>CM059582.1:142617500-145450000 GCA_030407085.1 Trichopria drosophilae | reverse complement strand
CATTTTCCACCCAAAATGCCTTCGACGTTTCCCTACCTACTTTAACCACACCCGCAGTCTCCTCGTATATTTCCTTCACTCTGTCTATTAACCCCTCGCTAACCCCCCTCTTTGCCATCATTTTCCATAATACCTTCCTGTCAACTTTGTCAAAAGCGGCTTTCAGGTCTATAAAAAATGCATAAAGCCTTTTTCTCTCTCTCATCCTTTTACCTACCAAGTGTTTCAATATCTTGATATTTTCGACTGTCCCTCTCCCTTTTTTGAACCCCGCCTGTGACCTACTCCATCCTCCTTTTTCGTCGAGCTCTTTCACCAGTCTTTTATTCAATATACTTGCGTATACCTTGTACCCTGTATTTGTTAGCGTTACGCCTCTATAATTTCGTGTCATCGATTTATCCCCTTTTTTCCATATAGGCACCACCACCCCTATTCTCCACTTTTGTGGAAACCCCTCCCCCTCCCATATTCCTTTCATTAGGCTCCATAGCTTCTTTCCAACCTTCTCACCTCCTTCTTTCCACACCTCGTTCTTGATCTCATCTAGTCCCGCAGCTTTACCCATTTTTAATCTTTTTATTTCATTTCCAAACTCTACCCAGCTTAGCCCCTCTCCTTCCTTCCTATTTAGCTTGTTACACCCATCCGTTTCTTTCTCTCTTTCTTCTACCCCCCCTAATACATCTCTAAAATGCTCCACCCACTCTTCCATTTTAATTTCCTCGCATATCTTCTCTCTTTTTGTTCTTCCTCTATTTATAAATTTCCATGCCTCTACCTCTGTATTGATCTTTTCTACTTCTCTCTCTTCTTTTCTCCTGTACTCTTCCTCTTTCCTCGTACATAATTGCCTGTACTCTCTTCTACACTTCTTAAAGTCTTCATATACCCCACCACTCCTGTATATTCTTCTAGCTCTATTCACCTCTTTCTTTCTCTCTCTGCACTCGTTATCCCACCACGGGCACCACCCTATACCTTTCCCTTTTCCCCTTCTCCTCATCTTTACTGCCTCCTGCATTACTTTTTCTAGTTCGTTCCAACCTCCTTCCACTCCTTCTTCCTTCCACTGAACCTCTTCTATTCTTTGTCTAAAATGTCTTATCCCTTCCTCCGACCAATCCTGTACCCTTCCCCCTTCTTCTTTATCCATTTCTTCTCTTACCAACTTTTTTCTAAATTCTATAATTAGTGGCTGGTGGTCCGACTCGACTCTGCATCCCACTTGCAGGTTTTTTACCCTCTCCCATGCTTCCAAATTGACTACTCCAAGATCAATAACTGACCTTCCTTCCGCCTTTTCATAGGTCCACTCCCCCTCCTCATCTCCTTTCATCCCGTTCATCACGAACCATCCCCTTTCTTCTAACATTTCAACTAGATCTCTTCCTTGTTTATTTAATATCTCATCTTTCGACCTTCTCCCTTCTCTTGCATTGTCCCCATACTCATCCCATCCACCTTCATTTCCTATTCTGGCATTGAAATCCCCAACAATCGCCAAATTTTCCTCTTCCCCCTCTTTTATTACTTCTCTCAAACTTGTCAGCATTTCTTTATCTCCCTCTCTATTATATATCGTGAACATCCTCCACCTCTCTCCGTTAATTTCGTAGGCCCTCTCCTGCATTCCCTCTTTTTCTTCATATCTTATCTCCTTTTCTTTAATTTCTACTCTCACTCCCGTTATGATACCCCCCTTTCCTCTTCCCCTCTTTGACTCTCGCGTTGCAGCTTGACACTTCCATCTCCATCCCTCTGGCATCTTTACTCTTAATTTTTCCCAATCCCTCTCATCCACCCATGTTTCCATCATCCCAATCAATTCAAATTGTTTAACAAACTTCCAAAAATCTTCGTCTTTCCCCTTAAGACCTGCTACATTCCAGAACACCCCCCTCAACCCTTGGCTCTTTTTATGGTTTTTATTCTCTTTTGTTTCGGTCCTTCGTTTTGATTGCCCTGAGTGTGATGCATTCTACAAAAATTCCTCGCATACACCCTTTCAACTACATTTGTACCACATTCATTCAACACATACTCTTTTTCATTCATAATTACTCTTCCATACTTCACAACAGGATTTTTACCTTTCACTCTTTCTCCATTCGCCCACATTCGCAATTTGATTTGTCTCTGGCGCTCGCTTTTTGTCAAGTCATCATCTACATACACATTCGTTCCTTTCAACCTACTCCTACTTTGCATAACAGTTCTCTTCTCCTCTAGATTACGCAATTTTACAATAAATATTTCCTGATGTTCATTTCCTATTCTAAAAGCATCTTCTACTGTCACTTTTTCATCTGCATTTCCTAACTTTTTTAACACTGCCACTGCTACCTCTTTTGCAGATCTTCCTTCTGCTTTCTCACCTTTTATTATAAAATTGCATCTTCTTTCCTTTTTTTCTTGATCCTCAAATTTCTTGTCTATATCCTTCAATTTCTTTTTTAACAGTTCATTTTCTTCTTGGTATTTTTCTATCCTTTTTTGTTGCTCCGTTCTCCATTTTTCCATTTCTTCTTTTTGCTCACTTTTCCATGTTTCCATTTCACGCTTTTGCTCTTTTTTCCAAGTTCCTATATCATTCTTTATTTCCTGCCTCATATCCCGCATATCTTTCCTGAACGCCTTTATCATTTCGCCGTGTTCTTCTAATTTTTTCATAATTCTTTCCTCCATTTCCACGTTTACTTTTCTTCTTCTCGTGTCGTACTTCTGCCTTATTGTCTACTTGCGATTCCACGAGTTCGTCCGCGTCACTTTCCTCCGTTCCGCTCTCTCTTCCCCTCTTAAACCACGAACTCGCAAGCGACGAAACACTTACGCTTCCTTCGCGCTCCCTACCCAAACGTTCCGCGTTTGATGGTCGCCCTCTCTTTCTCTTTTCGACCGTCGTCCCTGTCTTCCTACTATTCCCGCTCTCGTTCGCCGTTCCTTGCTTCAACCACCTCTCCACCCTCCCCGACGGTGCTTCTACTGGCAAGCTGTCCAAGCTCGCCTTCCCACTACCTTCCTCCTCTTTCACGCACTGCTCTTCTTTCTTTTCCCCCCTTATCCTCTCATCCATTCGTTCGTCACTCTCTTCGTATACTCCTGTGCTTACCTGGGACACCGAAAAGACTCGAAGTTTTCTCGTCTAACTCCGTTCCGCGAGTTTCGTCTTCGATCGCCGATCGATTTCGCGGCTGCGAATTGGAAGCGTGATTGCTGGAACGTGACACTTCTTCGTCCCCCTTTCCTTTGCCACGATTTCCTCCTGATGAAAATTCACCTTCGCGCAGAAACTCTCCTAATTTATTGAGGTTAGGTATCCCAGGAAACACCGATACGACCAAATAACTCCAAATTTGTAAAATATTTTACAATTTAGAAAGTCGGACCGGGCTGCCGTCTCCTGAGTCTACTTTTTCTCAATAACAAATTATTCTATATTTTCTTAATAACAAATTTTTTAATCAGTATACTCTACTATTTACTTGAAATTATTCACACACTATTTCTCGCCTGTGTTACTCACCCAGTCCAAACCGGAAACCGGAGTATCACTAAGAGTTGGATTAATAAATACTTATTTTCAGTTAGTTTTTAGTAATTTTTGACAATTTACAGTTTTAATACATTTTTGGTACAAAATGGTTATTCTCCGGTAATAATTTTTTAAAATTAGGGGTAGTTTAAGGGATGAAGGCTGAGTATCACGAAGGTTTGGATTAATAAATACTTATTTGTAGTTATTTTCTAGTAATTTTTACAATTTTCAGTTTTAATATGTTTTTAGTATAAAATGGTTATTCTCCAGTGATAATTTTTTTAAATTAGGTGCAGCGTAAGCGATGAAGGCTGAGTATCACTAAGAGTTGGATTAATAAATACTGATTTTCAGTTAGTTTTTAGTAATTTTTGACAATTTTCAGTTTTAATATATTTTTGGTACAAAATGGTTATTCTCCATTAATAATTTTTTAAAATTAGGGGTAGTTCAAGGGTTGAAGGGTGAGTATCACTAAGTGTTGGATTAATAAATACTTATTTGTAGTTAATTTCTAGTAATTTTTACAATTTTCAGTTTTAATATGTTTTTAGTATAAAATGGTTATTCTCCAGTGATAATTTTTTTAAATTAGGGGCAGCGTAAGCGATGAAGGCTGAGTATCACTAAGAGTTGGATTAATAAATACTTATTTTCAGTTAGTTTTTAGTAATTTTTGACAATTTTCAGTTTTAATACATTTTTGGTACAAAATGGTTATTCTCCGGTAATAATTTTTTAAAATTAGGGGTAGTTTAAGGGATGACGGCTGAGTATCACGAAGGGTTGGATTAATAAATACTTATTTGTAGTTAATTTCTAGTAATTTTTACAATTTTCAATTTTAATACGTTTTTAGTATAAAATGGTTATTTTCCAGTAATATTTTTTTTAATTTAGGGGTAGTTTAAGGGATAAAGGCTGTGTTTTATTAGGGGGTGGGGCGGAGTAATATCTGATTATTTCCAATTAATTTGTAGCAATTTTTACCAATGTTTAGTCTTAATATTTTCTTGGTATACATCGTTTAGTGACAAATAATATTTTTTTTTTATTACGAGCAGTTTTTCTGATTGTTCTTAGAGTTGGGATAATTTTCATTATTTTTGCTCTAATCTACATATATTAGGTTTAATTTTAAAAAAAATTCCAATGTGTGTCATACAGAAAAACTTATTTCAATTCGCAGAACATTCTTCAAAATCGCCCTGTGTGCGGCAGTTAAGCGTTCATTTACGTCAATTTTCACCTTAGAGGGGTGATCTGGGAATGTTCCATGGGTTGAAAATTTTTTTAAATGCGATCATAATTCGTCTTTTGCATCTCTCTAACGGTTTCATCAATAAAAAAAGCACTTAAAAAAAGTTACTGTACTTAAGCGCTCATTTACGTCAATTTTTACCTTAGGGGAGTCATATGGGAAAGTTCCATGGGCTTTAAATTTTGTTAAATCCCATCATAATTCGTCTTTTGCATCTCTCTAATGATAGCATCAATCAAAAAAGAACCCCAGAAAAGTTACGGCAGTTAAGCGTTAATTTACGTCAATTTTCACCTTATGGTGGGCATATGGGAACGTTCCATGGGTTTTAAATTTTTGTTAAATACGATCGTAATTCATCTTTTGCATCTCTCTAACGATGTCGTCAATAGAAAATCAGCTTAACAAAAGTAAATGTACTTAAGCGCTCTTTTACGTCAATTTTCACCTTAGAGGGGTGATACGGGAATGTTCCATCCCAGACAGCATTTATCGTTCCACCTATATTCCAGGAATATAACAATGTTATATTTGATATCATTTCGAATGGTATATAACAAGAACATTGTACACATATGGTGTAAAATTACTTTATTACATAATTAATGAGAATAATGGGAAGAAGGATTTAGAAAATATGGGTTTTTTATTTGACAGGTCAGTTAACCTCATACCTTAATTTGAGATGTACTAACATGGAAAAAGGCATAAATAACACCTATGCACACACAATTGGTATATAATTCATTCATTTCAAATATAAATAACAAGCTCACGATGGCTTATGCCATTGTTTTGTCCGTGTGTCGATTTGTATAACATTACGAGATCATTGCAAATATTATACACTGGGAATGTGACAGGTGGGTAATTGCATCATGGAGGCTTTACGGATAGTAACCATCCTTCGTCATACGAAATTAGATAAGAGCGAGCGTAGCGTAGTGGTTAAGGCGTTAGCGTAGTAAGCGAAGGACCCGGGTTCGATTCCCCACCGGGGCGAGCGTTTTTCTAATTTGTTTTCGAGCGTTACTAACTTATTTGCGATCGTTGTTATTTAAGCAACAAAAGTAGCAAAAGATAACTAAACTTCATTTTCACATGAAATTACATATAATCGTATAATACGTATAACAGCGAATTTACATAATTTAAAAAAAATATGACGATAATCCTCAAAATTTGTTTCGTTTTTTTTTAATTGGCCGGAAAATTTCCTATTAGGAATATTTTAAATGTTTTTGCCAAAATATTCCTTCAGCGAATGTAATATTCTGGATTCAAATTCAATGTTGTGCAAACAAAACGCGTTCAATTTCAGGATAAATCTGCTACGATTTTAGATTTGTCTAAAAAATGCGTCCGCGGAGAAAATGGAGGGAACATTTCAATAGACATGTTCCAGTTATATTACTGGAATGATATCCGGTTATGTTCCTGGTACATTCCTGGCTATGTAACATATATACAAACGCCTCGGGACATTTTATATTCCAGTAACGTTCCAGGTATATAACAACCTTCATAACAACATTCCAGTTATTATGTTCCTGGAATATAGGTGGAACGATAAATGCTGTCTGGGATGGGTTTGAAATTTTGTACGATCGCACTTATGTGACTAATTTCGTATGAGGAAGGATGGTTATTTATATGTATGAGGTACCAGTCAAATATCCGTAAAGCCTCCATGACGAAGAAATTATTATCATCCTATAAAAATTTGAATATTGTACATTTTGTTATATACATATATTAATAACAATAATAATAATAATTTGTGTTTATTGGCACAAAGTGGTACATAAATTTCCTTTTTAACCGAAAGGCGAGCCACAGCTAGAGCTGCTTTACAGACTGACCAGTTAATGTATGCATGGAAAACATGTTTGAACAATGTATTTTTAAAATATATGCACATTTGCACTAAATGGGGTGAGAATTATGCCATAATTTTGTGATGCAGACATGTTAATTACACTAATGTACAATAAAAGTCCAATCAATTTTATGCCTTTTTTGTATATGCCATGTGTACATAATTCAGTTCCAGCCGAAATACTTTCTGCATTTTACGCAGATGTTTTATTTCTTGCCCTTGTAATGAATAATATTTACCTAAAATACTTAATCATTAGTTAAAGGGGTTCTAAAGTGCTCGACCGGTATGGTAGGAATCTTCACTAAAAACCGTAAATAAAAAGTAGCTGAAACGATTTTTCGAAATTCGGGGTCTGCAAGGGCAATTTTAATTACTATAGATGGTATCATAGAAAATGACAGAGACATTAATTGAAAACTATCGATAAAAATCACTTATTTCCCTAAGATTCGCAGTTCAGTCAGTTCTTAATCAATATCTTGGTATTTTCTAGAAAATTCTTTATAGTGATTACAATTCCTCGTACAGAGCCCGAAAAGAGCACTTGAACCGAAGTAATAAATCAAATTTATTAAAGAAAGGCATAAAATTTAATGCATTTTAAACGTCCTCTTACATTAATTACAGTGTATTTTATGTACAATTCCATATAGCACAGATTTTTGAAACGTTTAAAGTTTTAAACGCGAGCAAAACAAACCTTCAATTGTTCTATCAAGTTCGCCCGATACTTGACAGCCGTCAGAAGTGAGCATAACCAAATTTAGAGAAATAAAGTTAAGAAATAGTAAAATAATCGAGCTCAAAAGTAATCTGGCGTTACTGATATTGTTGCAAAATAATGTATAAAGAATTTACAGACCAGTCCCGATGCTCGCAATTGCATACGCTGCACGCCACGGCCATCAGAAACTTACTGATGCGATTTTGATGATGTTAGGCAACATCAAATCACGTGCATTTTTGATATTATTTTAAATGGACAATTTGAAAAATGTTAAGACCAGTCTCGATGTCCGCACTTGAATGGACTGCCCTCCAGGGCCCGCTGAAGACTACTTATGCGATTTTGATGACGTTAGGCAACATCAAATCGCGTGCATTTTTGATATTATTTTAAATGGACAATTTGAAAAATTTTAAGACCAGTCTCGATGTCAGCACTTGGATTTTGCTATGTAATTGTGAAAATAAATGATTAAGTGCTATTAGTGTAATAATTTATTGACTCGGTATTTGTACAAATCATTGTATGTAGTAATAGCATTTACTTAATGTAAAAGGAGAAATTATGGGCATTATGCTGCGTTGACAGATGCACGGGCTTTATAGTAATAAATATAATGAATATTATTACTAAAATTGAATAATAATGTAATTGAACGCAATAAAATACATAATTTTATTACCAAATTGATAATTTTAATATAATAATAATTAAAGAATTTATAATTGAGGACCTACAAACTTGTTATTTAGAGAAATCATTTTTTACTTGTGTAATTTAAACTAGGGGATATCCCATTGTCTTCAAGGAGGTACAATATTCTAGTAATAAGAGTATGCAATTTCATTGCTAAAATTACAAAAAAATTACTCAAGCACATTATTTTCAAAAGAAAAAATACTTCGGGATGCGAACACAGAGCTTTCGTGTATCAGTGTAGTGAAATCCCAGTCAACACGCACAGATTTGTCACACGTATGTAAATGTTATGTAACACTTGTTCCATCCTCAGTAGTAACCATGTAATTTGTGGGGAGCATGGAGAGTACCTGGACTCTAAAATGTCCTCTACATTGCAATGTCCGTAACACAGATGTCACGGTGACAGAACAATGTGACATAACTAGGATGTAACATTTACGTCACTGATCTATAAAAGGCAATTAACAATTATATGATATACAATATCTGTATATGAGGAAATATTTATGCATGTATATGACTTACGCCATTTATTTAACGTAAACACACACGCACGCACGCACGCACACACACACACACACACACACACACACACACACACACACACACACATTGTTTTTTTTTATGTTGCCTAACGTCATCAAAATCGCATAAATAGTCTTCAGCGAGCAGGTAAAAATTCTCGATTTGACTGAATTCAAGTGAATCCGGGGCAATCCGAATTATTTCAATTAAACCGAATCCGTCTTTTTTAGAAGTATTAAAATAATTTTATATTCAAGTAATACGTATGTATTGAAATAACGTTAATCTCTGTTAAATCCACATTTACGTGGTCTTGATAAATTTTTAGGCTGGGTCCTAACAATGGGGCTGGAAAAAACAACTTCATTAAAAATTTATAATTTTTTTTATATTATTTTACGTCGACTTTTATGAACCCACATGGGACTACATAGTGACGGAACCTACAGTTTATGAAGATGGAATCCGAACCACCTGAGCTTTGGCGTTATTAGACACTTATAAACAAATACAGAGGGGTTTCAATGACAGGTGGCAGAGGCCGGGATCGAACCAGGGTTTTCTGATAACGAAGCCGATACTCCAACTGAGCCACTGCCGCTCAGAATTTATAATTTATAATAATAATCACAATTAGGTATGAATAAAAATTGAAGGTCTGTGGCGAATAATGATATATTTCAAATTATGTCATTTTTTATATTATTGCTTAAAACAAAGATGTATTTGAAGCTATTTAATTGATTATTTCTTTATTTAATTACTTGGACATAATTATTTTAGTGTAAATATAATTTTTTAATGCTAAACTGAATGCGATGACCACAAATTGGTATAAGAGGACGTCCATGAATTACGTAACTTAATCTTTTGGTGTCCTGAACCCCCCCCCCCCCCATCGCTATTTGTCACCCCTCAACAATGGTTCATAACGCAAGACCGACCCCTCCCCTCCTCCAACTTGTGTTACGTAATTTATGGACGGCCCCTAATTCGAACGAGCGGAATAAGTCGCGACTGTGGTACAATGATATTTTTCAAGAACTGAATGCTCGGGCAGAGAAAAACGAATAGGCGTTATCGAAAAATGTTTTAAAAAAAGTTAGACTTTATCAAAAAATATTACAAAAAATAATCATATTGCAACACAAAGTAATCAATAACAATTTAATTCGTCATTAAAAATACGAATAATTATACAGAAATTATATTCCTATCCTTAAAGTAAGTTCAATACAAGGAATTTGTGCCACTAATATGAAAAACGGAATAACTCGAAATTTACGATACGGTTTCTTAATGATTTCTTTCTAATATTTTTTGTATTATTCTATTGTGATTTGATAATATCATTATCTAACTATCACCCGAACAAACTGTCCATGTCCGGGTCGGCGAAGGCATTAAAGACGCATACGAACACGGATTTAATCTCTTCGGCAGAAATGCGGCAGAATCGCCGCAGACTAGTCTGCAGGGGAGAATTTCCAGCAAATTTGCTGTCTGCACGGAGAGAAATTTCTAGCGAATACCGTATGGGTGTGTTCAATTGGATTTTACCATTAGGTTTTCGTTGTACCCAAATATGACCCTCCTATATTTTACGTACGGTATATCTGCATATGAAAAACAGCGGATATACGGGGTAACAAACCTTGTATCTCCTACTCTTCGACTAGGTCAGATGTCTGAAAATGTTGTGTTGAATGTCATCGCATTTTGCTCAGGACCCACCGGATTTCACGATGGGTACCGTGGAATCACAAGAGGCCACGCCCCCTACACTGAAATACATCTGAATACAGCTGATTCTGTCGAATAGTCAAGTATGTATAGCCACTTCAGCAATATTTGCTTAACGAAATGTAGAAAATCCACTTAATGACTTGAGTATAAGGACTTTTCTGCAAATTTTACTCAGCAGTTATCGACAAATATTGCTGAACTATACATACATGTAAGTATACTATGTAATATAGCATCGCTGCATCATAACCTAAAATCAGCTGTTGACTCGGTTTGTACAAATTGTGGTATAGCTATCTTTTTTGGTAATAAAGGGATGAATTATATGAATAATTGAACGTGAATGTTACAGTGTTTAATTATTGTTTTCATTTGGCTGATTAAAACCTCGAACAAAGCGTTCACTTTAACCTGTCACTGTAAAAAATCGCAATGTAAGTAAAGAACCTACGTTTAACGGTAATTTTACAAGCTGGTTGTAATTTTCCTATGCTTAATGTAGTAAATGGTGATTTTACAAGCTTAGTAGTAAATTTACTACATTAAATTGGGAAATTACCCCCTTAAACGTAGGTTCTTTACATCGCGATTTTTGACAGTGCATACGCATCATATCCCTCATATATTTCCATTCCTGTAATTGCAATTCTAATGAAATAAAAGATGTACATAGAGAAGCACGAGAAATACCTATCATTATGTAATTAATACCAAGAAACGTAAATCGAACGAAAGAAAACATTTACTGCAATAACAAAATTTATACGTAAAGAAAATTATAGTCGACGAATGTGTGTCTATGAAATTTGATCTCGCAATGGCAGTTTCAATTATACAAAAGGCAGTAAAAATGTTAACGATTGCAGAATTAAAATTTTTTAATCTTTATTAATTGCAGTGAGTTTACTTTTTCACACCAATTTACTCAATATCACACCAAAATTACCCACGCATTATGACTTTCATCGCTGATTTTACATTTTAAACTCAAATAAAAACCCATTTTCATTCAATTCATTTCAGCAGTAACTGAAATCACCCAACAACTTTTTTACTGCTGAATAAATACAATTAAACTGTGAATCAAACATTTTTGGTACTTTTACCCTACACAAAGATTGAATGTCTTAGCGAAAGCTGAATTAGAGAAATCTTTTAACAGAGATTCATTATCAGACCAAAATTGCCAATACGTTATGACTTTCATACTCGAATAAAATCCTATTTTCATTCAATTCATTTAAGCAATCCCTGAAATCACCAACAAACTTTTCTTCAGAGAAAATTTAATCACTCTATGAATCAAAAAGTTTGTGTTATTTAAATCCTACACGAAGAAGGTAAACTGTTAGCAAAAGCTGAATTAAAGAAACGTATTAACCAAGACTCAATATTAGTCCGAAATTGTATTTTCATAATGACTGTTGTTATTGTTTACATTTAGTAATTTATTTCACCTTCTTCATGTAGGATTTAAATAACAAAAACTTTTTGATTCATAGAGTGATTAAATTCACTCCTAAGAAAAGTTTCTTGGTGATTTTAGGGACTGCTGAAAAGAATTTAATGAAAATACGATTTTATTTGAGTGCAAAATACAAAATCAGCGATGAAAGTCGTAAGACATGCTTTTGGTGCGATATTGCAACTTGATTAATTCTGCAATCATTGACAGTTTCACTGACTTTTGCATGATTGAAACTTAGATATGAATAAGAATTGCTTATAATAAGAATTTTAATAGAATAAAATAGAACTTATTTTATAAATGTAAATGATTTTCAATAACTTCTAGTGCTTTTTTATATAATCAAATATGGATTGCTCTCATTCATATATTCGCATTATTTGACCATGTGTTAGATGCTGTGTGTCTTGCAAGCCCAAGAAAAGGGGAGCACCATATATATATGAACCTTCCCAAATGAGATTGATTTTTTTTTCAATACATTATTTTTCAGAACTTATTACTTTAATAGAAAGAACCTGATTTCTTCCGCAACGGTTCTGGAGTTCTTACTTTGTGACACCGAAAAATAGTGGTCGTTGATTGTCCATGCATGGTTCCTGAAGTTTACAGAATTGTATAATAATAATAATAACCGGCTTCGTAGCTCAGGTGGTAGCGTACTGGACTACGAAGTCGCAGGTCGTGAGTTCGATCCCCGATCTGGCAGTTTTTCGGAATTGTTTACAAGCAGCAGTTCGCGATATGTAAGACGAACTATGCTGTCTGTTTAACATTTTTCGAGGTGCTGTCAGACGGGAATCGACTCATGACTGACACTGCAATCACCTACCTCATGGTTTGAGGCGTGGTAGCAGTGACCTTTCACGCTGATCTGGTAGAGATTTGAGCAAAAATTTCTCACTTTTCGTACAGATTGAGCGACATAAGAAACCAATGTGGTTGTTAAAGTTATTATTAAAATAATAATAATAATAATAATAACAACAACAATAACATAAAAAATAAGGGGAATAAAAATTTTAGTTAGACTTATCAATTGTCCAAAGAGGTGTCTATCAGGGAGATTCTCTGAGTCCTCTGCTCTTCTGCATCTCACTATTGCCTCTATCCGTTGCTCTCCGGAAATCTCAAGGGTACATGTGTGGACCGCCTGGTGAACGTGTACATAAGATCACCCATCTTTTCTATATGGATGATCTTAAATTATACGCATCAGGCGAAGATCAATTACATCGATCTCTGAACATCGCCCTCACATACTCGAGAGATATCGGCATGGAATTCGGATTGGACAAGTGTGCAGTCGTTCATTTGCACAGAGGAAGTCAGGCTCTCATAACAACGATATGGAGCTCGTCAACGGAAATGTCATCCGCCACCTTAGCGCCGACGAAGCCTACACATACCTGGGCGTACCTCAAAGGCATGTCCAGGATGTGCAGGCTGCTAAAACCACCATCATTAAGAAATACCGGCGCATTCTCCGTCAGATCTGGTCATCAGAATCGACCGGGAGAAATAAGGTGGCAGCCACGAATATGTTGGCCGTATCACCATGCTCTATTCATTTGGAGCACTGAACTGGAACGTTGACGAGCTGAGGGATCTTGACCGAAGCACACGGAAGATGATTTGTATGCAACGCAGTTTGCATCCAAGATTTTCCGTGGAACGACTGTATTTGCCCCGAAATATGGTAGGTCGTGGCCTTTTAAGCCTGGAGTGTATGCATAACCGATTGGTCCTCGAGACAGCTTGTGACGTGATTAATCGAACGGAGGATCCCCTGAAGATGGTAGTTCATCAGCATGAAATTCAGGGGAAGGGGGCGTTTTTGTACAACGCGGCATAACGAGCGGCGCGAAACCTCGGTCTGGTTTTCAACGTAGGACGTAGTGGTGCACAGGAGGCTGAATCAGTCATTAATCTGTGCCCAGGGCGTCTCAGGGCTAACATACGGAAGGAACAACTCCGTATGTTGGAGGGAAGGCATATCGACAAGCCATTGCATGGACAATTCTTTCGAAATGTCAAACAACTTGGCTTGTCGGCAGAGATGACCTTCTCGTTCTTAAGATCAGCCGGCTTGAAATCCGAGACCGAGGGTTTTATCTTCGCATGACAGGATGGGGTCATCCATACCATAGCGTATCGCCAGAACATCTTACACCAGGCGGTACAGAGTACGCTTTGTAGATTGCGTAGATGTCATGCTGAGACACTAATGCATCTTTTGGCAGCATGCCCAATATATGCAGTTTCAGCATACATCGAACGTCACAATGCGGCTCTTCGAGTGCTGTATTACCATCTTCGCAGCACTTATGGTATTGAAGCAACCCCAGTTTTGCCGTACGTCCCCACTGATATTGAATCCGTTGTCGGGAATGAGTCGTGCCGAATATACTGGAATTACTCATTCCCGACGAGCAGGCAAATATCAGCCAATAAGCCTGACATCGTCCTTGTTGACTTCGATGACAAATCCATCTTCGTCATCGAGTTTTCTGCACCAGCAGAAACAAATATAGTCAGCAAAGAGGACGAAAAACGGATGAAATATCAGGAACTCCTGTTCGAGATTCGCAAGCTGTATCGAGGATTCAAAATCAAGCTCGTCGCGCTGATAATTGGAGTGCTGGGAGGAATGAGACCAACTTTCCTCCAAAACATCAAAAGCATTCCGGCCTGTCGAGAACATGCAAATTCCATCGCAGGCCGAATGCAGAAAGCAGTGCTGCTGGGATCTCTCCGTCTACTGAGATCACACGAGTATTTATTATATTATTAATTGTGAAAATTATTTAAAGCATTAAATACACACCGTTCTTTAATACCCGTCATTGCGGAACTATTTTTTAACACATCTTTTTCGTAAGATTCTAGTGTTCTCAAAAGCGATTCGTCTTCCTCAGTCATCTCTTCGCACTGCCGTCTGGTGGCAGAGCAAATTCGACAAAATCGAGTAGTCCTAAAACTTTCCGAGAATCCACAAATGGTATTTAGCCCCAGATTATCGCCTAAAACTAACAGGCATTCGAAATATGTGACTGTCTCAGTACCATTAACGCAAACTCTTAAACCGTCATCTGATAATCTATTTAATTCCTCGATAGATTTACTGAAGACATTTTCATTTCCAAATTTTTTTAAATACTTGGAATGGAAAACGGCGGAAATAAAAACGTTTTCTAGTTTACCACTTAAATGGGGAGGCAGACACTCCAGCGATACATATACTCCGCCCATCTTCTCTTCTCCAGCATGACTTCCTAGTGGATTTCTTGTTTCAAACTCGTCAAAATACAAGAAAAGAGGGAAGACGGTCTTGGAAGTCATATATTTTTGAGCCCATAATTTGCCTTGAATAATGTTTGATAAATTAGACTTATTCCTACATAGCTTATCATAATAATTTTGCATATCTTGTATTGCATTTGGGAGTTTTAAAACTGATTGGAGGGTTTTAGTTAAAGGTACACGCGCGGCATGTACAGTTTTCTTTGCAACTTCTATGGTATTATAATCACGAATTACAAATGTAATATCTTTTCCAATTTCAAAAAATTCAGGAGGCACGTACAGACTTTTCTCTTCATAAATCTTAAACCTTAAGAATTCAGTAGAAAATTTTTTGAATGAATTCCTGCAATTCTCCAATAAAAAATGTAATTTACAGCTTTCTTGTTTGCCTACGAAAGGTTTTACCTTAGTTTCGACTTCATTCTGAATAAATGGAATGAACGTGTTCGAAATGAAATCGTGGAACATATTCAAAATGTCATTTACACACTTTCGTGATAGTAGCGGGTTATTATACAAAGAAAGTGTGAATTTTAACATTTCTCTGTCTAAGTTACCTTTTCCCACACAACTATAATTGATAGACTCCATTTTACTGTTTTATTCTTAAACTATTATAATCTTCATTGTATATCACAGAAGCCTTTATGAAAACAGATGTCACAGAAACAATATATATATGTACATCTTTTTTGTTAACATATTTAGATCGCAATTAATGGATAAGATTATAATTACATATTTTTTAATTTCTGAATTAAGTCTAAAACCCCTGTGTAACAATTTGGGACTTCAAAATTGTAAATATCTGGTTCTAAATATTGCCACACATGGTTGCAAACGTGCGAGAATTTTTCATGGAACACCTTCATACATTGAAACCACAGATCAACAGCTAGCATCGAAATGGTACTTGATAAGTATGATCAGCGATAACCACATAGGCGGATGTAATTTCATCTAAAGTCGGTCCATTGATTATCACGAACAGTTGCGATAGCAATTTGTGTTCAGTATGAATGACATCCACAATCTCACGGGCTTTATTAAGCGATTCCACGAATCCTTCAGTTTTCTGTAAATGTATAATGTACATATACTGTTAGTAGTATAGGGGTACCGATAGCCAGACGTAAACACCCCCCACTCCTCCACCTTGAGGTAGGTCTGGCGCCAGACGGCACGCGCGCCTTGGGATAGGTCAAGGGTTAATGACCTCATAAAGAGGTGATAATGGTTATTAATGGGTAATTAATGTCAAAATAAACAATAAAAACGTCAATAAATAATGTTAAATGGGTAATTAATGTCAGAAAAAAATAATTTATGACCGTAAATATCCCTGTAGCCGCCTTTTGAAGTAGGTCGGTAGTCTGACGTAAACAAAAACGTACGGGGTACCTTTGGCCGCTACGCGTGGCTGGCAGACGAATATTGAGATAGGTCAGGGGTTAATGACCTCATAAAGAGGTGTTAATGGTTATTAATGGTTAATTAATGTCAAAACAAATAATAAAAATGTCAATAAATAATGATAATTGAGTGATTAACGCCAGATACCTATCAATTTATGGTCGTAAATAACACTACCATCATCTCGTTCGCTTGTCAATATTCTGACGTATACAAAAACGTACGGGGTACCTTTGGCCGCTACGCGAGACTGGCTGACAAATCTTGAGATAGGTCATGGGTTAATGGCCTCGTAAAGAGATATTAGTGGTTATTAATGGATAATTAATATCAAAACAAACAATAAAAACGCCCCGCCTTGCGAGGTAGCTCTGTAGTCTGGCGTAAACAAACCTGTACGGGGTCCCTTTGGCCGGAACGTGAGGTAGGTCATGGCTCAACGACCTTTCGACGACTATTTGTTAGTTTTCGTGTTTGGCTTCTTATGATTATTCAGCCCCCACTCCTCCTTATTATTTATTAAGACTTACCAATACATAACACCGATGACCTTTATATACTCGTTGCGCACGTGTCAGTCCGCTTGTAGGTCGAAAACGAGAGACTGTGAAGCACACACATGGTTTTTACTCGAGGGGACCCAGTTTTCTAGGAAAAATTTGAATACGAAGGGGGGATAAGACGTTGAAAATACGAAAGAGGAGATACGAAGAATTCCTATGAGTAGAGTCGACAAGCAACGGGGCAAATATGTTGCGTAATATGTAGGAGGTCCGGAGTCGTCCGAGTTGCCTGTGAGCTTGTATTAACGGATGAATGATCTGTACTTGCGTTCAATCGTAAGGGTAAATAAAATATTGTAATAATTTTTCATTATTCTTATTCTTATTAATTCGATTACATATATGTTCAACCTCTTATATTTATAATTTTCCACAAAAAACGATAAATCGTATGTACAAAATTTTACAATTATCAAGTGTGCTACAATTGTGATCTACTTTACTGTTTGTACCCAAAAGGAAATGAGTAGCGAGTCGAAACGTGTCGCCGTTTTTTCAAAACTATTTGACATGTTTTTTCTTCCGGTCGCGTTACAATTTCATGTACGGCGGTGCGTCGTATTGCGTTAAATCTAATGCGTATTTTTGGACGTGTACCAGTGGTCGTAGTGGTATTAGTAGTATTATTACAATCACTTTCCATAATCATTTTATAAATCGAATTAAAGTTAATTTTTTCCCCATTTTCGTAATTTAATGAAATACCCTTGACTTTACACGTGTCGTAATACTGATCGTTTTCAGTTCGCACGCAAAAAGCGTAAAATTTAGGCCCCCCTGAGATAAAAGTCTCAATATACGCGCCCGACCCGTAAGCCGCTAGCTCGTCGGTCAAGTCACCCAGAAAATTACCCAAAGGCGGTTCATAATCTTCCGGTGACGTCATCGATTTATTAGATATATATATTACTGAATCGGTATCGAAATAAAGCACGCGACGATCCAATTTTTCTAAATAACTGTATAGTTTCAAACGCGCTTGAGCTGTCGTGTAAGCCGCAATAACAACGTTTGTACAATTTGATGGTGTGACCGTTTCGCTTCTGTCGACCCAATTGACAAATATAATCTTGTCATTTACCGGAAGAATCTGAGTAACCTCTTTTGTCACATCTGTGAAAATTTCAAGCAAGTCTTGGCGCGTGGAAATAATCTCTGTACGCTGCAGATTTTCGCGTTGCCCAAATTTCCCCCAAAATGAATTTAAACACAGTTTAGCAACGGCTCTTAAACCGGGATTTTTTGATATATTATTTTGTTCGAGCTTTATCCCTTCGGTCCGCTCATAAGATTCTACGTACAAGCTTTTTGTTTGCTCATCGACACATTCTGCAGGCCAGCCGCTCGCTTCTTGCTTCATTTTTAGGAACGTATCAATGTAATTCGAAAACAGACCACCATCGCGAGTCTGATGATTGTATTGCGTTATATTATACTGCCAAATTTCGAGTATTTTTCGGATTTTATAGCCTTTCTGAATAGCTTTCTTGACCTCATCGACCACCCACGTCCCAGTTAATACTCTATCGTCGTCATTCTCATGTATACAATCTGATTGCCACTCGATCTCGCAACAGCTTCGGCAGAGAGGAAATAGCAACCGAGAATTCATTTTAACTGGCAGTACCGCATGATATAGATTTCGGGGTGGTAGTACTTTACACATGATAAGTCCTTCTACCCCGTCTAAATTAATTGGATCTTCTAGACTCGTGATGGCAGCACATTCTTCTCCAACATAAATGGTTGGATGGCCTACGGGGAAGCGACCGGTCTTGCAGATGTATGGATATAGCGAACATACATCTACGTACTTAATTTTTTCATTATTTTTGACCGTGTAATATGTTGCGGTATTTCCCGTTCGTCCGCCAAAAAATGCAGCGCGCGGATCGAGAACAATGTAAGACGCCATTGGATGATTTTCCACGTAATCAGAAATTTCTCTATTTGTTTTTTTCTCCCGATTAAACGTACATTCCCATTTTTCGGTAAGCTTGTATCCGAACGAGCGTATTAGACGCGATGTAGAGATTGTATTTGCATAAGATTTATTGAAATTTTCACCGTTTGAAAAAATAGGTTTATCTCTAAATTCCGAAAAACAATATCGACAACCGTGGAAGAAACACCCATGAAATTGAAACACGTGGCCTTTGACGTTATTAGTTACATCGTTTTCATCTGGTGGTAAGAAACCATCCACTAGTGGACCTTCGGGTAGTCGATATTCTCGAGAACGACCTGCGTGCACAATTTCACAACCGTGCACCTTTTCACACCAAAGAAGCCACTCTATAGCTACCTTCGATTGGCGATTACAGCGTCTGTAACTGTTTCCCGGTGGTAATAGCCCGATAGTGTTGGGTTTCAGAAAATTCTTCCTATAAACGCGCGAACATGCTGATGCTATCGTTACCGCCTCACTAAAGGGGCAAACATTACCTTTTTGGAGAAATATTTTACGAAAAGCAACGCATGCTCTTCGTAAAATATCGACATCCATTTTGCAATATACTTTCATATCGCGTTTTATATCAAATACCTCATTTCTAGCGATACAGTCGTTATACCAGCTGAAAAATGTTCCTCTTTCATCAGGCGACATTTGATCGGGGCGTAAAAATGCGCTTCAGGAAATGCTCCGACATAATCTGTATTTTCGAGAGTATTATATAAGTGAGGGAAATAACCTTTCTTGGTGTGTTCTGGAAGGCCAAATGCTTTAGGCAAAGCACTTAACTTCATATGGAAATAATTTAAACTGTCTATAAAAATTGTTTTATCGAATTCTATTTTTATAATGCTTTTTCCGTTTAAAATTACACTCGGCTTTAATGATTTATTGAAAGCATTTTCACGTTCGATCAAATGCCTCAGGATAAACTGTGCATCAAAGCCCTTCGCGTTGTGCGCTATACAAACAACTTTAGAAAAACTCGATTTCTCGCGTACTGCAAAGTCTATGAATTCTTTAACTGGGTCGTGTTTGAAAATAAATTCATGTGGTCCGCAAAACTCACAAATTCCGCTTATATCTAATAAATCGATGCATGACTCACATACTTGATGTGCGACGCAAAGGTTTACGATGTGGAGGTTGAACTCTAGATTTCCTCGATACGCCACGTCTTGTCGGGTTTCAAAATCATAAAAAATAAAACGTGTACGGGGGCGACTTGTAATAATATTCGACGAGTTGCTACTACTAATACTACCACCATTATCGATACCACGCCCATTAGTATTTAAAGGTGTGTAAGATAACAAAGAGAGGGATGGCGAAGACAACGACGACGATAACGGTGATGATAATGTTGGTTGGGGTCTCAAGGAAAGATTCGAATTTTTTGTAGCAATTTTTTGCATAAAACAATGCGAGTTGATATCGTGTTGACTTTTGCAACGTCTGCATTTCGTTAACCCGCACATGTGAGACCCGTAATTAACATCTACACATTTGTTGCAGCTTTTACAAATTTTTATAGTACCGCAAATACTTCGCATACCTTTACCCAATTTAGAATATGAACCGGGGGTGCGGTGCTTATTGAAGCAATCGTAGTTGTAAAAATGTCTGTTGCAAACGGTACAGTAAACAAAATTATTCCTAATCTTCTCGCATGCGGGTTCCGAAAAACACATGTTGCAGGTATACGGACACGAGTGCGAGTCTGGTCTTGTATAGCGTTTATTACAACATCGACAATATCTGCATTTTTTCCCAACCACGCCCATTAGATTTGTGATCGTCGAGAAATGGTTCGCTCTTGCGTGATAGAGTATATTTATAGTATCACCACGAAACGAGAGGAATTCTCGCCGACCGTCAAATATTAAGTCTTCGCCGTTGCCGATACCATTACTGTCGTATATGACAATGGCAACATTTTTACCCGCGTAATATCGTTGAAATTCCTGAAATTGAAGCGTTGAACAACCATTTTCAGGGATTCGAACGTTAGCCTCTGATATAATTCGTTTCGCGTTTTCTAATTGTAAATTACTATTGGGGCGACATATGTTTTTCCACGATTTACGCCATATATCTGGGGAAACTAAATTTTTTTTTAAAAAGTATTCGGCTATAGCAAGAGCCCTTGGGAAGCAGAGATTGTCATCGTTGCAAATCGACACGACTGATTTGCTACGGAAAGCAGCTCCGTTCATTTTGTTATTACCCCGACCGCGGGGAACACGAACGTGATGCACTTCAATAACAAAATCGTCATTTAATTCAATACCCGACGCGCTTTGCGCAAAAGACGTTATAAGATTTAACATGTCCGTTGCGTTGAAATTACTGATAGTTCGGAAAGATAAACCGGCAGGTTTTGAAAAATTAGACGCGTTAAAAGTTAGACCTATTATGTCGGAATCACCGCTATCGTCGCGTAAAACTATAGTTGACGTTATCAAGTCAAACAGTTCTTGTATAACGCCTTCTATATATTTGATCGGATTCGTTTCATCGCTCGGTTTTATTATTTTAAAACGAATCTCGCGACCCGACAGTTGAAATCGTTTATAGTACCGGAATGTATCCTTAGCAGTTTGAATTTTACTTGCCGGTGGTCCTGATGATAATGATGATGATGATGATGATGAAGCTGCTGGCAATGATGAGGAAAATGCTGATGCTGGTTCATCATTTCTAGACTCTTCTCTAACGTCGGTGTCATCATCCTCGTCATCATATTCTTCGTCAGCGTCGGGGGTATATGCTGCATCACCGGTACTGACACTGCTGCTGGAAACGTCGTTGTCATCATCGCTTTCGTCGTCGGCCTCATAGGAGGATGCTGCACCTGAACAACCTCCACCGACTTGTCCTTGAGCGCCATCATGATCTGAAAACAAATTATTAACGCTTACTGAATAATTTTATACATTAGACAATGATAATAATTTTCGAAAAAAAAACGAAAAGTTACATTTTTATTCCTCGAGACTCGAGCAATACGTCGCATCGACATATCGCATTATTATCCCGAGATTAAAGGATGGAAAGGTTTCCCCATCCGAATATTCATAATGGGTTGCCAACCATTTAGCCACCCTCTCCATTTTAAGGCCATATTCGGCATAATCTTGCACGAGTCGCAAGCGCTTTCTTTTTTCAAAGTCTAAGAAAATTATAAAAATGTAACAATTACGTTAAATATTTTTAATGTACATGTATCAATATTATTGAAAAATAAGAAAGAGCATTACCACTATTAATAGCTGCGATATAGCGTATACAGCTATACTCTGGTTCGTGTGCAACATCCTGCAGGACTGGTTGTTGCCGAAAATTGGCGGACTCACGCGGGGCACTTTCTACCGTTAGATCAACGCTGCGGATGCTTCGCGCGCCATCCGTTGTCAACGAATCGTGCTCCGAGAGAAGTTCAACAGTATTGATGGACGATACATCGTCCAATACGCGAACTACATCTGCAAAAACAAACAAGATGTCGATAAACAATTTTCGTAATATTTCAAACCCGCTCTACGTAAATGTAAAGTAGGGAAATTCCACCAATCATAATTAATTGCGATATCAAGTTCGATACCTCATTGGTTGAAACTCCTTACGTGACGTTTACATTTGTCTATCCCGCTTGCGTTGACCGGAGGGGTGCGTTTTATACACCATCTCAAACGCGAAAGAACGAAAATTAACATTAGTATTACAAAAAATACACAAACTTACCCATAATCGCTTCGCACTCTGCGATGATGCGCCTGTAGAGTCTGTCATGCCGCTTTCCTCTGGAAACGAGTACGTTCCCGGTGAGACGCATCGCGACATCGCACTTTGAAATAAACTTTTTATACACGTCACAAAACACTGTATGTTCGCACTCTAAAAGTTACCGCACCAATTGTCGGAAATCGTGGCACAATCTCTCGTACGATTTACGATGAGCACTAACACTGTAGCGTAACCCGAAAACACTAACAACCGTACGATTTGTTGTACCAACGTACCCCACGATTGCGGATATTATTTGGCGGAGCTCTAATTCCATTTTTGCTGATTTGAAATACTTCTCGAAAAAATTACGAAGACGTTCGAGGCGAAAGAGATTTTCACAAGTGAGGAATTGGAACTATGATCGCTGGTTTTATACATCTATGATGTCTGTGATTGGGAAAAATATATTTTTCTCACATCACATTTGTAAAATATTAAATGTGCCAGCTTGAGAGATGGTTCACATTCCCCAAAACTGTATCGTGTATGGTAAGCTTCCGTTTCGAGTGTTTCCAAAAACTCTCAAATTATTTAGACATTTTATGATCGTTTGTCGTGCAAAATATAACTGATAAGAAATGTCTCACATACAAGATGAAAACTATTACATAAAGCAGAGTAGATGGCTTTTCTCGAAATGATTTCGTTTGCTCGCAGAGACCCGTCGTTCGACAGAGTCGAGAGTTTTAAAAATTTAAGAAAGGCCAATATATTTTCTACTTTATGGACTCCTCCTCCGTTTAAGTCTTCTCTTTAGGACATTTACAAAAACTTTTAGACATGAAAATACTATGATTTTCTTGAATTTTTTCGTTGTCTTCGCTGAACCCGAGTTTAAATGCTTTTCATTAATAATATGTGTTTGCGCAGTCAAGTGTGTGTGTGTGTGTGTGTGCGTGCGTCTATTTATATGTACGAGTTACTTTTCGGGTCGTTGTAACACTAGCGTATTTAACCAGCGGCCTCAGCAGGAAAAGGCACAGTCGGTTGCACGCAGTTATAGCGAACTTTACGCATTGCGCTTTTACTCACTTCTCCTACAACGTAAACGTACAGTTATTGTGAGCTTTTGTTAAAAAGAGCGTGCAGTGTAGCATATTTGATTAAAATAGTGAAAGTGGTCGTTACATCGTGTTGTTTGAAATTTCTAACAAAAACTGTGGAAAGAACTTCCGAGATTATAGAAATGGTTCGACAGGCTCCAGCCCTTGATAATGAGAAAAATACGGATGATACGCATTCACTCGCTACTCAAATTGTGCATCAAGAAACTCAAACGTATGACGAAAACGATGATGGAATGTCGTTGATACCGCTACCACCAACATCATCATCGTCATCCACAATCGTGAGCGAGAGCTCCTCTACCGAAGCATATCAATCTCCTAATGAAAAGCGTGCTCACATGTCACCTACAGTGGAGAATGGTATTCGCAATACACAATCGTTGCTTTTGTCAACCACATATTCATTGAACAAATCATCGAGCAAGAGACTTTCCGTCGGAATGGCACCTTCCGATGTGGGTTTATTCGTACCCGTTGTAAAAATTTTCAACAATCAATCATCTATCGGTCTAACAATGCAATCGGATAGTTGGTCAAAGTTCACAAAGGTCATTGATACCGTTTCTTCATATTTCGATGACTCGTATTTTAAACGATCATCAACATTACGCGATACGAATATAAACGTCAAAGATTTTAAAATCATCTTTACGACATCGTACGGTGCGAAAGCGGTCATTTTCGAACAAATCCCCACCACTACCACCACTGAAAATGATAATGAGGGTGATGATGGTGAGAAGGTAGCGGCGACAGCAGTAACCGCAACGCTCGAAAACAACGAAATGCAGAAGGCGCCGACATCGCTAGCTAAGAATATCTTAAAAACACCTGAAAAACGTAGGGACATTGAATCTGCAAACCAATCACCACCACCGCGAAAGAGGGCAAAGAAGGAAGCATCTGATAACAGAGTATTGAGAAGGAGAACTTTTACACCATCGATCGTAATGCACAAAACCACATTTGATGGTTTGAAGAGACTAGTGATCTGTGTCGATGAACAAATGAAAAAACTAAACGAAATTTTCGAGGATGTACAAAAATGCAGATTTCGAATCCAGGATGAAATTCTGCGGTATCTTCTTTCTCAAAATTATAAAAACTTACCGTGCGATCTACGCATCGAGCAAATTCTTCTAAATGAACGTGAACAAATTTGTAATTATATGAAAACACAAGTGTCAAAGGCTTTCTTTGCAGATGAACTGTTAAACATAACTATGTATGAACTTGTTGTATTATTTTTAGAAATAATCATCGAAAATACAAAAACCACGTTTAACGCGGTACTGTAAACATTGATATGAATAATAAAACGTATCATCATACATGAAATAAATTACCTATTAATATTTCAACCTATTTCTAAAAAACACCACTTCCTCACCTGCAATCTTGGAGCAAAAGATTCACTTGTTGGCAAGAACTATTCTCGTAAGATGGGTCGCTGTCTTTGATGTTGTTTGATCGTTTTTATCGTTGCATAATACATCTCTTCTACGGAATATTCTCCGTAGGTGTACATGTATCTGTATTTATGTAAGTATATACGGATATTTCTTCAAAGAGGTACATGAGCATATTTTATGAAGTTTTTTTAACCTTCCACACACACGCACACACACACACACACACACACACACACACACACACACACACACACACACACACACACACACATTACATGTATAACGCGGGTTTGTTGTCTTACAAGCGATGTTATGGAAGAGGGGGCCCCCTCTTCGATATTCGCGGTTGTCAAGCTCGCGAAAGACCCCGGAGGGAGGGTGAGCTCCCCGCGGTAAATGAGCTCACGGTGCCCCAGCCGTAAGAGCTACTCGCGATAAATGAGCTTGCGAGAGCCGCGCGCCCCGGGGGCCGCCGCCGCCGCCGCCGCCGCCGCAGTTGTAGGAATGTGTTTGCGCAAAGTATATTTATTACTGTACAACTAGTTGTTATTGTTATTATTACTATTATTTTTATTTTAACATTCAGTCGTTTACGGTAGAGTACAGTGAACGGTTGCTCTGCAAACAAACAAAAAATGTCTTCAAGTTCAAAACCCTCTATGGACACGAGATGGAAACATCCGTGGACGTGTATGGTATGTGGTCCCACAGGATGTGGTAAAACAGTTTTCGTGACAAAATTTTTAAGAAATTTGTCATTATTAGCGGACGTTTACTTCGATCGGGTGATTTTTTATTACGCCGAATGGCAAGATGAGTATCGTAATAAAATGGTCTTGGGTGGAAAATCGTCTGCAGCGCGTCGTGGAATCGAATTTCTAGAAGGTCTACCGAACCCCGATGATTATTCAAAGGACAACAATAGTAAAAAATTAATAATAATCGACGATCTTATGCGCGAATCATCGAATAATACCATCATGGATCTCTTTACTAAAGGTAGTCACCATAAAAATATGAGTGTAATTTTCATTACGCAAAATATTTTTCATCAGGGTCGTGGACAGCGCGACATTTCACTTAATACCAATTACCTGGTTTTGTTTAAAATTCCTCGAGATAGGGCTCAAATTCAGCATCTCGCACGTCAAGTATACCCGGAAAATTCAAAATTTCTCCAAGAAGCGTACAGAGATGCAACTCATCGCCCACATGGTTATCTTCTCTTAGATCTTAAACAAAGTACCCCGGATGATTTCAGATTTCGTGCACGTATATTTCCGGACGAACAACCGCATGTTGCATATGTGCCGAAACGTAGATGAATGAATTAAAGCGAACGAGTTTAAAAAAATCATACAGATATTTATTATTGTCAGTGTACAGTTAACCGCGACTATGGAAGTATCGTCTGTTGGAAAACATAAAAATAACAAAATTCATCTCATCGCAAGAAATCGTAAAGACAGAAATCGTGCACAAAAAGTAAACGACGGTATTTCGTGTTCTTCACCATTTGGAAAAAAATATCTCGCTTTATTACACGCTTTGTGTCATGCGGATAAACGTCAACGTACAGCTGTGTTGAAAACCGCCGACAGAACACTAGTCAAATATATCTGTGAGTGTGCGCTCAATGTATTGCGTGGTGTCGTTTCTTTAAAACCGCGGGAGAAGTGTTTACTTCGAAAGCATAAAAAAATTTTACGTACACTCGTCTTTACTACGAAAAAAAACGATAAAAACAGGTCTAGACAGGTCGGTAGCGGTGGTGGTGGTGGTGATAACCGTACCTGGCAACGAAAAAGACGGATTATTTTACAAAGAGGTGGACATTGGATACCGCTTCTTCTGGCACCGGTTATCAGCGCCATTTTTTCGAAATTAATCGGCGGCAGCGGTAGTGATTAAAAAACGTTGACCTTATGGAGTATGCAAAGAAAATGATACTAGTTCCCGAAAGTGAAGTACACGGGGCGAGTGAGGATAAGAGAACGGCGCAAACACCCGGCCCAGCGCTATCGCGATTGGACGAGGAATTGTCTAATATCCTACAGGGTGGAGATAATAATAAGACGTTTGATTGTGATAATATTTCCACGTTTAATATTAAAGACGGCGAGGCAGCACAGATTTTCCACGAGCGTGGTAAACTCGCTCGGTACATTCGAACGCTTCAACGATATCTTCATTTTTTCACCAAACAATTATATGATGAAAAACGAACAAACTTACAGAATGTAAAGGATATTAGCGATATTGAAGATAGTGCTCATATCAAGAATGAGAAGAATCAGCAGCAGCAGGAACAACAACAACAACAACATAAGCCGCTAAACAGTGGACAGGAAATTTCCGGGGCTCGAAATGAAGTAACGTCCAAGGAGAAGGATATGATTCCAATTGCTAGCTCCGAAATTCTAAAAAGTATCCCTTTCTCGTATAGAGCAAAAACTTTGAAATTACTGAACCATATACATCGCTCGAAACGTATTTCGTGGGACAATGAAGGCGTTGTAACTATCAACGGTTATGAGGTCATCGGGTCTGACATTGTCGAGCTTGTCAACGATGCAACACGTGCGCGAAAGTCCGCACAACCAGTTGGTCGCGAAGAATTTATTCGTACTCTTCGTGCGGAACGTATCCCACCACGTTCCATCGGCAACAAATCTTTGTGGAAGCTTGCCGCTACTCCACGATTTGGTAAAAAATCTAGAGATATTATAAACGCTGCGAGATTCCGAAAAAACTTGTCGAAAAGTGTCGTCGTCGACGACGACGACAAGGAGGGCAGTGACAGGGAGAGAGAAACAGAAAAAACGCAACAAGAACGAAAACACGATAATTCAGGACAGATGGAATGGCTGGATCTCGAATTGTAACGGAAAACGATTTGGAGCGTATTTATTACGATCCTTCACACCCGGTAGGGTACTCGGGCGCCCGAAATATTATTCGTCTCAAAAAGTATCACGTTCCCGAGAAAAACATTCGTGAGTGGTTAAACCAGAAAGACGCCTACATTCTACACAGACCTATCAAAAGACGTTTTCAGCGTTTAAGATATTCAGTTACAAATATTGACGACCTCTGGGAAGCCGATCTCGTAGATTTACGCTCCCTTAAAACTTACAACGACAATAAAAGTTACGTGCTTGTCGTCATAGATGTATTGAGTAAATGTGTATGGGTCGAATCACTTCGAGATAAAAGTGCCCTTGAAGTTCTGGCTGGGTTTAAAAGAATTTTCGATAGAAACGATGGTCGGTTACCGGTCGTTCTTCAGACAGATCGCGGAAAGGAATTTATCGGTAAACCAGTGCAAAATTATCTACGTGAAATGGATATTCAGTTTCGCGTTACCCGTAGCAACCCCGATGTAAAAGCCGCAATCGTCGAAAGGTTCAATCGTACACTTAAGGAGCGAATATGGCGCTATTTCACGCATAAAAATACCAGGCGTTACGTTGATATTTTGCAAAAAATTGCCGTTGCCTATAACAATTCTTTTCACACAAGTATAAAAATGACACCGGCTTCAGTAACCTTATTCAACGCGCACATTGCACGTCAAAATATTGATTCCAGATTTCACTCGAAACGACGAAACAAATCATATAAATATGAAAAAGGTGATCACGTTCGAATCAGTAGTGCTAAAAACGCATTCAAGAAAGGCTACGAACGAGGTTGGAGTGAAGAAATTTTTCGTATAAAGTCTGTTTTAAAACGTCAAAATCTTTTCGTTTACGAGCTCGAAGACTTGAACGGCGACGAGATTGAGGGTTATTTTTATCCGCAAGAACTAGGGTCAGTCTCGAAAGTCCGAACCGAACAAGAATTTAAAATTGAGCGTGTGATTCGTTCTAAAGGTCAAGGTGTGAAGAAACAATACTTTGTTAGTTGGGTCGGTTATCCCGAAGAATTCAATTCGTGGATCCCCGCCGCGAGTTTAAATAGTCTTTAAAATGCACCATTCGCAAATGGAAGAATTTTTTGTAGTTTTACCCAGCAACAGTAGCATGAAATATTTTCCCGATAATACAACAACAAGATTCACGACAGTTCTTCCCAAGGAAATTGAATTAACGGGAAACTGGTTAGTTGGATTATCAGAAATTCACGTACCTTACAGTGTTGTACATATAAGACGTAATAATAATTCATTCACATTTGGAAGCTTGGAGATTGGGGCCGATGGACTGCAAGTTATCGATACAATCAGTGCTAATATTTCCGAAGGTTATTACAATAGTGTATCTGATTTTGTAGACGGAATCAACGATCGTCTAAAAGTTTTCTACGACCAATTTTCAGACGGAGTACACTTACAATTCAATTATGCAAATACACGCGGGGGCATCGTTTCTTCGTTTTGTACGCAAAAAGATTGTAAAAAATCACATTACTTTCTTTTTCCCAGTTCGGTAAATAGGATTCTCGGACTTCCCGATGTAGCGAACATTACTCCTGAAAAGGGGGAAGAAGCTGATAAGAAAAATCGAATACATCGCTACTATCCTGCTAGTTTGTCCCGTGCAATCCCCGATCAGTTATTTGTCTACACCGATATTTGTGAACCGAACATTGTCGGTGATTCGCAAGTGACTTTATTGCGAATTGTCAATATCGGTGGAAAAAATTATAATTACGGCGAAACTGTGGTAAGGCATTTTTCACCGCCCAATTACATTCCTCTTTTGTCGAAAAGATTTCGCGAGATTACAATAGATATAAGAGACCACGCAGGTTTACCAATACCATTCGAGTACGGAACGTTGACCGTCACTCTTCATTTTAAAAGACAATATTGAATGGGTCTACAATGTTGAATCATTACATAACATACTACGACGAACAGGCTGGTAATGGTCTTGGTGGTGGTGGTGGAAACTTGTTCGGTAGAGGTCGACAAATTCGAAACGTTTATGTCGGGTCTTTGGATCAGCGCGGTCATGAAATTGGAAGTTTTCTCGGAGGATTGTTTAGACGCATATTACCGTTATTAGGTAAAGGCGCTGCTGCAGTTGGTAAAGAGGCCTTACGTGCTGGAATAAATGTAATCGAAGATGTCGGCGAGAAGAAAGTTTCATTCAAGGAATCGTTAAGAAATCGTGCAAAGGAATCTGGAAAAAACCTCACAGATAGGACAAGAGAGAAACTTTCAAATATTATGTCTGGTTCGGGATATAAAAGTTTATCAAAAATAGATCCTTCTCAGTATTCATCTGGTAATACGTTAGTGCATGTCACACAGCGGCGTCGTCGCAGCACCCATAAATTACACAAAACCAAATCGGGGCGTGTTTCGAAACGAAAGATAAATAGAGTGCGAGGGAAAACCAAAAAGAAGAGGAAGAAGCCGTTAAAGAAGAAGAAGAAAACTCAGAAGAGAAGGAAGACAAATAACGGAAAGTGTAGAAAGCGAAAACGTAATACTGATTCGAACGACATATTTAGATAAAAATAGAAATAATGTCATGAAAATTATTATGAGACCTTTCATAAATTTAGAAGAAAACCCGGACGCGCCAACATTCACCGAAATTCGCTCGAATGAAACGTTCTGTATTTATCACGGAATCAGAGTGTCTGACAAATACTCGTGCGCCCTGAACAATGCTGTCAACTTACGAGGATGGCTAATTTCGCGCAAATCCGCTTCTAACAACAACAACAACAACAACAACATCAGCAACAACATCATCGACAACAACAGCGACAAAGATAAAAGTGAAGATTGGGGTTCGTCGCCTTCGATGTCGTCCTCGTCGTTATTGTGTGTTTCTACAGAAACTAGTTTCAGTTTCGCAACCGGCGATTGCAGTTCGAAGGCGCCAAACAAAATCGCCAATGAATTCGAAACAACTGTTACGATCCCTTCGATACATCCAAGGGCATACGAAAGGCGTCTATCCGGCAGATCTGATTCCTCTGGTGTGGACGAAACCTGCGGCAATAATCGCTAACACGGACGATAAAACAAAACCAGGCTCGCACTGGGTAGCATTTTATGTCGACGAATTTTCTAATGGGATCTTCTTTGACAGCTATGGATCGCCTCCATTCATCACGCATCATATTCGCCGCCTCCAACGCAATTGTAAGACAATCCGATGGAGCGACAAGTGTCTTCAGAACGTTACTTCTTCTGTGTGCGGTCAATATTGCCTTATGTTTTTATATACTATGTCTAACGGTTATAGTTTATATGATTTTCACCAGAATTTCTCTACTGACACTAGAAAAAACGATTACCTTGTGAACAAGTGGTACGATCAATTTTTGAGAAAATATCAATATTCTACCAATACTAAAAATGAAACATGTACTAATTATCCGCTTAATTATGGCGGACAATATAATAACAAATGTATCCAATCTTGTACGTTTAAAATGTGCTATGTTTGAATAAAATGTGCTTTTAACAAATCTAATGTTTTCTTATTTTACCTTTGTCAAATCTTCCCTTCGTATTTTCAGCAGATTTCTAAGAAACTATTATAATAAAGTAGTTGTTTAGAGGGATTCCAGATTCTGCATGTATTAGTTTGTATGCTATGGTTTCCAGCTTACTTCTAGAAGCTTATCTCCCCTTCGCCTTCAAGATTTTCCTAGAAAACTAGGTCACTCGAATATAAACACCACGTGTGCTTTTTAAACGTCGTAGGAAATTACAGTCTCTCGGTTTCGACTTACAAGCGGACTGACACGTGCGCAACAAGTATATAAAGGTCATCGGCGTTATGTATTGGTAAATCTTAATGAATAATAATGAGGAGTGGGGGCTGAATCATCATAAGAAGCCAAACACGAAAACTAACAAATAGTCGTCGAAAGGTCGTTGAACCATGACCTACCTCACGTTCCGGCCAAAGGTACCCCGTACGTTTTTGTATACGTCAGAATATTGACAAAGCGAACGAGATGGTGGTAGTGTTATTTACGACCATAAATTGATAGGTATCTGGCTTTAATTACCCAATTAACATTATTTAGTGACATTTATATTATTTGTTTTGGCATTAAATACCCATTAATAACCATTAACACCTCTTTATGAGTTCATCAACCCTGACCTATCTCAAGATTCGTCTGCCGGCCACGCGTAGCGGCCAGAGTTACCCCGTACGTTTTTGTTTACGTTAGTCTATTGACAAACCGTACAAGGCGGGAGTAGTGTTATTTACGATCATAAATTGTTACGTATCTGGCGTTAATCACTCAATTATCATTATTTATTGACATTTTTATTATTTGTTTTGACATTAATTAACCATTAATAACCATTAACACCTCTTTATAAGGTCATTAACCCTGACCTATCTCAATATTCGTCTGCCAGCCACGCGTAGCGGCCAAAGGTACCCCGTACGTTTTTGTTTACGTCAGACTACTGACCTACTTCAAAAGACGGCTACAGGGATATTTACGGTCATAAATTATTTTTTTCTGACATTAATTACCCATTTAACATTATTTATTGACGTTTTTATTGTTTATTTTGACATTAATTACCCATTAATAACCATTATCACCTCTTTATGAGGTCATTAACCCCTGACCTATCCCAAGGCGCGCGTGCCGTCTGGCGCCAGACCTACCTCAAGGTGGAGGAGTGGGGGGTGTTTACGTCTGGCTATCGGTACCCCTATACTACTACTGTTTGGTAGGTAAACATGATAAGAACACAAACATTGCAAAATTACCTCTATGTGGTATATAAACGTGTTCAGCACCACTGATTTATAAGGGTTCCACGTCTTCCCTGTCTTCGATCGAGATGTTTGTTTAGCAAATTTTTTAAAAAGGTATGGAAGTAGAATTAATGCTAATATTTGATTCCCTTCTAAAAGAGAATGATATTCATTAATTCATGTATTAATACAAAAATATTCTCGAGAAAGTGGTAACATTCGACAATAACAATTTTTTTTTATTTTTAACCGATGGGTCGTTTTCATAATTGACCCAGGTAGTGGGAGAAACATTACGACTAAGGGTTAAAATCAAGTTTTGTTCGTACTAATCTCATTAATTAGCATTAAAATAAATTAATCAATATTTAGTCAAGTTAATAAATATTAGTCAAGCCGTAAAAGAAGTATTTATACTAACCATCTTTTTTAATGGAAACATTTGATTTCAATATTTGTTGTATTTGTACATCTCTGGGTTTACTTTAAGCCAAAGCAATTATTTTTAACGCTGTGGATGACCAGTTTTTATTAAAAATATTACATTCTTTGTCAAAAAAAGGACGAAAATCTGCTTGTACCTGTATAAATAAAGTGTAATTCATATTACATTGTAGAATTGAAATTTACGGTTAGAGTAGTAAACATCTTACTAATTTGTAACCAGACGGATTGCGAAGACTAGGAAACTCGTTTAATATGGAGTTTATATCCGATCTCTGGTAAAATTCACGTCTTTCCTTATATTAACGGGTTCTTTTAAAGTTTTAAAATCACAGGATAGTGATATATCTAAAATATATAATATTTTGAACACTTTAAACTTGTATTATCAATATTGAATCCATACTTAATTTGAAGAAATACCACAAACAAAGTTTAAAAAATTCGTAAGTTAAAGAACTAACAAATAAAAAGTCAGAAAAGTTGTCTATCAGAAAAAAGTACATAATGATCTTATGATATATATCTCTTTCTAGAACTTATACACATTTTGAAAATAACTGTAATTATTAAATAGGCCAAGAATAGACTAAATAATTTATCATTTAAACGAAGGTAGTATATATCAATATTATTGTTTGTAATTAAATTATATAAGATATATATATACCTTTGTGCGATCTTTTTCTATTTACATTTGAAATTTTTAAAAGACTAATGGCTATGACTTTCTCTCTAATTTGGCAGTAAAACACTTGAAAACTTCCTCTAGCATTACTCTCGTTTGTACATTTGGTATAAAAGATTTCTGGTTTATAATTTGTGAATAGTTCTGATGCAGATATGGCCAACCATTCCAGGCGATCGGAATTTATACTATATATCAAAACACATGTAACACAGTTTTTGTAAATATACATCCATTTGTTATGCAAGAAACACATTAAACACAGTATACATTAAATACAAAAATATATAATTGAAAAACAATTTTATAGTATTATTTGTTATCAAAAATCTTGTAGGTTAAGTTTCATGGCTCATTTTACACAATTAGTAAAAAAAAAAACATAGACCATTTGTGAGCTACAGATCATAGATTATACTGTAGCCTGACGTAATCTTTATTGCTTAAATGATTTTTACCCATCAGTGGACTTAAAAATGACGTTAGTTGATACAAGGCTTAATTAAAATAAAATATATTAAGTATAGAAATCGATTTCTAGTATAGGGTTTAATGCACCATTGGCACATTCAAAATGCAGGCAATCGGAGCTAGACTTATAAACTACATATTCTTTTAATACTGAGTTTCTGCCAAATTAATTACAAGTATTTTGTTAACAAATACAAATTTTAAAACATGTCAGTTATAGTATTATAAGAGTTCATCTATTTTTTATAATTCAAATACACTTTATTATGAATTGATTAATATTTGAAAAAGTAAACATTATTTTAACCCATTAGCGCTGGAATGTCCAGATTTTTTTAAAAATGTACTCACAAAGTTAACGATTATAACCAATGAAGGCAAGATATGTGTTTTAGTATAATAATAATAATAATAATTTGTGTTTCATTTTGACTATGTAACATTCGTCACGTCCGGTTTTCGCCGCTGCCCTCTCCGAACCGTCGCGCCACTATCGTGGCAGCTACGCACGTTTGCCGTGCAGAGCGCGCCTGGGAACCTTGCAGTCCCCGACCGCCGGGGTTCTGCGCAAGCCCGCAAGAGGGCCGCGAAAAAGGCGCGCTGCCGGCCAACGGCGCGACCGCTCGCCAGATAGCCTGCGAAAGCCAAAGACAGCGGTCCTAGGCTATATAGCGCGATACAGTCGACAGCGAGCGACCGCGAACAAGCGCGTCCTTCAGACGCCACATTTCCTCGTCGGAAATAATATCCGCGCTGCGCTTCCCGCATTGTTTATACATTGTAACCTGGTGACTTGTACCGGCGCGTCACCGAACGCGCAATAAAGTATTCTAAAGCGACTACTGAGATTATTTTCTCCGCGCCGCACTCATCTGCCCCTGGACGAAAGCGCCGCTCAAGGAATTAGCCCGGAGACGCCCTCCTGCGAACCTGTCGCCAACGAGAGCGCAAACAGGTGAGTTCGCTGGTCTTGGCCCTTTTCGCTTCGCTCTCTTATGCTCTTCCTTCTCCTATCGCACTTTTCTCAATATACTTGCTGCTGCCTCTGAATTTGTCTGTAAATTCATTTCCACCAGTGTACCTTCCGGCGCGGGTCGAACCCGGACACGCGATTCACAGTATCCACCTCGAGAATCAAATCCCGCGTCGGCGAAGGCCACATTTATGGCGACCAACGTGCTTGTCGATAATTATTTGAAATATTCAGTTCGCGCCACATTTATGGCGACCAACGTGCTTATCGATAATTATTAAATATATTCAGTTCGCGCCACATGTATGGCACCCAACATGTTTTTTAATAATTCTCAAACTTGTTTGATTCGCGACACATTTAGTGATCAATGCGCTCTGTAATTGAAAAAATTTTTTTTTCTCGGAAAAGAATACATTCGTGATATCTAAGATTTGTACTATTAATTGTTAAAATCGTTCAAAAAGCGCTATATTTTTGCAGTACAACGTACTCACAAAATGTTTCTTTCGTTTCTCTTCAAATTGAAAATATCGAAAAAGCGCCACGTGTCTCAACTTTCGACAAAAAGTCAACTCACACGAAACTTCCTATATGTATTCCGAAAACAATGATTCTTTATGTACAAAATTAACATTTGTCATTTAAAATTATCAAAAAATTCTTATTAATCAATCAAAGTAGAAAAAATTATATTATCATTCCCTTGTATTTCGCTGTATTCGCTCGCATCGCTATCTCCTTTGTATTAGTTTGCATCGTAATTTATGTATACAAAGGCGCAGTAAATCTTCCGCTAAAACGCAATTGTAAAATTGTCAAAAAAACAATTGCGCAGCGCTTTCTCTTGTGGCTTTTTTATCGCTTATTTGCGCATGCAAATGTAGTTAGCACATATAGAATTATCTATTATTATAATAATACAATTACTCTGTGAGACTATTTATATTATGTACACATGTTTTTCTCCGGCTAATAAACAAAGTGCCGAACGCGATCTCCTTGTGTCCGCGTAAACAAAGTTTACTTATTATAGTAAACAATAACTAATTACTTTGTTTTTCGAAAAATTTCTCCATATCGGAAAAATATATCTCCAAACCGCGAAAAATATTTCAAAAGCGAGAATTCATATTCAAAACTAAAATTAAGAAAAATCAAAAAGAAAAATGAACAAAGATATTGAAAACGCACAGGCGCAAGCAAGCGCTCTCTTGCCGTCGCGTCAACTCGCGCGAACCCCTCCTCGGCAACTCCCCAACATAGAATCAAGTGACGAGGAAGTGCGCGACAAAGAAACGCGCATAGAAAACACCGAAACGATCGGTGAAGACAACGAAAATCTCATAGAATTTATACCGCGTAGATCTTCCCGTAAAAGTACAGTCGTGATCCATAAAGGAAGGCCGAAGAAAAAATCGCCTAACAGAATCACAACGCAATATTTAAACGCAGTTTTTTCAGAATTGCAAGAGCAAACCGCGCAATTTCAAAGTTCGGTACAAAAGATGTTAGCGCAACATCTCGAAAATTCACGGCAACAGTTCGACCTTTTTCAAGCCGAAAACAGGCGCGAAATTAATACTCTACGACTCGAATAAGTCGATAGAGACGCTCGCGCAACAAATAGCGAACTTGCAAACAAAAGCCGTCGATCCGACTCCACAAAATGCTCGCGCGGGATCTTTAAATCGAAACGAATCTAATAAAAGCGAAACGACGAGGCCAACGAGTCTGCCCCCCACCATCACCACTACGACGGTGACGACAACGGTGGCAACAACGAGCCCGTCGCTCGAGACAGAGACGGACGCATGCTACGCGTTCCCCTCTCTCTCACCGGCAACGAGGAGCCACACGTCCCAGACAGGGACGAACGCGCTGTACGCGCTCCCCTCCTTACCCCCGTCGACAACAATGTTCGGAATCACGCGACCTACAACACAGGATTTCTTTGCATCGCAACCGATGGAAATCAATCGAAACGCCTCTCAAGCGCCGATTGCGCAAAGAAATCCCAACCCAAACCTACATAAAATAATAAAATCTTGGGAATTAAAATTCCCCGGTAAACTCGACGCCGACGATTTTCTTGACGAATTCGAACGCAAACTATACGCTTCTGCTATAGACCCAAATGACGCGCTCGCAGTCTTCTCACAAGTCCTGACTGATTCCGCATATACGTGGTTTAATACATTTCGGAATAGCTGGACCTCTTGGCCAGATTTCGCAAATAAATTCCGAAAAATATTCGGAGATGCGAACGATGACCAACAAATTATGCATAAAATTCAACGCGCGGTACAACTCGAAAATGAATCCGGAATTGACTTCGTCATAAAAATCGGCGCATTATATAATAAATTAAATGAAAAAATTCAACAAAAAAATCAACTTGATAAAATTTACTCCGGATTACATTCCGAATTAATTATGCAATTCGATCGGGATAGTTTTTCAACTTACGATGAATTAATAACAAAAATCCGTAAATACCAAGAAAAAATCGAAATTATGCAATTAACGGATAAACTGCGCGAACACGATTCGAAACGAACACGCTATACGAAAAACAAAAATCAATTATACGCAATTGATTCACAATCATATGAAACAGATGATCTTTCGCAATTTCCCATTACAGAAAATAAATCCGGAACGAAATCGAAACAAAACGAAATTAAAAAAGTCGAAAAGAAAAACAACATTGAACCAAAACAAAATTTAAATAAAATCGAAATTTACAAAAAGCAATACGAAACGTTGAAAAAGAAATTGCACAATAATGACGACAAAAAATACGGATTTACAAATAAAAAGCGCGAATAACAAAAATGTCAAACCCGTTTCGTCGAGCCGTAGGCATCGCCGCCGTTCCACCTCCAGTTCTTCGCGCTCCTCTCACTCTGCTCGATCGCAGAAGGGGGGAGAGAGAGGTGGCACGTCTGCGAAGCAAAGCTACGACTACAATGACAGACGCTCGAGAAACTACGCGCATAATAATGATTTCCGAGGTCGGAACAATTTTTATAATAATAATCGCGGCAACAGAGGTCGTCGAAACAGCTACAATCGTAATTACGATTACAATTCGGCTCGCTTCGATAATCTACCTCGACCACGACAGTATCGGCAACCGAATAGCCAGTACGACGCGCACGCGCAACACACGCAACATGCGCAGCCGCCGCAATTCTCCCCACCGTTGCAACCTACGCAGCCGTGGTTCCAAAATCTCAATCGCGATTTCCCACTTGACAATCGATACGCGTTCCATACGTCCCCGTCAAAAAACGAGAAGGATGCCAGGAAAGATTAGAACTTCCTGGCGGAACCTTGGAAACTCGCGAGCGCAAAACCAATTCAAATCACGCGGGAAATGCTCCAATTCGCGCCGTCGCTTTTCAAGATTCAACGCGCTTCCTTCATAACGCATCAGCGCTTAATGTAGCGCATGCCGCAAGGAATGCAGCTAGTGACCCCGAAAGCGACGCGGATGATTTTCGCGAAACATCTGAGACCGATTACTCAGACTCAAACTCAGAGTGCTGCTGCAACGAGCCGGCGCAGCCGGCAAGAGCGAGCATCTCATCTGTCACTTCGCTGTCCCCAATTAACCTAAGAGCCTGCTATCAAGCAGCAGTTAGCCATTCGCAGCGCAAAGTATTTAAGGGCCTTGCTCCGCCCGCGCCATCGCAAAAACGTTACGCAATCGGAACCGCGATCGAAATCGGAGATAGAAAATATCCCGGACTTCTCGATACAGGTAGCGACCGCACATTTATGTCAGGCGAACTGTACGACAAAATTAAAATATTAGCAACCAGTAATCCCGTATACGACGCGATAACACGTGCCGGCGTACAACTTGCTCAACGCGACCACGTAGCCGCACCTCGTTATTCCGCGAAATTTGACGTTAATATTAACAATTGCTACGGCGAGTTGTGGTTCGCAATTCTCGACGGACTCACAACACCGATCATCCTAGGAATGGATTTTATAATCGCCTGGAAAATTACAATCGACGCTACGCGCGGTCACTGGTCAGTCGAAGGTTCTGATGCGCAATTTCCCCTAAATTCCGCGGAAGTCAAGCGCAGCTCATTAAACTCCATGCAGTTAATAGAGCTTACGCCGAAGCAGCAAAAATGCTTGGACGAATTCCTCGATAGCAAGCTATCTTCAACGCTAGCTTCGGGAACAGGAATAACGGAATTAGCTACGCACGTTATCGAACTGACAAACGCCACGCCGATCAAACTAAAACCGTATCGCCGGAGCCCCGCTGTAAATAAAATAATAAACGAGGAAATCGATAAATATTTGGAAAAAGGTTTTATAGCGCCAAGTAACAGTCCGTGGTCTAGCCCCGTCGTACTAACCTTGCGCAAAGATGGTAGACATAGATTTTGCATCGACTATCGCCAACTTAACAAAGTTACGAAAAAGTCGGCATATCCCCTACCACGCATGGATGCGATACTAGACGCGTTATCGGAGGCTAATATAATAAGCACAATCGATCTGAGCGAAGCATTTCACCAGATCCCGGTAGATGTGCACTGCCGAGACTATACCGCTTTTGCCGTCCCGGGTCGTGGACAATTTCACTGGATCAGGATGCCCTTTGGCCTTACAAACGCGCCGGCCACTTTCCAAGCCTTTACGGACGGATTGAAAACAAAGTTTATCGACCACTTGCGCGTAAATAATTTACCAACGAGGTACGCAGACCAGGTACACGCATATTTAGACGACTGGATCGTCATTTCCAAAACGTTCGAGGAACATATCTTGTTGCTTGACATTCTCCTCGGAATTTTGCAAAGCGCCGGTCTCACCATCAATAGGCAAAAGTCTTATTTTGCGAAACAAAGTGTCGAATATCTAGGTTTCCTTATAGATAAGGACGGTTCTAAACCGAATTTCAAGCGACTCGAACCGATTCTAGAGCGCTCAAGACCGCGCAACCGAAAAGAGTTGCGCCAGTTTAATGGTTCTGTCAATTGGTACCATAGGCACTTACGCAACATTGCGAGAGTACAAGGACCGCTCAATAAGTTAGCCAGTCCTAAAGTGCCGTGGAATTGGACCGAAGAACACGAAACTGCGTTTAACGAAGTCAAAGAAGCGCTAAAAGATGCTTTGACTCTCGTCGCGCCCCGACCTGATCTGTCGTTCCTTCTTTACACGGACGCTAGCGATACCGGTCTCGGAGCCACCTTAACGCAAAAAGATGAAACTTGCGAATATCTTATCACATGCCTAAGCAGACCCCTGAGAGGTGCTGAGTTAAACTACACTACCACTGAAAAGGAGTGTTTAGCCGTGATATTCGCCGTGCGCAAGCTACGTTGCTACCTCGAAGGCACTGAGTTTACGGTTTATACCGATCACTCAAGTCTGGCCTGGTTGCAAGGTATCAAAGACCCTCGTGGCAAACTCGCGCGCTGGGCAATGGAGTTATCCGCGAATAAAGTAACGATCGAGCATCGAAAAGGCTCGACTAATGAAGCGCCGGATACACTCTCGCGACTTTATGAAGACGCCCCCGATCGCGCGTTGTTAAACATGGCCAGAAACGTGTCATGGTACGAGGCAATGGTAGAACGGACGCACGCTAATCCGGAAAATAACGAACGATATAAATTCGATTCGGATGGTGAATTATATTTTTATAAACCAAATCTAATTAAACAGACTATTGGCGATAACGACGCCTGGAAAAAAGTCCTGAAAGAAACCGAAATCGTACCGATGATCGAAAATTACCATAACACGCCTCAGTCCGCGCATCAAGGCATTGATAAAACTTATCGTGCCATCCTTAAAAATCACTACTGGCCCGGTATGCGTGAAGATATCAGGCGATATATAAATAATTGTGAAACCTGCCTAAAGTGCAAACCTGATAATTCTCCACCCCAAGGATTAATGTTTCCGCGCAAATTTACGGAACCGTGGCATACGGTATCCCTAGACATAATGGGTCCCCTTCCGCGTTCGAAATCAGGCAAGTGCTACGTTTTAGTATGCGTCAACACGTACACTCGATACATTGAGTGCTTCGCGCTGTCAAAAGCGGACGGACCGAAAATTGCAAAATGCCTGAACGCGCTAATTAACCGTTGGGGAACGCCGCACATTTTTCTCACCGACAACGGAACCGAATTCGTAAATCGAACGATTACGAAATTCTGTAACGAGATCGGAACCGCGCAACGCACTACGCCTCTGTACCACCCGCAATCAAACCCCGTAGAGCGCGTCAATCGCAATTTGAAGACAATGATCGCGAGTCTTCTCGGCGACGACCAGCGCGAATGGGATGCCTTGTTAATAGAGGTGCAATTCGCTTATAACACTACCGTGCATTCATCGTTAAGGGTTTCCCCTGCGTTTCTTAACCTCGGCCGCGACCCGAGGCGCGCCGGCGAACCGCTTTCCAAAGTCGACGCAGCAGACGCGACGGTTGGCGATACAACAGCCCCGTGGCTGGAACGCATGCAGCGAATGAGCGTTTTGCGCGCGAAAGTCGAGAAAATGATGAATAAAGCTAACGAAAAACAAAGTAAGAGTTACAATAAAACCCGAAAGTTGAATATCGAATACAACATGGGAGATTACGTCTTTTACCCGAACAATAAATTATCAAGTGCCATTCGGGGCTATAGCGCAAAGCTGGCACCCCGGTATTTAGGGCCAGCCACGGTAATTAAAAAATTGTCTCCCATGGTAGTTGTTATCGGTGACGCGCATGGCAAAAAGATAGGGAAATACCATGTGAACGATTTGAAAATCGCGCGTCGAAGCCTTAGGCTACGTACTATTATGTAACCCTCTTTTCAGGACTCAACATGGACGCACCTGCCGCCAGCGCTGATACAGCGAAGCTCGTCCTCGCCGAAGTGAAGTCGATGCGCATTATCTTCCCTCCAGATTGCCCTGATGGCCCTTCGGTGGCCGAACATCCAACGGGATTAGTAGCGGTCGACCGAGACGATTTGGAGCGGCTACTATCCCTAGCGCGGACCTCCGCATCAGACCTCGCCGAAGCGCGCCGGCAAATTGCCGAATTGCGCCAATCAGCTGACGAAGGCTCCCGCAGGCAAGATCCTCACGAGGAGCCATACAAGCTCCTTTATAACTTGCTCCAGGAGAAGCAGGCGGTGGCCGCGCAGCTAGCATCAGCCCTAGAGAAAGCGGACGCAGCAACGAAACGGGCGGAGGAGCAACAGCTCAAAATTGACCAGTTCCAGGCCGATTGGGACAACTCCTGGTGGGAATACGAGCAGCTGGAGAGTAGTGTCGCAGTACTGACGCGCATTAAGAAATTATTCACGTCCACTATAGCGGAGGTTTATCGCGCCCAAGCCGAGCTACGAGAGCCACACCTCCGACCCAAAGCGCCAAAGGGGTGCTTGAATTGTGGTACAGTAGGACACAGTTTCCGTACCTGCAGTCGGTCATACTCCGGCAAATTCTGCCAACGATGCGCCTACCCAGGATTTTCCACCGAGGACTGTCCCTGGCCACACTACAGCCAAAATCCGCCGAAGGTTCCAGACCAGGTCAAGTGCAAATGCTGCTGGACGCCGCTCAACCTCCCTGACGTGAACTGCGCCGATTGCCGGAAGAGGCTAATCGCAGTAGCGGCTGCCGATCGTTTAGAGCGGGCACTGCACTTCGAAACCAGCCCACTGTCGACGACTTTCGCGCTACGCCGGCCACGCCAGAATTCGGCTGACACTCTGCAAGAAGCACCAGCGTGCATTCCCGCGCAGATGGTACAAGTTGCTCCATCAGAAGTCGCAGCAACATCCGCAGAACCACGCCTGGAAGGCGGTACTCCAGGAGATGATCAGGAGACGGGAAGTCTGCAAGGCGACACGCTAGAAGAAGCGCGAGAGCTAGCGAATCAGCCCGGCGATCGGATAGGAGAGGCGCAAGAGGAATCTGCTCACGAGGACGCGTAAACGCCATTTGTGTCAGTGCGCATTATATTTTTTATGACATTTATATAGGTAATACACCACTTTTCTTTTGCGCTTAGCTGTAAGTGCTATTTTCGTTTCCGCGATATGTTCAGGCTAAAATTCTAGCCACTAGACCGAGATAAAGCGCTATTTATATTTGTTGACACTCTCCGCGTGTACTACGCCAAATGAAGCGCCGTTGAGCCATCCAGATTTTGTATTATTTCATTACCCTTCAATAAATCCAGATATTCATAACCTGAGCGTGTATTAATTCCTGCACACTTAAGCGTTAAGTTAGGTTAAGTTAAGTTAAGATAGGCTAAGATATAAGGCAGCAGCAAGCATATTTTTAAGAGTTAATTTCGCAATTTAATTTCACATATTTTTTCACATATATTTATATTTACATTTCGCAACTGCACATTTTCAGCATTTCCTTTTATAACGGAGGAGCATGAGTCACGCAGGGCCAAATTTCTCGCACCGGTTAAGGTCAGCGAACCTGGCGCACTTCGGGGACGACAGCGGTCTAGAAGGGGGGAATGTAACATTCGTCACGTCCGGTTTTCGCCGCTGCCCTCTCCGAACCGTCGCGCCACTATCGTGGCAGCTACGCACGTTTGCCGTGCAGAGCGCGCCTGGGAACCTTGCAGTCCCCGACCGCCGGGGTTCTGCGCAAGCCCGCAAGAGGGCCGCGAAAAAGGCGCGCTGCCGGCCAACGGCGCGACCGCTCGCCAGATAGCCTGCGAAAGCCAAAGACAGCGGTCCTAGGCTATATAGCGCGATACAGTCGACAGCGAGCGACCGCGAACAAGCGCGTCCTTCAGACGCCACATTTCCTCGTCGGAAATAATATCCGCGCTGCGCTTCCCGCATTGTTTATACATTGTAACCTGGTGACTTGTACCGGCGCGTCACCGAACGCGCAATAAAGTATTCTAAAGCGACTACTGAGATTATTTTCTCCGCGCCGCACTCATCTGCCCCTGGACGAAAGCGCCGCTCAAGGAATTAGCCCGGAGACGCCCTCCTGCGAACCTGTCGCCAACGAGAGCGCAAACAGGTGAGTTCGCTGGTCTTGGCCCTTTTCGCTTCGCTCTCTTATGCTCTTCCTTCTCCTATCGCACTTTTCTCAATATACTTGCTGCTGCCTCTGAATTTGTCTGTAAATTCATTTCCACCAGTGTACCTTCCGGCGCGGGTCGAACCCGGACACGCGATTCACAGTATCCACCTCGAGAATCAAATCCCGCGTCGGCGAAGGCCACAACTAATATTACATAAATCACGTTACCTGAATGAATTTGTACGATGAATCTCATGAAAAACAACTAACCGTGCCACTTTGTGCGTAGAAAAATAAGTTGTCTTTTTTTTTTCAATTAGAGTTTTACGATTTTCAGTATCGAAATCATAAGCGCGAATCATCCAAACGCCTTCACCAGATTGGTTTAATAATTGGTATATATATAGTTGTCATTTCTGCTATTCACTGAAGGAAAAATATATATTTGTGACGTGTTAAAGGAATTTCTTGCCATATATTTCCATGGGGGGGGGGGGGGAAAGGTCACACAACAGGTACACATTTTTTATGCCATCTTTTTCCATATATTATAGAATGAAAATAAGAAAACACATCTTTGAGTTTTATTGAATTGGCTTTGGATTTTATGAAACAAAATATTAAAAACAAAAAAAATAAAAACCTGACCAAAGTCTAAGAATGTCAGATAAAAATCTTTTCGAAACATTCATAAAGATTTTCGTATATCTACAGTGTCTTTGATATTCAAATGTTTTGAAAGGAATGTTCTGCAATTTTTGTTCCAAAGATCAATAATTTATTTTATAACATACAAAGGTCTTTCACAATTATTTTCCTTGTTGAAAGGAAAAAAAATGTATTTTCGATAGTTACAATTACATTTTCAAACAATTTCATTTTCATCTTTTTCGAGACCATATGTTTAGCGTAGAATTACAATTTTGAATAAAGTTTTAATTACATTTCTCTGGTTACTTGATTATGTCGACAGGTACTATATTTACACCCCACCCCTCCCCCTAAACTGTTTAAAAAAAGGAACATACATAGTATTTTCAAATTTACCTGGCTGAACTGTTACAGAAGCTTCATCTAATTGCGAAGTGGTGTATTGTAACAAAGGTTGTGTTCCAATTTCGAAAAATTCAATATTAGAATTTAAACACAGATTTGTTTCATTAGACGCGCCGAGATTTATACAGTCAGCGATGGAACAGGAATTTTCTGTCTCTGTAGCTATCATTACATTGAACAAAAATACATAAATTTAAAATTGACATAAGATACAAAATTCGACTTATATCATTACCTGGTGAGTTAAGTGATACATAGGGAAACTGAGATATACAGAGTGGCCGATTTATCTGAATACATCGAAATATCTCGAGAACTATGCACAGAATCAAAAAAGTTATCGGATGAAAGTTGTTCGACACGAAGGGGGGCATCCAGTGATAATTAAATTTACCCCCTCCCCCATCCCCTGGAGGTGGAGTGGGGGCAAAAACAATAAAACTTAAATAGGAACCCCCATTTTTTATTGCAGATTTGGATTCTCCGGAAAAAAGTACACGAATTTGACCTAGGAGCTATTGCATTTTGGTTCACAGGTGGCGCTGTAATCGATAAAAATCCAAATTTATCCGAAGACATTGAAATACCTCGAGAACTATGCACAGAATCAAAAAAGTTGTCGGATGAAAGTTGTTCGATACGAAGGGGGGCATCCAGTGATAATGAAATTTACCCCCTCCCCCATCCCCTGGTGGTGGAGTGGGGGCAAAAACAATAAAACTTAAATAGGAACCCCCAGTTTTTATTGCAGATTTGGATTCTCCGGAAAAAAGTACACCAATTTGACCTAGGAGCTATTGCATTTTGGTTCACAGGTGGCGCTGTAATCGATAAAAATCCAAATTTATCTGAAGACATTGAAATACCTCGAGAACTATGCACAGAATCAAAAAAGTTGTCGGATGAAAGTTGTTCGACACGAAGGGGGGCATCCAGAGGGCAAATAGGGACAATTTGATCCCTTTATGAAAATTTAATATTAAAAATTCTAATATTAGAATTTTTAATATTAGAATTTAGTAATATCAATTGCGAAAATTGTTATTCTGAATATGAAATTTTAATAATGTCCATTCGAAAAATTAAGATTATGAATAATTGATATTCTTCATATTAAAAATCAAAACTGATTACATAAAAATTGTGCATACAATATGGAAGCAATTTTATAAATAAGTTTTCTACCTTCAATAAAATTACATTTTAGGTTTTAAATTTATTATTTAATAAACAAAAAGAGGACATCACGCAATCCATTAAAAAACGCGTCATGTCCCTTCACTCAGCTCATTCATTCTCTCTCTGTATGTTTTTTCCGAAATGAGAATAAATAAGCTGAGCATTGACGGTCAAACCAGCTTCTATTAAACAAAACGAAACTCTTGCTTCATTTGGGGATTTCGTCGCCATCTACCGGACCCCGAGAGAACTCACGTGGTTTCATACATGTACATCGCTTGCATTTCGGCCATCACCGGCGCCGGTTCTGTTACATAATGCTAGAGGGCGACATAACTCGAAAATAAAGTAGCATATCATTTTATACATAAGTTGAGTCACACGTAACCAGTTCACCTACATTTTTCTCTACTTTCCTGAAGGATATCGCAACTTTCTAATCCCCATATTAAAATTTAGTATTCACGGTCTCTCAGTGTAAGACTGTTTTTAAAGTCCATTGTATTGGTAGTAATTCGGTCGGAGGTCACTTTGCTTTTAGAATAACAACTTTCCGTTTACGTGACTATTTTTTGTCTACCCTTCATTGCTTAAATCGAATTGCAAGTTAAAAATGAATCCTGCTACAGTTCCCGAAAAAATCGAAATGATTCTTATTTATGGTGAATGTAAGAGGAATATTGACGATGCTGTTGCGTTGTATCCTGAGCGTTTTCCAGATAATGCTCGCTCGCGTTCTTTTTTTTACAAAGTTGTGAATGCCTTTCACTCTGATGGCAGCGTACAAATGAAAAAAAGGAAGCGAAGATTAACAGTTACAGGAGAAGCTAACGAAGTAGCTGTACTAGCAGCTATTCACCAAAATCCACATGTAAGCACACGACAATTACATCGCGATTCCGGCATTTCCAGAGACAGTATTCAAAGAATATTGCATCGTCATAAGTTTCACCCATATCACATTTCACTGCACCAGGAACTAGATGGCGATGATTTTCATAACCGCGTGGTGTTTTGTGAATGGGCATTTCAAAAATGCAAACGAACCACAATTTCTTTGCTAATGTATTATTTTCAGATGAATCTACATTCACGAACCATGGTGGCGTCAATAGGCATAATATGCTGTAACACAAAGTAGACAGTCCATCTACTTGCGTTCCCCACTAATATACTTACCTCAAGAAAGAAGAATGAAGATTGGTGCATCGTCCCGCCATAATCTAAGTAAATATCCTCTCCAGGAACCTTTTTTTCAACGGTGGTGTTTGTCCTGTCAACTCGTTGGTGTCATCGTCCCGTCTTGTCCAGCTGTCCAAGAACTCGATATACCTGTAAACATAGAAATTATTAATCATAATTGTTTTAAATAAAGAATCTGTCAGTGTCGTGAAGTAAAGTTATCGTCCAAGGAAGAGGCATATATGGAAGAGGAATATATTTAAAAAAAATGTAAACACTATACTTACATGTGCACTCAGCTGTTCCGATGGTCTGCTTCCTCGTGCCGGAATCGCTGCTGGCTGACGTCCTGTTCCTGAAACATAAATTTACCCATCCTTACACAAAGAAATAGTCCTTATTAATTAAAGTTTAAACTTACCGTAATTGCTGCTCCTTTTTCGCCTTCCTCCAAAACTCCAAACTCCTTTTCCCGTTGCCCTCGAGAGGATGACTCCGATTGCATTCTCCTGTACCCGATCCTTTGGCACTCGATCCCGGAGTGAACCACACAAGAAAACCCGCACAAACTTTAATTTATTCACTTCAAAACACTCAAAAATCCCGAAAACCGAGACGACCTGTCACTTCAGTCGTCGTTCACCGTGGACTGGCTATCGCGCAGTTTTACGCGCAACTCGTCGGCCATCTTGATCAAACTCAGTCCCTATTGGTCAATTCATTTGTACAGCGTCTCTGTCTACCTTCCATATTCGCGTAGTCGACGTTCGTCGCACTCATGCATGGAATAGACTATTGCTGTCGCGCTCATCGAGTCGACGTTCGTCGCACTCATGGCCCAATGTACAATTACTAATTCGTCATCAATATTGTCTGCGCTTGTCGCACTCGTTACATATATCATTACCCCTTCCAGTGCCGAGTAAATGTTCGTCGCACTCGTGCAGAAACCTCATTCAGTCGCCCACCCCTTTTTGAAAACTTAGACTTGCCCTACTATTCCCAGCATTGCCAAAATTATGTTCTCCGTCTTTGTCCTTACGTTGTCTTAAATTCGTCCTTATTCGTAATTGTTTTTCCTTTTTGTTTGTCCCCTGAAAGTTAGTATCCAGGACTGACGCTGTGGCGTGATGGTAACGGGTCAGACCATCTTCACTTCACTTCTTTGTAAACCGTCAAGGTGAACAAATTAAAAACTATTGTATTGCGAAAATTATTAGATTGTAGTGTGTATATAAATATTTTGTGCGAATTTCGAGATACCGAAACAAACGTAAGTACTGTGTACAGTGCGCGGCGAATTATTTTTATTATATTTTTTATATTATATTTAATAAAGTCCTCCCCCACAATTTTGTAAGTTCCCCTTTTAAAATATATATCAATACCATCATATCCCCTTTGATAAGTTTTATTTTTTTTATTCCCCCCTTTTTTCTAGAGTAAAAACCAGAGTCCCCGTGTCGTCGGGACTCAGTACGGTTGTAATGCATTATTGGAGCGTAGAAAATCCCCATTGGTTACGACAAGTTAATCATCAACGTCCTTGGTCGGTGAACGTTTGGTGTTGAATCATAGGAAATAAACTCATTGGTCCTTATTTCATTGAAGGTAATTTGAATGGAACAAAATATCGAGATTTCCTAGAACAAGAAGTACCATTACTACTTGAGGATGTTGGTATGGACGTCCGACGGACAATGTGGTTTCAGCATGATGGTTGCCCAGCACATTTTTCAAGAGTAGCAAGGGAAATACTAGACCGTGATTACAATGGTAGGTGGATTGGTAGAGGTGGCCCCACTAATTGGCCTGCGAGGTCACCTGATCTAACATCTCTGGATTTCTTCCTATGGGGTTACCTAAAAGGTAAGGTTTATGAACAAGTACCAACGACTCGTGAAAACATGGTGGAACGCATAAGAACTGCTTGCGCAGAAATTTCTGCAGATATGATTCTATCATGTATAAAGTCATTTGAAGAAAGAATAAATAAATGCATTGAAGTGGAAGGTCAACATTTCGAACACTTACTCAAGTAAGTGAACAGTGAGACAGTGAGAGGCAAGGGGACTCACGTAAAACAAGCACCCCAAAGGGTACAGGAAAATACTACGTCCACGTCGTTGTTCCTGGGTAACGCTAAATGTATTTTTTCCCGGCTTTGTTAGAATGACCGTATTCCATATCCGCAACGCGGGCGAAAATTGTCAATATTGGAGAATCCAAATCTGCAATAAAAACTGGGGGTTCCTATTTAAGTTTTATTGTTTTTGCCCCCACTCCACCTCCAGGGGATGGGGGAGGGGGTAAATTTAATTATCACTGGATGCCCCCCTTCGTGTCGAACAACTTTCATCCGACAACTTTTTTGATTCTGTGCATAGTTCTCGAGATATTTCGATGTCTTCAGATAAATCGGCCACCCTGTATATATATATGTATTGCTTTATTAAGGAATACATTTGAATTTAAAGGACAATGTCATGGAAATAATTTAAAACTGTTATAAGAAACTTTTTTTTAGGTGGTGCAAGTTACTTATTGTTTTATTCAATTTACATACATGGGATCGTTCGTCACTCAAAATACAATAAACATAATTACGAAATAGCAAAATCGCATAGTTTTGTTTTAACAGAAATAAATTTTAATTAAATTTATTTAACATCATGTTAAATAAGTCTCCAAATTTCAGTTAAACATAAGTTTCCCAATGTTCCAGTTTCTCGTATTCACAATATACAGGGTGATCCAAAAGTCCCGGAACAGCAAAATATCTCAGCGGGAGTGCATTTTCGAGGAAAATGTTTCAGACAAAAGTTTCAGGATTTTTCGCTGGCTATTTAATGGCGATATTGAATTTGACCTTGAATATGACCTTGAAGGTTATTTCAAGGTCAAGTTAATTTTTTTAAATGGGAACCCCTATTTTTTTTCATGGATTCTGAAAGAGCGGGAAATTCTACGTCCGAGTATGATATGATCGATTTTTCCGGCAAGGTCATTTCAAGGTGAAACTTAAAACTCCCGTAACGGCGAAATATCTCAGAGGGTGTGCATTTCTTTGGAAATTGTTTCAGACAAAAGTTTAAGGATTTTTCCTGGGATATTTAATGGTAGTACAGAATTTGACCTTGAACATGACCTTGAAGGTTATTTCAAGGTCAAGTTTGTTTTTTTTAATTGAAACTGCTATTTTTTTTCACGGATTCGGAGAGAGCACAAAATTTTACGTCCAAATATGCTATGGCCGTTTTTTTCGGCAATGTCATTTCAAGGCCAAACTTAAAACTCCCGGAACAGCGAATTAACTCAGCAAGAGGCACCATTGAATTTAACCTTGAAAATTACCTTGAGGCTTATTCTAGCTTAAGACTATTTTTTTTTTAATTGGAACCCCGTTTTATTTTCGTAATGTTTCCAGAGTTTCCAGAGTGCAATGCATTATCATTGTTCCCGGATAAAAATATACATTTTATTTTTACATCCGATACGTTTATAAATACCGTATGTATGGGTAACATTTTTACATTGTTTCCAATGCTACCGCCGGCTTTAGCATTACCCAAGATGTACCGCGTGGAGGTAGCACGGTCGGGTTTACACCTCTTCGGGGTGCTTTGTTCAGGTGGTTCCCCTAGCCGTCACCTATGCGTGTGCGTGTGCGTGTGCGTGTGCGTGTGCGTGTGCGTGTGCGTGTGCGTGTGTGTGGGTGTACCCAGACAGTTAAGGCAAGATGGGTATACTAAGATTTTGATGAAATTATGTATCTTACTAAAGCTTATGCTCAAAGTGATTGCCATGAACTTCTTGGCAATATCCCAAGCGATTATAAAAAGTCGATACGACTTTTTTAATCATATCTGGTTCTATAGCCGCGATCTCATCCCGTATTCGTTGTTTTACTTCCTCAATATTCACCGGTTTGGTTCGATACACTCTATCTTTGAGATAACCCCATAGAAAATAGTCAAGGGGCGTAAGATCCGGAGATCTTGGTGGCCATTCTATTACACCCCTTCGACCTATCCACCGTTCTGCGAATACATCACTCAAATAATTGTTGCATAATGGGGTGCTGCACCATCTTGCTGAAACCAAGTCTGATCGAAATCCTCGCCTACAATAACCTGAATAGCAGGGATGATGTCGTCCCTCAACATATCGTGGTATTTTTGACCAGTAAGGGTACCCTCGATGAAGAAGGGCCCAACTACCGCATTGTTTATAATACCTGCCCATACGTTTACTTTTTCAGGATATTGAGTAGAACGACTATCGACCATCCAATTAGGATTGGTTTCACTCCAATAAGACATGTTATGTCTATTGATTGCCCCATTTAAGAAGAATGTAGCTTCATCAGAAAATACGATGCGATTCAAGAAACCGGCATCAGCATCTATTCGATTCATCATTAATTCCGCAAACTGTAGGCGTCTATCAGGATCGTCTTCATTCAATTGTTGTACGAGTCTAACTTTGTATGGGTGAAATTTTAAGTTTTTAGTTAAGATGCGTTGTACTGTACCGTAACATAAGTCGTGCTGCTGTTTAACTTTCCTGATGGAAGTATGAGGATCTTCCGTTATTGACAGCGCGACATTCAACTAATTTTCTTCAGTTGATGCTGTTACTGGACGACCTGCTCTTGGGAGATCCTTCACAGTACCGTGAACTTCAAAACGATTTATTGTTCTGCTAACAGTAGATTTAGAAATCGGTTCTCGTCCCTCTCTAAATGATGCGTTAAATAAGGTTCGCACATTCTCTAAAGATTGCTGGTTATCACCCCAGCCTCTCATCATGAGAATGGTTATTCTTTCTCGTTCACTTAGCGCAGCCATTGCTCTTTGTACGAAATATACGTATGTATTTTGTTACTGAAATGATGCTTAATACGTTTAGATAGGAAAGGCGTTTAGATAGGAAATCCATGTATCTCACAAAACGATAAAGTTAAGACCAAAATGTAACCTTATAAGACTGTACACATATGTATAAATTCAATGTGAATGTATGTTGTTTATTTACTTCGCTGGTGACTCGTGCTCTCTGTCGCTGTTCGCGCGCCCAAGTTCACTTTGCACAAGTGTTGCGTAAGATGTATGTATACACTTTTTTTAAACAGTTTATTATTCTATTTACAAAATTAGAGGACAAGCGAGGGACAGGAACTGATTCCTAAATCGACTTTTGGCAGAACAATAAATTGTTTCGAAGTTTACGGCACTGTAAAGGATCTCCCTAGAGCAGATCGTCCAGTAATAGCATCGACTGAACAAAATGAATTTAACCACTCTCAATACCGGAAGATCCTCATAACTTCGTTAAGAAAATGAAACGGGGTTCCAATTACAAAAAAAAAAAATATTCTTGACCTGAGAATAATCTTCAAGGTAATTTTCAAGGTCAAATTTTATGCTAGCATTAAATATCCCGGAAAAAATCCTGAAACTTTTGTCTGAAACATTTTACCCGAAAATGACCTCTTGCTGAGTTAATTCGCTGTTCCGGGAGTTTTAAGTTTGACCTTGAAATGACATTGCCGAAAAAAACGGCCATAGCATATTTGGACGTAAAATTTTGTGCTCTCTCCGAATCCGTGAAAAAAAATAGCAGTTTCCATTAAAAAAAACAAACTTGACCTTGAAATAACCTTGAAGGTTATGTTCAAGGTCAAATTCTGTGCTACCATTAAATAGCCCGGGAAAAATCCTTAAACTTTTGTCTGAAACAATTTCCAAAGAAATGCACACCCTCTGAGATATTTCGCCGTCACGGGAGTTTTAAGTTTCACCTTGAAATGACCTTGCCGAAAAAAACGGCCATAGCATATTCGGACGTAAAATTTTGTGCTCTTTCCGAATCCGTGAAAAAAAATAGGGGTTCCCATTTAAAAAAATTAACTTGACCTTGAAATAACCTTCAAGGTCATGTTCAAGGTCAAATTCAATATCGCCATTAAATAGCCAGGGAAAAATCCTTAAACTTTTGTCTAAAACATTTTCCCCGAAAATGCACTCCCGCTGAGATATTTTGCTGTTCCGGGACTTTTGGATCACCCTGTATATCTCGTGCATTCCATGTCAATCGGGTCACCCTGATATTTAAAAAAACGGATCTTATTTTTAACAAAAGTTAGTACAGGTCTTCTCAGACATGTAAGCTTTCACCCTGAATTTGTTCAGAATTACTTTTCTAACAATAATTATTAACGAAAGAAAGAAAATTGTTAGAAATGCAATAAGTAACAAATAAAATATTAGTATGGGATTTATCATTATTTACTTTGGTCCAAACAACATTAATTTAGCACAAAATGTAAAAAAAAGTTTTTTGACATATTTTGGTCCACCATTTTGAAATTAAGAAAAAAGTAATTCTAAAAAAATGACAAAGACCTGTACCATATTTCGTTTAGAAAACCGGTCCGTTTTTTTTGAGATATCAAGATGGCCCGGTTGACATGGAATGCACGATATATATAAATCAGTTTGGTAGAGAAGAATATATGGCAACTGGTCAAGTTTGCTAATGTTTAATTCATCAAATGGGCACGAGGACACACAATTTCCAGCAGCCCTATCAGGACCGGCAACCGCAAAATAACCGAAAAAAATAACCGGTCGAAAACCGCGAAAAAATAACCGTCGTACAACCGTAATTACCACGAAAAAACCGGACTACGAAAGAAAGGCGTATGGTCAGAATTTATAAAATCACCGCAGAATAACCGATAAGAAACCGTTCTTCAAGAGCGTCGACTGGTCATTTCCAGCAAAATTACCGCAAAATAACCGACGAAAAACCGCTCTTCCAAAACGTTGATCGGTCGATTCTCGCGAAATTACCGCAGAATAACCCATGAACCACCATTCCAAAGCGACGACCGGTCGTTTCTTGCACAATTACCTCAGAATAACCAATGAAAAACTATTGTTCCAAAGTGTCGACCGGATGTTCCTAGCGAAATTTATCGTAAATAACCGATTAAAAACCGCTCTTCTAGAGCGTCAACCGGTCGTTTCTCCCAAAATGACAGCAGAATAACCAATGAAAAACCGTCCTTCCAGAGCGTTGATCAGCTGTTTCTCGTAAAATTACCGCAGAATAACCGTTAGAAAACCGCTGTACCATAGCATCGACCAATCGTTTCTCTCAAAATTACCGAAGAATAACCGATGAAATACCATTGTTCCAGAGGGACGACCGGTCGTTTTTTACAAAATTACCGCAGAATTGCTGATAAAACCTGTCGTACAAGAGCGTCGACCGGTTAATTTTGTCGTAAAAATACCGAAGAATAACCGATGAAAAACCGCGGTTCAAGAGCGGCGGCCGGTCGTTTCGGACCAAAATTACCGCAGAATAACCGCTGAAAAACCGTTCTTCAAGAGAATATAATAGTTAATAATTATTTGCAATAACATGTATATATGAGGTTTTTATTTACTTATTTTCTGGTTTGTTATGCATATCTATAATCATCTTTTATAGATCTAACAAAACTGCTCAGTCGCTGTAGTAAATGTGTATGTAGGTACCACGATGAGAGAATTCACAAACGTGCATGGTGAAAACCCGAACGGTCAGGCTTATTATATGAATTACTGCGCTACTTTGCAAGAGGATTTCGACGCCACTTAGTGCTGGCCGAGAAAACTCTATTTGAATGAAGGGTACTGTTCGTCGGGACGTATCGTGTCGAAATTACCGCTGAATAACCGCTAATAATCTGTTAATCAAGATCGCCGACCGGTCATTTTGCGATCGTTAAATGGTATCGTTAGCAGGTGAATAATAGAGCTAATAACAGCCAATCATTCTACCGACTCCTCTAATTGCTTTTGCTGCAATTGAAATATAAATATAACAGAAACCGAAGTAAAATAAAACATTTGTTTTTAGCGATGCACATTCGAATAGGCATAAAACATATAAGTATATTCTGAGAGGATATAAGAGAAAGGTACATAGGGAAAACAAATTGTCAATTACATAGATCAGAAATATTGAACAATGTACTTTATTAATTATTTTAATTTTATATCCATATAATGAATACAATCTTCAAGATAAAACCTCTTACCTGCTAAACAGAACGGTACTATGAATGAAAAGATTCCTTTCGTTTTTCAAAATTTTACGTATTACAGAACAGAGCAAATGCGGTCATAGAATATAACTGTGTTCACTTTCAACATTTATGTTATAAAATTAATAAATTAGATCATAAACCTACTGCCTAACATCTATCAAAATGTCAATATAATGTGGGGGACCTTCATATGAAAAGATTGGTGTATCTTTTCAAAATTTGACTTGTAAATGTTGACAACGTAGAACCAAAGCATGTCTCTGATGATTTTGGGAAATAACAACGACGTGGGTAAATTTACTATATTAAGCGTAGAGAAATTACAGCTTGTAAAATTACCATTACAAGTTGGTTCTTTAAATTATGGATTTTTTACAGTACAGGAAAGAGGTTGTATCTTAATAATTGTATTTGCAAGTATATATGCAAAATGAAATTAATAATTAACTATTTTTTGAACAAATATGAATGCGACTCTCACCTTCGGCTCAGACCACAATCCTCACATTTGTAGAAAAAAACTTTTTCACGTCAAAACTGTTTTGTATCTAAAACTACTATCTGTGCCATCGATTGCAAGTCATTAATGTAACTTAAATATTTATTTCTTAAACACATTTGAGTACATATTTGTCTACTTATTTTGTAAGGTATTTTGTAGGTTGTTTTGAACATGAGAAATGTACTACGAGTAAGAAATAGCCATAATGTATTTTTAAGAATTTTGTTTTTGACGGTTACAGTTGAATTACAAGCGTAAGAAACTTTAGTATGATCCGTATGATCCAATCAAAGTTTTCAAGAAAAAGACAGAATGAGCTCATATGAAAAATTAAAATGACATTGTATACAAATGTAAGTAAAGGAGTCTATGAAAGAGAGGTTATGGGCGGACGCAAACGCGATATACACTCATATGTAACGATTTACCTTCTATAGCGGTTAATCCAGTTACTTTATTTCTTTTTTAAAGTATTAATTTCAAATCACTGATGTATGTGTTACGACCGGGATTTGCCTCGAATCGTGAGGTTTCTCCCTAAGTCGCCGAAAGGTAGGTCGGTCTCAGAAGCCGACCTGGAGTTCGAGGCGGAATGCTCGGACGCGAGAAATGAGGAGTTGGGAAAAGAAATAAAATGGGTACACTTTAAATTGAAATAAATTGTCTTTTTATTTAATGGGTTTTTATTATCGATGGTACTTTTGAAAATATTCCTCCAGGGTTAGTCGGGTTTTGGTTTCGGAGAGTGGTTTTGTGGAGGATGCAGGTTGTGGGGACGAGGATGGGGGAGGAGGGAGAGTTGGGAATTTACAAAGGACGGCCAATTGGTCGAGCGGAAGGGGGTTGGTGGCCAGTTCAGGGTCGAGCGATCGTCGCTGGTGGGCGCTCCATACGGCTCATTGGGCGGCTTGAATTAAACGGGCCTGCTTCTTGCGGCGCCTTTGCTGAGCACCCGGCATTTTTTTTTAGATGGATGTTCTAGGTGAGCCTCGATGGAAGTGGGTGGATCCGCGTCTTTGACCTGGAGAGCTGCCCTGGGCCTAGCTTGTGCTGGGTGCCTCTGAAGAGGGTTTCCTTGGTCTGGCTCTGTGTCCTGGTGGTGCTGGCTGGTTCCGGCGATTTTTCCTTTTTTCCTTACAGGAGTCTTGCTATTTGGACTTTGAGCGTGAATTTTTTTGACTGGCTTCCATGATTTTCGTACGCCTATTTATACCAATTTTCTGCTCATTGAAACTTCGTTGATGCGAGATTTATCGAGGTCGGAGAGGTGAAAGGAGATTTGTCTATTGTGGAGGTTTCGTAATTTTTTTAACTAATGTTGATCTGATTGACAATTTTGGTTTTTGTTCGAATTGTACATTTGCAAAATTTACATAAAAGTTAATTACATGATGAACGTAGTAAACATACAAAAGAAGGCGTTAATTGCTAGTGTAACAATAATAATCTCCGAGTTTTGACATTTCGATGAAAATTATTATTTATATAATATTAGGTGTTTTTCTTTAAACTTCCATGTGATGTTAAATGTAAAGCAAGGTTATTGACAACATGACTGTGTAATTTTTAAGCTATTGTTCGTTAGTGCGACGTGCAAAATTATTAGTATGGTGGTTTGTTTCATTTTGTAACAAAATGGAGGAAATTATTATGAGTGATATTGTGTTATAAAAATACCTTGTTTATTAATTAAATTTGCGGAAATAATAAAATAAAACGTTGTCTGGGCGTGGCTCGAGTGAGTAATCATATATGTGTGCGTGTGCTTGTATGTGTGTAAATACGTAATTATTTATAGTTTAATATTGAATTTGCGAAAAACATAGTTGGATTTGAATTTGGTTTTTTTTAATGGGATGTTCAAGTTCTGATTATTAAACTATTTCGCTGGTTTAATTGGTTTATTTTAATTTTGTAAATGCATTATATTATTTATTCATTTATATTGTAAATGTGTGGAAATTTGCGTGAAGTCATAGCACAGTATTGGTTATGATTATATATTTTTATTAGTTTAGAAAAAACATAAAGTGTAAGTTGGATAATCATTAACGGATCTCTATGTATCAGCGTATGTGTGTGAGGATGGGTGTGTGTATGTGCGTATACAAGCATACGAACAATATCTACATTATTTATGCATATTTTTTTATAATAATTAGAAAAAAATAGTATCAGGGAGATCTCGAATTATTGGTAAATGGTGAAATAATTTATTGGTTAATTTGTTTAATTGCTAAATTTATTTATTGGGTTTTCATGGTGTATTATGGTTTTTGCGTATGTGTATTTATATTGAAAATGTGCGAAAAATTCCGCTTAACTTAATCATGGTATTTATTATTTATATTTTTCATTATTGTTTGTTTAAATGAAAAAAAACGAACAAATATGGGTTAGGTAATCGTGAATGGGTTTCTATGTATTGGTGTATGTGTGTAATTTTAAAAAGGGTGTTTGTGTAGGTGAGTTTACGTGTGTGTCCTCGTTGTCTGATGCCATCTTTCAGGAATTTTTATGGCTCTGGAAAGTCAAGGAAAACTCGTCAGTGTACACTTTTTAAGACGGCTATTTTTTTAACATGGAGAAGTTTTTTTTAAATCAAAAATATTCGTATTTTTAATTCTGGGTAAATTTCAATTTGCAAAAGTATTTGTATTAATGAATTCTATGTTTTTCCAACTTTTTAGGTTTTTCTACCAATGTTTATGTTTGTCGATAATGTAGTTAACTCGTGTATCGGTTACAGAGAGGTGAAGGGATTGGTTCGGGATCTACCTGTCGAGATCGATAATTCAGGTTTTTCCTCTACAGATTGTCATGTTGCCTAGTGAGCGAGAGTGTGTTAATACATTAGTACAAGCAATAGGAAGCGCTGCTTGTGATTTCCTAAAATTCTATCAATTTGTTTTTTTGTATGTCTCGGCTAATTTATCGGTGTTTTTGCTATAGTTACGGAATCGTAACACCCCCATCCTTAGTTCGAAACTGGTCCTCCAGTTTCTGTAAAGCGCGTGCTTATTAGTGGCATATTGTTAGTACTTCAATTTCTTATTACTTTACATATTTTCTTTATTAATCTAAATCTTACAGTTATCTATTCCTCGTTCTCCACTTGATTGTGGCAAGCCTAACTTAACGACGAGTTTTTTTATGCTAAATTATATAATTCTCGTGCTCCACTAGATTGTGGCAAGCCTAACTTAACGACGAGTTTTTTTACTCTAAATTATATAATTCTCGTGCTCCACTAGATTGTGGCAAGCTTAACGATGAGTTTTTATGCTAAATTATATAATTCTCGTGCTCCACTAGATTGTGGCAAGCCTAACTTAACGACGAGTTTTTTTTTCTAAATTATATAATTCTCGTGCTCCACTAGATTGTGGCAAGCCTAACTTAACGACGAGTTTTTTTTTCTAAATTATATAATTCTCGTGCTCCACTAGATTGTGGCAAGCCTAACTTAACGACGAGTTTTTTATTCTAAATTATATAATTCTCGTGCTCCACTAGATTGTGGCAAGCCTAACTTAACGACGAGTTTTTTTGTTCTAAATTATATAATTCTGAGGGAATATTTTCAATTGCGAGGTTTTTACATTTTGTTTGTCGATAGATCCGGATTGATCTGTACTTGTTAATAACATTTTCTTTCGCATCTCGTTAGATTAAGTATAATCTGTATTTTTATAAGTATTTATTCGTTTTGTCTCATTTTTATCATTAGTAGTTCGCTCGTTGCCTTGATAGTAATTTTTTCATTTGTATTTGTCAGTTTTAACAAAGTTTAATAATTTTTGTTTTTTTTCGTCGTCAGATCAACATTAATCTGCGTTATTCTTAATAAAAGTTTTGTGTTTTTTTTGTAATTTTTCATTTTTCGTCAGATTAACATTAATCTACGTTATTTTTAATAAAAGTTTTCTTTTTCCAATAATTTTTCATTCTCCGTCAGATTAACATTAATCTGCGTTTTAATAAAAGTTTTTTTTTTCAATAATTTTTGTTTTGTTGTCGTCAGATTAACAATAATCTGTCTCAATAAAAGTTTTGTGTGTTTTACGTCAGATTAACATTAATCTACGTTATTTTTTGTATTTCTTGGTTCAGGATTTGATTTTGTTGTTGATCAGAAGTAATTGATGTACAATGTTGTGTAACGATTTCTTTATTTTTATTAATATTTACATTGTTATATTTGTGAGGAGTGTTACAAATCGTTGATGCCCTCGTCTTCGCTTTCAGGATCCGGTATAATTATTTCGTGTGGGCTAGTGAGTGTTTTAAATTCTGTTATTGTTCTGTGTGCTTGTTTTGGTTTTCCAATTTCACGATCTTTTATCCTATCGTTTATCCGCCTTATATGCCTGTTTAGGCATCTAATGCATCTTGTAGCTGGTCTGTTTTGTAGTATTCTTTGCTGGCAGAAACTGCAGTCGATGATTGTTCCTTCCCGGGTTGTGATATGGACGTTTGTTAAGTGTTGGAATTCTTTTCGTTCTTCTTCTGGAAGAGTGTCGTAACAGCTTCTGCATGTCCATTTTTCCTCTTTTGTAGCTAACATTTCATCTGAAAAATGGCATTCCTCTTGATACAGTTCCAGATATGCCCAAAAATCCCGTCCTGCTATTTCCAATGTGCTCAGGAAGATGTTTAATGGAAAGTGCATCTTTTTGTTTCCTGTAAGTTTATTTTGTATATTTTTATTGTGTCTATGCCCACACTCTATATCATATACTGGTATCCTTTACAATGTTTTTTTTTTATAAAATATCGGTAATGTATTGATAGAGACTTACTATGTTAGATCCATATTCCTCATTCATTGTTAGTATTTTAGTATAAATTATTATTATTGTTGTGTATGTGTATGTATATGTATGTATATGTGTGTATGTATATATATATTATATTTATTATTTTTTTTTATAATAGAAAGTTTGTGTAATAATGAGAAAAAGTAATAAAAAATAATTGTTGCGGAGTTTCGATTCTTTTGCTGGTGCAGCAATGAATTGTTGCTTCAGCAAAAGAATTTGCGCACTACCTTCCACTTTTTGTGTAGGGTAATATTTTACCTGTTTTTAGGCTCGTCATGCAACTCTTATTATCTAATATGTGGGTATAAAAGAAATTATGAAATATGTATATTTTTTTTTATTTATTTTGTTTTGTTTTTATAATTTTTTGTTGTTAATGTTTGTAGTGAAATATGTGTAAATAGTTTGGAATGAATTGCATAATTAATGAAAGTAATAATATGGATATGATATGGTTTATATAATGTTTGTATTGTTGCTGGTGTTCAGTCCCATGATTCATCGTCAGTAGGTTGGAGTTGTTTTTCTTCTTTCTTCGGGTTAAGTGTGAGATTGTTCCATTTTTTCTCCATTTCGTCGTAGAGGAGACAGTTTGGACATTCCGCCGTGTCTCGTATGATGGCTATTGCGTTTTTACAGATGTAGCATTTTTTGGGGAAGTGAGTTATTTCGTTGCATATGCTGCAGGATTCTTTATTACAATTGTTTGCCGTTGTCATTCTGTGTCTTGGGTTTTTCTTTTCATATCCTGATTTATTGTTCGTTTTTTTATAGCAAGTCTTACAAATTGCGATGTTCTTGTTTATGTAGTGGAGGGGTGTTTTCACACATTTATTGATTTCTGGACTTTCTTTTATTTGGTGGCAATTTTCTTCCATTAATTTTTGTCTTTGTGTGTATTCCATTTTTGTTTTCTCTTTTTTTGATTTCCTTTTGTTCTCTTCCTGTTGGCAGATGATAATACTTTGTTTCGTGAGGGGTATTAAGGTTATCTTGTTGTTTTGAGTTGTTGAGTTTTGTAGCGTGTCCTTACGAAAACGATTTGTATAATAAAAAGAAATGTTAGTATTACCTTGTGGGAAAATTTGTTAGTTGGACAAGGCCGTTTTCGTTTGGATACTGTATCGTTACTTATGTATGGTTAGTATATAATTTTTGTGTTGTTTAACAAGGGTTAGAATGTAACGATTTACACCACTCGTGAGAAGGTCGAAAATGTGATTATATTGGTATGGAAAAAGTTACATAAACAAAGGTTCTTTTTTTGTTTTAAAGTGTATGTTTTACCTTCTTACGAGCGCTACCGCACTACCTCTACTTTTCAGTATGGTAATTAATTTACCCACTTTTCTGATTCTATCAGAATTGTTAGGCTCAAGACAACTCAAAAGGGGAATTTGTTAGTTTTGTTTTGTTAAAAAGGTTAGTATTAGTGGGAAATGAGGGTTCATCCAGTTCTTTTTTCCGTTTTCTTGTTTTCTTTTAATTCTTGTTCAGAAACGATTTGTGTTAAAGGTCGTGGTTTTTGTGGTATGTCGTAGATTATTTCGGTTACTATGCTTTTAGGATGGACTTCGTAGTATGTTGTTTCGACTAGTTTCTCTGTATGTGGCTGTGCTGGATCTGTTGATGTAGATTTTTGTGTTTTTTCGAGTGTTACCATAGTGTCTTCTCCTTCCGTCAAGGTATATCTTATGTGAGTGGCTTTATTTTGTTTTTTTAGAAACTTGGATGTGGACCAGTGATCTAATCTTAATTTTATTCCTATTATGGTTATAATTAATAGTGCACCAATAATGTATATCGCGAGTATATATTTTGTGTTTTCTTCTTTTTTTGGTTCTTTTTGACTATTTTTTGTTGATGAGTTTACTTGTGTTGGGTATGTCATGTCGCTTTCTGAGAAATTAATTTTTGGGTGTATTATTTGACTACTGTTCCAATAACTTCGTCCTTTCAAGTGGTTTGTGCATTCTTCATTTTTTAACTGGCATTGTATGTTCTTTGCTAATATCACTTTGCTCTGTTCGTTAATTCTCCCCAAGTAATTTCTTAATGTAATAACTATGGTTGTATTTAACACTGTGTCGAAGTTTTCTCCGTTAAAATGATTGTGTAGATTTTTGCATTTTCCTGCTTGTTTGTTTATTCGGTCGATGATGTTAAAAGTCGTGGTTCCATTCTTTTTGATGTTTTTAAAATCCTGTGATAGAAATCGTAATTCTCCTGTTTCTTGCATCTTTCTACAATCGTTTTTTGTTGTGGTACGAGTAAATTTGACTATAGACGGTGTGTTTTCGTTGCATTTGGATATTTCGTATCGAATTTCTTCAGTGCAGTCTATTACCATTACATTTCCATGATTTGATGCTTCTTGTGGAGTCCCATAAGAACTCATGGTTATTAGTTGGAGGATGATTAAGATCTTTCCGGTCTTCATATTAGTCTGTCAAAGAGAAGATTTTTTGTCTTTATGTCATTTTTTTTTTTTATATATATATATATAATTTTAACAATAATTTATAATTTATGTCTATTTGTCCGTTTTATTTCAGTCGTGTCTTGGATGTGTGAGGCTCGGTTTTTTGTTGTTGTTATTCTCTTTTTACGATCCACTTCTTGGTAGTTTTCGTTTCAGTTTCCTCGTTGATGTTAGGGTATAAAAGAGTCTGTATTTCCTTATCATTGGTTTGTATGGCGGGCGCTGAAGGTTGTATTTCGCTGTTCGTTTTTTCTACGCGTATTTCGTTCAGTTCCTGTTTTAACGGTTGTAGTTCTGTTTGATGAATTTCCTTGTGGGAGGTGTTATTGCCATTGTTGTTGTTTCTATTTGTTTTTCGTCCTGCTAAGTGAAGTAATAGGTGTGTGACTGAATCCCAGATTGCTCCTATTAGAAATATTGACCATCCGTATGCCGTGTGCAGTGCATAGCCATGTATTACGGTATCAACTATAGTTTTTATGAGTTTTGCTATTATGAAAATGCCCATAATTCCTGCTGTAGTAGATCCAAATATTACGAATTTTTCCCATGTATTTTCCCATGCTGATTGTATCATTTTACCGATCGTGTTTTTGTCTAAGAGGTTACCAATTGCTGCTCCTTGATAGTTTGTCGTTTGACCAGTTAGACCTCTGGCGACTGAGTTTAATACTGCGGGTTTTTCTGCTGGAAACATGATGTGTTCTTTTAGTTTTCTGAGATCGTCTTGGCTGTAAATTCCGTTTATCGCTAATCTTTCGAGGTTTATGTAGTTCCAAGTTTGTTTTGTAAGTGGTTTCAATTCCTCCGGTTTATGTGCTTCTACAGGGTTTGGTAATAGTTTATACCAGATGCTGTTGACTTGATACATGGGTGGTACGAGACTATTGCAATTGATTTGGATTCCTTTCCTTGTCAAAATTCTTGTTTTAGGGGTCATAAATAAACTATTGTTTTGGTAAGTTACTGGCAAATGCGTGTAGCATTCTTCTGTTCTTCGAATGCTCACTTCTACAGGTATGCATTTCATAATGTAAGCTACTTCACCAGCGGCTATTGCCATATACCCAGGTGATTTCATAATATTGTAGGCAAATTCATCGGGTGAGTGACTAGCCATTGATAAGGAATTTCGTAATACTTGCTTCTCGAGAGTACATCTTTGTGTTAATACGTCATAGTAGAGTTGTTTTATTTGATGTCTAAGGTGCTTTTCCACGTATACAAATTTAGAGTTTACATATGCAAATATGTCTAAATTGGATGTTTTTATGGGTAGTTCTTTTAGTCCTCCTCCCTTTCTCATTTCTAATATCAATAGTTTGGGATGTTCGGTGAGCGAGAGATCATAGCCACATACTCCTTTTATTCCTCTGGCTGAAAGTGCGAATGTGATTTCTTCTGCGGTTAATGAGTAAATAACAGTTTTGTCTTCATTAAAAGCTTTATTTATTGTTCCTTCATAGAGTACGTCATATTTATTAGATCCGCAAAAATCCTCTGGTATGGTTTCCCAGTATGTATTTCCTCCCTCTAGATCTAGACAACTTTTATCGGTTATTGGATAGGCAATTCCTGATCTTAGATGAATTTTGTTTTCATTTAGGTTCACTCTGGCTTTATATTAAGATTTTTGCGGTTCCTTGGACTATTACATTACTCCATGTTCCATATGAGTCTGAGTAGCGTACTCCGTCACAATCTCCGTTTACTTCTATTGTTCCTGCCATGTTAAGACTGTATGTTGATAGGACGTTTTTCTTGATTCCATCTATGATTGTATTTGGGGCTATATTAATCCTTCCCGTTTTATGTAGTGTTTCACATTGATCCTTTGATACCTCTAAAATGTATGTTGCTATTCCATTCGTGACGGCCGATGTGTGGGAATGCATACCGCAATATTCTATTTTCCTAAAGATTTCTATTTTGCATTGTGTTACCTCTATTTCCTCGTATTCTTTAATTTGCAGTAATTGGGCTTTGATTATTTCTACGTTGACATGTTTTCTTTCGATTTCACAGTCTTGGATATTAAGTAATGAGATTGTAGATATATTGGAGTTCATTGTACCGCAATCGAACGCGATAAATGCCGTTGTATTTGGGATTGTTATTATGAAAATGAAAGATATTATTAATATTTTAAAGGTTGTCCTGTTGGTGATATTTTTTATATCAGGATTTCTTTTTTCGGTAGGTTGTGCAGAGAACATTGATGGCGATTCTTTGTAGTTTCGTATTTTTGCTGGATTTTCGGTTGGCAGTGGTATTTGTTTATAAGGTGGATTATAGCTATTGTTTATCTTTTTTTTTGCTTGTTGTTCTGCTAGATGTAGTAACAGTTGTGTAACATTATCCCAGCTTGATCTCAATAGTACTGTTGACCTCATATATGCAGTGTATAATGTGTATCCGTTGGTGATTATCTTTATTATTAATAATATTCCTATCATTTCTGTCATCCTAAGTTGAGCTGTTCTCTTGTTTACTTCCTGTTCTTCCGTGCTGGATATTGAGAGTGTTGACGTACTTAAATTCATTTGTCTATGGTTAAGTTCTATTTATTGTTGGTTTTCCCTCTGTTCTGTAGTTCAACAAAAAAGAATATAAGGTTGTCTTTTTATTATATTTGTAGCATATATTCTAAAAAATTTTTAATTTTGAGATTTTTAGTCTGTTTGGGTGAACAACTCGTTCCTCGCCTTTTATTTTTATTTTCACATTTCCATTTTCAAATATTTTTAATACCTCAAAAGGGCCTGTGTATTCGTCATCCATTTTACTAGTTTTGTGATTTTTTTGTAAAAATACGAAGTCTCCTGTCTTAAATGTTTGTGGTTTTATATGTCTGTCGTAGTAGTGTTTTGATCGTATTTTTGCTGCGTTTAATCGTTCGTTTGCAAAGTTTTGGGTTTCGTATAATTTCGTTACTAGGTCTTGGATATAATCCATGTATGTTAAAGGTGTATCTTCATTTGACATTTTAACAGAAGGTAATCTGGCTAGTCTTCCGAACATTAATTCAAAAGGTGTGTATTTTGTCCCTTCATGAACGCTAGTATTGTAAGAGAAAGTAGCTAAATCCAACCACTTATCCCAGTCTTCATGGCGATCCGCGAAATGTTTTATGTATTCTTTCAGTACATGGTGAGATCTTTCTAATGATCCATTTGATTGTGGGTGAAATGCTGTAGTTTTTACTTTCTTTATGTGAAATATTTTTGCTACCCTTTTCATAATATTACTTAAGAAGTTTTTTCCCTGGTCTGTTAATATTGTTTTGGGAGATCCATATGAGCAGATTACTTTGTTTACTAGAGCTTGTGCAATATTTTCAGACGTAGCTTTTTTTTAGTGGGATTGCGATAAGGTATTTTGTTAAGTTGTCCTGAATTGTTAGTATATTTTCATGATCATCTTTTGTTTTGTTATTTGGGATTACTATGTCCATTGCTATTTTTTTCATTGCTGATTTTGGTGTGTCTGATATTATCATTGGTTATCTTGTTTTAATTCTTGTTAGTTTTTTTAATTGGCATGATTTGCAGTTTTCGATGAATTTTTCAATGTCTGTTTTCATATTTTCCCAGTAATAGTTCTGTTTAATTTTCCTTAAGGTTTTCGTGATACCCTTGTGTCCACCTATTGGCGTGCTGTGTAATTCTTTTATTATGTCTTCTCTTTCATTTGTTTCTATGTACTTTATTTCCCCGTTACAAATTAGTATCCCTGTGCTTGAATTTTTAAATTGTTGTTCTATTATTTTTACTATATTTATCCATTTCACTCCGGCTACTTCTTTTGTTTTTGAGATGCTAATACTTTTAAGTTGCAGATTGTCTACTTCTTCCTTTAAAGATTTTATGAGCTTTTTTATGTTGTTTAATATTGTTAATTGGCTTTCTCCTGTGCTTGTAATAACCGGGAGTGCAATATGGTATTTGTTATTCTTTTTTATAGTTGTAATTTTGTTTAATTGTAAGTTTTCGAATTTTGGTAGTTCGTTTCTGTTTTGTAATTCTAGTGATCCGTCGTCACTGGGTTGCCCTGTTGTAGTTAAAAAGTAAGTTAGATTGTCTTTCTGCATGTATAGGTGGTTTCTTATTTCTATTATGTTTCTGCTTCTGCGTTTAGAGTTTTCGTCTTCTGTACCTACCTCGTTCATATTGTATTCGTTTTGGTCATCAGTATCGTTATCATCTATCCATTGTTTATTTAATGTATTTTTTTGTTGGTAAGTATTTGGTTCTCCTGTTATAGTATTGTTATTTTCACCTGAGCAATCGTTTTCCGATGTTTGTGGGTTTTGTTTATTCCTTGGTGGTCTACCCTTTTTATTTCCTTCCTGTTTCGTTATTTTCTGATTTTTTTCTTTGCTCATTTGAAGCTGCTTCTTCGAAGTTGGATTTTGTTATCCTGATTTTCAATTTGTGCTATGATTGCTGTTTTCCTTACTGGTTCTTCATAAAATGTATTATTTTGGAGTGTTGGTTTTGGTACTTCTTCCTGTGAGCTAGGACAATTACCCCCGACGTGATTCAGTTTGTTGCAATGTGTGCAAAATGGGATACTAGGTGGTAGGCAATATTTTGGGCCTGTATAGTTTATTTTGTTGTTGTTTTTTGGCAATAATATGTTGTATATTGAACAATGGGTTACTGGTATTTCGTGTGTTTTTGGGTTAAAGGGTTTGGTACTTTTGACAAATTCTATATATGGTCTTGTGTCTTCCTTATATAAATAGTCTTCGATATTATTTTTCCTCTTGTATCCTAATCCTTTCCTATCGGTTTGTGACTTTAGTATGATTGGTTCTTTAATACCCTGATTGTATCTTCCTATGCCAGATCCTTTCCAACCCATTCCTTGCATCATTTGGGTTATCTTATTATGATATATTTTATTTTTTGTGTTTTCGATTTTCAATACTTCTACTGGGTTTCTGGATAGTGCATCTGCGTTTACATTTGCTTTTCCTTTTTTATAAATAACATCAAAATCATACTCTAATAAATTGTACATCCATTTCGCGACTCTAGAGTTTGGATCTTTCTTTGTTCTGAAGGATGTGAGAGGTTTGTGGTCTGTTACTATTGTGAACTGTCGACCGTAAACGTATGGTCTAAAATGTAGTATTCCATAATATATTGCGAGTGCTTCTTTGTCGTAGATTTCGTATTTCTTTTCATGTTCATTTAAAACTCGTGATGTGTATGATATTGGTTTATCGCTGCCTATTTCCCCTTGGGATAAGATTGCGCTTATTGCGAATCCTGATGCATCTGTTGTTATTATGAAAGGTTTGTCGAAGTCTGGATACTGTAATACTGGTGCGCTACATAACTTCTCTCGTAATGTATCAAATGCGTGTATTTCTGTGTCTTCCCATTTGAATGGCACATCATTTTTGAGTAAAGTTGATAATGGTTTTGCAATTTCTGAAAATTTATGTATAAACCTTCTATAGTATCCGGCTAGTCCTAAAAACTGTCTGATATTTTTCTGGTTTTTTGGGGCTGGGAATTTTTTTACGGCTATAATTTTGTTTGGATCTGGTTTTAGGCCTTCCTCTCCTATAATGTGTCCTAAATAGCAGACTTCCTTTCTTAGAAATTCGCATTTATCGGGTTGTAATTTTAGGTTTGCGTCTTTTAGTCTTTTCAGGAGTTTTTCACATTTTATTTCGTGCTCTCTTAAGGATGATGCGTATATTACTATATCATCAAGGTAAACAAAGAGTTCATTTCCCTGTAACCCAGATAGTACTATATCCATTAGTCTTTGGAATGTGGCTGGTGCGTTTTTTAGTCCGAACGGCATTCTGTCGAATTCATAGTGTCCGTGCGGTGTAGAAAAAGCCGTTTTTTGCGCGTCGTTTTCGTCCATTTTGATCTGTAGGAATCCTGATGCTAGATCGAAAATTGAGAAGTATTTTGCTCCACCGAGTTGATCCAAGATGTCAATAATGTTAGGGATTGGATATGAGTCTCCTATTGATTTTTCGTTAAGCTTTCTGAAGTCTAATACCATTCTCCATCTTTTATTGCCCTGGGAATCATCTTTTTTTGGTACTATCCATATAGGTGTGTTGTATGGTAATGTGGATGGTTTTATAATTCCTGATTTTAATTGATCAGTTATTTGTTTATTAATTTCCTCTTTGTGTATGGGCGGAAATCTGTATTGTTTGGTGTTTATGGGGACTTCATCAGTTGTATTTATTTTGTGTTTGATCAATTGTGTGAATCCTAACGGTTCTTCCGGCAGGTGGAATACATCGGCATTGGCGTTTATTATTTTTTCTATGCTCTCTCTTTCTTCTTTATTCAAGTGTTGAATTCGCAGCAATTCTTTTACTTTCTTTGCTCGTTTTGTTTCCGTGACTGTAAAACATTTTTTCGTGTGTTTTGATGTTTCAGTGTTTTGTATAGATTTGTAATTATTTTCCTTCAAAAATTCTGAATATGTAAAGAGTTTGTCGGAATTGGCGCCATTTAATTGAGGATCCGTTGTTTGTTCGGTTTCGGGAGGTTCGGTGTGTGTTTCTTGATTATGGTACATTTTGGTGTCATCTAGATTTTTGAGAGATTCTAGTATGTGATTTACTATATCGTTTTCGATGTTATTTTCATTGTGTACGTTGTTATTGTCAATTTTTATTTTATCGGGGTTATTCTCATAATCGGCTTCATAACTTGGTTTTTGGTTTTCTTGGGCGTTTAAGACTGCTATTTGTTTATTTTCATTAGATTCTTTCTTGCTCCCTTCATCAAGTATTTCAAAATCTCTTCCTAGTTCATCAAGTTTTAAAGTAGGGATTTCTATTTCTATTTCTTTGTTCGTTGTATTGTAGATATTTAAGTAAGCTTTTCCATTATTATTTTTTATTACGGCATCCCCTAAATATACGCCTTCTATATTATCAATACGGGGTACGTATCCAAACTTAATTTCCTTATTTTCAATATTTATGTAGAATGTGGATATTGTTCTTGCAGATATTACCATACTTTCTTTGTGAAAGTTAATTTTATTGCCTTTCCATTTGATATGGTTATTTTTATAATCTATTGTTGCTTGATGTTCGTGAAAAAATTCTGAACCTAATATACCTGCTGATTCTATAGGAAAATTGTTTCTTACTATATGGAATTTCGTGTTATGTCCTAAGATGTCCAATATTACTACTCCCATTGTTGTTACGGGTTGTTCTGTAATTCCTTTTAAATCCACAGTTTCTGATTCGTCTACTAGTGTTTCTCCTTTTATGTTTTCCTCCTTTATTATGTTTACGCTAGCACCAGTGTCTACCATTAAATCGACCGTTGTGTATAGGTCTTTTGATTCTATTTTTATTATTGGTACTTCGTTTTTACTAAGGTTTATCATCTTTAATTCTCTTGGTCTGTGTTGGTTGTTCGCATAAAGTTCATTTGGCGCTTGTTCCCGATCTCTCTCCCTGCGCCTGTCCGGAGAGGATCGTTTTCGTTTCCCGATTTTCGTGTTAATTCCTGAAGAAGTTCTGCTCGCATTTCTTCTTTAAATTTTAGTTTCTTGCAGTCACGCCATGAATGTCCTATATTTTTGCAATAATTGCACTGTGTTGACGGTTGATAATTGTGGTTTTTCGGTTGGTTAAGGTTTTGATTTTGTCGGTAATTTTGTGGTTGACTGAAATTTTGATTTTGGCGGTAATTCTGATTTTGACGGTAATTTTGCGGTTGGTTGAAATTTTGATTTTGACTGTAGCGTTGTGGTTGATTGAAGTTTTGATTTTGGTTGTAGCGTTGTGGTTGATTGAAGTTTTGATTTTGACGGTTATGCTGTGGTTGATTGAAAATTGGATTTTGATGGTTATTTTGTGATTGATTGAAATTTTGGTTTTGGTTGTAGCGTTGTGGTTGGTTAAAATTTGGATTTTGACTGTATCGTTGATAAAAATTTTGGTTTTGACGATAATTTTGCTGTTGGTAGTCTGGTTTATTTCTAAGATTTTGAGGGTCTATTGTTTGAGTATTCTGAGGTTGGTTATAGTTTCTGAAGAAACATGTTGTTGCATCGTGGCCAGGTTTTTTACAAATTTGACACTTTGTGCTGTCTGCACTTATGGTTTGTATTTTTGGGGTTTTCCTCTTCTCGTCCAATTTTTCTTCGATAATTCCTCTAACGTTGTTGGAGATTTTTAATTTTTTCTCAATTTGTATTGCTTTTTGTACTGCTGTTGACAAGGTTCCTAATTCTAAATAAGCCATCCTAATTTCTATCTGTGGTTTTAATCCATTGATGAATACTTCTAATACTTCATCGTCTGTCTGTTTTTTCTCTGCTTCAGTAACTTCTCCGTTTTCGTTTATGGCTTTATATATTTCTAGGATTCTATCGGATGTTTCTCTTACGCGATTAGCATATGAAACTACGTTTTCAAAATCTAATTGGTGCATTCCAACTAGTTCTTGCCTAATTTCTGTTATGGAATTTGCTGGGGAATATACTTCTCGTAGTCGTTTTATAAGGGCATTGATCGTCCGGAAATCTTCATTTTTTACAGAACGGCGGGCTTCGCCTTTCAATCTATTCTTTATTAATTTGACTAGATCTAATTCCGATCCGGGTAGCATTTTCAATGCTTCTTCACATGCGTCCACAAATGTGTAAAATGCTTTGGGATCTCCGTCAAACCTAGGTACGTTTTCTACGGCGTGGTTTAAAGTTAACCTCTCGAGATTATTCGCCATATTTTCGTTTATTAGATCTCCTTCTGTTACTGTTTTATAATTTTCGTCTCCGCTGTCAGAACTTTGGGAGTCTTGAAAATATTGTGTGGTATTTTTGGTCAATGGGGTACTTGTATGTATTTTTAATCCTAAGCTATTCTTTCCTTCTTTGACTGTAGCTTCGTTTAATATTTCGTCGATATGAAAGTTTAGTTTTTTGATTTTTTCAAATACTCGGTCTGTTTGTTGCCGTTCGTTATACTCTGATGTTATAGGGTAATTAGTATGTGGTTCAGGTGGATCGTCTGTTTGTGATGCTTGTTCTGTTCGTTTCGGGTGAAATGCCTTATTCGTCAGTAACCCCTGTTTTGCTGATAATTCTTGTTTTGTTTCTTCTGCAGATAATGTTTGTTCGGTTTTTTTATTAAATGAGGTTTGTTCCGTTTGTTCTGCTGTTTGTTCGACCGATGAAAATAATTTTTGTTCTGTTTGTTCGGTAAATAAAATCGGTTTTGTTTGTTCTGTTAATAATTTTTGTTCTATTTGTTTGGTAGGTAAAATCGGTTTTGTTTGTTCTGTTAATAATTTTTGTTCTATTTGTTTGGTAGGTAAAATCGGTTTTGTTTGTTCTGTTAATAATTTTTGTTCTATTTGTTTGGTAGGTAAAATCGGTTTTGTTTGTTCTGTTAATAATTTTTGTTCTATTTGTTTGGTGGGTAAAATCGGTTTTGTTTGTTCTGTTTGTTCGTTAGATGGGATTGGTTTTGTTTGTTCTTCTAATAATTTGTGCTCTGTTAGTTCGTTAGATGGGATCGGATTCGTTTGTTCTGATAATTTTTGTTCTGTTTGTTCGTTAGATGGGATCGGATTCGTTAGTTCTACTGTCTTTATTGTTGGTGGTGTCTGTTCTGTCTGTTTAAATGTCCTTTGTTTTCTGTCGGTGACCAGGGCAGGTCCTAGTAGTGAAGCCTTAGTTTCTGGGTCTAAGTTTTTAGTAGACTTACGAGTTAAACGCTCTCCTGACATTTAAGCTAGTTAGAATAGATATTTTATAACTATTATTTCATTCTATGGTAAAAAAAAAATTTAATGGAAATGCAAAAACAATTTTCAGGTGCTCAGTTGAAGACGCCGTCGCCAGCCCAATGTGACCGTATGGGTGGAGTATAGTTAAATGAGGAAATAAGGTAAAGTTTTTGAAGGGATTAAAAAAAATTGCTCGCATATCCGGACAATCCGCTTAGAACGTTGTTGTCACCATTTTCATAGTGACTTCCACGTTCAAAGTGCTGTTACTATTCCGTCGTCAAGATAACCACAGTGACAACAATGAGGATTGTTGCCACTATTCTGACATCAAGACAACTGTAATAATAACAGCTAATACCGCTGTCACCACTTTGTTACGACCGGGATTTGCCTCGAATCGTGAGGTTTCTCCCTAAGTCGCCGAAAGGTAGGTCGGTCTCAGAAGCCGACCTGGAGTTCGAGGCGGAATGCTCGGACGCGAGAAATGAGGAGTTGGGAAAAGAAATAAAATGGGTACACTTTAAATTGAAATAAATTGTCTTTTTATTTAATGGGTTTTTATTATCGATGGTACTTTTGAAAATATTCCTCCAGGGTTAGTCGGGTTTTGGTTTCGGAGGGTGGTTTTGTGGAGGATGCAAGTTGTGGGGACGAGGATGGGGGAGGAGGGAGAGTTGGGAATTTACAAAGGACGGCCAATTGGTCGAGCGGAAGGGGGTTGGTGGCCAGTTCAGGGTCGAGCGATCGTCGCTGGTGGGCGCTCCATACGGCCCATTGGGCGGCTTGAATTAAACGGGCCTGCTTCTTGCGGCGCCTTTGCTGAGCACCCGGCATTTTTTTTTAGATGGATGTTCTAGGTGAGCCTCGATGGAAGTGGGTGGATCCGCGTCTTTGACCTGGAGAGCTGCCCTGGGCCTAGCTTGTGCTGGGTGCCTCTGAAGAGGGTTTCCTTGGTCTGGCTCTGTGTCCTGGTGGTGCTGGCTGGTTCCGGCGATTTTTCCTTTTTTCCTTACAGGAGTCTTGCTATTTGGACTTTGAGCGTGAATTTTTTTGACTGGCTTCCATGATTTTCGTACGCCTATTTATACCAATTTTCTGCTCATTGAAACTTCGTTGATGCGAGATTTATCGAGGTCGGAGAGGTGAAAGGAGATTTGTCTATTGTGGAGGTTTCGTAATTTTTTTAACTAATGTTGATCTGATTGACAATTTTGGTTTTTGTTCGAATTGTACATTTGCAAAATTTACATAAAAGTTAATTACATGATGAACGTAGTAAACATACAAAAGAAGGCGTTAATTGCTAGTGTAACAATAATAATCTCCGAGTTTTGACATTTCGATGAAAATTATTATTTATATAATATTAGGTGTTTTTCTTTAAACTTCCATGTGATGTTAAATGTAAAGCAAGGTTATTGACAACATGACTGTGTAATTTTTAAGCTATTGTTCGTTAGTGCGACGTGCAAAATTATTAGTATGGTGGTTTGTTTCATTTTGTAACAAAATGGAGGAAATTATTATGAGTGATATTGTGTTATAAAAATACCTTGTTTATTAATTAAATTTGCGGAAATAATAAAATAAAACGTTGTCTGGGCGTGGCTCGAGTGAGTAATCATATATGTGTGCGTGTGCTTGTATGTGTGTAAATACGTAATTATTTATAGTTTAATATTGAATTTGCGAAAAACATAGTTGGATTTGAATTTGGTTTTTTTTAATGGGATGTTCAAGTTCTGATTATTAAACTATTTCGCTGGTTTAATTGGTTTATTTTAATTTTGTAAATGCATTATATTATTTATTCATTTATATTGTAAATGTGTGGAAATTTGCGTGAAGTCATAGCACAGTATTGGTTATGATTATATATTTTTATTAGTTTAGAAAAAACATAAAGTGTAAGTTGGATAATCATTAACGGATCTCTATGTATCAGCGTATGTGTGTGAGGATGGGTGTGTGTATGTGCGTATACAAGCATACGAACAATATCTACATTATTTATGCATATTTTTTTATAATAATTAGAAAAAAATAGTATCAGGGAGATCTCGAATTATTGGTAAATGGTGAAATAATTTATTGGTTAATTTGTTTAATTGCTAAATTTATTTATTGGGTTTTCATGGTGTATTATGGTTTTTGCGTATGTGTATTTATATTGAAAATGTGCGAAAAATTCCGCTTAACTTAATCATGGTATTTATTATTTATATTTTTCATTATTGTTTGTTTAAATGAAAAAAAACGAACAAATATGGGTTAGGTAATCGTGAATGGGTTTCTATGTATTGGTGTATGTGTGTAATTTTAAAAAGGGTGTTTGTGTAGGTGAGTTTACGTGTGTGTCCTCGTTGTCTGATGCCATCTTTCAGGAATTTTTATGGCTCTGGAAAGTCAAGGAAAACTCGTCAGTGTACACTTTTTAAGACGGCTATTTTTTTAACATGGAGAAGTTTTTTTTAAATCAAAAATATTCGTATTTTTAATTCTGGGTAAATTTCAATTTGCAAAAGTATTTGTATTAATGAATTCTATATTTTTCCAACTTTTTAGGTTTTTCTACCAATGTTTATGTTTGTCGATAATGTAGTTAACTCGTGTATCGGTTACAGAGAGGTGAAGGGATTGGTTCGGGATCTACCTGTCGAGATCGATAATTCAGGTTTTTCCTCTACAGATTGTCATGTTGCCTAGTGAGCGAGAGTGTGTTAATACATTAGTACAAGCAATAGGAAGCGCTGCTTGTGATTTCCTAAAATTCTATCAATTTGTTTTTTTGTATGTCTCGGCTAATTTATCGGTGTTTTTGCTATAGTTACGGAATCGTAACATATGCACAACATTCACTGTTCGTACAAATATGTAATACGGTTTAGGATTCTCGTCCTTCTCGATTCAAAACGCGGGAAACGGGAGGGAGAACCGGTAACGGAACACGGAACGGAACCGCAGTGTTGCCATCAGATATGTATCCCATGAGGACCCACCGGAAAATACGGTGGGTCGCGAGGAAATATGCTATGAGGTATAATCATGGTATATTTCTATGGAGCTAATGTTTTGAAAGCACCAACCTCTACTGATCGTAGGTAGGCTGTGCATAGTAAATTCATTCGAAGGCTTTACATACCTAAAATGCATTATTTGGAAGGAATAACATGGTAATACTGTAAGGAAACAGTTCCTATGTTTATGCGCCACGTTTTCCTTGCTATAATCGTTAGAAATTTCTCTCCGTGTGTGTGATGACGCATAATCCGGAATTCTGCCGACGTATTCGCCGCTAGACTTTCCCCTTATATGCTGCAATATGCATCTAGTTGGTTGGCTGGGAAAACTTATTGAATACAGTCACAGTTATTCATTCCTTGTTAAAGTAACAAGGAGAAACTGACTACACAGTAACGGGGAAATTTATTGTTTTAGTAAGTTTTTTTGCTTCATATAACAATAAAAAACTTATGTTATGACAAAAAGAATATTATTCTTTTAGTAATGGTGTTAGTAGAAGTAAAAATAGATAATTATTTTGAACAACGAAGGATATGTATATTGTTTAATCATTATTTTTGAATGCACAATAATTTACCTCGTTTATATTATGATATAAATTACGATTTACAAGCTCTATCGATGAAAGTTTTATTATTACCACATTAAAAATGTATTTAGTTCTCAAACAAAATAATCAGTAATGAATTTACATTAAAAAGTTCATTATTTAGGCCTCTTCGTAGCACTTACAGCACACCCGAATACTCAGCGTAAAGAATGACTGATTTCCATATTTCTGTTATTGAGTTTTCAAATTCCTTTTTATTGATATATACAAATAGGGATACATATATATTAAAAAGTAATTAAGTGTATTAAGAGATGCGAAATTTGCCGTTAAAATTTTGTACGTCTAAAACAAATGTAACTGAAATGTTAAAGTAATGTTGGAAAAGTCGAGTCGGTCTTCCATTTGGACCGTCTTTTTTATTGAGCATTTTTTCGGATTACATGTTATCACATTTTGATCGAATCAAATTTTTTCAGGCTCATGAGAATCTGGCATAACTTAGACAATGTTATAAAGTAATTTTGAAAATAAATGGGAGGAGGTATAATGAGGACAAATTGTGTCATTTTTAATTCACTTTATTGTTGAGCATAAGTTTTATAATTATTTATTTTTCTTTAATTTTATAATTAGATTTCTGAGAGAATTTAATACTATCAGTTGAATTGGTTCAAGTCTATTGTCCCTTAAAAATAGTAGTTTTCGATACAAGGGCGTATGCGTAAAGAACTTTACACACACACACGTGTGCCGAAATATTGTTTACGTACGGCTTTTTCGTGCGTAAAGTATAATCGAGTGCGTAAAGTTTACTTTACGCACAAGTTTACTTTACGCACCGAAAAGACGTACATAAACTAATTTAATATGCCTTGCATAACATTAACAACATTAAAGCGTATACTACCATTAGAGAAAAATGCCCCAATTTGTCATCATTGTATCTCGTTCAATTTCGCATAAAAATGACCCTATAACCCGGTTTCGGCTTATGCCACTATCTCAAAAGCTTGAAAAAAATTGATTGGAACAAATCGCATAACGGCAAATAAGAGATAATGCTAATGAAAAAAGGTCCAAATTGAACACCGATTCGACTTTTCGAACACTTCCAAAGGAAAGTCTCAGAGGGCTGCATCATTAATTTCTTTATGCACATTTCTTGTAGATTACTTATTTAAGGCTAAATTCATTACTTGATCTTGCAGTAACAGATTTTCTATCCTCAAAAGAGATAATAGATTTCAGCCACCGAAAGGTAGATAAAAATATTTTCTACGGAGGATGTTTTCTTTCATTTCTGCATTGATACAGATCTATAAATTATAATAAATATTTAAAAATTCAGAATCAAAATGCATTATATAATTTTTTTTAATTAGTTGGTTACTTTATTAATCACACAGGATTAATTCCCTTAAGGCAACTATGATATATACATAATAATGTTTACAGTATTGATGAAGTAATATAGGTGCATAAAATAAAAGTGGGTGCGGCTTAACTTAAAATTAAAAAGAAGTTATTACAAAATTTCTATGAACGCGGTATATGAAACGAACAATAAGTTTCAACAACTAATATATAAATTGTAGAGCGGATACACCAAAATACGAAACTTCAATCGACTGTAGTAAATTCGAATTAACGTACCGGTAGTACATTGCGGCCCGACTTGTCAGCTTCCAATAAATATTCAAAAAGTCTGCTCTTAAAGGAGCATACTGTAGCACCAGCTGCAATATTATGTGGAAGTGAATTTCACAGTTTACTGGAGGTAATAATAAAGGAATTCGCAAAAACAGATGTACGATGAGCAGTAAGTCGTAATGCAGCCCCGTAGCTCTTCAGAAAACCAGGGGGCACGTAATACTTTAGGCCGAAAGGAATGTAGAGGAGCATGAGCGTCAAGTACATTTTTAAGTGTATGACTAAAGAGATTGCATGACTCATTAATATCCGGGAGCGAGAGAAAAGCTGACCAATCTGTGTTGTCAATATCAGCCAACAAATTATTTACATTAATCCAATTACAATTTTTGCAGATGATAGTGCCCGCACACGGTGAGCTTCGATTGAATTTGACCCAAAAGTTCTTGCACCTCGTGGTGTTTTGTAGGCATGTTTTCAAATTTGCCTCGTATTTTAAGCCGTAAATGAAAATAATCGATACAGGGAAACTCGAAATATCTTGATTTTTCGCATTTTTTTCGCAAAATACCTTTGAATAAATTAAAGTATACAAAATTATCTGCAAAACTAAAAAAAAACTTGGTTCCAAAGTTAGAGCCTTTAGAACATGCGTTTTAAAGAAAATATTCAGTACAATTTGTTTAAACTTTCACATAATGTTGATTATATTGTTCTGCAAACGTCGATGGAAAAATCTGAGAAAACGAGTTCGAGTAGATGAATTTCCGCACAATTAAAAAAAAAAAATCTTCCTATCTATTGTATTTCCAAAGTTAGAAAGGTTTGAAGTATACAGGTTTTACGTATGTTTATTCGACGTTCATCGCATACTGCAATTCTTAGAAGAATCAGCGCCGGATTTATGACCTGTGGGCCCCTGGGCTGAACCTGTGGTGCGGGCCCCTTATCCCCCGTTGCAAAATAAAATATATAAAAAAGGTAAAAATTTGTAAAAAAATGAATTTCGGATATGTTTTACAAGTGTTAACGTTGTTTTACGTTTCTGTATTAATTTGTTTACATTTTACACATATATAATTTTTTTATGTATATATTTTCCTATAAACCTCGTCTTGGCCAGAAAAAGTTTTCACATTTATAACGAAAAGTACTAAACTTTGCTATCAACAATTCCACGCGTTAAAAATAAAAATAAAGTTTAGATTCATGACTAAGATATCAGATAAAAATAAAGATAAAATGATTATTTCAATTGTTAAAAATGTTTAGTCAACATAGAAAATAAAAGCATACTTTCCGACTACATAGGTTTGCGCCGACATTTGATGGCTATAAAACTACTTATAATATCTTCAAAACTGATTTGTCTTAAAATATCACTTTCTATGCTGAGTAATACCAAACAGTTGAGCCTGTCTTCTAACATGGAGGTTCGAAGTCTATTTTTAACTAACTTCAATTTCGAAAATGACCTTTCTCCGCTGCTGTTTGTGACCATAAGTGTCAAGTACATCCTTAAAGCAATCTCGACATTAGGAAAGCAGTCATTTGCGTTTTTTTCTAAGAGTAACTTGTACATCCATCTTTCCTGACTTACTACTTCTTCTTTCTTGTCGTTACCTTGTATGTACTCGTGGTAAAATGCCTTAAACTGAATCAATTCAGTTCCCAATTGATCGTCTAAGTCATTGTGATAAATGTTTACTAAATTATCAGCTGCATCAATTATTTCTTTAGTAGACATTTTATCTAACTTGTTGAGAAAACCAAAACGGCTATCAACGGTTTTATATCCCTGAATCCTCTGTTGCAATGAACACAGAAATTGATCTATGACCGGAAGAAAACTCCGGGTTCTAAACTTTTCTGATGGGCTTAGCTCAACTTCTGGTGCTTGGGGACAGTTAAGAGGTGCCAAACGTACATTTATCTTGCGTTTGCGCTGTGTTTCACCCATATACTCAGTGCAATCTGCTAACTCGGCTGCTTTCAACTCGTATTCTTTAAAGCTATCACGTTTTGTTTCTATGAAATGTGTTAGTGATGTTAGTAACGATACGGCTGTATTTAGGTCTAATTCAGGGCTCTGCAGAGTTTTGCTAATCTTGTTGATTTGTTCTAAGATATCATTCCAAAATACTGTGTAAATTCCTATTTCTAACATTGACATTTTGTTATACAGACCATCAGCAGTAAGGCGTGATTTTCCTGGCTCTTGTTCATCTTCTGAAATTTTTAAAAGTGCATCTTTTATTTCTCTATAACCTACTGTGACTGCTTTTGAAGCATCTGCTCGGCATGACCAACGTGGTGTTGTTGTCCTTTTTGGCACGATAATAGGTTTGTCAGATTTTGCTTCTTCTAAGCATTCGGTTAAAATTTTATATCTATTGGTTGACGCTGAAAAATATACATAAAGTTCTTCTAAAAAGTCAAAAAAACTTACAGCGTTCATGCAGCAGTCAGCAGCAGCTTGTACTACTAGATTAAACGAGTGTCCAGCGCAAGGTACCCACACTGCTAGATTATTTTCAGCTAGAACCAATGCTTGAAGACCATTATACTTGCCACTCATTGCTGAAGCGTTGTCGTAAGATTGTCCACGGCAGTTTTTTATATCTACGTCATTATCTTTCAAAATTTTGATCAAGCCTTGAAACATATCTACAGCTTTGTGTCCTTGGTTAGGCAAGAATGTTAAAAATCTTTCAACAGGTACATCTTCCTCTAAGTATCTGAAGATAACAGTCAGTTGATCGACGTGACCTTCGTCTGGAGTTGAGTCTAGTGAAATCGAATAGTATTTTGAGTGCTTGATTCGAAAGATGACTTCATTGAAAACTCGTTTGCCAATTAGTTGCAGAATTTCCTCACAAATTGTGGATGATAGGTAGTTTGTGTGTCCACTTCCACGGTTTCCATGGTTCTCCAAATGATTTGCTAAAAAATCGTCGTAGTCAGCTATAAGTTCTAAGAGTCCCAGATAGTTGCCGTTTCTTGGAGACTTCAGTTTCTCATTGTCACCTCTAAATGCTAGACCTCGTTCACTGATAAAAACTATCACACTTATCAGTCTCTTCAGCACTTCTCGCCAGTATTTTGCTTCATTTTCTTTCTGTTTCGCCAGTTCTTGATCAATACGCCCCACGACTTCAGAGCGCCTGGCAAAATCAATTACAGCATTTAGGTGATTTTTCGAAGTTTCGTGTTCCATCAGACGTGCAGAAGCATGTTTCCAATCACAAAAACCGCCATTAGTAAACTGCGAACGTGTTCGGGAAAAAAGTTTACATGGATAACAGTAGACACATCCATTGCTAGGCGAAAAACAAATCCATTTACGTTTTATAGTTTCACCGTTCTTTATTTTCCGCACAAAAAAACTGGTTTGGCATTTACGGGTAAAATTTTTTTAATTACTTGTATCTTTTTGCTTAAAAGATTTGTAGTCAAATAGATCATTATCACAATGTTGAAGTTTTTCGAAGTTCATTTTTATGCAGATATCTACATTACCTGGTGTCATAGACTCCGGCCACAAACCAATATCATTTTCCAAGCAAACCTTTTCAATTATAGCAGGATCAACAGAAACTGCTGGTTCTGATGTTGTGTTAGATTCAGATACAGTTGCTAATGTTTTCAAAATCTCAGCAGCAATTTCGGGAGCCTGTAAACGTATAAATAATAATATATATCATGTTCCATATTACAAAATAATTGTAAATATTTTTTATAAATATATGAATTATTTAACTTAAATTATTAAACACAGTTTTTCTAGCTCGTTCAATATAATTTTCAGAAATACATAAGTTTATTTTTTTAATATTTATATGAAATTGACTACTTATAAGTATTTTCTAAACATAAAAATATTGTTTGAACACACACAAAATTAACATTGATTTATTAAATTTTATATTATTAAATTATTTTTTAGCGTATCTTAAAGATAAAGGTCGAGTTTGAAACTTTAAAGTATTTAAAATTTGAAAGTTTTTTTAAACAGTTCGATAATAAGTTGATTTTTTAAATTATACCGAACAAACTGAAAACCCGCGTTAAATTAATTCATTGTAAATTAATAAAAAATCTTACAATTTTTTCGTATTTTGAAAACTGATTTTTAATGTAAAGTATTATTTAATATTAATTTAAAAATGCATAAAATTATGTGTATCTCAAAATTATATTTAATAAAGATTGCGGTTTATTTTGAACAATCATTGAACGGTTTTCTGTAAAATTGCCCATATATAGAAAAAGACTCGACAGGATTTCAAGTAATTTTAATATATTAAAAATATCGAAAAATTTAGTTAACTTTTAACTATACAATTAATTAAAAATTAAAAGTTAACAAAAAAAAATAATCGAGGTAAATTAAAAGTTAACTTATTTAAAAAGTAATTGAGTTAATATTAATTAACTTTTTAACGTAATTTTAACTTTTAACATTTCAATTACCAAACCCTGTATATGCTTATATTGAACTCATCACTTCGTAGTCTTCTTTTATTGGTTTTGGACTTGTGGGCGAAGGTGTATCAACGTCATTGTTTATTTTTTCACCTGATGAACTCGGATTAACCGTCATGTAATCGGTCATACGACGTGACTTCGCTAAAACTTCTTCATTTTTCTTTTCTTTTTCTTTTGCAAGCTTTCTTTTGGCACTTCCGCTTTTAAATTCCTCTTTCGTTTTATGGCGATTAGTATGCAGTTTATGACGGTCCATAATGCAAAATTACACGAAACACGGAACACACAAAATATGGAAACGAAGTCTTTGGTACGATGCAATAATAAACAAATGGGAAATAGGAAGCACGCGGCGTACTCGCCTTCATTTGTTTTGATTCTTGGGGTCGCTGATTACGAATCTAATGTTAGATTTTGAAAATTCAATATGGCGAATTCAAAATGTCCGACCACAAATATAAAGAGTTACTTGATCGAAATGAAACTAAGTACTCAGTTTTACAGATAATTTTGTATACTTTAATTTATTCCAAAGGTGTTTTGTCGCAGGATGCCTCTGACAAATTATATTTACAGAAAACAAATAAAATCCACGTTTTTTTGCGTATTTTTGTAAATATTTTGAGTCTTAACATATAAAAGTAATCAAACCATTTCGGGATTATCTTTCTAGAGTCAGAATCTAAATGTTTATGTAAAAAAACTAGATCTAAACGTTATTTTTATGAAAATATTCACGATAACCTCGAAAAAAATGCGAAAAATCAAGACATTTCGAGTTTCCCTGTATCGATTATATTTATTTACAGCTTAAAATAATCGCAAGACAAATTTAAAAACATGCCTACAAAAAACCGCGAGGTGCAAGAACTTTTGGGTCAAATTTAATCGAAGCTCACCCTGCGCAGCTTCAGTCTGTACTTTAATTCTATATTCAATAGATATTAAATCATGGCCAAAAACAAAAGGAACAACCATTTGCTGTTAACAGGTTTCCTAAGCAGAATCTAATACCAAGTAGTGGTCGAACCATGTACCAGAGGAAGAGCTATGATGTGACGAAGCAAATGGGATAATGGAAAGACCACTTTTTGTGTCAAACTCAGGAAGATGCGATGTGGCCGAGTTAGTTTTGTTTAATTCTATGTTTAGATCTCCAAATATTATGACGTCTTCATATGCGTGGTTGTATCTTATTATCGAATCTTCAAAATTAGTAAAGTAAGATGTTGCAGGAGCTCTATAAATGACAGATAGCAATATTTTTGAGCTGTGGTCTACCTTTAAACCTATGAGCATAAATTCAGGTTCATTTAAGACACATTTAGATGTTGATAGGACAGTAGGTCTTAGGGATCTATGAATGTATGCGGTGACACTACCTCCGCGTTTCCCGTGTCTATCATTTCTGAGTAACACATAATTTTTTTTAGGTTGAACTGTTTCTCTAAATGAAATGTATTAAACCATGTTTCGGTCAGCAGTATAACATGAAAGAAATTACTTGTAAAAGATTCAGTGAATTCAGAAAACTTATTGATGGAATCTAAAGATTGCACATTTATGTGGCAAAGTTTAATGTTATTATTATAGTTATTTGAAATCACAGATACAGATAAATTCAAAAAATTAGCAACAGAATCACAGTCACGCGCATCACTTCACAACAAAGTCTTAGCTATGTCTGCTTCAGACAGAATTTCAATAGCAGGTTCACCATTCGCCGGACGATTCCGTTATATATGTGGCATCTTTTAGCAGGAACCCCACGTACAGCAGCTTTCGCTTTTTTCAGTAAGTCTCTTGTTTCAGGTGGCGATTTTTCAAATCGGCTATTTCTTTAGGGTACCATCGATCATAGTGGATTCGAGGTTGCGGTGGTTCCTGGCCTGTACAACAAAGCAGATCTCAATCGGGTAGAAGTCAATTTGGCGAGAATGGAAAATGGTCTTGATGAAGCTTGATTCGTGGAAGTTGATGCACGGGGAGCAGTATGCGTTACAGGTTTAAGTCTGTATACTGATAATATATCCTTAGGATCCAGCGCAAGTTTTAAGACTTCCGAGATTTTGACAATGCGGACGATTACAATGCGCATTGCCCAGGTTTTAAATATAGCACTCGATGACCGGGATATCTTATCTGCTATTCGTATGCATAAAAAATCGAATTCCAGCAATGCTACTACTTCCGTGGAAAACACGACACAACGTGGAGTGTCCGGAGAGTACGTTCGATCACCAACGATCATCATAAAATTTTCATCGCCGCACATTCGCACTAGTTTTCTTCACAGCATGAGAAATCGTCAAGTCATTAATACTACTGACATCGATCATGCACTGCCAGCCACCAGATTCTTCATTAATGAGCATCTTCCATATGAAACTCTCCAACTTTTAAAACAATCACGGGATTTTCTTAAGGGTGACTCCTTGTTTACATCTATCGTGGTATGGTATGTTACCGTGCATCTAGAGGCGCTCCAGTCTCTGAGATTGTGTCTCTCGATGACTTAAAGGACATTAGCAAATGACGCCAACCCACATCGTCGGACAACACTTCACCGCAGCAGACTATTGTAACTTCTCCATCTTTATCAAATTCAAAAACCCACTACTAATGTTGTTTGTAATTCCTTAAGCTTATGTCACATCAATGTTCAATCTTTAAATGCAAAAAATAAATTTAACGAATTGCGAGATTATTTTCGATCCAAATTTTTTCATGTGATATTGGTTTCGGAAACGTGACTCAACCATAGTCTTGATGATAGATATTTTAATTTGGAAAATTATAATCTGGTTCGTAATGACAGAGATTCCGGCAAGGGAGGTGGCGTAGCTATGTATATTCACCAACTTTTTAAGTTTAAGATTTTACTTACCTCTACGTCACAAGCATCAGCCGCGGCAGAATTTATTTTTGCCGAGATTACTCCACCTCGTCTGCCGGGTTTTCTAGTTATTGTAGTGTACCGTCCGCCTAGGAAATCACTCCAGCAATTTTTCGAAACTTTTCAGAAATTTAATCCCAATTATAATAATATAATAATTATGGTCGATTTTAGCATTGATTTGAACCGTGATATTAGTGACTCGCTTAAACTAACTCAATTTGCTAGTGAAAATGGTCTGCATATTATACCTTTTAATAATACTTTTCATAGCACGTCTTCAGAATCTTGGATTGATCACTGCCTTGTAGACAGCCGCGATAATGTACTATCTACATCGCAGTACAATTTACCATTCGTCTATGGCCATGATTTAATTGAAATAAAATACAAAGGTCTAACCAAAATACCTGTTAAGTCGATAACGGCGAGGGACTTCAGAAACTTTAGTTGCCCACTTTTGCTCAATGATCTTAAAAATTGTGACTGGAGTGATTTCGCTGAACCAACGAGTAACAGTAATGATATTGACAAACTGTCGCGACTCATGTCTTCAAGGCTTTTATCTGCTTTTGATATGCATGCGCCTTTAATAACTTTCGTACCGAGACACAAACCTGCACCATGGGTCACTTCAAAACTAAGATCGTTGAGACATGAGCGCGATATAATCTTAAAAGCATATCGTAGAACACTTGACGCTCGGCTTAAAATACGTTTACTTGTACTTAATAAACAAAATAGAGATGCCTGGAGAGCAGCACGATCTCGCTATTACTACAACCGATTATCTGGTGTTACAACTACAGGATGGATGTGGAAGGAACTACGAAATTTGGAGTTGATTCCTAAATCCAACAACCTTCCTTCCTTATGTTGCTCTGCTGATGAAATAAATAATTATCACGCCTCACTTCCAGTGAATTATTGTGGTATTCAACAAAATTTTTTTAATCATACTCTAAATCAGGATTATGATGAGAGCCTCCTGTATTTTACTAATGTAACGATATCTGACCTGGCAGAATGTATCGCATCTAGTAAATCTGAAGCCAAAGGTATCGACGGCATTCCGCACAGTCTTCTCATCAAATCTTTTCCAGCACTAGCACCCTATATGGTAGATCTAATTAACCTATCTTTTAGTACAGGAACGTTTCCATCTGATTGAAAAAAATCCATCTTGATTCCCTTAAAAAAGGTTAAGACACCCACTGGACCATCTGATTACCGATTGATTGCTGTTTTATGTGCCTCCTCTAAAATTGTTGAGAGATTAGTGTATAACAGGACTTGTCAAATTTTTAAACGATTATAATTGGTTTGTTACTCAACAGTCAGGCTTTCGTAAGGGATATAGCACTCAAACTGCGCTTCTTAATGTCACGGACTACTGTCGCCAAGCAATTGACAATCGAATGATTGTCATTATAATTTTATTCGATTTCAGCAAGGCATTCGACCTTGTTGACCATGAACTTCTTCTTCGGAAAATGAAAATGGCGAACTTTTCTCCATTGGTGCTTGCGTGGTTTGCTTCATACTTAACTGGAAGAACCCAAGCAGTACTAGATAGTAATGGTGAGTTATCGTGGAGGTCCAATAAAGCGGGAGTACCACAAGGGTCTGTTCTTGGACCCTTGCTTTTTTCTATGTTCATTAATGACCTCCCAGACGCACTTGAACATTCTCACCATATGATCTACGCTGATGACACGCAAATATTTCTTCGCTGCTATCCACATGAATTAACTTCAGCTGTTGCACGAATATCGGCGGATGCAGAAAGGTTTAGTGATTGGGCCCAAGAAAATAGGCTAGTGATCAATTTTTCTAAAACAAAAGCCTTATTGGTAGGTAATCAATTTTACGTAAAAATGCTATACTCTAATTTCCTGCCTTCCATTAGAATTCGAGATTGCGAGATACCATGGGTACGATCTGCAAAAAACCTTGGCTTAATTGTTGATTCCACACTTTCATGGAATGATCATATTATTCACATTTCGAATCGAGTTAATTGTATACTTAGACAATTGAGAGTCAATCAAAACGCACTTACCATGCGTCTTCGAGAGCAACTTGTATCTACGCTCATTATCCCGTATTTTGATTACTGCTCAGCGGTATATAACGACATCACTGTTTTCCTGAAAATAAAGGTTGAACGCCTGCTGAATGCCGCAATCCGCTTCATTTTTGGGCTTAGAAAGGATGTTCACATTACTCCTTATCGACTGAAATTAGGATGGTTAACTGCAGCATCTCGGAGGCTTTACTTTATTGGGGTAATTTTATTTTACTTGCTCCGCACAGGGTCTCCATCATATCTTCGATCGCAATACCTTATGCGTAATAATTCAATAAGAAACCTACCACGTCCCACATCAAATGATCTTATTATCCCGATCCATCGAACGACTACATTCTCGTGTTCGTTTCTTATTACATCATCAAGGCTATGGAATGCTTTGCCCAAATCAATTAAAGAGTGCTCGAGCACCAATGCGTTCAAATCTAAATTTTTCCGACTGCTCCTTAAATTGGATTCGGAGGGCACTGCACTCATCTCTATTTTAGTTTAAATCAATTTAATCTACCGAAATTTAAATGTATACGGCTTTATTTTATATTAGTTGTTAAGTTTAGGAAATTATGTAATTAATATCATAGAAAACAGTAGTTAATGTTTGAACTACAGTTAGTTTCTGAATCTACCGAAATTTGTTATTTCTGCATTCCTCAATGTATAAGTTACTAGTTCAGTTACATGCTGTTATATGCTTATTTACAAGAAATGTATATCACTAAATCCTAGTATTATCTATGTATCTACTTAGTTGGTTGGCCAAAGAGGTGAACTCCTCAAGCTAAAATGAATAAATAAATAAATAAATAAATAAATAAATAAATACTGTTCCGCAGATTTTCATTGTCCCGTTCCGGTAATCCCGATATTACCAACCAGCAGTTTCGAGCCTCATAATCGGCTATGGTACGAGATTTGTCTAAGTCTGTACGCATAGATGTAGTTTCGAAGATGTTAGTATCTAATTTGGCCTCTATTTCATCTCCCCTAGTCGATAAATTAGATACCTTATCCAATTTATCATTTAATATGGTGCAATTTCGTTTACACTTCATATAGAAGGTTTGGAGATCAATGGATAGGTCTACAGGAGTATCTGAAGTGGCACATTGTAATTGGGACATCTCAGATGCGATTGAGTCGACTGACGATGCACTGCCTGACCGTAGGAAGCGCGGAGGGCGTAGTAAATTGTCTGCTCCCTTTCGTTTGCGTCCTCTGTTAGTGAGACAACAAATATATAGCTTTTCATCAGTTTTCGTACCAGTGTCAGACCAGCATTCATTATGGCACGAACTTTTGCATACAATGCATTTTATAAAGACGCTGACCGTAATAGGTTTATTTAAAAAAAAAACAAATCTCAGACATATTAGATACGTTAGGTTAGGTTAGAAGGGGTGTGGGGGGGCTGTACCCCCTGAGAGCACTCGGTGGCCAATACGGCCCATTGTGATCCCCGTAAGTATTTATGACGACTATCGTCGTCATAACCTCCGCCGATGTGCGGGAAACCCATCCAGCCACTTATTCATGTTTTAACCACCCAGTTGAATCAACAAATTTCAGTAGTGTCCGCAGTTGGATGTGCGCTACGTTTTCTAAACTGTCAAAGAAGGGCTCTCCCAGATGTTGGAGTCTTCTAATCATTAAGCCAGTACACTCACAGATCATGTGGTGAATTAATTTTTCTTCGTCTTCATCTAAAGAACGTCGACAATAGTCCCGCGCTGGTGCTCCCATGACCCGGGACATTTTTCCGAACAGGCAATGTCACGGTTCCCGTCAGTCGACTTATTCTCCGTCCTTTTTAGTGAAATCAAAAACTTAGTATTGTTCACGTTTATTAAGGGCCACATATGCCTGGAGATACGACAAGATGGCAGCCGTATCCATTTGAAGTTGGCCTCATTTGTCGCGGCCTGAAATAGAGTTTTCTTGGCTGCCTCATACGTGATCCAGCTTTCAACGGTAACCCGCATGCTCAGTCCTCTCTTGGACAGCCTGTCCGCCTTCTCATTCCCTGGAATGTTCTTGTGGCCAGACACCCATCATAACCGTATGATGCAGGTTTCACTTAATCGACTAAAGATGTCCTTGCACTCCTTAATAGTTCTTGAACGTACGTCCCTAGACATAAGCGTTTTTATCGCAATCTTGCTGTCGCTGAAGATTGTTGCCTGCGTTGACATGTTCTCCAGCAGTGGCTCGGGTGCTACTTTAATTGCTGTCACCTCCGCTTGAAGAACGCTGTCGTCACCCGGCAAGTCCAGGGAGACTCGCAGGTGTGGTGCATGTGAGCATACACCTATCCCCACTTTGTCCCCCCGTTTTGACCCGTCCGCGAAGACAGAGCTCCCCTCTGCTTTGGCCAGCTACTCTTTCGAATCATCGTTTTCCAGCGAGATGTAGGAGATGCTCCTCCCGAACTCCAGCTGCGGCACAATGTAGTCCGTTCTGGGGGGCATGAGCCGACCCAGCGGGTCACACTGCAAAATGCTGCCGTGTCCATAGGTTGAGCCCCTCCACCATCCCGCGTCCCTCAGTCTGATTGCGCTGCAACCAGCCACTCTCCTCATATGTATGTCCATTGGGTGGAGGTTTAGTATTACCTCCATTCCCGCCGTCGGTGTGGATCCGAGGGCGCCTGTGATGCCTAGACATGCCATTTTTTGTATCTTGGTCAGCTCGTTCAGGTTTCCTTTAACCTGTGTTGCTTTCCACCATACCACCGCACCGTAACTTAGGATGGGTCGCACTATGACCGTGTACATCCAATGTACGATCCACAGTTGGGTACCCCATTTCCTTCCAAAGGTTTTCTTACAGGCGAAGAGGGCTATATATGCCTTCTTCACCCTTTCTTTCACATTTAATTTTCTGTTAAGCTCGGAGTCTAGTATTACACCTAGATACTTGGTGCTGCTTTTCGTTTGAAGTTGAACACCGCCTAACCTCGGCAAAGTAAAGTCGAGTATCTTCCTCCTGTTCGTAAACAGCATCAACTCCGTCTTGGGTGGATTCACCGCCAAGCCACACTCACGAGCCCAGGCTTCTAGCTTCTTCAAAGCTCTGTCCAGCAACTCACTGATTATGGGGAGATCCTTTCCCGTCGTCATGAGTACAATATTATCGGCATAGGCCACCATCCTCACCCTTGTTCGGCTGAGGGATCTCAGGATATCGTCGACAGAGAGCAGCCATAATAGGGGTGAAAGTACCCCACCTTGCGGGGTGCCGCTGCCCACCGTCCTCCTGGCCTCCTCGGTGCCCAACTTTGAGCCGACCGTCCTGCATATGTGCAGACGGTCGATCCAATTGGTGATAAAGGTCGGTACCCCTGCCTTCCCCAGCGCGCCCGTAATCACGCTCCTCTACACGTTATTGAAGGCTCCTTCAATGTCCACAAATAGCGCCAGTGTGTACTCCTTATAGAGAAGCGATTTCTCTATGGTATGCAGTACACTGTGCAGCGCGGTTTCCACCGATTTCCCCCTCAGATAAGCGTGCTGATTAGGTGACAGGCCTCCTTTTCCCAGAATCCCCCTGATATAGAGATCAATGAGTCTCTCCATTGTTTTCAGGAGGAACGGGGACAGGCTGATGGGTCTACAGTCTTTGGCTGTACTATGTCCCGTCTGGTCCGCCTTGGGTATAAAAGGAACCCGCGATTGCCTCCACCCCTCTGGTATTACCCTGTGTCTTAGGCAAGATTTAGATTTAGATTTAGAGATTTAGAAGGTTTGAAGGACCCCAGTGCCCACCTCACTTTTTCCTCGTCTACAATCTCCCCGATTACAGATTCATCGATTCCTAAATAAGGATGGAAAATATAGTGGTGAGTTCCCTCCCTACTTTGCACCGGCTTGCAGCCTGGAAAATGCGTATCCATCAGCAAGTCTAAGGTTTGCTGACTATCTCCCGTCCATGTGCCGTCGCTTCTTTGCAGGAGTCCCGGTACGCTGTGATCCTTAGATAGAAGCTTGCGAAGCCTAGCGGTTTTCGCTGCGCTTTCTATCACCTCACAAAAGCCTTGCCATGATCGGGTTTTCGCGCGTCTAATTTCACTTTTATATTCATTAAAGCTAATCCTTTAAGCATTCCAGTCCTTCTGCTCCCCGCTCCACCTTGCTCTATTGTAGAGCTTCCTTGCCCCTGCCCTGCGCACCCCTAGGTCAGCTGTCCACCTAGGTGGTTTGTTCCATCCCCGGGCCCACACAACAGGACACGATTTTTTAAAGGCCGAGCAGAAAGCATCTGTCACCTTCTCGATCTCACGTTCCACAGAATTCGCATCGGCAAGTTCAGCCGTCAGGGTCGGCCCGAGTTTCGCCTTTGCTGTTTCCGAGAATTGGGTCCAATCGATTTTTCTTGGATCCCTATGGGGGTTGCTTTCCTTTCGATTACTATTAATCTCAAATAAAATCCAACGTTGATTGGAAAAGGTGTTCCTATCCGATACCCTCCATTTCTTAATTTCTAAGTCACCCCTGTCCGATACTAACGTAATATCGATAACCTCTTGTCTATTTCTAATTACAAATGTGGGCTGTATTCCCAAGTCACTTATAACTAGATTAATGCTAAGAAGGTATTCGTAAAGTGACTCACCCCTTTTGTTGACATTTGAACTGCCCCAATGAATGTGATGCGCGTTCGCATCACACCCCAGCACCAGACTTGTCCCTTTTCTGGCTGCCATGTCTACCAGTATCCGGACTGTCTCCGATGGGGGCTCTTCTTCGTACGGCATGTAGACCGAGGCAAGAAGAAGGCTGCCATGTCCCTTCCTCTCGCATATAACACCCGTTACGTCGACGTCGCTGAAATCATTAAGAAGAAAGATATTAATACCCTTCCTTACCACAATGCAGGTTCTCAACTTACCCTTTCTTATTGGATGTAGCAGGTTGAACCCCTTCTCTCTTAGTCCTCGAATTTTGCCCTCCGAGGACAGCCATGGTTCTTGGACCAGAGCCACATCCACCTTTCCCTCCACAAGCAACGATGAGACCTCGGCCGATGCCGCCTCATAATGGTGCATGTTGATCTGCACCACCCGGAGTGCAGTCACCCGCTTCATCGCGATTTGTCGTCAGCCTCAGTCTCACCGTACCCAAACCCAGCTTTACCAGACCTCCCGTTTCCTCAAGAGTTGGAACGGATTCCCTGCTTATAGCGAGCAGAAAATCCCTTCCACCCTTTTTGGACTCGACGGTCTTGATCACGCTCCAGTTCGTAGTGTGGAGTTTCCTATTCTGGCCTTCGTTGAGTGCGATGATCACCTCGTTCTCCCTTACGGGAGGAGGCATCCACACCCATGCTGTTGGCCTCAAAGGGAATTCCTTCTTAGGGATCACCTTCATTATCGCGCCCTCCCATAGACCCTCCATACCTTCTATGAGCCGGCAGAAGGTGTCCCTAGATCTTTCGTCATCGCAGGAGACGGTCTTGACTCCACCTTGCCATCCACCAGAGTGGAACGTTACCTCTTCCTGCGATTCCTCCCCTAAGAAGCGCACCGCCAGGGCATCCATTAGCCTGGCTTCGACCATGAGCCACCTCTCCTGGGACATTTTCCCGTCGGGGTCACTCAGGTCTACCACCGTCATCTGGAGCTCTGTCGACCCTTCGTTCGCCTTCACACTTGAAGAGGGCCCATTCCGAGGCTTCTTACTGCGACTATGCTCGGAGTCTTCCTCGGATCGCACCCTCTTCTTGGCGAGCTCCGCCCTCTTCTCGCGAGCTGCTCCAGCAGGCTGGGTCCGGTTCTCAACCTGGGCGCCTCCCGTGCCTGAGGCTGTGAGTCCTCGTGCACCTGTGGTTTCTCGTCCATCCCGGTAGAGCAGCCATGCCGGGATAAGGCTACTTTCAACTGGTGTCACCCGGTGCCAGAGAGAGCTCGTTATTATCAGACTTAACCCTCGGCCTTTCCACCCGCAGCACGGTTTAAGCGTGCTCGCACCACCGCAGGAATTTGGGTTTTGAGTACCTCGTCCCCATGACCGTTCTCTCTACTACCGCCGCGGGTAGTCGTCCCCAGGGGTCGGTATGCGTCTAGACGGGAGCAGTCCCGAACCACCGTCGGTCCGGTTCTCCCGACGGGCGTGTACAGACCGGTCTTCGTTGTACAGCTGTGGGGGGTTCCGAAGAGAACATCCCACAGCTGTAATTACCAGCGGGCGCCCACGTGGAGGACATAGAGACGAGGATTTTTGCCCGCCAGACATATTAGATAAATAATAAAAACAAAAAATTACGAATGATATACAGTATTGTCTATGAGACGTGCTAATTAACCGGGTGAAACTGCGAGGTATACAAGTGTAGTACGCTAGTAGCTGTTATACAAACGCATACACTCATACACAGTAACCTACACGCATAACAGTAATCATGAGCACAGTGAACAGACACGTAGTAGTAATGACGATAGAGGGCACGTGAACCGTACGCGTCTCTAGCAGCGCGCAGCACACGAGTATTGCGTAAGCAAATGCGTCCCACTTTATACAGCACAATCGAAAAATATACTCGTATGGACAAAAGCTGTTTCAGTGATGTCACGTGATATCGATATAGTATAGAGCTAATATAGAGGGGCTGATCGGCCAACCCTTTCCGAGCCGTTAACCGTAGATTCTCTGGTTGGAACAACTATTTCCTGCGACAAAATTTCCGGGAAAGTAGAGTTTTTTAATTATTCGAGATTAAAATCTTGATTATCGCGGAGGAATTCGAACCGGTCCATTGTTGTCGACAGAAGGAATGAAATCGAAGAAGATGAGCATCGTCGACGAGCTGCGGTTTTTTGTTTCCGCGAGAGCAACGTGGTGGTCGAAAAGTGACTGCCGGAATTATCGGTCGAATTCGAAACGCTTAACCTGACAGCCGCGTCAAAAAAGATTCGAATTTCGAATTAATAAGAGACAGCGAATTTGGTAAAATGATACAATAAAAGATAACCTATAAATTCAAAATGATCGAAAGGAATAAAATATTGCAAAAAAATCGTATTAATAACAAAATTATACGATAAAAAATGAAAACAATACAAAGATTGAGTCACTAAAAAGCGTAAAAGCAAAAACGCAAAATAAAAAATGGAAAATAACTAACACGAATTTGTTTAATTCATAAATACCTCTCATTGTAAAAAGCTAACATACTCAAAATTTAATCACGATATAATAAAACCTTTTCATAGTTTCCTTTCCTGAATAAAAACTAAATAAACGATGAAGAAAAAGAATTTTATTTCTTTGAAACACAAAGCAGATAGTTTAATAAAAATAAATAATTAGCGGAATGCCAATTCTGAGAATGTGAAGCATTACTAAAAATTTAATACAATGTCAACTTCACACAAGGCGAAAAAAATTAATTTTCTTATTTCTTTTTACGTATTTTTTGGAAGCGTTATTTGGATTTAATTCATTTATCATTTTTAAACGAAATAAAATTGTGGGGTCAATAGAGGATGCAAAGCACGCAAGGCGGATTGTCTGCCAATTACTGTATTAGAAATGTCAAAAATTATTATTCATTGGAATTGAGGCCTAAGAACAGGCCAGAATGATTATTTATTAAATCAAGTGGTATCTATCTTTTAATTTGAATTCCTAAGCATCACTAAGCTTGTAAATTGGTTACGTTTTGAAATGTAGTTCCTCTCGAGTCATTTGACGAATTCATTTATTGAATTATAGCCGCCGCTTGATACTGACAAAATTAATTTGTTACATTCTTTGCAGGTAATGTTAACAAAACCATAGCATTTAAAAAGTAATTGCCAGTAATTTCGATCGAATTTGAAATTCCTAACCTGAAAGCCGAGGCTTTCTTTTTGTGCGCTAATTTTGCATATTCTTAAAATTAGGGAACAAAAATTCATTTATTAGATAAACGATACACCCATTTAATTTATCATGAGATGTATCGTATCTCAAAATGAGACACTTATTTGTTTCATACCCTCTAAGTCACCAGTCGTGTCTCAATCTGAGATGTATGTATAGTATCTCAGTTTGAGACGTTTAAGACGCTTCGCATCTTACAAGGAGACACTCAAAGTGTTTTATATGTGAGGACACAAAACATTTTAAACGTTTCAAAATTGGGGTGAAAACATCTCAAAATGACACACTTGTTTTTGTAGTGTAGAGATGAAAAATATGTCGACTGCATTTTCCTACTCTATAATAAATTTGAATTAGTCAAAAACTACTGATGGAATAGTGAGAAGTCGGTTACCAATTGAATTGGTAATGATTTTAACCAACAAATAGTAAAAAACTACTTATTAATTAGCCAAATTCTACCAATTCACTTTAGTAATCGGAAATAAAAGAACAAAATTACTAATTTGAAATTAGTAAAATTTTACTAATAGATTAGTAGAATTTGACTATTTAATTAGTAGCTTTTAACTATTTGTTAGTAAAATTCATTACTGATTCAATTAATGACCGACTTCTTACTATGTCATTTGTAGTTTTTGACTAATTCAGATTTAGAGAGTATGTGTATTTTCATATATATGTCTTCAATTCGTCTGGAGTTTGTGTTGCAAATTTTTAAAACGACGTTTCCTAATAATCTAACTTTTTTTAGTTCGCCTTCTGTGTTTTACTGCGCTCATTTTGCATATTCTTGAAATAAGGAAACAAAAATTCATTCATCAGCAAAGTGATACTCGCAAATACGTCTCCTTCATTTTCCTGAACCTAATTCTGCATATTCTTAAAATTAGGGAACAAAAATTCAGTCATTAGAAAAACGATACTCGCATTTCATTTATCTTGGGTTCGAATTGTTTATTTTTAGAAAAAATGGCGAAAAATGAAAAATACGTCTCCTGTATTTTCCTGTGCGAATTTTGCATATTCTTAAAATTAGGAAACAAAAATTCATTCATCATAAATACGATACACGTCTTTAATCCATCTGGGGTTTCTGTTGCAAACAAAAAATTTTTAAAACGGCATTGTGCTAAAATCGAAAAATTGCCCACCTTTAGTTTACTATGCTAATTTTGCGTATTCTTGAAGTTATGAAATAAAAGTTCATTCAGTAGAATGTTTTGTTTATTTTTTAAAACAATTAGCGAAAAATGCCTGCATTTAGTTTACGGAGACTTGGTATTGTTTATTTTCAGTCGACAATTCACAATCTTTCATGAAGTGCAATGTGTGAGATTTGCAAAATCGACATTCCCGTAATTAATGAAATTAATGAAAAATGTATAGGTTATCATTTATTGTATCATTTTACCAAATTCGCTGTCTCTTATTAATTCGAAATTCGAATCCTTTTTGACGCGGCTGTCAGGTTAAGCGTTTTGAATTCGACCGATAATTGTCCTGGGCAGTCATTGAAAAGGAAATAAAAAAACAAAAATTTTGAGCCCTTGCTGAACTTGATTGGTTAGTATTTAGAGGTGGCGCAATGACATTGAAGTTGTTATTTAAATAGCATTGGAAATACACCTCGATTCAATTATTATTTTTGAACTCCGAAATGGTGTATGAAAAACATGATTTGCCACCATATTGGGGTAGGTGAGAGTTATTTGCGTACCAATGAATTTTTTTGGATTTTTCTTTCACCCTAATTCCATGTGGCCGACCCATAAATCGTACCGAGTAAACTGACGCCCGTTAAAAAATATTAATCCTTTAAAGAATTTTTTGTTAATAGAAATTATTTAAAATTTGTTACTTGGTATTTACGGGGTTGCTGATTACGAATTTAATCTAAGATTTGTAAAATTCAAAACGGCGGATCAAATATGGCGGACCAAATAATGAAAATTTACTAGATTCGGACGAAGTTGGGTATCCGAGGGTTTTCGGTTTCACTGCTTACGAATCCGTTTTCGGATTTGCAAAATTCAAAATGGCGGATCCAATATGGCGGAGAAAAATGCACATTTTTCAATTCTAACGAAATTGGGTATCCGTGAGTTTTCGGGGTCGCTAATTACGAATCTACTCTCGGATTCGCAAAAGTCAAAATGGCGGATCCAATATGATTAATGAAATTTTGAAAGGCGCTGAATCCATATAACCTTACTTTGAGAGCATATTTGGAGAGGATAACTAGAAATCTTAAAAAATTGCATGGGTTTCAAGAAGACGATTACTAATATAATGTCAAAAATGCAAAATTGAAAATGGCACATTGAATATCGCAAATATTCATAAAAATTTTGATCTTTTAATTACCAAATCGTCGTGAGAAGTGAAATTTATCGTACGCAGAATAAAAACACCAAGTACAGTACATACAATAGTTTGTAATTTATTACTTCTTATCTAGTAACAGTAGCACTGAAATAAATTTTTAAATTGGTTTTATTGCAGTTTTTTAATTTGCGTCGATGTTCGGAGACTACTTGCAAAATATGTTGTTCTCCGTCCTTGCTTCTTGTCAAATGTCCATTATACCCCTGCGCCAGTGCTACCCCCCCGTTCAGCAACATCGTTAGTTACTTTTAAGTTCTTTACTATCTGTTGACCTTGAAGGTATTCGTTATCGCATATCCACAACGCCAGATTTTTTTGTAGAAAATTTACTGCAATTTTGAATCGATCAAAAAAGCTGTACGTTCGTGACGCTACAAAATCCGATTATTTTTTTTCTCCCAATTATCATTATTTTTGAGAGCAGGCAGTTTTGACAATTTTTTAAGTGTAGAGTTCGGCAACAAAATCAGCTGTATGAAATGCACCTTTAAAAAATGTGAAAAAATTAATTCATAATTCTATAATAATTTTTTGCATGAAATTCTAAATAACTACGGATAGATTTTTAAAAATTCAATTTTTTTTATGGATAAAAAAAAAATTTGTACTATTTGTATTCTAGCACCACTGAATTCCATGCAAAAAATTATTATAGAATTATGAATTAATTTTTTCACATTTTTTAAAGGTGCTCTCAAAGTAAGGTTATATGGATTCAGCGCCTTTCAAAATTTCATTAATCATATTGGATCCGCCATTTTGACTTTTGCGAATCCGAGAGTAGATTCGTAATTAGCGACCCCGAAAACTCACGGATACCCAATTTCGTTAGAATTGAAAAATGTGCATTTTTCTCCGCCATATTGGATCCGCCATTTTGAATTTTGCAAATCCGAAAACGGATTCGTAAGCAGTGAAACCGAAAACCCTCGGATACCCAACTTCGTTCGAATCTAGTACATTTTCATTATTTGGTCCGCCACATTTGATCCGCCGTTTCGAATTTTACAAATCTTAGATTAAACTCGTAATCAGCAACCCCGTAAATACCAAGTAACGAATTTTAAATAATTTCTATTAACAAAAAATTCTTTAAAGGATTAATATTTTTTAACGGGCGTCAGTTTACTCGGTACGATTTACGGGTCGGCCACATGGAATTAGATTGAAAGAAAAATCCAAAAAAATTCATTGGTACGCAAATAACTCTCACCTACCCCAAAATGGTGACAAATCATGTTTTTGATACACCATTTCGGAGTTCAAAAATAATAATTGAATCGAGGTGTATTTCCAATGCTATTTAAATAACAACTTCAAAGTCATTGCGCCACCTCTAAATGCTAACCAATCAAGTTCAGCAAGGGCTCAAAATTTCTGTTTTTTTATTTCCTTTTCAATGACTGCCCAGGACAAAGTCAATTTCGAACTGGGTTTTTTTTAAATCCCTGTTTTTAAATTGTGAATCACCCTAATATATATATATATCATTTGTAATCAAATTAAAATGTTTTACGATTTAAAATGAATCGGGATTTTTCTCTAGCTAGTACCTAGTAAAAGCATATCGTGGGAACTGCCATCACTCATTTACGGGCTTGCCATTGCGATTACGAAAAAAATGTATACCACTATTTTTGTAGAAAATTAATACGTAGAAATACGCTCTTCATTTTTGGTTTCAACAGTTTTTTCGTCAGATGCGTATGTTTCAAAATAATTGCAAAAAATAAAATAAAAGCAAGTTTTTTAAATTAAATTACTGCAACAAAATTATCGGATGAGCTGTTTAGGAGGCACAACTTATCACAGTTCGATTACTTTTTTATGCACTAGAAGGTAGGGCTTCAGGATTTTTATATTCATTTATGCAAGCTTCTAGAACAGTGTGCAGAGCACGATCTGCATGCTGCGTTGCCTCCTATAATCTCCTGTAGCACGTACAATTCTTTCTGTTCCAAAACGCCCTTGGTAGGGCTAAAAGATGATGAAATGAGAAACATTTTGACATATTTTTGAAAGAAATCGTAGGGGGCTAGAATTTTTAGCTCGAAATTATTTGTTATGTTTAACTTTCAGAAATACTGAAGAAAGTGCGCTGTCGTTTATGAAAATCCATCGATACGTTTCGGAGATATAAATGTTTCAACATTTTTTTTACATAAATCTTTTACGCCTTATAGTATGGCAACCTATTAAAAAAATCTCAAACTCTGCAAAAAATCTTAAATTGATATATACAATAATATATGTGATTCTTAAAAAAATTCGAACAAAAAATTTTTGGGGTGGCTGTTTCTTCAGAGAATGCCCCATATTAAGAATTGAGGTTGTTTGTACAAGATACGTTTTTAAGAGAGCTTTTTTATTAAAAACATTCTAGGTAAGCATTTGTTTTGTCCGGTTATGATATTTGTGAGCGAAGTGTAGAAAACAAAGGTTTCTAGAATTGTAATTATGATGAATTTTAAATCTAAACGTAAAATTTAATTTCCTGCATGATTAATTTTTGTTATGTTTTCTGCCATTTCGGGATTATGAAGTACAGGGAAAATAGACTTGAAAACTATATCAATACTTGAGGTAATTTTCAAATTGCCTAAAACATTAGAGAAATAATAATGATTTATTAATTATCTTATAGAATAAGTGATGAAATTATACATTGAAAAGTTATGACAAAAGAAAGGAAATACCCGCAAAAATTCAGATAAAGAAAATTCATAGACAATATGTATTGTATTTACAGAAACATTTACCGAGGGCAGCTCGCGAAGGGCAGTTATTACCTGATAATTTGTCTGCTGTTCAATGCTATAATTCTTTAACTATGGAAGTATGAAAAAATGAATAACACCCGAAGGCAACTTGCAATATACTAGATGTTGGAAAAACACATATTAACATTACTTACCACAAACAGCAAGTCCAGCCAGTGTCATTGATAAATGTTCTAAGGGTCATATTATATATTCCTGATGTGATTGCTGACATGTTCCAACGTAATTGTAAGATAAGATATAATTGAAACATATAATTGTATAGTATAAAATATCACATTATGCATTCATTAAAGACCTATTACAGAATAAAGGCGGTCCTCTTAACGCCTCGCACAGAAATTTGTTGTACGCAAATCGGCAGCTGGAAATAAAACATACATACCCGTACATTGGCACAATTGTTTCGTCGTCGGCGAAGGGTTTTAAGGCAGTAGAGGGTGCCGTGGCTAAGTTGCAGCAAGCTACCGATTTAGGCCAGACATTTAAGAGAAAAAAACGGGGTTTGCTTGCAAATGAATCGACACGCAATTTTTTTTTCCTATGCGTAGGATAGATAGGTCTAGCTAAAAGCTTACTTCTGAGTTGTTATAGCCAAGGGGGTGGAGTTTTTTTTGCGGGGTAGCGGGGAAGAAAAAATCTTTGCGAATTTTTAACAAAATTGTCCGAATGACCACGCATTTTGTAGCTTTTTTCAAGCCCCACAATTTTCTTTCTCACGACCTTCCACCTAAACTCAATGAGAAATGAGAGAATTAAAGAAAAATGTGGTAAAAGTTTACCGACTACTACTGTTCCGAAAGTTGAAGAATTCTATACCGATGACATTAACAGTAGTCTCGTGCCGGGAAAAAATGATGTAATTTCTGTGAAATAAGGAAATAAAAGAACATTATTTCAAAAAAGACTCTTGTTGTTAGGCTTAACCCTTTGCGGCACAGTGGTTCCAATTGGAACTACCTTTTTGTAAACAATTTTTTACGAATTTAAAGTAGTTTTTATTCCATTTATCCGCTAATTTTTTTTGTTACATGTTCATGGGATGTTACATACATACATACATTGGTCAGATTTACTTGCCAACTTTATGCCATCTATGGCTAATCGGGCAAGGCTTAGTCATCATCCCCCACAGGACGATACAAACAAGTAAACAATCACAAATACTACACATAATCGACACCGTCAACAGTTAGTCGGCGGCCTTTGCCGTAGCAGGCGCATCGCAAACATTGTCTTATTTTCATTCAAGACAATATTGACGAAACGTCGACCACGGAAAAACCATTCACGGTATCGATAACTACCGACTGATGTCGGTAGCAGCCCCAAATTCATACCTTCGCCCAGCAAGGTTTCCTGAATTATCCGCAATGGAAATAATCAGAAAAAGTTGCCGGACGGGGATTCGAACTTACCACCTAACGAAAGTTCAGTTTACGAGGCGAGCATGCTAACCACTTAACCATCGCGTTCCCTCATGGGATGTTAAAATATCAAAATGTATGCACAGATTATGTAAAATTATTGTCATTTTGTTAATAATTAATAAAAAAAGTGTAAAAATTGCCATTTTTATATAAAAAATTCATTATTGGCGAACCTTTTAGAGAAAATTTTACAAAGCTACGTACATGGGGGTTTTTGGGGTCGCTGATCACGAATTTGGTTTCAGATTTTCAAAATTCAAAAGGGCGGATCCAAGATGGACGACCGAATGGTGAAAAATTACCCGATCGAGATGAAAATAAGTACTTTGGGGTTTTTGGGGTGCTGATTAAAAATCTGACTTCAGATTTTGAAAATTCAAAATGACGGATCCAAGATGGCCGATCGAAAAGTGAACAATTACCCGATCGAGATGAAAATAGGTAGTTTGGTGTTTTTGGGGTCGCCGATTGCAAATATGAATTCAGATTTTGAAAATTCTCAATGGCGGATTCAAGATGGCCGACCAATTTTGAATTGCGCCATTTTGAATTTTCAAAATCTGAGTTCAGATTCCTAATCAGCGACACCAAAAACCTCCGAGTACACACTTTAATCGTGATCATGTAATATTTTACATTTTGTCGGCCATTTTGAATGTGCCATTTTGAATTTACAAAATCTGAGATAAGATTCGTAATCAGCGACCCTAATAACCCCCGGTACCGAGTTTCATCTCGAACAAGTAATTTTTTACATTTTGGTCGGCCATATTGAAACCGCCATTTTGAATTATTAAAATCTGAGATCAGATTCGTAATCAGAGACCCCAAAAACCCCCGAGTACCCAGTTTTATTAAAAACGGTTCACAAGAAAAATGTATGCCGCAAAGGGTTAAAAGAATTGTACGTTAAATGTACAGAAGATTGTGACAGTGAGAGTCATCTTGGATTTAATACCTTTGCCAAAATTCGGCCTCGGCCTTGTATTCTGGCCGGAGCACAGTGTGAAACACCTGGAATTCCTTTATACTATAATCAGTGCCGGAGGTCAAATCTGATCCAATCGGCATACATTTTTGTTTAAAAATACTCGTAAGGGATTGTGCTTCGACGTCTCACTGCCTAAATTATGAAATATTTAAGAATGAACAAGGAAAACTTAATACAAGGAGCGATACAACATTTATAAATATATATGCGAATTGTCCGGGGTCGATTTTCACACTTTCAGTTTCTTTATTTCAATGCTACAACAATTTCTAGAGGTTTTTAGGATCTCTGATTACGAATCTTATATCAGATTTTAAGAATCCAAAATGGCGGATCCAATAGGGCGGATTATTTTTTAAAAATTAAACGAAATCGGTTGAAAATCATAACTCGGAGATTTTCGGGGTCGCTGATTACTAATTTGATATGACACTTTTGAAAATTGCACATCCAAATGACGGACGATTTCGGAAAAATTAACCGAATTCGCTTGAACCTCGTTACTCAGGGGTTTTTTGGGTTACTGATTATGAATCTCATATCCGACATTGAAAATACAAAGTGAAGAAGAAATAATAAATTGTTTCTTCCAACCAATTAAGTCAGTTGGTTGAGGGAACCAATTAATTTATTATCCTAATTCTCGCCATTCGTGCCATGTATACAGTACCGGCCAAAAATTTGTGAACACTATGAATTTTGGAACTCGCAAAAAATGTGTCGGATCTGATTCCTTTAAACGCAGAGAAAAGGCTCATTCGACATGTTTTGAAGTACAGAAGTAAAGCTTTCAATTGGTGCACTTACTTTAACTTGAGTCATTATATTCTCTTAGATGTAATATTTTAAAAATGTTAAATTTTGCAACTTTTTTCTTCTGACTTTCAATTGTGACAAATTGTTTAATAAATTTTTCTGTATATTGCCAATTTTTGTGGAAATACTACATTTCAAGACCTTTGAAATTGTTTTCAAAAAAAGTCGCTACGTTTTTTCGTTCGAGAGACATGATTTTTTTTTAAATTTTGATTGTACTCCTTGAGTCCGAAATCTTTGAAAAAAAGTTTGTGACTAGTCACTGAAACAAGTATAATTTTTAGTATTTTTTATAATCTTTAAAAGAAATGTATCTTTGCGATTCGCACAATATGAATAAACGGCATGTTCGCGAACATTTTCCAAAGAATTCTGAGTTGCAACGAGTAAGATAAAAAATGTTCAAAAAATCATAACTGTAGAACGAAAGAACCTAGCGACTTTTTTCAAAAACGATTTTAAAGATCTTGAATTGCAGTATTTCTACAAAAATCGGCAATATGCAGAAAAATTTATTAATCATTTTTTCAGAGTTGAAAGACAGAAGAAAAAAGTTGCAAAATTCGAAATTTTTAAAATATCACAACTAGGAGAAAATAATGTCGGAAGTGAAACTAAGTACACCAGTTGAAAGCTTTATTTCTGTACTTCAAAACATATGGATGCGTTTTTTCTCTATCTTCAAGGGATTCAGAGATCCGATCCATTTTTTGGCGAGCTCCAAAATGCATAGTGTTAACGAATTTTTGGCCGACACTGTATATGGGCGATCACAAAAAATATGACATATTTTTTGATAAGTAGTCTATTATACTGCTTACATAGGGATTCCTGAGGTCCCTAATAGGTTAAAAACACCAAACTTATATAAAAGTAAGTTGAAGCGGTTAAGTGGGTGAGTTCGCATGATTATAAGTCTTGAATCAGAATTGTCTATTTTCATTTTAAAAGATCATAAATTTAGGAAAATTGTTTTTTGAAGCTAAGAAGTTGTACTATCAGCTCTCGTTCAGACTTAAAACTATTCTTCGCAGAGCTGTGTTAATAGTGGTTATGATAACAATATTCACTTGGTACCCTGCGTGACAACTTCATCAAATATTAACTAAAAGCGATAATGTGAAGTATAAATTACATTTTGCGATTTAAACTATTGATATCCAAAGATTTAAATATTTTCTCATATTAGAAATAAGTATATTAATACTGTAACGCCCGACTTTTAAAAAATAATGTCATCTTGGATCTGCCATTTTTAATTTCGACGAACTGACAACGGATAATTCGTAATCAGCGACTCCAAAAACCTCCTGGGTAGTTATTTTCAAGAGCCTAACGCATCGTAGTCTTACTATTTTGCAATTTTATTGCAAATGTAATAAGTAATTAAATAAAAATAAATTACAATTAAACATGTTACATACAGCTTTTATCCAAAACCAATCAACAATTCGTTATACGTTATAATTTTATCATTTATTTATTACAGTTTATTAATTGGTAACGATAAGTAACAAATTGGTGATAGGTTTTGCGCAAAAGCCATTTGGACAAAAGCATTAACATAGATTGCCCTGTGTTCGGACGAATCGTTGACACTCTGCTCATAAATAATAAATATATATATTTATTTTTCGGGGTCGCTGATTATGAATCTGAGTTCCTATTCGCAATCTGCGACCCCAAAAACCCTCTAGTACCAAGTTTCATCTCGATGAGGTAATTTTTTACATTTTTGGTCGGCCATCTTGAATCGGCCATTTTGAATTTTCAAAATCTGAGTTCAGATTCGTAATCAGCGACTCGAAAAAACCCCTAGTACCAAGTTTCATGAAAAATGGTTTGTCAAAAAAATGTATGCCATATATATAATATACAGGGTGATCCAAAAGTCCCGGAACAGCAAAATATCTCAGCGGGAGTGCATTTTCGAGGAAAATGTTTCAGACAAAAGTTTCAGGATTTTTCCCTGGCTATTTAATGGCGATATTGAATTTGACCTTGAACATGACCTTGAAGGTTATTTCAAGGTCAAGTTAATTTTTTTAAATGGGAACCCCTATTTTTTTCATGGATTCTGAAAGAGCGGGAAATTCTACGTCCGAGTATGATATGATCGATTTTTCCGGCAAGGTCATTTCAAGGTGAAACTTAAAACTCCCGTAACGGCGAAATATCTCAGAGGGTGTGCATTTCTTTGGAAATTGTTTCAGACAAAAGTTTAAGGATTTTTCCTGGGATATTTAATGGTAGCACAGAATTTGACCTTGAACATGACCTTGAAGGTTATTTCAAGGTCAAGTTTGTTTTTTTTAATGGAAACTGCTATTTTTTTTCACGGAGAATGGTTATTCTTTCTCGTTCACTTAGCGCAGCCATTGCTCTTTGTACGAAATATACGTATGTATTTTGTTACTGAAATGATGCTTAATACGTTTAGATAGGAAAGGCGTTTAGATAGGAAATCCATGTATCTCACAAAACGATAAAGTTAAGACCAAAATGTAACCTTATAAGACTGTACACGTATGTATAAATTCAATGTGAATGTATGTTGTTTATTTACTTCGCTGGTGACTCGTGCTCTCTGTCGCTGTTCGCGCGCCCAAGTTCACTTTGCACAAGTGTTGCGTAAGATGTATGTATACACTTTTTTTAAACAGTTTATTATTCTATTTACAAAATTAGAGGACAAGCGAGGGACAGGAACTGATTCCTAAATCGACTTTTGGCAGAACAATAAATTGTTTCGAAGTTTACGGCACTGTAAAGGATCTCCCTAGAGCAGATCGTCCAGTAATAGCATCGACTGAACAAAATGAATTTAACCACTCTCAATACCGGAAGATCCTCATAACTTCGTTAAGAAAATGAAACGGGGTTCCAATTACAAAAAAAAAAATATTCTTGACCTGAGAATAATCTTCAAGGTAATTTTCAAGGTCAAATTTTATGCTAGCATTAAATATCCCGGAAAAAATCCTGAAACTTTTGTCTGAAACATTTTACCCGAAAATGACCTCTTGCTGAGTTAATTCGCTGTTCCGGGAGTTTTAAGTTTGGCCTTGAAATGACATTGCCGAAAAAAACGGCCATAGCATATTTGGACGTAAAATTTTGTGCTCTCTCCGAATCCGTGAAAAAAAATAGCAGTTTCCATTAAAAAAAACAAACTTGACCTTGAAATAACCTTGAAGGTTATGTTCAAGGTCAAATTCTGTGCTACCATTAAATAGCCCGGGAAAAATCCTTAAACTTTTGTCTGAAACAATTTCCAAAGAAATGCACACCCTCTGAGATATTTCGCCGTCACGGGAGTTTTAAGTTTCACCTTGAAATGACCTTGCCGAAAAAAACGGCCATAGCATATTCGGACGTAAAATTTTGTGCTCTTTCCGAATCCGTGAAAAAAAATAGGGGTTCCCATTTAAAAAAATTAACTTGACCTTGAAATAACCTTCAAGGTCATGTTCAAGGTCAAATTCAATATCGCCATTAAATAGCCAGGGAAAAATCCTTAAACTTTTGTCTAAAACATTTTCCCCGAAAATGCACTCCCGCTGAGATATTTTGCTGTTCCGGGACTTTTGGATCACCCTGTATATTATATATACAGGGTGGCCGATTTATCTGAAGACATCGAAATATCTCGAGAACTATGCACAGAATCAAAAAAGTTGTCGGATGAAAGTTTTCGGATGAAAGTTGTTCGACACGAAGGGGGGCATCCAGTGATCATTAAATTTACCCCCTCCCCCATCCCCTGGGGGTGGAGTGCGGGCAAAAACAATAAAACTTAAATAGGAACCCCAGTTTTTATTGCAGATTTGGATTCTCCGGAAAAAAGTACACCAATTTGACCTAGGAGCTATTGCATTTTGGTTCACAGGTGGCGCTGTAATCGATAAAAATCCAAATTTATCTGAAGACATTGAAATACCTCGAGAACTATGCACAGAATCAAAAAAATTGTCGGATGAAAGTTGTTCGACACGAAGGGGGGCATCCAGGGGGCAAATAGGGTCAATTTGATCCCTTTATGAAAATTTAATATTAAAAATTCTAATATTAGAATTTTTAATATTAGAATTTAGTAATATCAATTGCGAAAATTGTTATTCTGAATATGAAATTTTAATAATGTCCATTCGAAAAATTAAGATTATGAATAATTGATATTCTTCATATTAAAAATCAAAACTGATTACATAAAAATTGTGCATACAATATGGAAGCAATTTTATAAATAAGTTTTCTACCTTCAATAAAATTACATTTTAGGTTTTAAATTTATTATTTAATAAACAAAAAGGGGACATCACGCAGTCCATTAAAAAACGCGTCATGTCCCTTCACTCAGCTCATTCATTCTCTCTCTGTATGTTTTTTCCGAAATGAGAATAAATAAGCTGAGCATTGACGGTCAAACCAGCTTCTATTAAACAAAACGAAACTCTTACTTCATTTGGGGATTTCGTCGCCATCTACCGGACCCCGAGAGAACTCACGTGGTTTCATACATGTACATCGCTTGCATTTCAGCCATCACCGGCGCCGGTTCTGTTACATAACGCTAGAGGGCGACATAACTCGAAAATAAAGTAGCATATCATTTTATACATAAGTTGAGTCACACGTAACCAGTTCACCTACATTTTTCTCTACTTTCCTGAAGGGAAGTAAATGAATATCGCGACTTTCTAATCCCCATATTAAAATTTAGTATTCACGGTCTCTCAGTGTAAGACTGTTTTTGAAGTCCATTGTATTGGTAGTAATTCGGTCGGAGGTCACTTTGCTTTTAGAATAACAACTTTCCGTTTACGTGACTATTTTTTGTCTACCCTTCATTGCTTAAATCGAATTGCAAGTTAAAAATGAATCCTGCTACAGTCCCCGAAAAAATCGAAATGATTCTTATTTATGGTGAATGTAAGAGGAATATTGACGATGCTGTTGCGTTGTATGCTGAGCGTTTTCCAGATAATGCTCGCTCGCGTTCTTTTTTTTCCAAAGTTGTGAATGCCTTTCACTCTGATGGCAGCGTACAAATGAAAAAAAGGAAGCGAAGATTAACAGTTACAGGAGAAGCTAACGAAGTAGCTGTACTAGCAGCTATTCACCAAAATCCACATGTAAGCACACGACAATTACATCGCGATTCCGGCATTTCCAGAGACAGTATTCAAAGAATATTGCATCGTCATAAGTTTCACCCATATCACATTTCACTGCACCAGGAACTAGATGGCGATGATTTTCATAACCGCGTGGTGTTTTGTGAATGGGCATTTCAAAAAATGCAAACGAACCACAATTTCTTTGCTAATGTATTATTTTCAGATGAATCTACATTCACGAACCATGGTGGCGTCAATAGGCATAATATGCATTATTGGAGCGTAGAAAATCCCCATTGGTTACGACAAGTTAATCATCAACGTCCTTGGTCGGTGAACGTTTGGTGTGGAATCATAGGAAATAAACTCATTGGTCCTTATTTCATTGAAGGTAATTTGAATGGAACAAAATATCGAGATTTCCTAGAACAAGAAGTACCATTACTACTTGAGGATGCTGCTATGGACGTCCGACGGACAATGTGGTTTCAGCATGATGGTTGCCCAGCACATTTTTCAAGAGTAGCAAGGGAAATACTAGACCGTGATTACAATGGTAGGTGGATTGGTAGAGGTGGCCCCATTAATTGGCCTGCGAGGTCGCCTGATCTAACATCTCTGGATTTCTTCCTATGGGGTTACCTAAAAGGTAAGGTTTATGAACAAGTACCAACGACTCGTGAAAACATGGTGGAACGCATAAGAACTGCTTGCGCAGAAATTTCTGCAGATATGATTCTATCATGTATAAAGTCATTTGAAGAAAGAATAAATAAATGCATTGAAGTGGAAGATCAACATTTCGAACACTTACTCAAGTAAGTGAACAGTGAGACAGTGAGAGGCAAGGGGACTCACGTAAAACAAGCACCCCAAAGGGAACAGAAAAATACTACGTCCACGTCGTTGTTCCTGGGTAACGCTAAATGTATTTTTTCCCGGCTTTGTTAGAATGACCGTATTCCATATCCGCTACGCGGGCGAAAATTGTCAATATTGGAGAATCCAAATCTGCAATAAAAACTGGGGGTTCCTATTTAAGTTTTATTGTTTTTGCCGCCACTCCACCCCCAGGGGATGGGGGAGGGGGTAAATTTCATTATTACTGGATGCCCCCCTTCGTGTCGAACAACTTTCATCCGACAACTTTTTTGATTCTGTGCATAGTTCTCGAGGTATTTCAATGTCTTCGGATAAATTTGGATTTTTATCGATTACAGCGCCACCTGTGAACCAAAATGCAATAGCTCTTAGGTCAAATTCGTGTACTTTTTTCCGGAGAATCCAAATCTGCAATAAAAAATGGGGGTTTCTATTTAAGTTTTATTGTTTTTGCCCCCACTCCACCTCCAGGGGATGGGGGAGGGGGTAAATTTAATTATCACTGGATGCCCCCCTTCGTGTCGAACAACTTTCATCCGACAACTTTTTTGATTCTGTGCATAGTTCTCGAGATATTTCGATGTCTTCAGATAAATCGGCCACCCTGTATACATATATATATATATATATATATATATATATATATATATATCTAAATTGGCATAATACAATTTTAAAATAACTCTTTGGTAACTCAAAAGCTTCGTTTTCTGGTTGCGGGCGGGGGGGGGGGGGGGCGGGAGGAATCCTATACCTTGAAATCGCGAAACCCGTTATTTACTTTCAATTAAATTTCAAAAAATAAGGGAAATGTTAAAAAAAAAAAATTTTTTTCTGTACTATTATTTGCAATGTGTTACAAAATCCAAAGTGGAAAACAAATTCAAAAATATCAAGTGAATTTAAATTCTCTAAAACCGCGTGTGTGAAACAAATTCAAAATTTTTGCCAAACTTTCACAAATTTGAAAATTTAATTATTGGAAATTGAATCTGGGAGACTAACTGAAAATCAAAGAAAATTAAACGTAAAAAAATTACACGTCATTATTCACTTACATGTAATTACGAATATAACATCAATTAGTGTAACCGAAAATTTATTTGTAAAATAGTTATTCGCGATTAAATCTAAGTCCGGTGACTTCTTTCAACTTAAATTTTTTTCTAACGGCTACTCGGGACGGCAGGGCGGGTGTTTGTCAGCACCTCGATTTTACCGGGCCAACTTATTTCCCGGCAACTGGTTTTCGTTTTTAAAATAATTACGAAAACAAGTACTCGAGCGTTGCAACAATTTAAATTTTCGATTTACCCGTTGCAACGACTTTTTACCAGCACTTATTTTTTTCTACTTTTACACTTCAGGGGGCGCGACACTAAAAAGGATCACTAAAACTGATTTTTCTGCAAATTCCCGGCGAGTTCCACCGAACTCGTTACGACACTTCCTTTTTTTTTTGTTTTATTTTTAGTAAAATGGGGAAGTCAAATTAGATTTCCCCACCAGGGATGCCATTTATAACCTCGCCCTTAAAAGGACGAGGCAGATTTTCTAAATTTTACCACGAACTATAAAAAGGGGGGACGGGTGCGCGGGTTCCAGCCTCGCGACCGCGGAACTTCTTTTAGAAAAGACCGGGACTCTATAAACCGACACTCACGGGGTATTAATAAAAGGGTCAACTTACGGGTGCGCGGGGTATCCTTCCTCGGTGACAAGGCTGCTGGCGTCCTCCTCGGCTGCAGGTTGCGGGGTGTCCTTCCTCGGTGACGAGGCTGTTGGCGTCCTCCTCGGCTGCGGGTGGGTCGACCTCGGTCGGGGCGGGTCCCTCTGCTGGGATGAGTGACGAGGTAGCTCCAAACCGCACTTTCGCGGCAATACTATAATTACGCCGGTTTTATCAAGAATCACGATAGGTACTCGCCGATGCTCTTTGCTATTGAGACTCTCGAGACTGACTGGGCCTATCGTGCTCTTCTCTTCCCCGGCGGTGCGCCGTCAAGTGGGCGCGTGCGCGCTCGAGCGACCCGCGCGAGAGAGGGGCTCGTCATCGGGCTCCTACGTGGGGACGTACTCGTCGGGGTGATGACGAGCACCGTCCTCGGGGTCTTCGTGGTGGGAGGGGACGACACGGAGCGCTGAAAAGTGCTTCGTGCGTCCCCGACTCGTCTCGGGCTCGATGTCGCCACTGTGAGAGAGAGCGAGGGGGAAAGAGAGAGACAGTAGGGGGAACGAGTGGAGGCGCGCTGCGGTAAAATTCGTTCCTCCTCCGGGAGGGGCGGAACTTGATGGCGGGGTTACGCCCGGCCTCAAGAGATGGCGCGGGGTTCGGCCAGCGTGCCGATCTGTGACGGGTTTCGTCATAATATATTTAAAAATATATATATATATATATGGTTGTAATATGTTGAAGTCAAGATTATTCTAGCAAACATAAGGTTGTCCTTAAATCTAATATATAAATATTTTCAATTAAATTAAAAATTCCAAATAGTTCATTATGATTAAGATATACGAATAAAAAATAATGAAATAAAATAAAACAATTTTGTTATTTCTTTTAATTAATTTGATTATGTTGCAATCACTATATTTTCTATTTAAGTTTTGTATTTTATTTATGTTGAATTTATTCTGCTGTTATTAAGTATTTTGTACAAATAATTCGCTTTTTATTTGTATAATAAATTTCTATTCATCCGTGAAAAATCGGGAAAATATTACAAAATATAAAAAAAAAATTGCAAAGTTCACTAATTTTCTGTAAACTAATAAAGGCACAGTAAAATTAGATGATCTGATCAGTAGACTTAAATCTTCATACAGATACTTTATGACTGGGGACTTTTAGAATCAGTTAAGTCGATCTGTTGTGGCACAACGAATTCCAACACAGAAACGGTGCAGTGGTTCTCCTAGAAAGAAAATTGGAACGAGATTTATTGTACCTACCATGTCGAGACTATATTTTTGATTCCCCGATTATTTTCACCAATTTTCATTAAAAACAGTTTACTCAGAACATAATAACTAATGATGATAATACTAATAATAATAAAGAATACTATTTATAACTCATTAAATGCTTTATTGGGTAATTTATTGTTCCGCCCACTCGGAAATTATTCCTAATATCCAGGAGGAAGAGAGTATAACATTGTAATGCTGAACGTGAGATTGGTGGTGACAATTGCACACCATAAACAATTAATGTCATTTTATTTTTATTTCATATTATTCAATATCCTTCGCATACGTTGACTTGATTTTCGAGAAGTTTACAACTCTTGTGTAGCTTAATCAATAATATTTTATTAAATTTGTCCACCATCCAGTTAGCTGTTATTGAGTGAAGTCGATTTGTTTGAAGTACTGACTATTTGTCCATATGAATCTGTAGTATGTACCTGTTGAATATAATAATTCATGAACAGAAGGTCAATAAGTTGCTTAATATATATTATTATGCACACTATCTTATCAGTAGTCACGCAATTAGTTAAATAGTCATGATGAAACTTCTGACTAGTATTCGTTTCCTGTACTGAATATGTGTAATATACATGTCATAAATATTAACTCATGAGACCGCAGCAAGGTCCAATACAAAATGTATTTGGTCGAAATACTTTTAAACAGTGTCAAAATATTGGTTACATTTCCGTAAATGTTTTTTCAAAAATAACAAAGTATTTTAAAAAATTGTAATATATTTTCCATCGTTCGACAAATAGTGTGTATTCTATTGTAAAGCAGTAGATACCTACTGTTGTTAATATTAAATTTCTTTGCTATATTTATACATCCGAATTATTATAAGAGGATTTCCAGCCAATCTGTGTAAACTGCATTGCAGTTTGCAAAAGAAATGAATATCAAATTCTACATTTTCCAGGCCGCTCTTTCGAATGTTAGTAAGAACATTTTTTTAAATTAAAATTTATATATGATTTTGATATATATGGTACACTTTCAGACAACAGTCGCCAGCGCTATAGTAGAGCACGCACGATTGCAGTCTAACATGGTAACCGTGCTAGACTCGCGTCAAATGCCATACGTACATCTGGCAGCATTACCGTATTTCTCTCTTTTCCAACGCCAGCGATGCCAGACTTTCGTATGACACTGGTCGCGGACTAGCACGGATTTCGAGCAGCAGTTCTGTTTACTAACACAGTAGCCGCTAGAATGTGTAGAAAAACAGGTTTTTGTCAGGACGCATTTTTTACAAATACCGAGTTTTCGGTACAATATCTTACTTTGAGTGAGCCCAAATATATATGTTAAGGGTGCACTGGATAGTTGTACATAAAAGATACACTAGTGTATATTTGAAATGTTCTATGTCAGATTCAAAATGGCCACAGCATTTACAAATTCCTTTTCAAAAATTTTTTTTCTTGAAAACTATGGACTTTAGAGAAAACGTTTTAAAAACAATTATGTTCTACAATAAGTAGAAGAATACCTTCGGATTTTTTTCAGAATGAATTGTAACAATTTTTTATTTTTTAAAAATTCGAAAAATCGAAATTTAAAAAAAGTAATTTAAAATTAGTAAAAAGTATTCATTAACCAATTCTAAGACATTTTCGTTCTATGGACATTTTCGCCAAAGTCTAAAGTTTACAAACAAAAAAAATTTTATGGATTTCAAGACTAATAATTAATTTTCTTCAAAACTACAGTTTAGATAAAATTTCTTTGAAGAAAAAAGTCTCAGAATTGGTTAAAGAATATTCTCAAATTTTTTTCCGATTTTTTAAATGAGTTTTTTCAAAATTTCGATTTTTCGAATTTTTCTAAAAAAAAAAATGGTGACAATTCATTCTGAAAAAAATCATGTATGTAAATTCATATAGGTATTATTCGACTTATTGTAGAACATAATTGTTCGTATAAAATGTTCTCTAAAGTCTATAGTTTTCAAGGAAAAAAAATGATTTTGAAAAGCAATTTGTAAATGCAGTGGCCTTTTTGAATCTGACTTAGATAGCACTCTTGCAATATATTTTAGCTCATTCAAAGTAAGATATTGTATCTAAAACTCGATATTTGTAAAAAAAATGCTTCCTGAAAAAATCATGTTTTTCTACTATATATATCAAAATCTATATGATTTCAATTTTTTTAAAATTTTCTTACTAACATTCGATAGAGCGGCCTAGAAAATGGTGGAATCTGATAGTTTTTATTTTTTCGAAATTTATTTCATATTCAAAATAAGCGTTAAAGTTGCTGTAAATTTGCTGTGCATTTGGGCGTTAACGGGTTAATGGGGCGTAAATTACGTGATAAAGTTCAGAAATTTTTTGCATATTGCATATTTTAGTATTAGTGTATTAGTCACGGTCGAATAATTTAAACTGTCAGTGCCACGTGAAGGCGGCCTGGGTGGAGTGGCGTAATATTATAGAATTATTAAGTAACGAATGTAGGAATAAAATAGCCGCTCATGCAGTGGTTCCATTAATGGAACGTGCATTTTTCCTCCACTATGCAGCTGAAAGTAAAACCCATGGCCCACCACATGGAGATGGCATCGAGTAGAACTCGCCTCAAGTACTATCCAATCAACCGTTTACATTGAATTCAATTTGAATCCAATTTCTTAATTACAATGTCTATGTAATGTACAGTTTTTGGCTTATATGGACAAACTGAGATTCGTACTTAAAAAAAGTCCTTGTCAAAGATAGGAGCGTGCATATAATGTGGTGGTCTCGCTTCCATTACGCGCACCTTAGCTGCTGCTTCGAGAAAGTAGAATTTAATTTTCAGCATATTACGGTGCCTGAACAAGGATCGAACAATAATTACAATTCCGGATACAAAATTAAATTACGTAGTATGGTGAATTAGCGGTGAATTTCCTCTCAATTGTCTGCCATTGTGCTGATTTTGAGGAGTTCGAAGGCACATTACCAAACTGTATGCTATCTATTAACTAGTCAATCAGAAGTAGTTTTCATCAATGAGATGATATATAGAATTAGACCATTTAATAGGGCTCAAATATAATTAATATTTGCGCTTTTTTTAAATATAATCGCGATACTAAAATAACTTTTGCAACTTTTGTGCTGCACGTTATACGCAGGATTTTGAATATGACAGAATATCAGCTCTCAAAGTTCAATAGCATATTACTAATTTATTATTACTTATTACTATGACTGTCAAGAAATCACATTCAATATTCAGTTATGTGACGATGTGTAAGTTTGAATTAAATTTTATTAAATTATATTAGAAAAATCAAAACAAACGGGAAAGCAGAGGGATATAAGGATTTCAAATGATAATAATTTGTTTTCTTTAAGCAAAGACGTGTTTCTCAGTACGTAAGACGCGGCAGGTCACCTGACGAACTTCCAAAAAATACAAATTAGCTGCGTTTTCGAACACACGTTCTGCCTCGATCGTCACATTTCTTGCCCGTTCCAGTTTCGCTATGCGGCGCGCAAACGCTGTACTCGTATCACAGTTTCGATCGCTAACATTCGAACGGTAACAATTTTGATTTTGACACAGAATTTCGCACATCAGAGCATATTTTTTAGAAGAAACGTTTAATGTATGTTTTTTATTTATCTGATTAAATATTATATGATATAGCTATTAATGGGACTCAACTTTCGAGTAGCTGATGAGATGCGTTGTTGTCTTGTCCATCGACTTATGGGAATAGAATTAGGAGGAAACTGAGAGTCCACCTTTAATTCTAATGCTGATGTTGCAGAAAAATTGAAACGATTTGGTTAGATGCGCCAATTCCTATAGTCTCCTCGAAAAGAAACAAAGAATGCCTAATTTCGAACATGCAAAATACAATAATGTCAGATCAAAAGCTCAACCACAACTGATAACAGAAATTCGGAGATTCTCAATGCTTATTTTATAGAAATAGACACTTTGCTCAATATTGCTGATTGTAAATGCACCAAAAAAAGTTTATGTCCTACAGATAAAAAAGTAGCAGCTCTTGAAATGACCTTCTTCTTGGACTAGATGGGGCCAAGTTCTGGTCACATACACAAGGGACATAGGTTGGAGCACGATCCGAGTACGCAGTCTTCTTATAATCCTGTCGATGCGTCATATATTGCACTGAGTTCGGTTGATCCATCTCTTCTGACGAGGAGGAAATGGAATTTCATTCAAATAAGAATACCGACGATTGGTTTTAATTATAGTAGACGCTCGATATGAGAACTACGTCCGTTCCGAGCTTCCCCGCCAAGCGTCGATATAAGAACAATTTGGAGGGGAATTGATGCTTTCCCTTCTCTTGCCCCAGCATTTCTCTTTGACCGGACTCGACGGAATGCGCGGAACGGTTCATACCAGAAAAAAGTGTAGGGGAAGTGCGCCGGTTGTGGGGACGGCCTGGTTGTGGGCACCTCCTCGCAAATTGGGACAAGGAGCATACGTCACTGAACTGAGTATTATAAAACTTGTATGTTGACATTATGCAGCTTTCGTATTAATACCGTAAGAATATATATAGATATATTACCTTCGTTGCAGCGAGCATAATAAAATTGAGCTGAAATAAATAAACAGAGAAGTGATTGTATACTGTTTTGAAAGTGATATAAATTAGTGTGAATATTTCGAAGCGGTAAGTATTTAATTTTTTGTACAGTGTGATTATTATATTTTGTGGTTTGATTTCGATTTTAACAAAAAATTTTGGATCACATAATTTATTGGCGTTTGAAATAATCACTGCCATTCCCGGTTATTCCGGCACCTTCATGTAACCGGTTGTGGACAACCTTGTTTTCTCTCATTTAATGCGAGTTTGGTTCAGAAACATAGCAATATCGTTGTTTATATTGACCTAACGTTCTTATATTACTTTAATGAATTGTTAACGAATTAAATGCAGTGAATGTAGGCGATCGGTGCATTTGAAGTGCGCTGAACTTGCAAGAATTGTGATTTTGATTTTGAAGATTAGTGAATGATTAATGTGAAAACGTGTTGTGTTCTTTGTGTCAGCGGATACTCTAAAGTAAATAAATTTTTATTTTCTTATTATTTGTAGTAGTTTTTCTTCATATTTTTCCATTTTTACCAGATTTTTCAAGGGTACATAACCGGGTACAAATATTTTTTGTATAAAAAATAGTCATTTAACTGAATGTATGATAAAAATGTTCTTTTACAAGGAATCAGTTTAATTCTTTTACGAGAGTTAGCTAAGGTATCTAGCTTTTCACTGATATACATATGTCTGCATAATATGAAAATTGTCAAAAATTATTCATTAAAAACAAAAGGATGCCCACAACCGGAGCTCTTCCTCTACGGAGGGGAGCTCTCGAACTTTCATAAGCACATAGTAATGATCAAAAAAGTGTTCTTTTACCGATCGGTTCTTATATCGAGCGTCTACTGCAGCAACTTGTGCTAAGCGTGATATAAAGAGAGTTTGCCCAGATCTTTCTGAACTGTAATAGTTTCTCAAAGATATAATGTCAGTGACAGAGCCACTGCCAAAAGCAAGCATGATATCCGATTCACAAGAAGTTGCGATATCCTCTGGATTGGTAATTGATATATCTGCAATAATAAGAGTAAAAAACAAAACAGAGAAGGCATTGAATGATCAAGCGAGTAGTGAGAATCGAATTACAGGGCTGTACTTTGATGGTAGAAAAGATCACACACTCATCTAATTTGGAAATATCAAGGAAGATCACATTTATCTTGTATCTGAACATTTCTCGAAGTACATAGGTCATGTCGTTCTGTCCTCGGGCTTTGCTGCAGTTGAATGTACTGAAATTCTGAACTATTTAAATTCCGACTTGATTGAGATTTGTAGTGAAAACGAAGTCGTCGGGTGTGATGGAACTAATAAAAACACGATATGGAAAGGAGGAATTCTCAGGGAAATGAAGAAAAAAATCTTGGCAATGGAGCATCTGTCTTCTTCACTTCAATGAAGAAAAGCGGGAAAAGATATGAGAGACCAGGGGAAAGATCGTATAGAGAGGAGAATTTACGTACGGGAGGTGGCATGAGTGAAGAAGCTTGGGTAACATACGGGGGAAGAAAATGGAACGTAAAGAGAGAAAGACATAGAGAAGTAACTAGGCAGGAGAGGGGTTATGTCAGAATTATGTGAAAGTTGGTGGAGTGGCAATATATAATACCAGTGTGCAAAAAAAATGAAGGGAAACAATTAGAGCGAACAGCATGTTGGACGCATGGAAATGAGGAAAGGGCTAACAAATATCTGTTGAATAAATAGGACTGTTCGCGTATGTACTGTAGTCGATGGTAAAGTTGTATTCCTCAACGGTCGGAAATGTAGAAACCGCCTTACCATATGCAAATTAATTACCAATTAAAGATTATTAAAATAAAGTAGTGCTCATCGAAAGCGATAGATTGCGTCTACGTTGACAACGCGGAACGTCGCTATGCGTGCTAGGAACGGCGAGTTCAGTCTAAAATTGGCCACGCATGTATCGGTGTGTGCTGCTGATTTTCGCAACTTATTCATTGAGAAATTCATTGCAATACCAGAAATTCATATGTGATAAAAACGAACCAAGATAATCCGAAATCGACCATCGTTCGGTTTTGTCGATCACGCGAGCTTTACGCAACCGTTTGAGTGATTTATTTCATTGTAAATGAGTTCAAATATATAGAATTATATAGAAACTGTTGGTTACCCATAATTCACTTGCTTTCTCAACCCTGGAAACCCGGGCAGCTGCCGGTCTACCAAAGATTACGGAGGTCACCGATGGCATAACTATACATGGCGATCCTGCCAGGATTGAGTTTGGGACATTAAAAAGGAAGTGTTCCATTTAATTAACAGTTAAACTTATTAAAGTGAGTACTCGGACGCGTTGCGAGTTTCGTGCGACATTTGCTCGTGCGCGAAGTTGATGCTTGGTGCGATCAGTCGATCATTTTCAGGTCAAACATAGTGAACACGGATTTCGATACTTCTGCGACGATTCGGTAGTATTCGGATTGTGCACGAATCTTGGATTAAACGCAAAGCAAGCAGACACTCTTCCCGAGGCGCCTACTTCTGTTATCGGCCAAAAGAGTTCGCCGCGCATCTCGCTGAGCCGCTATACAGTAAGGTTTCCATCGTGCTTGTTGCGCGACAAGTTTGCGCAGAAACAATAAAACGACGCGACGTTCGGAAAATTCTATCCATTTATTAGTAACATGTCTGACGTCACGTCGGATTTAGGCGAGCTACTCGTCGATCAACGAACCAACTTTGATGGAATTCGTCGCACTATTGTGGCGCTTACAGAAGTTGAAGGACGCACAAAGGTGAAAGTGGCCACATGATTGGACTATCTCTGTGATATTTGGGCATCGACAGCCGATTTGGATATGCGCATTCGACGACTCGGTGAAAAGGCAGAAATATCTGCGACTCCCTACTTTAAGGATCATGAGTTCGTTACCATTGAGTCCATGTATCTCGACGCACTCGGAGAAGCCAAGGCTTATCTCTACGGTCCTCCAGGAGAGCAGCCCTCTGCATCTACGAGACCTTCAATTGGCGTCGCCTCATTCACTCGGCCGGTAAGCTCTAAAACTAAAGTTCCACCGGTCGAACTTCCGCGATTTTCCGGTTTTTATAAAGATTGGCAGTCGTTCAACGATTATTTCAAATCCTTATTCTTTAACGATGACTATAACGATCTTGAACGGCTGCAATATCTGAAGTCATGCCTCGACGGGGAGGCTGCGCGTTTAATAAAAACTATCGCGACAACTTCGACAAATTTTGATATTGCGTGGAAAAAATTAAAACCCAGATATGCGAATAAGCGATATGCTTTACATGCGCTTTTGACTCAAATATTTTCTTTAAAATCGATTCATACAGCGAGTTCGAATAATTTACGAAAAAGTATCGAGACTTTCGCGGATGTAATAGAAGCTCTTAAAACATTAGAACGCCAACCGAATAATTTCGCATATGATATGTTAGTATACATGATTTTACAAAAAATCGATTCAAAAACGCGTGAAGCTTGGGAGATGCAAGGTCATCTTCAACAGGAATATTATTCATATTCTGAGTTGATAGAATTTTTGGAAAAACGTGCGCGAGGCCTAGAAGTGACAGGTCCTACGAACGAAAAAACAAGCGAACGTAAATCTCAATCTATTTCGTCCTTCCAGACGCAATTGTCGAATTCCTCACAAGGAAAATGTTTAGTATGTTCGGAAAAACACCCAGTCTATCGTTGTAACGCGTTTGGCTCTCTTAAAGTACAACAGCGTCTAGATGTCGTAAAAAAGCATAGACTGTGCAAAAATTGTTTAACCGGGTATCACCGCGGCAATTCATGTAAAAGTCCGCATTCTTGTTCGGCGTGTGGCAAGCGTCATCACACGTTATTGCATGATAATGCGAAACTTTCGGAAAATACCGCGGTGGGAGAGACCCCCACCAGAACAAACGCCCAAACCGCTGTTCCGCGTGTATTAGATTTTGCGAGAACAGAGTCGCCTACCGACGATACTGTAGTACAATCTCATTTTTCCGCAAACCCTCTCGACGCACATATCGTGCTCGCGACGGCATATGTGTTGGTTTGAACACAAACTCGAACGGTGAAAATTCGTGCGCTTCTTGACCAAGGCTCAACGCATACTTTTGTAACTAAACAGCTTGCCAATGCGTTACAAACTCGGTCGTACCCTGTGAGTGCTGTAAAATAAAGATGATACGACCTTGAAAACTAACGCTTTGATCGTAGAGAAATTGACATCATACGTTCCCCAATTTGTGTTCCACGCGCTCATTGGGAGCATTTACGCGGATTAAAACTCGCTGATTTTGAGCAGGCGGATGATACACCGATACACGCTTTAATTGGAGCAGATCTTTATGCATACGCGTTACGTGATGGGCTTCGACGAGGTAAGTTAGGGGAACCGGTTGCGCAAAATACCATATTTGGGTGGGTGCTTTCAGGAAGCACTTCTGCATTGGAACACGATAGCACTATGGTGCATACTCATCATATTCAACCTCTAAATAACCTCTCGAGCCAAATCGAAAAATTTTGGGAGCTACAAAATATTTCGCGTTATCAACCTCCATCAGAGGACGATTATAAGTGTTAACGACATTTTGCACGAACCTTTTCGCGGCAGTTTGATGGACGTTTTATCGTAAGAATTCCCTTCCGATCCGATCCCCCTCCAGCTATTGGCGAGACTCGCAGTCGCGCCGAACGAGTTCTACTCGCGCAGGAAAAACGGTTGGTTAAACGGTCGGACGAATACCAGCAGTATAATGATTTTCTCGAAGAATATTCTTCTCTTGGCCACATGCGTTCGGTGTGCCCTCCAACTGATAATGATCCAGTGGTTTATTTGCCGCATCACGCGGTAATAAAGGTGTCAAGTACAACATCCAAATTACGCGTAGTATTTAATGCGTCGGCTCCCTCGTCGAATCGTCTTTCTCTGAATGATCTGCAACTAGCATGCCCGAAATTGCAGCAGGATTTGACGATACTCATTAATAAATGGAGAACGTATCGTTTTGTCTGCTGCGCGGACATAGAAAAAATGTTCCGTCAAATCCTGATTGACGAACGGGACTGCGATTACCAACGCATTTTTTGGCGAGCTAATCCATCGGAACCGATGCAAGAATTCCAGTTACGTACTGTAACCTATGGCACAGCCAGTGCCCCTTATCTTGTCATGCGAGTACTACGCCAATTCGCTGATGACAATCGACATCGCTTTCCTCTCGCGTCGGACATTTTACGCAATCAAACATTCGTGGATGATATTCTCTTCGGCGCGGACACGATAGATCAGTTACTTTAACTATGCAATAATTTAATTGCCTTACTAGAGCGCGGAAAATTTAATTTGCGAAAATGGGCGAGCAATTCCCCTGCAGCTCTTGTAGGAATTGACGCGGGAAATCACGGTTTGGCCTTCGATAAGCCGATACAACCGGATGAAAGTATGCGTATTCTCGGCATAGCTTGGAATTCAACAAAGGATACCTATCATTTCACCATAAATTGTGAGAAACTTCCTCCTTTCACAAAGCGCGCAACGCTTTCGATTATTGCTAGGCTTTTCGACCCACTCGGGTGGCTGGCGCCAGTGGTCGTTACAGCCAAAGCATTCATGAAGGCATTATGGAAAACAGGTTTAGACTGGGATGATCCATTGCCGCCAGATCTCGCAAGTAAATGGTCGGAGTTTTATATAACTTTGCCTACCCTAAGTTCTATTCAGATACCGCGCTGGATCCGAATCGGAGGCAATGCAAAAAGCTACGAGATGCACGGGTTTTCAGATGCGTCACTGATCGCGTACGCAGCAGTAGTATATGTACGCGTTGAACAATCTGATGGCAATATCTCGACTAATCTTCTTATGAGTAAGACGAGAGTTGCTCCAGAAAGGCACTTACGATCCCACGGCTAGAGCTTAGTGCAGAAGTTCTGCTTGCTCACCTGTTAAGTAATATTCGCTCATCCCCAGAATTTTCAGATATTCCAGTTAGATGCTGGACTGATGCGTCCATAGTACTAGCTTAGCTGCGTGAACAGTCTGCCTATTGGAAGACGTTCATAGCACATCGCGTAGCTGCTATCCATACCCTGTTAGACGGGATCCCTTGGGGTCATGTGCCTGGTCCAGAAAACCCGGCCGATCTAGCCTCTAGGGGAGTGAAACATGGAGAATAATGAACTCTGGTGGCAGGGTCCCAGTTGGCTACTTCAAGACAAAGCCGCTTGGCCTAATGAATTTCCACAACTTCCAGTGGATTCACCGCTTGAAAGAAAGGTCATAGTATCTCACATTGTGCCTCAAATCTCTCTGTATGATGATGCATTTCGTTTAGCAGAGCGCGTATCAGATTGGCGACGTTTGCTCCGAATAACAGCTTATGTCTTACGATTTTTACTGCGTACGCGAAAAGGCAGCCAGAAAACGCTCAATGCAGATGAAATACATCGAGCTCGAATACGTTGGATTTTGATACTACAAGTGACGCAGTTTTCAAATGAAATCGGTCTACTAAAAGACAATCCTACCGGAACGGACGGATTTCGGCATATGTTAGCGAATCAACGACTTGCATCGGAGAGTCTACTAAAACGTCTTAATCCAGTTATGGACTCTGACGGTCTGTTTCGCGTAGGTGGGAGATTAGGTCGCAGTACCTTGAGTACTGACGCTAAATTTCCTTATATTTTATGACCGAATCATGTCACCCGTCTTTTAATTCATGAAGCCCATCATAAATGTCTTCACGGTGGAATTACACTTACGTTAAGTACCTTGAGAAATGAGTTTTGGATATTACAGGCGCGAAAATGAATAAAGACAGAGGTGTATCATTGCATGATTTGCGCTCGAATACGAGCAGATTTGCCCTCTCAACTCATGGGGTCTCATCCCCCCGGGTGAATCGAAAAACCTCGTCATGCCATCGCTATTTCGGGTGTCGATTATGCAGGTCCCTTGCGTGTCAGAATGGCTTGGTTCGCAAAAGGCATGGGTCGCGCTCTTTATTTGCGTGGCATCTAAAGCGATACATTTGGAATTAGTATCCGATTATTCCAGCAGTGTCTTTTTGGCAGCCTTTGAAAGATTTTGTGTTCGCAGAGGCTTGCCAAGTACTATGTATAGTGATTGCGGCACAACATTTACGGGTGCGGATGTCGAGTTGCGACGAGCCTATGGTGAAGCTATTCGCGATCCAAAGTTACAAGAAAGATTGGCTGAAGACCGTGTGACCTGGCATTTTATACCCCCTGCTGCTCCACATTTCGGTGGGATATGGGAAGCTGGGGTTCGCACTTTAAAGCATCATCTTAGTCGAATGCTCGGTGATACTACCCCGACATATGAAGAGCTTACGACACTTTTATGTAGAGTCGAAGCATGTATCAACTCACGACCCTTAGGTCCAATCAGTGATGACATTGAAAGCCTCGAAGTGCTAACTCCAGCCCACCTTATTCTGGGTCATCCGGTCGGAACGCCTACTGGTCCTTTGTTACATGACGTACCGGAAAATCGACTTACACGTTGGCAGTACAATCGTCGACTCCTGGAGTCATTTTGGCAAAAGTGGACTGACGATTATATTCGGTCATGCCAACACCGTACTAAATGGACAATTCGAAAGGATTCATTGCGGAAAGGTCAGATTGTATTACTACGCGACAAAGATCTCCCGCCGACAAATGGAAGCTTGGCCGTATAATTAACTGTCATCCGGGAAAGGACGGATTAGTACGTGTCGTCAAGGTTAAGACCGCTACGTCTGAATTGGTGAGACCTATCACCAAACTTTCGCTTTTGCCGGTCGATCTTGAGACCAATCACTATAGGAACGGAATAACGGTGACGACTCGTTGAATCAATCTTGCTCGTCCTCAGCGTTTATTCCTTAGTTTGTGTAAGTTAGGTCAAGTCATTCAGTGTACGCGGCGGTATTTTGCATTGTGCACAATGCAAGGCGGGCGGTATGTTCCCGTATGTACTGTAGTCGATGGTAAAGATGTATTCCGCAACGGTCAGTAATGTAGAAACCGCCTTACCATATGCAAATGAATTACCAATTAAAGATTATTAAAATAAAGTAGTGCTCATCGAAAGCGATAGATTGCGTCTACGTTGACAACGCGGAACGTTGCTATGCGTGCTAGGAACGGCGAGTTCAGTCTAAAATTGGCCACGCATGTATCGGTGTGTGCTGCTGATTTTCGCAAATTATTATTGCAATTCGCGAAATCCTGCCGCTGCAGGTTTCCGTACCGCCTTCGTCGGTTCTCTGCGTTCTGTGGTATTGCCGCTGCAATACCAGAAATTCATTGCAATACCAGAAATTCATATGTGATAAAAACGAACCAAGATAATCCGAAATCGACCATCGTTCGGTTTTGTCGATCACGCGAGCTTTACGCAACCGTTTGAGTGATTTGTTTCATTGTAAATGAGTTCAAATATATAGAATTATATAGAAACTGTTGGTTACCCATAATTCACTTGCTTTCTCAACCCTGGAAACCCGGGCAGCTGCCGGTCTACCAAAGATTACGGAGGTCACCGATGGCATAACTATACAAGGACAAACCGTGTATTCCTGTTTTAAAAGTGAACGTGTATTTAGTTTAAATGAAAAGTCGAAATATGCTCTGACATTTTCTTAGTTCTATTGCTTTTTTCAGTGTGCGATTTATAATTTTAAATATATTTTACGCGAAGTGATCCAGCGTAAAAATGAAAAGTTTTGCAAACGTGTTGCAATTTACACAATCTTAAGTTCTGTGAATAAGAAAGTGTCTGGGAAAATTTTGTGGCACTACATGAAAGGGTTGCCTATTGACAGATACTTTAAACTTTAATTTAAACTCATATACAATCAAATATTTTTCAAGGAAATGGTTGATGACGATTTCGATGAAATATTAGTGTCTGCAATTTCTGGGATCAGCTTGTGTACTTACTGAAAATTCGTATAATAGTAGGCCGCGGAAGGGTAACGCGGCGGATCGCAGTATCATGCTTGTTTGGAAGTTAATTAACTTTACTAAAATAGATCGTAAGAATTAAGTCAAATAAAAGGAACAAACGAGGATTGGTTAGCCAAATAACTCGAACACACTTTCGCGGTAACTTTACGCACTTGCCTAGGCATAAAAACTCCCACGGAGTAGGGAGAAAAGCCCGGGCAAGCGGATATCTTTCTTAAATTACAAAGTACAAAGAAAGTACAATTTAACGCGCGGAATTCGATCGCACACATTCATACACACACCCAACGACCAGACTCTTACCTCGTGCCGCTGCACACTTAACCTACACGGATCTTTCTTACTTCCTAATTGCAGTCTTAAACTCGGCGCTGCCTCGCACAATCTTCAACTCAATGGCCGCAAGGGGCCGGGTGCACTTCACAAAAAACACAGTCCTCTGGGGCGCCTCGACTTCTCGCAGGAACCGACCCAGGGAGACGAGCGACACAGGGTCGCCGCGTCAAGTGCAGCCCGGGAGATGGCACGCAAAAAACTCACACGTGGCCAAATCTCCCACTTTCAACGCACGCAAAACAATAGGCAGTACTCGCACGCTAAGACCGCTGATAACAATTAATCCAAAAATTGTCGCACCAATAACTCACGAGAGACCGTACCGTCAACCGAAAACTATTCCGCGTCGAAGCCGGAACAGAACTCACGTCTCGCTCGCGGGGCCAGACGCAATTCACCGCGAGATCCCCTCCAGATATGCTCGCGCATCACATTCGCGCCTTCGCGGCGACAATCGGCGGTATAGGGCCTTATCGAGATGCAAAAGAACCGAACATCCCGCCCGCCTTCGTCCGACGGACGAACACTCTACCCTACAACTAACCTTCTCCGTCTAGATGGAGTGGACAAATTCGAGCGATGTGTCGCTTAAATGAAGCGGTGGCAGTCTTCACTGTAACGACTCGGACCAGGCCGTCGGGGCCCTGGTGGATTTCAGTGATTCGACCTAGAGGCCATTTTGATGGCGGATAACGATCGTCCTTTAGGAGAACTAGTCGACCCACAACAAAATTCTCATGTGGAACTCTCCACTTTTCGCGCTCTTGCAAGTGGAGAAGTTATTCTGAGGACCAACGCTTCCAAAACTGATTCCTAATGCGTTGAAGCAACTGAAACCTACTCAAGCGATTCTGAGGAACATCGGGAATATCGGCTTCTGGGAGTAATCCAGAGGAACTTCCGTTCAGGAAATGGAACGGAGTCAACGCATGAAAGTCGTCTGAATCCGTACTAAGGGCACTCAATGGACGCGAATTAAGACAAGCCTCAATTTCTACAAGGACAGTGGACAGCTCCTCGAATGTGAGGGTGTGTTCACCCACCGCCCGCTTTAAATGATGCTTGACGGATTTGACCCCAGCTTCCCACAAACCGCCATAATGGGAAGCGCTTGGTGGAATGAAAGTCCACTCGGTGCCATCGTTAGCAAGAAGTGAAGCAACCCAGTGATAGAACTCCGAAGCCCGATGAAACATATCCTTAAGTTCAACATCCGCCCCTTTGAAGTTAGTAGCGTTGTCGCTATAAAGCCGGCGGCAAATGCCACGTCTACCTACAAACCGTCGATACGCGCAAATGAAGGAAGCAGTCGTAAGATCGCTAACCAGCTCAAGATGAATGGCCCGTGTGGAGAAGCAGACGAAAACTGCGATATACCCCTTATACGACTTGTGCCCTCGACCCTTTGTCGTACGCACCTGAATGGGACCTGCGTAGTCTAGACCCGATGTAGCAAATGGGCGTCCGATAGTCACCCGATCGGCAGGAAGATCACCCATCAACTGCTGGGCCGTTTGCGGCTTAACCCGCTGCCACGTTACGCACTTTCTTATAATAGATTTCACAATACGATTTCTGCCAAGAATCCAGACCTGTTGCATTAAAATGCTGGATGTCAAAGTGGGGCCACCGTGCAAACAAAGATGATGTGAATGCCGAACAAATAATCGACTAAGCGTGGAATTTTGCGAAAGAATCGGGGGATGCTTTTGTTCAGACGTAAGATTAGAGTGGGACAATCTACCTCCTACGCGCAGAACTCCATCGTGATCTAAGAACGGATTTAACTTCAGAAGGCGACTACGCTTCGGTAATTGTTTCCCTGACTTTAGTAGATTTATTTCCTCGACGAAATCACTAACCTGTGCTAATCGAATGACTACGAGTCGTGCAGCAGATAACTCATCGGAAGTGATGAACGAAGGTAGTTGATCCTCGCCTTGGGCGCGCCTACGCAGATTAACCAGCGGTCGCTTACACAAGGCTACTATGCGAATCAACTGAGTCAACGAGGAGAAACGATTAAAAAGAGTCGATTCCGCAGGCCGAGCCTGGGTATGGAGAGTTCGTGAAGTTTCAGAAGTTTGCGGCCAATGTTCACGAGGTTAAGAAAGCCACTGAGGTCCACGCCACCATAGATCACTCCGAGACAGATCAGCAGGCTCGCAACCACGAGTAACTAAATCTGCCGGATTCTCCTTAGTGGGCACGTGCGACCAAGTGGCAGATGGTAGCTCCGTTTGGATATACGATACTCTATTTGCGACAAATGTCTTCCAATTGCATGGGTGTTTGCGTAGCCATATAAGCACAATCTGGCTGTCAGACCATGCGAAGACAGGAAGAGAACGAAGGAAATCAAGCTTTCTAACGTGAGTGGTAAGTTTTACTAGCAGAGCCGCCCCACATAGCTCCAAATTCGGTATACTAACAGTTTTAACCGACGCGACCTTAGATTTAGCAGAGATCATTGAGATATGGACTCGACCGTCACTCTCCTTAACCCGCAAATATACTACAGTAGAATATGCACGAGAAGAAGCGTCTGAAAATCCGTGGATCTCACACGAACGGGCAGCCGTAACTCCCAGCCAACGATCGACGGACAGTGAAGTTAATGCGTACAAAGAGTCGCAGTAGGCATGCCAGCGCTCACGAAATTCAGTAAGTAGTGGAGAATCCCAGTCGCATTTCTGGATCCATAGATCCTGCATTAGAATTTTTGCAATCACCGTAACTGGAGCAAGCCACCCTAGGGGATCGAATAAACGAGAAATAGCGGAGAGGATACCTCGTTTGGTTGAGGCTGTCGCCAACTCTTCAATATCATTAGCTTGAAACCTAAACTGATCTCGCATAGGGTTCCACTGAACACCGAGTGTTTTCACCGAAGAATCTGTTACAATAGCTTTCGAGGAACCTTGCTCTACCCGAGGAGGAAGGAGGTCGGGGTGATTGGCAGACCACTTATCCAATCCTATTCGCGCAGAGCCTAGTAACCAGATGAGTTCGTTTCGCTTCATGATAGCAGTGGCCAAATCGTCCGCGCCTGCAAAGGTATCGTCTACGTATGTCTCCGATTGGAGACATGCAGCGCCTAGTGGAAATCGAGTGCCTTCATCACGAACTAACTGTTGAAGTGTGCGAATCGCCAAATATGGAGCGCAAGCCGTCCCATAGGTGACGGTATTTAAGCGATAATCGACGGGATCAGAGTCAGGTGAAGCTGCCCATACTATTCTCTGGGAATCTCGATCTTTGGAGTTTACTCGAACCTGGCGAAACATTTTTACAATATCAGCAGAGAAAGCAAAGGAATAACGTTGCCAGTTCAATAGAATTAAAGATAGGTCTCCTTGGAGCGGAGGACCTTTTAAGAGGAAATCATTCAACGAATAGCCATCCCGAGTTTGTCGCGAAGCATCAAAAACGACCCGGAGCTTCCACGAAACATTCGATACCTGCACTACGGCATGGTGTGGCAAATACCATGCGTTTCCCTGCTGAATCTCGTTAGACGGAATTCGCGACATGTGTCCCAGTTTCTCGTACTCCCCCATGAAGCTGCAGTACGCGGCAGACAGTTTGGGATCACGTGAAAGACGGCGATGAAGAGACGCAAGGGACACTACAGCCATTCTACGAGTTTCAGAGGCCACCAATGGTAAACTCGGCTTTAGGGGAAGACGAACTTCATACCGACCCTGTGAATCGCGGCAATGCGTTTCTCGAAATAAACGTTCGCAGGATTCATCTACTGGTTTCAGGGTACGAGCAGTTGAGGGTACCTCCTCGAGTTGCCAAAACCGCTGGATTGATTGATCGAGGTTGCATGTGCTACAATGCGAAACTTGTGAGGTCAAAGGAACGTCTTTCTCCGCCCGCCGTGAAGCATCCACAGGCAGAGAACCAGAAATAACCCAGCCGAAGGCGGTATTTTGAGCAATGAGATGCGAAGAAGGAATGCGTTTCAATCCCGAACGAAGCAACAGTCCGTAGGCATCGGCACCTAAAATTATATCTATCTTATTTGAAACGCAAAATTCCGGATCCGCCAAGGAAAATCCTTCTAACTGCGAGAAATCGAAATTTTCAATAGTTTCCGTCGGCAAATACGAGGTGAGTCTGGGAAGAACGAGAGCTTCCGTTTCAAGCTGAAATTCAAAATCGATTTGGGATCGCAGAGCAAAGTGGGTTTTCGATCGGGCCGTGCCTGCGGTACTGGCGCCCAATCCTGATAGCTTCACAATAGTGCGCTGCTTTCGCAGTCCTAGAAGTTGTACAATTGATTCTGATACAAAGGACGATTCAGATCCCTGGTCCAAAAGAGCTCGAGCGCAAGTATTATTACCATTTGGTCCAATCACCTGGACCTGCGCAGTAGCGAGGATAACATTACGCCGCGTTGATGGAAAGCTCGAAGCATGCAAACTAACAACAGGCTTGTCGACTGTTGTCCTATCATCGTCGTGTCGCGAAGTTGGAGCGTTACTATGCGACTTCAAATGAAGTGCCGTATGATGCTTACGTTGACAGACCGAGCAACGTCCAGAAGAAGGACAGGCGTTTACTCGATGATGTCCAAGACAACTATAACACAATTGCAAACGCTTAACCGAAGAAACACGATCACAGGGACTTTGATTTTGAAATTTGTGGCACCTTATAAGAGGGTGGGACTTGGAACAAAGAGGGCACCGCCGCAGGTGATGAGAATGAGCGCTTTTCTACTCTACGCTCCAAAGTGGTTTCTCTTTTCAAGAAACTTGACAAGATCCGAGAACCTTGGAAGCGAATTCAGAAAATCATCATCTTCTCGGAGAGAAGAATCTCTTTCACTCAATTCTGCTTCCCAGAGCTTTCGCGAATCCGAATCCAACTTCCCAGAGAGCATAAACACGAGCCAGACGTCCCAGTGTTCAACCGGCAATTTAAGGTTAGACAAGGTACAATACTTTGAGCTACGTCGACGAATGAGCGTAGCTCGGAGGCTGATTCCTTTTTTACCTGTGGGATTTCCATAAACGAAGTTAGCAGCTTGTTAATTATCAAACGAGGGTTAAAATAGCGGGTCCTGAGAGCTTGCCATGTGCTGGCATAGTTGGCACTCGTAGTAGCGACATCTTTAATGAGGTCTGCCGCACTTCCGGTTAAACATGACTTTAAATATTGCAATTTAGTTGCATCTGATAATTGAGGGGCCTCATGCACAAGAGTAGTGAAGAGATCGCAGAAACTAGCCCAATCCTCGTATTTACCCGAAAAGGTGGGTAGAGGAATGCGTGGGAGTTTTGCGATACTAGATCCTCTCCCTTCCGCAACGTTCGCGTCATCTACTCGGCCCGCGAGCGTGCTATCGGTCGCTTGCTCGATTTGCGAGCGAAGCGTTAAACACTCATCTACCGAGCTCTCGTAACCGCTTTGAATTCGAGAAAACACATCTTGTTCGACATACGCCTCGGATTCGGCATCATCCTTCACAACAATCTCGGAATGAGTCATCCGGACTTCTTTCCATACCTCTCTTAAATCCTCGAGACGTGACTCTATTATATCTTTACTCAGTGTTTCTCGCGGTTTACATATCAATCGCGTGCGAATTTTATTAATTTCCTTCTCCCGCGCAAGCTGTATAGCTATAAGTTTCTTTGAAGCTAAAGGAGCCATAGTGAGATATACGAGGAAAAAGAGGAAACTTAATATACTATTCGTACCAAGATTATTACAATCGTCAAAAATGCAAAGAATCCGTGTTTTTACACCGTGAAAGGTTTACTCGCGACGAAAGGACTTAACTTAATAATATAATATATTATAGAATACAGTAATAATTAAACTTAATAATAACTTAATACACATCCGTAACACGGGCAATGCGCTCCAAAAAGTGTTTCTTTCTAATCTTCTATCACAGCGCAACGCGTTCGAACGACGTCCGATCGTTCTAGCAGCTCGGGCTTCCGAGAACCGCCAAACCGTGCCGGTCGCAACCCGCGCGCGGGGTAACAAAGACCGAGCGTCCCCGTCAAACTCCGCGCACGAAACAAAGGCCGAGCGGTATCTAAGAAATCGCGCGCACGAAACAAAGACCGAGCAATCACACACTGAATTATAACGCAATTACAAGTGGGAAGCTTCGACCTACTTAGCCACCAATCACTCGTTCCTCACCCGGGGCACCATGTTTGGAAGTTAATTAACTTTACTAAAATAGGTCGTAAGAATTAAGTCAAATAAAAGGAACAAACGAGGATTGGTTAGCCAAATAACTCGAACACACTTTCGCGGTAACTTTACGCACTTGCCTAGGCATAAAAACTCCCACGGAGTAGGGAGAAAAGCCCGGGCAAGCGGATATCTTTCTTAAATTACAAAGTACAAAGAAAGTACAATTTAACGCGCGGAATTCGATCGCACACATTCATACACGCACCCAACGACCAGACTCTTACCTCGTGCCGCTGCACACTTAACCTACACGGATCTTTCTTACTTCCTAATTGCAGTCTTAAACTCGGCGCTGCCTCGCACAATCTTCAACTCAATGGCCGCAAGGGGCCGGGTGCACTTCACAAAAAACACAGTCCTCTGGGGTGCCTCGACTTCTCGCAGGAACCGACCCAGGGAGACGAGCGACACAGGGTCGCCGCGTCAAGTGCAGCCCGGGAGATGGCACGCAAAAAAACTCACACGTGGCCAAATCTCCCACTTTCAACGCACGCAAAACAATAGGCAGTACTCGCACGCTAAGACCGCTGATAACAATTAATCCAAAAATTGTCGCACCAATAACTCACGAGAGACCGTACCGTCAACCGAAAACTATTCCGCGTCGAAGCCGGAACAGAACTCACGTCACGCTCGCGGGGCCAGACGCAATTCACCGCGAGATCCCCTCCAGATATGCTCGCGCATCACATTCGCGCCTTCGCGGCGACAATCGGCGGTATAGGGCCCTATCGAGATGCAAAAGAACCGAACAATGCTCGTCCGTTCATAAATTGTTTTATAACTTAAAAACATTGAATTCCGAGATGCCGTTCTTCGATAAAAATCAGCATTTAATTTTTTTAATTAATTTTAATTTATTATTGAAACTTTTATTAATTTTTTGCCATATTAATCGTAAGATTTTTTCGAGAGCTGCAGATCGACTTTAGAAGATGGCCCCATACTTCACATTTGTGTATGAAATGTAGGAACTGCAGAAACCTACACCAAGTACATCAGTGGTCATGAGCCAATAATATAAATATTTAAAAAAAAAATAAAAAATTTATAAAGGGCATAGGGGGGTAAGTATATAATAGATGCCCCCGCATGAAATCGGTTCGAATTAACAACACATATTGCTACGTATATAAGTATAAAATCCTGCAAGTACGAACTAAAAAATCGCCTTTTTGGGGGAGTTATGGAGGGGGTTACGAAAATAAAGAGACCCATTTTTCCCGAAAACTAATAAGCCGTTTTTAATAAAATTTAAATATGTTTTAAACATAGGTGAGACGATGTAGGACAAAAATTTTCAAATTTTGTTTTCAAGAAAAATTAGAAAAAAATCGTTTTTTAAATTTTCAAAATTTTTTTTGTATTGATTTTTTAAAGATACACCTCCAATTTGTTATTCAAAGAATACTACATAGTGTTCTCTTTAACATATATTTTTTTCAAATTTTTAGAACATATACTTTTTAAGAAAAACAAGTTTTTGTAACCGCTTGCTCCGCGCGCCGTTGCGATTTCGGTATGACTCTCTGAGAGTGCCGAGCTCCCACGCCGCGGGACTATTGTTGGCAAAAAATAACTACTTTAAATTACCATTACATATAACTATTGATTACTCATTCTTGCTTCCTGATACCTCTAAGAAAGCATATTCACAATTTGTACGTAAATAAATTATTCGAATAGTTTTATAAATTATTAAAACAATATATAAAATAGTCGTTCAAAGCGTAAAAAGTTACACTTTTTCACATTTAGACTTCCGTATCGAAAACGATGCATGCAAGGTAGTGCGAAATTGTATTTAACCTTTTTTGTAGACTAGGAAATGTCGCCGCTAATCACTCGCGGTTTGTCACAAAAATTCGTTATGCAGTGGAATCTGTTCATGGTGTCTTGAAGCAAAAATATCGTCTGTTAGATCATAAAATTGACAATAAATTATTACCAAAAGTAGGATCTTATTTTAAAATAGCTTCATTTCTTAATAATATGTTTGGGAAAAGCTTTCATTCAGATGTTGACATGTTTGATGATATTCTACAGCGAATGCATAATCAATCAAATGAGTCCAACAGATTAGCAAATGAGGTGGAAGAAAATGGCTGGCTTCGACGTAAGTTACCTTTTCAAACCGTCACATCGGATGACCTCCTAGATTTCCCAGAAATGACGGAAAGAGAACTAAAAATTCTATTTACTGGGTCCTATCAGCTCGCTCAAGCCGTATCATATTTGGCGGAGATGATAGACAAGGACGGTAAACTAAAATTGGAATACGTTAAAGATCAGTCAATTGTTCTAAAAGTAAGAGTTCCATCACGTCATGTATCTCGTACGACGTACAGATGCTTTTTGAGGTATAAGCCAAATTCAGTAGGTGTATCGGGTTTGATACATCATTTCCGCGAATGTGCCAATGGTAATCAAACTGTTGGTTGTTGTTCCCACGTGGCTGCTGTCGTTTATTACTTAAGTCATGCCAAATATTTATCGAGAATTTTAAGACCAGCAGAAGTACTTAGTGAAATATTTAAGAAAACTAATTGTATTCCAGTAATTGAGAGTGACAGTGACGACGACTAAGATAATTTTATCACAAACTTAATTTCGTGAGAGGTGAGGGGACTCACGTCCATTGAAAAAAAACTCTGTTTAATTCAAGAAACGTGTGTTACTTTAATTAAGCCTAGGATTTTTCATTGGTTAAAGCACCCCGTTACGAAGTTCAAAACCGTACTGCAACCTTCCCGTGGTGAATTTCGATAACTATATAATTATAGGCTAACTGCAGACGTTCCTTCCTTTATATATTTGAAACATAAACAATATCTGTCAGCCAATCACAACCGTCCCGCGGCGAGGGAGCGTGACGCTCCCTGAGGGTCACAACGATGTCGCAGCGGCGCGGCGCCATGCGCCAGTCGGCATGCAAAGCAGGCGGTTACAAAAACTTGTTTTTCTCAAAAAGTATATTTTCTAAAAACTTTGAAAAAAATATATGTTAAAGGGAACACTATGTAGTATTTTTTGAATAAAAAATTGGAGGTGTATCTTTAAAAAATCAATACAAAAAAAATTTTGAAAATTTAAAAAACAATTTTTTTCTAATATTTCTTGAAAAAAAAATTTGAAAATTTTTGTCCTACATCGTCTCATCTATGTTTAAAACATATTTAAATTTCATTAAAATCGGCTTATTAGTTTTCGGGAAAAATGGGTTTCTTTATTTTCCTTACCCCCTCCATAACTCCCCCCAAAAAGCGATTTTTTAGTTCGTACTTGCAAGATTTTATACTTATATAGGTAGCAATATGTGGTGTTAATTCGAACCAATTTCATGCGGGGGCATCTATTATACATATACTTACCGCCCTATGCTCTTTGATTAATAATGATTAATGCATTCTTAAAGTACAAACAAAAAGCTTTATAAAGCGTTGGTGTTTTTTTAAAATCGGTTCATGTTATCAGGAGTTACAGATTTTTCAATGTGGACATAATGGGCAGTGTGGTGAAAATCGATGTCTCTATAAATAGGCAACCCTTTCATGTAGATTCACAAAATTTTCCGACGAACTTCCTTAATAGCATAACTAAAGATTGTGTAAATTGCAATGCTTTTGAAAAACTTTTTATTTCCGCTGGATCACTTCGCGTGGAATGCCCCATTTATTTTATTTTACTTTCTTTTATTTATTAAATTTACGGGACGAGCCCTTTGCGTACAAAATATAAAGATGAAGATAGAGAGCACAATTTAAATGTAATACAAAATATAGTAATATAATTAATGAAAGATTGTAAAATTAAAACAGGAAGCTAAAGACACTGAGTTTCTAAATAATAAGTATATACGATTATAAGATTATAGGAAGGCTTGTGTTTATAGCGGCTATACAGATTTCGCATAGTTTTTGAATTGATTTAGTGTAACGTGCCTAAGATTTGCAGGGGCTTGATTTCATAAACAGGTTAGACACCTTATAGGAGAATGAAAGCGACAAAAAGATTGATAAGAAGATTCAGAGAGAATACGGGGATTGCGTACAGCATATGGAATATAACGGTCATTAAATAGAATGGATATGGTAGGAGGCTTTATCAGATTGTTTTTAATTTTAAAAATGAAAGATAGGTCATGATACGCGTGAATGGACGATAATATGCGCAGCTGAAATTTCTTTAAAAACGGGATATAATCATGATTGAAGATATTCATAGGAGTACCCGGCAACTAAACTAAAAATCGTAATAATAAATAAACGGAAAATCGACAACAACAGCGAGTTATATAAATACACAATAGAGCTTATCTCAGAAAGTTCTGCTGTTGTTCTCTTGATTAACCCCAGAATTTTGCTGGCTCTGATTGAGGTTGCCTCAATATGAGACTTGAATTTTAACTTCTGGTCAAAGATTATTCCTAGGTCTGAAACTTTTGGTCCTGGAAAGTGGATTAGACTGCAATTGGTAATCAAAGCAAATCGGATTGAGTATGCGAAAGTAGGACACTACGCTACACTTAAGAAAATTTATTGAGAGACCGTTTTAAAAAGACCAATCCATCACATTACTGAGATCTCTTTGTAGGAAGCGTCCATAGGTACAGCTATTTCACTGAAGATCTTAACGTCATCAGCATAGAGTAGAAAAGAGACATATTTTATAGATTCCTTTAGATCATTGATATAAATGTTAAAAAGAATAGGACCAAGGTTGGAGCCTTGGGGAACCCCAGAAGACGTGATAACTGCCTCAGATAGAGTACCATTTATCCTCACTATCGCTTGACATTTTTGGATTAGTCTAGCATGATTCACCAAATCAAATGCTTTTGACAAATCGATGTAGATACAATCAACTTGCTTGTATTTTTCGAAAGCAGATATTATGAATTCTGAAAAGAGTAATAGGTTTGTAGTGGACGATCTGCCGTGGGTGAAACCATGTTGTTAAGAAATGAGCCTGGGAAGGATCAGTCACGGTAGAAAGTTTGCAGTCAGCTTATCAATTAATTTGGATAGAGTGCTTAACATAGGCATAGGTCTATAATTGTGAACATCACGACGACTGCCTGTCTTGAAAATATGTTGAATATAGGCAGTTTCCCACGTGTGAGGGAAAATGCCCATGGATAGAGAGGCATTAAAAAGGAATAGTATCGGATCTGAAGAGCGAGATGGAACAGTTTTTTATGAATAGCGGGGGAATTTGCTCTGAACCTGAGTGGACATTTGAAGCAAGTCCCGCAATCGCGAATAAGAGTTCCTCTTTGGAGATAGAACAGGAATCAGCCAATGGTGTAAAAAGAGGGCCATTAAACTGATTAAAAGAGTAAACACGATAGACAGATCCAACGTGCGCTGAAAATAAAAAAACAATCTTTATGTTTGAAGCAACCATGTTTCCGTCTACAGAAAGAGAGTTTAGTGAGCTTTGAGATGCTTTTAGAGTTTTTACGTATGACCAAAAAGATCTCATATTCGATTTCAAATTGTTCTGAACAGATAAGTATTCGCGATACAGTTTACGAGATAGGTAGATACAATGAGCCCGTAGGCGTTTAAAAACTGTATAAACACTAGGTAAGTCACAATTTTTCCAATACTTATATGCACGCTTTTTTGATTGATTAATTCAATTAACTCTTTAGAGTACCATCTTGGAAAGGTAGAATTTACAGCTCTTTTTAAAGGTTACAAATTTATTAATGTATTCTTGAATTATATTATAAAAGTTCGAAATATCCAAATTAATGTCGACGCAAGTGAAGACCTGGCTCCACTGAATAGCACTTGCTTAGATCACGGTTTATAGAGTCATAGTCTGCATTAATGTAGTGACGATTGAACGATGTACGCTGGGTCAACTAGGCCGCTTCTTCATTCTTAATTACAAAGTAGCATGGGACATGGTGTTCATCTGACTTTAGTAAAATATCACTGCATGCCAACGGGGATACAATCTTCTCTGAGGCGAAACAAAGGTCCAGCGTGTAACCCTTATTTGGGTTAGCTGGATACAACTGAGTTAAACCCAGATTTGCAGATAGGTTTAGAAGAGCAGTGGCATTATTATGGGTTGCTGGTGAAACATAGTTATTATGAGACAGGCTGGGTGGATTGGAAGTCCAGGTCAGATTCGGCAAATTAAAGTCCCCAAAAATCATGATTTTATGATCAGGATAGCTAGTTTCCTCTATAAATGAGAACGAGGCGGGAAATATGATCCAATGACAATAAATTTACTTCGATACAGAGAAAATTTAATCGCGAAAACCTCCACTTCATCCAGATTGCAGTTATTTAAGTCAATGGTGGAAGCACTGATCTTCTTATGTAATGCAATAAGCACGCCACCTCCTCTTGTTCCAGCTGAGTCGTTAGAAGCTCTATCTTTTCTAAAGACGTTGTATGCACAAAGACCAAGTTCCGATGAAAACGTGAAAGATTTTAGTCATGTTTCGGTAAATACTAATATATCAAGAGGTGGAACAAATAGGTGAATATTTGTTTTAAGATCTAATAATTTGTTGTTTAGAGAACGTCCATTTTGGTAATAAATTTTAAGGCTAACATCATAAGTAGTCGAGCGAGCCATAAATTACTAACTGGCGGTTTAGCAGTATTTACCATACGGGAAGGTAAGACCCCTATCGACGGAGAAAAGGAGACTACGTTGGATAGAGACGAGGACTCTTGGCGTCATAGCTACAATTTCTGAAGATCTCCTTCGTTGAGAATTTTGATAGGAGCTGTCCCTTTTGCTGATTTATATTGAATAATTCCTTTGTAGATATATATGCGCTTATTTGAGTCACCTTTAATAATTGAGCGCGTCTTCTGCATTAATCCAAACGTGTCCGCGGGTAAATGCTCATTAATATTGATGCGAGTTTCAGAGAGCTCTGGTAAAATATCGGTGGAGATGAAACTTTGTCTTTTCCGCATTGTAAGAATAAATCTCGTACGCAGCCACGGGTTAGACAATCTAGCAATGATTGTTTTAGACCTGGTAATCGAAGAGATTTTTCCTGAGGTGGAAACACGTGGAGAGACATTCCCAGTAGATGTCCTTTTCATAACTACTTTTAACAATTCAGCGATTTTGAGAATTAAGTCGTCAAGATCTTCGTCCGGAACTCGGAGAGGCCGGATATTACGAGATAACATCTCCGAAGTTCATACGCAGAAATTGCGTGATCATTAGAACTCCTGACATGTCAGACTGAAGAATTCAAACTGAGGATTGTACCGTACTTTTGAGACTTAGTACTTGATCAAATTTCTCACTTATTTCAGCTTTCTGCATATCGTGCTTCTCGAAATACTCTTGCACCCTGGATGGAATAGAGGAACTCTCAGATAGATCTGAATCAGAAACTGTCGACTCAAATGAAGGAGTACTATTCGATCGTATAAATCTGGAAGGTTGAATAATGCTTTCTCCAGCACGTTTTGTGCCTCGTTTGGCACGCAGCACCAGACAACATACTAAAACTTTTCCAGGAGTCATTGTAATTGTGCGAGACACACAACTGCTATGACATTTTTTACCGCAAATAATACAGGAGATACCAGAATCGTCCTCGATGCTTTGTTATCAAGTTACATAGATCCATAGTAGCGAAGAAAGTAGCTGTGATGTATCGTAGATCGTAATTCTTGAAACGGAAAAATTGCTGGTATTAAACTATGTCAGATCTCGATGTTCGATCGGCTTCAGTACTAACACACTTCAATGAAGCAGGTAATAGTGAGCACACACGCGGAGCATCGAAAATACGGATTTAAAACAATAAATTCGAGTATCAACCCACAGATTCTAACACAACACAACACACTGATAGTTGATTAGCTTCTGCAACGAGTGATTGAGGGTTTGATATGCAAGAGTTAAAACGGTAAATAAGACGCACTCAATATCCGATGCACAATAAAATGCACGAAGAAAGCGAAAAATTTCATGAAAAATATTATTATTAAGCAGGATTGTACTATGAATGCCAATAACTTGGCCGCGAAAACCGTAAGCAATGAATATTTACAAATCGATGTTTACTGCTCGGTGTCCAGAGCGGAACTGATATATGTATATGATTTATTTTATGTGTACTTTATAGGTGTTTTATTCCATATCGATAGCTTGTAAAATTTCCCTTTAATGTACTCAAATAATATTGAATAGTCTTCACGATATCATCAGAAGATACTTGGGATATTCTGAGAAATCCGTTACATTCATTTTACAATACTTTTTAAATTCTAAAACTTTCACTAATTGCCTCCGGGTGCCCGGGGATTCTTGGACTGCTTCCCGGAACTTGCGCCGCTAGCTTTCATCCACTCCAAGCTTCAGGTCCGAATCGCAACTTGCCATGCACCGTGCTTTGTCTTAGGACCTGTCACTTTGCGAGGCTGAGAGGCTGTGTATGTTGTAGCCTAGGCTCCCGAAAGACAAGCGTGCAAATTTTCTTTAGGGCTCCGTTATTTTAAACAGAACAGTTATTTTAATTTTAATTTATTTCTAATGTATTTAATGAAGTGTAAAAGTCTTCTTCTGCCAGGAATCTAACCTTGGTCTTCGTCGTACCAGATACTCGACGAACCTACTCGGTTATCCGTACAGCCCATCAAAAAAAGCAAAGTAAATTTTAAGATGCCTAGAATACAACTTTGATAGTTAGATACGTTTATTAAGTTGGAGGGAAGTTAATCCTTGCCGCCATTTGAACAAAAAAGATTTCAAGTTTACAAAAAATAATAAAGATTCAAGCTTTACAAATTACAATTTTACGCACTATTGTAGTGCTCCACTTACGAAATAACGTTCAAGCGTAAAGTAGACTAAAATTTAAAAAAAATGTAATGATTTAAAGAACGTAATGCTCCCCATGTATGGGTCTGTGACTGAATTTGATGGTGAATTTCAACAGAAAAAATATGGCGAAATAAGATAGATTGAAAGGATTGTGCAGGCACCCAACGGGCACGAAAGTCCCGAATGTTTCTAAAACGTTTTTAGAACGTTCTAGAGACGTTCCTAAAACGTTAAATGTCTGCAACATGGATGAAACGTTTATAAAACGTTCCGTAAAAGTTGCAGACATAAAACGTTTTAGGAGCATTTCTGGAACATTCTAAAAACGTTTTAGCAACATTTGGTTGGGTCCTTCGTGCCCGTTGAGCATTTACTCTCATTGAGCCCCCATAAATATTCGTGCGACAGAAAGGACTAATTTCTTGAAGATGGTGATGCTTGTAGATCTTCATAAGTGTGGTGCAGCAGATGACAAAAACCAGAGTATAATAAACACCCAAGGAAATAAAGTGGCTGTGTCCCTTAGCAAATGGAAACAATAACTTCCCGATCAATCTGTCATATTTTATTTAATTACTCAATCTATTTTTTCGTAATTTTTCCTTCAATCTGCAGCCTTCTTTTTTATTTCCAATTTTCGAACCTAGAGCTTTTTATTTTTGAAGTTTTTAGGGACCCGTAAAATAATTTTCGTTACGTTGTCGTTACGTCATCTTTACGTTGTAATACCATAACGAAATTCAGGTCCTACTTTCGTTACGTTACAACACCGTAAGGGAATTACGAGCACACTTCCATTTCGGCATCGATAATGTAACAAAATTGTTATCCCACTTTATCGTTTGGTTTTCGATAACGTAACAAAACTTCACTCTACATTTCGTTTCTTTACTGTACCATAACGAAATTCTAGTCCCAATTTTGTTTTATAATCGATAACTTAATTTATGCACGAAGTGCGCTAGGGAAAATCAGTGGCCATAATTATATTATTCTCCCGTTATTCACATGTCAACCACGAGGCTTGGATTTCTACATCCGCTCCTCCGTATTGGATAAAGCGGCGTCCGCCTCTCCACGCCAACAGCTTCCCGGTATCGGCCCCTCTCTGAAGGTGTCACTGACGGGGACACTTCCCCTCGAAGCGTGGTTTCTACTAAGTTCGGCGTGCATGGTGGCATCTCCGGCGCTTCGACGCACCTGTTGTTCGATTCCTCAAATACTGCTGATACGACGACGAGTTCACTTCGGCTTTCCACGATTATTTTGAATCGTTGTTTATCAATTCTGCAGTTGATAATTTGCAAAAAACTATTTCCTCTGACCTTGCGATATTCGAATAAGAGATGCATTATAAGCGCGCATCTTCAAGCTTTTATCGACCTTCCGGTATTGCGTTCCGAAAACTCGACCGATTAAAGCACTAGGCCGTTCGACACTTGGGATGACATTCTCGAGTTCTTATTAGTACAGAAATTCGATACAATTACACGAAAAGCTTGGGAACTTCATTTAGGTTCTCAAAAGGAGTACGCCACTTTGCGGAAATTAAAGAAGTCACATCAGCGCTGCATGGGCTCTTGAATCGCTATCGAGGTCAACAACTAAAGTCGCATCGGATGCCGTATCAAATATGAATCGTAATGCAAAATCGAAAACGTCAGTGCAGTCCCATGCTACGGATACGAAAGTGAAAAAGTGTCCTCTGTGTTCTTCGAATCATTTCATGTACCATTGTTCACAATTCAAGAACTCAAATGTATCTATGCGAATTAAAATGATTTAACTCTACTGTCTTTGCACTAACTGTTTATCGTGCATAAAACGCGTACGTGTCCTAGTGTGAACGTACGTTTCAAGTGTACGGGCCGTCACCATTCAGCGTTACATAGAGACGAATCATCGGACGACCGAACTGTGTCCATGTCAGAAACTTCACTGACAAAGGTGGGCGACGCTGATTCAGGCCCGATAAATATGAGCCCGATAGAAAACCTTTCTGAATCTGTCCACGTCCCTTCCCATAGCGCCATTCACTCATCGAAAATTTTACTAGCTACGGCCATCGTTTCGGTGCACTCGTCGGGCGGACGGATAGTAAAGGTTCGGGCCTTACTAGATCAAGGTTCGACTTGGACCACGCATCGGAAAAACTCGCTAAAGCCATCGGTGCTCCATTGCTGCTCGTTTCTACCACTGTCACAGGTATCGGTGGGACTTCTGCAGTTCCGAGCACGCGAGCTGCTGACTTAATCATATCGCCCACTCATTCGTGGCATCCTTCCTTCCAGACTAATGCTTTATTTTTTTTTAAATTTGACTGCTTATGTCCCCTCTTCTAATGCAGAAATTCATCAGTGGCCACACCTGCATAATATTAGACTCGCCGATGAGGACCCATGCGGAAATGCTCCCATTCATTTAGTTATTAGTGCAGATATATTTGGTGCCATCTTACTCGATGGATTAATTCGGGGTAAAGCCTGTGAACCTGTAGCCCAAAATACTGAATTAAGGTGGGTCTTGTCCGGATGGTCTAGCGCTCCCTCCCCAATGTCTAACAGTCGAAAATTTTCTCATCTTTGCATTGACGACAATCATTTAAGTGAGCCACTTCAGCGATTTTGCGAAGGAGAAGAGCTACCACTTCAAAAAGGTATTTCGCGCGATGATAATCAATGTGAAAGCCATTTTGTAGATACCCATTCGCGTGACGCTCATGGGCGATATATCGTCCGATTACCGTTTCGATGTAACCCCATGATAGATATTGGCGATTCGAGACAAACAACTGTTCGAGCCTTCTTCTCGCTAGAACGGCATTTAGCCCGTAATCAGACCACAGCCCAACTGTATCATGATTTCATGAAGGACTATGCGATTCAATCGTACATGGTTAAGGTTCTTACTAACCAGCTGGTTCTCTCATCTAAAATTAATTTACCCCATCATGGTGTTATGAAAGCTTCTAATACCACAACCAAGTTATGTGTTGTTTTCAATGCGTCTCAAAAAATGCCAAACTCCACATCTCTGGATGATTTGTTCTTAGTCGGACCTAAACTACAGACGGATCTGTCGGTCATGCTCACCCAATGGCGTAACTTTCGGTTCGCGTACTGCGCCGATATATCACAAATGTACCGCCAGATTCGCCTGCACCATGAAGATCGGGACTTTCTGCGGATCGTGTGGCGCTACTGTCCGGTTAACTTGCCCGAATATCAATTAGCGACTGTTACGTTTGGTGTTTGATGCGCCCCCTTGCACCCTTCGTTTTTGAATATTGCGTCATGGCTTCGCTCAGATTCGCGCATAAGTAGACAACAATTAAAACCGCTAAAAGTGTCATTGTTTCAATAGCTGTTTATTTGTGCACGGAAAAAACGAGTTAATTCGGAGAACCAACTGTGAATTGGTTGGATATTAATTAAAATGGAGAAGTCTACTCTACCAAGCAATTACATAGGTATACTTTGGTTATCATCTGGAGTTAGTTGGAAGAAAAAATATTGGTTCGCCCATGGAATTAATTAGATAGTCTAAGTAATTAAGTTAGTTGGGTAAACCAATTAATTTGTTGGGAAGACCATTTTTTTCTTTAGGTAAAACTACGGGGGACCACCTCCAATACATTCAATAAATCAATTGGTTACCTCAATTTATTGAAAATTGTCTTCCCGACAATTTCTTGATCAAATCCCACTAAGCAATTAAGCACTTAGTAATCAATTAATTAGTTGTCCCGAAAAATTCTTTCTTTCAGATTCTAAAAAACTCTAAAAACTATTTTCAACTAAAATGCAGTCTAACGCATTGGCATTATGTGGAATATTTCGCTGTATGTTTGTCAGAGTATCAAACGCAACTTTGTTAATGTATAATAATTGAAACACTATGATGTAAAACGATACTGATTAAATAACTTGCATTATTATAGTTTTAAAAAATTTCATTCTCGTTTTAGATCATACTGCTTAAATTATTATTATAAAAAACGAGCGGCAGTCGGAATTATCCCACGAGACCCTTCCTAAAACGCGATAAAACACTATTCTAACCGATACACACATTCAGTACTAAATGAAAACATTACTGCTTGCGGAAAAAATCATAGTATTCGTTAATACTTCCAACAATTTGAATAACACGTTATTATGTTTTCTTATAAGCGAAATAGTGTGAAGGTCAAAATTAGCCCGTTTCCCCTACTATTATTACAAAAGCATAACTTTTAGTATTTTTTATTTTATTTTATAATAATTTTAATAAATAAATAAGATCAATTATTATTATTTTCACATACATTTTTATTCCTAATTATTAAAAATTTCTGCATTTTTTCCATTATCAAAACTGTTTGTATTTTTTCATATCATTTATTAATATGAATGTGCACGAAAATGCCGTCAACGATATATTTTGTTAGAAATTTGATTTTACATAATGTAATAAATTTTTTATTCTTAATATATTTTTATCGAAATAGTATTTCGCGAGACAACTTTATAATTTTTATAGATAACAATCTTTTCCTTTGTAAAATTCTCATACTCCAAGAATCGTTCGAAACTTGCTGATGGCCCACTATAATTCGGGACCACTCATCAAGATATAAAAAGCTAATATTTGAGAAAATAAGCACGTGTGCATACATTGTGGCTACAGAAACGCCGAACCGACCATGATATCTATTGTTCCATTACAAAACTCTCCAAATAATATAAAGCTTTATAAAATTCATGAATATGCAATAACATTAATTACAAACAACAATTTCCCTTTTTATTTTTACTCTTTTTCTTTTATCCTCACAACTATTGGTAAAAACTATCAGATATTGGTAAAATAAAGCACAACGTTATTTTTGCGAATTATTATTAAATTATTCGAAAGAATCACATAATAATAATGTCTTTATTGGCGAACGAGGGGTACAAAATAGGCCACCAACGAGCCAAAGGGCGAGCCACAGCTAACGCTGTTTTGCAGACTGACCAACACACAAATAAATAAGAAATCAGTACTTAGTTTTAAGAGTAAAGATAAATTAAGATTAAGAACAGAAAACAGTACAGATTATATAAAATAAGCAGAATAAGAAGAACGCAGTATTTACTAAAACTAACAGTGTACATTTTTTTTTTAAAAAGCAAGACAATAACACATGAAATGACTTAGGATAAGAACAATTAAAAGCGCTAAACAGGGTATAATAATAATAGAGGACAAGTAAACACGAAGATGAGTAAAAAATACAAGGATAAATAAATAAATAAGTTAAATAAATAAGTACAAAAATAAATAAATAAATAATACAAAAATAAATAAATAAATACAAAAATAAATAAATAAATAAATAAACCTACAGGCTATTATATTTTTGCCGGTAAACTTCATTAATTTTACATATAAAATTGGAAGTCAAAAGGACACTTTTCCGTACTTCCAGTGGTAACTTATTGAAACATTTTGGAGCAAAATACGAAAAAGCGCCATTGAATTTATTCGTTGAGTGCGTTGGATAGCATAAAGTGTTTGTAATAGCACTTCGGCGGAAATTTGTATTGCTACCAAGCATATGCAAAGAAGAATAAAGATAATCAGGGGTTTTCATAATCAGAACCCGACTAACAATTTTTAAAACAATTATCTCCATTCTATCCCGCATTTTCAGTTGACCAGATCTACGGAATGCTGGAGATATATGATCGAACTTCCTAACTAGATAAGAATACCATAAACAAGCATTCTGAACAGCTTGAATTCTTGTCCAATTTTTGGCTGTTATACATGGACCGAACACAGAAATACAGTACAATAAATGTGGAAATATTAATGATTCACACAGCCTCAGTTTCGTTTCGCAGGTTAATTCACGCCTAAATGGATAAAGTTGTCGCAATTTCGCATAGGAAATACCTATTTTTTTTTAGATATGCGCGGTAAAGGACCAGTTACAATCAATGATAAGGCCTAAGTTTCTCGCTTCCTGAACAATAGAGCTATTATCACCTTTTATGCAGAGTTTCAGAAGGTTCGGGTCGACCTTTAAAAGTTTTTTTTTGCTTCCAATTAATGAAGCTTTGGATTTATTAGGATTGATAACTAAAGCATTGTTGTCAGCCCATTTTTCAATGCTGATAATATCCAAATTGAACAGGGATATCGCGCAAAGAGCATCATCCGGAGGAATAGCCATAAGAATCTGGGTATCATCTGCATAAGTTTTCATGCTAACATTGCTACAGCACTCATAAATGTCAATGGTGAATATAATAAATAGAAGTGAACTGAGTTTAGCTCCTTGGGGGACTCCACAAGTCATTGATTTCTCTGAAGACGTTAATTTTAAGTTACCAGCATTAATTGTGACAGATTGTGATCTATTAACGAGATAGGAGCGAATCAGATTACGCGATTTTTTTGAAACACCATAAAAGGATAATTTGGCAATTAATAAGTTATGATTTATAGTATCAAAGGCGCGTGAAAAATCTAATAGACAAATGAGAGTTAACAAATTATTATCCCAATTAGAAATAACATCTTTAGAAACATTTAGGAGTGCCGTTTCACATCCAAAATAGCGTCTGAAACCTGACTAAAATTTTGGAAAAAAGTTTAAGTTATTGAAATGCTGTAATAATTGATTGTAACGTATTTCTTCAAAAATGTTGGACATTATTGTTAGGCGACTAATAGGGCGCAGATCTTTGGGAGCTAAAGGGTTACTCAATCTAGGAATAGGTCGGATAGATGCATGCTTCCATGCTTCAGAAAAAGTTGAAGAAGTAATAATACTATTAAGAATATGCAGTAATTCAGGTAAACAAAATCTATGAATTCTTAAGAACATCTCTCCCGAGATTCCATCCGAACCTGCTCCAGAACTGTTAATTTTGCTAATAGTTGCTGATAACAACTGGAGCGAGATATGTGAGAATGAGAATTCAAGATCCAAAGGGACTTTTTGTGACCGCGAAGTGGAGAAATGTAAAATGAGGTTAGGATTAGGTAAAATTTGAGGACATTTTATGAAGTGATCATTTAAAACGTCAGGGTCAGAGAGGGATGGAGGCAGTACAGGAGTGACGGAAGTTGAAATGCCAAGGTGTTTTATAGTGGACCAGAAAGCCTTTTGAGGGAATTTGGAAATTCTACCCAGATACACATTACGTTCTTTCCTGATGGCTGTTGTAAAATTTCGCAGTTTTTTGTAATACATAATGTCCACTGGAAGTTTCGATTTTCTCATTTTTGTTTCAGCAGAATTTCTTTTTTTTATAAGGATACGGATTATGTCGGTGATCCAGGGTACATGTGGTTTTGTCACTCGAATGGTTTTCATAGGTGCGAATATATCAAATAAATCGGTTATTGATTTGTTCAGAGATAAAACTTGATCATTAATTTTAGCAGTTCGTGATAATATATCCCAATGATGGTGTCGAGCAGCTTCCATAAAACCACTATCACTAAAATGACTGAAGTCCCGCAGAGTAACATATTTCTCTTTTTGTGAAGGTCTCGAGCATATTATGCTACAGCCAATTAAGTTATGGTCTGCTACATTAAATGAGTCTATATTAAAACAATTAAAGATTTTTATAGCTGGACTGACCATAATAATGTCGATCAAAGTTGATATCGTTGGAGTGGTCCTCGTCGGTTTATCAATCAATTGCTTTAAACCGCAGAGGTCCATCATTTCAAACAACTTCGAAGCATCGGGTTTAATCGGCAGAAGGAGGTTTATATTTAGATCACCGAGAATAATTAGTTTATCATTAGTCGCGAAAATAGTATTGATAGTAGTCTGCAGGGGATCAAGACATTTCAGTGATATATAAGATGGTCTATAAATAGCACCAATAGTAATTTTATTATGATGAAATTGAAAGGTGCACCATAATTGTTCAAGGTCATATTCATCAGTAGGGGGATGAAATTTTAAACAATGAAAATAATTTTTAAAAATAACTGCTACTCCACCACCACGACCACGAGACCTATCAGATCTTAAAATCGAATAACCCGGAATAAAAATATCAGAATCAGAAATGTTATCATTCAGCCAAGTTTCAGAGGCACATAAAATATCGTAATTATGAACGAGTAAAATATCCTTAATTAACGGTAAATGTAATGGTAACGAACGAACATTTAAGTGTACAATATTCAACGTATTACAATTAACAGATGAGACATCAGGACATATTGAAGAAGATGCAGAAGAATCTGATTGTTTAGTGACGTCTTGCAAAGTTGACGAGTAGATGACAGATGACACAGTAGCTGATGAAGAATCTTGACGAATCGAAGAATTAGAAGCTGTAGTCATTATAGGTAGACGTCAAAATGAGAGCTCAAGATCATCAAGGTCCTTTTCAGATGTTATCGTTTTATTCAGCTTTCCGTCGTTTGAACACAAAAAAATTACAGCTCCTCGCCGCCGAATTTTTAATCCATTTGTTTTCGCATAAACTGTAGCTTTCCTTATTAATTTATAAAATTCATTCGGAATGTATCCATTTATATAGATATCTGTCGACTGGTATGATGCATTTATAGAATTAGCTTTAAGTTCTTTAGCAGAAATACGTGCTTTAATTAAAGCATCACGTTTTGCACGTTCGACAAAGCGGACAAATATGTTTCGGGCTCTACCGTGGTTATCGGAAGAAGACGCAGTATGAGCATTTTCATTAGATTGTTGCGCAGCTTGTAGAGGGGTATTAGAAAGAGAATTACTCTTCTCACCTGCACTCGAAACTCGTGATATTGGCATACGCCCTACCCTTACCAACAACATTGATATCAATACTAACCACTTACGCAACGAACATAAAATTGCTTGTTCTTGACCAAATTACTCGAGCTGTCCAGACTAAACCTATTGATATCACCCAATTAAATATACCATCTGACATCAAACTTGCCGATCTAACATTCAATATACCACAAGAGGTTGACATGTTATTGGGAGCTGCAATCTTTTGGGATATTCTCGAACATGACAGGATTAAACTTGGAACAAGTTAACCAATACTTCAACGTACAAAGTTTGGATGGCTACTGTGCGGAGAGATGGAAGCATCGATAAGGTCAAGGTCATCTAAGAATTCGACATTATGTAATGCCTTTAGAAATGAAGAGCTACAGGCAGAGATTGAAACGTTTTGGCGTATTAAACATAACCAGATAATCATAGGCTGTACTCCAAGAATGAAATCGAATACGAGAAGATTTTCATTGAGCAACACCGACGACAGGAGGATGGAAAATTTGAGACGTGCTTGCCTTTTGGCGAAGATCTGTCACTACTTGATGAATCAAGGGCAAGTGCACTCAAACGATTACAAAGCATGGAACGAAGATTTCGACGATCGCCGGATTTGCTAAGAGGATAAGTGGAATTCATGGACGAGTATCAACGGCTCGGTCATATATCACGTTTGTCCGGTATTGAAAATAAGAAGATTATTTACCTGCCAAACCATGCGGTACTCAAGGTATCTTCTACGTCTACAATGCTGCGGGTGGTATTCGACGCATCTTGTCCAACTACATCTGGAAAATCTCTCAATGATTACTTACTCGTCGGACCAGTTGTACAGCCAGAGCTGTTTACTATCCTTCTTCAATTTCGACAACATATCTATGTCGTGACAGATAATCATTGTTAAAATGTATCGCCAAGTTCAAGTCAAGCCTGAGCATAGAGCATACCAATGTATTTTATGGAGAAGTGATCCCAATATGCCATCATCAACATTTTGTCTGAATACAGTTACATATGGAACTACTTCTGCGCCGTTTTTGGTGATTCGATGTCTTTGACAACTAGGACTCGACACACAGGAGAAATGTCCATGGGTAGCAACAGTATTGGAGCATGATTTCTATGTAGACGACTTAATTACAGGAAAATCATCGATTCGAGATCTTATGCATACAAAAAACGAAGACACAGAAATTCTCAAAACAGCAGGATTTTAATTGACCAATTTTCGGTCTAATATACCTAGTGATCAATTTGAACCCCTAGATACTCTTGAACTGACTGCCACAAAGGTACTGGGACTTTTATGGCACTCTTCTTCGGATTCACTTCGATATGAAGCAACTGGTAATACGCAATTGAAGGTAATCACAAAGCGAACGATCTTGTCAAAGATAACTCAGATTTTTGACCCGCTTGGATTGATAGGACGTGTAAATATCCGATCTAAGATAATATTACAAAAAGTATGGTAAAGAGCAGTTGAATGGGACGACTCTCTTTCAGAAAAATGACAGACTCAATGGTTATCCTGTTACGAAAAATTGCTTGCAATTAATGACATATTAACGACATAATATTTTACCCAATTCAATGTATATCCAAATTTATGGTTTGTATTTACTTGCAATCGCAGGACGAATATAATAATGTAAACATAAAGTTGCTCACTGCTAAATCTCGAATTGCTCCACTGAAAAGCGTCACTCGGCACAATTTGTGCTTTGTGATGCCGTACTTCTTGCCAATTTATACCATAAGGTTAGGCAAGCTCTTACTTGTTCAATTTCAAACCAGTATTCTTGGACAGATTCAGAAATTGTATTGGCCTGGATTCAAGGAGAACCAGCTCAATGGCAAAATTTGACGGCAATAGAATTGTGGAAATCCAGCAGCTCACAAGCATAAATCAGTGGTCACATGTTAAATCAACCAAACGAACTCATGAATGCTAGACTTTGGTGGGAAGGTCGATTGTGGTTGAAAGACAATATTACGGAGTGGCCAAAGTCGACAAGTTCCAACTTAACTGAAATTCCGGAGGAACGACGTCAAACTGTCACTTTTGCCTGTATTGATTAGAATGATGACTTAACACTTCGATTCTCCTTTCTGAGTAAGTTGAAGAGAGTAGCCGCATGTTGTTGTAGGTTTGTAAATAATTGTAAGCGAAGGAAGGAACATCGTCCACTATTGACTGAACCATTTACAAGTGAAGAGTTTCGACAGGCGATGAATGAGTTGATCACAATTCATCAGCAGATAGAGTTTGCGAATGAACTTCAGATTCTTCAATGTAGCAGAACCATCTATTCGCAGAGCAAGATTATTTCACTGAACCCTATACTAGACGCAGATGGCTTGCTCCGAGTCTAAATCGGTGCTCGGTTAAAGAATGCTCCTATTCCCTCATCCAAACGACATCCTATATTGTTATCACCGAGAAATATCTTGACAGATCTGATTGTACGCGATTATCATCAAACAAATTTTCACAAAGGTCCGCAATTGTTAATGTTAAGCTGGAAACAGACATAGTCCGAATCTTATAAAGCATAAGGAATGCCCTTTTCTGATTGGTCTTCTTTTGTTCGATCTGCAATTATGCCTATATTCGGGCTTAATTTAAAACGTTTTTCGCCATGAAGGGTTGTAAATTCGATTTTACACCCCGAATTTGCGGGCGTAAATTCACAATTTAGATTCCCTATCCTTTCGAGATCCAAATTTGTCTATAAACTCATATTTTATAATCCTGTATAATGAAAATTTATGTTCGTTAAATGGGTGTAAAAGTCGTTTTTACGCCCTAGGCACGAAAATAACAATTTTTCAGATGAATAATACATAGATCTCCTGTACAGACAAAAATATAGAATTGCTTTCACGTCCAATATAGTGCATTTTCGAAAATAGTAAAAATATTTCGTCGTATCGGCCGTCGTTTTGTTAATGAAACAATAATTCAAAAATCTTTTATGGCGATTCCTTTAGTGAAAACGGGTTCACTATCATGAGACATTATAAGTCGCAAAAGAAAGGCTTTTTGACAAAAAGTGTACGTTATACGAACAAACTTTTTTTTTACGTATTTTTGGAAAAAGAATACTGAAAATTTAAAAGGAATTATCTTAATGCCACGTAAGAGAGTGACCTTGAAAATGGAAAATTCACGTACCTTTTGTTGTAATTTCGGTGCATTTGACGGTTAATGAGTTAAAAAATATCTCTGGTATGATTTGAAAATCAACAAAAGATGTACTGCGTTGATTTATTAAAAATACTTTTCAATGTACGCTCATTGCCTAAGACTATACGAGAAATAATTCTCGAGAACTATTTTAATTTTAATTGCTAGAGACGGAAAAAAAGGCAAAAGCTATTTTGAATAATTTTTTTCCGGCAACTGGTATTTAAAATGTACGGATGCTTGAAATTATGAGAAAAGGTTTCCCCAGTTTTGAATTTACAATATTTACACAAAACAGTAATCATCGTGTGAAACATTCTTCACTAAACGCGCCTTTTTGAATTCCCCTAGAAAAATATGTTTTCCGTTTGATAAAGGTATAAATTACAAAACTATAAAATCAATTGAAATGATATTGGAATCGAAACAAAATTAATAAATTAATCGAATCATTTTACTCGGTTGATTCTCCATTACTTTTGATATTAAAGTGTGCTTTTCGCACAATCCTACGGAGTTCAATAGTGGCATTTTCGTTAATTTGATCAATCAATTAATGTATTTAATGAAAAGAGATTTGAGTGAATCCAAATATAACACTGACCGACAAAATTTTACTTTTTGTCTGCCTTTGACAAGCGAAGTATCGTTTCCGAACTATTTTTTCGTGCTGAAAACGATGGCGCTAGCAGAATTTTGCTATCACGTCACACTTTGGAGAAAAAATAGGGTTAAATGTGTAAAAAATAGCGTTTTTGGCCATATTTCGGTTTATTTTGTAGCCGAATGGAATTTATTTTTAACATGCGAAGTATCATTTCCGTCGTATTTTTTCACGCTGAAAATGATGGCGCTAGCAGAATTTATGTTATGTCGTCACACTTGCAGAAAAACGTGGTTAAATTTAACCTCATTTTTTAACCACATTTAACTTCATATTTCAGCAAAGTGTTAGGTGATAGCAAAATTCTGCTAGCGCCATCGTTTCCAGCACGAAAAAATACGTCGGAAATGATACTTCGCTTGTCAAAAATAAACTCCATTCTGCTACAAAATAAACCGAAATATGGCAAAAAACGCTATTTTTGACCCATTTAACCCCATTTTTCTCAAAAATGTGACGTGATAGCAAAATTCTGTTAGCGCCATCATTTTCAGCGCGAAAAAATACGTCGGAAATGATACTTCACTTGTCAAAAATAAATTCCATTCTGCTACAAAATAAACCGAAATATGGCCAAAAACGCTATTTTTGACACATTTAACCCTATTTTTTCTCCAAAGTGTGACGTGATAGCAAAATTCTGCTAGCGCCATCGTTTTCAGCACATGAACTCGTGTTTGCTCCATTTAAATGTATTCAAATAAAAAGTTTTATAAGCGCTTTTTGTTCAATTTTGAAAAATTTACTCAGTTCGAGAAAAGATTTCAACGATGGTTCGGCCATTTTGAATTTTGAAAATCTGATACCAAAATCGTATCCGTCAATCAGAAAAACCATTTATGCCCTGCAGTTTGCAATTACTTGCGTATCACTTTAATTATATGACTGATAAGGCTAATGCGGTAATCGGCTAAAACGACATTATTTAATACATTTTCCAAGCCATCAAATCGCTTTAAGGGCGATACAGAAAAAACACGTGTCAAATGTTTTTTGATACTCTACACATATGCTGTGTTTCATTCAAATCGGTGAGACACGCTTGGGTAATAGATTTACTTGTAAGGTCTAATTACATTTTGGAGTTGATCCACCTATAACAAAGAATGCAGAACTTTTAAAAACCTTTTCTTTTTGTCGTATATAGAATCATTTTATCGACAATCTAGAATGTGCGTTTTATTGTAGATGAGATGATCTTTTCAATCCGTTTTTCAAATTACAATCAGACTTATGATCGCGCATAGAGACCGGCCGGAAAATAACGCTCACAAAATTTCGAAACGCGACTGTTGGAAAACTAATAACCCGCCAGTATCTGGCTTATGCACATATAAAGTACATATCAATCCCGAAGCTGCCCCAAAAGGCCAATGCTCCGTCTAAAAAACATCTGAGATATTAATTTGTTAATTTTATTTTATTATTATTACGGAACGATTAGTCATCAACATTTAACCATTTAAAAACATATACTTTAATTTATAACAATATAGGTAATAAATTAGCTCAGTGTATTATTTATTTATATTTAAATTTGTTCAATGCTGTGCTTTAAATGTGTGTAAATAACGGTATTTAGAAAATAACATATTTACAATCAAAACCAATATTCACAATATTTACAATATTTACTTAATAATATTTACAATCAACTGAACGTAAATAACACAATATACTACAAAAATCACGTATTGTTACAGGTCGCTATAATTCTGGGCATAACATGCGCCTGCAGACGAGAAGAGTTACATAACATGACTATAGGCAATATTCAAGACGAACAGACGCATCTGATTGTAACGTTACCAAAAAAAAAACACATACTGGAAGAACCTTTACGGTAAACAATCCTTTTCGTGACATTGTTTTAAACTATATCAGTTTAAGACCTAAAAACGAAGAAAAATCTATTCCTTACTTACCAAAAAAGAAAATGTTACAATCAGGTCATAGGCATAAATAAAATAGGCGAAATGCCACAAAAAATTGTTACATGGAAAAATTGCCAGAACAAAATTGTACATGAGGCATATGTTTAGGAGAACATCAGTGAAGTCCCCAAGAATATTGTTCTGCTTGTAAGAGTTGAGATACCAAAATAAGCTGCTCTGCTCGTACCTCTTAATACCTGTTTTTTTCGTTAACTAAGAAATGATTCATAAAAATCGTAGTGGTTTAATTTTCCAGCAAATGTTCGAGGTTTTTACTACAAGCCTCATGCATGACGCAACATGCACGTACAAGTTTTCAGATAAAGCTGTCCTTTCAAATTATAACATTATCTTTGTCTATGATCAAGCAATCTCCGCTTCTTAATACTCAATCAAGATATCATGAACTCCGTAAAAGTTCGATGCATGTAATCAGTTGTATTGGCGTTTCAATGTAAACATAGATTCTAAACAGAACAGTAATAATAAATCTTATATGATCTTCGTTATAATGCTAATCTACGTCTCATAAATCACTCGCCATAAGAAAATAAATATTGACTGGCAATACGACTAAGAAACCGATCCCGTTAAAATAGAATACATGTATATATAATCTTAATAACAAAACAAACTAGCAAAAGTTGTATATGACCTTCGAGCAATCATGTTATTAACTGAAACTATTTTAATCTGACGCATTCTATGATATTCATTTGTTCTACGGTCAAGCATAAAAAAAATCTATCACATGAATCAAGATATCTAATCGGAATCAGTGGAGGTTAGAAACATCAACGAAATTACCCGACTTTTCCAAGAAATCTACTCTTCTAGATTATCCCGTTTATCAGTCCCGAAATTCGGAGTCAGGGGGAGATCACATATAAATACAACCGCACTGCGAATAATTATCAGAGAGAGAGAATTTTTTCCCACGAAGAAGGCCCCCAAATTTCAGCACCTTCAGGCATCAGCCCGGCACTCAGGAAGAACATCAATACCCAATGAAAAAAGTAAGTATTTGAATAAAGAAAATAAAAACCCCCGAACTCAATTCCCATCCACCATGCATCCTCCCCAACCTGAGACGAACGTGTTGGTTCTCTCCAATATTTCTTTTTTTTTTACATAGTAGAAAAAGGAAGGAACTACACCTCAGGGAACATATATTTATAGTTTTATTTTTTATTATTTTATCTTTTTAGTGATGATAGGAATTCTCACGGCATCATTTTCTGAATGACGAACCGGGAAGTTCCGATCATCAGTAGAGACTGTGTTTTTTTATTTTTGTGATACTGGCGACTTAACTGGGTGTCGTTCTCTGAACGTCGAGCCTTATTGAGCCGCAAGCATCTGTAGGGACTGTTAGGTCACCCCTTTCTAATTCTTTTGGGCATTTTAAGCCACCCCTTTTTTAGTTATTTCATTTTAATTTTTTTCTTTTTTCCGTCTAACCGGGATATAGTTAAAAGGATCTCACCTCCTCCTGATCACTAAGCACCTCTAACAAAACATATCTCGCTACCCCTTTCTTTTTCTCACCATTGTTTTTTTTCCAGTGAGGAAAACTAAGCCCCGTAACTTCTACCGCGTACGGAACCGGTCAATCTTAAGAGCCGCCAGAGCTATCGCCGCCGAAGCAGCAGTCGCCCAGGGCGCAGGTCAACCCACACCTCCCCCCCCCCCGCCGACTCACTCTCGATTTTGGGCCCATCTCGATCCAGCTCGACTTGCTCCTTCTGTCTACCTTTTCCAACTGCTCCACTTCCCCTCCCGGAGGAATTTTTCCGACCGATCGACCCACCCACTTTCCACGCTCCCCTCATCCATAAATCCAGCTTCCACAGCCGAAACCTTGCCCAGTATTGACGCCAATCTTATTGAATAAAAAACCCTTTTACTTACCATACTTGTTGTTTATTTGTATTCACCTTTTACCTAATTTTAGTATAGTAGCCCTCGCTATCCTCTAGAACCCGAACTCTACCTTTTGGTAGACTCGCCCTTTCCACGTCTTCATATGGGTTTTTTTACAGCTCATTTGGACGTAACATAAGGACAGAACGGGCGGAATATATAAAAAAAATTCTAGCACATAAAAACGGAATTTTTTGCAGGTACGAATATTATATGAAATGATTTGTAATCGCTAATTTGCACGAAATATTTCATTTAAACACAGATCATTATATGAAATAAATATGTCATTAAGGTAAATGGTTGAAGAATCATGTTAACAAAATTATTCATTAATTTTGTAAATTTGGTTTCTTATAAAATACATCATTTCATTTAATTTTATTAATTGCCCAATAAATCTATACAGAGTTCAAATATGGCCATGTATAAAACTTAGTTTCATTCAATATCTTACACTGATTAAATGGAAAAAATACTTAATGAGTGCTAATAATAATAGTGAATTACGTTGAAGTAGAAAATTTCAAAGGGAATAAACATTTGATTGCAGAGATAAAGTATATCTTTGAAACGATTACATTCTTCTTAAGACGCCATGAAAGCTTCAGAAAACTTCTCATAAAGCAAGACGCATGAAAACATTTTACAGATCATTTGGACGTAACAAAAATGGTGACAGCGTAATTCAAGCGAGAACCTGTACCTTTCGGGAAAAAGTCTTTTCGGGGAAAAGCACCATAACACCCCTACCCTATCTGCAAAGGCTTTACTGACCATCGGCTCAAATAAATAATTTTCTCATTGTATTTTCAAAAAATAATAATAATAATAACCAACAAAGAAAATAAAAAGGAATGCTCTTTTTCAATAGTATTTCTTGAGTAGCAATAAAATAGTCAATAATTTTTATTAACAAATTCCCTTTTTCTCTTAAAAGTTTTTATCAAACTTTCTGTAGCAAAGGGATAAACTCTTCATTGATAACCTTCTAAGCAAGGAATCAATATTAACACAAATAGAAAAACGGAGGTTCGAACTAACATAAAATGAACTAAGCCGCAGTTTTACGGAGATTGACCAAACCTGCTTAGTAAGGGGGACAATTCTATTCTTAGACTCTCCTCTTTTACAAAAGAGAACAGACGTCTAAAGGGCACAGCGATTCAGAACTGATACAACAATAAACAGGAACTAATTTATTTTTTAGGTCATTTTCACAGTGTCAAACTAAACCCAAGAATTACAATTACTGGAAAAGAAGCGTCAGACGCAAGCATATTATATATACCAACTAAAGGAACAAATTCCCAAAACTCTAGAAGCTCATGACAAAAAACTGAAGGAAGTCAGGCTTCAAAAGGGTCTGAGAGCTGTCATGGCCGTTATACAAGTCTGACGTGTTACAAATCGTACTGTCTATATTTGATAATTTTATTGTTTTATCGTTACTGTCTGCCGTCTACGTTTGTTGATTCGGCTTGCACACTCGGTCTGTTTCTCTGTAGTGACGTTTTGTTTTGTGTCGTGCCGCAATTAAACTGGAATGCAGTGTGGAAAAAACTTTGAAAAACTTTTGATAAGGTTTTACGTTAGTCAACACGCGGCATACTATCGATGCCTTTAAACGATTTCGGTGGCACCATCTCTGTTCGATTTGTCCCACCACTCAGTGCGCACAGTGAGCTCCGACAGCCTAGCCGATAACACCGAAGCAGACAGCCAACTTAACCAATAATAGTTAACGCCCTCACTAAGTAGACAACTCTATTTAAGCTCGGCTGACACCAAATTTGAAAGGAACATTATACTACTTACGGTTTTGCACTGCAGTCGAACTTCCAGTGTATATTTCGACGATTTCTCCTTAAAAGTTTATCGGGCTATTCGTATGTCACAACGTGAGTTTTCCAGTGGAGGCGCAAACCAAAGAGGGCGCCCTTCTACTGCATATTCTTGGCTGAAGAATAAAACAGACTCCTACTCTTCTATTCGATCCTATCTGACATCCAGTCGGAAACGTGCCTCGCAGGACGCTTTTAACAACGCACGCCCAGGAATCTCGGATTCATCCCTTTCGGACCCATCCATCAACTTCTGTGGTCTCGACCGGAGCATCGATCTGTCTCCCGCCTAACTGGAAAATTCCACTTCAACTTTGCTAACCAAATCCATCTCTACGTCTCCAAATATGTCACACGATAAATTCGACATACTAATAAAGAAAATTGACAACCTTACAAGCAAAGTGGACACGGCAATTTCGGACTTAGCCGCCTAGAAGAAGGAAGCCATCCAAGGAAGTACTCCAACCAGGCCCGGGATGAAAAAATTGATGACCACTCTAAGCATCTCGCAGAAATTGAAAACCGCTTAGAATCTCTGACTAAGTAAAGCCGACGGTGCAACTTGGTGGTAAAAGGTCTAGTTCGTCCACCCAACTCCTCGTCACTCCGCTCTGATATCTGCGACATTATCAAGACCAAGTTTGGAGTTGACTGCCCTGTCTCGCAGGCCCATTTCATTGGCCCCAACCAATCTAGCGTTGTGGTCAAGTTTGTAAGTGCAGAAGACAGGGATTCGATCATGGTGGCGAAACCAAAGGTTCTACAAGGCACAAAAATTTCAATCGAGCCGCATTACACCCTGAAGGAGAGCAACATTATGATGAAGGCTAAGAGCTTGGTCTTCGATGCTCGCCGCGATGGAAAACAAGCCCGTTCGGGCTATCTTAAATATCAAGTTGACGGTTGTTGGTTTCGCTGGAACGACATATCAAACTCGTTTGTGCCAGCTTCGAACACGCGCACTCCTCGCTCACACTCCTTTGCCAGTCAAACATCCATGGATACTCAAGAAGGCGCACCAAAAAACCCAGTCCAACACTCAACCACTAAGACCGTACATCGACACATTCGAGTATACGACTCACAGATGCTACACCAGGGGTGAACCTCCTCTCAGATCGTACTGCGGTTACCTTCTGGAACGTTCATAGTGCCAACAACTTGTCCTGTTTCTCTCCTTCATCGGCTCTCACAATTTTATGCTGCACCGAAACTTGGTCAACGAGTCCACGCCAATCATTGCTCCCAAGCATTCTGAGCAATTACTACGAGAGCTGAACACCCGTATCGAAGACTCGCCGTACTGGCCGAGCATCCGAAGGCCTCCTCACTGCTTCTATGAAGAACATCTCGCCTACGCTCATTGAAACGCTGCCGCTTTGTACGGTAGAAAAATTTTTATGTCATCCTGTAAGTTTCATTATTTGTAACGTTTATTTGTCACCTTCCGGTAATATTGCGTCCGATCTCTCGAGTCTACAAGACGTCCTTGACTCGCTTCAAAATTTACACACGCAATCACTACTTGTAATCGGTGGAGACTACAATGCCAGAATTGGTACTGACGGTTCTGCGGATTCCGATTGTCTTATGGGCTCGCTCCTTCATGAGGACCGGTCCTCTTATGATCAATGTGTTTCAACCCGCGGAAATGCACTTTTAGATTTTATCAACATGAACGGTTTAATTATAGTTAATGGTCGCTCCGCTAGCGACCGATCTGCGCACTTTACATTTTATGGTTCCAACGGGTTTAGCTGTGTCGATCTAGTTTTAGTGTCTTCCAATCATGTACACATGGTTCATGATCTAGCTGTAGAATCGGATCTTTTCGGTTCAGACCACGCTCCAGTAACATTAACTCTCAACGTGAGACCTGTCGATGCTCGACCAGCTAACCATTTGGATCACAACTTAATTGCATACAATCGCCTCCGCTGGCGCCCGGAAAAATCGCTTTCATTTCGTGAATATTTAGGTTCCTCGCCGAGCTTACCTCCGTCCGCGGCTGACTTTACGACAGATGAATTGTACACGTGGTTCCGTGATGTTATACGAAATGCGGCTCAAATCTCTGGGATGGCTGTTCGGCCTAACTCGTCTTATCCGCGCAAGCCATATTCAGAGTGGTACGACCGCGACTGCTATATGGCCCGCAGAGCCCTGCGTAAAGTGCTCCGACGTTTGCGTAACTCCGGCTATCGAAGTGATCTCGTCGTTGAGTATCTTGAGTCTAGGAGTTGGTACCGTAGCCTCGTTAAGCGGAAGAGGGAGTCTTTCTGCGCTACAATTCGAGACGCATTTGCTGGGGTCGGGAATTCTCCGGAGTTCTGGAGGACTGTCAGGAGGTACAGGGTAGGGGGTGGTCGTCGGGAGGTGATTTCTCCACATATTTGAAGTGATTTTCTCCGCGAGGTCTATCCCTCCCGGGCCTTATGTGGTTCCATCTATTTCGGGGTTGCCGACCCCATCCTCGACGTGCCCTTCACTCTTGACGAGCTTCACTCGGTAGTTCGCCGCCTTGCTCGGGGTAAGGCTCCGGGGTTCGACGGGAAACCGGGAGAGTTTTATAGTGTACTGACCATCGATTGGCTCCTCCTGCTTGGACTTTTTAATAAAACGCTATCCACAGAAGACGTTCCAAAACAATGGTCCAAAGTATTTCTATACATGATGCACAAGAAGGGACCTCTAGAGGATCCTTATAAATATAGAGGACTGGCGATGGTGTGTGTTTGTACGAAGATTTTCACTCAACTCATCTGTGACCGCCTCTCACTGTGAGTCATCGAGCGAGACATTTTGCCCGAAGAACAGTCGGGGTTTCGCAAGGGTCGCGGCACGCTGGACAATATTTTTGCCTTATACTCGGCCGCTCACATTATGCTGAGGCGCAAAGGAGGAAAAATGTACGCTCTCTTTGTAGATTTTAAGAGGGCATTCGACTCCGTGCCTCGCGAACAGCTGTGGCGTAAGCTGTACGACTTGGGGATCAGCCCCAAGCTCATTAGGTTAATAAAAAAGTTATATGACTCCGCGACTGTACATGTCCGAACTACCCTCGGTCCTTCAGTTGAAGTCGATGTATCTGAGGTGGTGCTCCAGGGTGAGATCTTAAGCCCTCTCCTGTTTATTTTATTCATTTCCGATATTGTGTCGTATATTCGCTCTCAAGGATGCAGGGGTATATATCTCACCCGTAGACTTACTAATGCTCCTGTACGCGGACGACTTGATCATCTTTGCCCACTCCTCTATCGACCTTCGGCGGAAACTCTCCATTCCAGAACGCTACATCGATCAATGCGGACTCACGGTAAACATTAAGAAAACAAAGATCGTGGTTTTTAAGCGCGCTGGCTGACTCTGCTCTCACGACACCGGCTTTACGTACAAGAATGCCCCAATTGAAACAGTCCAGAGAATTAGGTACCTAGGTATCGAAGTCTCCTCCTCGGCTCTGGGACGCCACGCTGTGAATGCAGCGATGTCCAGGGCCGCTGGTGCCTCGGGAGCTGTTCTGTCGATTTTAAGAACCGCGAGGGTGCACTCCTGGGTTGCCATGCTTACACTGTTCAACTCTCTTCTTAACTCAACCCTGCTATACTCGTCGCCGATATGGTCACTCTGCTATCTGGATGATGTTGAAAAGACCCAGCTTAGATTTTTTAAGACCTTATTCTCACTTCCCACGTCAACCCCGGGATATGCTGTCAGGGCGGAGCTGGGCCTCCTCCCTCTGTCTTTTGCTATTACTTCTGTGACAATCAACTGGATTGCCAAAATATCAGATATGGCTGAGACGAGGATTCCCAGAATCGCCCTGAAGAGGCTCATGGACTTGGCAATTAGAAGCAATCAGAATGGCGAATCATATAACTAGGCTTACCAGATTTCGAACCTTTTTGGCCTTACCCCACAGGACTTTTGGTCGGACCTCTTTTCAGAGGGTTGGATATCTCGTGCTCACGACTAACTGGCATCCTTAGAGTCAAGTCTTGGAGCCTCAGTTCTGCAGAGAGTGACACAATCTTCCTCACTGACCTTCGGCCTTATACCCTCAGAAACTACGTCGACCTTGAATTCCCTCCCGGAGCATGCTCCACTCGCTTTTTTCCGCTCCAGGCTGCAGGTGAGACTGGCTACATGTCACGCTTCACGTTTTGTTATGGACTATGTCACCATGCGCCTTCGAGGATCTTCGAAGTTCCCTGTGGTCTTTCGCTTCGGACCCAGCAGATCTGCCAGCGCGTTACTCGAAATTTTTCTCTTTGCTAAACGACAAAGCCCTTTACACTCTCAAAGCGCTACACTCTTACCTCCGCAGAGTTTATGAGTATCGTGAGTCCCGCTTTATAAATTAACGAAGATGATCAAGTCGACTCCCCCTACAGCGGATTCTGCGTCGGAACCTAGTTATAAACTAATTTGTGATATCTCATCTGCGAAATTCGTCAAATTGTTTTCATTTATTTTAGTTAGATTACGTTTTCACCTTTATGTGTTCATTTGCGTTAACCTTACCAATACGACGGCGCCCATACGTTTAACTTATTTTATTATATATTTATATTTGCATTTGGCTATTTATTTGCGTCGCTCTCCATTGTACCATCCTTATAGATAAACATTTTTGTATCTGAGGAGGAAATAAAGTATCTATCTATCTAAATAATAATTTATATATGTACATTACAAACAAATACAAATTTTTTAATAAATAAACATATTATTGAAAATAAAGTGCACATTTACCTTCTTGCATCCCTTGACATAAGTCCGAAATTCGAATTTTAAGCGTATCCACATTTTCTTTTTATTTATAAAAAATTATACGTAGTCAGTCAACAAGTTTTTCTCTCTTTTATTAAATTCATACACCGAAAACCGTAATGAAAGATATATTTCAGTTAAATTTCAGAAGGTAGAGTCACGCGATTAAAAACACAAAATTTAAACGACGCAGAAGAAGAGCAACTTTTGGGACCAGGATTAACTACACATAGGAAACCGCGGAAAAAGAAAAATAGTTACGAGGAGAACCAAGAAGAAAACATAGTACCAGACGATAACGATAAAAACGCGATAAGCGAGAGAACAAAATCGGATCAAGACAGTGAAATAGAATAAGACGGAAACACATTAGCCAAAAAGTATAGCAAAAGAATTTGATAACTTGCAAACCAGCGTACACTTGGAAGAAGTACGAATCCAAAATTCAACAGATAAATTCACTGAATTAGTAAAAGAATTTGAAGAAATAGTAGACGATCCTAAGCCCCACGACAGCACCGCAGAGAAAGAAAATAACCAGGCTCAAAATAACGGAAATTGGTATTCAAAAATCAAAAAACTATTCAACCTAGTCTAGCACGCCGATAAATTTTAACACATATTCACTAGGCTAAGACAGAGTAAAGGGAGAAATAAACCAATCTCGCAAAAACGTTCATTTTAATCATCCAGAGTACGAACAAATACACAAATTCCCAGAATCAGACAGTGAAGACGAAAAATACATAACGTTGAACAACTCGAAAAACCCAGTAGGAAACTCGTATACCTTTCCAGAAGAAATGGCACACCAACGCGATCGACTAACTCTGAGTCACGCGATAGAAATCGTTCCAAGATTCGATGGAGACCCGAAAATCTTCCACGCGTTCACCGACGGCTGCGAAGAAGCTAAAAGCATGCTACTGGTCGAATCGGAACAGGAACTTGTCAAGCTAATTGAAAGGCGACTCAAGGGCGATGCCCGACGAGCAGTAAGAAACAACACGTTTGAAACAGTGGCAGCATTACTAAAAAGTTTAAGGGAAGTATACGCGCCCGAAAATTCATTCTAATATATACGGCAACAAATAGTAGGCATGCATCAATTTGACTTCGAGAGCGTATCAGAGTTCGGCAACCGCATAAGAGATACAAATGATCGAATTTTTGAAGCTTACAAAACCGCGAACGAAGACGGAATCGTGACAGACGCAGAAAAACAACGGACAGAAGAAGAAATACTAGAAACTTTTATAGACGGATTAAAACCAGAAATTGAAATGAGACCGGCACATTTAGAACTAACTGATTTACCAACAGCTATACACAAAGCAATTCAAGTAGAGAGGCGTATAAAACAAAATAAGTATTATAGAGGAACATCCGAAGAAAATCCGAAAATAGAAGAAAGATCAAAACCGCAAAAAGTCAAAATAATAAATATAGAGAAAAAAATGTCAAATTTGCAAAAAACGCGGACACGAGGCAGACACATGTTTTTTCAGAAATTTCCAACCACAAAGTAACTTACAGAATTTACCAATAACAAAATTACCAGCAAAAAAAATATCCTGATTTCCGACGGCAAAGTTATCGAAAGAACCAATAGCAGAACTACCAACCTCCAAAACAAAATTATGGAAATAATCTCGACATTTTCCGACCAACCAACAACTAAATTATCATAACAACTAACCACGCAGGCAAAATTATCAAGGTAACCAAACAATCAATTTTCAAAACAATCAAGCAGAAAACTATAATCGCAATCAAACGGGAAACGATAAAAATAACCTACCATCGAATCACAATTACACACGAAATACTCAAAATAACCCTCTACAAGAACATTGGCAGAAGAATACCCAAAGCAATCAATCCGTAGACCAACGATGTAACCAATACACTTACTGTAAAAATACAGGGCAGTTCTGGCGAGAATGTAGGAAATTAAAATTTAAAGAAGAAATGCGATCAGAAATACTGCAAGAAATAAACAAAAGCCAAAATAGCACAAGACAAACGGGAAACGGGAATGGTCTCCCCAGAATTGGCGAGCAGAAGGAGACCAGAAATATGCGCCAGATAAATTTAATAACAGCAGTCGAATCGGAAGCGGAGGAATAAAAACAGTATACCTCGACAAAGCAGAAGATCCAATAATAAAAATTAGCTCAAAAAACCTAAATACCGAAGTTACTCTTATCGTCGACACAGGAGCAAGTGTAAATATAATTAAGATAGGCAATATAAAAGGAGAGACCTTAATAGATGAGTCAGATATAGTAGATTTAAAAGGAATTACAGATCACCCATGGGAGTTGTGACAATAGAAATATTAGGCAATAAGGCACAATTTCATGTAAAAAATTACAAAAATCAAAATAAAAATAAAAATTATCAAAATATAAATAAAAAAGAAAAATACGAAAACGAAAATAAAAAGAATTATAAAAGTAAAAATGAATATGAAAACAAAAATTATCAAAATTAATATTACCAAGATGAAAACGAAAATTACCAAAATGAAAACGAAAACTACCAAAATGAAAACGAAAATTTCCATAATGAACACGAAAATTATCAAAATGAAAATGAAAACGAAAATTATCGAAATGAAAATGAATATTATCGAAATGAAAATGAATATTATCGAAATGAAAATTACCAAAATGAAAACGAAAATTATCAAAATGAAAATGAAAATTACCAAAAGGCAAATGAAAAATACGAAAACGAAACTAGAAATCAAAACGAAGAAAAAAATGAATTAACTCAAGAAGAAAACGAAAATCATGTGCATATGAACAGGAACTATTATAACGATATAATCGATTCGAAGGAACTCGATACCGATGTAGAAGATGAATTAATAAATTTAATCCTGAGACAATTCCCTAAATCTCATACCTCCTCAGTACAAGAAGTTCAGGACTCTTTTAATAAAAACATGCAGGTCCTACTGTTGCAAAGGGGAGGGAAAAATGATAGAACTACTGGCACTAAGGAATATATAAATAGAAAAGGCGAAATCGGGATTAATCCAGACTTAAACAATTCATCGCACAAAAACTGTAACAACCAAACCGTTGCTTGCAACAGTGAAAAAAGTAATGCAAAAATTAAGGAACATACGAAACAGACCGAATCCAAGGTTATAGGCGACGAGCCACTCGAAAATCAGAACAAGCAATACTTGTACTAGAGGAAATCAGAACTAAAAACCCGCACATAATTTATGGAAATGAAAAACATAATAAACACACAAAACTTTTCACGTACAATAAACACGTGAAATTAAAAGAGCTGGAATTAACCAAACAACCTAATCCAAGAATGTACCATACAACAAAAGCAGCAATAGGTGCTATACAAGTCAAAGAACTGCTTCGAATCCAATACTTAAATAAGGAGGAAAGAAATAGCGTAGAGGAAATAATTAATAAACATGCAGACGTTTTTCACCTACCGGATGAACCACTAAGCTACACTAAACTTATAAAGCACAAACTAATTACCACGGACGATATACCAATAAATATGAAACAATATAAATTTCCACCGGTACATAAAGACGAAATCAACAAACAAATATCGGAACAATTAAGTAGTGTGTTGCTCGTTGACTCGAGATCGGGGAACGCAAAGAGAAAGTTGCGTCAATCACCGCGTTTCGGTCCCAGGTTCGGCAAAATGGTACACCCTGAAACTCACTTAATTTTTTCGCTATTCAACACTTCTTTATTTTATTCGTCGGATGACAAATTCTCGTTCTCATTATAATTTTCACACATGCTGAACCGGTTCGCACAAAAGCTATCGGGCAACTGAGATCCACTTCAGGACCCCCACCACCCATTACTTAATAATTACGCGCGACAATTCAAAAGTAGGTACATACCGCAAAATTCGAACCATCAAAATTACCCTACAACACCCACTGTGGATGGTCCCGAAGAAAATGGATTCACATGGAAACAAAAAAATGGAGAATTGTTTTAGATTTCAGAAAACTAAATGAAAAGTCAATAGGCGACTCTTACCCTATACCAAACATAGTAGATATATTAGACCAGTTGGGAGGTGCTAAGTATTTTTCAATATTCGATCTGGCATCAGGATTCTTACAAATGGATGAAAATGACTCAAAGAAATCGGTTTTTTCCACACCACACGGACACTATGAATTTAATAGAATGCCGTTCGGCTTAAAAAACGCACCTGCCACATTACAACGCCTTATGGACATCGAACAACTCGGCCTTCAGGGAAATGAACTGTTTGTATACTTAGATTATATAGACATATATAGTAGGTAGCCAGGGCCTTCGAAACAACGTCGAGGTAGGCAGTCAGTCGTCAAGGCGGAAATCTCTCGTCCGGCTATTTCGTCTTGTGAGACCAAAAGAAGAAGAAGGAGAATACAAGCCGATGCCCGCTCTTATAATGCATCGGTAAGCATCCCCGTGTCCAATAATGTCGCCGAGTTCCTTTTTTATGATGAATTGGGACGGGAACTGTCAAACATTCGAATGTCATTTAATTGACTTGAATCTGACAGCCCGCCCCTCATTTGAATTTGGAGCGCATGCGCGCCATCGCGGCGACAACATGCAGCTCCTAGCTTGGAACTCGGCCCGTCGTTGCCCACTCTTCATATATGCGCGGCCAGAGCGCCGTTGCTCCTTTTCTGCGCATGCAGAGGCACACGAGCGCCATCGCCTCGTCGTTTGCGCGCATGTCTGAATCCGCGCTGCCGTGCACCGATCTCACGTGGGCTAGGGATCAACATGGTCGACCGGCCGGCGAAAGCGCGCATCGCGTCCTCTAGATTTTCTTCTTTTTCCGTGTTCCCGTCGACATTTGGCATGCCAGCGCATAATCCGCGAAATCTACATAAGCTGGCAAGCACGTCAATAAAATTTTTGGAAGGCCCTCTTTCTCTCCGTCGCTCTTTCTCTTCCGCGCGCGATTCGTTTAAACGGCTCGTTACAACGTAGACGTGAAAAATAGAGAAGCAGTAATCAAGGAATTCCATTCAACACCAATAGGTAGGTAAATGGATAAATAAAATGCTCAAAAGGATTAAGCAAATTTACTATTGGGGAAATATGAAATCAGATATTGAGAAATTTGTACAAACTTGCAAATCCTGCCAGCTGGAAAAACTAACAAGGCTTAAGACTAAACAACCAATGATAATATCGGACACACCCAAACAAGCTCTGGAAAAAATAGCAATGAACATCGTTATAACAAACAGTAAAATAGATACGGCTACGAAAACATACTGTCGATATAAGATAATCTGACAAAATATCTAATAGCTATACCCCTTAAAAAAGCTACAGCTTCAGACATTGCGGAAGCCCTAGTAAAACGATGTATATGTATATTCGGAACCGCAAAAACCATACTAACAGACCAAGGCAAAAACTTTTTGAGTAAAATAATAAACAAAATGGCAAAATTATGTAACATAAAACAAATTAAAACGACAGCTTTTTACCCCCAATCAAACGGATCTTTAGAACGATACAATACTGCAGCATGCACTCACACAGTTCGGCAATTTTGAAGGGGATAGCAAGTTACATGACATACCTCGAGAAGAGTGTGATAACATAAATCGAACAGGAACAACAATCATAAGTTACAATACAATAATAACAGGAATAAAAGAAAATCACGTACATTCACACACTCTGACGATAGCTGGAAGAATTCAAACAGATGGCACATGTAGCGGAGTAGAATACGCCGATCTCTATAGATCATGGAGTAATGTGATCGTGCAAGGAACAACCAAAATTATAATACAAAAATACAAAACAAGAATAAACCTTAACGAAAATAAAATATATTTGAGATCTGGAATGGCATACCCCGCATCTGATAAGAAATGTTTAGATCTAGAGGGAGGCAATACATATTGGGATTTGTTATCAGAAGACTTCTGCGGCTCCAACAAATATGACGTACTTTACAAAGGACAGATTAATAAAGCATACAATGAAGATAAAACCGTAGTATACTCGCTCACAACGGATGAAGTAACATTTGCCCTAGAAGCAAAAGGGAGAAAAGGTGCATGCGGCTACGAAATAACAATGACGGAACACCCTAAAGTACTAATACTGGAAACAAATAGAGGAGTAGGATTCAAAAAACGCCAATTAAAAACTACAAATTTAGACATTTTTACATACGTAAAATCAAAATTCGTATACGGTGAAATACACCTAAGACCCCAGATAAAACAATTATACTACGATGTTATATCACAAAGATGTGCTCTTGAGAAACAAATGCTACAAAATTCACTATCACTAGCAGCACAATCACCTGACGAATTCGCATACAATATAATGAGAGGCCCAGAATATATGGCAATTGCAGCCGGAGAAGTAGCATACATTCTAAAATGTATACCGGTCGAAGTAAACATAAGGAAGACCGACGAATGTTATTCGCATTTGCCAATGAAGTATCAAAACGAAGATTCATTCATAACATCAAAAACCACAATTATGATAAGAAAAGGAACTCAAATAAACTGCAACAGCCTAGTCCCACCAATGTACGCAGTTAACAGAGTCTGGTATAAACTACTACCAAATCCGGTCGAAGCAATAAAACCCAACGAACTAAAACCACTTACGAGACAGAAATGGACTTATATAAATCCTGAAAACTTGGACACGAACGGTATATACAGCCAAGAAGATTTAAAAAAGCTAAAAGAACACATAATGTTCTCAGCAGAAAAACCTGCGGTACTAAACACAATTGCTAGAGGCATCACCAGACAAGCTACAAACTATCAAGGCACTTCAATAACAAATATGATAAGCGAAAACAACATAGAGAAAATGATAAAATCCGCCACAAATAAAGTATGGAAAAACTTCATGATATTCAGAACAACAACAGCAGGCATTGTGGGAATTCCGTTAATAATAAAACTAATAAAAGCAGTAGTCGATACAGTAATACACGGATACACCTTGCATACCGCCTACGGATGGTCCGTATTTCTATTAGGAGTTATCTGGGATTCAGTAACACACTTATTCCTACATCTAACAAAAAGAAGTAATAGTAACAACAACGGAAATAATAACGAAAGCAATAAGCAAAACTACCAAGCACTCGCTCAAACTGAATTCCAGAAAGTAAAAGTTATAAACAAAAGATCCAAGAGACGGAGAATAATCAAATATACCATATATGTCCAGATTTACAAAACAGCGAAAATAACCTAGAAATGAGAGAAATAAAAAGCAATAACCAAACGACAACTGAAAACACGCGTACTGATAATAAAGCTTTTGCGTTAAAAAAATAATAAAGAAAAAAAAACAAACAAACAAAAACTAATCAATAAAGAACTATTAGATCTTATATAAGCAAACAGTCATAAGCAAGAAAATTCACGCACCTTCCTTCTCAAACACAGGAAACAAATTAAGACAAGATGGAAGCAATAAAAACCATAACGCTTTTGCTGATCATACACATGTACATCAACAAAATAGGAACAAGTAAATCAGACAGTATAATAATAAGGGATTGTGAGGAGTGGCACATGCTAAACGATACTAGATGCAACGAAAACGGAATCATTTGGAAAGTAGATTACAAACCATACAATATACCGCCAAATAATTGTATTAAATTACACCAAAAAGGACAAACGTCTTCGGGGGTGGTATCCGGATTGAAACCCAGCAAACGCCAAAGGATTCGAAAGAATTGAAAGCTAGTCAATCGGAATTAAGCGCTCTAAATTTTAATCCCTTTATTGAACATTTGGAATTGGCAACTTTTTAATACCGTGGAATTCCTTTTTAGGAATTGACGCCTTACCGTGCGAATTCCGATAGGTCCACGGGTTACGTATTGAATTCCGAAATAGGAATTGGCAAAATTTCAATTCCTAATAATTCCGACATCGGGATTCGATATCGCAGTTTTGAATCACGCCCAATTCTGGCACATAATGAGAACGTAATGAATTCTGAATTCGGAATTGGCAACATTTCAATTCCTAACAATTCCAAAATCGGGATTCGATATCGCAGTTTTCAATCACGACCAATTCTGGCACTTAGTGAGAATAAAATGAATTCTAATATCGGAATTGGCAACATTTCAATTCCTAATAATTCCGAAATCGGGATTCGATAATGGAGTTTTCAATTACGACAAATTCTGGCACTTATGAAACGTAATGAATTCCGATATCGGACATGGTAATATATATCAATATTTACCAATTCCAAAATTGTGATTTCAAAAAATAATTTTAATTCTGGATGACGGAATAAAAAAATTAAGTATTAAAAATAAAATAATATTTATAATATAAATTCTTAACAAACTTAAGAAACGCAGGTATTTGTAAATCTGAAAAGTAATTATTAATTCACTTGCAACAAAACCTATGTTGTTTTGATTTAGATCCATCAATATCATATTCAAGATACGAATGAAATGTTTGTTACAGTGGAGATGTAAACCCATATGTGACACGCTGATAGCAAAAACGGGCTAAACATACGCCGCGAGAAAAAATGGGTTATTATTCTGTTCGCGAGCAAAGACGAAACAAATTACAGGCTGTGGGCAAAAGTGAGTTGCACTATTGTAAGAGCAAAAATGACTTAAAATATTCTTCAGGACAAAAACGAATTAGAAATTTAAGTCATTCTTGCCCGCTCGGAAATTATAAGTCACTTTTACCAGCAAAGAAATTTTAACTTATTTTTGCTCGTGTTATAATTTTGTATAGAAGAAGCTTGTTCGCTTTGATATCGCAATTTTTAAACTTTTGGGATTCTTTTAAAAATATACAAATGATTTAAAATTTTAATCATTATTTGTGTTAATTCCTTGATTACATTATTATACCTCTTATGTTAATTCTGTAATAAAAGTATTCAATTTGGTATGCTTCTACACTGAGGAAAGGATTGTTTACTAAAAAGAAGGCTTCTTAATAGTTAAGAAATCATATATTTAAATACGGCGAATCCAATAATTTTTTAAGTATAAAATAATTATTCATTTCATATAAAGCTGACATTTCTTAGTGTAAACAATGCATTTTATATCTTAAGAAATATCTATTAAATGCAACCAAACGTTTCTTAATAGTTAAGAAACCGCTTGTTTACTATGAGTTTGTATCTATAAAGTAATGTTAATAGCTACAAAATGTAAGGTTGGAGTCGATACGCATCGTAACATAACCTCAAATGACAACCCGGCTGCTTTGTTTGGTTTGTTAAGAACGATTGAGCGCCATTGCAATTCAGTGGTTGTTATTGTGAAAACAAATAAATTAAAGATATTGTTTTTAATATTAAATATGCTTATTTTATAAACAAATACATCGTATAAGAGACATGTTCCATGTCTTAAATGTGAATTTGCGCCAGATATCGAGTTCAAAGTATACGTTTCTTAACTATTATGAAATGGTCAATTCTGATATAAGAAATAAAATGCTAATATTATATGAATCGCATTTAACATTACAATGCCATCTTTACATTAAAAGAATGATTTCAACTTTGCAATTGAATGATATTTTTTTACAACAAACGATCCTTTCTTTCAGTGTACATTGCTTAATTCTCGGAATTTTTGAAAGAGACGTGTACAACTGATATTCATTGTCATTGACTTATTGTTTTCACCAATTTTTTATTACAGGGGCACAATTAAGTATTGAGAGGCATATTATTTGCAGAATATACGCTCCCTTATCACTGTTCGACGCTGATTTTGCCTTTGACAGCGCTTTTAGTCGAGCGACCTGCACTGAACAGCTCTTCACAATACGTTGTAACTGCTGGTAATAATTTACATGAAGCTAATCCTACTTTATACGCTACAAGCTGCAGTGATTTCTTGGCAACTTGTTGCTCAACACCTTTGGTCACATTTATGAAGCGTTTTAAAGTATAAATGTAACTTTCGTACGGAAAAGCAGACGTAGCCCAGAGGGGGCCAGATTCGCGAACAGAATGTACGACGTGTAGTAGCGAATGCACATTATATCGCATGGAATGAGTTCCGTACAAAATTTCAAAGTTCGCTACAAATATCATTAAATTTTCTTCACATTCATTTAATTCAGCTGTCGAAATTGAAGATTGAAGTAATATATACATACATTTCACGAATAGTGCGTAATGACTAAGATAATCCATTGGAACGTAATCAAAGCACACGGGGATGCTGTAATACAAAAGCCAGGACTTCCAGTCTTTTGCCTTGAAATTGCTCACTTTATCCATTGACATAGGTAATTTACGTACTTCGTACGCTGGTTGCAGAAGGAGCAATTGCTCGTCAATATCCTTCTTATCTTGACGAGTTAAATGCACACCCGGAGTTTCCGTAAACAGCTCCCACATGTGCTTAGTTACACCCAAAATGGCAGTATGCATACTATCGAATGGAAAACTCCAAACCATATCGAAGTAGGGAAGGCCGCGTAAAATAGAAGGACCCTTTACACCCCGTGCTCGAGTTGATGAAGATCCCAGAGCAACTTCTTCCACATCTCGAGCATGAGACTCATGAGTTCTTATCGTGGCATCTTCAGACTCAAAAGGATATCGAATTGTTCTAATATATTCTCCTCGTTGATAACAGTAACTACATCCAAAATGCCCATTATACTGAAATCTATTTTGCAGAATTGGTCTAGCTACGGAATCTACTGAACAACACAATGCTACAGGTTGAAAGGAAATTGCATTACCCTCAGCTGTTAAACTAATATTAATGCCCTCTTCTTGAATATGAATGATTTGATTAACAAATTCACCCATATACAAGTTAATTAGCTTTGGTGTAGGTTCCTTTTGAACTATCATTATACCAGCCAACAATACATAATTAAAGCGTTCCTTTGGTGGCAAATCATTTAAAATCACTTGAAGAAGCCACAAATTTCCATTGAACTTTTTGAATATAGGTGCACCGTCACTGTTAAAATTCAGTGTCAAACAATTAGAACACACTTGAACAACTTTACGGTGTAAATTTCCGTCATATATATCAGAAATATTTGTGTTGTTTGTGTTATGACGTCTACGATTAATATTTTCAATTAAAATGTTTCCAATATTTGCATCAGCGAGAAGAATATCAATTTGATATCGCAAATCTATGTTAACGAACATATTTTTGCTGCATAAAGTTATTTCGTATTCTTTTTTACACGATTCGCACGTTTTGGCATCTGCATCGAATTGTCCTTTTGTCGTGGCGTATATTTTCTAATAGCATATCGTACAAAAATAGTTGTACACAATTTTATCATCTGGTGGATCGAAAACTTGAGAAAATCTATGACGGGTTAGATTAACATCAGAAAATGCCTCACCAGCGCAGATTTTCAACATTTCCATTAAAAACTTTCGCGCCTTATTCGAGCCGCCAAACCGGAAGCTAAACCCTTCAACTAGACACATTACGTCATCAATGGTGAGTCCCGATTCCGGAAACATAATGATATTATTTTGCAATTGCGATCTTCCGACGTCTTCTTCCTGAATATTATGTTCGTCATCCATGTCGGTGTCACTATCGGTAGAAATATCCTCCTCGATTTCCACAGTACTATCGACAGCTTCATCGGCGACAAGCGTATCCATGAAAGAATTACTTTCAAGTGGATCTTCATTGATAATGTCTTCACCATAATTATGAGAGCAGGATGGAACAGCATCCGTGCGGTTAACACACTCTGCAAAACACTGTATATTTGTAATTAACATAACCTTTCAATATAATTGACATATTCTCAACATCTGAAATTCAGTATCGCTGATTAAACGTTTCAATTATATGCACGCAGTGGATTTGGATGCTTGGATCTTCTCAATGTACTTTATTCAATATTTCGTTTTTATTATAATTGAACAAAACAAAATAGCAGTTCATTTTTCTATAAGACGCATTATTTTCTAGTATACTAGACGTGCTAATAACATAAATCCGCATTTATTTTCAAAATCGCATTTTCGTATGATATAATTTCATGAATCTTTTTTTTAATAATTTCAATATATTTTTCATGAAAACAAAAAATATCTTCTGTACATATCTTTTTATCTAAAGCAGTAATTCAATGAATCATTTTTTATTTATTTCTTGATTCTATTTCACCATCAAAATCTACTTTTGGGTTAATAAAATACACAAAATTCACTTTTCTGATATGAGAATACAATTTCATGCAATGTGTTAATTTTACTGTATTGTGTGCATGCTGTTATAATTTACGTAATTACTTAATTAATTTGCACTAATTTTATAAACTGTATTTTCATAATGTGATCAAATTTCATTAATCGTTACTTTATAATTTTGATCTATTCTTCTTTTGAGGATTTTGAATATGGAAAAGAAACATTTAAGAAATATCTTTTCTATTTAAATCCAAAATTCTATGAATAATTGCTACTTATTTCTTGCATTTATTCTACTCGTAAATTTGTAAACCATTTCATAAAGTATACAAAATTGATTGATGTGTATGATATGACATAATTCCATAAATTATATTCGATATTGCGCTATGGTAAAATGGATGCCAGCGTTTGTCAATGGGCTTTAATAACAATTTTTATTGTCTTATAATTAAACAGATAATACTCATTAGTGATTGTTCTATGAAATGTGTAACGGACCGTTACAGAGAGAGAGAGAGAGAGAGAAAGAGAGAGAGAGAGAGAGAGAGAGAGAGAGAGAGAGAGAGAGAGAGAGAGAGAGAGAGAGAGAGAAAGAGTGGGGGCGACGCGTCCTGCGTAACGCGGCCCCAGAAGTTAGTTAGTGTTGTGCGCGCGAACAAACCGCTAAACTTACAATTAGTTATAGAGTAAAGTGCCCATTGGGAAATTCGCATAGGATAAGTTAATCTGTAAGTCTCGATCATTTAATAAATTCTTTTGAAATTTTACATGTGTTGTTTATTACTGCGGCCCTAGTCCCGTTACAATGGCGCCAACGTGAAAAACTCACATAAATTTAACATATTAAAACGAAAATTGTGACACATACATAGATACACATTACACAACTAACCAAACATAAAACTCTCACATACAACAAACAATAATACATTATATTACACAAAACGAATAGAAAAATTATACAAAAAACATACAATACCCACAAAATAAACCCAAAAAAAAAAAAAAAAAAAAAATCAAACATACCACACGACACAATCACACAACTTACTTTAACACCAAACTTAAAAACATTAGAGACAAAAACACGTATTACAAAAAAAAAATATTAATTTCAATTACAAATTTAGAGATAATAAATAAATCTATAAACATGCTACGAACGCCGGCATTCACGCCAGCAAGAGCAGGCGCGACGATAAACATAAACATAGAGGAGACGCAAACAGATCAAAACAATTCAGACAATAACATCAACAAATCATTATTAGACATGACAATAGAAGAACTAAATAAAGAACTACATACAAACACAAACAGACAAGGCACAGCAATAAATAATCAAAATCAACAATCACAACACATTATGCCAAATATAAGAGTACGAAACCTATTAGACGAATACTCAGAAAACGGTAGGAACACACATTTACAAAGAAACAACGCATACGCTTTACGACAAACACAAAACTACGATCAAATAGAAGAGGAAAATAATACACCACACAGACAAGAACACAACCAAAACACAGAAAGAGAAAACACATATACACAACATCAACATTTACACACACAAAATCAAAACTTCATTCCATGGCAAATCTATACAAAAAAAACACCTATGGAAGTGGTACAAAACTGGCAATTAAAATTTGAAGGAAAGGAAAATGAAAACATATATGACTTCTTAGAAAGACTAACAGAACTACAAAACGGATATAATTTATCAAATGACGAATTATACAAAACAATACCAATATTATTATCAGGAAATGCATACGACTGGTATAAATTAAATAAAAACGAATGGAATAACTGGGAACAATTTACAGAGACATTATTAGACACATTTCAAAATAAATCATATAGAACTAATATAAAAAAACAATTAGAAGAGAAATTTCAAAAACCAACAGAAAAAATAATAGATTTTATATTACACTATAGGACATTATTAAACCAGTTACACCCACCATACACACTAGAAAAACAATTAGATAAAACATACGAACACTTAAGACAAGAATACCAATACCACATCAGACGCTATGAAATACACACATTCAAAGAATTACAAACAATAGGGACAGAATTCGAAAGACTAACTCAAAAAAACAGAGAAAAACAAATCACACAAAATTACACAACATTAAACATCTACGCAAAAGAATTCACACCTACACCACACACTTACACACAAAAAACACGATATTACAAACCAAAAACATATACACCACAAACAAATAATTACTCAACTTACAAAAATTACAGACAACAGACAGAAAAAGAAAAAACACAAAATACAGTAGAACAATGCTTCAAGTGCGGACAACGAGGACACTACAAACGAGAATGCCCAAAACAACAATCATACAAACAGTACACAAACAACAATGAACAGGGAAACCGACACTGAGGCTAAAAGAATGGGTCAATTTAGCTTCAGAGATAGAAAACGACCCTCGTTGGTACACACAAATTAAAATAGGTAACACTCAAATTACTGCATTAGTTGACCCAGGTGCAACAAACACATACATAGGACAAACAGGCATACAAAAATTAGGAAACAAAATACAAAAAAAAAATTATTAAAATTACAAACAACGATATTAAAGTACAACTAGCAAACGACACTAATATAGAAATTATAGGAATAGTAGAACTGCCAATTACATTAAAAAATAAAACACTCAACACAAACATAAGAATAGCACCGGACATAAAAATAGAATGCATCTTAGGAATAGACTACATAAAAAAAGCAAAAATAATACCAGACTATGAACGGGAAACATGGTTCTTTAAAGAAACACCGACAAACATTCAACCGATGAAAACCCAAGAACAAACACACACTTACAAAAAAAAACCTTTACTACCAACACCAGACACACTACCAAATAGAACACTATATAGTATACAGGAAAAAACACGTACAAAAACACACACAGGACTGATAGAACTTACACCAACACAACAACACGAAATCCAAACAATAGTACACAAATTAACAGAAAATAAAAAGATTGGGCTAACCAGACTGACAGAGCACACAATTGACGTACAAAATCACAAACCAATAAAACAACGAGCGTATCACCAATTATTAACAAAAAAATACATGAACAAGTAGAGGAAATGCTAAAAGATGAAATCATTGAACCATCAAAAAGCGATTGGTCAAGCCCAATAATAATGATAAAAAAACAAAATGGTACATACAGATTTTGTCTAGATTTCCGAAAATTAAATTCAGTAACAAAAAAAGACGCTTACCCACTACCAAAAATGGACTCCATACTAAAAACATTACCAACAGCAAAAATAATATCGAAACTAGACCTAAGCCAAGCATACTACCAGATACCACTAGAAAACAATAGCAAACACCTAACCGCTTTCATAGTACCAGGAAAAGGACTTTACCAATTTAAACGAATGCCATACGGATTAACAAACGCACCAGCCACATTCCAAAGATTACTAGACAAAATAATAGGACACGACGAAAATCCTCACATATTCGCATACCTAGACGACATTATAATTGTATCAGAAACATTTGAAGAACACAAACAACTACTAACAAAAACACTAAATACAATAAAAGATGCAGGTTTAATTCTAAACACGGGAAAATGTGAATTTGGCGTAAGCCAAGTAGAATATTTAGGTTACATAGTAAATAAACATGGATTACAGATTAATCCAGAAAAAACAGAGGCAATACATAACTACCCAATCCCCAAATCACTCAAACAAATACGCAGACTGTTAGGAATGGCATCATGGTACAGACAATTTATACCTAATTTTGCACAAATAACAGAACCAATAACACGACTATTAAAAAATAACACAAAACTACAATGGGGACAAGAACAACAAAACGCATTTAATTGCATAAAACACAGACTCACATCTTCACCAACACTAATACGACCAGATTTTACAAAAACATTCCACATAAGTACAGATGCAAGTGACACAGGATTAGGAGCAGTACTATCTCAAATAGTAGAAAAAAAAAGAACACGCCATAGCTTACATAAGTAGGGCACTCACACAGCAAGAAAAAAATACTCAGCATCCGAAAAGGAATGCTTAGGAGTAGTCTGGGCAATAAAGAAATTCAGGCAATATATAGAAGGATATCACTTCAAGATATACACAGACCACGAATCATTGAAATGGCTACACAATCTAAAAAATCCAACAGGCAGACTAGCAAGATGGGGACTAGAATTACTCGAATACGATTACGAAATAAAGTACAGAAAAGGAACACTAAACTACATACCAGATGCACTCTCACGCAAATATGAAACACATAACACAAAACACACAGAACACCTATCACCGCTGTCAGAGAGACAAACAGACAATTGGTACATCAAACAAAAAACAACAGTACAAAACAATGAAGACTTATACCCAGAATGGAAATTAGAAAAAGAACAACTCTATAGATACATACCAGGCCCACTACACAGCAACATTAGACCAGATCCAAATCCATGGAAATTAGTAATACCAGACTCACAACACAAAAAAATACTACAAGAAAACCACGACGACACACAAGCCGGACACATGGGAATAGAAAAAACATACAAAAAAATAGCAAAATCATATTACTGGCCAGGACTATACAAAGACGTAGTAAAATACATAAAACACTGCGACATATGTCAGAAAGTCAAAATAATACAACAACGGCCAGCCGGACACATGACAAACAGACAAATAGGAGAACCATGGACAACAATAACAACAGATATAATGGGACCAGAACCATTATCAAAAAACCGTAATCAATACTTACTGGTATTTCCAGATATAACAACGAAATGGGTAGAACTAATCCCAATAAAAAAAAGCTAATGCACAAACAATAAAAGACACGTTATTAACACACATAATAATGAGATGGGGCACACCCAAAACAATACTCTCTTTTTTCTCGTAATGGTTTCAGTAACTTTGGCATTCGTTTTTTCATATTTAATCTTTCATTTCTAATCTATAAAATTAGTTTGGCAATTTCTGTTCTTACAACCATTCTGTTTACATAATTCAAGCAAACTGAGTATATTATTATTATATTTCGTAATTAAAAATTTAGACAACATTTGAGATTCTCAACAAATTTCAACGCCATAATCGTTTTAGTGGACATTATATGGTATGTTAAAAAGTGTGTTTCGGTTTTTCCCCATTTTGGTTTATCCAATGTATGAATCCTTAACAAAGGATTTTTAACGATCCACTGGAAATATGACTCTGCATATATGCATACAATAATAAAACGTAGAGGCCTTCAAGTTAACTATTATCCCTTTTAAAATTAACTATTTCCCTTTTAAATGAATTAATCCAAATAACGAGGATGCGAGCATGAAATAATTGTTTTTCTTTTTAAGATAAGGATCAGAATTGCAAATTATTTGGCTTATCAATCAAGTAAATCATACAGCTTATATATCTGACATTACTGTCCAACCTGTCATATGATATTTCCGAAAGGACGTTTAAAAGTATTAATTCCAAAATTCCATCCCAAAACTGAAAATTAAATTCCAGCTCACAATCATCTTGAAGCAATTAATTCCTTCCTTTTCATAACTTCAAATTTTATGATTATTAAATCGTAATGATATTTTTTAAAATAAATTTAACTTAACTAAAATGAACTAAAAATTAACAAGGTAAACATTGATGAAGAAAAACGACCAGGAGAATGCACTATAAAGACACAAATATAAAAATAAATCAAAATTATGAAGAAAAGATTATTGAAATTCAATAACAACTACAATTTTTAAAATTAATGCAAATTCAGTGAATGTTACCATGTTGCATGAATTTATGTTTTCATATCAGAAAAGTGAATTTTCTGTATTTTATGAGTCCAAAAGTAGATTTTAATGGTGAAATAGATTGAAGGAATAAATGGAAATGATTCATTGAATTCCCGCTTTAGATAAAAAGACATGGATTGAAGATATTTTTGTGGCCATGAAAAATATATTAAAATTGTAAAAAAAAAGATTCATGAAACTATATCATACGAAAATACGATTTTGAAAATGAATGCCGATTTATGTTATTAACACGTCTAGTATACTAGAAAATAATGCGTCTCATAGAAAAATGAACAGCTATTATGTTTTGTTCAATTATAATAAAAGCGAAATATTGAATAAAGTACATTGAGAAGATCCAAGTATCCAAATCCACTGCGTGCATATAATCGAAGCGAGTTCCGCGTAGACGCGCGCCGGCAGTCAACTTTCGCGGTATCTCTGCTCGCGCCTGATTGCTCGAGAGGCGGACCCTCGCGTGACGCGGCGGAAAGCGGTGGGAGAAAAAAAGCGCCTTGAGTGGGATCGGAAATGTTGGTCAGTTTGGCCGCGCTGGTGCTGGGTCGCTCTGGGTGTGCATTACACCTTTCATGTAAATGCGTCATAAAAGTCCTAGCTACCCCCACTTCTCGAGTCAACAGGACGATCTTTGTGTGTGGCAAAATCAAATGCCACGGAAAAATGGAGAAGGAATAAACATTCATTGTAAAGAGTCTGTCCGAATTGACGAAATTTTATTAATTATTAACAATAAACAAAAGAATGTATGCGTTGTGACGGAAAAGCTAAGTTTTGCTCCTTAAAGCCTAAAATAACAGCATTCCGTTATGCCCTAAGCTCTGGCAACGGTAGTCCTGATTAGAATAACATATAGTTATACATCTAGGGAGTTTTCAGGACTAGCGGGCTGAAGAGGCTCGGAGAGCTGGCAACGTCGCGACCCTACAGGTGTGTGGCATGGAAAATCCGGCGAGGAGACAGACCTCGACGACTTGCGTAGCGAGAACCGGCTGATCCGAGCGCGGAGAATTTCTTTTTTTGTATCCGGTTTTGCGGAATTCCGAGTGTGTGTGTGTGTGGGTGACGGACGGACGTCCATAATCTTGAGGCGTCCAAATTGTATTAAGTGGACGGCCTATTTCTGTGGACTGTACGCGGACCCAACAAATAAAGTCAGGCCCCAAGGACCGGTATATTGGTGTGTTGGAGTGATTCGCCACCTTTTTTGTAAGTACCAGTTTTCTCTGGTCCCTTGTCTCAGGTTATAATAAAATTTAAGTCAGCGCGATTGTTTCCGATCCTTTTATTCAATTTTACGTTCCTTCCCGGATTGACCTTCTCGCGTTTGTCCAAATTGTGCTCCTTCCAGGTCAGCACTTTGTAACTGCCGGCGCGAAACCGACTTCTTTTGGTGTTTGACGTATAGACGTCTCACTAAAATTAATAAAAAAATCTAAAAGACAGTTACAAATTGGCGCCCGAATTGAAATTACCCTACTAAACTAATTTCAATTTTGTGGTAAAATTGGGTTTCGTCAAATGGGTTCGGTGCAAACAAAGGTTGACACCTGAGAAACATTGACTCATCTAGTCAATACTAAAATTGAATAGTTTCACCTTTCTATGTTACTATGTGTGTTAAAGTAAAGTTGACTCGTGGGTCAATGGGTGAAACTAGGTAGAAAAATAAAAATAAAAGAAATACATTGTCTGTCTAAAGTGACTCAGGAAAATGCATGGTTGTCATGAAAATATTAATTAAGTCGAGGCGACTATATATTGATAAATTGTTGGACTATTTTTATTTAATTAATAAAGTCGACAGATAACCTGTAAGGTCGATTACGGTTTGAGAAAATTAAATAGAGTCGACAATTAGTTGTGAATAAACGTTTAAAAGTGAAAAAGTGACATTATTTGTTTATTGTGGCTTGACGTTTAAAGAAAATTTATATAATTATTAACGTTATTAGTTCTAGAGTAGTAAAATAATATAATAAAGATGTTCAAAATAAAATTAGGAATATTTGTAATAACGGAAACAGTTTGATCAGTGAAAGTAACGGTTAAATTTTTGAAAGGTAGAGCTTGCTAATAGAAAGTAAACAATGACAGGCTTTACTTTGAAAATATGATAATAGATAGTGAAATAATAACACAGAAGAATTTGATATTGAGATACGTTATATGGTTAGTAAGTGAACAAGGAAAAATTTAAATTTGAAAATAGTATGTGAATAGGTAATAATAAAAGAAATAAAGATTGAAGTTATATGTGTTATTAACATCTGACCAACAATATGATTGGGTTAGTCGATTACTATTATATTACTAAAATAAATTAACGTCTTGGTAAAGTATAATAGTCTTTTATATGTATAGATAAAAGAAGACTTAGTAAAATTAAAGTATAATAGACGTCTAACGTAAAATTGACAGTTAGCGTCTGATTAGGTTATGAGAGTGTAGAGGGGAACTATTAAATGAACAGGCGATATGATAAGTCGTCTATTAATTATTAATTCTAGACAGACAATGGTATTTAAAATTTAGTTGATATGAAATTATGTTAAGTATTATATTATTAATTATTGTTAAATATTATTTATCGACTGAATTTTAGGTTAATGAAATGATGGATTATTTAAGGTGAATGCGGTGTATTATTTATAATTTTGTTTGTATTGTCGACATTTCTGTCAAGCCCGGTACATTTAAGAATTATTGGTCGGTCATTGTATAGGTTAAGTAAGTTATTAATATTAAATTAAAGCGGTACTACGGGGGTACTTGGTCATTGTAGACAACCATTTTATTTAAAGCGGATGGAAGTATACAAGTATGGATATACGGTATTGTCTCGATGGGGCTGATTAATATTTATTAAAGCGAAACAAAAGTGACTAGGATTATAGGCGACAAAAATAAAAGGAAAAATTAAGTCGATCAAATTGAAAGTTAATTGTAGGTTAGGTCGTCTGTAGTTTAGTAAATGGTTGACAGATGTGTTGGTCTTAGGATATAATTCCATTGTTGGAGTAGATCCATGTAAGACCGACTAAATTAAGTTATTAAAAGTTGAAATTTTAAATTAATAAAGTGATTTTAACAAACGTATTACAGTCTTTAAAAACGAGAAGTCATCCATTTACTAGACGGAGTTTAAAAGATGTTTGAGAGTGTATTATCAAATTTGAAGGATAAGACGTCAAATTAATTAATCAGAGTTGGGACTTTTAAATTATTTTATGGATTAAGACGTAAATATTTTTGAAGACTTTTATTTTATTTTAAGTTAATAAAGGCGTTAATTAGCATAAAATGTATATTTGTGGATATGTCTTAATAATTTATTTAAATGTAAAGTGCAATTGTGTATTTTTATTACACCTGACGTCAAGTCAATATTAATTAAATTGACATTTTTTTAAAAATTAATTGGACGTCTAATAACTTAATTTTAAAAAATTTTTTTTATTTATTAAATTAAAGTTTTAATTTTAATTTTATTCACTGACGTGAAATAAATGAATGGAGGAATTCATCATATTCACGATAGGCGTATGTGTTGGTGTAATCGTAATTTATTTATTTACTGAATTAAATGACAATACAATTCAGAAAAGAAAAATGAGCCAAGACGATTATCGTGAGTTAGATGAATGGGTTTTCCATTTGTCGACCCAAGAATGGGATGAGGCATTAGAGCGTCTCGAGTTAAATAGATCTGGTCGACCATTTATTCGGGTCAGTCGTCTTTTAGATCGACTTGAGGGTAATTATACTGCGGCAGACTTTATACAAACTAATGTAGAGGAAAGTGAAGTAGAGTCTAGGTCGCGTCGCGATGCCTTATTAGAATCTTTTGTAGGGTTTTTTGAAGAGCCCCAAAATAGGGATAGAATTAGGGTTCAGGCTCGAGTACATCGAGAACAAGATTTGTCGTCGATTAATAATATTGGAGAAAATATAAATAACCCAACAAGAGGACAAGATGGAAACCAATCCGATCAGAGCTCCGTACAAGAGACTAATTTAAGTCAGAATGAAGCCGATCTGAATGAATTAGTACAACGAGTCAGCCAATTAGTCGTCCAACAATTGAAAAATGGATGGTCAGATAGGGTGCATAGTACCACATTGGGCCAAGCGGCCAGGACAGAAAAAGTTACTTTCCGTGATACGTTTGACATTAACTATCCTTCACCCCCGGATGAAATACAAGCAATGGAGGAAGGTCAACATGTGCCACAGCAAAGTCGACCACGTCATGGAGATCGGTCGGGGGGGGGGGGGGCCGCTATATCCAGAGGGTCAGACTTTAGGTTTACCCTGTCAGGGTGCCCCTAGGGAGGGGGGAGATCGTTCAAGTTTGATGAACGAAATTGTTAGCCGACTCAATAGCCAACGGGAAAATGATAGTCGGCAAAATCGAACCCTCTGGAGCAGAGATCTGTGCGAAGTGGTCAGAAGATGGAACGTGACATTTGCAGGACGCAAAGACCAGAGTATCAATGACTTCTTGACCCGAGTCCGGGAATGTAGCAGGATGGCAGAAATCTCGGAAGAAGAGCTGCTATATGCTTTACCATACCTGCTAACAGGAGTCGCCCTGCAATGGTATAGGTTTTCCTATCACCACTGGCATACCTGGACACAGTTCTGTGAGGAAGCCCGCGCCACGTACGGAGGTGATCGGAATTTGCAGTGCCAGCTTGAGATGGAGGTTCACACTAGGACTCAAGGTCCCGATGAATCAGTCCGGGAATAATTAATAAGCCTGCAATCATTATTGCATAGGCTAGTCCCGGAGCCGTCAGTCGAGTCGCAGCTGGACCGGCTACATCGAAATCTTCGGCCAGACATACAGATGGCGGTACAGCGAGACAGAGTCAGATCGTTTGGCGAACTCTTGCACCATGCAACGGAGGCCGAACGAATTATGAAATGTGGGCAGGCCTATAGACCTCCACCAGCACCAGAACAGTCGTTCTGTCCGGAAGTAGCCTATCGTGGGAAACCAAAGAAGAAAATAGGTTTCGCCGCAGTAGAGGTACCGAAGACCAAATCATCTTCAATAGCGGCCTTATCCGAGTCGGACGTACAGGAAATGGTGAAGGACACCTGTGCAAAACTCATCGGGTCAATGGAGGATAGATTGGCGACTACGGTGAGGGACATAAAGGAGGCAGTAACGTCACTTCAACGAGAGAGGTCGGCAACCAGGGTGGCCGAGGACAGACGTCCATATTATGGGAATGCCGGCCAATGGACATCCCCGCCGAGCCAAAAAGTTCCTAAATGGAGGAAGAAACCAGGGCAGGCATCTCGGGGTGCCCCAACTGCTGATCCAAGAAAATTTCAAGGCTCAGCAAATAAAACTCCGCCCGGAGCCAAGAAGATGGATAATCCAAAACCCCGGAGTTTCCGGATTAAAATGTTTTCGGTGTGGTCTCTTGGGATACAAGAGCTATAATTGCCCTCGATGCCGGCAAAACGAGATCAGGGATGCGTAGGAGAGGTCGCACCTATACCTGGTTCTCGAATACAGACCTCCTCACCGTTAGACCGAGCAGCCGCTCAATACCCGTCAGAAGTGCACATGGCGACGGAAGAAGGCAGTACTCGATGGTGGGTAACTGGGACTGTCCATGGTCACAGACTGAAAGCTCTGTTTGATCCAGGAGCGGCTCGTACGGTAATCGGGCGTATCGCACATCGACTCGCCCATAATGTTGGTCTCCACATAGAACCATATCGAGGTAGTGACGCTAAAGTCGCTGATGGAAGAACTGTGTCGATTACCGGCCAAATTCGACTACCATTTAGGATTGGCAACCAGGAGAAATGGCTGACTGCCTTACTAATACCAGATTTGGTACCTGAATGTTCGCTAGGCGCCGACTTCATCAGGGAATTCAACGCAATCCTTCATCCTCGGCAGAATTACATTACGCTGAATGGAGATGTACAAAGAATTCCAGTAGAGGTCGTTCCCTTCCTCTTGAAGAGAACCACGAGACATCGGGTCTACGGAAGTTGACGGACGAACAACAAAGACGTCTCCAGAGAGTAGTTCAATCGGTTATTCCTACGGATACGCCTCAGATAGGATGTACTCACTTAGTCGAGCACGTAATAGATGTAGATTGTGCCCGACCAATTAAACAACGGTATTTTCCGGTCTCGAAGAAAATTGAGGAAGACATGCACCAACAGGTTCAACATATGTTAGATGAGGGCATTATTGAACCATCCTCAAGTCCATGGTCGAGTCCTGTCGTCATGGTGAAGAAGTCGGACGGTAGTTGGCGATTCTGCGTTGACTATCGTAAGGTAAATGCCGTCTCGAGGCCACACGCCTACCCTCTACCCTACATAGATTCTATTTTGCGGAAATTACAGGGCGCTAAGTATATTACAACCCTGGATTTAGGGAGCGCCTATCACCAAATTCCGATGGATAGACGATCCAAACCAATCACGGCATTTACAGTGCCCGGAAAAGGATTATTCCAGTTCCGTAGGATGCCCTTTGGATTGAATGGAGCCCCCGCTACTTTTCAGCGGATGATTGATTCTCTGATTGGACCCGAGTTGGAGCCCTACGCCTTCTCATATTTAGACGACATTATAATTGTCACTGAGTCGTTTGAGGAGCACCTTAAGTGGGTAGAGTATGTCCTAAACAAAATTAAAGACGCAGGACTAACTATAAATTTGGAAAAGAGCGTCTTTGGTAAGGAAGAAGTTAGATATTTAGGCATCTTAGTCAATAAAGATGGTTTCCGACCCGATCCTGAGAAGATTAGACCGATTGTGGAGTATCCAGCGCCGAAGAACTTAAAGCAATTAAGAAGCTTTTGAACGACTCAAATATTTGTTGAGTACAGCACCTATTCTTCACCGGCCTGACTTCTCAAAAGAATATATTTTGGAGACAGACGCTAGTGATACGGGTCTCGGAGTTGTGTTGAGTCAACAGTTCGACGAAGACAGACGGGTTCTCGCGTTTGCAAGTCGAACATTAACCCCGGCCGAGCGAAACTATTCAGTTTCAGAACGAGAGTGTTTGGCTGCTCTATGGGCCATACGTAAATTCCGAGAGTACCTTGAGGGCTATCATTTTATGATAATCACAGACCATAAGAGTCTCGAATGGCTCGGTGATTTACGAACCCCCAACGGTAGACTAGCTCCATGGTCCCTAGAATTGCAGGGTTATCAATATAGCGTGAAACACCGGAAGGGTTCCCTGCATCACGTACCCGACGCGCTGTCGCGCATGTATAAGACGGACGATGGAGTCCAAATTAGTTCAATGCAAGAGACTCCCAAGGTCTTGGACGAATGGTATCTGGAGAAACGTCGACAACTCGAAGAGGATCCATACAAATTTCCCTACTGGAAACTCGTTGGTGGTCAACTATATGTCTACCGTCCAGATCCCATATTAGATACGTTGATGGACGACGAGAATGCGTGGAAGTTAGTCGTCCCAGAAGAAAATAGGCAGGCGATTTTACAGGAGAGTCACGACGTACCTACTGCTGGTCACCTCGGCAACCGTAAAACTTATGACCGGGTTGCTCGGTATTATTTCTGGCCGACTATGAGGAAATATGTTGTAAAATACGTACGGAGATGTTCTGTGTGTCAGCGAATGAAAATTCCTCCGGTCGCTCCAGCAGGGTTAATGGGTCGTCGACCAATTCCGGGACCATGGAAAATTGTTACCGCGGATGCCATGGGTCCGTTCCCTAAGAGCTCTCAAGGTCGAGAATTTTTATTAGTCTTCCAAGATGTCTTTACACGCTGGATAGAATGCGTGCCTGTTAGAAAAGTGAACGCGGTCTCTGTAATTAAGGCGTTTAATGAAAGAATCGTTTTTCGCTTCGGAACACCAGAGGTCATCCACACAGATAATGGAAAAGCCTTCCAGAATAACTTACTCGATAGGTACTTAAGAGAGCGAGGAATTAAGCCCTCGACGAGTCCTCCTTATCACCCTCAGGCCAATCCAGTCGAAAGGACTAATAGGACTTTAAAAGGGATGATTATATCCTTTGTCGAGGAGAATCATCGTCAATGGGACAAGTATATTTTGGAATTTGCCTTTGCCTACAACTCAGCGATTCACGACTCTATGCAAGAGAGTCCGGCGATGATGAATTATGGACGTCACTTGGTTCCGCCGGATCATTCAAAACGTCATTTGGATCAAGCGGCTGAGCGAGCCCAAGAAGAGCAGGCTGTTCAAGATTGGATGGCACGATTGAAAGCCTTGAGGTCCCTACATCAAGAGGTAACTCGTAATGTGGAAGCTGCTCAAGAACGTCAAGCGCACTATTATGATGCGAGAAGACGAGACGCCCAATTTAATACAGGGGACGCTGTCCTTAAAAGAAACTACGTGTTACCATCGGCGGCACAAAGTTTCGCTGCAAAATTGGCTCCTAAATTTATAGGACCCTATACTATTTCTGCTAAACTAGGATCCAATGTATATGAATTAAAGGATGGTTCCGGGAAACGTATAGGAAAGTGTCACGTCAACCAATTGAAGCCATACCATGGAGAAAATGATTCTCATGGAGAGGATCCCACGTTCTTAGAAGAAGAAGCTCCACTTCGCCATGAAGAAGAGGACATCGAACATCAGGCAGCTTTGCTTGAGCCTGAACAAGAAGTGGTAGATAAGTCCCAACTGATTGTACACGCGGACGTGCATAGGAAAGACGAGGTCGAGCGTCGACCACGAGGTCGGCCTAGAAAAGCGAAGATAAGCGACACGAATAACGACAGTGTCGGTAGGTTAGGTAGACGGCCGGCGCACTCAGGTACGGTTAGCGGAGCAAACGTAGAGGTCTCTGTTAGTCCGTCCAGTCGAGTCAATACGCCTAATCCCGCGAAAAAGCACCCTCGTGGGCGTCCGAGAAAGAATGAACGACCAATAGTTCCTATTCGCGTTCCCTTCCATAAATATGGCACTCGTAGCCGACGTTAGCCTGAATGCATGCTCATCGTGAAGTTCGAATCGGTCCTAAATAATTATAAGTCAAATACTCATATTTTGCATGTAAAAGGAATCATCTTTCATTGGCACGCTCATTTCATTAATATAGGTCATGGCAGACAATCTACGGTTCCTGGAGGAGGAGCTCAGAGGGATGAAGCGGGCGCTCATAGAGCAGAGCCGCGCCACGAAGATGGGCGGCATGCGGGGACCGCATCTGTAAAGTCCGATGACGAAATAAAAGGCTCACCTAGTAAATCATAATAAATACATTGGTGTGGTTCATTTCACCTCTTACTAATTGCATGAAATAATTCCTGATAAACTTCCCGGTGAATTGAACTGTTCCCTTTCCTTTTCAAAATTGCCTTGACGATGCCAGAAAAAAAATAAATAACTTTGAATGTAATTTTTCTTTTATACCTGAGCTTAGAGGCCTAGTGACAGAGCTGGTAACCGGATCGGATAGTCAGCGTCTGGGCGGGGGGTGTAACGGAAAAGCTAAGTTTTGCTCCTTAAAGCCTAAAATAACAGCATTCCGTTATGCCCTAAGCTCCGGCAACGGTAGTCCTGATTAGAATAACATATAGTTATACATCTAGGGAGTTTTCAGGACTAGCGGGCTGGAGAGGCTCGGAGAGCTGGCAACGTCGCGACCCTACAGGTGTGTGGCATGGAAAATCCGGCGAGGAGACAGACCTCGACGACTTGCGTAGCGAGAACCGGCTGATCCGAGCGCGGAGAATTTCTTGTTTTGTATCCGGTTTTGCGGAATTCCGAGTGTGTGTGTCTGTGGGTGACGGACGGACGTCCATAATCTCGAGGCGTCCAAATTGTATTAAGTGGACGGCCTATTTCTGTGGACTGTACGCGGACCCAACAAATAAAGTCAGGCCCCAAGGACCGGTATATTGGTGTGTTGGGGTGATTCGCCACCTTTTTTTGTAAGTACCAGTTTTCTCTGGTCCCTTGTCTCAGGTTATAATAAAATTTAAGTCAGCGCGATTGTTTCCGATCCTTTTATTCAATTTGACGTTCCTTCCCGGATTGACCTTCTCCCGTTTGTCCAAATTGTGCTCCCTTCCAGGTCAGCACTTTGTAACTGTCGGCGCGAGACCGACTTCTATTGGAGTTTGACGTATAGACGTCTCACTAAAATTAATAAAAAAATCTAAAAGACAGTTACAGCGTACGTAAAATTTGATGTTGGATATCGCCTTGCGAATCGAATTGTCCCCGTATCAAGTATCCATCGGTTTAATCCGTTTAATCCGAAAGAAAGCGATTATTTGAAAAAAAAATATAAGATTTTCTACAAAGGAGACAAAATCACGGGGCAAGTTTTGCGAATTGCAAGTAAGTTTACAAAATATATACTAAATATGATTTTTTAAACTATTATCCTACCAAGTAGACAAACCGTAACAAAAACGGTAAGAACTGAATTACAAAAAAAAAATATCGTCGAAATGTGTATTGAAAATAACCTATATTTCGTAAAAATGATGTAAATGTGCGGTCCTTTTCAATAAACATCGCATGTTTTCGGGATCAATTTCATTTCTTTATGATATTCATCCATTTATGGGGTTTCCGACAAGAAATGGTTTTACATATTTAAAATTTTAAAATATAAATGTATATATAAAGTATCACAAATGATTTTCCTTTTTCTGTGTACAATGTGTATAATTATAGGAAAATAACTTCTTCAGTAGTCTTTATTTTATATGAATTAAAAACAATGTATATAATATCAAATCATATTTAATGTGTCTATTGGTCAAATTCCCAATTAAAATAAGAATTGCTCGAGAGCTTGAAACGAATCGGAGTCTTTTAGTTAAAACCTTTTCAGACTCGTCCAAACATAATATTTAAATAGTCAATTATAGTCATACATAAATCAAAATTATAGACTGGAATCATTGGGTGCTGAAATGAAAGTCATTATATTATATTTAGTCATTCAATCAAAAATATATTTCATAATTTGAACTTCACAAATCGATTGAAGTCGTCATAAAAGTCAGACCACACATACATACCAACATTCTCGTCGTCGTTTCGCGAATAAAACCATAAGAGTCATGCGTAATAAAAATTGAAGTCACCGAGTCATTGGTACGTCGTGTCATTTATCGTCAAGTGCCGAAATAACTTACGCGGAATAAATTAAATGAACGACACGAAAACGCGAGCACACATACTTTGCATATAAACACACATACACATACATTAATATACATAAATAAATTAACACGTATACATAAAATAAACGCACATATTCATTATATCGGAAGAGAAAGAGGCTTACGTCACTTTTTCCTTTGGTGTCCATTCTCTTCTGGTTCCGTTTTTCCATCCGTCTCGTACTTTTTTGGAAGTCGGCTGCAGTCACACTGGAGCGAATTCTCAGCAGCCTCGTGTAAATTTCTGACGGGACGAATGGAGTGCCGTCGTCAAATTATGAGGTCTTCTTCGTTAAATGATCCTCGCCGCCTCTATGAATTGTTGCTGGCTGTCGAATTGCGTGGGCCCACTTTTCGTCGTCGGAGCAGCCAGTACCTCCGGAAAATCTTTTGGCAGGCAGCGAGTCGTCCAGGCGAAGATGCCTGCAGGAAGTCCAGAAAGAAGAGAGTTTGAGGGACACTTACCAGGTCTTATAATACCTCGGTAAGTGTCCCTATGTCCAGTTATGTCGCCGAGTTCCATTTTTACTAAGAATTGGGACGGGAACTGTCAAACATTCAAATGTCATTTGATTGACTTGAATGTGACAGCCCGCCCCTCTCATTTGAATTTGGAGCGCATGCGCCCCATTGCGGCGACACATGCGGCTCCAGGCTTGGAACTCGGCCCGTCGTTCCCCACTTTTGATCCTGCGCGGCCAGGGCGCCGTTGCCCTTCTTCTGCGCAGGTAAGGGCGCAACAGCGCCAGCGCCTTGTCATTGTCCTCATGTCTGCATGGGAGCGCTGCTGATCCCACGTGGGTTTGGGACCAACATGGCCGACCGGCCGGCGAAAGCGCGCATCGCGTCCTCTACATTTCTTCCTTTTTACGCGTTCCCGTCGTTATTTAGCTTGCCAGCGCATAATCCGCGAATTCTTCTGAAGCTGGCAAGCACGTCCATACAATTTTCAACCCGGTCCTCTTTCTCTCCGTCCGATGTCAAGTTAAACGACTCGTTACAACATCCCCCTTTCTTTTCTCGGGATCGCGATCGCGGTAAAAGAATCGTCGGAACAGCTCGCAGCGGAAATTTCGGGACATCGGACGCGTGTTTTATGTGCCCATCATCAAAATCAGTGTCAACATAAATAAAAACATAAATAAACATGTGTCAGTGGCATAATGTAAATTAATAAAACTTGTCAACAGAGATAAAAAATAAATTAAAACCTGTGTCAGTGAAGTAATGTGTATTATTAATAAAATTTGGATTACCTTCACCTTCCAGTTCCCATTTTTTCACAGTAGACGAAGGCAGAGCTGCCCTGTGACATGGTACGTCAAGGAAGTTTATATAATCTAAGGTTCGTTCTATTATGTGTTGCTTTTATTTCTTTTTTCGTTCCCGGGTCTTCTAATACATATGCGTTATTTCCAACTATCTTTTTGATACGGTACGGCCCCTCATACAAGTGAAAAAAACTTTTTTGTCACTTTTTCTAATGCACTGGACAGATGGGGAACCCGCAATAACACCAAATCCCCGACTTTTAATCGTACTCGTGTAATCACCCTCTGTTTTCTTTTTCTTGCCTAATAACCCCGTTCCAGATTCTCCCTGGCAGACAGAATAACGTGCCTATGGGCGACTGTCTTGCCAGGAGGAAACTGAATAACACGACGAACCTCATCCTCGACAGGCTGACCGAAATGCAACTGTTGAGGAGCATATCCTGTCGAGTGATGCGTCGTTATATTCAACAACTTCTCAGTTTCTGGAACGAGATTTACCCATTTGGTATGTCTATCCGAACAGAGGGTCCGAAACAATCAGCGCTGCTGATCCCACGTGGGTTTGGGACCAACATGGCCGACCGGCCGGCGAAAGCGCGCATCGCGTCCTCTGCATTTCTTCCTTTTTACGCGTTCCCGTCGTTATTTAGCTTGCCAGCGCATAATCCGCGAATTCTTCTGAAGCTGGCAAGCACGTCCATACAATTTTCAACCCGGTCCTCTTTCTCTCCGTCGCTCTTTCTCTCCGTCCAATGTCAAGTTAAACGACTCGTTACAAGCTTCTGGGACAACTCGGTCGAGATAGGGGGTCCCAGAAGTTAAAAGAAAAAAAAATTGCGATGCTTTGTTTGCATACGAAATATGGGCCATATTAATCCATATAACCTATTAATTTATGTACCTAGGTACATTTTTATGTTAATATAAAAGATGAATAAAATTTTACAGAAAGTAAGGAGGAACTGGAATGTACTATACAAACAAAACGAGAGACAGTCATCCCAAATATACAACTGAAATCTGCTAGCTCGGTTGATAGTGACCAGCAATTCGCAATCAAGGCCGGCAAAAATGAAAAAATTGTAAGTAACGTTGTAAATTATATATATCTAATGATATTCTGATGTATGCACACTAGGGTGGCCTTAAGAAAATATTTATTCGGCCAAGTGGTGCAAAAGATGAAAAAAAAGACACTCGTATTTTTTCTATTTCCAAACGATTGATTGTCATCCCAAATATACAACTGAAATCTGCTAGCTCGGTTGATAGTGACCAGCAATTCGCAATCAAGGCCGGCAAAAATGAAAAAATTGTAAGTAACGTTGTAAATTATATATATCTAATGATATTCTGATGTATGCACACTAGGGTGGCCTTAAGAAAATATTTATTCGGCCAAGTGGTGCAAAAGATGAAAAAAAAGACACTCGTATTTTTTCTATTTCCAAACGATTGATTGTCGGTTATTTCAATTATATTCAATTTGGTTTTACATTTCTCCAGAATGTTGCAAACAGAGAGCTTACCATAAAGAATAGTTTGCAAAGCAGATTAGGGGCGTTAAAACGCAAGGCTAACGAATCAGCCATGTCAGGAGAGGAGGTACAATTATATTTTGTAGTTTAGTACCGTATTTACCCGAGTATAAGACCTGCCTGATTTTTAAGGACCAAAAGGTAAAAAGAGTAGGGAGTATACTACTTTCAAAACTGTAAAATTCAACTGGAATTTTTAAAGTTACAGGTATTTTTAAGTAAAGAGAAGTGAAAAAAGGGGTCTTATACTCGCATAAATTAGGTATTTATTAACGCAAGTTTAAATGTTTGTTTTCTTTGAAACCAAATTCCAAATTTCTAATTGCATTACACTTCTATGAAGATTGTACTTCCTGAAAAAAGGCAAACGATTGAAAAAAAGCATAATGAGCCTTCGGTGGGATTTGATCCGTCACTGGAAAGTGCTGTCGGGACAGAACAGAACTCACCAATTCATTCGATCCATGAGGTAATTCCTTTATTTTATATGTATGAAATCAGAAAAGTCACCTTTGTATAAGTTTGATTTTTGGTAAATGAAACATGGTTGAATACATTTTTTAGTGCTTGGAAAACCTCAACAATCCATATGTAAGATCACAGACCTACATAAGTAATGATGGCTCACCCCTAATGCTGAATTTCAAATTAATTTCATTTTTCAGAGTCTCATATGTAATATAATTTTTCTATTGTTATTATGAAAATCATTAACATTAAAATACCACTTTTGTTTTTTTTTTAAATCTATATATTACTGTGAAACTCCACTGGTTTTTGTTGCAATATTTATTACAAGTATGAAATTATTAAAAATATAAAATAACTTCAAGACAAATGATTATATCTTTTATAATAATTTATACTAAGATCCATGTACGGAAAATAACTATGTATTGAAATATATCATCATTATTTATAATCAGGACAGGAATATGAAAGAAATAAGGGATTTACAGAGGGAGTGTTGAGCGTACAAAGAACAAATAACATATTTGAAAGGACGATTAGAAAGCGTTGAGAGTCAAAGAGATAAAATTAGTGCAATAAATGTACGCTTGCAAGAAGAAATCCAAGACAAGTGGAATGATTTCATGAAAGGTATACCATTTTATAAGTTCAACACTGTCCGTAAGGCAATGATAAGATAATAGATTAATATTATATATTTTACAGGTGAAAAGCAAGATGTACCTAGAACACTAAATTCAGAACACCCACCTGTTGGGTACATAACAGTGATAAGGTATATATGTATGCTGGGAAGCAATGATTTCTAAGTATAAAAATTTTTAGAGTAAAGAACTACTGGCACTGTGAAAGAAAATTTATCGTTGTCCTTGATGTTCTTCACTTTTAGACTATTGTATCGTATTAATGTATATTTTGTATAGGTCTTGTTATAAACTTTATGTCATTGAACACGTCTCTGTTTGTTTTTATTGTTATTGTCTGAAATAAGTTACATTGTTAAAGCCCACAATAATTATTAACTATTCACACTGAAATCGTTTATTACAGATTCATCTGGGATACTGCGAATATATTGCAAGAAAGGCGTATATAACCGCTACCTGCAATTGCAACTCTCCAGCAATCGATGTGCGCCAAATTGCAGTAACAATCTTTGAATATGAAGACCTTCTTAATTGCACAGTGACGGGAAATAGTAGCAATAGGAACAAGGGAACAAAAATACCCAAAGGCAGATTGGACAGCAACAAAATTCTGGCCTTAAGAGTGCTCTCAAATGTTTCCGGAAGTCAGAATCGACTGAGGCGACCTTCCAAAATTTTAAAGGGCTGTTCCAGTACGCTCTCTGACGGCGCTTCGCGAACTATAATTGTAGACAAGTGTGGGTGCGTCTGTGTGAGCGTACGTGAGCGACATTAGAACAATAATAATAAAAAAAATATATCTTTTTATTATTATTGTTCTAATGTCGTTGTGGTGTTTTCTAATTTTAATTATTTTTAAGAATTTTTTGAACAATTCAATTATTGGCCAATAGATACGTGTAAATGCTTTAATTACAAATAATTTTGTATATCAGCGCATATTAATTTGATTTTTTGCGGCTAGAGAAGAAGCAACATTGTGGCATTAAAATATTTTCTTATTTTAGATATTGAGATTTATTCATTCCCAAGTACAAATGTAATTTCGTTTGTAAAGAAATGATTGATAACACTTTTTCTAAATTAGTAATTTTCCTTTTGAAATTCTTCAATATATTCAACGATAATTTTCAGTCTAAAAAAGTTCGGATACACGAACTTCATCCGCGAAGTGTAAAATTATTTCGATTAATAGCTTCCAACTTTATAAAACCGGAATTTTTAAAAAACGTGAAAGACTTAAATATTAATGATCCACAAATTTTGTTAGAGAAGATTAGTTCCGGACCCGACTGCGATAAGACCATTCGAAGTTTCTCCGATGTGGAAGAAATTAGCGATACTTTGCTAAATTGTTACAAAATTTTATGTATTAATGGGTTAATGCGACCTCCATTAATGATTTTTTTATTATTTTTTTTAATGGGGGGTGGCCCAGTGATCGGGCTACCTTTAGTTAGCCCGTGAGGCATCGTGAGGGAAGTGCTGACTTCCAGGTCCTCGTCCTACCCCCTGGATAACGTTACTCGTCGCAGCAAGGCTTCAGGAAGCCTTGATACTATGAAAAACGGCAAAAGGAAGCGGCCCCGAGTTCACCCAGCCCAGGTGGAAGTACCCGGTTTGGGCTCCTAACTTTATAAAGTGTTATAGAATTAATTCTTTGTAAACGCTGTGTACAAATTTTATAAAAACTTTACCAAACATTTGTATCACTACTAATTTAGAAAATGCGTTATCTTTTTATTATCACTTTCATAAAGTTGTTGTCGTGGCGTTTGTTAATTTCAATTATTTTTAAGCATTTGTTAATGTTTCGTTAAAAGGATTTTATAATCACAACATTTAAAGCATTGGAAATAGTATAATCGCATTAGTGACAAATCATTTTGAATAACAGTAGTTACCATTTTGTCGGCAAAAAATATTATTACATATTACTTTGATTTTTTGCGGATAAAGAAGAAGCACTTTTGAAAATTCTTTATTCATTACTACTAATTTAGAATTGTTATCTAGCAATTTCTGTAATTGATGATAATGATTCGCGTAAATGGAAGTAAAGAAAACCCGTTTAAATTTCATTTTGCGTCATATTCGCCTGAATAAGTTACAACAAATGCCTTCAGTTGAGTTATAGAGTATATTTCAAGAATTTAAAATTCATTTTAAAAATTAAGTTTTAAAAATAAGGAAGAAATAATTATTTTTAATAAATTACTTTAACCACTTGGCTAATACGATCTTTTTCACGTGTTTATAGTAATGCCGCTGATAAACTGCTGCCCGAGGAAATTTATTTAATTTTATTTTTTGCTGATTAAGGATGAGTAAAAGCATTTTGACAATATTTTCTTATGTGTATAGAAAATTCAAAATGAAGACTAATCTTCGGAAATTTGTTTCTTCTTAATCCGTATTATATTCAAAATAAGTATGTTTGTTGAATTTATTTTCTCGGTGTATCGGATAGTGAAAATTTAGATAAGAAAATTAAAATGACGAAAATAACGTTTCGGTCAAGTATTTTTGACCCTCTTCAGAATTTTTATTCTGTAATATAATAATAATACATAATTTGAAAATGAGTGTTGTTGTGGTACTGGTCGCGAAAGGACGTGTTTTCGGTGTCCGGTTTCGCATTGCGATTTATTCGCATACCTGCAGTATTTACACAGCTTTATACAGCCCATTTATCCGATTTATAGTGTGCACTTGTGGCTGGTACGGGCTTCTGATCTTAACAAAGCTGCAGTGCTTTATCTGATTTTGGGAATTTTGTTCGCATGTGCATTGCGTACATATTCGTTGAGTTCTTGGAAACGCACATGTTTGTGTCAGGCAGTCGAGTCAGTGCTGTGTGCGTGCACCTCACACAGGCGTACAGCAAGTAAACAACTCATTAACGTCTGTGTACACGATTGATCAAGCTGAACAAAACATAGAATAAAATCAGAAATATCGCTCGTCAATTTATTGCCTTCGTGAAATATTATTCTGTTAACTTATGCATAGAACTGACAGTCTATGTAGAATTATACATTTACTTTTAACTTATATCTGTATCCAGTTTTAATGTAACTCGACTGTGATATTCCGTGATTTATTTATTCACTTCGAATGTCGTTTTCTCCTGACACTGCGCAAAAAAAGTTGCACTCAAGAGGTCGCCACTCTAAGGCTTACTCTTGGATCAGATCACGTTCGGAAACTCGCACTTCCATAAGAGCTTTTTTAACAGACAAACGGAAACTGGCATCTACTGGTGAATTTAACCTAGCAAGAAAAATCGAAGCTCAACAGCAAGAACGGTCTAGCAGCTCATCTAGTGACTCAGATAACTTAGTATCAGATTCGCCGGTAAGAGCAGAATTTGAACAGAGCTCATATCAGGAAACCTTTACTATCGAAATGACGGACGCCAAATACAATGCACTCATGAAAAAATTGGATTTTATAGCGGGCGAAATTTCTTCCACTAAATCTGAGTTTGTTGCCTTTAAACAGGAGATGATTGCATCCAATCTTAACCGTGACAAAATTATTAGTGAACATTTCAATCGATTTGAGGTAGTTGATAAAAGGCTTGAAACACTTGACAAAGCCAGTCGAGAGCTTAACGTCGTTATTCGTGGCTTTGTCCGCCCTACTACATCTGGTGACACCCGCTGCGAAATCAGAGAATTTTTTAAATCCAAATTTAACATAGACGCAGCAATCAGACAGGTTTTTCTACGTTCTCGTAAAGATAACAGCTATTTGGTGAAACTGTCAAGCTGGGATGATAGAGAAGAAATTCTGAAGATGAAAGCCACCGTCCTACGCGACACTAATATCTACATTGATCCGGACTATACTGTGAAGGAGAGCGCTATCATGGCACAATCTCGCAGCATTCTTCGTGAAGCTCGTCAACAGGGGAAGCAAACACGTCAAGGCTATTTAAAGTATGCAATCGACGGTAAATGGTACAAATGGAGTGATGCATTAAATGATTTTGCTGCAACGGATAATCATAGGTACTCTGCTAAATTAGTAAATTCACCGGCACCAATAGAAATTCAGCAATTGGAACAAGCAAAAAGCTCGACAGCAGGCCTCAATCCCAGGACCGGATGAATAGAATTGCGGACTCAAATGGCAACTACAACTCATCTAGTCAAAAAAAGCTGTATCCTTCCAATGTTAATGTCGTGTTTTGGAACATGCATGGTATCGCTAATTTGAGCAACTCCGACGTTTTACCCAGCAATATGATTCTCTGTGGTAGCGAAACTTGGGTCGCTTCTGATATAGAACCATTTCTGCCATCTGCATTCCGTAACAAACGTAAAATTTCCGTGCCAGCAATGAAAAATAGTCAGTATGGACGAGCTTCAGGTGGTCTACTGCTTGCTGCGAATGACGTGTATTCGCCTTCGTGTATTGTATGCTTTTGTAATTTTATATTGTTTAAAGTGTCTGCGGCTCCAATAAATTTGTATATGTGTTCCGTATATTTTAATCCCAGTGGGGACATTTCTGCTGATCTCTCGAGACTTCAAGTTGCGCTTGACGCGGCCCAAGCAATGGACCCTGAGTGTCTGGTACTAATTGGCGGGGACTTCAACGCAAGGGTTGGTAACGAAGACCCATCAGATTCAGACTCTCTTGAAGGCTCGAGTCTCAACGGATCTCGTTCCTCCTTTGACGCAATAGTCAATGGGCGCGGTTTTGTCCTGTTACAGTTTGCTAGTGTTAATGGCCTTACTATTATTAATGGACGCACGATTAGTGATTACCCAGCGCACTACACATTCTTGGGACCTAACGGTTTCAGCTGCGTCGACCTCGTTTTAATAACGTCTAGTTTTTCTTTTTTAATCAATGACTTATCGGTAGGCACGAACTTGCTAGGATCTGACCATCTTCCAGTTACGGTAACGCTAAACCTTACTCCTGGCTCTAAAACTCATCCCATTCCCCGAAGTTCTCCTCCTTGCACCATTTACAAGAAATTACGCTGGTTCCCTGACAGAGCCTCGGCCTATTGTGATTCCTTAGGTTGGTCACCTACTCTGCCTGTCGATGCTCAATTATTTTCTCCCGCTGAGCTATATACATGGTTCTGCAACGCGATTCAAGCCGCGGCAGACGAGAGCGGCATGGTTGTTGCCGGAGGGTCCTCTAGAATGCGTACATCGGTCCAAATTTGGTTTGACAGCGACTGTTTTAAATTGCGTAGAGAACTCCGCACCGCACTTATCCGACTTCGTAAGTCGAAATACTCTATGACGATGACCAACAGATATTTACAAGTAAAGAAAGAATATTTAACGCTGATTAAGCGGAAGAAGGAAGTTTTCCGTGAGACAATTCGTGTAACATTCTTTAGAGTCGGTAACCCAGCCGAATTTTGGAATGCTGTCAGACGCTATAGACTTCGGAGTAGACCTTCAATATCAGTCTCACCATTAAATTGGAGCAATTTTCTACGCGAAATCTATCCGCCGAGGTGTAATTCAGACACCACATTTTTTGGTGTTCTGGACCCCATTCTTGATGCTCCGTTCATTTTTGAGGAATTGAAATCTGTTGTGTGGGGTCTTGGTCGCTCTAAAGCTCCAGGGCAGGACAGCATTTCAGGTGAATTTTATAGAACCCTTAAAAACGACTGGCTCCTCCTTCTGCTTGGTCTATACAACAACGTTTTATCGACAGAGCGGGTTCCAGAAGATTGGTCAAGGTTATTTTTAATTATGCTGCATAAAAAAGGCCCTATGGTTGACCCTGATAACTATAGAGGTCTCGCTATGGTAAATGTCGGTGTAAAAATGTTTACTCAGTTACTGTGCAATAGGTTAACTGCGTGGGTTACGACGCGGGGGTTGATTCCAAAAGAACAGTCTGGGTTCCGAAAGGGCAGGGGTGCGCTCGATAATCTATTTGTTTTACAAGCCGCAACAAAAATTTTGACTAGGAGGAAAGGGAGCAAGCTTTATGCCTTGTTCGTCGATTTCAGAAGGGCCTTTGACTCAATACCCCACGAAATGCTATGAAAAAAGTTGTATTTCCTCGGAATTAGCCCTAAGTATATCCGAATATTACAAACGCTATATCGACGAGCCACTGTTTATGTACGTACCGTTCACGGTCCCTCAGATACGGTCGAAGTCACTGAGGGCGTTCTTCAGGGTGAGATCTTGAGCACACTCTTATTTATTCTCTATATTTCAGACATTGTCCAATTTTTCAGCTCGCAAGGCTGTAGAGGAGTCGATCTCACCCTGACGTACGATCTGTTGATGTTACTTTACGCCGACGATCTTACTATATTCGCATATTCGCCCGCTGATCTCCGTCGAAAATTAGCTCTGTTATCTGATTACAGTGAGATAAATGGTCTGACTGTGCACGCCGGTAAAACCAAAATTGTAATTTTTAAGCGGTCGGGCAGACCAAGTGCCAGCGATGCGGGATTTTTCTATAAAGGACTCCCAGTAGCTGTAGTTCCTCGCATTACGTATCTAGGTATCGAATTTTCTGCCTCGACATTAGGCAGGGCGGCGGTTGATTCCGCTGTAATGAAAGCTGCATCTGCGTCGGGTGCCCTTCTCGCCATTTTGAAATCGGCCGGGGTCGACTCTTGGACGGCCATGCTAACTCTCTATAAATCTTTAGTTAATTCCGTCCTTCTTCACGCTGCTCCCATTTGGGCCCTTCCATATTGCCATGACATCGAACGTGCTCGGTTAAAGTTTTTTAAATTTCTGTTTTGTCTCCCGCCCTCTACGCCGGGACATGCTCTAAGGACTGAGCTTGGACTCCTACCTCTGGCGTGCAGTGTACTCAAGATGACGTTCAACTGGATAATTAGAGTGATAAGAATGCCGGTGACTAGGATTCCAAGAATCGCTCTTTGCAGGCTTGTCTCATTGACTCACGCGGGTGCGCTCAGCTCTGTTAAAGATAACTGGGTGCTACAGGTGAACAGCTTGGCCGGCCGGGATTTGACTGAACTGTGGAGAAATCTTGAGGCTGAAACTTGGAATGCCAGTATCCCCTCTATTCTGGCGACGCAAGAGTCTAGGTTGAAACTCGAAGACACTCAGAGAACTGCACAGTCCTCAACACTTATTTTTAACTTCCCTGCTGTAATTGCCAATGGATTTCTGGATCATTTCCCCGCCCGATCGCCTCTACCTTTTTTACGCACTAAAATGCAAGTCAGACTTTCCACAGTGCATTCAAATCGGATACATTTAGGAAAATTCACACTATTTTGGCAAACAGGTAGATGGTGCGGCGGATGTGGGGTCTGTTCCTCGGAAACCCTAGAGCATTTCTTGCTTTTTTGTCGTGCCTATGAACATTTGCGAACTTCGTTGCTGAAGTTTACATCTCAACCGACCGATGTACAAGAACGATACCATGAGTTTTTCAGTCTCCTTAACAACAACTCGCAAGAGGCCCTTAGGGTGCTCCATATTTTCTTTATAAAGGCTACTAAAATACGCGACCATATTAACTAAATGACCTAGATCCTGGAATAAGCTATTCGAATCAGTTTTAATAGACCTTACTTCGCTTTTTGTAATAGATTCTTATTCGGAGTTAACACTTTGTACGTGTTGCAATATTACATTGATCTATTTACAATTCGAAAATGTTGAGTAAGCATGTAATTTCTCATTCGGTTTGTTTTGCGGCCTATTATTGTTATTATTATTATTTGTAAGCATAGTCGTCGAAATATCATGTATAGACAATTAAAATGTAAACCACATACACACTACCGTTTAAACCCTTACAGATTTGTATCTTATCTTATGAAGGAAATAAACTACTACTAGTACTACATAATTTGAAAATGAAATACAATAAAAAATGAAAAACTGAATAGCAATAAAAAAGAATGAAAAAATGAATAACAATAAAAAGGATGATGATTAAATGAATAATAATTATAAGAAAAATGAAAAACCGAAAGAAATGATATAATCGATTACATAGCTAACGAGGATAAACACTGACAAATCGCACGGAGTTTCGGAACAAATAAAAAACACCATGAAAGACAAAAAAATCAGAATAGTTTTTAAAACATGTAATACAAATATAGCAGGTATAAAACCTGGAAAAGACAAACTAGACACTCTACAAAAAAGTGGAGTTGTTTACTTAATAAAATGTAATCAGTGTAACTCTGTTTATATAGGTGAAACAGGACGATTAATAAAAGACAGAATTAATGAACATAAAAGAAATATTTATTTAGACGAGAACAAACATACTGGACTTACTAAACATAGATTAGATACAGGACATAATTTTGACTACAAAAATGTCAAAATTTTAGCCACAGAAAAAAATACATGGAAAAGGAGACATTTGGAAAAGTTCTTTATTAAAAAACATATAAACACAGTCAACATTAGATTTAAGAAGTCTAATCTTCCTGATATTTATTTTCCTTTATTAAATGTTTAAATTTTTTCGTTATTTTGAATGTTCAAAGTTCCTTCAAAATATTGTAAGGGTTAAACATTGGCAAATATTTACATTTTCGACAGTTCAACATATAACATCGTGAAACTCGTATGCGTTTTGTGCTTTCTTCTTACTTAGTTTCTTTTGAAACTAATTTTATATTTTTTTTATAGGCCTACATCTTCCTTTAGTTCTTTTTTTTAATCCTTGGAGTGGTTCACATCTCGGATTTTAAGAAGGATCTACATTTTTTAAGATTAAAGGTAAGAATTTAGCATAAAATGTGCGTACCCGTGTAAGAAAAATATTTTTCTACATTATTTTTGCACTTTTATTATGTAGTTTATACCCAAATACTCTACTCTCAATCCCTAACATAGGAAAAAAAATATACTTTTGAAAGTACGTATTATTTTGCGGAATCTCGAAAGAGTTATATCATACATTGCTTGTTCTGACGAAAAATCAGAAAAAAAATTCTTTTATATGTGAATTTCATAGTTTTTTTGGACCGTAAAAACATCAATGAAATGAAATATCGACATTAAGAATACGAAATCGAAGTTTTAAATATTTGTAAACGTTTTTCTCAAAAAGTGCCGGGTTAAAAATTAATTAAAAACTCTTTGGGAAGAGGATTTTTCATAAACTTTCACGCTATATGGAAGTAATGTTTTGGGACTAGAAAATGTTACATCTGAAAAGTGAGTTTAAACAGAATATTAAAAAATGAAGTCCCCTGAATCCCATGTGAAACCGTGTAATTCGGGGGCCTTCTGTTCCCCATTTTGAATGTTGCGTATCTCCTTTAGAAATGGTCGTATTCTAAACATTTTTTATTTATTTTGTAGATAATGCCCTTACCTACAACCACAGAAATGTTATGATTTTGAAAAATTTACCTAACATTCCTCAAACTAAAGAAAAGACTGTCGGTAATGTTTTGTTAAAAAAATATGAACGAGAATTTTCTGTTTGTGTTTAAATTGCTCTATTTGCTTTAACTGATCAAGTTAATGTTATACTTTAAACACTTTCAAATAATTGAACAAAATAAAATTGAATGTTGAATATAAATAAACCTAGAATTTACATTTTAATCTACAGTGTAGTTTTAAATGAAATTCTAAGTTTATTTTAACCTGGCGCTTTTTGAGAAAACGTTTACAAATATTTACAACTTCGATTTCGTATTCTTAATGTATATATTTTATTTCATTGATGTTTTTACGTGAAAACTCGTCAAAAAACCTATATAATTCACATATAAAAGAATTTTTCGTAAGAACAGGCAACGTATGATACAACTCTTTCAAGATTCTTAATCGCAAAATAATACGTACTTTCAAATGTAACTTTTTTTTACTATGTTAGGGATTGAGAGTGGAGCATTTGGGTACAAACTACGTGACAAAAGTGCAAAAACAAATGTAAAAAAATATTTTTCTTGCAGGGGTACGCTTGGCGTGCAACAAAAACAGTATTTGGGCACACGTGTGTATGTCTAAAGTTCTATACGCATACGCACTTGTAGCGAAAAGTACTATTGTTACAGTGTGCGTAAAGTGGTAATCTTACAATTATCAACTGCACTTTACCCACACATGTAACCAAAAATATTGCTCGGCACATGTGCGAAAATGTTTCTTCAAAGAATGTGCAAGCGACACATTGGTTGAGAAAACTTTCACCCGCTTTCTTCGAAAAGTACTATTTTGCTTCAAAAGACCGGTTGCAGAAGAATCACCCATATGCATTATACATGAAATACCTCTGAGCTCTGAAAAAAATCAGACATTTTTGTATGGTAGTACGTTGTCGAAAAATGCACTAAAACTATTGTTCCCGAAAAATGCATGTAATTGATCGTTACATCATTGTCCATATGATACAAATAGTTTCGCTTTTTGGAGCGCTGACAAAAAACCGACTAGTCTCAAAGCCGACAGGTCAAAAAACTGACAGTCCAAAAACCGACGGACGAAAAGCGAACAGTCAAAAAGCTGACGCAACAGAAAAAACAACTTGTCCGACTGTACTTTTTTTTCTCTGTCGGCTTTCTGATTTGTCAGTTTTTGACTCGCACCCGTAAATTGTAGACACCGAAAATAAAATTAGCCACTTTTTACAACTATTAATCTTCGTAAATACTGGATAAAACTATTACAACCACATACTTAAATCATGCCGTGTACTAGTAGAAATTCTACTTTTGTAAATATTGTAACGGGTATAAGTCCATACAAATATGTAAACCTCAATAAAGATTATATTACATTACAAGAATTTCAAACGCAATTTGTAAATGTGTAAATCGTTGTCAGTGCACGAAGTTCAATTTTCGCGGGGCTGATTGCTAGCGCTCTGTCCCCCTGCGCGACCCCTCAGGAGACGGCCGCCACTACTGCAGGCTTTGGCGTCGACTAACTCGTCACGACTTTTACAAAATACGGCACGAGATTTGCATAAAAAATAATAAATGAGGGCTTGAAAGAAAGGGCTTACTGTCAGGATTGTGGGGAAACTTCGTTTTCCCGGATCAGTCCAACATCAAAACTGTATTTGATTATTGAAAGTGTCGTCTAAGATCCGTAACAAGCATCTTCAATTTTCAATGTTTTATTTAGATAATGAAAAAAATGTTACACCCACCGACTAAATTTCCCCAAAATTCGCAAGTATTAATCTTCATAATTCACTGCATGAAAGTATCATATCCATATAATTGCAAATCTAATTTGTAAAAGTGTAAGTCATTGTCAGCGCGCGAGGTTTGATTGTCGCGGGGCTGACTACTTGCGCTCTGTCCCCCTGCGCGACCCCTCAGGAGACGGCCGCCATTACTGCAGGCTTTGGCGTCGAGGCGTCAACTAACTCGTGATGACTTTTACAAACTACGGCACGAGATTTGCATAAAAAATAATAAATGAGGACTTGAAAGAAAGGGCTTACTGTAAGGATTATGGGGAAACTTCGTTTTCCCGGATCAGTGCAACATCAAAATTGTATTTGATTATTGAAAGAGTCGTCTGAGATCCGTAATAAGCATGTTCAATTTTCAACGTTTTATTTTGACAATGAAAAAAATGTTACACCCTCCGACAAAATTTCCCCAAAATTCTCAAGTATTAATCTTCATAATTGACTGCATGAAATTATTATATTCCTATAATTGCAAACCTAATTTGTAAAAGTGTAAATCATTGTCAGCGTGCGAGGTTTGATTTTCGCGGGACTGACTGCTAGCGCTCGGTACCCTTGCGCGACCTCCCCACCAGACGGCCGCTATTACAGCAGGCTTTGGTGTCGTCTAACTCGTTACTACTTTTACAACATACGACTCGAGATTGGGATGAAAAATAATAAATGAGGGCTTGAAAGAAAGGGCTTAATATAAGGATTATGGGGAAAGTTCATTCTCTCGTACTGCTGCAGTATCAGAATTGCATTTCTTTACTAAAGAAACATCAGAGATAGACGTTATTTTTATGTTGAAAAAAAATATTGTATTCTCAGATTGAGTTTCCCCACTATTCGCAACTATTAATCTTCATAAATGACTGTATAAAATTATAATAATCCTGGAATTGCAAACGCAATTTGTAAAAATGTAAATCATCCTCAGCGCCTGATGTTCGATATTCGCGCGGTAGACCGATGGCGCGCTATGCCTTTCTGCGGAATATCGCGGAACTATGTTTCTGAGACTTGACAGCCAAGGAGGCCGCCATTATAGCCGGCTCTTACCTCGCTTGCTCTTTTACAAACTACGGCTCGAAATCGGGATGAAATGTAATAAGCAAGGGTTTAAAAAATTCGTCATGCCATCAAGATTGCGGGGAAACTTCATTTTCTGGGGTTAGTGCAGTATAAACGATGTAATTAATGCTTAAATGAATGCTCCGAAATGCCTAAAAAAAAGGTCAACTTTCAACATTTTATTCTGACGCGAAACAAAATTCTACGCTCTCAAACGAAGTTTCCCCACAATATACAAACATTTTACTGTAATAACATATGCATTTCATCGTGGTAATATTAAAATTGAGGCCGTAGTTTGTAAAAGTAAATTACTTCCGGTTTGGAAGTTCCAAAACGGCCATAGATGGCGTGACCGATCCATTTGAGAACACCCTTAAAATGTACGTAATGTATGAAATTTTATACTCAATGTTATGTCGAACTCCTCACATTGCCAAAGCCAAGTATATGACAGTGGTAAAACAGTACTAAAAAAGTACTTCCCAAGTTAGAAAAAGATAACACGAAATTTCAAAAGTACGATTCAGTAAATTTAGTTTCCACATTTTTTATTCTAAATTACAAGAATTAAATTACAATCATTCGAGTCAGACAACATTGTAGTGATTTTATTTTATTTTAGAACATATTTTTTATTTCTGATTTGAATCACTTTGAGGTTTTATTTCTCTGAACAAGAACAATACAAATTAAATCACTGCATGAGATTAAACTTACCGTATGTCGAACAAAGATTTGATAGGATGTCATTTAACGCAATTAATCAAGTTATCTGAGACTGAGGGAGGGAAATAATAGTAAAAGTATCTTGTTTTAGCAATTTACATGTATTACTTAACCAACGACAAAGGGATGATGGCAGCAGATGCCGATGCCATGGTCAAAAAAAACAAAACGATACTAGGAAAATTAATCGCACAGCTGAAGGAATGTAGGTTCACCTTTTTATATGTTGAGCTATGAAGTACATTTCAACAAAAATTGTATCGGGTATTTAAATTTCCAGCACGTGAATGGGACCAACAAATGGAAAAATCCTGCTCAGAGAACGAGGTCGACATTCAATCGGAAACTGAGGGTCAGCTGCAGCATGAAGAGAATGAAGAAATTGTTGGCAATGCTGTACAAGCTGATCATGAGGGCGACGAGGTTTGTGTTGGGGAGCCCGCGATCGACGACAACCAATCAGATGACGAGGCTGACGATTGATGGGAAAAATCTACAGATTACAGAATTTTCAATTTACTATTTTTTATATACATACAGTACATTATGTTTTTGTATAAATAAATATATATATGTTAATAAATTTAATTTCATATTAATAACACCTTTTTTTTATTTCGTATATAAAATAATAAACTAAAATTTAAGGAATAATTTTTTCCACACAATTCCCTTCAATTCTCTAACCTAACCTATAAGGAATCTATATATGTAATATATATTACACTCGGGAATTCTTTGGAATTAGTAAGAATTAAAAGTATAAATTTGAATTCCGCGCAATTCTATTAAATGCTTGAATCTAACCTGCAATGTAAATATTTCAAGGATTCGATTGAATTAGTGGGGATTGAAAATTTGATTCCCAATTACAGTAAATTTCAGCCAATACCGTCAATAAAGGGATTGAATGGAATTCAAATTCGTCAATCCCTTTCAATCCCTTACCGTTTGCTGGGTAAGCTAACTCAGGGACAGTAAAAATTACAAAAGAATGGCAACACGACAGAACTTGTAACGGTAAGAATTACCAATTAAAGCACATTCGTGTATTATTCATCACGTTAGGTCAATACACCGGAAAACTAAACCCAGAAAAAAATGAAATTCACCTACCCGGAGAAATAAAAGTCGATTTCGATAAGGGAAACTACGCAGCGCTTGGAATCAAAACGTACATATGGATACCGCCATCATCATTAACAGAAACAACTGCCACAACAGCAACATCAACACCAGCATTAATACGATAACAACAACGACAACGACAACGACAACATCAACAACCACCCCAAAGACTATAATAATATCGGATTCTAGTTGTAGAACACAAGAAACATGGAACCCCGATAACGTATATGAGACTAACAATACAGAATATGCACCAATATTTACATCTATACACACCTTCATAAGCGAGAATAAAAATACGATACAAATTGGAACAGTTGGTCTGTATGGCCTAGGGACAACCATGCTACTGATAATATTAGGAGTGAAGTTACGAAACAGAAATAAGGCTCAGGAATACAAAAGAAGCTACATTAAAGAAGATAGACAGAACGACACGGTAACATTAATAGATAGCATTTATCATGCACCAACTAATACAGAACGAATAACACACGAAATAAGAGCTGAACACTTCAAAACTAGAACAATGATAAACCTAGAGGAAGACGATTACGAGCCAATGTATCAGCAACTAAGCGCACTCACTATAGGCATGTAACATTCAATCCGACAATAACAATAAAAACTACCACCGATAAAAACATGGAATTAAACACAGGGATATACGACACGCCGAAAAACATTCCAATCCGACAAAACACGTAATAATTCGGGAAGATCAAAATGGCTTTTACAAGTATTATTTTCTATTCTTTCATAATATCTAGTCTTCTGGAGCCCTTGGGAAACATCACATAGCCTCCGCAAACATTAGTATCTGATAATATTACGAATAGTGAAGGAACAAAGAATATGTCTCATTTTATTAATTTTCTATATTTGTCAAACAATTAGAATATATAAATAAAATAAATAAAATAAAAACTTGAGCACACCGACGTATACATATAACAAAGATAATATACAAATGATATGTTTTGTTATTTAATCTTTCATTAAAAATTAAATAGACGTAACGATAAAAACTATGATGTCGAAGTGTACGCACCTCTCCTAAGGAATAACTTTAATAAAATAAAAGAAACACACTACAAATCACCATCTAAAGAAGCTCATTTAGTACAAGAAAAATTCAAATGTGTCACAACACCAATACACTACATAATGGATTATCGTGTAATTTGTAAAAAGTGTTATAGCAAAATAAACAAAAATAACAGAATGGGTTATTGGAAAACGAACAGACGGCACAGATGTATGGAAATTAAAGCATGTAACATCTTGTGCGAAAAATGCAATGACGTAACACATTGCCTAAGAAAATGTAATTCCTGCAATAATAATATAGCAGTGATAAACGACATCAACAATTGTAACAGTTGTTATTTCTACACACAAATGGCAAAAGGAACATTAAGTCTACCCAGCATCAGCGAAAGAACTAGAAAAGACGAACAAACTCCATTACACAGTAGAAAAGAAGAAACTTGGGATTAATATAGACACACGCAAGTCTAAGAAAATATCCTATAAAAACAAAAAAAAATCCTTTATGTACAAATAAAATTTACTTATTGTAATAATAAAAAACATATTAGTATAAAGAAACGTTTTGTACAACTCCTTAATCATACCTCAGAAATGTTATAATAATTTGTATTTATTTATCTATTTATTTATTATTATTTTTCTTCTCTTTCCACTTTTAGACGTAAAAATTCATTAGATAATAAGGGTTGCGCCAGAGCCAAGCCGAAAGGCAGGTAAAAATATTACCATACCATAGAGGAAGGTAGTGCGTAGATTCATTTGACGGGAGTCAAATCTCGCCATGTCGATAAGTGAATCGAAAACTTCGCAACAATTTTTTTTGTAATTTTTTTTTTCTCCAACGTGTTTTTCGACTCAAAAGGACAACAATCATAACATACGAAAAAAAGTCAAAACAATCATAACATACGAAGGAAACGTACAATGATCACAAGCTCACAATGAAGTATGTGTATGTATTTATATACAGGTTGGCCGAATTATCTAAAGACATAGAAATATCTCGAGAACTATGCACAGAATCAAAAAAGGTGTGGGATGAAAGTTGTTGGACACGAAGGGGGGGCATCCAGTGATAATGAAATTGACCCCCAGGGGTGGGGGAGGGGGAAATGCAATAAAACTTAACTAGGAACCTCCATTTTTTATTGCAGATTTGGATTCTCCGGAAGAAAGTATACCAATTTGACCTAGGAGCTATTGCATTTTGGTTCACAGGTGGCACTGTAATCGATAAAAATCCAAATTTATCTGAAGACATTGAAATATCTCGAGAACTATGCACAGAAACAAAAAAGGTGTGGGATGAAAGTTGTCCGACACGAAGGGGGGCATCTAGTGATAATGAAATCAACCCCCTCCCCCACCCCCTGTGGGAGGGGGGATGGGGGACAATAAAACTTAAATAGGGACCCCCCATTTTTTATTGTAGATTTGGATTCCTCGGAAAAAAGTGCACCAAGAGTAGCAAGGGAAGTACTAGACCGTGATTCCAATGGTCGGTGGATTGGTAGAGGTGGCCCCATTAAGTGGCCGGCGAGGTCACCTGATTTAACATCCTATACATCGGATTTCTTCCTATGGGGTTACCTAAAAGGTGGGGTTTATGAACAAGTACCAAAGACTCGTGAAAACATGGTGGAACGCATTAGAACGCTTGCGCAGAAATTTCTGCAGATATGATACTATCCTGTATAAAGTCATTTGAAGAAAGAATAAATAAATGCATTGAAGTGGATGGTCAACATTTTGAACATTTACTCAAGTAAGTGAACAGTGAGAGGCAAGGGGACTCACGTGAAACAAGCACCACAAAGGGAACAGAAAAATACTACGTCCACGTCGGTGTTCCTGGGTAACGCTAAATGCATTTTTCCCGACTTTATTAGAATGACCGTATTCCATATCCGCTAGGCGGGGCGAAAGTTGTCAATTCCGTCTCAGTGCCCGTGCGCATGCGCACTTCGTTCTCATTACTCCCGTGGGACGAAAAGTGCTACCCGCGGGAGTAATGGATGCAGCCAGGAAAAAACTAGCGTATACTTCACGAGAGGAATGCGCGCGCACCCGTGAGAGAGCTGCCCTCGCTTCGCTCGCGCAGCAAACCTTCCACTCGGGGATCACGCTCTTTCCTCCCTTAAAGCTTAATATACTATTTTTGACACACAACCAAATCCATGATTGTTTTTCAGATAATTTCCATTATAGCGGCTAGACAACATATTACAAGAATAATATAAAGTCAAAGAAAAACGACCATTTCGTAGTGGTGGCATTTAATAGTATTTTTAAAATAAAAGACGTCTACTATTATTTATCAGATGTGATGTGAATTCCGGAGACGTCGAATTTTAGGGATTTTTTACTTTCGCTTTTTGTCGACTACAGCGTCACCTGTGAACCACAATGTAATAGCTTCTAGGTCAAGTTGGTGTACTTTTTTCCGGAGAATACAAATCTGCAATAAAAAATAGAGGTTCTTATTTAAGTTTTATTATTTTTCCCCCACCCCACCCCCAGGAAGTGGATGAGGGGTCAATTTCATTATTACTGGATACCCCCCTTCGTGTCGAACAACTTTCATCTCACACCTTTTTTGATTCTGTGCATAGTTCTCGAGGTATTTCAATGTCTTCAGATAAATTTGGATTTTTGTCGATAACAGCGCCACCTGTGAACCAAAATGCAATAGCTCCTAGGTCAAATTGGTATACTTTTTTCCGGAGAATCCAAATCTGCAATAAAAAATGGAGGTTCCTAGTTAAGTTTTATTGTTTTTCCCCCACCCCCAGTAGGTGGGGGAGGCGGTCAATTTCATTATCACTGGATGCCCCCCTTCGTGTCGAACAACTTTCATTGCACACCTTTTTTGATTCTGTGCATAGTTCTCGAGATATTTCTATGTCTTCAGATAAATCGGCCACCCTGTAAATGTCATTTGACAGGTACCGGGACATTTTTTGAGGTATGTTGACAGATACCGGGATATTTGGCAGTTTTGGGGACTGTCCCCAAGTCATATATTTTTCGAGACCTCCGGAACCTGCCATCGTATATATAATGGTGGATTTCGGAACAGTACAAATTACATAACAGTATTACAATGTACACCCATGTGCAATGATTCTGTCGCTAGATATTTTTCACCAGAACGGGAATGCACGTTGCGACTGACGCTTTATGATAAACGACTTTTCGCCGTTCGATTCAAAATTGTGTTTTGAAGCTGTCATTATGTAACCTTCCAATACATAACCGCGTAAATAGATAATAGCAGGTTATAGTTAATTTGTATGAGCTTCTAAACACAAATAATTAAAAATTGATACTAAATGAAAACTGTTTGTGAACGTGATTTATAAAATTTTTACATCTTTTTATACATTTTCATATACATTTTTTACATCTTTGAAAACAGTCACCAAATACAAATAGATTTTAAATAAAAACGAAAGACAGAATAATTCTACACAAATGTAGGTTAACTGGGTTATGTTCGGTCTTTAATAAACAGCCTCCATCAAATGTAATGTAGTAATTTTGACATTTTTATTTAATTTTGTTAATCAAACACGTGTAATACATAACAACACATAGATACTGACATCTAACACATACAATGAGATATATATAACGAAAATATAATGTTGGCAGGAAGAAACATAACAATTGTTATTCAACAAGGGGATAATATGGCCCTCGATATGATATTGGGCACATCAATTGTCCATTGGAGTCAAACAGTACCTGGAATATTAATTTTATATGATGCTCTTTTATACTGCAAAAAATTGCAAATATAATACAAATTTCTAGTTGGAAAGCAGCTTACTTCACCGGGTGGGATTGTGTCGTTCAAAAATGGTATAATAACCGTCCACTTCCCCATGAAATCGAAGTCCGCTCTATCCATCGTTAACGGATCTTTATTTTTAATGCGTTTCATTTCATCCTTTACAGATTGAAATAATGTTTTGAATTCTTGAACTGAAAATTTATAACAATATGAAGTGAATATATACAATTTATTAGATATATGACATAAACAGAGTAATTGAAACTAACCTCTCTTTCGAGACTGGTAACGACTATTGTAGTTACGGGTAATACAACGCCATGCTCGATTTTTTGCGCGTTGTGAATCGCACAAGCTATTATTCCATTCGAATAAGCATCTGTGGGATGTTATTTCACGAGCGAGATACTTTTCCATTTTCAATGTAAATAAGTATCGTGACTTATACTTGTATATAGGCTATGTGAGCAAAACAATGTAGTATAACATGAAGTTGTCAATAATTTCGATAATATATTGAATCGAATTAATTTGAATTCGGGCGCTGAGAATTATTTTTATTCTTAATAATTTCAAATTTGTGCTTCAATATTTATCAAAGCAAAAAGTAGTTGCAACCTTCTGTAAATATGCCATTCATGGTTGGGAACTCGAAAAAAGTAAGCAACGTTTTTACAATACCAATGCACTTAATGAATACTAACAACCGAGGCGATGCGTAACTCAGTAAATTTATGATTAATCTTATGCAAAATATATTATAATTGACTTGTTACTAACTATACCATTATTATTTAATGTAATACATTGAATGTAACACAAAGTCAATTGGAATATATACTATAACATGAAGCTGTCAATAATTTCGATAATATATTGAACCGAATTAATTAGAATTTGGGCGCTGATTTTTATTCTTAATAATTTAAAAACTTATGCTTCGATACTTATCAAAGCAAAAAGTAGATTGTAACATTCTGTAAATTTGCCTTTCATGGTTTGAAACTCCAAGAAAGTAAGCAACGTTTTTACAATATCAATGCACGTTAATGAATACTAACAACTTAAGCGATTGACAACTTCATGTTATACTACATTGTTTTGCTCACATAGCCTATATACAAGTATAAGTCACGATACTTATTTACATTGAAAATGGAAAAGTATCTCGCTCGTGAAATAACATCCCACAGATGCTTATTCGAATGGAATAATAGCTTGTGCGATTCACAACGCGCAAAAAATCGAGCATGGCGTTGTATTACCCGTAACTACAATAGTCGTTACCAGTCTCGAAAGAGAGGTTAGTTTCAATTACTCTGTTTATGTCATATATCTAATAAATTGTATATATTCACTTCATATTGTTATAAATTTTCAGTTCAAGAATTCAAAACATTATTTCAATCTGTAAAGGATGAAATGAAACGCATTAAAAATAAAGATCCGTTAACGATGGATAGAGCGGACTTCGATTTCATGGGGAAGTGGACGGTTATTATACCATTTTTGAACGACACAATCCCACCCGGTGAAGTAAGCTGCTTTCCAACTAGAAATTTGTATTATATTTGCAATTTTTTGCAGTATAAAAGAGCATCATATAAAATTAATATTCCAGGTACTGTTTGACTCCAATGGACAATTGATGTGCCCAATATCATATCGAGGGCCATATTATCCCCTTGTTGAATAACAATTGTTATGTTTCTTCCTGCCAACATTATATTTTCGTTACATATATCTCTTTGTATGTGTTAGATGTAAGTATCTATGTGTTGTTATGTATTACACGTGTTTGATTAACAAAATTAAATAAAAATGTCCCATTAATAGCGTCACTACGTATTACTACATTACATTTAATGGAGGCTGTTTATTATAACCCAGTTAACCTACATTTGTGTGGAATTATGCGGTCTTTCGTTTTTATTTAAAATCTATTTGTATTTGGTGACTATTTGCAAATATGTAAAAATGTATATCAAAATGTATAAAAAGACGTAAAAAATTGTAGAAATCACGTTCGCTAATGGTTTTCATTTAGATTCAATTTTTAATTGTTTGTTTCGAAGCTCATACAAATTAACTATAACTGGATAATACAACAGTAAGCCTTAGTTTTAGTAATTTATGCCGTTTCCACGAGCAATTAAGATTGCCTGAAGTCGTCGACGCATCGACTGAACTAATGCCCGGCAATAGTCTGGCCGTTGCAGAAGATTATCCCAGGATAATTGAACTCTTCGCACCAAATCTTCCCGCCGCTCTGCATATTGCGGTTTCCAATCTTTCACGATTTGAGACCAAAGATTTTCGATCACATTAAGATCAGGTGACCGCGGAGGCCAATTTAAGCGTATAAACTCTGGATGCCTATTATACCAGTCTCTTGTAACGTGCGCTGTATGTATTGGATTGTTGTCCTCAACGATAGTAATTATGGGATAAAGGTTTTCTGGATACCTTGCACGGACAGATGGAAGCATAATATCGTTCAGTATGGCAGTATACTGAATGGCATTTAATATCCGGTCAATTTCGACGATGTCGTCTGGTCCATCGGCTGACATCCAACCCCAAAATCCCGCAGTTATACGTCCGCTAGCCGATCTAGGTAGTAAATTACTGGCTTCGTATCGTTCGTTATCTAAGCGCCACACTCGATAACGGCCATCGGCGTCAGAAGAAAAAGTTTTCTCGTCCATCCAAATTACTCTAGACCATTCTTCGTCTGTGATGTTTTGATGGTCCAGAGCAAAGTTAATTCGACGTTGTTTGTTCTGTTCCGTCAAGTATGGTTTTTTCGCTGCTTTTCGGCAACGAAAACCGACATCATAAAGTCGCCTTTGAATCGTCGAACCTGAGACGTTCAAATTTAATGCGTCTGGGATTTGATTGGCAGTTTCAAACGGATCCGCTGCTAATGTTTGGATAATGCGTGCATCGTCTTCTGGGGAAGTTTTTTTCTGCGATATATTATATTTACGCAAATCCTCAAGTTGGTAATTTCCCATGTTGTATCGATTGATCCATCTTTGTGCTGTTCTTAACGAACAATGCACAGTATTTGCTATATCTTGCGAAGAATGGTTCAAAGCACAAAGGGCAGATATAACTTGCAAGCGTGAAATACCTGTTTTCATTAGCCATTATATTTCGAGCACTGGAAAAAATATACTAATGATGAAACACTAAGCCTGATAATAGACTTGAAAATAAAAATGTTTTGAAAAATATTAATTTTACACTGATTTTTTACAATATCTTTTTGTAACGTTTAGAGATTACTAATAACCTAACAAACGCAGGTGAGATCATTTATAAATAATGCTCGGAAATATATATTACATTGACTTACTTAAACAATCTTTAAACAATCCTGCTATTACTTTTCACACGTATTCACGAGGCTGTTTTGGAAGGTTACATAATGACAGCTCTCCAAAAGACAATTTCGAATCGAACGGCGAAAAGTCGTTTAACATAAAGCGTCAGTCGCAACGTGCATTCCCGTTCTGGTGATACCTGGCGACAGAATCATTGCACATGGGTGTACACTGCTAGTTACAAGGACATTTTTGTCATGTATAACTGCAGTTACAAGGACATTTTTGCCACGTAAAATGGCATTTGCAGGGACATTATTAAAATATACACTGGTAGTTACAAGGATATTTTTACCATGTAAAACGGCAGTTACAAGGAATTAACACGGGCACGATGGGTGAAAATAATAATTTTGTCGGTTTTATCGATTTAGTAGTTTATAATTTACGGTCAAGGTTGATTAAAATACTTATTTTGTTAATTCCAACGTATTTGAAGTTAAACGTAAGTATATATAATTAAAAACTGACAAAATAAGCATTTTCTCCTATCTTCCCGTGTTAATTCTTGATGTTAGTCTAGTTACTTTTAGTTGTACATTAGGCCGAAAATGGCGCTTGCCGTCGGCCTTAACAGGGCGAATACAAGTGGGGGAAAGTGAAGTTCATCTTTGAGATATCCCACGTGTGGGGTTCGACTGTATGTACTTATCATCGGTTGTTACATATTAGGGATGCAATATCGACGGAAAAGTATCGATATTTTGTATCGATACGTATCGTATACTCTAATATCGATATACAAAAATATCGAAGTTCAAAATATCGATATTACTAATATCGATACAATTTTAAAGGTTCGGTTTGGAAATGCCTTACCGGCGTTAATTAGATGTAAGTAGGGCAAAAAAACTCATTTTATGCATATATACAATGTGTGGAACCAAACGAGAATTTTCAAAAAAGTTGTAAATTTAAAATAGCTCATGTTCAATTACGAAATTCAGTAAAGTCTCGGTATATTCGCCTGATCGGTTCCTCGCATTCCCCTCAAGTCCCGTTATATTTACCAAAGAAAGAGGAGCGTCGCTTCGCCCAATCCGCTCAGTCACGTTATATTCGTGACGATACATTACCCCACTACTGCGCTCCCATTGCCTCACAGAGCGCCCGCGCAGAGGCAGCAGCCCACATGGTGGGTGAAAAGGAAAGTGGCGACTTGTAAATATATGGATACTGAAGCGGGTAATTATACCGGGACGTAAATATAGCAAGACCTAAATATATACCGTGACTCTACTGTATACTCCCGCAAAGGGTATTCCCGAGAGATAGGCGAAAAGCCCCTGTCAAAGATTCGTAAACATGACTATTGGAAATATTTATTAGACCCACACAAATAAGATTTCCATTGTTTACATTTCCCCTCCTCCTCCAAAGCCACCACCCCCTTCGTTAGAGCAATCACATTTAATTTTTCAACTTTTTTTTTCCTGGCCTTGAAAATAATTTTCAATTCTGATAAAAAATTAGATATTAACTAGAGTCCGTATCATGTCGCCTGATTTTTTTCAAAAGTGTTGGAGTTTACTAAAAAGGTAAACAGAATAAAAAATATTTAAAATTGCTGTGGATTTAAAATAATGAAAGGTACAGCAATGTAATACAACTTGAAATATGTATTTTTCCTGCATTTTTAAGAATATATGACAAAAAATCATTTTTTTATGGTGGAAGACTCTCAAAATCGAAAATACCACGTTTTTTGAACTTCCTATTCTTCTGTAGGAACTCCAAAAAACTGACAAGATTTACAAAATTTCAGAAATATATTTTAGATCAATCTTAAGATACATGAATTTTTTCAGAATTTTTGAAGTCATGTTGAAGGTCGAAAATTTTGAAAAACGTCTACTTTAATAATATATATTATTTTCTAATCAATCATATGAACTTGCAATGAAGACTGCAAAAATTCTGAAAATAGTCAAACAGCTCCAAATATCTGAATTATTTCAAAGTTTTCATCGCAAATTACAGGTTCGATTAGAAGATAATATACATTATTAAAACAACAGTTGCTCGACCTTCAAAATGACTCGAAAAATTCTGAAAATGTCGAGAATCTTAAGATTTATCTAAAATATATTTCTAAATTTTTGTAGATTTTTTCGTTTTTTGGAGCTGCTGGAGAACAGAAAAAAGGTAAAAAAATCATAGTTTTTTTTTTAATTTTTGAGAATTTTCTACTATAAAGAAATGATTTTTTAACAATATATTCTTAAAGATTAAGAGAAAATACATATTTTAAGCTGCATTTATTTATTGTAGCTTTCACTACTTTTTTTTTGCCTTGTTAGCAAACTTAAAAAATTTCGAGAAATATAAGGTAACATGATACTGGCATCTAGTTAATGTCTAATTTTTTCAGAACTTTTGAAAATTATCTTCAAGGATAGAAAAAAAAAAGTTGAAAAATTGAATGTTCTTGCTTAAACGAAGGGAGAGGAGGCTTTGAGGAAATCTTATCTTTTTTGGTCCAATAAATACTTCCAATGCGCAGATGGGTGTTTTCATGTTCCACTGATTCCACTGATTTCCAGTGGAGGCGTTGATGGTGGCGGACATTTTGCCGTCATGTATCGATGACCGATATTGGCGCATCCCGTATCGATACAGGTCAGAGGGGTGACACTGCTGCTGTATTCCCTATAGTATATGGGTTCTCTTCGTGACCTCCCAGTCACCCCCCCCCCCCCACATATCTCAAAACTTCATGTATCCAGATGGCGTTTGCAGTCAAGTGCTCGGCGAGCTTTGGCATGATAATCCTAACGCCCGTTTAACTAACATACGTGCACTCTAGATGCTTACAATCGCCGATACGGGGTCTAGGTATCGAACTCCGTAGTTCTTCACCACTTTAACAAAAATACGTGCACCAGGTGTTTAGGGTCACCGATTACGGGGTCTAGTTATCGCACACCGTAGTTCTCCAGCTTTTAATTAAAAGACGTGTACCAGCTGTTTAGAGTCGCCGATTTCTGGATCTAGGTATCGCGCACCGTAGCTTTTCAACTCTTCGATTAAAATACGTGCACCAGGTTTTTAGAATCATCGATTACGGGGTCTAGGTCACCTAGACCACTTGACCGTCGACCCCAAACTCCTGGTGCACATTTTTTAGATAAAAAGATGAAAAACTATGGAGCGCGATTCCTAGATACCGTAATCGCCGACCTTGAATACTTCGTGCACGTATTTCAGCTAGAATCGTGAAAAACTCACACTTTTTTTTCACTTTAAATATTACATGTACACCCACGTTCATTAATTCTCGGAGGGAATCCCCGTGGTTGTCTTTGTTGCTCACATAAAGTATATAGGCAAAAACAAGGACAAAAGTGGGGATTCCCTCCGTGAATTAATGAACGTGGGTGTACATACTATTGTAGTGAAATTATAGATACTACTTTTCCTTGTTGGGGCATATTCAATTACTACAAGTAAGTATATTTAATGCTATGATTTTTTTGTGAAGTTCGTAAAATGCTGACAAATTAAAATATAAATGTGATAAATTTTGCACGCAGAGTCTCCAAAAAGCTACTTATCCAAATTCCGTGTGTGGATTTTCCACACTCGGATAAATTCGAGTGTGGACGTTTCCTCGCATCCACGTACAACCTGTCGGGCCTGATACCTAGTCCCCATAATCGGTTACCCTAAACACCTGGTGCATTAAAAAGTGCGGAACGCGATACCTCGAGACCGTAATCAGGAAAACATTTGTGCGTTGGTTGCGCAGCACATGTATACTGGCGCCATTTAGATAAAACCTGGCTTTTAACCCCACTTATCTCGACTCCAAAATGGTTATCAAACTACGAAATAATCTACGCCCACGCTACGAAGGAGTTTCGGGCAGGCCGCGCCAAAGGAGGTATACTCGTCGCTTTCAACGGTTCACTCTTCAAGCATTTTGTAATACACACTTCACCTGAAATCATCCGCTTAAAAATGTCCGACATTGTAGTTGAGTTTATTGTTATCGCGTGCTATTTTCCACCAAATATAGACATTGTGTAAAATTCCCTATTTGTGGATTTTACTTCTCCTGAACACTTCGCAAATTTTACAAGAACGAACAGACAAAAACAAAAGTATAAGAACTTCGGTAAATAATCGTTCACAAAAAAATATATAATGATTGTGGTGAAATCGAAAATAATAAACAATTTTATTTATATTATAATACAAAAACTTTGTTTTAACATTAATTAATTCAACCGCGAGAGAGAGAAAGAGCCCGATACTAACTTGTATTTATCAATTTTTCTTGATTGCGTCGCATCGTGGCGTAGACCCAGTTGTCGTCCTTGTATTTGTCAATTTTTCTTGATTACGTCTAATCGTGGCATAGGCCCAGTAATCGTCCCTTGGAAAATGATCGAAGGTGAACCAATTACGCCAAATCGCAAGCGTCGCTGGTAGAATAGCCATCTTTGTGCAGATACGTGGCATCTGATCTGGCCATGTTGAATTTTCGAATTTCCTCGGTATGGGCGGCGAAACGAATCTTTTGGAGAGACCAAAATTCTTTTAGATATATCGGAACCACCCTCTTGGTTTTTTGGACACGGTGTATCTCCTGAAGCAGCAGAAGCTTGGCGTGGCTTGGCGCGTGCGATGAAATTCTCCACGGTAACCAATGCCGAGATGACTCAGTCCCGCACCAAGACTCCCTTATCGGGTTTCGTCTTTCAACTGACTACCGCGGCGGTACTCCTAGCCTCCCACCACATGGCCAATCGGCGTGATAGAGCATCCGAAGTCCATAAATTATATAGAATGAAGACACACTCGTTGTCCTTCTGCCGTACGCATGATGTCGGGTACCGCCGTATGCCACTAGAGTGCGCTGTCGCTCGATTTACCATGCTTAGAGACCGTCCCTACCTACCGCTCTTTCTCTCTCCTTCTCTTTCTCTCTCTTACATAAAGCTCATGTTACAATTGTGTGCCGTTTAAACGATCTAAACACCGTTTTTTAAAAAATCCGAGAATTGTTCCCGTATTTACCTTTAATTATAGGTGGCGATTTCAATGCACGTATTGGCGCTGCATACAGTGCAAATGATTATTTACTTTCTATTAATGGCAATCCCCTAATAAACAGAAGACCTTTGGACACAGAAGTCAATTACCGTGGAAAAAAACTTCTTGAAAAGTTTGATGAAAACTGTTTGATAATATTAAACGGCCGATATCCGAGTGATATACCAGGTCAATACACTTATTTCGGTTATAACAATAATAATAGTACCATTGACTTTGCGGCATGCAATTGGTTTCATCTTAATTTAATACATGACTTCAGTGTCCTCGATCTTCCTTCGCGCTCTAATCATTTACCAGTTAGCGTAATGTTCACCCACGATATACCTGTAAACATAGAAGCAAATAACGCTTCAGTTGTTTCTGCTATAAAATGGAATGATCAACTTGTAGGTGAATACGCTTCAAATATGTTCATTAACGATAATGATACTTTTTTCAGTGATGATACTAATGCTATGAATAACAATATTATTGACACGATTAGAGAAGTGTCAACAAATTTGGGAATGAGTCGAAATACACAACCTACGAGAAAATTGAAACATAAAAAACCGTGGTTCGAACACGAATGTCTTGCGCAGAGAAAATTTGTAAGAAGTTGCTTGAGGAAATGCAGGAGCAATGCGGACAGAAATGATTTAATAATGCAAGAATACCTCCAAAGTAAAAAACAGTACTGTAATCTCCTGAAAGAAAAAGAACGCATATACCAGAATAAAATCGCTTTATCAATTTCAAATTGTCGAAATTCTAAACTGTTTTGGAACACAATAAATAAATACAGACCTAAATCGCACAAGAATAATACTATTGACCGCGTACAATGGCATAGTTACCACCTTCAACTTTTCCCCCCTCAGGTAGCTCTATCACCTGTTTCGATTGTATTTGACTCAAATTATAACTATACTCTTGATCATTCCATAACACCGCAGGAAATAATAACAAGTTTAAATAAATGTAAAAACGGAAAATTTCCGGGCTCTGATGGTGTAAGCTATGAATTTTTTAAATGCCTTCCTCATAACTGGTTACTTTACTTAGATAATCTTTTTAATAAAATTTTTGACCAAGGAATAGTTCCTGAAGTCTGGACCGAGATTACTGCATGCATGTTGTTTAAAAAAGGTGACGCAAAAGATCCGTCTAACTATCGGTGCATTGCTTTAATAAACTCCATGGTAAAAATTTTTACACAAATTTAAAATGATCGATTGCAATCTTGGTGCGAGAGCAATAACAAACTCCCTGAATTTCAATCTGGTTTCCGGAAAAACAGAAGTTGCACGGATAACATATTTGTTTTATCTTCAATAGTCCAAGTTCATTTAAATCGTCCTAAGAGAAAAGTGTTTTGCCTTTTTGTCGACTTTATGAAGGCATTCGATATGATTGATCACAATATTTGATGGCAAAAATTAGCAAGCATTGGAATCTCGCCAAAAATTATTAAAGTTTGTCAAAACCTGTACAACAATGCGAAAATATCGGTCCGAACTAATGAAGGGTTATCAGAGCCCGTGGGTGTGTCTAGAGCGGTGCTGCAGGGTGAGACTCTCAGCCCACTGCTTTTTTCTCTTTTCATCGCAGACTTAGAAATTTATTTCAGAGATAACAAAGCTCGAGGAATTTCAGTTAACTATAAACAAGATATTTTATGTATAGCATATGCAGATGACCTCGTTATATTTGCGGATACTCCGCAAGATCTTAAATGTAAAATTAAAATTCTCGAGTCGTACTGTAGATTAAATACTCTATATATCAACAAAGTAAAATCTGAAATTCTGATCTTTCATAAAGAGAAGAATCCGGTGGGTCTGAGGTTCACATGTAATGGCGAACCTCTAGAAATAGTCAGAGAATTCAGTTTTTTAGGCTGTACATTTTCGGCCTCTGGGCTATTTGTTATACAGGTTAAAGAAGCCAAATGTCATACACAGGTAGCAATAGGCGCAGTATTAAGTATTTTAAAATCGACAAAATCAGACGCTTGGTCAACAAAAGCGTCAAAGGCAACAATGCCTATTCCAGACACTGGCCGCTAGTGTACTCCTATATGGCTCTGAAATCTGGGAATTGCGTTACCGTGACGACTTCAACAAACTGCAGACCATGTTTTATAAAGGAATACTAAATTTACCATCTTACTGCCCTAATTACGTGGTTAGATTAGAAGTAGGAACCTCGCCGTTAGCCGGCGAAGTCATAAAACGATCACTTAACTGGGTAGGAAAACTATTACGCACGAAGGACACGAGATATCCCAAAATATGTTTAAAGCGATTAATTGAGCTCTCTCAAAATTCAAACATTTCTGCAAGCTATAATTGGTATTTGCAACTGTTAAATATTTGCGAAAATCTGTCTTCTAACATCAGTCAACGTATTTGCGACCCTAAAGAAATAAATTCTTTGCGTTCGAATGTATATACGGCATATGGCAATGAGATTAGGAAAGATGACAACAATAGGCTACTTCAATCAAGCCTCCAAGTTTACCCCTTTTTGAAATTGTCTAATACACGTCAAAATTTTCTGTTAATGAATGTACCTTTTCACTTAACGCAATTATAGTACAGTCTATCACAAAGCTTCGTTGTGCTGGAACCACGATGCACCAAAAGTGCACTTTATAAAGTGTCCATGCATTTCAAGTAAGAGTAAGTAAAAATGTTCCCGAGATACTACAAAATTGGCGCCAATCGCCGCAGCCTTGAAGGCTTTAAAAATCGTAAGTTTTACATGATTATTATTATTATATAAATTACATTTCTTAATTTCTATTACAGTGGAACCCCTCTTATTCTAACTATAGAAACAAATTTCTGTTTTACAATTTCGAATTTTAATTCACTATTTTACTACTATGTAATATTGATTACTGTATTTACAGCATCATTTTTTTATGGCTGCATATGTGTACGTATGCATTTGCAATTTAAATGACTGACGTCTCTCTTTCTCTCACACTCTCTGCTACCACCGCGAATATGTTTCAGCATGTCTCACCTAGGTCAATTTGACATCTTCGTTTCGTCTCAAGGGGGTGATCTCTGCAGATATGTAATCCTGTTGTCATTGACGTGCTTGTAACCTTTGTAATAAAGTAAACTACATACACATATTAAATTAAAATGTTTTCTTATTAATTTATTCATTAAGCATAAAAGGGTTTGACAGCCCTTAATGCAAATTAGATACGTCTGCATTTAAACGGGCTAATGTCATTTGCCATTTGATGGAATCAAAGTGATGCTTTGTAGGCTATATCTTTTTTTAAATACAGACCTGTCCGACTGGCTTATGGGAAACGCCAAGCGATAAGAAGCTCTGATCTTCATGGCTGTTTAGATGATTAGAGTTGAACTCAGCATCTTCAGATGCACAATTTGGAACTGAATTGATCGAGGAAGGGTCGCAGTGAGACTTGACAGAAATCACTCGTACTTAATAGCTCCGTTTCTACCCAGGGAATGATCTTTGCAGTTCTATAGCACCATTGACATCGACACGATTATCCGGATGGTATTAAGGGCCCTCGAGCGCGCCGAGCGGTCCCGCCTGTGACGTCAGAGGCGAAAAAACTTTGCGCCGTGAAATTGGTGATTTTCGAGGGATTTTCGCGATTTTTTTTGCAGAAATCGGTTTCTCGTATCGAGGAGTAGAGATTAAAATAGCATAAAAAAGATTGTTAGCTTATAAATAGGAAAAATAAAGCATCAAAGTTTCACAGCGGCCATCTCTTTGTCTAACTTCAGGCGATCGACATAAGACCTTCTCTTTCTAGATTGCTCCGCTCACTCATGCTTCGAGACTGTCTCACTTGCTCGGAATAGAAAGACACTCGCTCCCTCTCTCTCTCTCTCTCTCTCTCTCTCTCTGCTTCCGTAAGAGAGTGCAGGCGACTAGCCGTGCGTTGTCGTTACGAAAAATTCATGCATTTTTGCGAATGTGGCCGGGGAACAAAGTTCCGAAGATCAACATACCCCCCGACAGGCCAAAATTTGCATATAACATGGCTCCAGCGTGATTTTCTTCCTTTTGTCTTTTAAAATTTGGCAAAAAGAAAGCGAATTAAAATACGTTAGACTCACGCAATATCGAAATTTTAGCCTTTCGGGGTTTTGGTTTTCGGAACTTTGTTTCCCGGCGGCGAAATGCCAAATGTGCAAGAACGATATGTATACAGTATATATAAGTATACATTTGCCCCCCCCCCCCCTTAGGGAGAAGGAAAAATGTATATTTTTATTTATTTTTTCTTTTTTTTTCATATCGGGGTCTGGGCCCCCGGGGCATTCTCCACGCATTGCGGAAGAAGCGCGCCATATGATCCACATAGTGGCGATGCCTCGCCGCCTCCTGCTTCTCCCGAACCCGTTTGCCTCCACGGACCCTGGGGCCCCTCGGATGACGCTGAAACAATACAAACATATTATAAGCAAAAAACACGACAATAAGCAGTTATAGAAATAAAATATTTAATCGCACCAAACAATAAACATATTGCATCTAAATTTGATGAGGAAATGCGTCATCGCTTTTAAAAATAGTAAAATGACGGTTATATAATTAAAAATCTGCAATAAATAGGAATGCATAATCTACAACTATTTGTGCGATGAAATAAATAATAAATATATTGTATATATTTTTAATATATTATTTTAATGTAATATATTAATTTTTATATGATATAATAAATTTTATATAATATTTTAAATATATTGTATATATATTATTGTATTAAAAAAATTAGTAAAATTTATTGTAGATATGTACCAACGTATTTTTCTAGTTCAATTTTTAACAGTAATCTAAGCACTGACCGAACAATATAGTAAAATGTACTATATTTTAAATAACTATTCGACTAGTCGAAATTACTTTTGCTTGTAGTATACGCGTAGTCCAAATAACTTTGACAGCTTCGTATAACTGTAACTTTTAACAACGTATCTACTTGCAGGTACTACACGTATATGATCAGTATATTTTACTATTTTCCTTCTCCCAGTCGGTAGCTTACCATTCAAAATTCAACTACAAACGCGATCCTAATTATCTACCAATCAACTTCTGTCATTTATATCATCGGACAAATAGTTGCAGACTATTTATAGAAATTTTCAAGCGTATAACCGTCATCTTTTTATTTTTCTGCGTAATCTATATAGATGCAGTGTGTTATCATCATGTATTACACTGCGTAATGAAAAATCATTCTGAAGCTATTTGTGCGATGAAGTTGTTTGAAAGATATTTACTATTGTGTTTATAGTTTAATTTTGAATGGTAAGCAAAACACTGGGAGAAGGAAAACAGTAAAATATACTGATCATATACGTGTACTACCTGTAAGTAGATACGTTGTTAAATGTTACAGTTTATGCGAAGCTGTCAAAGTTACTTGCTCTACGCGTATACTACAAGCAAAAGTAATTTCGACTAGTGGAATAGTTATTCTAGATATTTACTATCGTGTTTGTAGTTTAATTTTGAATGGTAAGCAAGACACTGGGAGAAGGAAAATAGTAAAATATACTTCATTTTTTTTCGCCTCCGGCAATTCAGGAGCCTCGTCGCTAAAATAAAGAATAAACAATTACATGTACGATTAGAAAACATTCAGGAATATACAATCGTGTAATTCGCATTTCTTACCGATTATTTTCTCTGCCTGACATGCTGCTTCTTTTGCGGCTTCCGTACATATGCCGCGCCGTCGAATTTGCCGCACGAACCGAGTGTTGATGAACGCCTAGCGGTGTTGCAAAGTCGTTGGCTCTCCGGACTCCGCGCCGTACAGGAATCAGGAGAAGAAACTATGTAAGATGATGATGATACGTATTGACCTACAAACATACAGTCGGTACGAAAGTTACTAGCCCGTATTGAAGGCGCGTTTTCATTATGTACATCCCCAGATTGTATATACAGGGTGGACCTCGGCTGGCGGGTCATAGGCATCCCATGTTAAAGAAGTAAATAGATCATCAGTCCATTAATCCCGTGGTAATTAGGGTTTGCTACAGGATTTTAATTCCTCACAATGCGTAACAAAACAGAATTAAGAATTGTAGCAAAGCCGACAAGCTCTAAATACCGCGTGATTAGTCGGCTGATCTAGTCACTTCTTTAACATGGAATGCCTATGACCCGCAAGCCGAGATCCACCCTGTATACGTACTTCACGGAAAAATAGTTCCGCTATTTTTGAAAGGCGTGAAAGCAGTTTTTGTATTAGGGGCCGTTCTTTAATTACGTAAGGACGATTTTAGTTAATTTTGATTCCCCCCCCTCCCCCATGTAAGGTTACGTAAGATTTCTCGGACCCCCCCCCCCCCTTCTTACGTAAGAATTAACCTATAGTCTGCCTAAAATGCGATAAACAGTGAAATGTTATTAAGGTAAAATTCAATAAGATTGAAACTCGTTAATGATATTTAACATAAATAGTTTTATATTAAATAGTAACATAATTTTTTGTTTTGCAAGCGAAGAATTTAGAGTCTGCTTCATAATTCTAGAAACATTTATTTACCAGCGCCTCCTACAATTCTAAAACATTCCACTACGTCAGCAATCTTCATTACACTTTGTCACAGTGTACGTAAAGTGTAACTTTTTTCGATTTTCAAGGTCACTTTACATACACTGCAACAAAAAATATTGTTCGTCATATGGGCGGAAATGTTTTTTTCCGACGAATGTGCATGCGACTTTCGCCTTCGGCTCGAGCTGCAACTCGCACATTCGTGGAAAAAACTTTTACGCCCTTGTTTCGGAAACTACTATTCTGATGAATTAAAATATGCACGTGTCATCTACCATCTAAAATTGAATTTATGTTTCAGTGTAAGTTTAATGCGGTTTTACACACTTTCGACATTTTCTTTAAACGCATTTTAGCCACACTTGAAGCATAAAATAATGTTCGACACATTTGCAAAAATGTTTTTTTCCCGTTTTTTCCGGAATAACCACATTCCGCGCCGGCAACGCGGGACGAAAGTAGCCGATTTCGCCAGATCGTCTCCGCGCATGCGCACTTCGGTCCATTAGTCCCTTGGGAAGGAAAGTGTGACGTCAGAGGGAGTAATGAGCGTGGGAGTGGGGGCATTCCAGTGAAGTCGGAGAAAAAATAGAGTATGCCTCACGGGAAGATAGCGCACGACTCTCGTGGAGGGGCTGCCCTCGATACGCTCGTGCAGCAAACCCCCACTCAAAATCGCGCACTTTCCTTCCTTGAAGCGTAATATATTATTTTTGAACGACACGTAAATACGTGCATCACGCACACACGTGTATCACGCACATTCGTAGAAAAAAAATGTTACACTACACTTGCATTGAAAATAACTATTCCATTTCAACTGTTGGCAAAGAGCCTATTGCACAAAATTGGTTATTTAGACACTAGGTTCGTAGTTGCCGTACAAATATTGATACTGTTAATTATTTATAAAATATATTTGTTTATTTTTGATTCAGAGGGCGTAAAAGGCGTATTAAGATAGGGATTTTGCTTAGTCATCATTGTTAAAAATCATCTAAAAATGGCCATTTTTTACACCTATTGAATCAAAAAATTATGCTTTCATCACGGTCGTACAAGTTCATTGTTTGAAGTTCATTTACTGAAAAATACTATTATATACTCATTTATAAAAAGCGAACGACCATAAACTTTATCGACCGAAATATTATTTCATAATAGATTAAGCCCGCTGATAATTTATGAAGAAAATACGCATATACTACAAACTGAACTTACAATATTATACATGTAGTTATTGTTTCGAGGATTGATGCGTACACTGATCTGTTTCTGACCATAACAGTGTGTGGCAGAACCTCTGAAAGCCCATGGACTCGCTGAAGCAAGGATAATTGCCCACATATTCTGCAGAATGACAGAATATTTAGCTTTTACTTTTTAGTCACCTTGATTTTATGTAGACAACATCTTTCAATATACTTGTAACCAGTCACAGTAAACAATTTTCCGGAAAGATCCACCTCAGCAGATTATTTTAGTGGAAGTTGTGCAGGATCGTTTTCTTTCCTGATGCATCCCATTGTACTCGGTTTAGTATCTTCCATGGTTGAATATAGGTAGGTAATGTAGCTCGTACTCTGTAAAAGAACATTCACGTTTATTCGTTTATAAAATAAATACAGAAATGTGTAATCACATTTTCACGTTCTTGTACATTTACCATGCTTAAAATTGCAGAAATTACGTAAGTGTGTTGTCAGCAGGTGTTTGGTTCTTTTGCATCTCGATAAGGCCCTATACCGCCGATTGTCGCCGCGAAGGCGCGAATGTGATACTCGCGCATATTTGGAGGGGATCTCGCGGCGAGTTGCGTCTGGCCCAGCGAGCGTGACGGCAGTTGAGTTCCGGCTTCGACGCGGAATACTTTCGGTTGACGGTACGGTCTCTCGCGAGTTGCTGGTGTGACGATTTTGCGAGGTTTCAGTTATCAGCAGTCTTAGCTTGCGAGTATTGTCTATCATTTGCGAGCATTGAAAGTGGGAGATTTGGCCACGCGTGAGTTTTTTGCGTGCCATCACCCGGGCTGCACTTGACGCGGCGACCCTGTGTCGCTCGTCTCCCTGGGTCGGTTCCTGCGAGAAGTCGAGGCGCCCCAGAGGACTGTGTTTTTTGTGAAGTGCACCCGGCCCCTTGCGGCCATTGAGACTGTGCGAGGCAGCGCCGAGTTTAAGACTGCACTTACGAAGTAAGGAAGATCCGTGTAGCTTAAGTGTACAGGTAAGAGTCTGGTCGTTGGGTGTGTGTATGAATGTGTGCGATCGAATTCCGCGCGTTAAATTGTACTTTCTTTGTATTTTGTGATTCAATAAAGATATCCGCTTGCCCGGGCTTTTCTCCCTACTTCGTGGGAGTTTTTATGCCTAGGCATGTGCGTAAAGTTACCGCGAAAGTGTGTTCGAATTATTTAGCTAAGCAATCCTCGTTTATTCCTTTTATTTGACTTTAATCCTTACGATCTATTTTAGTAAAGCTAATTAACTTCCAAACAGCAGATATTGCGAATATCTGTGGTGTGACATCTCCTGAAAGGGTACACATTTTTGTTATTTGGTACTATTATAGATCGTTTTAAAAGCCCGGTAAAATTATTCAATCCACATCTCAATTCAGTAACATTGTTGTTTTTGTCTCTTAACATTTCAATTCTTTGGTAGAATATGATTAGTAGGTATTATTCGAAATGGACATGCCTGATTATGATGATGTTTCGTCACAGGAATGGGTATGGAACCGTCCAAAATAGATGATAAAAATATGGGTGTAAATGCAATGCATCGATGTTTTATAATGAAATGAGATTGTTTTTATGTGCTCGCATGGGACACTCTTTTATAATTCAGATATAACAAGGAGATATGATAATCGGGAATAATTAGCAGAGAATGTGCATATATTGCGATGTATAAAATAAAGGAATGTTTGCTTAAGGAACATAGATAACAGTGTTGTCAAATTCGGCATGGGACGATAATTTAACATTGCTTTCCCACCCCGTGATCCAAAATGCATTTAGAAGTATTCAAAAGTTCAATGCATCTAAAGTCAAATTTTTGTCCAACAAAATATACTACATATGCATTACAAAGTATTCAAAGATTACATACTTTTCAATGCATCTGAATGAAATGTTACTGTCCCGAAAATATACGAAAATATATTAAAAGGGCTTAAAAATGGAATGCTTTTTAATGCTATGTAGTGCAGTAGCCCAGTAGCAGTAAATTTTATTAGGACCTAGCCGAAATATAAAGAAAAAAAAATATACCGAAAAACACAGAAGGTATTGAATTTCAATTGGATGCTCCCTACAATTATTGTTACGTACAGTATTTACGGGTTGCGACGACTTTCGCCTTTCGCGGCGACTTTCGCCTTTCGCGGCGACTTTGACCTTTGCGGCGACTCTCGCCTTTTCGCGACATAGTAACACAGAATAATCTGTCTGTGATCCTGTCCGCGTAGGGATATAATATATATCTTGTTCGAAACCTTCGACAATGACATCGGCTTCCATAGCTGTTCCAGTTTTTGTAGCATGTATGCGCCTTAGGAACTTGATTTCTCTGTTCAACTCTGGAGCAGACGTTGTTGACTCCACAGTTTATTCGTATATGAACATCTTGCACAAGTAAACGTCATTTGCAACTTCAGTCATTTTTGTCTATCTTTGACAAAATGCAAGTCTTCCAATTTACACAGGCCATCTTTAGAGTGTTTGTCAAAAAGTGTATGCAACTGTTGAAATGTATGGTTAAAATCGACGATGCTTCTTTTCCATTCGCATTCTTTGTTTGCATCAGTATTAAGAGGCAATCCATTGTCCGCGAATGCCTTCGGCATGAGGCCGTGTATTGTCTTGTTTTCTTTTCCTCTTTTAACGTGTTTCAATATCTTCTTTGAAACTTCTTTTACTGTATGCATTTCATTCATAAACGGTGGAGTGCTTACATGAAGATGCTTCCATAATTGCAGTCTACTTTGTCCGGAACATCGCAGATCGATTTATCTGTAGATTGCAGAAAAATTTCCTTCTCCATTTGTCCGATCCCGTTCTTGGTTACCTTTGTGTTATTGTCGTCAACATCGAAAGGAGTAACAGTACCATTATCTTGTAAAATGGCTATTAATTCTTGCACACTATTCGACCTAAGATTATTGGACTTAAAATTTCTATACCTATCTGTATCTTCAAGAACATCGACACGTTCTTGTTCGGTTCGCTTACTCCACCAAAAAGAAAAAACATTTTTTGCTCCAAGTCGTTATCAAAACTTACATGATTTCCACAGTTCGATTCATCTGTACATTGAAGAAAATTATGATTTTCAATTTGCCCGATCCCATACTTGGTTACCGTCGTGAATTTCTCGTCAATGTAGACAGAATCGAAATGCGTTAAAGTTGCATTATATTCTACAATGGCTACTAATTCTTCTACACTATTGGACCTAACATTATTGTACATACCATTTGTATCAGTTTGAGTACCTTGAAGAACGTCTAGAAGTTCTTGTTCTGTCAATTTATCAGGATGTTAAGAATGCGTATCATGTACTCCGCCAAAAAGAGATAACATACTTTGCTCTACGTCAATACTTAAATTATTTTCACATGTCAACATTTCTAAACATTCTTGTAGTGTCACTGGAGTTACTTTATGACATATGTCACTTATTATTCCGAAAATTTGTAAATTAGTTTCAACCTGGCAAAAAATATCTTTCCTCTCACGTCGAATCTGGCACTGCCTGCAAGTTATCACAAATAATTAAGTTTATATCTCGGTAATCTTGGATAAACATTATCATATATAATACTACTATATCTTCGAAATTATCGAGTATTTCCCGATAGATTCTCTAGAAAGAAATGAAGGAATCAGTTTTTCAGGTTACAAAAATCACGAGCTCGAAGCAACGAAACGAACGCGAAAAGCAGTATCTTTTTGCAGGGATCGGAAACAGGCATGTTCTTTTCACTGTACCCCCTATTTCGTCGCAAGCATCGGTGCTTTACCTAAAATGTTTACAATGTTAACAAGTATTATTATTTTTAAGATGGCGCCGCGTCTCAACACAAAAAAAATCAATTTATGAAACTTAGTAAATCACAAAGAGGATTTCGCTATTGATGCAAAGTGTCTTTTTTTTGCTATCCCACGGTAAAGGTGCTTGCGACGGAATAGAGATTACAGTCAAGAGACACCTATTTTTCCTCCCTGTAAAAAGATGCTGCACTTCTATTGACGAGATCAAAACGATTGTACGAAAAGGCAAGGCGATTTCCAAAAAAATCACTTTCTGCCTTTCTTTAACCCATTAGTCCTGAATGGGCAATTTTCAATACAGTTTTCGAGCGTTGAATTCTTTCATGTTTCAACATTCTTAAATTTTGAGAATTCTTCAAAAAGTCTGAAACAATTTCAGCGCATTGTTTGATGAATTGTAAGAACTTTTGTTGAACAATATTTATTTTTTAAGTTTATCATTTTGAAATAAAAAATTCATGAACTTTTCGCCCATTTTTTCGTGTTTGTGCCGCCATTTTGGATGCTTTGGTCTTTAGTTACTATGCACATTGTAAAGTTCACGTCTCGAGGCCACGATTTCTTTACTTCGAATAGAAATTCTTTAATGATATCAACGTGAAAAAACGAGATGAAGAAAAAACAATATGAAAAATCAATGATTTTGTTGCAAACAATCGTACAGTTTTTCACGATTGCATTTTAAAAAATTTAATGAAAGATTCCGAAAGCTTAGTTAATTTTACGTCAGATACATCCAGTTGAAAATTTTGCAGATCACTTTTTAATACCAAATTCAACGCTCGAAAACTGTTGTGAAAAAATGTCCATTCAGGACTTACTGCCCAGATAGCAACGTGAGTGTCATATCGCTCTCCACGTGCACTCAGAAGTGAGAGTAAATCTCACTCTGAGTCTACATGTGAGTATCATATGTGTCCTCAAATCGCCTAAAAATTGTCACTCACGTATGAGTTTTCCTTTATGAAGGAATTCGCGCATGCGTAAACCGTTAACGTTCTGCTAACATAGCCGTTCCACCCGACGGCTATTGGTTACCGACCTTTACCGTTAGCCAATCATTACAAGTATCACAAAGTTCTCATGTATGCGTGGAAGCGGAGACTTTTCGCGCTTTCGCAATGCATTAATCTCTCATCTGAAGTCTCAGGTGAACTCATATACGCCCTCACAAATGAGATCTCAAATGTGATGAGGACATAGTGAGACTCACGCCTTGCTGTCTGGGTGGGTTAATAAAAACGAGAGTCATTGAAAAATATAAGAAACAGTATTTTTATCTTCAAAAACGATTTAAGAAACGCGTTCGTTTCATTGTTGTCCGCCCAAAGAAGATAACATCTTATTGTGCACAATGATTTCCGGTCAAGAGGAAGCTGTCACTATTGAGCCGATGCAAATAAAACACATTAAAATGATGAAGTTGTAACAATAGCTCATTTTTTGTATACTACAGTTAAATACAAAAAAAACAGAAAGTCATGATTTACATACTCAATAATTTTATTGTTCGAAAATATTTATGTAATTGGTCAGATGTAACATAAAAAGTAAATAATCATAATGTTTCTTTCCCCAATCTCCGAGGAGAGAAAAAGATCGTTTCGCATTCGTGATTCGAATTCAAAAGTAATTAACGATCTTACATACATGTCATCGCACACGATCAAAATTTAATACATAGTATTTACTACAACTAATCTTCGAAAATACAATAAACATACTTATTGTTTAACACAAAGAAATAACTACGATTCGCGTTTGAGAGAAGAGAGCAAAAATAAAAAGGTACATAAGTAAAAAACCTGATCTGGTGTCTTGAGCTGCAAGTTGGGAGTTCCTCTCGTGGTAAACCAAGAAATTGATTGTGCATGTCGTTAGTACGGTTACCGACGTTGTTCTTGTCAATGAATTTGGCTTCTCACGACAGAATGATTTGGCTCGATCATCAGTTAATAATTTTATTGGTGGTTCGTCGTCGCCATTTTGGAAGTAATGAAGAAATTTGAAGCTTGGTGTTTCACAAAGAACTCCGACACGGCCGATGTTAAAAACAAAACTCGAATCAACTTCTCGTCCGAACGTAATCTTATTGCGTTCAGCCGATAATTTTAAACAGGCAATCCTGAAAAGGACGCCACTCTACTGGTCGACGCTATTTTGGGCAATTCAAAAATATGTCCGATTTGCGGCCGCGTTCGATCGAATACGAAGATCAAAACGATGATCCTTTCGCTGCGTCAGATGGTATTTTGAGTTTCCCGTCCGGAAAGCTCGAGAAATAATAGGTTTTAGGCACAACACTACTGATCGCGAAATGATCTCACGGCAACATCGACACAGACCGACAATGGTGTAGGCGACCATAAGACCGACTCTCTCAATCGACGACGAAACAGGAAGTGTCCTTCTTCTCGGCCAGACTAACGTAGTTCACCACAGGATGGCGCTAGTGCGATCGAAGTAACAACTGACGCACGGTAGCCGCACAACTTCGTGTGCTCCCATTGGTGGATAAGTTTCCTTTTTTTTTTATCCTTCTTTCGACGTCACTCACTCACCTTCTCTCAGACTCTTTCTCTCTCCCTCTCTTCCTACCTATGCTCTCTCTCTTTCTACCTACGCTCTCTCTCTCTCTCTCTTTCGTTAACTATCTAGTAGGATACACTATATTCAAATAATATCATTGATTACATTTGCCCCCCTAAATTGGGCACATCGCAACAGATGAGCGTAATTTACAACAACAAATTTCACACCACTCACAAATCGACACTAAGATCGTTCAACGATCTTCTTATCAGATCCAACAAGGTTAATGGGAAGAAGGTTCACTGTCTTCATCATCCATTCGGTACTTTCGCTGTGAGCATCTATTATATATACCCTTTACCTTTGAATTGTACACATGGATCAATTCAAATGAATTATTTAACAACACTTTAGATATACGGTATGGGCCGTCAAATAAATGAAAAAATTTACTGGTTTCGCGATCAAGCGCATTAGATAATCTTGGCTGCAAGATCAAACGAGGTCATTCTTTTGCAACACAACCTTTGATACCTGCCGTTGACCATCTTTTCTCTTTCTATAGGATTCGAGCAAACGTTTACGAGCTACTGTCAATTGTATATCATGAGGAAGTTCTTCCACGGTTGGGTAATTGATCAATTCAGAAATATGATCAACAGGTTTTATATCAAAATGCAGCTCAGCGGGACTGTAGCCAGTACTCGTATGAGTTACTACATTCAACATCATTTCAATCTTTTTTAAAGATTTTCCCCACGCCGTGTGTGTATCCGACACAAAAATATGAAATATTTTCCCTAACTCTCTCATCACCCTTTTACTAGGGTTACTCTGTGGGTGTCTAATGGAGGAATATACAACGCCAATATCCTGATCTTTTAAAGCAGAGCGCCATTTTGGAGAAACGAATTGACTACCATGGTCCGACAATATCCGTTTAGGCTTTCCAACCACAGGTAAATAATCTTTTATCAACCGATTCAAAGTAGCCACCGTTTTTGCTCTCTTAAGGGCATACAACTTGACATATTTGCTGAAAACATCAAGGGCAACAATTGACACAGATAAGGGGCCATAGTAGTCAACGGCCACCAAATCGTTTGGGTCGTCTGCCTTAACCATCTCATACGAGCCCTGCATACTATAATTTAAGTGTTTAACCTTCTGACACAAATCGCAGCACAACACTAATTTCTTGATTGACTCTTGCATCCCCTTCCAATGATAATAGCGACGCATATATGCATAGGTTCGATAACAACCCGGATGCCCAAGAGAACCGTGTACTGACCTGATCAAAGCTCGAATCAATCTCTTAGGGACTACTAATTGCACATTTTTTTAAGATGGGATCTCTACGAAACAATACATCATTATTCAACAGATAATGTTCAATTTTATTGTGTCCACAACGATTTCTCAACACATTAGTTTCATCGTCCGATTTCTGAAGATTAACGATATCTCGCATATTACTCATCAATTCAGGATCATTATTAAATAGATCAAACCAGAAGGGTCGCTTTTTATCTATCTTAATATGTTGAACGAGTAAATGAGAGATGACCGAACCAACCAGAAATCCATTCGTTTCGTCTTGGACAAACGTACCATTAGGATATCTTCTAAAAAAGTCTGCGACAATATTATCCTTCCCCGAACAATGTTCTATCTTAAAACTTTATAGCTGCAATATCAAGTTCCATCGGATGAGTCTAGCACTATGATAAGGGGTATCACTCAAAAACGTTAGCGACTTATGGTCTGTTATGATCTTAAACTCCCTTCCAAGTAAATATGTCCGCAACTTCAATACAGCATATACTATGGCCAGCAACTCTTTCTCAGTAGTGGTGTAATTAATTTCCGCAGATGTCAAACATCTACTAACCAAGGACACCACTGACTCAGTTCCATCTTCAGTCACTTGACATAATACACCACTAATGCCGACATCGGACCCATCTGTTCGCAATACGAAAGGCAATAAAGGATCGACATGACTCAACATAATTGAATTTGCAAAGGCTTGCTTCAGATCGTCAAAGGCCATTGTATGTTTCGGCATCCATAACCAGGTCCTTTGTGATCCTAATAAATCCCTGAATGGTTCAATTATTGTTGCATGCCGTGGGCTAAACTGCCTATATCATGTACAAACTCCTATAAATCTTTGCAATTGTTTCAAGTTTTTTGGCTGATCAAAGTTGCGAATGATCTCTAATTTATCGGAATCGGGACGCACCCCTTCGGTACTCAACTCAAATCCGAGAAACTTAACCTTACTCGAAAAGAACACCGATTTGTCCAAGAGAAGAGTAAAATTGTGGGTCTGTAAAATGGAAAAAACGGAACGCAAATGTTCAATATGCTGGTCAAAGGTCGCTGATGCAAATAAAAGGTCATCGATATATGTGGACAAAAATGCATCGAATCTGTGACCCAATACCAGTGAGAGTGAACGAATAAACCCGCCCCCCGCGGTCTTTAGCCCAAACGGAATGCGCCGGAACTGATAAAGTTCCGTGCCAACAAGAAATGCCGTATAAGGTCTCGAATCTTCGTGCAACTCGATCTGCCAATACCCATTAGCAAGATCACTAGTTGACAGATATCGACATCCGTGAAACCGTTGAACTATCTCGTTTATTAATGGAGGACTCTCGTTGTCACCCTCTATCTGGTCGTTCAAAAACCTAGCATCTAAACATACTCTAACACGCCCATTTTTTTTTTAACGAGACGAAGAGGATTGCAAAATCCACTCTCCGATCTTTCGATAACTCCATTATTAATCATTTCCGCTATTTCTTTATTGACTACTTCCCGCAATGACAGCGGAACAGGATACGTGCGTCTTACGACTACATCTGAATTCTTCAATCGGATCCTATGCTTATAAACGCCTGCCGGAGTGGTTTTATTAGTAAATAAATGTTTAAATTGACTCATCATTTCTACAAATTGACGACGTTGCTCCAAAGTCAGAGCAGTCAATGATTCGGAAATAGATAGGACATAATTTCCATAAGATTCAATATCACTTTTGGTTATTCGAAGGTGGGAAACCATAAATATCAGCATTGGTTTCATTAATCAGGCAAAGATTAAATGCGTCATCGTCAATTACAATTTCAGGCTCAACAAATAGATCCCCTACTGGAGACGTTTCGTCACCCAACTCGTCCATTACAAGGATATGACTGGAATTCTCATTTATTACATTTATTTCAAGAGAATCCGCGACTTTCACGTTATTACTGACATCAACATTTTCTAAAACGTCCGTTGTATTTATCATTTCAACCTCGGAAACGTTGACATTTTTTACATTTTGATCCGACGTATTTATCATTTCAACCTCGGAAACATTGACATTTTTTACATTTTGACCCGACGTATTTATCATTTCAATCTCGGAAACATTGACATTTTTTACATTTTGACCCGACGTATTTATCATTTCAACCTCGGAAACATTAACATTTTCTACATTTGACGCATTTATCATTTCAGCATCGGAAACGTGGATGTCCACCACACAATCAGAAAGATTATTTAAATTATTTTTCTCAACTATCTCTTGAACTCCGTCATAACCTTGAATATTACCATTACGGGTATCCACATGTTTGTTAAAACTATCGTCATTAACATCAACATTTATCACATCATTAACATAGACAAATTCAATTGCAGTTTCATCTTCTTTTTCTTGAATATGTAAATTTCCCTCATTCGAACAAACCACACTTGATATGTCTTTAGATCTATCAACCTGCTGATCACAGCGCTCGTGACCTCTATTTTTATCATTATGAGGCAGAACGAGTTGTAATACTAGTATTTCGTCTTCTTGTGTAGAAATAATCTTTTCCGACGATATTTGATCATATTTTACAAATTCCGATGGAATTAAACAATCGTCAATGGAAAATTCAAACCTATTATAATTCAATGTCACCCTATTGTTAGTCAACCAGTCATTGCCCAGGATCATTTTGGAACTAAGATGTGGGACTATCAAGAAAATCGACGGAATACGCATTGAACCTATTTCTACCTGACAATATATCTGCTTTTTATCACAGTCGGTCTCTTCCCAATAGCTGTCAAAACTACGACGTTCGTTACTGGCAAAACTTTAAGTTTAAACATTTTTTTTAAAATAGTCATACAAGTCTTGCGAAATGCACGTAACTTGACTTCCGGTGTCAATCAACGCTGAAATCGGAATATGGTTAATTGTAACTATCAACCGTGGAGATTCCATAACTTTTTTATTGACGTCATTGGGAGAGGTCGATTGATTTTTATCAAATTCATCATATAAGTCCTTTGCAAAATCATATTGGCAACGTCCTGTCGACTAAAATTCAGAGCGTTGCTCTCTAGTTTAAATGATTTAATTGAGAAATGCTCTGATTCGGAACACACGGAGGGGGAAACCTAACGTCAGGCAAATTTGTGCCATTGACTACCGAATTTCCTTGACTATTTTGAACAACCCCACGATAATTCATCGAATCTGAATTCGGACCACTCAAGCAAGTCCCCGTAGATGCATTCCGAGAATTATATGGCTGAACAGATTTTCTAGATTTCAACTGTCGCACCTGACCTGTGGATTGCCGATTATGTGCATGGGAGAAACTTTGACCTTTATTATAATCGTAATTCTTTTCTTTATTTATTAAATCTAGGTTACATAATGCTTGAATTACTGCTTTTTCGTCCGCGCAATCTATTAAAGCCAATGATTCTCTCACACGCAATGGCAATTGCTGTATAATATGATAATTCAACGCATATGAGGAAAAAGGTGGCTGCAAAAAGCGAGCTTTCTTTATTTGGTCATAATAATACTCTTGTAAGGAAAGATCACTTTTATTATCATATTTCCTCGCCAACCAAGAACTCAGCATCCTAGTTTGTGTTGCATTATTAAAAAATTGATTCACGAATTCTTTTTTAAAATGTTCGAAAGACGAGAAGGTTTTTGAAACGAACCAATATCGCGCCCGTCCCGATAAAGCCGTTTCAACCACATAAAGTGTTATTTCGTCACCTATTTTTTTAATACCGCAATATCTCTCAAATCGATTTAAAAACTCACTTGCATTTTCATTAAATTGTCCAGTAAATTTAGGAAGGGTTATCTCAATATTTGCCGATTGCATATTTTTAAATAATTCTGCAGTTATAGTATTAATTATATTTGACCGATTGATTGAAATTTCATTCTCATTATTTTCAAGAAGTGACCTTGGCCCCATTAACCTTCTCATTTCCAAACGCAATCTTTCATTTTCCTTACGTAAATTAAGAAATTCGCCACACTGTACATACTCATTAACAATTTAATGTCGATTTCCAGCAAACATTTGTTTCATATTATGCAATTCCTTTAAAATGTCGTTAATGCATTCACGATTCAAATTTTCAATTTCATTATTTCGAGTGTCATCGGAAATATTTGGAATATTATTAATTTCCATATTATTTAACGTTATATTATTTTCAGTGCTTAAATTCGAATTTGAAGTATTCATCAAAACAGTAATATCCGGAACAATAGGATTTTGATTCTGAGAATTATTATCTGAAATGTTGTTTTCCTTTCTACTTTCTTCAAATTGTTGTTGACGGTTATTTATGTTTCCGTCTATATTCATGTTTACAGTATTTGGATTATCGTCTTTTGCTCTCGATCTTGTCTTTACAGGAGTACGTTGAATATTTGGCATGACAATATACAACAATAGAACATTTGTTTATTCAAAATCAAACTAATATTTACATAGTGACCTTCAAGATCTAAAATTCATAAACAAGGTATACGAATATCATACCAAACACAACAATAAATTTGAAATTCCAAATAAAATTTATACTTGCTGAATTTTGAAAAATTATAACAAATACAAATCTTGATATACGTAATAATTTAAATTATTGACAAAATTTTCAAACAATATATTCTATTCAATAATGATATTCGCAATAAACCTAGAAACAAAAAATATTTTTTATATAATATAAGTTAGTGATATTTTGAATCAACGGTTAATTAGAATAACAAATTTTACTTAAAAAGTTCATCTACATTAAATATTTTAATTGTCAGATGCCAATTTGTCATACTTTATGAGCGTCCATTTCAACGTACACCCAACCAAACATATTAATAAAAATCGAAATTATTTATTTTCAGAATCGTTAGAAATAAAAAGAAATATTCTACAAAACATTCAAATGACACGGAAATTTACCTTAATCATTTTTAATTGCAAATAAAGATCACATTTTATCGTGCCCACCACGTTGGACGCCAATGTAACAATAGCTCATTTTTTGTATGCTACATGTTCCGGATCGCCACGCGACCAAGCTCCTAATAACCGTTTAGGTCGAGTGGGGTAATATCATAATAAAATTCCTGTAGAATTAAGAGGAAAATATGAATTAACTTCTTTGCAATTGGTTTGTTTTGGGGCGTGGTTGTTGTTTTCCGAAGTCCTGCCTCTAGTAAACAAATAATCCGAACCCGAATAAACGGGCCTGTGGAAGGCACCTTCAGTTAGTTGATCGTGGGGTTCCGAGACGTTCGGACCAGTTTTACCTTTATAGTTCGGGTATATCAAAGAGCCAGAACCTTGAGGTGCGTTGGTGGTGACTTCCCCGGTCGCTTCGCGGTCTCATCGGTGGGTGAGTAATATTCGACATATTTATTATATTGTGTATTATGTTATTTATTTATATATTATATAAAAATGAGATTTATTGGCGAGATATGTCTGGGGCAGGGTCCGCTCACAAGCCCCACTGAAGAGTCCGTGAGCGGACCCGGGACGAAACATCAGCCAACCTGTTTATTCATGTTTATTTATTATTTGTATATGACCTAGCATGCCGTAGTAGGAAAATACGTTATCGTCTATCGAAATATATATTAGACCCCTATAACCGCGCGACAACCCCCTTCCCTGTACGTAACAAATTGGTGCCGAAACCCGGGAATCAATGCCGGTAATCAGGGAAGTGGGGTTGGAGAGAATTTGTGATTTATTTATTTGTTTATTTATTTATCTATTCCTTGTTTATTTGAATATTTATTTTGACGAGGTAAACTATTCTACATTGTAATTCAGCGATTTATGTCGTAATATCGATCCTTTCGAGTTTGTTGAATATCAAATACAAAACAGCGCCTTTGACAGGTGTTCTGGCGTACATCATCTTTTTCTAGATGTCCGTAAGAACATCGCGCATTATAAATGTTGAAACGAAACTGTTGCGAACAGTTCGAATCATTCTAAAGATATTACCCGGTTGCATAGTTAAATTAAGAGACGAAGTAATAATCGAGGCTAAAAGAAGACGGCTGCAGACCCGACGTGAGGGAGATAGCGATTCGAGTCGAGAAATTGTTTATAAGAAAATCGTTTTCGGGGCGGAAAAAACGAATTGATCTACGATAAGTAGACTAAATCGCGTCGAAGGATTCAATGGGTGCTACATAGTCCGCAACAATCCGCGTCGGGGCGAGGGATTGGTTCGCAGCGCGGAGCGGCCCGTGGTCCCAAGCTTGCCTTTAAATGGAGAGTAGCCCCGAAGTGTTCCGAGCAAACTGGACTGGCACTAGGGTGAACAAGAAGTTTCTAGGCTGAAGCGGGAATCGGTGTCTACGGCGTCGAGCTAAGCTGGCGTCTGGCGAATATGAAGTTCGTTGGTTCGCAGCGTAGAAATTTGAATTTGCCTTCGGCGCGCGCGTGCGCGAGTTGGGTTTCTTTCGATGATACACAATCATACGTGGCGGTTTGTGTCAATTTCTCGGCTTGGTGGCTGCACCCTTTCGTTTCTTTTTTCTAATAAATGGATCTTATTCCCCAACATTGTGCCCGTTATTCGTCCTTCGATCAACAACAATAACAATGTATAATTAAAATGAAGAAAACAAAAAAAAAGTGTAAAGTGAGGAGATAGTAAATATTAATAGGAATAACTTGCGCACAAAAAGTATTGAAATACTTAGTTCGTCTTAATAAACGAGATATATTGGTGGTTAATAGAAGGGTTCCCTACAGGAAATAAATATATAGTAGTGACTATAAGAAACGTTTTAAATAGAAAGTTTCTTTAATGGTTACTAACCGCTTCTCTTAGTGTAACGATGGATTTTCACGATTAAAAGGAATCTCGCCTTTGCTACTCTGACTTCGTCAAAAGAACGTGTTGCGAACAGAATTGATGCCTCGCGTATTTGCGGTGCCCGGCGTGTTTTTTCCACTAGGGTGGTTTTCCCACTACATCGTCCCGAATGGGGGGTACCTCTCCAAGTCGAAGGGTGCCTCTAGGTCCTAACGTTATGGGCCCTTTGAAAGCCGTAGTACTTTCCAGATAGATATAGATATAGATATATAGATGGATAGATATAGATAGATATATAGGTATAGAAGGATAGATAGATAGATATCGAGGAAAGTGACAATACGATTTATGACAAATTTGAATTTGAATTTAGTCGGTAACTCGGTGCCGACAAAGTATATTGATCGATAAAGACAAACGAGAGATTCGATTTGACGGTTAGTCTAATTTAGACATTCGGGCGCGAAGGTATCACGGCGAATTTAGGAATAAATAAAACTTTTTGAATTCGAATCGTCGAGTTTTAATCGCGAGGCATATCCGGTTATTTTAGTCGTAAACAAAATGGAATTTAAGAAGATTATGCGATAGAAATATTTTACATAAAAAGAAATTTGATTTGTAATATTTTGAGGCATCATTAATTTAAAAATAAAAGTATAAATATAATTTCATGTAGCCGCATGATTGTGACTGAAAATATCTAAGCATGATTGGACCAAGAGAGGCGGCCAATCATTGATTGTTATTGATGAAACAAAGAAAAAAAGGAGTGTTCCTGATACATCCTTGATTTGCTTAAGATGAAAAATTAATTAATTTAGAATCGATCGGTCCTACTATTTAAATGCGAAATGATTTAATTGTATTGTTTACCGGATCTTGACTTCCATCGCCTATTGTTGTGGATTATCCTCCGCTGTCTTCGCCTTCCCGTTATTTTCGTTCGTTGTTTATTATTTTTTCTTATTCTTGTTTTTATTATTTTTCGTTATTATTCCCTTTCCCCCTCCCCATAGATCCACGTAGTGCGGAAGGACATTGGTCCAACCGTGGTCTTCGAAGCCACTCGGGCTCGGGTGCATTTTGCACTTGGGGCCCTTCGACCCCGTCGTGGAGCTTGGCTCTGCCATGTGGGTCACAACACGCTGGAGAGACTAGGTGCTCTCCAGGCGATTTAGTCTGTGGGTAGCTGCGAGGGGGAGGAAAGAGGTAATCAAAGAAAATAGTTTTATTTCTTGTTAAATTCATTTGCAACTTTCTTTACGACTACGTTACGAGGTCTTGGGCGAAGCCAGGGGAGGAGTAACGTTTGAGTATCATACTAGACTTGAAGCTTACGAAATTTAGTTTAGGCGAATTTAAGTGTCTGGAGGTCGGAGTGGCAGGGAGTGGTCCTTTACAATCCGTGTTCATTAGAAATTGTTATGGTAGGTTTACTTGATAGGACAGAGACTCAAGTAGAAAGCAAAAACAAAATTGAATGCCTTGTTTCTTATTTGTTTTGTTATTCAATGTATTCAGTTTGCGTAAATATATACGATACATTAGTTTAGAGCGACTTGCATCCGTTCTACATGTTCAGGCCTCAGTCAGTGAATAATAAAAGTATTAAAAATTAAAATATAAAGAATTTGATCGACTAGACGTTCATGTTTGCCAGGATAGATTTATCGGAATGTCTATTTACACTCACAAAATGCCTCCCACCGCGCGTACTCCGTGATGCCCCTGTCGCGGTTAGGTTAGCGGATAGTATCCGGCGCGGCCCCCCGCAGAGGGGCCGGGAGGCAGGGTGGGGGTTGTTCCATACATGGATATAGACTCAGCCTAGATTTATAAAGCGGAAATATGGCGTATTAAATGTACATTAATTGTTTCTTTATTTTAATCCGTTCCTGAATATGGGGAGAATATCGACGAGTTCTGTGGGAAACGGAAAGACAGACAATAGATTTGTGCGCCGATTGTAGCAGACGTCATCATTGGCGATAAGACGTCCGAAGGTTATAATTTCCCATGAACAATCAAATCATATTTATCATGGTATCTACGCGATGAAGTAACTGAAGTATCTAAATTTACTTGTCCCCGGAACTGTTTTGACTTTTACGAACACATGTATATAAAGGCTTAAACATCATTCACAACCCCACGAAAATCTGTGGATGTCATGATGGAAGTGTTGTCACGGCGACCACTATAAAATATCGCGTTTTTGTTATCGCACATCCCAAGTACGGATGTTGACACATGAAATTTAGATTTATTTACAAACGTATTTCTCCGAGAAGTTCATACGAATCATAAATAGTCTTTTGAATTCGGGTGTAGTTAGTTTCATACATAAATGGGCATTTGCAACATTGGTCGATATTGAGAACGGATTTCAAATATAGTACCATGAATTAGGTTGACGGGAAATGGGTTTGTGCGCTCGACTCAGTAAAAGGCGCTAATTTCAGCTGGAAAAAAATAAAAATAAAAGACCTAACTTGATGAGATTAATGTTCCGAATTATACAAAAGTGTCGAATATTCCATGTTGCATTTAATGATTTTTACATGTTTGTATTATCGGCCTTGCTCTGAAGAAAAGAAAAAGGGACACTGTAAAAGTGGAAAGGAACTAGACGGACAGAGTGAATTGCTTACTTAACCCTTCTCTCCCGCATGGGCCACACTGCGCGGGAGGATGCGAATCCGACCGTGGCCTACGCCGACCAGGCCCGAGTGCATTTGCATTCGGGGCCCTTCGACCCCACCGTGGAGCTTGGCTCTGACATGTGGGTCACCATAGTTCGGGGAACCAGGTTCCTCCGAGACAATTCCTGCTGTGGACAGACATGAGGGAGAGAAGTGGGTAGCCAAAAAGGCTCGTAACTATAATATAAGATGATGTATCGGTTAAACTAAGGATGTAATCGCGAGAGTCGGCCAAGACAGTGCAAGGACGATAATACCGAGACGATTGATACATGGAATGAATAAGATCAAAAATAATTTGAAGGCATATCATTGATAACAAAACTAGAGTATTTGAGTATGATGGACATATAGTGCCTGTATGTGGGCAACGATAGTTTCTCGTCATGAAAAATAATGCGAAAATAAGTAACTGGCAAGTTTTAGAATTGATTTACTTTGTGTGTCGACTCCGTCTTTGGGAGTTTTTTCGAGACATCGAATTTGGAACTTATTTGTTTATATTGTGGAATAATTTGACGGACGGTCCAGGCTACACTTTGGCGCGATCAGGAATAAATGTTAAAAATTTAAATTATTTTAAATTTGTGGGGGAGAATGTTCCGGATCGCCACGCGACCAAGCTCCTAATAACCGTTTAGGTCGAGTGGGGTAATATCATAATAAAATTCCTGTACAATTAAGAGGAAAATATGAATTAACTTCTTTGCAATTGGTTTGTTTTGGGGCGTGGTGGTTGTTTTCCGAAGTCCTGCCTCTAGTAAACAAATAATCCGAACCCGAATAAACGGGCCTGTGGAAGGCACCTTCAGTTAGTTGATCGTGGGGTTCCGAGACGTTCGGACCAGTTTTACCTTTATAGTTCGGGTATATCAAAGAGCCAGAACCTTGAGGTGCGTTGGTGGTGACTTCCCCGGTCGCTTCGCGGTCTCATCGGTGGGTGAGTAATATTCGACATATTTATTATATTGTGTATTATGTTATTTATTTATATATTATATAAAAATGAGATTTATTGGCGAGATATGTCTGGGGCAGGGTCCGCTCACAAGCCCCACTGAAGAGTCCGTGAGCGGACCCGGGACGAAACATCAGCCAACCTGTTTATTCATGTTTATTTATTATTTGTATATGACCTAGCATGCCGTAGTAGGAAAATACGTTATCGTCTATCGAAATATATATTAGACCCCTATAACCGCGCGACAACCCCCTTCCCTGTACGTAACACTACAGTTAAATACAAAAAAACAGAAAGTCATGATTTACATACTCAATAATTTTATTGTTCGAAAATATATATGTAATTGGTCAGATGTAACATAAAAAGTAAATAATCATAATGTTTCTGTCCCCAATCTCCGAGGAGAGAAAAAGATCGTTTCGCATTCGTGATTCGAATTCGAAAGTAATTAACGATCTTACATACATGTCATCGCACACGATCAAAATTTAATACATAGTATTTACTACAACTAATCTTCGAAAATACAATAAACATACTTATTGTTTAACACAAAGAAATAACTACGATTCGCGTTTGAGAGAAGAGAGCAAAAATAAAAAGGTACATAAGTAAAAAACCTGATCTGGTGTCTTGAGCTGCAAGTTGGGAGTTCCTCTCGTGGTAAACCAAGAAATTGATTGTGCATGTCGTTAGTACGGTTACCGACGTTGTTCTTGTCAATGAATTTGGCTTCTCACGACAGAATGATTTGGCTCGATCATCAGTTAATAATTTTATTGGTGGTTCGTCGTCGCCATTTTGGAAGTAATGAAGAAATTTGAAGCTTGGTGTTTCACAAAGAACTCCGACACGGCCGATGTTAAAAACAAAACTCGAATCAACTTCTCGTCCGAACGTAATCTTATTGCGTTCAGCCGATAATTTTAAACAGGCAATCCTGAAAAGGACGCCACTCTACTGGTCGACGCTATTTTGGGCAATTCAAAAATATGTCCGATTTGCGGCCGCGTTCGATCGAATACGAAGATCAAAACGATGATCCTTTCGCTGCGTCAGATGGTATTTTGAGTTTCCCGTCCGGAAAGCTCGAGAAATAATAGGTTTTAGGCACAACACTACTGATCGCGAAATGATCTCACGGCAACATCGACACAGACCGACAATGGTGTAGGCGACCATAAGACCGACTCTCTCAATCGACGACGAAACAGGAAGTGTCCTTCTTCTCGGCCAGACTAACGTAGTTCACCACAGGATGGCGCTAGTGCGATCGAAGTAACAACTGACGCACGGTAGCCGCACAACTTCGTGTGCTCCCATTGGTGGATAAGTTTCCTTTTTTTTTTATCCTTCTTTCGACGTCACTCACTCACCTTCTCTCAGACTCTTTCTCTCTCCCTCTCTTCCTACCTATGCTCTCTCTCTTTCTACCTACGCTCTCTCTCTCTCTCTCTCTTTCGTTAACTATCTAGTAGGATACACTATATTCAAATAATATCATTCATTACAAAGTAAAGGGCGCTTTATTGACACAATCATATTCAGTCCACACAAATTAATAATAACTTTAGATAAAGCAAATTGTTGTGACGGACATTTTCCTATGAAATTAAGAACAAAAAACAGTTTAAAAAAAACAGTTTCTTCGTAGGCCTCTAAGTTTTGTTAAGAGGAGGTAGGAGTGAGATTTTAGCTAGATTATATTGGTATTAAAAAAATTCGAACAAAATATTTCTCTACTCATTTTTGCCGAAGAATTCAATGGTGCTAAAAAAAAAGTGTTAACAATTTTTTGTGAGCCATACATTTTAGCGCCAACGAAAATTGGTGTCTTTAAATAATGCTACTACATGTTTCTAAATTTATTTAAAAATTTAAAAAAATTATGGTGAACATAAAAATATATTTTCTAAATAATTACGCATGGATTATACAAAATTCCATTTAAACAAAAAAAAAATCAACTTTTGTATGTAACAAAACAATTTTTGTAAGGGTCAGCAAATATGTTTTTTATTCTAGTACCAGTGAATTCCCCGTTAAAAATTACTGTAGAAATTATTTTTCCACCCCTGTATTTTAGCACAAAAATAAAATTGTTTTTTCACAACAATGCTTCTACATTTTTCTAAATTAATGTAAAAATTCCAAAAAATTATGGTGAACATAAATACACATTTTCGAAATAATTACGTATGGATTTTAAAAAATTACGTTTTTTTTCGAAGAAAATAATACTTTTTATTCCAGCAGCACTGAATTGCACATAAAAAATTAGTAAAGAAAAAATTTTATTTAAAAGCAATTTAATATAGGTAAAATTTCACCATTGTATCCCCTTGCTGAACCGACTCCGTCGATAAGGTCAATTCCTAACCTGAAAAATTTAAATTAAATAGAAACTAGATGAACTTTCAAGACCAAAAATATTTTTGGGCGCTTTGACGCGTTTTTTCTGAATGACGCCAAATTTCAGCGACATCGATCCAGAATGGGCTGAGAATTTACAAGAATAATATTCAAATTTGACATTTCTGTTGTCATGTTATTGTAGGTTAGGATTTTTGAATGTTTTAATAATTTTCTTTTGTTTACTTCATAAACAACCTTTTTTGTGATTTCAGGTACCTCTGAAAAGTGTTTAATGAAAGTAGGTTTTTATAAATCATATGAAGATTGTGTAAGTCTTCTCGAATTGTGATTTCATTACTTTCATTAACAAAGATTAACGTAAAACCAAAATTGGCCAGATTGAGAGATTTTGGTTTTACATTGATTCTCGCGTTTTTAAATTTCATTAATTCAACATTCGAGAAAAGTTTCACAGTCATCGTATGCTTTAAGTTGTACAAATTTTCTAATGTTTTCTACATTAATAAAAGTAGTTTTGTATTCGAGCCTAAATATAATATCTGTATTCAAAGTTTGGGCAATGTTGGTCTTACATTGAGTCTCGGTTAATACATTTGATTGATTCTGCATTCAAGAAGAATTTCATTGCCTTCGTATGATTAAAATTGTAGAAACTAATTCATTCCCATATTGATCACCTATACTTCATAAAAAGGTATTTTTTGTTATTTCAGGTACTGCTAAAAAGAGTTTTATGAAAGTAGTTATTTATACATCACACGAAGACTGTGAAACTGTTCTCAAATGGTGAATTGAGTAAATTTATTGACCAAGACTCAATGTAAAACCAAAATTAACCAAGCAGACCGGCTTTCATTACTGATTTTATACTTAGACTCGAATAAAAAACTATTTTAATCTAAACCTATTCAGCGGCTCCAGAAATCACCAACAAACTTTTCTATGAAGTAAATGTCATCAATCTGGGTCAAAAATTTTAGTCATAAAAATCATACTCCATACATAAGACACTACATATTTCATATTTTTATTTTATTTCTTTGCTTGCACATATATTTACAAGGTATATTTAATTTATATTCCTTCTAAAGTTACTTTTAACTTAGTTCCATTCCATTATACGTTATGAAGATAGCTATATTATGTGTGTTAGCTGCGTGAAGTATCTGATGGCGTGCATTTATAAGAGTTGTCGGTTTTATATTTTTATAGCGATATAATGTAGCTTCATATGGCTTTCGGCATAATGTATAAAAGGTTTAGACGTTACATGAAGTGTACAATTATATTGTACTCCAATCCTACATTGAACAAAGTTTCAGATAAAAATTTTAATATATTTATATTTATATGTAAATATATTAATAAAAGTACCCTTTTGTGAATAATATAGATTCCCTTACGTTTTGAAACAGCAATTCCTTTTGCGATTACGTCCATTCCACCATAAGCCATTTTTGCCTTCATGAATTGCCTTCATGAATGCCTTCTTTTACCCATTTTTCACACCCTACTGTCGTAAAATGGTTTATCACAAATGTTATTCCACAGACACTATGAAAAGACTGGCCCAGTTGTCATGGAAAGCCCTACCCGGGAAAAAATGGATTATATATAATTATATATAATTATATATAAGGGTCTATATATAATTATATATAATTATATATACATTTTGGCCGTATATAATTGTATATAATTATATATAATTATATATAATTATATACAATTATATACAATTATATACAATTTTTTTTTGTTTTAAATATTATTTTACGTCGACTTTTGTGAACCCACATGGGACTAAATCGCGACGGGACCTACAGTTTATGAAGGTGGAATCCGAACCACCTGAACTTTGGCGTTATTAGACACTTATAAACCAATACAGAGGTGTCCCAATGACAGATGGCAGAGGCCGGGATCGAACCAGGGTTTTCTGATTACAAAGCCGATACTCTACCAACTGAGCCACCGCCGCTCCAATTATATACAATTGTAGTCATAATTTTAAGAATAGGTAGCTACGTAATAATGTTTAGACATCTTAATTACGACATAAAGGATTTTATTTTACCGATTTCAATTACAATTTAGTTATTTTTAATGTATTATTTGCTTTTCTGCATTAGTTCATCATTCCAAATAATATTATTCCATTTCCTCTTCTTTGCCACTACTGACGAAAACTCTAAAATTAAATAATACAATTACAACTTTTATTAGAACTCGTCAACGATGGCAAACACAATTAAGTACGTATTTGTGTGACAAGGATAATGTATCTTCTACAACTTCAGCGTGTTTTGAGAATTGCTTAGATTTGAGTACTGATATAACTGAACTTACCGGAATCACTATCGAACCCAACGAAGTAGAAAAAAACGAAATTATTGAAGAAGAATATAATATAATTGTCGATGACAGAGATAATGAATCAGAAGAAGAAGTAGGTAACGAAATTATTGAAGGAAAAGAAGGTAATGAAATCAGTAATGAACAACAAGAAGATAGTGAAGATATTGAAGCAGAGGAAAGTAGTGATGAAGACTTAGACAAAGACATTATCAGTACTTCTAAAATATTACCATTATTTCATAACAGTGAATTATCTACAAATCAATATGTACTACATATATTTGAGTTCTTCATGAAGCATAATTTAACAAAATCTTCCTTAAGTGACCTTCTAAAGCTGATTAATCGTGTCCTTCCAAAAAATAATTCAATGCCGAAAACTGTATATCAGTTTTTTACATACATCGAACATGTAATTCCATATTCCTCTCCAAACATCACACATTTCTGTTGCGTTCAATGCAGGAATTACTTGGGCACAGAAAATTGTAAAATGTGTACAAAATGTTCAACAGTAAACACTGTATTTTATGAAATTGACATAATTAGTCAGATAAGATATTTATTTCAATATAGAAATATGGCTGATATTATTATACCTTCAAGTAATGATTCAAATAAAATAAATGACATTACTGATGGTACTGAATATATTCGCATTAAGACTCGAACCGTCAAGAATCAGTATGATTTAACTCTGATTTTGAATACATATGGTATGAAAGTTTTTAACAGCAACAAAATACATTGCTGGCCAATAATGTTCATGATAGCAGAAATTTCACAACATCTGAGAGACCTATATTTAGTCGTGACAGGTCTTTGGCTTGATAAAAACAAACCGATAATGAATATCTTTCTGCATCCTTTATCTTTAAAACTAAAAGAATGTTTTGAAAATTGCATATAATGGACTCATCCACGAGAAAAGATAACTTTCATTTCTAAAGTGACGGCTCCATTATTTATTGCAGATGCACCTGCACGAGCCGATTTACAAAATATATCGAATTTTAACGGTGAAAATGGATGTAACATTTGCGAGATATCCATGATTCCATGCAAAAAGAGCGATGGAAAAAAGTCTGTTCGCGTATACCCATATGGGGTAGGAAAGCTTCGATCAATGGAGAGAATGAACAAACAAGCACAATTTGCTAATCAAACAGGGGAAATTATCCAAGGTATTAAAGGGGACTCTATACTCTCTCAATTTCCTTTACTTGATCTTTCGACATCTTGTATTCCTGAGTACATGCATTCTGTTCTGCTTGGTTGTGGAAAACAATTCCTCAACTTGTGGACAGAAGTAAGTGGAGAGTGGAATATACGAAAACATTTGAAAGAAATGGACGATATTTTGTTAAACATTCGGCCACCTAGCTCATTTAACCGACTACCACGAAGTCTTTCCCTTCATTCGTATTTTAAGGCTTCAGAATATTATAATTGGATATTATATTATTCCATACCAACTCTAACGAATTATCTTGATGACAAATACCTACAGCATTAGATGCTATTTGTAACTGGTATATATTTGCTTCTCCAAAAAAGTATTACGAATTCTGATCTGGAAGAAGCAAATAGGTCACTCCATTTATTTGTGAGAAATATTTAAAATTTATACGGAGATCGCCAGCTTACTTACAATACACACCAATTGTTACATCTGACACTTTGTGTCGAAAGATGGGGCCCATTAGGGTTAATTTCAGCATTTCCATTCGAACATCACAATGGAATAATAGCCAAATGTATTCATGGCACCAAACACATTGGGAAAGAAATTATTCAAAATATCAAAATAGCCGAAGGATTCAAAATTTTACAAGCTATTACTGGAAATACAGATGATAATGCATCGTATCGAATGATTAAAAATGATGTTCTTGGGAAGAATTGTGCAATCGTTTTAAACGAAACTGAAAAAAAATGTCTAGCTAGGTTTGGAAATAACTGCGCAGTCTATGCAAAAGCTAATATAAATGGAGAAATATTTACATAAAAAATATGCCGAATTGTAAAAACTAACAATTATACAGTTGAAATTAATAATTCAAATGAAAAGACTCTATTAGGATCTATTAATTTTTTTGTAAAATCCGATTGTGAATCATTTGTGGTCCTAGAGCCATTTAAAATTGTAAATATTAAATATTATTTTAATCGTGAAATAATGAAGGTTGTTGACCACATTGTGCCTGTAGTACCGAGAGAAGCACTATTATTAATTAACATTAAAGATATTGTATTTATTTCAAAACTTGTCAAAATAAACAACAAATATGTATGTAGGCAGCCAAATGTATTACATAAAATTATATAAAATATATAAATGTTTACTATGTAAAAGAAACAAAATAAGTACCACAAACCTGTTCTGTGACTTATCTGAATTATTTGTTGAAATTGGTAGTTGTAAATTGTTTTCATTTTTTTAAAGCATGCGAAATAAGGATCGAAATGGTGTATTGTTTATAGTATGCAGACTTTATTTGTTCAGATATTATTTTTCGTCGTAGTGGGTGTCAAATTCAAGTTTATATCAAACTTTGCCGGAATAAACATGTCAGCAGGTTGCTAACCTTTCAAGCTGCTAATTCGGCGTATAAACTCTTACTCGGAAAGACGTCAGTGAATAATATAATTCACGTGACATGCTGCGCAATATGAAACTTGCTTCATCCTCAAGTTCTGCCATCGTCTTTATCTGAAGATGACTGGAAAAAATCACTGCAGAACTTGGAGATTTTGTGCACTGCATCGGATCTATCGTTGAAAAGCATGTCGTCATTCAAGTATGTTATGAAGATTTATTTCTTTTTTAACGTATGTACACATAAATTCTAAATTAATGTAACTTAAAATTTTATAGTGCCTTAACAATACTGGGTTTACATTATTTAATTATAAAAGCAGTTACAGTATTGTAAGCTGTAATACCAATAATGTTTCGCTATGTAGACATAGGGCAGTTGGAAGATGTAGTGACAGTAGTATATTCGACTGCAGTCTGCGGCTTGAAATTTAATACCGATGCTATGAATTTACTAAAGCCTGAAGCAGTTGCAGAAGGTTGCACAATTCCGTACTGTCTTGTAGGTGAGGCTTTCCTCTTGAAGTCTTATCGTCTTCGCCCCTATCCTGGTAAATGAGGCCTCTCACCACAGGAAACAATTTTTAATTACAGTCTAAGCCGTTCTAGGTGAATGATTGAAAACACATTCAGTATCTCATCATCTCATTGGTGTATTTATCGAATGCCAATAATAGCACAACTAAAGCACATTGAGGCTTTGCTTTTACGTTATCCAGCAATAAGAAAAGCAATAAAAAAAAGGTTAACATGCCTGGTTGTATAATTCTAGAGTGCATTGTATTTATGATAATTATGACATTTGTTTCTTATAAGAATCCTAATTAACATTTTTTACAGGGATCAGAACATCACATAACGAAAAAAATTTTCATACTTTTAAGATATGAAATCTTATTAATAGTCATATCTTTCTTAAATAATAGTAGTTTTCGTAAAGTTTACTTTACGCACAAGTTTACTTTACGCACCGAAAAGACATACATAAACAATTTTTCCTTCATTCAGCTTTTAATTTTTCATCAAAAGGTGATATATACAATCAATTTATTTTATGAAAAACTTAACGAATCGTTGTTTTGGATGTACAATTAAAAAAACAATAAATAACAAAGTACTTATAACCTCAATTGCAAACGAGTTTCATATCGCATTGCACACACGACGCAGCACGTGTTCCACCTTCCACCCATGTTCCACCGTTATTATTATTCTTCTTCTTCTTCTTTTCTTGTGGCGTTTCAGGATGGTCAAGCCAACACTGGTGCCACGGCCCGAACTAAAAAGTTCTTCAGCCTATTATTCTTCTGGTCTGGGCCATGGGTACATGTACATAGGTTACTAGTGACGCTCATGGAGTTTACACTTATGATTAAAGTGCGTACGGAAGTATATATAATTATATATCATTATATAGAATTATATATATTTATATACGATTATATACAATTGTATATAATTATATATCATTTCAGAAACCTGTGTAATCGGTTTTGAAAACGTTGTATATAATTATATACAGGGTGTACGAAAAGTCCCGGGACGGTTGAATAACTTTCGAAAGAATAAAAATTTCAAAAATCGCCGAAACACGTGATTCGATTTTTCAAACAAGCTATCTTTTGAGGGGGGGTTTCGGCCCCCCAACCTCAAGGGGGTGGGGGGCACGAGGGGGGCCAAAAATCTTAAATGGCAATATGGTTTGAGTGGGGGCTCATTTGAAAGGTATTTTCGAGATGAATTCAGATCACTGGTCATAGAGGGCGCTGCGATCATTTTTCGCAGAGATTTTTGACTTTTTCAGATCTTAGACGTACTAACGTTTGAAAAAATGAAAATTTCGAAGTCGCCGAATCGTGTAATTCAATATTCTTAAAAAACTTAAAAAACTTAAAATCGTGTAAAACAATATTCTTAAACGGGTGTCAACCCGTTTCTGAACGTTACATTGAAAACCTCTTTTACTTGTATCTCTCCGAAAAATGATCGCAGCGCCCTCTATGACCAGTGATCTGAATTCGTCTCGAAAATACCTTTCAAATGAGCCCCCACTCAAACCATGTTGCCATTTAAGATTTTTGGCCCCCCTCGTGCCCCCCGCCCCCTTGAGGTTGGGGGGCCGAAACCCCCCTCAAAAGATAGCTTGTTTGAAAAATCGAATCACGTGTTTCGGCGATTTTTGAAATTTTTATTCTTTTGAAAGTTATTCAACCTTCCCGGGACTTTTCGTACACCCTGTATAATCATATATAATTATATATAATTATATATATTATATATAATTATATACGGCCAAAATCGATATATAATTATATATAACTATATATAATTATATATGATTATATATGATTATATGTAATTATATATAATTGTATATACAATTATATATAATTATATATAATTCATTTTTTCCCGGGTACCTATTTAGAAAAAAGTTTTTGGACGATTTCGATTTCGATTTTAATTAGATTCAGTACTCGGTGCCTAATGCAAAAACTGCTTTCGCGCCTTTCAAGACTAGCGGAACTTATGTTTCCGTGAAGTATGTATATATACATCAGTTTGATCATTGTACGTTGGTGAGTACAGACACGTTGTTTACGCGCTCGTAGGTTTTCCACAATTTCTCACCATTTCTCTGTCTCCTCGCGAGATATTTTTGGACAGGTAGTGCCCAGAATTTTTCCGTACCTGGATTGCGATATTTTAACTGCTTTGACCTGTTTGGGTACTTTTCCTCTCAAGTTCTTATTATTTTTTAACGTCGCTTGGCTATCACCACATGTTGACGAAATCCATCAACGCGCATCCATTGATGGGTGTCCAGTACCACGTGATTTCCACCACCGGTGTATACAACATATTTACTTCACCTTCGTAGGACCTGTCATCGTATATGTATGCAGCGCCTATCATCAGGTACAGTGATTTTCATGCCGAAAAAAACACGCAAGTCTCCGTCACCGCATCACCAGGACGGTCAAATTCTTAGCTGCAGAAAGTGCAATCAAGCTGCGCGCAATAAATACTAGTGTTCTGAGTGTGGTTCGGTTTTCCATAGATCGTGTTCCATTACGTTTTTTCGCATTAACTCGACCATTTGCTGCACTCGCTCTTTAAATTATTTACACATCGCGCCCATTGTCTATCCCCCCCCCCTTTCCTCTTCTACTACTCCTCTCAACTTTGTTCTCCCCCTCAGCCGAACCGCTTGATTTGGGTAATTCTCCTCTCTTCGTTTATTCCCCCGTTAGTGCATCTCCTCTTCGCGATTCTTCGTTCCTTCCCCGTATCTTACCTACCGTTGATTCCCCACCTATTAGCCACGCGTTAATGCCGCACACGTTAACCACGCATTCCGATGACAGTGCAAATAGTACGAATTCTTCGTCAGTTCCGATGCCGGAAAATTGGGAGTCGCTCCGCGTATAATAACTCCCACAGTTTTATCGATGTATTTATTGTAGATTTAGAAGGCAAAGTGAAGAATTATTTGCAATCTTCCACACCTTTTTCTGCCAGACATGATTTAATTTGTATTTCATATGAAATTACATACTTTGCTCATCGCCAAAAAACAATTACATTTCGTGATTTTTCCCATTGCTCTACACCTGATTTAGTCAATGATTTGGAAATGGCACTACGTAGTAATCTTTCTGAGTTATATTCGGATCACCTTCTATCAGATCGTACACCTGCTGAACTTCTTGCTTGCTTATATCGAAGTATATTTCTGGCGCTAGACAAGCATGCTTCTTTTATAAAGAAACATTTGAAAACATCAGTTGCTCCTTGGGTTACCGATGATATTAAGCGCTTAATGAAGCAGCGAAATACGCTTTATCGGAGGGCGAAACGGTCGCATTCTAATGATTTAATGAACCAATATCAATTGATTAGGAAGTCCATTAAAGCAGCTCTCCGACTTGCTAAGACCAATTACATGTTCTCATCGCTTCAAGATCAGTCTGACCCATCTAAAATTTGGGCCTTTCTACGTAAATTTGGATTCACTGCACCGTCTTCTTCGACCGCGTTACAGCATTTTTCTCCAGATGAATTGAATCGTCATTATAAAGTCATAGCCTCTGCACTCTCATCTTGCAATATATCTCAACTTCAAGATATTTTACGCACGCCGCTAAATTCAAATTTACCTCGATTTTCGTTGCCAACTATCCATCCAGATCAAGTTCTGAGAACATTTCAATCTTCTCTATCAAGATCAAAAGGGCTTAGTCCCGATGGACTACAACTCATCCACCTACAACGTGTCACAGCAAGCATTATTGTTCCCCTTACAGCTATTTTCAATCGTTCCTTATCTATTGGCGACTATCCGGTGCTATGGAAGTTCTCTTATGTTATTCCACTTAAAAAGACTGCTTCACCACGTTCTCCTAGTGATACTCGATCTATTGTTAATCCAGCACATATAGCGAAACTTCTGGACTCTGTAGTTACCAAAAAAATTGTTAATTACATCGAGCACAACAATCTCTTACACCCGAGGCAATGCGGATTCAGGAAGTCCCATAGCAGTCAAACTGCTTTGTTAAAACTCATCGATGATATTAGTGCTTTTCAATATTTCCAAAGCATTCGATACCCTTAGTCATCCCCTCATCTTATCTAGACTCCAACACATAGGGTTTAATGACAATCCCATTACTTGAATTTTTTCCTATCTTACAGGTCGTTCACAGACCATCAAGGGACTGGATGGAACTTTTGCTCAGCAACTGTTCCCTTCGTTTGGTGTTCCTCAAGGAACTAGTCTTGGGCCGATATTATTCATCATCGTTTTTAATAGTATGTTCTCTACACTCCAACATTGTCGTAATACTGCATTAGTATTCGCTGATGATACGCAATTCTATTTGTCCACCCCTGTGAGTCTTATTAGTCAAACCATCGACAAATTGAACAATGATATCAATCTTTCCACTCATGGACTGAAGAGTGCGGGCTTGTCCTTAGTAAGGAAAAAACTAAGGCCATTATATTCGGCTCTCGGCACAATCTTACTTTGCTAGAGTCAATGTCACTGCCATCACTTGACCTGAATGGTCGGACAATACCATTTGTTAGCGAGGTAAAAAATTTGGGTGCATACATGTCCTCTGACTTAACCTGGAACCGACACATTTCCTTAATCAGTAGCAAAGTACATTATTCCAATTAAACTTACCTTAGCTAATTCATTAATTCTTCCCCACCTCGATTATGCCTGTCTCTTATTTTCAAATGCATCTGGTTATCTTCAAACTAAATTACGTCGGCTTCTCAATGCAGTTATTCGATCCATCTACCTACTTCGTCGTGATCAAAACCTATCACAATACTGGAGTAAAACCAACTGGATGTCACTTGAAGTACGTCATACACTCCCCGGCAATCACTTTTGCCATGCCAAAGCCGAAATTTATTAAACTTCAAAGTTTAATATCTTTGCGAATAATAGTAGGGTAATGAAACTAACGGGGTATTAAAGGTATAGTTTTTACCTTTGAAATGATTGCTCGCCCATTTTTGTGCGACCTTTCTGACCGGAGTTATGACTATTTTTATAAAAAAACATGATTTTTTTTATTTTCTTATTATCTCAAAAACTAAGAGAAATAGAAAAAATGTTACATACAAAAAATACTCATTTTTAGGTAGAAAATACCCAAATAAAGTAAAAATTTTTAAGATCAAAACAATTTGTTTTTTCATTTTTTTTAGGTAGAAATTTTTTTAAATTTCTCATTTTATAATACAGTTATAGTTAACATAGTTCTTTATTCAAAGTTATACATACGAGCAAATTGCAGCGTTACTTTAAAAAATGTACATATTATAATGACACGGCATATACGTGCAATAATTGTACTGCATGTATGTACACTTAGAGACAAAATAAAAAAAAATTTCTACCTACGAAAAATGAAGAAAAAAATTGTTTTGATTTTTAAAATTTTATTACATAAGTATCGGCACGCTAAGTCGAACGAACGGGGCGCGCACTTGTGTTTCCCGACGTTCAGTAGCCTCGGTCGGCTACGGCTAAGTCGCTATACGGTAATCGCGAAAAACCGCCTAAGTCCTCGATGGACCTCGACTCTCGACCCTCGAGTAGATTGGAACTGGACGAGCGCGAGGTGTGATCTCCCCGGGAGTCTAGCACCGAATCTCAGAGTGTCCACGTCTTTTTGGATCCGTCGACGGAGAGTTCGCGGATCGTCTGACGTTTCTCATGTCTGGTCAGCAATCCTTCGCCCTGGGAACCTGCTAGCCTCGGCAGGTAACCGACGTCGAGGAGTATATTACGCGAATTCAGCTGAAAGCTCGGCAGGTTCCCAGCCGAAAAATGCTTACGCTTTGTGGTAAGAGTGTCGCGTTCGCGCCTTGCTTTTTCCTCGGTCCCACGAATATATCGTTTGACCGGAACCTATCTTATAACGCTATTGTCATAAATGAATATTAAATACTGAAGTATATTTCGTAATAACTTATAATAGATGCTAATTAATATGGCTACGGCTGCCTACGACCAACCGGTCGTAACACCTCCATCCCCCGAAAAATCGGCGGTCCTCCGCCGTACTTACACACCCTAATCCTACTTGGCAGCCGGATGATTATTTAAGAGAACATAAATAACATCGTATTGTAATCGTCGTCAACGGTAGAGGTGGTTGTATCTACTAATATACGAACGTGGGTTAGTATTCCCTATTATTCGCGTGGGTCCTGGCGTAAAATGGTTAGTGTTTTACATACTTTTGAAGATATTACATTTCCGCTTCTACTATTACCAAAATCTTAATTCTAAGGACGCATGACATCCAGGTCCACTCTCTGTTGTTCCGCACTCGCGCACTGTTCGGACGGGAAGTCTCCCGCCTCATTAACGCTTCCGATATTCACTTCAGTGTCTTGTACGATGAATTTCACTTTACGCCCTCTGGTGCGTCTTGATGATGTAGCAATGACATGTTTGTTTCGTACTCCGAAGTTGAATCTGCGTCGACTGCACGTATAGATGAGGACTAGTGTCACGATGATTATCAGGAATGTCAGCGATGAGCCACCGTATATTGTGGCGCTTTCCATCAGGCGTACTCGTTCGTTTATGCCTCTTGTTCGGCTTAGCTCGCGTGCCCGGTTTATAAGTTCACCGAACTTGATATTGCTATCCAGTGTTCCCGGTGCGATGCGAGGGTCCCTAAGTTTCGACTCCTCGCGGCGGATAATCTCTTTTAGTCCACCCATTCCTATTGTATCTTTTAGAATTAATTCCGTGATGTTTAGCATGACAGACCCATAATGTTCCAAGGTGAATATGGAGTGGATGGTCTGGGATGGTGTCAGCGTTGTTTTAGTCGTTTGGGCCTTGCATCCTGGCGTGAGCCCAATTTCTCCTGTACCATTCAATGTTATGGTTTGTACGACTGTATTTCCGCATATTATTCTCATTGGTTCCGGCATTGCAGCGGAGTATAGCCACATGTTTTCGGTACGTGATTTCATCCAAAAAGTTGCTCCCTAAATCATAATACGGACGTCGCGGTTATCAAAGTTACTGAATTTGATTTCAGTGATTAGTCTCACTTCACACTCGTTATTGTTGTCTGTCGTATGTACTGGTAAATCTCCCTTACATACGTAGATTCCGTCTCCCTGTTTGCATCTTCGATAATTTTCCGATGTCAGACGTACGTATTGTTTCCGGTCATCGGATATGCCTGAGTATTGGGCCGATAGTTTGATAAATGCTGATCGCGTTTCGTTTCCGATATTTTGTGGTACTGGGATCGGCTTGTGCTCATTAATGGTGAAATGTGTGTGTGACACCAATGGAATATAGAGCAGGTATACTATGGATGAGTCCATGTATGCTGTCTTTATTTGGGAAATTTCCAGGAGTGAGTCGATTGTTAGTCTTGGAAACTGTATAGGAAAATCGCAGTCTGCTGTAAGATGTACGATTTCTTTGATGTGATCCGTTAGGTTGCTCATTGACACAAATTCAGGGTGAATTTGGCCCGTCTTCGCAAAAAGTATTGCGTTTGTGAGCTGGTCTGCTTCTAATGCGTAGCGATGTATTTCCGCTTCCAGCACTGCCATTATGTGTGCTAGTTTGTTATTTCGCCACTCCTGTTCGGTGATGGACTCGATTTGCTGGCGTTGTGACCTGATCTCTTGAAGTGATATATTGACGAATTGCAACTCATGTCGGATGCCTGAAAATTCGACGACGATAAATTTGGTTTGCTCGCTCAGGAGCGTGGCCGTCTCGGAGAGTCTGTCGTTTGTCGCTCCCATTTGTTCCCGTAGCTGGTTCATCTCCTCATCTTCAGCAGTACCGAAAAGGATTTTTGAGATTTTCCCGACGGCACCAAACACGGCGCGTTTCCGTCGAGTTTCTATACCCGTTAGGATTTCTAAGGCGTTTATGTTTCTTCTTGAGATATCCTTCAGATGCATATAAGCTTGATGTATCCTTTCGTTTAATCCACATGATTGCGCTGATGTACCACATTGGATTTCCAAATTCGTTAGCGTTTCCAGGAATCGCTCCTTTTTATCAAAGTATGCCCCTAGAAGCACTCTTGACACTAGGCGCCACTCCGTATGTGTCAACCTCATTGGCCCTATCTTCTCGGAGTACAATCTTGGGCTCTCCTGGATTCGGGTATGTTTGTACATTACATCGATTTTCCTGTAACAAGCGTACGTGTGAGTGAAAATCATACGCCATTATTCTTTGGCCACGTCTGATTCGTCGCTTCTATCTCCCCACATTTATTTGAAAATATAGTTTCATTTATAGTACTGCCATGATAACCAATCTCCATTCTCTTACATTACATTACATTATATTGCACTGCATTACATTCCTCGTATACGCATCATTTAAAATTTGCTGGAAATGTGACTCTAATACTGTTTTTCGCACTTTTAAGGTTGTATTTTATTTGTAAATTGGTATGCATTCTGTACGGCGAGGAAAATCTATAAAATGTACAGATACATTTAATCGTTAATTATTATTAATTAATATTCTTTTTGACCTTGCCAAAGAAAATCCGAAGATTGGAAACGTGATAGTAAAAAAAAACATTTTTATGATCGCGATTTGTTCATTTTTCAGAACAGCTTTCGCCTGTTGTATTTATTGAGAAAAAAAAATGGGCCTAAAAAAGTTCCAAGCAACTGTATCTGACGTAATATTAAGTGAACCTTTAGAATCTTTCATTTGATTCTTCGAAAAATGCAACCGTGAAAACTGTATACAATTATTTTCATGAAGAACGTAGATATTTTCAATTCAACTTATTTATGTCAAATAATATAGATAATAATATGAAATTTGTGTAACAGTCTCTTAGTTTTAGTCGAAATCGAAACGTTATATCACATTATTTTCTTTTACTACCGTTTTTTTCTAAACCACTGCTCGCGCTGTTGCAAGCTATATAAAAAATATGTGTTTTATTTTATGAAGAAAAGAAAAGCCATCAAATTATTTATATTTTAGTCTTACTCTTATTATTTATGTTCTGTCTTTACTCATCGATCCCTTCAGACCGCCTTGACTATACTTCTATTTCTGACGCGTCGCTTTCTGGTTGTGACCCGATCTCCTCATTGATAATGAGAGGGTCATGACTTTTCCTTAGTTTGTCAATGTGGACGACCTTTGTTTTTGCCTCATTCAGTTGGATCTTGACGTTTCTGGGCCCAACTATTTCAATTATTTCGTATGGCTCGACGAATGTGTCCTCGAATTTCCCGTGTCGGGGTTCTTTCTCCAACATGACACATTCGCCCACTCTGAAGTACTTGATGTTCTGTTTGTGGTCATAGTATGCTTTTGACCGATGTTTGGCCTGATTCAGGTTTAGTCCTGCTAACGTTTGTAATTCGAGGATGTTCTTAATATGTTCCTCTGCGTAATCCGGATATGTCATTAATTTTTCTCTCGGTTCGACGCTAGAGGGTACTCGGGCTGGTTGTTCGAATACTAGTTCGTGTGGAGAGTATTTCGTGCCCTCGTGCGTGCTAGCGTTGTGCGCGAGCATGGCGTACGGAATCCACTTGTCCCAGTCTTTGTGGTTTTTAACAAAACATCGAAGATATTCTATTAGGACACAAAGGCTCCTCTCTATGCTCCCGTTTGATTGGGGATGATAGGCGGACGTATTGTATTTTGCTATATTGAATAGCTTGGCCAATTCTTTTATAGTGTCTGACATAAAGTTTTGGCCTTGGTCTGTTAGTATCCCTCGTGGTGCTCCGAATTTGCAAATGAATTCGGTGGCAAACGCTTTTGCTACCGATGGCGCTGTTCCATCGGGGAGAGGTATTGCCAATGAGAACTTTGTTAGCAGGTCCTGTATTGTGAGCACGAATTTATTTCCGTCTCGGGACATGGTAGTCGGACCCCATAGGTCCATGGCTACCTTATCGAACGCTGTCGTTGGTGTGTCGGTAATCATCATTGGTAGTCGTGTTTTGTTTCTATTTACCTTTTTGTGTTGACACTCATAGCACCGATTTATTACTTCCGTCACGTCGGTACGCATGTTTTTCCAGTAGTAATTTCGAGATAGGCGGCGGTATGTTTTATTTATACCCTTGTGGCCACCTATTGCAGAACAATGGTGTTCTCTTATTAACAAATATCGTTCTATATCTCGAGGTACTGCTAGTGAATCTTTGAATATGGTAATGGATAATTTCACCTCGATATTTGCTCTAATGTTCTCTGGAATACTCAGCCACTGTTGTTTTGCCATTATGTCGAGATCGTATCCCATGTGCAATATTTTTATACCGGTTTCTTTAATTATTCTATTTAGTTTCCTCAGACATGAATTTATGGCGCATTTCGATGCTCTCTCGCTAATAGTCGGTTTTACTATCAGAGCGAACATGAAATACCTCTCGGTCTTGGTTACTACGACTTCGCCAATTGTAGGAGTGCCATCCTTTAATTTTTGTGATGTCATGAGTGATTTCTCTTGCAGGAGCCTTCCCACCTCACTGTCAAGGAGACAATCAGCGGTCGTGAAAAATGCAACATGGCCCTTTTCACTTGTCAGATGTTTATTTGACATAGTAATGGCAGGTTCAATGGAATCCGGTGTCTGTGTTTGGAGCTGGTGTTCGTCTGTTTCTTCGACAGTGTCAGTTGTTGAGCTTGGCAGAGGCTGATTTTCTGGCCTATTTTCAGTGTCACATTCGTGTTCTGACATATTAGTATCATTATTATTATCTTTTCTCTTTTTGTCGGGTGATCCATTTCTCGGATCGGGCGAATCGTCTCCCGGATTGGACGGTCCCCCTCCCGGATCAGGTGATCCGTTTCCTGGATCGGAGGGTCCGTTTCCTGGATCGGAGTGTCCGCCTCTCGGATCAGGTGAAAACCTTTTTTCTGATGGTTCTTCGCCCACTAATTTCAGAAATGGCGTGTAATGTTCATTTTCTAAGTGTAGATGGTTCCAATTCGTTGTGTTGGATACTTTAAAATGAAAGTATCTCGTTTTGATGGGATCATCATTATAATGTACGCAGATATTTATGCCGAAGTGCATGGCGAATAATCGAATGTGGTTGTCATCACCATATTCGTTGAATAACAGAAGTATCTTTTGTGTGTTTTTCGGTTCTGTGCAATCGTTCAATTTTCCGAATTTTAATAGAGTTTTTCGCAATTCCACCGGAGTCATATTGAGGTGATGTAATTTGATGAGTGAGTCGAATAGACAATTTCCATCCATTGCGACATCTTCATTTCGTGTTAGTATCGCGTAGGGTTCAGCGCAATGTTCGTTTATTATGTAATTGTACAGCGGAGAATTTTTATGTTTGTTTGTGCCGAGTGACATTTCATTGTCACCATGCGCGTCTCTGCACTTTTTATTTGGCGAGCAGGGGGAAGCAGTGTGCTCGGTTCGTTCCGAACTCTCAGAGCTATCGATATGTGATTCATTCATTGTAATATTCCCATTCTCCTCGACAACCGAAGAGGGGGTAGCTCGGACCTCAGTGCCCCTCGGTCGTCCTCTTGATGCACTTGCATCCGATGAAGACAATTCTCTCTCGCTGCTTGTGCCGTATGTGGTTGCTGTCTTTTCCCCCTATGCATTTACTCTCTCTCTCTCCGCGCCGCGGAGAGGTGGTCGTACCTCTTTTAATATGGCTCGGGCGACGAGCCGGTGTCTTTGCACCATCTTGGCTGTCTTTACCTTCGATTAGACTATTTAATTTTTCGTCCGCGCTAAACGTTGCGGACCTACGCTCTTTACGGCGCGCCTCTCGGCAATCGCTGTAGTATCCCGCGAGCGAGTCGTCTCGTTGTTTGGGGTCTTCTACTCCTTCCCTCAACATGAGTGATGTTTCCCTTGGATGAGTGGCTCTGTTTTGTGCGTCCTTGTTACACGTTGGTGACATGTATTCTCCAGGCCGTTCATTGTTTCCTTGCGTGTGTCTATGTTGTATTCTGTCATCGTCTGAAATAGGTTTCTCGCGCTCTTTGCGCCTTTCCTCCGGTTTTCGTAATTTCTTCTTTCGACGTTTCTTTAAATTATTCTCAGTTTCGAAGCTTTCACTGTCACCTTCGTTATCATCTAATCGTTGTGCCTTAATGTCCATTCGATAGCGTTTTTTCCAAGGTCAATTTACATTTTCTCTTTCATTGCGCACGGAGGAGGGTTCCACTGCTGTCGATTCCGTCGGGCGGGTTTCGTGATAATGCATCGGCTTTTACATTATATTTACCCGGTTTATATTCAACGTCGTATTCGTAGTCTTCCAGTTTTGTTCGAAATCTGTGAATGCGTAATTTTAAATCTTTCACATTTTTTAGGTATTTTAATGGTTCGTGGTCTGTGACTATTGTAATTTTTCTGCCGTATAAGTAAGGGCGAAATTGTTCGACCGCGAAAACTACGCCTAGCATCTCCTTATCTCCCGGGGGATATCGAGTTTCGGCGTCTTTCAAATTTCTGGGCGCGTATGCCACTGGAGTGTCTTTTCCTATTTCTCCCTGTGATAAAATCGCTCCTAGGCCATATCCTGATGCGTCAGTTGTCACTATAAAAGGTCTTGTGAAATCCGGCAGGTTTAGTATGGGGGGGGGGGGAGCATAACTTTGTTTTTAACAACTCAAATGCTTCCACTTGTTCTTTCTTCCATACAAAGGGTGTTGTTTTTCGTAGGAGAAATGTGAATGGATATGCGATTTTTGCGAAGTCTTCCACAAATCTTCGATAGTATCCTGCCAGGCCAAGAAATTGTTTGACCTGCTTCTGGTTCTTGGGTCGCGGGAATTTTTCTACCGCTTCTAAATTCGGGGATCTGGTTTCACTTGGTTCTCGCTAATAATGTGGCCTAAATACCCTGCCTCTCTGCACAGGAACTTGCATTTCTGGGGCTCTAGATTTAAATTCGCCCTTGCCAATCGGTCCATAACTCTGGTAAATTTCTTACCGTATTCTTCCAAGCTCTTCGCGTAGATGACGATGTCATCTAATTATACGCGCATTTCGATCCCTTGTAAACCTGATAAAGCTAGGTCCATCAATCTTTGGAATGCACTAGGACCATATTCGTAATGAATATAAAATTCGTATAAACATACATGTATATTCGTAATGCCCATAAGGTGTAGAGAACGCCGTCTTGTGTGCGTCTCGTTTGTCCATTTCGATTTGGTGGAATCCTGATCGTAAGTCGAGTGTAGTAAAATATGATGCATGCCCGAGTTGATCCAAAATGTCGGTGATATTGGGAATGGGGTACGCGTCACCGATCGTTTTCTTGTTCAACGCCCGAAAATCGATGACGAGTCGCCATTTCTTTTCCCCGTTCGGGCCTGCCTTCTTCGGTACGACCCATGCTGGTGAATTGTACGGCGAAGTTGAGTGTCTTATGATTCCGGCGGCCTCTTGCTCCGCCACGATCCGCTGCATTTCTTGCTTGATTATGGGGGCGGTACGTCGTCCGTTGTGTGTATTCGATGCGAGAACAACGTAGTTGCGTTTAACGGCTCGCCAGGTAGATGAAACCCATTTGCGTGTTTCGCGACGAGAGACTCCACGTGCTCTCGTTCGTCGTGCAGCAATGCGCTTAAATCCATGAGCGCCAATACTTGTTTCGCCCGACTCGCATGTGTGTGAGTAGTATGGACAGTTGCGCGCTGTGACGAATGACGATCGTCGTTCATTATGTCGACTGTTTCGTCGCTGTCGAATCTGATCTCGCTTGCGATGTCGCATTCTTCCAATGCCGTTGCCGGGATATTTGTTTTTACTATTTCGTCCGTGGTGTTCGCGGCAATTTCATACGCGTATCCGTTCTTATTTTCTACTAACGCATTTCCGATATAAACGCCTTCCATTGTATCAATCTTGGGCAAAATTCCGAAATTTACACCATTAGTGATACGCACGCGAATTACTTTCCGGCTTCGCGGAGGCAGTTCCGCCCAGCAAGCCCCGGCGAATGGAAACACTTGCCCCCCAATTTGAAATTCGTCATTCCTATAGTCTATACTGACGTCATATTTTCGCAAAAATGGATCACCGAGGATTCCGTCCTCGGGGATCAGGAAATCGTCTAATACGATTTGTGCCTCGATCGTTAAACCTTGAAATTCTATCTTTGCGCACCCAAACGTGTTGATAATTCCCTCCCCGATTCCGCTAAGTTGAAATTTTACCGTACGGTCCGGATACATGTCCCGACGTAATTTCGAGAGCTTAATAATAATTATTTCGGAACCGGTGTCTACGAGGAACATACCATGGGTATAATCCCGCAGTCTCGGCTCGAGTGTCCTGGGAGTTAAAAGGTTTTTGGGCTCTTTGCTTGCCCTGACCGTTGGGACGTTCATTCATTTGTTGAGCGTTTCGCCGCGAATTTTCCCGCCCGTAATTTTGTTCGGGTCGTTGGACGTTTTCCCCGCGTTTTGCTTCATTTTGGTTGTTCCCGCTGTAATTTCGCGATGGGTTGTAATTCGGATTTCGCAGGTTATAATTTCCCGCATTGCCATTGAAATTTTGCCGATTTTGGTTGGAGTACCCCAAGTTCCTATCGAAGTTTTGCGAACTTTGATTTGAGTACGTGGGTGTCTACTAAAATTTTGCAAGTCTCGCGACGGGTTGTAACTGTGTTGGTGTACATTCGCATTATAATTACCCGTATTTCTATTTGGGTTTGTCTGTCGTGTTTGACCCCGTCTGTTAAAGCTGTTCAATGTTAAACATCGGTCCCGTGTGTGACCGATTCGTTTGCAATAACTACAAACTATCTCGTTATATGCTCGAGATTCGCATGTGTCCTCTCCGTGTCCGACTAAATCGCAATAGCTACTCACGTATTCTGATATATCCGACATATCATAACGCGAATTTGCAAGATAATTGTCTTCGGCATTTACTATTCTCGCGGAAACCGCTCGTTCCGCCCTCTTGTTTTCCAGTGTTCGGGGGGCCGCCCGTTCGTCTTTCTCTCTATACACGCGTTCTAATAGAATGGCATGATCGGTGGCTTCCTGCAACGTTTTTGAACGTTCCGCTCGTACCCTGAATTCCATAGCTCCCTTTAATCCCGCTATAAATTGTTCTAAAGATTTTTTATTTATTAACGCCGTTAAACTAGCTTTACATTCGGCCGTTAATTCTGTTGACGCGGCAGTCGCGGCGAGTGCATCCGTGCACATATCGGTTATCCGCGTACCGAAGTCTCCCGCGGTTTCGTCGTTACGCTGAAAAAAAGTTGGAATTTTTGATAGGTATATGTGCGGGTCCTCTCGTTGTCCATAGACCTTGTCCATGGCGTTGAGGAGCGCCTCAATAGTATCCTATAACCCGCTGTGTCTTGCGAACCTTTCGGCCTTTCCCTTAATTTTCCCTCTCAGTAATAATTTAAATAAAGGTCGGCTACCTTCTGGGAGTTGTGCTAAAGCATCCCGGCATGCGCTTGAAAAATAAGGATACGTTTCCCTATTACCGTAGAATTCGGGCACACCGGCAATGACGTCATTCGCGGACGTCCGTAATGTAAGTGTGCAGGGTCCCGTTGGGAGAAATTGCCCGTTGGCATTCTGATTGTCCCCCATAATTCCCGGTTTCGGTTCTACCGAAGTCTGATTTTTATCTGAGCTGGTTATCGTTAACCCCGGAACTTCCTCTGAGGAGGTTTCTTGCAAATATAAAATTTTGTTGGGAGAATTTGCCGTTAAATACGGCTTTTTCTCTGGGGTAGTATCGCGCGAATTTGAACTATTTTCTGGGGAATGGTCCCGTGAGCTTGTGTCGCTCGACGAGGTTTCGCCGAAATCCGCCGTTTGCGGTTTCTTTTTTTGCGACGGTATATTGCGATCTCGTATTTTTTTGGCTGCTGGGGACCCCAATATGTCCTTTATCTTATTCATAGAATTACGTAGAAATTCATGTGGACATGGACGTGGCCAAATATGTTAATGCGTGTGTGTACGAGTAATGCATAAAATTTTGTAACAAACGAAATTCATCAAATTTACCGGCAATACTATTAAGGGGGAAAATAGTCGTGACTCACCCTTCGATGACTTTCAGAACTGCTATGTAGAACATTAATCTAGCATTCGTTGTCCTCATCCTTGTTGACTGTAGCCCTCAGGTAAATTGTAATGGTTGTCCGTGGGTTCCTTTTCTTCCACCTAAGTTCCACTATTCTCTTGGTTCACCACAGTTCACCACAAAAATATATTCACCGTTTTTTTTGTTTGACTGTCTGTTAGCATCCGATTCGCGACGCGCGCGGATTTTAATTTCACACTCGCGTTTGAAATGTATACAGTTTTTATTTTATAGTTTTTCAAATTTTCAAAGTTTGTAAACCCTGGGTAGCTGGAGGGTGGTTCGGTGTCTCCGCGTGAACGGGGTTAACACCCGACACGAATTCGATTTTGAAGAAACGAACACACAATCGCGCGCGGAGCCCCGACGCTGCCACCAAATTATTTATGTTACGTTTCGGGGTAACATAAAACATGTACGGGAATATTATTTAAGTGGTGGTTTTATTTATGTACCTCCAGCACCCGTACATAAGTATCGGCACGCTAAGTCGAACGAACGGGGCGCGCACTTGTGTTTCCCGACGTTCAGTAGCCTCGGTCGGCTACGGCTAAGTCGTATTCGGTAATCGCGGAAAAACCGCCTAAGTCCTCGATGGACCTCGACTCTCGACCCTCGAGTAGATTGGAACTGGACGAGAGGTGTGATCTCTCCGGGAGTCTAGCACCGAATCTCAGAGTGTCCACGTCTTTTTGGATCCGTCGACGGAGAGTTCGCGGATCGTCTGACGTTTCTCATGTCTGGTCAGCAATCCTTCGCCCTGGGAACCTACTAGCCTCGGCAGGTAACCGACGTCGAGGAGTATATTACGCGAATTCAGGTGAAAGCTCGGTAGGTTCCCAGCCGAAAAATGCTTACGCTTTGTGGTAAGAGTGTCGCGTTCGCGCCTTGCTTTTTCCTCGATCCCACGAATATATCGTTTGACCGAAACCTATTTTATAACGCTATTGTCATAAATGAAGATTAAATACTAAAGTATATTTCGTAATAACTTATAATAGACGCTAATTAATATGGCTACGGCTGCCTACGACCAACCGGTCCTAACAGTCACATTTTTTTCTATCTCTCTTAGTTTTTGAGATAATAAGAAAATAAAAAAAAATATTGTTTTTTTTTTATAAAAATCGTCATAACTCCGGTCAGAAAGGTCGCACAAAAATGGGCGAGCAATCATTTTAAAGGTAAAAACCATAACTTTAAATCCCCTAGTTTCATTACCCTACTATTATTCGTTTCAAATTGGCAAGCAATTAACTAAAGATAAAAAATATCGTATTTTTCTTGTCAGTTTTTTATCGATAAAAATCTGAATTTTGCGTCTTTTTGGTTTATTTCTCTGCTCAAATGAAAGCTATTGCAATAACCTTTGAAATGCCGTTCGATTTTTTAAGCTACGATAATTTCTCGCAAAGATATTAAACTTTGAAGTTTAATAAATTTCGGCTTTTCATGGCAAAAGTGATTGCCGGGGAGTGTAAGTATTTTTTAGGATCGCTTACATTCCAGATCCTAACTTATAACGAACCATCTTATCTCCGTGATTTCTTTACTCTATCTGATCAGCCTTCTCATCATTCAGTTCGGCGATCTTTCTCTTTATTATTTATTTCTCTATCTTAACTTATTTGTTATGTGTTTTGTACTATTTTGTACTCTTCGATTTTGTGTACCACCCGTTCAATGATGAAATACTTTATATTGTATATTTTTTGTATTTCTGGTTTGTCTACGGATCATGAGATCCATGACAATAATAAATGGTATCTACATCTACATTCTGGGGATGTACATAATGAAAACGCGTCTTCAATAGGGGCTAGTAACTTTCGTACCGACTGTATGTCACGGTGAGCTTCGATTGAGTTTAACCCAAAAGTTGTTGCACCTCGTGGTTTTTTTGTAGGCATATTTTCAAATTTGTCTCGCGGCTATTTTAAGCTGTAAATAAAAATAATCGATAGAGGGAAACTCGAAATATCTTTATTTTTGAATTTTTTTTTAAGATTATTGTAAATATTTTCATTAAAATAACGTTTAGATCTAGTTTTGTTTACACGAACGATTGGATTTTGACTCTAGAAAGATAATCCTGAAAGATTTTTATTACTTTTACATGTTAAAACTCAAAATATTTACGAAAATACGCAAAAAACGTGTTTTTTTATGTTCTGTAAATATAATTTGTCTCAGACATCCTGCGACAAAACAACTAAAGAATAAATTAAAGTATACAAGATTATCTGTAAAACTAAAAAAGAAACATCGCTGTGTCACATTTCGTTCCAAAGTTAGAGCCTTTCGAACATATGTTTTAATGAAAATATCTAGTACAATTTGTTTCAACTTTCACATCCCTACTCGAAAAGGAGGATAGAAAAGTATAGGATTTTTTCCAATATTTTCCTATCCTATTTTTGTCACGAATTAATTCAATATTTTTCTATACTACGTTCGTCACGAATTTCATCCCAGCAAACCGAAAAGGATTAACAAGAATTGAAAAATTGAATACTTCTAAATGACATTTTTCGATGCCCAGCAAACCAAGAATGATTGAGAAGCATTGAAACTTTCAATACTTCTGAATCCTATTTCTGTATCCTTCAGTAAGAATTAAGAAGCATAGCAAATTGTAATTTTTTGTTTTACTCTTTGTATACAAAAAAATTATTTTAATTTTTAATTTTATTATTCTTATTTATTTAATTCAAATATTTTTTAACTAATATAAATATTTTATTTATATTTTAATTATTATAAATAATAATTAAAAATTTTTAAAAATTCTTAATTATCTGAAAAACGGCCAGAGATAAGCAAGATATGACAAAATTTTGGAGGCTATCAAAAGGGGGGAATCCCATTGAGTCGGTCGACCTGGACGTCAAAAACTACGGGGCGGAATACCTAGACACCGAAAACTGCGGAGCGGTCGACCTTGACCGCAAAAATATAAAAATCACATTTTGATTCGTTTTGATAGAATTTCTATAAATTTTTAGGATACATAATGATAAAAGTGTAATGAGATACATTTGGATTGATTCTCTATACACGATTGGGATAGAAATTTATTGATTTTACCTAATGGATAGAAAAATATTAACATTGGCTTTACTTGAGGTATTCAGATAGGATAAGAAATTATAGATTTACATTATGTGCCAAAAATAGGATTCAAAAGCATACGAATCACGCAGAATTTCTATACTTTTCTATGCTTTTCTATCCTCCTTTTCGAGTAGGGATATTGTTGATTATATTGTTCTACAAATGTCGATGGAAAAATCTGAGAAAACAAGTTCAAGTTGCCGAATTTCCGCACAATTCTTAAAAAAAGAAATCTGTCTTTCCATTATATTTACAAAGTTATAAAGGTTTGAAGAATACAGGTTTTACGTATGTTTATTCGACGTCCATCGCATATTGCACTTCGTGGAAAAATACAATTTTCTTGTCTCGGAAATCAACTGGAATTTGTTACTCGGGTTTTTTTTTGGGTTGCTGATTACGAATCTAATGATAGCTTTTTTGAAAATTCAAAATGGCGAGTTCAAAATGGCCGACGAAAAATATAAAAAGTTAGTTGATCGAGATGAAATTAAGTATTTGGAGGTTTTCGGGGTTGTGCATTCTTACAAATACCATGCACATGAAAAAAAAAAAGTTTCTGTGTAACAGCTGTGCCTAAATCAATGAAATTTTCTTTAAATTAAAATATTAAAAAGCAAAATTGATTCTGAAATATTACTTTACTTAAAAAAATAATTGAATTAATTGAAAAAAAAAATTTTAATTGATTTTTGAAATCTTTTCAATGTTAATTAATTTAATTTTGTTTGTTTTATTTTATATGTTTTAAGTTAAAAATATTATCTATGCATTTTTGTGTGTGCATGGTATTTGTAAGAATGTACAATACTGCAAACCCTAAAATACTTAATTTCATGTCGATCAAGTAACTTTATATATTAACATTATATGTCAAATCCAATAAAATCTGAGAGCACAACTCCTGGTCGTCTCCTTGTAAGTTATCCTTTATGTCTAGTGAAATTCGACATAATCAAGAATATACCGTGTGGGTCAGAGAGAATAGAACGTAGGGGAAGACATGTTAAATTTACGAAGCTTGTGCTCGTTCGATGTCAATACAACGCAGCCTGTTAATATTGTTATTGGGTTGGGAACGTTATGAATATTCGCATAAAATTAAATAAAATAATAGAGACCGCTCAAATTTGTACACTTTCTTTTATTTAGTTTAAATTAAAAGAGGACTGCATCTGGACATGAAAATTTGTACAGCAATCTAAATTGTTTTATTTTTCTTGAAATTTATAATTTTTTTTTTCGATTTGCGTGCTACCACAATAGGGAACAGCAAGTTGCATGGAAATCGACCAAACACAAGCTGTACATTTACTATACAATCGCAATTACAAATTTAACATGGCTTTTTCTATGTGCATCTTACAATATTAACCAGTCAAAAAACACTTGCTTACCGGCGAAATGTCTTTTTGAGCACCGATATTTTGCGAGCCTCGATTTTTATCTCATTTCACGGAACGTAATCGTAAGCGTAAACGTATAAAAGCACTCCGCGAAAACGACCACTTCCGAAACGTACACTTTCAGAAAAAATGTTACTCTGAATGTTTGAAGTTCAGATATATTGCCATTGACGATTCGAACAGTTCAAGCAGAGCCACTGTCGAGCAGTGGCTGAACAAATATAATCGTGCCGGCTGGTATATCTGTATATGGTTAAGTAAGCATTGAAAATAAATATTACGGCAATTAATAATTGTTTTTTTTTGTTTGAATATATTTAAAATGGCTCGTTTAGTAGAGCTGGAACACTTATGTTGTGCCTTTAATGGATTTGTCCGTACACTCAGGGAAGGAATAGAGGCAGTAAATAATTTAGTTTATATAGGTTTAAGGGAAAGTGTCGATTCCGTGATTAAAATTGAAACGCTTTGTATTAGTAAAACTAAAATTAATGAAGACCCAGTGCAAATAGATATTTCAATTGATAAAACACTGATAAAAAAAGGTTATCAATTTTGTACTACAACTACTGTAAGCATGCAACGGTAACTTTGATTTTTCTGGAGAAGTAAGTGTATTTGAATTTATCTTGAGTCTTCAATATTAAAAATTTGAATTTCACGATTATAAGTACCGTTAACCAAAGTAAACTTGTTAAATTGAAACAACAGTCCAAAATAAAAATCAGATATGAAAGCTGCCACGATTAAGTTAGTTCTGTGGCGCTGCTTGAACTGGTTGAATTGCCAATCGTATAGATTATTATAATTATAGTACTACATATACAGGGTGTCCGAGAACTCAGTAACTATATTCCGGATACAGATTCTACATGACGTTTCAAGCAAAAAAGTCATGTACCAAAATTGGATCTGATTGAAGTTTAGAAAAAAAAAATTACTATTTTACTCGGCTCACTTTTAAGTTATTTCAATGAGTAAGGGTTAATTTTCAAAGTCCTTAAAGCTGCGAAGCCAAAGTTACCAAAACCAAACCAAAATACAGTAGTCCCCATCCTAAGTTATGCGGTCGGGTTTTCCAATATGGCGACCGACCGTCTAAAGTTATATCCCCTCACTACCCCCACTGCCGTATTTTCGTTTATGTTCGTTGCGACTTGCGAATGTGTGGGACTAACTTAACCAAACCCATAAAACAACCGATTACGGAAGTGTCAAGTCAAATTCATTCATTTTATCAAATTAAAGATGAATAGGTAATTGAAAGCGAGGATGAGAAAGTCAGCGAGAAAAGAATGAGGTCGAATTGACAGTATGAGTAATGAAAACGACAGAATACAAATAGAATGTGACAGAATGATTTTAGGCAAAAAATTAAATTAATTGAAAGCGAGAGGGAAAATGATTGTGAATGCAGAATGAAAGAGACGACAGAACATATATGAGTAAAGAATAAACGAGATTGGAAAATATGCAAGTCTTCTTTCTAACAGTGAATTTAAAACATTACCTTGCTATTGTTCGTACTAATGAATTGAAGTTCGATACTGATTAATAAATTACTTATTATGCTTATAAGTAAAATTTACGTAAATAATGTATGATGTACATACGTAACTGGATAATGTTACATACATAACCTGCAATCCGCTATCCGAATATTTATATCCGAACTTCACATATATGCTTATGTGTGCTTGTGTTTGAGTGCCGCCGTGAAGCCACATCGACACGTTATGGTGGGGGAAGAGGGGAAATAAATAGTATAACTTTGGATGGGGAACAATATATAACTTTGGACGGCCGTATAACTTTGGATGGGATAACTTAGGATAGGGACCACTGTACTCGCAAGATTTGTTACTTTTTGTTGCTAATTTGTTACCCTAGTGACGATTTTGTTGCTCAAATATTTAAAAAAAAACATAGGGTTTGCCAGCTTAAGATAAAGCTACCAAACCCAGATTAAGAAAACATACTTAGCGATATCAAACCCGCATTTAAGCATACCCCTCCTATCTTCCATAGCTCCATTATCTTCCAAGTTCATTCTGCATAAAACCTTGTTTTACTTTGACGCGGCAAAAACCGGAAGTACAGCGTTGAAATCGAGAAAATTACCGAATGTACGTATGTGACAGCAGTTACTGGGCAAAAATGTTGCGGTAACAAATTGTTACTGCAATTGAAGATGATGCACTCTTTTCTATGCATCACTCTGAATATATCCTATATGAAATTGTTTGGTTTTGCTGGGTGAAAACCCGGAAATAGAGAGTTACAGTCGAGAAAATGACCGAATTCATATAGGATATGTTCGTAGTGATGAATAAAAGAGAATGCATAATCTAATATTCCAGTAACAATTTGTTACCGCAACATTTTCGCCAAAGAACTGCGGTCACATACGTAAATTCAGTCATTTTCTCGATTTTAAGCAAAACCAAACAATTTCATATAGGATATGTTCAGAGTGATGCATAGAAGATATTGCATCATCTTAAATTGCAGTAACAATTTGTTACCGCAACATGTTTGCCCAGTAACTGCGGTCACATACTTGAATACATAAATTATGAATACTTGTGCTAAAATAAATAAAAGTCCTCACTTTCATTAAATTTAGTTGGATAGATTCAAAAACAAACCTTGTTTGTTTTCGACCTGGTGACTATTTTTGATCTGGTAGTACGGTTTTGTAAATTAGCCCTAAATTAGAAAAACCGATACGCCAACTTCAGACCAGTTTCTCGAGTAAAACGAATTTATATTCAACAATCGGGGTCACTTTTTATGTATGCATTTTATTGATTATAACTTGTTTCGGTGCAGAAAATCGTGAAAAAAAAGACTTTAAAGAATATATTTTTGATTTAGTGTGCGTAACGTGCTACTCTACACACTTTTGACATTTTGGGAGCGCACTTTACACACGCTGGAATAAAAAAAAATATTGTTCGGCACATGTGCGAAAATATTTTTTGAACGAATGTGATTACGACCCTCACATTCGTTGAATATAACTTTTTCGCACTTGTATCGAAAATAACGTTATTTTGCAAAATTGTTGCAATAATAAAGTTATTATAATTTCCTCATTGGAAATCGATAGAGAACACTTGAAAATAGTAGAAAAGGTAGCTTTCAAAAGTGTAAAATTCCTTTAACCCAGAATCTGAGCTGAAGTTGGCGTACCAGCATTTCTCATTTTGGGCAAAAAAGAGTTAGATAGCGTAAAATATGCTTTCTAAATGAAGCGCGCATTAACGTAATTATTTGCAGCTTACAAAAATATGATGCATGATTCAGAGGGAGACGCAAACATTCTTGCGTGCACATACGATGCAGAAGTGCAAGGTAAACATATTTTATTACGAGTAAACCAAAGACAAGTAAATATAAAACCGCTAATATGTATTACCTAGTAGTTAAAAAGTAATTGAATTATGTTGGGTACAACTAATAAAATTACATTGTAAATAGATAATTATTTATTATAACCACTAAAGTTCGTCAAATAACGTATGAATATAAGAAATAGTAACATTAAATTCTTTGGCATCGAATACGGTAAAGAAAAATGAAGATGATGATGGAAGCGTACCCGGTACATCAGGTGTCAATACAAGGGAGACAGAGCACAATAAAGGTAGCGTAATTTTTAATTGATAGCATTTGAAAATTATTGATAGATCGAACCGAATACTCGCTGGAGTTCTATAATTAATTCTTATATAATATTCTATTCTTAAATGTTATTCTTTTGTTTATAGCTTACCTAGATATGATGGGGGGCACGGAGGGAGATTTGACACTTCTTTCCTGTACGTACGGTAGCGGTAAAGAAACTATTATCAAATATAAAAATTATATATAATATTTATATACGGAGAGAAAACAACTAGTTATATTAAAATATATGATTATCTGTTTTTGCAGTGAATGATGTAAATAAACACCAAGAGGACGGTGGCGGATCCAGTACCTCAGAGGATGAGGATGAGGATGATGATGAAAATGGTAGCATCACTGACAGTTGTAACCAGCAGGCTGTTGACGATCCCAACATAGACAGCGATACCGAGAGCGCTAGATCTCCTGTCGAGGTGGTGTGGGAGTCCTTAAACCCATATAATGGTAACACAGCAACTGGTATGTATATTTTATATTTACATCCCGTTTTATAACTAAACAGTTTACCTATATTCACAGAAAACTCATTGCAGACAGGGAGCGGTCGTGAGAGAGTGCTCGAACATACCACACAACCGTATTTTCAGATAGAATCGGAATCATCAAGGCATTTTACGAGATTTGGATTATCTGAACGAGAAGTACGTGGATATATATCAGAACCACGAACATCTACTGATTTGTATATATGGCTGGAGGAGTGCATGCAGTCGCTTCATGCTTATTTATGTAGACAGGCAAGACCTGCGGACTACATAGGCCTAACCATAAATTCCGACAAATTTCACAGTGGCCCCCTGTGGTTATCGTTCCGACGTGTAAGCGTTTTTTATTACAATGATTTATGGACATTACTTAATAATGCTGTGCAAAGCGCTAATGATTTTAGTATTAAGGATAAAATAACTATAAACGTTTCCGTTGTAAAAACAGTGTCCGGTTGCGAGCGTGTAACACTATCCGACATTGATGTACACAAAAATCTATTCTATCTATACATAATAATGATAACATGTGCCTCCCAAGATCGCTAGTTGCAGGCTATATTTATTTACAAAGAGGTCAAGTACGCTCGGGAACTTTACACGAAAATTGGAATGCTATACGACGAGCCAGCGGCTCCTATCAGACCGAGAAAGCGCTGGAGCTCATTCATTTGTCTCGAGTTGATTTGCCAACTGTTGACGGATACGGCATTGCTCATATAAATGCTTTTCAAATTCACTTTGCACATAAAGGCATAGCGATTGTTGTGTATTCATATAATGGATTTGGACGTGGTGATGCGCCACTTTATGATGGTACGCAATTTGTCATTAACAAAAGTAATCATGTATTAGGCACGATACGCATTATGTACTATGCACATTTAAAACATTACCAACCTATTTTGAATTTGGTAGCTGCAGCCGGGAGCAGAGGTTATTGTATACCATGCAATAAAAAATATAGAAACAATCACAGGTGCAAAGACGAGTATTATAAATGTAAAAACATACCATCCTGCAACACAAATATTCCAGTTATAAAATGTAATGTATGTATGCGGACCTTCTTCGGTAGGTCGTGTATAGAAAACAACCGAAAACGCGGTTCGTTTGATAAAAATTACAGTGTATGTGAGAAAATAAAATTTTGTAAAAATTGTTGTAAGATGGTACAAAACGATAAAAATGACAGACATGTATGCGGTATGAGTTTTTGTAGTATTTGCAATTCGAAATTGCCCGTAGGCCATTTTTGTTATATTCAACCACTGAAATCAAATGTGGAACGACGCGCGAAAAACATTTTTTTATTTTATGATTTTGAGACACAGCAAAATTTATCTGTTGAAGGAGATGAAATAATCAAAATCCATGTACCAACTCTGTGTGTTGTGCAACAATCATGCGATTTCTGTTTTGAAAATACAGACCTTTCAATATTGTGTTCAAATTGCGGTATTCGCGAATATGTATTCAGAAATGACTGCGTAAAACAATTTGTGGAATTCGCAATACAACCGAGAAAAATGTTTAATAACATAATATGCATTGCTCATAATTCTCAAGGTTATGATGCGCAGTTTATTTTGAAATATATTGTAGAAAAACACCGCACTCGCGATTTACCAACAGTCATTATGAACGGGTCCAAAATAATTTTATTACAATATAAAAGTGTTAAATTTATCGATAGTTTGAATTATTTCCACATGCCGCTGCGTAATTTGCCAGCTGCATATGGTATAAATGATATTGAAAAAGGTACATTTCCACATCTATTTAACGTACCAGAAAATCAAAATTACGTTGGCGAATTACCGGTGGGATGCATCCAAAAGAAAGAGAAAAATTTTTATCCTGGTACAATGATAAAAAACAACGTAGTTACGTATTTAATTTTCAAGAAGAAATAGAAAAATATTGCAAGCAGGATGTAACAATATTGAGATTGGCTTGTAGCGCATTTCGGAAAACATTTATGGAGTGTGGCGATGTTTGTCCTTTTAGTGAGTGTGCTACAATAGCTTCAGCTTGTCTACGTGTATTTCGGAAAAGATTTTTAAAACCAAATCAAATTGGTATCATACCAACAGGTGGATACCGGAGTGCTGATAGGCAGTCCAAAAAAGTTCTCGCTTGGCTGTATTGGACGGAAAAAATCACGGGGCGAAAAATTCAACATGCGGGCGGTTCACGAGAAAAACGATTACCCGAAGGTTTTCTCGTGGATGGGTATTATAGTTCTGCAGAAAATGATGACGAGAGTAAGGGTGTTGTATACCAGTACCATGGTTGTTTTTGGCATGGTTGCCCTCGATGTTACCGAATAACAGAAATACAATTTTACCACGTACAAATGAATCATTGGACGTAAGGTATGAGCGCACATGTTTGACCAGCGAAAGAATAAAAAATTCTGGGTATACATTGATCGAGGTTTGCGAATGTGTATTTGATCTCGAGTTAACCACTAATGATGCAGCTGTAAAGTATATAAAATCAATATCACACGACCTGTTAATACAAAAACCTTTAGATCCTAGAGACGCCTTTTTCCGTGGCAGAACAGGCAACAATGTTACAATGTATGAGTGTAAAAATTCTGAGAAAATAAAGTACACGGATGTTTGTTCACTGTACCCGTACATATGCAACACGGGTAAGTACCCCGTAGGTCATCCAAAATTGTATGTAGGAATAGAAGAGTGTAAAAAACTTGTAGGTCCTGAAAATAATATTAACGGCTTAAATGGTTTGATTACATGCAATGTATAACCCCTCCAAAATTTGTACCACCCAGTGTTACCAGTGAAAATGCATGGTTGCAAACTGTTGTTCCCCTTGTGTCGTACTTGTGCGGAACAAATGATTTAGCGAGGATGTCCACACGAACGTGAAGAAGATCGAGTGTTAACTGGTACCTGGGTTTCTGCTGAAATAGCCAAAGCTGTCGAAATGGGATACGTGGTGAACAAAGTTTACGAGATTTGGCAGTATGAAATCACACAGTACGATCCACAGACGCAGCAGGGTGGTCTTTTCACAGGATACATCGATGAATTTTTCACCCAAAAGACATTGGCATCTGGATATCCCCCTCAATGTGTAGGGGAACACGACAAAAATCTATACGTAGCAGAGTTGGAACGACAACACATGAAAGTAGATAAGAGGCGAATAACCTATAATGCGGGGTTACGTTCAGTAGCAAAATTATGCTTAAACTCGTTATGGGGTAAATTTGGTCAACGTGAAAATATGCCAAAAGCAGAGGTGGTTTCCGAACCTCAAAAATTAGTAGAATTACTCACCAACCCAGAAATTGACGTGCATGGTATACTACCTACAATTGATGAGAAATTGTATGTAAGCTGGTGCTACAAAGAAGAAGTTCTGATTGCATCACCGGTAGCGAATGTCGTAGTCGCTGCATACCCTACAGCCCAGGCTCGTTTAAAGTTATATAGTTATCTAGAAAAATTACAATCTCGCGTATTGTACTATGACACTGACTCAGTAATTTGCGTTAGCAATAATAGTGGCGACGAATATGAACCACCAATCGGTGCTATGCTCGGCGAACTCACCGACGAATTATCCAACGAGCCTGCAGGGGCGTATATCTCATCTTTTATATCTGGTGGTCCTAAGTTTTATGCATACAAGATTAAGGGGTTGAGAACTATGAAAAATGCATATGTAAAGTAAAAGGTATTTCCTTGAACTTCGCGAATTCGGAAAAAATAAAATTTGACACAATACGTGAAATGGTAATCGGAGATACAAGCGAGATTATACTAGCTATACAGGCACATGCTTTTCATGACGTCATTACTCGTAAAGAAATAAAAACGTGTAAACCGGTTTATCATAAGCGTAGATTTGTAAGTTTATATAAAAGTTATCCATACGGTTATGAAGAAGAGTAATATACTAGTGCGTGTGTGTGTGTGTGTGCGTGTGTGTGTGTGTGTGTGTGTGCGTGTGTGCGTGCGCGCGCGCGCCCGTGTGTGTGTGTGTGTGTGTGCGTGTGTAACCAATATAACCCTGTTATAACCAATACGAGTAAAGTACTGTTATATATAGAGGACCATCAATACGTCGTTTCAGTATCCACCATGGACACACGTTGGAAACATCCTTGGACGTCAATGATTTGTGGTCCTACGGGATGTGGGAAAACTGTATTTGTTAGAAGATTTCTGCAATATATGGAACAAATGAGCGACGTACACTTTGACCGTATAATGTTATATTATTCCGAATGGCAGCGTTCCTACACAGAGTTAGGAAACGACATTGAATTTCGGGAAGGGTTACCGCAAAATAACCATTACGCGAACGATTCTCGCCCTACACTTTTAATTATCGATGACTTAATGCGGGAATCGTCAACTGACGGGGCGATCGTAAACCTTTTCAAAAAGGGTAGCCATCATAAGAACCTAAGCGTTATTTTTATTACACAAAATCAATTTCATCAGGGTAAAGGTCAAAGGGATATATCACACAACACAAATTATGTCGTTATTTTTAAAAACCCACGAGATAGGGCACAGATTGGACATTTAGCACGTCAGATATGTCCGGAGAATGTACGGTTCATTCAAGAATGCTACTTCGATGCTACATCGCAGCCGCACGGATACATTCTTCTCGATTTGAAGCAGGCCACGCCTGACAATGTACGACTCCGTACTTGCATTTTTCCGGATGATGAATATCATTATGTATACGTGCAAAAAAAAAGAAATAAAAGGTTACACAGGGTACAATCTAACCCCAGTAACACACTAGTAATGGAACCGAGAGCGCATATGCCTATTGGTATTAAGTATGCTAGTATATTGAGAGCATTATATCATCTTGACACACGAGAGAGACGTGCAGTGCTACAACACGCAGATCCTAATTTAATAATAAGCATTTGTGAAATAGCGTTGAATATTTCACGAGGTAACGTGCTTCTTAGTAAAATTCACAAGACACGTTTACGCAAACACGCAGTTATTCTGAGAAAATTATCAAATCCTGGCAATTCCGTGGGAGGTAAAAAAAACGTATTATCATACAACATGGTGGATTTCTACCAACTCTCCTAGCACCAGTACTTGGTTCGCTTTTAGCAGGCATTGTGAATAGCGCTTTGTGATATGGAATACGCACAAAAAATGGTTCTAGTACCTCAAGAGCTCGCCAGTACAGTACAAAAAAATAACATAATTCTGCATAAGACTGTGCAAACACCAGGTACAACAACTAGTAGACTCGATATCGATATGAACGAAATTTAAACTCACCAACAATTGATCAACGTGAAAAGTAGCGGCGATATTGTCAGGTGTTACAACGCTATCTATATTTTAAAGACTCTGAAGTCGAAAGAAATTTGTATGACCACAATTCATCGAAAATAAATAACGACAACGAGGCTGATAAACAGAAAGCTATATCAAATCAAGAAGAAATAGTAGAAGAAGAATGTTGCGCCGTGCACTTCAAAAATTAATAATTTGAAAATGCAGCCTTGCGCTGCGTAAGCGTGGTTCAGGGATCAGCACGGTTCAATAAAGAGACGATGGTATCCACAATTAAATCACCTTTAATGCGTTAAAGGTTACACAAAATGGCAGTTCCAAAATTGAATGCGCGATCTCGGTATAATTCCGTTAACAACGAATAACTTTAGCGACAGTAAAAGTTGCGTCCGACGCGGAGAAAATGCCATGCGGTTCTAACGAACCGGAAATCTTTTCCGAATTTTCAGAGCCACGGAACACGAACGACGCCGCGGGTAGCAAAATTGGCAATTAGTTCCCTAAATTTGGCGGTAACTGTAATGCGTAATATCCGTACATCGTGATAACACCGCGCCGATAACAAATGCGATACGGATGATCGCAACGCTTCTTCAGAGATGGCGTGATCGGTATCTTTGAATACCTGATTGTACCGACGCTAATATATAACTGAACATACCGCCCGCCTTGCGGTAGCGATACCGCAATGATGCACGTTGACATTTATAACTTAATTTCTACTTATTATCTAAAAGTTACATAGTACCTTAACACTAATCCTTCGTCGCAATCGGCGCGTTTTCGATCGAGACTGGCAACAATGCCAACTTGGTGATCGGTCGTTTAAACGTAGAGGTTTTAGTGCGCACCGTCACCACACGAACGAGGCCGTCGTGGCCAGGATGGCACTCGACAATACGTGCCAAATCCCACTTAGCAGGAGGCAAGTTGTCGTTCCGGAGAAGGACAACTTGCCCGACTATTAGTCCCGGTGAGGCTTGGGTCCATTTAGAGCGATGTTGGCACGACGTTATATATTCACGCGCCCAGCAGGTCCAATATTCCTCAAAAACTTGCTGGAACATTTTCCACCGTGTAGTTCGACTTGAATAATCAACTGTGACGGGGATCGGAGCCGCGACAAGTGGGCCACCGATAAGGAAGTGCGCAGGTGTTAAGACATCCAGACTCTCAATGTCTTCAGTTAGCGGTGCAAGCGGACGCGAGTTCATACACGCTTCTATTCGACACAGTAGCGTAGCGAGTTCTTCGTAGGTTGGCGTATGCGGGTCTAGTACGCGCTTCAGATGACGTTTCATAGATTTCACCCCGGCCTCCCACAGCCCACCGAAGTGTGGCGCGGCAGGCGGAATAAATTTCCACTCTACGCCATCCTCAGCTACGCGATTACGAAGTTCTGTGGATTGAATCGCGGCGCGATACGCAGCCCGCAATTCCTTATCGGCACCTTGAAAATTGGTGCCACAATCGCTATAAACGACCGTCGGCAAGCCCCGACGCGAATAAAATCGTTGGAATGACGCTAAAAACGCCTTAGTTGAGTAATCGCTAACAACTTCTAAATGCACTGCGCGCGATGCCATGCATATAAACAGTGCAATGTACGCCGCGTGAGAATGTGATCCGCGACCGCTCGCCAAACGTATCTTAACGGGTCCCGCGTAATCAACTGCACACTCAGAAAAGGCACGGCGCGGACGAACGACGCGAGCCCGCGGAAGTGAACCCATCAATTGGACAGGAGTCCTAGCGGCCTGACGGGCACAGGAGACACAATTCTGAATTACAGATTTGACCAACTTTCGAGCTTGGAGCACCCAAACTCGATCTCGAAGTGTGCTAAGAGTGAGGGCAATGCCACCATGCAAACACCGAGCGTGTGCTTGACGTGCGAGGAGTCGGGCTACATGCTCACAAGGTAAGATAACGGGGAACTTAGCGGCATACGAAAGCCGGGACAAGGACAGACGTCCACCTACACGGAGTAGTCCATCGGTATCCAGAAAGGGATTTAGTCGTCGTAAAGCACTAGTTTTGGAGAATGCTTGACCACACATTAATTTACGCGTGCCATCGTGAGAGAGGGAATTTCTCATTAACATGGCAATTTCCTTATCAAATGCATTTGCCTGTAGGATGCAAAATATGCGTATTGATACCCGAGAGAGAATATTCGCAAAGGATTGACAAGCGACAGCAGACTCTACGTAAGATCTCCACGGTTTGGAAAGCCAGAGAATGCGCAATAGAGTCCGGCATAGACGAGACCACGACGAAAATCTCGAAAACACTTCGTCTTCGACAGATACTTTGGCACTTACATGATGAATTGCAGCCTTTCGTTCTAGAAGCGCATCATCAGGTACGCCAATTTCAGTATTTGGCCAATAGCAAGGGGGCTTTGTAAGCCACGATGGGCCATGCCACCATAAGTCTGAACTACCAATATCAGATGCGGAGAGGCCTCTAGACGCTAAATCAGCAGGATTGTCACTGCCTGGGACATGACGCCATTGGATATCAGGAAGAAGTGTCTGAATTTCAGACACACGATTGGCGACAAATGTCTTCCACTGGAATGACTGAGCATTTAACCACGCTTGCACAATTGTGGAGTCTGTCCAGCAGTGTACAATAACGTTAACGAAAGAGGTTACTGACCGGATGTTTTTTAGCAGACGTGCAAGTAGCACTGATCCGCATAGTTCTAGCCTGGGTATTGATTGTTGCTTAAGAGGAGCAACTCTTGTCTTGCTGGCTAGCAACATAGTAGTAACCTGACCCGAGGAGGTCTCAACGCGCACGTAAACAGCGGCTGCGTAAGCTTTTATGGACGCGTCCGAAAACCCATGTAATTCAAACCGGGTAGACGGAGATATTCCTAGCCAACGGGGAATAGATATGTCCGACAACGATGATAAGGCATCATAAAATTCATGCCATAATATGACTAGTTCCTCTGGAAGTGGATCGTCCCAATCGGCCTCGATTAGCCATAATCGTTGCATAATTGATTTTGCTACGACTACGACAGGCGCAACCCATCCAAGAGGGTCAAATATGCGAGCTATGTGAGAGAGCACAACTCGTTTAGTGACGATCAGTGTTTCCGGTGGAGTTATCACAAACCGATATGAGTCACTGGCGGGTTGCCATGTGAGTCCAAGAATTTTGAGACTCTCGTCCATTTGAAGCGATTTATCGCACGATAATCCATGATTGCATGGATCAATATCGTCGAGTAAGGAGGTTGAGTTGCTTGACCATTTTCTTAGAGTAAAATGACCTTTACTGAGTAACGCAATTAGCTGATCTCGAATGAGTTTGATTCCAGCAATCGTATCAGCACCAATCATCATATCATCTACGAACCGACGTTTCAGCAGCGCCTCTTTGCCTAAAGGAAATAAGTGACCTTCGTCCTCTGCCAGTTGGAGCAGCACCCGTAGGGCTAAGTATGGAGCGCTGGCTGTCCCATAAGTGACAGTAAGGAGGATAAACGCCTTGATAGCCTCAAATGACGACGGTCGCCATAAAATACATTGGAAATCGAGGTCACGCTCATCAACAAGAATCTGGCGAAACATTTTCTCAACGTCTGCTGTGTAGACATATCGATGAGTGCGCCAGTCTATGTGTAACATCGGCAAATCTGCCTGCAACTTCGGACCGGTGTACTGGAGGTCATTAAGGGATCGTCCATTAGTGGATAACGCAGATGCGTTGAACACCACTCGCATTTTAGTTGTTGAACTTGACGTTTTAACCACTGGATGATGCGGTAAGTAGACGACTGAGTCGGAAGTAGAAACGGGTATAGCGCGCATATGATTGAGATCTTCGTACTCAGTCATGAATTGCACATATGCTTCATGCTCTTGAGGACGACTAGTGAATCGACGTTCTAGCGATTTTAAGCATTGTGATGCCCGATGAAAAGTATCACCGAGAGGAAGGGGCGGAGAAGTTTTAAACGGTATGCGCACCACATAGCGGCCATCTGGCAAACGCGAATGCGTTTCGCGAAAATGTTGCTCACACCGCTTATCATCCTCAGATAATGAACGATCTGTGGAAATCTCCTCGATTTCCCAAAACCGGGAAATAGCATCGAGCAGAGATGATTCACGCGCATGCGCGTGATGCATATGGGATGCAGGTGGTTCGGAATAATCTTTTGCGGAATTGCTCGTACCCGAGAGGACCCATCCAAAAATGGTATTAAGAGCCACCGGCTCGTCGCGCCTCCCACGCTTAATGCCATCTCTGAGTGCATACGCATAAATATCCGCGCCAATAATTACGTGGATGGGCGTATCGTCGGTCGGACAGCCATCCGCAAATTCAAGGTTATTTAAATGTGGCCAATGCGATAATGGGAACCGGAAGTTTGGTGTATATGACGTTAATGAGTCAATGACTAATGCATCTGTGGCCAGTGCCACTGACATATCCTTTGTTGAGCTAATAGAGACAGGGGTAAGCCGATTAACTCTGCCCGAATCCGTGCGACCAATTCCAGTTACCACTATTGACGTTGGATAAGTTTTTGCTCGTAGAGCATGTACAATTTCGCGAGAAATATACGTGTGCGTCGAGCCTTGATCAAGAAGGGCACGCACCTTAACAACGCGTTGTGACGCAGTGGTAATCAATACCCATGCTGTGGCCAAAATAACGTGTGCAGGTACTTGAGGAGTACTTAAATGTGATTGTACGAAGTTAACATCAACATCAGGTCCGTTATTTCGCGAAGAATTTATTTCAGCCTGAGAAGCGTTCGATATTGACGCACCCGACTGTCGTGATGGTACATGTAAGAGTGTGTGATGACGTTCCTCACATCGAGAGCACGAACGATCACTGTTACATGCATTTGTCTTATGAAATACAGATAAGCAATTTTGGCATACAGAATGTCTTTTGACTAATTCCCATCGCTGTGAGACTGTCTTTTCATTGAACTTTGGGCTTTTATATAAAACATGCAATTCGGTGCATACGATGCACTTTGATTGCCCTTTTGCGTTAGAATGGTGCGACAGAACGTGAGAGGCAGAAGCATTTGAGATAGGTTTTTTGTTCATCTTAGACATATTTTTTGAGCCTGATGCGAACGAATGGTATGCTTTTTCAAACCCGGTTGATGTTTCATGTGCACGAATTTTATTTGATAAAAATTTACGTAACTCTTCATATGTGGCATACTTATCATTATCTAATGAAATATCCCATGCTTCGCGCGTATCACGATCTAAGCGTTGGACAATTAGAAAGACAAGAATATCGTCCGCGACCGGTCGATCTAACTTTTTAAGCGCGTCAATAGATTCTTGCGCGGAATCGAGCAACTTTCGAAGTTCTATCGGAGAACTGTCGCGAGATACTGCTTTCATTGAAAATAATTTATGTAAATATATGTACAAAAGACGTCGTTTATTTTCGTAACGATCAACGAGCATTTGCCAAGCAACATCGTAGTTATCCGCGGTAACCGATACGTTTTTCAATAACGCAGCAGCTTCGCCATCCAAACAAGATTTTAGATAGTACAGTCGCTGGAAAGAATCGAAAGAACGGTCATTTACGATGATTGCTTGGAAATGGTCGCGAAATTCGGACCAACCTGTAAATTCTCCCGCAAACCGAGGCAATTTTAAAGTCGGTACTTGCGTTCTACGTGAATCGGTGTTGACAACCGTAATTGGCGTTGACGTAGTAGGTGTCGATACAGCTGGTGCATGCTGGCTGATGACGGTTTCCAATCCAGCGACGGTGTCGAGGTACACCTTCTCGGCAGTAGCCATGAAATGTTCGGCAACATAAGATTCCGTAGAGCAAGACGGAAGTGTAAAGTAGGGCGTCATTGTGGAATGTCGATTCATCAATTCAGCCCACCCCTTTTCCACATATTTCAAACGCGTTTGAGCCTGTTGTGGCGTGATCTGCGGATTTTGCAACAATGCAGTTGCTCTTTGTATGGAGCCATATGCTTCAACTTGTGCGGAGACTAACTGCATAAATTGATGGTAGTCATCATGATAATCCTGTCGGCTCTTGTTTCCCGGCATATTGTAACTAAAACGCGTGACTGCGTACGCGCAATTATTAGTTCGCAACTTCAAATGTTCGGTGCCGTCGTCGCACGGGGAACACTGCTATCAATCCGTAGAAAGAGAAGTGAAGACACGTCTGGGGTACTGCCAATTGTGACACACCTGGGCGTGACAGAGGCGCGGTCAAATTGTGACTGGAAGACAGCAAGTTGTTGCTGTGCGTATGAGAAAGCGGTTGCCGTAGCAACGAAGCGTACAAAGTAGGTGTAGTATTCGATACTAAGTTGCGAAGAATGCGAAATCGTGAGACTTCGTGCGTGGCCGGAGACGGCCGAAGCGTAGATGAAAGGAAATACTTTGTATCGCCGCTTTACTAATGACGTCACTGACTGTGACCAGGCCAAGAAATCGTGCGATTTCAGAATAGGCCGAAGATTGCCGACGCGTGTACGAAGGGAGCACACGATGCTGCCGCTTCCCTGCTGACGTCACCAACCGTGACGTAGCGACTTTACGGAGTTGACCGGAAAAACCCGAAGTTCAAGAAAAAATTGTTAAAATTGAGAAATGCACTCACGCACTGATGCACTATCAGGTTGGAGCTAAATTCCTCTTAAAGATTGGAATTTCAATGCCTATATAGGCCACAACCGTCCGAAGATCAAATGTCTGTAATAGTTTTTTCTTTGGTTTTTTTTTTCAGTCAATTTGTCCACTCGCGAATTTATTTTAGAACGGCACTTTACTTACGTGCTGATCCTGGCAGGATCGCCAAATGTTGCGCCGTGCACTTCAAAAATTAATAATTTGAAAATGCAGCCTTGCGCTGCGTAAGCGTGGTTCAGGGATCAGCACGGTTCAATAAAGAGACGATGGTATCCACAATTAAATCACCTTTAATGCGTTAAAGGTTACACAAAATGGCAGTTCCAAAATTGAATGCGCGATCTCGGTATAATTCCGTTAACAACGAATAACTTTAGCGACAGTAAAAGTTGCGTCCGACGCGGAGAAAATGCCATGCGGTTCTAACGAACCGGAAATCTTTTCCGAATTTTCAGAGCCACGGAACACGAACGACGCCGCGGGTAGCAAAATTGGCAATTAATTCCCTAAATTTGGCGGTAACTGTAACGCGTAATATCCGTACACCGTGATAACACCGCGCCGATAACAAATGCGATACGGATGATCGCAACGCTTCTTCAGAGATGGCGTGATCGGTATCTTTGAATACCTGATTGTACCGACGCTAATATATAACTGAACAAAGAAGGAAACGAGATAATGCATACATCAACTAATGATGAATATCTCGTAGAAACTGTACCGCAAAAATTTCGGTCAAAAGCGCGACGATTGGTTCGGCATTTACGTGGTTCGAAAAACGTTCGGTGGAATAATCGCGGTGAAATTATAATAGATGGCGATACCATCCATGGAACTAATATTATCGACATGTTGAATGATGCTATGAGAGGTAGAAAAAGAACTCCTCCTTACGGACATCGTCAATTTGCAAATGCCCTTCGTAGTGCAGCAGTACCACGTGAGTTTATTGGTAACAAACGCGTCTGGCACGAAATCGAACACCGCAACAACGATCAACCATCTTGTAGTACAGTTAAACGAGCACCTAGATATCGGCAGCATACACCTAAGACATTATTATTTACCACCACACCTTCATCATCGTCAGATTCGAACAGAGTATCTAACAGCGACAACGAAAACGATAAAAACGAAATTAATTCAAAACGTAAGAAGATAGTACCACCCCCACCAAGACAGATATTAGCATGGCATCGAATGTCTGGCAGATTACGAAAGGGAAAAAGTCAAACATCGACAAAGAGATACCGATAACCTATTCAAAGAGTATGCTCGATAACGTTATTGATTCATTACCGTTTGAATTACATTACGGAACACGTCTTCGAGAAAGGTTACAACGAGAAGATCAAGGTATAAATCCGCTGGATGCAGCGTATCGTTCTCATGATATCGCTTACAATGATAATTTAGTAAACCGCCGTAAAGTTGATGAAAAGTTAGCAAAAGTAGCGTTTTCGCGCATGCTTGCAGAAAATGCTTCTACAGATGAGAAAACTGCGGCGGCTGTAACTGCCTGTTGTATGATTAGCAAGATTGCATTTGAAAAGATATTTTCGCGTATTAAATCATCTATGACCATATCTAAAACACATTTGAGACGTCTATCGCGGAAGAAGCAAAAAACATCCAACGAACGTAGAAAAGAACATTCAAAAGAAAAGTAAAGAAAATGCATAATATTCTACACGAGATTTATTATGACCCTACTCAGTCATTGGCATATACAGGCTCAATTCGAAATTTGTACCAAGCGGCGAATAAAAAGTTCCAATACAATCAAATATCTGAGTGATTAGAAGGTCAAGATGCTTACAATCAGAATCGTCGTACGCGTCGTATATTTCGCAGACGTTCTTATAATGTGCGGAATATTGATGATGTTTGGGAAGCCGATTTAATGGATGTGCGTTCTATAAAGACTTATAACAATAAAAATACTTATTTATTGGTGGTAATTGACACACTAAGCAAATATGCTTGGTAGAACCTATAAGCGACAAAACATCGAAAAACGTTGCTAGGGCTTTCGAACAAATTTTGTTGAGAAGTGGGGGTAGACAACCGATGTCTCTTCAAAGCGATAAGGGAAAAGAATTTATCGGTAATCATATGCAAAGTCTGTTAAAATCTAAGGATATAGGATTTAGAACTGTTCGTAATCCAGACATTAAAGCCAGTATTGTCGAACGTTTTATAAAAACGCTTAAGGAAAGACTGTGGCGTTATTTCATGCATACAAATACTCGTCGTTACGTGGATGTGTTACAATCTATCGTCACATCTTATAACAACTCCAAACATTCGGGTACAAATATGGTACTAGCTCTCGTTAATTGGTATAATGCTGCAGAAGCTCGTTCAAATCTTATTCAACGCTATGATGCTTTGAAACCGACATCGAAACCCCCTAAATATCGAGTTGGTGACTTAATAATAATAAATAATAATAACGCCTTTATTGACACAATATACATTAATTTACATTGTTCAAGTAAATTAATGTATATTGTGTCATTCGAGTCACAATGCGTGTCAGTCGAGCAAATAATGTCTTTGCAAGAGGTTACGAAGGTGGATGGACTACAGAATTATTCAAAATTATACGCATATCAAACACACGATATCCGATCGTCTACATACTTGAAGACCTCCAGGGTGAAGACATCGACGGGTTCTTTTACGAGGAATAATTAAGTCGAGTTCAAAAAGATTTGAATACAGAAGTTTTCGTAGTCGATAAAATTTTAAAAACTGTCGGTGTAAGTAGAAAGAAAAAATATTTCGTACGTTGGACGGGTTATCCCGATAAGTTTAATTCTTGGATTAGCGCAGACCAGTTAAAAATTCGCAATGAAGGAATAATTTAATATTATTTTACCAAGTAATAACAGTATGGAACTTTACACAGAACCACCAACTTTATTACGCAATTACCACACTATATGCGTTTACAAGGAGAGTGGTGTGTAGCACTTACAGAGATTCAAGTACCTTTGACTTTTCAACATATTTCTGTTAATGAGGAAGATAGAAGTATTAGATTTACGAGATTTAAGACCCGCCTTGCAAAAGCAACTGCAAAAGCTGTCGGTAAAGAAGCATTACGAACGGGCCTAAACATTGTGTCCGACATTGCGACGAACAATACACCGGTAAAAGAGACTATACGGCGTCGTGTCAAAGAGTCGGGGGCCAATTTAAAGAGGAAAGTAGAAGAAAAATTTGATGAGATGATGGAGGGGTAAGGGTATAAATTTCCGCGATACTCAATTGTTGGTCATTTACCCGGGGACAACACAACAATCGACAATCGTTATCATTTTCGATTGACTCAACCCCATTCAAGAGTTCCGAAGAAGTTGAACACGAATAGGACTAAGAAAAAAAGGAAGAAGGCGAAATCCCATCGAGATCAGAAAACAAGGAGTAGTCGTAAATATTCAACATCTAATCAGAAATCAAAAAGGACGCGACGAAAAACAGTAAACAAGAAAAATAAGAGTCGTGCAGTAGCAGATATATTTAAATAATAGAAGATAATGTCTCTTTTACATACGCATTCGTGCGAATGCATGAAATCTGAACTGGATCTGTTTACACTACCACCTACTCAGACGATTATTGAGGGTTCTCATTGGGTACAGTATAAACCCGTGTCGGCACTGTCTCATGATTCACCGATTGAATTTGTTTTACCTGGAGATGGAGAAGAATATATTGATCTAGCACACACGATGTTAAGTTTGCGTGTAACGTTAGCCGCTGACAAAGATATGTCGGATGATATACCACAAACAGAACGTGACACCGTCGGACCTATGAATAATTTTATGCATTCGCTTTTCAACCAGGTTGATGTTTATTTTAATCAAAAACCGGTTTCCCCACCAAACAACGCATACTGCGTCTTTCCTGCTGCCAAAGGTTCCCATTTAACGAGTGTTTTATGGTATGATGACACGCCAAATCATATGGACGCGTTTAATAATAATGTGGGGCTCGTTAAACGTCGCAACATCATGAACGCAGGAAAAACAGTAGATTTGCTTGGCCACTTACATTGCGATGTATTTAATCAAGAAAAGTTATTACTGAATGGTGCGGAGGTACGTGTACGTCTCATAAAGTCTCAAGATGTCTTTTGCATCATGGATCAAACGGGTCATTATTACGCTCGTATTGAGGAAGCAAGTCTTTTAGCACGACGTGTGAAAGTTAATCCTGGTGCTCTGCTTGCGCACGCCAAAAGTCTATCGAAAACAACGGCGAAATATCCCTTGACGAGAGTTGAAGTTAAGACTTTAACTATGCATAGCGGGATTCATGGGGAGACTCTGGACAATGTTATACTAGGACAATTGCCAAAAAGAGTTGTCGTAGGGTTTGTAGAAAATAAAGCTATCAATGGCGATCGCACGCTAAACCCATTTAACTTTAAACATTTCAATATCAATTTTCTATGTTTGTATGTTGATGGTGCTCAGATACCTTCGAAGCCATTACAACCCGATTTTAATGCGTCAAATCTTTATGTCGACGCTTTCCACACAATATTCTCGGGGACAGGTATACATTTTCTTAATGAAGGAAATTCCATCACACGTGACGTGGATGCAGGTGGATATTGCCTTTTCGTGTTCGATTTGACACCCGATCTCTCAGCTAGTGATTCTACTCATTGGAATTTAGTCAGATATGGCAGCGTCAGAATTGAAGTACGATTTGCAACGGCTTTAGCAAGTACGGTAAATTGTATAGTTTACGCTGAATACGAAAATATACTAGAAATCGATGCATCCCGGCAAGTTGTCGTTGATTTTGGGTCGTGAATTAATTCCTGCAGATGGCTCTCTGTATGCATAATCTTATACATTCCAACATTAACTGGAGAGTAAAGTTGTCTTTTAGCCACGGCGCACGACAGACATTACAATGAATCTAGTGATTGACGAACAGTTTTTTAAAGATATAAATAATAAAGTGATACCGAAAGAGGTGTCCGTTTTGTCTATGAATAACGACTTTATCGGTCACTGGTTAGTCGCTCCACCATATTCAGTCGATGTGTTGTGCCGAGAAGCCAGGAAACAAAATAATTGGTTAACACATAACCATCATGGTCTCGACTGGCTTGACGGTGAAGTACCTGAAAACGCGTTGTATAAAAAATTACGAGAAGTTACGGTAAGTGCTCGAAATATATATGTGCGTGGAAAAAAAAGTGGATGCTCCTAAACAAGGTGACCGCACGCAATATAATAAATTTGGAGGAAGATAGGAGTTGCTCATCATTCGACGAGCTACCTTGGGCAGGTAATTACTGCCTACAACATGGATGCAAGTTCTACTATTTGCGCTTTACTTGTGCGTTAAATAATGCACATCGTTTACGACTGTGGATACTTTCGGCGAATTTAGTGAAGAATAAAGAAAGTGATAGCACGGACATTCCGGACATAGTGGAATATCCACTTACAAACACGTATAGAGCTATCGTTAGTGACAGTAAACTCAATAATAAAACGTCTGCTTTAAAAACGGGTGATTGTTCATTCGCAGACCTGCCATGCGTATAGAGAGTCGGAATAACAACGATATCAGCGAAGTAGACACACCGATTTATACATTCAAAGTACCTACAATCTTGGAACAATGAATAGTTTAGACATTTTAAAATCTATATCCGAAATTAAACACCACACCGTAGGTGTATTTCCCGCGGACCAAATACCCCGTGTTTGGGGTAAACCTGCATGCTTTGTATGAAATACAGATCGTCACAAAAAACCAGGTACTCATTGGGTGGCTATATATGCCGATATCTATGGCAATGCATTGTATTTTGACAGTTACGGATTACCACCTTTCGTACCTGATCATATAAAATCATTGAAAAACAATTGTCGTCAGTTTCGATGGAATACACAGCAGATACAAAGTGAATCGTCAGATGTCTGTGGTCAATTTTGTATAATGTTTCTGCACCACATGGGTGCCGGTCTAGGTCTCGAAGTATTTCTCGACAATTTTTCTACGGATCTGATTAAAAATGATATGATTGTGAAGCGTCACCTTAAATATAAAAATAAAGACAATGGCTTTATTGGCAACAGTATATACCCAATGCGATGCCTACAAAGATGTTATTCAAAATTTGCCAAATATTAACGCTGTTTAATATGATGATGAAATAACACTAAAGCTCGTTCAGATATTATTTTTAAATAAAATGTTTGAAGTATGTGCAGTCGAAGAATAAAAACGCATACTGCATAATACCAATATGTTGGGTGTTAAATAAAAATATGACATGATTGGTACGACTTTTAAGTACTGTTTTCAATACAGTGCTGATTATGTTCTGCCGGCACTATTTTGCTGAATATGTCATAAATATCTCACGAGTGTGAATATTAAATATCACACATAACCACATCCAAAAATGCTGACACGATGCTTACAACAGCTCTTCTGAGAAGATTAAATCTCCTGCAACTCCCCAATCTTTCATCACAGTTACTCAGAACGGTGTACAGTGAATTTGCTCTCGGTTAGAAGACAATAACGGGCCGAAATGACCACCACGAAACCTGAGCTATCAACGACACGTGACGACGGTGGGAAAGGACCCCACCAAATTATAGGCACAATTTACGGCCTAAATAAATCGTACACAAAAAAATCCTCGTGGGGCTGGAATATTCAGATCTGGAGGACCGCGTTTATGTATCAATGATTCGGATAATTGGGACCGATTTCATCGGAATATCATTCACGCCGAAGTCATGGTACGAGTTTGCACATCACTTCCGCCATATTGGATCATTTTTCAACGATGATGATGGGTCTATCAGAGTAGGCCAAAAAATATATGGAGAAGGTTGGTCGGTTCGTTTTACGTACAGTCATGGTGATAAAGCAATCGAAGTAGAATACAACCAACGACCTGTGGGTGGTGTGTCTGCGAAACGTTTTCGAAGGTGCTTAATTCTAAAGCAGGTAACATTCGACTGTTTAGTGGGTGTTTCGAGGTGCATTCATAAAAAAATAGATTATTTGTTAACAATTGGGAGTGACGTCAGTCTCATTGCACGAGATGTTCTACGCATCGTGGAAGACAAAGTGTGGTGTGCCTACGAGGCTCAGGTGCAGATATTTACCAATAAAATATTGCGCGATATAACACGATCATTTACCGATGATATTGTAGCAACGTGTATGACTGCAAGAAGTGAAATATTGTCGAAAGAGTGTTCGCTTGCCATTTTTTATGCACTAATAACTTTACATTTAGATAGTATTGTTGACAAGTTAAACGAATTGTAAAAAGTGATGTTAAACAATATACGACAACAGCGAATATACGATGTTAATTTCAATTTACAGGAATATGAATTTATATTGTATATAATTATAGACTTTATGGGAATATATTTATATGTTAATAAATATTACTATAATAATATTGTTAAGTCAAAATGTGTGAAAATAATAATTCTATCATTATAAATAAATAGTATGTATTTATTTATCACCTATACACAAAACACGATATTTCTAAAAAGAATATAATAAATATTAGAAAATTTAATAGTATATATACTCGACAGAGTTTTTGAGAAAATTAAACGTAAGCCTTGTATTCATTTTAACGTGTGTTTTTAAATCAGTTGATTGTAATATTATTAGTTTTACTCAACATAATTCAATTAATTTGTAATTACTAGACATTACATATTAGCGGTTTTATATTTACTTCTCTTTGGTTTTAACTCGTAATAAAATATGTTTACCTTGAACTTCTGCATCGTGTGACTCGATAAAAATATTGCTTATAAAAAGTAATTTTTCACAGCTTAACATATTTTATACCAACAACTTGAGAATCCTATTTATTAAAAAACATGTATACGATCATAAACACTGAAAATTCAACGATAATAAATTCGACGGTAAACGATAAATGTAATTAGCTTTATTTTAAATATTTAGTATTGTGTATCTCATAATATATCTCTACATTGTACCATCGAGATGTGTGCCTTTGTGGAATGTCCTGAATTTCAAAACAAGTGCACGTGCTCTCTCGACAGCCGGTGCTATTGTAGTAAGATGCATCGGTGATCCCTCAGTCAATCTCGAGTCGTATCGCCGGGTACACGTTTTTGTAATGCCAAATACATTTTTCGTCTGTTTTCTGATTTTTAACGTCTCCCGACGGTCTCAATTTTTATCAAAACGAAACGTATGAGGGGCCAAATTCTTCGCCTTTTCAAGCTCTACAACATTGTTGAATATGATATTTCGCTAGCATTTTATGGAAACGAGTTAGACGCGAAAAATGCAAAAAAAAGGTAATTTTTACCCTTTTTAGATCGATAACTGGTTAAATATTCATTGCAGGTCATATGCTCTATGAGGTAAGTTGTAGCTCTATAAAAAACCTTCAAAATCTGCCATCATTCGTTAAAGTAACTTTAAAACGAGCCGAGTTATATACAGAGAGAGAGAAAGAGAGAGAGAGAGAGAGAGAGAGCACGAGTGAGCCAGTGAGAGAGAGAGAGAGAACGATTGTCAGATGATTATTTTACTGTGGGCACTATGGGACAAGAGGTAAGTCGCCTAGATGAGTCACGTTTCTTATGACGGCTTAAAGTGCCCACATTACTACTTATGTTTTCATAATTAGGGTTTGGTAGCTTTATCTTAAGGTGGCAAACCCTACGATTTTTTTTAAATATTTGAGCAACAAAATCGGCACTAGGGTAACAAATTAGCAACAAAAAAGTAACAAATCTTGCGACTATTTTGATTTGGTTTTGGTAACTTTAGCTTTGCAGCTTTAAGGACCTTAATTTTCAAGCTTTTTTAAGCTCTATAATTCACCCATTAGCAGATTTAACCTGTGATGAATATTTTTGAAGTAATGTCCTTAAAAGTGTTAAAAAATGCCAATTTTTTTCTTTTCTTTTTTACTGGTTCTGGGCATAAAATGAGTGGACATGTATATTGGGATTTTTTTATTTTTTTCGAAGATGTAGCGAATTTAAAATTTGAGCTTTGGCGTTTTAGACAATTTTCGAAAAATCATATCTCCGGCAATTTTGATCGTAAAATAATTTTTGTTTTTTGAAACTAATCGGAGAAACCTCAACTTTTTATGAAATTATGATCCTAACCTCAAAATAAAAAAAAAGTACTTTTTTACGGAAATTAAAGTTTCAAAGTTAACTTTCAATATGGCACCCGGAGCCAATATTTTTTATAAAAATACTATTGGATTCGTTGGGAAATGTAGTAAAACATATCCAAATTGCACAATGGTATCTGTAAAACTCGCCTCGTAATTAATTAAACTGTGCGGCAACTCGCGGACGCGCGCACGGCTCGCCTTCCGGACAGGGCGGCGATTTGGCTCGTGCGATATCTACACGTCTCATACAACAATGTGTTTGCAAATGATAAATCTTGTGTCCATTTCCGAATGTCTACATCATGACACAGTTGCTGTGCACATGTTTCAAGCAGGACTTATCAAATTCATTAAGGAAAAAATTCTAAGTTTCAATCACATTATATATTTTTCTGACGGAGCAAGCGCGCAATATAAAAATAAAAAGAACTTTATAAATTTGGCACATCACTCGCAAGATTTTAAAATGTCAGCCGAATGGCACTTCTTCCCAACATCCAATCGCAAGGAGCCATGCGACGGTTTAGGAGGAACACTAAAAAGACTTGCTGCTAGAGCTAGTTTACAAAGAGTGCAAAACCCGATACAAACTCCATTAGAATTATTTCATTGGGCTATCGAGGCTCTTCCCAACATCAACTGTAATTATTTTACAAATGAAGAATACACAACAGAAGAACAAACTTTATCGAAGCGTTGCGAATCAGCCAAAACTGTCAAAGGAACGTTATCCTTTCACTCAATGAAACCTGTAACAACGACTACTTTGCACGCGAAACCTTTTTCATCGTATGAGAAGCCATCTGTAGTAAAAGTATCGAAATAAAAATCATTAAAATCAAAGTAAAATGAATTGTAGTAAATACTTACTATATACCCACACATAATGGAAATATATTATTCTTTCTTATTGTAAATTGAAGAGCAAATTTAAATAATTAGCAATTAAATAAATATATGTGATTGATCTTGTAAATTAAACAGTTGAAAATACCGTATGAGACGTGTAGATATCGCACGAGCCAACGCGCCGCCCTGCATGGAAGGCGAGCCGCGCGCGCGTCCGCGAGTTGCCGCACAGCTTAATTAAATGCGAGGCGAGTTTTATAGATACCATTCTGCAATTTGGATATGTTTTACTACATTTCTCAACGAATCCAATAGTATTTTTTAAAAAAATATTGGCTCCGGGTGCCATATTGAAAGTTAACTTTGAAACTTTAATTTCCGTAAAAAAGTACTTTTTTCTTATTTTGAGGTTACGATCATAATTTCATAAAAAAGTTGAGGTTTTTCCGATTAGTTTAAAAAATCGGCTTCGTGGCTCAGGCGGTTAACGCACTGGACTACGAAGTCGTAGGTCGTGAGTTCGATCCCCGTCTGGTGAACAAATTTTCGTTTCCAAGCAGTAGCTCGCTGTTGGTAAGACGAGCCTCAAGACTGGCGGAAATCGACTCAAGACCGCTGCTGTACTTGGTGTAGGTTTCTGCGGTCCTACAATTCATACACAAATGTGAAGTATGGCGCCATCTTTCTAAGTCGATCTGCAGCTCTTGCAAAATCTTACGACTCATAATACGGCAAACAATTAAGTAAAAAGGGCGATTCCGCCCGTTAATTAATTAAAAAAAAAAAAAAAAAAAAAATGATTTTAGGATTAAAATTGCCGGAGATATGATTTTTTGAAAATTGCCTAAAACGCCAAAGCTCAAATTTTAAATTCGCTACATCTTCGAAAAAAATAAAAAAATCCCAATATAGGTGTCCACTCATTTTATACCTAGAACCAGTAAAAAAAGTATGAAGCGATTTCAAAATGTCGAAAAAAAAGTGTACGATTTGTAAAAGAATGCCTCATATATATAAATCCGGTGGCTGTGGACGAATTTCATGTGATGGAGGGGAATATTTAACGTATGGCCCACACGATCATCGAGTCTAACCTCTCACACGCTCATCGGTCCACGGGTCTTTCCGTGTACCAGCCACATCGATTTAAATTCATTGATTCCCACGGATGAAGAGTCTTGAAGTTTTCTATTTTAGCGACATGAACTATTATTTTTTTAATCAATGCAATAGTCCATCGATTCTGAAAATAGTTAAATTATCACAAATTCGAAAGTTTCAAAATATTACATTTTCAGGAGTTCGACATTTTGTGAGTTTTAAAAATACCGTGTGTTTGGTAATGCAATTATTTTTTTGGTGAATTATTGCATTCATTTGTATATATTTATTTGTATATAAATATATTCATTTGTATAAATATTTCATTGAGCAGTTTTGATGGAATAAGTGCGTTTTTATTACAGTAGGTGTAAAGTACGCTTTTATATCCCGTTTTGAGGACACAATATTCAATTTTACTTCTTCCAAAGCGTGCGCGCCTTCTTCCTACTATGACGATAAATCATACTTATAACTACCGTACGAAAACAACTATCAAATACTACGTAAAGAATTGTACCGACATTTTTAGACCAAATATCGACGGTGGCACGTCGTTTCATTACAGTGCTTTACATCACATACATTGTTTCATCAAAAGTACAATTTCATCACACACATTTCATCACACAAACATTTCATCAAAAAAAATTTCATCATATGTACATTTCATCACAATTTATTTAAATAATTATAATTTTATATTATGTGCTATGCCACGAAAATATTCCAGTTTATTACTAGTAGCGTCAAATTTAGATGCTAAGCTTTTTATTCTTTCATCATAATTTTTGTACAGTTTACTTTTTTTTCTGTAATGTTAACGCCTGCAGTGTGTTGATCGAAAATGGCATCAGTGACTGTTTGCTCGCTTCTTAGAGCATTGATGAATTTGCCCATGCTTGCATGTGCTGACTGTATTCTTGAGTCGAATGCATGATGCCACCCTTCAACAAAAATTATAATATATATAATATATAATTATAAGTATATTAAATGATTTTACTATAAGCAATTATACCTTCAACTGCATTATTTGTCCGTGGATTGTCATTTATTAATGCGTTATAGCAATTCCAATATTGTATCGCAAATCTTGGAGACATTCGGATTCCTTTTCTCATTTGTTTGCCTATCCATGTATCTGTGAAGTATTTGATTATTGAACTCAGATCTTCTTTATTTTCCATTAAGTACTGTGATTCTAATAATTCATCAAAAGCGTTACTTCATCAACGGGAATACGTGCGAGTGCGATTAACATGTGTATTAGCAAATTAAATTCGTTATTTTCATATTATTATTTACTTACCTGTCTTAGTCATCGTTGTGGTTTCAGCTAAACCTTTGCACTTATATTTTGTAAAATATTCACTGCATCTCCATTGCACTTTTCCTTCGCTATGTCGCAAAAAACAATATATAAATCCATGGCTCAATAATTGCTTTTTACCACGTTTACTTATTGCAAAATGAAGCGGCATGTTAACTAGCGTGTATTCACTCCTGTTGTATTGGACTGATTACATTACGTAATAATGTCATGAATTCAATTAATGTTATTATATGTGAACTATTGAAAATGTGAAAACTAGCATTTAGAAATAAGTATAGTTATTAATATAAAGATATATAATAATTAATATTATTTCATTTTTATAACATATAATTAATATTAAATTATATTTTTGTATGAACATTTTATAATAATAAATTATTTCACTGTAATGAAGTAAATAATATGATTATTACTGATTGATATTTTTGTACATAGAACTTTTATAAAAAATTGTTATTTCTGTTACTTTTGTGATGAAAATGCACATGTGATAATAAGTTTGTGTTGAAATTGTCATATGTTGAAAAGTTGTGTGTTGAACTGTCGTTTGTTGAATTGTTGTGATGAACCGTCGTTTGATGAAAAGCACTGTGATGAAAAGACGGTGTACCGATATCGACACCTCTTACGAAAACTATTATCTTTGTCGCTTTCCCTATATTGTTTTCAATAGAAAAAGCTAAAATGAAATTATTGTCACGAGAACCGTTGACATGTGCATGTTCTTTTTTCAGAAGTTTTTCCTCATGCTCGATCGTTTCTTGCAAATGTCTCATATTTTGGAAATTATGAAAAAAAAATTTTGTTCAAGGTTCGCAAGTGAGACTAGTTAGCAACTTGTATGAATCTGACATATCAGCATCAGATATCGATAAAAGTACTGATAACATCTCACGTGGTTGCCCAAAAATAGTGATTCAGTCTTTGTTACTTACAAACAAAAAGAAAGCTATATGAAATATTTCTACTTTTATATGCAGTTCTCTATCTGTGCATATTCAAAACTATCGTTAAATTATAATTAAATTGTCATGATATTAGTGTTAACCTATTATGCGGTAAACCTCTACGGTAAGCATTTTTGCACAGCATTAGTATAATAAAATGATATATTCAACGAACATTTAATATTTATACAGTTTTATGAAGTAATGATTATGGAGAGCAAGTAAATAATTTTACTTAATGCGTGTACCAACCAGTAATATCATGGAAGGGGAAACAGCCCCCCCCCCCAACCTTTACAATCTTCGTCATCACCATCGCAGGCTACCTTTTCTACGCCTACCAATTATGTGTCACAAAAAACAAAAACAAAAATTGCAGAGAACTGTACTCATTCAAAGTAATGCCTTAACTTCTACGCACTCGAAAAACGCCCGAAAAAGAACAAAACGGAAAAAAAGGAACAGCTTTTTCTTCGTATCCCCCACCACCCAGATTGCTGTTTTCGCAGTGCGGTGATAATGCGTATATGTATACGTAAATATAGCAATGAAATTGAAAACATCTTCACAGAAATCTAGCACGACCTCTCTATTTATCCGGAATGATATCTTCCTTTTCCTTCCTTCTTCATCTTCCAGCACATCCACTCTCACGCTGTCTTCGTCTCCTCTTCTTATATCCTAGTCAGCAAGCGCCTTCTCTATTTTTCGTTGATCTCGTACAATAACAACTCCTATTTTTCTTCTCTCCATCTTGCTCCTACCTTTTTCCATATCTCTTTTTATTTTACTCTTTCCTTTTCATCGACATCATCACTCTCGTCTATCTCTAAATGTATGTTTTATCATCCTGAACCATGCATCCTTCTTTCTCCAGCTCGCTCATGCTTTCTATAACCCTACCTGTATTCTTTTGACATTCGAATTTTACCAACAGCACCAAATCTCTCTCTGTTCCACTTTTCACAATCATTTTCTTTGCCTTTACATATCCTTTTCCTGCTCACTTTTATCGCCACAATTAATGCTGCCTCTCATACCATCAGTTTAACTTCTTTTATTATGATATTTCTCTTTGCATCCTATCGTCTCACTCTCTCGCTATTCCATTCATCCAAATATCGTTCCATTGATTCTCGTGCCTCTTTCATTATCGTCAACACCATCCTTGTTCTTCTGCTCATTCCTAACTATAACCTCTAAACACTCCTTTTCTCTCACCGCCTTCCATTGTTCCTCCGTTGCTTCTCCGTTCTTCCTTGTCCGATCCTTACTCTCCCCCACTGATCTCTATAGTAACTCTCCCCCTCCAACTTTCATCTCTCCCATTCTCTCTCCATTTTTTTCTATCTTCCTCGTTTCTCTCCGTCTTCTTCCTTACTTCTATCCATTCGTTTTCTATTTTATTCATTCTCACCTGAATCGCCTTTACCATTTTCTTCAGTTCGCACATATCGAACACAAATTTAAGCTGATCACCAGAAAATCAAGAAAATGAATTGATTAAAAATGCTGCTGACTGCTCGGAATAAACATGTCTGTTTACGGTTGCCGTTTTTTTAAATTTTGGATGATTCTGCATTTCAAATCCTATCTTCAAAAGAACATAAGAAAATTTATTCAATCAATAGTAACCATCTTGTAGAATAACTGATATTTTTGAAGTTTCACATTCGTTCCAAGTTTTGAGTAATTTTAATTTAATAACTCACGATTTATATTTTCGTATACTTGCGTCCCTATGTCCGCTTTTAAAAATCTGGCACTATATATGCATAAGTATTTTGCGCAATTTTGAAGATTAGTGTTTACCTTATTTGTCATTAATCAGTAAGGTGCTCGTATGTTCCAAATTATAGAAATACTGTGCAAATGTTTGTCCGTATATTTGGCTTTAATATATAGCTAAATGTGGCTAAACTACATACATTTTCTGTTCTCTTATGTACTAACCTATTTGTTATTATTTAATATTATATGTATATTATTTTTATTATTATTTCTCTTACATACTCTTACAAATGTAGACGAGAACTCTGCTGGACCAGATAAAAATGAAACTGAGAAAGAAGAAGTCGTGTGTGGGACTTCGCACAAAAAATCGGATACAGATGAAAATGGAAATTCTCCAAATAATGACTTAGATGATGAAAGATCAATAAATGCGAATTCTGTCGATCAATCGCCGCAGTCTGGAAATTCGAATTTTTGTTATAATGAGCCAGAGAATTTAGCTTGCGAAGATGCGCTCATGAAAATAGAACGTTCTTCAGGACCGAGTGGTGGTAAGAAATCAAAATCTGCAAATGAATATTGTCCTATAATCGAGCCACTCACTTACCTTCTCTGAAAAATTGTTTCCTTGATGTAGCTGCTCTCACTTGCCATCGCTTTGCCACCAAGAGTCCATTTGTGGGACTACCCGAAGACTTGTGGTGGGAAGCACTTAGGAGTGGGACAGTCCTACAGAAACAGCGAATTTGAAGAGGAGCTCCGTCACTGGCATGACTCTACACCTGCATTAGATAATGAATAATATTAAGGGCTCTAGGCAGCTCATTCAATAAGAATTTACGCCAAATAACATTAATTAAAATTCATTGGACCACTTTTTTACAATTCGAACTCTGTACACGGAGTTCTATTATACCGGGTAAGTACGAGTGAATGGGACATAGGTAAACCCAGGTTAAATGTGCACTTGTATATAACTTGATTATATAGTTAATATACAGCTTGTAACAGATCGATTCCAATATAAATCTGCTTGCTATCCGCTATTGGGGTAGCATTTAAAAGGATTAAAATTATAAACTTAAAGAAAAACAAAACAATTTTGATCGCTGCATCTGGGCAATTTTTTTTTCCAAATGCAGTTTTTTTTAATTTAAACGAAATAATAGGAAATAAATACCTTTCAGTGGCTGGTTATATTTTATTTAATTCTAAGCGTATATTTATAACGTTAATAACCAATAATAAGACTAGGAAGCGGAATTGTATTGGAATCGGACGACCACGAGCCGGGTAAACTTAACGTGGGTTCCCCTATGTCCTGCTCTCTCGCACTCACCCGGTATACACTCAACAGTTTTATTCAATTGTACTTTGATATACAAAACATACGTTGATTTACGATTGTAGCGCTTGACGAAACAAATTCAAACGATGGAACCTCTAGTAGTGCAGCGCTCAAAAAAAGCAACTACTATGAAAAGAATTGATGTACCGTCAGCGTCCCGTGAACGACGATTAAGTAAGTTCTTCATGAATCTTTTTTCGAGCTATTTCGTAATACTCAAACATAACAAATTGGTCTGCTGTATGTGTTCGTACCACAGGTGTAGTAAAGCTTTCACCCCCCCCCCCCCCCCACTGCAGTCCTTTTACGCGTAGTACGCAAGGAGTAAAGACTTGTATTCGACACGTATACAGGGTGTACCCGCGACGTCCGAACATAGACCTGTGTTCAGACAGGAGATTTTGTCCAAATCTTGTCCAAAAGCTACCAACAATTTGCCATTTATTATTATTGATTTATTTATTCATTCATTTCAATTGATTATTTACGATACAAATGAATAGTCAAATACGACCCTGCTAGTCAGATACAGAATATGCCACGAAGAATGCCGTACATGGATTGTCCCATATTCGGACATAGGGTACTAAAAGCTGGCCGAGCATCTATGGCCAAACCGACCCAAACTAGTGCAAACATTTGTTGCTCAATTGTTGCTCAAAAGTTGCCCTAATCCCGTATTTGTTGCTCCTATATTTAAAAAAAGCAGGTTTGGCCAGCTTGTAGAAAAGGTAGCCAAACATAGATCAAAACATGAAAAAAACCTATCGTATAGAAAAAAAACAAATTCACAACTAATGAATGACTCGTTCAGAAGCTGGCCACTATTATCCAGCAATTGTTGCTCAATTCCTACTGTTTTTAGGGCCATAAATGAACTTTTATATCAAGGTCCCGTCCGGTTTGGCTGGTTAAATAAAAAGTTATGCGATTTTGAATAATATAAAATTCGTAAAATCAGCTCTCTAGGCAGGAAGGACTAATGGCAGGACAGGGTAGTTTATTTATGTCCCTAAAAAACGTAGGAATCTGGCAACAATTGCTGGATAATAGTTGCCACCATTAATTCACACAGTATATAGAGCTGATTTTACGAATTTTATGTTATTCAAAATCGCATAACTTTTTATTTAACTAGCCAAATCGGACGGGACCGGGTCAGACTTATTTATTTATGACCCTAAAAGCAGTCGGAATCGAGCAACAATTGCTGGATAATAGTTGCCAGCTTCTATAGGAACCATTAGTCCATCCTGCCTAGAGAGCTGATTTTTCGAATTTTATATTATTCAAAATCGCATAACTTTTTATCTAAATCAGCTCTCTATACTGGATGGATTAATGGCTCCTATAGAAGCTGGCAACTATTATCCAGCAATTGTTGCTCGATTCCGACTGTTTTTTGGGGTCATAAATAAATAATTTACCTAAACCTACTTATTTTTTTTTAAATATGGGAATCCATTTGAAGAAACCATATATTCTTTGAGTTAATCTTTTAGCAACAAATGAGCAACAATTACCTGTATACTTGTTTTTTCGATAGGATAGGTTTTTTTCATGTTTTGAGCTATGTTTGGCTAGCTTTTATACAAGCTGGCCAAACCTGCTTTTTTTTAAATATGGGAGTAACAAATACGGGATTAGGGCAATTTTGAGCAACAATTCAGCAAAAAATGTTTGCACTAGTTTGGGTCAGTTTGGCCATAGATGCTCGGCCAGCTTTTGTACATTCGGAAATACCGTGTACACTCTGTATAACAATGCTACATTTGAAACACCGACAAATATGCGCCAGGGCAGGCTCTAATGGCCACCTATCTTTAATGTATGGAACAAAAATCCCTTTTACCATTTAAGGATTTTTTATTTTGGATCCCACTGTATTTTAAGTCATATTTACAAAAGAAAATGGGAACTTAATAAGTAAACTAGGGTTGGCGTGGTACCTCGCTCGCTTCGCTCGCTCAGAAACTTCGACCCAGTGGAGAGTCGGCTATTCCTTAATACTCGTTTGTTGACTAACAGCTTTCAATTATATTATAAAATTATATTGATATTTGGGGGTCCAATCATATTTAGGTCCAAGTGGCTTCTATAGATATGTTACAACAATATAGTGTTTCTTATATCTATGAAAATTGAAAATGAGCATTTTCAAAACTTCGACCCCAACTACATGCCAGCAGAAGTATTAATAAATAAAAGTTGCAAAACACTTACTTCATGCACTTGTATTCTAATAGACTATTCGATGCATATTACATGTTTACTGTGTTTTACTAATTGCTGTCTGTATCATTATGATCTTATATATATACAATATATATATATATAGATATAATTCGTCAAAGATATCTTGAAAGTTTCGAAAAGATCTCTGACGGATATCTTTTCGATATCTATAAGACATCTTTTAGATATATCGAAATAGTTAGTTTCGTATCAAGGGCATAAAAGAACTTATGCGCCCGTAGGTGGTCACCGCGCCCGAGGGGCTGGCAAAGACTACCCCTGAGGGGTAGGGGGTCGAAACGTCGAAATTTGATGAAAAACAATAGGATAATTTTTTTGCTGAGGTGACCAAATTCAATACTTTTTCAATAAATAAACATTTTAAACCAGTTTTTATGGCATTATCGTTGACTTTAGGAAGAAAATGCATACAACCTTTTTTGTAGAGAATTTCATCCTCTATCTTTTTTGTTTGAAACATTTTTAAATAAAATTTGTATTTTTCAAAATAAATGCAAAAAACTACGAAGAATCTTAATTGGGGCTAATTTTTTTTAGTAATGGACGGATGGATCTGGACCAAAATCTAATCAGATCTAAGTTATGCCAAGATACGTAGTTAAAAAAAAAATTATGTCAATACGCTTATCCGTTCGCGAGTTATCGCGAGACAAAAAACGGGACGTACGGACGTACGGACGTACGGACGTACGGACGTACAAGATCACGACACAAATTTTTTTATTGTTGATTTGGGTTCCTTAGGGTCTGAAACGTCGACATTTGACGAAAAACTATAGGGTAATTTTTATGCCCGAAGTGACCAAATTCAATACTTCGTCCAGGCTTAGTCTGGGTCGAAGTAATAACCATCTTGTCGAATAACTTATATCTTTAAAATCCATTTGCAGCATTTTTGAAATTATTAGAAGGTAGCACAGAACGGCGAAAGAAGATTGACCATATAAGAACGAGAGGGAATGATCTTTATAACAGTGATTTCGAATTAAATGAGGGTAGAATGATCACTGTACGACGACTGAGAGATTCTGATTATGTTGACGGTATAAAATATAGTAGATGTCCAATATGCAGAGGATATTACTCAAAAAATAATTTTCGGCATCATTACGCTCAGTGTTCAGGAAAGAACTCTTCTACGAAAAATACTCTCCAGCTATCAAGACAAGCGATTGGCAGAATACATAAGGTTGCTTGTAAAAGGTTACGGTATCGTGCAATTATCCCAAAAATGCGAGATGATGATATCGTTCGATTAATTCGGTATGATCGCCTTATAATGCTGTATGGGAATAAACTATGTAAAAAATATCGATCTCATCATCATAAAGAAAAGATGTGCTCTCACTGGGGTCATTTCTTACAAGCGGCAAAAACAATGAATCCTATAATTTCCGATCCTGCTTCCATGTTCGATCCCCAATATTACGACGTCGCCGTTGAAGCTGTAAATAAACTAGCCGGACTCAACGAAAATGGGACGTATGATATACCCTCTAATGCATCTACTATAGGTATATTGTTGAAAAAGAATGGGTCTCATTCTGGAAGCGGAATGCATTAAAGCACATGATGACCAAATGAAAAAAAATGTTAAAAACTTTTTGAAATTTCACGTGGAAGACTATGGAAGTAGTATCTATAAGACCGTAACAGAAACTCAGGTAGCCCCATCGTACTACCACAGAAGGATGATATTCACCATTTAAATGCGTTTTTGCTAAATGAGCGTACTTCGTGTTTAACTCGTTTAAACACCAAATTTTCCTATAATGATTGGAAATATTTAGCAGAACTGACACTCATCAGCATCAAGCTGTTTAATCGCCGTCGTGCCGGTGAAGTTGAGCGTATTCTCGTAGATGATTTTGAGAATTATCAGACGGTGACGTAGGATGACGAGCTGTATAAAACTTTATCTGATAAACAGAAGTAAGAAGCAAGCAAGTACGTTCGGTTTGAGATACACGGTAAATTGAACCGTTCAGTGGCTGTGTTGTTAGATTATCACTTGCTTAAATGTGTCAAAGCTATTGTAAAACACAGAACCGAGGCAGGCGTGGGCAAAAATAAGTATTTGTTTGGTATTCCAAGTAAGCACAACCAGGAAAAGTACCTCAGAGCCTGCGTATGAATGATGAATAATGAAAAATGCGAATTCCCTACGAAGAACAACACTGCGTAAACATATCGCCACCATGTCCGTTGCCCTTGAACTCTCAGAAAATGAAATAAACCAAGTCGCAAACTTTATGGGACATCATGAGAAGATTCATAAAAATATATACAAACAACCTATGGGAGCTGTTGACATATTGAATATGTCGTGATTGCTAGAGAAGGTTCAAAGTACGGACTCAACAGTGCCTGCAGACGATTCATTTCAGTCTACTGCATCAGAAAACGAAGGTAATTTAGTACTTATTGGCCGACACAAATTCCGTCACACTACCTCCGAATTGATTAACGACCGCTCTGGAAAAATCCCGCAATGGAAAAGTGTCCTGCGTAAATTGTATTAAATCACAACGAACCTAACACTCGCGAGGATAAGTTGTAGAGAGTGTGTGACGTGTTTAACCCTTTCAGTCACGCAATTGAGACAATAAACAGATTAATACAAACTGTACACCATATATTGTTTTTGGAGTCGGTGAATACGAAACTGATGTCAGATTCTGAAAATTCAAAATGGCCGATCCAATATGGCGGATAAAAAATTTTAGATATTAGCAAATTCTTATAAATTTTTAACATTTTCATCAGCCATATTGGATCAGCCATTTTTCAATTTGAGACTCTGACATCAGAGTCATGCGACGCCAAAAAAAAACCCAGTAGCGATTTTGATGAAAATTCGCTAATGTTTCCAATTTCTGATCCGCCATTTTGAATTTTGAGAATGTGACACCAGAATCGTATTCCTCGACACCAAATACCTCTTAGATACGATTTTGAAGACATGTTTATGACCGAATTTCGCCGCAAATGAATTAGAGCAATAAAAAGTCGTGTTTATATACATATGTAAATTTCTGTATATAACAATAAAAAATGAAATTAGCCATAAATTATATATAAAATAATTAAGTTTATATCCTTAGAGACCTAGAAAAGCAAAAAAAAAAATGATAAGTTTGCAGTAGAAATAAGTGATATGGTGAAAGAGACTCGATTATAGAAGAGCGGCGCCTATAAAGTGGCGTCTGTGACTGAAAGGGTCAATGGCGCTTTTCAAAATCATGAATTAATAAAATTTACACAGAATGCTATTCCTTTTTCAGATTTATCCATCTTCAAACTAAATACTAAATTATTGGTTCAATTTTTAAAAATTCGGACTCTATACGGGAAATTCTATTATATACGATCTCTCAACAATATGTTAAAAGTCAATTGAGTAGCTCTCAAGAATTTTTCGGAATAAAAAAGAAATAAATTTTTCTGTAAAATTGTTGACGGATTATGAATCAACTTTTGTGATAATCTTATTGGTATATATTGATTAAAATTATCGGCCAAGATACAGACCCTTCATCAAAAATATTTTTTGTTCTAAGAATCGTAAAATTTTTATTCAATTATAATAGTAGGGGAGCCCAACCTGAGATTTCGGGATTTACTCGAGCGCGTCAGAATAGCATACAGGGAGAAAGCCTGTACCCTAGCAAATATTTTAGGGATTATAAATATGTACAACCTCTATATACATCATGTTTCTCCTAACCTTAAAGTTTTTGAAAACATTAAAAAAACTGCGTTTTTCATTTTTATTTTCTTACAAACAAATAGATTTGTTTCATTAACTTTACGTGAGACTTAACATTTTTTGTACCGAATAAGCTGTAATTTTTTAATGAAATCACTGATGTAGGTAAAAGTTGTAGATCTTCTTAATATCTAAAAATTCTCCATTTAATATTTTTGATTAGGAGCCAACTTTTGACAGACATTCGGATACGTTTCTTGATTTATTGTTATTAATTTTTTCAACTTTCTGTTTTATATTGGAGTAACTGCACTGGCCTAACTTTCAGACAATGACAACGTCTTGTAAATTTGATGAAAAAAAATTACATTTTAAAAATTAAAAACACGTTTTTCTGATGTTTCTCGAAAATTTTGAGGTTACATGAAATATTATACGAAATTTGTAGATCTTTTTAATATTCGAAACATCTTTGTTACACTGAACAAATCTGTCAAAGACATTAAATTATAGTTTTGTATTTTAATGGAAAGTATTAGAAAGAATTAGTTTAAGTTAGCCAACCTCTGTTGATGATGCTCATGCTACGACTTTTTATCATATTCATTTATGCTTCTAAAAGAATGGATAATATTATAATAAGGGATGACATGTCGTGCAATCCGCAGTTTTGAATTAATTAATTTCCTTCATAAATCATTAAATTAATCTCATTTCTTTCTTTCCTCCAAAAACTTTGCAAAAAGGGCAGCCAGGTTTTTGACAAGCCAGTGGAGGAATGCTTGAAATAAGGGTCTATATAATATTGTCAATATTATTGTATCAATTTGTAAAGTTAATTAAATCATTAAGTTAATATGTTTTCATGAAATTAAATTTTTTAAACAAATTCATGGCATTATTTTGTAATGTTGTATGTCTTTTTATTCATTGTTGTGTTCTGATTTATGTATTTGTATAGCAATAAATGTATGTTAGCAATTCTAGGTCATCTCATAAAACATTATATACTTTCTTTCGTTAGAAAGAACCTGGCTTTATCACATGATTTCACTTTTTTTTTGTAGAATAGCAATATGACCTAATTTGTATATACTATGTTATTAATGTTATTCATGTTTTAAAAAATTTTTTTCGGGAATTGCAAAAGTATGTTTGTGGTTAAAATGTACTTTTATGTTATTTTTGTTATAAACAAGATGACTGTACAAAAAACCATTATTGAAAAAGAAACATGTATGTTTTTGTAATAAATTTGCCATGAAGTGGACTGTTTTCGTTATTAATAAGAACCTGGCGAATTTTTTTACACGGAAATGTTTTTTTGGGAGATTTCACTCATTTTTGCTAAAGTAGAAAAATAACAGAAAAACACATATAATGAGGTCTTTTTACTATAATTTTATATTTCGTGTAAATTAAGAACGTATACATCTCTAACATTTCTTGGCCATGTTTTCTGTGTTATAATGTTATCGTTGACATGAATCCATGATTTTCCATCACGTAACATACTCGTGTAATGACCTTCTTCATAATTATTTCCGTGATGGAAGATGGCACTAACAACGTTAAATGTTTTCCCGCACAATTTGATTTTAAACGCTGGTATTGATTTTATTTGACAATTAGAAATTTTTTCAATTTTTCCATCAACATTCTGAAATAACGGAAGTTGCAAAATGAAGTCTTTATTAATTGACGTTATTTCAACTTTCTGTAGTAAACAATTATTTACAGTGCAATTACTACATTGCCCTTCGACATTACTCCAACGAAACAGATTGCTTTCAATAATCCGTTTTAATGTTAAGGTCTTTGAATAGTCCAAGACAATACAAGAATGTAATTTTTATCTGAAGTACTTCGAGTATAATTGCATGATGTACACCGTCTCGTTATGGTTAGTTCATGTTCGTATACGCTGCTGATAGTATTACATTTGTCCATTAGAGCTAAAAGAAATTCACATGCATCTTGTTGAATGTTTTCTGAAAATGTGTCCCCTGCCAATTGTCTAACAGCTAAGCAATTTGTCTCTTTTCTCTTCATATATGAATCAATGAAAGTTCCCATTACTTCGTTCGCGTCAAAACACTGAACAACAATCGATTGACAATGTAATAAACACTGTAGTGAGGCATTCGCATAACACGATACACCATCGCTATTTACCAAACCTTGAACAAGTGTTAATTTCTTTGAAAGTATTTTTTTGGACTGATTTTGCACTTGACATTCATCCACATGTTTAGGCAACGCCCAAATGAAATCTTTTACTTTACTAGCTCGCGCTGTTGAGACTTCTATAGACTGTAAGTCTGGCCGATATTTTTTCCTGAGTCTATTATATTCTAAAATAGCTGCATTGTTTGCTTTAACGGAGTGCGGATCGAAGTTGATCAAATGCAAACCTTGCAACGTAGTTACTCGAGAAAGAGCAACGTAAATTTGCCCGCAACTGAAAATAGTATTTCCAGCATCTACAACTGCATTTTTCAAACTGAGACCTTGACTTTTATGAACAGTTATACCATAACTGAGACATAATGGAAACTATTTCCTAATAACAAACGCTTTCGTCATGACTTGAAATTTGACACTAACTCTTTCAATGGAATGTTCTGTTCCATTTTATAATTTAATTTTCACCGAATCGACATCAATGCCATTTGGTGAATATGATATTGAAACTACTGTCCCAATTGTTCCATTTACAAGCCCTAAAGTTACATCAATATTTCGTCTAATCATTACTGTTGCCCCAACTTTTACCGTAATAATTTTAGAAAGGCCACCAGTTCGAGAATTATCTTCATCCTTTGCATCCAATAGTTTAGATACTTTCTTCTTAAAATAAGTAGCACAATCAACTGCATCTTGAGCAACAAGCTTAATCTCTTTCGATGGAATGTCGCTCAACATGGCGTCGTTTAAAACATCACATAAGTGACATGTTGCAAGCAAACAGACAGTATCAGAAGATAGCTGTTTGATATATTCGCATAATTGTCGAAGTCGTTCGTCGAAATCAGTTGCTGTAAACGGAATTTTTCTGGAATTAAGGGTTTGAACATGAGACTTTAATACTAACCCAATACGTATTTTAGATAAAATATATTTGTAAGATTTATCATTACGTTGGCGCATATATATTGTCAATTCAGCATAAGAAAATAAGTTACCCCACAAATCGGGCGTTCCTAGACAACCAAAATGTTTTTCCATTTTATCCTTTGACAATTTTACAAATGGAAGATCTTCATGTACATGTGGAAGTTGTAATAAATCGCCGAAAAGAAGAATATGTTTCTTTCCGAACCAACCGTCAGAATCCTCTGAAGTATCAAAAATTTCTAATAATCTCAAATTGATGAAATTTAACGTTATATTTGATATAATTGATACCTCGTCGATAATAATTAAAATTACATCCTTCAATTGATCACGTATTACTTTCAGTGACGCATCTGAAAGTTGAGTATATTTCGGAGTCGAACCGTGTTCAACTGGCAACTGAAATAGTCTGTGCACTGTTAAACCGTTTATGTTAAATGCAGCAATACCTGTTGGTGCTGTTACTGCCGTTTATTTATGAAGAACTTGTTTAATATAACTTCTAACTGTATCAATCAGAAAGCTTTTTCCAGTTCCCCCTTCTCCACTAACGTAAAGGCGCAAAATATCATGTTCTGAATGTACGGCTGCAATAACTTTATCAAATATGCGTTTTTGATCATCGTTAAGTTCAGAAATCATTTGTGAAACATTTTGTTTCTTTGCGTTTTCAACTCCATCCCTATAATCCTTCATAGCGCCCTGAACTTCAACAGGTGCACAATCTACAGGTACATTACTGCGATTATCGTCAGTGTCATCTTTATCATGTTCCATCATTTTTTCCTCAACCAACATTTTCGCATGTTCATAACCTTCTTGAATATCTGTTATTTTTTCATGATAGTGCAATGCTTCAATAAGCGATGATTTTACATTTTCAAAGGATTCCGCGTACGTATTAAATCCATTTTTAAGTCCATTTGTATCCCTCCATGGTTGAAATAATAATAATAAAGAAAAGAAATAATTTTCCGGATTCGTAGCTACATGGTATTTAAAGTGATTGATAAGATAACCGCGTGATCTTTTCTTCAAATATACCGAGTAAGCAATTTCGTAATATTCTACAGAATCATTTTTTGGTTTTGTTTTTGTAATATCGTACCACTTCGCGAAGTCGTATAAATTTACATTTTCTAATTCAGTAGGTCTTTTTGGATAGTACGTATCAATCAAAGAAGGGCAAAAAATATCAATAGACTCGCCTTCTAAATTTTGTATATCTTTTTTTGATTTTACTTTGCGATTTCTTGTAATATTCACATCTAACTACCTAATAGTTGTGTCAGGATCAGTACCAAATAGTGGGTGGCCGAGGAGTGTATCAGCAGCTTCGAAAGCTCCACATTCTCTGTGATTCAATGCGCGCAAACCTGCATTCCACAAGCGACTGCAAAGCGATTTTGTGCTATTGATATTTGCAAACGTGAGATCTACGTTTCCTTTTTCATGTTTCGATACGTACTTGGTACAATACCAGTTCAGTAAACTAGATTTTTCTCCAATAAATTGTAAGTCCATATTACCTTCCCAAGCACTGAGAATTACTGGATTGTAGTCGTTGATAAACTTTTCATTTTCTCCGCGAGGTAGATCGTACAATCTGCTATTATTTTTTAATTTACGTCTACCAGATACTGCTGTTGCTGCATCTCTGAGAATAAAAGTATCAGTAACTGGACGAGGAAATCCAAATCGACATACACAGGTCAAACCTTTCTTTGATTTTTTGTTACGTAAACAGTAACTGTTGTGAGTATGCTGCTGATGAGTTGTTACCCTTCGATATAAAACCGGTGATATATTTTTATCAGGGATTTTGCAGGTGACATATTTTTTAATAAAGGCTGCAACTTCCTCATTCGTAGATATTCCAAGTATGGGGGCATTTTCTACCCACAGCAACAAATGAAAATGTTGAAGTCCTCTATTTTGATATTCTCTTCTCCAGAAATAATGTGTTATTTTTCCAATTGGATGATCACTTGACTGTAAGAAATCAAGCATCCCTTTTAATTTATTATCAATAAAACGAGATGCAGATACTGGATCATTCACTATGACTTGACCAGGAGACATTCTTTCAAAAGCAGGTCCATTAATATCTCGAATGTACTGCACTAAATCATCCCAATGCCAGTCGGCCGGACTTAAGGTGAGGAACCAAGTCGCTGGTCCATAATGCTGTATCATACAGGATAGATTAGACCTTGGTTTTCTCCAGTATTGATCAGTATTGCGCAGTCTGGAGAAAATGGTACTCAAATTATCTTCTAATTCATTGTTACATAACTTCCTAAGATATTCCGTTGCTGTTATACGGTTATGCGGGTTAATTACATTCATTTTCGTAAAAATACCACCGTTTAATTGCCGAATATTTGTTTCACTTAATAAATAAAATATGTATTGCATATTCAATCGAAACTGTGACTTTACAGACATTAATTTTAATTTAATGTATTCTGAATCATGAAGACGAACAGGTCTATCTTCGTACTGACCATGAACACCGTAGGGATACAAATCTGGAAAACACTTAAGATCTAATTGTTTGTGTCGATTATCTAATGGTATGTCATTAACTTTTAACATTTGATATAAATCAGTTGCAGTTTTGTTAAGACGTTTGTCGTACATGGGATAAATTGTAACGTGTTCATAACAATCATTAGATTGGGAAGCTTGGGTTAATAAAGCAGCCTCCGCTTTAGCACAAACGATATTTTCTGTATTTTTTATGATTAGATCATCAACAGATGACAAATTCATATTTTCATTATTATCAATAGGATTTTCTGTTGATTCCAATTCTTCAACCTGGCATTGATTTTTTTGTAAATCTTGAAGAGTCGTACATCGAAAATCATCATATGATTTTGGTATATTAATATCACAATACATAGGATTGTTCGCTTTCAGCCAAATCAATGCGTTGAATACCTTCTTCAAATCTACAAGATCTTCCCATATTACTTTCGACTTTGTCTCAACGCCTCGAACTAAAATATATAATTCATGATTTAAATTGATTGCAGATGTCGAAGAACAAAGTTTATTTAAAGTTTGCTGCATTGGTAAAGGCAAATGAAATGTCCTGCCCTTCAATTTTTGTGCATGTTCTTTGTGAGGTAAATTCTTTTTAGCAACTGTACCCATTCTTTGAATAGTTTGAAAAGCTTTTGCTCTTTATATTAATATTTTTTCATAATCATTCAATTTGGATATTACCTCAGGTACTTCAAGCACTTGTAGATTATTTAAAACGCACGTGGGTGACAGAGTATTAGCTCGAAACTTTTGTAAACAATAATGACAAATACACTCGGTTTTTATTGATTCGGTTTCTGCGTGTGCAATTAAATCTTTCCAATATATACTCGTTATAGGATTTTTCATTTTTGTAATATTTGTAACGTCTCTTTTGTAGCACAATTCCCCTTTTTTTAATGCTCTGAAAGCTGCAGCATAATGTATTTGTATATCATCCTCATTTAAATTAACATCTTCTATATTGCCAACAAAATGAATAGCGTGATCTCCCTTAAAACTTCAACGTTTGACGTGTTGAGAGCATCATCTAATGACAACACTTTTCTGCATAATTTACCTAGTTCATACAAGTTCGTTTTTAAGCCCCGTACTCTTGGGAAGTGAGGAGATAAAATTTGAATACATAAAAACATACAATCGAATTTCATTGGATCGATGTAGCAACTATGACAATGTTCTAATTTTACAACGAATTCATCACTGCTTTGAGCGCACAACCTATACCGTAAATCTTTCGAAGGACATGTATGTACGAGTTTCAAGAACTGCGGTATATTTTTTAATGTTGTAGTACTTAATTTCTGTAATAGCTGCTCATACTTATTAATAATATAAAGGTCATGGACTTTGCACATAGATTCACAATTCCAAGACATTTTTGCACCTTTTCCCTTTGTTATTAGTGGTAAAACATTTATAGTTTGACCCGCTGAATTCATAATTATTGTCATATTTTTAAGTGTACGCGTATCGTACATAATTTCTGCGAAGTAAGCTTCAGACGTAGCAGTGTGCTTCGATGTACCACAGAGCGCTTCATATTTATCCTCAACAAGCTGATAAGAGCATTCTTTCATTTGCGTAAGCCATATTTCAGCATTACCTTTAACAGCATTTAATATTTTTTGCATACGACTTATATAGGTATTTCTTGCATGAACACACCATTTAACGATATGTTCTGCCTCTAGTCTGCTTGTAGAAATTGATCTGTTTTTTAAAGCATTTGTAATGCTCCTAATAAAGCGTTCTATGCCATTTCTAAATTTAATCGACATTTTAATTTTTTTATTAATTTCTGCAGCTAGTGAACGATCATTTCGAAATTTATTATATTTCATAGAAATTACCATTGCACTTTTAATTTTAAGTACATGTTCCTTTTCGTTGCAGTGATATGAATTATTTGGCGAGTTAATTGGAACATCTTTATTTTCAGAAGAACAATCATAGGTGTTTGCAAGTATTTGAGATGTACTTGTTTCATAATCTTTGTTAATACTCGTTCCATTAACTTCAATCTCGATGCTCTCTCCTGTTTTTGTAAGAATTGACTTTTTCTTATCATAATATTTTTTTTTTTTAGAACAAATTTGTATTTTGTTTAAATCATAATACTTTTTGTTTTTAATTTTATTTTTTAACTTTCTCAGTTTGTCTTTAGTATTAGAACCGAAAGAACGATCGGTTAGAGGGTAATCGATTTTCCGGCCTGATTTTGGTACGCTATCTGATGAAGAATTTGCAGTTACTGTAGAACTGAATGCGGAAAATACTTTCTTTTCTATACCTTCCAATGTATTAACAAACAATTGATCATATAGTTCAAAAGAATCCGTTATATTATTACTAACTTCTAAACGAATATCATTTTCCATTTGTTTAGGAGCAATTTTCAAAGAATGTTGTAATATTGTTTGTCGAGATTCTTGATCAAGTATTGGAAATTGGCGTATTACATTAGTTTCTAGTAGGTAACGTAAGTGGGAACGCATTAAAGAGCAATAAAAAATCATACTATCAGGCTCCTTCCCAAATACAAGAGAAATAGCAAAAGCAATAGAAAAAACGCCACAATCATTTGTATTCTTCTGATATTGTACTTGTTTAAAGTGAACTGGATTTTCTTCGAAAGAGTAGAAGGGAAATAACTTTTGCAAGTACTGCAATTGATGTTTATGTAATTGATTTAAATTAAGGGAATCATAAACGGTTATGGAATGAGTGTCATAATAAGCACATACCCAATGTCCGCTATTGCAAGCATCAGATGCATTATAGCTGTGTAATATTTGAATGCACTTTTCATCTATCTTTGCAGGATGTATGCGTTCAGGACGTTGCAATAAAAGTGTCGATTGATGTGTATAATTGGTATATTGCTGTAAAATCCAGCCAAACCTATCTATATGTTTGTCTTTTAATTTATTACCAATAGTTATATCATTGAGATCCTGCCGCGACAAAGCAGGCATCGTTGATTTTTCTTTATTACCTCTTTGAATTTGATTATTGATTGAATTTTTTATAATATTTGAAGAACGTGGACGTTTTATTTTGTCACGATATGAAATCAATGGCTGAGATAATTGAACTCTTTTTCTTGTATGTTGCTTAACTCGACTTCTCTCAACGTGCTTATTTTCGTAATACTCGTTTATTTCCCGTTGAAGAATAAATTCTTCTATTGGTGATAATGTATCCGATATGAAACTACTATTACAGTCGTTTATATCATTCATCTGACTTTTCATATGCCACGTTCTAGCCCCAAAATTCTGCGATTGACTTAAATTTATCGACGAAAATTTGTGAGACAAGCGATCATTTCTTCTTTTCGTTTCTGTAATCGTGTACTTTGAAGTGATGGAATTTGCATAAAGTTATGACATGGAAAATGAGTTACAGCGTTCACTTTATACATCTGCATAAGATGTGCTCGTATATCTTTACTATTATATTCTATTTTGTCTGGTTTTAACCCAAACGCAAGCGTTACAGCAAATGCAATAGCAGATACTCCCGAGTCATTGGAACTTATTCCATGTTGAATTTGTCAAAAATGAACTGATTGACGTTGAAAATCAAAAAATGGAAATAATTTCTTCAAAAAACTAATTTGATCTTTGTTTAATTTGTTTATATTTAAGCAATCATAAATTTCTATTGTTGCGCTATTTGGGTTGTAATACGAACATATCCAATGTGTTTTGTGATTTCGTTTATCATACATTGGCAAGATCTGTATATGTTCGCAATTACCTGATACAGGTTGAACATCGCGTGATGTTCGCCAATATGTTACAGAACGAGGTCGATAATCAGTATGTAACTGAAAAATATTTCCAAATTTATCAATATCTTCGTCCTTTAAGTCTTGCTCCCCTAATATCTGTTCACTTTGTAATGTATATATTTTTTTGTTATCATCAGCATTAGGGTGAGCAGTACGTTCAATGGCGAGAATGTTATTATTATCATTATGCTTTGGCAGCGCAGTTTTATTCATTTGCAGATATATCCCTTGCAATGTTTTCTTTTTTATATATTTATATGGTTGTTCATTATTAGCCTGTAACACAGTTGTTTGTTCATGTACATTTGTAATAGGTAATTTATGACGTAATGGTAGAGAATTATTATGAACGTTACTGGATTTCTTAGATGCTTCAGGTGATAACGATACAGGGACATTTCTTTGTGCTGATAGTGCAATAGTCTTTGTAGTGCCTCGAAAATTAGTAACACATTGTTTCTTCGATGAAATGACATTTTCTTTTGATATAAAAGAAGTAGATCTAATATCTTTATCAGAGTTTATGCAATTATTAACATTATTTGAAGATTGGTTGACAATCTGTGAATTCCTTTTTTTTTCTGTTGATATCTTTGACGCCGATTAGCAGCAAACTTCTTTCTATGTTTTATTTGATCCAAAGTGTAAAGAAGCAACGTATTCCCAGATTTTAATTTTCCCGGAAAATGTTCAAGTTTTTCAGTTTCTAAAATATTTAGCAAATGAGAACGCAGTAACTGATTTTCGTACGTAAATAATTCTGGATCAACATTAAACAGAATTGAAGTACAAAAAGCAATAGCATAAACTCCACAATCAAGCTTTGTGAACCTGGCACCCGACTTTTCGAAATTCAAAATGTAAAACGCTATTTCGATAGAGTTATGAATGTAGTTGAATGTAGTAGAACGAAATTCGTTTGTAGTTGCAGGGGGTCCAAAAAAAGCTCAGCACCCCAGTTTAAAAAATTTTTTGTTTTACATTTTTTTTCGACAGAAAATCGTTTGTAGTTGATTGTAGTGAAGAAATTTCCATTTGTAGTAGACAGGAAACCGTTTTATGATAAAAAAATTTTTTTTTTTATTTTTAATTTTTTTTTTTATATTTTAATTTTTGTAATTTTTAATTTATGTAAATGTATATTTATAGTCTGCATTGGTAAAATCCCACTACTCACAGACAAAGTTGATACGAAAGTGTTGCCGCCCCCCCCCCCCCCCCTGACCCTCCGCGCCAAACAGCCTCCGATTAAGAGTAACCAAAACAACCATAAATATTAATTTCGTGCCCAATTGCTCTCAAAAGCAGTTTATTGCAAATTAATATATTCATAACAATTCATCGTTTTTTTAAGCAACCGCGGCAACTATAAACAACAACAAACGTTTATTCAACATGTAATATGAATTACAAATCATGTCCTGGCGTTTAAATCGTTAGTAGTCATATTTTGAGCAACTGCAAACAAATACAAACCTTCATTTCGTGTCTAGTGTCAATAAAATAAAATGTACCACAGTTTAAATCGTTTATAGTAATTTTTTAAGTAACTACAAACCTTCGTTTCCTCTATAGTGTTACTAAATGCAATGTCCTATGGTCTAAATCGTTTGTAGTAATTTTTTAAGCTACTACAAACGTCCCTTTTATCTCTACTGTTAATAAAATATAATATCCTACGGTTTAAATCGTTTGTAGTAATTTTTTAAGCTACTACAAACGTCCGTTCCACCTCTAGTGTTAATAAAATGCAGTGTCCTATGGTTTAAATCGTTTGTAGTAATTTATTAAGCAACTACAAACGACTACAAACGTTTATTTCGTCTGTATTGTTAATAAAAGGCAATATCCTATGGTTTAAATCGTTTGTAGTAATTTTTTAAGCGACTACAAACATCCGATTAATCTCTAGTGTTAATAAAATGAAGTGTCCTATGGTTTAAATCGTTTGTAGTAATTTTTTAAGCTACTACAAACGTCCGTTTCACCTCTAGTGTTAATAAAATGCAGTATCCTATGGTTTCAATCGTTTGTAGTAATTTCTAAAGCTACTACAAACTACTACAAACGTTTATTTCGTCTCTAGTGTTATTAAAAAATAATATCCTATGGTTTAAATCGTACGGGAAACGAGTAAGATCAAATTTATCGAATTTAATTTACCCTAGAGAACGTAGTGTAATTAAAACTGTCAAATTTGCTTCACTTAGGGGAAGCGAGTAAGATTAAATGGGATACGGTACATTTTACCACAGCAGTTTCAAGATGTCGATTTCGAGAATAGTACATGTACTACAGACACTACGTTTTATGTGAATGTGCGTGTGCATCATCCATGTCATAAGGGCGATAATTGTGACATCTATCTGTCTCTTTTTTATAGCTTCCTTTCTCACTCAAAATATCAGTTTAGTGTGACGTATGTATATGTACACGACCCGTGCATAGTGTGCCCAGCTGAGGATGCCGGTGATGATCTCCAGTGTTGTGCCTGGATGGGAGCAGCGGCAGCAAGGTAAGAAGATGGTGTCAGCATTTGTCAGGTTAGTCAGAAATTTATTATATTTAAAATTATTTTTAATTCAAGAAGTTGATTCTTTCTGGGTAATTTCAGTTTCCCTGTGCCGACGTCAGCGATGAGAAACGGAGTAGAAGCAGCAGCAATGTACACTGAGGATGTTTGTACGACAGTTTCTCCAGCAGGTGTTGCTAGCATCTAATATCGGAGTCAGGTTAGATATAAATTTGTAGAAATAAAATATATTACTATTTTTAAAAATAAGACAAAATGGATATACCCATATATCCAAATATGCAAATTTTATGTGCCAGTTGCTCGAAAGAAAGTGATCCTTGGTGGGTTATTTTATTTTCTAGGACAGACCTGCCAGAAAGACTACCACAATCGACACCACCTTCAGCACTTCGAGCATTGAATTGTTGAAAGACAACAATTTTAAATTAATTTGGAACCACCCACTCCGTCATTTATGTGACTCGCATCAGCAATGGAATGGCGACCATGAAGTTTTCTGGGAGACATGTTAACTTGACTCGCAGTAAAGTTAACTTGTCAGAAATTTTTTAGTGGCTTCTAAATTAGTTTAGATTTATTTTTACGCGCAAGTATGTATTTAAAATTCAATATTAACCAATATTGTAATTAGGCTCCAGTCTGGAATTTAGAATGCGTCAGCAGTGACTGAGGGATCTACCAACTGTAATCGGTGAAAAATTCATTTATCAGAAATTTTTAACAGCCCTAAAAATTGTTTACATTCCTTTACATGGGCAAGTACATATACATATTATTGAATATCAGGTCCTGAAATACAAAAAAAATTGTAACTAGGTTCCAATTTAAAATTTCTTATGAGTCTGCGGTGTCTAGAAGTATACTAACTTACTCAACAAAAAGTAAATATGTTATAAAGGCCGCTTAAATTTATTTTCCATTATGTTTATGTTGAATTATATCTTTGACATCGAATAAATAAATATAGCGGTAAATAAATTTACAGGGCCTTATAAAATTTGTAACTTATTTATTACAATTATTCTATATAAAATACCTAATTTCACATACAAATCATGGTAAGTATATTTAAGGAGCCTTCGAATATTTCTAACTATTTTACATTACGTTGGATGAAGTTGGTATGCTTCTAGGGGCCACAGGCGCATTACACATTTCAAATTCGAGTTAAATTCCAACTTTATTGAATATCAGGGTTGTATATCCAATATCAAAGATAAAATTTCACATAAAAGTAGTGGAAAATAAATTTAAGGGGCCTTATCAAATTTTTAACTTATTTTCATTACGTCGGATAAAGTTAGTAGGCACCGCAGACTCTTTACAAATTTTAAATAGGAACTTAATTACAATTCCTTTGTATTTCAGGACCAGATATTGAATATTATATACATACATGTTCATATAAATGAATGTAAACAATTTTTGGAGCCGTTAAAAAACTTCTGATAAATTAACTTTTCACCGATTACAGTTGGTATGTCCCTCAGTCACTGCTGACGCATTCTAAGTTCCAGACTGGAACAAATTTGACAGTTTTGATCACGCTCTGTTCTTGCGCTTAAATGAAATTTGACTAATTTAGTCTGGTTTGCTTCCCTGTGGTAAAGCGAATCTGTCATTTTTAATCTTGCTCTGTTCACCCTGTTTAATCTTGTTCGCTTCCCCTCATTAAAGCAAATTTGACAGTATTAATCTTTCTCTGATCACCCGGGTAAATTAATTCTGATACATTTCATCTTACTCGCTTCCCCTAAGTAAAGCAAATTTAACAGTTTCAATTACACAATGTTCTCTAGGGTAAATTAAATTTGATAAATTTGATGCGTTCGACTTGAACGTATACTTATCATATATGTACATACACCCAGTTAGCACAAATTGAAAAATGACATCAAAATATTGTCAAAATGATACACGATAAGTACAGTAGTCCTCCCCTTAATTTATCTTCCCTTATGTTATATGTTCCCCTTAAGTTATATCTTTTCCTCCCTCTAAGCTATAATTTTTTAGGTTATAAAGTCTGACACTTTCCAAAATCTCGCCCTTTGTTTAACGACAGCTCGCGTAGCAATGTGTATAAAATTCCTGAAAATGATACTGCAAAACCATTAAAATTGAATGTTATGAAATATAACTGAAGCGGAGGAGCCGCCATCTTGCTTGCCCGAAGCATATAACTTAAGGGGAGGACTACTGTATACGATCGGTATCCGATCCTCTCCGAGATCGGGATCTTGAACCAAGGGAAACTATTCTGTGATTGATCAATGCAGTACATAATATAGTACGTTTTTATTATTGGTTGACTTCTCGGTTTTCGAGATCACGATCTCAGTTTCTCGTGACTATGGCCCAAAGCACAATGAAGCATCGAACGCGAACTTGAAGGATGTACTCCGATGTACTCTCTCTTGTGGTCCTTGTTTACCTTGTCACAGAATGAAAGAGGACATAGATATCCTTCGAGTTCGAGTTCGCGTTCGATGCTTCGTCAACGAATATAGATGTATATAGAAGAACATTTCCCATGTTACACGACGGGACGGAAATTTGGGGGGCCTGGACGCATAAGAACTAATGAGAGTGACGAAGATAGATGTATACAAGATATATGGCAGGCCCCCCAAATTTTCGTCCCATATGTCCTATACGCTTTGAACTTCTATGTACATACTACATTGGCTTCGTTGTGCTCCGGCCTTATGAATTCCAGCCTCAAGGATTCTCGGGATTCTCGAGGTCGAAAGCAGAGGGCTTCTACCAACGGTCGACTGAGGGCGCCACGGTAACCCTATACATAGAAACCCTCCAGTCATGGCGTCTTTAATCTCGTGTCTTGTCTCACACTAGGGTCTCTACCTCTACACAAAAAAGAAGACGTAGACTGCAAAGTGCTGCAAAGGGCCCCAAGGATCGAACCTTCCAAGCTGTATATACGTAAAAGGTATTTAAAGCTTCGTTTTATTTACATTCTTTTTTTCTTACGTTCATTAGTAGGTACGAAAATCTGAATTCCCGTTTGTCCGACAGACCATCTGTCCGAAATTTTGCTAATCCTTACCATGGTTTAGTTGCGGTAGGAAAATTTCGGACAAACGGGAATTTGGAATTTTTGTCGCTGCCCTATTAATAAAGAATTTATAAAGTCGTTTGCATCCACATTCACACACTCGTGCATACACACACACACACGCGCGCGCTCGCCAATGTATCATAAGCACCAAAAATTTGTTTCTTCATATCGGGAGGAAAGTTGCTGCTTATCCCCCCAGTCGTAAAGAAAAATTGTATACTTCCCTCAGAAAGTAAAAAAATGTGCATTTAGGCTGGAATTTATAGTCGTTTCTGAGATCTCGAACAATGCTATGATAGGTCAATGCCATAAGGTAATACATTTTTATTGGTTGAGTTTAAGATTCGATATCTGAGAAATTACTATAAATTTCAGCCTTATTAAATTCATACTACCATCACTAATGAAATATTACTTTTCAGAAGGTAAATGGAAGAACATAATGTGCACGAAGCACCACAAGTGCCCATAGCACCACAAGCGACCATAGCACCACAAGTGCCTGCACAGCTTGAAGTGCCCGCAGTGCTTGAAGTGCCCAGGGCACCTCAGGAAGAAGAAGTGCTCGTAGCGCCTAATGAAGTGCCGAGGGCACTTGAGGAACAAGTGACTATGGAACACAACGAAGTGCTCAGGGCCCACCAGGAGGAACGGAACGAAGTGACAGGCGAGCCAGCAATGCCACACCCACCTGGAGGACCTGCAATTCCGCCGGAAGCACCAGACGAAGAAGAAAATCAACCGTTAGCTCACCGGCCAGCATCCAATCGTGGTAAATATATTTATTTCCTAATTTATATATTTATTGTGAATTAAGTTTCTTATTTATTACAATATTAATATTCTTCATTAACCATTAATAATAAATTTTCATTTACATTGTGTGCAGGTAATAGGCCTTGGCGAAACCGATTCAGAGGCAGACATGCTGCAGGTATTCGTCGTGAAGAAGTCCGAGACCTTCGACGGGTAGGAGTACTCTTCTGGACCCTTGCCTGACCTAACCGAAAATTATAGTGCGGCTTCAAAGAATGCTGTTGGCACTAGTGCCTTAACGTTACTAATGTAAAAAAAAAGACGAAAGGTGATAAGATCAACATAATAAAAATAAGTTAATTGTTTTACGTGCCATAGTGTCCACAGTAAACTAATCATGTGACAATCTCTCTCTCTCTCTCTCTCTCTCTCTCTCTCTCTCTCTCTCTCTCTCTCTCTCTCTCTCTCTCTCTCTCTCTCTCTCTCTCTCTCATAAAGCAATTCTTTCGCTCAGATGACATGTATGTGTTGGATAAGCAGCTGTCTTAAAAGTCACTTGTCGCTCACCTGAAGCAAAGCCAATGAAAACAAGATTTGTTTACATATTTGCCTTTCAGATACATGCATGTCACCCCAGAATGCAGTAGTGCCCCCCTTAAAATATACCTCCTTTAAATTACATGTTTTGCTCATATATATATATACAGTTTACATGTGACATTTGCTTGGGCGCTAATGATATAATAAGAACCTGGCGCGAGGAGCGACCGCTCCTCTTCATATGTATTATTTTGTATAGAACGATTTCTAGCTTAGTTTAGAGTCTTATCTCTCCCTCGTCTTCAAGATTTTCCTAGAAAACTGCGTCTCTCTAATAAAAACGACGTGTGTGCATTTCAACGTCGTATGAAATTAAAGTCTCTCGTTTTCGACCTACAAGTGAACTGCCACGTGCGCAACATGTATTTAAAGGTCATCTACGCAATGTATTGGTAAATATTTGTAAATAATAAGGAGCAGTCGGGGTGGATCAATATAACAAACCAAAGAAACATCGCCATCGTCAAAATGCACAAACGTCGTGTTAGCGGATTAAACGACAACTCAAGCTCGCCTGAAACTCTACAGCTACCTAGAAAAATTGGACCGACAGGGAGGACACACATCAGCCAAACAATACGACCCACAGCTCGGGAATTTTTTCTGATGAATTAGCGGTTTACGGTCCAGGAAATACTCCGATACGTGTAAGGTCAAGGGGGTTTCGTTAAATTGCGAAAATGGAAATAAAATAAATTTCGACTCGATTTATCAGCTAATTATGGGAAATGATACTTATACTAGTACTTACTACTACTACTACTGCTACTATACTACCAAAAATAAAAATTCTCGATTCAGTGCGATACGACGAACCGAAATTCACGAAGTTGTAACGTGTAAAGAAGAAACAACATGTAAAATAGTTTTAGAAAAAAGGCGTTACATTTCGACTAAATATTCTCTTTCTTTTGGATACAAAGCATAAAGTGTAACAAAGCTGCAAAAATGTAAATTTTTGTAAAAAACAATAGTTTTCTCGTTACTTAAGAAAAATTAGCAATGTAAGCGAAATTGTTTTTGATATTCCATTCATTAATGATAATAAAAATAATAATAAAAATAAAAATAATTATGTCCTTTGTGTAATTATTAATTTAAGACAACAAGGTAAGCACATAATATTGCGTAATCTCTTCAGTCGCTTTTCATCCCATTCAAAGTTCATAGGAAGACATCGTATCTCCTCTTTCGTATTTTGAGTGATTTCCAAGAAAAATGTAATACTGTATGACCTACCTCAACTTTTCGTCAGAGGGCCTCGAAAAATCTGATTGTCGCAAGACCACTATCGTAATTTATTGCAATCTATAATATTTTTTTTATACATAACTTATTCTAGCTTACTTCTAGAACCTTATCACCCCCTCGTCTTCAAGATTTTCCTAGAAAACCGGGTCTCTCGAATATAAGCCCCGTGTGCGTTCCAACAATGGCGTAAGAAATTTCAGTTTCTTGTTTCGACCTGCAAGTGGAGTGACACGTGCGCCACATGTATACATATAAAGGTGAGTGGTGTGTTGTGTATGTAAATATTAATACACAACATGGAGGAAGTGGGATGTCGGCTCTACCGTTTATTCATCATATAAAAAAACGAAAACTAATACATAAACGTTGAAAGGTCGTTGAACCGTGATCTACCTCAACTTTTCGCCAAAGGGACCCACGTGCCTAAATGTTTATCGCAAGGTCATTATCATTATTTATTACCGTCTTATTATTTGTTTATACACAAACTATCAATTAATCATCATTATCAACACTCATCTGACTTTAATTACCCAATTATCGATATTTATTATCGTCTTTATTATTTATTTATATAACAATTAACCACGAAGCACTCGTGTATAAGGTCGCTGAACCATGACCTACCTCACTGTCGTGCCAAAGGTTGCCTGTACGTTTTTGTTTACGTCAGACTACTGACCTACCTCACATGGCGGTCATGGCGTTATTTACGGTCATAAATTAATATTTATTTGACATTAATTACCCTATTATCATTATTTATTGACATTTTTATGGGTTGTTTTAACATTAATTGGCCATTAATAACCATTATCACCTATTTATGAGGTCATTAACCCCTGACCTATCTCAAGGCGCGCGTGCCGTCTGGCGCCAGACCTACCTCAAGGTCGAGGAGTGGGGGGTGTTTACGTCTGGCTATCGGTCACCCTATACTACTATACTGTTTACGTGGTGTAAACGAGTACGGATCATTTTGCCGGAGTATCACTTTGAAAGACTGGAAAAACGTCTTTACAAAAGTATGTACAGTTAAAATGAAGAAAGGAACCTTGGATAGATAAATGTTTAGAGATTAACAGTTCATCAAAAATGATATAGCTACAAGAACGCAGCAACAAATTTTAGGAAATAACGAATGAAAAATAAAAATTGTATTGATAAATCTTTGTTCCGAAGGGAGTTGTTACACTCTCGGTAACGCATCCAGTTTCCCAAACTCTAATTACCTTTGAAATTCGAGGGATAAGGCCCATTCTTTTATACGGATTCTTACCTAGCTAGTCAAAATACCTAGGAGTAATGTGGTGTCAATTAGAGAAAAACAATATTCTTAATTTTTGAAGCATCTATCGCTAAAAAACGTGTATTTTGATATTTTTTTTAAGGGTAATACAATATATCAGAATAATATATAGTCTGAACATGAAAAAAAGTGTTCTTATAAAACCAAAGCGCAAATCCCATTTTTGAATGCAGATTCGTGCGCAGTGAGTCAAAATAAGTAGGAACAATATAGTCTAAAAACAATATCCTTTTTGATGGGCCTATGTTATCGCTCTTAGCTAGTGAAAAAATCACGACCCCAAAGTATGCCAGGTACTATACTCGGTTGCTTCTTATTCGATATTACATTCGGTAGATATATTATAATAACGGTAATTTCTTTCTTTTCGGGTTTTCATCTGTCAGAATATAAATGGCAACTGACCCAGGACTTTTGGATATTGAAATGTCTGTGCCTAATTTTCGACTTTTATCCTAATTTTTATACAAAAAAACGTGTATCTCTACTCATGTAACCTTCAAATAAACAGGATAATTTTATTAAAAGCAATTCATATACTGTGGAATATTATACATTGTGTCGTTTTATAGGAAATATGTGTGCCAAGTGTTATATCTAAATTACAATATTTCTATAAACTAAACTAATTTTTGTTCCTTAGATAATATTTTTTAATATCCTCTGTCACATTGTAAATAAATTTAAACATTTTCACCGAAACCAATGTGATAATTTCATTTTTGTAACACTTTTTTTATTACATTATTTTTATATTACTTAAAATGTAATATTGACTATTTTAAGTTAAAAATAAAACAAAATGTTATTTGGTGAATATATAAATAGATCGCGGTAAATAGTAAATAGTAAAAAAAATTACTCATAGCCGTAAAATTGATTTGCAGTTAAGCAACCTTTTAATCCATTTACATTTAAACCATGCGGTTTTGTTGAACGTAACTTTTTCTTTAAGGATACATATCATCTGACATAAACAGATAAGTAACAGGATATTAAATATGATAGTTTTAACAAATAAAAAATGTAATTATTTTTTTTTATTTTAGGTCCAATTTCTTGAAATTTGAACGCTCTGAATAATGAAAATACACTTTCATTTCATTTTTCAAAACACAGCTCAACATGGTTTTGTTGCTGGGAAGCTGGGGATCATTTCCGACGTAATTTTGTGCGTAGAATCAGAATCCGAAGTCAGCAGTGGTCATTCTCTTCAGGATTTTGAGATATTTGAGGTGATTTATTTCGATAAGACGCATAATGAGTTTCTAGAGACGTAAATTTAAAAAAAATCGTCCACCTCACTGAGTGAGCCGTTTCCATATTTCAAAAACTTCAGCATATGTTATCAAAATAATTAACGTTTAACTTTCTTTGTTTTTTGGGTTCTTTTAGTAATAGAATTAAAAAAAATTGAAAGAAAATAATAACAAATTATTGTTCAATATAACCGCACTTACGTACATTGTGGAAATCATTCTTGCGAAATAAGCACTATTCTTTACTTGGAATCAAGCTCCGCCACTGCCTTTAAATAGTTCTAAGCGAACTGCAACAAAAACTCACAGTCCATATTTTTTACTATTGTGATGGAAATAATTATATTTTAATTATGTTTCTAAAGAGAGAGAAAATGAGATCATTACTCATAAGACCGAATATTAGTTGTCCAAATAGCACATTTAATGTATCGACGAATATGACAAAAATCAGACAATGGAAATTTCAGGCGTTGGAAAAGTAGATATGTCCAGTATTTGACGGAAACAGTCTGGTTCGTGCATTCAGTAGCAGTGGGCATTCAAATACGGCGAATCCCGGTTTCCTGGACTCATAGGTTGCATAGCAAGCAAATTGATGTAGGGCTAAACAATAAAGTTATGTAGTTTCGGAGCTAGCAGGGTGAGTGAGTCGCAAAGTTATCAACGGCGTTACGGAAAATGGGAAACTGTTGAAATTCCAATAATAAGTATGCGGAGAAATCACTTTTTCGACTACCCATACAGCACAGGAATTTTCTGTAATGTATCGGAAACGTTTCCGCGAAAATTTGAAATCATTTCAGATACATAACAGATATGTGTCGGAAACGTATTGGAAATCTTCCCCTTAGTTTCAGAATGTAACGGAAATATAGCGGAAACATAACTTGGTAACGTTTCTAGGAAATAGCGGTCGTAATATTCAAAACACGTTTCACATCTGCAATGTTTATAATACGTTTCTGTAATGTTTTCGAAACTTTTCGTGTTGGAACATTTTAAAAACATTACACAAATCTATTATAAACATTGTAGACTTGAAACGTTTTGAAAATGTTTCTGTAATGTTATATAAATTCATTAACCTATATTTCCTGTAAACGACTAATTTTTTTTGCGTACTGTAAACAAAATCAGTGTATTTTCACTACATTTCTGTTTGAAAATAAATTAATATTTAAACATACACGAAATATAAGAAAAACTAAATGTTGAATATAAGAATTACAAACCTCGATCTTTGTTAGTTTTTGTTTTTTTTTTCTTCCAGTCTATTTATATTTTTCTAATATTCACTCTGCAATAATTGAATGATAATCTGGATCGCAATAGCTCAGTTAATTCAATTAATTTTTGATGTGTTTTTTCGTTGCCATGGCATACAAATGAAGGTATAGTATAGAGTCACACTGTCCCACTAGACTGTACTAGCGTCAATCTTGAATTCCTGCCACCTATTGACCATCTACCGAACTTCATTATTCAAACGTATATGAAGATCGTGTTGCTCATGACAACCAAATATAGTGACTTGCTGAAAATTAAATTAGCAGATTTGCGATCCGAATTATTAATAAACTTTTGGAGAGAACGTAATAAATAAACCTGCAATTTACAAAAATCTATAAATTACAAAAAATCTACAATTTACAAAAGGTTATTGTAAGATGGAAAAGATGTGGAATTCCGATTTGAAAGATAAATAAATTTAAAAAAAAACGAAAACTGGCAAAGATCGAGGTACGTAATTCTTATATTCAATATATTTCTTTTTTCTTGTATTTCATGTATGTGTCAATATAATTAATTTATTTTCAATCATTAACTTAGTGAAAATACAATGTGCAGTACGCAAAAACCTATTAAATATAGCCGCCTTGAAATGTTTTGAAAATAGTTTTATAACGTTTTATAAACTCACCAATCTATATTTCCTATTAACCACAAAGTTCTATAACCTAATATACTTTTAATTAAAAATATAAAGTTATTTTTGGTGATATAACTATACCGTGGTAACACCAAAAAATAACTTTAAATAAATAATTGATTTATTTCCAACCATAAACGTAGTGAAAATACACTGATTTTGTTTACAGTAAGCAAAAAAAATTAGTCGTTTACAGGAAATATAGGTCAATGAATTTATATAACATTACAAAAACATTTTCAAAACGTTTCAAGTCAACAATGTTTATAATAGAATTTGTGTAATGTTTTTAAAATGTTCCAACACGAAAAGTTTCGAAAACATTACAGAAACGTATTATAAACATTGCAGATGTGAAACGTTTTTTGAATATTACGACCGCTATTTCCTAGAAACGTTACCAAGTTATGTTTCCGCTATATTTCCGTTACATTCTGAAACTAAGGGGAATAATATGTCCGTTATGTTTCTGTTATCATTCCGTAACGTAACTATAAATACAACTATTACGTATACGATACTTTCCAGTTACATTTCTATAATAAAACACATTTTATCAAGTTACGTGTCCGTTATGTTTCCGTTGTATTTTTGTTATGTAACAAAGCGCTTAACGTTACGTTTCTGCGACTAGCTAAAACGGCCATGGTTACTACATTTAAAGATTTCCGATACGTTTCCGACACATATCCGTTATGTATCTGAAATGATTTCAAATTTTCGCGGAAACGTTTCTGAAACGTTTCCGATACATTACACAAAATTCCTGTGCTGTATGGGTAATAATGGTGCCAATATTTTCCTCTAAACAATCCGCAGTCAAATTTATCCAGGGCTCAGTTACCTCTAGACTTTTAATCAGATATTCGAAATTCTTGGGAACTTCGGGAGAAGCATACACAGTACCCTAATTACCTACTTCATCACAAGATTAAATATTTCAATATACGAATTAGATAGGATCTCTGACGATATTAAATGAAAAGTAGCGGGCTTAATATTTCTCCGTGCAGGACATCCACGGATATCAATTAACTCACGAGTAGGATTTCGATTCCCGCCTGAAAAATTAAAGGTACCGTTCGATACTGCGCTTGAAAAGACCGAACGAATTTCGATCATATATTCAGAATGTAAACCTTCGACCAAAGACAATCGTGATGTAAAGAAGCAAAGGCGCAATCAAATTTAGAGCGCGGGCCGAAACCGAGAATTATATCAAATATTGCTAAAAACTACGACGACCTTGAGTCGAGAATTTTAAACAGCTCGACTGGCAGACTGTCCGCAACTGCAGCTTTTCCAACTTTCAAAGCTTTTATACTAAGCTGCTGTAATTGGGGAATCGAACAGTGGATCTATTATATGGAAAAAAACTAGCGGCCAATTAGCTAAGAGGGGAAAAACATCCTAAAAAATGTCAAGCGTCGGCAAAAGCAGTAGAAGCAATTTTGTATTTTACCTAACACTGGATTAGGCATTTTCTACGCGGCGCACATGCCGTGCTGAACCACACGCGAGACACTCGGCGCTTGGCTGCTTTAGTATTTAATATAAATTCGACTATAATGACAACACTGCACAGTGAGCGTCAAGCATCTTCAGGTTAAACTAAAATGGCGATAAAAACTGCTATCAGGACATGATTCGAACGTCATTCAAGATCACAAATCCGTTCGTACTTAATCGTAACTGATCCCATTTTTGAGAAAATGTAAAATTACTATTTTCGAAAAATAAAAGATTTATGATTACTATTTATTTCTTTAATTTATTAGTTTACTACTCTCTGCGTAACCCAGAATCAACGACGAGGACGTGGTAGTAGTATAGTGCCATTTTTTCGTATTTGTTTTTATTTTTTTATTTATTTTCATTTTTAAAATATTTAAAAAATTTTTTTGTTTTGGTTTTGTTATTTTAATCATTTTTTAAACATTTTGTTATTATTTTGAAACAAACTTGAAATGTAGAACTTTTCGAATTATTAATTAAATGTGTCGCGAGGAAAATTGAACTACAGCCCTTTTTAATCTCGTAGAATAGGTAGGATCAATCATCCAATTGGTTATGTGACGGGCCCAAATTTCAAGAACTCTCTATGGACGGTCTCGCCAGCTTGTTCCTACCAAAATCCAATCCCTTTGTTACCCAAAATATGTAAGCAAAGCTATAAATGGTTCAAAATTGTGTGCATTTTTAAAGTCTCGGAAACTCCTGTATTTTTATATATTTTATTTAAGTCGTGAATGCCCTTGCGAAAATCGGACACTGCGTTAAGTGTTCACGAAATATGAAATTAACAGTCCCACAAATGTCCCAGAAGTGTTCAAAGAGTGCATGCAAATATAATCGAAGTGTGAATTTGTACAGTCGTGTACACTTTAACATAATTGTTTTCTTAAATGTACACAAATGATATAAATTCAAATATCTCAAGAAAATCATTGCTTCCATACATTTCAGGATCATTCAATCTGTCCTCAAAAGTTTGCGGCATGCGTTTCCTTCAAATATTCCTCTTTGATCATTTTTGGGCACCAATTTAAGCTTTTAGGCCACAAAAGGGCATGAATGCGTTCTCGAAAACATTTTCGAAATTCCTACATTTTTCATTTTCCGAAATTGTAATATTACATTTTCTCGAAAAGGAATCAGTTACGATTTCAGTAAGAACAATTTTGTGACCTTAAATGATACACCAACCATGTCCTGATAGCAGTTTTCATCGCCATTTTAGTTTAACCAAGAAATGCTTGAAGCTCACTGAGACTGATTGCCACCGTTTTTATTACATTACAGTACGCAGAATAAATATGGCCAATAGAGTTATTTTCCAAAAAAAACGAATTATTTACAATTTCAATCAATGCTATCGAAAGCTGCTGCTTCTGGACAACCATGTTAATATATTTCACTTTCGTGTCATGCCAGGCGTATTCAACAGTTCGTAATCGAATTGAAGATGATGGACTCAAATACATATAAATGTTCTTAAATACTGAGCTAAATGATCGAAACCGCAGATAATAAATGAAATCCTCAGATCATGAATGAACACAAATAAGATCAATCGTATTAAATCCTTTATAAAGTCTAAAAAGCATAATGCGCGGTATTATCACTCTTGGTTGGCCGTTTAGTAACGTGCCGCGGTTGTAGTGCTATATGTCATGTGATGCCATGCAAGGCGGGACAGTAGAATTTTCGAATAAAATTTCAATTCCGGAATTTGCATCGAGTGTCCCGATCCTCGCGTTGAAGTCGTTCCCGACAACAAACATTTCTTCGAAGAATAGCGATTTGACTAATTATATGAGTTAACGGCATGTTTTGTAGAGCACTCTTCGGAGAGCTTTTCGGTTGTCTGGAGATGATTGAGTTAACAGATGTTCTAGTTGTTTGACGGAAAGGTACTAAACATTACAGACCCGGCATGTAGTGTAACAGAAGATGATGCTGATGTTGAATTTACAACGTAAACAGGGGTGATGAAGAGAACATATCTGTTTCAGGATCGGCGGTTGCCATTGACAAAGAAGCTGATGTAGCGGGTGAAGCAAGCACGAATATTTTCACTTCACCCGACCAGCTGTAGGATATATATATATTAAATATTTTGTGAACATATTCGCATTATAAATGTGAAAACAATTTTGAGTATAATTGCTGACTTCACGAAGATTACTCCGTGTACAGGCTATATGTTATAGCAAAATTACAGTGCGTACTTGTACATGATACAAATATTAATTTAAATCTTTACCACTCTTTTCGTCTGATTACTGGATATACTTGTGGAGCTTTAAACCCGTTAAATCCCGCCGACGCCAGAGACAATGTGTATGCACCCATATCTTTCCAAAGTAACCAGTCACCAACATCATATTCTGGTAGGTATATGTCTTTTAGTATCCAGTCAAAGGAGTCACAAGTCGGCCCCCATACAGTCGACAGATACGTCTTCCTTGAAGACCCAGTTAAATTTCGTATCTGTAATGTGAATAATATGCTTAATTATTGCATGAATAGATATTCGTTGAATATAAACTAAAATCACAGAATTATGTAATGGGTAATATCATTCCATCACGACCGCACGGCCATTGAATTTAGTACAATGCGGTGCCGTTAACGCGGGCATATAATAAATGCAAACTATAACTGGAAAGCTAAATCAATTTACGAAAAACGAAACAAAATACAATTCCAATCGCGGACGCGGCGGAACGAAATTCGTACTCGCGCGTAGGATTTTCACGAAGCACTCATAAAGAGAATATCCGTTTCGAGGGCGTCGATGATGAGAGACGAGGAAGAGGCTCGAGTCCTGGCGAAGTCTCGGATCCAGGAACCGTCACACAGTTTCTCATAAAAGGGTACTAGGCGAGCGTCCCGAAACCGAAAAATACCGCGACGAAACACAGATCATGCGCATGTACCCAAAAAAACCCAAAATCGACGGTATCGCCAGCCTCGTCGCACTTAACGCAATAGTACGGAATGAAGGTACGAAGTCTTTAAGTGCGACGAGGCTGGCGATACCATCGATTTGGGATATTTTGGGTATATGTCCGCACGACGAGTGTTACGCATACCGGAAACTGACAGCGATCGCGAGTAGACCGTTGCAAGTCTAAATTGGGCTCTCACTCTTAGGCAAGCCAGGGGCAGACGAGGCGGATAGAGCGTGTATGAAGAGTCTATGAGCTGGCGGTAGATGGGTAACTGCATACTTTCCGAGTTGAAATATCTTGCCAGATCTTTTGCTCTGCAAGAATCAGCGAATTTAGCAATTAATCGCGGACCAGCAGTAGCCCAAGACTCGGCACTGAAGCCATCCCGTAGGGTAGCTACCTCAGTCTCGTCCAAGAGCGAGAATAGCTGTGTGAGCCAGTTTCGGTGCTCTTCAGGAAATACAACAGCCAGCTCTCTTAAGCGAGTTAATAAAATTTTGGACAGCCTGGAGTCTAGAAGTTTGAGGGTCTTAATGATCCATTTGATCGTCCGGTTTAGTATCTCCACCGCTATTGGCAGGATACCTCTCTGCACGGCCCACTTGGACAGTCGTGTACATAGGATCTGCGAGAAAATTTTCATCACGGCATTAGTGATAGCAATTAAACGATAATTGAAAGGGTCATTACGTAACGTACGTAACGTTACGTGCAAGGTAAAGATCAACAAGTCGGCCCAACCTGAGGGCCTCCATTGTAAAAATTCTGTTGAAGAGCGAAAGAAGGTGTGAGAGCCGTTGGCCGTCCATAAGCTTTAAGAGCTCGGCAGGGATTTTGTCCGGACCAGTGGCCTTACCCATCTTCAGGGCTCTCAAACTATCCCTAAGCTCAGACACAAAGAAGGGTGAATCAAGCGCGGGATCGAAAGTACCAAAATACTGCTCGGGCAGCACTTCTGTTTGCGGAAAGAACGTAGAAAAAAACGCAGTCCAGCTTTCATCTGGTACTTGGTGTCGCAATGTAAGTTTTGAGCGGAATTGACGTATCACGGACCAGAAGTCTGCAGAATTGCGGACTTCCGCAAATCTGTCAGCTATGTTGGCATCATAAGAGCGTTTTTTTAATGCTATTAAGTTCGAATAAAACCTACGAGTTTCTTTAAATTCTTCTGAGGTGGCCGCGCTGTATTCAGCCTCTCATGTGTCTTTGTGCATGGGTAAGCGATCTTTTGGCAGAGAGGCATTCCCTGTCGAACCAACATTTTTCGAATCTAGTGAGCGAGAAGTTATCGCGAGTTACCACATCTTTTACTGGGCCGGGAGAGAATCACGGATTGCTTCTTTTAAGTGGCTAAAGTGCGCGTCGAGTTCGATAAATTCCGTGGATTCCGTTCTCTGATACATGGTCGCAAAGAGCGAGTTAAAAGTCGCAAAAACAATATTTGCCCCGTCCGGAGGCCTTAGGTAACGAGTCACACGACGGGTTACAGAACGTTGTGCGTGTGGTTGCGGAGTAGATTTATCCTCGGAGAGATAAAGGATTATAAACACTGGTAAATGATTCGATCCATGTAGGTCATCGTCGATCTTAAGGTCGTGAATATATTGCACATGTGTTAACGAGACCCAGACTAAATAGACGGCACTGAAACCTCTTTGTTCCAAAAAAGTGAAATGTGCCGGAAAGTCACTAGACGTTTGGCCATTTCATAAGACTAAATTGTTTGAGGACATAAGGTCAGACAAGAGGGTTCCGCGACGCTTGAGAGTGTCGTCATGAGATCTTCTACAGACTCGCACAGAAGATTCGTCAAAAATTTGAGCTACATCACTAAGAGCGTCTGATGAGCCTACTCGGCAGTTGAAATCGCCTCCTAATATATAAATACAGTCTGGGTACTGGTCATTCAGTGAATCAATGAAATTGTAGGGAAGTGAGCAGAGGCTCCAAATCAGAAAATGGAGAAAAGTAAAAAGAGCCTACAATTAAGTTTAGCGGGTATGTGTTTAATTTACAAAAAAGCCAATGCGGTGACGAGGCTAAGTGGATAAAGCTAGAATTAGGGCTAATAAGGGACAAAAGGCCTCCACTACAACGGCCAAGATTGCTGGAGCGAGTGGCTGGGGAGATAATCACTGAATGACCAGTAGATAAGTCCTCTGTACGGATTTCTGTCTCTCGCCAAGTTTCTGAAAAATTTATAATCTTAAGCGTGGAATAAAAAGAATTCTTTTTAATATTAATAAAGCCGTGAGAATTCCAAAAAACTATTTTTAATAAATTCTGACGAAAAAACAAATTAGTACAAACTGACGATGGTGCTGTGGTTGATGACTATGACGGTGTGACGTTGACAGTGGACAGTGGACGGGGGCACGTTAAAAATTGGGATGAGGAAATGTTTAGAGTTGTTTTTATTTTTTATATATACACCGTATTTCGCAACCTATTGAACCTCGTTTACCACCAGATAGAGCGTAAAATTCTGAAAGGAATGTTCCTTTGCCGAAAATGTTTTCAAACTATTATTTTCAAGTTATTCAACATTGAAATTAACCAATAGGAAAAGAGCTTATCGATTATCGGCATGATAGAATTGTCGGTGAATGTCGAGAATAAATACAAAGAAAATGCACATCGTCGATAAACCGCGCATTTGTTTTCTGGCGAAGCAGCGTGACGTTCGAAAGTGACTGTCAAAAATATCGAACGGATTCGAATATTTAATCTGCCACTGGCTTTGGATTACAAAAGTAAAATTAAATTAAAACTTGTAATTCGAATTAGTAATGAATCAAAAAATGATTATTTTACAGGTTAGGTATACAAGTAGGAAATAACGTTTCATATGTTTCGAAACCCTGCAAAATATTTTGTAAATTTTATAACGAGAAAATAAAACTTAAATATTTAAAATTCAGGGATCAGATATGATACGGGATTAGAAATGATTTTTATGAACAATTGGCTAATAACAATTACATGCTAATCGCGTGCGTCTCTGAATGAATTTGATTATTAAAGACGATGATATAATCTTGCAATAGAAAATAAATATGCGCAATTCAAAATCGGGAACGAAAATCCGCTAAGTCCAAAAAATAGGGTATAAAACTTTTTAAAAATGGTGTATTTTCTAAAGTTTTTAATATTTTACTATTATTCCTTACGCATATGACTGTGTTATTGGTATATTATTGATATCCAATAATGAAATTGACAAAAAATTAAAAATAACAAAATGGCGGCCATTTTTTGAAAAAAATAAAAAAGTAAATTTTCTCAAAAACATCATCTTTTTAATCTTCCATTTTTTTTTATAGATTACTGGTAATATTAGTGCCATGTGCGCTAAAAGACGCTATTCTGCTAGTAAATTTTTTTTGTTTTTAATATAAAGTAGAAATTTTGTCAGGATAGGACATATTTCGTTTTATCTAAATTATTTCGAAAAGGGAATACGTCAAAAACGTGACATGCAATAATCCGACATCTCAAAAAACCGACATTTTCATGACTTTTGACGTATCTATTTCTTTCAAGTTATTTTTCATATATTGGCGAGTTTTTGAATTATCAGGTTTTTGATGTGTCAGATTTTTGAGGAATCCCATTTTTGCACCTCAGGTTTTTGAGTCAAATTAACTACATAAAGAAAAACGTATGCCGTGAATTGCGTTAAATTTGAAATTAAAAAGTTACTAGTGAATTGAAAAATATTATATTAAGAACATATTTGAGACAAAGATAATGTACAAATATATTAAGGCAGCATACCAAAAACCTGACACGCCAAAAACCCGAAACCACAAAAACCCAACATGTTCAAATCTAGCACTTCGAAAACTTGACAATATATAACAAAACCGAAAAGAAACTGATACGGCAAAAGTCATGGAAATGTCGGTTTGTTGAAGTGTCGGGTTTTTGATATGTCTGGTTATTGCATGTCACGTTTTTGAAATAATTATTAATATTATTTCAATTATTAACATATTTGTTAATATTTGAAAATTATTTTGAAATAATTTAGATAAAATGAAATATCTACTTTCTTGACAAAATTTCTACTTTAAATTAAAAACCAAAAAATTGTTGCATCCGAGTAGCGTCTTTTAGCTGACATGACACTACTCAGATATTGTTATCAATATTACCCGTAATCTGTAAAAAGATGAAAGAAAAAAAAGATGGCGTTTTTGAGAAAATTACCTTTTTTATTTTTTTCGAAAAATGGCCACCATTTTGTTATTTTTTAATTTTGTTCAATTTCATTATTGGATATCAGTAAAATACCAATAACACAATCATATGCATGAGAAATAATAGTAAAATATTAAAAACTTTAGAAAACACAGCATTTTTTAAAAGTTTTACCCTATTTTTTGGATTTAGCAGATTTTCGTTCCCGATTTTGAATTGCGCATAACTCTGAAAAACAAAATGTTTTCTTGAAACAAAAAATACGGGTCTCCTTATTTGCCCTAAAGAACAACATATTTCACGGAAAACAATTTTCGAGATGTCAACATTTTACTCCTGCCCGATCTGAAATGGAATCGGTCTGAAGTAGATTTAATTTTGCAATTGGAAATAATTGGAGCTTAAAATGTGGTTGTGTGCCGTTTAGAAATTTTGTTATAATTAATTTAATAATAACAATTGCATGGTAATCGCTAGCAACTCTGAATGAAGTTGATTGTTAAAGTCGATGAATTAATCTTGCAATTTCATAAAATTGGAGCTCAGTGGTTCCGTGTCTATCGAAGTCGATCTATTGAACAAAAAATTGAGATGCAAAAAGTGGCTATAATCGGGTACGAAAGCATAATGAAACAACAAAATTTGAAAATTAAAAAACTGTAATTTTTTTCTTTTTTTTATATTATTTTACGTCGACTTTTCTGAACCCATATGGGACTAAATCGCAAAGGGACCTACAGTAAGAAGCTTTTGTTCTTTTCGTTTTTCCCTAATGTACACCGTTTTCTCTTACACTGCAATAAATTACGCTATTCTATGACCTTATCCGTAAAAATGAAAACAATTTACCTCTTAATAAGTTTATATATCGAAAAAAGTCGAGAAGCAGAAAATGTCTATTATCAGGTATGAAAGCAGAATGAAACAACAAAATTTGAAAAATATACATCTCCCGGATTTCCTTCGAAGCGGGCGGAAAACTGTATTTTTCTGCACCGGAAATAACATATTCCTTTGTATACAGTAGTTTTAATAAACTTTTGTTGTTGTCGTTTTTTCGCTAATGTACACCATTTTCTATTAAACTGCAATAAATTACGCTATTCTACACCGCGAAACGTCGCTGCACTCGTCGTATTTTGCGAGGGTTGACGGGATAAATCTATATGTAATCTCAGGTGATTTTCCTTGGTTGGTTCACACGGCTTTTTCCCGTTAGTATACATGTAGATTTCTTCCGTCGACCCTCAAAACATACGGCGAATGCAGCGACGTTTCGTGACGAAACCACACAGCACATTTGCCCTACAGAGCTGCGCGGAAAAGTTGAGGTGGCCTACGCTGAAAGCTTAATGTTTTTTCACCCGTGGCTTTGTCACGTGTATCCCCACGAAAATTACCGATCGTCACACCATTTCGTGGCGAAATCGTGCAGAACTTTTGTACTGTTCATTGCACAGTATATTTTTTGTAGCGCTTCTCTACGTGTATGAGCTTATTGGAAAAAATGTAAACAATGTACCGCTTAATAAGTCGCTATATCGAAAAAAAGTCGAGAGGCAAAACATGTCGTCCATTATTGGGTACGAAAGCATTTAAAAGGAAAGAAAATTAACACAAAAAGTATGGTCGAATAATATTTATAAAAATATTTATATAAATAAAATAATATGAAACAATATAATCAATGAAAATTGATGAAATCAATGAAATAGTTTCTTAAATGCGAGATGCCTCTCCACGAGCATCCACGCGCAATGTTTGAGGCCCTTCCGGGCTGGTATACATATAGTAACTATGTACAAAGGGAACATGTTGGTCCATGCAATGGGAGGCGTCTTCTACTGCAGCGCTACCGCCTTAGTCGAGGAAGTTCTTGATCCCTGCAATGGGAAGGGTCTGCTACTTCAGCGCTACCGCCTTAGTTAAAGAGATCCCTACTATGTTAGAGAATGCCTCCTGTTAGCCCTCACGCTTCTAGTCTCGACCGGGTATGTCGGTTGTACCATCTGAACGGTACAAGTTTGAGAGAACCTCCCGCTGTTGAAAGAGTCATCTTGCGTGCGGCTACCAGACGATACCTCAATCGCATATCACCACTTTCCCTATACCAAGCAGTATGAGTATCTGGAAAGAGATTCAATTTCATTCAATTGCACTGGTTCACCCCACGACCTAGGCTAATGAGCATCCTAAGCACCTAATTGAAGAGTGAGGCAACAACCTCGTGAGGTATACTTTCCCTCTCCTATGTTATATTATTTATGTGCATTTCTTGTCTTATTTTAACAAAAGCAGAATGAAACAAACAAATTTGAAAAATATAATTAAATATAATTTTAAGAAACTTTTTTTCTTGTTTTTTCGCTAATGTACACCGTTTTCTATTACACGGCAATAAATGACGCTATTCTATCAGAATATAGGAGAAAATGAAAACAATTTATCTCAATAAGCCCATATATCAAAAAAAAAGCCGGGAGACAAAAAATGTCTATGATCGGGTACAAAAGCAGAATGAAACAAAAAAAAACAGAAAAAATATACATCTGCCGGATTTCGTCCGAAACGGCCGTAAAATTGTATTTTTCCGCATCGGAAATAGCATATTCATTTATAAACAGTAATTTTAAGGAACTTTATACTCGTCGTTTTCTCGCTAATGTTAGATAGATAGATAATTTATTAAACCTTATATGAAAATACATAAAAAATTCTTAAGGGATAGAGTGCACACAAATTCATAAAAACTTTTAATTCGAAAGATATAACCGCAAATATCGACCCTAGTGAAAATAACATTGATGGTTTACATTACAGAAAATTGACGGAAAAAGGAGGTTCACAGACTCGGCAGAAGTAACTACTAAAATTAATAAATACTATTAAAAAATAAAATAAAAAAATTAACAATCGAGTACAAGTTGTCTTCTGGTAAAACATGACTTGACAAAGTAAAATAATATTATAAGCGAGGCAAGGTCATTTGAGTCAAGCAAATAACATATACAATTAACTGACGAACGACTTTTTAATAAATTATTTTGTCGCAGACGCATTCTAGCAGGATGAGATATAGGACAGACGCATAATATGTGCATCAGCGTTTCATTAACATTCAGATTACAAATAGTGCACGTTTCTATAGGGTTATACAAAAAACGAGTATTTCCAACACATAGCGAACGAGAGAAAATAGTTGCTATCTTAAGCTGAAACTTTAAACATAAATTATGGCGTTGATGTCTCGCTGGATATAAACTGCCAAGACCATCCATAAACTGTCTGTAGATAGGTAACTGTACTGAGTCAGATGAAAATTAACGTTGTAGGTTTTGGTTACTTAGGTGAGTGGCATAAACTTCACAGGTCAGCACCTAAAGAGCCTCCCATTCCTGCCTGAAAAATCCTCCCAGAGGGCATCATATGAAGCGAAAAGAAGAACAGGTTTTAGTTGAGCGACCCAGTTTAAAGCAGACTCGTTCGTCCCACTTGCACTGAGCCCTAACAACCTAAGAAGGCCCATGTGTGCTAAATTGGAGCCTGGTACAATACCCTGATGACAAATGACATCGTACGACGCACTATTTCTGCTGCTATATGGTAAAGGCCCAATTCAAGACGAAGGAGGTAGGCAGGAGCCGACCTAGGAAGTCCAAGCCACTTTTTAAAGAAATCAACTTGTGCTGCCTCCAGTCTGTCAAGGTGACTGAAGGCCCAACAGGGAGCAGCATATAACAATGTAGAAAGAATCGAAGCCAAATTTAATTTCAAAGCCGTGTCACACGAATCCCCTTTCACAGGAGCTATTGTATCCAGTATTGACCCAGTCGCTTCCTCTCGAAAAAAGTAACTATATCTGAAATGTAAATAAGGAAAAGAAGAGGACTTAAAATCTCGCCTTGTAGGACTCCTTCGGTAACCCTAACTGGCTAAGTGGAGCCGGAAGAACAATTTACGGATGATCTTGCCGGGTCATAAAAAGCGTTCAGAAGTCTAATAATTTTTAAGCTTTTCTACGCAACGGGATTTGAATAGCCACGATAAGATTGAAAATATTGTCTTTCGCAGAGCGCCCTCTTCTAAATCCCACCTGTTCTTCCTGAATTATGTGTCTGGAGACAGTCTATGTCTCTATTCTCAATGCTAAGATCTGCATAAAAATTTTTGTTAGCGCATTTGTAATCGCAATTGCCCTGTAGTTCGAAGGGTCGGATCGCTCGCCTTTTCTGAAGTGCATGAAAAGATTGGCATGCAGCCAACCCTCAGGAGATGAGTCCGTGTAAAAAATCGATTTAAAAAAATCTAAGATAGAAGTAAACCACTACCAGAAAGCGATTTCTAAATCTCCGCGGGGATCCCCTCCGGACTCAGTGCTTTACCAGTCTTCAATCTCTTCATACTCTCCAAAAGTTCACCAAACGTAAAGGGCGTATCAAGAGCATTATCAAACGTACCAAAGAAAGTCATGTTCGTGAGCGGTCTCTGCTGGTAGAGGAGTTCGAGGTACCGCTCCCACGCATCCTGTGGAACAGCAGGGTTACGCAAAGGAGCTCTTCTGTGCCTCCGTACCGTGGACTAAAAGCCCCCTGCATCCCTTACATTCGGAAAGGATTCTGCTACATTCGCCGGATATAACATCTGCAAATATGCCACCTCAAAGGAGCATTCCTAATTATTGAGTCGCAAGAGGTGTAACGCCCGATTCATACAATTACCAGTCTTTCTACAGGACGCATTGTACCACAAAGAAATTTTATGCTCTGGACATTCCCTTTTCGGTGGCAGGCTCGACATATTAATTAGACCTACATGTTCCGCAAAATTTGCTAACCCATGACAAATTCGGAGACTAAAAACTGATTGGAGACATGGACAAAATACAAGTCATAAGGGTTTAATTCATGTAAACAGTGACTAAACTTTAACGCGCCTTCCATAGACCATGACACCTTTCTTTTTGTAAAATTATTTGCAGGCAAGGATGACGAACATGCTGACTTATCCAAAACTAAATTAAGTATTATATTAACCGGGAAGTGGTCTGATTCTCCGCTATCCGAGCCGATATAAAAATCATTTACATGATGTAGGTGATTTGCAGAGACCCAGACCAACTATAACAAATCAACTATATACAAATCAACTATACTGCGACCTTTGGTGTATAAATAAGTGAATTCCGCAAGACTATCGCCAGGCGCCGCCGTTGAGTAACACAAAATTATTTTCAAACATGAATTTATACAAAATTTTACCACGCATTATACAACGCAAATCACTGGATCTTCTAACATCATTCAGGCATATACCACTAAATAAATTATTACAATCACCTTCGAGATTTAGATCTCCCGTCCATGAAGTGAAGTCGCCCCAATTAAAATTAAACTATTTGAAAATTTATCTACAAGAGAGTCTACAACTAGCTGACAAGAAATAAGTTAATCCGATAAATATGAACTAGGAAGAATATTAATAGGAGCAGTTTTAACTAAAACAAAAATGCAGTTGGGGGAAACTTCAATCATTTCAGGGAAGCCCGCTGAAGGAAACAAGGAGAGCAAACCACCACTGAAGCTTCCTGTTGACCCATCTCTAGTAGCCGGGGCAGAGAACGAAGAGATGCCCACAGTTGAAGCTTGTGGAATGTAGGTTGGTAGCCAAGTCTCGGAAAAGTTTGTAATGGTTGTTTTTTAAGTTTTATCAACTACGGAGAGACAGTGAGGCCCTCGACGAGGTAGTGGTCATCTGACAATTCCATTCAGTAGATATGCAACGACAATTAGTCGGACGACGAGATGGGATGCAGCCCCTGAAGCTGGGAAAGCTTCCCTTAGATGTTTTTTGTTATCTCTGTCTGTGTGGATGAAGAGTTGTAGTCAGAAGACGAAGATGAGGTTGATGGCCTAACCTCTCGAGCAAACATCTCTTTTTTGTCGGATCAAGCATACCATTCTTCCTCAATTTGGATCTTCTGATACTTCCTTGCCACTTTTTTCTTCTCCGCTAATGCCTTCCTAATTAAAGTTCAAGCGTGGGAATTTACATTTCTCTGTTTCCCCGTAAGATCAAAATCCACGTATATATTTTTACCAGCTAGATTTTCCTTTTATTGGCCATGATATGACTTAGAACGAGCAAATAACTGTTTCACAAGAATAGTCGGTGGTTCTTTGCGGATAAGAAATGCAGTATGTACACCATTTTTTAATTGGAAGTTCTTCTCAATGAAGTCTTCACTGCACTTCACGATATCATTAGTAATATTCAAACCTCGAATGGTAATATTTTTTTTACGTAGGGTTTTATTACATTTCTCTAACTCTTCCTTAAGGTTTCTGACTTGACGGTCTTTTTCAGTCAGCTGAAATTTTAATTTATCTATTTCTTGCGAGGTTGCACTCCGCAAAGCAGCACCTGCTTTCATATACACATCATGAACAGTGTCGATTTTTGCGGAAAGTTGAGAAACTATGGCATCTTGAAGGGCTTTGAGTTGTGGATCCATTTTCACGTCTTTCGACACTTCCGAAGAACTAAGAGAAGGAGACAAGAGGCAAGTACGCTGCTTTTTTAATGAAGCAGAATCAGATCTGTTAAAGTTCGGAGCCTCGGGCGAGAGCCGCCGCTTACTAGATTAAAAACAGTCAGTAATCTCCGATGCGGACGGGTCTCTGTAAGCGAGCCATTTCGACGCAGTCGACGGACGATCCTAAGGTGTAGAGCGAGGCCGGAAAGTAGAATGTAACTCCGCCTATTGACTATTCACGCCCAGCGAATTTCATTCGCATGGAGAATCCCCGTGCTTACGACTTACGACCTTAAAATCTCCAAGTGCGGCGATATCTGCGTTCTGAGTTGTTCATGGTTGAAACGATAAACACCGACAGTAACTCACACACGTAAAACTTACCCAACACGCGTCGACTATTTATGAAAACGGAGTTGTGATCAATTTTGGAACGGAAGTTGTTTTGGAGTCTGGAATAAACGATCAGGATGTCCAGGATGCCCAGAGGATGCTTATGTCCATCTTCAAAATGAAACTTTTAATTCGTTCATCTTCATGTGAAGTCGTCAGGTTAGTTTTCAAAACATAAATATTCCATAAACTTGTAAAGAAAAAACATGATGATTTCATGTAATTTTTCATGCTTCTAGGGATTTCAACATCAAAGGATGCTTCTGAAAGATGTCCAGGCATCTGAAGATTGAGGTGAGCTTGCCGATCTTAGAGGAATGTCATGATGCATAAAACTTACCGGTTCAAGAAGCGTCACAGGTGTCGAATCCTTGGAATAAAAAAGAATTGACATTGAACCTGCACTGCGGTAAGCATCTGAGATCATTGATGGCATCTGTTTTCGGCATTTTTTCCTGTTCCCTTTATTAAGAGCACTGTTACATAACATATCTGATTTATGCATGATTAGTTCAATTGATGCATGTTTTATTAACCCTTAACCCTACAAAATATAAATATAAGCACCAAAAAAATATTACTTTTTCGTTGTAATCAATACAGGAACTTGTAAGGCGCTTATCTCGAAAATACCTGGTTGACGGCATTTCTCAGTCCCATTTCAAACGTTAGGGACGAATGACGGCTTAAGATGTGCATAAGAAGATTGTCCGTCGCCTTTCGAGAGATATTTTTTGTTAATTGATTCTACTAATTCGTTCCACTAAGTCGTTCAAAGACACTAAAGCAATTATTACACTCTATAAGTCTCTTATCTTATCACAATTATCTTATGCATCCTCTATCTGGACTCCATCTACTCTGTGTAACATCAACTTACTGGAATGAACACCACGGAAATTTATCACATATTTGTCATCTAAAACCAATAATCCAATGTCATTTTATTCGCATAGTTATCTGTCCCACTCGGTGCTATGTAATATATATGAGAAATATACTGCACGATAGATTCTCGATTACAAAATTGAAAAATTCCTTTGTATTTCGGGGTGCATTTTATGCACATCGATTTTATAGACCTCTTTTAGAAAAAAACTCGAAATCAAATTTTTATTTCAATTCGCTGATTCCTAGATTGACTAGACAATAGAACGGAATTTCTCATTATGATATCGACACTAATAACTTCTCTTTATTGTATTCGCTTCGTGCATGGCGATGGAAGGGATATCGAAATCGACGGCAGCGCTCAGCGTGGAGATTTCTGACAACTCGCATCCGCAACGTCAGAGCTTTTCCATTAAAGTCAATGTAAAAATGCTCTTATTTATTCGTTAATTTGAGATATTTTAAAGTTTATTTCGATCTATGTGTTCTTATCTTAAGTGTTGCAAGTAAGTTTTATGGTTTAAAGAATCATTTGAAAGGGTTCATTTTATTATACTGTGCAAAAAAAATGATTACTCCGAGTTCGAAATTGTATAGAATACAATTCATTATTCAGCTGAAATATATTTATATTTATGTATATATTGTAATTTTCCATTATTAGTAATTTAGTTAATAAATAAACATGGTATTTTTCTTATTTCCAATGTAACTTTGTACAGAGGAAGAGTCACTGACGGTTGCTGAATTACACTAGAACGAATTAATTTATGCTCATAATACATATTCCAAATACTTCTACACGAACTACATATCCTACAGCCAAATTTTTTTTCCTTTTCTATACTTACTGGATTAAAGTTTATTGAGTTTGTGATTGATTCAAACCCAGTTCGGATTATCGTATTCATTTCAGCCCCTTAACCTCGTTTTGTCCAACTCAAAATGATTCGAATAAAAAAAGTATAATATTTTGTTACAAACAAAAATGTACAAAATTTTGGCCGAATTTCAAACAATATACTCAAAGTACTAATGCTTTTGAAAACCCGCAGAAAATTAAAAAAAAACGAAATATTTCACTTTCTCATATCACTCTCCATACAAATTGAAGATGCGAGTTGTAAAAATTCACCAGCAGGCGGCGTGGCCGGAGTCTTGCACTAAGCGAATACTGTAACGTGGGACGTTTTTAATTCTAACAAAATTATTTTTCCCAGAGTTTTATCTTGCTCTGCTTTACACAGATGTTGTTCGTAAAATTATAAAAAGGGAAAGATATTATTTTCCAACGTTCGACAACCAGAAGATAAGCTTTTTCAGCGCATAGCCGGAAAACACATGTCGGGCGACATCATAGAGTAGCTCGACTAGTCGGCGACTTAGACAAAGACACGAATTTCTCGAAGTCGTGTAAATTTATGATCTTTTCTAAATAGGTTCTTTGATACGCAATCTGCACGCGACTAACCTATTTTCTGGCCAAGAGCGTTATCCATAGTAAACTTAAATATATCTTATATCAATAGAACACTTCCTGTTGTCGAACACATGTGGAAAACTAAAAATACTGAATAATTTTTGTCCCGAATAACATCCCGCCCTCGCTGTCTTTCTTTTAGTAATACCAACAATTACCATTGGAACTATTATAATCAATTAACCATTAATTATAGGGCAATTTTGCCGTTTGTTTTATTATAAATAAATAAATAAATTGAAAATTGGGTTTTTGAAGCAAGAAAATCAGACGAAAAAAACGAGTTTTTTTGGACGGTTATTGTAAAAGTGGCATAACGTTTTCAAATTTCTTAAAACTAAAATGTCCTTTTGTTAGGCCATAACCAACTAATTAATCTTTAAGTATATTTTCGCATTTTTGGATTCAGACCATCCATTCAGTAATTATGCTGTCAACCATTCGGTTCTTATTTTTTGAGGTGACGAATTCAAACTATTCTTTATGGAATTTAGTTAGAAACATGTATTTTTAGAATATTAATAAAACATTTCAATTGACTGAGTTTCATGAAAGGCCATAATCTGTGCTCGCTTTTTGACATATGGCACAATTTTTTTCAGTTACAATTAATAACACTAATAACTTCATAAATCAACAGGTACTGAGCTGATATTACATTGGTGACACGGATCTTCGAAGATCCCCCAAGGAATCAAATTTGGCATTTTTATCGTCTCATGTATCCTCAAGGGAATCGACAAGTGTGCAAATAAATTGAATGTGATCAACTTGGTATAAATTGTATTTCAAAAAACTTATTTTTGAATATATCATTAACAATGTAATTAACAATATAAAATGTTATTCATATAATAATGTTATAATAAAATGAAACAATATGTCATTTATATAATTTAACAATATATTATTATGTAACAGATTCTTCTCAATGGATCAAATTGATCGTCTCTCGAAAAGCAGAAATTGGCGATCGATATGAGCCTCAGAATGGATGGTAGCGTCAGAACTGGCGGGTAAGAGTGCTCTATTAAGAAATGTTTAGCACAAGATATAAATATTTGATTAAAAAAAAAGTTTCATAAGTATAATCTTGGGAAAACTACATTAGTTAGTTAGTTAGTTTATTTAAAACTTATGTTTGGGTTACAAAGGCAGACAGCGAGGCCATAGACAGTGAGTTCCGATTGGGTAGCATTAATTAATAACAATGAGGTAGAGAACTTACAAAGTAAAACGCAAACTTACAAACTAATTACATTCAACTAATTACAGAAAAGTACATTAATAATTGATCCCACTCCCACCGGCATCTAAAACCAATTGAACTCGACAGTATCGAGCACTGATATCTGCCCATGCAGCATTTACACGTGCAATCAGCTCCTCTCTCAATTCTTGCCGGGGTGTCCATGTTCGCACCATTTCTGCCCAGACATTTTCAATAGGGTTTAAATCCGTTGAGCATGCAGGCCAATCCAGTCGAACGAAATGCGGGAGATCTTCATAGCACGCTCTTGTTACTCTGGCGGTGTGGAGTGGACTGTTATCCTCGACAACTGGTATAACTGGAAAATCCGCCTCCGGATAACGTTGACGCACGGATGGATATAAGACACCATCCAATGCCGCTGTTGCACGTCTACCTGAATTTGGTAATACATTTTGGGGTTCATATCGAGCTTCGTCCAATCTCCACACTCGGTACCGACCATCCTTGTCCGTTGAGAAGACCTTCTCATCCATAAATATGGTTCACTGCCATTCATCGAGAGAGACATTAAGGTGCCTAATGTCAAAAAAATCCTCGTCTCATTATGCCTCTCCATTAATAGCGGCTTGTTGGCTGCCTTCCTGCATTTCAGCCCACTTTCCCTTAACCTTTTCTGGGCCGTTCTTCCAGTTATGGGAATATTTAGTCTTGCAGGAAGGCCAGCAACAGCCTGTAAGAGATCCTCCAACATACGATCTCTTAATAGAGCATCTTGTTCCTGAGTTGTGGCCCGAGGCCTTGAATTGTCACATCGCCGGTCTTTGAGGATTCCGCCATTCATATGTTGATCCACTTGTTTGTAGTTGTTTCGCTGCATTGCAGTGTCTGGCATATTTCAGCGACGGTTTGCTCTTGCTCTAGTACCGTCACCAATAGCACCAAATTGTCCTGCATTGGCCTGAATGCCATCTAAAAATAAAATTAAAAATGACGAAATTTAAAAATGAAACACATAACAATGCGAACATACTACATGTTTATTTCAATATTTTTTTTACACTAATGAAGATATTCTTCAAGTCAAAATAAAATTTTCGGAACATTACATATATATTACTTGCAATTAAAGCAAAATAGAGGATTTCTACATTAACATGTTAATGCGAATGCATCCATGCACTTCAACGCTTGTTAATTTAAAATTATGATGCTGAATTAGCTCATTTTTCATTTTGTCGGAATGTTCGTTTATGTGCATTTTCTATAACATTTTATTGGCTCGACATGAATTTTTGTACCATTCGTGCTGTAGTACGAGCAGTGAGGTGCACTGACTTAACCAAAATTTTTTCGAAAATTTCATTTCGTCTTCAAAAATATCTTCATTAATATATGTAACATTGTCAATAGTCAAAATACGTACTAAATTTTGTTTCGTATATTGTTTTCATTCAAAATGAAATTTTGCATTATTCATACTTCGGTACATATATTGCGGTGCTTCAACTTAAAAAATGTTTTAAAAAATGCCACTCAAAATAACAATATTAACCTCAATTATTTTATTATTTCACAAAGTTATCAAAAATTGACAATATTTACCTTTCTAGTAGTTTTCTTCTTTTTTTTTCCACTTATTTTATTTCTTCAAAGAGAACTCGAAACGGAAATGATTGCCGAAAATAGCGCTTAATTACTGCAGTAGTCAAATACTGTTATTTTATTATTATTATATTAATAAAGTATAGAATACCACAATATTATTTGATGTATTTTTATTTTTATTGTTTTTTATTTATTTTTTTTATAAACGAGTGATCCTCTCTTCAATTTATTAAAAACAGTTTAAAAAAAAGAAAAAATTCTTGTGAAATCAAAATTTTCCAAGAATGTAGGAAACTTGATTTTACTTGCACAAATTCTGTTTGAGCTGATATACAAGGCAGAAACTAAAATGGATTGGTAAATAAAATCTTATTAACACTTTCTTTTATTAAAACACTAATATTAACTTTGTAATAATTCGGAAATTTGTCATAGCTAAAAAAATATGCAGGGTGAATTTCGAACAGCGGAACTTAAAGAATATTGTGTTAACGATTTCTATATGCATGTATACTTTAATTTATCGTTACAGAAAGAATTTTGTGGGGTTTGTCAGAAAATGTCACATTTTTACGAACTATGAAATTAATAAGTTTTTAGCCCTTTATAACCCTTTATAACCCTTTATATTTATTAATAAGTTTTCAGGATTTTTCAGTATAATTTCATAAAATATCCTGAAATGATCAAATTTCAGTGAAATTGTTGTTTCTAGCAAACTTTCAGAAATTAAAAAAATACATTTTTGCCAATTAAATATTCTGAATCGAATTACATATAATGCACTGTGTTACGCCGTTAGAAATTCACCCGTTATAATTACAATTATTCATAAAATGTGAATGACAATTTTGTTAATTTTTACAACATGACTGAAGAACAAACCCAATTATTTCTAATGTGGTTTCGGTGAAGGCCAGCCTTCATTAAAACTCACATCGACCCTCTGGACTTCCCGGGATTGATATTAATGACGGCTGAACTGAATTCAGTTGGACCACATCGATGCATTCATGTATGGATAAAAGTAAGTAAAGATTGAAAGATATTTGCATACAACTACTATAAATTATATACTAAAACTACTTGCATATTAATGAATTAATTACAGAATGCAAGGTTCTACCAAGAAATTAAAAAATAAGTGTCACTCACCACTGTGTCTCGAGTCATTTGAGTATGCCGATTTAGACGACGAGCTTAAAGAATACTTCGTACTAGTTAGTACTCACTTACTTCTACACCTTTAGTACGAAAAGAAATTTTGTGCATTAATTTATATTTTCTTCTGTTGCAGGTTCCAAGTATACACTCCCCGGCAATCACTTTTGCCATGCCAAATACGAAATTTATTAAACTTCAAAGTTTAATATCTTTGCGAAAAATAATCGTAGCTTAAAAAATCGAACGACATTTCAAAGGTTATTGCAATAGCTTTCATTTGAGTAGAGAAACAAATCGAAAAGACGCAAAATTCAGATTTTTATCGATAAAAAGCCAACAAGAAAAAATACGATATTTTTTATCTTTAGTTAATTGTTTGCCAATTTGAAACGAATAATAGTAGGGCAATGAAACTAACGGGGTTTTAAAGCTATGGTTTTTACCTTTAAAATGATCGCTCGTCTATTTTTGTACGACCTTTCTGACGGGAGTTATGACTATTTGTATAAAAAAACATGATTTTTTTTATTTTCTTATTATCTCAAAAACTAAAAGAGATAGAAAAAAATGTTCCATACAAAAAATACTCGTTTTTCGGTAGAAAATACCAAAATAATGTCAAAATTTTAAAAATTAAAAAATTTTTTTTTTCATTTTTTTTTCGGTAGAAATTTTTTTTCAATTTCTCATTTTATAATACAGTTATAGTTAACATAGTTCTTTATTTAAAGTTATACATACGAGCTTGATCGTGCGGTAAGAAAAATTCGTCCCAAATCAAAATCTGATTTATGGAATGTCTTATAACAAGAATGGAACAATTTGAAAGACGATATTTTGAATAAGCTTGTCTCAAGAATGCCACGCTTATGCAAAGCCGTGATAAGAAGCAAAGGTGGTCACTTCGATGAAAAAAAAAAGTATAACCTGTATTGTAAGTTAAAATTTGTTCATGTTATTACATTGTGCCATCTATGTATGTATTATAATTTTGAGCAACTTATTGTAACATGACATATTATGTCATATGTATGTGTTCTGTGTACGTTATAAAATAAAAATTCTACAATTAAGAAATAAAGATTTTTGTTGTTTATTGAAAGAATTTGTTATGTAATACATAAATCAAATATATAATAATTTTACAAAATATTTCGTAGTGCCCAATAATGCAGAAGAATATTTCCTTATAGTTAAAATATTGAAGTGTACATTTGTAAAAGTAACGCTACGTTTTGTTCGTATACATAACTTTGAATAAACAACTATATTACATATAATGAGAAATAACAAGAAATTTCTGCCTACAAAAAATGAAAAAAAAAATTGTTTTGATTTTTAAAATTTTTACTTTATTTTGGTATTTTCTACCTAAAAACGAGTATTTTTTGTAGGTAACATTTTTTTCTATCTCTCTTAGTTTTTGAGATAATAAGAAAATAAAAAAAAATCATGTTTTTTTTATACAAATAGTCATAACTCCGGTCAGAAAGGTCGCACAAAAATGGACGAGCGATCATTTTAAAGGAAAAAACTATACCTTTAAAACCCCGTTAGTTTCATTACCCTACTATTATTCTTTTCAAATTGACAAACAATTAACTAAAGATAAAAAATATCGTATTTTTTCTTGTTGGTTTTTTACCGGTAAAAATCTGAATTTTTCGATTTTTTTCTTTGTTCAAATGAAAGCTATTGCAATAACCTTTGAAATGCCGTTCGATTTTTTTAAGCTACGATAATTTTTCGAAAGATATATAACTTTGAAGTTTAATAAATTTCGTCTTTGGCATGGCAAAAGTGATTGCCGGTAAGTGTATATGGGGCATTCCATGAACTAGCCACCCTGAAAATTAAAAGTTTCTCAATGGTGTTAAAATTTTGACAATCAATTGTCCTATTAACACAAAAGTCCCAATAAAGATTTTAAGGCCCTAGTTCAAGTGATTGCCTGGTTACAGGGGCTCCAATTTCTAACATGCGTCCACCTTCTCTAGCCTGTAATTTCCCAAAGAATGCACCGATTTAAAAATATGACCAGTGATTTTTAAAGCATTTTTCACGGGCTTTAAGACTGATACGTGCAATATGGACAAAAATGGTTATTTCGGTGATATTTTTTAAAATTAATGTTTTAAATCGCACGCACGCACGCACGCACGCACGCACCCACACACACACTGACTGATTTAGTCAAATTCACTATAACGATGGGACCATCATCATACCCGATGAATTCAAATTACTTATATATTACCGGAGAGAATCGTCTCAATCTTAGCAAGCGAACCTGTCAATCTAACGCACTGACTTTATATATATATATATATATATATATATATATATATATATATATATATATATATATATATATATATATATATAGAGAGAGAGAGAGAGAGAGAGAGAGAGAGAGAGAGATAATAAACGAAGTATAAGTATTAAGTCACTACACGAATACTGACGAGTCAAAGTATTTAGCGAATAAATATATTTAATATGTCAATGCACATAATCGATATCACCGTAATAAACTATGATCGTGCTTACGTTAAGAGTACCACCTCCACGATTCAAATCACAACGCGCACTCACAATACCGATATGCATTCGTATGGGTTAGTCGAAATGTGACGAAAATGATAATATTTCATCTACTGAATATGTCAAAGTATTGAACACACCGAAAGTCGCAATGGATCCGAAGGTCTCTTTGTTACCGGATCACTTGCTCACATATATCAATCTACCGGGCACTATCACTGATTACCTGCTTTTTCCCAACGCTGCGAAGCTGCTTCGAGACGTGAGCACCGACCTCGGAAACTGGCACAGCACGTAGTGAACAACTTCTGAACGGGGAGTGAATTCGGGAGAATCCTCTCCGAGTCCCACGTAGAAAAGTTTGAGGATTGCTGATTCCAGGACACCGCCTTACTCCAGCAACCGATCTAACCCGGGCACCTGGGGTAGTCGATTTCCCCAACGACAATCTTCCCCGGTGCACGATAAAACTAGCAGATTTCCGCACACTCGATGCTCCAACCCGGTAGTATGATCCCCAAACGGTATCGTCGACCGCGTCTGTTTTTTCACCACGTGGAAAATCTTGCGAATTGCTCCTGCAACAGCCTCAGAAATATTTCGTCGTCACCAGGAAAAGAGGAGGAAGTCCGGTCGCCGCAACCTTTTATAGCCCGACCCCCGTCCGAATTCGCACCAGGAGACGCCATACAGCGTGTTTATACAACTGCCGGTTTTACGATCACCTGTAGTGTTTTTCGTCACGATAACCAATCATCTTGTTCGATGGTAGCGCGTGCAGCGCTCTTATCGGAGAACCTCTCCAACTATCATTGGCCCGCGAATCATTAAACACACGAAAGCTATCCCGCCCAGCGCGCGAAATTCAAACTTGAGATCGTCCACACCTATCGTAGCGACACTTCCCGCGCTCCCCAGAAAGAGCGCGATATTTGAAATCGCCGTCAGCGGTTTTTTAGCCGCTACATTGTTTTGGTTTTTATTTTTATTTTTCTGTTTCTATTGTATTGTATTGTTTTTTTATTTGGTGCATCTGCTTCTCGCTCTTTGACTTATTTTATGGAAAACGTCGGAATCAATAGCAGCGGAATACTTTTTGAAATTTAGGGACGTGTTATCATCAGAAGGAATGACGGCATGATATTTTTGAGTTCCCGGCACAGCCAATGCATCAGCAAATCTATTTTTAATATCTAATGTCGTCTTTTCATGATCTGTTTTCGAATAGTAAAAAATTAAAATCTTAGGTAAGTTTTTTTTTGCCCATTCATATACAGCGTTAGGCGTTAATATATGATTTTTCGTCGTCACTTGCAGACTAGCTCGAGCTGCAAGTCTTTTCAAGTTTCCTCCTATTCCATCGCATGGACCCTTACCATGTGCGGTAGCATGGAAATGCCATTCTGCTTGCACTCCAAAATCACTTTTGTGCAGAAGAAGATTTTTAAAATTATATTTGTTTTTAAAATGTTGTGCTGCACCGTCTGTGAAGTAGATTACTTTTGCTGCAGTGAAATTATTTTGTAAATAACTTATAATAATTTGTTGACATTTATAGACTGCAATCGTGTCATGTTTTAAGCATTCTGATAAAATAGCGATAGATTGTTGTTTCAGTTCTCCTTGCTGCATGTAATACAGAACAGCAGTAAATATTGAACATTGGTCATTGTTCCAATGAAACGATTGAGCCGCATTCTGAACTACGAATGCGTAGTTTTCAGCGAAATCACAATGCAAAATAAACTGATTTTCAAGGATGTTATTTTTTAATTCAGTCATGAAAGTAGATTGCAATTTGGCGACAAAATCATCTGGCTTCAACTTTAACAAAAGCTTTCCGAGGTTTTCAATAAAACTTTCCTGCAATTTCGGTTTTCAACATACTTCGATCCGTGTGTTACCAAACTTGAAATTCTACTTGATCAATAAAATTATCCTGCAAGATATCGCTTAAATGTTTTGTAAGAATTTCCGCATTAGAACATAATTCACATTCACCAAGATGGCAGGATGAAGTTGGATCGTTACACGTTATATGTTTTAAGTAATCATGATAAGTTTTAAGAGGAACCTGGGAATTTTTCGTTAATTCTTCTAAATTTATAGCATTCAACATGAGCTTGACATTTTCGTGGTACGTACAAACACAGACAGTGTGCGTTCCACTTGCCCCTGCAAGAACACAATAACGTGGTCTGAGTTCTGCAAATTTTGAAATACCAATTTTCTCGTTGGAATATTGCGTTACGAATTTTTCGTACAGTTCAGAAAGATTGCACAAAATTAATCTCTTCTGAACCTGTTCTCGCGAACCATCTTCCTTTTTTATAGAAACGAAGTCCTTCATTCCAGGTAAAAGACGACTTCATTCGTCGTTATCGTAAAATCTTTTAACAAGGTTCTCCGTTTCAGCACTCAACTTTCTTCCTCCTTTCTTAGGATTCAGAGAAGCTAAAATTCCGTGATCTGCTACTAAAGCTTTCGTTTTCCGACCCTTACTTTCCGACGTTTCAAATTCGATGGCAATTTTCTTCCGACCCCAAGATTTTTGCGCTAGAGTAAGAAGTAATAATTGTTCAGAACTGCTAGTAGAGTTTTTAAATTTCTCTTTAATTTGATTAAATACTTCAACAGCAGCTACATGATACTCACTACACTCTAGTAATGGTTTTTTGACGCAGTGCAAGTGAATTCGGTATCAGAATCTTCATGAGAAACGTCATCGTCATTACTCGAGGTTTCTAAATCAAAATCATTACTAACAACATCATGATTTTCAGACACTATAGCTTGTAACACGTTCTCTGGTTTAGAGGAAGGTGCCTCAATTTTCTGCATATCTATTCTGCAAGACGCACACAATTTGGCATTAACAGGTACATCAGCAGGAAGCTTTAAGCGCTGAGATGTAGAAATAAGTCTTAAAGATTTACCTTTTCCATGTTTAGCTTTATTGAAAGGATTAATGCACGCATTATGGAAACTTTTTTGCATGGACATGCTTTATCAAAATTAATACGAAAACTAATTATATAAGTATAAATCAAGTAGTATTAAAAGTTAATTACTAAAATATTAGGAACGATTGATATGCGCTTCGAAAAATGCGTGCTCTAGCAATGTACCCTATTCTTTTGTTGAAAACCTGGCGGAACTTTTTGAAATTCTATTTTTAATTGTTCGATGTGTTCTCAAAAGTTGAGGTTTCAGTAAACGACTCGGCCACTTATAGTGAGTCACGCGCTACTTCTCTTGCGGGAAACGGTTGGGCACGGCTACGCTCGTACTGGAACACAACGCGGAGGCCGGTACGGCCGGCACGTAACGTGCAGGCGTTTGTAAATCGGGTATATGTATATCGAGAAGGAGTGATTTCTCCATGCTGGACGTGAAATACTTTATTCTTCGGAATGAATTCTTCTTCCTATTAAAAACGATTATTTGAAAATCGAAGGTGCCGATTTCGTGAAACATCGATTTAAAACATTAATTTTAAAAAATATCAACGAAATAACCATTTTTGTCCATATTGCACATAACAATCTTAAAGCCCGTGAAAAATGCTTTAAAAATCACTGTTCATATTTATAAATCGGTGCATTCTTTGGGAAATTACAGGCTAGAGAAGGTGGTCGCATGTTAGAAATTTGACCCCCGGTAACCAGGCAATCACTTGAACTATGGCCTTAAAATTTTTATTGGGACTTTTGTGTTAATAGGACAATTGATTGTCAAAATTTTAACGCCATTGAGAAACTTTTAATTTTCAGAGTGGCTAGTTCATATGGAATGCCCCATATGTGCTTTTGGGCGGAGAGATTCGATGGCCTCGACAGGCCAAAGAAAAGCCGAAAAGAAATGTTTGCTGAAGTGTAATTTTAATGTAATATGTATTTTTATTTTATTTAAAAATTTACATTTTTATTCAAATAAATTTATTTGGCGTTGCAAGTCTTTTGAAAAAATTACAATTTAACATTTAATCTACCTCTGGGGTATGCAGTACCCCATCTCAAGTTGCGATTCTACTTTTGTTTATTAAATATTTGATTTTGAATTTCCCGAGCTACTAAGTAACTAGTTTTAAGTATCCTTAGTAAAATAGAAAAATTGGCATGCTTATTTATAAGTCAGATCGTCCTTGGTAGTCGATAAAGCTTCATGAATTTCGGGAATGTGGTAGAATACCCTGTCTTGCATAATATTTCGAAACTCAACCTTCGTATACCTGGACATCTATCAGAAGCATCCTTTGATGTTAAAATCCCTAGAAGCATACAAAGTTACGCGAAAGCATCATGTTCATTCTTGTAAAAATTATCTGATTGGGGTCACCATTTTCTGAATTGCAAATGCATTTATTGTCTTTTATACGTTTGGTTTTATATAATTGCAGTGGGTAGTTCCAGTGTCCAGATTTAAGTTGGTTTATGATTTTGATTTCCATCTGGTTAAGTTGGGGAGCGCTGAAATACCAAGGTGTTTTGAAATTACTAGAATTTCTGGATTTAAGAAAATATGAACCTTTGTGTTGAAATTCTGATTTAAGTATTTTTTCCCAAGTTTTCAATTATATTTTGTGTATTCGAGTTTTTAAAGTTGGACCAGTGGGTTTTGTAATTGAAATACTTAGAAATTGGAAAACTAGAGCTTTTTTGGCTCCTTTATCAGCAATTTCATTCCCTGGTATACCAGTATGGGCTGGACACCAGATAAATACAATTTTAGTTTTAATGAAAGATAATTTTAGCATTATTTCATAAACTATATGGTTAGTTTTTTTTGTATATATGGCGTTGTAGTTGAAAAAGAGCTTCCATGATCAGATAGTATGGCAACATTATGGAGGTTCATTTTTAATGCATATTTGATGGCGCGAAGGATGGCAATAAGTTCAGTCTGTAATGTGGATAAACAATCGTTAATTCTATGGTTATCAATTATGTTGAAGTTGGAGTGAAATATGGAGATGCTGTTGACAGAATTTCTTGTTTTACTGTTTTTTGAGGTAGAGCCATCAGTATAAATGTAGTTGAAATTTGGGTAGGTATCATTAAGGTTGAAGTTAAATTCGATGTGAGGGAATTTCTGGGATTTATATTCCTTACCTAAATTAAAGTCAATAACAGCTGATTGAAACTGAGTGTTCAAAGGAAAATCTATAGATAAGATTTGTTTTTTAATATTTAATTCTATAGGAGGATGTTACTCAAAAATTGTATGACATTCGTGGGTATAGATCGATGTAAGCTCAAGCAAATACGTAAAGATGGGGTCTGAATGGTCTAAAGTATCTTGTAATGTTTTTTAGTTTTGTTTGATAAGCATTGAGAACCCCAAGTGAGGATGGGCTCAATTAAACCTTTGTGCACGTTTAAAGGATGTTTGGGATGAGCTCCCCATTTGAACGAACTGATAGATTTTAAAATATTTATGGCTAAAATAGTTTTCCTAATGTTGTCAGATATATAAGCGTTTCAATTCAGTTTGATGTCAAATGTAATTCCAAGAAATTTAACTGCTTTAGAAGAAAAAGTTTGTACATGATTTAGAGTAATACAAGTTTCTTTATGAGCAGATCTACGCCTTGAAAAGATTATGAAGTTTGTTTTAATGTTGTCTATAGATAATCCTCTGTCCTTTGTTAACCAAGAATTTAAGCTTTCAAAAGTGTTGGATAGATTTTTTTTACATTCGTCTATTGATGTGTGTGCATAATATAATATACAATCGTCTGCAAACTGAAGGTTCCTAGCTTGGCATCCAATATTTTGGTCTAGTTGTCTGACATATATGTTAAATAAAAGAGGACTTAGTACTGAACCCTGTGGGAGCCCCTTGCTTACAATAAATGATTCAATAAATCTTCCATCAGTATAAACATTTATTTATTTCGTTTAGAAATTCGAAAGTCAACAAAATGTATAATGCTGGAGGAGAACTTCAAATTAATTAGGTCTCCGATAAGTATGTTGGGTATCACATTATCAAAGGCCCCTTGGATATCTACACAAAGGGCTCCCACAATGTTCTTCCTGCGAAAATTTAAATAAATGTCAGTTGCGAGTATGGTCGAACTATCAATTGTGGATTTCCTTTTTCGAAAGCCGTATTGGGACTTTGGAATAATAAGATTTTGTTCAAGGAACCATTCCATTCGAATTTCAATAAGTATTGCGAATATTTTGCAAATATTGGATTCCAAAGCTATAGGACGATGACCTTTGTTGTTGGGTTTAGGTAATAAAATGATGTCAAAATTGTTCCAAAAAGTAGGATATTTGTGTGTTTTTAAGCAAAAATTAAAAATTTGAAGAAAAAGGTTGTGAAGGTTCTAAAGGAATTTTTTGAATGATTTTATCGGAAATACAATCTCGACCCGGTGAAGAATTTGGTTTAAGGGTGTTGTTCCAAAAAGTCGGAAGTCAGATTTGACTGTAGCGACGCCTACAACTTTTAAGTGGACTGATCGGAGTGACATCTGCCGACGATATTACGAAGTTCGACTTTCGTTCTCTCGTCAGGATCGTATCAAAGATTTTCTCGAAGGGTTATTAGCGGGGCCCCGCAATTTTGTTTACATGTGTACGTATACACATGTATAGGACAAACGATATTCATACATGTACTGGGGTAGGCCGAAGTTGGGCGAGATCGCCAAGAGCATCCCGTATGCATTTACAGCGATCGTCCGATAGTTTCGACGGCGAAGCTCATTTTCTTTCTTGCGATGGAATTTCTCCCGTCTAACCGACGGATTCGGACGATTCCGTACGTCTTCTTCGGAAAATCGTTTCTACATGAAGTTATTGCACAGAATAGATGGCTAAAACTTTTTTTGCTAATATGTAACATTAGTATATGTATAGTTATATTTTAATTTTCTGCTAAGGTTTTATTTCCTTTCTTCATCATTTTCGATCTAAAAACATACAGAGTGGTACAAATGTCCAAATTGTAATTTTTTATCAGTTCATAATTTTCCATTCTTTACCACTTTTTTCAAATCCACGTGAGAAGTTTAAAATTGCAAAATATGCATAGGAAAAAAAATCATCGCTGAAAAAGATTAAAAATTGTAAGACAAAATACATTTGTAATAGTCAAATTGTACATTTTTTTCGCTAAACAGAGTTTGAGCCTTTATTAATAAATACTAAATTTTAATATGTAATATTAGACTTTTGCATAGAAAATTTAAAAACATTTACCATTAGTAGTACACTTCTTGACTTCCGGTTGTGACCGAGGTGAGAGCGGTTCGTTTGTCCGCGACGTGCGCAAAGTTTTAAAGAAAAGGGTAGAAAATATGAGAAGAGAATGGGTATGATGAGTTTTAAGAAAGTGTAGAAGGAAGGGAGGTAGAAGAAAGACTGAAATACGAAGAGGAAGGATAAGGTGAAGAGGAAAAGTGAAATGAAAGTGAGAGATGTTAGGAGAAACAGCACACATGTGAAGAGAAGAGTAAGAAGCGCACGCGTGGAAAACGAGGAAGAGCGGAAGTTAATGGAGGAAATGAAGGTAGAGAAGAAATACGATAGATGGCGAAAGTGTCGGTCAGCAGTGTTCGGAGAGGAACGATGATCCCGCGATTGCGCGGGAGTGAACCAGGGAACAGTGGGAGAGAAGAAGGAAGTCGAGAGAGGGAACGGAGTGGCGGCGGCGGACGGTAGGTGGCGGGTGGAATAGAATAGGAACGAGGAAAGTGGAACGGACTGGAAAGTGACTACAGAGATAAGCAGGCACGTGCGGAATTGAAACGACAGAGGAAGCAAAAAAAGTAAACGCAAAGTAAAGAGAGAAATTAAAGAAAGTGAGATTGTTTCTGTTTTTGCGGGAGAAAATGAGTGATGAAGGAAAGGAGTTGAGCTACTGGAAGGAGATGGTAAGAGTGATAAAGTCGAGAATGGACTTAATAGATAGGGAGCGGGAGGTATTGAAGAAGAAGATGGATAAGATGGAAAAAGAGTCGAAGGCTTGGAAGAAGGAAAAATGAGAGGGAAGCCCAGAGGGGAGAGGGAACAGAAGTAGAAAAGAGAAAGGATGATGCGAGTGAAGTGCAAGGCGAGAGGGTAAAAGAAATAGAAAAGAAAGAAAAGGCGTGTAAAGTGTGGGAGGAGAAAAGTTTGGGAGAAACTGCAGGGGCTGAGGCCGAAAATGTGGAGGTTATGGTGCAGAAAGACGACGGAGTAAAAAATAGTGAAAGTGAGGGGGAGAAAAGCAGAGAAAGTTATGAAAGGGAAAGTGAGATAGAGTGGGAGGAGGAGAGAAGAAGAGAAGAAGATGAATGGAAGAAGGAAGAGAGAAGAAGAGAGTTGATAAAGAAGAACGTGATAGTTAGAGGGGTAAAACTGAGTGGGTGGAAAGCTGAAATACAAGTGGAAAATAAGGTGAAATGGGCCTGCAGGGGAAAAGTAAGATCAGTGAGGGCTGAAGTGAAAGGAGAGATAGAGCGAGGTGCAATTGTGCAGGTGAGGATGGAAAGTGAAGGTGAGAAAGAGATAGTGATAGAAAACATGGGTGAGTTAATTAAAGAAGGATGGAGTATACAGAAAGATGAAACGTTTATCCAGAGGAGGACAAAAATCTTTATGAAGATGAAAAAAGAAGAGCTGGGTAGAGAAGAGAATTGGAGAGAAATAAGAACAGGCTGGAGAAGTGAGAAGGAAGTGTGGGAACTAAATGAGATTGATGGGAAATGGAAAAGAAGAATTCTGCGGAGGGAGTGAAGAAACGTAAGAGAGGAAAGATGAACACCGTTTTTTGAGCTCTTGCTCTTGCAATTCAATTTAATAATAGCATGGCTATTTAGTTCCAAAATTTTTTAGAAATACTTAATGATCTTTAATGATCTTATTTTTCACTGCGAGTGAGTGTTTGTGGTACGAAGGTTTAGGGATAATTTTTCCTTATACTACGTGCAAAGACGTAAAGTCTTGAAGAAATAATAAGAAGAATAAGTCACCGATGAGCACGTTTTCCATTTTCATTTTCAATTAACAATTAATAATAGCCTTTGTTGGTTAGATTCCAGTGAAGTGCGAGAAGAGATAATTTTCGTTTTAGTTTTAGTTCTTAAATTTAGAGTTTTTTTTTTAGTGTTTTGTGTTATAAGAAGTGATTTGAAAATAGACAATTTAGAAAAAGAATAGGCCGCATAGCTAAAAAGAGAGATGTAAAGGGAGAGGGGGCCCTTTTGTCCCCCTCAAGTAATACCATATTGGTGCACCTAAAAATAAACATACATACATAGTAGTACACTTCTTAGACATGCCTAAAAAAGTATATGGGTGCATATATGTATGCATATATGTTAATAACACACGTTATATATATATATATATATATACTAGGTTGCGGATCTCCGTCGAAACGACATAGTAAATAGATGGAATGATTGCATCTCTCCTTGCATATAAAATGTATATTTGAAATGCATATTTCCATTATTTTGGAAGTAATGTTGAAATAATTATGAAATAATAATGTGAAATAATAATCAATAATATGCATATATACATGGATATCATTTTTTTTTTGTAAATAGACTTAAAAATAAATTTAAAATTCAAAATCATGTTTTATACGATTTTTATTGTTCTTTTGGGTAAATAAAGAGATACGTATTTTTTTGTTTTGCAAACAAAATATTTTTCGCGAAGTTACGGCCTGCACAAAAATTTCGCTGGCGATTTCATTTTTGCCAAACAGGTAGGAAATTATATTCAAGTCTCTCTATTTCCGTTAAAAATCGATATTTTAGCATTCTGTTTTCTTAATTTAGTAGTGTTTAAAATGTTCTTTCATGGCCATTTTGAAATTTTATAAAGTTTGAAAATTAACAAAATGGCGGATATATTTTGAAAAATAAAAAAACTCGTTTTTCTCAAAAACATCATTTTTCAAAATTCTAATTTTTTTTATGATTAGACAATATAAAAAGGAATGTTTTCCAATAGGTTTGGTCTGCGCTAAAATGGCGTGGAAGCGTAAAGATTTTTTTATTTAATCGGCATTTATCAGGTTGCAGCAACGTCATATTTCAGTTAGTGAAATAAAAGAGAAATTTGGATCATATCTATTAGCCATAGAAACTTTCAAATGTTATTATTAATAAACAATTTGATTATATTTTAAGAATAAATGCGTGCTATTGTTAACGACCGGTGGAAGACATTCCTTGAAAAATGTTCATCCGTCAGTATATACAAATGAACGTGTCAAACCATATTTAAAATTTTCTAGCTTCTTGACCGTTGATTTAAATTAGTAAACAGTTGAAATGTTTCTCGGGATGTGCGGTCCTTTTACCTTTTTTGGATGTTGGTATTAAATAAAACTCCACATAAAATACGTTTCGGCCTCTATATGGGCCATCTTCAGAATCTTTAATAACATAAAAAATATAAAATTCACTATTCACAATCACAAATTTACAACAACTGAAAAAACATTGTCTCACCGCATATAAGTGGCAATTACAACGCGAAATTACATATTTTAGTGTGATGCATAAGTTTTAAACATTTCATCTCGATTTTGTTTAAAAAAACTCCAGACGAAAAGAGAGATGTTGCAGAACACGTGTTTACGTTAAACTGTCACTTTGAAACATTGCATTCGAACATTACATAACATAACAAAGTTAACACTGATCGACACTAGGCGTTACGAATGAAAGTCCCGTGAAATTTGAACCTTTATCTGTAGTGGGGATTGTTAATAATATGATGTGATCAACTGAATGCCTTAAAAAATATAATTTAGTAATAGTAAATAAATTATTTCCTGAAAAACATTATTTTAACCTCCTCAATTATTACAATTCCACTATGGGGTAATACGCAGTCGGCAAGGTAGAACTCTCGAACCTGATGTTCACTGCATTTTTATTTTTCTTTATAAAAAAGTTCTCCAGTTGAAGTCTTTTGTTGTAATTTCTTTCACTGGCAAGGATTTTCACATTATTATAATTAAAATCGTGTGATGTTTCTAGTCGATGTTTTGTTAATCCCGTGTGTTTCTCGGTGTCTTCCGTAGTATTCCTTTTATGTTCTTTAATTCTAGTATCGAGTAATCTTTTCGTTTGACCAATGTATACTTTGTCACATTGTAAGCAGGGGATAAGATATACTACGCAGCTTCTTTTTCCAATATCTAGTTTGTCTTTGTATGGTTTATTATTTGTCCCACTTTGGTATTTGTAGGCTTATGGACAATTCTGATTTTTTATTTTTTCAGGTTTCTTGCTAACTTTTCACTTAGTCCTCTTATGTATGGGATACTAGTTGTTTTAATGTATTGAATATTTGATGGTGTACTTTTTTGTTTTATGTTATATAAGAGGTGGACTTTCTTCTTTATACATTCATCAACAAGATCTTTCGGATAACCATTTTCTGATAGGATATTTTTGACTCAATTTAAGTTCTTTTTCCTGAACTTAATTTCTGCCAATCTAGTTGCTCTATCTATTAATCCAAAGATCACGTTCATTTTGTAATTAATTGGATGGTTGGATGTAAAGTGTAGGTACCTTCTTGACCAGGTAGCTTTATGATACAAATCCGTATCTAGGGTTCCATCCTCTTTTCTAATTATAAGCAAGTCTAAAAAGCTTATTCTATTGTTTTGTTCTTTTTCTATTGTAAAAGTAATTCTATTTTCCATTCCAAGTATTTTTTGTTGATTGTTAAACTTCTTTAAAACTTAATCTATTTTCTCTTCTGGTACTGTTGTCAAAATATCGTCCATATATCTAATGAAAAATGGGAGTTTACAATTTAATTTTTTAATTAGGATGTTTTCTAAAAATTCCATAACTAGACTTGCTATAATTGGAGATAATGGGGAACCCATGGGTACTCCATAGACTTGTTTATAAACTATCTCTTGAAATTTAAAATAAGTAGAACTGAGAATTAAATTCAACCCTTCCATAAACTCTTTCTGTGATAAAGACGTGAAATTAGCTATGTCTTTCCATTTTTTCTTGCTGACATGTTGTACTAATGGTAATTATTTTTAATTAGAAGAAATAAGAGTGTGTCCCGGTAATATTTTGAAGGTTTTAATTTTTTCTCTACAGTACCATGAATTTTTAATATAGGATGTAGTTTTGCCTATTATGTTTTTCAGAAACGATGTATAAAATTTTGCTAAATTATATGTGGGTGAATTATTAGTAGAGACAATTATTCGATATGGAATATCCGGTTTATGAATCTTGGGTAATCCGTAGGCTAACGGAATTACCCCATTGTATGATTTTAGCCATTTCGATGTATTTGAATTGACCATTTCTAACCGATCCCATCTTTTTATTAAATTGTTGATGTTTTTCTGGGTAGTACTAGTCTATTCAAATTTGGAAACTGCATATGTATTTATATCCTGTAGCATTTCTTTCATTTTACACACATAATCAGAGGTATTCATGCAAACAGTGGTGTTACCTTTGTCTGCTCTAGTAAAAAATAAGTTGTTATTATTTTTCAAAAATTTGTTTACCTCTTTTTTCTGGTTGGTATCATTATTGTTTTGTTTATTGAAATCCGTGTGATTAATTGCAAAATTCTTGATGATATTAACTGAATCATTTCTAATTCTGTTTTTGTTATTGATTATAATGTTTCCATCATCATCAGTTACATCTTGAACTTTCGAAATGCCCTCTTCTATTCCTGCTATCATCCGTTCATATGGAATAGTTTCAATATTCGAAATTGCATGTTTATTCCCTTATCCCACTATGTTCTTTATATCAGTCGGGATGTCTACGTTACTACAATTTTTAAACCAGTTTTCTTGAATGCTTGTATTAACCGATTTGTCTTTTACCTTTAAGTTGTTGTTTAACCAATTAAATTTCCTTTACATCTAACTTTACATCCAACCATCCAATGAATTACAAAATGAACGTGATCTTTGGATTAATAGATAGAGAAACTAGATTGGCAGAAATTAAGTTCAGGAAAAAGAACTTAAATTGAGTCAAAAATATCCTATCAGAAAATGGTTATCCGAAAGATCTTGTTGATGAATGTATAAAGAAGAAAGTCCACCTCTTATATAATATAAAATAAAAAAGTACACCATCAAACATTCAATACATTAAAACAACTAGTATCCCATACGTAAGAGGACTAAGTGAAAAGTTAGCAAGAAACCTGAAAAAAAGAAAAAATCAGAATTGTCCATAAGACTACAAATACCAACGTGGGACAAATAAAACCATACAAAGACAAACTAGATATTGGAAAAAGAAGCTGCGTAGTATATCTTATCCCCTGCTTACAATGTGACAAAGTATACATTGGTCAAACGAAAAGATTACTCGATACTAGAATTAACGAACATAAAAGGAATATTACGGAAGACACCGAGAAACACACGGGATTAACAAAACATCGACTAGAAACATCACGCGATTTTAATTATAATAATGTGAAAATCCTTGCCAGTGAAAAAAATTACAACAAAAGACTTCAACTGGAGAACTTTTTTATAAAGAAAAATAAAAATGCAGTGAACATCAGGTTCGAGAGTTCTACCTTGCCGACTGCGTATTACCCTATAGTGGAATTGTAATAATTAGATAGATAGATAGATAGATAGAGTTTATTTCTCAAGTATAGGGATTTTACCCATAGAGAATGAGACCTAATGCATGGTTTAGGTCTCATGCCGTGTGAAGACGCTATCGTCAGAACTAGCTCCGCCATAGCTTCGCTTGTACCTCTGATAACTTCCGCTAAATCTGATGCGTGCGAAGCAATTTTAAAATTGTATAATGCATTAATTATATCCGTCCTTCTGTACGCCGCGCCGATATGGGCATTAAGATATTTGAGTAATCTAGAGTCTATCCAAATCGCATTCTTCAAAAGATTTTTTAATCTGCCAAGATGTGCATCAACATATATGATTCGATTAGAACTTGGAATTTTTCCTATCGCAGTAGAGATTTTAAACAGAGCCCTAAAATGGGTGATTCGTGTTTTAAGAATGCCCGACTCTCGATTACCCAAAATTCTATTATTAAGGCTTAATGATCTGGCTCGTATCCATTCTGAGGTAGACTCTGCGAACTGGGTACTACAGTTAAATTCTATTTTGGACAGTCTAGGGGCAAGTGAACTTTGGGAAAACTTAAACGCAGACCTATGGGAAAATTTTAGACCTTCTTTAGTTAAAAAATTTGCGGAAATCTGTAGAAAGAAAGATCTTAACGCCTACTTCTCGTCAGACTCTCCACAACTACCAATATTCCGTCGTTACTCTGACTCGTTACTAAATCTGTACCCAAAACGCTCGTCCCTGGACTGTCTAAAAGTCAAAATACAAATCCGTTTAGCCACAGTGTATTCTCGTTCGATATTAATCGGTGGCTTCAGATATACATATGATCCAACTGCTGCTTGCTCTTTATGTAATTTAAATTCTTTAGACGACCTAAAGCATATTCTTTTGAATTGTCCTATAACCGAATCTGTGCGCAAACATTTTTTTCCGGAAACTTTTCTAGGGCCGATTACCTTTGAGCGTAAGTTCATAAGCTTAATATGTGAAAATGATGTACATTCGGCAAATTAACTATATGCCTATGTGAAAGCGTGTTTTATACGTCGAAATTTTATGCTTGGTATCTAACTTTCGGTCCGTCTTAATATATCTACTTACGTTTCCAATTCTTCTTATTCCGTTTCGACTGTTTGTATTATTGCGTTAATTATTTTTCTTCGAGAATATTATTATTTTTGTAATTTTGTAATTATGTATCCGATTTTCGGAACTCATTCTCTATGGAATTGTAATAATTGAGGAGGTTAAAATAATGTTTTTCAGGAAATAATTTATTTACTATTACTACATTATATTTTTTAAGGCATTCAGTTGATCACATCATATTATTAATAATCCCCACTACAGATAAAGGTTCAAATTTCGCTGGACTTTCATTCGTAACGCCTAGTGTCGATCAGTGTAAACTTTGTTATGTTATGTAATGTTCGAATGCAATATTTCAAAGTGACAGTTTAACGTAAACACATGTTCTGCAACATCTCTCTTTTCGTCCAGAGTTTTTTTAAACAAAATCGAGATGAAATGTTTAAAACTTATGCATCACACTAAAATATGTAATTTCGCGTTGTAATATAATGTTTTATGTTATTAAAGATTCTGAAGATGGCCCATATAGAGGTCGAAACGTATTTTATGTGGAGTTTTATTTAATACCAACATCCAAAAAAGGTAAAAGGACCGCACATCCCGAGAAACATTTCAACTGTTTACTAAATGAACGTGTCGTTCAGGTTTCATGTTACAGATGAAGCACACATCTATTTATTTAATCGTGAAACAATTACAATGCAAAAAGCAGCCCAATTCGTGAGAGGCTATGGGACTCACTTCAAAAAGTACCCCAATGGGATGAGAATCCTATCACGTCCATGTCGTTCATCCCGGGTAGCGCTAAGTAGGGTTGTAATATTCATTGTAACATTCTTAATGTATGAAAGAAAAATTCCTCCTGAAAATTCTGCACTTTTCTTATTTTTGCTTGTTCTATTTACGCATTATTATTAGACATCAACAATGGCGATACGCTCAATTTTATGAACGGACCTAACGGTGTTTGAACATATTTTCCTTGGGCGGATAACGGAATAAGCGGTAGCACGTTTTTATTCTTAAAATATAAAAAATTGTTTGTTAATGTTAATATGTAAAAGTTTCTATTTGTAATATATCTGCTCAACATTTTCCTGTTGTTTTACTAACTGAAAGATGACGTCGCTGAAACCTGATAAATAACGATTTCTTTTTTTCAGAAAAAAAATTCTTGAAAACTTTCCTTTTTATAGTGTCTAATTATGATAAAAAAAAATTTTGAAAATCAAGTTTTTCTTTTTTTTTTCAACAAATAACCGCCATTTTGTTAATTTTCAAAATTTTGTAAAATTTCAAAATGGCTATCAAAGAACATTTAAAACACTACTGAATTAAGAAAACAGAATGTTAAAATATCGATTTTTACCGGAAATAGAGAGATTTAAAAATAATTTCCTACCTGTTTCGGACAAAAATGAAATCACCAGCGAGAGATTTTGTGCAAAACAAAAAAATACGTATCTCTTAATTTACCTAAAAGAAAATAAAAATAGTATAAAACATGACTTTAAATTTGAAACTTTTTTCATTGCAGGATTTGAAATGGGATTGGTCAGGTGGAGAATTGTTTCGACACGTATTTCGTGTCCTCCTCGGGGCTTAACCTTTAAGAATAATTTAAAAAACAATACGATGACTAATAAAAAATTATATACACTTACAAAAGACATGTGTGAGCAACGAATACGACGATTTCATATCTGAAATTGGGCTGTAAAAAATTAATTACAAGAAAATATTAGTTTTTTAGGAAGAGTTTTATGTTGAGAATAAAAATAAAATCAATAAAAACTTTGTGTTATAAATAATATATTGTAATACCGATTATTAAAAGAAAAAAATTAACTATTTAAAAAATATAAATTAACTATTCAAAAAATATAAAATGAAACAAACTGAAGGACACAAAAACCCGATAGAAATTAATGAATATATTTAATACGAAAATGATTGTAAAATTACATACCTGACATTCTGATAGATAACACATCGCAGACGTGCGTATACATTACATACTACAAATAAGACGGAATAAAGCAAATTGTAAATATTAGACCTATGTAGACGCGAACAATGGGTGTAACGGAGACAATGGTGTGAGTGTGGAAAGACGGAAATTTAAATGACCAACATCTAAATTAAGTTATTGATAAAATTAATTTGAATTTGTAATTAAATCAGTATATAAATTATTTAATTTATCTACATCTGTCCTGAAGTTAACTGTATTATTATGTTTTTTAATATAAATCATTTCCTTTATATTACGTCTGTAATAAAAAATTTCGCGATCTAAAATTTTAAAATTCAGAAAATCAAAATTATGGCCCGTTAATAACATATGTTCTGTTAACGCTGTATGTCCGATCTCTCTTTTCCAACTATTTATGTGTTCCGAAATACGTGTTTTTATATATCGTTTAGTTTGTCCTATATAGGACCCATTACATTCACTGCAGTCAATTTTATAAATGACATTCGAAAGTTTGTTTTTGTCAATAGTGTCGATCTTTTTGGTGTATAATCTACCCAAAGTGTTAAGATTATAAGTTAAGACCGGAATATTAAAAGGTCTTAAAATGTTTTTTATTTGCTGAGTCAAGCAATCGATATGAGGAATAACCAAAGCTATTCGGAAATCTGGTGTATTATAATTAACTAAAGGGCGATTTTGAACAGTCGTATTATCTCTATCCGTGATGCTTTTTATTCGTTTCATAATTAATGCATTAAAGAATTGGGGAGGATAATTATTCCGTTCAAGTATTTGTTTGATGTGTAGTATGTTTTTATGTTGAAATTTTTTGTCTGCTAAAGTGATAGCCCTGTCGACTAAACTTGTTACCATAGATTTTTTATACTGAAGTTGGTGGTGGGACAAAAAATTAATGTATCTGCCGGAGTTGGTGGGTTTACGATACCAATCAGTAATTAGTTTATTATTGTCCCTTATAACAAAGGTATCTAAAAAGGGTAATTGGCCATCCTTTTCCAGTTCGTATGTAAACTGTAATTTGATGTTACAACTATTGAAAACAGACAGTGTGTTTTCAATATATTTTTTTGGGCAAATAGAAAATATATCATCTACATACCTTTTATAAAATTTAGTTTCAAATTCTAAATTTTGTAGGCAATGATTTTCTAAATCTATCATGACGATGTTGGCAAGTGTAGGTGAAAGTGGAGAGCCCATAGGAGAGCCTGAAATCTGGTGGTATATATTGTTGTTAAATAAAAAATATGTAGACTCAAGTATGAGTTTAGTCATGATGATTATCTCATTAACTGGTATAGATGTTATCTCCAATAATAAACTTCCTCTGTTATTAATACTCTCGAAAACTAAATTATTTGGGATGTTGGTAAAAAGTGATGTCACGTCTAAAGATAACAATTGTTCGTCCAATTCGATAGAGGTGTTACAAACATTGTTTTTAAAGTCCCAGATATTTTTTGCAGAATGTTGGTTATTCAAATCCAATCTACTAAGAATATTATGTAAAAAGCTGGCAATGCTTCGTTTTTTGAAATGGTTCGACATCGTTATGATGGTTCGTCCGTTCGTAAGATTAAGATGTTATGCAACCATATGACGCATTTAGTTAGATTAAAAAATCGACTAATCTTTTTATTACGTTGTAAAAAAAATGACATCTTGCCTGAGCATATTGGCAGTAATAAGATTAAACATCTTATCTTTTACAATTTAAATAACCTTTGTAACTTCCAAGGTAAACTCAAGAAGTTCCTAATGTCAGTGTTATCTTTAGAAATTAAAGATTTACACTACTATATATACAAATCAAAATATAAGGTTGAATTATTTACCAACACAGTTAAGAATATATTGCCGGAAATTGATTTTTCCAATTTCATGCACTATGAACAAGTAAAGAATTTAAAACTCAACCGATTATTAAAATCGAAGTTTACTTGCAAGTTCAACCGTTTATTCAACAAACACAATTACACATTTACTAAGAACTCGCAAACAATATCAAACACCGACGATTGGTTGTTAAATATCAGTGATAAAGTAATTCCGTCAGAATTAACTGACATTTTAGCACTGGGACCGAAGTTTTGTATTGATACAAATAGTCGAAATTTTCCAACTACTGAGCTTATAACAAGAATTGAATCTAACATCCACCATGTGCCTTCAGAACATCGAGATCAAACACGTAATAAAATCATTAATGTATTGACTAATTCTAAGAAAAGATTAGTTAACTCCAAAGAGAACATCGATTTCATGCGACGTGTCAAACTAACAACAAAATTCATTAATGACAATAGCCTTTACTTAACATCGGCTGACAAAGGCAATACAAGTGTCTTAATGAACAAATCTGACTACATTAAAAAGGTGGAAACTTTATTGTCTGACAGCTCTACGTATGAGATTGTAAAAAGAGATCCGACTTTAACAACACAAACGAAGATCAACGACATCCCGAAAAGATGGACAAGGAGTTCATACATTACTGAAACAACATCTAAATCTATTGTTTGTAACAATGGTGACATCTCTAGGTTGTATGCCCTCCCAAAAATACACAAAATGAACTATCCATTACGTGTAATAGTATCCGCATGTGGTTCACCCACATATAAAATTGCCAGCTTTTTACATAATATTCTTAGTAGATTGGATTTGAATAACCAACATTCTGCAAAAAAATAGCTGGGAATTTAAAAACAATGTTTGTAACACCTCTATCGAATTGGCGGAACATTTATTATCTTAAGACGTGACATCACTTTTTACCAACATCCCAAATAATTTAGTTTTCTAGAGTATTAATAACAGAGGAAGTTTATTATTGGAGATAACATCTATACCAGTTAATGAGATAATCATCATGACTAAACTCATACTTGAGTCTACATATTTTTTATTTAACAACAATATATACCACCAGATTTCAGGCTCTCCTATGGGCTCTCCACTTTCACCTACACTTGCCAACATCGTCATGATAGATTTAGAAAATCATTGTCTACAAAATTTAGAATTTGAAGCTAAATTTTATAAAAGGTATGTAGATGATATATTTTTTATTTGCCCCAAAAAATATATTGAAAACACACTGTCTTTTCAATAGTTATAACATCAAATTACAGTTTACATACGAATTGGAAAAGGATGGCCAATTACCCTTTTTAGACACCCTTGTTATAAGGGACAATAATAAACTAATTACTGATTGGTATCGTAAACCCACCAACTCCGGCAGATACATTAATTTTTTGTCCCACCACCAACTTCAGTATAAAAAATCTATGGTAACAAGTTTAGTCGACAGGGCTATCACTTTAGCAGACAAACAATTTCATCATAAAAACATACTATACATCAAACAAATACTTCAACGGAATAATTATCCTCCCCAATTCTTTAATGCATTAATTATGAAACGAATAAAAAGCATCACGGATAGAGATAATACGACTGTTCAAAATCGCCCTTTAGTTAATTATAATACACTAGATTTCCGAATAGCTTTGGTTATTCCTCATATCGATTCCTTGACTCAGCAAATAAAAAACATTTCAAGACCGTTTAATATTCCGATCTTAACTTATAATCTTAACACTTTGGGTAGATTATACACCAAAAAGATCGACACTATTGACAAAAACAAACTCTCGAATGTCATTTATAAAATTGACTGCAGTGAATGTAATGGGTCCTATATAGGACAAACTTAACGATATATAAAAACACGCATTTCGGAACACATAAATAGTTGGAAATGAGAGATCGGACATACAGCGTTAACAGAACATATGTTATTAACGGGCCATAATTTTGATTTTCTGAATTTTAAAATTTTAGATCGCGAAATTTTTGATGATTTATATTAAAAAACATAATAATACAGCTAACTTCAGGACAGATGTAGATAAATAATAATTTATATACTGATTTAATTACAAATTCAAATTAATTTTATCAATAACTTAATTTAGATATTGGTCATTTAAATTTCCGGCTTTCCACACTCACACCATTGTCTCCGTTACACACATTGTTCGCGTCTACATAGGTCTAATATTTACAATTTGCTTTATTGCATCTTATTTGTAGTATGTAATGTATACGCACGTCTGCGATGTGTTATCTATCAGAATGTCAGGTATGTAATTTTACAATCATTTTCGTATTAAATATATTCATTAATTTCTATCGGGTTTTTGTGTCCTTCAGTTTGTTTCATTTTATATTTTTTAAATAGTTAATTTATATTTTTTAAATAGTTAATTTTTTTTTAATAATCGGTATTACAATATATTATTTATAACACAACGTTTTTATTGATTTTATTTTTATTCTCAACATAAAACTCTTCCTAAAAAACTAATATTTTCTTGTAATTAATTTTTTACAGCCCAATTTCTGATATGTAATCGTCGTATTCGTTGCTCACACATGTCTTTTGTAAGTGTATATAATTTTTTGATTTGTATAATTTTTTATTAGTCATCGTATTGTTTTTTAAATTATTCTTAAAGGTTAAGCCCTGAGGAGGACACGAAATACGTGTCGAAACGTAGGCAATAAAGATTTTTTAATGGAACTGTATATGGCCGTTTATTCACCTTACATTTAATTGTAATTATCCACGGTTCAAGTTAAAACCTTACATATTTTGTTTGAAATCTATTTTTTATAATATTGTGAATTTACATTGTATTTTCACTGACAATTGTCGATAAATATTTAAAAATAAAGTCACGCGATAACTTTTAAATGAATATTGATGGGCAAATAAAGAAAAAACAATCGGATACCCTGCCAGAGAATTATAAGAAGTCCATTTACAGAAAAAAATGATATCCATGTAAATATACATATTATTGATTATTATTTTACATTAGTATTTTATAATTATTTCAACATTACTTCCAAAGAAATATTTCAGTTGAACATATTCTAGGCAATGCAGTACAAATTCAATATTAACTGTTGAAATTTAGTATTTATTAATAACAAGACTTTTCCGAAGAGTCAAAGACTGTCAAATTTGATTATTAAAATTGTCACTTTTCTTACAATTTTGAATAATTTTCAACGCCGACATTTTTATGCATATTTTTTAACCAATCGATTTCTAGCATGCATTTTAAAAAAATAATATGCGGAATCCATCTAATTGTAAAATGATGCAGGCAGACCGATGGTATGTTAAGAATTAACTTCAAGATGCAATATTCTACTTGAAAAATAAAGGAATACGTGTTTGTTAACATTTTTATAAACAATTTTTTTTGCATTGTTTAGCAAAATTTATTACTTCAAATTTTGTCAATAACACAAATTTTTGTAAGTTTCTTATTCAGATGCTCTGAATTTACTTACTTTTTAATCTTCCACTGGTGCCCTGGATTTTTTTCTTGCATTTTTCATACTTTTTAAAATTATGAATTTTAAATGAATTCGACTTATTAGTGGTAAAAATAAAATTTCTAAAGTGATAAACAATATGAATGTTTAATTGTTCGACACGCTATCATTTTGTAGGTCGAAAATGATAAAGAAACAAAAATAAAGGGGTCAAAATAAATTTGGTGATTCCCTTTAAACTTCTGAATGGATATTTATACATTGCACTATAGGTTTTGAGTTTTGGCTTTGGTTTTGACATCTTGACTCTACTTTTAAAAACTACGACGTTTATCAACAGATCTATTTTTGCTTGAGAAAGAAAGAATATTTTATTTATATTTTGCATGTAAAATGGAGGTATTTCTTAGTTATTTCTGCCAGTAATGCTTCATACTGAACAGATAAAAAACGCAGGGATGTATTGGTTTGAAACTTAATCCCATGATTCGTACTACATAATGGAAAATTCGTTAGTAGCGTAGAATCTGAATCTACTTCAGACAAACGCGATATAACTATTAGAAAATAATGGATATACATATCGAGGAAACTTAGTCATACAACAAATTTTCAACATTATTATCGATTTCAGTGAATCTATAAAAAAGAATCTATACATAAATTGTATTTGAGGAAATTCTACACAATTTCGACATTTAAAATAGCTTCTACGACCAATAGAAGCCGAGATAGTTTTTTTCAAATATTGGCAGTTTTGCAAAATACTTTAAATAAAATTTGTAGAGGATGAAATTACGAAAATTTCATTTTTTAATGTAATGTTGTACGTTCAATATTTACGAAGATATGAACGTTTAAAAAACAAATTAACGCACAATCGGAACGGTTTTTTGGGATGAAATCAATAATTACTCGAAAACCGTGCTTCATGTGAGAAAAGTGCATACAATGAAAGTTGCAAATAATGAAATTTTGAATCTTTATGTTTAAGAAAAAAATCATTTTTATCATAAATCCACGATGGTACAAAAGAAAAATATGAAAAATTGTTATTTTCATGTTCTTTTTTTGTAAAAGTATTTTTTGGCTACATTTAGACAGTAGTAGTATCCGAACTACTTTGAAGAGGATGAAATTATCTACGTAAAGTGAGCATCTGTTGAAGTTTCTACGATGAATAATTGTTGAAGAGTTATAGCCGTCTGAAGTTTCATGCAAAAAAGTAAAAATTAGTAACAATTACAGTTTTTGTGTAAAAACAAGCGTACAAATTTTTGTTAAAAATCGGTTATCTACTGATATTGAAATTGAATTATTAATAATAATAGTAATAATAATAACAAAAGAAATAAAGGGGGCAAAATTTCACACTGATGCTGATCTGGTAGGGATTTTATCCAAAAATTTATCATATTTCGGCAGATTGTGCGCCCGACTCCAACAGTAAAAAGCGCGACTTTCAGCTGGGGGAAAAAAAGGGAACTAACTTGATGAGATTAATGTTCCGAATTATAAAAAGGTGTCGATAGTCCATGTTTGCATTTAATGATTTTACATTTTCGTATTGTCGGCCTTGCTCTGAAGAAAAGAAAAAGGGACACTATAAAAGTGGGAAGGAACTAGACGGACAGAGTGAATTGCTTACTTAACCCTTCTCTCCCGCATGGGCCACACTGCGCGGGAGGATGCGAATCCGACCGTGGCCTACGCCGACCAGGCCCGAGTGCATTTGCATTCGCGGCCCTTTGACCCCACCGTGGAGCTTGGCTCTGACATGTGGGTCACCATAGTTCGGGGAACCAGGTTCCTCCGAGACAATTCCGGCTGTGGACAGACATGAGGGAGAGAAGTAGGTAGCCAAAAAGGCTTGTAACTATAATATACGATGATGTATTGGCTGAGGCTGTAATCGCGAGAGTCGGCCAAGACAGCGCAAGGACGATAATACCGAGATGGATGATAAATAAAACGAATAAGATCGAAAATAATTTGAAGGCAAATCATCGATAACAAAACTAGATTATTAGAGTAAGATGGACATATAGTGCCTGTATGTGGGCAACGATAGTTTCTCGTCATGAAAAATAACGCGAAAATAAGTAACTGGCAAGTTTTAGAATTGATTTTTTTTTTAATGTGTCGACTCCGTCTTTGGGAATTTTTTCGAGATATCGACTTTAGAACTTAGTTGTTTACATTGTAGAATGGTTTGACGGACGGTTCAGGCGACACCTTGGCCCGATCCGGAATAAATGTTAAAAATTTAAATTATTTTAAATTTGTGGGGGAGAATGTTCCGGATCGCCACGCGACGAAGCTCCTAATAACCGTTTAGGTCGAGTGGGATAATATTATAATAAAATTCCTGTAAAATTAAGAGGAAAATATGAACTAACTTCTTTGCAATTAGTTTGTTTTGGGGCGTGGTTGTTGTTTTCCGAAGTCCTGCCTCTAGTAAACAAATAATCCGAACCAGAATAAACAGGCCTATGGAAGGCACCTTCAGTTAGTTGATCGTGGGGTTCCGAGACGTTCGGACCAGTTTCATCATTATAGTTCGGGTATATTATAGAAACAGAACCTTGAGGTGCGTTGGTGGTGACTTCCCGGGTCGCTTCGCGGTCTCATCGGTGGGTGAGTAATATTCGACATATTTGTTATATTGTGTATTATGTTATTTATTTATATATTATACAAAAATGACGTATTTATTGGCGAGATATGTCTGGGGCAGGGTCCGCTCACAAGCCCCACTGAAGAGTCCGTGAGCGGACCCGGGACGAAACATTAGCCAACCTGTTTATTTATGTTTATTTATTATTTGTATGTGACCTAGCATGACGTAGTAGAAAAATACGGTATCGGTTATCGAAATATATATTCGATCCCTATAATCGCGCGACAACCCCCTTCCCAGTAAGTAACAACGTCAACAGTCTTAAAATCATCAAAAAACTTTATGCGTCAAGAATAAATTAATTACAATCTTCAATCGGTCTTAAAATCATCAAAAAACTTTATGCGTCAACAATAAATTAATTACAATCTTCCATCGGTCTTAAAATCATCAAAAAACTTTATGCGTCAAGAAAAAATTAATTACAATCTTCTATCGGTCTTAAAATCATCAAAAAACTTTATACGTGAAGAAAAAATTAATTACAATCTTCAATCGGTCTTAAAATCATCAAAAAACTTTATGCGTCAACAATAAATTAATTACAATCTTCTATCGGTCTTAAAACCATCAAAAAACTTTATACATCAAGAATAAATTAATTACAATCTTCTATCGCTCTTAAAATCATCAAAAAACTTTATACGTAAAGAAAAAATTAATTACAATCTTCTACCGGTCTTAAAATCATCGAAAACTGTATGCGTCAAAAATAAATTAATTACAATCTTCTATCGGTCTTAAAATCATCAAAAAACTTTATTCGTCAAGAATAAATTAATTACAATCTTCTATCGGTCTTAAAACCATCAAAAAAATTTATACGTCAAGAAAAAATTAATTACAATCTTCTATCGGTCTTAAAATCATCAAAAAACTTTATACGTGAAGAAAAAATTAATTACAATCTTCTATCGGTCTTAAAATCATCAAAAAACTTTATGCGTCAACAATAAATTAATTACAATCTTCTATCGGTCTTAAAATCATCAAAAAACTTTATACGTGAAGAAATAATTAATTACAATCTTCTATCGGTCTTAAAATCATCAAAAAACTTTATTCGTCAAGAATAAATTAATTACAATCTTCTATCGGTCTTAAAACCACCAAAAAACTTTATTCGTCAAGAATAAATTAATTACAATCTTCTATCGGTCTTAAAACCATCAAAAAAATTTATACGTCAAGAAAAAATTAATTACAATCTTCTATCGGTCTTAAAATCATCAAAAAACTTTATGCGTCAACAATAAATTAATTACAATCTTCTATCGGTCTTAAAATCATCAAAAAACTTTATGCGTCAAGAATAAATTAATTACAATCTTCTATCGGTCTTAAAATCATCAAAAAACTTTATACGTGAAGAAAAAATTAATTACAATCTTCTATCGGTCTTAAAATCATCAAAAAACTTTATGCGTCAACAATAAATTAATTACAATCTTCTATCGGTCTTAAAATCATCAAAAAACTTTATACGTGAAGAAATAATTAATTACAATCTTCTATCGGTCTTAAAATCATCAAAAAACTTTATTCGTCAAGAATAAATTAATTACAATCTTCTATCGGTCTTAAAACCACCAAAAAACTTTATTCGTCAAGAATAAATTAATTACAATCTTCTATCGGTCTTAAAACCATCAAAAAACTTTATACGTCAAGAAAAAATTAATTACAATCTTCTATCGGTCTTAAAATCATCAAAAAACTTTATACGTGAAGAAAAAATTAATTACAATCTTCAATCGGTCTTAAAATCATCAAAAAACTTTATGCGTCAACAATAAATTAATTACAATCTTCCATCGGTCTTAAAATCATCAAAAAACTTTATGCGTTAAGAATAAATTAATTACAATCTTCTATCGGTCTTAAAATCATCAAAAAACTTTATACGTGAAGAAAAAATTAATTACAATCTTCTATCGGTCTTAAAATCATCAAAAAACTTTATACGTGAAGAAAAAATTAATTACAATCTTCTATCGGTCTTAAAATCATCAAAAAACTTTATACGTGAAGAAAAAATTAATTACAATCTTCAATCGGTCTTAAAATCATCAAAAAACTTTATGCGTCAACAATAAATTAATTACAATCTTCCATCGGTCTTAAAATCATCAAAAAACTTTATGCGTTAAGAATAAATTAATTACAATCTTCTATCGGTCTTAAAATCATCAAAAAACTTTATACGTGAAGAAAAAATTAATTACAATCTTCTATCGGTCTTAAAATCATCAAAAAACTTTATACGTGAAGAAAAAATTAATTACAATCTTCTATCGGTCTTAAAATCATCAAAAAACTTTATGCGTCAACAATAAATTAATTACAATCTTCTATCGGTCTTAAAATCATCAAAAAACTTTATACGTCAAGAATAAATTAATTACAATCTTCTATCGGTCTTAAAATCATCAAAAAACTTTATACGTGAAGAAAAAATTAATTACAATCTTCTATCGGTCTTAAAATCATCAAAAAACTTTATGCGTCAAGAATAAATTAATTACAATCTTCTATCGGTCTTAAAATCATCAAAAAACTTTATGCGTCAAGAATAAATTAATTACAATCTTCTATCGGTCTTAAAATCATCAAAAAACTTTATGCGTCAAGAATAAATTAATTACAATCTTCTATCGGTCTTAAAATCATCAAAAAACTTTATACGTGAAGAAATAATTAATTACAATCTTCTATCGGTCTTAAAATCATCAAAAAACTTTATGCGTCAAGAATAAATTAATTACAATCTTCTATCGGTCTTAAAATCATCAAAAAACTTTATTCGTCAAGAATAAATTAATTACAATCTTCTATCGGTCTTAAAACCATCAAAAAAATTTATACGTCAAGAAAAAATTAATTACAATCTTCTATCGGTCTTAAAATCATCAAAAAACTTTATACGTGAAGAAAAAATTAATTACAATCTTCTATCGGTCTTAAAATCATCAAAAAACTTTATGCGTCAACAATAAATTAATTACAATCTTCCATCGGTCTTAAAATCATCAAAAAACTTTATGCGTTAAGAATAAATTAATTACAATCTTCTATCGGTCTTAAAATCATCAAAAAACTTTATACGTGAAGAAAAAATTAATTACAATCTTCTATCGGTCTTAAAATCATCAAAAAACTTTATACGTGAAGAATAAATTAATTACAATCTTCTATCGGTCTTAAAATCATCAAAAAACTTTATACGTGAAGAAATAATTAATTACAATCTTCTATCGGTCTTAAAATCATCAAAAAACTTTATTCGTCAAGAATAAATTAATTACAATCTTCTATCGGTCTTAAAACCATCAAAAAAATTTATACGTCAAGAAAAAATTAATTACAATCTTCTATCGGTCTTAAAATCATCAAAAAACTTTATACGTGAAGAAAAAATTAATTACAATCTTCTATCGGTCTTAAAATCATCAAAAAACTTTATACGTGAAGAAAAAATTAATTACAATCTTCTATCGGTCTTAAAATCATCAAAAAACTTTATGCGTCAACAATAAATTAATTACAATCTTCTATCGGTCTTAAAATCATCAAAAAACTTTATGCGTCAAGAATAAATTAATTACAATCTTCTATCGGTCTTAAAATCATCAAAAAACTTTATACGTGAAGAAAAAATTAATTACAATCTTCTATCGGTCTTAAAATCATCAAAAAACTTTATGCGTCAACAATAAATTAATTACAATCTTCTATCGGTCTTAAAATCATCAAAAAACTTTATGCGTCAAGAATAAATTAATTACAATCTTCTATCGGTCTTAAAATCATCAAAAAACTTTATGCGTCAAGAATAAATTAATTACAATCTTCTATCGGTCTTAAAATCATCAAAAAACTTTATACGTGAAGAAAAAATTAATTACAATCTTCTATCGGTCTTAAAATCATCAAAAAACTTTATGCGTCAAGAATAAATTAATTACAATCTTCTATCGGTCTTAAAATCATCAAAAAACTTTATACGTCAAGAAAAAATTAATTACAATCTTCTATCGGTCTTAAAATCATCAAAAAACTTTATGCGTCAAGAATAAATTAATTACAATCTTCTATCGGTCTTAAAATCATCAAAAAACTTTATACGTGAAGAAAAAATTAATTACAATCTTCTATCGGTCTTAAAATCATCAAAAAACTTTATGCGTCAAGAATAAATTAATTACAATCTTCTATCGGTCTTAAAATCATCAAAAAACTTTATACGTGAAGAAAAAATTAATTACAATCTTCTATCGGTCTTAAAATCATCAAAAAACTTTATGCGTCAAGAATAAATTAATTACAATCTTCTATCGGTCTTAAAATCATCAAAAAACTTTATACGTCAAGAATAAATTAATTACAATCTTCTATCGGTCTTAAAATCATCAAAAAACTTTATACGTGAAGAAAAAATTAATTACAATCTTCTATCGGTCTTAAAATCATCAAAAAACTTTATGCGTCAACAATAAATTAATTACAATCTTCTATCGGTCTTAAAATCATCAAAAAACTTTATACGTCAAGAAAAAATTAATTACAATCTTCTATCGGTCTTAAAATCATCAAAAAACTTTATACGTGAAGAAAAAATTAATTACAATCTTCTATCGGTCTTAAAATCATCAAAAAACTTTATGCGTCAACAATAAATTAATTACAATCTTCTATCGGTCTTAAAATCATCAAAAAACTTTATACGTGAAGAAAAAATTAATTACAATCTTCTATCGGTCTTAAAATCATCAAAAAACTTTATGCGTCAAGAATAAATTAATTACAATCTTCTATCGGTCTTAAAATCATCAAAAAACTTTATTCGTCAAGAATAAATTAATTACAATCTTCTATCGGTCTTAAAATCATCAAAAAACTTTATACGTCAAGAAAAAATTAATTACAATCTTCTATCGGTCTTAAAATCATCAAAAAAATTTATACGTCAAGAAAAAATTAATTACAATCTTCTATCGGTCTTAAAATCATCAAAAAACTTTATTCGTCAAGAATAAATTAATTACAATCTTCTATCGGTCTTAAAATCATCAAAAAACTTTATGCGTCAACAATAAATTAATTACAATCTTCTATCGGTCTTAAAATCATCAAAAAACTTTATACGTGAAGAAAAAATTAATTACAATCTTCTATCGGTCTTAAAACCATCAAACAAATTTATACGTCAAGAAAAAATTAATTACAATCTTCTATCGGTCTTAAAATCATCAAAAAACTTTATACGTGAAGAAAAAATTAATTCCAATCTTTTATCGGTCTCTAAAATCATCAAAAAACTTTATGCGTCAAGAATAAATTAATTACAATCTTCTATCGGTCTTAAAATCATCAAAAAACTTTTTTCGTGAAGAAAAAAATAATTACAATCCTCTATCGGTCTTAAAATCATCAAAAAACTTTATGCGTCAACAATAAATTAATTACAATCTTCTATCGGTCTTAAAATCATCAAAAAACTTTATTCGTGAAGAAAAAATTAATTACAATCTTCTATCGGTCTTAAAATCATCAAAAAACTTTATGCGTCAACAATAAATTAATTACAATCTTCTATCGGTCTTAAAATCATCAAAAAACTTTATGCGTCAAGAATAAATTAATTACAATCTTCTATCGGTCTTAAAATCATCAAAAAACTTTATACGTGAAGAAAAAATTAATTACAATCTTCTATCGGTCTTAAAATCATCAAAAAACTTTATGCGTCAACAATAAATTAATTACAATCTTCTATCGGTCTTAAAATCATCAAAAAACTTTATACGTGAAGAAAAAATTAATTACAATCTTCTATCGGTCTTAAAATCATCAAAAAACTTTATGCGTCAACAATAAATTAATTACAATCTTCTATCGGTCTTAAAATCATCAAAAAACTTTATACGTGAAGAAAAAATTAATTACAATCTTCTATCGGTCTTAAAATCATCAAAAAACTTTATACGTGAAGAAAAAATTAATTACAATCTTCTATCGGTCTTAAAATCATCAAAAAAAAATATTCGTCATGAATAAATTAATTACAATCTTCTATCGGTCTTAAAACCATCAAACAAATTTATACGTCAAGAAAAAATTAATTACAATCTTCTATCGGTCTTAAAATCATCAAAAAACTTTTTTCGTGAAGAAAAAAATAATTACAATCTTCTATCGGTCTTAAAATCATCAAAAAACTTTATGCGTCAACAATAAATTAATTACAATCTTCTATCGGTCTTAAAATCATCAAAAAACTTTATACGTCAACAATAAATTAATTACAATCTTCTATCGGTCTTAAAACCATCAAAAAAATTTATACGTCAAGAAAAAATTAATTACAATCTTCTATCGGTCTTAAAATCATCAAAAAACTTTATGCGTCAAGAATAAATTAATTACAATCTTCTATCGGTCTTAAAATCATCAAAAAACTTTATACGTGAAGAAAAAATTAATTACAATCTTCTATCGGTCTTAAAATCATCAAAAAACTTTATGCGTCAACAATAAATTAATTACAATCTTCTATCGGTCTTAAAATCATCAAAAAACTTTATACGTGAAGAAAAAATTAATTACAATCTTCTATCGGTCTTAAAATCATCAAAAAACTTTATGCGTCAACAATAAATTAATTACAATCTTCTATCGGTCTTAAAATCATCAAAAAACTTTATACGTGAAGAAATAATTAATTACAATCTTCTATCGGTCTTAAAATCATCAAAAAACTTTATGCGTCAAGAAGAAATTAATTACAATCTTCTATCGGTCTTAAAATCATCAAAAAACTTTATGCGTCAACAATAAATTAATTACAATCTTCTACCGGTCTTAAAATCATCAAAAAACTTTATTCGTGAAGAAAAACTTAATTACAATCTTCTATCGGTCTTAAAATCATCAAAAAACTTTATGCGTCAACAATAAATTAATTACAATCTTCTATCGGTCTTAAAATCATCAAAAAACTTTATACGTGAAGAAAAAATTAATTACAATCTTCTATCGGTCTTAAAATCATCGAAAACTGTATGCGTCAAAAATAAATTAATTACAATCTTCCATCGGTCTTAAAATCATCAAAAAACTTTATACCGGAAGAAAAAATTAATTACAATCTTCTATCGATCTTAAAATCATCAAAAAACTTTATGCGTCAACAATAAATTAATTACAATCTTCTATCGGCCTTAAAACCATCAAAAAACTTTATTCGTCAAGAATAAATTAATTACAATCTTCTATCGGTCTTAAAACCATCAAAAAAATTTATACGTCAAGAAAAAATTAATTACAATCTTCTATCGGTCTTAAAACCATCAAAAAACTTTATACGTGAAGAAAACATTAATTACAATCTTTTATCGGTCTTAAAATCATCAAAAAACTTTATGCGTCAACAATAAATTAATTACAATCTTCTATCGGTCTTAAAATCATCAAAAAACTTTATACCGGAAGAAAAAATTAATTACAATCTTCTATCGATCTTAAAATCATCAAAATACTTTATGCGTCAAGAATAAATTAATTACAATCTTCTATCGGTCTTAAAATCATCAAAAAACTTTATGCGTCAACAATAAATTAATTACAATCTTCTATCGGTCTTAAAACCATCAAAAAAATTTATACGTCAAGAAAAAATTAATTACAATCTTCTATCGGTCTTAAAATCATCAAAAAACTTTATGCGTCAAGAATAAATTAATTACAATCTTCTATCGGTCTTAAAATCATCAAAAAACTTTATGCGTCAACAATAAATTAATTACAATCTTCTATCGGTCTTAAAATCATCAAAAAACTTTATGCGTCAAGAAGAAATTAATTACAATCTTCTATCGGTCTTAAAATCATCAAAAAACTTTATGCGTCAACAATAAATTAATTACAATCTTCTATCGGTCTTAAAATCATCAAAAAACTTTATACGTGAAGAAATAATTAATTACAATCTTCTATCGGTCTTAAAATCATCAAAAAACTTTATGCGTCAAGAAGAAATTAATTACAATCTTCTATCGGTCTTAAAATCATCAAAAAACTTTATGCGTCAAGAATAAATTAATTACAATCTTCTATCGGTCTTAAAATCATCAAAAAACTTTATGCGTCAACAATAAATTAATTACAATCTTCTATCGGTCTTAAAATCATCAAAAAACTTTATACGTGAAGAAATAATTAATTACAATCTTCTATCGGTCTTAAAATCATCAAAAAACTTTATGCGTCAAGAAGAAATTAATTACAATCTTCTATCGGTCTTAAAATCATCAAAAAACTTTATGCGTCAACAATAAATTAATTACAATCTTCTATCGGTCTTAAAATCATCAAAAAACTTTATTCGTGAAGAAAAACTTAATTACAATCTTCTATCGGTCTTAAAATCATCAAAAAACTTTATGCGTCAAGAAGAAATTAATTACAATCTTCTATCGGTCTTAAAATCATCAAAAAACTTTATACGTGAAGAAAAAATTAATTACAATCTTCTATCGGTCTTAAAATCATCAAAAAACTTTATGCGTCAAGAATAAATTAATTACAATCTTCTATCGGTCTTAAAATCATCAAAAAACTTTATGCGTCAAGAATAAATTAATTACAATCTTCTATCGGTCTTAAAATCATCAAAAAAATTTATACGTCAAGAAAAAATTAATTACAATCTTCTATCGGTCTTAAAATCATCAAAAAACTTTATACGTGAAGAAAAAATTAATTACAATCTTCTATCGGTCTTAAAATCATCAAAAAACTTTATGCGTCAACAATAAATTAATTACAATCTTCTATCGGTCTTAAAATCATCAAAAAACTTTATGCGTCAAGAATAAATTAATTACAATCTTCTATCGGTCTTAAAATCATCAAAAAACGTTATACGTCAAGAAAAAATTAATTACAATCTTCTATCGGTCTTAAAATCATCAAAAAACTTTATGCGTCAACAATAAATTAATTACAATCTTCTATCGGTCTTAAAATCATCAAAAAACTTTATGCGTCAAGAATAAATTAATTACAATCTTCTATCGGTCTTAAAATCATCAAAAAACTTTATGCGTCAAGAATAAATTAATTACAATCTTCTATCGGTCTTAAAATCATCAAAAAACTTTATACGTGAAGAAAAAATTAATTACAATCTTCTATCGGTCTTAAAATCATCAAAAAACTTTATGCGTCAAGAATAAATTAATTACAATCTTCTATCGGTCTTAAAATCATCAAAAAACTTTATTCGTCAAGAATAAATTAATTACAATCTTCTATCGGTCTTAAAATCATCAAAAAACTTTATACGTCAAGAAAAAATTAATTACAATCTTCTATCGGTCTTAAAATCATCAAAAAACTTTATACGTGAAGAAAAAATTAATTACAATCTTCTATCGGTCTTAAAATCATCAAAAAACTTTATGCGTCAAGAATAAATTAATTACAATCTTCTATCGGTCTTAAAATCATCGAAAACTGTATGCGTCAAAAATAAATTAATTACAATCTTCCATCGGTCTTAAAATCATCAAAAAACTTTATACGTGAAGAAAAAATTAATTACAATCTTCTACCGGTCTTAAAATCATCAAAAAACTTTATGCGTCAACAATAAATTAATTACAATCTTCTATCGGTCTTAAAATCATCAAAAAACTTTATACGTGAAGTAAAATTAATTACAATCTTCTATCGGTCTTAAAATCATCAAAAAACTTTATGCGTCAACAATAAATTAATTACAATCTTCTATCGGTCTTAAAATCATCAAAAAACTTTATACGTGAAGAAAAAATTAATTACAATCTTCTATCGGTCTTAAAATCATCAAAAAACTTTATACGTCAAGAAAAAATTAATTACAATCTTCTATCGGTCTTAAAATCATCAAAAAACTTTATACGTGAAGAAAAAATTAATTACAATCTTCTATCGGTCTTAAAATCATCAAAAAACTTTATGCGTCAAGAATAAATTAATTACAATCTTCTATCGGTCTTAAAATCATCAAAAAACTTTATGCGTCAAGAATAAATTAATTACAATCTTCTATCGGTCTTAAAATCATCAAAAAACTTTATACGTGAAGAAAAAATTAATTACAATCTTCTATCGGTCTTAAAATCATCAAAAAACTTTATGCGTCAAGAATAAATTAATTACAATCTTCTATCGGTCTTAAAATCATCAAAAAACTTTATGCGTCAAGAATAAATTAATTACAATCTTCTATCGGTCTTAAAATCATCAAAAAACTTTATGCGTCAAGAATAAATTAATTACAATCTTCTATCGGTCTTAAAATCATCAAAAAACTTTATACGTGAAGAAAAAATTAATTACAATCTTCTATCGGTCTTAAAATCATCAAAAAACTTTATGCGTCAAGAATAAATTAATTACAATCTTCTATCGGTCTTAAAATCATCAAAAAACTTTATACGTCAAGAATAAATTAATTACAATCTTCTATCGGTCTTAAAATCATCAAAAAACTTTATACGTCAAGAAAAAATTAATTACAATCTTCTATCGGTCTTAAAATCATCAAAAAACTTTATACGTGAAGAAAAAATTAATTACAATCTTCTATCGGTCTTAAAATCATCAAAAAACTTTATGCGTCAACAATAAATTAATTACAATCTTCTATCGGTCTTAAAATCATCAAAAAACTTTATACGTCAAGAATAAATTAATTACAATCTTCTATCGGTCTTAAAATCATCAAAAAACTTTATACGTCAAGAAAAAATTAATTACAATCTTCTATCGGTCTTAAAATCATCAAAAAACTTTATGCGTCAAGAATAAATTAATTACAATCTTCTATCGGTCTTAAAATCATCAAAAAACTTTATGCGTCAAGAATAAATTAATTACAATCTTCTATCGGTCTTAAAATCATCAAAAAACTTTATGCGTCAAGAATAAATTAATTACAATCTTCTATCGGTCTTAAAATCATCAAAAAACTTTATACGTGAAGAAAAAATTAATTACAATCTTCTATCGGTCTTAAAATCATCAAAAAACTTTATACGTGAAGAAAAAATTAATTACAATCTTCTATCGGTCTTAAAATCATCAAAAAACTTTATGCGTCAAGAATAAATTAATTACAATCTTCTATCGGTCTTAAAATCATCAAAAAACTTTATGCGTCAAGAATAAATTAATTACAATCTTCTATCGGTCTTAAAATCATCAAAAAACTTTATACGTGAAGAAAAAATTAATTACAATCTTCTATCGGTCTTAAAATCATCAAAAAACTTTATACGTGAAGAAAAAATTAATTACAATCTTCTATCGGTCTTAAAATCATCAAAAAACTTTATGCGTCAAGAATAAATTAATTACAATCTTCTATCGGTCTTAAAATCATCAAAAAACTTTATGCGTCAAGAATAAATTAATTACAATCTTCTATCGGTCTTAAAATCATCAAAAAACTTTATACGTGAAGAAAAAATTAATTACAATCTTCTATCGGTCTTAAAATCATCAAAAAACTTTATGCGTCAAGAATAAATTAATTACAATCTTCTATCGGTCTTAAAACCATCAAAAAACTTTATTCGTCAAGAATAAATTAATTACAATCTTCTATCGGTCTTAAAACCATCAAAAAAATTTATACGTCAAGAAAAAATTAATTACAATCTTCTATCGGTCTTAAAATCATCAAAAAACTTTATACGTGAAGAAAAAATTAATTACAATCTTCAATCGGTCTTAAAATCATCAAAAAACTTTATGCGTCAACAATAAATTAATTACAATCTTCTATCGGTCTTAAAACCATCAAAAAACTTTATACATCAAGAATAAATTAATTACAATCTTCTATCGGTCTTGAAATCATCAAAAAACTTTATTCGTGAAGAATAAATTAATTACAATCTTCAATCGGTCTTAAAATCATCAAAAAACTTTATGCGTCAACAATAAATTAATTACAATCTTCCATCGGTCTTAAAATCATCAAAAAACTTTATGCGTCAAGAAAAAATTAATTACAATCTTCTATCGGTCTTAAAATCATCAAAAAACTTTATACGTGAAGAAAAAATTAATTACAATCTTCTATCGGTCTTAAAATCATCAAAAAACTTTATGCGTCAACAATAAATTAATTACAATCTTCTATCGGTCTTAAAACCATCAAAAAAATTTATACGTCAAGAAAAAATTAATTACAATCTTCTATCGGTCTTAAAATCATCAAAAAACTTTATGCGTCAAGAATAAATTAATTACAATCTTCTATCGGTCTTAAAATCATCAAAAAACTTTATTCGTCAAGAATAAATTAATTACAATCTTCTATCGGTCTTAAAACCATCAAAAAAATTTATACGTCAAGAAAAAATTAATTACAATCTTCTATCGGTCTTAAAATCATCAAAAAACTTTATACGTGAAGAAAAAATTAATTACAATCTTCTATCGGTCTTAAAATCATCAAAAAACTTTATGCGTCAACAATAAATTAATTACAATCTTCTATCGGTCTTAAAATCATCAAAAAACTTTATGCGTCAAGAATAAATTAATTACAATCTTCTATCGGTCTTAAAATCATCAAAAAACTTTATACGTCAAGAAAAAATTAATTACAATCTTCTATCGGTCTTAAAATCATCAAAAAACTTTATACGTCAAGAAAAAATTAATTACAATCTTCTATCGGTCTTAAAATCATCAAAAAACTTTATGCGTCAAGAATAAATTAATTACAATCTTCTATCGGTCTTAAAATCATCAAAAAACTTTATGCGTCAACAATAAATTAATTACAATCTTCTATCGGTCTTAAAATCATCAAAAAACTTTATACGTCAAGAAAAAATTAATTACAATCTTCTATCGGTCTTAAAATCATCAAAAAACTTTATACGTCAAGAAAAAATTAATTACAATCTTCTATCGGTCTTAAAATCATCAAAAAACTTTATACGTCAAGAAAAAATTAATTACAATCTTCTATCGGTCTTAAAATCATCAAAAAACTTTATGCGTCAACAATAAATTAATTACAATCTTCTATCGGTCTTAAAATCATCAAAAAACTTTATACATCAAGAATAAATTAATTACAATCTTCTATCGCTCTTAAAATCATCAAAAAACTTTATACGTAAAGAAAAAATTAATTACAATCTTCTATCGGTCTTAAAATCATCAAAAAACTTTATGCGTCAAGAATAAATTAATTACAATCTTCTATCGGTCTTAAAATCATCAAAAAACTTTATGCGTAAACAATAAATTAATTACAATCTTCTATCGGTCTTAAAATCATCAAAAAACTTTATGCGTCAATAAAAAATTAATTACAATCTTCTATCGGTCTTAAAATCATCAAAAAACTTTATACGTGAAGAAAAAATTAATTACAATCTTCTATCGGTCTTAAAATCATCAAAAAACTTTATGCGTCAAGAATAAATTAATTACAATCTTCTATCGGTCTTAAAATCATCAAAAAACTTTATACGTCAAGAAAAAATTAATTACAATCTTCTATCGGTCTTAAAATCATCAAAAAACTTTATGCGTCAAGAATAAATTAATTACAATCTTCTATCGGTCTTAAAATCATCAAAAAACTTTATACGTCAAGAAAAAATTAATTACAATCTTCTATCGGTCTTAAAATCATCAAAAAACTTTATGCGTCAAGAAAAAATTAATTACAATCTTCTATCGGTCTTAAAATCATCAAAAAACTTTATGCGTCAAGAATAAATTAATTACAATCTTCTATCGGTCTTAAAATCATCAAAAAACTTTATACGTGAAGAAAAAATTAATTACAATCTTCTATCGGTCTTAAAATCATCAAAAAACTTTATGCGTCAAGAATAAATTAATTACAATCTTCTATCGGTCTTAAAATCATCAAAAAACTTTATGCGTCAAGAATAAATTAATTACAATCTTCTATCGGTCTTAAAATCATCAAAAAACTTTATTCGTGAAGAAAAAATTAATTACAATCTTCTATCGGTCTTAAAATCATCAAAAAACTTTATGCGTCAAGAATAAATTAATTACAATCTTCTATCGGTCTTAAAATCATCAAAAAACTTTATGCGTCAAGAAAAAATTAATTACAATCTTCTATCGGTCTTAAAATCATCAAAAAACTTTATGCGTCAAGAATAAATTAATTACAATCTTCTATCGGTCTTAAAATCATCAAAAAACTTTATACGTGAAGAAAAAATTAATTACAATCTTCTATCGGTCTTAAAATCATCAAAAAACTTTATACGTCAAGAAAAAATTAATTACAATCTTCTATCGGTCTTAAAATCATCAAAAAACTTTATGCGTCAAGAATAAATTAATTACAATCTTCTATCGGTCTTAAAATCATCAAAAAACTTTATGCGTCAAGAATAAATTAATTACAATCTTCTATCGGTCTTAAAATCATCAAAAAACTTTATACGTCAAGAAAAAATTAATTACAATCTTCTATCGGTCTTAAAATCATCAAAAAACTTTATACGTCAAGAATAAATTAATTACAATCTTCTATCGGTCTTAAAATCATCAAAAAACTTTATGCGTCAAGAATAAATTAATTACAATCTTCTATCGGTCTTAAAATCATCAAAAAACTTTATACGTCAAGAATAAATTAATTACAATCTTCTATCGGTCTTAAAATCATCAAAAAACTTTATACGTCAAGAATAAATTAATTACAATCTTCTATCGGTCTTAAAATCATCAAAAAACTTTATGCGTCAAGAATAAATTAATTACAATCTTCTATCGGTCTTAAAATCATCAAAAAACTTTATTCGTCAAGAATAAATTAATTACAATCTTCTATCGGTCTTAAAACCATCAAAAAACTTTATACGTCAAGAAAAAATTAATTACAATCTTCTATCGGTCTTAAAATCATCGAAAACTTTATGCGTCAAAAATAAATTAATTACAATCTTCCATCGGTCTTAAAATCATCAAAAAACTTTATGCGTCAAGAATAAATTAATTACAATCTTCTATCGGTCTTAAAATCATCAAAAAACTTTATACGTGAAGAAAAAATTAATTACAATCTTCTATCGGTCTTAAAATCATCAAAAAACTTTATGCGTCAACAATAAATTAATTACAATCTTCTATCGGTCTTAAAACCATCAAAAAACTTTATTCGTCAAGAATAAATTAATTACAATCTTCTATCGGTCTTAAAACCATCAAAAAAATGTATACGTCAAAAAAAAATTAATTACAATCTTCTATCGGTCTTAAAATCATCAAAAAACTTTATGCGTCAACAATAAATTAATTACAATCTTCTATCGGTCTTAAAATCATCAAAAAACTTTATACGTCAAGAAAAAATTAATTACAATCTTCTATCGGTCTTAAAATCATCAAAAAACTTTATGCGTCAAGAATAAATTAATTACAATCTTCTATCGGTCTTAAAATCATCAAAAAACTTTATGCGTCAACAATAAATTAATTACAATCTTCTATCGGTCTTAAAATCATCAAAAAACTTTATTCGTGAAGAAAAAATTAATTACAATCTTCTATCGGTCTTAAAATCATCAAAAAACTTTATGCGTCAAGAATAAATTAATTACAATCTTCTATCGGTCTTAAAATCATCAAAAAACTTTATGCGTCAAGAAAAAATTAATTACAATCTTCTATCGGTCTTAAAATCATCAAAAAACTTTATACGTGAAGAAAAAATTAATTACAATCTTCTATCGGTCTTAAAATCATCAAAAAACTTTATGCGTCAAGAATAAATTAATTACAATCTTCTATCGGTCTTAAAATCATCAAAAAACTTTATACGTCAAGAATAAATTAATTACAATCTTCTATCGGTCTTAAAATCATCAAAAAACTTTATTCGTCAAGAATAAATTAATTACAATCTTCTATCGGTCTTAAAATCATCAAAAAACTTTATGCGTCAAGAATAAATTAATTACAATCTTCTATCGGTCTTAAAATCATCAAAAAACTTTATACGTCAAGAATAAATTAATTACAATCTTCTATCGGTCTTAAAATCATCAAAAAACTTTATGCGTCAAGAATAAATTAATTACAATCTTCTATCGGTCTTAAAATCATCAAAAAACTTTATACGTCAAGAATAAATTAATTACAATCTTCTATCGGTCTTAAAATCATCAAAAAACTTTATACGTGAAGAAATAATTAATTACAATCTTCTATCGGTCTAAAAACCATCAAAAAAATTTATACGTCAATAAAAAATTAATTACAATCTTCTATCGGTCTTAAAATCATCAAAAAACTTTATACGTGAAGAAAAAATTAATTACAATCTTCTATCGGTCTTAAAATCATCAAAAAACTTTATGCGTCAACAATAAATTAATTACAATCTTCTATCGGTCTTAAAATCATCAAAAAACTTTATGCGTCAAGAATAAATTAATTACAATCTTCTATCGGTCTTAAAATCATCAAAAAACTTTATACGTCAAGAAAAAATTAATTACAATCTTCTATCGGTCTTAAAATCATCAAAAAACTTTATACGTCAAGAAAAAATTAATTACAATCTTCTATCGGTCTTAAAATCATCAAAAAAATTTATACGTCAAGAAAAAATTAATTACAATCTTCTATCGGTCTTAAAATCATCAAAAAACTTTATGCGTCAAGAATAAATTAATTACAATCTTCTATCGGTCTTAAAATCATCAAAAAACTTTATACGTGAAGAAAAAATTAATTACAATCTTCTATCGGTCTTAAAATCATCAAAAAACTTTATGCGTCAACAATAAATTAATTACAATCTTCTATCGGTCTTAAAATCATCAAAAAACTTTATTCGTGAAGAAAAAATTAATTACAATCTTCTATCGGTCTTAAAATCATCAAAAAACTTTATGCGTCAAGAATAAATTAATTACAATCTTCTATCGGTCTTAAAATCATCAAAAAACTTTATACGTGAAGAAAAAATTAATTACAATCTTCTATCGGTCTTAAAATCATCAAAAAACTTTATGCGTCAAGAATAAATTAATTACAATCTTCTATCGGTCTTAAAATCATCAAAAAACTTTATTCGTCAAGAATAAATTAATTACAATCTTCTATCGGTCTTAAAATCATCAAAAAACTTTATACGTCAAGAAAAAATTAATTACAATCTTCTATCGGTCTTAAAATCATCAAAAAACTTTATGCGTCAAGAATAAATTAATTACAATCTTCTATCGGTCTTAAAATCATCAAAAAACTTTATGCGTCAAGAATAAATTAATTACAATCTTCTATCGGTCTTAAAATCATCAAAAAACTTTATACGTCAAGAAAAAATTAATTACAATCTTCTATCGGTCTTAAAATCATCAAAAAACTTTATGCGTCAACAATAAATTAATTACAATCTTCTATCGGTCTTAAAATCATCAAAAAACTTTATACGTCAAGAAAAAATTAATTACAATCTTCTATCGGTCTTAAAATCATCAAAAAACTTTATGCGTCAAGAATAAATTAATTACAATCTTCTATCGGTCTTAAAATCATCAAAAAACTTTATTCGTCAACAATAAATTAATTACAATCTTCTATCGGTCTTAAAATCATCAAAAAACTTTATACGTGAAGAAAAAATTAATTACAATCTTCTATCGGTCTTAAAATCATCAAAAAACTTTATGCGTCAAGAATAAATTAATTACAATCTTCTATCGGTCTTAAAATCATCAAAAAACTTTATACGTGAAGAAAAAATTAATTACAATCTTCTATCGGTCTTAAAATCATCAAAAAACTTTATGCGTCAAGAATAAATTAATTACAATCTTCTATCGGTCTTAAAATCATCAAAAAACTTTATACGTGAAGAAAAAATTAATTACAATCTTCTATCGGTCTTAAAATCATCAAAAAACTTTATTCGTGAAGAAAAAAATAATTACAATCTTCTATCGGTCTTAAAATCATCAAAAAACAATAAATTAATTACAATTTTCTATCGGTCTTAAAACCATCAAAAAACTTTATACGTGAAGAAAAAATTAATTACAATCTTTTATCGGTTTTAAAATCATCAAAAAACTTTATGCCTCAACAATAAATTAATTACAATCTTCTATCGGTCTTAAAACGATCAAAAAACTTTATTCGTCAAGAATAAATTAATTACAATCTTCTATCGGTCTTAAAATCATCGAAAACTTTATGCGTCAAAAATAAATTAATTACAATCTTCTATCGGTCTTAAAATCATCAAAAAACTTTATGCGTCAACAATAAATTAATTACAATCTTCTATCGGTCTTAAAATCATCAAAAAACTTTATACGTGAAGAAAAAATTAATTACAATCTTCTATCGGTCTTAAAATCATCAAAAAACTTTATGCGTCAACAATAAATTAATTACAATCTTCTATCGGTCTTAAAATCATCAAAAAACTTTATTCGTCAAGAATAAATTAATTACAATCTTCTATCGGTCTTAAAATCATCAAAAAACTTTATACGTGAAGAAAAAATTAATTACAATCTTCTATCGGTCTTAAAATCATCAAAAAACTTTATGCGTCAACAATAAATTAATTACAATCTTCTATCGGTCTTAAAATCATCAAAAAACTTTATTCGTCAAGAATAAATTAATTACAATCTTCTATCGGTCTTAAAATCATCAAAAAACTTTATACGTGAAGAAAAAATTAATTACAATCTTCTATCGGTCTTAAAATCATCAAAAAACTTTATGCGTCAACAATAAATTAATTACAATCTTCTATCGGTCTTAAAATCATCAAAAAACTTTATTCGTGAAGAAAAAATTAATTACAATCTTCTATCGGTCTTAAAATCATCAAAAACTTTATGCGTCAAAAATAAATTAATTACAATCTTCTATCGGTCTTAAAATCATCAAAAAACTTTATGCGTCAACAATAAATTAATTACAATCTTCTATCGGTCTTAAAATCATCAAAAAACTTTATTCGTGAAGAAAAAATTAATTACAATCTTCTATCGGTCTTAAAATCATCAAAAAACTTTATGCGTCAACAATAAATTAATTACAATCTTCTATCGGTCTTAAAATCATCAAAAAACTTTATACGTGAAGAAAAAATTAATTACAATCTTCTATCGGTCTTAAAATCATCAAAAAACAATAAATTAATTACAATCTTCTATCGGTCTTAAAACCATCAAAAAACTTTATACGTGAAGAAAAAATTAATTACAATCTTTTATCGGTTTTAAAATCATCAAAAAACTTTATGCCTCAACAATAAATTAATTACAATCTTCTATCGGTCTTAAAACGATCAAAAAACTTTATTCGTCAAGAATAAATTAATTACAATCTTCTATCGGTCTTAAAACCATAAAAAAAATTTATACGTCAAGAAAAAATTAATTACAATCTTCTATCGGTCTTAAAATCATCGAAAACTTTATGCGTCAAAAATAAATTAATTACAATCTTCCATCGGTCTTAAAATCATCAAAAAACTTTATGCGTCAAGAATAAATTAATTACAATCTTCTATCGGTCTTAAAATCATCAAAAAACTTTATACGTGAAGAAAAAATTAATTACAATCTTCTATCGGTCTTAAAATCATCAAAAAACTTTATGCGTCAACAATAAATTAATTACAATCTTCTATCGGTCTTAAAATCATCAAAAAACTTTATGCGTCAAGAATAAATTAATTACAATCTTCTATCGGTCTTAAAATCATCAAAAAACTTTATGCGTCAAGAATAAATTAATTACAATCTTCTATCGGTCTTAAAATCATCAAAAAACTTTATACGTCAAGAATAAATTAATTACAATCTTCTATCGGTCTTAAAATCATCAAAAAACTTTATGCGTCAAGAATAAATTAATTACAGTCTTCTATCGGTCTTAAAATCATCAAAAAACTTTATACGTCAAAAATAAATTCATTACAATCTTCTATCGGTCTTAAAATCATCAAAAAACTTTATACGTCAAAATAAAATTAATTACAATCTTCTATCGGTCTTAAAATCACCAAAAAACTTTATGCGTCAAGAATAAATTAATTACAATCTTCTATCGGCCTTAAAATCAACAAAAAACTTTATGCATCAAGAATAAATTAATTACAATCTTCTATCGGTCTTAAAATCATCAAAAAACTTTATGCATCAAGAATAAATTAATTACAATCTTCTATCGGTCTTAAAATCATCAAAAAACTTTATACGTCAAGAAAAAATTAATTACAATCTTCTATCGGTCTTAAAATCATCAAAAAACTTTATGCGTCAAGAATAAATTAATTACAATCTTCTATCGGTCTTAAAATCATCAAAAAACTTTATGCGTCAACAATAAATTAATTACAATCTTCTATCGGTCTTAAAATCATCAAAAAACTTTATACGTGAAGAAAAAATTAATTACAATCTTCTATCGGTCTTAAAATCATCAAAAAACTTTATGCGTCAAGAATAAATTAATTACAATCTTCTATCGGTCTTAAAATCATCAAAAAACTTTATACGTGAAGAAAAAATTAATTACAATCTTCTATCGGTCTTAAAATCATCAAAAAACTTTATGCGTCAAGAATAAATTAATTACAATCTTCTATCGGTCTTAAAATCATCAAAAAACTTTATGCGTCAACAATAAATTAATTACAATCTTCTATCGGTCTTAAAATCATCAAAAAACTTTATTCGTGAAGAAAAAATTAATTACAATCTTCTATCGGTCTTAAAATCATCAAAAAACTTTATGCGTCAACAATAAATTAATTACAATCTTCTATCGGTCTTAAAATCATCAAAAAACTTTATTCGTGAAGAAAAAATTAATTACAATCTTCTATCGGTCTTAAAATCATCAAAAAACAATAAATTAATTACAATCTTCTATCGGTCTTAAAACCATCAAAAAACTTTATACGTGAAGAAAAAATTAATTACAATCTTCTATCGGTCTTAAAATCATCAAAAAACTTTATGCGTCAACAATAAATTAATTACAATCTTCTATCGGTCTTAAAATCATCAAAAAACTTTATTCGTCAAGAATAAATTAATTACAATCTTCTATCGGTCTTAAAACCATAAAAAAAATTTATACGTCAAGAAAAAATTAATTACAATCTTCTATCGGTCTTAAAATCATCGAAAAACTTTATGCGACAAAAATAAATTAATTACAATCTTCCATCGGTCTTAAAATCATCAAAAAACTTTATGCGTCAAGAATAAATTAATTACAATCTTCTATCGGTCTTAAAATCATCAAAAAACTTTATACGTGAAGAAAAAATTAATTACAATCTTCTATCGGTCTTAAAATCATCAAAAAACTTTATGCGTCAACAATAAATTAATTACAATCTTCTATCGGTCTTAAAACCATCAAAAAACTTTATTCGTCAAGAATAAATTAATTACAATCTTCTATCGGTCTTAAAACCATAAAAAAAATTTATACGTCAAGAAAAAATTAATTACAATCTTCTATCGGTCTTAAAATCATCGAAAAACTTTATGCGACAAAAATAAATTAATTACAATCTTCCATCGGTCTTAAAATCATCAAAAAACTTCATGCGTCAACAATAAATTAATTACAATCTTCTATCGGCGTTAAAACCATCAAAAAACTTTATTCGTCAAGAATAAATTAATTACAATCTTCTGTCGGTTTTAAAATCATCAAAAAACTTTATACGTGAAGAAATAATTAATTACAATCTTCTATCGGTCTTAAAATCATCAAAAAACTTTATTCGTCAAGAATAAATTAATTACAAACTTCTATCGGTCTTAAAACCATCAAAAAACTTTATTCGTCAAGAATAAATTAATTACAATCTTCTATCGGTCTTAAAACCATCAAAAAAATTTATACGTCAAGAAAAAATTAATTACAATCTTCTATCGGTCTTAAAATCATCAAAAAACTTTATGCGTCAAGAATAAATTAATTACAATCTTCTATCGGTCTTAAAATCATCAAAAAACTTTATACGTGAAGAAAAAATTAATTACAATCTTCTATCGGTCTTAAAATCATCAAAAAACTTTATTCGTCAAGAATAAATTAATTACAATCTTCTATCGGTCTTAAAATCATCAAAAAACTTTATACGTCAAGAAAAAATTAATTACAATCTTCTATCGGTCTTAAAATCATCAAAAAACTTTATGCGTCAAGAATAAATTAATTACAATCTTCTATCGGTCTTAAAATCATCAAAAAACTTTATACGTGAAGAAAAAATTAATTACAATCTTCTATCGGTCTTAAAATCATCAAAAAACTTTATGCGTCAACAATAAATTAATTACAATCTTCTATCGGTCTTAAAATCATCAAAAAACTTTATACGTCAAGAATAAATTAATTACAATCTTCTATCGGTCTTAAAATCATCAAAAAACTTTATACGTCAAGAAAAAATTAATTACAATCTTCTATCGGTCTTAAAATCATCAAAAAACTTTATGCGTCAAGAATAAATTAATTACAATCTTCTATCGGTCTTAAAATCATCAAAAAACTTTATGCGTCAACAATAAATTAATTACAATCTTCTATCGGTCTTAAAATCATCAAAAAACTTTATTCGTGAAGAAAAAATTAATTACAATCTTCTATCGGTCTTAAAATCATCAAAAAACTTTATGCGTCAACAATAAATTAATTACAATCTTCTATCGGTCTTAAAATCATCAAAAAACTTTATACGTGAAGAAAAAATTAATTACAATCTTCTATCGGTCTTAAAATCATCAAAAAACTTTATGCGTCAACAATAAATTAATTACAATCTTCTATCGGTCTTAAAATCATCAAAAAACTTTATTCGTCAAGAATAAATTAATTACAATCTTCTATCGGTCTTAAAATCATCAAAAAACTTTATTCGTGAAGAAAAAATTAATTACAATCTTCTATCGGTCTTAAAATCATCAAAAAACTTTATTCGTCAAGAATAAATTAATTACAATCTTCTATCGGTCTTAAAATCATCAAAAAACTTTATGCGTCAACAATAAATTAATTACAATCTTCTATCGGTCTTAAAATCATCAAAAAACTTTATGCGTCAAGAATAAATTAATTACAATCTTCTATCGGTCTTAAAATCATCAAAAAACTTTATACGAGAAGAAATAATTAATTACAATCTTCTATCGGTCATAAAATCATCAAAAAACTTTATTCGTCAAGATTAAATTAATTACAATCTTCTATCGGTCTTAAAATCATCAAAAAACTTTATGCGTCAACAATAAATTAATTACAATCTTCTATCGGTCTTAAAATCATCAAAAAACTTTATTCGTCAAGAATAAATTAATTACAATCTTCTATCGGTCTTAAAATCATCAAAAAACTTTATACGTCAAGAAAAAATTAATTACAATCTTCTATCGGTCTTAAAATCATCAAAAAACTTTATGCGTCAACAATAAATTAATTACAATCTTCTATCGGTCTTAAAATCATCAAAAAACTTTATGCGTCAAGAATAAATTAATTACAATCTTCTATCGGTCTTAAAATCATCAAAAAACTTTATGCGTCAAGAATAAATTAATTACAATCTTCTATCGGTCTTAAAATCATCAAAAAACTTTATACGTGAAGAAATAATTAATTACAATCTTCTATCGGTCTTAAAATCATCAAAAAACTTTATTCGTCAAGAATAAATTAATTACAATCTTCTATCGGTCTTAAAATCATCAAAAAACTTTATACGTCAAGAAAAAATTAATTACAATCTTCTATCGGTCTTAAAATCATCAAAAAACTTTATGCGTCAAGAATAAATTAATTACAATCTTCTATCGGTCTTAAAATCATCAAAAAACTTTATACGTCAAGAATAAATTAATTACAATCTTCTATCGGTCTTAAAATCATCAAAAAACTTTATACGTGAAGAAAAAATTAATTACAACCTTCTATCGGTCTTAAAATCATCAAAAAACTTTATGCGTCAAGAATAAATTAATTACAATCTTCTATTGGTCTATTCATTAAACACAAATAAGTGTATTTGTATTGTATTTGTAGTTATTTCAACAAACGGGCATTATAATGCCCAATAGTAACAAACATTATAATCTGTTCGGTACATGGTGCCTCTGTATAAAATAATATTGATATTTATAACAAAGATAAAGACAATAAAAGTAAAACAAAGTATTACAAAATAATATTTCAAATATAAAATTCAAGGGCTTTGCCACTTCTTTTTCTTCACTTCAAATTATTATAAAAGTTAATAAAATATAAAAAATTAAAACTATTTCAATTTTATAACACACTCCTGAAGAGCAACCCAAGTGGTCCGAAACGTCGCGTCGATCATTCAGTCTTATGTATTTTTATTTTTTTAATTTTAAATAATTTTTAAGGTTATATTTTTAAAGTTGTTTTAATACATTTTATATATTTACAAAAACAAATATTTTTATATTTTATTTACTTTTGTAATAATTTAAAGTCAAGAAAAAGAAGTGGTAAATCAAACCTATCTTAAAACCCCGCGAATAAAATTTCTTTATTTTCTATTAATTTTTTTATTTGGATTCTCGGCTCGAAAACCTTTAAATTAAAATAACAGAAAATTAATGAAACAAAAATAAAAATAACTAAAATAAATATAAAATATACTTGGGAATAAAAGAATATAATTTTCATTTCAGTAGATTAGAACTTATTAGAAATTGAAGATAAATACATTCCTCTGGGAAAATCGACAATTTTACATAGATCCATTTGTACCCAGACAGAAACAGAAGAAAGAAAAAGAATTATTGAAAAAAATATGGAAATTTGTGTAATAACAAACTTATTTTGTTACTTCAAAAATATTTTTTTTTCTCTAATCAAGACACAAAATTAAAATTTCGCGAAATCCATACCTTCAATTATTAAAGAGAGTATGAGAAACAAAACAATAACATAGAATTATTAAAAAATATTGCAATTTTTTTTAAAAAGATTCATTTTTTACTTTATTAACAAATATCGAAATTTGCTAAAAGTATAAATGAATTCCTTTACCGTACCCCTAATTAAATTATCTTGTCTTCTTAAACCTATTTTTAGCATTTCGACGTTAAAAGTATAAGTGAATTCCTTTGCGGCACCTGTACTCAAATTATCTTGTCTTTTCGAACTTACCTCTAGCCTTACGGTCTAAAAGTCCGAAGAATCCCTGTATGGCATTCGTAATAAAGTTTTTTTTCTTTTTAAATTTATTCAAAGCTTTTAGGTTTGAAACGTATAACCTAATTCCTTTACCGCCCCCCTAATCCTAATAATATTACATGTTTTATTCTGTTTCGATGTTTGAAAATTAATTTGTACTACAAGTCCAACGTTATTATATGCTTATTATTTTATTTTATAATAACGCGGCCAAAAATGACAATTTTCATTTCGAAACTTTTTACTCATCAAAAATTCAATTTAGAAACGGAAATTTTTAATGCGAGTAATTTTGTCAATTTTACACACCGATACGTAGGAATAATTACGAAATTTGTATACAATCACAATTAAAATTAATTTTCGAAGATTGAATGAAGTGTAGAAATGAAAATCTTAAGAAATCAACGCAAACACATGAAATAATGTGAGAATTGTAATTATTGTATTAATTAACACCAATCTTCAAAAAGCGAAGTGAGTTTTAAAACAACAAATGTAAATTTTCGCTATGTAATGACATTTTGAGCACCGTTACTTAAGTATAATTGTACAAAATGTTGGAATTGTACTACAAATTAATTTTCGAAGACCGAAGTAGGTTTAGAAATGAAAATGATTAATGCCAGCAATTTCTTAATTTTTAGACACCCTAATGTAGGCAAAAACATGAAATATTTGTAGCATTGGGGGTACGGTAAAGGAATTCAATTAGACTTTTGAAACCGAAAAGCTAAAAGTAGGTTACAAAGACAAGAAAATTAAATTACGCATAACGTAAAGAGATTATTAATTTGTACTTTTGAGACCGTAAGGCCACAGGTTAGTTTAAAAACACAAGATGATTGAAGTATAGGGACTGCAAAGGAATTAATTTATACTTTTAACACTGAATAGCAAAAAGTAGATTCAAAAAGTAAAATTCTTTTTTTAATTTTGCTTTAAGTAACCGAAGACAAGAAAATTCAGCCAAAAATTACAAAATTACTTTTTAACATCCTCAAATCCAGTATCACTCCAGCCAATATCTTGTAGCATGATTAATTCATCCATGTAATTTTCTTTTATTATTAGAGATTTCCTTAAGAATGCAATTTTCTTCCTTTCATTAGAATCGTCATTCAGTCTTCTTTACATAAGGGACGTTGGAAAACATTTTTGAATGACATTTAACAGAAGCATCTCAAGAATTCCAAAACGTTATGTTGGATAAATACTTGCATCAATTTCTAACATTATATATTGAAACAAAATTAGAAATAACTTAACAAAATATAAGATTTTCTCGCTAGCAGGTAAGAATTGAAATAAATGCTAAGGATTTTTAGTAGCCGGAATAAAAGTGCTTCTTCTACTTGAAGTTACTAAGTCGTACGGAAGATAATTAATTTCATTCTCTTTAATTATTAATTTCAAATATCCACAAACATTTTAATAAAAATATAATTATAAAGTATAAGTCTAAATTCTTATGTAATAACTAATCAATCTTCCGAGATTGAAATAAATTAAATGTAATAATATGAAAAATAATTAAACTATGTAAAATTGTAGTTTTCAGAATTCAGCGGTGAATTTAAATTCACGACCGCGCGGGAAATTATGAAGAAGCACCGTCAGCAAACGCAGGGTAGACTTCGGACCGGAGTACATTTAACGTCCTTGGAAGGGTTGGCAGATTATGTAACATCACCGGAGTTGCCCGAGTCGGTGTTGAGGAATATGACTGGCCTATGTCTGAATGCCATGAAGTATTAAACACCGAACGGACATACTGTGCTGATGTTTCATAATGAAACTCACACGACAGCCATGCTGGTATCATCAGAATGGCTATTTATTGATGGGGCTTTTAACACAATTCCCCAACAGTTGAATGGTCTCCATCAGATGGTGACAGTCATGGCTGCGAAAGGGAGGAAAGTAAGTAATCCATTACATTTAATAATAACAACAGAATAATATTATTCTAATAGTATCAGCTATAATAACTAACCCAATTATTGTTTTTAGTCGATTGTCATTTAGGGTGTATGACAAATGTCCGAACCAAAAATTGTTCGACCGTATATGTTAAATAGGAAAACAAAAAGTTCGAATGGCTAAATTATCGTGGTCGAACATTTTTTCGTTCGAACATTTGTCTTATACCCGTCATGTACTTTTTCAAATATTTCGCCCAATTATTAATACACGATAGTAATAGTTTTATTTTATTTTTAAATTTTATTTCAGTTTTACAATAATCTAATATTTTCAAATAACATTTTCAGGTCATACCCTTCCTATGGATGTTAATAGGTACGAAGTCGACAACGGAATACGAGAGTGCATTGCGCCACTTCTTTTCAAAATCCGCACCTTCTTTTGTGCCGAAGCACATGATGTGCGATTTTGAACTGGGGTTGCGCAATGCACTCCAAAACATCTGGCCGACTGCGTTGCTGCATGGGTGCTTCTTTCATCATGTGTAAGTAAATATGATTTTCTTATTTATTATTCATGTTTTTGAAATTACACTAATTTGAATTTTTATTTCTATTTTATTATAGGCCCTACGCAAACACGCCAAAAACAAAAAACATGGCCTGGCGGCGTTTTTGGAGTTAAAGGAGCACACCGAAGTGCTCCATAAATTTATGGGGCTAGCCTTATTGCCGCCAGCTAGGATAGACGAGGGACTAGATGCTTTGGTTGCATCTCTACCAAAAGAAATCCATTGCATCTGGGAAAGCTTTATCAGCTATTACCGGAAGCAATGGATTCGATTGGTGAAGCCACGTTCATTCATCGTCTTTGGACTGGAACATCGCACCAACAACGCCTAAGAATCATACCATCATATTCTAGGCGTTGTTGTGAAGGCAAATCCAACGGTGGACCAGTTCTTAGGTAAATAAATTATTTATTTTATTGTATGTACAGTCAATGAATTAACATTTGTTTACATGCATTCCAGACAAGCTGAAGAATGTGGTTTTCGGGGATGCAAACCTTAAGCGATTGCAGCAGAAAATGAGCCCGGAAAAGACCCGATTGTCACCTTTACAAGTTATAAAAGAGGAGTCGATCAAGTTATTCTGGAACGTCTCAAAAAGCCAAAGCCCAGTTATAAAACTGGTGGAAATGGCGTCCCAATTAATTGGGTTCAATTGGGACAAACTTGAGGGTAATATTAATATACTAATTCTTAGCAGACTGCTATTTTCATATTATGTGTTACTGAAACTTACGTATACAAAATTCTTTTCAGCGTTCACGGAACAACTTGACGACCTCCTGACTCAATTGGCGTCTTCTCCGTCCTCAGATTCTGCTGCTGCTGGCCCTTCGTCATCCAGCTGGTATTGCTGTTTTTAAACCTAATTACAAACTACAACTTATCAACTAACTTAACCCTAAAATTTCATCGCGATTTTACAATGATTTACTTAATATATATTTCTTGCCTCTTAAGTGTTATAGGTGTCTTCATTTGTATTGTTTAATATCCAAGTCTTAATTAATCTCTTATTTATATTTTTGGTTGTACATAGCTCTTTTAAGTCTTCACTCAATAAATTATATAATTTACACGCCATATAATCGTAACATTTTTGACCAACTTTTTTTTCGGTATTTCTACTAGTTTTCTTCTCGTATTTGTAATGTTATTTCTATTTTTATTGTTTAGTTCCTCGTACATAAAAATTGATAGCTTTTTCATAATAAAATTGCCTTATATTCTAAAGGTTTTCTTCTTTCATTACTACACTTACTGAGTCTCGCATTCTTTTATTGTACATTATTTTTATTACTTTTTATTACTATTTTTATTTCATAATATTACTATAAATTCCCCCCATGCCAATATTCCATATGTCGCGGAAGATATGAAAAGAGCATAGTATAATGTTTTCATTTGATTTATATTTAGTAATTTTTTTAATTTCCGAAATGCAAAGAGTAAGTACCTTGTTTTTTTCAATATTTGTTTCGTGTTCTCATCCCATCCTATACACTCATCTATATACACGCCAAAATTTGTATACTTTACTCTTCTTACATCTTCACAGCCACATTGGTCATTTTTTGTACACTTAAGACTATGTATCATTATATTTACAGATTTTGGTATACTATCTTTATAATTCCCAAATGTTATAAAAGTTATTTTTTTTTACATTTAGTTATAGTTTGTTTATAATTAACCAATTTGCTACAATATTCATTTCGGTATTAGCTTTAAGTGTTGTGTCTTTCCACGTTTTACCAGAACATTATATTACTGTATCATCTGCGAATGCTATTATTTCACCATTTGTAAGTGTAGTGAGCAAATCGTTAATATAAATATTAAACAAGATAGGACCCAAAACTGTACCTTGTGGCACTCCACATTTGACATATTCCGTATCATCCTTACAATCGTTTATCTTAACAATTTGCTGCCTATCTTATAAATAATTCTTTAAGAGCTTATACATATGTCCTCTGATACCAAGATGATATATTTTTTGTAATAGTATGTCATGGTTAACTGTATCAAAGGTGTTTTAATTTTTTATATTTTATTAACTTGTATAATAATTTTAAGTGAAGAAAAAGAAGTGGCAAAGCCCTTGAATTTTATATTTGAAATATTATTTGTGTTTGGTGAATAAAGTTTATTGTTGATTTCAAGACGGATAGAAGATTGTAATTAATTTATTTTTGACGACTAAAGTTTTTTGTTCATTTTAACACCTGCAGAAAATTGTAATGAATTTATTTTTGACGACTAAAGTTTTTTGTTCATTTTAAGACCTGCAGAAGATTCTATTGAATTTATTTTTGACGTGTAAAGTTTTTTGATGATTTTAAGACCGATAGATGATTATAATTAATTTATTCTTGACGTATAAAGTTTTTTGATGCTTTTAAGACCGATAGAAGATTGTAATTAATTTATTTTTTACGATGAAAGTTTTTTAGGAGATTATAATGAACTTATTTTTGACCAGTAAAGTTTTTTGTTAATTTTAAGACCTGCAGAAAATTGTAATGAATTTATTTTTGACGACTAAAGTTTTTTCATGATTTTATGACCGATAGAAGATTTTAATTAATTTATTTTTGACGTATGAAGTTTTTGCTTTATTGATTATCGAAGAACAGCACGGCTTTGTAAAGGGTAAATCAACAGTAACGAATTTGCTTCTGTATACGGATTACATCACCAGAGCACTGGAGAGCTCCAGGCAAGTTGATTCAATCTGCCTGGATTTCTTCAAAGCTTTCGACTCTATTGACCATGGTCTACTGCTTCGTAAGCTTTTTGATTTGGGCATTAGAGGGAATATTCTTAAATGGACTGCTTCATTTATATTGGATAGAGAGCAATTCGTCAGAGTGAATAGTATAATTTCTGACTCCTTTGTAGCCATATCTGGCGTTCCTCAAGGTTCACACCTTGGACCACTTTTATTTATATTATTTATCAACGATATCGTTTTTTCAGCTTCCGGTTGCAAGATGTTGATATATGGTGATGATATAAAAATCTATTCAATCAACTCACATGAAGAAGCTTCATTGTTACAAGATACTTTAAGCTCTCTAGAAGTCTGGGTACAGAATAATAGGTTATACTTAAATATAAAAAATGCAAGAGTATTTCTTTTTATCGCGGTAATAAGCCAACAGTATTTATGTATTCTATTGGTGGGCAATCACTCGAAGCTGTCTCTACTATTAAGGATTTAAGAGTCATTTTCGACAGCTCTCTTAAGTTCTCTGCTCACATAAATTTGGTTGATATTAAGTCTCGGTCTATGTTAGGATTCTTAAAGAGAACTACTAAGAACTTTAAAAATGTCGACACTATTATTCACTTATATCGCAGTATAATTTTGCCAAATCTTTTTTATTGCTCGTCAATCTGATCACCCTATACAGCACAAGAAATTTCTCATCTGGAATCGGTTCAGCGCAATTTAATTAGATCTTTCCTTCAAATCTGGTTGCCCAATGCATATTTTTGACCACGATTATCAACATCATGCAACCGCTTTCAATCTCCCTACTGTAAAATCCTTACACAGTTACCATGATTTACTTTTGGCCTATAATATTGTCAATTTAACTCCTAGTCCCGTTATATTTAATTTATTTCAACATCGAGTAGTCTCACATAGCCTATGCTCTTTTAGACCTGTCAGCGAGGATCTCCATAAAACTAATTACGGCTTTTTCTCGACTATTCCGAGAGTTAAAAGAGAATGGAATATGTTACCGCACAATGTACACAGCTTAGATTTACTTCCGTTCAACTCGACAATAAGAAGACTTTCTTCAACTTTTAGTTTAAAATTTGTTTTCCTGTTTAATTAGCTTTAATCTTAAAATTAATTATTATATATTATACAAAAGTTTCGTTATTTTTTGTTATCGTCATAACTTGTACAGATTTAGTGCCACGCGGCACGTTTTTGTAAAAGGCACATCTGTGCCGTTGATCTCAATAAATAAATAAATAAATAAAGTTGTAGTGAATTTATTTTTGACGTGTAAAGTTTTTTGTTCATTTTAAGACCTGCAGAAGATTGTAATGAATTTATTTTTGACGTATAAAGTTTTTTGATGATTTTAAGACCGATAGAAGATTATAATGAATTTATTTTTGACGTGTAAAGTTTTTTGATGATTTTAAGACCGATAGAAGATTGTAATTAATTTATTTTTGACGTGTGAAGTTTTTTGTTCATTTTAAGACCTGCAGAAGATTGTAATGAATTTATTTTTGACGTATAAAGTTTTTTGATGATTTTAAGACCGATAGAAGATTGTAATTAATTTATTTTTGACGATGAAAGTGTTTTGTTGATTTGAAGAGTGATAGGAGATTATAATTAGTTTTGATTAGTGTCAGGTCCGTTAAGAACTTTACTCACCGGAGGGGCGAATTCATGTATCATGTTAACAGGTTGGCAGCTCAACCACTTTCTTCTATGCTGGCTGAACCAATTCACCAGGGGAACGAAGTATAGAAATTGAAACATTAATTGACTAGACAGAGGCTGCTTTGGGTGAAACGATGCCTCCAAATCAGACTTGGGCAACAGATTATCGATCAATCACATGAAAATAAGGTAAAGATATAAGTAATTGATTTAGGGCAGGAAATTCTTTAAAAAATTAAACACTCAAACGGATGCTAAACCATTTGTAATCTTTGTTTATGGAAGGAATGATATACAATTTTTTACAGACACTTACTTGAAAAATCCAATTTTGTAGCACTCCGCCTTAGCGTCTAGAGTGTCTTGACGTATACGTACAGGGAACTGACGAAACTCTCAAATCGATTATGGACAGAGTTCCCTTGCTCTTTCTTACCTCATCATTTGTGTGCCACGTTAGTAGTTGAAATGTAAGACCATCTTCTGTGCAACTCGATCTATTGCAAAATCCGTATCGCTTTGTGTCCCATCGTCAAATTATGTAAACCAGTCCCTTTTCTGGAGCTGGAGCTTGGTTTATTGGTAGCAGGATCTCCCTTTCAAAAAGAAATAACCCACCAAGCATCACTACTTTTTTAAATAAATATATTTTAGTTTAATTTAATTGTTTTTATACTAACCTGACCAGCACGTCATCATCAATAGATTTGTAGATCATCTCCTGGGAATCGGAGTTGTCAGGCTAGGTTATGTCAGGCAGGCAAATGAGGTCACACACACAGATAAACTAAGCTCTCAGGTTCACGTGTGGGTAGCGTAGTAAACCCAAAAATTATGAATGAAATGGGCGATGTTGGCACCATCTTTTGTGTAATATATAAACTCGTTCATAAACGACTACTTTATAAACCATGAAACAGTAGATGGGCAGGCGTTTTTCGATTTCGGCCCGGGTGAACTTACCCTTTCTCCATTTGAGCGGTTCTACTCGCGTCGCGGATTACTCAGCAAAATGTCCAGCGATAGTGGTACAAATTTCAAGGGTGCCGCTAAGGAATAGCTCAAAATTCCAGGATCGCTTGATTGATGAGGGTGTTGAATGGAGGTTCATTCCGCCGCCCGCACCTCGTCATGGTGGATTGTGAGAGGCTGCAGGGCGCTCGATGAAACATCATCTCAGGCGAGTTCTGGAGTTCCACACACCTACATACGAGGATTTGTGTATGCTACTGTTCCGTATCGAAGCGTGCTTAAACTCACGGCCGCTTGCTCCGCTTTTCGATGACGCCGAAAGTCTCGACGTCTTAACGCCAGCACATTTTCTTATCGACGGACCCTTGTTAGCTGCACCTGCTCCGTTCACGGTCGATTACGCGATATCGCTTACTACGCGCTGGAAACTGGTCCAACAACTCTTAGAACGATTTTGGACGAGCTGGATTCGTGACTACCCGAAACCTGGTCAAATTGTATTGGTTCGCAACGATCAGCTCCCACCGGCGAATTGGGAAATATTGCGGATTACCGAATACCATCCTGGGCATTTTACTTTCACTGTAATCCTGGCAGGATTGCCAAATATTCGCTTTGGATCGTACACGCAGTAATAGTATGTTGCGATCCGTTGATGCGGGGTCCAGGTCACAGGGAAATCAGGATGATGCACCAGCTTGCGGATAAACCAACGAAAATCCGTTTACTCTCTTAATAGTATAATTCTTTATTACCATTGATGATAGATTAACGCGGCCGGCAAGTCTTCGCACCGCGTTTCTGGATAAAGACGACTCACACCTTAAAGAATTAAATATAAAAAATTACTTAAAATTACTATTGGTGAAAGGTTGTCACCGATCGCGGCGAATAAATTCAACTGCACGGATGCTGCGAATTTCAGCGGAGCGGTTGCTCAAGGGGTACGGCGCAGCTGTCCGAAGTGCCATTTGTCCGAATCCGGAAAAACCAATATGGCGGTTACGGATCCGTAATACAAAATTTCTTCCGTCTACAGCGCCATCTGTCCGATTCGTCAACTGTTCGACGCGTCAATTGTCCGAATCGGAATATTTAATATGGCGGTTCGCAGGTTGCGCGCGATTGGCGGAGCCGAGCGCCGGCGGAAAATCTACAGTCCTTGCGTGTTAATGCTTCGAGTAAATAACTGTGGCTAGCAGTTTATCAGCCGCTTTGTGGCCTATCATATGTAAAGGGTTGTAGTAGCCGAGTTGTTAAAGCGTTCGACTTATGAATATAACTTTTGTAGTTCGCGTACTCGCAGATGCTTTTTTTATTTATTTTTTTTTTATTTTTATTATTATGAATTTATTGTAATTTCTTAAATGCGATTCAAATTATTTATTGTGTATTTTTTAAAGGAATTTTTAATTTTTTAAATATACTTTTTAATCTAATTTAAGTTATTTTTTGTACCTTATTTTGTCGAATATGACGTTAAATAAAAATCAAACGTGTTTTCTCTACTTTTATTAATACGAATCATTATTATTAATTACAGGAATGATTAGATAACACGTTTTATAAATTAGTTGTATTAAATAAATAAATTTCTAAAGTTAGGAAGATATCGCCAAAGTGTTTTTAATTCTTCCTCTCCGCCAAAAATCAAATTAATATGTCACAATACTTTTTACGTAAATAAAATAGTAGCTTATGTTATGCAAAAGATCTGTAACTAATTCAATCATACCCATCCATTTTCAAATACTTGGAATGTTGTTTTTACTAATTCTAATTTTATGAAGCTTTAAATAATGCTCAAATATAATTAAAAATAAAAAATTCTACGAAAACGATATTATGAAAGTAATAATTAAAATATAACACATCGTCTAAACTAGCAGTATTAAATACATAATTTTCTAAATTTGAAAAATTTTGCCACAGTTTTTCACTTCTTATTTATCCGCCAAAAATGAAATTAATGCGTAATATTATTTTTTCCGATTGAATGTAGTACCTAATATTACGCGAAATGATCTGTAATTATAATGCAATTATACCAATTCAATGCTCATTATTTGGAATGTTGTTACTAAATATTTTGTATTTAGCTTTAAAAATATGCTAAAAAATAATAAAAATTTAAAAAAATGTTCTGTAAAAATAATAATGAAAAGATAATACATTGTTTAAACTATCAGTAATAAACAAAATCATTTTCTAAAGTTAAGAAAATATTGAGACAAGGTTTTCATATCTTATTTATTCGCCATAATCAAATTAATAAATATATAATATGAGTGCGGCAGCAGTTTATCGACGGCTTTGCGACATGAATTTTTAACAAGTTCGTTTAGTCGACTGGTTAGAGTGCTTGCCTTCCGTGTATGATATTTGAAGATCGCGTACTGGCAAGTGCATGTTTTTTTTTTCTTTTGTTATTAATTTTATTATTATGTTAATATTATAATTTATTAAATGTCGTTTAAATTATTTATTATATTGTTTTTAAAATATTGTAATATTTTAATGAAATTTTAAGTCTTGAAATATATTTTTTTCACGTAATTATGATCTATTTTTTGTAACTTATTTTGGTTACATTTCTATTTGTGAGAATCATTATTATCAGCGACAGGCATTACTATATAATACATTTTCTAAATTAGTAGTAATAAATAAATAATTTTCTACAGGTAGGAAAAAATCGCCAAAATATTTGTACCTCTTCTTTATCCGCCAAAAATCAAATTAATATGTAATAATATATTTTACGTATATAAAATAGCAGATTATGTTATCGAAAATTATCTGAAACTAATACGTTCTTACTTATTCAATGTCCATTACTTGGAACGTTGTTTTTACAAATCTTGGTTATGAAGCTTTAAAAATATTCTGAAAAATAATAAATATTAAAGAAACGATTTTGTAAAAATTGCGGAAATAAGTGCTTTTTTTTTATTTCCGAACATTATCGGTCAGTTCTCAATTAATGTCTGTGGTATTTTGTAGAAAAACGTCTATAGTACTTAGAATTGCCCTTACAAATCCCAAATTTTGATAAATCGATTTAGTCATTTTTTATTTACTGATCGGTCAAGCACTTTATAGAACCCCTTTAAGGAGGATATAAATCCACACAACGATAACACAGAAAATTACGCTTAACATTGTAAATAAAAAAAATTATAAATATTTAAAACAAAACTATAAAATATATAAAATTACGTGAAAAAAATATATTTCAAGACTTAAAATTTCATTAAAATAATACAATATTTTAAAAACAATATAATAAATAATTTAAATAACATTTAATAAATTATAATATTAACATAATAATAAAATTAATAACAAAAGAAAAAAAAACATGCACTTGCCAGTACGCGATCTTCAAACATCATACACGGAAGACAAGCACTCTAACCAGTCGACTAAACGAACTTGTTAAAAATTCATGTCGCAAAGCCGTCGAAAAATTGCTGCCGCACTCATATTATATATTAATTAATTTTATTATGGCGCATAAATAAGAAATAAAAACCTTGTCTCAATATTTTCCAAACTTTAGAAAATGATTTTGTTTATTACTGATAGTTTAAACAATGTATTATCTTTTCATTATTATTTTTACAGAACATTTTTTTAAATTTTTATTATTTTTTAGCATATTTTTAAAGCTAAATACAAAATATTTAGTAACAACATTCCAAATAATGAGCATTGAATTGGTATAATTGCATTATAATTACAGATCATTTCGCGTAATATTAGGTACTACATTCAATCGGAAAAAATAATATTACGCATTAATTTCATTTTTGGCGGATAAATAAGAAGTGAAAAAACTGTGGCAAAATTTTTCCAAGTTTAGAAAATTATGTATTTAATACTGCTAGTTTAGCCGATGTGTTGTATTTTTATTATTACTTTCATAATATCGTTTTCGTAGAATTTTTTAATTTTAATTATATTTGAGGATTATTTAAAGCTTCATAAAATTAGAATAATAAAAACAACATTCCAAGTATTTGAAAATGGATGAGTATGATTGAATTAGTTACAGATCTTTTGCATAACATAAGCTACTATTTTATTTACGTAAAAAGTATTGTGACATATTAATTTGATTTTTGGCGGAGAGGAAGAATTAAAAACATTTTGGCGATATCTTCCTAACTTTAGAAATTTATTTATTTAATACAACTAATTTTTAAAACGTGTTATCTAATCATTCCTGTGATTAATAATAATGATTCGTATTAATAAAAGTAGAGAAAACACGTTTCAGTTTTATTTAACGTCATATTCGACAAAATAAGGTACAAAAAATGACTTAAATTAGATTAAAAAGTATATTTAAAAAATTAAAAATTCCTTTAAAAAATACACAATAAATAATTTGAATAGCATTTAAGAAATTACAATAAATTCATAATAATAAAAATAAAAAAAAAAATAAATAAAGCATCTGCGAGTACGCGAACTACAAAAGTTATATTCATAAGTCGAACGCTTTAACCACTCGGCTACTACAACCCTTTACATATGATTGGCCGCAAAGCGGCTGATAAACTGCTAGCCGCAGTTATTTATTCGAAACATTAACACGCAAGGACATATTAAATATTCCGATTCGGACAATTGACGCGTTGAACAGTTGACGAATCGAACAGATGGCGCTGTAGACGGAAGAAATTTTGTATTACGGATCCGTAATCGCCATATTGGTTTTTCCGATTCGGACAAGTGGCACTTCGGACAGCTGCGCCGTACCCTGCTCAAGGGCTAAGCGGCCGTTCGCGACGGTGCGAAGTACACGTCGCGAAGGTAAAGCGAAGATTGTTCATTTTTTTCCGGGATCGCGTGTTCCAGAGGAAGGTGTACTTCGCCGGAAATTGACACTTACGACGGTATTAATGATAATTACAAGGGTCACAACGCGCGCAGTTTGAACGTGATTTGTGCGCTTCAGGTCACAAAGTAGTACCGGACTTGGCGCGAAGAGTTTCGCACGTCACCCGACAGATAGCGGGGCGATGTCGGTTTCGGACCCAGTAGGGCAATCGATATTATCGCGCATAAATCAACTGTGAATTTCGAAGAATAGATGATTTTTCTTGTTCTTAGAAATACAGTGTCAGTTCTCAACAAATGATGAAAAATCGATTAAATTTTTAATTTACATTTTTTAGTGTAGATTAATACCTTATCGGCTGAGTCCTATGGCCTGAAGCTTTTATGAGGTAAGAAATTAGGCCTTGCTTAAGAGATTTGTATCATAAAAGAAAAATAAAGAGTTAATTTTATTAAATAAATGCGGTTATTGACATACCTGTCTCTCCCATCATACTTTTATCAACATCTGATATTGACATACACTGCCGTGCAAAAGTCTTTGGACACTTAATTTTTCGTATATGATAAGCAAAAAACGTAAGAAATATTTGATTTAAAGCTCTGAATATTAACGGAAGCAGGTGATAGCAGCTTTTGAAATAATCTGAATATGTTTTGACTACAGCAGTAACAATGCGCTATGTTAAATGTCGTTTTAGACTTATATGTCTCAAAGGTTGGGTTGGTTCTTTTTCCAAAATCATCCACAGGAAAACTTGTGGATGATTTTGGAAGAAGAATGGAACCAACTCGACAAGCAAAAATTCGAAAATCTCATCAACAGAATGCCTCGCATCGTGAAAGCCGTACTGAAAGCGAAAGGTGGGTTTTTCGATGAAAAGAAAGTTTGATGTAATTTACTCCGTGTCCCATTTAATTGCTATATATTGGTGTTGAATGTGTGTTTTCTATAATAAACAAGTTCACAACTGTATTTTTGGGAAATATTCATTCGTTCAGAAAAGAATATGGCGACGAAAACCTTAAATAATCTGGTGTCCAAAGACTTTTGCACGGTAGTGTATCAGAATCATATAAGCGACTAACTAAAGTCATCGTTGGCCCTAAAAAATATTTACTGTCATTTATTTGTTGATATTCGATAATTCGTAGAATTTATATTAATAACTTTTACTATTAATGAAACTATTTGTCAGATAAAAAAATTAATTTAAACAATCCCTGATAGCCAAATTAAAAATGTCCATAAAATGACTTCATATCCCTGTAAACACCGAAAGTAATAGTAATATAAAATCTATATTATTGGCCAAAATTTATTGGCTGGTTTTCAGCAAACTAAAAGCAAGGCAGTCCGGGCGCAAAATTAGGGATGAGGCCTGATTCATATGTGTGAGTATGTATATGTGCTTTCATACTTAACGTCACATCACAGTCAAAGTTGACCTGTCAAAATAAATAAAAAGTAACAATCACAATTTACACTTCTTAGATGTTGCATTTGTTGTTAAATTTTTAGATTACCTACTTTGCAGTGAAATGTGTTCAAAAGAAAGTTGTCAATAATAGATTATTAGGATGTATCGGGTTATAGGAAATTGGTACTTCAGATTGATAGATTAACGTCAGCTCTTAGTTTGCATTGTTTGCGTTAACCTGTCAAAATGGTATAAAACCTCATACTCACACTTGGCAGATAGGATATAGGATTGAGGGGCGAAGAATGCAGTAACTGTGATATGTACAAGCTAGGAAGCATCTTTAAATTTTCATGCGTTTACGGCAGAAAATCGGGTACCTAATTAATGCTGTAATTCTTGGGTGCAGTATATGGGGGCCCGATTGATATCTGTGAATGTGTATATCTACTTTCAGACTTACACATACATGCACACCTAGTATGAAATGTAAACAAGTTGCCCTGGATGACATTATCTGTAGCTGGACTGGAATGATAGCAGACGAGGATGCTGTCTCTGTTACTTCTAGCGTCAACTATTCCCGGATAATGAATTCTCTGTTCTCCAGCTGCGAATATTCAAAGTCAGGTTAGCTCCAAAAATGTATACATATAATTCGTAAAAATCAGTTCACTATTCTCTCTTGGCTGAACAACACCTGTCACTGTTCAATCGATTGTTCTTTCGGTTTGATTGATCAATTTTGACTAATTCGGTTGCATTTTGTGTTATTTTTGTGTTTTTGTTAAATGTGGGTGCAATTTTGTTGAACTCAGTGAACCTTTTGTGAATTTGCATTGGAAAGTGTCGCAATTTTATTTATTTCTTAAATTGCTCATTTCGGTTAACCGTTGAATCGTCTGAAATTCGTATCTTTATGTGTCATTATTGTCAAGTGCTGCAAGTTTGTGTATATTCCACACACGGATATAGGGCTGAATACGCTGCTTCTTCGGCGCACCGATTTTGGGCGAAATATTACTATTGCCCCTTCTACTTAATCAGCACTGGCTAATGCATTCTACAGCTGTACACCGTAGGTGACGTATCTAATAACTATAAACGAGGCTCGTGTGGCTCGTTGCAGTTTTTGGAGAATCGAGTATTTTTGAAACAATACGATCATGGTTAATAAATGCAAAATATGCGCAAAGGACATCAACCAAGATGAGCTTGTCCAATGTGCCATTTGCAAATCGGTTTTTCATAAAATTTGTTTACCAACTAGCTGCAGATTTACCGATCAAGGTTCTCTTGTCTGCTGCGTTAAACCAATCGTTTTATCGAAAGGTGTGAAACGAGCAGGCGACCCGATTGCAGCTCCCACCCGTCATCTGCGATCTTCTAATCTCACCGCTTTGGCATCGAATTCTGCAGAAGCCGTACCTCCCTATTTTAAAGCATTTGTCGAACAGCAGAACCGGCAATTTGCTGAATTGAATGAAAAAATCGATCGGGCACTGAATCTTGAACACCGTGTTGGTTGTATTGAAACAACAGTAACGGAACTGCAATCTCAAATGAATCAAGTTCTATATCATCGTGCTCAGCTCGGTTTTGAGGTGCGTAATTGTGATCTGGTTGTTTCATCTTTTCCGGAAGACACTCAAGAGGATTTACTAGATGTTTCGTTGAAAATCGCTGAATGTCTTAAAGTTACAATTGCTGCCCGACATATCATCTCGGCTTCGCGAATTCAGCCTCGTACTATTAATCCTGCTAGGTCTAACAATCAACCGGGCTCTACATCAATTTCTGCATCAGCTCAATGGCCAAGAACTATTATGATCCGCCTTTCGAACCTTGGATTACGTAATAATTTCATGCAAGCGATGCGAGAACGTAAGTCGATTCTAACATCTGATATCCATAGTCGGCTGCCAGCGACTAGATTTTACATTAACGAGCATCTCCCAAAAGAGACTCTTGATTTGCTCAAAAAGGCTCGGACAATTATTAAAGGCATACCCGACAAATCCCTGTACGTCAATCGTGGTATTATTAATTTTCGATCATCTAAAGGTGCGCCAGCTGTCAACATTTTATCAATTGATGATCTCAACATTTTAAATAATTGACGCCAGATATCTGCTACTGAATCTCCTACTTTGGATATTTCTGTGCAAATTTCACATCTTGAAAATATTTCGTCATGTGACCATTTGGCATTGTCTACTGTTTTAACATCGTCCACGTCCACTGCCTACGGATCTTCTGCTCAAGAGGATATCGCCGATGTTTTTAATTCAAATGTTTTTAATTCTAATGTGTTACGTATTGCGCATATTAATGTTAGATCGCTTTTGCTACACTTAACTGTTATTAAGGAAATTTTATCCGGGTATGAGTTTGATATTTTTTACGTTTCCGAGACTTGGATTTCGGATGCAATTCCAGATGATGTTATATATATTCGCAATTATTCCGTCTTTCGTGCCGATAGGTCTGGTAGACGTGGTGGCGGTGTTGCAATCTTTTACAAAAATTGCTACAAATGTTCGGTAATTGACAGTTTACTTGATGAGAATGGTCTGGAAAGTCTATTTTGTTCGTTCAATTATCATAATTTTAAATTTATTATTAGCGTTATTTACCGACCGTCATATGTATCTTTAAACTGCCTGGACAATCTTCAAAATTTTATTAACTCTCTTTACCCAATTTCTGATCGTATTATACTGCTAGGAGATTTCAACATTAACCTACTTGTTGCCAATAAACCTGAGGTCTTAAGACTTCGTGAATTTTTACAGCAATCTAATCTCGTGCAGGTGGTCAATAACCCAACTAGAATTACCACTAACTCAATTTCACTAATTGACCTAATTATGGTCTCTTCTTCCGTCAAAGTCTTTAACGTATTCTCATCAAGTGAATTTCAGGTTGCTGATCATTGTATGGTTGGTTGTCTTATCGACTGTCCAAGGCCACCTCGGAACGCAAAACGCGATTTTAAAAATTTTAATTCGAATGATTTTAGTCAAGCAGCATATTGTTATCCTTGGGGACTAAAAATCATATTGTAACAACATAAATGAAAAAGTCGAGTTTCTAAACAATGCTATTATTGAGTTGTTCGATGCGTTTCCTCCCATTAAACATGCCAGAGTGACTAAACCTAGCGTTCCGTGGATCACTGACACGATTAAGATCTTAATTAGGAAACGAAACGCTGCTCAAACAATCATGCGAAAATCGAAACGGCAATCTGATATAGACTTTTATAAAACTCTGCGAAATTTCACAACTTCTGCGACAAGGAGAGAGCGGATTGCTTATTTTAGACAAATTAATACGATGTCACATAAAAACTTTTAGTCATCCATAAAAAATCTTGATCTAGCTAAATCTAGAACTGCTGCTCTTCCAGAAACATTTAACGATGCTGATGCCATTAACGAACATTTTGTAAGTTGTCCTCAGAAAATGCCTAATCCGCATCTAATTGCATTTTTCAAAAACTCGCGGTCAGATAAACTTCCAAACTCAGCAACTTTTTCGTTTTCTGAAATCTCACTCTCCAAGTTAACCAGTATTTTGCAAAAAATAAATTGTAAAGGGGCAGGAATTGATGGTATTTCAGGCAAAATGTTTCTAAGAGTTCAAGACTTCTGTCGACATGAAATACTCCAAATTATCAATAATATCATTGTGGATTGTGAATTTCCTGATATCTGGAAAATTGCTTCGGTATGCCCAATACCTAAAAAGGCAAACCCCTCTCTTCTTAGTGATTTACGCCCTATCAGCCGTCTACCGCTTTTATCGAAAGTTTTTGAGGAAATCTGTTATGAACAGTTGTTAAGCTATTTTAATATGCATAATCTGCTTCCTCTGTTTCAATCGGGATTCCGGCGTTTTCACAGCTGTGAGACGGCACTCATTGACATCTCTGATAATGTGTTGAGAAATTGGGACAATTGCGGGACTCCTCGACTTTTCTAGAGCCTTTGATACACTGAATCACGATATGTTATTAGCGAAACTGGCATATTATGGACTTTCGAAAAATGCGTGCGAGCTCTTGACTTCTTATCTCAATAATAGATCTCAAATTGTGGAATTAAATATTAACAACGATAAAATTACATCAACGCGTAAAGTCTTAAAATGTGGCGTACCTCAAGGAGCTAAGTTAAGTGCGCTCCTTTTTATTATATTCTCTGCTGATATTTATCAGTGTTGCAATAATGTTAGCATTAAAACCTATGCCGATGATACGCAAATTCTTATGCCTTTTCTTCCGGAAAATTCGCTCGAGGCTGTTACCATTTTCAATAATGATATTGCGCGTATTGAAAAGTGGTCGGATGATAATGCGCTTACTATTGATCCAAATAAGTCAGTGGTCCTTATTATCGGGAGTAGTAGTTTACGCACAAAAATTGCTTTGGATGATTTTCAAATTTCAATAAAAGGAAATGCAATTCCAATTGTTAATGAAGCTAGAAATCTCGAGCTATACATCGATTCTTCCTGGAGTTGCTCCTATCATATATCGAAAAAAATCTCCTATATGCGCTTACGACAACTTCACCCATTCCGAAAAGAACTTTCTTACGTTGCGAAACTGAAACTTTGTGAATCACTTGTACTCCCTCATGTAACTTATTGTATTTCGGTTTATGGCCCGTGCATTACTAATAAGGAATGGAAAAGAGTCCAAGCGGTGCAGAATGCTTGTTTGAGGTATACGTATGGCATTAGAAAGTTTGACCATATATCGCACGCGTACGCAAAATCTGGATGGTTAAAAATGAGAGACATGGAAGTTCGGCTACTCTCTCTTCTGTGTAAAGTTTTGTCTTTAAATGTCCCCGAATACTTAGCTCATCGATTGAGCTGGCTGGGAAGAAGCTCGGTTGCACAGAGACGTGAAGTTTCTTCTAGCCTTTTTGTACCGTTATCCTCAATAGCAAAATTCAATGGTGCATTTTCTAGTTTTATAGTGAGAATTTTTAACGCGCTACCATTGCAACTAAGATTATTTATTTCAAAATCGATTCAGTTTATACCGAAGTTAAAAAATTATTATAGAAACCGATGATTGTTGTGTGCATATTGTATCTTTGAACCTTGATTTTTGTATTCTTTGTTTATATCCGTTACCATTGTAAATATTTTTTTTCTGTAATTTTATTTTCCGCACACGGTCAGACTGTAAAACAGCTTAGTGGTGCTGTGTCTCGCCTTTAGCTTATACATATTTAGTCAGTAAGTGAAATGTCCAATGTATATATTCCTGATATAAGCAATAAAGTCGATTTTTTTTTTTGACGGAGGGGGGAAATGCATTAGGCACCATAGAGGGTTGAAGATGTTGTGTAACCCCCCGTGTGTCGGACTCCCTCACCTTTGATGTTAACGGCAAGGTTTACCGACTAAAACCCTAACCTCCCTTGGCCCTCCAGAATCCACGTGTGCAGTCTGCAGCAGAAAAGTGGCTCCGATATCCATCTCCTCCGCTGCAACTCCCTCTACCATTGGGTTAGTGGTTACAGGATCTCGTGTGACTCAGTAGACGGAGAGATCCCAGCAGCACTGCTTTCTGCATTCGGCATGCGATGGAATTTGCATGTTCTTGACAGGCCGGAATGCTTTTGATGTTTTGGAGGAAAGTTGGTCTCATTCCTCCCAGCACTCCAATTATCAGCACGACGAGCTTGATTTTGAACCCTCGATACAGCTTGCGAATCTCGAACAGGAGTTCCTGATATTTCATCCGTTTTTCGTCCTCTTTGCTGACTATATTTGTTTCTGCTGGTGCAGAAAACTTGATGACGAAGATGGATTTGTCATCGAAGTCAACAAGGACGATGTCAGGCTTATTGGCTGATATTTGCCTGCTCGTCGGGAATGAGTAATTCTAGTATATTCGGCACGACTCATTCCCGACAACGGATTCAATATCAGTGGGGACGTACGGCAAAACTGGGGTTGCATCAATACCATAAGTGCTGCGAAGATGGTAATACAGCATTCGAAGAGCCTCATTGAGACGTTCGATGTATTCTGAAACTGCATATATTGGCCATGCTGCCAAAAGATGCATTAGTGTCTCAGCATGACATCTACACAATCTACAAAGCGTACTCTGTACCGCCTGGTGTAAGGTGTTCTGGCGATACGCTAAGGTATTGATGACCCCATCCTCGCATGCGAAGATAAAACCTTCGGTCTCGGATTTCAAGCCGGCTGATCTTAAGAAGGAGAAGGTAATCTCTGCCGACAAGCCAAGTTGTTGGACATTTCGAAAGAATTGTCCATGCAACGGCTTGTCGATATGCCTTCCCTCCAACATACGGAGTTGTTCCTTTCGTATATTAGCCCTGAGACGCACTGGGCACAGATTGATGACTGATTCAGCCTCCTGTGCACCACTACGTCCCACGTTGAAAACCAGACCGAGGTTTCGCGCCGCTCATTCCGCCGCGTTGTACAAAGACGTCCCCTTCCCCTGAATTTCATGCTGATGTACTAGCATCATCAGGGGATCCTCCGTTCGATTAATCACGTCGCAAGCTGTTTCGAGGACCAATCGGTCATGCATACACTCCAGGCTTAAAAGGCCACGACCTCCCATATTTCGGGGCAAATACAGTCGTTCCACGGAAGATCTTAGATGCAAACTGCGTTGCATACAAATCATCTTCCGTGTGCTTCGGTCAAGATCCCTTAGCTCGTCAACGTTCCACTTCAGTACTCCAAAAGAATAGAGCACTGGTGATACGGCCAACATATTCGTGGCTGCCACCTTATTTCTCCCGGTCAATTCTGATGACCAGATCTGACGGAGAATGCGCCGGTATTTCTTAATGATGGTGGTTTTAGCAGCCTGCACATCCTGGACATGCCTTTGAGGTACGCCCAGCTATGTGTAGGCTTCTTCGGCGCTAAGGTGGCGGATGACATTTCCGTTGACGAGCTCCATATCGTTGTTATAGGAGCCTGACCTTCCTCTGTGCAAATGAACGACTGCACACTTGTCCAATCCGAATTCCATGCCGATATCTCTCGAGTATGTGAGGGCGATGTTCAGAGATCGATGTAATTGATCTTCGCCTGATGCGTATAATTTAAGATCATCCATATAGAAAAGATGGGTGATGTTATGTACACGTTCACCAGGCGGTCCACACATGTACCCTTGAGATTTATCCGGAGAGCAACGGATAGAGGCAATAGTGAGATGCAGAAGAACAAAGGACTCAGAGAACCTCCCTCTTTGGAATTGAACCAGTCTAGACATGGTTCGACGCTTGCCCGATGTCATGACAAAGCGTGTTTTCCAAAGAGACATCAGGTCTTCTACATTTCTCACTATGTTTGGGTGGACATGGAGGCGTTTGAGCAACAAGCTTAAAAGCTCGTGCGATGTTGAGTCATACGCCTTCATGTAATTCAACCAGGCTATCGACAGGTTACGCTTGTACTGGACTGCGTCCTGACAAACACACCTGTCGATAAGCAAGTTGTCCTTGCAGCCGGATACACCCATTTTGCAGCCTCGTTGTTCTACTATCCGTTGCCACACCGGTTTCACGGATTTCTCAATACGCTCGTTCAAGATGTTAGTGAACAATTTGTATAACGTATTGAGACACGTGATCGGTCTATGGTTTTTCGGATCGGACAAGTCTCCCGATTTTGGGATCAGTGTCGTTCGGCCCTCCACCAGCCAGTGCGGAATGGGTTGGTCTCCATTTATATAAGAGGTGAATATTCGGGCTAGGTGTTGATGGACAGAAGTGAACTTCTTCCACCAATAGTTGTTAATTCCATCCCAGCCCGGCGAGGAGAAATTCCTCGCTCCTGTGATGGCATTTTTCACCTCTAATGCACTGACGGGTGGGCAATCTTCACTTTGTTGTGTGACTTCGTCGCACAACTCGGTGAAGATTTCAATACCTGGAGTGTCTGCATTAAGCCTATATGTTTTCTCGTAGATGCTCCCCCAGAATTCCTCAACTGCGACCATCGACGGAAACTCGCTTGAGGCTGAGATACGATGTTTGAAGAGGTTGGAAGGATTCGTCCAAAATATTGAATTTTGTGGAATTCCTTCTTCCCGTCTTTGCAGCCTCTTTTTGGCATCGGCCAAACCCCGAATTTTATCCGCTAAACTTTGCTTGATGTTGAGCAACTTTAGCCGTAAATGAACGGCCAGATGTTAAATAGTCGATCACACACTGAATTCGGGAAGCGAGTTTCCGTGTCAGTCGAATCTTACGTTCAATTGAGACATGCGTTTTGTAATCTGTCGACTCCCCGATATCTGTGTCAGATTTCGCGGAGTCACCAGATCACTTGCAGCCTCGTAAACGGCACAATTGACTTGCCACAGGTCGCAGTCATCCGGAAGAGCATCCAGAAGTAGGCTATTTGCTCTGTCTAATTCTCGTTGTTTAGGCAAAGTTTTCGTTGTCAAATTTTGCCTATACACGAGTGTCGCGCTTTCATAATGTGGAGCATCTCTCTCAGCACCGCATACGGGCTCAGTTGTTATTGCCCGCACATCTGGTACCGGTTGACAGCTGGGAACAACGAAACCTATCCGCCTCAGATAGGCCACATAATCTCTCAGTTGTTGTTTAGAAAAGCGATCTGCCAGTTCGGGATGCATTACTGCAAACCGACTGTGCATTCGCGCCATGTAGCCTCTCTGTTGCGGACAGCTCTCCTCGTAACAGCGCATTAGATCTTGCCTGAGATCCTCCGTCCACTGAAATCGTCCGTGAGCATTCGTTGGTCGTTGTTCCGGGACACCTGTTTCGGCTCCTCCATCTCGGGACTGGGCTGCATCCGAAGCAGCCCGATGGTCAGGAGCCCTGCGGGTTCTATTTATAGAAACCGCATATACAGGTAGTAGGGTTGGCCCTATCCCCCGTTGTTATGCCTCTCTCGTTTGTCTCTTACCTGGCCATCCACTGGGGTTGGTTACCCAATCTCTGGCAAGGTTGCTAAGAGTCCAGGGCCCACCGGCTTTAATAAGCACACGTGGAGGTAAGAGTAGGCCGTTTGGGAAGATAGGCTAGGATGCAGCTTTTTTCATAGCCGCATTGTTACGCATCATTCCCTTTGGGCCCCTTATTTAGTCAGTAAGTGAAATGTCCAATGTATATATTCCTGATATAAGCAATAAAGTCGATGATTATTATTATTATTATTAAATAAAACTATTTTTTTCTTATTTTAGTGTAGATCATAGCATCGTGCAATGAAAAATATATTGAATTAATTTAAAAACAATAACAATTTAAAAATAATTAAAGGATTTTACAAATTAAAATTTAGTATTGACTTTTTCGGTGTACATTTCATTAATTCTTTAAACTCGAAACTCAATTCTTTACCATCGCTCTTAGAAAGCCAGTAAATTGAAACAGACCTGCTTTTCATTGTTTCACTTGTGAGAGCCCATTTCTCTGCAATCAATGATAGAAAGCTTCACAATATTAATGTCCAAATTCACTTTTCATTAATTCACTTGTAAGAACCCAATTTGCTCCTTTCCATCATGGAAAGCGCCACAATTATAATTATGAAGTTCACTGTTGTTTATTAATTCACTTATTCCATTCTTTTCTTTCACCTGTAAAAAATTGCAATAAATAATTAAGTAATTCCTAAATTTCCATTTGAATATTTTTCAACATAACCTCCCTTCACAATTCGCCACTGCAGACACCTTTCACACGAGCATTGTCTTTATCGTATCAACAAAACTAGAATGTCATTCTCGTCTTGGGATGTCCCATTCAAATTGGAAACAGAACTCACAAATTATACTTTGAATTAAAACCAATAATGAATTTTAATTTTTAAAATCCTTTAATTACTTTTAAATCAATGTTAATATTAATATCATTAAAAATAATATAGTAATATTATTACTATATTATTTTTAAATTAATTCAATATTTTTTACGTTGCACGATGCTATGACCTACACTAAATTCAGAAAAAATAGGTTCAATTACGAATTATATGTATACATTTTTGGAGATAACCTGACTTGCCGCAGCTGGGAAACAGAGAATTCATTAACAGGGAATAGTTGACGCCAAAAGTAACAGGAACAGCTTCCTTGTCTGCTATCATTCCAGTCGATCTGCCAAGTGTGAGTATGCGGTTTTCTACAATTTTGACAGGTTAATACAAACAATGCAAACTAAGAGCTGACGTTAATCTATCAATCTGAAGTACCAATTTCCTATAACCCCACACATCCTAATAATCCTTTCAATGCAAAGTGACATGAAAACGCAAAACATCACTCCAGGACATTCAATCCGAAAATTTGACGAATTTTAGACTCACTACTGGGCGTAAAATATTAAATCCTTCTTCACAACAGTGAATTAAAGTCAGAATATCCACATAATGAGTTCCTTCGGACATAAAAATGCAAAACAGCACTCTAGGTCACTTTTTTGGTAAATTCTCGGTAAATTTATAATGAATTTTAGAAGTAGTCTGTAGCGTATAAAATTAAATCTCTCTTTACAACGTTTCTTGGAATTTCAAAATCAACATAACGATCCCCTTTTGTCATTTTTTCATCTTTATTAAGTTTTAGGAGCAACCCCGAAAGTGCGAGATTTTAGTTTTATGAATTTGAACATGTTTGATATTTTCAATCAATTTTAAATTTGGATGCGTTTCTAAAAATTGCCAGTATTTGATTATTTCCATTTATTTAGGTTATTTAATGAGTTTTGAATTATTTGTAATTCCTCAAAATTGATAATCCTCTGCTGTGTTGTTTATAAGTCTTTGTCCGTCATGAATTTCAAATCGGTTCGGCGATTCTCTTTTGGCAGAAGTGAGTTGCAGCCATAGACTTAAGTCTATGGTTGCAGCTTAGGCGTTTCGACAGAGATTATAGGAGAGATCGCTCAGTTGGCTGAATTCAGCGAGCCGATTTTGAAACCGCCGTAAAGTGGCGCCCCGAGGGAATCCCATCGGTAACTAAATGGGGAAAAAGGAGAGAAATATGTTATCACCGCGGAAAAGCATAGGACAGAGTTTGATCGAGATTAAACATAACACTATCGGTACGATAGGAGCATCAGGGGACCGCGGGGCATAGCGGGGTTGGCTTCGAAACTTGACATCGGAGAGCAAAACGAAATCGAGAAAACGGCAGGGACGAATCACACAATATGCGGACAGGGCCCTGCGCTAAGGCAGATTGAAAATTTTATTATTTTTCTAAGAAATAAAAATGCCTTATCATACAAAATTATTAAATAATTATATTTCAATTTATATTTTTAATAAATCATTAATTAAAATTATTATAGCTTTGTGAGCAGTAATTATCTAAATTTATCAAACTTGTGTAATATTTAATATTACACGTTCATTTTTTAGTCGCAATTTTAGATTAATAATTTTTTCTTTTTGATTTCATTATTTATATAAATAACAAGTAAATAGGTCCTCAATTCTTATTTGTTTAATTATTATTATATTAATAGCACTTAATTATTAATTTTTATAAAATTAAGTTACGCGTTCAATTCATTATATTTTTCAATAAAAAAAATATTGAAAATTACGAAAATTATGCGTAATTAACAATTGTAAAACACAACTTAATACATGCGTACAATGTCATTTGCGAATTTAATTAACAACATAAATATATGCTTGAAATTATCAATATCTTCATTATTACCAGATTAATGTTATGAAAGTGATGTAAATTCGTGAGTAACATTTTAATTTTATTTATCTTGTATATTTACACTTATCGTAATTAAATATTTATATAGTGATTATTGTAAATATCCCAACTACTGAACTTATTTCAATTATTTTATATATTTTTATCGGTTACAGATAAAAGTAAAGTGCAAAAGTCTTTAAATTAACTTTATTTCCGATTGTATTAATTATTCCATGAATGCTTATTAACGGATGTAAAATCGGATAATCTAGATATGCAAACGTTTTCATTCTGCAAAAAGTAATTTTAGTTTCTCTTCTTGCCGTTTTTTTAGTACTAATATCCAATAAATGATGTTCTAGCACAAATTTATTAGTGGTTAATTCGATTTTGGCACTAAAATTGTACCACGGTTGAGTGGTTGCAACGTCGGACTTGTAGTTCAATCCCCTAAGGATCGCGTCTTCGTCGGAGATTTTTTTAATGTAATTTACATAGTGATTTTTTTTTGTAAATTTTATCTACTAGACGTATCTTAATTATTTTACTTGCTTTTTTAACGATTACAGTGAGAAGTGAGATATCCAAATTGTAGGGCGAAAATAATATTGTTGGTTTCCATTTCTATTATTTATTCGATTCAATATTATTAATGAATATAAATATCCTATAATATGTAGACCAAAGTTGATTGAAAGAAAAGCGATATGCACAATATAATATAATAAAACAGAATATTATTAGTAATAATATGTGTTTATTTGCGTTCACCAAGGTGATTACAAAACCTTCCGAAAATTATACTCTTTACACGTTTACAAATTACAAATATAACAAATTCTTATTTTTTATTTCCTTACACTATTTTCTTCATATATATTAGTAGAAGCAACTGAAATAACGCACGTTTACCATTGTATATAATGTGCTTGTGAATAATGTAAACTATCAAACTTTGTAATTCCAAGAATAAAAATTAATTTAATTGTTAAACGATATTGTAGACATTTATCTGAAAAGGGTGTGATAACGTACCTGGGTCCGTTACGATTAGAATTAAGTCAGTAGACTGGATATGCCTGATGTTTTCAAAAATTAAAACAATTAAAATACGTTCAATAGTTATATAAAAAGGAAATAAACGCGATATTATTAAAGGATTATTTAAAGACAATAACAGAAAGGGATTGAAATGTTACGTCTCACGTAACTAGGATATTGCGACCAAATACATTTTTGGGAATCCCCGAATATATGAGAATTTAGTAACAGCGCCGATATACAACACACGAACCGAACTACAATGTATTTTCATGATTTGTAAAACCTACCATACCGGCCTCAAAAGATAACCGAAACCGTAGAAAATCGACCTCCTCTCTAGGTAAAACGACGCCACCATAAAAACTTAAAGATCGGAAAAGAACAGGTCTTTCTCTGCCCACAAATAAGTAAGATTCCTATATTATCAGCAAAAATTAAAATTAAGTAAAATATACAAAATTGCATCAATTTGTTTGTTAAATTTTTCTTTAATATATTTTCATAAAAACAGATTCCTATTTCAATATCAATAATTTTTTCCACACACGAAAACTTTTCTATGTTAAAATATAAAAGTCTAAAAAAAGGCATTCTCAAGCCGTACACGCACTGACACCCAAAAGTCATAAACTTAAAAAAGAGGAAATTCGAGAAAACACTTTCTCAAGGAAAAGAGATGACCTTCTTTTCCTATTTTTAGTTGTTGTCCTCGATAAATTAGAACATTTAGAATTACGCAACAATATTAATTATTATTTCAAAATGTAACAATATTTTCAATAAAACAAAAATATCATTAAATTAAATCATTTTAAATATAAAAAAAAACATAATGAGTGAATAAATAGAGAAATCAATTAAAGTCAATAAATACAAATTACAACATTAATATCATTGCGTAATTGAAATGTTAATAAATAAGCGTAAAAACCAAACCATTATTTAGTAATACCATTTATCAAAATTAAAATATGTACACGAAAATGTAAATGAAAAACAATATCTTAATAATATTTTTTTTTAAACAATTGTACACAATCATTATTTTAAATAATACAATGTATAATATATATATATATATATAATACTCAAATCAATTCTACACAACCAAGTACACAAAATTGTAAAGTTGATACAAATAACGAACGAATAATTCTAGCAATAAATAACTGACATATAATTAATAAAAAAATTAAAGGCGAACTCAAATACCAACATTACAAAATTCCTTTTATAACAAAAACATTTCTTTTACAAAATATTGAAAGTTTGAACAAATAATTAATACAAAAATTAATAATTTTTTTGTTACTTTAGTTCTAATTATGCTAGAACTTTCGTTCATGTTTGTAAAAACTACTTTAACTTTGTAAGCAAATAGTTTGTTAAGAATTTATTGTTATAAACAAAACAAGAACAGTTTTTTATAATTACACAAAAAATGGTACAAATTTTCCTACCAAACTTAACATTCCCACGCCTGGTCCGACCCACGAATTTTCCTGGAGGGGAGAACCAATATAAAAAGGGCGAATTTCCAACGAATCTTCCTACTCTACTCTAACTCTACTACTCGACTTCTGCGGAGACTCCGGCTTCGGCTTCGACCCAGATTTTGGAATCGTCTTTTTGGACCAGCTCTTCAAATTTTGGTTGGGCTTCAGTGAATCATCGAGGTCTCTGCTGCCGTTCCCATATCGGCAGTTTTCACCGGTCTTGCATCGTCACCTCGGGTCTTCCACGTGGACCCTCTACAGCACCAACCAGGTCGAGTCCATTTGGCTGGACCGGAACACGGCCCACCAGCACTGTCAACCGGAGTTCGCCTCGCAACCGGACTTGGCTCTTCCTAACTCCCTTTTTTATACAGGTCCAGGTGACCGTATCCTCACCCCCAAAAAAGGAATATTCAGGTCCAGGTGACCGAATATCAACCCACTTTCCCTCGAAAACAGGTCCAGGCGACCGTTTTTGTTTCCTCTTCCTACCAAACTTCCTAAGGAGCCGAGTTCCACCCGAAATAAATCTCGGAGGATTTCAACTCGAGTCCGACATCTAATTACTAGTAAGTATAAATTTTTTTTTATATACACTAAAATAATAAACCCTCTAACCACCCTTTTCTTTTCCACTCCCTCTTTTCATGCCCGATATGAGCCGATAAAAATGCAATGCTTCAGGCATTAAATTTATTTTATATTTTTTTATTTTTATGAGACGAATGTGTCGGACTTCTTTAAAATTTTTTTTGAGCACCACCTTTTTTTTTGAATACATAAATAAAGAAGCCGACACCTTAGGGATTCTTTTTGTTTATTAGCGACTCTAGTGCGTTTAACTGGAGCCCTTTGGGTGACCGGATGCAACCACGAGAGTCAGTAGGGACTGTAGTGACCTCCGCGTTAATTTTTTAATTCAAATTTATTAATTATATTTTTGGTTTTATTTTTTTCTTATAACTAAATAAATTCTTAAACGCACACACACACACACACACACACACACACACACACACACATATATATATATATATATATATATATATATATATATATATATCCATCCCACTTCTTTCTCCTACTAATTCCTCATAGAAATCACCAATTACAGACATAAATTCTCATCCTCTGTTTGTTTTTTTTAGTGCCGGTATTCAAAAAGGATAGGGGCTACTTCCGTCGTCAGCGACGCCTCCGCGAGCGAGCCGCCAGGGAAAAAGGGGCGAACCTTAGTTCGTTCCCCGACCCTCAATTCCCTCAGAACCCTCCACTACAACCTCCTCCAGTCGAACCTCTCCCTTCCACTATTCAAGAACATTCACTCACCCGCTCTGACTTCCCGATCACTTTTATTCCTCCCCTTCCTCTCGAACCTCTTCCGCCTCCTCACGAACTCTTTGCACCCACCAATCCACCCACTTTAAACGGAATTTGTATTCATAAAAAAGGATAATAAAAATCACTTTTTTTTTCTGCTAAAAGAGCTCTTTATTTTCCTTCCATTCTTTTCTTTTGAAGCAGGCCGCCTCCATTCGCCAACCCGAATCAACCTGTGTGGTTCAACGCCCTTTCACGATTCTGGGCACAACATACTTCGAGTAAGTATGTTAAATCAGGTCGTAACAGAAAAATAGGGTGTTGTAAAAAGTAATTAATTGTCCTTCCTTCCTGAAAAAGTTGATTTTTTAAACCAATCAATTAATTTCAGGAAGGACAACTACCTTTCACAACACCCTATTTAAAAAAAAACGCGAAAGTTTATAATTTTGTTGACACAGCTATTTTATGTATTAACAAAAAATTTCATTACAAAAACATTAAAGAAATAAAACGTATCTTGATTAACAATGATTACCCCATTTCGTTCATTAATAATCACATTAAAAATAGACTACAATACATAAAAAACAGTTATAATTCTTTCTTATTAGATACACCTGAAAATTCACCCTTTAAAATGGTTTTACAAATTCCGGATATCAATGGTTTTTTTTAAAACCCCGTTTAACTTTGTTAAAAAATTGTCTAATATTCTCTTTAATTATTCTTTTAATAATATTACTGTTATTTCCTTTTTTATTGGCAACTTTAAAAAATAAATGCAGTTCTACGATAACTTTATTAGCGTTTATCCGTTCTTTAAAAAAAACAATTGTACGGTGGTAGAGTGGTTACAGCGCTGGATTTGTAAGTCAAAAGTTTATAATTTTGTTGACACAGCTATTTTATGTATTAACAAACAATTTCATTACAAAAACATTAAAGAAATAAAACGTATCTTGACTAACAATGATTACCCTATGACCCTTTTCCCGAATTGGAACAGGGTAGAATTCAATAACCAAAATTTTATTACTGAACACGGACGCAAGGGGGTTAAATAATCTGCACTTTTATATTCTACGGAAGATTATATTTTTACCACACAAGAAAAAAATACAGTAAAGTTTTGGGGGGCGACAAGAAAAAAAACGCACTAATAAGTAAAGGGCGCTGGGTTCATAAATCACGCGACGGCAGAATTTCTTCGGTATGACCGGAACTACGCACAAAAAAAAGGTACAAACCGCGAAAAGGGGGGGGGGGCACAAAAAATGCACAATGGCGAAACTTACGGTGTCAGTGCTAACGCCTCTTGCAGCGTCGGGGCACCAGGAAGTCGCTCCGGAATTCGTTGGCGGACGGCTCGAGATGTCCTCCTCGAAATGATGACTGATGACGGTGAAGTCCTCGGCAGAAGGGGCAGTTGGCCGTCGCACCACTCCGTCCTCACTCTTCCACACGAAGACTTTCGCCTCGCAAAGAGTCCACTCGCACCAAAAAAACTTTATGTCCGAAGCACAGTTCTACGCCACACACTTTCTACGCAACCACACGTTTGTTTTCGCAAGTTTTCTTTTCACGCTCGACCGGAGTCCGTTCTCTAACGCGTCCGAAAACGAAGTGCCGTAGTGGGGCCGCTATCGTGCTTGGTAGATGCGCGCGGGAACCGTACGCGCATCTCCAGTGACCAGGAGCGGAGAATCACCGGGGATGATACGGGGGGATTAGAAAGCGGGGTCCGATAGGGGTTTTCCCCACCTGGTCACAGGTGTTGGGAAAGTCTCTTCCGTCTTCGTCTCTTCGGCTTCCATGCGGTGATAGCGAGAGAGAGAGAGAGACAGGCGTTATATGACGCAACATCGATTGGAACAGCCACGCTACCAGAATGCAGCTTTGAGGTGGCAAGAGCTGGACGGCTACTGCCGAGTTAGTGGAGGCGAGTAAGGTCGCCATACACGGGGGAAAAGAGGGGGAATGTGAGGCGGTTTTTTAGCGTGCTGGGCCTGCATGATGCAGGCGCGCAGCGACGGAAAGGGGGGAACGATACAGGCGCGTCAGAGAGGGGCGGTGTCCCTTCTCGACGGCCACGATGACTCCTACCATCGGGTGGTACCTCCTGAGCTGCCGAGAGAGACAGCCAAGGGAAAGAGGGGCTCGGGCGTTTCGAGTGCTCGGAAGGTGGTGACGCTCCTGGCGAAACGCGCAACCGAGCAATGACGGTAAAGCCGTTCAGGTGCTTTACCGGCAACTGACGGACGGGTATCCGAACTCATGAAAATTGATAACAAAAACAAAAGGATTGAGGAAGGCGATTCTGAGCTCCGGGACACTTTCGACACGCGATGGAACCGCGGCATCCACCGCGACGGATCTGCCAAGGGGTCGATCGGTGAAACCTTGTCACAAACCCCCGGGCCTGACTCGAGTACATCCTTGTAACTCGCGTCACAATAAATACGCAGGCTCGGATACAATTTTCAGACGCAAACTTTCCTCTCACTTTCCTTAATCGCTACTACGCAGTGTCTATACTCGGGGAACTCCCCGCGAAATCACTCACAGTCCTTATTCTCTAATACACTTGACATTTTCTACAGGGTACGTTCCTGTATCCCTGGGAAGCCTACATTGCCCGTGGGCCTAAAAGGACAAAGGACAGGTTATTTTCCCCCGCGTTAATGACGATTTGTCTATTTGCGGGTCGGCTCTCGGGTGGAGATGTACAGGACAGAGACAGACAGTACAATGACAGAACTAGGCATATACAACACAACACCCACCCAGAGCCAGTCCCCCCTACCCCAATATCGGTACCACCAGCAGGTTCGGCGGTCTGTGCCTTAGCGAGTACGACGCGGAGCTTATCCCCTCTTTATCCTAGATAAGACCCACGACGTACCGACCGCGGATAAGACGCTGACGGTACCGATAACTGCCGACGGGGGTCGGCAGCGGTCCCAAATTCGTACCTTCGCCCAGCAAAGTTCCCCGGTTATTCCACACTGGACATAAGCAGAGAAAATTGCAGGACGGGGATTCGAACTCGGGCCCTTCGCGACGTTCTGTTCGGGCGGACTAAGACTGACGCCTTAGCCCGCACGACCATCACGCCGTCGCCCGTGGGCCTATACAAAGGGGTATCTAAATAAATGTCGCTTGCGCACGCAAATTTGACAGTTCAACGGGGTCCTTTCCCCGGGTAAGCACATATGCCGGCTGGCTGATACAATTTTACCTTATTGCTATTCGGCATTTGACCGTGCGTATGGCTTCGGATCTTCCAGCTTCGGATCACGCTGTCTTCAATCTTCGACGAGGGCGAGAGAAGTGGAAGGGATCCAGGTACCGAGGATTGGATAGGAACTGTTTTGGGGGTAATGGGTGATTCAGTGCCTGTCGGGGAAACATGTGTTGGGGTATCATAAAAAAAAATTTTACAAAAAAAATGGTAGGAGTTAGGGACGGGGGTGCGTCGCCAGGGCGGCCAGGCAATTAAGTCCTGACGCCTAGGCGATAACGCAGGGTACCCGGGTATCCGGGTCTCTGTGTGATAATTCTCAATTTCGGCGTGGCCTTAGGCACGGTCGCCGCTCAAACATTGGCCCCGGGGCGGCTTATACTCGCGGTCCCGGAGGATTTCGGGGGCGTCCACGACGATTTGGTACTTCGGGTAGGTCTTTCTTGTGAGATTCCCTAGCCGTTTCGGGGCTCCAACTGTTCTCCGTCGGAGGTGGTGGGGGGTTACTGCGTAGGTGTTTTGGGGGTCGACCACGGCGACGTGGGGCGACACCCTCTTGGGGTACTGGGGGCTCTGTGGGGGGTGCAGGGGTTGTTGAGCACGGGGGTTCACTGTCGCGTAGTACGGATTCGAGATCTACCGGGTCCGTTACGTTTTTGGAGCTTCCTGGAGGGAACTCATCCTCCGGAGCGTGGTCGGCTTTTAAGTCTTTGATATGGGCTCTTGGGTGTCTACGGCTGTCTGGGTCATCCAGTTCGTAGACTACTGGGGAGATAATTCGAAGAATTCGGTGGGGGCCGCTGAACTTTGGCGCGTGACAAGGTCGCCGACTCGGTATTCTACTTCACGCCGGCTGCGGTTGTAGTACTGAGCCTGGCGTGTCGCCGCCCGCTCCAGGTTGCGATGTACCCAGTCATGAATGAGGGGCAATCGCTTCATGCGGTCGCACCAAAATTCAGGATTGGTAGGAAGGGACAAGGGGGAGGGGGAATATATTTGCGAAGGTTTCTCATGGGAACCGGGTTACGACCATAATTCAGGAACGCGGGGGTCATTTTTTGTGGAGGATTGAACAGCCGTGTTCATGGCAAACGCTAATTCGGGAAGATGCACGTCCCAGTCACGATGGTCATGCGATACGAACGCGCTCATCATCGTTTTAAGAGTTCGATTGACTCTTTCGACCGGGTTGGCCTGTGCATGGTACGGCGGGATAGGGGTAGGGGTGATACCTAAATCCGCGAGGTGAGACGATATATGCTTGTTAGCGTATTGTTTGGCGTTGTCCGTCAGAAAATATTTCGGGCAACCCCATCGGTTTATTACTAGGCTATCAAAAGCATCCATAATCGCGGGACCAGTAGCCGCGCGAAGGGGTTTCACCTCGATATATTTCGTGAACATATCCTGAAATACGACTACAAATTGATTTTGTTTCTTGCTTGGGGGAAACGGCCCCATGATGTCGGAGCTAACCGTCATCCATAGACCTTCGGTTGTTCTCTCGGTCATTAGACCAGGGGGGCTTGTTGGGAAACCTTAACTTTCTGACACGAAGGGCATCGGGATAAGTAACGCGAAACATCCTGAAATATTCCGGGCCAATAAAAATCCTGAATTAGGCGATGGTAGGTCTTGTCCACGCCAAGGTGACCGGATTGGGGACAATCATGGGCATTGCTCATGGCGCGGGAACGCGACGGGGCGGGTATGACCAGCTTCCAGGCGTCCTGATCGGTCACCGCTGACTCAATAACGGGGTGCGGGCGATTGTAGTAGATTCTACCATCCTCAATCCGCCATTTGGGGTATTTGGAGGGGAATTCTCTAATATTCGATATCTTTTGGGTATACCAGGGATCTGCATCATCTCCAATGGCGCCAAGGGCTTCTTCCACATTCTCATACATGCGGGATAATGCGTCGGGCACAACATTGAGGGCACCTGCGCGATACGTTATCTCCATGTCGTACGCCTGCATGGCTAATGCCCATCGGGCTAGTCGACCGGAGGGGTCACGCAAGTTCCGGAGCCACTTCAGGCTATGATGGTCGGTGATGACCTTGAAGTGCGTTCCCTCTATATACGGACGATACTTTTTCACCGCCCAGAGGACGCCGAGGCATTCCTTCTCGGTGACCGTGTACTTTCGTTCGGCTTTGGTGAGGATGCGACTAGCGAGGCTAATCGGGTGCTCCTCTCCATTGACCTCCTGGTAATCACGGCACCAAGGGCAAAATCGCTCGCGTCCGTCTGGATCGCGAATTCAATTCCAAAATCGGGGCGGTTCAGTACGGGGGTGTGGGTGAGAGAGTCACGTAGAGCTTCAAACGCGTTCTGTTGCTCCTCTCCCCAGGTCCAGGGGGTGCATTTGGTCAAAAGCTGGGACAGAGGAACGCGATCATGGGAGAAATTTGGGAGGAATCGGGAGTACCACCCCACCATTCCCAAAAAGCGGCGGAGCTGCTTGACGTTGGTAGGTGGGAGGAATTCCAAAATGGGGGCGGTCTTCTCCGGGTCGGTTTTCAAGCCGTCTTTATTGAGCACGAAACCAAGGTATTTGACCTCTTCCCGGAAGAATTCGCTTTTCTCTAGATTTAACTCCAAACCAGCGCGTTTGAGGGAGGTTTACGACTTCTAGGTAGTGGAAGTGGTCCTCCTCATTGTCCGTGGCGATGATGATATCTAGATATGCGAAGACGTGGGGTTCCCACGCAGGATCAATGAGGCGATCCACTAACCGTTGGAACGTGGCGGGGTCGTTGGTAAGGCCAAAGGGCATACGTTTAAATTGGAAGAGTCCACGGCCTGGAACTGCGAAGGCCGTGATGGGTCGACTCTGGGTCGCAACGGGAACCTGAAAATAGGCCTGACTGAGATCTAGCGTGGTGATACACCGAGCGCGACTCAGCCCAGCCAGTATTCTGTCCATGGAGGGGAGGGGGTAGGCGTCCTTACGGGTGATTTTATTGACGTCCCGGAAGTCCACGCAAAAGCGGAACGTACCGTTGGACTTCTTCACTATCACCGGGTTGCTCAACCACGAGCTTTCCGCTCGTTCGATGACACCCTCTCGGGCCATCTCATCGACGGCGTCCTGTGCGACCTTGAGCATATAAGAGGACAGGAGTCGGGATTTTTGACGAATTGGGGGGTGGTGTTGGACATCTATGCGGTGCTCCGCCAGGTGGGTTACACCTAGGGAGGGGGTGCGTCCCGGGGGGTATAAACGATTGAGAAGCCGTTTTAAACGGGGGTGAGCTTCTCGGGACGGGGCGATCAATCCTACGCAATCGTACGAGGCATGCCCGTTGGCCGAAACCTCTTTTTCGTCTAATGCTCTAGTTTTCCCGCTACCACTAGTCCACGTTCCGTTTTCCGTGTCTAGCTTTACTCTAAATAGATGAAAAAAGTCCATGCCAAGTACGCATGCGTAATCGAGGGGCGCGACTCGGATCTCCAAGTTCTCTATTTCTTCGTCAAGGGTGATTCGGAGGGTTACTAAGCCAGCAAGGGAAATTGATGATCCGTCCGCGACTCGGACTTGCTCGCTTGTCTTTTTTAAGAAGGGGGCCACGAGTCTCTTGTAGGTAACCCCTAGATACGACTTAGAAGCGCCCGTATCGACTAGGGCTTGTATCTGGGTCCCAAGCAACGCCAACGTTATGAATGGACGTGGATCCGTGTCCAACAGGGACGCGGAAGGGGGAATTGACTCTACGGACGCGAAGGGTTCTGAAGTGGATCTACGAGGGGATGACCGGGGGAACCGGTGCTGCTTCGTGGATTGGGGCGTCGCGGGTGAAGGAGTCGATTTCCCTCGGGAGTCTGGGGTATTCGGGTTTTTGAAACTATTATGGGGGGCCTTGGGGGCTCTGTCCCTCCCATTAATAGTTTCCCGCACGTTTCCGCGCGCAGGCGGGGCAATCGTTGCTCGTGCATCCCGGATAACCGCAAACTCGGCAAAAATAGCCAAGGGGATGAGAACATTCGCGATAAATGTGGCCCGTCTGTTTACAGTTGTAACAGCGGACCATCGGACTGGGGCTGGGTGAACCCCTAGGGCTGAGGCGAGGGGTGGATGGCGCGACTTCCGATAATGGAGGAATCGCTTCGGGCGCGAGAACTGAGGAGTAGGGAGGGTCGGTGGTGAAGGGCGTCAGCCACGGGTGGTGGGGGTGAAGATGAATCTCTATGATTTCCCGTGAGCTGTGCCGGGGGGGGGGGGTAGTAGCAGCTACTTTGTCTCTCTGTTTCTTACTCTTTGCAGAGTAGGCGAAAGCCGGGTAGACCGACTGTGTAGCGGGCTCGATCTGGCGGCCTTGGCGCAGCAAATCCGGAAAGTCTTGTACGGATTCGCGGCGTATGTGCTTCGCGAGACCGGGCCTCAAGTTCTGCACACAAATGTCCAATTGTTCGTCAACTGAAGGGGGAACCGAAAGTAATCTAAATAGGCCTCTTAAAGCCACTATATATTCTCGAATGGGTTCTTCCGGCCCTTGGGTCCTTAGCGTAATTTCCCGTTTAATACTAGCTTCGGGGCTTCGCTGCCCATAAGCATCCCGAAAATAACGCACGAAGCCAGGGTAGGAGCTCCAGCTGTTCCGTTCTACCCGGAACCAGGCTAGGGCTGTTCCTCTGAAAGCTTCTGGGAGGGCACGGAGGAGGTCGTCCTCTGTGAGGTCACGGCTCGAGCTATATTCTACGAGTTTGGTGAGGAAGTCTTCGGCATCCTCACCTTCCTCGCCCGAGAATCGAGGCCCATGTGACCTCCAGTGCTCGATGGCGGTTTTCCCCCAACGAACTGCGGACTGGGACAAGCTGGGGTGGTAGGTTGAGTTACCCGAGGGGAGCTGCTGCCCGACTTGAGTACTACTACCGGAAGGGGGGTTGGGGAATAGACTGTATGTCAAATCTGCCGGGAAATGGACGGCTCTCCTGCCCGGGGGATTTGACAGAGGGGGGGGGGGGGGGGCTCGATCATGCACACCTAGTGGCGCACGGTTGGGGGGATAGGAGGGGTATTGGTACTGGTAAGATGGTTGGGGGTAGGATGAGGCTGGGGGTGGTTGCTGAGAGTTAGGAAATGGGGAAGGATAGTGAGGTTGCGGAGGCGGGGGATAGGTTGAGGTCGGGGGAGGCTGGTAGTCGGAATGTGGGTCATTTGGATAGGTTGATCGGTCAGGGAAGACTCGGGGGAACTCCGAGGGCTGGGAGAAGAAAGAATCAGCCGGTTGTGGGGGCGGAGAGTGGGGAGGTGGTTGGGGGAAGGAAGGAGGTTGTCGGGAACAGGGAGGTTCCCGGTACGGTACCTGACCCGGTCGGGGAGCTGGGTGCTCTTCCCGAACCGTTGGCCGGGGATTATGGTCACGTGAGGGTCGGTGGGGGTATTCCCCCAATCGTGGGGGCGGGGGATAGTTATCACGCGATCCTATTTGGGGTTCGTTCGATGCGAACCCGTGGGCCCCGTGGCGGGGTTCATTCCGGGGGTCCCGATTATTTGTGCCTGAGAGGGGAGGGGGGTTATTATCCCCAACCGCCGTGGGGGGAGGGTCACCGGGGTTTTGAGATCCCGAAGAGGGTACACTTCCCCTGGTGTCCTTCGGCGGCCCAATATCTCCCGGTTGGGGATGGTAGAGGGCGCTCGCCGGATCGGACATTTGGGGTAGTGTATGGGGGAAATTTTAAGGTAAGGAGGACTCCGTTCCTAAAAAGGCGGAAGTGCCCTCTACGAATGTTAGGGGGTCACGATAGAACTCGCGGGATCTATCGGAGGGGAGCTGGGTGGAGGGGAACGCGAAAGCACCTAGTCGGTCGCGTTGGGGCATTAGATCCCCGGAATCCATGTAGTTGGGATAGGTGGCACTGAGCGACCTATTGAGGACATTCCCAATTATTGGGCAACTTATCGCCTCGTATAGGGTAAAAGGGGGTAAGTTACCCCGTCCAACCACCGCGGGTTCCCATACATCTTCCGTGTCGGGGAACCGCACTTTGATGGTAGGGCGAGCGAGACGATCGCAAATCGCGTCCATTGACCCCGAAATTAGGATCCCTGCACGATCACATCTTCTTAGAGGGCGCGCAGGTCTACCATAGCGCGCACTTCCTCCCGGATGGCCATTTGCTGAACCGGGGTGGCTACCCTTAGTGCCAGGGCTCGCGAGGGGGAGACATTGGTCGTTGTCAACATATTGAGTGACGGTGCCGTTGTGACTGTCACCATGGTCGACGTAGTAGTGGGCGTCATGATTGTGGGGGCAACTGCCCCCATTCCGGGGTAATTGCCGGGTGGGGGAGTACCGGTGGTATCCATTACTCACGCAGTAAAACCAATTAAAACAAAAAGAAAGCAAGATTATCCAGTGAGCACTATGCACTAGATAGGAGGGGATAAGTGGGGGGGGTGGGGGGGGGTCTCCAACACACGAGAGGCAAAAAAAAAAAAAAAAAAATATAAAAAGAGTGTGGACGATTTCCCGGAGCGCAAAAAAAAAATTGGTTTAATTAATCCCGGTTCTAGGGTGGGGGTAGCGCGAGATTCTACCTCGCGACCGTCTGTCTCAGCAGAGTCCCCTAGACCGAAGAAGGGGAAATCCAGAACGCAAAACTAACGGCTTGACGTGCAGTATGCCAACGCCAAAATAAGAGAGAAAAAAACAAGATAAAAAAAGGGGAGGGGGGGTTAGAGCGTAAGTGACAAATTCAAAACAAAAAAAAACAAACAAAAGAAAGGGTTTCACCGCCTTGAGATCTTAATATCGGTTTTCGTTTACAAGAAAAATTTTATCGAAACCACTATTCGTTTGTAATAAAGCATATGTAGATAAAAAAAATAATACAAAAAGAACTTGAGCAATTACTCCAACCACGAAAAATCGACCGAGTTCGCGGCCCGTTCAAAAAAAACTACTAACTCGAAAACTGGTTTTCCTGTGTATATAATTATTAAATTATTATCACAGGTATCGGGGAATACTAAAGAGGAAGGTCACCATAGGGTGGCAAGGTCACTTCGAAAGTTTTTGTTAATTAAAACCTTTCGAACTCGGGTTGAAACAATGTGTTACTATTTACAACTTTTATTTCGTTTTGGGTTTTCTGTATTCTGGGATTTGCTAATTATGGGTATTCGGGAAAGTCGAAATGGAATATTAAATATTATTAAATTCAAAAGCAATCTAGTTATTGGGATTTTTCAACTTTATTATTCAGTGAGTAATATCATCATTATATTCATAATTGAAAACGATTTTCTTTTCAAAAGCTGCTAATAATAGAAATAATACTCGAAGGTAAACAAATACGCGAAAACGACTTTATTGTTTTCCGGAATTTTCACCGAAAAACAAACCGTTATTAATTAACGAATTCTTTTCGAAATTATATGATTTTCTCTTTTTCAACCGATTTTTATTTAGGCATTAGAATTTTCAATTTTCTTTCCCATTAACTAGAAGGTTGCGGGGGAATTTCAAGGTCAGGAAGGGAAAAACACAAATAGGGAATTTCCAATTATTCACAAAATTTTTATAATATTACTTATTCTTAATTCTAATTATTCCTAAGACTAGTTATTTGCATCTTAATACTAATTATTCTTAATTCTAAATATGTGCAATATAGAATAGGGGAGGGACGCGAAACCGAAACCGAAGCTGGAAAACCCGAGACCGACCTCGTTTTCTAAAATCGCAAGATTACGCAATTAACAACACAAAAATGACGCACTCCGAAAAAGACGACTGTTTGGATATTTCCGGCGAACACTACCGTTATTTCGAATTTTTGGAAAATCACAAGTTTGATTTTTCCCACCAGGGATGCTATTTATGACCCTTTTCCCGAATTGGAAAAGGGTAGAATTCAATAACCAAAACTTTATTACTGAACACGGACGCAAGGGGGTTAAATAATCTGCACTTTTATATTCTACGGAAGATTATATTTTTAACACAAAAGAAAAAAATACAGTAAAGTTTTGGGGCGCGACAAGAAAAAAACGCACTAATAAGTAAAGGGCGCTGGGTTCATAAATCACGCGACGGCAGAATTTCTTCGGTATGACCGGAACTACGCACAAAAAAAAAGGTACAAACCGCGAAAAGGGAGGGGGGGGGCACAAAAGATGCACAATGGCGAAACTTACGGTGTCAGTGCTAACGCCTCTTGCAGCGTCGGGGCACCAGGAAGTCGCTCCGGAATTCGTTGGCGGACGGCTCGGGATGTCCTCCTCGAAATGATGACTGATGACGGTGGTCCTCGGCAGAAGGGGCAGTTGGCCGTCGCACCACTCCGTCCTCACTCTTCCACACGAAGACTTTCGCCTCGCAAAGAGTCCACTCGCACCAAAAAAACTTTATGTCCGAAGCACAGTTCTACGCCACACACTTTCTACGCAACCACACGTTTGTTTTCGCAAGTTTTCTTTTCACGCTCGACCGGAGTCCGTTCTCTAACGCGTCCGAAAACGAAGTGCCGTAGTGGGGCCGCTATCGTGCTTGGTAGATGCGCGCGGGAACCGTACGCGCATCTCCAGTAACCAGGAGCGGAGAATCACCGGGGGTGATACGGGGGGATTAGAAAGCGGGGTCCGATAGGGGTTTTCCCCACCTGGTCACAGGTGTTGGGAAAGTCTCTTCCGTCTTCGTCTCTTCGGCTTCCATGCGGTGATAGCGAGAGAGAGAGACAGGCGTTATATGACGCAGCATCGATTGGAACAGCCACGCTACCAGAATGCAGCTTTGAGGTGGCAAGAGCTGGACGGCTACTGCCGAGAGGGACAGCCAAGGGAAAGAGGGGCTCGGGCGTTTCGAGTGCTCGGAAGGTGGTGACGCTCCCGGCGAAACGCGCAACCGAGCAATGACGGTAAAGCCGTTCAGGCGCTTTACCGGCGACTGACGGACGGGTATCCGAACTCATGAAAATTGAACAAAAACAAAAGGATTGAGGAAGGCGATTCTGAGCTCCGGGACACTTTCGACACGCGATGGAACCGTGGCATCCACCGCGACGGATCTGCCAAGGGGTCGATCGGTGACACCTTGTCACAACCCCATTTCGTTCATTAATTATCACATTAAAAATAGACTACAATACATAAAAAACAGTTATAATTCTTTCGTCCATGTCGAGGGAAGCTATGGTCCTCACCGATCGATTGATGTTGAAGAAAGCAATTCGCAGATCATCTGCTTCTATACCAACATTAAGTATACTTTGTTTATTTGTCGAAATCTCTCTCTCTCTCTTCCCGAAGTGAAATATACTCTTCGCCATTTTCTTCGCCACGTGATTTCAAGTGAAATAATTAGTTCCCAGTGAAGAATGCATAACAAGTCGGTCATTAAAAAGTGTTGCGTTGAAAGAACAATTCGCGGGTGCAATATTGTAGGATTTTATCTTGTAACAACAAAATAATATGTTAAATGGATGCGAGTTTAAAAATATTTAACGGTGTGTTGTACTGAAAATCAAATAAAATTCTGAATGTTACAAATGGCGACCAACGAGTGGGCTCGAGTATGAAAATTATTTCTGTCTCGAAAACCAGAATTCAAAAAAAAAAAAAAATTTTTTATGTGAAATGAATGGATGACTATGAAAAATTTCAGATTGTGACAAGGTCAGGCAGAATAGTAACGCATAAATTTTCTAATTTAAATTTTAATCGCAGGACAAATAACGCAGCGAAAATGGTCATTGAGCGTGAAAACTCGTTACACAATGTGCAAAGAGACGCAATACAACAGAATGCAGCTAGTCAGCAAGCGGAAATTGAAAAATTAAGGGCTCAAATTGTGGAGCAACAAAGACGGTTGGAAGAAGCACAAGAAACAATTCGTCGATGTGCTGGGGATTCGGCTGAGGTTGGCGCAGGTCAAGTAGGTGTATCTTTGACTGATTTAAATGCAGTTTTAAACGGTAATCAATTAAATATAATAGATTTGAAAATTTCGAAACTTGAAAATGAGTTCACGCGAAATCCAAAAGAGTTTATTGAACAATTAAAAAAGTTTTTTCGGGTTAAAAATATTAAAAAAGATAATCAAATATTAATTGTTGAGCAAGCGTTAGAGGGAAGAGCGGCAATGTGGCTAGATCGGAAAAGAAATATCAAAGATTTTGATGTATTTGAAGTGCAATTTCTCTCGGAGTTTTATTCTGCGGATATAAGAATTAATGTGAAACAAAAGTGGATGGAAGAGAAATACAAAGATGGGGGGATGCAAGAATATTTTTATCGAAAATTAAAAGAAGCTGATTATTTTGTATCATTATTGTCTGAATTTGAGAGCAATTATTTAATTGTTCAGCAATTTCTTGTTTCAATTAAAGAATCATTAGCCGCGATTTCTTATGATGACACTAATGCGATTAGTCAAACGTTATCACATCTTGATGCTATTCATGCAGAAAAAGCTCGCGAAAAAGATAAACGATTTAATTACCAGAATTCATATCATTTGCAACCAAATGCTCGAGTTCGTAATATGAACGCTGGAAATAATCAGTCGCTAAATTATGACCAACATCGTTCGTATGGTCGTTATTATGGGAAAAATCAAAGAAATCGCGGATATCAAAATAATGGTTATGTAACACATAGAAATGAAGTGTATCAAGAAAATAGTCAATTGCCCGATACTAGGTATCTACCCCCTAATATACAAAGTAGTTCCGGACAGGTATCTCAATGGGGAAACGGACAATCGGCGCGTTAGATTTTTGCCCGGTAGCGCGTCGAGATAATTTTGCCTACGTGCGCGATTGGGAGAATAATGTAAAATTAAACGATTATAATTGTAGTAATAAGGTTGACGATCCCAAAAAAGAAAATTGTGACATTTTTGGAAAATTTCCGCACGTTAAAATTAACATTAAAGGAAGATGGGCTTGGGCTTTCCTGGATACAGGTAGCCAAGTGACATGCATCTCACAGATGTTTTATGAAAATTTAGTAGACTCATTCCCTATGAGAGAACTCCCCGTAACTAATTTATGCATTTCCACCGCGATAGGCAAAAAAGCCACAACCATAAAGAAGCAAGTTATGTTAAATTTTGAAATTGACGGTATTTGTGGCGAATATGTTTTTTTTAGTAATCCCGCATTTATCCACGGATGTAATATTAGGTAACGATTTTCACGCAAAATTGGATTTAATTTTGAATTATTCGGAAAAAGCGATTGTTTACAGGGGAAAATGTATTTCTAAGGAATCAACATTATTTGGTAATCGTAAGACAGACGGAATTATTTGTTCAAAAGACAAGGAAACTACGTATATATTTGTTGTTGACTTATGTGCTATTAAAGACCAATTATGCAAAATAAATAATAAAGAAATCGTTGAGCATGATAAAAGTGCGAAAGAATGTTCTATTTTTCATGTTGTTGACAAATGCGAAAATATTGGGAGGATTAAGTTAAATAATAATAAAATGAAAAACGTGTGTAATAATGTTAGAAATAATGTGTGCGAAACTATTGAAATTAAGGTAAACAAAGAAAACGACGTGTGCGATATTTATAATGATGAATTGGGGATACACGTATTATTTAAGGAAAATGAAAATAAAATTGTTAATGATAATGAAAATGAATGCGTGGTAATATGTAATGTTTGTCACAACGTGAAGAATAAGAATGAAGGTAATATAAATGATCAGATAAAAATAAACGATTATTGTGTAAAAGAAAAAGAAAAAATCGATAAGTGTAAAAATCTGAACAACAACGATCAACAACAAAAATGTATTGTAAATGTGATGAGCATAATTGCCCAAAAAGAATATGATGTTTGTCAAAAGAATGAAATAAATAATATAAATAACATGCAGACAAATATTAAGATAAATTAATTGGTGCAATTAGACCCATCTTATAAAGAATTTGGTAAAAATACTGAGAATATTGGCAAGAATTTAGGAGTAGACGAGAATCAAAAGAAAATGTTTATAGATTTATTATATGATTATAAAGATTTGTTTGTCGATAAGGTAGGGTGTGCTCGCGGTTACCAACATGAAATAAAGTTAATTGAAGATAAACCCTTTGTAAAAAAGAATTATCCCATCCCATTTGCAATGCGTGACGCGGTCAGAAAAGAATTGGAGCACATGGTTAAAGATGGAATAATTGAACGCGCTATTACCCCCTATGTTAACCCATTACGTGTAGTAGGTAAATTCGATGGATCATTAAGGATTATCTGTTTAGATGCGCGACAAATTAATAAGATAATAGAAGATGATTGCGAGTCACCGCCTCTGATTAAGGAGCTGCTCCAAAAGTTTCACGGAGTTCAATTTTTTTCGAAATTAGATTTGCGACACGGGTATTGGCAGGTGCCTTTACATCCAAACTCACGTCGGTATACGGGTTTTTTATTTGAAGGTAAGACATACCAGTTTAGGCGAATATCATTCTGCTTTAAAACCGCCGGAAGCGGATTTATTCGGTCTTTGAGTTATGCGTTGGAGGGCGAGGTGGACAATGAATTGGCTATGTATATTGACGATCTGCTCGTAGGAACGCCAACGTTTGATCAGCATTTGCGAGTTCTGGGGATAATATATCGGAGGTTATCGGATAGAAATTTCACATTGCGATTAGAAAAATGTGAATTTCTTAAAAAATCCGTATCATTTCTGGGGTTTATTGTTTCGGAACTTGGAGTTGATCCAGATCCCCGAGCGAATCGATGATATACGCAAATTCTCCGAACCCACAAATGTCAAGGAGCTTCAACGCTTCTTCGGCGTTTGTAATTATTACCGTGAGTTCAGTTCTCACCACAGTTACTTCATTGATCCACTTCGTGAACTCCTAAAAAAGAACCAAAAATGGGAATGGTCTAAGAAACATGCCGAAGCGTTCGCGAATTTAAAGGAAAATTTCGTAAATAGTTGTACTTTAACTCATATTATACCAGATGCTCCATTTTGTTTATATACCGATGCCAGTGATCGAGGTGTTTCGGGTGTATTGTTTTAAAGGGACAAAAATGAGAATCTGAAGATCGTCGCGGTAATTAGTCGGTGTTTAAACGATGCTTAAGTGTCATATACGACAACTGAAAAAGAGTTGCTGGCGGTCGTATACGGGGTGACAAAACTTCGGGTGTATTTAATGGGTAGACCATTTGAATTATTTGAACCCCGATGGGGTTTACTCCTTCAACAGTACTCTTTTTCAGTTGCGCATTGCCAAGGCACCGACAACGTTTTGGCGGATTTTCTTAGTAGGAATCCGGAAAAAAATTTTATGAAGAAAGTTCGACTCGTGTAATACTCCCATCGATGATATCATCTGAGCCAGAAGGGGCGATGTTAAAGATGAATGCTATTTTGACAATTGAGATGAAACATAATCCGATTTTGAAAAAAGATTTGCAAAATTTGGAAAAGTTACAAAAAGATGATCCAATGTTAAAAAAGATAATCGATCGTATGGAGAGCGATTCACTTCCAAATTATAAAAGTCATAAAGGGATTCTGTTTCATCAACAGTCTAACAATGGAGCGTGGAAAATAGTAGTACCGTGTAAAATAAAAAGAGCTTTAATTGAAAGTGTGCATTCAAAATTAGGTCACCCGGGAGCATTTAAAACTGGTGCGCATTTACGGAGATACGTTTACTGGAGGGGCTTGTATCAAGAAGTAAAAAAATGTGTCGCATGCTGCGATTTGTGCCAAAGAATTAAACACGTAAATTATGCGACGGAAGGAGAATATCATATGGTATCGGCAACTAAGCCCTTAGAATTAATTACTGTGGATTTTTATGGCCCTCTGCCACGCAGTAGAGCCGGAGTGCAGCATATTTTAGTGGCGCGTGACACTTTTTCAAAATTGGTCAAGCTCTATCCTATGCGAAAGGCAACTACTCAATCTAGTTTAAAGAAAATTTTTAATGATTTTATTCCAACATGTGGTAAGCCATAAAGAATTCTAAGTGATAATGGGTCACAGTTCTCTTCCCCGAAGTGGAAAAGCGAATTAGAGGAAAACGGTATTCGAGTACGTTACAGTTCGGTACGGCATCCTCAATCCAACCCTACGGAAAGGGTAATGAGGGAACTCGGTAGGCTCTTCCGTGCACTTTGCGCCGATAAGCATACGAAGTGGGCACAATTTATTCCTGAAATCGTAAACATATTGAATATCACAACCCATTCGTCTACGGGATATGCTCCTAGGGAGTTGCACTTCAATGAACCGATTAAAGATGAGATTCAGGAAATTATAGGTTTTCCGAATTCGGAATCTGTTGAATATGAATATATGTTGTTATCGGCTAAGGAAAATATGGAGCGTCATTTTAAAAACCGAGCCAAACAGCAGAGGAAAATCTCGAAGCTTTCGTTCCAAGTTGGAGATTTTGTTCTGTTGTAAGTGCCTCAATAATCAAAGAGCGTCTAGCGCTCTCAATAATGTGACGAGCAAATTCTGCCACTTATACGAAGGGCCGTATAGAATTTTGCGCGTTTATGGAAATAATTCTTTTGGGCTATACGATTTGAAAAAGAATAAACAAAAACCCCGAAGTTGTAACCTCGCCAGCTTCAGGCCATATCGCAAGTTAAGTGGTTATGGTGAAGCGGTCATTGAATAGCGACTGGTGTACTGACATCTGATATGTTGTCTCTGTAAGTGGTCGAAGTTAAATTGACGCGAATATATTGTATTTTAGATTAGGTTGAGAGGTGTATGAGATATGTTATGAGATTAGAGTTAAGTTATAGATGTACGTAGATAATTCATTTTCATTGGGGTCGAGCACACCCAATAAAAATGAGGGGGGATAATGCAATGAGCGATTGTTACTTACGTTTGTATTTTGGAAATCGCGCGCTAATAAGTGAGGAAAGAAAGAGATGAAAGCGAATAGTGGAAAGGGAAGATGAGAGGAGAAAAGGTCGGGAAGAATCGGAAGAGGTCGGTGCAGTACGAAGATGAACGACGCGAAAGTGGGAACGGCGAAAAGAAGATCGGTGGTGTTCGGCATGTTTCGGCTGTATTCGCGAGATGTTCGGCGAGCCAAGTGAACGGTGATACGTTGGCGAATAGATCGTATCTTATCGGATATATTCGGCATCAGTCGGAAGGATTCGGTGAGGAAGAAGAAGGCGATCTCAGCGAGATTAAAGATGCCACGTTTTTGAGAGTTAGAAGCGAGTCTCCCGACAATAATGGACGGTTTTCGTGCTGTTCCGCTACATAGTCTGCATAAGGTTAATTCGGAGTCTGGTTCCAGATCCTCACTTCCTAGGTCCACTCCGATCATTCATGCGAAAATGGCCATTGGAGGACATCGACGGTTGGACATTTCTTGATCGGCAGTAGAATCGAGGAAAGTGAACTTCAACGACGAAGCCAGTCCGCCATATTCCTGCTACCTTTGATCGACGACTACATGTCCATGTCGAGGGAAGCTATGGTCCTCATCGATCGATTGATGTTGAAGAAAGCAATTCGCAGATCATCTGCTTCTATACCAAAATTAAGTATACTTTGTTTATTTGTCGAAATCTCTCTCTCTCTTCCCGAAGTGAAATATACTCTTCGCCATTTTCTTCGCCACGTGATTTCAAGTGAAATAATTAGTTCCCAGTGATGAATGCATAACAAGTCGGTCATTAAAAAGTGTTGCGTTGAAAGAACAATTCGCGTGTGCAATATTGTAGGATTTTATCTTGTAAAAACAAAATAATATGTTTAATGGATGCGAGTTTAAAAATATTTAAAGGTGTGTTGTACTGAAAATCAAATAAAAATCTGAATGTTACAACACAAAATGTAACACGTAAAAAGAGGGTCAACCCCCTTTTCATCCAGAGCAACCCAAATTTCCAATTCACTCGTAACTTTCACGTTTTCCAGCTTTTCAGCTTCCTTACTCACGCGATAAATTTTTCAAAAAATATGTAAGAATAAATTCATATCAATATAAACAAAATATAACTAATTAGAAATCTCGGGCAGGATTTCATCCCCATCTCAACCGCCCTTAAAGCTACAAATTCACGTTTTCTCGATTTTCAGGTGTCTTCCTAACACGAGCATTTTTGTGAAAAATGCTAAAAAATTAGTTAATACATTTACGAAGAACAAGCGATATAATAGAAATCTCGGACGAAATTTCATCCCCACACCCACCTCCCGTAAAATAAACAATTCACGTTTTCTCGCTTTTCCGATGTCTTGCTAATACGATCATTTTTACAAAATGTGATAAAAAATTAGCTATTACATTTATAAAGAACATAAGACCAATTAGAATCCTCGAACGAAATTCCATCCCCACCCCCACCTCCCGACAAATAAAAAATTCACGTTTTATCGATTTTGGGCTGTCTTGCTAACACGATGATTTTTACAAAATATGCTAAAAAATTAGTTAATACATTTATAAAGAACAAACAATATAATAAAAATCTCGGACGAAATTCCATACCCGCCCTTAAATTAACAAATTCACTTTTTTCGCTGTTCGAATGTCTTACTAGCACGATAATTTTTTCAAAGGAAGAAAATTTAAATCATTAATAAAAGTTGTTTAACGAATTATTTCTTCAGGTTCCAATTTTTTGAAAACAGTAAAACTCTCTCATTAACAATATCATTAATAATGAAATTTAAATTCTTGGAAACGGTACTAAATGCGTTTCCTAAACATATACTGTATCCCGAGGTATAACCACCTTTCGGGGTGTTACCTTGAGGAGCACTCCCACGTGTTGTCGACCCCGTCCTGCGCCGCGTGTTGGCTGCGTGCAACCCAATACTCACTACACGGCCATGATTATAAAAAATATAACTAATTATAAACCTCTGAAGTGCTAGCGAACGACCTTTCGACGAAACCTAAAATTTAACAACATTTTACTCGCGGCACTGTTATGACGTCATAGCGAACCTCTGTCGGTCGTCCGCGGCAGTGGCATCGGCGGCTTCCGGGTACTCTCGGCAGCATTGTTCCCTCGACCGCGGACGTGAATGCGTCGCTCTAAATGTTTTTGTCTCAGTGACGCCACGGTTTTGAATTATTTTCTCCGTCGATTTTCAGTTGTGATCTTCCACCGATTAATCCCTTTTCTTATCTGCGTACTTAGTGAACTAACTACCTGTGCACATTGTGAAATAAATAAATTAGTGGATTTCAAGAAACTCTTGAGGCGTCCATTGATAACATTCAGCCCGTCCTCATTCTTTTGTCCCATTAATTCCCCATCCTGGATATTAATTTTTAACGTACCAATCAAATAGCATACTCAAAAATGTCAGACTAGTTCTCTGTCAAGTTAAATTTACGTTTACTTTCCTGTTGAGTATGAAACTCGAAAATTAATTAAAAACACGTGTACATGTAGGACTGAATGAGTTGATAAAATGCTGCAATTGTATATACTGTTGATATGATTAACCATCTACAAATAAAAACATTTTATAATGTATTTGATTCCATTTTTAATGAATTCAAACCTGTATCAGGAGATTCAAATCCTTGCATTAAAAGAATCCCTAATGGAACATGAACCTTACAACAAGGTTATAATAACCTTAAATTGTGAGGTTGTAACATTAGCTGGAGGTTAAAAAAGCTTTAAATAATCTTACGTGCACCTTACATAACACGAAAACAATCTCCCAAATTCCTCCCAGGGACATTGCAGGATAAGGTTAATTTAAGGTTTTTTAACGTAAATTTGTCGTTAAAAATAATAAATAAATAATACGGTCTTTTTGTCACCGCGAGTTGCCGCTTTTGTATTTATAAGACGAATTATTGGCAACAACATTAAATTAAACTTAATAGTATATTGTGTGGATATTGCAGTAATGTTATAGATTAATCTTTATTGTAAAATTAGTAGCATATTACATTAACATTACACATAAAGGTACATTTCTGGAAACCTTTTATTAACATTGTTACGGACAGAATCGATGTTTCATCGACTGCGGTACCCGGCGTAGGTTTTTTCCCACAAAGGTGGTTTCCGCTACGCCATTGCACACCCGAATGGGGGTACCTCTCAAAATGAAGGTGTCCTGTTAGGAAAATTATGTAAAGGCCCTTCAAAATGGTGACGATCTCGATCAAATTAATTGTAATTTGAATAGTATAATAATGGTATGATCGGGTTTTATCAGAACGTTCCGGGACGTCGTCGGCTTGGGAAGTCCGCGTCGCGGTCGGATCGTCACCTTTTGATGTCAATAAATTTTAAGTAGTTTCGTGTGGCCGATCAAATCAAGAGTTTTATTTTCAAGCCCTTCCGCCAATCGTCAACATATGTCAATGTTTCGTTTTAAACTGTAACGTTGTAACGTTCCTGTAACATTAATTCAAGGTTCTGTGCTATTAGGGATGCAATAACTTTGAGAAAAATATAGCTGTAGCATGTTACGTTTAGAAGTCAATTTATCTAGTATGATAGATCAACAAAAAATTTAAAAAGTTAAAAAAATACCTATTTTATTACGGTCATCTATATAAGATAATTTTCATAAATATATAAGATAATCAAAAATGCAAAATGGCTCTAATGATGCCTAGTGTACCTCGTTTTAGATAAATAAATAATAAAATTCAATAAGTGCGACCTATGTTAATATGGGATTTTACAAATATTTCTGCTCTACACAGTATCAGATTATTTCCCTTTGATGCACCTAAATTCTTTACAAAAGTGAGCTTATGGTAATTTCTAAAAATTCTAAAATTTAACGTCATACAATAAAATGAAATGAAACTCACAATTTTCAGCATTGACGGGATTCTAGGTGGAAAATTAAAGGCCACTTCTAAAAATGAACCGTATATGCCATCGTTGGTATAATACAATTTTTTTACTCTTTGTCTATCAATTACTGTCTTCTTTCCGTGTATACACGTTGCTAATGTAAAAGCTGATGTTACATAATATCTGCCTGGTTCACTTATTACTTCAATAGTAGGATCTATGCCTCGCAGTGCTTCGTTAATAACATCTGCAAACTATTTTATAATACGCATTAACAACATATAATTAATTTAAGGATTATCAAAAAATCAGTTTCATGTACATTATACAACATATAACATACATTATATGGAATTGGACCGATCTTTAGAATTACATGTAGAAGATGAGAATTACAATTATAATTTAGGTAAGGAATTTCTAATACTTAACGGATTATATCAATTGACGCATTTCGTAATTTGAGAAAATACCTTACCATTTTAACTATTTAATAACAATTGGTTTTTTGTTTTTGTATTGCCATTTTTGTCTCATGTTAGCGATAAATGTTCAGCTGTTTCATCGCTAACAATCATTATAGGTGATCGAAGCAGTAATGCGGTGCATTGTCGCAGTGTGCTTCACTATTCCATGTTAAATGTCCTATGCAAAGGCTGCAACTTGGCTAGGTGGCTGCCTGGAATGCTTCGCTTGCTTTTATTGTTATAATAAAATATCTCTGGCATTAAAATAATTTGTAAACAAAGTATATTGGTCAAAGTTTTCACCATACTTTCCATGCTCCTTTGTACAAATCCTATACAAGAGTCATGTGATGTCACTTTGCAGAGTGTATTTAAAAGGGACTACTATTTGGTGAGTGACTCCTTGTTTTCTCATGTCTTGGTCAATATCAATGTGATGATGTGGTATTTGAATTGGACAAACCTGTACGGATGGCGCCATTCACGCGCGCCGATTCATACCTTATCACGCGACTTGTTTTACCGACTTTTGCGGTTTATTGTTACTAGTAAATAAATTGTCCTAATACAGGGATCAATAACTGCCGTCACGGCCGCAAAAAAAAAAACAGAATAGTTGTCCGTTATTTCGAAAATTGGTTTAAATGTTAAATGTTAGTTCCATTACAGACGTACAACGTTCCAGATCGGCATCGTGCGAGTATACCTTTGCATCATATGTATTTTCGATGTGCATTAATATTTTTGTGTAGCGCACATTTTGGTACTTTTCTCGAAGGAAGTTAAACCATGCAATTACATGCAAGTTTTACGATATCGTGTCGGTATTCGTTCGAATTTAAGTTCACGCACTAATTGTAATTAGAGTTAACTTATTAATTAAAGAATTAGACGTTACATTGGAAAACTTTAGTTCAGTCATTGCATTCCTGAACCTTCCAAAGCTGACCGATTATGTATAAATGCCATTGCTGCATTTAATAACTGGGAACACCATGTATAAATACAGCTACAAGGACTAAAGCAGCATCCTAACCAAATTTGGTTTAAATTTGCAACTGAAGAGCGTTTGACAGTAATATAAACTAAGTGATTAAGGTATAGGCAATCAGACCTATTGTAAATCTTTTCGTTTTTATATTTTTATTTATCATTAATATTGTCAGAATATAATAAAATATAGGTGATTACAAGAATATTAGATTTGCAATTGACACATCTATTAATACATTATAATTTCATGGAGGATTTGGACAAATGTACTGTCGCAAGTATCGGTAGATTACAACGGGACCCTCGAACAGATGAAAGAACTTTGTTCGCGCATGAAATATATGTAACCAGAATCGTACTAGCCGCGCCTTCTCTTGCGTTAGGAGCGCCCTGAGTAGTGGTTCACTTTACCGACTTAATAGTTATTCACTATATTTATATTAAGTTTAAATAGCGCGCCTCGTTTGCAACTCGTATGTTGCCCTCCAGGGTAGCGGTTTGGAAGTTGAAATCCGCGAATCGCTTCCGGAAAAGTTCAGACTTGCAAAAGCCACGAGGAAAAACTGCAGCACGCGACTTTTCTCGTTGGAATTTCATTAATCTCCCCGATTATACGCGATCGTGGAAATTCGCATGTACGGTTCTGAGCCCAGTATAGGCTCCGCATTAGTTTATTTTATAGTTTCAGAAAGTGTCATCGAAGCGAACGATAATCACACTTCAAGTATGCAGCGTGCAACACGTGTGATTCATGCGTTGATAGTCTGTTCGGGTATTCAACAAACTGTAAATTTAAATTTGTGAATTTAGTGTTCGGAATAGAATGTGAATTAATAATTTTTGTTTATTTCTTGGATCCATTCCGACCTGAACCACGCAGCTACCGAATTAAGAGCCGCTAAAGGCAGTCGCTACAATTTGATGGCAAACATTTGACGATCCTGCCAGGATCGGAGTGTTCAAGTTTTTTTTGCAATAATTTAAAAGAACATTGGACTTTGAATAATTAGTTTACCGTTGGTAATACCGGACAGTGCACGGGAAAATTCTATGGGAATGCAACAAGTGCATTCTGCATTGAAATAAATTCGCGCCTTTGCCTTCATTAGTGAGTGCCACTGCATCATTAGTACATCATTTGTGCATCAGTGAAGTGCATAGAACCTTCGTGCGCGATCGGTTTCTTTCGCCAGCAATCGGCACTTATAGTTCGAGCTCTAATTGCACGAACTCCTCGGTCGGCTTATTTCGGAATCGAACAATTCCTCGCTTCGCTACGTCACGATCCTGACGTCAGCAGGACGCTATCGGTCTCTCCCTCTTATCGTTCGCGACACTCGCTCCTCTCGGCGCGGGCCTAGTCGCGACCCATTGGCCAGTCAGCGCAATCTTCGCGCTTTCGGCCACGCCTCACTTACAATTAGTAGGATAGGTAATGAACGCGTCTTGTCGCCCTACTATCCCTGCTAAGCATCAACCCTCCAAGAAGTGGTGGATCCAATCGTGTCAGTACATCACCAGCACTTCGCATAGACGCTTAGATCGAACCAGAACGCACGCAGTCGCGTTATCAATTGTGCAATAAATAGTTGCAAACAAAAACCCAAATTCTCAACATGCCTAAGACACGCAACCAAGGTGATCTAGGTGAAGAATATCACAACTTCCTTCAGCTACTGGCCCGTCAAGCAGAAGCTTTAGGCTCCTTGAAACGAGCATCCGCTTTATTGGAAAAGCCTGATATTTCTTATGATCAAGCTCTAGCGCGGCGAGCCCTTATCGAGAAGAAGTGGTATGAGCTTACGGAACGACACGAGGAGGTGAGCCAATATCGATCCTTGGCATCATGCGCCTCCGACATATATTTTTTGGAAGAGTTTATGGCAACCACCGAAGAAATTTACATGAGCACAGTCGCCGGACTATCAGCGGTGGTTCGTTTATCCGAACCAAGTACGTCGAGTTCAACGAGGAACCACGGTACAGTACCAGTAACAGCTGTCAACGTCGTACCGACACATTCCAAGGTACCGAATATTGAGTTACCGAAATTTAATGGCGAATACTCCGAGTGGATCGGGTTTCGTGACCACTTTCGCACGTTAATAATTGAAGATCCGTCGTTAGATGCCTTTTCGCGCCTATTTTATTTAATATCATGTCTTCAAGGCGACGCGGCCAAAGTATTGTCAAATTTATCTATGACTTCCGAAAATTTTGAGATTGCATGGAAATTGCTTACTGATCGGTATGACAATCAGCGTCGTTTATTGCAAACGCATCTGACACGTTTATTTTCAGTCAAATCAATTTCGAATGAAGGGTCCCCGAGTGACCTACGGAAATTACACGATGACGTACAAGCCGCCGCGGATGCGTTAAAGCAACTGAAACGTCCGGTATCGGACGATATTCTTGTCTTTATTTTAACGTCAAAGCTTGATAGCAGAACGCCAGAAGCGTGGGAATTTTCTCTTGAAGGCGACAACTATGCTACTTACGAGCAGTTGTCTACATTTTTAACCGCTAAAATTCGGTCGTATGAGGCGTCTACAAATTTTCAAAAGTCCTCGCGCTCATCGAATGTTCAAACGCGACTCAAGTACGTTTCCGCCTTCCCCGCTCAAGTTTGTCAAACCAACGCACAAAGGCTGTCAAAATGTCTTTTATGCTCGGACTCACATCCTTTATATAAATGTTCCCGTTTCAATGGCAAAACAGTTAAGCAACGGTGGGACTTGATTAAATCGAAGAATGTGTGCCCGAACTGCTTGTCACCCTATCACAAGCTTAATGCTTGTAAGAGTATCCGTAATTGCTCACATTGTAGCCATCGGCACCATTCACTTTTACATGAATTAGCTAATAAGCCGTCTGTTGTAGAGTGCGTTAATACAAATGATATTGTGAATACCTCGTCTAATGCTACACCGGCTATTAACGCATGCTTCGTTCAATCGCCTTTGAGTACCCCGCAAGTACCATCACATGTGGTTCTCGCGACGGCATGGGTACTGCTGACCGCGCCGTCAAAGCGTGTTATAAAATTACGGTGTTTATTAGATCACGGATCTACTCACACGTATATTTCGCGGGAGGCAGCTAATGAATTACGCACTAAAACTCACCCTACGGCCACGAACGTACGTGGAATTGTAGCGGGCGCGACGGGAAAGGAAACGCGCGTAGTTCCTATCTCGGTCAGTTCGACTTCAAGTTTGTCGGTATCAACTTCGACGGACGCATTAATCTTAGATTCTCTAACAGATTATGTTCCGAATTTCAAATTTCCTATTTCGCATTGGCCGCATTTACGCAATGTGGAATTCTCCGACCGCTTCCAGATGGATGATTCGCCCATCCATTTGATTCTGGGCGCAGATTTGTACCCATACATTTTACGCGACGGAATTATTCGGAGTAAACACGATGAACCGGTGGCAATTGACACCATTTTTTAGTGGGCTCTCTCTGGTCGTACTGCACCTGATCGTGATGCTATACCCACAGCATCAGTGCATCTTCACCACACGCATATCGATGATGAATTACGCATGTCGCTCACCCGATTCTGGGAGGTGGAAGAGGTTGCATATGCTCAACCGCCTTCCGACATTGATGCACAGTGTGAGCAACACTTTTCGGAAACCCACACACGTGATCAAGGTGGTCGTTATACAGTGCGCATTCCCTTTAAAAAGGCACCGCCGCTTGACATAGGAGACACAAAGTCTCGCGCCATCCGTTGTCTTCAGGCCATTGAACGACGACTATCAACCCGTCCTGAGGAACGGGACGCGTATTGCAAATTCATGCAAGAATACGAGCATTGGGGACACATGAGGGTTGCTCCTGCGTCGGATGACGCCCAAGTGGTCTATTTGCCCCATCATCCTATCATAAAAGTCGATAGTACAACTACGAAAACTCGCGTAGTGTTCAATGCATCCGCTCTCTTCTCAAATGGCAAATCGCTAAACGATTTGCAACACATAAGATCCAGTCTCTAGTCTGACTTATCCCTACTGCACCTGTGGTGGCGCTTGTTTCGGTTCGTTTATGCCGTCGACATAGAGAAAATGTACCGGCAAATTCTAGTCGATTTATGTGACATTGACACTCAACAGATCCTCTGGCGACAAGACCCAATGGATCCAATTATCCTTTATCAGTTACTTACAATAACGTATGGGACCGCCAGCGCGCCCTATTTGGCTCTTCGCGTATTACGCCAGCTTGCCGAAGATGAGGGAGACTCATTTCCCTTAGGCAAAGAGGCTCTGCTAACCGCTTTCTTTATGGACGACGCTATGATCGGCGCGCATACTACTGCTGCATTGAAAGCAATCCGAGATGAGCTGATTCAGTTACTCGAACGCGGCCACTTTGTGCTTCGAAAGTGGATAAGCAATTCGACGGAGTTGCTCGCCGACATTGACGAGCAGAATGTTGGTATTGCATGTGACAAAACTTTGCAATCAGACGACAGTATTAAGGTACTGGGAATCGCTTGGCATCCTTCTACTGACTCGTATCAGTTCAAACTTAACATTTCATCGACTCTACCGACTCCCACAAAGCGATCAGTCTTATCGCATATTGCTAGAATTTTTGACCCGCTCGGATGGGTATCACCGGTAGTTATCACCGCTAAAATCTTCATGCAAATGATCTGGCAATCCGGAGTTGATTGGGATGCTGCATTGCCTACGCACCTTGCCTCGTTGTGGCACTCATACTATGAGTCACTCACCCAGCTCACGTAGCTGCGCATCTCGCGGTGGCTCGGCACCTCGCCCACCACAACTATCGAGATTCATGGCTTCTGCGATGCATCGGCAAAGGCCTATGCCGCAGCCGTGTATCTACGCGTGACCGACCCTTCTGGTCACTGCCAGACAATGCTACTCGCGTCCAAAACTCGAGTAGCACCCCTCAAACAGATGATAATCCCGCGACTAGAACTTTGTGGCGCAGTGCTCCTAATGGACCTTTTGAAGCTCGTACGCAAAATTTCTGCGCTATCAAAATGTCCAGTCAACCCTTGGACGAACTCAAAAATAGTTCTAGCTTGGCTGGGAGCGCCATCATCCCGTTGGAAGGTCTTTGTGGCAAATCGAATCGCTGAAATCCACACCCATCTGCCGGATGTAACGTGGCGTCATGTCCCTGGCACCGACAATCCAGCAGACCTGGCTTCCCGTGATATTGCTATTTCGGAACTCCTAACCTCATCGTTGTGGTGGCACGGCCCAGCTTGGCTTGGTCAGCCCTCCATGTACAAAAAAATCTGTTGATTTTCGGAAAGTGATAGTAGAAAAATATATGTAATTTTTACAAAATTTGTATGTACATTTAACAGATTTTCTGTAATTTTAACCGAATTAACTGTAAATTCAACAGATAATTCTGCTATTTTTTCAAACTGTTAAATCATATATATATATTGGCATATTACATTCTGTTAAATCTACAATATTTGCAACGTGTGAGAAACAAATACCGTTATTTCGCATGTTTCTTTCTCATCCGTTATATATAAAATATTGTAGGATACACATGTGAAAAAGTTATTTCGAAAAATGTGGATGACTCGTGTTAGCGAACATCACATTCTCAAATTGTAATTTTTCAAACATGCACTAATTAATAGCTCATACTGCTAGTTTCGGTTTATGTGAGTATATACATGTCTTCATTCCATTATATGTGGCCTCACTTCATTATACAGAGTGTATCTAAAAGACCGCAATCGACCTACATCCGGAGATAGGTTTTTTTTTGGAATCGAATGGCGCTGAATATAATTTTCTGGAATGTAGGTTTTTTTTTAATTGAACTTTAAAAACGTATATATTTCGGGGGGATTGCCTCAGCGAAACAATTGTGACAAAGTACGATCGGCCTTTATGTTCTGTTTTAGTTCGTTCGCGAGATTCGTTGACAATTGAAAATCAAATTCAAAATTCCTGGGAAGGCAGGTTCGAACTGTCAACTGATGGCAGGAGATTTCTAACCAATCTTACTAAGCCCATTCGTAGAAAGGAACGGCTTCTACTATGGCGTAATGAAGCAAATAAAGAATGATGATTGCTATTATTAATATGACTTCCTTAATTTATATACTAACCTTATTCTTTTCGTCGCACAGGATATTGAAGCGCTATTAAGTAATAAATTGCCGCGCATGAAAAATGAAACATTGTCGGTTTTAAAAACATGCAAAATAGTATAAAACGAAAAATTTTTGTTATGCGCTTGGGTTTAAATTATTAAGAATTTAATAATTAACAATTTTCGTCCTGTTTCGCATGCTTTGTATTATTGTGTATTTGGAAAATTATTCTCCTTATTGACATAAATTTATGGTGAATATTTGAACAAAAATGTGTGGAATTTTCGAGAAATTTTAAAGTTTTAAATGAAAAACATCGCCTCCACGGATATAAAAGTTGGTATAACCAATTAAATGGTTGATTCAACCAACAGTTGGTTATTCCAACTAACTTTTTTTTCCCTGTACGAAATTCAGCAAACGAAAATTAATTGTCTTTATCGGGTAAAAAAATGACACTCGAAAAAAATGTAACTTTCTTTATTTTAAAAAAAATTGAATTACTAATTTTGGTAAAAACAGAAATGGTCAAAATCTTACTAGAAATACATAAATCATGCATGGCTCCTGAATATTAAAAAAAAAATCACGCGTGACAAGGAATATTTAAAATACTTAATTTATATAGAATTTAATAAAGATAAATCACAATAAAAATAAATTATAAATTCAAGGGAAATAATCACAATTGAAAATGAATTAGGAATTCAAGTAGAAATAGTCATAATGAAAAATTAATTATAAATTCTAGTAAAAAATAATCTCAATTAAAAATGAATGATGAATTCAAGTAAGAATAATCATAATAAAAAATTAATTATTAATCGAAATTAAACAAACCAAAAGTCACGAAATGATTACAAATTTAAAATGAATATTCAAGAAATTATCTGTATAACAGTACACATGGTGTTGATCCTGCTGTCGCCAATCATGGGGGCTAGATGACACACTCTGTAACGTTTCATAATTTTATGCGAAATATTGTAATGTTTTTATCTAGAGATGAGCATAATTTGACTAGTAATACAGAAATTCAAAAACTATTCATGTGTTACAACCCAGTGAATACCTCGAACGAGATATTAACTGAATTGTAACACGGGCGTGTAACTCAGTAGAATTACTGGGTTCTTCAGGTGAGTGGGGCTACTGATGATACAGAAAAGTCGGGAAAAGGCAAAATAAGGAAACACTTTATTTGGTTGAAATTAAGTTCTTTATTTTCTAAACAATGGTTCCGGTGTGGGTTGAGGAGTTGTCGGAAGAGGGGGGAAGGGGGTGTATGAATTAGGAAATAATTCCTCGGGAGTAGGTATTTCCTCCCGGGCAAGGTGGAGAGCCTTTGCCAATTTTTGGCGCTGGATTTTTGTCCTCCTCGACGGCGTTTGACTGAAAAATATTTGTTTCTTTTTAGATATTCATTTTTGTTTTAGAACTCGCGAAAGTGAGAAAAAAAAAATTTTTATAAAACTAATCAATTATATTGTTTATTTAGTTAACGCTCTGCTAAAAATCTTTGGAACATCGAATGTGAGGAAGGTATTTCCCTAAGAATGCATATTTAATATTAAATATATATTTATATTGTCTCTATTTTTAGAATGAAAAAAAGATCAGTTATTTAGGAAAAAATAATGATAATAACAGGAATATTAGTCGCTTGAGAGGGGCGACTTCGTCTCGGTGGGCTGTGCGCAATAGGTAGGAGAGAAGGAGCTGTGGTTTCGCAGGCCTACCCGCTATGCTACAAAATAAAAGGGGGTGCGATTTCGCAGGCCGACCCGCTATGTCGCAAAGGGAAAAGGTTAGTGTGATTTCGCAGGCCTACCCGCTATAGCACGAAAAGGAAGGATGTGCGATTTCGCAGGCCGACCCGCTATGTCGCAAAGAAAAAAGGTTGGCGTGATTTCGCAGGCCTACCCGCTATGTCACGAAGGGAAAGGAGAAGAGAGGGATCATTTGTTTATTTATAAAAAAAAGAGATACTTACTATTTCTTTTCGGTGGTCCCTTTTTGAACTGCGATCAGCTGTTCCAAATGATTGGGCGTCCTGTATTCTTCCCTGGAGTTTTTCGGAGCCTCCTATCTGCTGAACGACGGACTTGTTCTGTGGAAATCGGTTGCTTGGCCAGATGAACTTCTCTGACTGAAGAACTTTAATTCTTCTCATGGTAGAGCAGACGAACTAGTCTGCATCGCCCGGAAAATCTCCCCACGATCCTCTACTCCGATTCCTACTATTCTCTAGTGCGATTTTCTGTACGCGCCAGCGTATTTATGGTGGGCCATAGTTTTATCCCCGCTTTGAGTTTTTCCCCTTCTATTTTGAAAATGGTGGATTTGTGTGTTGGACAGGTTTTGGAAATAGGCCAAGGAGAGTAGTAGAGGTAGGACCGTCCCCACGAAGTTCCCGCCGCCGCCACCAGGCGTCGCCACAGTCGCGGCGCTGTCGCAGCATGCGAGGTGGTAGATTCGTGAACTAATTCGCAGACTGATTCGTGGCCTAATTCGCGGGCTGAGTCACGGACTGACTCGCGGGCCGATTCGCGGATTGATTCGTATTTTTGATTTGCTGTTTAGTACGCGGGCTTAATTCAAGACTCTCTCAGTGGGAAATCTGATCGTCACTAATGAGGTTATTAAGATGACGCAAGGACTTCGTGGACGGTCCCATTGAGTTTTCGAATATTAATGCTGTAGCGTTATGCATATATCTTTCGATCTTTTAAATGTGCCCTGTTGGGAAATCTCTCTTTCAATATGGCACACCGTTACCGACGTAATTCGGATGTTACATATCTTTTTTGATGAATTGAAAGCGTAGATTTTCATTAGTCTAAATACCAGTTTGAAGGTGTCTAGCGCAATCTCATATATCGAGGACCTACTTTTTAAATCTCACACAAATTTGAAAAACCTGTAATCAGGGCGTTGACCTCTCCCTTGCCATGTTGTAAGTTTGAATTCACTTTTCATATTTCATTAGATATTGTTATTAATAAAATGTTTTTACATTATCATTGAAAAGGACATCTTTCTAATGCGTGATCTGACAAAATTCAATCAGAGAGATTGAAAAGTGTTGACCGTTACACATTAGTATTGCAATGTGTCGAAAATCAAATTTCAAAAGTCGCCTTCATTAAAGGTCAGATATTGCTACCTTATAGTCGCTTATGGAAATACATCGTAAGCTAGGAACCGTATTGAGAGTGAAAGTAAAATGACCTTTTCCTCGTGCGTCCTACTACCATCTCTCTCGCCCTCGCATACTCTTTGTTAGTTCCATCTAGCAACTATATTTTCCGTCGATTATCCATCGATCACTTATTCACCGTACATTTCTTTTCCCGAAATTTTCGAAAATGTATACAGGTCCAGACCAATCATTTCAATGTAGTATTGCCACGTGTAGACTGTCGAAAAACAAATTTTAAAACTCGCCTTCGAAAGTAAAATGAACATTTCCTCGTGCGTTCTACTATCATCTCTCTCGCTCTAGGTCCAGACACGTTTAAAAGGTCATTGCACAATTTCTTCAAAACATTATCTCTTTACCAAATTTCGGTAATCCGTGACGTAAGAGAAAGGAGGCAGTCTAATTCAAATATTCCAATGTCATAATTTCTATGATCTCTCTAGCTCTCGCATACTCTTTCTTAGATCCATTAACATTAGCAGTATACCGTTTTCACGGTCGTCGATTATCCGTCGTTCACTTATTCACCGTACTTTTGTTTTATCGAAACTCTCAAAACTGTATACAGATCCGGACATCGTTTCAAAGGAATGTCGCGTTCCGGTGTCTATGTTTGATAGCATGTAAGCACCTCTATTTCAAATATTATATTTCTACATCAATATGGTAGATGTCAAAAAGATTTTGGAGGCCTTGAAGAGGGTTTACAGCACTCTTGAAGAAGACGCTACTGAGGATCAATTTTCCAACTTCATTCGAGAATCCATCGTAAAGATTGAGAAAATCAATTCATTCTTAAGGGCCAATCCTCACATTCCCAATGGGCTGAAGATATCGTTAGAGACAATTATTCATTACATCACGGTACAGAGGGTTACAGCTGCTCACAGATTAATTAGCGTATCTCAATGATCTCCAATAGAGACAAAACCGCCGAGTCCCTTCACCCAAGACCATTTTAAATTAACGTAGAAAAGCCGCTAAGCAAGTCTCAACGCGTTCAAAAGACCTGGCGCCGACCCCATAATATTGTTATAAAAATGTCCTGCCTTTAGATGGTCATTGCAAACGGCCTCTTTCAGATGCGTGATCTTAAGAAATTAGATCATAAATATTGAAAAGTACAGGCTGTTACACATTAGTATTGTCATGTGAGGAATGTCGAAAAAAAAATTGCAAAAGTAATTCATTAAAGGTCAGCTATTGCTACATCATAGTCGCTTCTCGATGCCTATGTGGAAATACAGCGTAGGCTAGGAACCGTATTTTGAAAGTCAACGTAAAATTCTAATAATGACCTTTTCCTCCTGCGTTCTACTACCATCTCTCTCGCTCTCTCGTACTCTTTGTTAGATCAATTAACTTCAGCATTATAGCATTTTCACGGTCATCGTCATCGCCGATTACCCGCCGATCATTTTCACCATATATTTTTACATGTATACAGGTTCAGGCGCGTATAAAGACATTACGCAATTTCATCAAAAGATATACCAAGTAACACATTTTCTCTTTCCCAAATTTTTAGGCAACCTCCGCCATAATAGAAAGGAGATGACCTCAGTTCCGTATTTTATCTATAGGAATGACCTGGTGGGTTACCCGTAGGCCAACACACCCCTTCGTTAACAAAGGTAGCACTAATAAATAAATAATTTACAATAATAACATTTAAATAGTAATAAATCTCACATAATCCGAATAGCGTATATTAAAATGTATAATGTACACGGAGATCATTTTTCATCGTCAAAATCATTGACGTAACAAATTTACCCGAGAATAATCATGCAAGCAGCACCATCTTCTGCGATTGTTCCTGAAACTATTAATTCCTAGAAGCCATTAAAAGTTTAGTGCCTAGAATATATGTATTTTGGTTGCCGGCATACATTGTATTCATTACTTCACATTATTTGGTAGCTACCTATGTTCTGTGCCTGCAATATACAGGTACCGTCATCAAAAAAGACGAAACCAGCGCAAAACAAATGCCTCGATTAGTCTCTGTACAGTAGGGATGCATATGTGCACCATGAAAACCGGTGAACATTTTTTTTCAGTGTTGAACTGATAGAAGAAGCTAGCAGTAATTAGAAAGAGAAAGGATGACACGCTTATTCCCTATGCATTTATCTATTCACGATATTTATATGTTTTCATGACGTTCGAATCATAGCTATACGAGTTTGGACTCGTGGGTAATGTAATTAATCAGGTTCCTGACTATCTTTTAATATGTGTACAATTTACCACATTTTAATTATAGCCATACAGGTTTCGACCCGTTAATTATCCGTGGACTTTACTATACGGTAACAATGAATCTGACTTCCCATAAGTGACGAACACATACAAGTATCGACTTGCTTTTAACCCATTAACGCTCAGACGGACGAATTGTCAGCTTTAGTTTGAACATCGATAATTTGTACATAAATGCCTTTAGAAAAATATGAGCTCTAGGTACTGTTTCTAACCTAAAATTGTATGCTCTTTCAGAATCTTTCAATAGAATTTTGAGAAAATGAACCGCAAAAAAGTCATACACATTTTTTTGTTAAAAAACATGGTTTTTTACGTTTTGTTTTTCACAAAAACATCACTTTCACCTCTAAATGGTGTTGGGAACATATCTAAGTTGAAAATATCGCGTCCATGGACCCCCAGGATTAAAATGTACTATATCTGAATTCATAATTCAAGATGGCAGTTTTCAAAATGGCTCCTAGAAGCTCAAAATTCTTGTTAAAACTTAACCATTTTTTTCTTAAAAACTATAGACTTTAGAGAAAATTTTCTAAGAACAACAATACTTTGGAATGAGTCAAAGAATACTCTCAAATTTACTCTCAATTTATCAACATGCAATAATGCACTACTTGATTTTTCAAAAATTTGAAAAATCGAAATTTTGAAAAAAATTATTTTAAAAATTTGAGTAGGTTCTTTATATAGTTCTAAAATATTTTTATTCTAAGAAAATTTTCTCTAATGCCTATAGTTTCCAAGAAAATAAATTATTGGTCTTGAAATATAGAAAAGTTTAATAATTTATTTTCATGAAAACTATAGACTTTACAGAAAATTTCCTTAGAACAAAAATATCTTAGAATTATTTAAAGAAGCTACTCGAATTTTTTTCAGATATTTTAAATGACTTTTTTCAAAATTTCGATTTTTCGAATTTTTGAAAAATCAAGCAGTGTATTATTGCATGCTGATAAAATTTGAGAGAATTCTTGAACTTATTCCAAAGCATTGTTGTTCTTAGAAAATTTTCTCTAAAGTGTATAGTTGTTAAGAAAAAAATGGTTAAGTTTTAAAAAGAATTTTGAGCTTCTAGGCGCCATTTCGAAAACTTCCATGTTAAATTATGATTTCTGTTAAGGTACATTTTAATCCTGGAGGTCCATGGACGCGATATATTTAACTTAGATATGTTTACCAACACAATTTTGAGGTGAAAGTGATGTTATACTGAAAAACAAAATGTAAAAAACAATGTTTTTTAACAGAAAAAGGTGCATAGCTTTTTTACGGTTCATTTTATCGAAATTTTATTGAAGATTCCGAAAGGGCATACAATTTTACGTTGGAAACAGTGGAGCTCAAATGTTTCTAAACGCATTTATATACAAATTATCGATGTTCAAACTGATTCTTAAAATCCGTCCGTCTGAGCGTTAATGGGTTAATGTAATTAATTAACCTTCATTTAATATTTCCCACCTTTAAAATTTCTGAGAATAATAAGATCGAAATGACGATGTAAAAATTTAAGAGAAGCGTGTAAGATTCAACAGTTTCTTTCTATCTTGATGCACAGTTTAGTGTCTTTTAAGTAAACAGTTAAAGGAAGTGACCATGCTGCCATCTTTTGGTATGTTTAACGAGATTGCAGAATCTGTGTATCGCCGAATTAAATATGCGGGTGCATCTGAAATGCATGGATTCATCGTAGATTACGATGATATACTTGCTGGTATGAGTGGTTATGGAGCGATTACAATTGAATATGAGTCAATGCATAAATAAACTAATAATAATATCGCCATGCAAAAGAATATGAAAGTGAAATTGTTAAATATTACCACGCATCTACTACAAAGCGAAAGCAATCTCGAGGACCCGAAATTTTTTATTCTTAAAATACCTATTTTGCCATTACTATACATCCCTCTGAAATTGACACTTTGCACAGTCTTTAATCATCGGCGGTTGTCTATCTGCGGTATCATCACTCGTTTCAAAACGTTTATTGACGACATTCACGTAAATCTGGATGCATTTGCATTGTGAGTGGTAAGCATGACCATACTTCTTCAATTTCACGTTCTGCAAACGTTGATATGAAATCTATAGGTAGACTCGATGTCTTTTGTTTCCATTAATGCAAGACGTTTCACTTTATAGTAAATTCTCATTGACTTTTGAAGAGATGCAAGCTAGTCTTGAAGATTTTACAGTATCCAATTTTAAAGCATTTTAACATTTTGTTTAGCACACTTTCCGTTAAATGTATGATTTTCGCAATTTATTGAAAATCGACTTTTTTGTTGTTCTATGAATTTCGGTAGAGATGGGCAGGCTAATATGTCTATGTCGATAACATTGTCAGCATCTAAAATTTCCTACAACCTATGTCTTTTATTTGTCTGCGCCTTTTATGTATATCTTGTGATCACATGTAACGATGTCCTCCAACGTTTCGTTGATTGCATCAAAGGGTATATCGCCCGATTCTCATCGTAGACCATGATAATTGTGCAATAACCAATTGTTTTACGTTCAAAACGTACTTTACAACATCACTGTCGGAAATATCCCTAATGCACATTTTCTTCGGTATAAACCGATTATCAGGTCCGGGGAATCCTTGCATGTCGACAATATTCTACATTTCTAGTACATAATACTGATTTGCTTGTCCCCTTCAGTAATTGACGCATCATTCTCTCTCACACACACTCTTTGCCATTTCCACATATGGCGTGGTGCCTCTAATTCATGAATATACGTCGTACCTTTCTCTCTAGATCGTAGTATCTCTTCGTCAAATCCTATGAATCGGAAATCAAATCAGAGTGTAACAAAAACAGATAATTTTCACGGTCACTAGATCCCTCTCGGTATCATCCGATGTTCCTCTCAAGATTAGGATAGATGGTTCCATACGTGGTCATTTTCGATAGTTTGCGAGTTACGATACTCAGATGATGAAGATGTTAAACGCAGGATTAAATCGTTTCAAGTACTAGCACCAGTATGATGGTCACCGAACTTTCGCAATTGAATAAATCTTTTCTACGATATTCGATCTAATTGAAATGTGCACAGACGTATGAATACAAGTTTCGATTGGTTTATAATACAATTAAGCGTTCCAAAGAACTTTCAATTTTAAATAAAAAAATTCAGTCATTAACTTGACATCGTTTAAACAATTAATTTTTGTATGTATATTAAATCGCGATATACTGCAGTCTTAAATCAAATAATTAAAATCATTACATCTGAAAGTCAGTCCATGCATAAATCTGACATGGTCTAAATCATCTTATCTACACTACATCTTTCTTTCCGTAAATGCAAAACAAAACGAAAGACAACAAAGTATTTATCATTATGATAATAACAAATTCCTTCACTTCAGAACCGTGTCCAATAGCCCATATAAGGTCCCCTTATTCGTAGTGAATTTAACTTTCGAACTGTCATCTTTAATTGTCGATCATTCTCTCTCTCTCTCTCTCTCTCTCTCTCTCTCTCTCTCTCTCTCTCTAGCGGTGAGTACACGCTGTCACGTTTGGTCGAGCTCCGCTAAATTTCTCTAAATTGCACTCTAAACCCCGTTTTGTGGGAGTTAAAATTTTACACAGACGTTCCTGAGCAGACTCGGATCACGATCACTAATTGGGATATTTATCTCCGAGTCTACTTCAGGCGAGAAAAGTTAAAAAAGTCATTCTGGAATTAACCGTTGCTGCTTTTCCACCGAGACATCTGCGCACCCGAAACGTCATCGCCTACGTCACACTACGCAAAATGGCGCTGCCCACTAGCTGTCAGTGACTTCGACACTTTGTCGCATGACACCGATCACCGAGTGTTTTTCACCTTTGACTTCGCTTTCTTTCCACTGGCAGGTTGGTGAAATGTGGAGATGCGAGACCTGTGAATGCCTATAATTGTTAAATTAATCTACATTATCTAAATGGTTTTCTGCCTGACATTTGCCTTGTAATAACGCATGCATTGTCGTGATTGATTAGTTCAACCACTCGTATTGTGATCATCTGCGTTAATTCTGTACTATACATTCGGCTGACGGCTTATCGGCGGCCCCTCTCTTCACGTGCTGCGCGGTGCACGAGACGCGTACGGTTCACGCGCCCCTTCCAAGCGGGTTTACCACACGCTTGTAGCCTTCTCTCTTTAACGCACGTACGGCTATATTTCTGGCTCGTATTATCTCGTGCGCGCTTCTCAAATGGAGAATTGCAATAAATGCAATGCCGAACTCGTTGGCGACGACAAAATAAAATGTGTTGTTTGCGCACTTGCATTTCATGAAGATTGCAAACCTGAAAATGCGGCCACGACTGCATCGGGTGCATTTGTTTGCTGCGTTAATATACCTGCCGCTAAGAGCAAAAAAGGAAGCTGAATTCAACTCTGCTCGTTCCTGCGCTACAACTATATCTTGATAGACAAGAACAATTTAACGCGCAACAGAATGCGCGCTTTCAAGAAATAAATGGAAAGATGGATCGAATATTGAAGCTGGAGGAGCGAGCAGAAGACATAGAAGTTAGTGTAAAATCACTCCAAACTGATGGACAGTCCTTAAAGGCAGATCGAGCGACAATGGGTTATGACATTCGGAACTGCAATTTAATAATCACAGGGATTCCTCCGAAAGGCATGACTCAAAATTGCCGATGTATTGAATGTGACGCTTCACATAGAAGACATTCTTTCTGCTTATCGGCTACAACGCACAAATGGCACCGACTCATCTGCTTCCATGCTTGCGTCTTCGTCAACATCCCATAGGCACCGAGCAATACTGGTAAAACTCTCCAATCTCGACCTACGATTTGCCTTCATCAAAGGCATGAGAGCTAAGAAGATGCTATTTACCACCGACATTGATAACTCTTATGCGGAAAACCGCGTTTTTATCAATGAGCACTTACCATCTGCGACGCTTAACTTACTCAGAAAAGCACGTGCGTTAGTGAAGGACCATCCGCATAAGTATGTTTACACCTATCACGGCATTGTACGCTTTCGACCAACTAGCGGCGCTAACGCGACCGACATTACTTGCGAGGAAGATCTTCGAAGAATTAGCGATTGACGTTTGGCATGTGGCACTCTTAGTGTTCGCGAAAATAGTGAAACGGCTGCATCAACTTCCGGAAGCAACCAGGTTTTAATTAATTCAATAATTCCAGTAAACGCTAACTATATTAATCTAAAAGTATGTCATATTAATGTTCAATCTCTCGGCTCTGCTAATAAATTTTCTTTTTTTAAATCTTATTTCACCGAAAATTTTTAAGATATTATTATTCTTTCTGAAACCTGGTTTAATACTAAAACTGTTGACTCCTATTTTTCTTTGCCTAACTATCACTTGATTCGCAATGACCGCAAGTATAAGCTCGGTGGAGGTGTCGCTATGTATATTCATACCGCTCTAAATTATAAAATCTTAGAAAAATCTGAATGCTCTTCCGTTAACTCCCTCGAGTTTATGCTTGTTGAAGTCGGTCACAGCGCTACTACGAACCTCAGAGTGCTACTTGCGGTTATCTATCGACCACCGAAGAAAGCTCTTCTCGAACTATTTGAATCTGTACTGCAAAAACATAGCTGTAATTATGATCGAATCATTATTATGGGTGATTTCAATGTTGACTTAAATCGTGCTAATTTTGAATCTACATATTTGCAGCAGTTTGCCGTAGCCAATGCTCTTCAAATCGTGCCATATCAGCCTACTAATCATACGAACCGAACTGATACATGGATTGACCACTGCCTTGTCGATAGCCTTACAAATGTCCTAGGACATAGCCAAGCCAATCTACCTATTATCTGTGGCCATGATCTGATAGATATCGAATGTAAGATTGGAACACCGAAAGCAAAGCCGACACAAATCACATGTAGAGACTATCGCTCGTTCGATGTATCGAGTTTTCATAGGGACCTGAGTAGCTATGATTGGAATATTTTTAATTCTGTTTCTCTACTGAATAACGTGAACTTACACACCAATACGCTTAGTCATCGTCTATTGCAAACTTTTGATAAGCACGCCCCTAAGCACACCTTTACACCGACTCACAAGCCTTCCCCTTGGATTTCACCTCAGCTACTTAGACTTAAATACGAGAGAAATAGCCTTTTATGTGCTTATCGCAGGACCAGGGACCCCTCCTTAAGAATTAGACTCATTTCTGCTAATAAGGCTAATAAGCAGGCATGGGTATTAGCGAGGGCAAACTACTATCGAAACAAACTTACTAATATTCGGGATGCTAAGACCACGTGGAGGGAGTTGCGCAACCTTGATCTGGTGGCTTCCAATAAAGCTGTTAAACCGTTGTGTTGCACTTTGGATGAACTCAATTCCTTTCACACAGCTTCTGTTTCTCCTTACACTGATCTTTTCGACCTAAATTTCGATGAAGACTTTTATCACGGAGATTTTAACGACAGTAGATTTTTCTTCGCTAATGTCACCATCGAGGACGTAGCTGCTCGTTTGTCGGAAGCAAAGTCGGAGGCATGTGGCTCTGATTCGATACCTATTAGTTTTTACATCAAATCATTCCCTGTCATTGCCCCTCACATAGTTCATCTCTTCAATGAATCGCTTAATTTATCCATCTTTCCTGCTGACTGAAAAAAATCATTGATGATACCCATTAGCAAAATTACTAACCCTGTTTCTCCTGCTCATTACCGACTTATCGCTATTGTTCCTGCACTTTCTAAAATACTAGAACGTATTGTTTTCAATCAGCTACTTGGGTTCCTGAATAACAGTAATTGGTTTGATTCTCACCAATCGGGTTTCCGTAAAGACTACAGCACGCAAACAGCACTATTATATGTATCTGAATATTGCAGGCAAGCAATAGACAATCGCATGATAACTATTGTTATCCTCTTTGACTTTAGCCATGCGTTCGATACTATTAGTCATAGGCTTTTGCTGCAGAAACTAAAAATGGCTAATTTATCGGATACCGCTATTCGGTGGTTTGCGTCTTACCTCTCGTGTCGATCTCAGGCTGTCACAGGGGTGGATGGCACTAGATCGTCGTGGCTTCCAGTGGATGCTGGAGTGCTCCAAGGTTCTGTGTTAGGACCTTTGTTGTTTTCAGTATTTATTAACGATCTACCTGGGGTTCTCCATCATAGTGATCATATGATTTTCGCTGACGACACTCAAATTTTTCTTAAATGTCGTGTTTCAGAACTTGACATCGCCATTGCAAAGGTAACATCCGATATCACTCGCTTCTGTCAATGGGCGAATAGCAATGACCTCGTCCTTAACTTTGAAAAAACTAAGACATTAATTGTCGGCAGTGCTTTTTATCTGAACACCTTTAATACTGATTCGATCACACCGATTGTTATTAATAATTCGGTCATACCGTGGGTTAAATCGGTGAGGAACTTGGGTCTCGTGTTTGATGGAACGCTCTCGTGGAAGTACCATCTTATACAAATGTCCAATAAAGTCTTCTCCACTCTACGTCAACTACGTAGTAACCGTGCTCAACTACCAACTGATGTTAGGCAAACCCTTGTTTCCTCGTTGATTTTACCCTATTTCGATTACTGCTGCGCAGTTTATAACGACATCAATGTAACTCAAAAAATCAGGGTGGAACGAATGTTTAATGCGGGCATTCGTTTCATCTTCGATCTACGGCGCGATGAGCACATTACCCCATATCGTAATAAGCTTGGCTGGCTCAACACCAAATCGCGTAGGTTATACTACATTGGTATCGTCACCTATAAGATTATTAAGACCCACGTACCCCACTATCTTTAAGAACGTTATCAGTGGCGTGAAGAATCTACATCCAGGGCTCTTCGACTAGGCTCTATGCAAGAACTTCGAGTACCGACACATCGGCAAGAATCCTATTCCAATTCCAACTATTGTAACTTCTACCCGGTTATGGAATGAACTTCCAGTCGAAATTCGCGCAAGTGAAAATGTGTATTGGTTTAAAGTAAAACTAAAAAAATTCATATTAAGTCGGACTTCAGTGTAATTATTTTGTATTTTATATTTTAGTATTAGCATTATTAGTATTAGTCTTAGTATTTTTAGTATTTAACATTAGTATTTTAGTCCACTTTTACTTCTGGTATGCGTGTACCCTACCCTACGTTGTAATCGCTCGACTATTATTATTATCTATCTATTTTATATCTACTTTGTTATAGAACTAGTATTGCGCTTGTATATGCATCTGTTAGCATGCTTGTTATATTAAGCTTAGTTTTAGTTTTAGTTATCTGTATGTATGCTCTATATTGGTTGGCCTAAGAGGTAATGCCTCAAGCCATAATAAAGACAATCAATCAATCAATCAATCTCTCTCTCTCTCTCTCTCTCTCTCTCTCTCTCTCTCTCTCTCTCTCTCTCTCTCTCTCTCATTAGCTACCGATTTGTTGCATCTATACGAATACTCTTACATCAAATCGAGTCGTATGCACATTCTTGTGTTGTAACATTCACACGACTATGGAATGAAATTCATTCTGAAAACCCAACAAGTACAAGCGTAAATGTATTTTAATACTAACGAATGGCATACCTCTTGGTTCGAAATTGTCTGTAGCGTAACCGACATGACTATTTAATGCCGTTTACAATAATGATTTGGAGATTCACACCGCACGAAACGTTGTTATATTTGACAGATTTTTGTTACTTCCACATTGTAATCTTAATTAGTTAACTAAGTTACTGCATATTATATGGCGGTATTAACATGCATAGATTAATTTTATTTAACTGTGCGCATGTGATTCCGTAAAACATTAGTCATTTTGAAAGGAAAAGTGAAAAATTCTCATTGACCTGTCTGTAAAGCTTCTATCTTCCTTCATGTTTCTTTTCGACAGTCCAAACACTTCGGTACACAAACACACTTTCAATAATTATTGAATATTTTCTTATATAAGGGAGTAAATATTCAACCATTTTTTCGTAGATAATGAAACAATTTAATATATACGATCATTATACAATTTTACTAAAACAAGCTTAATTGTGGTGTTTTAGAAATGTTGGTGACAAAAGTATGAATATGCAATTAAATGAATAATTTAACACGCGTATCTCTATCATTACGTTCAATTGTATAATTTTTTAATATTATAACACGTACATATTGACAATATTTGCAGACTGCACGTCAGACTTTTCATTATCACATTTAGAATAAAATGTGCGTCAAAATTGACTCTTGCTCGTCATTAATTATAGGCATCTAGTACATGGGAGCTTTGAAACACCTTCACAATACGTTGTATATTTTCTTAAATCTGAATGCATTCACGTTACTGATGACAATAATGCTTCTTTAATTTCATCTTGACCAAAGGTGCAAACACAACAAATTGAGATCAGTACCATTAATTGCCAGGATCTGAAATTTCTTATCCACACCTAATATCAAGGAGTTTCGTAAATTATAGGCAAAAGCATTCATAGTTATTAATATGATTCTTTATAAGTCACAAGTTTGCTGTCGACTAGATTCATAATAAACATATTATTTAATGTAGATCGGTAAGTATCTAATTCCTTATCTTACATTTAATTCCTCACAATATTAAATATGTACCCTTCAAAATATCGTGTTTTATTTTTGCTTATTGCATCTTGCAATATATCTGCTCGCACTCTCTATATTGTATTTATATTTTAAAGATAAATTTTACGTACTCTAGATATTAACGAACACCTTACTAATAATTAAGATTGATAATCAAAGGCCATAATTTCGTATATGTTGCTTATTTGACCATCCACCTTATACCCGCACTAATATTCTACCAATACCAAAAACATCTAGCAAATAATGGAGGTAATATTTTCACTTGAAATTTATTATTATACTTGAAATATTTCTCTCAGTTTAAACTTCCCTTACAAGTTTAATATTTTCTCCATCTTACTTACCTTATATCGGAAACATTTATAGTTAACTGATATTTTAAGCGATGAATTTGTATATTATCCAACCCATATGTTTGAACACATTTTTCTCTAGAGATTAGTCTACGTGTTTTCTTTCGACTCTTAGAGTACAGCAACCTATGCTATCCTCTTCTTTTATATTCCCTGGTACCACATTCTAATGACTTGAATTTTAAATGTATTTGATGACGTCATCATTTTCAATATAACATTCCGGTTTGTCACCACGTAAATGCATTATTGATTTAAATCTGTCGGCTATAGAAACTTTCATAATAAAGCTTGAATCTTATATTAAACTTAATGATTGAATGCAATTTGTCATAAGCCTATATTCAAGTATTCATTAGATTTTTCACATAAAAGATTTTGAACATGCAAGATTATAAATCTTATCTGCTAGGAGAAATGTAAACTTAAAAATTCACGTACTGAGCCTCTAGAGACGTGAAATCGGAAAATATCACAGTAGATCATTTATTTAAAAAATCTAAAGATTATTTGAAGCCTTTTTGAACACATACTAAGACTCTAAAGGCGTGAAATCTAAGAATACCCATTTGTGGATAAAAATATTTTAGATAAAATCATGAACCATTAAGGATTATCATCTAGACCCCATGATTGGCGACAGCAGGGCCAACGTTGTGTGTGCTATTATACAGTTAAGTTCGTGAATATTCATTTTAAATTCGTAGTCATTTCGTTACTTTCGATTTTTTTAATTTCAATTAATAATTCATTTTCAATTATGATTATTTTTACTTGAATTCATAATTCATTTATAATTAAAACTGTCTTTTACTAGAATTCATAATTAATAATTAATCGCTTTGGTTTAAATTAATATGCAATCTTTACCGTGGTGAATGAAAAATTTTGCAATTGCGTAAAATTCGTATTCACTTTAATATTGACTCGTCAATGTGTTTTCTTTTGTAATCTTGTAAGTAAACGACGAAAATGTTCTTAATGTATGTATATAGCGCTAAACGGACGGAAATAATAGACGCGTTCCACAAAATGTATAGCTAAATAAAGACCGATTGAATGGTTCAATAATAAATTTACAAATTTGGAAGTTTTCGTTTGGATAGATTTCGAAATCAATTGTTGCTCAGAGACTTGCGATTTTTAAAAATAAGAAAATAAAACGAGATGGACTTTAAAAGTATGAGTATTAGTAATAGTTTCTTAATCTTCGAAAATACTGTAAATAAACACAGTCAAATATAGTTTTTAAATAAATATTTACTTGAAGTAAACATTCTTCAAATTTGAAGTTCATTCATCTTACAACTTTTTAAACCCTCGATTTTAGAGTTCACCTTCGCTGCTAAGTATATTTCATACAAATGTATCAAATATTGAAAATATTAATTGTCAATGTTGGCGCAATTACAACAGGATGTATAGCATTGTGCTTCAAACTAAAATGTTCGCATTGTTTTGAAGTTCATATTATTGAGATCTAATCCATTTCAGATCAAGCAGGATAGAGATGAGAAATTGTTAGATGTAGCTGGCGATTGAATATGGCATTCTTCAAAGAAAATAAGAGGACGCGCGTTATTCCGAATTTCAGAAAGATAATGTTTAACAATACAAGTATTTTTAACGATAAAAATAAAAGAACGTTAAAAGATGTTTGTTTCTCGTGCCATTTTTTTTTACCTGATGTAGACTATTAAGTTTGGTTTGTTAAATCTTAGAGTCAATTTTGTACCCTTTAAAAATTCGTTTCAAATTTAAAAAATTCTTCATTACTAACAAAATTGCGGTAGATTTTATAAAAATAAATGAATTAAATTTTCTTGAAAATTCCATACTTTTATGCTTAAATGTTTATCATAAATTTTGGTCAATATGGATAAGAATTAACGTAAGTTTCAAGCGTGCTAAATGAAATTTATTTTATTTCATTTTTTTTATTTCAATTCATAATTCATTTTTAATTATGACTATTTTCACTTCAATTCGTAATTCATTTTTACTTGTGATTTATCTTTTTTAAATTAATAAGTCATTATTGATTGTTAATTGTATTTTTAATATTCCTTGTCACGCGTTACAAATAATATTTTTTTTTAATTTTCAGGAACCATGACCCTGGTAGAAATTCCGGCTGTCTTATTGGGCATTTATTGTACAATATTCTTAGGCAATTTTTGGACATAAATGTAAGATTTTGTTGGCAATTTTTGCACAATTTTATTGCTTATATGACACGCTGATAGCAAAAACGGGCTAAACATACGCCGCGAGAAAAAATGGGTTATTATTCTGTTCGCGAGCAAAGACGAAACAAATTACAGGCTGTGGGCAAAAGTGAGTTACACTATTGTGAGAGCAAAAATGACTTAAAATATTCTTCAGGACAAAAACGAATTAGAAATTTAAGTCATTCTTGCCCGCTCGGAAATTATAAGTCACTTTTACCAGCAAAGAAATTTTAACTTATTTTTGTTCGTGTTATAATTTTGTATAGAAACTTGTTCGCTTTGATATCGCAATTTTTAAACTTTTGGGATTCTTTTAAAAATATACAAATGATTTAAAATTTTAATCATTATTTGTGTTAATTCCCTGATTACACTATTATACCTCTTATGTTTATTCTGTAATAAAAGTATTCAATTTGATATGCTTCTACACTGAGGAAAGGATTGTTTACTAAAAAGAAGGCTTCTTAATAGTTAACAAATCATATATTTAAATACGGCGAATCCAATAATTTTTTAAGTATAAAATAATTATTCATTTCATATAAAGCTGACATTTCTTAGTGCAAACAATGCATTTTATATCTTAAGAAATATCTATTAAATGCAACCAAACATTTCTTAATAGTTAATAAACCGCTTGTTTACTATGAGTTTGTATCTATAAAGTAATGTTAATAGCTACAAAATGTAAGGTTGGAGTCGATACGCATCGTAACATAACCTCAAATGACAACCCGGCTGCTTTGTTTGGTTTGTTAAGAACGATTGAGCGCCATTGCAATTCAGTGGTTGTTATTGTGAAAACAAATAAATTAAAGATATTGTTTTTAATATTAAATATGCTTATTTTATAAACAAATACATCGTATTAGAGACATGTTCCATGTCTTATTTGTGAATTTGCGCAGCTGTCGAGTTCAAAGTATACGTTTCTTAACTATTAAGAAATGGTCAATTCTGATATAAGAAATAAAATGCTAATATTATATAAATCGCATTTAACATTTTAATGCCATCTTTACATTAAAAGAATGATTTCAACTTTGCAATTGAATGATATTTCTTTACAACAAACGATCCTTTCTCTCAGTGTGCATTGCTTAATTCTCGGAAGTTTTGAAAGAGACGTGTACAACTGATATTCATTGTCATTGGCTTATTGTTTTCACCAATTTTTTATTACAGGGGCACAATTAAGTATTGAGAGGCATATTATTTGCAGAATAAACGCTCCCTTATCACTGTTCGACGCTTATTTTGCCTTTGACAAGCAGAATATCATATCTGAACTGTTTTTTGGTGCTGAAAACGATGACACTAGCAGAATTTTCCTAAACCGTCGCATTTTTTAGAAAAGTGAGGTTGAATGTATCGAAATTAGCGTTTTTGGCTATGTTTGGATTAATTTTAGGGCACAAGAGATTTTTCACAAGCGAAGTATCATATCCGACGTGTTTTTTGTTATGATGTTAGCAGAATTTTCTGTTACGTCACATTTTATTAGACGCTACGAGCAAAAATGTGTAAAAATATTATGAAGATAAAAATTACATTTATAAAATATTCTTTTGGGCAAAACCGAATTAAAAATGTATATCATTTTTGCTGGCGCTGAAATTATAATTCGTTTTTGCTCGCGCTATTATTTTATATTATTGAACTTGAACGGTCGCACTTAATAATCGTTTTAATATATTACCTTATATTGTCAATTGTCATCAACTTTGCAATTACTTTGAGTTAAGGTCATCCTTATAATATGGCCTTTCTCATTGCTAAGCTTCGCAAGCTAGTCTCAAAAGATTCAAACTTTTTAAGTTTACGAGTTTAAGTTAATCGGTAATAATTGAATAAATCACAAAACCTGTTTAATTATATAGATATATTTTATAAAGTACATAAATGCGTTCTTAAACAAAAAATGATGAAGTACAAAAATAATATGCTGCATTATTCGTTATCGCTATCGCCACTGGCAAAATCATAGTAAGATATCGATAAAACTTTATTTTCATAATTGAGTTGTTTTTCGATTTCAATTATAACAATGTCATATTTTAACAACATTCCTAAATAAATAGAATCATGTTTACACATGATTATACTCGTAAGTCACTTTGTGTAGATATTATTCGAATTAATACAAAAACGGGTTAACTTTTGGAAATTGGCAAAAGTGAGTTAATTTCAGCTAACGGGTAAAAATGGTTTACTTTTTATGATGCGAGCAAAGGTGGGTTAAATATTCCATAAGAACAAAAGTGAATTATAATTTTAATCCATTTTTGCCCTGAATATTATATAAGTCATTTTTGCTCGCGGAGATTATTAATTTCATTTTTCCGCGTTAAAAAAGTTAATTCACTTTTGCCCGCGTTATATTTTTGACCCATTTTTATTCTCAGCGTGTCATATATTGTATGAATTGAAAAACAGACAAAAGAAAATAGAAATTTTAATACACATTTCGGGGATCTCGGACACCATTGTATTTATTTATCTCTACGTTTACATCATCACATATAGACATAGAAATTGTACAACAGAAGCGCCACGCCATATAAATACAAATATATATACGCAGTAGCGAAACGTTCACTGAATGCTGTAGTCGATCACTATTCCCCGATTAGAATTATGTGGCGCTGTATCTTTAGCTCGACTTTTTCATGAATCTAATGTCATGCAATTTAATCCATCACGCGTTGTTCTTTGGTCTGACTCCACGATAGTTTTGCATTGGCTCCGCAAGGAGACGTCGACCTTGAAAGTTTTTGAGGCACATCATCACGTGACCGACCTTATTATACGGGTAACCCGTGAAAGAAACCTCCACGCCGGTATACAATCAACGTTGTCTACCATCAGACATCGATTCTAGATTTTCGAAGGGGAAAAATAAAGTGCGTCAAATTATTCGTAATTGCGTGCGATGCGTACGTTTCAGAATTGAAGCCGTCAAATATCGCATGGGCGATTTACCCAAATCCCGATTGGATACCAATTATGCATTTTACAATACCGGAGTGGATTTTTTTGGGCCTATGTTTATTAAGGAGAAAAAACATCGCAATCGTGGACGAGTTCAGGTTTACGGTTGCGTTTTTATTTGCATGTCAGTTAAAGCGGTCCACATTGAATTCGCGAGCCAATTGACCACCGATGGTTTTCTTGCAGCCTTTCGGCGTTTCATTTCTCGACGAGCGATTCCTGCAAACATGTACTCCGATAATGGGGGTAATTTTAAAGGCGCGTCCAACCAACTTCAGGAACTATACGCGTTAATCGAATCAGACGAATTTAAAAATGGCGTGCGAAATTTCGCTCTCACTAAATCGATCACATGGCATTTCAACCCCCCCAAATCGTTTAAACACCATTTAAAAAGAGTAGTAGGTGATAAACTTTTTACGTTCGAGGAATTGAATGCTTTGACTGTTGAAGTGGATGCGATTTTAAATTCCCGACCTTTATGTCCTCTATCAACCGATCCTAATGATCCATTAGCTTTGACACCCGCCCATTTGCTGGTAGGTCGTCCATTAAACATGCTACCTGAAAATGATTTACATTCTGTTCCAGAATCTCGTCTTTCATCGTGGCGCTTAATAACGAAAGCTCGTCAAGATTTTTGGAAAACTTGGCAACAGGAATACTTACATGAGCTACAAAAGCGTCAAAAATGGACTAAACCAGGTATTGCCTTGACGCTTGATACCATCGTTATCGTGATTGACAAGAATCAACCATGCATGAGATGGCTACTCGGGCAAGTAATAGCCGTGCATCCTGGGGACGATGGCATTGTACGAGTCGCTACCGTGAGGACTGCGCAAGGAACTTATAAGCGCAATATGAAGACGCTGTGTCCGTTATCAATTAGTGAAATCGAATAAGCTCTGCCGAGAGCTCTACTTAATATATAAGTTACACATACATCGGACATTTTATGATGTATGAAGGTCGCGTCATTTTATCATCCGAACATTATAGCGCATTTTAATGTACGCGGGAATTCGCAGCAGTGAGCGGTACGCGGATTGGTGGTTGCAGCGGCAGCGCCGACATGCGCGGCGGACGTTTCTTACGCGACACGCACCAGGCTCGTGGCTCGGCGCGGCGGGCACAATGCTTGGCGAGCGAAAGCGCTCTGGCTATTCTCCGTGAACCGCGAGCGCGATCAGGCGATCTTCTCTAGAGTTTCGGATTTACGAAACACCGCGTCATTGTTACGTTCAAATTGCAATTTGACAACATTAGGAGCACAGCATATTCGCTTCTCCGCCAGGACAAGTCTTCATTGATGACTTACAGTCGTTCGCATTAATACAACGCGAATCGTGGGCCCCGGTCGCTTTCATACGTGCACGCGCATACATAACCACACACACACACACACACACACACACACACGCGCGCGCGCACGCTAAGCTTATACTAACGAGACTCATTGTATGCATTGACTCGTGAACAGTGCGTCGCATAAACAAGAACGCCTCGTTGCACAGAAAAATACAAAATCACGTATTATTTGTTGTCGTAAAATTCGCCGTCGTTCGCTTATGATCGCGTCGACATACCGCATGTCTCGTTGCAAGAATTTAACGACACTATTTGATGACCCAAGGTCAAAATAAACGCATCTAAGGTGATAGCAAGACGCATAAAAGGAATACAGAAAGGCGGCCGCACCTGGAGTTCAGACAGGCTTCTATTTGACAGAGAAGGCTCGTGAACTCCTCCGCCGTCAGGGTATGAGAGGATATAATGCGCCTGAGATGGTGTTTCACGGACATCACCCCGGACTCCCAGATACCTCCAAAATGGGCTTTATGGGCATGGTACTCTCTACCGCTAAGCTTACGGACTAAAACGGGTGTCCGGCGTAATCCAATTCAATCGAAGTAAAGGGTGGAGCCACAGTTACGCAAATTGACGGCAATGGTGCCAACTTTTGTTTGGGAAAGTTGAGCACGATGTCTAGTGCATGTGACGCAACGAGCAATCGCGGAAGGCACTAAATTGCAGGCACACAAAATCAAATATTGTTCCTGCAAAACGCGAAACATATGTAATGATCCCCCCATGCAGTGTGCGTAAATGAACATGCCGAATAAGAAGCCCTGTTATAGGATTATCCGCTAGGATGATAGGTTGACGAAATGATTAGTTCATCATTGAGCGTTGGAGTCTTCCACCGACGCGCAATAATGCATCTGCCAATACTCTCTGATGAATGTATTGACACCAAAAATTGCGTGCTTGCGTGATATACTTCACATCAAATAAAGGAAGAAACCTTTTCTTATGTCTAACGACATCGATAAATTGGAATAAAAGTGACGTTATGCGAATGAGCCTACCCTAATCTGAGTAGCGAAGTGAAAAATCCCATTTCTCAAAGGTAGCCAAATGGACAATGGGATCACGTTTTTCTTCCAAATTAACATCATCTCTTGGAGCGGGTGAAACACTAGGCCAAGATGATTCTTGTCCACTCAACCACTCAGGCCCATGCCACCATAATATGGAAGACCCACGAGAACCCAAATCGGCTGGGTTATCCTGGGAAGGTACATTCCTCCAATGCGTCGGGGGTAGCGATTCTTGAATCGCAGCGACGCGATTGGCGACGAAAACCTTCCAACGGGATGGACAGCCAGCAATCCAATGCAAGGACGAATCCGACCACGCTAAAACGGGCAAATCAGATAACTCGAGCGCATTTCTTGTCCACCTCAACAGTCGAGTCAAAAGTTCAGCTGCACATCATTCTAACCGTGGAATGGACACATATTTTTTTGGAGCGACCCGAGTTTTTGAGGCTAAAAGATGGACATAGACATCGGAGGCATCACAGAAGCCATGGATTTGCATAGAAGTTGAAGGAGTTACATTTATCCAACGAGCGATGCGTAACTTATTTAGGTGCATAAGATCAGTGCAATAAACTTGCCAATTTTAAACAAATTTGTCAGGCAATGGACTGTCCCAATCTAAATTCAACGCCCAGAGTTTCTGCATTAATAGTTTCGCAATAATAACGATTGGTGCTACGAGGCCGTGGGGGGTCATACAATCGTGCAATATGTGATAATACAGTTCTCTTGGAGAGAACTTTAAGCGGACTCGTATGTACTTCCAAATGAAAACAATCTACGGCGGGGGACCAGGATAAACCTAAGATGCGGATATTTTGATATTCTTGGAGTGGCTTAAATGCCACAGTTTCGCAATCAGAAGGAGGTAAACCAACTAATAAAGGTGGGTCAATGGAAGTCCATTTACGGAAAGGTAGGCAGCCGGCTTGCATTAAGGCACGAACTTCATCCCGAAGCGTGAAAGCTTCGTCTTTAATGGATGCTTAAAATCGAACATCATCGACATAAACGTTCCGCTTAAGAGCAGCAGCCTCTAGAGGATAGCGAGGACCTTCATCTGATATCGATTGTTGCAAGACGCGTAACGATAAATACGGAGCTGGAGAAGTACCGTAAGTCACTGTCATACGTCGAAAAAACTTAACAGGTTCTCTCTCATCAGACGCCAATAAATTGATTGATACCTAGTATCGTTAAAGGCCACTTGAATTTGACGAAACATTTTCGTCACGTCGGCCGTAAAAACGTACCGACGAGTACGCTAACGAAGCAAAATCGAAGGCAAATCTTCATGAAGTGTTGGACCGATATGAAGTTGTTCATTTAAGGAACATCGGTTAGAAGTAGGGCACGAAGCATTAAAAACCACCCTTAATTTGGTGGATGTAGATGCCTCTCTAATTACAGGATGATGAGGTATAAAGCAATGCTGTTCAGTAGACATAGATTCATAGGGAATCGTGTGACCCATGCGCCAAGCGTCGTTCAATGCGAGTGTATGTATGCATATCAATATCTGAGGTGTGGCCCAAATTTAAAGGAGGGGTTTGCTTAAACGGCAAATCCACACAATATCGGCCGTCGACGTCACGAACTGTTGTCGAGCAAAATATTTCTTCACACGCGCGAGCATCGGCGGAAAGTCTGTTAAATTGGGGCACCTCCTCGATACGCTAAAATTTCTCTATTGCTTTATTTAAATCAGTATTTAAAGTGACATGAAACGAGTTAATAGGCGATACGATCGCATCGTATCTCGACCGAGTCGTACCTGATAAAATCCAACCAAAAATGGTGGATTGAGCGGTCAAGGAATTCAGTCATTTACGAAGACCTTCTCGCAATACATCGCCATAAATGTCTGCACCAAGAATCATTATGATCGGAATATTCGTATTCAATTGCGAATCAGCTAATCGAAGACCTGCGATATGATCAAGGGTACCGAAAACAACTTGCGGTCGCGGAACATACTGTGTCAATTTTTTAATAATTAGAGCGTCGTCAAATACAAATTCATCATCGGAGTATTGCGAACTTCCGCTAGCAACACCGCCGTATTATTATTGGATACAGGCGTCACAAAATGCGATTGCAAAGATAAGGCGTTCGAAGAATTAGGAGAAGCTAATGGAACGCCGCTTTCCTGACGTTCATTGCATAACGTGACTGACGACGCGAATGCCTCATGCAATAATAAGTAGTGTTTTCTGCGACACACCGTACAACCATTTTCGACCCTACAACGATCAGGATAATGACCAATTCGTAAACAATTATAACAAACTTTATGACCACGTAAAGACTTTAAACGGTCACAAAACGGTAATTCCTTGAATGTTTAACATTGCGTCAGGACATGACTCATATTGCAAATATTACAGACTGGCTCTTGAGCTGCCGAAACGTGAGACGAAAGACGCGATGAATTTGATAAGGTCGGTTTACGAACGCCTAACTTGCAGGTATTATAAAACGCCGGTGCTGTAAGTTCGGAAATGCTCAATGACTAACAACGTAAAATTACAAATTTTTCTAAATCCGAAAATTTCGGAAAGTCAGTCGTTGGTACGGCTTGACCCTCCCATTCTCGACGCGTAACACCGTCTAATTTTAAAACTGTCATTACGACAATCAGTGTGCTCCATTCATCGACAGGCTGTTTCAGTCTTTTCAAATAAGCTAAAATTGTCTGAGTTTGGTCTGCGAGCGAAGAGAATGAGGCTTATTGGAAACAACGGAAGGTAAATTAAGCAACTGCGACTCAAGAGAAAAAACTAACACTTAATCTTTAGAGTACCGATCCTTTAACATTACCCAAGCTTCTAAAAAACTATCATCCGCGATAGGAATATCCTTTATTAAATTTAATGCTTCTCCCGAAACACTAGTTTTTAAGTACTGAAATTTGTGTGCATTAATATTGACGCATCATCCATGATCATACACTGAAAGAGATTCCGGAAGTTCTCCCATGTTGCCAATTCTCCAGAAAAATGCGGTAATGTGTGTGAAATGCTGTTCATCGGAGTCATTTCAGTATTTACCGATGTCACTCCTATTGACGTAGCTGGCAGGCTGGATGAGAGGGTGGCCAAGATGTCCATCATTTCCGAGTATAGTAACTCCTGATTACCGAATACGTCTTGCGCGAAATATTCATCAGTTTCCTGCTCGTCTGGTGACAAGATCGCCAATAGCTCCAGATGAACCGATTTTATTTCTTGCCACAAATCCATTGCGCGATTCTGTCGTGAATGCAATAGAGGCGCATTCACGGATTCTGGCTTTAGATTGCGCGAACTCGTAATCATACATCGCAACGAAGCAAAGTTCATTGTTTGAGTCATCATAAGCTCAGAGTACGATCGAACTATGCGAGCTTTCGGTGGCATTATAATTATTACGTCAGATACGCCGTCAAAAATATGCACCAATATTAAGGTGTCGAATTGCCACAATGGAAAATAAAGTGAACGGCGCTTAAGAAATGCAAAATGTCATCGTGAAATGCAAAAATGTCACCGCAAAATGTAAAAATGTCACCGAGAAATGCAAAAATGCCACTAAAGTTACTATCAAAAGTAACACGTGCGTGTGCACTGCGTATTTACTGCACTGATTTTAGCACACGACAAAGTAAATATAAACTGTAGAAATTAAACAATCAGCTAATTCGTCACAGGGCACTACTAATGATCGATTGAGTTTGTAAACAGCCCGACTGCACAAATTCCGTATTGAGAGTTCAAGCCAAAAACGATCACGTCTCGCGAAAATCAGAGTCTACGGATATTTTGTTACGAATAGATAACGAGAAGACGCTATCACGATCGCATGGCACGCACTTCGAGTTTCCTTTATATAGGAACCGACCTCGTGGCAAAATAGCGTCACGCAGTATGGCCAATGCCAGTGAGACACTATAATATTCGATTGTCGGCATATTCTCATATCACTGATAATTCAAGTGCACTTTGCTTGCAGAATCACTATGATCACCGGAAAAAAGGGCTTCTTAATGAGGCACCGCATTCAAAAGCAAAGGCAAAATAAGGCGAAGCCGCCAATTAAGACACCAGGTTTAAGTACCGAGTTCCGTTTCGAGCAGTCGAAATTTACACAATTCATTGTTGTAAATTTGTTTTTCAGTAAATTAACACTGCACCGCACTGAATATCCGGCTCAAAGGACCAGTGAAGACAGTCAAAAACTGCCTTCATAAAATGATGGAATTTGTCGTCTTCTGTAGTAAATCGCCAGTGATGTGGAAGCGACGGAAGGATCAGTCAACCGCGCTTGTAGCTCGGTAATGGCACCTTTTGGTACGGAACGCAACTTTAGTTGAAATTCAAAAAAAAATGATAATTTTAGGCAACAAATGATATTACAACCATGTGCAGCACATCAATTCAATAGCACTACTTTTATTGTGATTACAGCATTCAAACAAGCTTATACTAACGAGACTCGTTGTGCACTGACTTCTGAACAGTGCGTCGCATAAACAAGAACGCCTCGTTGCGCAGAAAAATACAAAATCACGCATTACAGCGCCGTTGTCGCAAATTCGCCAATGCATATACAAAGTGTTTTTAAAGTTTTATGTAAGTATTTACATAACATAACGTTTAAAAGAAAAGAACAAAATATTTCATGCTTATTGTAACACTATCTGAATACCTCCAACAACTTGCGACCGAACCCGAATTAGCTTAATCGTGATTGGCTGTTTGCGATGTTTCACTGAATCACAGATTCAGACTCATATATCCTATCCAGCGTATATTAGAGATCAGTGACTTTCCTACATTTCAACTGCCTTTTAAAAACCTTTAAAACATTTCTCCGAGCAAATAAAACTATTAGCTTCTATAAAGGGGACTAAATTACGTAAAAATTAAATTTTCAATAGATTTTTAGCATTTATGTCTTTTAACATACTCTTGAAATTCTCGAATATGTTGGCAGTTTCACTAGTGCTCTGTTCATTTGGAGCAGTTAAGTGGAATATTGACGAGCTAAGCGGTCTTGACCGATGCACACGGAAGATGATGTGTATGTGACCCAGTTTGCATCCAAGATTTTTCGTGGAACGATTATGTTTGCCCCGACAAATGGGATGTCGTGGCCATTTGAGTCTGCGGAGTGTATCCATGACAGATTGGCCCTCGAAACTGCTTGAGAGGTGATTAATTGAACGGAGGATTCCCCGAGGATGCTAGTTTATAAGCAAGAAATTCAGGGAGCGTTTTTGTACGAATAATGCATTTCAAGCACTCAACACAAAATGTACGTCAATTGCACACACAATCGTATCAGCTGTACGCCCTCGATCTTTCTACTCGTCTGTCAAGATTAGCGTGGGAGCTTTTTTGTATAAAAAGTTCGGCTCAAAGATTTTGATCGACGTTCTATCTAGTTTAGGATTTTCGGCATCGTATTGTGAAGTCTTAGCGTATGAAAACTCATGCATACACGCCGGCGGAAGTACGATTTTGAAAGGAGCTTTTTCGCAATTCGTCTTCGATAATGCGGATTTTAATATCAAGACAATTGACGGTCATGGAACCTTTCATGCAATGGGAGGTAGGTACACATTGCGTAACTCCGAAGACCGGTGTTGCTAAGGATGTACCGATTCCACGCATCGCGGAAAAGAAATGTGCAGCAAAAGTAGCTCAAATGGGGATGATACCAGTCTTATCATATATGAAGCATGCTTCGGCAGGATTGCAGACTATCAAAGTTGCTAACATCGAGGATCTATATCCAATTTTGCATGACATTGTCCCGACTACATCTGACCGACTGTGGCAATATGGAAAGTGGTCTTGTTTTCAAGGAATTCCCGGATGGAACGTTTTCATGGAGGAAGCAACTGTTCGTTTACCGTATGAAGTCTCACGAATAATATGCCTCCCGTTCATTAATGCCCCGCCATCGGATTACGACACAATTCTTACGTCGCTCACTACAGCAGTAGAAAAATGTGAAGAGACCGATCAAAAAACGTGTTTTGTGACATTCGATCAACCTTTATATTGGAAACCACGATACATCGTTGCTTCTGCTGATCCATCACTTGGCTTGGGGAATGTCTTGATAAGGCTTGGAGCATTCCACATGTTGATGTCTTTTATGGGCTCAATAGGATACATCATGCAAGGCAGTGGACTGGAACAAATCTTTTACAAGATTTACGCTGTACAACAACTGTGTACACAAGATTATGTCAGGCCATGCGTACTCTAGAGATGTTCGTGCATACATTTTAACGAACTTAGCATTGACGAAGATCATCATGGTATACATAGATTTCACCAACACGGAACGTGACGAGCTGGACAATTTTTTGGACATTTTCAGTCGTGCATCAGTACTTACCGCGAGTGAAAACAGTGCAGTGAAAAGCCTCGCTAAAAAATTTCACGATGCATTGATTTTATTGGAAAACAGGGGGCCTACTGCCAAATTGTGGGTGCAGTATTTTCGCATGGTCACCCTGTTGAAACAGTTCATTGAAGCGGAAAGAAGTGGTAACTGTCGCTGCATCGTGAAACGATTCAAAGGATGCTCCCTTTTTTCGATGCCAGTGCACACAACCTGTACGCAAAATCAAAACAGTTATATCTGCAGGATATGCTGGCCTTACGCGATAACATGCCTGCCGATGAATATAAAAGGTTTACTGAAGGATGTTTCACGATTCGACGCAGTTGCAAATTCTGGTCAGGAACTATGACGGACCAAACCATCGAACAAGCACTAATGAGACCCTTCAAGGAAAGTGGAGGACTTACTCAACGACAAATTAGCTATAGTTCATCAGCGTCGTGGGTTTTGGGGTTGGTGTACTACCTGCTTAAAAAATGCGTGTATTAGTGAACAAATTTGTTTCTTGCACGCTATCAGTGGTTGTGACACGACTTCAGCCTTTTTCAACGTCGGGAAAAAAAGTTATCTGTCGATACTGCAGAAGAATCCCGAACTTCGTTCAGCCGTCAGCATTTTTAAAGTCAAAGACATTGACCCAGAAGTTCTTATGAAAGCAGGTGAACGTTTTCTGATCGCTGTTTATGACGGTGAAAAAACAGAAGTATCGTTGAATTCCCTGCGATTTAAGCATTTTGCAAAATCTGTAACGAATACCAGATTTAATTTGGCTACACTCCCACCAACAACGAGTGCTGCTCGTCAGCACATCTTCAGAGAGCCTATTTGCAAATCCAAACATGGTTAGGAAACCACAAAGATCCTGAAGAATAGGGCTGGAAAAGAAGAAACGATGCATTGGAACCGATTTGCAGTAATTTGGAGCCCGCATCACCTGAGCTGTTGAAGATCCTCGCATGCAAGTGCAAGGGAAGATGCAGTGCAGCTTGTGGCTGCAGGAAAGCCGGCCTCAAATGTTCCCCTATCTGCAAAAATTGTGATGGAGAATCGTGCGACAATATTGACGGCATCGGCGAAGACGTCACGGATGATGACGAAGTACACAACGACGAAGACGACGACAACGCTGATCTGAACGCATCAATGTCATCGAATGCGTCTGCACCTCCAACGAAGCGTTCAAGATTGGATATTTAGAATAATATTAGTTTCTTGTATTTTTATATCCTTCAATTGTTTAACTGCAGACTTCTACGTCTTTCATTTCTTAAATAAAATCAATGTTTTACATTCAACACTTTGTATTTTAATTGTACTTATTTATTATATTATTTAAATATTTATTTCTCTGAATTAATTAATATCTATACATTTTTTAACTTCGACAAATAGCATTAAAATATATATATTTTTTGGTGTATTCGAATTGTTTCTAATTTAACCATTAAGAAGTTGACTTGTTATTCAACAATTATTAAATAATTTAAGCTAATAATAACAGAAATAATAATTAATAGTAATATAATTGTAGTCAATGAACTGTAGTTAAATAATTGTGAACGGGTAAAAAAATGGCCAACACAGTTCGATAAATTTAATAAACTCCGATGTTGTGGGTGTTTATTTTACCGTTCAACGTTTCGACCCTGTTGGGGGTTCTCTTCAGGGGCATCTATCAAACATACAAAAATATATAAAAAAAAATATTGAACACGAGAATAAAAAAGCACAAAGAATACATTCTATATATAACATAAAAACCCGAACGTACCATATAATACAAGTTTCTGTGTTTAGGTGTTGTTATATTTCGAGTCAGCTTCGTTGACGGATAGAAGTCCTTCCTCATCTTGACGATGATTAAAAAGATGAAAATAATATTTTAGTCAATGATTATAGTTAAATAATTGTAGTCAATGAACTGTAGTTAAATAATTGTGAACATGACGGGACGCTGAGCGTCCCACCTTCTATTCGTTGGGTATTTGCGCTTTAAAAGTCAGTTTCTCATATTCCTGAGGCAGCAACTTGTTTTCTACCTATCTAAGGCATTTATTTAACAAATGCAAATTATTATATGTCTTAATATACTGCAGTTAATTAATTATAAACAAATATGTACGAAAAATGAAGCATTTAAAAAAAAAACTCGTTTCTGGAAAATAATCCTGTATAAACATAGGTGGGAAACTTGTCATTTATTTGTTTTTGGGGTCGCTGATTAGGAATTCGTTGCCAGATTTCCGAAATTCAAAATGGCGGATCCAATATGGCGGACCAAACCCCGAAATCTTGGCCGATTTATACGAAACTCGATACTCGAGGGTTTTCGGGGTCGCTGATTACGAATCCGTTGCCAGATTTTCGAAATTTAAAATGGCGGATCCAATATATTTTCTAAATAGAAATCCACTTCTACAACGAGTATGAAAAAGTTTCACTAACACCTAATGGCTACTTTCGAAACTGCTCTGGGCTGCGTCGGTACGTCGGTAACGGTTCTACTATTCATGTACTATTCACAAGAGAGCAGTTGCGAAAGTTGCTGCTAGGTGTCATCAATACTTTCTCGTTCTCGTTATAGAAATGGACTTATATTTAGTATATAAGGAGCTGGCCTGTTTCTATAAATTGTTATTATAACTGATATTGTTTGATGTTTACGATTGTGTCACGACATCGTCCCATTTCTCTACTTTCGTTACCATTTCTATGAAACAGATGTTCTACTGTTTTCACGTAAGAATAATTTTTTACGCATCGATAACGTTTTCTACAGTTATAATTTTAACACTGCTTTGAAACTGTATTTTTCGTATTCTTGTTTTTTAGATTTATGCTTATTTCCTACCCTAATAATTCCTGTATTGTGTGTTCATATTACAAATCATTCATTCCGTAAGCACAAGAGAGATTTTATTATATTCGACTGTATATAATTTACTCTGTGTAAAATCATATGAGTTTTTATTTGACGACATCGTTTTTAGTTTTCGTTGCGAAGGTTTCGTTGTGAACGTTCTCATTTTTTTACCGAAAATGGAAGAAGAAATAATAGACATCCCGAGCGATTGTAAGTCCGTAGACGGCTTATGCGATAGTGATGGCAATGAAGTTTCAGATGATGAAAGAATAAAAATTTTTGACAGCTTAGAAAGTAATGCTATTGATGATTATGATAGTGAAGATGAAGGTTTGAGTGTTCGTTTGCAAAATTTAGATAGTATATGGGAGCGAAAAAGCAGAGCAAAGGAAAATGTTCAATTCGCTGAAGAATCTGAACCAAATGTACCGGATTCAGCTACGTCGCCTTCAGATATACTTTACTGTTTATTTACTTCTGGTTTAATTGATATTCTAGTTGACCAAACCAATCTCTATCGAGAACAATGTCAAAGTACAGCAAGTGCAGTGTCAAAAAATGAGATGCTTGCATTTTTAGGTATCAACATATTGATGGGTATAAAAAGATTGCCATCATATAAAGATTATTGGTTAGGGTGTATCGAAAAAGTTGAAATTTCGATTTTGAATTAGGCACTATGAGGAAAAGTTGTGGGACCATAGTAGTAACTCGTACAAAAAATTTGGCCTCGATCGGATAAAATTTACTATCCCCGAACGAGCTTCAAAGTTTCGAGAATTTGATTGAATTTTAGCTTTTATACAAGAAAGTTCGGACGGACTTTCCGCGTGTTAATTTTAGTACACGTGCGATTTATAGTCACTAAATGCTAGATGAAGCCTATTCCGAGATATAACCCGAGATTTTGGGTACTTTGGAAGGTACTGCGACTCTCAAAGTGTCTGAATAATTGGCGGTTTTTCACCCAAATGCGACATATTTCAGTTCTGGAAAATGCAGCTCTTCGCCCGGTTCTTGCACGAAGAAACCGACTCAGAACTCGCCACGAGAAGGCGGCTGAACATCGAGTTCCACCCTAACCCATCCCAACCAACCAACTAATGATGGGCTTAATGCCTACAGAGAAGGACAATTGTATTACTAGTGCAAAAAATGAGACTTGTGAAGTGTTACTTCACAAATCGTTGGAATAAACAAGTTCTTATTTAGGGCGTTTCATTATTAGTGTCGGTACTGTCGGTGTCAATACTTCGAAACTGGTTCTTAGTATGAAAAGATGGCATCACTTGTCTGGGTCTTAAAGCGGTTCGAATTAAGCCATCGCGATTTTCAGCTCCACCGACGCGTAATGAAGCTTTTGTGACTTCGTTAACTGTTCGTCCACGGCCTGTGTATGACATGGAAATGCATTATACAATGATATCTAAGAAGGGTCATCGATAAAGGAATGAATTTGCTCGTCGGATAAGCCACGAAGAACTGGTGGCTCATAGGTAGTTTCGTTTTTCCAGTCAATTATATCTTGATAATTTTCAGCTTTGAAATTAATAGAGGGAACTATAAATGTACGAGGCTGAGCATTAGCACTATTAGCAGGTGTCTCAGAAGCCTCACTTATTAGCTTCAAAATGCGAGAGACGGCCAAAATTCGAATATCTCGCTGCTCATCTCCCAACATTGCAATCAACAGGTTTTCGGGGTGAGCGTAAAAAGCATGGCGCGCAATGACTGAATCAATTACTGATCGATACTTTTTTGGTAAGTACCGTGTTTTGCTGATATACTCCCAAAGGAGTTTGCTTCCATCTTTACAAGAATGTCCCTTTTTTATTGCGAACCACATGGTAGAATACACATTTAAGATGAAAGTGACAATTACTTTTAAGTCAGCAGATGGTTTAGCAGTGCTTGAAAAGTCCCTGTGGGCAATTACCTTCATTTATTGCATGGCATATCTCGTACAGATATTGTTGGTCTTTACTGAGTACTCTGGAGTCCAAATCTGGTAAGTCCACTTTAATGGGTTTAAATCTTGAGACTGGCAGTTCATTACAATCTGCGAACTGCTGTTCTATAGGACCCGAATATGAAGTTGAACCACTTGTACTGCCGTCGATTAGTTCCATTAGATGCCTGAGAGGTAATTCATTGAAGCGCAGCATGCATATGTTCCAGTGAAGTGGCCGGTTTAATTTCATCTCCAATGCTCGAATAATTCCACCCTTATCGCCCGTATTAGTGATTGTACCATCGCAACCAGTAGCTTTTAGATTTTCTGTACTTATGTTTTTTTGTTTCAGGTAGTCCATAATGGAATCGGCGATGTGAGCCGCGGCACCAGAAGAAGGTGAAACATGGCCAACCTCTGGGTTCCTCAACAAGAGATACATGCTCTTCGATGAGTGTTCTCCTATAATATTTCGATCCCTCTTTTACTTGAAAAAGTGTCTTGTCTTTCTGGCCGTCGACATATAAACCCAGCAGGCTTTTTGTGCTTTTTTGATCCTTTACCTTCAATTCACACCTTAACTTTGACTTCTCTCTTGCCACTTTCGATTTGTCAATAATGCACGTTTGATTTTCAGGAGTTATTATTCCATAATCTAGCAAAACTGCTGATGATATAGCAGCCGTTTCTCGAAGCGACGTGTCGAAACGATCACTGACCGCAGCAGTGTTTGTCAACTTAATGCGCATCTGTGTTTTGATTGAGAAAACTTTCGCGGTACACGGCGTATACTCTAATTCATCTTCTTCTTTGTCAACGTGCCCATCTGAATCAGATTCAGACTGAGAGACAGTGTGGTGTAAAGATGAAGATGACGTCGAGGTACCTGCAACTGAGTTACAAGTACTGCGTGAAATAAATTCAGACCTTCTTTTCAGCCTTTTCCTGATAATTTCAATTTCCTTAACATCAATTCCACCTATCGTCTTCATCCTATAAGTTCTTTGATCAATCAAAAATGGACGTTCAATTGTAGGGACTTTTCCTACCTTCTCGCATGTACAAGCCTCGATTGGTTCACACTGACAAGTTGCAACGTCAAAAAGGGTATTTCTCGTAGCTTTAAATGAAGCTACCGTTTCGGCACTGCACTTGAACTTACCCTTCTTCTAACTGTAAGATTTCAACAGTTTTTCGTACTTATTATAATATTCTAAAATTCTTTTAACCACTCCTTTATGGGAAATAACAGGAATAGATGCTTTTTCATACAACATAACAATGTAAGAGGCAACGGTATGAGCAGTATCATTAAAGGGAGTTTTAATTGGCTTTCCTTCAAATCGAAGCCGAAGCCTCTCTTGAAAACAACTCCGCATAAAGTCTGCATGCGTTGGAAGTTGCAAGGGAGGCAACTCTCGAGGATCTCCCAACAAAGGGCATTTGCCACGACTTCGAATTCCAGCGGCTGATGCCATGCTGAGATTGATCAGAGCTCACAGAGATATTCGTTTCAGGTTCATCTAGCGGATATTTCGGTACTACGGTGGATACGCGGGAAAATCGAACATTTAAAAAAAGGTCGTTTCTGGTCGAAATAATGACTAGAGGTTTTTAAAACGGTTATTGGGAACTATTGGTGTAATTTTCGGAACTTTAAAAAATGTGTTTAACTCTAATAAACCCGAGAATAGGTTTAATCTAGGTTTTAGTGACTATACATCGCACGTGTACTTAAATTAACACGCGGAAAGTCCGTCCGAACTTTCTTGTATAAAAGCTAAAATTCAATCAAATTCTCGAAACTTTGAAGCTCGTTCGGGAATAGTAAATTTTATCCGATCGAGGCCAAATTTTTTGTACGAGTTACTACTGTGGTCCCAAAACTTTTCCTCATAGTGCCTAATTCAAAATCGAAATTTCAACTTTTTCGATACACCCTATTATTGGTCCATGAATCTTCAGCTAAATGATCCATATATAAGCAATATTATGACTTTGAATCGCTTCAGTTTCTACCTTAGCCATTTACATGTAAATGATAACAGCAAAGAACCAAAAAGAGGAGAGCACAATTATGACAAATTGTATAAAATAAGACCAATGGTTACAGAGCTGAGTGAAAATTTAAAAAATTATTTTAAACCTAATAAATATCAAGCGGTTGATGAATCGATGGTGAAATTCATAGGTAGAAACGCAATGAAACAATATAATGCAGCGAAACCTATAAAAAGGGGTTATAAAATTTGGGTGCGAGCGGATGAGAGGCTATGTGTGTGAATTTCAGATATATACGGGTAAGTCAAACAATAACACGGAAAAATCGTTAGGCGCTTAAGTTGTTCGAGATCTTACGCGAGAAAGTACTATTCGTAATCACCAGGTATATTTTGATAATTTTTTCACAAGCATAGATCTCATGCTTTACTTGAAAGCAGATGGAATTTTAGCTTGTGGGACTGTTCGTCAAGGCCGTGTAGGATTACCAAAGATTCAAATGATTGACAAAAAAATAGTCAGAGGTCAGTATGAGTTTCGAACTTGTTATTCGGCTTTGCGCTGGATAAAATGGAAAGATAATAAGGCCGTCTCATTTTTGTCAAACTTTCATGATCCTAGCGAAATAGGAACTGTAAATCGCAGATGAAAAGATGGCTCGTTGCTTGCTGTGACTTGCCCTACCGTTGTCTCTGATTACAACACGCATATGGGGTATGTAAACAAAGCAGACATGCTCAAGTCAACCTACCAAATCAATAGAAAATCGAAAAAATGGTGGCATCGAATTTTTTGGCATCTTCTCGATGTAACGATTACAAATGCATACATTATTTCTAAAGAAAAAGGCAATAAAACAACCTAACCTTGAAAACTTTTAGATTAGATGTTGTACATGGATTGGTAGGTGGGATTTTACCAAAAAAAAAACAAGGTAGAAAATGTTTGCTAAAAATTATTGGGCCGCACAAACCCCAAATGTCTGTACAAAAAAGACGTAGCGGATCTGATTATATGCCTTTGCGCAATTCCGAAGGAAAACGACTCCGTTGTGCTCATTGCAGTATCTCACATCATGAAAAAAGAACCATGTGGATTTGTACACAGTGCAATGTACCCATTTGTGTGTCTGCAGATAAAAACTGTTTTCTGGCCTTTAATTCCTCATGACTCAAGAAATAAATAAAACAAAAAAACTGAATTAGAAAAAAAAAGTAACAAAAAAGTAATTAAAAAAAAAAAGAAAAAAAATACATAAAACAAAAAAAAAATAGAACTAGCAGCTCGCCACGTCCTCGTCGTTTGTTCCAGGTAACGCTAAGAGTGAGTAATTATTTGACAAATATTCTTGCTATATGTCGGTCACTAGACTACCTAAAAGTAAGTGGTCATGAATTGTTCAAAATTGAATTTCTTGCTCACGAATTCAATTTTTTAAATTAATTTATTTAATGTTGGTATTTTTATCAGCCATTTTGAATCTGTTATTTTGAATTTCAAAAATCTGGCAACGAATTCGTAATCAGCAACCCCGAAAACCTCCGAGTATCGAGTTTCGTATAAATCGGCCAAGATTTCGGGGTTTGGTCCGCCATATTGTATCCGCCATTTTGAATTTCGAAAATCTGGCAACGAATTCGTAATCGGCGACCCCGAAAACCCCCGAGTAAGAAGTTTTGAGTGAATTGGACGAAAAGAAAAATTCGTGACTGAAAGGGTTAAGTAATTTTTTTTCCACTATTTCGACCGATGATATGACTTTCGGGCCCTCTACTGTACGCAATTTTCAATTCATTTTGATGTAATATGCGACTAAAGGTAGGTATTTTCATACTCTACAAGTGTCATATTAGTCATTTTTCGATTGCATGTGCGAAAAAAAGACAGAAGCGGAAAACGCGCCAAACGCGGCCTGATGCGCGCCTACTCGCCGTGGCGGACATTTTGTGCCGCGCCGCGCCGTCGTTAAACAGGCGCACGGGGATCCTGCCTTCTATGGTCAATTTTTGACTAATCGGATTGAGTGAGAGCTCGTTTTCTTCGTCTTTTCAAGCTCTACAACTTTCTGCCAGAAGAAAAAACTCTATCTCATCACCGAAACGAGATAATCTCGATAAACCGTGAAAATTTCATTTTTTTCGCTCTTAAAACTGTATTAACTAAAAAACTATTTATTTTAGCTTCATGTCTTATAAGAATAAATTGAAGGGCCTGTAGTTGCCAAACTAAATTACTACAAACGATTAAAATGTAAGATATTGCTTCTGATATACAATCGAGTTGAAATAAACGTTTGTAGTTGTTTGTGGTTGCAAACTAAATTACTACAAACGATTAAACTGCATACAAGATATTGCTCTTAATACAGATTAGAGTTGAAATAAACGATTTAGTTGTTTATAGTTGCTGGAAAATATTACTACAAACGATTATACTGCAGGACGTTCTTCCTGATTAACATTGCTGATGAAATATACTTTTGTAATTGTTTGTAGTTGATTTAGAAATTTACTGCAAATAATTGTACTATTGAATATGGCTAAGTATTGTCATTCGAAACGAAAGAAACGTTTGTAGTGTGTACTTATTTAAAATTTGAACAAAAAACAAATCGCAAGAAATTACGTTTAATGATGATTATCTCTAAATGAATGGTTGTAGGTGTTTTTGTGGTTATTTTAGAAAATGTTCGCAAACAAATGAACATATAATAAGCTGCTTTTGAAAACAATTGTACATGAAATTAATATTTACGGTTGTTTTGGGAACTCGTAACCGTTGGTTGTTTAGTGCGTGGAAGGGGATGCGGGGCTTTTGTATTAATTTTGTAGGTGAGATGTGGGGTTTATCTAATGTAGACTATTAATATACATTTGCATACAAATTATTCAATTACAAAAATTAAGAAATAAAAAAAATGTTTAAATAAAAAAAAAAGTTTTTTATTAAAAATAAACGGTTTTCCCTGTACTACAAATGGAAATTCCTTCATTACAATACACTACAAACGATTTTCTATCGTAAAAAAATTTAAAAGAAAAAATGTTCTAAAATGGAGTTCTGGCCATTTTTGGACCCCCTGTAACTTTTTTTTTCTGCAACTACAAACGAAATACGTTTCACTACAATCAACTACAATCAAAGCACTATCAAAATAGTGTTTTACATTTCAAATTCTGGAAAGTTGTGTGTCAGGTTCACAAAGCCTTGTTCGCTTACAGCCTTTTACGAATTTATATCCGTGCATTTACATGTCATAATTGATAAGTTATACAATTTATAAGTCCTGTATTAAATTGTATTCTAAAACAAAAATATTAATAGAAAAATATTTTAAAATATATAGAGAGTGTGTTAGTTCATAATTTAAATGAATTATATCCTTAGTGTGAAGTTATGTAGATCTGTATGTGTAATAATACAAAATATGAATAGAGCAATATTTTGAATAAATAAATCATGTTTATTTATTTCATCACCTCGTAAATTAAACCCGCGAAAGGTATCATTTCATCGATACAACGAAATCTAATATTTTTCTTTTCAGATCTATTAAATTAAAATTTGTGCAGTAGTATTTTCTAGACTTTTATAAAAAGATATTGAAAGAAACGAATCGTCGAGAATATGTCAGAAAAATTGATTTGAATAAATTTCGTTTATTTTAATGACAATTATGAAGTATTTCAATTACGAAAACGTAATGGTATTAATTATTTAAACGTACATTTCATTAGTTTAGCATATTGTCTATAGCATACTTCTGTACGTGCTGAGAAGAATGTGCGGAATTTCAAAACAAGTGCACTTGCATGCATGACAGAGAGCTGGATCGTAGGAAGATGCAGCCAGTAATCTTTAGTCAATTTTGACGCGAGCGCGCGCACGTATGTGTGTGCGTGTGGGTGCGTGTGGGCGTGTGTGTGTGTGTGTGTGTGTTTTTTCCGAAGCGACGATGGAAAGCTCTACTAGCCATCCCTGCCGGCCGGTGCCAGCAGTAGTGCGAGGCTCCCACCCGCTAAAACCACCTCCACTCAGACTGTGATTCCTCCCTCGGAACCCGCCGGAAGGCATTACTTCGATGGGGGCAGTCTATGCCTCAGAAGGCCCTCCGCCGATGTTTTGGCTCTTCAAGTCTGGGCGATGTTGTTGCCTCTTCCGTCTTCTTCTCTTCTGATGGCATTCAGCCTATCGATGATGGAGGTAGCGATGATGACCACCGCGTCCCATCCCTCCTGTGACGCGAGCAGACATTCCCCAATGCCCTCAGGTGTTAGTGGTCCTCCTCCCGAGATCCGGAACTGTTCCCGTTCCGCTGCAAATCTCGGGCAGTGGAAGAGGACATGGGCCACGTCTTCGTCGATACCAGGGCATGCCGGGCACTCCGCGCTTTGATAAATGCGGAAACGATGTAAGTAGCTGCGAAAGCAGCCGTGCCCGGTGAGCACCTGGGTGAGATGAAAGGTGGTGTATCCGTGTTGTCTGCCCGTCCACTTTGCTACATCTGGGATGACGCAGTGGGTCCACCGCCCCGAATCTGCTGAATCCCATCTTTTTTGCCTCTCTTCTATGGTCCTCATCGGCTCCTGGTCGGCGATGTCCTGCCTTATACACCTGCCTTCGCGGTGTACTACTGCCCTCTCCATAGCAAGAAGGTCTATGGGAGGGAGTCCCGCGACCACCGAGTGAGCGATGTCCGATACAGAACGGTAGGCACGGGCCACTCTTAGGGCGGCTGTTCTATAAGCCCGCCGACAGGTGGCTCCGCAGCTCTTATGGATGTTCATGGCATCAGCCCAGATCGGTGCCCCGTAAAAATAATAATGAAAAATACCGATGAAAGGAGGGACAGTCGCGGCTGTTTCGGCCCCCCATATTGGGCATGATGCTGGAGAGCGTACGAGCCACTTTGGAAGCCTTTGCGCCTGCGTTCATCAGGTGTTGTTTGAACGACAGCCGCGCATCTAGAGTGAATCCAAGATATCTAATAGTGTCCACCGTCCTGATCTGCGTATCTTCCGCCGTAAAGGCGGCGTATACCCTTTCCTTCGTTCGAGAGATGAGCACTGCCTCCGTCTTCTTTGCCGCCAGATCTAACCCATGGTTGCTCAACCACCTAGCTACTACCCCGATAGCTTCATCTCCGCTAAATTGCACCTCGGTGATGGTCTTCGCGACGACGATTAGTGCAAGGTCGTCTGCGAAAGCTACCATGTCTGGAAGGGACTGCCTGAGCAGGCCGTCATATCAGACGTTCCAGAGCAAGGGTCCCAGAACCGAGCCCTGCGTCACGCCACCCGTGATGTTGTATGAGTGCCTGTCGTCATCGGTGTCATAACACAGGGTCCGGTCTGTAAGGTAACTTGAGATGGCTTCTCTTAGGTAGAGCGGCACCTTCAGATCTTTGAGTGCCTGCATGATGCAATCCCATCTGGCCGCGTTGAAAGCGTTCCGAATATCCAGAGCAATGATGGCACACATGCACCTGGTGTTTCGGCTGCCACTGATGGCATTTGTGGCTATTGCTTTTACTCGGCTGATCGCATCTATGGTTGAGCGCCCCTTCCGAAAGCCGAACTGATTGTCGGAAAGACCTCCCGCATCTTCGATGGCTGCTTCTAGTCTGGCACAGATAACCCTCTCATAAAGCTTCCCGGGGATGTCCAGCATGCAGAGAGGTCGGAATGAGGATGGATCGCCGGTGGTTTGTTTCCCTTGGACAGAAGAACTAATCTCTGTTCCTTCCACTGCACCGGGAAGCGTCCTTCTTTCAGACAAGCGCTGAATGTCGATGTGAAGATGATCGGGACATTCAGCGCTGCAATCTTCACTGCCATACCAGGTACCCCATCCTTTCCTGGGGCCTTACAGATGGAAATCTTGTCAGCAGCCATCTATAGTTCGGCTTCGGTAACGTCTGGCGGCTCGGCTGCAATAGCGATTGCCATCAGACCAATGCCGATCTTGACTTTGTCAAGGAGGGATGGATACGATGGTGCGTTGGGTCCCCTGGGCATGATCTTGTTCATGACCGTTTTATACGGTCGACCCCAGGGGTCACGGTCCACCTCCTCACCTCACAAAAGTCCTGCCAGCACTTTCTTTTTGCGGCCTTGATGGCAATCTTGAGCCTCTTCCTCTTATTTTTATAGTCCGCGGCGAGTTGGTAGCCCCGGGGCTTATGAATTGCTCTCTGGTGCAGCCTTCGGGCCTCTGGTGTCGGGTTTTTCTGGTCCCGCATCCAGCGCCTCCCCGGGTGGCGGATAGGGGAACGCTCATTAGATATAATGGGTACCGGGGAAATAAAATGCCCGGGGCGGACCAAAACCAGACGGGCGGAGCGGGCTCGTTAGCTTTGGTTGGCAACTGTTCTAGGGGAAGGAAAACCTCGAAGAGAAACCCCGAAGGCAAGCACGGCTTACCGCTTCCAAATTATGATTGAAATGTCGGCCGATAAAAATAACGACCTACGGGGTAAGGCTTTAGCCGAATCCCCCATCGCTTCCGACTATCAAACGTCTGTAGTGGGCGTGGGGGCAGTGGGCGGTGGCCCAAGGATGCCGGAGGGCATCACCGACAATGACAGGGCATCGTCAAAGGAAATAGCTGGTGGAGGGACGGTCTCAGCCCCTACCAGCATTCATGCGACTGCGACCGATAATGGGGATGGGATAGAGATAGATGGCCCCACTCGAAGTGCGTGTAAAGAATAAAAGCGCCTGCAGGAGGCAAGAGCGATAGTCGACCAGATGCAGCAAAAGGAAAACAAGCTGCTAATGTTCCTTCGACGAAAGCTTGATAACCTCCAGAAATTCATCTCCGAGCGTACGAACATACATAAGGAGATCAAGGAGGGAGCGGCGGCGTACATGATGTACCTGGAGAGATACGAAGAGGCCAGAGAAGCATCAATTGCGGCCAGAAACACGTACGAGGAGCGGCTGCGCGCGAGCGGTATCGGCATGCACCAAGAACGAGTGCTACGGGAAATTAAAGAAGCAGCGTGTCAGACGACAGCAGCGGAAAACGTGCGCCGTAACAAAAGGAAAGAGAGGTCGCCTCCTCTGAGCCCGGGTAACATAGCATCCCTTACCCAGGCGGAAAAGAGGCCCAAAGAGGCGCACACTGCAAGGGACATCGACCTTCACCCAGATACGCCAGGAACACCCGAGGTACAGGCGCAAAAGGAAAAGGAGCAGGGCTGGGAGCTTGCCAGAAGATCGCGCAAGAAAACCACGAGCAACGAGGAAAGGGGCCGCCCGACGCTACAGGCACCGGGTGGGCAAAAGAACGCAAGAGCGAACCCGAAAAGGAGGCGGATCAGGCCGGACGCGGTCCTGATCAAGAAGGGCCCAGCCACTGAAGGGACATCGTATGCCGACATGCTAAGAACAGTGCGCAGCAAAGTAGACCCTACGATCGGCGCAAAGATCAGCGGGGTCAGAAGGACCCGCGCAGGTGACCTAATCGTGGAACTTGAGAAGGGAAACAAAGCGGCCGAAGCGCTCACCCAGGCGGTAGCAGCGGCCTTGGGTACGAGTGCAGAAGTCAAGGCATTGACACCAACTATCGCGTTGGGCAAGCCGGACCACCAGGCAAAAAGCTGCACTGAGAGGCCGCACTGTACCCCGTGCACCGACATAAGCGCCGAAGACTGCAACCACTATCCCGGCAGTAGATGGTGTAAGGCCTTGACGGCAGCGGCGGAGAAGACGAGGGCCTAACATTCCTGCAGGCAAACGTGAACCACTGCAGCCCAGCTCAGGACTTACTGCTGCACACAGCTTCAGTGCGAGGCATGGATGTCGTAATCGTGTCGGAGCAGTACCGAAACATCCAGACGACAGCATGGACAAGCGACACGACGGGCAGAGCAGCGGTCTTCGTACGAGGAGATAACATCATCCACGATGGTGGAGAGAGAGGCGAAGGCTTTATGTGGGTTAGAGTTCGTGGGGTAAGAATATACTCGTGCTACTACTCGCCCAACACTACGCTGCAGGAGTTCACAACGGCCATCGATGACCTGGAGGGAAACATCAGAGGAGGACAAGGCCAGGCAATTGTAGCAGGGGACTTCAACGCGCGATCAACGCAATGGGGGTCAAGCCGCACAGATGCAAGAGGTAGGGCCGTGATGGACATGATGGCACGTCTGGGCCTATGTGCTTACAACGAAGGTGCTAAACCGACCTTCGTAAGAGGGATAGGAACATCCATCCCGGATATCACCCTGGGCAGTGAAGACCTCGCACGGCGAGTCTCGTCCTGGGAGGTGATGGACGAGGAGACCTTGAGCGACCACCGGTATATTACATTCCGGGTTGAGCCGATGAAGGGCCCTCCCAAGATAAGACCGCAGAAGGGGTGGGCGGTTAAAAAGTTGCAGAAAGAAGCCTTCGCCGACGCCATCAAGGTGGAGTACGAGGCTCAACTCTGGATCGGAGACGACCAGCGCAAAACGGTGGGAGTTCGGATGGATAGGCTTGTCAGGCAGATCACAAGGGCGTGTGATGCTGCGATGCCCAGGCGTGGTAAATGCCGCAAGCCGCCGACTTATTGGTGGACGGAGGAGATCGCATCGATGAGAAGGGAATGCATCGTCGCGAGCCGCAGATGCCAACGGGCACGCGGTAGACCGCATTATGAGGAGGCGGCCGAGGAGTTCCGGCGAAAACGGAAACTGATGCGGGTAGCCATCAAGAAGAGCAAAGCCAGGGCTTGGGAAGACCTTCGGCATACCATCAATGAAGATCCATGGGGGCTCCCCTATAAGATCATGCGAGGCAGGTTGCGGAGCCAGCAGCCGGCCCCAGGCCTCAAATCGCCGGACTTCTTGGAAAGAATCATCGATGACCTCTTTCCTGGGCAAGCCGACGGCAATCCAGAAGGCCGGAGGGAACAGGCGGATGGAAACAACAACAGAGAAGATCCTCCTCCTCCGTTCACAATCGAAGAACTGCAGGGAGCGGCCAAACGAATCAAGAACGGCAAGGCGTCAGACGGTATACCAGGCAAAGCGATGCGTGCGGTAGCTGACGCCTGTCCGGAAATGCTCCTGGACTTATACAATGCGTGCCTGAGGGAAAATACCTTCCCCTCGAAATGGAAACAACAGCGGTTAGTACTCCTGCCCAAGCCCAATAGGCAACCCAACGATCCGGGCGCACACAGACCACTCTGCATGCTGGACGTGGCCGGGAAACTGCTCGAGCGAATGCTCCTGAAGCGGTCGGAAGAGGCAGTGGAGAAGTCGGGAGGCCTTTCGGAGAGGCAATACGGGTTCAGGCGAGGCCGCTCCACTATCGACGCGGCGGCGTACGTGCGCGACAAAGCCATCGCGGCCCTGAAAAACAAGGGAAGAAACGCCAAATTCTGCGCCGTGGTAACGGTGGATGTGAAGAACGCGTTCAATACGGCATGCTGGGTGAAAATCATGAATGCGCTGCGCGGCCACACAGAGGTCCCTCGCTACTTGACGGACATGGTGGGCAGCTACCTCTCAGACCGGAGACTTCACTTCGGGACAGAGGAAGGCGAACGCGCGCGGAACATCGTGGCAGGCGTTCCACAGGGCTCAGTACTCGGGCCCTTCCTGTGGAACGCCATGCACGACGGGCTTCTCCGCAAACAATTGCCGGATGGAGCAGAGACTGTGGCTTTCGCCGATGACGTCTGCGTTGTGGTGGAAACGTGGATGATCCCGCGGCTAGAGGACACAACGAATGAGGCGCTCAGGCGAGTCCACCACTGGATGAACGAAAATGCGCTCCAGGTGGCGGCACAGAAGTCCGAATGCCTCATCATAACAAGGCGCAGGGTCTACCAGCAACCGAAGATTGAGGCGATGGGGTGTATGGTGGACATCTCACGGCAGGTGAAGTATCTTGGCGTAGTGCTCGACGCCAAGATGAACTTCGGGGATCATGTTCAAGCCGCTGCGAAAAAGGCTTCTGACATCGAAGCGTCGCTAGCGCGCTTAATGGGTAACATCGGAGGGCCGAGGCAAAAAAGGAGAGCTCTGCTCAGCACAGCGGTACAATCTGTGCTGCTGTACGCGGCGCCTGTCTGGGTAAAGGCGCTAGAGAAGAAGAGCTCCATGTGAGCAATGGAGGCAGTACATCGCCGCTGCGCCCTGCGAGTCACATGCGCCTATCGATCCGTCTCGAAGGCGGCGATACACGTGCTCGCGGGCATACCGCCGATCCAGTTACTGGCGCAAAGACGGGCCCAGATGGACGAGAAGAGGAGAGCCGGAGTCGAGGTTATCGCGACTGAAGAAGAGGATGCCGAGGCACGCGTTAGCGACTGGCTACTTGGACAGTGGCAAAGCCTCTGGGATGAAGACACGAAAGGACAGTGGACGCACCGCCTTATCCCGACGCTTCGACCGTGGTACGAGCGCGTCCATGGAGAGGTCGACTACCACCTTACTCAGACCCTGAGCGGACATGGATGCTTCGCGCACTACCAACAGCGAATCCGCAAGAGGTCCAGCACGAAATGCGATCACTGCGATGCCGAAGACGACGATGCGGAGCACACGTTGTTCGCGTGCCCCGCCTGGAGCGAAGAGCGCACAGCCGCGGAGTTAGCTGTGAGAGGCAGTTTGAGCACGGACAGCATCGTGCCCATTATGCTCGCGTCGAAGAACAACTGGGACGCAGTGGCAGCCTACGCCAGAACCATCATGGCGAGAAAGGAGGCCCACGAGAGGCGGCGTCAACAGCTGGCCGCCTAATAAGGGAAGAAGAAAGAAGAGGAAAGAAGAGGAGCCCTGGAAAACACCATCGCCCGGGGAAGAAGAGGAGAAGCCGAAGCACGTTCGTCTGAACCCCTAATCTCGTAAGATGATGGGGGATGTAGGACGCAGAAGAACGTACGGAGGCTTAAACAGGCGGGCACTCCGACGCAATGCCGAAGGGCGAATTCCGGAGTTGTCCACTATGCCTGGTATCGTGGCGTCACTATGCCGGCTGAGGTCAGAAAAAAAAAAAAAGCCTTCGGGCCTGAAGGCACTCTCGACGAATATCTGCGATGTCCTCGTTCCACCAGTAAACCGGCGGTCGGCCGGAGGATTTGATTTCACGGCCATAGAGGCATCGCAGGCCGCTGTGTGTGTGTGTGTGTGTGTGTGTGTGTGTGTGTGTGTGTGTGTGTGTGTGTGTGTGTGTTCTGTGTGTGTCCTGTGTGTGTTCTGTGTGTGTGTGTGTGTGTGTGTGTGTGTGCGTGCGTGCGTGCGTGCGTGCGTGCGTGCGCGCGCGCGTGTGTGTGTGTGTGTGTGTATCGTACATCAGGTAAGAGAGAGAGAGAGAGAGAGAGAGAGAGATTGATTGACTGAAGACTTATTTATTAGTGTCCTGGCCACTACGAGCCGTGGACACATCAACTCAATATCCTGACGTTACAATATTTCGGTCAGGATAAGCGATACATAATACAACTTAAAATTCGCTCGCTCAGAAACTTCGACCCAGTAGAGAGTCGGCTATTCCTTAATACTCGTTTGTTCACTAACAGCTTTCAATTATATTATAAAATTATATTGATATTTGGGGTCCAATCATATTTAGGTCCAAGTGGCTTCGATAGATATGTTACAACAATATAGTGTTTCTTATATATGTGAAAATTGAAAATGAGCATTTTCAAAACTTCGACCCCGACAACAGGCCAGCCGAAGTATTAATAAATAAAAGTTGAAAATCACTTACTTCAAGCACTTGTATTGTAATAGACTATTCGATGTATATTACATGTTTACAGTGTTTTACTAATTCCTGTCTGTATAATTATGATCTTATATATACAGTATACATACATATAATTCGTCAAAGATATCTTGAAAGTGTCGAAAAGATCTCTGACGGATATCTTTTAGATACTATAAGACATCTTTTAGATATATCGATTATTTTTGTATCAAGGGCGTAAAAGAACTTATGCGTCCATAGGTGATCACCGCGCCCGAGGGCCTGGCGAAGACTACCTTTGGGGGTAGGTGGTCGAAACGTCAAAATTTGATGAAAAACTATAGGGTAATTTTTTTGCCGAGGTGAGCAAATTCAATACTTTTTCAGACAATAGTCATAAGCATTTTAAACCAGTTTTTATGACATTATCGTTGACTTAAGGCAGAAAATGTATACAACCTTTTTTGTAGAGAATTTCATGCTCCATCTTTTTTGTTTGAAACATTTTTTAATAAAATTTGTATTTTTCAAAATAAATGCAAAAAACTACGAAGAAACTTAATTGGGGCTAATTTTTTTTAGCAATGGACGGATGGATCGGCGCCAAAATCTAATCAGATCTAAGTTATGCCAAGACGCGTATTTTAAACAAAAAATTATGTCAATACGCTTATCCGTTCGCGAGTTATCGCGAGACAAAAAAACGGGACGTACGGACGTACGGACGTACAGACGTACGTATGTACAAGATCACGGACACATATTTTTGTATTGTTGATTTGGGTTCCTTAGGGTCTGAAACGTCGACATTTGATGAAAAACTATAGGGTAATTTTTTTGCCCGAAGTGACCAAATTCAACACTTCCACCAGACTTAGTCTGGGTCGAAGTAAAATCTCTGCTATAAGGCTCTAAATACATTATACATCTGTATATATACTACATTGTAAATAAAAAATAACAAAATTGCACTTGAGCTACGCGTAAGTAGTAAATTTGATTAGAAGACGCACGCATAGCTAAAACATTAAAATAGAAATCGTAAAAAACTTACGCTTGGTCAGCCCTAAGAAGATATGTTAATAAGTTAGTAAGAAATGTTGCGAGAGATGTAAATGTGTGAAGGCGGCGCACACAGGGATCAGAGTAAGGTTTCGCGGACATTTTTTTTTATGGACCACCCCCTGGCGAATTGTTAACCGATCTTGATAAATCTTTTTTTCAAATACTCAGGAATGATTGTAGTATCATTGCGGAAGTTGCATTTTTGATATCTTGAATATTCGCTTACCTGTGCGTTCTCAAAGTCACCATTTTTCTCTGATTCCAAACAGCTCATCGGAGCATCCACTTTTCGATGAAATTAAAATCATGGCTGTTAAAGTTTTCGGTGGACTAAGCTGTTTTGGGGGTCGCTGAATTCGAATCTCGTACTGGATTTTCGAAATTCAAAATGGCGGCATCCAAAATGGCGGACGAATTTAAAAAAATGCTTACATTCGCTTGAAACTTGTTACTCGGGGGTTTTTTGGGCCTCTGAATTCGAATCTCGTATTGGATTTTCGAAATTCAAAATGGCGGCGTCCAAAATGGCGGACCGTGTTGATATACATAATATTGGAAAAATATTTGTTAAAAGATTAAATTAAAACGAGGAGGTAAAACATAAGAAGTTCTAAAAACTCAATTTTCTTCTCCTGAGGAACTATCCTCTACAGTTTCAGGATTCAATTTTTCGATCAGCATCGCTGCATCCTTCGGCAAAGTTTTTCTGGGTCTATTTTTAATTGGGCCTGATAAAGTAATTTTTGGGTCTCCGTAAAGCGCCCACCGATTGAACACGTCTTCATTGGTCGCAATTCATGACGTCTTTCTGGCATGCCTTTGTCTAAATATTTTAAATATTTTATGGCCTGCTTCTGGGACCTCTTCTGACAAAAGGCCTAAGGGCAGACTACCACTCTGAGCTACGGATGGACTGTGGATCAGGATTTTATGAACACTCGGAGACACGTAGTACCATCCATACAATTGTACGAACAAGTTTGCTGTCTGAGTACAATACTCTTTATACAACTCGAAGTTTATTTTTTCTCCACTAGCCATTTCGAAAAGAACGATAGACAATCGGTAAATTAGTTCTTCACTAATGCCTGAAAAATGCCAATTCTTATAATTACTGTATCCTTTCGATCAATATAAGAATATCATGTCTTTGCAAGAATAACTTTCCAGATAATTTTTCGTAACGGAAATATTTTTCAATTTATTAGCCACCGTTGTGTGATTTTTTGATAAGTTCTGCTGATAGAAAGTAATTAAAAATAAATAAAATTTGGATAAGTTCTGCAGCATGTCATGTTTCTAACCTGCAATTCAATTCATAATTATTGCATTTACTTTTGTATGCTTGTGATGCTTCCCTTTAATTTGAAAGAGCATAATGATACGAACATTTTAAGACCTTACCCATTATTTTACGATCAGCCAAATTTTGGCCATTCATGTGGCCCGGTTGACGTGAAACGTCCCATATATAATAAGTAAGTCAAGATAGGAATATGTTTTTTACAACAATTTTTTAGACTTCAGAACTTGCAGAAAACCGTGAATTTTATAAGCCGCACATTCAAACTTTCCGAATGAAGTTTGCTGTGCTTAGTTGGAAGGCAAGTGATACTATAATAGTAGGTCAAAATAGTTTAATTACAATTACGAGAGCGAAAGCAATTTTCACTTTCTTCAGCCGGTCATATGACGGCAATTTTTTTTCTTGTAACCGCGCATAATTCTTCACTTTATTCATTCACAATTTCATCGTAAGGGATTCGAATTTTTCTAAGAAATGTAAACTTTTTTTTTAATTCCTCTATCTTGTTTTATTTTTCTATGATTTTCATATTTCCTGTTTTGTTAATTTATATTGCATCTATTTGGACAAATTAATTTAATAACATATTTGATAAAAAATTGTTGTATATTGACACTGTTAAGAAGCATTATACACTTCATTCATATTAGTGTATTAATTTGACAAACGTGGTATATGCTGAAAAATATTTCCACAATATGAGTGTATCCATTTTCAAAACTGGGCGTCAAATTGAATAAAGTTCACATTTACGAGTAATATATATTTTGTACATTATGAGATTAAATATCTCATATAAATGTATATAAATTGTCAGATTCAGGTAATAAATATTTGTTTCCCATTCAAAAATATTAAATTTCATGCATATTTTTATACATACATTATTTTACATTATTTTATATATACTTTAGGGAGCATATTTAATGCTGATACCTAGCAGTTGCCAAGTAAGACTTACTTTCATTACATTTATTTCTTCGATATCGCCTTTTTTCCGAATATATATTTTCTTTAACACTGCACAATTGCTTCATTTTTGTGTTAGTCAAAATTGAATATGAGAGGATTTACTATATTCGATCCTTTTTTAAAGCCCGTTCAATTTTCACCAATTTGTCTGCCATTTTGGATGCCGCCATTTTGAATTTCGAAAATCCAGTACGAGATTCGAATTCAACGACCCACAAAACCCCCGAGTAACAAGTTTCAAGCGAATCAAAGCATTTTTTTAAAATTCGTCCGCCATTTTGGATGCCGCCATATTGAATGTCGAAAATCCAGTACGAGATTCGAATTCAGCGACCCACAAAACCCCCGCGTAACAAGTTTCAAGCGAATCTAAGCATTTTTTTAAAATTCATCCGCCATTTTGGATGCCGCCATTTTTAATTTCGAAAATCCAGTACGAGATTCGAATTCAGCGACCCCCAAAACAGCTTAGAGCACCGAAAACTTAAACAGCCATGATTTTAATTTTATCGAAAAGTGCATGCTCCGATGAGCTGTTTGGAATCAGAGAAAGATGGTGTCTTTGAGAACGCACAGGTCAGCGAATATTCAAGGTATCAAAAATGCGACTTCCACAATGATACTACAATCATTCCTGAGTATTTTAAAAAAAGATTTATCAAGATCGGTTAACAATTCGCCAGGGGGTGGTCCATCAAAAAAAATGTTCGCGAAACCTTAATCTGATCCCTGCGTGCGGCGTGACAGGGAGTTCCAAAACTGTATGGCTGTGATCCAGAAAGAGTGAGCAAAGATGTTGGTACGAGGAATTGGAAGTTGATATTGAGATGATTGTAAGCGAGAAGATCGGCGAATGGAATGGTCTAGATGAATGAATCCGTCAGCAAGGTAGGAAGGTTGGGAGGTATGGATGATTTGATGAGTGAGGCTACCGAGAAAGTACTGTCGCCTAGATGTTATGGGTAGCCAGTTGGCTTTCCGAAGATACGGCGCAAGTCTTTCATCCCGGCGCAGGCGATACACATATCTCAAGGCGATGTTTTGAAGGCGTTGCAATTTAGTGTTAAGATATGCTGTTGAATGGGCTATAACTAAAGATGCGTAATCGCGGTGTGGGATGACTAATGCGTTGACGAGTGTGCGTTGTGAGTTTGATCTGCGGTGGAAGAAAAGCACCACGAAATTTAAGCCTGTGAAGAACATTATGTACTTTAGATGATATGGTACTAACATGGCGATTCCATGTTAGTTCGGATGTTATTATAACACCAAGATCTTTTACGTCATGTGAATAAGGTATTACATCCCACCCAACAATAATTTGTGGTATGGTGAGATTTTTCATAACGGCTAAATTCTGAGGTGAACCTAGGATGATGGCCTGAGTTTTACGCGTATTTAAAGTGAGCCTATAATCATGGGACCACCACACAAGCTCAGCAATGTCACTGTTAATATTGCGTATCGTTTCATTTAGATGACATATCGGGGTCAAGAGATAAAATTGCTTATCATCAGCAAAGATGATGGTTGTGTGTCTGCAATATTTAAGTCTCGAGAATAAGGTATTGATAACAATAATGAATAATATGGGGCCTAAGCTCGAACCTTGTGGAACACCTGAAATAGTGCACTCGGGATTAGATGTTAAACCATCCAGGCCAATTATTGTGTGAGAGCGATTTGTGAGATAAGAATGCAGCCATCTCAATGTTGATTCCTCAAAGCCTAAGTCTCGCAGGCAGGTTAGAATCACAACATGATTTAAGGAGTCAAAGGCTTTTGAGAAATCGAACAGTACCAAGATAGTAACTGCCCCACGATGTATACCCAAACGTACATCATCCATAAGGTGTAGTAGGGCAGTTTGGGTGCTGTGAAATTTGCGGAATCCACATTGTTTGGGATGCAGTATACAATTTATCTCTAAATATTTTGTGATCTGCTGGGTGACAAGGGAATCAATGACCTTAGAGAGGTGGGGAGGATGTGTGATTGGACGGGTGTCAGAAGGACTTAAGGGGTTAGCGATTTTCTTAAGTGGTATGATGTAAGATGATTTCCAAATGGGAGGGAAAAAGCCAGAGATGAGTAAAAGATTGAAAATGGATGTTAAATATAGTGCAATGGTTGTATGGATTTTCGGTACTCAGAGAGAGAGAGAGAGAGAGAGAGAGAGAGAGAGAGAGAGCGAGATGAGCGAGACAGAGAGAGAGAGAGAGCGCGGGAGAGAGAGTTTGTACCTCTGTCACCATGTAGGGACGCGATTAAGCGTGACTCATTTAATGAGTCTCCTTAATGAGCAAAAATGGAGGATGAGTCACGTTTGTTTACGTCTCTCCATGGTGTCGGTCATGGAGAATAGACATAAGGAGACCGCACTTGGGGTTTGCAGGCGTCCGTGTAATCCATCGAAGGAAAGGACGTCAAAAGTTCCGCGTGGTGGCGTTACTATCGATAAGGACGACTCGGTTACGCCCACGAACGAAGTCGAACTTAACCGAGGTGTACGTTGGCCACGTGCCTGACCGCGCGGGTAACCATAGCCAATGCCTTGGTTTAAAATAAAAACTTCTCGAATTGCTTTAAAATTTTGAAATAAAAGTTCCTACTCTGATGAACTATTCAAAAGTTTGTCGGATCACGGTAAAAATATAAACAATTTTTTATAAACCATAGCCAATGCCTTGGTTTGAAATAAAAACTTCTCGAATTGCTTTAAAATTTTGAAATAAAAGTTCCTACTCTGATGAACTATTCAAAAGTTTGTCGGATTACGACAAAAATATAAACAATTTTTTATAAACCATAGCCAATGCCTTGGTTTAAAATAAAAACTTCTCGAATTGCTTTAAAATTTTGATATAAAATTTCCTACTCTGATGATCTATTCAAAAGTTTGTCGGACCACGGTAAAAATATAAACAATGTTTTATAAACAACAGCCAATGCCTTGGTTTAAAATAAAAACTTCTCGAATGGCTTTAAAATTTTGAAATAAAAGTTCCTACTCTGATGAACTATTCAAAAGTTTGTCGGATCACGGTAAAAGTATAAATGAAAAAAAAGACTTTAGTCGACTCAACTTCAGGCACATGAAATTGTTAATCTCTCAAATTAAAAAATATTTAAAAAGCAGTAATATTAGTACAAATTTATCACAATAAGTCATAATTCATCGCACTTGGATTATAATTAAATAAAAGTTCTTGGTGGTTTGAACTCCACACGACAAACCGGGTAAAAGTTGCGAGCACCCGTAAACACAGAAGCGGACGTTCCCGAAGTCAAACCTCGCATCAACCCGAAATAACCCGAGTCGTCCATCGTGACTTCACAAGTATATATAGGCATACGTACTCCGACACTGATCGCCCATGAAACCCTAATAGGGAAGGAGAACCAAGTGCTGTCTCCTTATGTCTATTCTCCATGGTGACGGTGTTACTACTCATATTCCATGTCAGATCCCAATAGTAATATCTCTATGGGAGGTACTCGGCGGGAAGAAATTTATACGAATGAGCATCTCTTTCTCGACGATCTTAAAACGGTCATCTTTTAGATTTCTTCGAAAAAGATATCTTTCACAAAGATATCGTCTTTACATGTCTTCAAAAAAGATATCTTTCGAAAAGATACATATACGTATTTACGTAATTGCATTTTTTTAAAGTAATTGTATTTACAAAATTTGGATTACTGAGATTATAATTTTATTCGATTAAAGTTTTGATTTAAGTTATCAAAATTAACTTCAAACATACAGAACCCTTTAAATCTGAACTCTTTCAAAAAAGAGAATATTAAGATCGACCATAGAAGCGCCGAAAAATACCTGAGAATAATAAACAAATATTTTCTGTAAGTGTAGATATTTCCGTACGTAATACGTGCAGTTTAGACATTATGAAATTAAGTAACATTTTGCTACATGGTACAAAATGGACTAATGATCAATTTTAATATTTTAGAACCTAAACCGCACTCTAATACTGATCAATTTCAGGACGAAAAGAATATAGTCAATTTATAATTTCCTAGTTGAAGATTTTGAACTTTTAATGCTGAAAATGACAAAATCTTAATAAACTGAATGAAATTTTGCAAATACTACGAATCTCATCAAACATTAAAGGTAGATTTCGAGCTCTTGTAACTCACAGTACAAAAAATTGTATGAGATGAATGCAGCTTTTGATGATTAGTTGCAAAATTTGATTATACATACATACATACATTACATTTGATTATAATCGAGGCGATTGCAACAAGATTTTATAGAAGAAATCAGGAACAAAATCGAAGAAAAAGTAGTTCAGAAGCGTAGAAAGTCCGATATTGTACAACTTTTGATAATGGTACCGGAGTTTTGAAATATTCGAAAAATAAAAACGGAATTTGAACCTCATAGCCTATTACTTCGACCCAGATTAAGTCTGGACGAAGTATTGAATTTGGTCACTTCGGGCAAAAAAATTACCATATAGTTTTTCATCAAATGTCGACGTTTCAGACCCTAAGGAACCCAAATCAACAATAAAAAAATTTGTGTCCGTGATCTTGTTTGTACCTACGTCCGTACGTCCGTACGTCCCGTTTTTTTGTCTCGCGATAACTCGCTAACGGATAAGCGTATTGACATAAATTTTTTTTAAAATACGCGTCTTGGCATAACTTAGATCTGATTAGATTTTGGGGCAGATCCACCCTTCCATTACTACAAAAAATTAGCCCCAATTAAGTTTCTTTGTAGTTATTTGCATTTATTTTGAAATATACAAATTTTATTAAAAAATGTTTCAAACAAAAAAGATAGAGCATGAAATTCTCTACAAAAAAGGTTGTATGCATTTTCTTCCTAAAGTCAACGATAATGCCATAAAAACTGGTTTAAAATGTTTATGACTATTCAAAATGAAGACTAATCTTCAGAAATTTGTTTCTTCTTAATCCGTATTGTATTCAAAATAAATATGTTTGCTGAATTTATTTTCTCGGTGTATCGGATAGTGTATATTTCGATAAGAAAAATAAAAAGACGAAAATAACGTTTCGGTCACGTATTCATGACCCTCTTCAGAATTTTTATTCTGTAATATAATAACAGTAAATAATTTGAAAATGAAATACAATAAAAAATGAAAAAATGAATAGCGATAAAAAAGAATGAAAAAATGAATAACAATAAAAAGGATGATGATTAAATGAATAATAATTATAAGAAAAATGAAAAACCGAAAGAAATGATATGATTGATTATATAGCTAACGAGGATAAACACTGACAAATCGTATACTTTATGCTAAATTCTTACCTTTATTAAAAAATGTAGATCCTTCTTAAAATCCAAATTGTGGATTTGCTCCAAGGATTAAAAAAAAAAGAAATAAAGTAAGATGTAGGCCTATAAAAAAAAATATAAAATTAGTTTCAAAAGAAACTAAGTAAGAAGAAAGCACAAAACACATACGAGTTTCACGATGTTAAATGTTGAACTGTCGAAAAATGTAAATATTTGTCAGTGTTTAACCCTTACAATATTTTGAAGGAACTTTGAACTTTCAAAATAACGAAAAAATTTAAACATTTAATAAAGGAAAATAAATATCAGGAAGATTAGACTTCTCAAATCTAATGTTGACTGTGTTTTTATGTTTTTTAATAAAGAAATTTGCCAAATGTCTCCTTTTCCATGTATTTTTTTCTGTGGCTAAGATTTTGACATTTTTGTAGTCAAAATTATGTCCTGTATCTAATCTATGTTTGGTAAGTCCAGTATGTTTGTTCTCGTCTAAATAAATATTTCTTTTATGTTCATTGATTCTGTCTTTTATTAATCGTCCTGTTTCACCTATATAAACAGAGTTACACTGATTACATTTTATTAAGTAAACAACTCTTTGTAGAGTGTCTAGTTTGTCTTTTCCAGGTTTTATACCTGCTATATTTGTATTATATGGTTTAAAAACTATTCTGATTTGTTTTTCTTTCATGGTGTTTTTTATTTGTTCCGAAACTCCTTTGACATATGGAATACTAGTTGTCTTAACATATTCAATATTATCTTTATTATTTTGTAGTGGATTATAAATTTTATGTATTCTTTTTCTAAGACAATCAAGAATTAAATCTTCCGGATAATTGTTATTTCTTAAAATATTTTTAACTATTTCTAAATTTTTTTGTCTGAATTTTATATGTGATAATTTGACTGCTCTATCTATTAATCCATAAATTATTCCAATTTTATAAGATAATGGGTGGTTTGATAAAAAGTTTAAATATCTTCCCGAAAAAGTTTCTTTATGATACCAATCTGTAATAATAAAATTATCTTTACCTCTAATGATTTTCATATCTAAAAAATTAATGGTTTTATGTTTTTCAATTTCAATAGTAAATTTAATCCTGTTTAATTTTCCTCCAATTTTATCCATACTGTTAAAAATATCTAAAATTTTATCTGAAAAATTTGAAGGAATAGCTGTCAAAATATCATCTACATATCTAAAATAAAAAGGAATTCTAAAAGGTAGTTTATTAATCAAAATATTTTCTATAAAATCTAAAACTATATTAGAAATAATAGGGGATAGAGGGGATCCCATTGGAACTCCATAAACCTGTTTATATGTAACATTATTAAAGTTAAAGTAAGTGGAATTAAGTATAAGTTTGAGAGTTACAAAAAATTGTCTCTCAGGAATTTTTGTGAAATTTTTAATTTTGTGCCAGTGTTTCTTTAATACAAAAATAACTAGATCTGTTGAAACGTTAGTAAAAAGTGATATAACATCTAATGAAATTAAAATAAAATTTGTTTCTAATTTAAAATTATGAAGTTTTTCTTTTAAATCCCAGCTATCTCTCACAGTTCTTGATGTTTTAGGAAAGGTAGAAGTTAATATTGAAGCAAAAAAGGAAGCTAATTTGTATGTGGGAGAATTTATAGTAGAAACTATTATTCTTAGTGGAATGTCAGGTTTGTGTACTTTTGGTAGTCCATATGCCCTAGATGTAACTGCATTGTGTGTTTTAAGATGTTTGGCTGTAATTTCGGAAATATAATGTTTTTTAAACCAATCAGTAATCATAGAGTTAGTCTCAGTCTGTAATGTAGTTGTATACGTGAAATTACTAATTATATAAGTATTAGTATCTGATAACATGGAATGCATTTTATTCAGATAATCAGATTTATTCATCAAAACCGTGATATTCCCTTTATCAGCATTTATGACTATTGTCTGAAAAAGTATTGAATTTGGTTATCGCGGCAAAAAAATTACCCTATTGTTTTTCATCAAATTTCGACGTTTCGACCCCCTACCCCCCAGGAGTAGTCTTTGCCAGCGCCTCGGGCGCGGTGACCACCTACGGGCGCAAAGTTCTTTTACGCCCTTGATACGAAAATAACTATTTCGATATATCTAAAAGATGTCTTATAGATATCTATAAGATATCCGTCATAGATCTTTTCGACACTTTCAAGATATCTTTGACGAATTATATGTATATATATTGTATATATAATATCATAATAATACAGACAGTAATTAGTAAAACACAGTAAACATGTAATATGCATCGAATAGTCTATTAGAATACAAGTGCATGAAGTAAGTGATTTTCAACTTTTATTTATTAATACTTCGGCTGGCCTGTTGTCGGGGTCGAAGTTTTGAAAATGCTCATTTTCAATTTTCATACATATAAGAAACACTATATATTGTTGTAACACATCTATCGAAGCCACTTGGACCTAAATATGATTGAACCCCCAAATATCAATATAATTTTATAATATAATTGAAAGCTGTTAGTAAACAAACGAGTCTTAAGGAATAGCCGACTCTCCACTGGGTCGAAGTTACTGAGCGAGCGAAGCGAGCGAGGCACCATGCCAACACTAGTTGTTAAATTGAATTTGATAGGTAACATTGAATCAAACCAAATGACACATCAGGCAAAATGTTAGCCAATTACACCATACTAATTTTACAAGGTTTTTACTATGAAGTAAAAACAAGTAAAACAAGATGATGGTTCTTGAAAATCCTTGCTATAACTTGGTAGAATTACATACGATGTTTAAACAAAAGTATCGAATGTTATCCGTTCGCGTGATTGTGAAAGCTCGCCCTTTTGGAATAATTATCACGTCCGCGATTCGATATCTTGTCACGTTCAAGCAAGCCTGTTCTCTTCGTCTTTTTCTTTGTTCCTTTTTAGTAAATAAATATTTTCTCTCATTAGACCGGCTCGATCAAATAATTTATGCCTGCCTTAAAAATAGGAGGGCTCACAGTAAAAATTGATAGGAGTCATTTTTCGTCAAATCGATCACGATCTGACATCACATCTCCGATTTTGTTAAAAATTGCAGAAAAGTTAGTACATGGCATAAATATTGATGTGGTAAACGGATTTTTCGAAATTTTCAAAATGGCGGCCATATGAAATTTTCCAAAACTTTTTTTCGACAAATTATAGTTCGGCGAAATTTTATCAAAATTCGATGAAATTTGCTGCATGGTAGTAATAAAGTCTGAAATTTTCGAAAAAAATATTTATAATTAAATATAATAATTTTAAATTGAGTACTTCGGAAACGTGCGACTACACGGAAAGGAACAAATACGACTCTTGTCTAGACAGCACTGGTTACTGCGTGTCCAGTTCGCAAATATTTTTTATTTCAACTCGCTGTAACATAGTCAATTTTGAGGAATTTGAAACGAATAAAAGATGGAATTGTTTATTAGAGCTTTCCGCGTCTAGTGAATAAAGAAGAAACCAGATATATATCTTTTTTGTTTATTGATATATATATATATATATATATATATATATATATATATATATATATATATATATATATATATATATATATATATATATGGGTCATTCTCCGTCAACCGGTGAACCCGCTTACCCAAAATTGGTTTCAATAAACATGATCGAGTAAAGGCATAAAATTCATAAAAAAATGAGGGCTATCAAATGCCGTATGCACATTTTTATTATCCAAAATGGCCGACCCAATATGGCGGCCAAAATGTAGAATTCGATTTATAACAATTTTTAATCGCAAAGGAGACATTCACTTACGGTGTTTTTGGGTTCGCTGATTACGAATCCATCATCAGATTTTCAAAATCCAAAATGGCAGATTCAAAATGGCGGATGAAATATCTGGAATATAAATTTACTTGAATAACTCTCATTACTCGGGGGATTATGAAGGTGGCAGAATACGAATTCGGTACCAGATTCTCAAAATCCAAAATGGCGGATTCAAAATGGCGGATGAAATACCTGGAATATAAATTTACTTGAATAATTCTCATTACTCGGGGGATCAAAAAAAGATAAAAGTCACAAAAATTACAATTAAAAAAAAAAACCAAAAGTAAAGAAAAAAAAATAAATAAAATAAAGAAAAAACAAAACAAATCGGACCATCTACCACTACGTCCTCGCCGTGGTCCTGGGGTAAGCTGAACGTGGTAAACATAAAATATATTGATAACCTGTGTTCGTGCAATAGGTGCTGCTATTGGTGAGGTAATAAAAATATCAATGTGCGCTCGGACATGCCTATACACCCACGCGTGCGCGTATGTTTCATCCACAATTTCAAATGTAGAAAATCTGAAATCGGGTTCATATTCAGCGCCATTTAAAACATTGTGACAAATGAGAATCGTTAAATAAATTTAAGTTTTCGGATTTTCGTTAGTCATTTTGAATCCACCATTTTGGATTTTGAAAATCTGGTACCAAATTCGAATTCAGCGACCTCCATAATCCCCCGAGTAATGCGAATTATTCAAGTAAATTTATATTCTAGGTATTTCATCCGCCATTTTGAATCCGCCATTTTGGGTTTTGAAAATCTGGTACCAAATTCGTATTCTGCCACCTTCATAATCCCCCGAGTAATGAGAGTTATTCAAGTAAATTTATATTCCAGATATTTCATCTGCCATTTTGAATCCGCCATTTTGGATTTTGAAAATCTGATGATGGATTCGTAATCAGCGAACCCAAAAACACCGTAAGTGAATGTCTCCTTTGTGATTAAAAATTGTTATAATTCGAATTCTACATTTTGGCCGCCATATTGGGTCGGCCATTTTGGATAATAAAAATGTGCATACGGCATTTGATAGCCCTTATTTTTTTATGAATTTTAAGCCTTTACTCGATCATTTTTATTGAAACCAATTTTGGGTAGGCGGGTTCACCGGTTGACGGAGAATGACCCATATATATACAGGGTGTCCGAGAACTCCCTAATAATATTGTAGGGAGTGAATCTTGACATCATTCTGAGCAAAAAAGTTTAATACAAAATTTCGATCCGATGCATAGAATTTGAATGGCGAGCAATAATAGTTGACCAATCATAGCGCGCGGTAGGCCCGCCGCCAGGTACGTCTGTACCAAGAGCGCCGCGGGCGCTACATTCGGCGGTCCCTCTTGCGTACTTTCCGTATAAGTCGCGTCGGCTGTTTTTCCGAGCAGCCCAAAATGAAGCGAATGATGTGCATGATCATTGTCGCTTCCGTGTGTTCTTTTCTCGTCTTTATTCGTCGGGTCGAGTATTGCAAAGTATCGGGTTTCGAATGTATTCGGTATGTTTTCAGGGAAATAAAAAAGAAAAGAGATTGAATTTAAATAAATGACGTGTTGTGAAGGTGAAGGTCCAGTCATTCCGCACCAAAAATTTAAGGAGAATTTATGTTGAAATCTTCGCTTTGATACTCCTCAGCCCAGAAATGGGAATTATGAAAATTAAATCAATCACCAACTTAATAAGGCGAGCACAACTGTGCATCGAAATGCGAGGTGGTCATTTCGAACATTTGTTATAATTCCTTTTTTTATGTTATAAAATTTATTAATATTTTAGAAATGTTTGAATTATATTAAATTCAATGTTAATTTTAACATTAAATTTTGTTATTTAATTAAGCTCTTTGCTTTTTATTTACACTGATTCATACTTAATCTGTACTGCAAAAAATCATGCTGTTGTCAATGAATGCTCCTCATATCCAGCATAATTTAATTTTCTTGTTTGTTAATAAAACAATGACTGGAATAACAATAATACATTTTTTTAGTTTCCTAATCGAGTTCGAGATTTCAGAATCTGTGTTGATAAAAATTAAAAATTTTAATTAAGAAAAGCTCTTGAAAAGCAGAATACAACATCTTAATATCAACAAATATCGTTTAATTGTGTTATTTTTTTTATTAATATTACTCAAATTTCGATTTAAGAATGACTCTCTCTCTCTCTCTCTCTCTCTCTCTCTCTCTCTCTCTCTGTAAATTAACTGGCGAAAACGGTTTGCCCAATCCTATCACTGATAATGGTGTAGTATATGTGCGCATTTTTAAAGCCACTGATAAGATTCATATTACTTCCGAAGAAAAACTTCAGCAGCGGCTTAGTTCCGTACCCCTCTCCTCCTGACTCTGTCCCCAAACTCGGATATCCAATCTACGCAGTCCGCATGTATCTTCTTCCTCTTTTAATGAAATAAAATAGGCCATGTAAATGCCAATCGACTTCCGACTCATTTTGATTTAATTTCTACTCACATCCTAAGCCACAATTTTCACATTTTTGCTATTACCGAAACTTTTTTAATGCCACAAATTCCAGATTCTACAATTTCCATAGATAACTACGAAATCTTTAGAAATGATAGATTTGGTAAGCCTGGTGGTGGTGTTGCGTTATATGTGCATTCCGGTTACAAATCCCGTATTTTAGTGTCTTCTCCAAGAATTTTTTGTAATAAACCAGAATACCTAATTTGCGAAGTTTCTTTTTCCACTGAAACACTACTTGTAGCAGTTGGTTATCGTCGACCTAAAGCAGCCTTTCCATCTGACTTTTTCCGCTCGCTAGGAATATATTTACCAATTTATAATCACATTATAGTTACGGGCGATTTTAATTGCAACATGTGCTCAGTATACACCGAATCTGAATATATTAACACGCAACTATTTCTTCCTTCTTTATAACTGATACCATCCGAACCGACGCATTAGACAGAAACTTCTGATATCTGGATTGATTTGTTCGTCTCTAAATTCAAAATTAACGTAACATTGTACACGAAATCTAATTCGCCGTTCATTGCGGGGCACGATTTAATTGAGATAAACTTCAAATTTTTGAAACCTGAGATCTATCATAAGACTGTAGTTACTCGCGATATGCGTAATTTTAACCGTTCATTATTTAATACTCATCCTACTTCAAATGTCAATTATTGTTCGTTTTCTGAAAATGTAAACCCGGCAGCGCTACAATTCACATCCGCAGTTGCTGCAGCTTTAGATTACACAGCACCGTACAGACATGTAACCTTATCGAATAAAAAAAAGCCATGGGTAAGTGCCGAATACCGGTCAGATATCAAAAAGCGCGATATATTCTACAAACTTTATAAGCAAACTAACTCGCAAGTTTACTTAAAAGAATTTCGCGTTCTTCGAGTTAATCTCACTTACCGATTATCTATAGCCAAAAACGAGTATTTCGTGTGCAGATTAAATAGTGCAACTAGCCCGAATCAGACTTGGAGCCAACTGAAGAGTCTTAGAATTGTCTCTTCTGCTAAAAAATCGTCACCTCTCAAATACTTCTCTGCGCATGAGTTGAATGGTTATTATGCTTCCATATCAAACGCTTACTTGTTATGCACGCTTATTGCCTTGGCTTCTATGCTACTTTTTTCTTTAAGATATAAGCCCTAATCAACCTTTTCTATTCAATGCTGTCACAACCAATTATGTTAACGGGGTAATGGGACAAGCAAATACTTGGGCTATGGGCATAGACAAGCTTAGCACATCACACTATTTATTAGGCGGAGAAACTGTCATCCAAGCTCTTTGTAAGATATTTAATCTTTCTCTAAATTCCAGCACTTTTCCATCTAGCTGGAAACAATCAATCATAGTGCCTCTCTCGAAGGTTAAAGTTCCGTCATGTCCAGCTGATACCAGACCGATTGCAAATCTTTGCGAGTCATCTAAATACCTGGAAACATTAGTTTATGACCAGCTTATCACTTATCTGAATTCCAACAAGCTATTAGATATCCATCAGTCAGGCTACCGTCAAAACCATAGCACTCAAACTGCCCTCTGGAATGTACTCGATGACATTCCAGAGGGTATTGATAAGCGCATGGTTACAATTCTTGTTCTTTTTTATTTTAGCAAGGCTTTTGACACTGTCCCTCATAACTTGCTCATACAGAAATTGAGAGATATAGGCTGTTCTAGCCGATGTATTGAAGTGGTATCATAGTTTTTTTTTTTTTTTTTTTTGCGTGTATACCGACCACAGCCGGCATAGTGACGCCACGATACCAGGCATAGTGGACAACTCCAGAATTCGCTCTTCGGCATTGCGTCGGAGTGCCCGCCTGTTTAAGCCTCCGTACGTTCTTCATGCGTCCTACATCCCCCATCCTCTTACGAGATTAGGGGTTCAGACGAACGTGCTTCGGCTTCTCCTCTTCTTCCCCGGGCGATGGTGTTTTCCAGGGCTCCTCTTCTTTCCTCTTCTTTCATCTTCCCTTATTGGGCGGCCAGCTGTTGACGCCGCCTCTCGTGGGCCTCCTTTCTCGCCATGATGGTTCTGGCGTAGGCTGCCACTGCGTCCCAGTTGTTCTTGGACGCGAGCATAATGGGCACGATGGTGTCCGTGCTCAAACTGCCTCTCACAGCTAACTCCGCGGCTGTGCGCACTTCGCTCCAGGCGGGGCACGCGAACAACGTGTGCTCCGCATCGTCGTCTTCGGCATCGCAGTGATCGCATTTCGTGCTGGACCTCTTGCGGATTCGCTGTTGGTAGTGCGCGAAGCATCCATGTCCGCTCAGGGCCTGAGTGAGGTGGTAGTCAACCTCTCCATGGACGCGCTTGTACCACGGTCGAAGCGTCGGGACAAGGCGGTGCGTCCACCGTCCTTTCGTGTCTTCATCCCAGAGGCTTTGCCACTGTCCAAGTAGCCAGTCGCTAACGCGTGCCCCGGCATCCTCTTCTTCAGTCGCGATAACCTCGACTCCTCCTCTCGTCCATCTGGGCCCGTCTTTGCGCCAGTAACTGGATCGGCGGTATGCCCGCGAGCACGTGCATCGCCGCCTTCGAGACAGATCGATAGGCGCACGTGACTCGCTGGGCGCAGCGGCGATGTACTGCCTCCATTGCTCGCATGGAGCTCTTCTTCTCTAGCGCCTTTACCCAGACAGGCGCCGCGTACAGCAGCACAGATTGTACCGCTGTGCTGAGCAGAGCTCTCCTTTTTTGCCTCGGCCCTCCGATGTTACCCATTAAGCGCGCTAGCGACGCTTCGATGTCAGAAGCCTTTTCCGCAGCGGCTCGAACATGATCCCCGAAGTTCATCTTGGCGTCCAGCACTACGCCAAGATACTTCACCTGCCGTGAGATGTCCACCATACACCCCATCGACTCAATCTTCGGTTGCTGGTAGACCCTGCGCCTCGTTATGAGGAGGCATTCGGTCTTCTGTGCCGCCACCTGGAGCGCATTTTCGTTCATCCAGTGGTGGACTCGCCTGAGCGCCTCATTCGTTGCGTCCTCTAGCCGCGGGATCGTCCACGTTTCCACCACAACGCAGACGTCATCGGCGAAAGCCACAGTCTCTGCTCCATCCGGCAATTGTTTGCGGAGAAGCCCGTCGTACATGACGTTCCACAGGAAGGGCCCGAGCACTGAGCCCTGTGGAACGCCTGCCACGATTTTATTAAGTAACTGTGGTATCATAGTTACTTAATTGATAGAACTCAAGCTGTATTAAGAGAAGATGGTTCCCTCTCTGACTGGCTATCAGTCAGCAGTGGAGTACCTCAAGGATCCGTCTTAGGGCCTTTACTTTTTTCGATATTTATCAACGATCTACAGCGAATGCTTAACTATTCAAAGTATATGCTATTTGTAGATGACACGCAAATATATGTTCAATGTCCTGCATCTGAACTTTCATCTGGTCTATCCAATATAGCAAGTGACTGCCAGGCCATTGCTGACTGGGCAAAAGTTAATGGTTTAACACTGAACGCGTCAAAAACGAAGGCCATGATACTTGGTAGTCTTGCCTATATCAGCGGTATCGATACCTCTCTGCTTGGTAATAGTGTCTTAATTGATGGACAGCCAATTCAATTTGTCAAATCACTAAAAAATCTTGGTGTTTGGTTGACACCATCGCTGGATTGGAGCCTTCATATTACACAAACGATTAATATAATCAACTCCACCCTTTATAGTATCAAATTTCATAAAAAGAGTTTATCATGCAAGCTTCGAACTCAACTTGTTCAAACGCTCATACTCCCATATATTGATTATGCATGCTTAATTTATAATGATCTAACAGATGAGTTAAATGTTATATTGCAACGAGCTATAAATAACAGCATCCGGTTTATATTTGATTTACGCAGATCAGAACACATATCACCATACCGGCTAAAGATAAACTGGCTAACTGTTAGAAGCAGACATAATTATTTCTTAGGAATATTTATCTATAAGGTGGTTCATGGATTAGCTCCACAATACATTTTAGACCCATTTACATATATATCTGACATGCCCGAATTATGTCGATCGGCTCGTTGCACATCTCGAGAGACATTCGTTGTTCCACTATGTCGGACGTCGGCACTTAAAAACTCGTTTTCAGTTTCCGCAGCGTATTTTTGGAATAATTTGCCGTACGTGATAACTTCTGCTACTTCACTAGCGATATTTAGAAATAAATTATACACTTATCTGTATTCCAATGACATATCCGCGACAACGCTTAGACCACGCGCTAGATTGTAAAACACTCAAATATATACATATTACGCACACTGAGAGAGAATTTAGCTATTTGTCATTAATGCAGTTTAAATATTTATACAACTTACTAAGGTCTTCGTTTTAATTTTTAGTATATAAGTCACAATGTATTTTCTTTTGTATATCTACCCTTTGGGTCAGTCCCAGAGTGTAAATGAATAAATCTAATCTAATCTAATCTAATCTCTCTCTCTCTCTCTCTCAATCCAGTCACGTGGTCTAATATGTCAGCCGCCTATTTTAAGTAACAACTGTCATCGACATTGAATTGAAGATGAGCGACATATTACAAGGTACGAAAATCGATGCCGAAAACTCGAAGTAAAAGAAAATCGGACCATCACGTAGCTGTTCGCGTAATTTGTGCAAAGTGCTACAAGTCTGTAATCGATTTCGTCAAGTGTCCCATTTGCGAAAAGTGTTTTCACGAGTCTTGCGGACGGCTCTACATACGCGGTAAATCGTAATCTGTGTGTTGTGTGGGCTCTTTGTCGCACTTACTTCTTCCGCCGCCTGCCGTCGCAACTACTATTGTCGCGCGTGACGTATCTCTCCTCGCGCTCCCTACTCCGTCCTCTCTTCTTCATCGAGTGCAGCCGCTATTAACACCGTCGCGACTATTTTCGACTAGTTCCCTCCCACCGCAAGTATTATCTGTATCGCCTACCTTGCCCCCAACGTAGTCAATTATGGATACGGCTCAGTAATTTTCATAAATCCTTGAAGCTATTAACGGTGTGCGACCGGAGCTTACAGCCGTTCGAGCCGATACTAATGCTATTCGAACCGATCTTTCGAATTTAGCATCTGCCGTAAAGCAGAACACCGCTTTATGCAATGCTCTGAAATCGGATGTAGAATATATGAAGAAGAGCAATGCCCTTGCACGGCCAACTACATACCTTATAGTAAACGGTACCCCAAATCGGTGCTCTCTGTCATGTACTGACATTATGCTCCGCGTGCTTACCCATTTAAAGTTGCCTGGTTTATTAAGCGACATTTTAAAATTCGAAAAAATCGAACATAATCGACCACCGGCGTCCTATTCTGCTGCTACCAGTTCGACAACTCCGACACAGTATTTCTCCTTGATAATATGCCTTAAATCTGTCGACGTTCGAAATTTTATTGTCGAAACAAAACGTAAGTTGGGGAAAATTGGGGAAAGCCAACTGGCTACCCATAACATCTAGGCGACAGTACTTTCTCGGTAGCCTCACTCGTCAAATCATCCATACCTCCCAACCTTGCTGACAGATTCATTCCTCTAGATCATTCCATTCGCCGATCTTCTCGCTTACAATCATTTCAATATAAACTTCCAATTCTTCGTACTAACATCTTTGCTCACTCTTTTTGGATCACAGCCATACAGTTTTGGAACTCCCTGCCACGCCGTCTTCACACATTTACATCTCTCGCAACATTTCGTACTAATTTAATAACACATCTTATCAGGGCTGATCAACCGTAAGTTTGTTAAGTTTTTTTTTATTTTAATGTTTTAAACTATGCGATCGTCTTCTAATCGAATTTACTACTCTACGTGCAGCTCAAGTGCAATTTTGTTATTTTTTATGTACAATATAGTATATATAAAGATGTATAATGTGTTTACCGCCTTATTGCAGAGATTTTACAGTTTTAGGTTATATTATGTATCGTTATATCCTGACCGAAACATTGTAACGGCAGGATATTGAGTTGATGTGTTCACGGCTCATAGTTGCCAGGACACTAATAAATAAGTTTTCAATCAATCAATCAATCTGTCTGTCCCTCTCTCTCTCTCTCTCTCTCTCTCTTTCTCTCTCTCTAAGGGCGAGGTCCGAGATGAACGAGCGCGCAGCTTTACCTCCCCTTCCTTCGCCCCAGTGCCGTCAGCCACCAAGTCCGGACACGAGGCGGCGCTGGAGTGCTTCCGGCAACAATCCGCGGAGACCGGCAATTCATTCCGTCACGGACCGCGAGGCAATACGAAACCATTCCGCCACGAACCGCGCATCATGAACAAAAAATCTTAAGATTTCGCGCCGTACGCGAGGACTGTGTCCCGTCTCGTTGTGATTCCTAAGTGCCCAATGGACTAGTGCATGGGGTGCCTTCTGTTCCTCGTTATAAGAAAAATCCTTTGCAAAGTCTGTAAATATATTGATAACATTACAGTGTGACGAAATCACATATCTAGCCCTACAGTGAGGAAGGATCCGTTCCTGAAGTATAGGGGAATTTCCCCTCTTCGGCGTGGCCTCCGCCCGCCGCGTTCAAGTATGCGCGTCATCGAGGTATATACCTCCCCGCCGGGCGCTCCAGGAGTCAGTCGCTGTCAAGAGCCCCCTTCCAGCACGCCGAGACGAGTACACTCAGTTCTCTCTCTCTCTCTCTCTCTCATAAGGAGCGCGCACCGCTCTATACCCCCTTCCTTCGGCCGAGTGCCACTCGTCGCTTGCCGCTCGCTACCGGGCCTTGGCTCGGCGACCGCGCATCGATCGCCATCATTCAAAAATTCCATGACGAACCGAATGCCGCTAACCATGTATGGAGTACGCTCGCGAGTTTCCGGATAGTGCATCGGAGAGAAATACGGAAAAGACGAGCAGTGACGAGTGATAGGGAGTGCTGATCGAAGGACCGCCAGTGAAATTGTGCACCAGGAAGCGGGAGTCGTGACCAGCGACCGAATCAGCATCTCTGTGGCGGAATAGATAGGAAGGACGTGACACCCCCTGGAGTGCGCCGTCCACCTCACCATCCGTCAGTGGCCCGGATGGGTCTCATCATCGCGCTCAAGTGCTGCGTAGGTGTGTTGGACTTGTTTGCCCCCCCCCCCCATTTTTTCGTTTTGAGTTCTTGAATTTCGCGTTCGTGAATTTCGCGTTAATAATTTCTCCGATAATTTTTCAAAGAGGTTGTATCGTCAGGGGGATCGAACCTTGTTCGGGATATAGCGTTAAGTTTGTTATAATGAAACATAATTGTGGAAGTCTTAGATAATTGCGTCAGAAAGACAAAATTTTATTTCGATTCCCTCTGCGTTTTTCCTGTGGGGAAAATAAAACCAAAAAAATTACAACATGAAATATTAGAACGATAATAATAAAATATACTTATCCGAGACTCTACACAAAATATATTCTGGTTGACCGTTTCCCTTTCATTCCTTATAAATCCCTTTTCCATACATAATTTATGCCTGACACTTTGACCTTTTCAATTGTAAAATGTTTAATTGGATTATAGCTATACATATACTATTATAGATATACTATTATACATATACAGGGTGATTCTCCATTGAATGACTTCCGGTTAACAGTAGATTCTGTGATAAATTCTAAGAACATTTTTCCATTGAAAAAAATGTGCGCGATGTATAGTTTTCAAATTATTTAGCATTAAAGTCAGCCAATAGGAACAGGAGTTGCTTGATTGACGCGACGATTTCGATGTTCGCTGACAATGCAATTTGCTTTAATAAACAAGCCTTTCAGGGGATATTGGTTTCTTGCTTTTTTCAAGCCTCACCTTTTTTCTAACAAGTAAAGCTTCTTATTCCACAGAGAGGCGATGTTTCCAAAGAATACTCTCAATTCCTATCACAAGGTCTTTGCGGGTCGCTGAATTTGCATTTCGCTTTTGGAAATTAGGAATAAAGAGATACGAGTGCGAACTTGCTTTGGCAACAGAATTGAACTTATAATAGATTTAATTTCTCATTTTATATTGTTAGAATTAGACAGAATACGCCAGCAAATCGTGTATGCTTGGCAGATTGTCAAAACAATCGGTCCCGCCTTTAGATTAATGCTGGTGTAATCTGATTCATCATCCGAAACAATCTCGTGTTTACGCGAAAAAATTTGATTTACTTTAGTAAATTCTAGAGTTAAATTCTTAAATTAGCGCACCTTGGCGGATCCGGATCAAAACGGTTCGAATCAGCCATTTTTTTCAGCTCATTTCCGATAAACGTACCGGAAAGTAAAAACACAGGATTTGAGTTCTCATGGGTCGGACCACTTAATGCTCTTTAGGGGAAGATGTTGCGGCAAAAAATACCCATAGTTTGTAGTACAATGGATTCGGTAACACAATAACGTTTATATGAGCACGTGGCGGCTTGGTTGAGCATTTCAACCTTTTCTTGATTCGCGCGAGGCGAGTTCAGGTCGGCCAAGGATGATCGCCTCTTTGTAATTACGGTAGCCTCGTCGGAGATGATTGCACTTTGTTCACACAATCACGTACAATTGTTTATTAAATTTGTTAAATTTTAATTATAAAAAAATTAGCCGTTTCAATCTGCCTGCCGTTGCAGCAGTGTCGTAGGACACAACTGCACATTTGCGCAAGGGCACTTACAATTCCGGCAAGCGGACTCTATCGCTATAAGAGTCGAAAACACCTTTGCGCATACGTAATTATCGATGTTTCGAACGACTCCCTCGGTCGCGCGATGTCTTCCATACCCCAGAAGTTTAAAACGATTCACAATTCCGTTTTTCGCCTGTCAAAAAAAAGTTACTAGACACTTTGTAAGGGTTAAGCATGAATTAAGAATAAAATAGCAACCCACAACGTTGTAAGAATAAAAATATAATACCTACAAGCTACATATCCCGATTTATGCCTAATAAAATGGTAGAAATAATAGTCGCAATACAAAAAAAGACACCATAACCAGCCAAAGGCACTCTAACATATCATGCAACAGCTTTGTCATCCGCAGAAATTAATATTTAATACATGAAAAAATAGCATTATTGTCAGCAGCAATTTTTACATACATCATACCGGAGGGTTTCTGGAATCTGATAACATTTCAATCTTCCGGTCAAATTGAGGGGAAGGACTTGAATTGGTCACATGTGTGTAAAAAATGACGAAATACCGCCCTCGTATGTCGGGAAGAAATTCATTGTTTAAAAAAAAAGTAGCGTTATTGTCAGCAGCAATTTTTACATATATCATTTCGGAGGGTTTCTGGAATCTGATAACATTTCAATCTTCCATCAGAATTGGGGGGAAGCACTTGAATCGGTCGCTATTGTGTAAAACATGATGAAATCCCGCCCTCGTATGTCGGGAACAAATTCATTGTTCAAAAAGAAAGTAGCGTTATTGTCAACCGCAATTTTTACATATATCATTCCGGAGGGTTTCTGGAACCTGGTAACATTTAAATCTTCCGGCCAAATTAAGGGAAAGGATTTGAATCGGTCACTTTTGTGAAACAATTTCGAAAACGCGCCCTCATGTGTCGGGAAAAAATTCATCGTTTAAAAAAAAAGTAGCGTTATTGTCAGCAGCAATTTTTACATATATCATTCCGGAGGGATTCTGAAATCTGATAACATTTAAATCTTCCGGCCAAATTGAGCGAAAGGACTTGAATCGGTCGCTTTTGTGCCAAAAATGACGAAATCCCGGCCTGGTATGTCGGGAAGAAATACATTGTTTAAAAAAAAAGTAGCATAACTGTCAACCGCAATTTTTACATATATCATTCCGGAGGTTTTCTGGAATCTGATAACATTTCAATATTCCATCAGAATTAAGGGGAAGGACTTGAATCGGTCGATTTGTGTCATAAATGACTAAATCCCGGCCGCCTCGTATGTCGGGAAGAAATTCATTGCTTAAAAAAAAGTCGCGTTATTGTCAGCAGCAATCTTCCGGCCAAATTGAGGGGAAAGGCTTGAATCGGTCACTTTTGTGTCAAAAATGACTAAATCCCAGCCTCGTCTCTCGGGAAGAAATTAATTGTTTAAAAAAAAAGTAGCGTTATTGTCAGCAGCAATTTTTACATATATCATTCCGTAGGATTTCTGGAATCTGATAACATTTTAATCTTCCGGCCAAATTGTGGGGAAGGACTTGAATCGGTCGCTTTTGTGTCAAAAATGACTAAATCCCAGCCTCGTCTCTCGGGAAGAAATTAATTGTTTAAAAAAAAAGTAGCGTTATTGTCGGCAGCAATTTTTACATATATCATTCCGTAGGATTTCTGGAATCTGATAACATTTTAATCTTCCGGCCAAATTGTGGGGAAGGACTTGAATCGGTCGCTTTTGTGTCAAAAATGACTAAATCCCGGCCTCGTATGTCGGGATGAAATTCATTGTTTAAAAAAAAGTCGCGTTATTGTCAGCAGCAATTTTTACATATATCATTCCGGAGTATTTCTGGACTCTGATAACATTTCAATCTTCCATCAGAATTGAAGGGAAGAACTTGAATTGGTTGCTTTTGTTTAAAAAATGACAAAATCACGGCCTCGTATGTCGGCAAGAAATTATTTGTTTAAAAAAAAAGTAGCGTTATTGTCATCAGCAATTTTTACATATAATATTCCGGAGGATTTCTGGAATCTGATAACATTTTAATCTTCCATCAGAATTGAAGGGAAGGAATTTAATCGGTCGCTTTTGTGTCAAAAATGACTAAATCCCGGCCTGGTATGTCGGGACGAAATTCATTGTTCAAAAAGGAAGTAGCGTTATTGTCAGCAGAAATTTTTACATATATCATTCCGTAGGGTTTCTGGAATCTGATAACATTTAAATCATCCGGCAAAATTGAGGGGAAGGACTTGAATCGGTCACTTTTTTGTAAAAAATGACTAAATCCCGGCCTCGTATGTCGGGATGAAATTCATTGTTTAAAAAAAAGTCGCGTTATTGTCAGCAGCAATCTTCCGGCCAAATTGGGGGGAAAGACTTGAATCGGTCACTTTTGTGTAAAAAATGACGAAATCCCGCCTTCGTACGTCGGAAGAAATTCATTGTTAAAAAAAAAGTACCTTTATTGTCAGCAGAAATTATTACATATGGCATTCCGGAGGATTTCTGGAATCTGATAACATTTCAATATTCCATTAGAATTGAGGGGAAGGACTTGAATCGGTCGCTTTTGTGTAAAAAATGACTAAATCCCGGCCTCGTATGTCGGAAGAAATTCATTGTTTAAGAAAAAAGTAGCGTTATTGTCAGCAGCAATTTTTACATATATCATTCCGGAGGGTTTCTGGAATCTGATAACATGTCAATCTTCCATCAGAATTGGGGGGAAGCACATGAATCGGTCGCTATTGTGTAAGACATGATGAAATCCCGGCCGTATGTCGAAAGAAATTCATTGTTTAAAAAAAAGGGCCGTTATTGTCAGCAGCAATTTTTACATATATCATTCCGTAGGGTTTCTGGAATCTGATAACATTCAAATCTTCCGGCAAAATTGAGGAAAAGGACTTGAATCGGTCACTTTTTTGTAAAAAATGACGAAATCCCGGCCTCGTATGCCGGGAAGAAATTCATTGTTTAAAAAAAACTAGCGTTGTTGTCAGCAGCAATCTTCCGGCCAAATTGAGGGGAAAGACTTGAATCGGTCACTTTTGTGTAAAAAATGACGAAATCCCGCCCTCGTATGTCGGGAACAAATTCATTGTTCAAAAAGAAAGTAGCGTTATTGTCAACCGCAATTTTTACATATATCATTCCGGAGGGTTTCTGGAACCTGGTAACATTTAAATCTTCCGGCCAAATTGTGGGGAAGGACTTGAATCAGTCGCTTATGTGTCAAAAATGACTAAATCCCAGCCTCGTATGTCAGGAAGAAATTCATTGTTCAAAAAAAAAAAGTAGCGTTATTGTCAGCAGCAATTTTTACATATATCATTCCGGAGGTTTTCTGGAATCTGATAACAGTTCAATATTCCATCAGAATTGAGAGGAAGGACTTGAATCGGTCGCTTTTGTGTCAAAAATGACTAAGTCCCGGCCACTTAGGTCGGAAGAAATTCATTGTTTAAGAAAAAAGTAGCGCTATTGTCAGCAGCAATTTTTACATACATCATTCCATAGGGTTTCTGGAATCTGATAACATTTAAATCTTCCGGCAAAATTGAGGGGAAGGACTTGAATCGGCCACTTATTTTGAAAAATGACGAAATCCCGGCCTCGTATGTCGGGAAGAAATTCATTGTTTAAAAAAAACTAGCGTTGTTGTCAGCAGCAATCTTCCGGCCAAATTGGGGGGAAAGACTTGAATCGGTCACTTTTGTGTAAAAAATGACGAAATCCCGCCTTCGTACGTCGGAAGAAATTCATTGTTAAAAAAAAAGTACCTTTATTGTCAGCAGAAATTATTACATATGGCATTCCGGAGGATTTCTGGAATCTGATAACATTTCAATATTCCATCAGAATTGGGGGGAAGCACTTGAATCGGTCGCTATTGTGTAAAACATGATTAAATCCCGGCCGTATGTCGAAAGAAATTCATTGTTTAAAAAAAAGGACCGTTATTGTCAGGAGCAATTTTTACATATATCATTCCGTACGGTTTCTGGAATCTGACAACATTCAAATCTTCCGGCAAAATTGAGGGAAAGGACTTGAATCGGTCGCTTTTGTGCCAAAAATGACGAAATCCCGGCCTGGTATGTCGGGACGAAATTCATTGTTCAAAAAGAAAGTAGCGTTATTGTCAGCAGAAATTTTTACATATATCATTCCGTAGGGTTTCTGGAATCTGATAACATTTAAATCATCCGGCAAAATTGAGGGGAAGGACTTGAATCGGTCACTTTTTTGTAAAAAATGATGAAATCCCGGCCTCGTATGTCGGGAAGAAACTCATTGTTTAAAAAAACTAGCGTTGTTGTCAGCAGCAATCTTCCGGCCAAATTGAGGGGAAAGACTTGAATCGGTAACTTTTGTGTAAAAAATGACGAAATCCCGCCCACGTATGTCGGGAAGAAATTCATTGTTCAAAAAGAAAGTAGCGTTATTGTCAGCAGCAATTTTTACATATATCATTCCATAGGGTTTCTGGAATCTGATAACATTTCAATCTTCCGGCCAAATTGTGGGGAAGGACTTGAATCGGTCGCTTTTGTGTCAAAAATGACTAAATCCCAGCCTCGTATGTCGGGAAGAAATACATTGTTTAATAAAAAACTAGCGTTATTGTCAACCGCAATTTTTACATATATCATTCCGGAGGGTTTCTGGAACCTGGTAACATTTAAATCTTCCGGCCAAATTAAGGGAAAGGACTTGAATCGGTCACTTTTGTGTAAACAATTTCGAAAACGCGGCCTCATGTGTCGGGAAAAAATTCATCGTTTAAAAAAAAAGTAGCGTTATTGTCAGCAGCAATTTTTACATATATCATTCCGGAGGGATTCTGAAATCTGATAACATTTAAATCTTCCGGCCAAATTGAGCGAAAGGACTTGAATCGGTCGCTTTTGTGCCAAAAATGACGAAATCCCGGCCTGGTATGTCGGGACGAAATTCATTGTTCAAAAAGAAAGTAGCGTTATTGTCAGCAGAAATTTTTACATATATCATTCCGTAGGGTTTCTGGAATCTGATAACATTTAAATCATCCGGCAAAATTGAGGGGAAGGACTTGAATCGGTCACTTTTTTGTAAAAAATGATGAAATCCCGGCCTCGTATGTCGGGAAGAAACTCATTGTTTAAAAAAACTAGCGTTGTTGTCAGCAGCAATCTTCCGGCCAAATTGAGGGGAAAGACTTGAATCGGTAACTTTTGTGTAAAAAATGACGAAATCCCGCCCACGTATGTCGGGAAGAAATTCATTGTTCAAAAAGAAAGTAGCGTTATTGTCAGCAGCAATTTTTACATATATCATTCCATAGGGTTTCTGGAATCTGATAACATTTCAATCTTCCGGCCAAATTGTGGGGAAGGACTTGAATCGGTCGCTTTTGTGTCAAAAATGACTAAATCCCAGCCTCGTATGTCGGGAAGAAATGCATTGTTTAATAAAAAACTAGCGTTATTGTCTTCAGCAATTTTTACATATATCATTCCCGAGGGTATCTGGAACCTGGTAACATTTAAATCTTCCGGCCAAATTGAGGTGAAGGACTTGAATCGGACGCTTTTGTGCCAAAAATGACGAAATCCCCGCAGCGTATGTCGGGAAGAAATTCATTGTTCAAAAAAAAAAAGTAGCGTTATTGTCAGCAGCAATTTTTACATATATCATTCCGGAGGTTTTCTGAAATCTGATAACATTTTAATCTTCTGGTAGAATTGAGAGGAAGGACTTGAATCGGTCGCTTCAGTGTCAAAAATGACTAAATCCCCGCCTCGTATGTCGGGAAGAAATTCATTGTTCAAAAAAAAAAGTACCGTTATTGTCAGCAGAAATTATTACATATGTCATTCCGTAGGATTTCTGGAATCTGATCACAGTTCAATATTCCATCAGAATTGAGAGGAAGGACTTGAATCGGTCGCTTTTGTGTAAAAAATGACTAAATCCCGGCCTCGTATGTCGGAAGAAATTCATTGTTTAAGAAAAAAAGTAGCGTTATTGTCAGCAGCAATTTTTACATATATCATTCCGGAGGGTTTCTGGAATCTGATAACATGTCAATCTTCCATCAGAATTGGGGGGAAGCACTTGAATCGGTCGCTATTGTGTAAAACATGATGAAATCCCGGCCGTATGTCGAAAGAAATTCATTGTTTAAAAAAAAGGACCGTTATTGTCAGGAGCAATTTTTACATATATCATTCCGTACGGTTTCTGGAATCTGATAACATTCAAATCTTCCGGCAAAATTGAGGGAAAGGACTTGAATCGATCACTTTTTTGTAAAAAATGACGAAATGCCGGCCTCGTATGTCGGGAAGAAATTCATTGTTTAAAAAAACTAGCGTTGTTGTCAGCAGCAATCTTCCGGCCAAATTGAGGGGAAAGACTTGAATCGGTCACTTTTGTGTAAAAAATGACGAAATCCCGCCCTCGTATGTCGGGAACAAATTCATTGTTCAAAAAGAAAGTAGCGTTATTGTCAGCGGCATATTTTTACATATATCATTCCATAGGGTTTCTGGAATCTGATAACATTTCAATCTTCCGGCCAAATTGTGGGGAAGGACTTGAATCAGTCGCTTTTGTGTCAAAAATGACTAAATCCCAGCCTCGTATGTCGGGAAGATATTCATTGTTCAAAAAAAAAAAGTACCGTTATTGTCAGCAGCAATTTTTACATATATCATTCCGGAGGTTTTCTGGAATCTGATAACATTTCAATATTCCATCAGAATTAAGGGGAAGGACTTGAATCGGTCGATTTGTGTCATAAATGACTAAATCCCGGCCGCCTCGTATGTCGGGAAGAAATTCATTGTTTAAAAAAAAAGTAGCGTAACTGTCAGCAGCAATTTTTACATATATCATTCCGGAGGGTTTCTGGAACCTGGTAACATTTCAATCTTCCGGCAGATTTGAGGAGAAGGACTTGAATCGGTCGCTTCAGTGTCAAAAATGACTAAATCCCCGCATCGTATGTCGGGAAGAATTTCATTGTTCAAAAAAAAAAAGTAGCGTTATTGTCAGCAGCAATTTTTACATATATCATTCCGGAGGTTTTCTGGAATCTGATAACATTTCAATATTCCATCAGAATTGAGGAGAAGGACTTGAATCGGTCGCTTTTGTGTCAAAAATGACTAAATCCCGGCCTCGTATGTCGGAAGAAATTCATTGTTTAAGAAAAAAGTAGCGTTATTGTCAGCAGCAGTTTTTACATATATCATTCCGGAGGATTTCTGAAATCTGATATCATTTAAATCTTCCGGCCAAATTGAGGAGAAAGACTTGATTCGGTCACTTTTGTTTAAAAAATGACGAAATCCCGGCTCGTATGTCGGGATGAAATTCATTTTTAAAAAAAAAAAGTAGCGTTATTGTCAGCAGCAATTTTTACATATATCATTCCGGAGTATTTCTGGACTCTGATAACATTTCAATCTTCTATCAGAATTGAAGGGAAGGACTTGAATCGGTCGCTTTTGTGTAAAAAATGACTAAATCCCGGCCTCGTATGTCGGAAGAAATTCATTGTTTAAGAAAATAGTAGCGTTACTATCAGCAGTAATTTTTACATATATCATTCTGGAGGGTTTCTGGAACCTGGTAACATTTAAACCTTCATGCCACATTAAGGGAAAGGACTTGAATCGGTCACTTTTGTGTATAAAATGACTAAGTCCCGGCGTCGTATGGCGGAAGAAATTCATTGTTTAAGAAAAAAGTAGCGTTATTGTCAGCAGCAGTTTTTACATATATCATTCCGGAGGATTTCTGAAATCTGATAACATTTCAATCTTCCGGCCAAATTGTGGGGAAGTACTTGAATTGGTCACTTTTGTGTAAAAAATGACGAAATCCCGGACTCGTATGCCGGGAAGAAATTCATTGTTTAAAAAAAAGGACCGTTATTTTCAGCAGCAATTTTTACATATATCATTCCGTAGGGTATCTGGAACCTGGTAACATTTAAATCTTCCAGCCAAATTGAGGTAAAGGACTTGAATCGGATGCTTTTGTGCCAAAAATGACGAAATCCCCGCCTCGTATGTCGGGAACAAATTCATTGTTCAAAAAAAATAAGTAGCGTTATTGTCAGCAGAAAGTTTTACATATATCATTCCGGAGGGATTCCGGAATCTGATAACATTTCAATCTTCGGGCCAAATTAAGAAGAAGGACTTGATTCGGTCCCCTTTGTCTCAAAAATGTCTAAATCCCGGCCTCGTATGTCGGAAGAAATTCATTGTTTAAGAAAAAAGTAGCGTTATTGTCAGCAGCAATTTTTACATATATCATTCCGTAGTATTTCTGGAATCTGATAACATTTCAATCTTCCGGCCAAATTGAGGAGAAAGACTTGAATCGGTCGCTTTTGTGCCAAAAATGACGAAATCCCGGCCTCGTATGTCGGAAGAAATTTATTGTTTAAGAAATAAGTAGCGTTATTGTCAGCAGCAATTTTTACATATATCATTCCGTAGTATTTCTGGAATCTGATAACATTTCAATCTTCCGGCCAAATTGAGGAGAAAGACTTGAATCCGTCACTTTTGTGTAAAAAATGACGAAATCCCGGCCTCGTATGTCGGGATGAAATTCATTTTTAAAAAAAAAAGTAGCGTTATTGTCAGCAGCAATTTTTACATATATCATTCCGGAGGATTTCTGGACTCTGATAATATTTCAATCTTCCATCAGAATTGAAGGGAAGGACTTGAATCGGTCGCTTCAGTGTCAAAAATGACTAAATCCCCGCCTCGTATGTCGGGAAGAAATTCAATGTTCAAAAAAAAAAGTACCGTTATTGTCAGCAGAAATTATTACATATATCATTCCGGAGGATTTCTGGAATCTGATCACAGTTCAATCTTCCATCAGAATTGGGGGGAAGCACTTGAGTCGGTCGCTATTGTGTAAAAAATGACGAAATCCCGGCCTCGTATGTCGGAAGAAATTCATTGTTTAAGAAAAAAGTAGCGCTATTGTCAGCAGCAATTTTTACATATATCATTCCGGAGGTTTCTGGAATCTGATAACATTTCAATATTCCATCAGAATTGAGGAGAAGGACTTGAATCGGTCGCTTTTGTGTCAAAAATGACTAAATCCCGGCCTCGTATGTCGGAAGAAATTCATTGTTTAAGAAAAAAGTAGCGTTATTGTCAGCAGCAATTTTTACATTTATCATTCCGGAGGGTTTCTGGAATCTGATAACATGTCAATCTTCCATCAGAATTGGGGGGAAGCACTTGAATCGGTCGCTATTGTGTAACACATGATGAAATCCCGGCCGTATGTCGAAAGAAATTCATTGTTTAAAAAAAAGGACCGTTATTGTCAGCAGAAATTTTTACATATGTCATTCTGGAGGATTTCTGGAATCTGATAAAATTTCAATCTTCCGGCCAAATTGTGGGGAAGGACTTGAATCGGTCGCTTTTGTTTCAAAAATGACTAAATCCCGGCCTCGTATGTCGGGAAGAAATTCATTGTTTAAAAAAAAAGTATCGTTATTGTCAGCAGCAATTTTTACATATATCATTCCGGAGGGTTTCTGGAATCTGATAACATGTCAATCTTCCATCAGAATTGGGGGGAAGCACATGAATCGGTCGCTATTGTGTAAGACATGATGAAATCCCGGCCGTATGTCGTAAGAAATTCATTGTTTAAAAAAAAGTAGCGTTACTGTCAGCAGTAATTTTTACATATCTCATTCCGTAGTGTTTCTGGAATCTGATAACATTTCAATCTTCCGGCCAAATTGGGGGGAAGGACTTGAATCGGTCGCTTTTGTGTCAAAAATGACTAAATCCCGGCCTCGTATGTCGAGAAGAAATTCATTGTTTAAAAAAAAAGTAGCATTATTGTCAGCAGCAATTTTTACATATATCATTCCGGAGGGTTTCTTAAATCAGATAACATTTCAATCTTCCGGCAGATTTAAGGGAACGGATTTGAATTGGTCACTTTTGTGTATAAAATGACTAAGTCCCGGCGTCGTATGGCGGAAGAAATTCATTGTTTAAGAAAAAAGTAGCGTTATTGTCAGCAGCAGTTTTTACATATATCATTCCGGAGGATTTCTGAAATCTGATAACATTTCAATCTTCCGGCCAAATTGGGGGGAAGGACTTGAATCGGTCGCTTTTGTGTCAAAAATGACTAAATCCCGGCCTCGTATGTCGGAAGAAATTCATTGTTTAAGAAAAAAGTAGCGTTATTGTCAGCAGCAATTTTTACATATATCATTCCGGAGGTTTCTGGAATCTGATAACATTTCAATCTTCGGGCCAAATTAAGAAGAAGGACTTGATTCGGTCCCCTTTGTCTCAAAAATGTCTAAATCCCGGCCTCGTATGTCGGAAGAAATTCATTGTTACAAAAAAAAGTAGCGTTATTGTCAGCAGCAATTTTTACATATATCATTCCGTAGGATTTCTGGAATCTGATAACATTTTAATCTTCCATCAGACTTGAAGGGAAGGACTTGAATCGGTCGCTTTTGTGTAAAAAATGACTAAATCCCGGCCTCGTATGTCGGGATGAAATTCATTGCTTAAAAAAAAGTCGCGTTATTGTCAGCAGCAATCTTCCGGCCAAATTGAGGGGAAAGGCTTGAATCGGTCACTTTTGTGTCAAAAATGACTAAATCCCAGCCTCGTCTCTCGGGAAGAAATTAATTGTTTAAAAAAAAAGTAGCGTTATTGTCAGCAGCAATTTTTACATATATCATTCCGTAGGATTTCTGGAATCTGATAACATTTTAATCTTCCGGCCAAATTGTGGGGAAGGACTTGAATCGGTCGCTTTTGTGTCAAAAATGACTAAATCCCGGCCGTATGTCGAAAGAAATTCATTGTTTAAAAAAAAGGACCGTTATTGTCAGCAGAAATTTTTACATATGTCATTCTGGAGGATTTCTGGAATCCGATAAAATTTCAATCTTCCAGTCAAATTGAGGGGAAGGACTTGAATCGGTCGCTTTTGTGTAAAAAATGATGAAATCCCACCCTCGTATGTCGGGATGAAATTCATTGTTCAAAAAGAAAGTAGCGTTATTGTCAGCAGCAATTTTTACATATATCATTCCGTAGGGTTTCTGGAATCTGATAACATTTAAATCTTCCGGCAAAATTGAAGGGAAGGACTTGAATCGGCCACTTTTTTTGAAAAATGACGAAATCCCGGCCTCGTATTTCGGGAAGAAATTCATTGTTTAAAAAAAACTAGCGTTGTTGTCAGCAGCAATTTTTACATATATCATTCCGTAGTATTTCTGGAATCTGATAACATTTCAATCTTCAGGCCAAATTAAGGGAAAGGAGTTGAATCGGTCACTTTTGTGTCAAAAATGACTAAATCCCGGCCTCGTCTCTCGGGAAATTATTTGTTTAAAAAAAAAAGTAGCATTATTGTCAGCAGCAATTTTTACATATATCATTCCGGAGTATTTCTGGACTCTGATAACATTTCAATCTTCCATCAGAATTGAAGGGAAGGACTTGAATCGGTCGCTTCAGTGTCAAAAATGACTAAATCCCCGCCTCGTATGTCGGGAAGAAATTCAATGTTCAAAAAAAAAAGTACCGTTATTGTCAGCAGAAATTATTACATATATCATTCCGGAGGATTTCTGGAATCTGATCACATTTCAATCTTCCGGCCAAATTGAGGGGAGGGACTTGAATCGGTCGCTTTTGTGCCGAAAATGACTAAATCCCGGCCTCGTATGTTGGTAAGAAATTCATTGTTTAAAAAAAAGTCGCGTTATTGTCAGCAGCAATTTTTACATATATCCTTCCGGAGGGTTTCTTGAATCTGATAACATTTCAATCTTCCGGCAGATTTGAGAAGAAGGACTTGAATCGGTCGCTTTTGTGTCAAAAATTACGAAATCCCGGCCTCGTATGTCGGAAGAAATTCATTGTTTAAGAAAAAAGTAGCGTTATTGTCAGCAGCAGTTTTTACATATATCATTCCGGAGGATTTCTGAAATCTGATAACATTTCAATCTTCCGGCTAAATTGTGGGGAAGGACTTGAATCGGTCGCTTTTGTGTAAAAAATGACTAAATCCCGTCCTCGTATGTCGGAAGAAATTCATTGTTTAAGAAAAAAGTAGCGTTACTGTCAGCAGAAATTTTTACATATATCATTCCGGAGGGTCTCTGGAATCTGATAACATGTCAATCTTCCGGCCAAATTAAGGGAAAGGACTTGAATCGGTCACTTTTGTGTATAAAATGACTAAGTCCCGGCGTCGTATGGCGGAAGAAATTCATTGTTTAAGAAAAAAGTAGCGTTATTGTCAGCAGCAGTTTTTACATATATCATTCCGGAGGATTTCTGAAATCTGATAACATTTCAATCTTCCGGCCAAATTGTGGGGAAGTACTTGAATCGGTCGCTTTTGTGTCAAAAATGACTAAATGCCGGCCTCGTATGTCGGAAGAAATTCATTGTTTAAGAAAAAAGTAGCGTTATTGTCAGCAGCAATTTTTACATATATCATTCCGGAGGGTTTCTGGAATCTGATAACATACAAATCTTCCGGCAAAATTGAGGAAAAGGACTTGAATCGGTCACTTTTTTGTAAAAAATGACGAAATCCCGGCCTCGTATGCCGGGAAGAAATTCATTGTTTAAAAAAACTAGCGTTGTTGTCAGCAGCAATTTTTACATATATCATTCCGGAGGGTATCTGGAACCTGGTAACATTTCAATCTTCGGGCCAAATTAAGAAGAAGGACTTGATTCGGTCCCCTTTGTGTCAAAAATGTATAAATCCCGGCCTCGTATGTCGGAAGAAATTCATTGTTAGAGAAAAAAGTAGTGTTATTGTCAGCAGCAAGTTTTACATATGTCATTCCGGAGGGTTTGTGGAATCAGATTACATTTCAATCTTCCATCAGAATTGGGGGGAAGGACTTGAATCGGTCGCTTTTGTGCCAAAAATGACGAAATCCCGGCCTCGTATGTCGGAAGAAATTTATTGTTTAAGAAATAAGTAGCGTTATTGTCAGCAGCAATTTTTACATATATCATTCCGTAGTATTTCTGGAATCTGATAACATTTCAATCTTCAGGCCAAATTAAGGGAAAGGAGTTGAATCGGTCACTTTTGTGTCAAAAATGACGAAATCCCGGCCTCGTATGTCGGGATGAAATTCATTTTTAAAAAAAAAAGTATCGTTATTGTCAGCAGCAATTTTTACAGATATCATTCCGGAGGGTTTCTGGACTCTGATAACATTTCAATCTTTTATCAGAATTGAAGGGAAGGACTTGAATCGGTCGCTTTTGTGTCAAAAACGACTAAATCCCAGCCTCGTCTCTCGGGAAGAAATTAATTGTTTAAAAAAAAAAGTAGCGTTATTGTCAGCAGCAATTTTTACATATATCATTCCGTAGGATTTCTGGAATCTGATAACATTTTAATCTTCCATCAGACTTGAAGGGAAGGACTTGAATCGGTCGCTTTTGTGTAAAAAATGACTAAATCCCGGCCTCGTATGTCGGGATGAAATTCATTGCTTAAAAAAAAGTCGCGTTATTGTCAGCAGCAATTTTTACATATATCATTCCGTAGGATTTCTGGAATCTGATAACATTTTAATCTTCCGGCCAAATTGTGGGGAAGGACTTGAATCGGTCGCTTTTGTGTCAAAAATGACTAAATCCCGGCCTCGTATGTCGGAAGAAATTCATTGTTCAAAAAGAAAGTAGCGTTATTTTCCGCAGCAATTTTTACATATATCATTCCGTAGGGTTTCTGGAATCTGATAACATTTAAATCTTCCGGCCAAATTGAGGGGAAAGACTTGAATCGGTCACTTTTGTGTAAAAAATGACGAAATCCCGGCCTCGTATATCGGGATGAAATTCATTGTTTAAAAAAAAGTATGGTTATTGTCAGCAGCAATTTGTACATATATCATTCCGCAGTGTTTCTGGAATCTGATAAAATTTCAATCTTCCATCAGAATTGGGGGGAAGGACTTGAATCGGTCGCTTTTGTGTAAAAAATGACGAAATCCCGCCTTCGTAGGTCGGAAGAAATTCATTGTTAAAAAAAAGTACCGTTATTGTCAGCAGAAATTATTACATATGGCATTCCGGAGGATTTCTGGAATCTGATAACATTTCAATCTTCCGGCCAAATTGAGGAGAAAGACTTGAATCGGTCGCTTTTGTGCCAAAAATGACGAAATCCCGGCCTCGTATGTCGGAAGAAATTTATTGTTTAAGAAATAAGTAGCGTTATTGTCAGCAGCAATTTTTACATATATCATTCCGTAGTATTTCTGGAATCTGATAACATTTCAATCTTCCGGCCAAATTAAGGGAAGGACTTGAATCGGTCACTTTTGTGTATAAAATGACTAAGTCCCGGCGTCGTATGGCGGAAGAAATTCATTGTTTAAGAAAAAAGTAGCGTTATTGTCAGCAGCAGTTTTTACATATATCATTCCGGAGGATTTCTGAAATCTGATAACATTTCAATCTTCCGGCCAAATTGGGGGGAAGGACTTGAATCGGTCGCTTTTGTGTAAAAAATGACTAAATCCCGGCCTCGTATGTCGGAAGAAATTCATTGTTTAAAAAAATAGTAGCGTTACTGTCAGCAGTAATTTTTACATATATCATTCCGGAGGGTTTCTGGAACCTGGTAATATTTCAATCTCCCATCAGAATTGGGGGGAAGCACTTGAATCTATCGCTATCGTGTAAAAAATGACGAAATCCCGGCCGTATGTCGAAAGATATTCATTGTTTAAAAAAAAGGACCGTTATTGTCAGCAGCAATTTTTACATATATCATTCCATAGGGTTTCTGGAATCTGATAACATTCAAATCTTCCGGCAAAATTGAGGGAAAGGACTTGAATCGGTCACTTTTTTGTAAAAAATGACGAAATGCCGGCCTCGTATGTCGGGAAGAAATTCATTGTTTAAAAAAACTAGCGTTGTTGTCAGCAGCAATCTTCCGGCCAAATTGAGGGGAAAGACTTGAATCGGTCACTTTTGTGTAAAAAATGACGAAATCCCGCCCTCGTATGTCGGGAACAAATTCATTGTTCAAAAAGAAAGTAGCGTTATTGTCAGCGGCATATTTTTACATATATCATTCCATAGGGTTTCTGGAATCTGATAACATTTCAATCTTCCGGCCAAATTGTGGGGAAGGACTTGAATCAGTCGCTTTTGTGTCAAAAATGACTAAATCCCAGCCTCGTATGTCGGGAAGAAATTCATTGTTCAAAAAAAAAAGTAGCGTTATTGTCAGCAGCAATTTTTACATATATCATTCCGGAGGTTTTCTGGAATCTGATAACAGTTCAATATTCCATCAGAATTGAGAGGAAGGACTTGAATCGGTCGCTTTTGTGTCAAAAATGATTAAGTCCCGGCCACTTAGGTCGGAAGAAATTCATTGTTTAAGAAAAAAGTAGCGCTATTGTCAGCAGTAATTTTTACATATATCATTCCGTAGGATTTCTGGAATCTGATAACATTTTAATCTTCCGGCCAAATTGTGGGGAAGGACTTGAATCGGTCGCTTTTGTGTCAAAAATGACTAAATCCCGGCCTCGTATGTCGGGATGAAATTCATTGTTTAAAAAAAAGTCGCGTTATTGTCAGCAGCAATCTTCCGGCCAAATTGAGGGGAAAGACTTGAATCGGCCACTTTTGTTTAAAAAACGACGAAATAACGGCCTCGTATGTCGGGATGAAATTCATTTAAAAAAAAAAATTAGCGTTATTGTCAGCAGCAATTTTTACATATATCATTCCGGAGGGTTTCTGGAACCTGGTAACATTTAAATATTCATGCCAAATTAAGGGAAAGGACTTGAATCGGTTGCTTTTGTGTCAAAAATGACTAAATCCCGGCCTCGTATGTCGGGATGAAATTCATTGTTTAAAAAAAAGTCGCGTTATTGTCAGCAGCAAGTTTTACATATATCATTCCGGAAGTTTTCAGGAATCTGATAACATTACAATCTTCGGGCCAAATTGAGGGCAAGGACTTGAATCAGTAGCTTTTGTGTAAAAAATTACGAAAATCCGGCCTCGAATGTCGGGAAGAACATCATTGTTTCAAAAAAAAGTAGCGTTTTTGTCAGCAGCAATTTTTACATATATCATTCCGGAGGTTTCTGGAATCTGATAACATTTCAATTTTCCGGAGAATTTGGGAGAAAGCCTTGAAATGGTTGCTTTTGTGTTAAAAATGACTAAAATCCGGCCTCGTAAGTCGGGAAGAAATTCATTGTTTAAAAAAAAAGTATCGTTATTGTCAGCAGCAATTTTTACATATATCATTCCGGAGGATTTCTGGAATCTGATCACATTTCAATCTTCCGGCCAAATTGAGGGGAACTACTTGAATCGGTCGCTTTTGTGCCGAAAATGACTAAATCCCGGCCTCGTATGTTGGTAAGAAATTCATTGTTTAAAAAAAAGTCGCGTTATTGTCAGCAGCAATTTTTACATATATCATTCCGGAGGGTTTCTTGAATCTGATAACATTTCAATATTCCGGCAGATTTGAGGGAAAGGATTTGAATTGGTCACTTTTGTGTAAAAAATGACTAAATCCCGGCCTCGCATGTCGGAAGAAATTCATTGCTTAAGAAAAAAGTAGCGTTATTGTCAGCAGCAATTTTTACATGTATCATTCCGGAGGGTTTCTGGAACCTGGTAACATTTAAATCTTCATGCCAAATTAAGGAAAAGGACTTGAATCGGTCACTTTTGTGTAAAAAATGACTAAGTCCCGGCGTCGTATGGCGGAAGAAATTCATTGTTTAAGAAAAAAGTAGCGTTATTGTCAGCAGCAGTTTTTACATATATCATTCCGGAGTATTTCTGGACTCTGATAACATTTCAATCTTCTATCAGAATTGAAGGGAAGGACTTGAATCGGTCGCTTTTGTGTAAAAAATGACTAAATCCCGGCCTCGTATGTCGGAAGAAAATCATTGTTTAAGAAAAAAGTAGCGTTATTGTCAGCAGCAATTTTTACATATGTCATTCCGGAGGGTTTCTGGAATCTGATAACATTTAAATCTTCCGGTAAAATTGAAGGGAAGGACTTGAATCGGTCACTTTTTTGTAAAAAATGACGACATCCCGGCCTCGTATGTCGTGAAGAAATTCATTGTTTAAAAAAACTAGCGTTATTGTCAGCAGCAATCTTCCGGCCAAATTGAGGAGAAAGACTTGAATCGGTCACTTTTGTCTAAAAAAAAGCGAAATCCCGGCTCGTTTGTCGGGATGAAATTCATTTTTTTTTTAAAAAGTAGCGTTATTGTCAGCAGCAATATTTACATATATCATTCCGGAGGATTTCTGAAATCTGATAACATTTCAATCTTCCGGCCAAATTGTGGGGAAGGACTTGAATCGGTCGCTTTTGTGTCAAAAATGACTAAATGCCGGCCTCGTATTTCGGAAGAAATTCATTGTTTAAGAAAAAAGTAGCGTTATTGTCAGCAGCAATTTTTACATATATTATTCCGGAGGGTTTCTGGAATCTGATAACATGTCAATCTTCCATCAGAATTGGGGGGAAGCACATGAATCGGTCGCTATTGTGTAAGACATGACTAAATCCCGGCCTCGTATGTTGGAAGAAATTCATTGTTCAAAAAGAAAGTAGCGTTATTGTCAGCAGAAATTTTTACATATATCATTCCGTAGGGTTTCTGGAATCTGATAACATTTAAATCATCCGGCAAAATTGAGGGGAAGGACTTGAATCGGTAACTTTTGTGTAAAAAATGACGAAATCCCGCCCACGTATGTCGGGAAGAAATTCATTGTTCAAAAAGAAAGTAGCGTTATTGTCAGCAGCAATTTTTACATATATCATTCCATAGGGTTTCTGGAATCTGATAACATTTCAATCTTCCGGTAAAATTGAAGGAAAGGACTTGAATCGGTCACTTTTGTGCAAAAAATGACTAAATCCCGCCCTCGTATGTCGGAAGAAATTCATTGTTTAAAAAAAACTAGCGTTGTTGTCAGCAGCAATTTTTACATATATCATTCCGTAGTATTTCTGGAATCTGATAACATTTCAATCTTCAGGCCAAATTAAGGGAAAGGAGTTGAATCGGTCACTTTTGTGTCAAAAATGACTAAATCCCGGCCTCGTCTCTCGGGAAATTATTTGTTTAAAAAAAAAAGTAGCATTATTGTCAGCAGCAATTTTTACATATATCATTCCGGAGTATTTCTGGACTCTGATAACATTTCAATCTTCCATCAGACTTGAAGGGAAGGACTTGAAACGGTCGCTTTTGTGTAAAAAATGACTAAATCCCGGCCTCGTATGTCGCGAAGAAACTAATTGTTTAAAAAAATAGTAGCGTTACTGTCAACAGTAATTTTTACATATATCATTCCGGAGGGTTTCTGGAACCTGGTAACATTTAAATCTTCATGCCAAATTAAGGAAAAGGACTTGAATCGGTCACTTTTGTGTAAAAAATGACGAAATTCCGGCCTCGTATGTCGGAAGAAACTCATTGTTTAAAAAAATAGTACCGTTATTGTCAGCAGCAATTTTTACATATATCATTCCGGAGGGTTTATGGAACCTGGTAACATTTAAATCTTCAGGCCAAATTAAGGGAAAGGACTTGAATCGGTCACTTTTGTGTAAAAAATGACGAAATTCCGGCCTCGTATGTCGGAAGAAATTCATTGTTTAAGAAAATAGTAGCGTTATTGTCAGCAGCAATTTTTACATATATCATTCCGTAGGGTTTCTGGAATCTGATAACATTCAAATCTTCCGGCAAAATTGAGGAAAAGGACTTGAATCGGTCACTTTTTTGTAAAAAATGACGAAATCCCGGCCTCGTATGCCGGGAAGAAATTCATTGTTTAAAAAAACTAGGGTTGTTGTCAGCAGCAATTTTTACATATATCATTCCGGAGGGTATCTGGAACCTGGTAACATTTAAATCTTCCAGCCAAATTGAGGTGAAGGACTTGAATCGGACGCTTTTGTGCCAAAAATGACGAAATCCCCGCCTCGTATGTCGGGAACAAATTCATTGTTAAAAAAAAAAAGTAGCGTTATTGTCAGCAGCAATTTTTACATATATCATTCCGGAGGGATTCCGGAATCTGATAACATTTCAATCTTCGGGCCAAATTAAGAAGAAGGACTTGATTCGGTCCCCTTTGTGTCAAAAATGTCTAAATCCCGGCCTCGTATGTCGGAAGAAATTCATTGTTTAAGAAAAAAGTAGCGTTATTGTCAGCAGCAATTTTTACATATATCATTCCGTAGTATTTCTGGAATCTGATAACATTTCAATCTTCCGGCCAAATTGAGGAGAAAAACTTGTATCCGTCACTTTTGTGTAAAAAATGACGAAATCCCGGCCTGGTATGTCGGGATGAAATTCATTTTTAAAAAAAAAAGTAGCGTTATTGTCAGCAGCAATTTTTACATATATCATTCCGGAGGATTTCTGGAATCTGATAACATGTCAATCTTCCGGCCAAATTGTGGGGAAGGACTTGAATCGGTCGCTTTTGTGTCAAAAATGACTAAATCCCGGCCTCGTATGTCGGAAGAAATTCATTGTTTAAGAAAAACGTAGCGTTATTGTCAGCAGCAATTTTTACATTTATCATTCCGGAGGGTTTCTGCAATCTGATAACATGTCAATCTTCCGGTCAAATTGAGGGGAAAGACTTTAATCGGTCACTTTTGTGTAAAAAATGACTAAATCCCGGCCTCGTATGTCGGAAGAAACTCATTGTTTAAAAAAATAGTAGCGTTATTGTCAGCAGCAATTTTTACATATATCATTCCGGAGGGATTCTGGAATCTGATAACATTTCAATCTTCCGGCCGAATTAAGGGGAAGGACTTGAATCTGTCCCTTTTAAGTCAAAAATGACTAAATCCCGGCCTCGTATGTCGGAAGAAATTCATTGTTTAAGAAGAAAGTAGCGTTATTGTCAGCAGCAATTTTTACATATGTCATTCCGGAGGGTTTCTGGTATCTGATAACATTTCAATCTTCCGTCAGAATTAGGGGGAAGGACTTGAATCGGTCGCTTTTGTGACAAAAATGACGAAATCCCGCCCTCGTATGTTGGGATGAAATTCATTGTTTAAAAAAAAGTAGCTTTATTGTCAGCAGCAATTTTTACATATATCATTCCATATGGTTTCTGGAATCTGATAACATTTCAATCTTCCAGTCAAATTGAGGGGAAGGACTTGAATCGGTCGCTTTTGTGTAAAAAATGACAAAATCCCGCCCTCGTATGTCGGGATGAAATTCATTGTGCAAAAAGAAAGCAGCGTTATTGTCAGCAGCAATTTTTACATATATCATTCCGTAGGGTTTCTGGAATCTGATAACATTTAAATCTTCCGGCCAAATTGAGGAGAAAGACTTGATTCGGTCACTTTTGTGTAAAAAATGACGAAATCCCGGCTCGTATGTCGGGATAAAATTCATTTTAAAAAAAAAAAAGTAGCGTTATTGTATATAATTCCGGAGGGGTTCAGGAATCTGATAACATTTCAATCTTTCAGCCAAATTGAGGGGAAGGACTTGAATCTGTCGCTTTTGTGTCAAAAATGACTAAATCCCAGCCTCGTCTCTCGGGAAGAAATTAATTGTTTAAAAAAAAAGTAGCGTTATTGTCAGCAGCAATTTTTACATATATCATTCCGGAGGGTTTCTTAAATCAGATAACATTTCTATCTTCCGGCAGATTTAAGGGAACGGATTTGAATTGGTCACTTTTGTGTAAAAAATGACGAAATCCCGGACTCGTATGCCGGGAAGAAATTCATTGTTTAAAAAAAAGGACCGTTATTTTCAGCAGCAATTTTTACATATATCATTCCGTAGGGTATCTGGAACCTGGTAACATTTAAATCTTCAGGCCAAATTAAGGGAAAGTACTTGAATCGGTCACTTTTTTATAAAAAATGACTAAATCCCGGCCTCGTATGTCGGGAAGAAATTCATTGTTTAAAAAAAAAGTAGCGTTATTGTCAGCAGCAATTTTTACATATATCATTCCGGAGGGTTTCTGGAATCTGATAACATTTAAATCTTCCGGTAAGATTGAAGGGAAGGACTTGAATCGGTCACTTTTGTGTAAAAAATGACGAAATCCCGCCCTCGTATGTCGGGATGAAATTCATTGTTTAAAAAAAAAGTGGCATTATTGTCATTAGCAAGTTTTACATATATCATTCCGGAGGGTTTCTGGAATCTGATAACATTTCAATCTTCCGGCCAAATTGAGGGGAAGGACTTGAGTCAGTAACTTTGAGTAAAAAATTACGAAAATCCGTCCTCGAATGTCGGGAAGAAAATTATTGTTAAAAAAAAGTAGCGTTATTGACAGCCACAAGTTTTACATATATAATTCCGGAGGGGTTCAGGAATCTGATAACATTTCAATCTTTCAGCCAAATTGAGGGGAAGGACTTGAATCAGTAACTTTTGTGTAAAAAATTACGAAAATCCGGCCTCGAATGTCGGGAAGAAAATCATTGTTTAAAAAAAAAATGGCATTATTGTCAGCAACAAGTTTTACATATATCATTCCGGAGGGTTTCTTGAATCTGATAAAACCTCAATCTTCCGGCCAAATTGAGGGGAAGGACTTGAATCAGTAACTTTTGTGTAAAAAATTATGAAAATCCGGCCTCGAATGTCGGGAAGAAAATCAGTGTTTACAAAAAAAGTGGCGTTATTGTCAGCAGCAAGTTTTGCATATATCATTCCGGAGGGTTTCTTGAATCTGATAAAACCTCAATCTTCCGGCCAAATTGAGGGGACAGACTTGAATCGGTCACTTTTGTGTATAAAATGACTAAATCCCGGCCTCGTACGTCGGGAAGAAATTCATTGTTTAATAGAAACTAGCGTTATTGTCAGCAGCAATCTTCCGGTCAAATTGAGGGGAAAGACTTTAATCGGTCACTTTTGTGTAAAAAATGACTAAATCCCGGCCTCGTATGTCGGAAGAAACTCATTGTTTAAAAAAATAGTAGCGTTATTGTCAGCAGCAATTTTTACATATATCATTCCGGAGGGTTTCTGGAACCTGGTAACATTTAAATCTTCAGGCCAAATTAAGGGACAGGACTTGAATCGGTCACTTTTGTGTAAAAAATGACGAAATCCCGGCCTCGTATGTCGGAAGAAACTCATTGTTTAAAAAAAAACGTATCGTTATTGTCAGCAGCAATTTTTACATATATCATTCCGGAGGGTTTCTTGAATCTGATAACATTTCAATCTTCCGGCAGATTTGAGGGAAAGGATTTGAATTGGTCACTTTTGTGTAAAAAATGACTAAATCCCGGCCTCGCATGTCGGAAGAAATTCATTGCTTAAGAAAAAAGTAGCGTTATTGTCAGCAGCAATTTTTACATATATCATTCCGGAGGGTTTCTGGAACCTGGTAACATTTAAATCTTCATGCCAAATTAAGGGAAAGGACTTGAATCGGTCACTTTTGTGTCAAAAATGACTAAATCCCGGCCTCGTATGTCGGGATGAAATTCATTGCTTAAAAAAAAGTCGCGTTATTGTCAGCAGCAATCTTCCGGCCAAATTGAGGGGAAAGACTTGAATCGTTCACTTTTCTGTAAAAAATGACGAAATCCCGGCCTCGTATGTCGGGATGAAATTCATTGTTTAATAGAAACTAGCGTTATTGTCAGCAGCAATTTTTACATATATCATTCCGGAGGGTTTCTGGAACCTGGTAACATTTAAATATTCATGCCAAATTAAGGGAAAGGACTTGAATCGGTTGCTTTTGTGTCAAAAATGACTAAATCCCGGCCTCGTATGTCGGGATGAAATTCATTGTTTAAAAAAAAGTCGCGTTATTGTCAGCAGCAATCTTCCGGCCAAATTGAGGGGAAAGACTTGAATCGGTCACTTTTGTGTAAAAAATGACTAAATCCCGGCCTCGTATGTCGGAAGAAACTCATTGTTTAAAAAAATAGTAGCGTTATTGTCAGCAGCAATTTTTACATATATCATTCCGGAGGGTTTCTGGAACCTGGTAACATTTAAATCTTCAGGCCAAATTAAGGGAAAGGACTTGAATCGGTCACTTTTGTGTAAAAAATGACGAAATTCCGGCCTCGTATGTCGGGATGAAATTCATTTTTTAAAAAAAAAGTATCGTTATTGTCAGCAGCAATTTTTACATATATCATTCCGGAGGGTTTCTTGAATCTGATAACATTTCAATCTTCCGGCAGATTTGAGGGAAAGGATTTGAATTGGTCACTTTTGTGTAAAAAATGACTAAATCCCGGCCTCGTATGTCGGAAGAAACTCATTGTTTAAAAAATAGTAGCGTTACTGTCAGCAGTAATTTTTACATATATCATTCCGGAGGGTTTCTGGAACCTGGTAACATTTAAATCTTCAGGCCAAATTAAGGGGAAGGACTGGAATCGGTCCCTTTTAAGTCAAAAATGACTAAATCCCGGCCTCGTATGTCGGAAGAAACTCATTGTTTAAAAAAATAGTAGCGTTATTGTCAGCAGCAATTTTTACATATATCATTCCGGAGGGTTTCTGGAACCTGGTAACATTTAAATCTTCAGGCCAAATTAAGGGAAAGGACTTGAATCGGTCACTTTTGTGTAAAAAATGACTAAATCCCGGCCTCGTATGTCGGAAGAAATTCATTGTTTAAGAAGAAAGTAGCGTTATTGTCAGCAGCAATCTTGCGGTAAAATTGAAGGGAAGGACTTGATTCGGTCACTTTTTTGTAAAAAATGACTAAATCCCGGCCTCGTATGTCGGAAGAAATTCATTGTTTAAAAAAAAGTAGCTTTATTGTCAGCAGCAATTTTTACATATATCATTCCATAGGGTTTCTGGAATCTGATAACATTTCAATCTTCTGCCCAAATTGTGGGGAAGGACTTGAATCGGTCGCTTTTGTGTCAAAAATGACTAAATCCCGGCCTCGTATGTCGGAAGAAACTCATTGTTTAAAAAAATAGTAGCGTTATTGTCAGCAGCAATTTTTACATATATCATTCCGGAGGGTTTCTGGAACCTGGTAACATTTAAATCTTCAGGCCAAATTAAGGAAAAGGACTGGAATCGGTCACTTTTGTGTAAAATATGACGAAATTCCGGCCTGGTATGTCGGGATGAAATTCATTGTTTAAAAAAAAGTACCGTTATTGTCAGCAGCAATTTTTACATATATCATTCCGGAGGGTTTCTTGAATCTGATAACATTTCAATCTTCCGGCAGATTTGAGGGAAAGGGTTTGAATTGGTCACTTTTGTGTAAAAAATGACTAAATCCCGGCCTCGTATGTCGGAAGAAACTCATTGTTTAAAAAATAGTAGCGTTATTGTCAGCAGCAATTTTTACATATATCATTCCGGAGGGTTTCTGGTATCTGATAACATTTCAATCTTCCGGCCAAATTAAGGGGAAGGACTTGAATCTGTCACTTTTGTGTAAAAAATGACTAAATCCCGGCCTCGTATGTCGGAAGAAATTCATTGTTTAAGAAGAAAGTAGCGTTATTGTCAGCAGCAATTTTTACATATGTCATTCCGGAGGGTTTCTGGTATCTGATAACATTTCAATCTTCCGGCCAAATTAAGGGGAAGGACTTGAATCTGTCACTTTTGTGTAAAAAATGACTAAATCCCGGCCTCGTATGTCGGATGAAACTCATTGTTTAAAAAAATAGTAGCGTTATTGTCAGCAGCAATTTTTACATATATCATTCCGGAGGGATTCTGGAATCTGATAACATTTCAATCTTCCGGCCAAATTAAGGGAAAGGACTTGAATCGGTCACTTTTGTGTAAAAAATGACGAAATCCCGGCCTCGTATGTCGGAAGAAACTCATTGTTTAAAAAAATAGTAGCGTTATTGTCAGCAGCAATTTTTACATATATCATTCCGGAGGGTTTCTGGAACCTGGTAACATTTAAATCTTCAGGCCAAAATAAGGGAAAGGACTGGAATCGGTCACTTTTGTGTCAAAAATGACTAAATCCCGGCCTCGTACGTCGGGAAGAAATTCATTGTTTAATAGAAACTAGCGTTATTGTCAGCAGCAATCTTCCGGTCAAATTGAGGGGAAAGACTTTAATCGGTCACTTTTGTGTAAAAAATGACTAAATCCCGGCCTCGTATGTCGGAAGAAACTCATTGTTTAAAAAAATAGTAGCGTTATTGTCAGCAGCAATTTTTACATATATCATTCCGGAGGGTTTCTGGAACCTGGTAACATTTAAATCTTCAGGCCAAATTAAGGGAAAGGACTTGAATCGGTCACTTTTGTGTAAAAAATGACGAAATTCCGGCCTCGTATGTCGGGATGAAATTCATTTTTTAAAAAAAAAGTATCGTTATTGTCAGCAGCAATTTTTACATATATCATTCCGGAGGGTTTCTTGAATCTGATAACATTTCAATCTTCCGGCAGATTTGAGGGAAAGGATTTGAATTGGTCACTTTTGTGTAAAAAATGACTAAATCCCGGCCTCGTATGTCGGAAGAAACTCATTGTTTAAAAAATAGTAGCTTTACTGTCAGCAGCAATTTTTACATATATCATTCCGGAAGTTTTCAGGAATCTGATAACATTTCAATCTTCGGGCCAAATTGAGGGCAAGGACTTGAATCAGTAGCTTTTGTGTAAAAAATTACGAAAATCCGGCCTCGAATGTCGGGAAGAACATCATTGTTTCAAAAAAAAGTAGCGTTTTTGTCAGCAGCAATTTTTACATATATCATTCCGGAGGTTTCTGGAATCTGATAACATTTCAATTTTCCGGCCAAATTGAGGGGAAGGACTTGAATCAGTAACTTTTGTGTACAAAATTACGAAAATCCGGCCTCGAATGTCGGAAAGAAAATCATTGTTTAAAAAAAAATGGCATTATTGTCAACAGCAAGTTTTACATATATCATTCCGGAGGGTTTCTTGAATCTGATAAAACCTCAATCTTCCGGCCACATTAAGGGAAAGGACTTGAATCGGTCACTTTTGTGTAAAAAATGACGAAATCCCGGCCTCGTATGTCGGAAGAAACTCATTTTTTAAAAAAAAAGTACCGTTATTGTCAGCAGCAATTTTTACATATATCATTCCGGAGGGATTCTTCAATCTGATAACATTTCAATCTTCCGTCAGAATTAGGGCGAAGGACTTGAATCGGTCGCTTTTGTGCCAAAAATGACGAAATCCCGGCCTCGTATGTCGGGAAGAAATTCATTGTTTAAAAAAAACTAGCGTTATTGTCAGCAGCAATCTTCCGGCCAAATTGAGGGGAAAGACTTGAATCGGTCACTTTTGTGTAAAAAATGACTAAATCCCGGCCTCGTATGTCGGAAGAAACTCATTGTTTAAAAAAATAGTAGCGTTATTGTCAGCAGTAATTTTTACATATATCATTCCGGAGGGTTTCTGGAACCTGGTAACATTTAAATCTTCCGGTCAAATTGAGGGGAAAGACTTTAATCGGTCACTTTTGTGTAAAAAATGACTAAATTCCGGCCTCGTATGTCGGGATGAAATTCATTGTTTAAAAAAAAGTACCGTTATTGTCAGCAGCAATTTTTCCATATATCATTCCGGAGGGATTCTTGAATCTGATAACATTTCAATCTTCCGGCAGATTTGAGGGAAAGGGTTTGAATTGGTCACTTTTGTGTAAAAAATGACTAAATCCCGGCCTCGTATGTCGGAAGAAACTCACTGTTTGAAAAATAGTAGCGTTATTGTCAGCAGCAATTTTTACATATATCATTCCGGAGGGTTTCTGGAACCTGGTAACATTTAAATCTTCAGGCCAAATTAAGGGACAGGACTTGAATCGGTCACTTTTGTGTAAAAAATGACGAAATCCCGGCCTCGTATGTCGGAAGAAACTCATTGTTTAAAAAAAAACGTATCGTTATTGTCAGCAGCAATTTTTACATATATCATTCTGGAGGGTTTCTTGAATCTGATAACATTTCAATCTTCCGGCAGATTTGAGGGAAAGGGTTTGAATTGGTCACTTTTGTGTAAAAAATGACTAAATCCCGGCCTCGTATGTCGGAAGAAACTCATTGTTTAAAAAAATAGTAGCGTTATTGTCAGCAGCAATTTTTACATATATCATTCCGTAGGGTTTCTGGAATCTGATAACATTTAAATCTTCCGGTAAAATTGAAGGGAAGGACTTGAATCGGTCACTTTTTTGTAAAAAATGACGACATCCCGGCCTCGTATGTCGTGAAGAAATTCATTGTTTAAAAAAAACTAGCGTTATTGTCAGCAGCAATCTTCCGGCCAAATTGAGGGGACAGACTTGAATCGGTCACTTTTGTGTATAAAATGACGAAATCCCGCCCTCGTATGTCGGAAGAAACTCATTGTTTAAAAAAATAGTAGCGTTATTGTCAGCAGCAATTTTTACATATATCATTCCGGAGGGTTTCTGGAACCTGGTAACATTTAAATCTTCAGGCCAAATTAAGGGAAAGGACTTGAATCGGTCGCTTTTGTGTCAAAAATGACTAAATCCCGGCCTCGTACGTCGGGAAGAAATTCATTGTTTAATAGAAACTAGCGTTATTGTCAGCAGCAATCTTCCGGTCAAATTGAGGGGAAAGACTTTAATCGGTCACTTTTGTGTAAAAAATGACTAAATCCCGGCCTCGTATGTCGGAAGAAACTCATTGTTTAAAAAAATAGTAGCGTTATTGTCAGCAGCAATTTTTACATATATCATTCCGGAGGGTTTCTGGAACCTGGTAACATTTAAATCTTCAGGCCAAATTAAGGGAAAGGACTTGAATCGGTCACTTTTGTGTAAAAAATGACGAAATTCCGGCCTCGTATGTCGGGATGAAATTCATTTTTTAAAAAAAAAGTATCGTTATTGTCAGCAGCAATTTTTACATATATCATTCCGGAGGGTTTCTTGAATCTGATAACATTTCAATCTTCCGGCAGATTTGAGGGAAAGGATTTGAATTGGTCACTTTTGTGTAAAAAATGACTAAATCCCGGCCTCGTATGTCGGAAGAAACTCATTGTTTAAAAAATAGTAGCGTTACTGTCAGCAGTAATTTTTACATATATCATTCCGGAGGGTTTCTGGAACCTGGTAACATTTAAATCTTCAGGCCAAATTAAGGGAAAGGACTTGAATCGGTCACTTTTGTGTAAAAAATGACTAAATCCCGGCCTCGTATGTCGGAAGAAACTCATTGTTTAAAAAAATAGTAGCGTTACTGTCAACAGTAATTTTTACATATATCATTCCGGAGGGTTTCTGGAACCTGGTAACATTTAAATCTTCATGCCAAATTAAGGGAAAGGACTTGAATCGGTCACTTTTGTGTCAAAAATGACTAAATCCCGGCCTCGTATGTCGGGATGAAATTCATTGCTTAAAAAAAAGTCGCGTTATTGTCAGCAGCAATCTTCCGGCCAAATTGAGGGGAAAGACTTGAATCGTTCACTTTTCTGTAAAAAATGACGAAATCCCGGCCTCGTATATCGGGATGAAATTCATTGTTTAAAAAAAAGTATGGTTATTGTCAGCAGCAATTTGTACATATATCATTCCGTAGTGTGTCTGGAGTCTGATAAAATTTCAATCTTCCATCAGAATTGGGGGGAAGGACTTGAATCGGTCGCTTTTGTGCCAAAAATGACGAAATCCCGGCCTCGTATGTCGGAAGAAATTTATTGTTTAAGAAAAAAGTAGCGTTATTGTCAGCAGCAATTTTTACATATATCATTCCGTAGTATTTCTGGAATCTGATAACATTTAAATCTTCCGGTAAAATTGAAGGGAAGGACTTGAATCGGTCACTTTTTTGTAAAAAATGACGACATCCCGGCCTCGTATGTCGTGAAGAAATTCATTGTTTAAAAAAAACTAGCGTTATTGTCAGCAGCAATCTTCCGGCCAAATTGAGGGGACAGACTTGAAGAAACTCATTGTTTAAAAAAAAACGTATCGTTATTGTCAGCAGCAATTTTTACATATATCATTCCGGAGGTTTCTTGAATCTGATAACATTTCAATCTTCCGGCAGATTTGAGGGAAAGGGTTTGAATTGGTCACTTTTGTGTAAAAAATGACTAAATCCCGGCCTCGTATGTCGGAAGAAACTCATTGTTTAAAAAAATAGTAGCGTTATTGTCAGCAGCAATTTTTACATATATCATTCCGGAGGGTTTCTGGAACCTGGTAACATTTAAATCTTCAGGCCAAATTAAGGGAAAGGACTGGAATCGGTCACTTTTGTGTAAAAAATGACGAAATTCCGGCCTGGTATGTCGGGATGAAATTCATTTTTAAAAAAAAACGTATCGTTATTGTCAGTAGCAATTTTTACATATATCATTCCGGAGGGTTTCTTGAATCTGATAACATTTCAATCTTCCGGCAGATTTGAGGGAAAGGGTTTGAATTGGTCACTTTTGTGTAAAAAATGACTATATCCCGGCCTCGTATGTCGGAAGAAACTCATTGTTTAAAAAAATAGTAGCGTTATTGTCAGCAGCAATTTTTACATATATCATTCCGGAGGGTTTCTGGAACCTGGTAACATTTAAATCTTCAGGCCAAATTAAGGGAAAGGACTTGAATCGGTCACTTTTGTGTAAAAAATGACGAAATTCCGGCCTCGTATGTCGGGATGAAATTCATTTTTTAAAAAAAAAGTACCGTTATTGTCAGCAGCAATTTTTACATATATCATTCCGGAGGGATTCTTGAATCTGATAACATTTCAATCTTCCGGCAGATTTGAGGGAAAGGGTTTGAATTGGTCACTTTTGTGTAAAAAATGACTAAATCCCGGCCTCGTATGTCGGAAGAAACTCATTGTTTAAAAAAATAGTAGCGTTATTGTCAGCAGCAATTTACACATATATCATTCCGGTGGGTTTCTGGAACCTGGTAAAATTTCAATCTTCCGGCCAAATTAAGGGGAAGGACTTGAATCTGTCCCTTTTAAGTCAAAAATGACTAAATCCCGGCCTCGTATGTCGGAAGAAATTCATTGTTTAAGAAAAAAGTAGCGTTATTGTCAGCAGCAATTTTTACATATGTCATTCCGGAGGGTTTCTGGTATCTGATAACATTTCAATCTTCCGGCCAAATTAAGGGGAAGGACTTGAATCTGTCACTTTTGTGTAAAAAATGACTAAATCCCGGCCTCGTATGTCGGAAGAAACTCATTGTTTAAAAAAATAGTAGCGTTATTGTCAGCAGCAATTTTTACATATATCTTTCCGGAGGGTTTCTGGAACCTGGTAACATTTAAATCTTCAGGCCAAATTAAGGGAAAGGACTGGAATCGGTCACTTTTGTGTAAAAAATGACGAAATTCCGGCCTGGTATGTCGGGATGAAATTCATTTTTAAAAAAAAACGTATCGTTATTGTCAGCAGCAATTTTTACATATATCATTCCGGAGGGTTTCTGGAATCTGATAACATTTCAATCTTCCGGCCGAATTAAGGGGAAGGACTTGAATCTGTCCCTTTTAAGTCAAAAATGACTAAATCCCGGCCTCGTATGTCGGAAGAAAATCATTGTTTAAAAAAATAGTAGCGTTATTGTCAGCAGCAATTTTTACATATATCATTCCGGAGGGTTTCTGGAATCTGATAACATTTAAATCTTCCGGTAAAATTGAAGGGAAGGACTTGAATCGGTCACTTTTTTGTAAAAAATGACGACATCCCGGCCTCGTACGTCGGGAAGAAATTCATTGTTTAATAGAAACTAGCGTTATTGTCAGCAGCAATCTTCCGGTCAAATTGAGGGGAAAGACTTTAATCGGTCACTTTTGTGTAAAAAATGACTAAATCCCGGCCTCGTATGTCGGAAGAAACTCATTGTTTAAAAAAATAGTAGCGTTATTGTCAGCAGCAATTTTTACATATATCATTCCGGAGGGTTTCTGGAACCTGGTAACATTTAAATCTTCAGGCCAAATTAAGGGAAAGGACTTGAATCGGTCACTTTTGTGTAAAAAATGACGAAATTCCGGCCTCGTATGTCGGGATGAAATTCATTTTTTAAAAAAAAAGTATCGTTATTGTCAGCAGCAATTTTTACATATATCATTCCGGAGGGTTTCTTGAATCTGATAACATTTCAATCTTCCGGCAGATTTGAGGGAAAGGATTTGAATTGGTCACTTTTGTGTAAAAAATGACTAAATCCCGGCCTCGTATGTCGGAAGAAACTCATTGTTTAAAAAATAGTAGCGTTACTGTCAGCAGTAATTTTTACATATATCATTCCGGAGGGTTTCTGGAACCTGGTAACATTTAAATCTTCAGGCCAAATTAAGGGAAAGGACTTGAATCGGTCACTTTTGTGTAACAAATTGCGAAAACCCGGCCTCGTATGTCGGGAAGAAAATCATTGTTTAAAAAAAAAGTAGCGTTATTGTCAGCAGCAATTTTTACATATATCATTCCGGAGGGATTCTGGAATCTGATAACATTTCAATCTTCCGGCCAAATTAAGGGGAAGGACTTGAATCTGTCCCTTTTAAGTCAAAAATGACTAAATCCCGGCCTCGTATGTCGGAAGAAATTCATTGTTTAAGAAGAAAGTAGCGTTATTGTCAGCAGCAATTTTTACATATGTCATTCCGGAGGGTTTCTGGTATCTGATAACATTTCAATCTTCCGTCAGAATTAGGGGGAAGGACTTGAATCGGTCGCTTTTGTGCCAAAAATGACGAAATCCCGGCCTCGTATGTCGGGAAGAAATTCATTGTTCAAAAAGAAAGTAGCGTTATTTTCCGCAGCAATTTTTACATATATCATTCCGTAGGGTTTCTGGAATCTGATAACATTTAAATCTTCCGGTAAAATTGAAGGGAAGGACTTGAATCGGTCACTTTTTTGTAAAAAATGACGACATCCCGGCCTCGTATGTCGTGAAGAAATTCATTGTTTAAAAAAAAGTAGCTTTATTGTCAGCAGCAATTTTTACATATATCATTCCATAGGGTTTCTGGAATCTGATAACATTTCAATCTTCTGCCCAAATTGTGGGGAAGGACTTGAATCGGTCGCTTTTGTGTCAAAAATGACTAAATCCCGGCCTCGTATGTCGGAAGAAACTCATTGTTTAAAAAAATAGTAGCGTTATTGTCAGCAGCAATTTTTACATATATCATTCCGGAGGGTTTCTTGAATCTGATAACATTTCAATCTTCCGGCAGATTTGAGGGAAAGGATTTGAATTGGTCACTTTTGTGTAAAAAATGACTAAATCCCGGCCTCGTATGTCGGAAGAAACTCATTGTTTAAAAAAATAGTAGCGTTATTGTCAGCAGCAATTTTTACATATATCATTCCGGAGGGTTTCTGGAACCTGGTAACATTTAAATCTTCAGGCCAAATTAAGGGAAAGGACTTGAATCGGTCACTTTTGTGTAAAAAATGACGAAATTCCGGCCTCGTATGCCGGAAGAAACTCATTGTTTAAAAAATAGTAGCGTTACTGTCAGCAGTAATTTTTACATATATCATTCCGGAGGGTTTCTGGAACCTGGTAAAATTTCAATCTTCCGGCCAAATTAAGGGGAAGGACTTGAATCTGTCCCTTTTAAGTCAAAAATGACTAAATCCCGGCCTCGTATGTCGGAAGAAATTCATTGTTTAAGAAAAAAGTAGCGTTATTGTCAGCAGCAATTTTTACATATGTCATTCCGGAGGGTTTCTGGAATCTGATAACATTTAAATCTTCCGGCAGATTTGAGGGAAAGGATTTGAATTGGTCACTTTTGTGTAAAAAATGACTAAATCCCGGCCTCGTATGTCGGAAGAAACTCATTGTTTAAAAAAATAGTAGCGTTATTGTCAGCAGCAATTTTTACATATATCATTCCGGAGGGTTTCTGGAACCTGGTAACATTTAAATCTTCAGGCCAAATTAAGGGAAAGTACTTGAATCGGTCACTTTTGTATAAAAAATGACGAAATTCCGGCCTCGTATGTCGGGATGAAATTCATTGTTTAAAAAAAAAGTAGCGTTATTGTCAGCAGCAATTTTTACATATATCATTCCGGAGGGTTTCTGGAACCTGATAACATTTAAATCTTCAGGCCAAATTAAGGGAAAGGACTTGAATCGGTCACTTTTGTGTAAAAAATTGCGAAAACCCGGCCTCGTATGTCGGGAAGAAAAACATTGTTTAAAAAAAAAGTAGCGTTATTGTCAGCAGCAATCTTCCGGCCAAATTAAGGGGAAGGACTTGAATCTGTCCCTTTTAAGTCAAAAATGACTAAATCCCGGCCTCGTATGTCGGAAGAAACTCATTGTTTAAAAAAATAGTAGCGTTATTGTCAGCAGCAATTTTTACATATATCATTCCGGAGGGTTTCTGGAACCTGGTAACATTTAAATCTTCAGGCCAAATTAAGGGAAAGGACTTGAATCGGTCACTTTTGTGTAACAAATTGCGAAAACCCGGCCTCGTATGTCGTGAAGAAATTCATTGTTTAAAAAAAACTAGCGTTATTGTCAGCAGCAATCTTCCGGCCAAATTGAGGGGAAAGACTTGAATCGGTCACTTTTGTGTAAAAAATGACGAAATCCCGCCCTCGTATGTCGGGATGAAATTCATTGTTTAAAAAAAAGTAGCTTTATTGTCAGCAGCAATTTTTACATATATCATTCCATATGGTTTCTGGAATCTGATAACATTTCAATCTTCTGCCCAAATTGTGGGGAAGGACTTGAATCGGTCGCTTTTGTGTCAAAAATGACTAAATCCCGGCCTCGTACGTCGGGAAGAAATTCATTGTTTAATAGAAACTAGCGTTATTGTCAGCAGCAATCTTCCGGTCAAATTGAGGGGAAAGACTTTAATCGGTCACTTTTGTGTAAAAAATGACTAAATCCCGGCCTCGTATGTCGGAAGAAACTCATTGTTTAAAAAAATAGTAGCGTTATTGTCAGCAGCAATTTTTACATATATCATTCCGGAGGGTTTCTGGAACCTGGTAACATTTAAATCTTCAGGCCAAATTAAGGGAAAGGACTTGAATCGGTCACTTTTGTGTAAAAAATGACGAAATTCCGGCCTCGTATGTCGGGATGAAATTCATTTTTAAAAAAAAAAGTATCGTTATTGTCAGCAGCAATTTTTACATATATCATTCCGGAGGGTTTCTTGAATCTGATAACATTTCAATCTTCCGGCAGATTTGAGGGAAAGGATTTGAATTGGTCACTTTTGTGTAAAAAATGACTAAATCCCGGCCTCGTATGTCGGAAGAAACTCATTGTTTAAAAAATAGTAGCGTTACTGTCAGCAGTAATTTTTACATATATCATTCCGGAGGGTTTCTGGAACCTGGTAACATTTAAATCTTCAGGCCAAATTAAGGGAAAGGACTTGAATCGGTCACTTTTGTGTAACAAATTGCGAAAACCCGGCCTCGTATGTCGGGAAGAAAATCATTGTTTAAAAAAAAAGTAGCGTTATTGTCAGCAGCAATTTTTACATATATCATTCCGGAGGGATTCTGGAATCTGATAACATTTCAATCTTCCGGCCAAATTAAGGGAAAGGACTTGAATCGGTCACTTTTGTGTAAAAAATGACTAAATCCCGGCCTCGTATGTCGGAAGAAATTCATTGTTTAAGAAAAAAGTAGCGTTATTGTCAGCAGCAATTTTTACATATGTCATTCCGGAGGGTTTCTGGTATCTGATAACATTTCAATATTCCGGCCAAATTAAGAGGAAGGACTTGAATCTGTCGCTTTTGTGTAAAAAATGACTAAATCCCGGCCTCGTATGTCGGAAGAAACTCATTGTTTAAAAAAAAACGTATCGTTATTGTCAGCAGCAATTTTTACATATATCATTCCGGAGGGTTTCTTGAATCTGATAACATTTCAATCTTCCGGCAGATTTGAGGGAAAGGGTTTGAATTGGTCACTTTTGTGTAAAAAATGACTAAATCCCGGCCTCGTATGTCGGAAGAAACTCATTGTTTAAAAAAATAGTAGCGTTATTGTCAGCAGCAATTTTTACATATATCATTCCGGTGGGTTTCTGGAACCTGGTAAAATTTAAATTTTCAGGCCAAATTAAGGGAAAGGACTTGAATCGGTCACTTTTGTGTAAAAAATGACGAAATTCCGGCCTCGTATGTCGGGATGAAATTCATTTTTTAAAAAAAAAGTATCGTTATTGTCAGCAGCAATTTTTACATATATCATTCCGGAGGGTTTCTGGAATCTGATAACATTTCAATCTTCCGGCCAAATTAAGGGGAAGGACTTGAATCTGTCAATTTTGTGTAAAAAATGACTAAATCCCGGCCTCGTATGTCGGAAGAAATTCATTGTTTAAGAAGAAAGTAGCGTTATTGTCAGCAGCAATCTTGCGGTGAAATTGAGGGGAAAGACTTTAATCGGTCACTTTGTGTAAAAAATGACTAAATCCCAGCCTCGTATGTCGGAAGAAACTCATTGTTTAAAAAATAGTAGCGTTACTGTCAGCAGTAATTTTTACATATATCATTCCGGAGGGTTTCTGGAACCTGGTAACATTTAAATCTTCAGGCCAAATTAAGGGAAAGGACTTGAATCGGTCGCTTTTGTGCCAAAAATGACGAAATCCCGGCCTCGTATGTCGGGAAGAAATTCATTGTTCAAAAAGAAAGTAGCGTTATTGTCCGCAGCAATTTTTACATATATCATTCCGTAGGGTTTCTGGAATCTGATAACATTTAAATCTTCCGGTAAAATTGAAGGGAAGGACTTGAATCGGTCACTTTTTTGTAAAAAATGACGACATCCCGGCCTCGTATGTCGTGAAGAAATTCATTGTTTAAAAAAAACTAGCGTTATTGTCAGCAGCAATCTTCCGGCCAAATTGAGGGGAAAGACTTGAATCGGTCACTTTTGTGTAAAAAATGACGAAATCCCGCCCTCGTATGTCGGGATGAAATTCATTGTTTAAAAAAAAGTAGCTTTATTGTCAGCAGCAATTTTTACATACAGGGTGATCCAAAAGTCCCGGAACAGCAAAATATCTCAGCGGGAGTGCATTTTCGAGGAAAATGTTTTAGACAAAAGTTTCAGGATTTTTCCCTGGCTATTTAATGGCGATATTGAATTTGACCTTGAACATGACCTTGAAGGTTATTTCAAGGTCAAGTTAATTTTTTTAAATAGGAACCCCTATTTTTTTTCATGGATTCTGAAAGAGCGGGAAATTCTACGTCCGAGTATGATATGATCGATTTTTCCGGGAAGGTCATTTCAAGGTGAAACTTAAAACTCCCGTAACGGCGAAATATCTCAGAGGGTGCATTTCTTTGGAAATTGTTTCAGACAAAAGTTTAAGGATTTTTCCTGGGATATTTAATGGTAGCACAGAATTTGACCTTGAACATGACCTTGAAGGTTATTTCAAGGTCAAGTTTGTTTTTTTTTTAATGGAAACTGCTATTTTTTTTCACGGATTCGGAGAGAGCACAAAATTTTACGTCCAAATATGCTATGGCCGTTTTTTTCGGCAATGTCATTTCAAGGCCAAACTTAAAACTCCCGGAACAGCGAATTAACTCAGCAAGAGGCACCATTGAATTTAACCTTGAAAATTACCTTGAGGCTTATTCTAATCTCAAGACTATTTTTTTTTAATTGGAACCCCGTTTTATTTTCGTAATGTTTCCAGAGTTTCATGCATTATCATTGTTCCCGGATAAAAATATACATTTTTTTTTTTATATCTGATACGTTTATAAATACCGTATGTATGGGTAACATTTTTACATTGTTTCCAATGCTACCGCCGGCTTTAGCATTACCCAAGATGTACCGCGTGGAGGTAGCACGGTCGGGTTTACACTTCTTCGGGGTGCTTTGTTCAGGTGGTTCCCCTCGCCGTCACCTGTGCGTGTGCGTGTGCGTGTGCGTGTGTGTGTGTGTGGGTGTCCCCAGACAGTTAAGGCAAGATGGGTATACTAAGATTTTGATGAAATTATGTATCTTACTAAAGCTTATGCTCAAAGTGATTGCCATGAACTTCTTGGCAATATCCCAAGCGATTATAAAAAGTCGATACGACTTTTTTAATCATATCTGGTTCTATAGCCGCGATCTCATCCCGTATTCGTTGTTTTACTTCCTCAATATTCACCGGTTTCGTTCGATACACTCTATCTTTGAGATAACCCCATAGAAAATAGTCAAGGGGCGTAAGATCCGGAGATCTTGGTGGCCATTCTATTACACCCCTTCGACCTATCCACCGTTCTGCGAATACATCACTCAAATAATTGCGAACATCTGTTGCATAATGGGGTGCTGCACCATCTTGCTGAAACCAAGTCTGATCGAAATCCTCGCCTACAATAACCTGAATAGCAGGGATGATGTCGTCCCTCAACATATCGTGGTATTTTTGACCAGTAAGGGTACCCTCGATGAAGAAGGGCCCAACTACCGCATTGTTTATAATACCTGCCCATACGTTTACTTTTTCAGGATATTGAGTAGAACGACTATCGACCATCCAATTAGGATTGGTTTCACTCCAATAAGACATGTTATGTCTATTGATTGCCCCATTTAAGAAGAATGTAGCTTCATCAGAAAATACGATGCGATTCAAGAAACCGGCATCAGCATCTATTCGATTCATCATTAATTCCGCAAACTGTAGGCGTCTATCAGGATCGTCTTCATTCAATTGTTGTACGAGTCTAACTTTGTATGGGTGAAATTTTAAGTTTTTAGTTAAGATCCGTTGTACTGTACCGTAACATAAGTCGTGCTGCTGTTTAACTTTCCTGATGGAAGTATGAGGATCTTCCGTTATTGACAGCGCGACATTCAACTCATTTTCTTCAGTTGATGCTGTTACTGGACGACCTGCTCTTGGGAGATCCTTCACAGTACCGTGAACTTCAAAACGATTTATTGTTCTGCTAACAGTAGATTTAGAAATCGGTTCTCGTCCCTCTCTAAATGATGCGTTAAATAAGGTTCGCACATTCTCTAAAGATCGCTGGTTATCACCCCAGCCTCTCATCATGAGAATGGTTATTCTTTCTCGTTCACTTAGCGCAGCCATTGCTCTTTGTACGAAATATACGTATGTATTTTGTTACTGAAATGATGCTTAATACGTTTAGATAGGAAAGGCGGTTAGATAGGAAATCCATGTATCTCACAAAACGATAAAGTTAAGACCAAAATGTAACCTTATAAGACTGTACACGTATGTATAAATTCAATGTGAATGTATGTTGTTTATTTACTTCGCTGGTGACTCGTGCTCTCTGTCGCTGTTCGCGCGCCCAAGTTCACTTTGCACAAGTGTTGCGTAAGATGTATGTATACACTTTTTTTAAACAGTTTATTATTCTATTTACAAAATTAGAGGACAAGCGAGGGACAGGAACTGATTCCTAAATCGACTTTTGGCAGAACAATAAATTGTTTCGAAGTTTACGGCACTGTAAAGGATCTCCATAGAGCAGATCGTCCAGTAATAGCATCGACTGAACAAAATGAATTTAACCACTCTCAATACCGGAAGATCCTCATAACTTCGTTAAGAAAATGAAACGGGGTTCCAATTAAAAAAAAAAAATAATCTTGACCTGAGAATAATCTTCAAGGTAATTTTCAAGGTCAAATTTTATGCAAGCATTAAATATCCCGGAAAAATTCCTGAAACTTTTGTCTGAAACATTTTACCCGAAAATGACCTCTTGCTGAGTTAATTCGCTGTTCCGGGAGTTTTAAGTTTGGCCTTGAAATGACATTGCCGAAAAAAACGGCCATAGCATATTTGGACGTAAAATTTTGTGCTCTCTCCGAATCCGTGAAAAAAAATAGCAGTTTCCATTAAAAAAAACAAACTTGACCTTGAAATAACCTTGAAGGTTATGTTCAAGGTCAAATTCTGTGCTACCATTAAATAGCCCGGGAAAAATCCTTAAACTTTTGTCTGAAACAATTTCCGAAGAAATGCACACCCTCTGAGATATTTCGCCGTCACGGGAGTTTTAAGTTTCACCTTGAAATGACCTTGCCGAAAAAAACGGCCATAGCATATTCGGACGTAAAATTTTGTGCTCTTTCCGAATCCGTGAAAAAAAATAGGGGTTCCCATTTAAAAAAATTAACTTGACCTTAAAATAACCTTCAAGGTCATGTTCAAGGTCAAATTCTGTGCTACCATTAAATAGCCAGGGAAAAATCCTTAAACTTTTGTCTAAAACATTTTCCCCGAAAATGCACTCCCGCTGAGATATTTTGCTGTTCCGGGACTTTTGGATCACCCTGTATATCATTCCTTAGGGTTTCTGGAATCTGATAACATTTCAATCTTCTGCCCAAATTGTGGGGAAGGACTTGAATCGGTCGCTTTTGTGTCAAAAATGACTAAATCCCGGCCTCGCACGTCGGAAAGAAATTCATTGTTTAATAGAAACTAGCGTTATTGTCAGCAGCAATCTTCCGGTCAAATTGAGGGGAAAGACTTGAATCGGCCACTTTTGTGTAAAAAATGACTAAATCCCGGCCTCGTATGTCGGAAGAAACTCATTGTTTAAAAAAATAGTAGCGTTATTGTCAGCAGCAATTTTTACATATATCATTCCGGTGGGTTTCTGGAACCTGGTAAAATTTAAATCTTCAGGCCAAATTAAGGGAAAGGACTTGAATCGGTCACTTTTGTGTAAAAAATGACGAAATTCCGGCCTCGTATGTCGGAAGAAACTCATTGTTTAAAAAATAGTAGCTTTACTGTCAGCAGTAATATTTACATATATCATTCCGGAGGGTTTCTGGAACCTGGTAACATTTCAATCTTCCGCCCAAATTGTGGGGAAGGACTTGAATTGGTCGATTTTGTATCAAAAAGGACTAAATCCCGGCCTCGTATGTCGGGAAGAAAATCATTGTTTAAAAAAAAAGTAGCGTTAATGCCAGCAGCAATTTTCACATATATCATTCCGGAGGGATTCTGGAATCTGATAACATTTCAATCTTCCGGCCAAATTAAGGGGAAGGACTTGAATCAGTCCCTTTTAAGTCAAAAATGACTAAATCCCGGCCTCGTATGTCGGAAGAAATTCATTGTTTATGAAAAAATTAGCGTTATTGTCAGCAGCAATTTTTACATATGTCATTCCGGAGGGTTTCTGGAATCTGATAACATTTCAATTTTCCATCAGAATTGGGGGGAAGCACTTGAATCGGTCGCTATTGTGTAATAAATGACGAAATCCCGGCCATATGTCGAAAGATATTCATTGTTTAAAAAAAAGGACCGTTATAGTCGGCAGAAATTTTTACATATGTCATTCTGGAGGATTTCTGGAATCCGATAACATTTCAATCTTCCATTAAAATTGAGGGAAGGAATTGATTTGGTCGCTTTTGTGCCAAAAATGACGAAATCCCGGCCTCGTATGTCGGGAAGAAATTCATTGTTCAAAAAAAAGTAGCGTTATTGTCAGCAGCAATTTTTACATATACCATTTCGAAGGGTTTCTGAAATCTGATAACATTTCAATCTTCTGGCAGAATTGAGGGGAAGGACTTGAATCGGTCGCTTCTGGGTCAAAAATGACTAAATTCCGGCCTCGTATGTCGGAAGAAATTCATTGTTTAAGAAAAAAGTAGCGTTTATGTCAGCAGCAGTTTTTACATATATCATTCCGGAGCATTTCTGGAATCTGATAACACTTCAATCTTCCGGCCAAATTGCGGAGAAGGACTTGAATCGGTCACTTTTTTTGTAAAAAATGACGACATCCCGGCCTCGTATGTCGGGAAGAGATTCATTGTTTAATAGAAACTAGCGTTATTGTCAGCAGCAATCTTCCGGTCAAATTGAGGGGAACGACTTGAATCGGTCACTTTTGTGTAAAAAATGACTAAATCCCGGCCTCGTATGTCGGAAGAAACTCATTGTTTAAAAAAATAGTAGCGTTACTGTCAGCAGTAATTTTTACATATACCATTCCGGAGGGTTTCTGGAATCTGCTAACATTTCAATTTTCCATCAGAATTGGTGGGAAGCACTTGAATCGGTCGCTATTGTGTAAAAAATGACTAAATCCCGGCCTCGTATGTCGGAAGATACTCATTGTTTAAAAAAAAAGTAGCGTTATTGTCAGCAGCAGTTTTTACATATATCATTCCGGAGGGTTTCTGCAATGTGACAACTTTTCAATGTTCCGGCCAAATTGTGGGGAAGGATTTGAATTGGTCACTTTTGTGTAAAACATTGCGAAAACCCGGCCTCGTATGTCGGGAAGAAATTCATTGTTTAAAAAAAAAGTAGCGTTATTGTCAGCAGCAATTTTTACATATATCATTCCGAAGGATTTCTTGAAGCTGATAACATTTCAATCTTCCTGCCAAATTGAGGGGAAGAACTTGAGTCCGTTGCTTTTGTGTCGATAATGTTTAAATCCCAGCCTCGTATGTCGGGAAGAAATTCATTGTTTAAGAAAAAAATAGTGTTATTGTCTTTAGCAATTTTTACATTTATCATTCCGGAGGGTTTCTGGGATCTAATAACATTTAAATCTTCTGGCCAAATTGAAGGGAAGGACTTGAATCGGTCGCTTTTGTGACAAAAATGACTAAATCCTGGCCTCGTATATCGGAAGAAACTCATTGTTTAAAAAAAAGTAACGTTATTGTTAGCAGCAATTTTTACATATGTAATTTTATATATGTTGAAAAGAACTAATGTGATAATATTAGATATAGGTTATAAAATAAGCCTCCTATCAATTTTAACATACGTAACATATATACAGTAATAAAAAAGCTACTCTCTTCGGGTATATAATTTTGTTTGAAACACATTCGAATACTTCAGTCCTTGTTATTTATATTTATAATAATTCAATACATATTCCCTATATGTCTGCTTATCAGTAACCTTATGTGAAATTGAATTCCAAAGATTTAGTGTGAAATGTTACAGTGTCTAAGAGAACTCATGTGTAAAAGAATTAATTTGTATGAAAATGCCTTGTTAAATGATCATTTGTTCAATATTGAGATAAGTGATGTATGTACAATAATTTAAATATCAATCCAATATTTTTTGAAACTCATACTATGATTTTAATCTTCCTTATTTATAAAATTAAATTCATTTGTTTAATTCCTGATCGTGATTTTTAATTTGACTTTTGACGCACTGCTCAGCCGTTTTCAAGAAAAATGCGTTTCACGGTTTTCCGCGTAGCTAACACGTGAAGCGAACGTCAGATTTCACTGAACCCGTATTAGTCCAGACGCTGACAACATTTTTGTATGCATTGAGAGGTCCAAACATCGTGAGCGGTTCATTTCAAATTTAAATTCTAAACATGTGGATTATTTCGTGTACTTGCCAGTATGTACTGCATGTAATTCTCGTAATGATTGAAATGAATACTTATTATAATTTCTGAATAGTTTAACAAACACTGAAAAAAAAACATTCTCCATCGTAGATTCGAATTCCCAAACTAGGCACACTATATAAAAAAAACATCATGAAATTGAATGCATATTCTATTTGCAATTGTGCATTACATTTAACGTAACTAAATATGAGGAAACTTCATTTTTGTCTAAAGAAGAATTTTGTAACAGGTTAAATTTTATTATTAATTGTACTTACTTTAAATTTCAAAATACAGTTTACAAACAAGTTTTTGGAGTTACCATGAGCTACCCATTATCTTCTGTTATTGCTGACATCACTTTGGGTTTTACTGCAGATGTACTTATTAAAAAACTTCCTTTCACACCAGCATTTTATTATAGACATGTTGATGAAATTTTCACTTGTATACGTCATTCATTTATCAATAATATTTTAATTGTTTTTAACAGTTTGACTAAAATTAAAAGATTTAACAAAAAACAGAATTTCGTTTACTGTAGAAATTGAACATAATAAAAATTTTTGTTTAGATTTAATAATTACACAGGCCTGCAAATTGTGGCTTAGTTCTGCTAAAAAGAAGGGAAGGTAATATTGATATGTAGCTGAAGTTCAGAACGTTCAAATGAACGAACCTCAGGGGCGCAGCACTGCAAAGTAAGGAAATAAAGGTGTCACAGGGCCCCCGAGTGTTTTCGTTATTATAAGGTATAAAAACACAATAAATTGACATTTTTTATTTAACCCTTTAACGCCGAGAAGTCCTGAAATTCTATTTCAACTTCTTAAGTATATAAATTGTACAAATAATTTTTTGTTTTTTTTTCTAAACTAACGTATCTAGACGTTTCAGAGGTCGCTGTTCTCGATTATCGGGTTTAGAATATTTAAAAATAAGTCTTTTCCGTAGATTTTTAATGTTTTTTGTAAAAATATCGTTTTTTTACGACATTTTTCCTCAATGAATCCAAATTTTTTTTAAATTCTGCGATTCCACCGGCTTCTAATGCACGTAATCGGTGGACCCGATGTCAAATATGTTCTAAAAAATGTTTCTCTAAAGTCTGTAGTTTTGGAGGAAAAAAATTATTAAACATTTCTAGATAATAATAGGTGCAAAGTGAGGGCGCGGAAATATTGTATCAAGTGTTCTTTATATTTTTGTGAGACTTGCATAAGTGATTGCTCTTCGATAATCGAGAAGAGCGACCTGTGAAACGTCTAGATATGTTAGTTTAGAAAAAAATTATTTGTACAATTTATATACTTAAGAAGTTGAAGTAGAATTTCAGGACTTCTCTGCGTTAAAGGGTTAAGTACCTCTTCTATTATGCTATAACAAAATACGACCAGTATAATCCATGTTAAGCAGCAAATCCTCGCCACTTACCACTACGCATTAAAAATTAAAAAATTTTCCTAAAATTCTCATTCGAAGTCGCGCATCAAAAAATTTATTTTACGAAATATGCTGAACAAATTCTTTATACACCTAGGAACCATGTAAGACCACACCCGACTTCCGCGCAACCCCCTGGAGCTGCCATCACCCCTGTAAATCACAATTTTATGGTTTTCTCTCTTTAACAGCCGTGCACCAAAAAATATATTTTTCAAAAAATGCTTATAAAACTGTTTGTTGCGCTTGATGCAATATCTTCGAAAAGATTAGATATTTGCACGCTAGCTACGTTGGTCCAGGTCCTCCGCAAATGAGAGATGAAATAAAGAACCAGCATCAGATTTCTGTCCTTCTCTTTATTAGTAATCCAAAATTTTGAGAATACACGGTACACTGCACAATTACAGTTACAAGTTTGAACTAAAGAGCGCACGTGTCCGACGGAACACGTATCGGAAAAACGGCGGAGTGGCGCAATTTCCGAACGAAAGCGAACTATCTAATTTGCGGCGAATGAGCGGAGGCTCATTAATTTGGCGGAGAATCGAAAATAGAAAAAGAGACGTGGATCGATAGCGATTTTACAAATGTTCCGTACCGAAAATGACACGCGAGGGACATGTGATGGCAGTTTTCTCGAATCTGAAAATTCCGGAAGTCTTCTCGGTCTCTTCCAGGAAATCAGAAAAAGAGCGGAACGCCGCAGGGGCCTTAGAGATAACTAAATTCTTGGAAAACCCACCTCGAGATTCGAAGTTCTGTGCTCTCCTGCAGTCGCCGATAAGAGCGCGTCCGGTCAGTGCGGTGCGGTAGTAGAGCTCACGAATAGATGGCGCGTCGAGTATACATTCTGACTTTTCCGCTCAACTTACGCAATGAATACGCCAACACTGTTCATACCTGTAAGAACGATGTAAGACCACAAAGCTAATTTTATCGTTTTCTCCATATAACGCCCGTGCACCAAAATATTTATTTTTCAAAAAATGCTTAAGATATTTTTTATACCGCTACGGACAATCGAAGACCACAGTCGACACGCGCGAAACCCCCTGGAGTTACTACCACCCCTGTAAATTCTAATTTTATCGTTTTCTCCATATAACACCCGTGCACCAAAATATTTATTTTTCGAAAAATGCTTAAAAAATTGTTCTTACCCCAAGAAACGATGGAAGACCACATCCGACCCGCGAACAACCCCCTAGAGCTGCCCCATCCCTGTAAATCATAATATATTTTATCATTCATAAAATAATTGCACCATATTTAACATTTTTATATATTTGACAAATTGGATATTATTCAAATTATTAGGATGACAAAAATTTCGTAACCGCGGAGGCTTTGCGAATATTTGTCTACTACTCCAAAATTCAAGACACCATTTTTCATGAAACACGATTAAAAGAAGCGCAATGGTTAAGACGTTGGCGCAGTAAGCGAAAGGCCCGGGTTCTATTCCTCGCAGGGACGAATATTTTTCTTATTTATTTGCGATTGTGTTAAATGATATAAAAGTAGTATAAGAAAATTAAAATTAATTACATATAAAATTACATACAATGGCATAATACATACATAACATAGAAGTCAACTAATTTAAAATCAATATAACTATAATTCTAAAACTTTTTTGCAGTTTTTTTAATATGCTATAAAATTTCCCATTGGGAATATTTTAAATATTTTCGCCAAAATATTCACAACGAATTTAATAGCCTGGATGAAAATTTCAAGTAACTGAAATAATGCAATTATTTATGTATAGTCCATTACAATTCATGTAGTATACATTAAGTGTCATGCAACGTTCAGAAGCAAATTTGAAGCAGGTGCGTTAATGAAAATGCATACACTCATACCGACATTTTCATAAACAACATTGGGGTGTACCTTGGGGCCCCCCAGAACGTAGGCACTCCCTAGATTCAAACATTACTTTTCAAACTGTAGGAGGTAGCCGTAAATAATCATAAATCTGAACGAGAAAGGGGGTGGGGTATAAAAGTTAGTATAAAAAAGATCCTGATCCTGTCAAAGTGCCACTCTACATTGGTTTCAGCAGTCTGAATCGTCCTACCTACTCACACTTCACCACGAGGAGGTTGCAGAATGGTCTTTGAACATTGGAAAGGGAACGTTAACTAGATTATTGTCATATTCCTCATCCGATTATGGCATTGTTTTTGATATTTTGAAAAAAATGCATATGACCTTTTTTGTAGAGTATTTGATTCTCTATCTTTTTTGTTTGAAACTTTTTTCCGTCTGATTTATATTTTCGGAAATAAATGTGAAGGAATGCAAAAAAAAACGCGTTTTTTTTTCATTTTGACATTGAAGATGACTTTGTCGGCAATTTTCAGTACGAAATTCGTAATCAGCGCATCAAATTACATAAGTATACGTATTTTCGAAAATATTTCTTTAATGTACCTGCTTGAAATTTGCTTACTTACACTTTCATTAAATTTCATGCACTTTTTTTAACAGTGTAGCAGTAATAAGTACAAATAATAGGCGCTACCACTTCAACTACTATTCATATTCGGCAATACCTGACGTATGCAGTAATACATTTTTCTTGAAAACGGCTGAGCAGTGCGTCCAATGGCATGTAAATCAAAATGATATTTCCCCTTGTAAGCCAGACTATGTCAAGATGAAAAAGAGGTATTCGGCTATGGATAAATATTGCCTTTCAAATTTTCCAAACTTACGTGCGTCGAAAACTATAGAAATACCATAATATAAACATATACACGAATATACATATTCAGACATATTAAAATTAGTTGCAATGTTCTCGACCGTTTGTAATATGAATATTATCATTCTTGATATATTCGGTCTTTTCACGAGAATGAAAAATAAAAACAAACCTGTTTTTTTTTTAAACAAAGACGCTTTTTTTAAGTAAACGATTAATAAAGCAAAAAAGGATGTTTATTTATTGAAAGGAAAACTCGACGTCATGCAGTAGCCAAGAACTGGAAGAACATCCATGCAGAATTTCAGTAATCCATGCCCTAAGTTATGAGCTGGGTTCTTTCAAAATGGCGTAAATGTATCTTATGTTATATCCCCTTACTATGATAATATACTATAGTAATATTAAGAGTTATTTACACTTACTTACATTTACCGATTATATTTGTTATCACGAAATGCCACAAATGTAAGTATATTTTTCGTCTCACGTGCATGTAATACGGCCCATTACGTAACAGTTTCCGGGTCGAAATCCGCTGATTCCATATCAGTAATGGTAATGAACATTCCGCGCATGATCATACATCTGTTTCATTTTCGACCCTAGGGAGAATATTTCCGTACTTTCGACCATCCCGGCGTAATGAAATCGATCTACACGCATGCGCATCGCGATGACATCGGTACTCGAAGCCTTCCATAATGGACGCCATACGTCGAAAATTCGCTTCGAAAACCCGTCAAATCCGTGTCAATTGGTGTTTAAAAAGTAATTGTAAATAATTATAGTGCGTCAAATTTTCTAAAATTTGTTTCAATATTTTATATTTTTAATCATTACGAAATGTCTAGTTATCTTAAACCCCCCTTCCCGTCCCCATCTGCACCCCCCCCCTTCGCCCTACTAATTACAAATTATTTTCCATTTTTTGCGGTTTTACATCCAAAGCACAAAGCTTATTGTTTTAATTTTTAATTCTTCTCAAAGGATCGAATATACCAAGAATTATGATAATATTTTCATTCACACATATATGACATACAAATCAATTTAATAAAATAAATAGAACAATAATATAAAAACTACTTTGTCGAAAAATAATATAATATAAATTAGAGCATATTTTGTTCATTCCATATTAATATACATAATGAAACACGCACAGTGAATATTGATTAAAATATATTAATGTACTAAAGATATTGAATGCCCAAAATACAATGACGTTTAGCCGGAAAATGAAGCAGAAATTGTCCTTGGTAATTCAGGTGTAAAAGGTACAGAGGTTGAAATTGTGACTGCGTCAAATAAGAAAGAAGGTATTAGAAATTTACTCTCAATAGAATTAGATACTTTGCTAATTTATAGTTTTCCAGAAATTGGCAGTTCACAGCTAGAGGACATTATACGTACATAATATAGGCGGGGAAAAAATAGAATGAAAAAAGAAGAAAATCAGAATGAAAAACAAAGTGATCAAGAAAATGAAACCGCATATAGAAATGAAATGGAAAAAATTGAAAATAATAAATCACTTACCAATATATTTGCAGACGAGCTTCAAAGCATATTTTTTGAAAATTTAAAAGAAAATAGTTGTTCCCCCGAAGAGAATATCTCAGACGAACTAGCTTTAAATAAGAAATATGTAGAAGTCAATGTTTTAATAATGGAAAATAGCCCCAGATTTGACCCCACTAGTATCTTCAGTGAGATGAAATTTTCTAATACTAACCAAGAAATTACTCCATTCAATAATAGTGAAGACAAAACTGATTGGGAAATGGAAAATATCATCGAAAAGGGGAGTACGACTTGTTCTGTTGTAGATGATTGCGAATCCTGCAACATGGACAAAAATGAAGACACGGATTTTGGTAACGATTGTAAGAGTGTATCTAGTTCAAGTGACATTTCTCTTCTTAAAACTAAACGTAAAAAATAAAAAAATAAAAAAATAAAATTTGAAGATACTGCAACTGAACCTAGTTTGCCAAATCCTGCATACAAAAAAAGTGGTGCAACAAAATTTGTTTATGTAGGACGACAGTTTTTAATGAAAAGCCACGATTTCAAGAACAGAAATGAAACTGGAAGGTTTGACCATAAATCCAACAGTTTTATCGAAAATGAACAAAATGATCAAGATAATTACGTTGATTACGCACCTATTCGTTTACGAGTTTACGCGGTTGCTATAACGCGGTCGATGTCAATATAAATCTCATTACCAAAAATTTTTTTTCGAAGATTTGGACTTGACCCACTGTAAAATATTTGTCTACGCAGAAGATTCCGATAACTTCAGTGGACCTATCGTTCATATCGGAAAACCTATAATACGACAGTTGCGCAGTACTGAAAGAGAAGAAGTGACTAAAACAATACGATATATTGAACCTCAAACATATTCTGATTTAACGACGAATAACATTGATTTTAATTTAATTGAAAATGGAAATTACCCATCTATAAGAAGAGAAGAAATTTATCAGAAAGCGCGCAGCGAAGATAGATTAAAAGATAGACAATATATAACTTCATCGGAAATTTCGAATATCATTCAGCGTTGCCGAACGGAAAGTACACAATCTGATCCGTTTATTCGATCAACTGGAGTTCCTTTCAGAGTCCAGATGTATTCGCGCAAGCAATTAGGCGTAATAGAATCTCATACGGATGTGGTTAACTTGGATGCCACTGGTAGTTGGATCCGATCACCTGATAATCCGTCTACTGATAGAACAAAATATTACGCTGAAGATCAAATATCGCTGTTAGTGAATATGTAAATATTACTAGTGAGTATAGAGAAAAAGCTTGTAACAGAATCGAAATTAAGATAGTTATGAAAGTACAAGAACTGCAAGAAGAAAACCCAGGATCCAAAAATTTTCATCGTAACTCTACATTTTTAAATGATCCTTCCTCAACAAAAAGGGGTAAAAAACGATCGCGTTCTCCAACATCATCCAAATCCCAAGAAATTAGATTACAGAAGTCAAATAAAAATTATAACATCACATTTGCTGAAAATACTGATATACACTCGAAAGTTGAAGATATTTCTAATAATTCAAATGTGATGAATGATAAATGCGTTGATATATGTAATACAACAAATATAAAAAAAATAGGAAAGTTGAAGAAATAAAAAATGAGAAAATAGGATCACGTAACGATTTAAAAAATTATGAACTTCCAGTTCATTCTTTGTCAACTGAAAATTGGGGCAAAAAACGGAAACGTTCTTCAACCCATTCCTACTTTCAAGGAATTGGATTCAATAAATTAAAGACAGATGTTGACCTAACATTTTCTGAAAGTCATAACAAGTCAGTACCAGCCAACGATTTGTATGTGTCAGATGATTTCAATGCAAATATAAATAATGTTTTACAAAATGATTCATGTTATCCAGTTGCAGAATATATGACAAACTTATCAAGTGGCAGTTCTAGTAATGATTTTGCCATGAAAAATTCTCTATTTTTTTATCCAGACTATTACATGAAAGAGATTAAATTAAATGGTAAACCGTTGTATTATTTCATGGCAAAGTATGTATGTGACAAAGACACACCCATCATTAATAATTCTTGCATAATATTACCGAATTGTGATTATGCCACTTTAAATGGACGTCGTTGGGTAGTTAATACAATTATAGATTCTTATGCAGTTTATAATATTGCAAAATCAATTTGGAAAAATGTCTCGTATATACCAACCTATCTGTCGATCGCACTACTTGGACAAAATTATAATGTGAAAAAAGGAATTAATTGGGTTTCTCGATTTGAATTTATCGATTGAAAGAAAATTTTACGGGTATAGTTTTCATACCATATCTTTATAAGAGACATTGGTATTTGATGGTACTGAACATTGAGATGAAAACAATTTTGCACATTGATCCACTTTGTAGAATTTCACCAGATAGATATCGAGCATTAAAAGCCTTTAGGGACTGTACAAATCATTGCAAAAATGTGTCTGAATTTTCTAGTAATATTGGTACTATCGACTGGATTGATATCGAAAACAGCGGAGAGAGGCCATTCTAATTAGACGGATATAATTGTATGAAACTTGTTCGACACGAAGGGGGGCATCCAGTAATAATGAAATTGACCCCTCCCCCACCTCCTGGGGTGGGGTGGGGGAAAAGCAATAAAACTTAAATAGGAAGCTCCATTTTTGATTGCAGATTTGGATTCTCTGGAAAAAAGTACACCAACTTGACCTAGGAGCTATTACATTGTTGTTCACAGGTGACGCTGTAGTCGAAAAAAAGCGAAAATAAAAAATCCCTAAAATTCGACGTCTCCAGAATTCACATCACATCTGATAAATAATAGTAGACGTATTTTATTTTAAAAATACTATTCAATGCCACCACTATGAAATGTTCGATTTTCTTTGACTTTATATTATTGTTGTAATGTGTTTTCTAGCCGCTACAATGGAAATTATCTGAAAAATAATCATGGATTTGGTTGTGTGTCAAAAATAGTATATTATGCTTTAAGGGAGGAAAGAGCGTGATCCCCGAGTGGAAGGTTTGCTGCGCGAGCGAAGCGAGGGTAGCCCTCTCACGAGGTGCCCGCGCATTCCTCTCGTGAAGCATACACTAGTTTTTTCCTGGCCGCATCCATTACTCCCGCGGGTAGCACATTTGGTCCCATGCGAGTAATGAGAACAAAGTGTGCATGCGCACGGGCACTCAGAAGGAATTGACAACTTTCGCCTCGCATAGCGGATATGGAATACGGTCATTCTAACAAAGCCGGGAAAAAATACACTTAGCGTTACCCAGGAACAACGACGTGGACGTAGTATTTTTCTGTTCCCTTTGGGGTGCTTGTTTTACGTGAGTCCCCTTGCCTGTCACTGTTCACTTACTTGAGTAAGTGTTCGAAATGTTGACCTTCCACTTCAATGCATTTATTTATTCTTTCTTCCAATGACCTTATACAGGATAGTATCATATCTGCAGAAATTTCTGCGCAAGCAGTTCTAATGCGTTCCACCATGTTTTCACGAGTCGTTGGTACTTGTCCATAAACATTACCTTTTAGGTAACCCCATAGGAAGAAATCCGATATATAGGATGTTAAATCAGGTGACCTCGCCGGCCAATTAATGGGGCCACCTCTACCAATCCACCGACCATTGGAATCACGGTCTGGTACTTCCCCTGCTACTCTTGAAAAATGTGCTGGGCAACCATTTTACTTTCTTTGATCTGAAACGAATTCTGGTGATATTCTCAATTTGTAACGATATTTTACACATTTTCATTCTTATCATCGAACCAAAACGCAAAAACTCGTCGATCAAGTTGGTGCACTTTTTTCCGAGGAATCCGAATCTACAATAAAACATGGGGGGTTCCTATTTAAGTGTTATTGTTTTTCTCCCACCCCACCCCAGGGGGTAGGGGAGGGGGTCAATTTCATTATCACTGATGCCTCCCTTCGTGTCCAACAACTTTCATCCCATCTTTTTTGATTCAGTGCATAGTTCTCGAGATATTTCTAAGTCTTCAGATAAATCGGCCACCCTGTATATTCCTCAAATTTTAACGATGTCAGGCATACTCGTATGCTAAACATAAAAGAAGTACATTATTGATTATCGAGTTGCGCTCGAGCCGTCGGACGGAACGGACGTAATTAATACGACATCGCAAATGAACTGCAATATTGTTCATTCGCACGCGATATAAGTGTATATAGCACCAACAACTAAATTCCGAAACGCGAGTGAAAAAGATTAAGTTACTTAAATTATTAAATGTAAAAGTGAACAGTGATAAAAAACAGACAAAAAATAATAATATTCCCAAATAAGCATTGCATTCGGTGTAGGGAATCCGCGGCCGCGAGGGCCTGCGGAAGAAGAACCGTAGCGATGCAACATTCCGGCGAATCTGATCTGCTGACTCAGTCGTCGGGTCATTCAACGATGATATCTTCACCGGCATCGAAATGCGACACCTGAAGGCCAATGGAAAATTGCAGAAAATAAAAAAAAAAACTTGAAAGATCTAGTCTTGATGATATTAATAAAGGCCGCAATGCAAAACAAATGAAAATAATTAATTATTGACTAGTCACACCACCAACCACTATAGCAAACAGATTTGCGTCATTGGAAAATGTGGAAACCGAAGATACCGAACACATTGAAAGCATTGCAAAAACGGTTAAAGCCCCGCCTATATTTATCTCGGGTGTCGGAAATATCAGTCCATTAATAGATCTGCTTAATATAATAGCGAAAGATAATTACTACATTAAAGGACTGAATCAAGAACAGGTTAGAGTCCAAGCTAAAACTATTGCAACCTACGATGTAATAATTGCTTCACTAAAAGAAAAGAATACAGAATACCACACCTACAAAAAAAAAAAAACAAGAAAAACCGTTGAAAGTTGTACTCTGTTATATGCATCATTCTACAGAAATAGAAAGCATTAAAAATGAAATAGAAAGCCATGGACATAAAGTTCGCAATATAATGAACATGCGACAGAAAACAACAAAAAATCCTCTGTCCCTGTTTGCTGTGGAGCTAGTACCAGCAGACAATAATAAAAGTATGTATACAATTTAATTTTTACATAATATGAAAATCAAGTTTGAAGCACCGCATGATCGTCTCGAAATACCACAATGCTCTAACTGTCAGAGATACGGACATACCAAGAACTTCTGCTCTCGTGCACCGTGATGTGTCAAGTGTACTGGCAGCCACAAAACATCAGACTATTTACGTCAAGAAAAGTCTGATCAAGTTAAATGCGTACTATGCGAAGGAAATCATCCTGCTAATTACAAGGGATGCATCATCTATAAACAATTGCGAAAAGCCCAATTTCCAACTTTGAGAAATAAACAGACAACAACGAACCAAAATTTTGCGACAAATATCGCACAAACCTCGCTGCCCGTTCCACGGCCTAGGTCGGACGAACCCATTCATCCAGGTTCTACTTATGCCCAGGTAACAGCCAACCAAAAGACTCAAGATCACTCAACAAACAATGTCACACCTAACCAACCCTACCATATCCAACAATCTAACGACCTTCACGAACTGAAGTCAATGATGAAAGACCTAATGGAACAGATGAGTACTATGTTAAATCTACTCACTTCAATAGTCTCTAAAATGTCGCAATGTTGACTCTTCAAGTAGCAACCTGGAATGCCAATGGCTTATCCAAACATAGAAATGAACACAAGCTTTTTTGAGAGACCAAAATATTGATATAATGCTAATATCCGAAACTCATTTCACCAAGAAAAATTACATTAAATTCAATAGATATGCTGTTTATCATACCATGCATCCTGACGATACAGCTCATGGATGGTCTGCAATTATCATTAAAAATAACATAAAACATCACGTTACTAATGAATACCAAACGGAACAAATCCAAGCCACAAATATAGTGGTGGACGAGTGGAATTGAAAGCTTATCATCTTTGCTGTATACAGCCCCCCCCCCCCACAGCATGCTACAAAACAGGACGAGTTCGAAAAGTACCTAAAAAAGCTGGGAAATCGCTTTATTACAGGAGGTGACTTTAATGCCAAGCATCCATAATGGGGCTCTCGGTTAACATCTCCTAGGGGTAGAGAACTTTATAAAGCCAAGAAGCATTTAAATCTAGAATCAGTGTCAACGGGCGAACCAGCGTACTGGTCCACAGACAGAAGAAAAATACCAGATGTCATTGACTTCTATATTACGAAATGCATAAATAAAAAATAGTTAAAAGTAAAAGCATGCCTTGATCTATCTTCAGATCACTCGCCTGTATTACTTACATTAAGTAGTATAATTGTCGAAAAAGAACAACCGTGCGTATTGTGTAGCAAAAAGACCGATTGGGCATATTATAAAACTCAAGTGGAAGAAACGCTAAACATATCTCTACCGTTCAAAACAGAAAATGACATCACTGATGCGGTAGAGCATTTCAACCAGTGTATCCAACAAGTAGCTTGGAATGCAACTCCAGCCAACTCAACAATGAGAAATGCTCATATAACTTTGGCACTAGTAAGACAAAAAATAGCAGAAAACGACAAATAAGAAAACAGTGGCAAATAACTAGATCCCCAGAGCTGAAAAGTAAGTTGAACAAGGCTATTAAAAATCTGCATAGATTGCAAAAAACGGAAGCAAACCATATACAGGTCTATCTACGAACTCTTGGACCACCTCAGGGATCTGATTATTCACTTTAGAAAGCAACCAAGGGATTAAAACAACCTCAAACCTCAATACCACCTCTACGTTTACCCGATGGCAAATGAGCAAGAAGCGCGCAGGAAAAAGCTGAAATATTTGCACAACACCTGACAGAGGTATTCACTCCACACCCCAGTCAAACGCAATCCAAAGAATATGAAATATGCCGAAAACTTAACGAAACCTATGAGCTGGAACCTCCACTAAGAAAGTTTAAAATAAGCGAAGTAATTAAAACTATTCAACATGATTTAAGTCACAAAAAAACACCAGAATACGACTTAATCAATGGCCAAATACTACAAAATCTTCCAAACAAAGGCTGAAAATTTTTAACCCAGCTTTTTAATGCAGTATTGAGAACCAGCTTCTTTCCACTGTAGTGGAAAGTAGTACAGATTATTCTAATCCTGAAACCGGGAAAAAACCCTGAAGATGTCAAGTCGTATCGACCAATTAGCTTATTACCAATTCTTTCAGAAGCTTTTAAAAATTGTTATTTCTGAGGCTAAAACCAATCATTGAAAAGAAGGAGTTGATCCCCAATCATCAATTCGGCTTCCATAACAAACACTCTACTATCGAACAACCGCATCGAGTTTACAACAAGATATTATCAAGCTTAGAAGAAAAAAAGTACTGTTCGGGTGTCTTTCTGGACATAACTCAAGCTTTTGAAAAAGTCTGGCACACTGGCCTACTGTAGAAAATAAATTCAAACTTCCCTCTAGGCTATTATACCCTTCTAAAATCTTATCTCCAAGACAGGCACTTCTTCGTGAAATATCAAGGTATATTTACGGAATTACACAAAATACAAGCCGGTGTGCCTCAAGGTAGCGTACTAGGGCCGATCCTCTACCTTCTCTATACCGCCGACCTGCCTACGAAAATCGCAGTAACAACAGCAATATTCGCAGATGACACTGCAGTATTAGCTTCACACGAAAATCCAATTCTGGCGACTCAAATGGTGCAAAACAATCTTGATGACATTCAAAAGTGGCTAAATATTTGGAGATTAAAAGCAATGAAACGAAATCAGTCCATGTGACTTTTACTATCCGAAGAGTGACTTGTCCTGAAGTATCACTTAACGGCCAACAGATTCCGCAATCTGAAGTAGCTAAATACTTAGGCATGCACTTCGATCGCCGACTGTCGTGGAAAACACATATATTTGCCAAAAGGAAACAGCTTGGACTCAAATTAGGAAAACTATTTTGGCTTTTAAATCGAGAATCACAACTACCGCTTGGGAGTAAGCTCCTGTTGTACAAGGCTATTTTAAAACCAGTATGGACATATGGAATACAGCTGTGGGGAACGGCAACTAATTCTAATATAGAGATACTTCAACGTTTCCAGTCAAAAGTATTGAGAATGATAGTTGATGCACCATGGTTTGTAACTAATAATGCCATACATCGCGACCTACAAGTGCTGAGTGTCAAAGAGGAAATCCAGGAGTATAGCAAAAATTACCGCGAGAGACTAAAGAAGCACCCAAACATTCTTACAGTCAACATAATGAAACTACGACTAATGAGGAGACTCGAGACAAAAATTCCATTCGATCTTACGCACTAGAATAGACAGATCCTTCTGGTTTATATTAAACTTTTACTCCCAATGACATAATACTTCGAAACTTTATTTAAATTGATATTATAAGTGTTAGTTTAATATAATAATTAAGAATATTTTTATAAGGGGGCATCACTAGATGGGTACCTTCCATGATTAGTTTCTACAACAAAAATAGTGCTGAATGTGAACAAGTCAGATTGTAATAAAATTGGGATGTTAAAAAAAAATTGATTATCAAGATGGAAACTTTGCTGAAAATGTGTGTAAGGCGAAATTAGTTTAATATAGAAAATTCGACGAAGACGTTCCTTTATTTTTGACCGGATCAAAAATATTTTACAAAATAAAAATAAAAAACCCAGAAAGAATCATTTGGAAAATTACAAGAACATCTTCATCGAAGGGTTTTCGGCCAATATGTGTGTAATTTATATACGAAAATGCAAAATTACGAAAAGAAGTTCACCATAATTGTTCTAAGAAATTAATTTTATAAAGGTAAATAGCATGCTTGATATATTCTGTACTATCTTTAATTAAATACATAAATTACATAACATAAAATTAAATTTCCGTAAACTTGTGATAAAGTTATATCATGGTAAAATTCAATATCACATGCATATTGAATTTTGGACATATACGGCTAATAGCATAATTTACTGTATACTAGAAAAATATTAATAATTTACCTCGTTCATAAGGAAGTCGCGTTCACCTGGAATGCCTCCTCCAATGTCGATAGTTTTAACATTTCCGCAACCTAGTAATTTGGCAATGTCAATCAGTTGTCTACAAATGCGAATACCACGACTTATAGCTTTTACTTCACCACATGGACTGCCAACATGAAAACTAAAACCAAATAATGTCAATCCTAACTCCTTAATTATGTGAATCAATTGTACTGTTGCTATGTCGGGATCACATCCATACTTTAAACCAAGATAGGCCACTGAAACCGCTGCATCACATCGAATCCGTAACATAATCCTGCTTACAAAAATAGGTGGAAATTAATTTTTACAAAATATTCAACTTGTTTGCAAATACTTTAAAAGTATTACTATACGATATTTTCAATACTACATATTAAGAACTTTTTAAAAGGTTTATTTGGATTTCTTGTACAACTTTAGAATATATAAGCATCTCTGTAGATTCCCATGCCCTCCCAGCTTTAAGTAGATGCCTGCCAGGGAACCAATCTCGGCGATACTGCTGATCAGTACTGGATCGATTTCAACATTTTTTTCATTCGAGATTTCAACTATAGTAACAGCGTTCCGAGACTTTCCGAGTGAACTTCACTATTTATTAAGACAAATTAGAATTTTTTCGGATTTTAGGAGTGAATCCCTAGTACGGAAGTGAAGTTCACTAGAATTAAGTTAAAAGTGAATAAGGGTTAGAATTTAATTTTTATTAGGAATAGATAATAGTATTACGAGTGAAGTTTCATTATTAGGGTGACCTTCACTTTTCAGTGAGATCTTGAAGACTATTTTGTACTTCGATAGATAATTGAGCAAATTGTTGTGACATAGAGAGGTTGTGTGCATCTTGCTTCGCAACAGATTCAGTGAAGATTTTATTTAAATTATTTATAGCTTCAAGAAGTGTTGAGAACTCTGACTGCATTTGATCGCCTTTTACGGACGAAGTTGATGAAGCTCTTGATAGAGGTAATAAAGGAGAGTCAGGATTCGCATGTTTTAAACAGTCATTGCAAACTACAATTAGTTTGCTGTTCTTATTAAGTATCTATGAGAACTTAGTGCATTTATGATTTAAGTTTGTTTTACATTGGTCCCATACAGCTGCCGTGGTCTTGATTTCTTACGCACAAAACGACGCAGTGCACGGTGAGTGAAGGAGAGAAGCTAGTTGTCGGCTCGGTATACTTCCCATGAGATGGGGAGGAGAACCCATTATCGGAGATAAAGAAACTGGTGGATTTCTGTGAGGTAAAAGGATTCCCGCTACTTCTTGGCTGCGATGCGTACACGCACCATGTATGCACCACATAAAAGTTAATTTGGTTATAAAGCGCGTTCCGTGTTTTGCCGGCAGCGGCTTGACACTGCACCCTGATATCCTCAGTACTGTGAGTATCTTGAATCGTTTAACGAACAGGCATTCGCTGGTAGCAGACCAACCAAACGATCGGGTCCGTGAGGTCGTCAATTCTCAAAGCTTGCTAAGAAAAGCAGATTCTTTCAAAAACATTGTTCCTCTTCGCGTTCAGGCGCTTCGACTCTTCGTTGAGGATAAAGATACTTGGTCCACCCTCTTCCACAAGTCCCCTGCGGGGAACTTGCACCATGCAGTGTGGAGTAGCTCTGATGCTAACCAAAAGAGCGACGATCTTTTAGAATATTTAGTAACTAGGGGAGAGTCGGGTAGCTCCGGCCGGCGGGTACCCCCGGACACTACCTATTGTAAAGTATCTAAATTGATTACACGAATACTGCTTCACTTATCTTTTCAACCATTGCCTGAAACGGTAAATTTCAAAATATGAAGACATTCCGCTCTTATTTTAGTAGATTAATTTGTATTTCGATTTTACAAAGCGAACAAATGAAATCTCTTTCGGTATTTCAGTCGTTTCTAATTGAAAATATTTAAAACCCGGTACTAAATATTTATAAAGTGTTTGGATACGTCGATTCTACGTCTCATGAGCTGCAATTTCCATTTTTTATATTTTAAATATTTGACTATTAATATTGTATTTTCTTCTCGATTACCACAGATATCGGGTAGCCCCGGCCACTAACAGGTCGGGTACCCCCGGCCAATTAAAATCGTGTAATATTTGAACTAATTCGAATACATTTTCATTATTCTGATAATAATTCAATTGTTTGAAATTAATGCTGACCTTTTGGTCACATTTGTCCTATATTCGGACTTGTTTATGACATAACCTACGTTTATACTACTTACGCAGATTTCGTTAACGATAATTTCACGGACCTTAGTTTCCAAAAGTGTGCACATTGTTATTGGTGGTAAGTATTTGTTTTTATATTGTATAATTTATAGATTTCGGACGATTGTTATTAAAAAAAAATGTTGCATAAAAAAGGTACAAGAACACGAATAATTAATAAATAATACCAATCTTATTTATTGTTTATGATCATAATCATGATATAAAAATAACACAGGTTTACAAAAAAAAAAGTTTATGCAGGCATAACCGAACCCACATATCCTTATGTTTCCGAGGTCGCTGAATCTGAATCCGAGGTCGGTTGACCTTTATCAGGTCTGGTTCAAGGTCATTTGAAGGTCAAATTTAGTAGAAACTGCGAAAAAATCTGAAAAAATTTGTATATAGGTTTCTGGGGATGCTCAATCCGAATCCGAGGTCGGTTGACCTTTATCAGGTCGGGTTCAAGATCATTTGATATAAATATTGAAGTAGATAAAATCACCAAAAATGGATATAATTTCGTAATATTTTTCATATGAAAGGGCTCATGAATTTTATTCAAGTATTTTCATATTTAGTTTCTTAAAACTTATGTTTTATGCTTAATTTTATGCATGCGGTTATTTTAACACTTGATTGTAACATCATTTAGCCATTTTTCGACATAAAAAAATGATTCCGATTCTGACCACGTGGAGGTAGTGTTTATCCAGAATCTTTTTTTTAACTATATATTTTTTTTTTGTTTTTTTGCCTTTTTATTTTTTTTTGTCATGTTTTTGTTTCTTTGAAATCTGCAATTTTAGAGTTAATGGATTAAAATGAGTCCCCTTGCCTCTCACTGGAGCTTGCAACCACTCTCTAATTCGTGGGCGCTGTTTTAAAGGGTTTGCATCTTTTTTCAAAAGATCTTCTCATCGTCCTTCTTTTGTGGTTGCCTGAAGTATCCCTTTTTAGATTCCAGCAGTAATCTGCCATCACACTGACGTCCCAAAAACCGTGGTAACGTCTTTCTATTTCTCTCATATCTTGGTGACATCTTTCACCTTGTTCCTCGCTGCAATCTCCCAGGTTTTCTGGAAAACTGTCCAAATGGGAGTCTAAAAAATGAAGCTTCAGGCTCATCAAATATCCAATGTGTGTGAGAAATTTCTTGGAAATAACAAAGAATAAAATTATAAAAAAATAGTGAGTGACCTCGTCGTAAATTACCACGCCATTGGATGTTCGATGAACCTGAAGCTTCAGTGTTTAGACTCCCATTTGGTGAAAGATGTCACCAAGATATGAGAGAAATGGAAAGACGTTACCGAGGTTTTTGGGACGTCAATATGATGGCAGATTAATAACGCTAAAATTGCATATTTTGAAGAAACAAAAACACGACAAAAAAAAATAAAAAGACAAACACCAAAAAAAATATATAGTTAAAAAAAAAAAGATTCTGGATAAACATCTACCTCCACGTGGTCAGAATCGGAAACAGTTTTTTTTATGTCGAAAAATGGCTAAATGACGTTACAATCAAGTGTTAAAATAACCTCATGGATAAAATTAAGCATAAAACACAAGTTTTAAGAAACTAAATATGTAAATACTTGGATAAAATTCATTAACCCTTTCATATGAAAAATATTCCCATAATAATGTGTGCGCATAAAATTACTTAGGTACATGTAAGAAATAAATATTTTCCTCAAATTCGTATTCAGTGACCTCAAAAACCTCAGTAACAAATTCTTCTAATTAATTTGGCGGCATTATATTAGTTTGACCTTGGAATCACCTTCAACCTGACACGATAGACCCCAGCAGAACTCGGATTCGGATTCAGATTCCCCAGAAACCTATATACAAATTTTTTCAGATTTTGTTTCTACTAAATTTGACCTTCAAATGACCTTGAACCCGACCTGATGAAGGTCAATCGACCGCGGATTCGGATCCAGCGACCTCGGAAACATAAGGATAAATGGGTTTGGTTGTGCCTGCATAAACTTTTTTTTTGTAAACCTGTGTAATTTGTGTTAAATTTTTATAATTTATGCTAATTGTGTGTCATTTTTCTGTGTGGCCGGGGCTACCCGACACAAGTTCGAAAGTAAGCAAAATCATTATATAAATCAATTGGCTATACGGACAAAAAAATCGATTTTTGCAAGTAAATTTGTTTGAGGTACAAAGAATATTTCTATCTTTTGATAACTTTTTTGCATGCATTATTTTTCAAGTTATTGCATAAAATGTTTAGGTGGCCGGGGCTACTCTACTCTCCCCTATAAATATTGATATTCTCAATACAGATTGACACTTACGTTTCGAGACTCAAGAAGGGAAGAGGTGATTGATTTTACTCTGTGCTCAAAAGATCTAAGAAATAGGGTAATAAAATGTAGAGCCTCCGACGAAGTCTCTATCAGATCAAGAGCAGATATGGTTCGAAATGGAAAGTCGGAAAATAGGCGAAACGGATTAGAAATCCAAAGCGCATGTACTCGTCGGGCTTCGCGAGACAAATAAATGGAAACTTCGGAATTTTTCCAAACACTTCCGCGATATCATGGCACTAGAAGAATGTGCGGAGAAGCTGAGGGAGGCCCTAATCAGAGCCTATCACAATAACTGCAGATCCATCATGGTGAATCCTGGGAGTTCTAGTAAATGGTGGTCCAATGAACTGGGGAACCTTTAATAAAAAAATAAAATATTTCAAGAAGATAGCCAGGAGACTGAGGACAAAACACTCCTGGAATAAATTCAGGAAGTCATGGGATGACTACAGAACGGCAGTAAGGGAGACTCAGCATACCGGCTGGGTCGCTTTCGGCGAGAATGTGATTACAACTAGGGAAGCAGCCAGATTGGAGAGGCTACTTTCCAAGAATCCGGATGCAATAATGTGAAGAGTGAGACTACTATGAGAAGGTTCGCGGTATCGGACGAGGAGGCGCTGGCCTGTCTCATGAAGGCATACTTCCCTGGCTTTACGGAGCTGGGGTGGGGATAGCACTGAGTTTGCTGGTGGGAGGGAAATAGATCCTTCGCGATACTCGGAAGAACTGGTCGGCAGTTCGGTCATCCCAGACAAAATGAGGTGGACTATGCGCTCGTTTAGTCCCTGCAAGTCTCCCGGGCCAGACGGCGTGTTCCAGGCTCTTCTCTAAAGGGCGGTCAATTCGATTGTCGAGGCCATAGTGGTCGACGTATAAGGGCGAGTCTGGTGGTGGCATACATCCCCTCACCCGGCAGGGGGTTTGTGGAAGAGGGTGCACCGAGTATCTCCGCCCACAAGAAAAAGGGTGGGGTCGAAGCGGCCGATCTCGAAGAGAAGCAATGCTTTTGCAAGAATGCGCTTCCCTTAGCAAGCTTCGGGAATTAACGACCCCATGAACACGATCATTTGGTTGGTCCCTTACCATCGAATGCCTGTTCTTTAAACGACTCGAGACACTGATTCATCAGTACGGTGAGTATCTCCAGGGTGCGGTGTCAAGCTCCTACCGGCAGGTTCCACATGGGGGAGCATTCCGACGTACTGTGTCCGTCCGGTAATAACCACAATCAGGGTTGGCCTCTGACAGGTCGTAGTATCGCTACAATGGTTTTTCTGAACTAACAGAAAATACAATACAGGCTAATTTTATTTATAAACGTTGGCAATGGCCGGTTGTGCCACCCGACGGTGTTGGTATGTACCCTCAAATCAGTACCCGCCCCGAGCAAGACATGGGGTGCCAGCAAGCGCAAGCTATGGGCACCTCAATATACTAAGTTAAAGATACACCTTTTCGAAGAATTTTTGCCCTATCTTCCACACATCCTTTGTACTGAAGTATCAACATGCATACACAGCTGGATTTTCTACGGAAAGGGCATTACACAGGGCAGTCACACTGTACGAACATTATAAATACGACATTACATATTCGAACAATTGGAATGTAAAGGAGTCGTAATAGGTGCATGTTTAAACAACAAGGGGGTCTTTAAACACACTTTGATGAACGTAATGGTGGACACTCTCATGCCTGGAATGTTAAAAACGCTCTCCGACAGGAGGACTATGGTGACGAAGGGAGATCCTCTAACGGCCTAGGGCGAGGGGGGGGGGGGGTTTCCCCACTCCCGTGAAGCCTGGTGGTAAACGAGTTGTTACTACTTTTACAGACTAGCGAAACTAGGAACAACAAACAAATTTACAAGACCACAACCTATGTTTGCAATTCCTCCCGAAAGGACTTCGCAGGAAGTGAGTAACTGGATAAGGAGGAAACATAAAAAAGGCCTAAGGCTTCCGGATGCAGGCAAGCCAAGGCACTCGTAGGACTTCACATCAAGTCCAAAAGAGTAAAGGAGAATAAGGCTCGGGAAATCGGGTGTTCGTACTTTTATTGGGATTTTCACGGTCCACAGGGGTTTACAATAGCATCGCTATAACATTGTCTTACAAATAAACCCTCTGTGTCGACTTAGTAACGCGATAATGGAAACGGCCGCACACATCTTGTGTGAATGTGAAGTTGTTGGGGGTAAAACGGCTCGGGCTTGCTGAGGACCCGTCGATGCAGCGTAAAGTAGAAAAGCAGGAGTAAATAACAACATGCCTGTTTGCATTAGGCAAAGCCATGACAATTTCTTAGAAGTTGTAAACGGCTAAAAGAAATGAGCTCCTAGAGAGTATTAGTGATGGAAGTGGATTTCTGGCATCTTTACATCGGGAAGAGATTTTAGCGACGAAGGGGTTAATTTTAGCTACCCTTAATTCAACTTTGAAGACGAAATTGTCGATACGTCGGTAGATGAATGGCTATTTGGTAAAGATTTGCAAGAATCCATGAAAGCGGCAAAACCATTGGAACATGTATCGAAGAGCCTAAAACCACCACCAAAATACTTCAGCCAAAGGACGTCCAAGAACTTGAAAGACGCGGCGGGTCAAACTGCATACAGGAATCAGCTAACGACCCATAGTGCATCGAAACAATGTATAAACCGGGACATAGGATAAAAATAAGAAATACGTAAAATGAAGTAGATTTCGTGTTAATCGATTGTTTATTAGGTAATGTATTGATATTTTAATTAATATTGACGTGTATTAATTTCTTGTCAACGCTCAAACCTCCTGTCGAATAAATAACTGGGAAATTACGCGAGAACAGATCAACATTTGACGATGTATGTAATTCCATTAAATATTGTATATTTATATGGGTCATTTATATTTCATCAGTAGATGTATTTATGATGAACATTGTGCTGTAATAGCTTTTAAACAAATACTTTCCATAGCTGCACGTTAATGATTAACACGAGAAAACACAAAAATAAAGATTCAAATATGTTTTTCAAAAATCCCCCCAAAACCCCCTAAACCCCCAAGATTGTACACATGAAAATGGCTGTTTGGTAAACATGTAAAAGAGTTCATAAAAGCGGAAAAATTATTGAAATATGCTGTTTTTGCAACTACCTTCATTCTTTGTCGACATCCAGCTAATAACTCATAGAAAATTCGTGCATTGCAAATCACCCCTTTCTGAGAACATCGTTTTTTTATATTATTATTTTATTCGCCCGGTTCCATATTTTTCGCCATCTTTCAACCTTTGCGACATACATTTGTCAGGTGAACGGTTATCAGGAAAATTATTATAGTAATGTTTTCGAGATCGCTGAATACGAATTTGAAGTCAGTTTTCAAAAAATCAAAATGGTGACTTCAATATGTTGAACAGCTTTTTTTAATTTCGCTTAAAACTTGTTACTCGTAGGTTTTTACGGTCGCTGATTACGAATTAGTAGTCAGTTTTCGAAGAAAGTTATGCGTCAAAGCGGAATTGTCGACAAAATGTTACAGTCTACAGTACAAGGCATGCATCAATATCGATAGCAAAGCGAGAAGGCGTCAACATTGACCAAATAAGAAAAATTGTTGTCTCCCGAGTGACACTGATAGGTAACTGGGGTGTATTTAAATGCGTTTACACAAAATTGACACCTACTCCAATAGTGGAATTAAGTAGCAACAAATAGTGCTTCGCACCACAATAAGTGCAAATGCATTTGCTTTTACATTTACCGATTTCATGCTGCGTTGCGAGACAGTTGGTGCATACATTATGCTTGCCAGCTATCTCCCAGCGCTCTACGATGGTTTTATTTTTAAATGCAGAATATATAAGGGTCATTCCATACGAAAAGGCAAATGGCTGACTCCACTCGTAGTTTGAATCAATTCCAATGCTACAGGGCTCAAATTGTAGAATTTTTTATACAGAATCGAATCCCGTCTGGTACTTTTTAAAATTTTCAAAATGGCGGCCATCACAGTGCCATATGTAACATTACATGACGATTTGTGTTGTTTAAACTTACAATAAATTTACTGTTTATGATTAAAATTGCTCAAGACATATTCTTCTTATGTTTCTGAGGTCGCAAAACATGACTATGTGGTCGAAATAAAAAAAATTGAAAATGGCGAATCCAAAATGGCGGTCACATTTTGAAAACTAGACTGGATTCATCTGAATCTTCATATGTGGACGATTTTCGGGTCGCCGTAGTGAGATTTGTGAACAAAATTAAAAAATTCAAAATGGCGAATCCAAAATGGCGAATCCAAAATGGCGGCCAACTTTTAAAAAAATTGACTGTATTTTGCTAAATCTTGATATTTAGGGATTTTTGGGGTCGCTGAACTGAAATTTGTGATCGGCCTTTACAGTACCGGGTCGTGGACTGTTTCAATTCACGCGTATGCCGTATGGGCTATCCATCGCCCCCGCGACCTTACAGCGTCTACTCGACAGTTTGATAGATGCCACAATGAAGCCACATGCGTTCGCGTATTTGGACGACATTGTGATCGTCACAAAAACTTTCGAAGGATATCTGAAATGGCTCGAATACGTGCTTAAGATCATAACGGAGGCAGGACTCACAATAAATCGGGAAAAATGCAGTTTTTGCTGCCCGGAAGTAATTTATCTCGAGTTTCGCGTTAATTGCGATGGGCTACAGGTCCCCTGGAGAAATGGGAGAACCGAATGACACGATTGACCGCACTGCAGGATCTAGTTTCGCGACATTTATCCGAAGCTTCGGATACATAGGCTATCTAATATAATCGCGGTAAACGGAAAGTGACGTATCAGGTCGGAAATCGTGTCTGGCGTCAACAACGCGTACTCTCGTCCGCTTCAAACTTTTCGGCTGGTTTTGCGAGTGCCTACGAAGGGCCATACGTTATTTCTAGAGTATTGTTACCAGTCGTCTATAAGGTGAGGGACGAGGAGGAGCGCGAAGTCGGCAAGGCACACGTGAAGGATCTAAACCTGTAAGTGAAAGTACTAACTACTATCATTTGGTTTCGAACCTTACCCCTCCCGTTCCTGCTTCTCCTGGGAATGAAAGATCGAGTCAGCAGTAGCCTGGGGCCCCAGGTATGTTTGGGCCGACCCTGGTGGATTCCATCGATGGCTATCGTTCGCTCGTGGGTCAAAGCCAGCGATGGAGATGAGAGGGAACTTCCTCCTTGGCGCCTTCGGAATCCGCCGCTTCGTCGTTCTAGATCTTCGCTGCTCCTTCCCTGCGGCCAACTGTGGTACCGTCCCGCTACGCGGTTTAATCGTTGGCGCGCGGCGGTTGGAATTCGGGTTGGGTTAGTTCCACATAATGGTGGCATACAGTGGTCACCGTTAGCGCACGTGTTATTATTTACAGTTTTCTTCTCTCCCTGCCTTCTTTCCTTACACATTTTTTCATCGATATACGATCGTCGCGTTACAAGTTGATGATAAAGTGGTCTAAAAGTCCAATTCACTGTTCACATTTCTTGCATTGCACTCCCACATTTTTTGCGAATTCATATTTTACATCATTTAGATGGACTTCTATTTGAATAGCAAGCTTTGTATATTACAACACCAAAAAGAGATTGAAGTGTTGATGTGAGTCCAAATATACTCATCATTTTTTACTTTCGAAGTATTCATCAATTTTCTTATCAATATCGTCAAAAAAAAACGAGTAAAATTTGTCCATGTTCTCGGCATTCACACGTTTATAATACTGTATTATAATTAAAACATAACAATACAGAATACGAGTGTCAAAGACAAATACAACTAATGAAGGACAACAAAATTATGTGCGAATGAAAGTCCGGAAAATTGAGAATGTATTATTGATATCAAGATCTCTGAAAAAACGTCAGATAAAACTTGTTTGCCTTTTATGTAGCGTTTTCTCACTATATATATCCATCTATATATATATATATATATGTATATATATTAGACATTCTTTCTCAACCGGACCCACCACCTCTCCAAAATTCAGGCGCACAAAAAAAATGTTTCAGGGCTTAAAATGTGGCTTAACGTGTCTACTTTTGTTTAACGTTGGGCGATTTTCGAAATTCAAAATGGCGGACACAATATAACGCTTAGTTTAGCATAAGTCAAAAATAATCATGATACATCGTATGAAATATAGTATAACAAGACGCAACAAAATATTTATTTTATATCGAAATGGTGGTTCGGTTTATGTATTTTCAACAAGGTATTTGAAAAAATGCAAAATGACGGATCCAAAATGGCGGATAAAAAATCAAAATTTGAAATTTTTATTTGCAAAAAATATCTTCATATTCTGTGTAAAATTTGAAATAGAAATGCTCTCTTGCGATTTTTCATAAAAATAAGTCGTTCTTGAAATAAAAATTCGCGAATAGTAAATGTTTTATAATAACTATGAAAACGTAATTCAAAACGAAGGATATAAGATTTTAGCATGTACCATGTGCAATCTTTTTGTGTTACACAGTAATTCTATGAATGCTAGTTACAAAATCGTGGGTTTTTAAAACTTTACCTCGTACCAATCGGAAGCATCTGATATGGACTTTAAGTAATCTTTGCCCAGTTTTTGTTAACTGGCATTTCAGCAAACTTAGCATACGCGAAAACTACAATTGTGGCGTTAAAGGATTAACTCATTAGCGCCGGGAATGCACGGTTTGCATGGTACAACTTGTATGCCATAAAACATTGCAAAATGGGTTGAAAAAAATTGTAAAATAATCTTGTCGACTATTTTCAAAGGTGCTCTTTCAAATATCATTGTTAAAATTGCCGACATAACAGCAGTCGCATTAGTATTGGCGAATATGTTTTAAAAAAATGCGTTTTTTTCGAGTAATTTTCATTTTTATTCGAATTTTCTACTCGATAACAGTACTTTTAACAACGGAAAAACTTACAAAAACTTACAAAGAGTTGCACCATGCAAACCATGCATTCCCGGCGGCAATGAGTTAAGCTTGCCGGCGCTAGGCATAATCCCGTCGCTTGCAGCTCTGCCTAAGGAGTCCGCGGCTCACGTTGAAGAAATGGATTTTTATTTGGTCATAAGGCTTTCAGCCGCTAAGTACATTATAACGCATTTTATATGCAAACAGGTATCCCGTGTATAGAATTTTGCACGTTCGTGGTGTTAAATTCACCGACAATCACGAAATTAATCATTTTTCAATACTTTCCCAATAGTTTACGGATAGTCGCGAAATTAATATTAGTAGCATATAGTTCTCCAGTAATTCTTCGTTAGTTTTACAATACTTCTCAACAGTTATTTAACAGTCTTCCAATAGCTTTGCAACACTTTGTCAATAGTTCCGCCAATACATTTTCTGCAGTTTTCTTTTTGTACTGGCAACATATTATTAATCTTTTTTATTTGAAGATTGCGTGTATCTGTGAGTGACAAGAATACCAAATAAAATGTTAAAGAAACATTACGACAATCTCTATGACCTAAAACGACATGTCTCTGCAGACTCTTGAAAACTCAGTGCAGTAACAACAGCATACATTTAGAGTGTAATGAAAATGCATTAAGCAATGATTGTATGGACACTTCTTCGCCCTCCATTAATATTGATAATTCAGAGAAAAGATCTAATCGCGAAATAGAACTTGAATAGATTGTAGATAGCCTGAAAGAAAAATTTGCCAGCCTAAGTATCACGGTTCCACTGAGACTGACAATTTTAACTCTTCTTCCATAATCTTGGAGCACCAACAAACTTGCTAAAGAATTTCGTTGTTTCGAAAATACAAGAGTTTTTTGAAAGTGATTCTAATGACAGAATAATGCCAGGAGTAAAAGATGTCATATCAGTTAAGGTTGACGGTATAACCCGTTTTATTAATTTTAAAAGTAAGAGCAGGTTATGTAAACTAGAAATAAATTCACAACGATACTCCCAATTATCACGATAAATAAAATTACATTTATTCACTAGAAAATTGAGCACTTTACATGTCGGCTAGAACGAGCCGACTCCAATAGCGCGACGGGGGAAAATTCTATCCAAAGGGGGGCGCAGGACCGAAAATCACTCCACGGTAAGTTTCTTATCGGATGACCGGAGAAAATATAAGAACACGCAAAAGGGGTTATCGAGTGAACCATTTATGACGTTCACCGCGGTACACAAAAAATCGTGGCCCTATGGGCAACTCACTATTCGCTGCACGTACGCTGAAAGTGGCGAGGATGTCCCGGGAACAGACTGGTGGAGCCGCGGGATCCCCTGAAAACGGGGTGGCGTTTGGCTGCGTCCACTATCCTCCTCGGCACCAGAGAGTCACCAAGCACAAGAGGGGTCCTCGCTTACGACGCGGAATCGCCAGAGAGCACTTTTTGGGGTTTTGAACTATGTCTGCACTTTTTCGTTCCAAGTTCGATGCCGCACTACACGCATAAACTCTACTACTCGGCGAGTCGTATGCTGACTAGCTCCGTACTATCTCGCGGTCCGCGAGAGAATGGGATCTCGGTCGATTCTTTTCTTCCGTGAAGGCGCTCCGGCGCCACCTCGGGGCCCGATGTTGGGATGATCCGTGGAAGGAGGGAGAAGCGTGGCGGTCGCGCGGCCCGCTCGTACCGGCTTCTCCCTCGGAGAGAGAGAGAGAAGCCCCGGCGTCACTCGCCTCCGTCTGTGGGGAAGGAACTCCCGACGGCGACTGACTAGAGGGGCGACGGCGGGGAGGTATGAGTCTCCATAGCGCGTATCCCCGATACGGCGGGCGAGAGCAGCGGCGAATAGGGGGAAGGATTCCCCCGGAACGCTCTTCCCGATTAGAGTTACCGGGCTCGATCAGTGACTACGTCACAACGGTATGCGGATCTTAATGCAGAAATGATTGTGACTTTTAGATTTGAATTCACTCTACTCAACATGCAAAGAATTACACCCTAATTATCTAGTCAGTTTTAGTAAATTCGCACAAATGCGCCCTAAGCATTGTATACCGATGGGAAATCGAGGAACACATACAGTATGTGTTTGTACCATCCACCAAAATGTTCAACTGATGTTCGAAGCCATTGATTTTGAAAATGTGACAAATCGGTCAGAGAAATCAATTAAAAATTACAAAGATTGTTTGTCACAACTAATGTGTAGAAATGTAAATGCAGAATGTCAAATTTATGAGTGTGAAAACTGTCCAGGTACTGCAGAATTGTCCGACAATCTACTACAGTGTCTGCAAGATAACAACATTTTACAAGTGGAATTCAGTCAGTTGACAGGAACTGAACATAGATGTACATTAAACACACACGTAATGTCTTCTGAAGAATTTATTGACGAATTATGTACCAGGCTATCCGTTTTGAAATCCCACTCATTTATTGCAAATGAGCAAGTGCAGTACTTTGTGCAGCAATCTTTGCGACAATGAAATATTGGTGACCTTAAATTTTTCAGAAAATTATAAGTATGTGGGACAAGATGCGGTCCAAGCGTTTCACTTCAACAATATCCAGTGTACAGTATTTACCGTTGTTTGTTACTTCAAAGAGATCTGAAATACAACACAAAAGTTACGTTTTCATATCAGACTGCATGTAACATGACACATCCGCCGTTTACACAATTCAACGATGTTTAATACCAGAAATTAAAAAGATCTTGAAAGTTAAAAAAATTATCTACTTTAGTGGCGGTGCCAAGCAGCACTTCAAAAATAAATATCAAATTTAGTTAACCATGAAACTGACTTTGGAATTAGAGCTGAGTGGCATTGCCATGCAACCGCCCATGGAAAAAATGCTTGCGATGGTGTTGGTTCCACTTTTAAAAGAGAAGCAGCGCGAGCAAGTCTTCTAGCTGCACCAACAAATGCTATTTTGACTCCAGAAAAGCTTCTGAAGTGGGCTAAGGGACATTTTAAAACCATAGCCGTTTTCTTTTACAGTAATGCTGAACACCAAAAAATTAAAAGAAAATTAAAAGTAAGATTTGATTCTGCCCCTTCAGTTCCGCAGATATTAAAAAAAATCATTCGTTCACGGTGTTAAACCATAAAAAATTATTAATTAAAAGATTTTCAAATGCTCTTGACGGAATTACGTTCTCTTATTGACTTGTACTTATTAGTTTATTTAACATAAAAGTTTTAAAAAGATTTTTGTTACATAACAGAAATAAAAAAAATTACAAAAAAAAAATAATAAAAATAATAAAAAAAAAACATAAAATAAGAAAAATAAAAAAAAAAGTAATGTGGGCTTCAGATATTATATCTAATGACAGTGTCAATCCTGTTAAAAACAGAGACCTTTTTTAAGTTACAAAATAAAACCCTAGTGACTAAACTGTAGTAAATTATATCCTTTATCAGTGTCGAGTGATATTTAAAATAAAGTTAGCCGTGTGGAGTCATTCGTCCGTCGTGTTAAATGATAAAAAGCCTAAATCATTTGATTTTGTGAACCTGAATTTTGGAGAGGTGGCACGGGGGGGGGGGGGGGTGGGCTGAGAAAGATTGACTCACTAATAAGTGTTTTACAAAGAAAAATTTAAAATTTTGATTAAAGTTTTATATCCTTCGTTTAAAATGACATTTTCATAGTTTTTATAAAACATTTACTATTCGCGAATTTTTATTTCAAGAACAACTTATTTTTATGAAAAATCGCAATCGAAAAATTAAGCCATATTTTAAGCCCTGAAACTTTTTTGGTGCACCTGAATTTTAGACAGGGGGGGGGGGGGTCCGGTTGAGAAAGAATGCCTCATAAAAATTAAAAATATTGGCCCTCCATAATCCACTTGTGTAGTCTGCAGCAGAAAAGTGGCTCCGATATCCATCTCCTCCGCTGCAGACTGCACCGGGCCATTTCTTTTGTAAGTGTAACCACTCCCTCTACCATAGGGTAAGTGGTTACAGGATCTCGTGTGACCTCAGTAGACGGAGAGATCCCAGCAGCACTGCTTTTCTGCATTCGGCCTGCAATGGGATTTGCATGTTCTCGACAGGCCGGAATGCTTTTGATGTTTTGAAGGAAAGTTGGTCTCATTCCTCCCAGCACTCCAATTATCAACACGACGGGCTTGCATTTGAATCCTCGATACAGCTTGCGAATCTCGAACAGGAGTTCCTGATATTTCATCCGTTTTTCGTCCTCTTTGATGACTATATTTGTTTCTGCTGGTGCAGAAAACTCGATGACGAAGATGGATTTGTCATCGAAGTCAACAAGGACGATGTCAGGCTTATTGGCTGATATTTGCCTACTCGTCGGGAATAAGAAATTCTAGTATATTCGGCACGACTCATTCTCGACTACGGATTCAATATCAATGGGGTCGTACGGAAAAACTGGGGTTGCATCAATACCATAAGTGCTGCAAAGATGCTAATACAGCACTCGAAGAGCCGCATTGTGACGTTCGATGTATGCTGAAACTGCATATATTGGGCATGCTGCCAATAGTGTCTCAGCATGACATCTAGACAATCTACAAAGCGTACTCTGTACCGCCTGGTGTAAGACGCTCTGGCGATACGCTAATGTATTGATGACCCCATCCAGGCATTCGAAGATAAAACCCTCGGTCTCGGATTTCAAGCCGGCTGATCTTAAGAACAAGAAGGTCATCTCTGCCGACAAGCCAAGTTGTTGGACATTTCGAAAGAATTGTCCATGCAATGGCTTGTCGATATGACTTCCTTCCAACATACGGAGTTGTTCCTTCCGTATGTTAGCCCTGAGACGCACTGGGCACAGATTGATGACTGATACAGCTTCCTGTGCACCACTACGTCCCAGATTGAAAACCAAACCGAGGTTTCGCGCCGCTCGTTCCGCCGCGTTGTACAAAAACGCCCCCTTCCCATGAATTTCATGCTGATGAACTAGAATCATCAGGGGATCCTCCGTTCGATTAATCACGTTGCAAGCTGTCTCGAGGACCAATCGGTCATGCATACACTCCAGGCTTAAAAGGCCACGACCTCCCATATTTCGGGGCAAATACAGTCGTTCCACGGAAGATCTTGGATGTAAACTGCGTTGCATACAAATCATCTTCCGGGTCAAGATCCCTTCGCTCGTCAACGTTCCACTTCAGTGCTCCAAATGAAGAGAACACTGGTGATACGGCCAACATATTCGTGGCTCTCACCTTATTTCTCCCGGCCAATTCTGATGACCAGATCTGACGGAGAATGCGCCGGTATTTCTTAATGATGGTGGTTTTAACAGCCTGCACATCCTGGACATGCCTTTGAGGTACGCCCAGGTATGTGTACGCTTCTTCGGCGCTAAGGTGGCGGATGATATTTCCGTTGACGAGCTCCATATCGTTGTTATGGGAGCCTGACCTCTGTGCAAATGAACGACTGCACACTTGTCCAAACCGAATTTCATGCCGATATGTCTCGAGTATGTGAGGGCGATGTTCAAAGATCGATGTAATTGATCCTCGCCTGATGCGTATAATTTAAGATCGTCCATATAGAAAAGATGGGTGATCTTATGTACACGTTTGCCAGGCGGCCCACACATGTACACTTGAGATTTCCGGAGAGCAACTGATAGAGGCAATAGTGAGATGCAGAAGAGCAGAGGACTCAGAGAATCTCCCTGATAGACACCTCTTTGGAATTGAACCAGTCTAGACATGGCTCGACGCTTGCCCGATGTCATGACAAAGCGTGTTTTCCAAAGAGGCATCAGGTCTTCTACAATTCTCACTATCTTTGGGTGGACATGGAGGCGTTTGAGCAATAAGCTTAAAAGCTTCTGCGATGTTGAGTCATACGCCTTCATGTAATCCAGCCAGGCTGTCGCCAGGTTACGCTTGTACTGGAATGCGTCGTGACAAACACACCTGTCGATAAGCAAGTTGTCCTTGCAGCCGGATACGCCCATTTTGCAGCCTCGTTGTTCTCCTATCCCTTGCCACACCAGTTTCACGGATTTCTCAATACGTTCATTCAAGATGTTAGTGAACAATTTGTATAACGTATTGAGACACGTGATCGGTCTATGGTTTTTCGGATCGGACAAGTCTCCCGATTTTGGGATCAGTGTCGTTCGGCCCTCCACCAGCTAGTGCGGAATGGGTTGGTCTCCATTTATATAAGAGGTGAATATTCGGGCTAGGTGTTGATGGACAGAAGTGAACTTCTTCCACCAATAGTTGTTAATTGCATCCCAGCCCGGCGAGGAGAAATTCCTGGCTCCTGTGATGGAATTTTTCACCTCTAATGCACTGACGGGTGGGCAATCTTCACTTTGTTGTGTGACTTCGTCGCACAACTCGGTGACGATTTCAATACCTGGAGTGTCATCGTTAAGCCTAGATGTTTTCTCGTAGATACTCCCCCAGAATTCATCAACTGCGGCCATCGACGGAATCTCGCTTGAGGCTGCGATACGATGTTTGAAGAGGTTGGAAAGATTCATCCAAAATAATGAGTTTTGTCGAATTCCTTCTTCCCATCTTTGAAGCCTCTTTTTGGCATCGGCCAAAACCGAATTTTATCCGCTAAACGTTGCTAGATGTTGAGCAACTTCAGCTTGTTGAGCGTGTGATAGTACGTCCGTAATTGTTGTGCGAACTTCTGGACTTTAGCCGTAAATGAACGGCCAGATGTTAAATAGTCTATCGCACACTGAATTCGGGAAGCAAGTTTCCGTGTCGGTCGAATCTTACCGTTCAATTGAGACATGCGTTTTGTAATCTGCCGACTCCCCGATACCTGTGTCAGATTTCGCGGAGTCACCAGATCACTTGCAGCCTCGTAAACGGCACAATTGACTTGCCACAGGTCGCAGTCATCTGGAAGAGCATCTAGAAGTAGACTATTTGCTCTGTCTATTTCTCGTTGTTTAGGCAAAATTTTTGTTGTCAAATTTTTCCTAAACACGAGTGTCGTGCTGTCATAATGTGGAGCATCTCTCCCAGCACCGCGTACGGGCTCAGTTGTTATTGCCCGCACATCCGGTACCGGTTGACAGCTGGGAACAACGAAACCCGTCCGCCTCAGATAGGCCACATAATCTCTCAGTTGTTGTTGAGAAAAGCGATCTGCCAGTTCGGGATGCATTACTGCAAACCGACTATGCATTCGCGCCATGTAGCCTCGCTGTTGCGGACAGCTCTCATCGTAGCAGCGCATTAGATCTTGCCTGAGATCTTCCGTCCACTGAAATCGTGTGTGGGCATTCGTGGGTCGTTGTCCCGGGACACCCGTTTCGGCTCCTCCACCTCGGGACTGGGCTGCATCCGAAGCAGCCCGATGGTCAGGAGCCCTGCGTGTTGCATTCCTTGTAACCGCAAATACAGGGAGTAGGGTGGTTTGCCCTACCCCCCGTTGTTATGCCTCTCTCGTTTGTCTCTTACCTCGCTATCCCTGGGGGAGTAGGCCATTTGGCAAGATAGGCTGAGATGCAGCTTTTTGCATAGCTGCATTCTGATACGCATCATTCCCTTTGGGCCCCTTTTTTTTGTTATTGTTGTTGTAATTGTTATTATTATTATATTAATAATAACTTTAACAACAACATTGGTTTCTTATGTCGCTCAATCTGTACGAAAAGAGAGAAATTTTTGCTCAAATCTCTACCAGATCAGCGAGAAAGGTCACTGCAACCACGCGCCAAACCATGAGGTAGGTGATTGCAGTGTCAGTCATGAGTCGATTCCCGTCTGACAGCACCTCGAAAAATGTTAAACAGACAGCATGGTTCTTCTTACATATCGCGAACTGCTGCTTGTAAACAATTCCGAAAAACTGCCAGATCGGGGATCGAACTCACGACCTGCGACTTCGTAGTCCAGTACCCTACCGCCTGAGCTACAAAGCCGGTATTATTATTATTATTATTATTGTATATGCATGTGTGTGTGTGTTTTTTTTTTTTTTTCCGAAGGGCCGATGGAAAGCTCTACCAGCCATCCCTGCCAGCCGGTACCAGCAGGAGTGCGGGGCTCCCACCCGCTAAAACCACCTCCGCTCAGACTGTGATTCCCCCCTCGGAAACCGCCGCAAGGCATTACTTCGAGGGGGGCAGTCTTTGCCTCAGTAGGCCCTCCGCCGATATTTTGGCTCTTCAAGTCTGGGCGATGTTGTTGCCTCTTCCGTCTTCTTCTCTTCTGATGGCATTCAGCCTATCGATGATGGAGGTGGCGATGATGACCACTGCGTCCCATCCCTCCTGTGAGGCGAGCAGACATTCCCCAATGCCCTCAGGTGTTAGTAGTCCTCCTACCGAGATCCGGAACTGTTCCCGTTCCGCTGCAAATCTCGGGCAGTGGAAGAGGACATGGGCCACGTCTTCGTCGACACCAGGGCATGCCGGGCACTCCGCCCTTTGATAAATGCGGAAACGATGTAAGTAGCTGCGAAAGCAGCCGTGCCCGGTGAGCACCTGGGTGAGATGAAAGGTGGTGTATCCGTGTTGTCTGCCCGTCCACTTTGCTACATCTGGGATGACGCAGTGGGTCCACCGCCCCGAATCCGCTGAATCCCATCTTTTTTGCCACTCTTCTATGGTCCTCATGGACCATTTGTCGTGGTTTGGCTCCTGGTCGGCCTTATACACCTGCCTTCGCGGTGTACTGCTGCCCTCTCCATAGCAAGAAGGTCTATGGGGGGGGAGTCCCGCGACCACCGAGAGAGCGATGTCCGATACAGAACGGTAGGAACGAGCCACTCTTAGGGCGGCTGTTCTATAAGCCCGCCGGCAGGTGGCTCCGTAGCTCTTATGGATGTTCATGGCATCAGTCCAGATCGGTGCCCCGTAAAGAATAACGGAGCTTACTACCGATGAAAGCAGGGACCGTCGCGGCTGTTTCGGTCTCCCCATATTGGGCATGATGCTGGAGAGCGTACGAGCCACTTTGAAAGCCTTTACGCCTGCGTTCATCAGGTGTTGTTTGAACGACATCCGCGCATCTAGAGTGACTCCAAGATATCTAATAGTGTCCACCGTCCTGATCTGCGTATCTTCCACCGTGAAGGTGGCGTATACCCTTTTCTTCGTTCGAGAGATGAGCACCGCCTCCGTCTTCTCAGCCGCCAGATTTAACCCATGGTTGCTCAACCACCTAGCTACTACCTCGATAGCTTCATCTCCGCTAAATTGCACCTCGTCGATGGTCTTCGAGACGACGATTAGTGCAAGGTCGTCTGCGAAAGCTACCATGGACACCCCGTCTGGAAGGGATTGCCTGAGCAGTCCGTCATATAAGACGTTCCAGAGCAAGGGTCCCAGAACCGAACCCTGTGGCACGCCTCCCGTGATGTTGTAGAAGTGCCTGCCGTCATCGGTGTCATAATACAGGGTTCGGTCTGTTAGGTAGCTTGAGATGGCTTCTCTTAGGTAGAGAGGCACCTTCAGATTTTCGAGTGCCTGCATGATGCAATCCCACCTGGCCGAATTGAATGCGTTCCGGATATCCAGGGCAATGATGGCACACATGCATCTGGTGTTTCGGATGCCACTGATGGCATCTGTGGCTATTGCTTTCACTCGGCCGATTGCATCGATGGTTGAGCGCCCCTTCCGAAATAATAATAATAATAATAATAATAATAATAATAATAATAATAATAATAATAAGGGGGCCCAAAGGGAATGATGCGTAACACAATGCGGCTATGCAAAAAGCCGCATCTTAGCCTATCTTCCCAAATGGCCTACTCTCACCTCCACGTGTGCTTATTAAAGCCGGTGGGCCCTGGACTCTTAGCAACCTTGCCAGAGATTGGGTAACCAACCCCAGTGGATGGCGAGGTAAGAGACAAACGAGAGAGGCATAACAACGGGGAGTAGGGCTAACCACCCTGCTCCCTGTATTTGCGGTTACAAGGAATGCAACGCGCAGGGCTCCTGACCATCGGGCTGCTTCGGATGCAGCCCAGTCCCGAGGTGGAGGAGCCGAAACAGGTGTCCCGGGACGACGACCAGCTAATGTCCACGGACGATTTCAGTGGACGGAGGATCTCAGACAAGATCTAATGCGCTGCTACGAGGAGAGCTGTCCGCAACAGAGGGGCTACATGGCGCGAATGCACAGTCGGTTTGCAGTAATGCATCCCGAACTGGCAGATCGCTTTTCTCAACAACAACTGAGAGATTATGTGGCCTATCTGAGGCGGACGGGTTTCGTTGTTCCCAGCTGTCAACCGGTACCGGATGTGCGGGCAATAACAACTGAGCCCGTACGCGGTGCTGAGAGAGATGCTCCACATTATGAAAGCACGACACTCGTGTTTAGGCAGAATTTAACAACGAAAGTTTTGCCTAAGCAACGAGAAATAGACAGAGCAAATAGCCTACTTCTGGATGCTCTTCCAGATGACTGCGACCTGTGGCAAGTCAATTGTGCCGTTTACGAGGCTGCAAGTGATCTGGTGATTCCGCGAAATCTGGTACAGATATCGGGGAGTCGGCAGATTACAAAACGCATGTCTCAATTGAACGACAAGATTCGACTGGCACGGAAACTCGCTTCCCGAATTCAGTGTGTGATCGACTATTTAACATCTGGCCGTTCATTTACGGCTAAAGTCAAGAAGTTCGCACAACAACTGCGGACGTACTATCACACACTGAACAAGCTGAAGTTGCTCAACATCAAGCAACGTTTGGCTGATAAAATTCGGGTTTTGGCGGATGCCGAAAAGAGGCTGCAAAGACGGGAGGATGGAATTCGACAAAATGCAATATTTTGGACGAATCCTTCCAACCTCTTCAAACATCGTATCGCAGCCTCAAGCGAGTTTCCGTCGATGACCACAGTTGAGGAATTCTGGGGGAGCATATACGAGAAAACATCTAGGCTTAATGCAGACACTCCAGGTATTGAAATCTTCACCGAGTTGTGCGACGAAGTCACACAAGAAAGTGAAGATTGCCCACCCGTCAGTGCATTAGAGGTGAAAAATGCCATCACAGGAGCGAAGAATTTCTCCTCGCCGGGCTGGGATGGAATTAACAACTATTGGTGGAAGAAGTTCACTTCTGTCCATCAACACCTAGCCCGAATATTCACCTCTTATATAAATGGAGACCAACCCATTCCGCACTGGCTGGTGGAGGGCCGAACGACACTGATCCCAAAATCGGGAGACTTGTCCGATCCGAGAAACCATAGACCGATCACGTGTCTCAATACGTTATACAAATTGTTCACTAACATCTTGAACGAACGTATTGAGAAATCCGTGAAACCGGTGTGGCAACGGATAGTAGAACAACGAGGCTGCAAAATGGGTGTATCCGGCTGCAAGGACAACTTGCTTATCGACAGGTGTGTTTGTCAGGACGCAGTCCAGTACAAGCGTAACCTGTCGATAGCCTGGTTGGATTACATGAAGGCGTATGACTCAACATCGCACGAGCTTTTAAGCTTGTTGCTCAAACGCCTTCATGTCCACCCAAACATAGTGAGAATTGTAGAAGACCTGATGCCTCTTTGGAAAACACGCTTTGTCATGACATCGGGCAAGCATCGAACCATGTCTAGACTGGTTCAATTCCAAAGAGGTGTCTATCAGGGAGATTCTCTGAGTCCTCTGCTCTTCTGCATCTCACTATTGCCTCTATCCGTTGTTCTCCGGAAATCTCAAGGGTACATGTGTGGACCGCCTGGTGAACGTGTACATAAGATCACCCATCTTTTCTATATGGATGATCTTAAATTATACGCATCAGGCGAAGATCAATTACATCGATCTCTGAACATCGCCCTCACATACTCGAGAGATATCGGTATGGAATTGGGATTGGACAAGTGTGCAGTCGTTCATTTGCACAGAGGAAGGTCAGGCTCCCATAACAACGATATGGAGCTCGTCAACGGAAATGTCATCCGCCACCTTAGCGCCGAAGAAGCCTACACATATCTGGGCGTACCTCAAAGGCATGTCCAGGATGTGCAGGCTGCTAAAACCACCATCATTAAGAAATACCGGCGCATTCTCCGTCAGATCTGGTCATCAGAATTGACCGGGAGAAATAAGGTGGCAGCCACGAATATGTTGGCCGTATCACCAGTGCTCTATTCTTTTGGAGCACTGAAGTGGAACGTTAACGAGCTAAGGGATCTTGACCAAAGCACACGGAAGATGATTTGTATGCAACGCAGTTTGCATCCAAGATCTTCCGTGGAACGACTGTATTTGCCCCGAAATATGGGAGGTCGTGGCCTTTTAAGCCTGGAGTGTATGCATGACCGATTGGTTCTCGAAACAGCTTGCGATGTGATTAATCGAACGGAGGATCCCCTGATGATGCTAGTACATCAGCATGAAATTCAGGGGAAGGGGTCGTTTTTGTACAACGCGGCGGAACGAGCGGCGCGAAACCTCGGTCTGGTTTTCAACGTGGGACGTAGTGGTGCACAGGAGGCTGAATCAGTCATCAATCTGTGCCCAGTGCGTCTCAGGGCTAACATACGGAAGGAACAACTCCGTATGTTGGAGGGAAGGCATATCGACAAGCCGTTGCATGGACAATTCTTTCGAAATGTCCAACAACTTGGCTTGTCGGCAGAGATGACCTTCTCCTTCTTAAGATCAGCCGGCTTGAAATCCGAGACCGAGGGTTTTATCTTCGCGTGCCAGGATGGGGTCATCAATACCTTAGCGTACCGCAAGAACATCTTACACCAGGCGGTACAGAGTACGCTTTGTAGATTGTGTAGATGTCATGCTGAGACACTAATGCATCTTTTGGCAGCATGTCCAATATATGCATTTTCAGCATACATCGAACGTCACAATGCGGCTCTTCGAGTGCTGTATTACCATCTTCGCAGCACTTATGGTATTGATGCAACCCCAGTTTTGCCCTACGTCCCCACTGATATTGAATCCATAGTCGGGAATGAGTCTTGCCGAATATACTGGAATTACTCATTCCCGACGAGCAGGCAAATATCAGCCAATAAGCCTGACATCGTCCTTGTTGACTTCGATGACAAATCCATCTTCGTCATCGAGTTTTCTGCACCAGCAGAAACAAATATAGTCAGCAAAGAGGACGAAAAACGGATGAAATATCAGGAACTCCTGTTCGAGATTCGCAGGCTGTATCGAGGATTCAAAATCAAGCTCGTCGTGCTGATAATTGGAGTGCTGGGAGGAATGAGACCAACTTTCCTCCAAAACATCAAAAGCATTCCGGCCTGTCGAGAACATGCAAATTCCATCGCAGGCCGAATGCAGAAAGCTTTGCTACTGGGATCTCTCCGTCTACTGAGGTCACACGAGATCCTGTAACCACTTACCCAATGGTAGAGGGAGTGGTTACAGTTGCAAACGAAATGGCCCGGTGTAGTGTGCAGCGGAGGAGATGGATATCGGAGCCACTTTTCTGCTGCAGAGTGCACATGTGGATTCTGGAGGGCCAGGGGAGGTTAAGGTTTTGGTCGGTAAACCTTGCCGTTAACATGAAAGGTGAGGGAGTCCGACACACGGGGGGTTACACAACATCTTCGACCCCCTATGGTGCCTATTGCATTTCCCCCCTCCGTCAAAAAAAAAAATAATAATAATAATAATAACGTCTTTATTGGCGAACGAGGGGTACAAAATAGGCCACCAACGAGCCAAAGCGCGAGCCACAGCTAACGCTGTTTTGCAGACTGACGAACTGGTTTTCGGAAAGACCTCCGGCATTTTCGATGGCTGCTTCCAGTCTGGCACAGATAACCCTCTTATATAGCTTCCCAGAGATGTCAAGCATGCAGATCGGTCGGAATGATGATGGGTCATCCGGGGGTTTGTTTCCCTTAGACAGCAGCACCAACCTCCGTTCCTTCTACTGCGCCGGGAAGCATCCTTCTTTCAGGCAAGCACTGAATGTCAATGTGAAGATGGTTGGTACATTCAGCGCTGCGATCTTCACTGCCATTCCAGGTACCCCATCCATTCCTGGAGCCTTACGGGTGGAGATCTTCTTAGCAGCCATCTTTACTTCGGCTTTGGTAACTTCTGGCGGCTCGGCTGCACCAGCAATTACCATCAGGCCAGTGCCAATCGGCCGTTCCCGCTGTTCTGGGAATAAATGGCCGACGACTTTGCCAAGGAAGGATGGACAAGATGGTGCGGTGGGTCCTCTGGGCTTGATCTTGTTTATGACCGTTTTATACGGTCGCCCCCAGGGATAGCGGTCCACCTGCTCACTTTCAGCATACAAAGATCCCGGTAAGCCTCGCTGATGACGGCGATATCGGCCTTCTCCTTCTTGACCAGTTGGAACAGCAGGTCCTGGGCTACCGCACAGTTATTGAGGTTTATTTGGAGCACCTTAGCCATTGTTGGTCTGCGCTCCAACCTCCTGCGTTGCACGATGTTTGGCTTCGCAGTCCTCAATCTTGTGGCCCTCCTTGCCACACCGGAAGCACTGCGCCGAGCGATCGACCGCGCTCTTACAACCCCTTGCCAGATGTCCCCTCTCGTGGCACCTGTAACAGCGTGGGGGTCCCTCGCGCAGTCGAACCCGGCAATTAACCCAGCCAATTTTAAGCTTCCCCTTTTGCAGCAGTGTGTTTGCTACTGCGACGGGAAGAAAGATATTGGCCGCCTGGGTTCCGCTATATGCTCCCCTGAGCTTGATATTCTCAGGGGTCACTGCTTCCGATGAAGTCATCTCAATGATGGCCTGTGCCACCTCCTCCTGAGTTGTGGCCTCGTCCATGTCCTTGATGGTGATGGCTTCCTTATGGAACAGCGCCTGTACGACAGCTGTCCCTTTTAGGATGGACGTGGCCGCTGCTTGGAGGTCTTGGGTGCACACGCCAGGCGTTTCAAGCTCTATAAGCAGTTCGCCTGCTTTCGTCCGCCTGATGGCGGTCACCCTTTCTCCTAACTTTGGCAGTCCTGGCGCAGCTTTTATGGTCTTCAGGATGTCGACATATGACGCACCGTCCGCTGCCTTGATCTTGATGGCATCGGGGCGGAAGGGTCGGAGGCCGGCTTTTGATTCCGGCTTCCCCCTGTGTCGCTTGCCGACATCCGTTTCCTGCTGCTGCTGATGTTGTTGCTGCTGCTGCTGCTGCTGTCGTTGTTGCTGCAGATGCTGCTGCGGATGTTGTTGCTGCTGATGCTGTTGCTGCTGCTGCTGCTTCGCCTTCTGCTTTAGGCCGTTTCTGACCACCGTAACCCAGTCCTGGGCTTCCGACTGGGGTTGCCGCCGTTGTTCTGCAGCTGGTGGTACGTGGCGTTTCTCTTTCTCCTCTTCATTCCTGACCCGTTTTGTCGCTGGCAACTTCAGCGGCGAGGGTCCTTTACGCTCTGGGCGTTCGGGGGGCTTACGGAATAGGGGCGACCTTTGGCTCGCCCCGTCCTGGCAGGTGACCGACGCCTTCGAAGCCCCCGAACTTTCTCATGCCTTGGCGTAATGGCTAAAGGCACGCAGTGTGCCTTTGCACATATTCTTGAGCTCCTTGTGGAGATTTTTCTTTTTCTGGATAAATTACACAAGGAGCTGAAGTTTCTCTTCCAGGCGCTCGAATTTTACAGTCTCGTGCGCCTTTCCTGACAGAGTGTCACTTGTAACATTTAATGCTGTTGGGGCCGAGTGACCAACCCCAACAACACTGCGGTTGCCTGATAACGACGCCGGAGAGCCCGCTTGCTCACTCGTACCCGACGCCGGAAAACATTACTATGAGTTACGAGATTGAGAATGCCTCAAACACGTAAAAAAAGGTACATATGATAATAATACTATCTACAAAATAAATAAGTAATACATCTATGGTCGCTAGGAAAAACCATGTAACTGAAAGCCTATTTTTTCCTACAAATATGGTTTTTATCTAAAATGAGATACATAATTCGAATGTCGATAACAGAAATAAAATCGTTTCTGTTTTCAATGGGTTTTCAATTTTTTTTTAAATTGGAGTGGCCTGGTTTTTCCCAGCGGTCACAGATATAAAGAAGATAATGAATAAATAAAATCAATCCTGTCAAATATTCTTCCATAAAGATTAGGAACGGGTATACGGGAGGTAATAAAAGTTTGTAAGAACCGCGGAATCACGCTTGGTGTACGCACCTAAGGATCTCTGAAAACTACAATTAATACTTTTTGTGAATATTAAGAAGCTGCGATTTACCGAAATAAGGGAGATATAAAAGAAATGAAAAAAGCTATTATGGCTATTATATATCATTGTGTGTCAACGAATGAAAAACCTCAGCATCAATGCTGTCCTAAAGGAGACGATAGTTGGTGCTTGTATCAAGCAGTTTTGTCTAAAGGCGACATAGGTTGTCATATGAAACACATTCGAACACCTATAAACAAAAAGTTAACTAATACACATATAAGTTTACTTCGTGTCTTTCCGATTTACATCTGTACATATTGTCACGTCTAGATAACTCGCAAGAATTATCTAGGGACAGGACCCAAGAAGGCTCAAGAACATTATTAGACCCTTAAATTAAGTTGCCTAATTTGGTTTTTTTAGAAACCGGAAGGGAGGTCGAAATGCGAGAGAATCAAACATTTCTAAAATTTCTTGCAAACACAAATTAATATATTTAATGAAAAATATAATACATTAATAATTTTCTAATTAATTTTATTCCTACAACCCCGGTCGCAATATTCTTACTGTCTAAATTATATAGTAATATTATTTAAGAAATATTTTTCTATAAGTCTCAGTTAATCAGCCCTCTACAGAGAGAACTGATCTAACTGGGAAAATGAATAAATTTTTAATGAGTCTCAGTTAATCAGCTCTCTACAGAGAGAACTGATTTAACTGGAAAAAGGAATCAATTTTTATTTTCTCGGTTACAAACCGGGTTTCATTAATATATAGAAGAAAAGAGATGGTGAGGTACTCACTTTCTTCGTCCTAATGTTCCCCCGTTGGCTGATGGAATCGAAAGAGAGCCTGTATGTCTTTTCGCGTTTTTTTATATTGGAAGCCCCCGCCGTACAATTAAAAAATTATAAGCAACAATTTAGAAGCTCTTGGTTTTTGACCAATCAGAGCTCTCAGCCCTCATTGGGGGCTGGGGAATCTTATCTCATGAAGTAAGGCCAGGGTCGTTTTACCAATGCCTTGAGGTGTCGAACATCCCACAACGAGATATGAATGTTTATGTCAACCATAATATTAAAAAAATAATCTTTTTACATTTAACGATAACGGTGATTAAATGTTAATAAGGACGAAATATGTTCTTTTCTTATATATATATAAATATATATATAGAGGAGAGTGGCGTAAGTTGGCACAGTCCAATTTTTAAGCGTTACAGTGTTGCCACACTTACCGTTTCTATACTATAAACAAACTACACGGCATCTTTTGATGGTATGTAGTCGTTGTTACTTGTTTCCTTCGAAGCAATACGACATACAAACAATATGCGATAGATTGAAAGTGTCAATTTGTGTCGTCGAAGGCACGTAAAAGAATATTTTGTATTCAAATTTTAATTAAGGAAAGTATGTGTGTTTACTTTATTTTTAAAACCGTTGTTATTGGTATTTGTTATAAAAAAAATAGGGTAAATAATTTATTACATAAAATATAAAACAATATACATGTGGTGTAAATTGGCACGTGGAAGGTGGTAGTTAGCATGTATTATATATATATATATATATATATATATATATATATATATATATATATATATATATATATACAGGGTGATCCAAAAGTCCCGGAACAGCAAAATATCTCAGCGGGAGTTCATTTTCGGGGAAAATGTTTTAGACAAAAGTTTAAGGATTTTTCCCTGGCTATTTAATGGCGATATTGAATTTGACCTTGAACATGACCTTGAAGGTTATTTCAAGGTCAAGTTAATTTTTTTAAATGGGAACCCCTATTTTTTTCTCGAATTCGGAAAGAGCACAAAATTTTACGTCCGAATATGCTATGGCCGTTTTTTTCGGCAAGGTCATTTCAAGGTGAAACTTAAAACTCCCGTGACGGCGAAATATCTCAGAGGGTGTGCATTTCGTTGGAAATTGTTTCAGACAAAAGTTTAAGGATTTTTCCCGGGCTATTTAATGGTAGCACAGAATTTGACCTTGAACATAACCTTCAAGGTTATTTCAAGGTCAAGTTTGTTTTTTTTAATGGAAACTGCTATTTTTTTCACGGATTCGGAGAGTGCACAAAAGTTTACGTCCAAATATGCTATGGCCGTTTTTTTCGGCAATCTCATTGCAAGGCCAAACTTAAAACTCCCGGAACAGCGAATTAACTCAGCAAGAGGTCATTTTCGGGTAAAATGTTTCAGACAAAAGTTTCAGGATTTTTTCCGGGATATTTAATGCTAGCATAAAATTTGACCTTGAAAATTACCTTGAAGATTATTCTCAGGTCAAGATTATTTTTTTTTTTTAATTGGAACCCCGTTTCATTTTCTTAACGAAGTTATGAGGATCTTCCGGTATTGAGAGTGGTTAAATTCATTTTGTTCAGTCGATGCTATTACTGGACGATCTGCTCTATGGAGATCCTTTACAGTGCCGTAAACTTCGAAACAATTTATTGTTCTGCCAAAAGTCGATTTAGGAATCAGTTCCTGTCCCTCGCTTGTCCTCTAATTTTGTAAATAGAATAATAAACTGTTTAAAAAAAGTGTATACATACATCTTACGCAACACTTGTGCAAAGTGAACTTGGGCGCGCGAACAGCGACAGAGAGCACGAGTCACCAGCGAAGTAAATAAACAACATACATTCACATTGAATTTATACATACGTGTACAGTCTTATAAGGTTACATTTTGGTCTTAACTTTATCGTTTTGTGAGATACATGGATTTCCTATCTAACCGCCTTTCCTATCTAAACGTATTAAGCATCATTTCAGTAACAAAATACATACGTATATTTCGTACAAAGAGCAATGGCTGCGCTAAGTGAACGAGAAAGAACAACCATTCTCTTGATGAGAGGCTGGGGTGATAACCAGCGATCTTTAGAGAATGTGCGAACCTTATTTAACGCATCATTTAGAGAGGGACGAGAACCGATTTCTAAATCTACTGTTAGCAGCACAATAAATCGTTTTGAAGTTCACGGTACTGTGAAGGATCTCCCAAGAGCAGGTCGTCCAGTAACAGCATCAACTGAAGAAAATGAGTTGAATGTCGCGCTGTCAATAACGGAAGATCCTCATACTTCCATCAGGAAAGTTAAACAGCAGCACGACTTATGTTACGGTACAGTACAACGGATCTTAACTAAAAACTTAAAATTTCACCCATACAAAGTTAGACTCGTACAACAATTGAATGAAGACGATCCTGATAGACGCCTACAGTTTGCGGAATTAATGATGAATCGAATAGATGCTGATGCCGGTTTCTTGAATCGCATCGTATTTTCTGATGAAGCTACATTCTTCTTAAATGGGGCAATCAATAGACATAACATGTCTTATTGGAGTGAAACCAATCCTAATTGGATGGTCGATAGTCGTTCTACTCAATATCCTGAAAAAGTAAACGTATGGGCAGGTATTATAAACAATGCGGTAGTTGGGCCCTTCTTCATCGAGGGTACCCTTACTGGTCAAAAATACCACGATATGTTGAGGGACGACATCATCCCTGCTATTCAGGTTATTGTAGGCGAGGATTTCGATCAGACTTGGTTTCAGCAAGATGGTGCAGCACCCCATTATGCAACAGATGTTCGCAATTATTTGTGTGATGTATTCGCAGAACGGTGGATAGGTCGAAGGGGTGTAATAGAATGGCCACCAAGATCTCCGGATCTTACACCCCTTGACTATTTTCTATGGGGTTATCTCAAAGATAGTAAAACAACGAATACGGGATGAGATCGCGGCTATAGAACCAGATATGATTAAAAAAGTCGTATCGACTTTTTATAATCGCTTGGGATATTGCCAAGAAGTTCATGGCAATCACTTTGAGCATAAGCTTTAGTAAGATACATAATTTCATCAAAATCTTAGTATACCCATCTTGCCTTAACTGTCTGGGGACACCCACACACACACACGCACACGCACACGCACACGCACACGCACACGCACACGCACACGCACACGCACAGGTGACGGCGAGGGGAACCACCTGAACAAAGCACCCCGAAGAGGTGTAAACCCGACCGTGCTACCTCCACGCGGTACATCTTGGGTAATGCTAAAGCCGGCGGTAGCATTGGAAACAATGTAAAAATGTTACCCATACATACGGTATTTATAAACGTATCGGATGTAAAAAAAAATGTATATTTTTATCCGGGAACAATGATAATGCATTGCACTCTGGAAACTCTGGAAACATTACGAAAATAAAACGGGGTTCCAATTAAAAAAAAATAGTCTCGAGCTTAGAATAAGCCTCAAGGTAATTTTCAAGGTTAAATTCAATGGTGCCTCTTGCTGAGTTAATTCGCTGTTCCGGGAGTTTTAAGTTTGGCCTTGAAATGACATTGCCGAAAAAAACGGCCATAGCATATTTGGACGTAAAATTTTGTGCTCTCTCCGAATCCGTGAAAAAAAATAGCAGTTTCCATTAAAAAAAACAAACTTGACCTTGAAATAACCTTCAAGGTCATGTTCAAGGTCAAATTCTGTGCTACCATTAAATAACCCAGGAAAAATCCTTAAACTTTTGTCTGAAACAATTTCCAAAGAAATGCACACCCTCTGAGATATTTCGCCGTTACGGGAGTTTTAAGTTTCACTTTGAAATGACCTTGCCGGAAAAATCGATCATATCATACTCGGACGTAGAATTTCCCGCTCTTTCAGAATCCATGAAAAAAAATAGGGGTTCCCATTTAAAAAAATTAACTTGACCTTGAAATAACCTTCAAGGTCATGTTCAAGGTCAAATTCAATATCGCCATTAAATAGCCAGGAAAAAATCCTGAAACTTTTGTCTGAAACATTTTCCTCGAAAATGCACTCCCGCTGAGATATTTTGCTGTTCCGCGACTTTTGGATCACCCTGTATATACAGGGTGGCCGATTTATCTGAAGACATCGAAATATCTCGGGAACTATGCACAGAATCAAAAAAGTTGTCGGATGAAAGTTGTTCGACACGAAGAGGGGCATCCAGTGATAATTAAATTTACCCCCTCCCCCATCCCCTGGAGGTGGAGTGGGGGCAAAAACAATAAAACATAAATAGGAACCCCCATTTTTTATTGCAGATTTGGATTCTCCGGAAAAAAGTACACGAATTTGACCTAGGAGCTATTGCATTTTGGTTCACAGGTGGCGCTGTAATCGATAAAAATCCAAATTTATCCGAAGACATTGAAATACCTCGAGAACTATGCACAGAATCAAAAAAGTTGACGGATGAAAGTTGTTCGACACGAAGGGGGGCATTCAGTAATAATGAAATTTACCCCCTCCCCCATCCCCGGGGGTGGAGTGGGGGCAAAAACAATAAAACTTAAATAGGAACCCCCAGTTTTTATTGCAGATTTGGATTCTCCAATATTGACAATTTTCGCCCGCGTAGCGGATATGGAATACGGTCATTCTAACAAAGCCGGGAAAAAATACATTTAGCGTTACCCAGGAACAACGACGTGGACGTAGTATTTTTCTGTTCCCTTTGGGGTGCTTGTTTTACGTGAGTTCCCTTGCCTCTCACTGTCTCACTGTTCACTTACTTGAGTAAGTGTTCGAAATGTTGACCTTCCACTTCAATGCATTTATTTATTCTTTCTTCAAATGACTTTATACATGATAGAATCATATCTGCAGAAATTTCTGCGCAAGCAGTTCTTATGCGTTTCACCATGTTTTCACGAGTCGTTGGTACTTGTTCATAAACCTTACCTTTTAGGTAACCCCATAGGAAGAAATCCAGAGATGTTAGATCAGGTGACCACGCAGGCCAATTAATGGGGCCACCTCTACCAATCCACCTACCATTGTAATCACGGTCTAGTATTTCCCTTGCTACTCTTGAAAAATGTGCTGGGCAACCATCATGCTGAAACCACATTGTCCGTCGGACGTCCATAGCAACATCCTCAAGTAGTAATGGTACTTCTTGTTCTAGGAAATCTCGATATTTTGTTCCATTCAAATTACCTTCAATGAAATAAGGACCAATGAGTTTATTTCCTATGATTCCACACCAAACGTTCACCGACCAAGGACGTTGATGATTAACTTGTCGTAACCAATGGGGATTTTCTACGCTCCAATAATGCATATTATGCCTATTGACGCTACCATGGTTCGTGAATGTAGATTCATCTGAAAATAATACATTAGCAAAGAAATTGTGGTTCGTTTGCATTTTTTGAAATGCCCATTCACAAAACACCACGCGGTTATGAAAATCATCGCCATCTAGTTCCTGGTGCAGTGAAATGTGATATGGGTGAAACTTATGACGATGCAATATTCTTTGAATACTGTCTCTGGAAATGCCGGAATCGCGATGTAATTGTCGTGTGCTTACATGTGGATTTTGGTGAATAGCTGCTAGTACAGCTACTTCGTTAGCTTCTCCTGTAACTGTTAATCTTCGCTTCCTTTTTTTCATTTGTACGCTGCCATCAGAGTGAAAGGCATTCACAACTTTGTAAAAAAAAGAACGCGAGCGAGCATTATCTGGAAAACGCTCAGCATACAACGCAACAGCATCGTCAATATTCCTCTTACATTCACCATAAATAAGAATCATTTCGATTTTTTCGGGAAATGTAGCAGGATTCATTTTTAACTTGCAATTCGATTTAAGCAATGAAGGGTAGACAAAAAATAGTCACGTAAACGGAAAGTTGTTATTCTAAAAGCAAAGTGACCTCCGACCGAATTACTACCAATACAATGGACTTCAAAAGCAGTCTTACACTGAGAGACCGTGAATACTAAATTTTAATATGGGGATTAGAAAGTCGCGATATCCATTTACATCCCTTCAGGAAAGTAGAGAAAAAAGTAGGTGAACTGGTTACGTGTGACTCAACTTATGTATAAAATGATATGCTACTTTATTTTCGAGTTATGTCGCCCTCTAGCGTTATGTAACAGAACCGGCGCCGGTGATGGCCGAAATGCAAGCGATGTACATGTATGAAACCACGTGAGTTCTCTCGGGGTCCGGTAGATGGCGACGAAATCCCCAAATGAAGTAAGAGTTTCGTTTTGTTTAATAGAAGCTGGTTTGACCGTAAATGCTCAGCTTATTTATTCTCATTTCATACAGGAAAAAACATACAGAGAGAGTATGAATGAGCTGAGTGAAGGGACATGACGCGTTTTTTAATGGATTGCGTGATGTCCTCTTTTTGTTTATTAAATAATAAATTTAAAACCTTAAATGTAATTTTATTGAAGGTAGAAAACTTATTTATACAATTGCTTCCATATTGTATGCACAATTTTTATGTAATCAGTTTTGATTTTTAATATGAAGAATATCAATTATTCATAATCTTAATTTTTCGAATGGACATTATTAAAATTTCATATTCAGAATAACAATTTTCGCAATTGATATTACTAAATTCTAATATTAAAAATTCTAATATTAGAATTTTTATTATTAAATTTTCATAAAGGGATCAAATTGTCCCTATTTGCCCCCTGGATGCCCCCCTTCGTGTCGAACAACTTTCATCCGACAACTTTTTTGATTCTGTGCATAGTTCTCGAGGTATTTCAATGTCTTCCGATAAATTTGGATTTTTATCGATTACAGCGCCACCTGTGAACCAAAATGCAATAGCTCCTAGGTCAAATTCGTGTACTTTTTTCCGGAGAATCCAAATCTGCAATAAAAAATGGGGGTTCCTATTTATGTTTTATTGTTTTTGCCCCCACTCCACCTCCAGGGGATGGGGGAGGGGGTAAATTTAATTATCACTGGATGCCCCTCTTCGTGTCGAACAACTTTCATCCGACAACTTTTTTGATTCTGTGCATAGTTCCCGAGATATTTCGATGTCTTCAGATAAATCGGCCACCCTGTATATACAGGGTGATCCAAAAGTCCCGGAACAGCAAAATATCTCAGCGGGAGTGCATTTTCGAGGAAAATGTTTCAGACAAAAGTTTCAGGATTTTTTCCTGGCTATTTAATGGCGATATTGAATTTGACCTTGAACATGACCTTGAAGGTTATTTCAAGGTCAAGTTAATTTTTTTAAATGGGAACCCCTATTTTTTTTCATGGATTCTGAAAGAGCGGGAAATTCTACGTCCGAGTATGATATGATCGATTTTTCCGGCAAGGTCATTTCAAAGTGAAACTTAAAACTCCCGTAACGGCGAAATATCTCAGAGGGTGTGCATTTCTTTGGAAATTGTTTCAGACAAAAGTTTAAGGATTTTTCCTGGGTTATTTAATGGTAGCACAGAATTTGACCTTGAACATGACCTTGAAGGTTATTTCAAGGTCAAGTTTGTTTTTTTTTAATGGAAACTGCTATTTTTTTTCACGGATTCGGAGAGAGCACAAAATTTTACGTCCAAATATGCTATGGCCGTTTTTTTCGGCAATGTCATTTCAAGGCCAAACTTAAAACTCCCGGAACAGCGAATTAACTCAGCAAGAGGCACCATTGAATTTAACCTTGAAAATTACCTTGAGGCTTATTCTAAGCTCAAGACTATTTTTTTTTAATTGGAACCCCGTTTTATTTTCGTAATGTTTCCAGAGTTTCCAGAGTGCAATGCATTATCATTGTTCCCGGATAAAAATATACATTTTTTTTTACATCCGATACGTTTATAAATACCGTATGTATGGGTAACATTTTTACATTGTTTCCAATGCTACCGCCGGCTTTAGCATTACCCAAGATGTACCGCGTGGAGGTAGCACGGTCGGGTTTACACCTCTTCGGGGTGCTTTGTTCAGGTGGTTCCCCTCGCCGTCACCTGTGCGTGTGCGTGTGCGTGTGCGTGTGCGTGTGCGTGTGCGTGTGTGTGTGTGTGGGTGTCCCCAGACAGTTAAGGCAAGATGGGTATACTAAGATTTTGATGAAATTATGTATCTTACTAAAGCTTATGCTCAAAGTGATTGCCATGAACTTCTTGGCAATATCCCAAGCGATTATAAAAAGTCGATACGACTTTTTTAATCATATCTGGTTCTATAGCCGCGATCTCATCCCGTATTCGTTGTTTTACTATCTTTGAGATAACCCCATAGAAAATAGTCAAGGGGTGTAAGATCCGGAGATCTTGGTGGCCATTCTATTACACCCCTTCGACCTATCCACCGTTCTGCGAATACATCACACAAATAATTGCGAACATCTGTTGCATAATGGGGTGCTGCACCATCTTGCTGAAACCAAGTCTGATCGAAATCCTCGCCTACAATAACCTGAATAGCAGGGATGATGTCGTCCCTCAACATATCGTGGTATTTTTGACCAGTAAGGGTACCCTCGATGAAGAAGGGCCCAACTACCGCATTGTTTATAATACCTGCCCATACGTTTACTTTTTCAGGATATTGAGTAGAACGACTATCGACCATCCAATTAGGATTGGTTTCACTCCAATAAGACATGTTATGTCTATTGATTGCCCCATTTAAGAAGAATGTAGCTTCATCAGAAAATACGATGCGATTCAAGAAACCGGCATCAGCATCTATTCGATTCATCATTAATTCCGCAAACTGTAGGCGTCTATCAGGATCGTCTTCATTCAATTGTTGTACGAGTCTAACTTTGTATGGGTGAAATTTTAAGTTTTTAGTTAAGATCCGTTGTACTGTACCGTAACATAAGTCGTGCTGCTGTTTAACTTTCCTGATGGAAGTATGAGGATCTTCCGTTATTGACAGCGCGACATTCAACTCATTTTCTTCAGTTGATGCTGTTACTGGACGACCTGCTCTTGGGAGATCCTTCACAGTACCGTGAACTTCAAAACGATTTATTGTGCTGCTAACAGTAGATTTAGAAATCGGTTCTCGTCCCTCTCTAAATGATGCGTTAAATAAGGTTCGCACATTCTCTAAAGATCGCTGGTTATCACCCCAGCCTCTCATCAAGAGAATGGTTGTTCTTTCTCGTTCACTTAGCGCAGCCATTGCTCTTTGTACGAAATATACGTATGTATTTTGTTACTGAAATGATGCTTAATACGTTTAGATAGGAAAGGCGGTTAGATAGGAAATCCATGTATCTCACAAAACGATAAAGTTAAGACCAAAATGTAACCTTATAAGACTGTACACGTATGTATAAATTCAATGTGAATGTATGTTGTTTATTTACTTCGCTGGTGACTCGTGCTCTCTGTCGCTGTTCGCGCGCCCAAGTTCACTTTGCACAAGTGTTGCGTAAGATGTATGTATACACTTTTTTTAAACAGTTTATTATTCTATTTACAAAATTAGAGGACAAGCGAGGGACAGGAACTGATTCCTAAATCGACTTTTGGCAGAACAATAAATTGTTTCGAAGTTTACGGCACTGTAAAGGATCTCCATAGAGCAGATCGTCCAGTAATAGCATCGACTGAACAAAATGAATTTAACCACTCTCAATACCGGAAGATCCTCATAACTTCGTTAAGAAAATGAAACGGGGTTCCAATTAAAAAAAAAAAATAATCTTGACCTGAGAATAATCTTCAAGGTAATTTTCAAGGTCAAATTTTATGCTAGCATTAAATATCCCGGAAAAAATCCTGAAACTTTTGTCTGAAACATTTTACCCGAAAATGACCTCTTGCTGAGTTAATTCGCTGTTCCGGGAGTTTTAAGTTTGGCCTTGCAATGACATTGCCGAACAAATTAGATATATTGTGTTATTTACGGCGTATAGAGAATTGTATTGCGGATATCGAGATACTGCAGTTAGAGTAAGTACTGTGCACAGTGCGCGGCGAATTATTATCATTATATTTCATATTATAATTAATAAAGTCCTCCCCCACAATTTTGTAATTTCCCCTTTTAAATATATATCGATACAACACATTCCCTTTGATAATTGTTATTTTTTTTATTCCCCCCTTTTTTTTAGAGTAAAAACCAGAGTCCCCGTGTCGTCGGGACTCAGTACGGTTGTAATATATATGTATATATGTAAGGTGATTGTAAGGAAAGTGGTCTTTTTTTAGTCTGAACAATTTTATTGTATATTTTCTGAATAATCCTTCTTTACAAGAACTTATGTTGTTGTATCTGTTGGTATAGTTTATTTCTATAAATTCTTGTAAAAAAGGTTAAAAAAAATGTGTATTAATTTCTTTAAAACTACAGAAAACTGATGAAATGTCAGACCCGTGGCGCGTCCCCAAAGTATATCAGACCCGTGGCATTTTTATCAATTTTCTAAAGATGTAATTAAATTAATATATGTTAGTTGAGAATTTCCTATAAGTACCAATAGAAATATACTGTATCAAAAAATTACTTCTTGTACAGAATGATTATTCAGAATTTTTTACCATGAATTTAAAAATAAAATCCAGGACCAAAAAAAAGACCAATTTCCTTACAACCGCCCATATACATATATATGTTTGTTTCTAATATAATAAATATAAAACAAATAAACAAATAATTAATTATTGTGCATTAAAAGGCAATTAAATTTAAAACATTTCTTCATATCATTAACTTATTCAATCCTTTAATCCTTTCAGGCATGCATTTTTCTTTACAGAGAATTTATCTGAATGTTATTACTCGGGGTTTACGGCGTCACTTATTACGAATTTACTCACAGATTTTCAAAACTCAAAATGGCGGACCCAAAATGGCGGGCCAAAATTGAACAAAGTTATTCAATCATAGCAAAATTGGGTCTCTGGGGATTTTCGAGGTCGCTAATCACGAAGACCCAATTTTGCTGTGATCGAATAACTTTTTCATACTTTGGTCAGCAATTTGGATCCACCATTTTGAATTTCGAAACTTTGAGGACAGATTCGTAATTAGACCCTGGTACAGGTGATTTTTTTAAATTACGAATTATAACATCCTTTTTTAGTGTAATAGTTGAAGGAATATATAAAAAATCGTAAGTGAATATATGTTTTGATATCTGAAAAGCATAGAAAACGAAAACCGAAAAGGTGGAATCTCAGAGTCTTGCTGTGCCTGACAGGGTTAATAGGCTTTTCATTTATCGAATCAAAAAAAAAAAAGAACCAAATTGGACTATGACGACACTCTTCCAGTGACTTGATTAACAATGTCCTTGCACTTTTTTTGTCGGATATTTATTAGTCCCAAACATTTCTTCTGACACATCACTATAAGATAAAATTGAAACACATTGGAGTCATTTTAGAGGGAAAAATGCAAAAAATTACTAAACTTCAAGACCAAGGTAATGTTATGGCTGGGATGGCGGCCGAAAGTGGACGCAACCTCTCTGCCGTGAAAGGGCCAAATCGACCAGAAGGGTCGATTTGAGGATTCTTTTAGGGTGGACGGAGCTGCCGAATGTGTTAGTTCAAAAAGGAAAGGAGAAAGGTGAAAATAAATGACAACTCGATTTTCTTTTATTATTTGTTTTTTTATTTTGGGATCGCGCTACGGCGGCGATATTCTTCAAGCGTGATTTTTATTTTCTGCGGGGGAGGAGGATGATTATGGTCGGGGATGCTCGCTGGCTGTCCTTCGCGTTGGGCGCGTTGTTCCGATAAGAATTTGTATAATTTCTGGGCTCGCTCCCGTTTCCTACGCCGGACACCCTTATTATTTCAGGCCACTGTAAAAACGTAAAAAATTTAGTTTCGCGGAAGGAGAAACGCGGGAAACTGATAAAAAATAATATAAAAAAAAATAAAAAGGCTATCACCTAATTCCCTATGGGTCGATTCCGCATTGGCACGTACCAATTCCGGAATAAACCGAGGAAAGGGTTTATGAGTTCCTCGAGGGAGAGATAGAAACGCCGGGCCAAAAGATTTGGCCCTGGTCCCGAGCTCTGTCCCTTTTCGGAACTAGTTTAACCAAAAAAAAAATATAAAAAAAAAAAGAATTGTCGCGGAGACGAGTTCGCCCGTATCCGGAGGGATCGAAATGCCGGGCCAAAAGATTTGACCCTGGTCCCGTGCTCTGTCCGGGTTCAGGTTAATCGCCTGGAATTTAGGTTAGGGGAAGATACTCACTATTATTTCTGTGCCGGTGGAAGTCCCGAACCCTCTTCAGAATTTGGACTGCTGGGCTGACGCGATGTACTTGTCGAGCTGGACTTCTGCTCGAGCTTAACTGCTCAACCTTAACTGATTAACTGACTTTTTTGGTCCAGGAGGTGCTGTATTTATACTGGATACCGCCTGTGGTGCCCAGTTCCGTTTTGATGCGTTGTGTCGTGTTACGGTTTTTCTATCCAAAATTCAGGTGAATGCAAGATTTGCAGCTTCCGTCCGAATTGAACAGAATCTTTTTGCGCGTTTAGACAATTACGTTAATTTTAAAATTGTGCAAAAATGAACGGTAGTTGTATCTTGTATAGAACTGGAGATATTTATTTGTTAATATTTACTAAATTAATTTTTTAATAATCCGATAGATTTTATGCAATTTTTAGTAAATTTGTATTTTTAATAAACTATTTTGTTTTAATACAACTGTTGTTGATTTTTGTACAATTCAACATTATTTTTATTGAAGGCTTGTAAGAGCAATTTACGCATAGTGATATAAAGCATGAATTTCGTACAAGACATGAATAAACAATGAGATATTCCTAAATAATTGTTTGTTTTTATAAATTTTGTATTATTGTAGCTTTGAAAACATGATTATCGAGATGCTAAATTTTAAAGGAGGTTCAATTTTGTAATAGAAAATAAAAGGTTCATTGTTTATTCATGAGATGGTGTTTACAATGTTTTATACGCTAATGTTTGTTTATTCGTTTGTTAGGTACCAGTTTGGAAGTTTGAGGAATTTCGTGGTTGAATCTATTCTAATAAAAGGAAAAAACGGAATTTGTTCGTTATTAATAAACGTTTTATTTTATTTTATGAATGTGTTTTCTGCAAAACCAGCACTTTATTTTGTAATTTAATTTGTATTTAAATATGGAGACTAATCCGACCAATCTTATCATTCTATTGTTCGTTAGTTTTGGTTTATAATTTTGATATTATATAAAAAGCTATCGGGAAAAGAATTTTCTTGGAAAAGAAAAGTATGTCATGTAAGCGTGTGCGTGAGAAAGCGGATGTACTTGGGAATTTTTATTACTTTTTTTAAAAATAGATAGAGTTGGTCGAGGGTGCGGGTTGCTAGTCCGGTTTGCTGCGCTTTCTAAAGATGCTTTTAGATTTTTTCCGTACATTTTCTTTTGAGACTATTTCGGAAAGTGTATATAAAAGAATTAATGGTATTTTTACTCTCTGCTGGTAATGTAGGAAACTAAGTGGGAGTGAAAATTCAGGAATTATAGGGTTCTCTATTTTCGATCGGTATCGGTAAGAGGCTCGGTTAGTATACGCCAGGCGCGCTATTGCATTGGATATTTGGTCGGTAATTTTGAAATTAGGTGCGTTACGTCCTACGTAACGCACCTAACGCACCTGCTCCGTCGAAAGTCGGCCCTCCGACTTTGTGAGTACGTGCGTTAGTAAGTGTGTTAGTGCAGAATCATTGTAGTGTCATAATTAATCAATATGGGATTTCCGCTGGTATTACAAATAGTTTATATTACAGTCGCTTTCTGTTTATATTTTTAATTGTTATACATGAAATTAATAAAAAGAGTTTAGCCTCTTCGTGTGTCTAGAACCTTTTGCTCCGTGAATCCCTAGAAGAAATGCTGTATTTTATTTCTAGTCGATGTTATCTGCTTCTGTGGGTTTAGGAATATTGATGTCATCTATGTTGTTTCGTAGTTTGAGTAGATACATTTTCGTTCCTTCTATTTGTGGAATCCATATTTGATTAAACAGTTTATGCGTTCCGTGAGATTGTTTAAATATTTCGTGCAAGAAGTGGTTGGTCTTCTATGAAGTAGTAGTCTGTTGCAGGATTCGCAATTAAATGTCGTGTTATATGTCGTTTGTTAATGAACGCCTGTTAGTTTTATTGTTTTGGTTTCTTTTTGTGGTAAGGTAGATTCTGATTATAAAACTATTCATCTTCGTCATTTCTATAGACATATTCCGTTTAGTTGCATGTTTTCATAGTTATTCAAGTGTTGATGCATATATCTCGCATGGTTATCATCGTAGTGTTGATGAATATGATTCATGGGAAATACATCTCTGTTGGGCAGCGAAAAAGAAAGAAATTCTATTGGTTTTTGAGTGTGCTTTTTCTTTTGTTTTGGCTGGATTCCTCCTGTGTTTAATACATATTATTATTTGAGTTGCTGGATTCCTCCTACGCTTGATATGTATATTATTATATGAGTTGCTGGATTCCTCCCGCGTTTCATATGTATTATTATATGAGTTGCTGGATTCCTCCTGCGTTTGATGATAGAATTCTCTGAAATTCTTTTGTGCTCCATGTATTACAGACATTGGCTGGATTGTCCCTCCACTTGAGTATGGTTGCATGCTTTGGTTTATTATTGTGCAAATTTCATGTAGGTGTCACATTTTGGTAGCTTTTGGTTGTTTTTGAAAAGTGATGAACAAATAAGACTTGTCGTTTCTGTAAGGGTTAACGGATCAACCGGTTCTAGTCATTGTAGTTGGCTTTACAAATGTTTACATAGATTACAATTTTTGTAGAGGCGGGCTAGTGATACCGTAGTTGTTACATTGGTATTTTTCGTAGTGAATCGAATAAGCAGTACAAACATTGTAACTTACCAGGTAAGTAAAGAATTGACTCGAGAGGTAGATAGGTATAAAACAATCTTTATTTATTATTCAATTAAAATGATACAGATATTTAGTCACTTCTATCGTGGAAGTGACTAGTACAGATAATTTGGCAGAGGCCGAATGCGCCTGTTCTTATGCAATTTGCGTGCTTATTCTACGTGCTCGCTGCGCCTGAATGCTACTATTTTATTTACTTGGTGAATGGTAATAATAATTATTGCTTTGTCATTGAATATTTATTCGCACACAAAAACCTCAGTCCAGAAGTCTGAGTCTTTGGTGTTCTTTTTAACTACAGTGACACCACAGATTCCCAATTGAACCTGTGGGCATTAGACATTAATTAGTTACGGACGCTTCATGTAATAACACAAGCCGCCGAACTACCGTCGATCGTAGCGGTGCTTATTAGACAAGCGCGCTGCGACGACTGAATACTGGATCGTCGGTGAGGCCCTCTCTTTATAGGCAAGTGGGGGTACGCTTGTGTGCGTACTTCACATGTGATGCAAATGTGTACGTATGACAACGTACTAACTTTGAATATTCGCCGTCGTTGTCAGTTACAATGCCCCTTCCAGGAAAATGAGCGATTTGTCTCGATTTCCGACTGCGACATGACAACCCGAAACTGGACAACGATACTAATACCACAATGTTGTGAATGTGAGATTAAAATTACGCGTTTGATTATCTTAATTTCATGCATTTTCTATGATTTCTAAACAAAAAAATTTTTTAATTTGTATCAATCTAAAATAATTCTAGAATTAACTATTTTAGACCGGGTTTTCTCTCGAAATCTTCTCTCTTTCTCTTAATCGTTTATCGAAAATCTCGTGAAATTTCAAAAGTACTGTAACCGGGTGTACTTTTTCTACTTTATTTATTGATTCAAACTCTTGCAACCGGATATTTTCGTTTGATATTTCATTATTTCCTAATTTCTGTTTGTGTTTCTCTGGTGAATTTAACTTTTCTTCCATATCTTGAACGTTATTAATACAAACTTGCTCCACTTCATCTTTATCAATCGTATTTTGAGAAATATCTAAGGTTGTTTCTTTAAGATTATCCTTATCCTTTAATCTTATGATTTTATTTCCTATATCTATTTTTGCATTTAATTCCTGTTGGGCATTTATTCCGAGAATACAATGTCGTATTAGCCGTGGAATTACCACAAATATCAAATCTGTTTGTAGATCTCCTATTTCTGTATGTGCGAGAATTTGTAATTTTATATTGGTGGATTTGTTTCCAGTTGCGCAGACTATCCGTTGCCCGATGACTGGTAATGTTGGACACACTCCTAATTCTTTTTTGTAAGTATTGTAGAACTCTTCTGAAATACATGTTACTTCGCTACCCGTGTCCCACAATGCATTTACTCGTATTCCTTCTATCATTATTTGTGTTTCAGGACATTTTATTGTGACCGGTTGAGTCGGGTTTTCCTCCTCTTCTGTCAAACCGTCCCGCGGATTTTAAAAAACAGACATAATTCGAATGGTTTCGATACTACGTTTGCTGCAACTCCCTAGTTCATCTTCATTCTCCTGGCTTTTACCTTCTTTATGCCCTTCTTCATTTAATTTTCGTTTATGTCTATCCATATTTTCATCAACATCTATCATGTTGACATTATATTTATTTGGTTCTATTTTCGATGCACTTCCTTGTGTACGCCAGTTTTGATACGCTTTTTCTCTAGAAAAATCATTTTCTGATCTTCTTTGGTTATATGCTTGATATGATCGTTTCCCTCCATCTTCATTATGGAAATTTGGATGTTGATCTTTTCTTTTATCAGTTTCCTGATATTTCTCATATTGCATCTCGATTTTCTGTTTTGGACCATTCAAAGGGCCCATATCATCATAACTCTGTAGAATTTCTAATAACTCATCATAATCCCTTATATCTCGGTTTATGATTGCATTTCGTATATCTTGCTCAAAGTGTCTTGAGATAAGAGATATCAATTCTCTCGTACTTAACATCATGTTGGTTTCCTTAATGTTATTACAGAGATCTATTGCGTATTCAACTCTGCTTGAATTTTGCTGCGATCTGAAATATCCAAATTCGATTTGTTTCTTTAATTGATATTGTGACTCTTCGTTCCAATATCTTTTCCTAAATCTTTTTTCAAAATCTTCTAAACCGTTTACATCTGTTTCTATTAAATACCACCAATTTAATGCTGCTCCTTTTAAGATTTGGTACATTAGTGATTTAAATTCTGCTGCTTTAATCTGTGTCACTTTACAATAGTTTTGTAAAGCTTGTAAAAATGTTAAAGGTTTCTCGGTTTTATTCCCTGAGAATATTGGCGGATTAAGCCTAATTTTTGGTGCACTCAGTGCTTCTGTTTCCAGGGTCAACCTTTTAGTATATCTGTTTTCCATCCGTGACTGATTTTCCTCAATCGTATTGTTTAAATATTTTATCTGGTGCTCAAATTTCTTTATAGCATTCTGCAGATCCGAAGAAGCTAAAATTTCGGGCATGTGCCCTATCATTACAACGGGTTCTTTCATTATTTGGCTGATCTGTTGATCATGCTCCTTAACATCATCTTCCAATTGTTATACCTGATCCAGAATAATGCTTATTCCTGGAGAGGCCGATTGTGATTCTAAGCGTTTTTCTAGTTCAGCTATTCTTCTTTCGCTATCCTGTTCCTTTCTTCTCATTTCTTTGAGTAGACTAGTAATTTCCGTTTGCCATTTTAGTCTGCCAAACATATCTATATCTTCTAAATCTTCTAATTCGCGTTCCCCGCGGACCTCTTGTGAGCGACTCCGACGAGTTTGTGTACGAACTCCTGCTCGTCTACCACGCGGCATTTTGATAATTAAGGTTAATATTCAGGGTTATTCTAAATAAACCAATACTTTTTGTAATTCTTTTTTCAAAAACAATTCTTTTGTTGTTCTTTCTTTATTGCATTATTGTCTCCGCACGATTGGGGAGGTAAATTCATTAAGAATTCTTCTAAATCGAAGCTACTCTGCCTCACGGTATATAATCCAGCAAATATTTTTTCGCCTGGCTTAACTAACGGTTTCCATTTTCCGTTGGCATCTTTTTCCATGTTGGAAAGATATATTTTAACCTTCCTCCCTCGAGTCCTGTCACGGTCGCCAATTGTAACTTACCAGGTAAGTAAAGAATTGACTCGAGAGGTAGATAGGTATAAAACAATCTTTATTTATTATTCAATTAAAATGATACAGATATTTAGTCACTTCTATCGTGGAAGTGACTAGTACAGATAATTTGGCAGAGGCCGAATGCGCCTGTTCTTATGCAATTTGCGTGCTTATTCTACGTGCTCGCTGCGCCTGAACGCTACTATTTTATTTACTTGGTGAATGGTAATAATAATTATTGCTTTGTCATTGAATATTTATTCGCACACAAAAACCTCAGTCCAGAAGTCTGAGTCTTTGGTATTCTTTTTAACTACAATGACACCACAGATTCCCAATTGAACCTGTGGGCATTAGACATTAATTAGTTACGGACGCTTCGTGTAAAAACACAAGCCGCCGAACTACCGTCGATCGTAGCGGTGCTTATTAGACAAGCGCGCTGCGACGACTGAATACTGGATCGTCGGTGAGGCCCTCTCTTTATAGGCAAGTGGGGGTACGCTTGTATACGTACTTCACGTGTGATGCAAATGTGTACGTGTGACAACGTACTAACTTTGAATATTCGCCGTCGTTGTCAGTTACAACATTTTGATTACTTATTTTCGAAATAAACGCAATTCGCATATTTATATTTAATAATATAGTGTCATTGGTTTCTTTTTTCACTGTACGCATGTGTCTATTAGTTTTGTTGTTAGTTGTAACTTGACCTCGTGCAATTATTTTATTTTGTTAATTGTGAAATGGCATACGTGTTATTATCAAAGGTATTCTTTATTCGTGCAATTTGAAAAATATGAAAGTTCATATTTTGAGCATCTTAAAAAAAATATATATATATTTGTATGAAAATTATTGAAAGGAGAATAAATAATAATTTTATAAAATTTCAGTTTTATTAGTGTATATATTTTTTGTTGTTGCTAGCATTTAAGTTCTAATAATGATTTGGTAAAATGAACATGAGTGATTATAATCCTTTTTAATACGTACATTTCTCGCTCTCCACTTAAAATGTGGCAAGCCTAACTTAACGGCGAGTTTCTTAGCATTTTTTATACTCTGATACTGGAATTTCCTAGTCTCATTTCACTCCTTCTCGAATTTACGAGGTTGACTTTATTTTCTGGTAAGCCCTAAGGAAACCATACAAAGTTTATTTACTCTACGAGAGTTAAAAATGGTTTTGAATTTTTACGTACGTAGTGTAAGAAAAATATATGCACATATATGTAAAGACTAACTTAGTTTAATACGTTATTTTTCTCGCACTCCACTTAAAATGTGGCAAGCCTAACTTAACGGCGAGTTTCTTATCGCTTTTCTGTGATGTGAGGTTTGAATCCTCTAAAAAAATGATTAGAAATTAATTAAATTGTTTTGATACTAAACATTTGTTGTGTCCTTTATACGTTACATATATATATATATATATATATATATATATATACTTTTTGTTCATTTCATCAAATTCAATGTTATGCAGCACAATTGCAGAATATTATTATATGGGCAAATCTCTAGAACTTTTAAACTGTGGAGTCCTGTGACACTACTTGAACGTCATTGCTTTCACACAAATGCTATATTTTTTTTATACTTTAAGATATCATAAATAAAAAGCTTGATGAATTTCGAAGTCGCCCGACGTTACAGAGACGCTCTATAATTATTTATAGATACAAAAATAATGAAATTTCATGCGTCCCTTGCATGTTTTTTTTTACTCTTATGAGTATTGTATTTGCGCCGCGTGAGTTAACCTTGTGTTTTTAGCGCAAAATGGAGGCAAACATCTCATAAAGCAATATATTCATATGAATTATATGTGCCGCACATTTAATTGTATAGAGTGAGCCTACAGTACCCGTCCCTTGAATTTCGTAAATTCTAAACTTATTTAAACTTGTTTATTTATTATCCGCGCCGTCTTAGAAATCGAATATTTATTGTTTCTGGTTATTAAAGGACACAATAATAAAGTGTTTGACACTTTACTCATTTGTGTGCGCCTTAAACTGTTGATGTTATACAAGTGTAAACGTACATTCCAAAAACGTGCCAATTTCAGAAAATTGACTATTTTTCGTGGCACATTCAAAATATCGCCAATATCAAGTTTTTGTTCGGTGTGCTGGTAAGTAAATACCTTATATAAGTATGTAAAGTGCGCGGCATTGTTATATTTTACATATTTTCAAAGTTATTGAAAGAACTATTTATAAAGTCGTAATTTAACGATGAATTAAACACTGTAAGCTTAGTAACATTGTGGTCAGACACTAAAAGTATGTTTATTCAGATAAAATTTGGTATTCTTTATGTGTTTAAAGAAAAACAATTCTTTATTATACTTGTTTAAGCACTGTGTTTCAAATTAGAGCTATTGTAAAACAAAATATGCATTTCGAGTCTATGTATAAGTGATAACCCGGGAAAAAATGAATCATATATGGATCATATATGAACCGTATATGGACATATATGAACCATATATGATCATATATCATCATATATGATTCATATATAATCCATATATAATTATATATAATCCATGTATAATTATATATGCTCATATATGAATTTTGACCTGATATAACTGCATATACACGTATATGAGCATATGTGCTATTATATAAATTTGCTCTACAGGAGTTTTCGGGCTGATGATTACGAATCTGAGCTCAGATTTTGAAATTTCAATGTGGCAGATCCAATTTTAACGAAATCTACTAATAACTTCATTTTTCACCGCCATCTTGGATCCGCCATTTTGAATTTCCAAAATCTGAACTCAGATTCATAATCAGCGACCTCGGAAACCCTATTTTACACAATCTTAGGGCGATCCAATTAAGCATTTACCTGTAATCCTATTTTTTTTATAAAAATGATAATTTTTATTGGTATATTTAATTATAAAACAAAATATTAAATAAATATTGCTTAAAATGCAATGTTATATACATCTTCAACTCTCACATAAGTGATATTTTTTAAAAATTGGGCGGAAATGCGTTATTTAATTATTAACCTTTCAAAAAATCAAAATTTCAAGCTCATCCCGGTGGTCAATATTTTGGACATTGTACCGCAAAGTTTTAATGCCGTTAAGTAAAAAGGATGCACGAGCGTACATTTTTACTTCTTATGTAGATATGAATACATATACCCAACGCCAATGTTGTGCTTGAAGTTTAAAAAAAAATTTATTGAGAGGCTGAAATTTAAAAGTTCCAGAGATTTGCCCATATACTTTTCATTTTTGGTTATGATTGAACGATAAAAAAAAAAATTTTTGTATTTATGAAAATTTGTAAGGATGCAAATTGAAATCTATTATGCTTGTTTTGTATTGTTTATTTTATCTGCCGTGTGTAGATAGTGTTCCTGAAACAGAGTTTTCATATACACATATGCTGTTTTGCATTTATGTATATGTAGTCAGTTATTATTAATATTATTCATATATTTGTATGTGCGAATATATATATATATAGATTTATCTTCACTTCTTTTACCCACAGATGAGAAAGCTATCCCTTGTATGCTTTGTATTGTTTTTTTTTTTGTGAAAGTAAAGGAAGAGGAAAGAGGGGAGAAAACAAAAATTTTGTGTTGCGGAGTTTTCAGTTTTCTTCATTGTTATGTAGAAAGATGTTATTTCGGTTATACCAATGAGAACTTGCGCACTACCTTCTCCCAAAAAGAAAAATATGTATTTCTCTTTTGGTGAGGTAATTTTTACCTGCCTTTCGGCTTGGCTCCATCTTGCAACGCTTATAACTAGAGGGTATGATATGAGAAAAATAATACTAATGAAGCTAGAGAATTAAAACAAAAGAAGAAGAAAGAAAAACAAAAGTAGTATAGTAATGTGATGGCATGGAACTTCTTATTAAAATAATAGAGTTAAAGGAGAAATGTCAGGTGAGAATAAGGTAGACTTCTTTAACCCTTTGCGGCATACATTTTTCTTTACACGGAAAACAGCTGAAAATTGTTGCTCGGGGGTTTTCGGGGTCGCTGATTTCGAATCTGAAGTCAGATTTTGAAAATTCAAAATGGCGGACCGAAATATAAAAAGTTGCTCGATCTAAGCGAAATTTGTTACTCGGGGGTTTTCGGGGTCGCTGATTTCGAATCTGAAGTCAGATTTTGAAAATTCAAAATGGCGGACCGAAATATAAAAAGTGGCTCGATCTCAGCGAAATTTGTTACTTGGGGGTTTTCGGGGTCGCTGATTTCGAATCTGACTTCAGATTTGCAAAATTCAAATTGGCGGATCTAGGATGGCGAACGAACGTAAAAATCGAGTGTTGGATTTTCTTGAAAATTGGTACGTTTTCTCGATCACCGATGACAAATCCAGTGTCAGATTTCAACAATTAAATGTGGATGAAATTAAAACAAATTTTGGTCAGCCATCTTGGATCCGCCATTTTGAATTTTCAAAATCTGACTTCAGATTCGTAATCAGCGATCCCGAAAACCCCCGAGTAACAAATTTCGTTTAGATCGAGCAACTTTTCATATTTCGGTCCGCCATCTTGGATCCGCCATTTTGATTTTTACAAATCTGACGTCAGATTCGAAATCAGCGACCCAAAAAACATAAAATGCTATAGTTTCATGCAAATATATATAATTGTTCAATCAAAAATGAATTTTTTCTGAAATTATTGATATTTTTCCGTGGTTATTTATTTATAATAATTAAAAATTAACGATAATTGATAATATGTAACTTTTTTTATGATTATATACATCTTATTAACATAATTAACTCAAAAACCCGATTGCTTAGATGAAAACAGCCGAATAATTAATTAAAAACTGAGAGAAAATAGGTGGGATGCTGAGCATCCCACTATGCCGCAAAGGGTTAAGGTTTTAAAACAAAGGACATAGGGGGTTAACTATACAAAAAATGCCCCCACAGCTCTGTCACCCGAACTGGGTCCATATATTGCTACCCCGATGACTACAAATTTCTGAAAGTATGAACTCAAAATTCGCTTTTACGAAAAAGTTATGGAGGGGGATAGAAAAATAAAAAAACTGATTTTTCTCGAAAACTACTGGAACGATTTTAATGAACTTGAAATATGTTAGAAACGTAAGTAAGACAATTTGAGAGAAACAATATGAATTTTTTTTTTTTAATAAGTAAAAAACTGGTTTGAAATTTTCGAAATTTTTTTTTGGCAACATTTTTTATGTGACCACCTTCATCTTTTTTCTTGAGGTACCTTACAATGTCCCCTTTCATATATATTTTTTTTAAATTTTTAAAAAATATAGTTTTTGAATAAAAAATCGTAAACCATGGTCGTCCTGCTTGACTTGCGCATTCGCACACGCGCTCGCGCGCACGCATGCATACATAAATATATGTGTGTGTGTGTGTGTATAATACAGGGTACACAATTTAAAACTACCACCCGGAAATCTGAGAATGAATGCTGTTTAGAAAAAAAAAGATTAAATAGAAAAGTTTTTGGATTCCGAGGGGACATCCAATAGTGACCTTGACGTTGACCTTTAAGGTCATTTCAGTATGAAGCCTCCTTTTAATGAGACCCCTTATTTTTTCACTCCGGAAATGGAGAAAGCGGAATTTACGTCCGAATACGATCTTGTCTTAGGACCCAGGTCCCATGGTGGGGTTCTATAATTCTTTTTCTTTATGTCCGTTAGTTTGGACCTCCCCGTCGGCCAGCATTCAGCATGGTTGGACCTGATCTGATATAGCCCGAGCGGATCGTTAGCCGTAAGACCCCCACCACGTGAAGGTGGACAAATGAGGGCACCCAGCCAATTAAGGCAAGGTGGACGAGTCACCCAGCCAGTTAAGGCAAGATAGACGAGTCACCCCGCCATTTAAGGCAAGATGGAGGAGTCACCCAGCCAGTTAAGGCAAGATGGAGGAATCACCCAGCCAGTTAAGGCAAGATGGAGGAATCACCCAGCCAGTTATGGCAAGATGGAGGAGTCACCCAGCCATTTAAGGCAAGATGGAGGAGTCACCAGCCAGTTGAGGCAAGCTAGAGGAGTCACCCAACCAGTTAAGGCAAAATGGAGGAATCACCCAGCCAGTTAAGGCAAGATGGAGGAGTCACCCAGCCATTTAAGGCAAGATGGAGGAGTCACCCAGCCAGTTAAGGCAAGCTAGAGGAGTCACCCAACCAGTTAAGGCAAAATGGAGGAATCACCCAGCCAGTTAAGGCAAGATGGAGGAATCACCCAGCCAGTTAAGGCAAGATGGAGGAATCACCCAGCCAGTTAAGGCAAGATGGAGGAGTCACCCAGCCATTTAAGGCAAGATGGAGGAGTCACCCAGCCAGTTAAGGCAAGCTAGAGGAGTCACCCAGCCATTTAAGGCAAGATTGGAGGAGTCACCCAGCCAGTTAAGGCAAGATGGAGGAATCACCCAGCCAGTTAAGGCAAGATGGAGGAATCACCCAGCCATTTAAGGCAAGATGGTGGAGTCACCCAGCCAGTTAAGGCAAGCTAGAGGAGTCACCCAGCCATTTAAGGCAAGATGGAGGAGTCACCCAGCCAGTTAAGGCAGATGGAGTTGTTATCCATACAATTAAAGCAGGATATATTATCTTGCCTCTCGCTCACTGATGCTACAATTGTTCAGTCTTCATCGCTATCAGATTCGATTACTGGTATAATTTTAGTTGTGGTGAATATTTCAGTTAATATCTCAGCTGGTTTGAAAATTCTTGATAAATAACGCGCATGTGATAAATAATATATAACAGCCGCAATGTGGGAACAACAGCCAACAGTTCTATTTCCATTGGCACATTCACATGTGTATTCTGTAATTCCAGAATGTCCAATAGTGTCAGGTTCGTATTTAATAAAACACCTATAGGTTTGACGAGAAATGTGACGGGACGGAACTCTAATTTTTAAAGTCGTTGAATCATCTTTAACAAATTCCATTTTTAGATTGCCATCTTTGTCAAGCATTTCTGCTAAATAGTAAACAGCCTGAGCAAGTTGATAGATACCAGTGAATAAAATTTTCAAATCATTTGTTGTTAATTCCGGAAAATCATTAAGATCATCTGAGGAGATAGTTCCAAACGGAACTTTACGACGTAGCCATCCTGCTTCTTCTACTTTATCAGCCAAAGAAAACTTCACATTTTTCTGAGTTTGCATATTTTGAAGAATATCATCGAAGTTATCTACATCAGAATGTAATCTTTTTCCGAAAATATTATTAAGAAAACATGCAATTCTGAAGTATGATCCAACTTTTGGTCATAACTTATTATCGATTTTATGATTAAGAAGAAGATATTTTTGCTTGATGACACCGTGAACGGATTCTACAGCCCACCGAATTTTCGTAACAAAGCGAGAATTATTTGATTCTTCTGCAGTTAATTGTTTCCTTTTTCCTTTTAAGGCAGGCATCAAAGCTCGAAATTTTTTTTCTTCCAACTTTTCTTTTACGTCACGAAATCCACGGTCAAGAACAAAAATATCACCTTCATTAACCAGCTTAGATAAACCTTCAGGATTTTCGAGAATTGTTTCCAAAATCTGGGCATCATTTTGATTCGCAAGAAAAGGTCCAGCAATGTCTACAACATACCCGTCAGTTGTGCAGATGGTAAACGGTTTACAAAGGGGAACTTTCTTTTGGCCAGAGTACGATTTCCTTTGGTAATCATTATTAGAACTTTTTTGATGTCTAGCGTATGTGCCGTCGCATATCAAAAAAAGTTTATCGTTAGAATCGAATAAATGTTTTGCCATTTTAGTGGTATGGTTTAGAATGAGTTCATTCCGACTACAAGCATTCACTCCAAAACGAAGTGGCAAAACATCATCTTCAAATGATGTCATTACACTGACCGAATAGTCCGAGACATCGTGTTCATTTTGCAATTGCAAAATTGACGCGATCATTGCATTCGAATTACCCGACCGTAATTTGAACAAAAAGACAACAATAGCTTGAATGACGGAACAGGAATGACTATTTCGCAATGAAGTTAACATGTCTTTCAGTTCATTTAATTGTTCCCAATTTAAGCCTGTAAAAATTTTGAGTTGTTTCTCAGAAATATTGTATTCCCCTATTTTATCAAGCAATGTCGAGTCACATCTAATAGAAAGGGTCTCCATTAGTTTTGATAACTCAGATGCCGTAAGGCTTGTAGTATTAGAATAAGCTTTCAGTTGGATAAGATCTTCTTCGTATATTCTATCGTTTATCAAGTACATACGACAACATCGATTCCCAGATGGAATGTAGATTTGAGTTTTGATATAAGTTTTTATTCGTGTTTCCTCAGGAATGACACGTAAATGTTTTGTGCCGCCACAAAAGCAACATGATTTATGCGTTGCAATAGTTCTCCGAATAAAAACTTCCATACGTTCAACCTCAGAAACCGATGCTTTTGATTCAACTATTTCAAACGTGGGATCATTATCTACCGAATCAGGCACAACATCATTTACGACATTTACTTCAGATTTCTCTGCAGATATATTTTTTCTATAAACAGACATTCTACATTTTTGACAAATAATGTCATTTACATTTATTGCTTGCTGCAAAGAAGTAGAGTAAATATTCGCTTCCTGCTGATTTGTTACTATTTTTTTTCGGCCTGTAGTATTTATTAAAAAAGTATTGCAACCAGGGCACTTTTGTCTTAGCACTTTTGGCTTAGGGGAATTTGTTGGTAGTTTGTATCATTGTTATTGTTTTTGTTATTGTGTTTCCTTGATAAGTGTAGTAGAAGATGAGTTACAGAATCCCAAATAGCTCCTAATAAAAAGATTGACCATCCATTAGCATTATGTAGTGCGTAGCCATGGATTGCTGTGTCTATTATATATTTTATTATTTTTACTATTACAAATATTCCCATTATACCAGCTGTTGTTGATCCGAATATTATAAACTTTTGCCAAGTTTTGTTCCATGCTGATTTTATGATTTTCGCTATGGAGTTTTCGTCTAATAACTTTGTTACTGATGTACCTTGATAGTTTGTTTGTTGTCCTGTTAAACCTCTTGCTACAGTATTGAGGAGTGCTAGTTTTTCGGCGGGGAACATTATATGTTCTTTTAGTTTCTTGAGGTCTTCTTGGCTGTAGATTCCATTTGTGGCTAAATTCTGGGGGTTTATATATGTCCAAGTTTGTTTAGTTAGAGGTTTTAATTGTTCTGGGGCTGATGCCTGTATTGGATTTGGTAGGAGTTTGTACCAAATATTATTAACTGAATACATTGGTGGCACTAGACTATTGCATGTTATTTGATTTCCTTTATTGATAATTATTCTTGTCTTGGGTGTCATATACATTTCTTTTTCTATGTATGTAATTGGTAAGTGAGAGTAACATTCTTCTGTTCTTCTAATTTTTACTTCGACTGGGATACATTTCACTATATATGCTAATTCTCCTGCTGCTACTGCCATGTATCCAGGGCCTTTCATGATATTGTAGGCAAATTCATCTGGGACATGTGTTGACTAATGATAGAGCGTTGTGAAGTACTTGTTTTTCTAAGGCACATCTCTGTACCAGCATGTCATAGTAAAGTTGTTTTATCTGATGTCTTACGTGTCTTTCTACATAAACAAATTTGGAATTTACATATGAGAATATATCGAGGTTCCATGTTTTTATGGGGCGTTTCTTGAAGTCTCCGTTATTTTGTGATTCAAATATTATCAGTTTAGGATGTTCTGTGAGAGTTAATTCATAGCCACATATATTCTTCTTTCCTTTTTTTCCTAATGCAAAGGTTATTTCGTCTGTTGTGAGTGAATAGACTATTGTTTTGTCTTCATTATAAGTCTTATCAACAAATCCTTCGTATAATACGTCATATTTGTTAGCTCCACAGAAGTCTTTCGGGATTGTGTCCCAGTATCTATTTCCTCCTTCGATGTCTAGGCAAGATTTATCTGTTAAAGGATATGATATTCCTGATCTTAAATGTAATCTATTTTCATTAAGATTTATTCTAGCTTGATATTTTTGAATTAATATTTTTGCGGTTGCATGTACTACCACGTTGCTCCATGAACCAAACGAATCGCTATATTCTACTCCTTTACAATTTCCATCTACTTGAGATGTACCAGCCATGTTTAAACTGCGGGAGTGAACTTTGTTAGGTGTTATTTGATCTAGGAATATATTGGAATTTATAGTTAACGTCCCTGTGTTGTGTATTTTGTCACACTCGTCTCGTGATATTTCTAGTATATATGTTGCTAAACCGTTTGATACTGTAGACATATGTGAGTGCATTCCGCAATATTGGATGATTCGGTTTATTTCTATTTTACACTGTGTTACTTGGATTTCTTCATATTCTTTTAGTTGTAATAACTGGGCTTTAATTTTTTCAGATTTGATTGATTTTTTTTCTATTTCGCAATCTTGTGTATTTAATAATGAGATTGCAGATATGTTTGAACTCTGTGCTCCGCAATCGAATGCTATAAATGCTTGAACGTCCAGAATTGTTATAAGTAGTAGAACTGTGGTTATGAGAGTATTCATTTTGTTTGTAATATTGACTTCTGTTCTTCGTTTGTCTCTGTTCCTGTTAAACATATATATATATATCTATATTATTTTTTTGTTTTTAGTTTTTTTTTTTTTTATATATATATACTTAAATTTATTGTATTGGTATTTTTGATAGTTTTAGTCGATTCGCGTGAACTATTTTGTCTTCGTTTTTTATTCTTATTTTTATATTTCCGTTATCAAATAGTTCGAGTACTTCGAAGGGGCCTTGATATTCGTCATCGAATTTGCTAGTTTTGTGATTTTTTTTGAAGAAAAACAGGGTCTCCTATATTATATGTTATTGGGTTAATATGTTTGTCGCAGTAATGTTTTGATTTTAGTTTAGCGGTTGTTAGATTTTGTCTTGCGAATTTCTGTGTGTCGTAAAGTTTTGAGGCTAAGTTTTGTACATAGTCACTGTATGTTTCCTGGGTTTCGTTTTCGATAAGTTTTGATGATGGTAATTTTGCGATTCTACCAAACATTAGTTCAAAAGGTGTGTATTTAGTTCCCTCGTGAATGCTAGTATTATATGAAAAAGTAGCTAATTCTAGCCATTTATCCCAGTCAGAGTGTTTGTTTGTGAAATGTTTAATGTATTCTTTTATTACGTGATGAGATCGTTCTAATGAGCCGTTAGATTGAGGGTGAAATGCTGTAGTTTTTATTTGCTTTATATTGAAGAGTTTTGCCATTTTTTTAATTATTTTGCTCAAAAAGTTCTTTTCTTGGTATGTTAGGATGCTTCTTGGAGTGCCAAAAATGCATATAAATCGTTTTGTTAGTGTTTCTGCTATGTCTGAAGCTGTAAAGGTATAGCTATTAAATATTTTGTTAGATTGTCTTGGATAGTTAAGATGTTTTCATAGCCTTCTTCGGTTTTATTGTTTGGTATTACAATATCCATTGCTATTTTTTCTAGAGCTTTTGTTGGTGTGTCAGATATGACCATTGGTTGTTTGGTTTTAATTCTACTTAATTTTTTTAATTGGCAGGATTTGCATGATTGAATGAATTTTTCTATATCGGATTTCATGTTTTCCCAGTAGTGATTTTGTTTAATTCTTTTGAGTGTTTTATTGATTCCTTTGTGTCCTCCTACAGGTGGAGAGTGTAGTTCTTTTATAATGTCCTCCCTGTCGTATTCATCGGGGTGGTTAATTGTTCCGTTGCAGATTATTCTCTTTGTTTTGCCGTTTTTAAAATTTTGTTCTAAAATATCTTTCACTTTTGTCCAGTTTATGCCTATTATGTTCTCTGTTTTTGAAATGCTAATTGTGTTTAAATCTAAGTTATCTGCTTCTTTTTTTAAAGATTTTATTACAGTTTTAATATTTTTTAATATTGTTAATTGACTTTCTCCTGTATCTGTTGCTATTGGAAGTGCAAAATGGTATTTATTTTTTTGTAGTAAGGTAAGTAAGGTTTTCAAATTTTGGCAGTTCGTTTCTGTTTTTGTGTTTTAAGTTTCTATTATCGCATAGTTTCCCAGATGTGGTTATGAAATGGGCTACGTTGTCTTTTTGCATATATATATATATATATATATATATATATATATATATATATATATATATATATATATATATATATATATATATGTATATATGATTTTTAATTTTTATAATGTTTTTGTTGCAACAACGTTTATTATATTTTTTAGTGATTTCTTCGTCAGTGTCGTTGCTTTCATTACTTGAGTCTAATTCTATATTGTCGTTATTTAGGTTGTAATTTGTATCGTTTTGCTGTTGTTTTCTGGTTGGTTCCGTATTTTTTGTTCTAGGTCGTCCTCTTTGTTGGTGCTCACTTTTATATGTTTTTGTCTGTTGTTATTTTTGTTTTTTATTATTTATCTCTAGTCTTTTGGGAGGTTGGATTTTTCTTGTACTTCGTCTCAGACATGCTGAGTCTGTGATATTTGCGATTTGTTTATATTCAGGTTCTAAATTGTTAATTTCATCTTTGGTATGTTTTTCGGTTTTGGTGTCCTTTTTCTTCTCGTGTGCGAATATTCCAGGACAATTTATTTCTATGTGATTTAATTTATAACATTTAGTACAGAATGGTATTACAGCCGGAAGGTTGTATTTTGGCCCTGTGTAATTTACTTTATCGTTTCGTGGTTTTTGAATATTATATATTGGACTGTGTACTAGTATGTGTTTAAGAATTTTGTTCTTTGTTATAGTGTGTTTACTTTTAATGAATTTAGTTGGCTCTAGTGCTTGTGCATCTTGGTTGCTGTAATTAATCCAGTAATTACTGTCTCCATTAAATCCTAGTCCTTTTCGGTCGGTTTGGGTTTTAATTTTGATTGGTTCTCTAATTCCTTGATTATATCTGCCTATTCCGGCTCCTCTCCATCCCATATTTTCCATCATCTTAGTAATGGTATTATTAAGGTATGCTCTTTTATTTGATTCATTAATTTTTAGTATTTCTATAAGATTTCTGGATAATGCATCTTCGTTGACGTTTGATTTGCCTGCTTTATGTATTACTTCAAATTCGTATTCTAATAAATTGTACATCCATTTGGCAACTCTGGAATTGGGATCTTTTTTTGTTCTGAATGATGTGAGGGGTTTATGATCAGTAACTACCGTAAAATGTTTTCCATAAACGTAAGGTCTGAAATGTAATATGGCATAGTATATTGCGAGAGCTTCTTTATCATAAGTTTCGTATTTCTTTTCGTGATCGTTTAGTACGCGAGAGGTATAAGCAATAGGTCTATCTTTACCTATTTCTCCTTGAGATAGTATTGTGCCTATCGCATATCCTGATGCGTCTGTAGTGATTATAAAAGGTTCATTGAAGTTAGGGTACTGTAGGACAGTTGCGTTGCATAATTTATCGCGCAGTGTGTTAAATGCATCGTTTTCTTCTTGTTCCCATTTGAACGGTATATCGTTTTTTAGTAAATTTGATAAAGGTTTGGCTATAGATGAAAAATTTTCAATAAATCTACGGTAGTATCCTGCGAGTCCGAGAAATTGTCTGATATTCTTCTGATTTTTAGGAATTGGAAATTTCTGTACGCAATTGATTTTGTTCGGGTCTGGTTTTAGACCTTCTTCGTTAATTATATGTCCTAAATAACAAACTTCTTTTCTTAAAAATTCACATTTGTCTGGTTGTAATTTAAGGTTTGCGTTTCTTAGTCTTTTCATTAATTTCTCGCATTTGATCTCATGTTCTTCTAAAGATGATGCGTATATCACAATATCGTCAAGATATACAAAAAGTTCGTTACCTTGCAGGCCTGATAAGATTATGTCCATTAGTCTTTGGAAGGTTGCTTGTGCATTTTTTAATCCGAATGGCATTCTATCGAATTCGTAATGTCCATGTGGGGTAGAAAAGGCTGTTTTGTGAGAGTCGTTTTCATGCATTTTTATATGCAGGAATCCGGATGCAAGATCAAAAATTGAGAAATATTTAGGACTTCTAAGTTGGTCTAGTATATCGACAATGTTTGGAATAGGGTATGAATCGCCTATTCATTTGTCATTTAATTTTCTGAAATCTAAAACCATTCTCCATCTTTTGTTACCTTGAGTATCCGTTTTTTTAGGTACTATCCATATGGGTGTGTTATATGGTGATTCTGATGGTTTTATTATACCACTCTTTAATTGTTCCGATATTTTCTTATTAATTTCTTCTTTATGTATAGGGGGGGATCGGTATTGTTTTGTGTTTATAGGTACTTCGTCAGTTGTTATTATTTTATGCTTTATAAGTGGTGTGAAGCCTAAAGGCTCGTCTGGTAAGTGAAATGTGTCTGCATTTTTATTTATTATTCTATCTATACTTTCTTTTTCTTCAGTGTTTAGATGATCCATTCGTAATAGCTGTTTTACTTGTTTTGCTCGTTTTGTTTCTTTGGTTATGTGATATACTTTAGTTGTTTTCATTTTTGATAGGGGTTCGTTTAAATATTCTGTGTATGTAAAGAGTTTTTTTTTTTGTTTATTGGGATTGTTCGAGTATGCATTCATCACACTATTTACAGTATTTAAATTTGAAGCCACTCCTTGCTATCTGTGGGCTCTTGTAAGCTCGCCATAATTCGCGGTAACAAGCACCAGCCAATCAGAACGCGAGACTGATATAGATGGCGCTCGTGCGTAGCTGTTGGGTGCTTTGCCGCGCTTCCGCGTCCGATGGCTTCAGTTGGTCTCATGACACATTTGAGAACACACGTCGCGTTGTTCATCTCTCTAGAATTAAGACGCGACGCGCAATCTGACGCAATCTTCTTTCTTTGTTACGCCGCCCTGAGTCGTTCAGTACTGTTATTTCAAGATAATAAATCACAAGTATAATGTATAAAGACCTGTGTTCATATCCTCTCGATTCAGAACCTCTCTCCTGACATCGTGAATTCCTTGGCCGTTCACGCTTGCCGAGTTTCGCGAGTGTTCTTTGCATCACGCATCTTTTCAGACGCATAACGCAACATTTTGGCGATCCTGCCAGGATAGAGAAGATCAATTGGATTACAGTGCAGTGATCAATTGGATTACAGTGCAGTGCGAAATTAACTCTACGCGGCTCTAAAAAAGAAGGGACGCCTTTGTGAGGAGTGACGCCATTTTCATTACGCGTCGGGTTTTCCTCGCGTGCAACCTAGGAACGCATACGGTTGAGCCACCGGCTCTATTTTTTCGTCATCGTCAATTGTACAACGGCGCTACCGAGCTCGAGCGGCATCGTCGTGCTGCTCGCTCGTTTTTCACGGCATTTTGTGCCACGCGTCGGTTCGCCTCGCGCGCCTAATCAGGCACGCGTCCGGCGTCTCCAGATCACAACGCGATTTTCATCGACGTTGTCCATTTTCAGCAGCAACTGCGTTCTGCTCTACCACGATTCCCGGCCCTTTTGTTGCCGTTTCAGGAAACGAATATCACGCCATTTGCGCGTTTTTCGAACATTTCGTCGCCATATTGGAAAGACGACGAGAATCTGTTGACGTCATCACGCGACGCCAGTTATTTATCTACCGCGCAACACACGCTTACCTTCAGTGCAATCGGCAGTGTTCTACCTTATCGACTCAACAATTCGGTCGGTAACTGTTTTCTGTAGCGTTCAGAAGGATTACGTCTTATGACGCATGTCTCTCGACGCAAACAAAAGAGGTCGAAGAAACAACCTCACTCTTCACTTATGAGTGAGTCAGTACTTGACGATTCGAACGAAAATCAACAATCCGAATTATCATTCAGTGATTCATTGTTGCGTCATTCACTTGATTTGTCCGCAATAGATCAAGAAAACCAAATTAGTGCAATGGCGGGTAATCAGCCCACTCATGCCATGCTTTTGGCAGAATTGCAACAAACCATGACGCGGATTGTAGAATTTTTTAACCAAACATTGCTGCCAGCCAACAAGACGTTTGGACGTCTGAACTCTCGACGTCAGCTGATTCAAGACCTATGGACTGAGTGTCGTAATTTGGACAGTGAACTACGAAAAATTGCTAGTCCTGACGAATTAGCAGAGGACTATTACACGCAACGAATCTTCTCTGGAATGGAGAATACGTTCTTAGATATCATCAGGGACATCGATGACGTTATCAACAGCTTGTCAGCTTCAGCGACTTCATCTCCACTTCACGAAACCACGGACTTCACGGTACCTCATCGGAAAACGGTATTACCCAAAATTTCTATACCGAAATTTGATGGACATTTTGAAAATTGGAACGCGTTTAGTGATTACTTTGAATCGTTAATAATTAAAGATACGTCACTCAACGACCTTCAACAATTCCATTACCTGAAGGCCTCGCTTGCACCGGAACCAAATGCCCTAATTAATCATATTTCGCACACACAAGGTGCTTTTCAGGAAGCTTGGAAGGTCCTCAAAGGTCGATTTTCGTGCAAGATTGCTATAGTAAATGCTCATTTCGATCGGTTATTCGCAATTCAACCGCTTCAAAAGGAAAGTTCTTCGGGTCTGTTAAATTTACATGATCATTTTGTCGAATCTCTCGCGGCTCTTAAAGCAATGAATTTTCCGGTCGTTCAATGGAGTGCAATGCTCGTTTACACCGCCTCACATAAGCTGGATCTTGTTACACGGAAGGCATGGGAAATCAGTCTCTCCGTTGAAACTGAATATCCTTCTTTCGAAAATTTACAAAAATTCATTCTTGCACGCGCACGTGCTTCAGAAGCGACTAAATGTGAAAATTCAAAAGTAACGACATCCAGCAACCACGTAGGGCGACAAAAATCGCGACCGCAAATTCAAAGCTTAAATGTCACTACGCAAAACCGACCGTGCCCGAAGTGTCAGAAAGCGCATTCATTAAGATTGTGTCCGCAATTCAAGGCCATAACAGTTGCGCAACGTGCTGATTATGTAAAACAATCAAAATTGTGCAATAATTGTTTAGCGAATCATGCGACTGCGAATTGTAACAGTAAATATTCATGTTTTTATTGTCGTAAAAGGCATCATACCATGTTGCATGGACCGCAGACGATTCATACGATTCAGGCTCCCTTGCAACCTCCGGAGGTAAATAATACTAATACAAATGCAGTAGTTAACGTTCCAGCTGACACGTTGACACATTGTGTACACGACCTCCCTCACGGACAGTCTACTGTCCTTCTCGCGACCGCTCTAATTTCGGTACATTCGTCGAACGGTCGTACTCTCCAACTACGTGCATTGATCGATCCTGGATCAACTGCTACGCTCATTTCGGAGCATGCAGTAAATTTGCTCAAACCCACTTTAATTCCGATCCGTACGAAGGTTTCCGGAGTTTCCGGTTGTTTCGCCGGCATAGCTCGACATGCAGCAAATTTGACAATTACTCCGCTTCATAGTAGTTCACCTGCACTTTCGGTCCAGGCTACAGTATTGAAGGATCTAACTTCATATACCACCCGTTATCCAAATTCAGTGTCTGACTGGATTCATTTGAAATCGCTCCAACTAGCTGATCCGCTGCCAAGCGACGCATCTGCAATTCACGTGTTGATCGGAGCTAACCTCTACGGCTCGATTATTCTTGAGGGGCTCGTCAAGGGTGCCCCAGATCAACCCATCGCGCAAAACTCCATTTTTGGATGGCTAGTTATGGGAAACGCCACCACAAACAATTTTACTGCTTCTCCTGGCGTACAAGTGCATACGTGTGTAGAAGATACAGTGTTATCAAATAGTCTTCTTAAATTCTGGGAAACCGAGGAAATCCCGAGCACAGCGCTCATCTCTGAAGAAGACTCGCAATGTGAAGAGCACTTTCACAATACCCACTCGCGGCTTCCTTCTGGAAGGTACGTCATCCGACTGCCATTCCGTAACGATTCACCTTTGTTTTATAATTCGTTAGACATCGCATCTCGATCATTCTATTCTCTGGAGAAGCGATTACATCGCACGCCAAATTATAGAATTGCTTATTCCTCTTTTATGGATGACTACATAGCTCAAGGTCACATGACTCTGGTTGCGACTCCAATAGGATCAACTGAAAATTACTACTATATGCCACACCACGGCGTGAAAAAGGAGTCGAGCTCCACTACCCCTCTCAGAGTGGTGTTTAATGCCTCCAGCAAAACGGCCACGTCTGTCTCCCTCAACGATACTCTCTTTGTTGTACCCAAAATGCAGACTGTCCTTGTGTCAGTTTTGACGGAGAGGCGAAAACATCGGATTGTCTTTAATGCAGACATCACTCAGATGTATCGCCAGATATGGGTGCATCCGAGTGACCGAAACTACCAGCGTATCGTATGGCGAAACTCTCCTTCTGAGCCTGTTCATCATTTTCGGTTGAATACGGTGACATTTGGAGTCGCGAGCGCTCCCTTCTTAGCCATGCGGGTTCTCAAGCAGCTTATGATAGATGATGGAAATACATTTCCACTTGCCCGTTCTACTCTAGAGAATGGAATGTATGTAGACGATTGTCTTTTCGGAGCAGATGATTCTGCGACTGCTCTCCAATTACGCAACGAAGTAATAGGTCTACTCGGTGGTGGAGGATTCACCTTACGAAAGTGGTCAAGTAATTCTCCCAAATTGCTCGCTGACATTTCGGCTGAGAACCACGGGCTCGCTTGGGATCCTACTCGTAACCAGGAGGAAGGAATCAAGATTCTAGGGGTTCTATGGAATCCGTCCGTAGACGCCTTTCAATTCAACGTTACAATCGTACCGTTGACCACCTTTACCAAACGCACTTTATTGTCTCAAGTAGCTCGCTTGTATGACCCACTTGATTGGGCCGCACCGGTGGTCATCACCTTTAAAATTCTTATTCAATCCCTGTGGCTACAAAATCTTAATTGGGATTCGCCACTACCTGAAACTTTCGTTATGCATTGGCGAGCAATTGAAAATGCCTTCGGTCTCTCAAAGAGCTTACCATACCGCGTTGGCTCGACACTGGAGCACAAGTTCTCTCAATAGAATTGCATGGGTTTTCAGACGCCTCTGAAAGGGCTTACGGTGTTGTATTCGAGAATCACGCACACCAATGGTAACGTTCTAATCTCGCTTCTTCTGAGCAAAAGCAAAGTTGCACCAATTAAAAAATTGACCGCTCACCGTCTGGAACTATGTGCTGCCGTGATGCTCGCTAAATGCTTGAAATTTCTATGTTCATTATCTCCGTTCAATAAATCTTCCCTTCATTGTTGGGTTGACGCTGAAATAGTATTAGAATGGGTCTCTCAACAACCCACGAAGTGGAAGACATTCATCGCTAACCGGGTGTCGAAAATACAGACGTCCGTCCCTACGGCTCTATGGCACTATGTGCCTACACGCGACAATCCTGCAGACCTAGCGTCTCGAGGTGTCGCAGCTCAGGACCTAATCCATTCGAATTTATGGAAACAAGGCCCTGAATGGCTACAGCACTCTAGTGACCACTGGCCCCAACGTACTCCGACATTAACGATAGATGCGCCGTTAGAAGCCAAATCTTTTGTTCACATAGTTGCACCTGAAGAAAATACGACGTTGTTCGAGTTGTCAGTTCGAATCTCTAACTGGAATCGCCTACTTCGCGTCACAGCGTATCTCCTGTCATGGCGTTATACCCGCAAATCCGATGCACCAACGCCAGTTCACTTGTCAACCTCTTTATTAGAAATCGCTTCAAACGTTTGGTTTCGATGGTTGCAATCCCAGCTGTTTCCGGAAGAATTGACCGATTTGCATTCGTCCAACGCAAGCGTTTCAGAGCGGAGCTCATTGAAAACGCTCAACCCGTTTCTGCTTACATGGTGGAGTCAGCTTGACCCTTTCGAAGTTGAGAAATACGGTCTGGATCTTACAAGCTCGCAAACTAATCGGATCCGTTATCTTTCATTGTGTGACGTGTGCACGTATGAAAGCCGCCACTAGCATTCAACTCATGGGTGATCTACCTTCCCCACGTGTCCTGAAACCAGAGCGCCCGTATTTACATTCTGGTATCGACTACGCTGGTCCAATCCAAGTGAAATTCGCTGGTGGGCGTGGCCAGAAAGCTCACGCGGCGTACATCGCGCTCTTTATATGCTTTGCGACAAAGGCGATTCACCTAGAACTGGTGAGCGACTCTTCCTCAGCAACGTTTTTAGCAGCATTCACTTGTTTCGTCAGTCGTAGAGGTATACCCAGTGATATATACAGTGACTGTGGCACCACATTTTCCGGCGCTAACACGGACTTAGCTAAGTCATATAGAGAAGCTATCCGCAACCCAGACTTTCAGACGCTTCTCCATCAAGACAAAATCATTTGGCACTTCTTGCCTCCCGCAGCACCTCATTTCGGCGGTTTATGGGAAGCGGGGGTGCGAAGTACCAAACATCATCTCAAAAGAGTGCTGGGCAACCACACCCCTTCAATTGAGGAATTGAACACTTTATTATGCTCAATAGAAGCATGTTTGAATTCCCGGCCACTATTGCCCTTGTGTGATAATCCTGATGATTTCACAGCACTCACTCCGGGACACTTTCTGATCGGCACCTCATTGTCCGCTATTCCATCTCCTTCTTTCGACGAATCGATTAACTAGATGGCAATTGTACCGTCAGTTGCTGGAACGGTTCTGGAAGGTCTGGTCGGCTGATTACCTGCGGTCCCTGCAACATCGCGGTAAGTGGCAGCGGCCACAGAAAAATATTTCGGTCGGACAATTAGTAATTATGGTCAAGCCGAATGTGCCACCGGCTAAATGGCCCCTTGCTCGCGTTATAAGGTGTAATCGTGGCGCTGATGATCTTGTACGCGTCGTCACTCTACGGACAGCAACTTCCGAATTTGTACGGCCTATTACCAAAATAGTGGTACTTCCGGTACACGAAGATTCAAATAGCGAGACACATCCGCCTTAATCTCGTTGTGATTGAGTTCGAACACTTTGCGAGTCCTCCCGGATCGCAAGGGGGGCAGTATGTTCGAGTGTGCATTCATCACACTATTTACAGTATTTAAATTTGAAGCCACTCCTTGCTATCCGTGGGCTCTTGTAAGCTCGCCATAATTCGCGGTAACAAGCACCAGCCAATCAGAACGCGAGACTGATATAGATGGCGCTCGTGCGTAGCTCTTGGGTGCTTTGCCGCGCTTCCGCGTCCGATGGCGTCAGTTGGTCTCATGACACATTTGAGAACACACGTCGCGTTGTTCATCTCTCAAGAATTAAGACGCGACGCGCAATCTGACGCAATCTTCTTTCTTTGTTACGCCGCCCTGAGTCGTTCAGTACTGTTATTTCAAGATAATAAATCACAAGTATAATGTATAAAGACCTGTGTTCATATCCTCTCGATTCAGAACCTCTCTCCAGACATCGTGAATTCCTTGGCCGTTCACGCTTGCCGAGTTTCGCGAGTGTTCTTTGCATCACGCATCTTTTCAGACGCATAACGCAACAGGGATGTTTATTTGGTTCTTCTAAACCGTGTATTATTATATGATTATCCCTTTTTGTAGTTGATGTTTCGTTTGTGATATTTTCAGAAGGTTTATTTATTAGGTCCACATCGGGTTTATTTTTATCTTTTTCCTTGCATTCGTGTCGTTTTTTTGACGGGTCTTGGTTTTCTTTGTTTGTTTTCCATTTTTGTAAGATTAGTAACTTTACATTTTCATTATAGAAATCTTGATCTTCCTGTATTGAGGAATTGAAAGATTTCGGTAAGTGTTGTTTTATCATTTGGTTAATTTGGTTCGTTTTTTCATCTTCATTTTCATATTTGTTTTCTTTTATTATTTCGTTTTCATTTTCATTTTTGCTTTTATTTTTTATTTCGTTTTCGTATTTGATTTTATTGGTTATTTCATTATTTTCATTTATTATTTCGTATTTGTTTTCATTTATATTTCGTTTTCATTTTCATTTTTGTTTTCATTTATTATTTCATTTTCATATTTGTTTTTGTTGGTTATTTCATTATTTTCATTTATTATTTCATTTTCGTATTTGTTTTCATTTATTTTTTTATTTTCATATTCGTTTATATTTATTATTTCATTTTCATATTGGTTTTCATTTTCATTTTTGCTTTCATTTATTATTTCATTTTCATATTTGTTTTGATTTATTATTTCATTTTCATATTTATTTTCGTTTATGTGTTCTACATTTTCCTCTATTTCTTCTATTTCGACTGTTGGAATGTCTACATTTAATACTTTGTAAATATGCTTTTCCTTCATTATTTTTAACAAGTGCTTTACCCAAAAATACACCTTTGATATTGATGTGTGGTACATACCCATGTTGAATGTTATTGTTTTTTATTTTTATGAACATTGTAGATACTGCTCTAGCCGGAATTTTTACAGTTTCTGGGCTGTTGAAATATTTTGTGTTATTTTTCCATTTAATAAGGTTATTTTTGTAGTCTAATGTAACTTCATTGCTTTTTAAAAATTCTGATCCTAAAATTCCTTTGCAATCTATTGGGAAGTTGTTTTTAACTACGTGGAATAGTGTATCATGTCCTTATATCTCGATTATTACTACCCCCATTGTAGTTACTGGTTGTTCCGTGATTCCTTTTAGATCTATGATATTGGTTTCGTCTATTAATGTTTCTTCTTTTACATATTTTTCTTTAATGATGTTTACGCTGGCTCCGGTGTCAACCATTAGGTTTATCGTTGTATGTAAATCTTTTGAGTTTATTTGTATTAATGGGGCTTCATGTTTATTTAGATTGACTGTTTTTACTTCTCTGGGCTGGTTGCTGATTTTGTCACAAGGTTCATTTGGCGCTTGTCTCCAGTCTCCCTCTGTGCGCCTGTTCTGGAGAGACCATTTTCGTTTCCCGGATTTGTTGAGTCTTTCAATTCCTTGATTAATTCTGCTCGTATCTGTTCTTTGAATTTTAGTTTTCTGCATTCTTGCCATATGTGTCCTATAGACTTGCAGTATGTACATTGTTTTGATTCGTTAGATTCGTGGTAGTTGTGATGTTTAAAGTTTTGGTTTTGATTGTGTGGATTTTGGAACCTTTTTGGATGATTATAGTGTTGTTCCTGATTATAATTGTTTGTATAACGTTGTGGTTGATTTTTTTGGTGATTTTGAAAGTTGTAAGATTGCTTTTGATAATTTCGAGGTTGATAGTTGTTTGGTTTGTAATTATTTGATTGAGGGGTGTTCTGATGATAGTTATTCCTTGAATATCCGTAAGATTGATAGTTGTTGGGTTGAAATTTTTGTTGATTTGAGTTTCTGAAGAGGCACGTATCAGTTTCATGTCCTATTTTTTTTTAGATTTGACATTTTTTTTCTGTAGTTAAAAATTTTATTCTTTGTGTTTTAGGTTTTTCTTCGTTTTTTGATTCTTCAAGAGGGATTCCTCTTACATTATTTGCGAGTTTTAGTCTTCTTTCTATCTGAATTGCTTTATGTATACCAGCTGATAGGTCTGTTAGTTCTGAATTAATAATCTAACTTCTATTTCGGGTTTTAATCCAGTTAAAAATGTCTCTCGAATTTCTTGTTCGGTTCTTTCTTTGTCTATGTCTGTTACTTCGTCATCTTCGCTCAAGGCTTTGTAAATTTCTAATATTCGATCTCCTGCTTCTCTGACGCGATTTCCATATTCGACGACACTTTCAAAATTAAATTGGTGCATCCCTATTAATTCTTGTCTGATTTCTGTTATTGAATGTGCCGGGGCATAAATTTCTCGTAAACATTTAAGCAGGGCTGATACGGTTTCGAATGTGTTATTTTTTACAGCTCGTCGTGCTTCTCCTTTTAGTCGACTTTTTATTAATTTTACTAAGTCTACTTCTGATTCCTCGGGTAGCATATCTTTTGCTTCCTCGCAACCGTCGACAAAAGCGTAAAAAGTTTTCGGGTTTCCGTCATATCTGGGTACTGATTCGAGTTATTTATCGTTCTGAAGGTGTCTTCACCTTCACTTTCGATGTTAATATTTCCTATCTTATAATTAGTACTTTCATGTACGGGGATTTCTTTAATAATCTGATATTCTTCGTTGTTGGTTCTGTTTTTGTGTTGCTGATTTATATTAATATTTGTTGGGGTGCTGGCACATAGCGGTGTATGTTTTGTGTACCAGTCTCGGGATTCTGATATTTGTGTATTTTTTTTCTCTGGAGTTTTATCTATGAGACAATCGAATTCTGTAACTATTTCGTTAAATTTACTTCTTACATCGTCGATGTGCGTCTTTCGTGAGAGTGTATTTTGTTCTATATTGTCTAGGTGTTGTTTTAGCGTTTGAATGTTTTCGTTTGTTTCTAGGATATTTTGTTCTACGGTTTGTGGGGTTTCGTAGTTTTTTGAGGCTAGTTCGGGTTCTATAGTTTCTTCTACAATTTCTTGTTTTTCCGTAATTTTTTCTAACTTTTCAATTGACGGTTTTTTAGGTTTTCTATCGTTAGTTAGTCCTGTTCCTAGTAATGTGTTTTTATCGGTTGTATTTAAATGTTGTGTGTCTTTTCGAGTTATTCTTTTATTAGACATTTATGAAATATTGGACATTTAAAAAAAAATAAATAATATATATGTAAAATTATATCTTTTTTCATTAGAAGTTTTTTTTTATTTGGTTTATGTGATTTTTCAATAGAATCTGCATTTAAAAGGAAGCATCTTTCTACCAAGAAAAAAAGTGATGGTTTTTTACAACGGCAAGTACAGCCAGCTTATTGGGTACTTTCTGTTTTTGTAGTCACGCCAGTTTCAGGTAGTACTATTTTTGTCATGATATTTATTGGTTGAATATTCTCGGGTTCCGCCCTAACCAATTGTTACTTGACGGGATGGGATAACTACTTTCCTATTTGTTGGACACATTCGGGTTCCGCCCTAATTTCGCTGTCACCAATTGTTATGGCTGGGATGGCGGCCGAAAGTGGACGCCACCTCTCTGCCGTGAAAGGGCCAAATCGACCAGAAGGGTCGATTTAAGGATTCTTTTAGGGTGGACGGAGCTGCCGAATGTGTTAGTTCAAAAAGGAAAGGAGAAAGGTGAAAATAAATGACAACTCGATTTTCTTTTATTATTTGTTTTTTTATTTTGGGATCGCGTTACGGTGGCGATATTCTTCCAGCGTGATTTTTACTTTCTGCGGGGGAGGAGGCTGATTATGGTCGGGGATGCTCGCTGGCTGTCCTTCGCGTTGGGCGCGTTGTTCCAATAAGAATTTGTATAATTTCCGGGCTCGCTCCCGTTTCCTACGCCGGGCACCCTTATTATTTCGGGCCACTGTAAAAACGTAAAAAATTTAGTTTCGCGGAAGGAGAAACGCGGGAAACTGATAAAAAATAATATAAAAAAAATAAAAAGGCTATCACCTAATTCCCTATGGGTCGATTCCGCATTGGCACGTACCAATTCCGGAATAAACCGAGGAAAGGGTTTACGAGTTCCTCGAGGGAGAGATAGAAACGCCGGGCCAAAAGATTTGGCCCTGGTACCGAGCTCTGTCCCTTTTCGGAACTAGTTTACCCCAAAAAAAAATATAAAAAAAAAAAAAATTGTCGCGGAGACGAGTTCGCCCGTATCCGGAGGGATCGAAACGCCGGGCCAAAAGATTTGACCCTGGTTTCGTGCTCTGTCCGGGTTCAGGTTAATCGCCTGGAATTTAGGTTAGGGGAAGATACTCACTATTATTTCTGTGCCGGTGGAAGTCCCGAACCCTCTTCAGAATTTGGACTGCTGGGCTGATGCGATGTACTTGTCGAGCTGGATTGCTGCTCGAGCTTAACTGCTCAACCTTAACTGATTAACTGACTTTTTTGGTCCAGGAGGTGCTGTATTTATACTGGATACCGCCTGTGGTGCCCAGTTCCGTTTTGATGCGTTGTGTCGTGTTACGGTTTTTCTATCCAAAATTCAGGTGAATGCAAGATTTGCAGCTTCCGTCCGAATTGAACAGAATCTTTTTGCGCGTTTAGACAATTACGTTAATTTTAAGATTGTGCAAAAATGAACGGTAGTTGTATCTTGTATAGAACTGGAGATATTTATTTGTTAATATTTACTAAATTAGTTTTTTTAATAATCCGATAGATTTTATGCAATTTTTAGTAAATTTGTATTTTTAATAAACTATTTTGTTTTAATACAACTGTTGTTGATTTTTGTACAATTTAACATTATTTTTATTGAAGGCTTGTAAGAGCAATTTACACATAGTGATATAAAGCATGAATTTCGTACAAGACATGAATAAACAATGAGATATTCCTAAATAATTGTTTGTTTTTATAAATTTTGTATTATTGTAGCTTTGAAAACATGATTATCGAGATGCTAAATTTTAAAGGAGGTTCAATTTTGTAATAGAAAATAAAAGCTTCATTGTTTATTCATGAGATGGTGTTTACAATGTTTTATACGCTAATGTTTGTTTATTCGTTTTTCAGGTACCAGTTTAGAAGTTTGAGGAATTTCGTGGTTGAATCTATTGTAATAAAAGGAAAAAACGGAATTTGTTCGTTATTAATAAATAAACGTTTTATTTTATTTTATAAATGTGTTTTCTGCAAAACCAGCACTTTATTTTGTAATTGAATTTGTATCTAAATATGGAGACTAATCCGACCAATGTTATCATTCTATTGTTCGTTAGTTTTGGTTTATAATTTTGATATTGTTCGATTATAGAAATCTAGGAGGTGGTTCGAAAAGGCAGGATCGGAAATAGGTGGTGAAAAGATGGCAAGCGAATTCTCAAGGAGGGTGGACTATTGTGTAATGAAAAATGAGACGATAGTTTTTAAGTTTGCACGAAACACTTATATTTTCCTTTTAAACACAAAACGATCGAAAATATAATGCACTATAATTCTCAAATGATCGGTCGCGTACAATAAACTGATTCGCGTTTGAAAATGTTCGCAACACCCAAAAGAACGTTGAAGAAAAAAGGAAACGTGTGAGAACTCTCGATTTCGCGTAGAGATCGCGACTGACTCGTTACGAATAGCGCAATTGAAATTCTCTATCGGAAGTGCAGGAGGGGGAAGCGTGACAGAACGCGGAAAGGAGAAACTTAGAAATTCAAAGTGACTATTACGTTATACATTTCGGAACATACCGCCCCCCTTGCGACACGGTAGGGCTCGCAAAATATTGTTGCAAAAAAAAAAACTTAGAACTATATAAAAAAAAAAAGAACCTAGTCTGTCGCGGAAGAGTTCGCATGAACAGGTAATAAAATAATTTTCGTTATCGGACGAACAAGTTCAGCATTCGCGGTTCGCAAAGTTACGACACGAATGAGTCCATCAGGACCGCGAGTACAATGCGTTATGCGAGCAAGAGGCCACTTCACTGGTGGCATGTTCGGAACACGTACAAGAACAAGTTGCCCTACTCTCAGATTTTCTTGTGGCCGTCGCCATTTCGAACGATGCTGCAAAGACCGAAGGTAATCTGCCGACCATAGCGTTCAGAAGCGTTCCATCAACTGCCGTTGCAGTTGCCAACGGGTAAGGCAAGTCGTCGTAAGATCTAGAAGCGAAGGACCGGGCGTAGCATTTAATGGCGACCCAATGAGAAAATGACCAGGCGTGATAGCCTCTAAATCATTTGGATCGTCAGTGAGTGGGAGCAGGGGACGACTGTTCAAACAAGCCTCAATTCCGCACAATAACGTGGTAACTTCTTCGAATGTCGGTGTGTGATCGCCAAGAATGCGATAAAGGTGAGCTTTTGCACTTTTCACACCGGCCTCCCAAAGACCTCCAAACTGTGGAGCGGCAGGGGGTATGAAGTGCCACGAGATCCGATTTTTGGCGAGAAGTTCTTGGAAGGAGGAATTTTGTAGTGCATCTTCGAAAGCTTGCGACAAAGCGGAATCCGCACCTGTGAAGGTGGTGCCCTGATCGCTATACATGTCGCTTGGTAAACACCTACGACTTGTAAATCTAGTAAAAGCGGCCAGGAATGTGGCCGAAGAATAGTCCGAGACTACCTCCAAATGGATGGCTTTGACTGCCAGACACACAAACAATGCAATGTAAGCGGAATTGGCTTTTCGACCTCGTCCAGGACTGTAGCGTACTCGAATAGGACCCGCGTAGTCCACACCACAATGTTGAAACGGGCGCGCTGGCCGCAACACACGTGCTGAAGGCAAACTGCCCATTAATTGCGTTGCTGCTTTGGCCTTTAACCGAGTGCATTTTACACAGTTAAAAATGATAGAACGAATAATTTTTCGTGCTTGAATCACCCAGACTGAATTTCGGAGTGTTTGTAATGTCAAACTGATACCTCCATGTAGACAGTCATGGTGAACTCTCCGTACCAAGATTTTAACCACTGGATGGGCTTTAAGTATGACTGAATGAGATGCATTGTAAGATAAAGAGGCTTCTTGTAATCGACCACCTACGCGCAATACCCCATCATTGTCGAGAAACGGTGTCAAACCATTCAATGGACTACGTTTTGAGAGGTTTCATCCTATTTTCAGAGAAGCCAATTCTTCAGGAAAAAGTTGCAACTGGATCCATCGATACCATATAATTGAAGCTTTTTCCAGATCACTGGAAGTGGGGTATAAGGTTGTTGACCTTGGTTGTAGGATTTTATTTCGCCATAACAGAATATATCCGGTAATCCGGAGTAGTCGATACCAATCAGAAACTCTGGTCGCCAGGAAGGTCAAGGTATCATTTGATTCAAGATTGGCAGTGTGCACTTGCACTCGTTCCTCCAGTGGAGCATCCGGACTAGGAGGGGAATTTAGATTTGGCCACTGAGCTTCAGGGGCACGGAGCCATTCTGGTCCATGTAACCATAAACCTGACCCGATAAGATTTCCAGGTAATGCGCCGCGAGACGCCAAGTCGGCTGGGTTTTCGCGAGTCGGTACATGATGCCAAATGGCTTTGGGAATAGAAGTCTGAACTTCTGATACACGATTGGCTATAAAGGTTTTCCATCGTGTGGGCGGGAACTTAAGCCAGTCCAACACGATGGTTGCATCGGTCCAACAGTGTTGAGTGAATGTAGCAAACTGAGGGTTCGTTCCCAGAGTTTTAAGTAAACGTGCTAGTAACACTGCCGCAGATAATTCCAGTCGTGGAATGGTTAATTGCTTGATAGGAGCAACCTTGGTCTTGCTCATTAAAAGAGATATGGTAACATCTCCGTTACCGTGAATAATTTTACTATATATCACGGCGGCATAGGCGAGGCTGGATGCATCGCAAAACCCATGCAGTTCGCCTTGACTGCAATCATTACATGAACCTATCCAACGGGGGATAGCCATCTGGCAGATAGAAGGGAGGGCGTCCGCAATAGTTTGCCATTTCTCGACGACGGATGGAGGTAAGGGCGAATCCCAGTCGATTTTCAACAGCCACAATTGCTGTATGAGTATCTTTGCCAATACTACGACGGGTGAAACCCAACCCAGTGGATCATATAGACGGGCTATGATAGAGAGAAGAGTGCGCTTAGTATAAGTCTCTGGGACTTCGAGAGAGATTCGATAATGAAACATGTCCGTATCCGGATTCCAATACACTCCTAGAATTTGTATGCCTTCATTCGGAAGTATAGCCTTTTCATAAGCCAACCCGTGATTAGCAGGACTGATATCAGCCAATAGTTCATTAGAATTACTGGCCCATTTACGCAGCTCAAATCCTCCACCACGCAAAAGACGAACTACTTCTAAGCGTAGTTTACGGGCGGAATCTAAGTTGTCAGCCCCAAAAAGACAATCGTCTACATACAAACCCGAGTGTAGACTAGACATAGCCTTTAGGAATTTTGGCCCATCTTCCTGAATTAGCTGTCGTAATACGCGCATAGCCAAAAAAGGAGCGCATGAGACTCCAAAGGTCACGGTGTTCAGTTGATAGTGCAAAATGGGATGATCCGGGGAGTACCGCCACACGATCCGTTGGTAATCGCGGTCTCGCGGATCCACCCAAATTTGCCTATACATTTGAGTGATGTCAGCAATAAACACAAAACGTGGTAGCCGCCACTGCGTTAAAACTGAAGTAATGTCGGTTTGCAGTTTCGGGCCGACCAGCAAGTTGTCATTTAGAGAGAAACTGTTAAGAGTTTTGCTTGACGCATTAAAAACAACGCGTAAAGGAGTTGTGGAGCTTGTCTCCTTTTTCACTCCATGATGTGGGAGGTAATAAGGAGTCAGGACATTCGAATCTCGAGGCGAGACTACTGACATATGAGACTGTAGTTCATAATTGGACATGAAATCGCGATAAGCCGTTCGATCAGGAGGTGTGCATTCGAGACGCTTTTCTAATGCTGCGAGAATACGAATTGCATTGTCACGGGATTCTCCTAATATTGGAGTTTCATTTTTGAATGGAAGTCTCACTACATAACGGCCGTTCGGCAGTCGGGTATGGGTAGTCATAAAATGAGCTTCACAGCGCTCATCTTCCTCTGACATGGGAGGGGGAAGAGAAATTTCCTGTGTCTCCAAAAATTTGGTGAGAAGTTGAGAGAGATCAGATTCCGTATGACAGGTAAGCACTTGTACTGACGGTCTCGGAGGGGTTGTTGTGGTCACACAACCAGACAGAATCCACCCAAAAATGGATCTCTGTGCTATGGGGAGACCTGGTGGCCCTTTAATCAAGCCATCGAGAATAACAGATCCATAAAGATCTGCTCCAATGATCATGTGAATAGTTGTAGAGCTTGAAGGGTTCTCATCGGCGAGAGTCAGATGTCGTAAATGGGTCCATTGAGAAGGGGGTCCGGAAAAGTGTGGAATATAGGACATAAGGTCTTTTAAGACGACAGCGCGTGTTGATAGAGTCGGGGTATCATTATCGACCGGAGTGATAATTAAAGAAGTCGCGTGTTTGGCGACTCCAACTGAGGAGCTACCAACTCCTGTGATTCGAGTTGAAATTCTTTCCAAACGAGGATTGAGCATTTTCACCACCTTTTCCGAAACGAGGGTGGCAGTGGAGCCTGGATCTATCAGAGCACGGATTTTTACCGTTCGACCCTTCGACGATCTTACCAACACCGTGGCTGTAGCGAGGATGACAGCTGGTAGGCTGGAGAAATTATCCGAAACATTGTGGATCGTTATTCCAGCTTGATCGTCATCGTATTCGGTTAACGAAGCAACAGGTGCCGTTTTTCTGACAGGAAGCTCTGGACCGACCTCCTGCGGACTATGCAGCATCGTGTGATGTCGTTGTTTACACCTAAAACACGTGAATTTAGTAGTACATGCCGACAAAGAATGTTTCGCTAGACAATTAATGCACAAACATTGTCGCTTGACAAATTGTAACCGATTAGCTATGGACATATTTTTAAAACGTGTACACAGTCGCAAAATGTGATCACCTTTACATGCAGGACAAGTACGTTGCTGTATTGCTGCAGTCAAGGACTGAATTGGAGGTTTATGTTTTGTAGTTGACGTGCCAAAATTGGATGTATGTTTCGAAGTCTCTAGTTTTACCGACTCAAGAGCCCGTGCTCGAGTAAGCAAAAAAGTTCGTAAATTATCAAAAGACGGATATTCGGTTTTTGAATTCAAGCTTAGTTCCCAAGCCTTACGAGTTGTACCGTCCAATTTTTGCGCCGTCAAGTACACAAGTATAGCACTCCACTTCTCAACCGGAAAACCAAGAGCTTTCAAAGCTGCAAGTGCTTCGCTCGATCTATCATGCAGTTTGAGTAATTCGACTGCATTTTCTTTATGTAATGGAGAAATCGAAAACAGATTTTCAAAATGTGCATTTATCATGACCATTTTGCATGCATACCGGTTCTCGAGAATTTTCCAGGCTTCATCGAAAGACATGTTTGTCAATGGAATATGACTAATTAACGCGGCCGGCTCGGGGGCCAATGACGATTTCAAATGATGAAACCTCTGTAAATTGTCGAGAGTCGTATCATTGATTACCAGAGAGGTAAAGTAATTGCAAAACGTCATCCAGTTATCTAAACGACCATTAAATTTAGGAATAGATATAGGACGTAGAACCGTAGATAATCGATGACCGTCGTGTGAGACTCTTGTTGATGACATCTGTGGGCTAGAAGTTGGAAGTACATGGAAATGATCCATTTCATCTTCCAAATCACCAATCATATCCAGATACGAATTCTCAAATTCGGTGAATCTTCCATCGACGAAATATGGATGACTGGAAACATCGTCAGGCGAAGCGGAGTCCGTCAAACGTTGTCGAAAATTACAGCATCTGTCCCACTTAGCTTGAATATGTTGCATTCTGACCTTGAGTCGACCCATCGTAATGTCAGGACCTTTTGGTATCTGCGTGAAAGCATTCGAAATTTCGTGCATGACTTTAGTGATTTGCGAGATAAGCTCATCACAATTTACTGTAGCAGCCATGTAGTCGACGCACTGACTCTCTGTAAAGTCGATTAAATTAGACGACTGGTTTTGAAACGACTCGTCAAACAGGTACGTCAAATTAAAGACGTTAGTATTTTCATTCATGAAAAAAGCACGAACTCGATTGACGCTTCAACTATTTCTATTATTATTAGTTGAATAACTTTAATAGAGAATAATAAGCCGCAATAATTTCCGAATTGAAAATAAATCAAAATCGAGCAAAAGTTACAAAACGTAAAAATAAGAAGATCAGAATTTCCAAACAACTTGACCTAAAGTCGATGAAAAAGGTTACACTTAGCTGACATTCAATTGAGAAAAAGATTACGAAGCGTCGGGGCTCCAACAATGGCGTTGATGGCACTGGCGATAACGACACGTCGAGCGTCGGGGCTCCAGAGATTATGGTGACGGCACTGGACACCTGCACCTTCTGTTGTTCGGCAGCGTGGGGGTGGCTGGCGAAGTGGGATGAGAACGGAGAGGGGCGTTCATCTACGTCAGCAGCGTTATCCAAGATGTCTTCCTTAAGGGTAGCGTCGTTTGAAAATGGCGAGCACGTGGGGGCCGTTTGGGCCGGCAAGTTGCGAAATCGAAGTAATGATATATTCGCACTTCCAACACGTGTAAAAGGGCACGAAGCACTGTTCGCAAACTCCACAATATTGAAAATCAATGTCTTGATCTGGTTTTCACGAGAATTTATAATTATGAGATTTTCACTCGCGAACCGCCAAAATCCCGATCCCGGCAAGATCGCCAAATGTTCGATTATAGAAATCTAGGAGGTGGTTCGAAAAGGCAGGATCGGAAATAGGTGGTGAAAAGATGGCAAGCGAATTCTCAAAGAGGGTGGACTATTGTGTAATGAAATATGAGACGATAGTTTTTAAGTTTGCACGAAACACTTATATTTTCCTTTTAAACACAAAAAGATTGAAAATATAACGCACTATAATTCTCAAATGATCGGTCGCGTACAATAAAGTGATTCGCGTTTGAAAATGTTCGCAACACCCAAAAGAACGTTGAAGAAAAAAGGAAACGTGTGAGAACTCTCGATTTCGCATAGAGATCGCGACTGACTCGTTACGAATAGCGCAATTGAAATCCTTTATCGGAAGTGCAGGAGGAGGAAGCGTGACAGAACGCGGAAAGGAGAAACTTAGAAATTCAAAGTGACTATTACGTCATACATTTCGGAACAGATATTATATAAAAAGCTATCTGGAAAAGAATTTTCTTGGAAAAGAAAAGTATGTCATGTAAGCGTGTGCGTGAGAAAGCGGATGTACTTGGGAATTTTTATTACTTTTTTTAAAAATAGATAGAGTTGGTCGAGGGTGCGGGTTGCTAGTCCGGTTTGCTGCGCTTTCTAAAGATGCTTTTAGATTTTTCCATACATTTTCTTTTGAGACTATTTCGGAAAGTGTATATAAAATAATTAATGGTATTTTTACTCTCTGCTGGTAATGTAGGAAACTAAGTAGGAGTGAAAATTCAGGAATTATAGGGTTCTCTATTTTCGATCGGTATCGGTAAGTTATTTGTTAAGAGGTTCGGTTAGTATACGCCAGGCGCGCTATTGCATCGGATATTTGGTCGGTAATTTTGAAATTAGGTGCGTTACGTAGGACGTAACAGTAACACAGGTAAATGTTGATTAAAAAGTAGTGCCACTGTTATATAATGATAAAATCAATTTTTTATGATCTTGAGTGTCAGATTGTCTTATGTGATTTGGTTGTTAAAAAATTGTAGAATATAGAGATATAGCAAGCTGTCAATTTTTCGACGATTGTATCAAAACTTCTCAAAATGGCGCAGTTGGCTATACCTGTATCTTCTCCAATTTTTCAAACAGATCACATTAGCCGATCATGAGTTACGTCTGACACTCGACAACATAACAAAAATTCTATATTTTCAGACCACATAATGTAGAAGCTACGAAAATGTGCTGAATGAAAAAGAGGTTCAAATTGGACTACGATAACACTTTTATGGACATTCAACGAACTGCGTTCATTTACTCCTTTACATCACAGTTGTATTAAAAGAGGTTTTAAACGTATCTCATCTATGGTACGCAAAACTGAATTTATTTGAGTCATTTAAATGATTGAAAATTCTGAAAAAAATCTAAATTTGTTTACATCGACCTGAACATTTTTCCATAGGGTCCTGTTGGAATTTTTAAATTAAATAAATGAAGGATAATTATATATATTATAAATATATATAATCAAAATACCGATTTTTCAAAACAGTTATGTTTGTTTTACCTATATCATATGTCATTACTTCTTTACCAGTAAACTATCTGAAAGAAATAAGGTTACAATGAAATTCTATCCATGAATACTTTTTATATTACAAATTTTCTTTACGTCTGTTGTTTATAAAATATTATAATGCAGCCAAGAAACAAAGGAACACTTCACTTGAATTGAAAGGAATTCATAACTTTTAATTATTTGAATGAGAAAGAAACCGAAAAATAACGCATCCTTATAGACAGCCAAAAGAAATCCACAAATGGTAACTTTTCGGAATATGGGTATCTACTAAGTAAATACTTAGCGCACGGTGCACGAATGTTCTACTTTGCACACGGAAAACAGTGTGCTAAGTGAGCACTTAGCGCACGGAGTTAAAAAAAAAAACGTTTATCATCAGAATAGTAGTGGTATTTCATAAAATAAGGATTATATTATCAATGTATTTTAATGTTATTTTTAATAACGAACCCATATTCCGAAAAGTTACCATTTGTGGATTTCTTTTGGCTGTCTATAAGGATGCGTCCCCCTGAAGTGTGAAAGTAGAAACAAAAAAATAAGAAGTGCCGTAAAAAAGTCGTTGCAACGGATAAATCGAAAATTTAAATTGTCGAAAAGGTTTGCAACGCTCGAGTACTTGTTTTCGTATTTGTTTTTAAATACGAAAACCAGTTGCCGGGAAATAAGTTGGCCCGGTAAAATCGAGGTGTTGATAAACACCCGCCCTGCTGTCCCGAGCAGCCGTTAGAAAAAAAATTAAGTTCAAAAGAAGTTACCGGACTTAGATTTAATCGCGAATCCCTATTTAAAAATAAATTTTCGGTTACACTATATTATGTTATATTCGTAATTACATGTAATTGAATAATGATGTGTAATTAATATTAACCGTAATTTTAATGAGTTAGAAAAATTAATGGAATATATTATTTTTCCTATTATAGTTAGAATAGATAAAATTAATCGTTATTTTAATTTGCAGTTTTTTTTGTTTTTGTTTTTATTCGAGGATTCCAAATCGAGGTAGTAACCGGAAGTTAATGAGAACGAACAATTTTATATGTTTGAATGTATATAACACGTGTAGATTTCCCTTAGCCAATTGAACTGTAATTATATTTTTTTTTGTGTGTTGTAACGGAGGTGCAAATAATGATAAATTAACATAAATTTTATTGATATTTTCAAATGTTTCTTTTTTTGTTGAGAATAATGTTTAGTTGTTTTGAAACTTAATCAGAAATGATCAAATACAAATTAAAAACGAATTTTGAATCTTTTCCTGAATTTAAACCTTTCTTTGATTTTCAGTTTAGTCTCCCAGATTCAATTTCCAATAATTAAATTTTCAAATTTTTGAAAGTTTGGATAAATTTTGAATTTGTTTCATACACGTGGTTTTAGAAAATTAAAATTCACTTGCTATTTTTGAATTTGTTTTCCACTTTGGATTTTGTAACACATTGCAAATAATAGGACAGATAAAATTTTATTTTTTTTTTTAAATTTAACCGAAAGTAAATAACGGGTTTCGCGATTTCAAGGTATAGGTTCCCCCCACCCCCCCGCCCACCCAGAAAACGAAGCTTTTGATTTACAAAAGAGTTATTTTAGAATTGTATTATGCCAATATATATATGTGTAACATATGTACTCATAATATATATAGAAATGTTATCTTTCTTAAGTATTGCCCTAACAGGTACCAGCCAGCGCAATGACTCGAATGTATTTTGTTTGATTAGGAAATAAAAATTCCAATTCCCCGTAGCGAGTCGCGCCCCTGTATTATATACTTAAAGGAAGAAAACCCTTTTTTTGTTAGCAAACGTGCACCCGTCAGTTCGTTAACGAAAAGAACGGATAACCCAGACCCGCTACCCGGAATTTAAAGTTTTACTTTTGAATTTCCGTTATTTTTGAATTTCCATTATTTATTAATTTCCCTTATTTTTTAATTGCCCTTATTTATTTATACCCGGAATTTAAAGTTTTACTTTTGAATTTCCGTTATTTTTGCATTTCACTTATTTTTGAATTTCCGGTATTTATTAATTTCCCTTATTTTTGAATTTCCCTTATTTTTGAATTTCCCTTATTTTTGCATTTCACTTATTTTTGAATTTCCCTTATTTTTTAATTGCCCTTATTTATTTATACCCGGAATTTAAAGTTTTACTTTTGAATTTCCGTTATTTTTGCATTTCACTTATTTTTGAATTTCCGGTATTTATTAATTTCCCTTATTTTTGAATTTCCCTTATTTTTGAATTCCCCTTATTTTTGCATTTCACTTATTTTTGAATTTCCCTTATTTTTGAATTGCCCTTATTTATTTATTCCCGGAATTTAAAGTTTTACTTTTGAATTTCCGTTATTTTTGAATTTCCCTTATTTATTAATTTTCCTTATTTTTGAATTGCCCTTATTTATTTATACCCGGAATTTAAAGTTTTACTTTTAAATTTTCCTTATTTAGGCATTTCATTTATTTTTGAATTTCCCTTATTTATTAATTTCCCTTATTTTTGAATTTCTCTTATTTATTTATACCCGAATTTAAAGTTTTACTTTTGAATTTCCGTTATTTTTGAATTTCCCTTATTTATTAATTTCCCTTATTTTTTAATTGTCCTTATTTATTTATACCCGGAATTTAAAGTTTTACTTTTGAATTTCCGTTATTTTTGCATTTCACTTATTTTTGAATTTCCCTTATTTTTGAATTTCCCTTAATTTTGAAATTTCTCTTAATTTTGAAATTCCCTTAATTTTGAAATTCCTTTGTTTTGGAACTTCAAGTAAAAATTCCAAATAGAATAGATTGGGTCGAGCAATCCGCAGTTAAAGAAGGGAGGTATTCCCTTCCGGAACGGTTTTCCTCGCGCGTATACACTTTTTTTTTGCGTTTTGCCCGCATCGGATTACCGGTTTCGCGATCATAGAATCGAGTAATTCGACTTAGAACCTCGAGTTACATCGCGACCTGGAGAAGTGTCCGATCTGTTAGAATTTTTTTGTTTTGTTTCACGAAGGCCGGTAATGTGATTAACTATTAGATTCCAATATCTACCCCCACTACCTACCTACCACGGAGGATGCCACAGTCAGGACAAATGCTGCCTCAGCCGCGGTTTTGTCCCTAATACATTCGGCAAAAATAGATGCGTGGGACGCTTATTGGAAATTGTACCATGCGTCGATAATTTCTGTACTCCTCTATGCGGCCCCGTTCTGGGCTTTGCGATACCTGGACAATCTGGAATCCGTGCAAATTGGGTTTTCCAAAAGGCTCTTTTGCCTCCCTAGAAATACTCCGGCTTACCTAATCCGTTTAGAGTTGGGCATCCCACCCATCGCAGTAGAAATATTTTCAAGGGGTACTTAAAACCCTAAGGTTGCCGGATCACAGGTTGCCCAAAGTATTACTTTTACGATTGAAGGAGCTCGCGGATATATCTCAAGAAGCCTACAACTGGACGCTGCAGTTTAAGGCACTTCTGGACAAGACAGAGGCATGCGAGATGTGGAACAACTTCACTGCGGATTTCTGGGAACAAACAGGGCCTTCAATAGTCGCCAAATTTGCTGAAGCCTGCTGGAAACAGGATCTTAGAGACTATATTACTTCGAACTCGATTCAACTGCCCATTTACCGCCATTATATGGACTCCAGCTATAACTTGTACCCACTTCGCATGCCCCTGGAATGTCTAAAAACAAAGATACAATTAAGGCTAGCAACCATCTACTCGCGCTCATTCGCAATCGCCGGACAACGTTACAAGTACAACCCGTCAGCCGTCTGTACCCTCTGTAACCTCAACGTGCATGAAACGTTGCTGCATATTTTAATAGAGTGCCCGCTATTAGCTGTCACCAGAGACGAGTTCGCTTGAGCATTAAACAACCGCTCAATGCATTCGTCCGGACTATTATGCACTCTAATTTGCAGCAACGATATTCCGTCCGCGAAGTTATTGCATAGATTTGTAAAGGCCAGTTTCGCGCGGAGATCCTTTTTGCAAGGCGAATAAGTACAAAAAATGTGCAATTATCTTTTTCTTTAATAATCGTTTCGTCTAGTACATCGCTTGCTTATGTCTCTTTACTTTTATTCCTTAGTTATATATATACGTTTTATTCCTTAGTTATGTATACTACACCATCATCTGTACAAAGTTGTATCCGACAATTTCGGAACTCCTCTCAATGGGATATTCATGCCCTATTTATGAGTAATAAATACAAAAATACAATACCTACCGTTACGTTTACACGGTTCCCTTAAAGACGTAATTAGTGTTAATTTGCAATAATAAACTCGTAAAGATGGATCCCTTCGAATATACCCCCGTTACATCCCCCGTAACGGGAATACCCACGTTAACGGTGGTGACGCCAACCACCGCAACCGAATATTTCCTCGTAAGATATACGATCTTGCAGCGGTTCCCGGACACCGCGGTCGAGTGGGATCGACAAACAGATGGACGAGGCGACCACCCCCCATATACGTTGTCCGAAGCGGTGAATTGCCCCTTTTATGGGAACATGTTAAATGGTTCACTGCAGACTACACACCTTGATCCCATCGAACCAGCGGTTCAACTCGGTTCGGAACCGCAGAGTTGCCTAACTACGGTCTTCCGTCCGATCAATCGCGCTCCCATTATCGGGACCCGATCTCGTTTGGGGAGGAGAGCTTCCGATTCTCGATGGCAGATGCGACCACATACCAGGTCGATCGGTCCAATGAGGGGTCAATAGCCCCCCTCGCGACGCACAACAAGAAAATGTGCCTCGACGGGAGGTACCGGCCAGCATCTACCACAATCCGCCCAGCGCGCTAATGAGGGGTAATCACCCGCCGAACGGGTCACGTGACCCTACACGTTCGGCTCCCGAATCATTTCGACGTGACGCCCTCAACCACGGAGTAGGAAAACACCCCATCCCCAATGGTCAGGGGAGATCGACACCCAAAATCGGGACGATTTCTACCTGCGACAGGTGGACACCCCTTGTCCGGTAATGGCGGGATAACGCCCCCCCCCCCGTCGTCCGAACGCGCACACGTCCCATGTCCACTTCCCAGCCGACCTGACATACAATATGTCCCCGCTTCAACCCCACTACAACAGTACGCGGCTCGATCAACCCCAAACCTTGCATCGCCCTGACGGTAACGCGTCCACCGCTAGAGGGTCATTCAACCCCAGCCTTTCGATGTCCGGTGTCCGATAGCAGAAGACTGCCATTGAGCATTGGAGGACACACGGACTCCGTTATTCCGGCGAGGAAGGGGAGGACGCGGAGGAGTTCCTCGTCAAACTGGGGGAATACGCCACTAGTCGGGATCTGACGGAAAAGGACCTCCTGCGCGCCCTACCTGAAGCGTTCAAGGGATCAGCCCTCAACTGGTACCGGGTTGAGAAGTCAAGCTGGCATACGTATCTCGGCTTTGTACGTTATTTTCGCGACGCGTTTGGTCAACGCCTCCTAGAGGCCAGTATCAAGAGGGAGATCACCTTACGCACCCAGGGATCTGAAGAGCCCATCCGCGAGTATTTAATGGCCCTACGGAGTCTCTTTAACCTGCTTGCTTTCCCCCCTTCTCAAGAAGAGCAGCTGGACATTGCGGTCCAAAACTTGCGTCCGGGTCTTGCAAGAAAAATCGAGCGAGAAGCCGTTCTCGATTTTACGGACTTACTGCGGATCGGTCGACAGGTGGAGGGGGCCGCAAACCAAGAGAGGGTCTACCGCCCCCCTCCAGCGGCTAATCAGTCCGCCTTCCCCGCCTTCACCTATACGCCGAAGACGAGGCGAGGCAAGGAAAAGCTAGCCCTCGCGACGCCCGCTGTGAAGCCGGCCAAAGTCAGCGTCGCACCCCCACCCCCTCTGTCGCCAGCCCCCTACGAGGAAGAGGAGGCTGCGCCGGTAGCCCGCGTAGAGAGGAACAGAGGTCGTAACCCCACCCGCTCGGTACCGTCATACCAGCAGCGCCAACCACAAGTGACAACACCTACCAACCCGCGGCTGTCAAGAGTATCTCGCCTCCAGGATGTGGCGCCGAGAGAGCGCCCACCTTCCGAGACTAGGTCGCCGCCGAATCGGAAACCCGTCCGGTGTTACAACTGTAAGCAGACGAGTCACGTATACCGAGAGTGCCCCCACCCCTTAGGTCATTTTGTCTGGTCTGTGGCTATCCAGGCCGTGATGCAAATAACTGTCCCGTTTGCGCTCGTAAAAGGTCGGGAAACTGTTAACGGGGGGGGGGGGAACCCCTAGACCCCCCCTAACAACCCCATCCGCGACCATTCCTACGTCGAGTCGTATAATAGCGAACATCGAGTATAGAAGGATCGCTTCTGCAACACCTAAGCCCAGTGGGCTCAATATCGAGTTCGAGTCTATAGATTCTTGTGAAGCCAATCAATGGACATTATATTCGGACCCTCGCCCCCACTTTCGCGTAGCTTTGAATGGGAAGGTTATTAGGGCACTCGTTGATACCGGAGCTTCGCGTTCGTATTTAGGCCTCGCGTGTCACGAGGTAGTTTCGCCCTTCCTGAGGTCAAGTGAAGAGCAAGTAAGAGTCGCCAACGGCGCGCTAGTCCAATTAGATGGCATCGTTACCCTCGCGATGACAGTCGATAGCCATGCGAAGATTTAGGAAATAAGAGTGGCTCCCCTCCACTATGCATGCGTGTTGGGAATGGACTTCATGCGCCTATTCGGTCTTAAGATAGATACGGAGAATAACGCACTCGCTAAACGATTCCAATATTTCGGTCACCGCATTCGCCACGACTTCGCTGGATTGGTCGCCCCCTCCCAGGAAGCCGCCCCACGGTTTAGGAGACTGCTCGATAAGTTTTACCCCGCAAGTAGGACCCCTATTATCGGTATATCGCGTCTGACGCAGCATGCTATTGACGTACAGGGTCATCCCCCGATTCCTCAAAAGGCTCGCTTACTCTCTCCCTACATGCTAAAAGTAGCACGGGACGCGGTCGATGAAATGCTGAACAGTAGCATCATTGAACGCTCCGCGAGCCCCTGGAAGAGTAACCCCGTTATCGTCCGGAAGTCGAATGGGACTTTTAGGTTCTGCGTCGACTTCCGAGACGTAAACAAAATAACAAAGAAGGATGCATACCCTCTCCCCTCGATGGATAGGATTCTGTGCGGGTTGAGTCGGGCCCAATGCATCACCACACTCGATCTCAGCCAGGCCTACTTTCAGGTGGCCGTAGCGCCTAACAGTCGGCCCGTTACCGCTTTCGCTGTCCCTGGTCGCGGTTTATTTCAATTTAAACGGATGCCTTTCGTGCTCACCAACGCACCGGCGAGATTTCAGCGATTAGTGGACCGCCTCATCGAGCCAGCGTGGGAACCCTACGTCTTCGCGTACTTGGATGACATCATCATCGCCACGGACGATGAGGAGGACCACTTTCGCTACTTGAGGCTTGTCTTGACTAGTCTGCGCAACGCCGGATTGGAACTAAACCTGAAAAAGAGTGAATTCTTCCGGGACGAGGTAAAGTACCTCGGTTTTGTACTAAACAGAGATGGTTTGAAGACGGATCCGGACACGGTCGCTCCCGTTCTCGAATTTCCGCCCCCCACCAACCTCAAACAGCTAAGGCGCTTTTTAGGGATGGTGGGGTGGTACTCGCGCTTTCTCCCAGATTTTTCGCGTGATCGCGTTCATTTGACCAAATTGTTAACAAAGAATACTGCCTGGGTCTGGGCTCCTTCACCTGTACCCCCGTTTTAACACGCCCAAATGTTGACGTCCCCTTCACGATTCAGACGGATGCGACCGACTTTGCTATCGGGGCGGTGATCACCCAAGAGATAGCCGGTAATGAGCACCCGATTAGTTTTGCCAGCCGCGTGCTCACCAAGGCTGAACGAAGGTATACCGTCACGGAGAAAGAGTGCCTCGCCGTCCTCTGGGCCGTGAAGAAGTATCGACCCTATGTCGAAGGGACCCACTTTCGGGTGATCACCGATCATAGTAGTCTGCAGTGGCTCAGAAATTTGCGAGACCCAACCGGGAGATTGGCGCGGTGGGCCCTAGCCATGCAGACCTATGATATGAAAATCGAGCATCGAAAAGGCACGCTCAATGTGGTGCCCGATACCCTTTCGAGGATGTACGAGAATGTCGATACCGCCCTTTGCGCCCTGGATACCGCGGACCCGTGGTACACCCAAAAAATGGAAAATATTCGGAAATTTCCTTCGAAATATCCTGATTGGAGGATCGAGGATGACCGGATATATTTTCATAAGCCCCACCCGCTAATAGAGTCTGCCCTCACCAACCTCCACGCCTGGAAACTCGTCCTCCCCGCGGAAGTGCGTGCTCGTGCCCTCAGCGATGCGCACGATAACCCGCAAGCCGGCCACTTAGGGGTAGATAAGACGTATCACCGCCTCATCCAAGACTTCTATTAGCTCGGTGTTTTCCAGGACGTCACTGCCATCGTCGCACGCTGTCCCGCCTGTCAGAAGCCAAAAGTCTCTCAGCAGCCCCGGCCGGACTCATGCGCGAAAGAACCACGGAAGATCCTGGATGATGGTCAGTTCTGATGTCATGGGACCGTTCCTCCTAGCAAGCATCAAAACCAGTTCGTAGTGATTTTCCAGGACATCTTTACCAAATACGTGGATGTGAAACCCCTTCGGGCGGCTACAGGCACAGCCATTATGGCCGCCTTCGATAGCCTAATTATCTGTTACGACCTGATTTAACATACTTACCCGAAGAATGTTGTGCTCAGAATCGTGAAAGGGCGTTCAACCACACAGGTTGATTCGGGTTGGCGAATGGAGTAATTTTTATTCGGCTCTTTTTTTATTAATACAAATTTTGTTATAATTTAAAGTGGGTGGATTGGTGGCTGCAAAGAGTTCGTGAGGAGGCGGAAGAGGTTCGAGAGGAAGGGGAGGAGTACAAGTGATCGGGGAGTCAGAGTGGGTGAGTGAGTATTCTCGAATAGTGGAAGGGAGAGGTTCGACTGGAGGAGGTTGTAGTGGAGGTTTCTGAGGGAATTGAGGGTCGGGAAACGAACTAAGGTTCGCCTTCGTTTTGCATAATACATTTGTCTCTGGTTTTGGAATGTTTGTTTCGTTTTGAACAATGTCTATAGATGATTGAAATGTTTACTGTCGATTTCCACCATACATTTCGAACTCGTTCAAGTTAAAGCGTTTACAATTATTGTTTCAATTTGTTATCCTTTTACTTCTTTGTTTTCAAATGACATATATATGATTACACATTTTTATAATAGTTCCTCCAATTTTATAAATTTTATTGGTCGATTTGAAATCTGATTTTTTTTGTAAATCTTGGTATTTTTTAGCTTTTCTGATATGTTGGTCATAAAATGTTATGTATGTATATATGTATATATATATATATATATATATATATATATATATATATATATATATATATATATATATATATATATATATGAGACATTCCACGTTAACCGGAACACTGCTCTGCCCAAAATTAAAAGCAACCAAAAAATACCAATGAGTGCTAATTTTACAGCTTAAGGTGTATACTTTCGAATGCCGAGTGCGCATTTGCAAAATCCGGGAACGCGATGGTTAAGTGGTTAGCATGCTCGCCTCGTAAACTGAACGTTCCTTAGGTCGTAAGTTCGAATCCCCGTCCGGCAACTTTTTCTGATTATTTCCATTGCGGATAATTCAGGAAACCTTGCTGGGCGAAGGTACGAATTTGGGACTGCTACTGACATCAGTCGGTAGTTATCGACACCGTGAATGGTTTTTCCGTGGTCGACGCTTCGTCAATATTGTCTTGAATGAAAATAAGACAATGTTTACGATGCGCCTGCTACGGCACAGGCCGCCGATTAACTGTTGACGGTGTCGATTATGTGTAGTATTTGTGATTGTTTACTTGTTTGTATCGTCCTGTGTCGGATGATGACTAAGCCTTGCCCGATTAGCCATAGATGGCATAAAGTTGGCAAGTAAATCTGACCAATGTATGTATTTGCAAAATCCAATATGGCCGCTCCAATATGGCGTCCGGAAGCGCTTAATTTGTTGGAAAAATTGTTAAAACATGCCTGAAATAAGAATTTGGTGCATGTTTACAGTGCTTTTTATGCTATCCGATGTATTTTGACCTCCCAAACACAAATCCAGACATCACCTTACATTTATTTTAACCTAAAAAACAGGTAAAAAGCCGTAAAAGTACAGGAAATTTAATTAGAAAAAAAAAACTTAAACCAATATTTTGGTATCCCTCTCTTCTTCTACAGAAAGATGGCTAATCCAAATCAATAGTCGGAATAAAGCTGACACATCTTAGCTGTTCCTAACGTTCAAAAAATCAATCACAAGTTAATATTTTCGACGTTTTTCTGGGCTAAATGTTCTGGAAAATCGAACAAAGTATCATTAAGAGTTTTCGGGATTGCTGATTAAAAATCCGATGCCACACCCACACACACGCGCGCACGCACACACACACCCTTATGTAATATTAATTTGTAATTGGTTTTTTTGCGGTTAGGAACGGTTGAGACGTGTCAGCTTAATTTGGATCAGTCATCTTCCTGTAGAACAAGAGAGGGATACCAAAATATTGGTTTAAGGTTTTTTTTCCTAATTAAATTTCCTGTACTTTTACGGCTTTTTACCTGTTTTTGAGGTTTGAATAAATGTAAGGTGATGACTGGATTTGTGTTGGGAGGTCAAAATACATCGGATAGCATAAAAAGCACTGTAAACACGCACCAAATTCTTATTTCAGGCATGTTTTAAAAATTTTTCCAACAAATTAAGCGCTTCCGGCCGCCATATTGGAGCGGACATATTGGATTTTGCAAATGCGCACTCGGCATTCGAAAGTATACACCATAAGCTGTAAAATGAGCCCTCATTCGTATTTTTTGGTTGCTTTTAATTTTGGGCAGCGCAGTGTTCCGGTTGACGTGGAATGTCCCATATATATATATATATATATATATATTACTCACTCTCATCAATGTATATTACTGTTAATGTTTCCACTGATAATGTTGATGATAAATTAGATAAATGTTCTTCAATTTAATCCAAAAAAACCAACCCGGTCTGGGCAAAATATAACAACCCTGATAACAATCTTCCTTACCGATTATATATATATATATATATATATATATATATATATATATATATATATATATATATATATATATATATATGTACAATAGACATAGCTAAGCAGGAGTTGTTCGATTACAATGACGTACAAGACGGTAATGATCCCGAAATGTCGCACTCCCTACGCTTATTACCTCCCAGTGATAGAAGTAACAATCAATTATTAATACCTGCAACAAAAAGGCAGAAAATTGTCAGCGATCAGGCGTCAAGAAATTCATTGGCGTCCATAGACGTTTTAAGTAATGAAGGTATAAATAATTAAGAACTTCAATATGAAGGAATGTCGTTGTATGAAACTGCCGATTTAATCTGGACGTACCTTACTAGGTCTGGCTGTAGACCACTCATCAGAGATAACTCTCATGAATCGTAGCACCAATGGGAGTAATGCGACAATGACGAGCAGCGCAACTACTTCCAACAGTTCTACCCAGGATATCATTGCTAGACTAATGCCACTAACCGCAAAGAGTGAGTAATTTATACGTGAATAATATATTTCGTATTTTGTAATTAATTGTTACCACAAATGTTACGATGAATGAAGTCAAATAATTATTTCATTTTGATACCTTTATGGCACATGAGTTGCTTGCAATTGAGTGATGTGAATAACTAACTGTGCAATATAACGTTGGCAATAACATTTTCTGTTATTACGTTAGGTACAGCAGCTGTGGGAGGACGATCTCCGCTTATAAAACTTCAAGGATCGTCTCATAATGATCATCAGTATGGAAGGTCCTCGAAAAACGTTGAAGAAAAATTGGTTGAAGCGAGAAAAGCTAAGAAGTTACTGGGCTTGAAGGTGCAAAGCTTAAAAAAGAAAGTTCAACGTTTGGAGAAGAAAAACAACGTTTTGCAAAATATTGTACGTAAGTTACGTGAAGATGAATGCGTTGGTAATTCTGGGTTGGCATGCCTTGCTACAATTGCTGATACTGACATTTCTGAATTCCTCCTCCGTTACGCTAACAACCAACAGAAATCCACTGCTGCAGGTTCTGTTGTCACAAGTAGATTAAAATACCCGCCTGCCCTTCGCTCGTTCTCTGTTACGCTGCACTTCTACTCCCCAAAGGCATACGAATTTGTGCGCGGGAAATTTTGTAACGCCCTTCCTGATAAGAGTACGTTACGCGTTTGGTATTCATCAGTGAATTGTGAACCTGGTTTCAGTAGTGAAAGTTTTATTGCATTAAAAAACAGAGTTCAGGAAGCACGACATAATCGAAAAGATGTACTAGTTGCCTTGATGCTTGATGAAATGGGTATTAAGAAGGGCTTACAAAATCTCCCGAACGGTTTGATAAGAGGTTACGTTGATGTAGGAAATGAACACGAAAGAGGTAATAATGTCCCTTTAGCGACTAATGCTTTGGTATACATGGTGGTATCATTAGATGATAGCTGGAAAATTCCCATTGCATATTTTCTGATTGATGGCGTCAATTCAGAAACAAATTCGGGTTTAATTAAGGAAAGTCTTATACGTTTGCATGATGTCAGTGTAAAGGTTATCTCGTTAACATTGGACGGAACCAGCGAGCATTTTGCAACTGTTTCATTCCTGGGTGCAGTTCTTGACATTAAAAATTTACGCTGTTATTTTTCGCATCCGTGTTCAGGCCACAAAGTTTATGTACTTTTAGATGGGTGCCACATGCTAAAATTGATTCGCAATACTCTAGGAGATTTTAAACACTTGCGGGATGCAGATGGTAACAGCATTTCTTGGGAATTTATTGAACAGTTACAAAAACTGCAAGAAAAAGAAGGTCTTCGTGCGGGGAATAAACTGAAGAAAGTGCACATCGAATATCGTAAAATGAAAATGAAGGTTGCAATCGCTGCACAGACCTTTAGCACCAGCGTTGCCGAAGTTTTCCTACCGAACGTTTTATACGTTGCATAGATAGATTATTTGATTTCCTGAACTCGCGAAATCCTCTCGGTAAAGGTTTCAAATCTCCATTAAAACGAAGCAATGAATGTTTTTGGCGAGAAGAAATTCAAAAAGAAATTCAATATTTAATGGGCATTACAACTATTGATGGCAAATCTATTTTCAATTCTCGCAGAAAAACAGGCTTTTTGGGTATGGTTGTGGCAACGACATCCGTTTTACAGATATTCGATGAATATGTAAAACCTTCTGATTCACAACTTAAGTATCTACTGACTTACAAAAAGAGTCAAGATCATTTAGAGTTATTTTTTTGCGCCATTCGTAGATGTGGAGGTGGGTGCCCGAATCCGACCTGCGCCCAATTCGTATCAGCATACAAGCGCCTTCTTATTAATCACGAAGTCAAAGCTGCGAACGGAAATGCTGAGGCATTAGATAATACGTCAATTTTAACAACCGCTTCTACATCACGCGTAATCGTAAAAGCGATCGATCGATATGACGCCTCCGTGTACGATGAAATGGAAAATCTGAGAGTTGCTAAGAAATATGGTTTAGATAATAACAGGATGGACGATTGTGGTTTCATGGCTGAGTTTCTGAATTTTAATAATGACTTACCTCGGTTACTAACTGGATTTTCCACAAACTGTGTAGCATATATAAGTGGGTGGGTTGTGAAAAAAATAGTCAATCCATCTAAACCGTTACTTACGTGCGATGAATGCAGGGAAGCATTGTTTGAAGAGTCTCGAAATATAATGGAAGCTGAAGATACTAAGTTAATTAAGACAAAAACACATGGCGGTCTTATAATACCGAGCGCGTCAGTAATAAACATTTGTTTGCGAGCCGAAGAATTTTTAAGGGTAGCGTATAATACAAATAGCAGCAAGGCGATACCTGAACGCAATTTCCCAGCTGTTGTTTGTTCAAAGGTTATACAACATATATACGAGTCGAATTTCCTTATGTTTCCTACATTACAAACGCATATATTATACGGATCTGGAGAAGAATTGTCAAATCACGCGTATGCGTTAACAAGATTAGTTTGTAAGTGTTATGTAAAATTGCGCATGTTTTCATTGACCTGTACAGCTTCTGATGCACAAATTGGAATGAAAGTACGCCACCATATGACTAGGCAACTTGTTTATAAAAATCAATAATTTTATTTTATTTGTTGTCATTTAGTTAATAAATATTTATTTCATTATTGATATGTCTTCATACCAATGTATATAGTTTTGCTTTACATATAAATCAAACATTTATTTGCTGTTGTTTGCTTCGCATCGTTTGAGAGGTCATCGTGAGAAACTCGACTGAGCATGTTATTTTGTCTGCTTGTCGTATGTATTGCATGAATTTTTTGTACAATTATTATGACATTTCATTATGCGCGACTCTAATATACAATGGACACGTATACAAATATATTATTATTTTCACAGGTTCAGGTGTTTGCCGTACATGAAGGTGTCTTACATGGATGTCACTAATTATAACAGGAGTGCCAGTAATTTCTTAGCTATGGAAAGGACTCCAAACTAATTCATTTGCAATATAAATAATTAATGTATAGAAGTTCTTGGTTGTACGGTCGATAGACAAAAATGAAAAAATGTTTATGACGTTTCGGCTATGATGCTAGCCATCTTCAAAAAAATTTTTATTATCTAAAAAATATGCAAAAGTGTCAATCTAACAATAAGTGATGTAAATTGTAACGATAAAAAGAAAAAACTTACATCGATTGATATAAAAAACCGGTGTAAAGTCGTTGTTGTAAAAATTTTTTCAGCAATCAGAGATTCGCGGATTGCCATTTTCGGAACGAATTCTAAAAAATTGTGAAATGTATATAAACAATTAAGAATACAAGTTTAACGAACACACTTTACATACGTCCGGAGTATTTAAATCACCGTTTCACAACAACGCTGTTAGATATTGTAATGCAAACAAGGAAATGACATTTGTTTATATACCTATCGACTAAATATCATATGGCTTAGCGCCCGTCGAAAGTAATAATGTAACTTGCCGGCAGTTATAATTCAAAAAATTATTCGTTGCCGAAAACGTATGAATACAACATGACTCAAATCATAGTTGCATTAAGTGTATGTAATACATCATTATTCAAGTATATTGCATAAAATATGTCTGTCGGTAAGAACAATGTACGGAATTAAAAAATGATTTTCCTACTCAATAATAGTTTCGTACGTTAATGGTAAATTTGATTGTTCAAAACGAACATTAACGGTATTTTTGGCTTTTTTTATGAAATAATTTTCGATTTGTTTTCTTTTCATACTATTTCTTTCGTTGGCTAGAATTTTGACATTTTGATAATCGAAATTGTGAGAAGTGTCTATTCTGTGTAATGTCTAATTGTATATTTTTTAGATAATAAAAAATTGTTGGAAGATGGCTAGCATCATAGCCGAAACGTCATAAACATTTTTTCATTTTTGTCTATCTACCGTACAATCAAGAACTTCTATACATTAATTATTAATTCATTTGTTAGCTGTAATGTTAATAAATATTATTTTAAAAAAGATTACGAGAAAAATCATTATTAACACGTACAATTTGGAGAAAAATTTTACCCACTTCGAGCGCACTCGAGAACCCTTCAAGATCGGTACAAAGTGTTCTCGTATCTGATGATCACATTAGAAACATGAAAAGTCGTGTTACGCTCTTTTGTTAGTGAAAACTTAATTGGGTAAAAATGAGTATTATAAATGCAAAGAATAATAAAAATTTTCATTTTTCGTAAGAATTAGCTTCTCCCCATTTAGACACAAAGTTAAATTCACCATTGTCACTAAAGAAATTCGTCGTACCGTATAAGTCAATTGTATCATTAGTTCTCTTAGAATATTGAAATCGAAATTTTTATGAGTAAATTTGACTTTTTGAATGAACAATTGGAGCACAATTTTTCCTCTCTACAAACAAATAATAACCAACAATATTGTCATTATATTTTTGCAAGCAATAAAATACACATATTTTAAATAATTAAAAAATATATCATATTAACTGGACTGCATTATTACCTGTGTCAGACAATCCTCATTACTAATCACAACTTACTATTACTTATTTCGCTAAACTGAGATATTTATAGTACATTTCAACGACGACTCAATTTCTACTTATTCATATTAAGCTGCTGCTTCATATTAAGAAATATGTACTTCTATGATTAAAAAAATATGCATTTAGGGGAAATTATTTACAACTTTTGTTACGTTGCGTTTAGAACCATCGATCATTAAAATGGTAATTCAAGTTTATTATTTTCAAGTGAGATTCAGATAATATATATATACATTTTCTCTACTAATTTGCATAATTCAATTGATAACAAATAAAATACAGGAGTATAAATTCCTAATTTACATTCAAACATATACTATCAACTCCGTTGATGTACGATAAATAATAGATAAAAAAAATTATTCCTCACCTGTACCCGGACAAGCTCCTTGAGAGCTTTTGGGACACCTCGGTCGAGGTGGAGGGTTGAGATGTAAAATTATATATAAAAAAAAAAACGAAAAAAAAAGGATTAAGTTGGCCTCGCGGAATTACGATTTCGGATCAGAAATTTTGCAACAGCCGATGGACGAAATTGAAGTATGAATATTGAAACCCAAGTCACAAGCAACATTTCGCTTTTTACATTAATATTGATCTAGGCAGAAAAATGTTCAATAATTTCCTTCTCAAAAACGATTCATATAATAGAACAAATATATTAAGGATAAAAATATTTTACCATTTCATTTAACAAGGATAATTTCTATTGCTTTCTATTTCAGTATCCAATTATGTGGTTACTTGCTATTATTTCAACATTGTATAAAAAATACAATTTGCAGATAATTTTCCTTATAATTATAGTAAGAATAAATTGAAGCCTATATTCTCTTCTTTTTACTTCTGCTTTTTACATATAACATTTAAAAATCAGGCAACTTGAATTTAAACTCAAGTTATAGAACTATGAAAGTGAATTCCATTCATGCGACTCCAAATTTTATATTTTATATTTTATTTTCTAGAATAAAAAGTGTTCACCATCGAATATTTATATATGACAAATGATTAAAAGTAATAACCGTATTTTTTCCAGAATTTTTAGATGTTTTCCGATTTTTTGGGTTTGGTAAATTTTGTAAAAAGAATGTTGCACAAAAAATTTTGATAAGTACACGTACAAATAGAATGTCGTAAATTCAGCTGAATAATTAAATTAATGTTAAATTCAATGCTTTTTCGATTTATTATACGAATAATTTAAAAATTTCAAGCACATATTACTTTTTATCAATTCATTTCTTATTGTTGATTGAATCAGCATGTATGATTTCAAGCAATTAATTAAAAGGTATTGTTTTCTTATTTCAATGTTAAAAATATTTGTGAAAATATAATATAAGGAAATATGTTATGTTTCAAGAACAAAAATGATTTACGATGTGTGAAGGTCAAATACAATCATTCGTTTTGTCATTTCTGCTTTGCAATCATATAATCCATTATCGCATTTCGAAAGTTCGCGCGTTCCGCATTCCGCTCAGTCTACAAACATCGGAGGTATTCGGCTATGTTCGATGTGCGTCGTTCCTGCCAAAGAAGTTCTTCACTCGTGGACACGATTTCGTGCATATTCGCAGGTTATCTACTATCCAGTTATATATAGAGATCAGTGCGAAGACCCACCTTAGGCCAGCGAGAAACCACCAAATTGGAGCGGCAGCAGAAACAGCGGAGAGCCACGAAGATCCACCTTAGGGTAGCGAGAAACCACCAAATTGGAGCGGCAGCAGGAACAGCGGAGAGCCACGAAGAGCAGCTAAAGCCACCTGTAATTTGGAGCAGTACGTCCAAAAGCTGATCCGAGAGTCTGGGCCGGAGTCGGAGTCGGAGCAGGAGTTTGAGTAGAAGTAGAGTAGTAGAGTAGGAAGATTCGTCGGAAAGTCGCCCTTTTTATATTGGGTCTCCCCTCCAGGAAAATTCATAGGTCGGACCAGGCGTGGGAATATTAAGTTTGGTGGGAAAATTTGTACCATTTTTTTGTAGTTATAAAAAAACTGTTCTTGTGTTTTTTATAACAATAAATTTTTAACAAAATATTTGCTTACAAAGTTAAAATAGTTATTACAAACATGAACGAAAGTTCTAGCATAATTAGAACTAAAGTTAAATAAAAATTATTAATTTTTGTATTAATTATTTGTTCAAACTTTCAATATTTTGTAAAAGAAATGTTTTTGTTATAAAAGGAATTTTTGTAATGTTGGTATTTGAGTTCGCCTTTAATTTTTTTATTAATTATATGTCAGTTATATATATATATATATATATATATATATATATATATATATATATATATATATATATATATTGTATTATATAAAATAATGATTGTGTATAATTGTTTCAAAGTTATAAAAAAAATGTTATTAAGATATTGTTTTTCTTTTACATTTTCGTGTACATATTTTAATTTTGATAAATGGTATTACTAAATAATGGTTTGGTTTTTACACTTATTTATTAACATTTCAATTACGCAACGATATTAATGTTGTAATTTGTATTTATTGACTTTAATTGATTTCTCTATTTATTCCCTCATTATGTTTTTTTATATTTAAAATGATTTAATTCAATGATATTTTGTTTTATTGAAAATATTGTTAAATTTTGAAATAAGAATTAATATTGTTGCGTAATTCTAAATGTTCTAATTTATCGAGGACAACTAAAAATAGGAAAAGAAGGTCATTCTCTCTGCCTTGAGAAAGTGTTTTCTCGAATTTCCTCTTTTTTAAGTTTATGACTTTTGGGTGTCGGTGCGTGTACGGCTTGAGAATGCCTTTTTTTAGACTTTTATATTTTAACATAGAAAAGTTTTTGTGTGTGGAAAAAATTATAAATATTGAAATAGGAATTTGTTTTTATGAAAATATAATAAAGAAAAATTTAACAAACAAACTGATGCAATTTTGTATATTTTACTTAATTTTAATTTTTGCTGATAATATAGGAATCTTACTTATTTGTGGGCAGAGAAAGACCTGTTCTTTTCCGATCTTTAAGTTTTTATGGTGGCGTCGTTTTACCTAGAGAGGAGGTCGATTTTCTACGGTTTCGGTTATCTTTTGAGGCCGGTATGGTAGGTTTTACAAATCATGAAAATACATTGTAGTTCGGTTAGTGCGTTGTATATCGGCGCTGTTACTAAATTCCCATATATTCGAGGATTCCCAAAAATGTATTTCGTCGTAATATCCTAGTTACATGAAACGTAACACCGCCCCTCTTAGTTGGAAGTTGGTCCTCCAACTTTCGCAGAAAAGTAGATGGACTGTTAACTTGATTCATCATTCTTTTAATTACAATTGTGTCTATAATATATTTTATCGGAAATGTATGGCATTGTGATATGTTGCGCTTTGAATGTTACAACCTCTATTATTTGTCGTGGTTTCGAGTACATTTATATTTTACATTGTAATATTTCTTTCGTGGGTTCTTAAGAATAGAACATTGTCGCAATAAATTGTATTGGATCGATCGTATTGTTTCTTAATCTTGTGATTTGTTGTAGTATTTAAAGTACCTCGATACATTATAGTATTACACATTTAATACTGATATAGGTATTGTTGCAAGAATAGTATGAAAGCAATATAGTTGGGCATTTCGCTTGTTAGTGATAGTACATCATTTTGAAGAAATTACAATATTTTACATGATGGTTCATTCTTGAAGTTTATACATGAGTTATATCTATGTTTTTTTTTTATGATATATCTATGTTTATAGTGTATGACTATTTCTAACGGATGACATATTGATATTTGCGTAATAAGTAATAAGAGAATACTTTTGATGGTAAATTATATTTTTAGTAGTGAATCGGAATTGACAGTTTACAGTATTAAAGTAGCTAGGTAGTATACTATTTATGTAAAATGCACATCTTATTTACTTGATGATGCACATTCCGTATTGATTATGAGTTGTAACATTGAATGTTTCTAATTTCGTATAGATATAATAGATAAGTGTAGTTTGTTAAATCTATGGCTTAATTTTTGTCGCAGAGTGTTTTAGTTGAACATATTGACAAATTTGAAATAGTGCATTTTTTGTAATTTAGCAAGGTTGAACTAAGATACGATTTAAGAAATACTGAATAAATGTCTGTTGTTATAATTATTATTCTGATAATATATTTTTTTGTATATATATATATATTTTTTTTATTTATTTGTAATTAAAAAACTTAAGATAAATTACTTTCAAATGAGACAAACTATGTATTTGTCGAATCTCCAAGTGCATGACATCTCGCACTCCATTATACTGTGGCAAGCCTAACTTAACGGCGAGTTTTTTCTTTGTCACTTGTGCACTTTACTTTACCATAATCTAACTAGGATATGATATTCGCACTCCACTGATCTATGGCAAGCCTAACGGCGAAATATCATTTATTTGTAAATATTATTTTGATTAGATTCGTTGGAAATTACAATATCGAATTTTCCCGCTTGATTTCATTATTCTTTTCGTTTTCTAATGCTTTCTTTTTGTTGTTAATGACATTTGATATATATTTGGTAAATATTTCACATTTCTTTTGTTTATCGTATTCAATTCTTGTGTCAAAATATAGTTTATTTATTAATATTGTTTCATGCACATGCAAACTCATTCAAATAATTATTGTTATTAAATTTATTGTGTATAAAATGTAATATTGTACAATATCTCTCGATTATAAAAAAAAACATTATTTGTGTGCGTACGATGTATCTTTTCTCTCTCTTTTCTATTTTTATTTCATTTGTTAGAAAGCAGTTAGTTATGGTGGGGTTTCCGTCCCTTTTATGGCATGCTGGTATGTTCGTTACGTCGTTCGTTTGTTAGTACCTTATGAGGAGTCTATGTGGATGTGCGGATTTTAGTACAAGTTAAAAAAAAATGTTTGGTTTAGTGTTTGTGCATTTTCGTTTGTTTATTTACATCTCGTTACATTGATATAAAAATTTTTAACCGACATATCCTTCGTCTTCGCTGTGCGGGTCCGGGATAAGGAGTTCTTCTATCCATTGTCGACGTTTGAATTCGTGTACAGATTTTCCAGATAATACAGGTGGGTCTATTTCTTCCAGTTTAATTTGTTCGTTGATTCTGTAAACATGTGCATTATGGCATCTGAGGCACTGTACGGCTGGCCTAGTGTTTAGTATGTTTTCTTTGCAAAAAGCGCATCGTATTGTAACGCCTTGTTCTGTGGTAATGCGTACATTTGTCAGTTTTTCGAACCTAATTTTTTCATCTATTGGTAGGAGGTCATAACACTCTCTACATGTCCAAAATTCTTCCTTAGTTGATAGCATTTCTCTTGCTGAATGACAATTTTCTTGGTGTATTTTGATGTGTGCCCAGATGTCTTTCCCTCGAAGTTTTATCGCACTCAGAAATATCTTGAGTGGATAATACATTTTCCTGCGTTAAATAGAGCTGGTTATATGCTGGAACCTTTATAATATTTATTACGCATTTGTTATTATTAAGCGTTGTATATTTGTGTGTTATTTCAAAAATGTATAGGTAAAATGTTAATTGTTAATTGCATATTAATAAGAAATCTTGGATCGCCCAAAAAAATATTCAACGACTGTACACAATTCTGAGGGGTTTACGTTTGTTATTTTAATTAATTCGAAATTATGAGATGTATTATTGACATGCTTGGTTTTATCGACATAAAATTTGGATACTTGTAATTTGTGTAAACACACAAAAAATTTGTTGTGGAGTTTTTAGATAAATTCATTTTTGTGAAAGTTTTCAGTGATAGATCTATAGACTGTTGACTACGATAAATGCAGGTATATATTTTTATCTGCCTTTATGACTTGGCTCAGGCGTAACGCTTACTGACTAATGGATGATGTAGTAAAATAAAATATTATAACGTTGGGTAAAATCTTTTATACTCGAAGAAAAATTTATGTTTAATTTGTATCTTTATTTAAGGTCTTAAGGTGAATACAATTTGTAATAATTTCATTTTCTTAAGGTATTATGAGAATTTGTCAGCGAATTCGTTTCTGTTTTAATCCCATGATTCTTCTTGAGTAACATCTGTTTTACTATCGTCCTGTATGGGTGTGCTGATGGTTATTGTATTCTGCAACTTCGTTTCCAGTTCTTGGTATTTTTTACATTGAATGCAATCTTCTATGTTTATGATGACTCCGATTTTTTTGTGACATAATTTGCATGATTTAGGGAAATGCGACGTTTCTTGACATATGTGACATATGTCGTTGTTACAATTGTTAATTTCTGTGCGTCTGTGTCGTGGATTCTTTTTGCCGTATCCTGTTTTTATACGTTGTTTCTTGTAACAGGTATTACATATTGTGTAATTTTCTTTCACGTAGTGCAATGCAGTTCTAACACACATAAAGCGAGGTTCGGTTTCACACATTGAATTTGGATTATCTGATTTTCTTGGTTCAGACATATATAAATTTTTCATTTTTTGCGTGATCGTGGTTTGTGGTTTAATTGATTGTTTATTATTTTCCTTATTTACTTGTGAATTCATACAGTAACCGTATTTCTGTATATCATGCATTGTTATTAATTGTTTTTCACATGTGGTGCAAATTTCAAGGTACAAATTCATCAGTTTATCCATTGTGCCGTGGTTTGTAAGATTTTTTGTATTTATATTTTTGTTGAGCTGGTAGTTCGTTGTAATATGTTGTACATAGACTTTTGTTTTTCCATGAGAAGTGTTCCAGAATGATGTAATATTGTCTTTCCCCCTGGATGGTGTAATTTTGTACATTTCCCAGTCGTTTGTATTCCACTGTAGATAATTTCTTTATATAAGCTTTTTTTTATTATTTACAACAACACAGACATTTTTTTTTATGATCGCAATTTCTAAGTGATAAGGTTAATTAATGTTGATTAGTTTTAAGCATGCAAATGATTTGAAGACAAACAAAATTATTAAATATTTTCCTTTAAGTTGCTGAGTTTCGAAAATAAAAGGTCTGTCTGAAAAGGTTAAATAATTGATAAAAATTAATAAATAAACGTTCTGTCTATTTTTACACACTACCTCTACTATTATTGTAGGGTAACATTTTACCTGTCTTATGGACTAGGCTCGAGAGGCAACTTAAAGGGTTGTAAGAAAAGAATAAAAAATAAGTTATTTAGTATCTGTCTAGTTTTTTGAGTTTTGTTTGTATGTCTTGTATTGGTTCGTATTGTACTGTTGAAATCTGGTAGTTTCTTAATGATTCTTTCTTAATTGTTTATATTTTCTGTAACATGTGTTCTTCTTGGCTTTGTTCTATTTAGTTTTTTTTATCGAAACTGCTGAGGGTTTGTTCTATTGGTTGTCTCGTTCTTGTACATGTTTTTCTCTTGATTATTCGTAATAATATTAGTGATACTATTGTTTTTATTACTATGTAGGTGCAAATTATTAGATATCCTATTAGAGAGGTATGATATATGGTTTCTTCTGACGGTTCCACTAATATCATGGGTGTGGTATGATTATTATACAGGTTTTCATTAGACATTTTTTTTGTAGCTGAAGATATGCTTAAGAAGGTCGATGATGGTATGTCTTGATTATTATACAGGTTTTCATTAGGCATTTTTCTTGTAGCTGAAGATATATTTAAGAAGGTCGCCGATGGTATTTGGTGGATTTATAGTTGGAGTTGGTGGATTTGTTACTGTTTGTATATATTTTTTTGTGGTGATTTCTGGTGGTGACCAAATTGATACATCTGCAGTCTCCATGTTTGTATTCTCATATATTGACGTCTATTATGATTTCTGGATTGTTTTTATGTTGTTGTAGTTTTATTTTTCCTGAAATAATTGGCGTCTTGTATTTACTAAATCCCACTTCTTCGTCTATCATTTCGAATTTAGTATATTTGCAAGGGTTTTGTGTTATGTAGTTTGCTAATTCTCCATAAATTTGTACGAATCTTTATTGATTGTTTTGCCTTGTTGATTTTAATTGTCTACATATTTCCGGAGTTAGTGTTGTTACGATCCGTCGATCGTAGATCATCTACATTCTACTAATAATTATACGTATATCTTATAGCTACTAATCATTTCTACGTATCACATTAAAGTAAGGTAACGCCGCGCATCCGGTCTTATGTAACAACATGGGATCCTTCCCGAACAATTCGGTTAAATGCATTTCGGGAAGCAGTCAGCATTTTTCGGCTGGGAACCTGCAGAGATCGGCAATTCGCAGGCCTCGACGACGGTCGCCTGCTCAAGAAAACTACAAGTTCAGCAAGGCCCCAGGCCAGGAAATGCTGACGGTGTGTGAGAACGACGTCGATCCGTCAACGGACACGTTGACGGATCTCGAGGAAGTGAGTTCTCAAGACAGACAGTTTGTAGCTGCGGAACGAATAACTTCGTCGGCTCGTGCCCGAAAAGCTCGTAGTAACCAACTTCGAGCGGAACGCCGGAAATTATAAGTGCGCGCTCCGGTGTTCGACTTCGCGCGCCATTAGAATAATAACAAGTCCGCGTTTGTAATCGAGTTAACGCGAGATCGCGAAGGGACGCGGGTGCTGGACCGCCTAATAAAACATATACTATTTGGACATCTTTTGTGTCATTCACACCCCCTTCTTCCCCTTCGCGCCTGTTACGCACGACCGCTCCGTACGTAACAAGTGTACATGGTGGTTTTTCGTCGACTGACCATTTAATTTCGTCTCCTTCACAATAAGTCCGATTTATTTTGAACGATTCATCACATTCGTTTATCAGTATCTCTTCTATGTTTTTACCAACCGCTATTGAACTTAGATATATGAGTAGTAAATACTGTGTAAGTGCGTTGTTCATCATGAAATTTTTGTGTTTCAACTTGATATTTTTCTTTTTGCTCGGTATTCCTGTTGAAAGAAATATACATTTTGTATTGTTTGTATATTGCATGGCTTACTTTTGTTATAAGTAGGTTTTATTATGTATGTTATTTTTTTAATGTAAACGCTTTATTTTCTCTATTGATGTTGTTTGGCATTGTTTCTTGTGGATGGTTTTTTGTTTCTACATATGGTTCTACGTGACTCGCTTCTAGTCTAGGATATAGTACTTCTGTACGCGGTACGTGAATGTTTTGTTTTAAGGGTGCTGTTGGCTTGTTGTTTTCATTATCTTTAATAACTTCTATTTCTTGAAGTTCTATTTGAGGAAGTGATTGATAGTTTTTGTCGTTGTCAATATTATCATTTTTTGTGTTCGTTTTAGGAGTTCCTGACGCTAAGTGAAGCAGCAAATTTGTTAGCGAATCCCAAATTGCTCCTATAAGAAAGAGAGACTAACCGTACGCGGCGTGTAGTGCGTATCCATGAATTATTGTGTCAATAACGCCCTTAATTAACTTTATTATTAATACTATGCCCATGATTCCGGCTGTTGTGGTTCCGAATATCATAAAGTTGTTCCATAGTTTCTCGGTAGCTGATTTAAAAAGTTTTGATATAGTGTTTTCGTTTATCATATTTGTTATGGAAGTTCCTTGGTAATTTGTTGTTTGTCCGGTCATACCTCTAGCGATTGTGTTCAGTACTGCTGGTTTTTTGGCTGGGAACATTATGTGTTCTTTCAGTTTTTTGAGATCTTCTTGACTGTATATTCCATTTGTTGCTACATGTTCTAAATTTATATATTGCCAAGTTTGTTTCGTTTGAGGCTTTAGTTCGTCTGGTTTTTTTGCTTCTACTGGATTCGGAAGAAGTTTATACCAGACGTTGTTTACCGAATACAGTGGGGGAACTAAACTATTGCATGTGATTTGGTTGCCTTTGTTTATTAATATTCTGGTTTTTGGTGTCATGGACATATCTTTTTCTTGATATTTTATTGGTAAATGTGAGTAACATTCGTCGGTTTGCCTTATTTTTACCTCTACCGGTATACATTTCATTATGTACGTAACTTCACCTGCTGCTGCTGCCATATAACCTGGGCCCTTCATTATGTTGTATGCGAATTCGTCTGGCGATTGGCTTGCTAATGATAAGGAGTTTTGTAAAACTTGTTTCTCTAGTTTACATCTTTGTGTGAGTACGTCATAATATAATTGTTTTATTACATGTCGTAAGTGTTTCTCAACAAAAACGAATTTCGAATTTACATAAGTGAAAATGTCTAGATTTATTGTGTTAATTGGTCGTTTTTTGAAATTTCCACCATTTTTGTTTTCTAATATTAATAGTTTGGGATGCTCTGTGAGTGATAATTCATATCCGCAAATATTTTTCTTTCCTCTAGACGTTAGTGCAAATGTTATTTCTTCAGTTGTTAGGGTGTAAATTATTGTTTTATCTTCATGGTATTCTTTGTCTACTGAGCCGTCATATAAGACATCGTATTTATTGGATCCGCAGAAATCCTCTGGTGTTACACTCCAATATGTACTACCTCCTTCTAAGTCCAAACAGCTGTGGTCTGTTATGGGGTAGGAAATTTCTGATCTTAAATATATTCTATTTTCGTTTAAGTTTACTCTGGCTTTATATTTTTGTATTAAAATTCTGACCGTTCCGTGGACTAGCACGTTGCTCCATGAACCGTATGTGTCTGCGTATTCTACTCCTCGACATGTGCCGTCTACCTGGATAGTTCCTGCCATTGTTAAACTAAAAGTTTGGATGAAATTCAGTTTTATCCCAGTTATAGTATTAAGGTTTATTAATGTGGTTCCTGTGCGGTGCATATGTTCACAATCTTCTCGAGAGACTTCTTGGACATATGTTGCTAAACCATTTGAAACTGCTGATGTATGCGAGTGCATACCACAATAGTTTATCTCTCTATTTATGTCTATTTTGCATTGTATTATCTCTATTTTGTCGTATTCTTTGATTTGTAAAAGTTGTGCTCTGACTTTTTCGATTTTTAAGTGTTTTTTCTCTATATCGCAATCCTGTATTTTTAAGAGGGATATTGTTGATAGATTCGATGTTTTTGAGCCGCAATCAAAGGCTATAAATGCTGATGACTTCAGGATTATTGATGTCACGATCAAGATTATTGTAATAATTTGCATTTTCGATTTTCCTCTTCTCTTTCCAGGTGTTTCTTTGACTGAAATAAGCATCCTCTTTGTTTTGTTTGATTAATTTGTGCTGCTTATTTATGGTGTGGTACGTATATTTGTATGTGTAATATGCGTATGTACGTGTGTATACATTTAATTATATGAAATATTGGCACATGCCCTATTAGCTATAATAGGATAGGGAAAATAGAAAGATCACCATTTAGACTGGTATTCGGGAGTATTTTAATCTATTTGCGTGAACTACTTTTTCTTCGTTTTTTACTTTTATTTTTCCATTTCCATTTTCGAAAGCTTGTAATACTTTAAAGGGACCTTGATATTCGTCATCGAATTTACTAGTTTTATGATTTTTTTGTAAAAAGACCGCATCGCCCGCTATTAGGGTTATAGAATTTACATTTCTATCATAGTATTGTTTTGATTTTATTTTGGCGGATTTCAAATTTTGTTGTGCAAATTTCTGAACATCATATAGTTTTGAGGCTTAATTTTGTACGTAATCGGTATAAGTGATTTTAGTATCATCATTTGTGGGTTTACTAGAAGGTAATTTTGCAATTCTACCAAACATTAATTCGAAAGGGGTATATTTTGTTCCTTCGTGAATGCTAGTGTTATATGAAAATGTTGCTAATTCTAACCATTTATCCCAATCTGTATGTTTTTCCGAAAAGTGTTTAATGTATTCCTTTATTACGTGGTGTGATCTTTCTAACGAACCGTTCGATTGTGGGTGAAACGCTGTCGTTTTTATCTGCTTTATGTTGAATAATTTTGCCATTTTTTTCATGATTTTGCTTAAAAAGTTTTTACCTTGATCTGTTAGTATAGTTTTAGGTATCCCGAATGTACATATTAATCTTTTTACTAGAGCTTCCGCAATGTCTGAGGCCGTTGCTTTTTTAGGGGTATTGTAATTAGGTATTTTGTAAGATTATCTTGGATTGTTAATATGTTCTCATAACCTTCTTCTGTTTTATTGTTTGGAATTACAATGTCCAACGATATTTTTTCTAAGGCTTGTTTGGGTGTGTCTGAAATAATCATTTGTTGTTTAGTTTTAAATCTTGTTAGTTTCTTTAGCTGGCAGGATTTGCAAGTTTGTATGAATTTTTGAATGTCTGATTTCATATTCTCCCAGTAATAAGTTTGTTTAATTATTTTTAGCGTTTAATTCTCTTTCTCTATCTGTATTATTTACGTACTTTATTTTACCGTTACATATGATTATTTTTGTGTTTGATTTCTTGAACTCGTGTTCTATTTTTTATCACGCTAGACCAATCTACGCCGGCTATTTCTTTAGATTTTGATATGCTCAGTGTTTTTATTTGTAGATGATTTGTTTCTTTTTTTAAAGATTTAATTACTGTTTTTATGTTTTTTAATACTGTTATTTGACTTTCTCCGATATTTGTAACTATTGGAAGTGCGATATGGTATTTATTATTTTTAGTTATAATTAAAATTTCATTTAATTTTGCGTTGTCGAATTTTGGTAGTTCGTTTCTATTGTTTAAAGTTGATGATCCTTTGTCGCAAGGTTGTCCTGTTGTGGTTATAAAATATGCGAGATTATCCTTTTGCATATATAAATGATATTTTATTTCTATTACGTTCCTTGTTCTATATTCTTGATTACATTCAGTAATATTTTCTTCGTCTGTATCAGAGTCTAATTCACTATCTTCGGGGGTATTAAACATCAATTGTTTATTACTTTTTGTTTTTTCGATCTCTGATTCGTAATTTTCAATTATAGTATTGTTGTATTCGTCCTCGTAATTTATCATATCGAATTCATTTGTTTTATTTTGTTTTGTTTGTATTTTTGATTGTTTGTCTATTGTTTTTCTTTTGGGTTTGCTACTATCTCTTTTTTTCTTGTTATTATTTATTTCTAATCTTTCTGGTTTTTTGGTATTTCGTGTACTCCTTCGCAAAACAAGGTTTTCATTTTCATCTATTTGTGTAATAAATATTGCCTTATTAGTTATTTCGGATGGATAGTCAACATGGGTGTTTTCTTTCAGTGTATTGTTGTTTAAGGTTTTTAGTTCCGTTTTTTGTTCAAAACATTCATCCACAGTATGGTTCAAATGGTTGCATTTGGTGCAAAATGAAATTCTGTTTGGTAAATTATATCTTGGACCCGTATAATTTATTTTATCGGCTGGGTTTTTAGGTATTTTGATATTATATATTGGATTGTGTAATATTTTTTCTCTCGATTGGTTATGTTTTTTTAAAATTTGTTTACTTTTTATGAATTCTATGGGTTTAAAAATTTCTGCATCTTGTACTTCATTCCAATAATCCCATTTATTGCTATTTCCTATATATCCTAATCCTTTCCTATCTGTTTGTTATTTTACTCTAATTGGCTCTCTTATTCCTTGATTAAATTTTCCGATTCCAGCTCCTTTCCATCCCATTTTATTCATCATTCTCGTTATTATATTATTGGGAATTTCTTTTGCTTTTATTTCTGCAATTTTTAATACTTCTACTGGATTTCTGGATAATGCGTCCGCGTTTACGTTTGATTTGCCAGCTTTGTATATTACGTCAAATTCGAATTCTAATAAATTATACATCCATTTTGCTACTCTTGAAATTGGATCTTTTTTGTTCTAAATGATGTGAGAGGTTTATGATCTGTCACTACTGTGAAGTGTCTTCCTTAAATGTATGGTCTGAAATGTAGTATTGCGTAATAAATTGCTAGTGCATCCTTATCGTATGTTTCATATTTTTTTTCATGTTCGTTTAGTACTCGAGATGTGTATGATATTGGTCTATCTTTTCCTATTTCACCTTGTGACAGTATAGCGCCTATTGCATATCCAGAGGCATCGGTTGTGATTATGAAAGGTTCGTTAAAATTTGGGTATTGTAATACCGGAGCATTACATAGTTTCTCGCGTAGTGTATTAAGTGCATTGTTTTCTTCTGTTCCCTAGGTGAAAGATGTATTATCTTTTAATAAGTTTGACAATGGTTTTGCAATGCTTGAGAAATTTTCGATAAATCTTCTGTAATATCCGGCAAGTCCTAGGAATTGTCTGATATTTTTTTGATTTTTTGGAATTGGGAATTTTTGTACGCAGTTAATTTTGTTTGGGTCTGGTTTTAAGCCATCTTCACTGATAATGTGGCCTAGGTAGCAGACTTCCTTTCTAAGAAATTCGCACTTGTCAGGTTGTAATTTTAGATTTGCTTGTTTGAGTCTATTCATTAATTTTTCACATTTTATCTTATGTTCCTGTAGTGAGGATGCATATATTACAATATCGTCTAAATATACAAAAAGTTCATTTCCTTGTAATCCAGATAATACGATATCCATGAGTCGTTGGAATGTCGCTGGGGCATTTTTCAGGCCAAACGGCATTCTATCAAATTCATAATGTCCATGGGGTGTAGAAAAAGCTGTTTTTTGTGCGTCTTGCTCATCCATTTTTATTTGTAAAAATCCAGAGGCTAAATCGAATATTGAAAAATATTTAGCCCTTCCTAATTGATCTAGAATATCCCCTATATTTGGTATAGGGTATGAGTCGCCTATTGATTTTTCATTTAATTTTCGAAAATCTAGAACCATTTGTTATTGGCGGTAAGTACAGCAGTCGTGTCTATTTACGCTCCGCACTTACGAATTAATTTTTTCACTTAAATCGCTTTTTTGGGGGTTCAAATTCTAGTGACTTGTTTCCGGATCGGCTCGGATTGTGTCTATTGTGAGTTTTTTGAGTGTCCGAGTCTTTAATCCGGAATATTTGAAGCATTTATTCCTTGCTACAATGTTGGAAATGACAGTTGCCCCACATACTATTCACCGGCTCTCGTGGTGACGTCATACGTCAGGAAAGGTAGCAGCGAGCCAATCACCGGCATCCGATCATCGAAAATTGCAGGAATAGCAGTTCAAATAAAATTACGGTCTGCTGCTTTGGAGTTGACGGAACCTATCATATGTGAGGAAATTGGAATTTGTGAGCAAAAGGTCAAAAACACACACAATTATCGCGTTATCGCGGAAGTTAAAGATATTCTCGCAGTCTATCGTATTCCCCGCTCGGCTACCGCTGCTACATCCGCTAATCGTTCGCCAGTTTCTGCGGCGCCTGTTCCAACCACATCTCTTACGGCATCTGTGTTTTCGGCGCCAACTATATGTGTAAGGCTGTCTAACCCCGTCCTACGCACCGCGTTTATTCAGGGTATGCGGACCCGAAAAGCGCTATACGCGAATGAAGTTGATGATTCTCTACCAAAAACACGCATATATGTAATCGAATCTCTACCAAGTGATACCCTCAACCTTCTTAAAAAAGCCCGCGCTATTGTAAAAACCGATCCGAACAAATTTGTTTACATCTATTGAGGAATTGTTCATTACCGGCCTATGCGAGGTGAACCGGCTATTGCGATAACCTGTGAAGAAGATCTAACAAAAATCACTAAATGACGCCAAGCTCATTGTCACTTGTCTCCAGCGCCATCAAACGATACGTGCTCTAGTACTATGCATCCAAGACCATCTGCCAATGTGTATATGAAACTCGGTCATTTAAATGCCCAGTCACTTGGAGCGGTAAATAAATTTTAACATTTTGAATCTTATTTTTCTGAAAATTTTTATCATGCAATTCTGCTATCCGAAACCTGGTTTAATACTCATTCTAGTGATGATCACTTCAGGCTCACGGACTACCAGCTCATTCGCAATGATCGCAAATATAAGAAGGGAGGTGGGGTGGCAATGTAATTACATAAATAGATTAAACACAAAATACTTGAGCGATCTGAAAGCTCGAGCTTACCGGGCAATTCACTTGAATTTATAATTGCTGAATTAAATAACGACTTTCCATCCGAGCAGCGCATTTTGGTTTGTGTTATCTATAGACCACCTAAGAAAGCCTCATTGGACCAATTTGAATTAGCTTTCCAAAGGTATTCAAGCAATTACAGTGGTATCATTATCATGGGTGACCTAAACATCGACCTAAACCGAGATCATTCTGATTCCACTTATCTAAAAAATCTGGCCACGGCTAACGACCTGCAAATTGTCTCCTACCTACCCACAAATCACACCAGTCGCGCAGATACCTGGATCGACCACTGTATCGTCGACAAGCTTGATAATGTAATTAGCTCTTCTCAGCACAATCTTGAGTTTGTCTATGGCCATGATCTTATCGATATCGAATACAAAGTCGAGACGCACTGTTTTAATCCAACACCTATTACATGTCGTGATTATAGATCCTTTGACTGTTCTTTCCTACTTAATGATCTTCAAGGATGCGACTGGAGCTTGTTCAACGCTCCTAGCTCAGAATCTAGTGTTCATGAACTCGCCAATATGCTCAATACAAATCTACTAGAATGTTTCGATAAACACGCTCCTTTGCACACCTTTACCCCGACCCATAAACCCTCACCTTGGATTACATCAGATTTACTGAAACTGAAGAAGGAGAGAAACACTCTTTTACAGGCATACAGGAAGACTAGTAACCACACGCTGTATTCCCCACTGCGATAACGGAATGTATATGTAACTGTCCACTCACTGCGTTATTTTTACTATTTTTGCATACCTTTTATGCTCTACGTAGCGATATTCATTTAAACCCACTTTACCCCCACTCTTACCTATATTTAAGCTCTTTTGTATATTTATGTATGAATTATTTTTATATGTATCTATTTTATAATGGTTGGCCCAAGAGGTTTCCCGTCAAGCCAAAAATAAATTCAAATTCAAATTCAAATTCAATTCGCCATCTTTTATTGCCTTGTGAATCTGTTTTTTTAGGTACTATCCATAAGGGTGTATTATATGGTGAATTCGACGGTTTTATGATTCCACTTTTTAATTGTTCTTCTACTTGTCTGTTTATTTCTTCTTTATGTATAGGCGGAAATCGATATTGCTTCGTGTTGATTGGTATTTCATCAGTTGTAATAATTTTATGTTTTATGAGTTCCGTGTAGGTTAGTATTTCACCAGGTAAATGAAATATATCGGCATGTTTATTAACAATTGTTTGAATACTCTCTTTTTCTTCTTTGTTTAAATGTTCCATTCGTAATAGTTCTTTTACTTCTTTAGCGCGTTTTGTTTCTTTTATTGTGTGTGTGGTACATTTGGGCTGTCTTTGATTCTGATAGTATTTTATGTCTTCCTTTCAAATAATCGTTGTATGTTACAAAGTTTTTATATTTAGTATGTTTTCTATCTCTAAATTTTCTCATTGAGATTTCATCTTCACTCATTATCTTTATATTATGCCATTCATTATTTGTTTCTAGTTTTAAGGGAAATTCTTCATTTGATATTTCATTGTTACTGGATTCAGATGTTAAATCTTGATCTGATTTATTGTTTTTATCTGATTCAAAGAAATTAACTTGATCTGGTTTATTTATTTTATTACTAGATTCAGAGGTTAAGTCTTGATCTGATTTATTATTTTTATCCGATTCAGAGGAATTAACTTGATCTGGTTTATTTATTTTATTACTAGATTCAGGGGTTAAGTCTTGATCTGATTTATTATTTTTATCCGATTCAGAGGAATTAACTTGATCCGGTTTATTATTAATTTCATTTTCTAGTATTTTTCTTTGTACAAGTAGTAGTTTAGTATTGTTTGTGAAGAAATCTTGATCTTCATGCACAGAAGAATTTAGAGATTTAGGACAGTGTTTCAGGACTGTGTATTCGTTTTTATATTCATTTTTATGTTCATTTTCATATTCGTTTATTTGTTCATATTCGTTATCGTATTCATTTTTATTTATATCCTCGGATTTACTTGTATATATATTTTCGTATTCATTTTGATATCCATTTTGGTATTTGTTAGTTATATTCTTATTGTTTTCCGTAAATACTTTATTTTTGTTGCATATTTGTTCGTTAAAGTTTGAGATGTCAAAGTTTGTCAGCAATTTCTAGTGTTGGTATTTTTACTTCTGTACTTTCGTTGGTTGTATTATAGATTTGTAGGTATCCTCGTCCGTTATGGTTTTTGATAATTGCTTCGCCTAAATATATGCCTTCTTCAGTTTCAATGCGTGGTACATATCCATATTTAATTTCTTTATTTTTTATATTTACGTAAAATGTTGATATTGCTCTTGCCGGGATTATGATTTTTTCTTCATGGAAGTATACTTTATTATTTTTCCATTCTATATAATGTTTTTTATAATCTATTGTTGCTTTATTATCATGTAAAAATTCTGATCCTAAAATTCCTGCTGTATTTATTGGGAAATTATTTTTGACAACGTGGAATTCTACTTCACTTCCTAGTATTTCTAGAAAAACTACCCCCATTGTTGTTACAGGTTGCTCGGTGATGCCTTTAAGATCTATTATATCATTTTCGTCTATTAAAGTTTCTCCTTTTATATGTTCTTCTTTTATTATATTTACGCTGGCCCCTGCATCTACCATAAAAGTTACTTCAGTGTATAGGTCTTTAGAGTTGATTTTAATTATTGGAGCTTCGTTTTTCTAGGTGAACTGTTTTTATTTCTAATTTGTGTCTATTGTTCGTGTGACATTTATTTGGCGCATATATCTGGTCTCCCTCTGCGCGCCTGTTTTGTGGAGACCATTCTCGTTTCCCTTTAAATTATGTTTCCTATTTAGCTCGTCTAGTAATTCTGCCTTGAGTTCTTCTTTAGCTTTTAGTTTTCTGCATTCTTTCCAAGAATGACCCATATTCTTACAAAATGTACATTGGATTACTTGTGAATGAAATGTTTTGTTCATGAGTTGATAGTTTTGAGGCTGGGGTATATTATTTTGATTTTTCTGGGTTTGATAATAGTTCGGAGGTTGATTTTTTGGTGAGGCATAATTTTGTTGTTCGTAGTTCGCGGGATGAATATTTTGATGATTTTGATAGTTTCGAGGGTGATTTTTCTGATAGTTTCTTGGATCTTGATAGTTTTGATAATTCGGTTGTTGATAATTGTGAAATTGTAGTGGTGGATATTTTTGGAATTTTGAGGGTTGATAGTGTGGAAGGTTTGGTGGTTGGTAATTTTGAAAGTTCGGTGGTTGATAGTTCTGGTACTTTGATAAATAATAAATTTGAATTAACCGGATAAAAAAACGCGGAGGTCTCTACAGTCCCTACTGACTCTCGTGGCTGCATCCGGTCACCCAAAGAGGCTCCAGTTAAGCACACTAGAGTCGCTAAAATAAAAAAAGGAATTCCTAAGGTGTCGGATTCTTTTGTTGGTGTGGTTTTAAAAAAATTTGATTATGTAAAAAAAAGGAAAAGGAATCCGACACATTCGTCTCATGAGAAAAAAAAATAAAAATAAATTTAATGCCTGAGGCATTCGTTTTTATCGGCTCGTTTCGGGCATGAAAAGAGAGACTGGGAAAGAAAGGGGTAATTAGTGGGATTATTATATTCTGAAAAGAATATATACTCACTGGTTGGATTGACCCTTGTTATCTCAGTGACGGACGTCAGTGGACCTCACGGAGATTAATTCCCCGTGACTTTCGACTCCTCGGGAGGTTGGGAGGAAAATTCGGTCACCTGGACCTGAATAAGAGGAGGTTGGATAAAAACGGTCGCCTGGACCTGTTTTTTTTTTGGGGAAACGTGGATAATATATTTGGTCACCTGGACCTGAATATATTCAGGGAGAGAAAAAAAATACGGTCGCCTGGACCTGTATTTAAAGGGAATAATCGAGGAGAGCGAGGTCGGGTAATCAGTCTAAATGTGGGCCGAGTTCCGATTGTCAGTGCCGGTGAGCCTTGTTCGGGTAGATGGATTGGACTTGATCGGGGTCCTAGAGCCTCCACGTGGAAGTCTGAAATCAGCAGCGAAGATCCACCTTAGGCCAGCGAGAAACCACCAAATTGGAGCGGCAGCAGGAACAGCGGAGAGCCACGAAGATCCACCTTAGGGCAGCGAGAAACCATCAAATGGAACGGCAGCAGGAACAGCGGAGAGCCACGAAGAGCAGCGAAAGCCACCTGTAATTTGGAGCAGTACGTCCAAAAGCTGATCCGAGGGTCTGGGCCGGAGTCGGAGTCGGAGTCGGAGTTTGAGTAGAAGTAGAGTAGTAGAGTAGGAAGATTCGTCGGAAAGTGGCCCTTTTTATATTGGGTCTCCTCTCCAGGAAAATTCGTAGGTCGGACCAGGCGTGGGAATATTAAGTTTGGTGGGAAAATTTGTACAATTTTTTTGTAGTTATAAAAAAACTGTTCTTGTGTTTTTTATAACAATAAATTTTTAACAAAATATTTGCTTACAAAGTTAAAGTAGTTTTTACAAACATGAACGAAAGTTCTAGCATAATTAGAACTAAAGTTAAATAAAAATTATTAATTTTTGTATTAATTATTTGTTCAAACTTTCAATATTTTGTAAAAGAATTTTTGTTATAAAAGGAATTTTTGTAATGTTGGTATTTGAGTTCGCCTTTAATTTTTTTATTAATTATATGTCAGTTATTTATTGCTAGAATTATTCGTTCGTTGTTTGTATCAACTTTACAATTTTTGTGTACTTGGTTGTGTAGAATTGATTTGAGTATTATATATATATATATTATATATTGTATTATATAAAATAATGATTGTGTATAATTGTTTCAAAGTTATAAAAAAAATGTCATTAAGATATTGTTTTTCATTTACATTTTCGTGTACATATTTTAATTTTGATAAATGGTATTACTAAATAATGGTTTGATTTTTACACTTATTTATTAACATTTCAATTACGCAACGATATTAATGTTGTAATTTGTATTTATTGACTTTAATTGATTTCTCTATTTATTCACTCATTATGTTTTTTTATATTTAAAATGATTTAATTCAATGATATTTTGTTTTATTGAAAATATTGTTAAATTTTGAAATAAGAATTAATATTGTTGCGTAATTCTAAATGTTCTAATTTATCGAGGACAACAACTAAAAATAGGAAAAGAAGGTCATTCTCTTTGCCTTGAGAAAGTGTTTTCTCGAATTTCCTCTTTTTTAAGTTTATGACTTTTGGGTGTTGGTGCGTGTACGGCTTGAGAATGCCTTTTTATAGACTTTTATATTTCAATATAGAAAAGTTTTCGTGTGTGGAAAAAATTATGAAATAGCAATTTGTTTTTATGAAAATATATTAAAGAAAAATTTAACAAACAAACTGATGCAATTTTGTATATTTTACTTAATTTTAATTCTTGCTGATAATATAGGAATCTTACTTATTTGTGGGCAGAGAAAGACCTGTTCTTTTCCGATCTTTAAGTTTTTATGGTGGCGTCGTTTTACTTAGAGAAGAGGTCGATTTTCTGCGGTTTCGGTTATCTTTTGAGGCCGGTATGGTAGGTTTTACAAATCATGAAAATACATTGCAGTTCGGTTAGTGTGTTGTATATCAGTGCTGTTACTAAATTCCCATATATTCGGGGATTCCCAAAAATGTATTTCGTCGCAATATCCTAGTTACGTGAGACGTAACATATCAATCGATGGGGTTACCCAAGGTATTTTTTATCAGACAATGCCAAGCAGTATGATAACTCATGCGTACAGTCCCATCTGAAGCAGTTAGGTATAACCCCCGCTCGTCACCCCCCCCCCCTATCACGCCCACGCGAACTCAGTCGAGAGGGTGAACAGGACTCTCAAAACGATGATGTGCACCTTCGTGTTACACGACCATCGCGACTGGGACGTGCACCTAGAGGAACTTACGTTAGCCTTGAATACGGCTGTCCAGTCGTCCACTAAAATGACCCCCGCGTTTCTGAATTACGGCCGCAACCCAGTAGCCATTAGAAATTTACGTACCGACCTCCCCCCTCCTCCACTTACACTACCCAAGGATCCTGAGTTCTGGCGTGATCAAATGAGGAGGCTTCCTCTCATTCACGACTGGGTACATCGCAATCTGAAGCGCGCCGAGACGAACCAAGCCGAGTACTATAATCGCTCCCATCGTGAGGTAGAATACAAGGTGGGTGATTTACTGCTACGGCGCATACGGGTCCTATCGTCGGGAGCTCAAAATTTTACGGCTAAACTTGCGCCTAAATTCAGTGGAATAGTACCGCATCGAATAGTACGAGTAATATCCCCCGTCGTTCTCGAACTTAGCGACCCGGATAGTCATCGGAACCCAAGAGCGCATATCAAGGATTTATATATTACCACAAGACTAATTAGTCATAGTATAATAAAGACATACATACATACATACATACATACATACTTGAAGCCCTATCGCGCCCCCGATGCCGAGGAGAGTTCGAGAAGCGAACTAACTGCTGCACCTCCGACACCCGAAAACCCTTCGGACTCCCAATTGAAAATGAGGAGTCGGAACTCGTTGGGAGTGGAACCATTGCCGCGTCGCCGCGGCCGACCACCGAAACAGCCCCGACAGGACACCCAACGTCCAAACGAGGGTACCAGCATGCCACGCCGCAGCGTGGTGTCCCGAGCGGTAAGGCCAGCGGAGAAGGCCAAACCCATCCCACCCCGTAGGCGCCCGGGTTGTCCACGCAAGACGTCAACGCCGCATGTCTCCTTTTCGCCGGCGCACTCGTGCGGAAGACGTCCCGGCCTACGGCCTCAAAGAGCCTAGCTGCTGCACTGGTACCTCTATTGTTGAGGGACCCCCCTCCCCCACCTTTTTTTTGTTTTTTTTTTAGGTCAATTGATGATAAACTGTTTTATTGTCTTATTAATTATGTATTCAATATGTTAATAGGTTACATCGTGGGGGTAAAAGAGTATGAGGTTGTCCCAACTCCTTAAAGTAGACCCAACCAATGTAGGGTAATGCCCTTTGTTACAGGTACCAACCGGACATCATGGTCAAAGTTGCACCCGAACGGAGGAAGAAGATCCGTTGGGCAAGAGTGCCCTGCCAGGTCACCCTCGTCCGGCCCGGGGGAGCAACCGCTCAACCGCCACCGACACCAACGCCAGCAACGGCGGTGTCGCCCCTCACCCAGGCGGACTTCCCGCCTCTGCCGACAGTAAGCGTCCTGCCCCCGCAGGTCGAGGCCGGGCGGGTTATATTCGCACGGTCAACCGCGGATAACCCGATTCCACCGTGCCACGCCGGCCTAAAACGCCTGCAGTTGGGGACGGCGTCAGATGAGCCGGAAGATCCGTCGGGGCAACCGCGCCTGCCCCGCTCCTATCAGGCCCCCAGGCAGTCACCGCCCCCGGACACGGACCCCTCCCTACCGGAGGAGATGGAGGAAAGAGGAGATGGAGCGGCGCCCGGAAAGAACGACGACCAGCAAGAGATCGGGAAACCGGGGGAAAACCTCCTTGTTCGCCCCCCCCCGTCCCTCCTCTCCCAGGTGCCCGTACCAATTGAGGATTTCTGCGCCTTGGTCTGGGCAGAGGAGCGGACGGGTCGCAGGGGGCAATTCCTGATGGGACCCCCCGAGGTGCCGAACCCGCAACCGTGGGCCCCCCCGCCGGAGCGGGAATACGTTTGGGCCCACCCGTCGCAGCCGCGCCCCCTCTTCCCTCTCCAATTCGTTAGGGCCGAGCCCCCCCCCCCCTCTCCCCTTAACACCGCCGATCCGCCTGACCACCACAGCGGGGCCGGTGTGCGAAGAACCCCGCCGGGACCGTTACAGGTCACCGCGCCGCTGCGAGACCACCCGGCGCAACGCTGTTACCGGCGACTACTGGGGGGAAGGAGGTCTCGCGAAGAAGGGGGACGTTAACCCCGATAGCCGGATGTACCCGGCCTGGTAGCGGGTAATGGAGCCTCCGCCTACCCACCCCGGTATCATTGACATGCCGGTGTCGTGTGCGTGAACTGCTGTCCCTTGCGATGATGTTGAACTTTGCGAAGTATTGTTACCTTCGGCTATGCACATGTCGAGACACTCGGCGACTGGATGGACGTCGAATTACTTGTACAGAATCGGTTTTAGATTGCGTTATATAACTCATCTGATAGTGTGCATCCCCCCTAATAAAATCTTTGTTTTGCGTATGACAATATGCGCATATGTAATGTGGGTGTCTCCGCCTGGGAACATGTAATGTAAGAATTCGCGTAATTCGCGGAAACTATTGAGGTTAATCCGAATCGCGCTAAGTCACGCGGATGATCTAGTTGAAATGTATTAGCGCTAAGCCGCGCAAATTATTCAGTTGCATCTCATTGGCGCTAAATCGTGCAATCGTCTGTTTCACTAAGTCAGGCACTGGATCGCGTATTCGTTAAGATGACTTGTGATACCGCTTGAAGTCGCGCAGTCAAGTAGTTCATTTTTGTATGCCGCTAATTCGCGCCCACAATGTATTTCAGTGGCCTTTTGATCAGTAACAGAGTTAAATAGTATGTCTACGTCGCGATAAAGCTGTAATCCATTTAAGGAACTAAGTTCCGCTAAACAGTACCCTCCTTGAGAGTTGCTGGTCTCCCCGTTGCGATTCAGTTGGCCCGAATCCCAAAGAAACCTCCCTACCCCACAGAACCCGAGCGTCGACGTATGACATACAGTACCCAAGGGGTACTGGAGTCAGGCCCGGGGGTTTGTGACGAAACCCGTCACAGATCGGCACGCTGGCCGAACCCCGCGCCATCTCTTGAGGCCGGGCGTAACCCCGCCATCAAGTTCCGCCCCTCCCGGAGGAGGAACGGGTTTTACCAGAGCGCGCCTCCACTCGTCCCCCCCCCCTGGTCGTGCCGCAGTGTGCCTCCAGTGTTTCCGAGGAACGGGCCTCGGCCGCCACCGCCGCCGACCTCTCCCTCTCTATCTCTCTCTCGCTCTCTATCACAGTGGCGACATTGAGCCCGAGACGAGTCGGAGACGCACGAAGCACTTTTCAGCGCTATGTGTCGTCCCCTCCCACCATGAAAACCCAGAAGACGGTGCTCGTCATCACCCCGACGAGTACGTCCCCACGTAGGAGCCCGATTACGAACCCCTTTCTCGCGCGGGTCGCTCGAGCGCGCACGCGCCGGCTCGACGGCGCACCGCCGCGCAAGAGAATAGGAGGACAGTATCAGTGAGGCTCTCGCTAGCGGAGTATCTGTTCTCGTTCGTGCCACGCGTTCGCGTTAGAGTTCTAAGTCGGAATTAAGACGCAGATAACAACGTACGTGCCATGGAGAACACTGAAGAAATCCGAAGTAAGGATCCCGCTCGAGTCCAGGGCCAAAGGTCAGCTACAATCTAAACCACGGGAGCCGCCAACTGGAGCAACCGGAGGATTTCCCACGTGAGTAGAGTGTTTTATTAATACCCCGATATTACCCGTCCCAGTGATATAAGTCCCGGTCATTTATATAAGAAGTTCCGCCGTCGCGAGGTTGGAACCCGGGCCCCCCCCCCCTTTTTTTATTCACGGGAAATTTAGAGATATCTGCCTCGTCCTTTTAAGGACGAGGTTACAAAATAATTATTATTTATAACTATTTCGTTAAAAGGCGTATAGCTTATGCAGAAAATTCGTTAGGAAGTTAACATTTGGCATACACTTCAAAAATACTACTTGAAAGAAGGAAATATCGTTTTGTAACAATATTATAACGATTTCTCCAAAATGCGTATAACTTGTAGAGGAAATTCTTTATGTTAAAATTTTGCATACACTTCAAAAATACAGTTTGAAATAAGGAAAATATCGTTGTGAAACGATTCGTGATGGAATCATTGTTAAAATAATTATTATTTATAATGATTTCTGTAAAATGCTTATAGCTTGTGCTAAAAATTCGTTATATAGTTAAAATTTTGTATACACTTCAAAAATGCTGTTCAAGTAACAAAAATATCGTTTTGAAACAATTCTCGACAGAATCATTGTTTAAATTATCATTATTTATAACGACTTCTGTAAAATGCGTATCAATTGTGCAGAAAATTCTTTATAAAGTTGACATTTTGCATAGACTTCAAAAATATTGCTTCAAATAATGAAATTATTGTTTTGAAACAATTCGCGACAGAATCATTGTTTAAATTATCATTATTTATAACGATTTTTGTAAAATGCTTATAACTTGTACAGAAAATTCTTTATAAAGTTAAAATTTTGCATACACTTCATTAATACTGTTTGATATAAGGAGTATATCATTTTAAACAATACGCGACGGAATCACTGTTTAAATAATCATTGTTTATAACGATTTCTATAAAATGCGTATAATTTGTGCAGAGAATTTGTCATAAAGTTAAAATTTTGCATACACTTCAATAATACAATTTGAAATAATTAAGATATCGTTTTGAAACAATTCGTGACAGAATCATTGTTGAAATTATCATTATTTATAACGATTTTTATAAAATGCGTATAACTTGTACAGAATATTCTTTATAAAGTTAAAATTTTGCATACACTTCATAAATACTGTTCAAGTAAGAAAAATATCGTTTTGAAATAATTCTCGACAGAATCATTGTTGAAATTATCACTATTTATAACGATTTTTGTAAAATGCGTATAACGTGTACAGAACATTCTTTACAAAGTTGAAACGATCGTTTCTACGCCTATCATATAGATTACAATAGTCGATATAATTTTTGAATTATCGCACGCTATACGGATAGCGCCATCTATATCTTCAAGCGGCCCTCTATACGCATCGATCCTGAACGTTGCGCCCAGCGCTTCTTCCAGTGGGGCCTACGCCGGGTGGGGCTTGGACCATGTATAATAGCCAGGCCTAACGGAGTGGAGCCAAGCAGTCATCCGCCTCCGTTCGACCCTCCAGCCCGTACCCTAGGACAACCTGAGTATCGCTCTCGTTGACCATCCATCGTCGCTCATCTTGCGTATCGCTCTCCATGAGATCCTGCACCGGGACAACTTGAGTATCGCTCTCGTTGACTCTCCATCGCCACTCATCCTGAGCATCGCTCTCGATGAAATCCTGCACCACCGGGACAACCTGAGTATCGCTCTCGTTGACCATCCGTCCACCGCTCGACTTGGGTATCGTCCTTGTCAAAGTCGCCTGATCCTGCGTCTTGAGTATCGCTCTCGATGAAATTCTGCACCGCCGGGACAACCTGAGTATCGCTCTTGTTGACCATCCGTCCACTGCTAGACTTGGGTATCGCTCTTGTCAAGGTCACCTGTTCCTGCTGTCTTGGGTATCGCTCTTGTCGTGGCCGCCCGTTCCTGTCGTCTTGGGTATCGTTGTTGACGGATTCATCATTGCAGTATTCTTCTCAACTAGAACATCTCTAACCAGCAGTTCATTATTTTTTTTACTTTTTTACCGTTATCATTTGCGTCCGGACCGTTCCTATCGTGCGTACGGCCATAGAAGTAGGGTCTCAGTATGTAAGCATAGGGCTTCTTGAATAATAACGGTCATTTTGTAATCTTAATTCTCTGTGTCACGTTACTTGTGTTCCTACCCTGGCAGTTAAAACTACAGCCCCACCGTACCCTGGTCTACCGACGCGAGCTGGGCACGGGGCGGCGGGAAACTCCGTTACATGGCGCTCGAACAGGGAATTCGGTCACGTGTTTAAAAAGTAAATTATCACGAGATCAATTTCCCCCGGTCCTTAACTGCCAGGTCATGGAAACTACTGAAGGCACACAATGAACTATTAACGGGATTAAACCTAGACTCAACCGGTCAAATTAATGACCTTTGCTGCTGACTTCGTGACGTTATACGCGCTAATCCTGACCTTGTTAAAACAATGTTAAAAAATTTCCCAGATTTTAATATCCCCGCGGAGTTTGATGACAATGCCAGCTCCCTCACCACGACTTCCGGAACGGCATCCGTCGCCGCGGTACCAAAAGCTATTTCGACAGCCATAACTATAGCACTAACCACAGCAGTTACTACAATTTTTACTTCCATGAGTAATCTCATGTCTCTTGCTCAACCGCGGAGTGTCCTTACACCATCCATCTTTCAATTCCCGCCGGGTCCTCATACTTGTGGCGGAAACCTAACAGGGTCCATCCTTGCTTCCAGTACTTCCGGAATACATCCTCCGCTTGCCTATACAGCGCCAGCTATTCACCCGTACGTACCAAATCTTGTACCTCGACCCTTACCCTTCGACCACATCTGCCGATGGGGATGCCACTTTTCTGGTAAAGATCCAGTATCTTTTTTAGAACGAGTGGAGGAACTCCGATAACCCTACGGCCTGGCGGAAAACCAATTACTGACCGGATTACCTGAAATGCTACGGGGAGAACCGCTCCTCTGGTACAGAAACCGCCGTTGTTCCATTTTACCAGGCCAGAGGAGTGACATATAATTTGGAATGGACATATTAAATCGATTAGATATTAATTTGAACATCCCAACAGCGATCAGTGAGTTAGCTCTGATTCAAGTGAAGCTGCCCGACTCTGCTGCCACGGTCACTCCAAGCGAAATGGACAAATTCCAGACATTTTTAAATCAGGAATCGAAGAAATTCTCAACAATCACAGGCATAACTTCAAAAACGGAACATGTGATTCGGCTACAGGAAGGGACACTACCGATCAAGCAACGGTATCGCCCCAGAAACCCGGCCTTGCAAAGGGTTATCGACGAGGAAGTTAAAAAAATGGAAAGGGATAGTGTTATTGAAAAATCCAATAGCCCCTGGAGCTCGGCTGTCGTTATAGTGAAAAAGAAAACCGAGCAACCGCGCTTCTGCATTGACTTCCGACGATTGAATGCTGTAACTAAGAAAGACGCGTACCCGTTACCATATATACAGGCAACGCTCGACAAACTACGTGGGGCACAATACTTCTCCACCATTGACTTAAAAAATGGGTACTGGCAAGTTCCCCTGTGAGTAGGAAGCAGGCCACTTACCGCATTTACTGTACCGGGACGAGGGCTCATGCAGTTCCGAGTTATGCCCTTTGGCTTACACTCAGCCCCGGCAATGTTTCAACGACTTGTAGATGAGATTCTCGGGCCAGAATTAGAAGGATGGGCGATGTGTTACCTAGGCGACATCATCGTCTTTAGCACGACTCTGGAGGAACACATGTGCCACCTGCGGGAAGTCTTTCGTCGTTTACGCTCCTGCAACTTACGTATCAACGTCGAAAAATGTAAGTTCGGCCAGAGGACGCTATCTTACCTAGGGAATGTGTTAGTCGGTGGGGGAATTACCGTTGACTTTGAAAAAGTTAGGGCCGTAACAGACATGCCAGCGCCAACCACACTACGTCACGCAAGACAGTTTTTAGGCATGGTCTCGTGGTATAGGCGTTTTATCACCAAGTTCGCGATGATCGCCCGGCCGCTAACGTCGCTCTTGCGGAAAGATGCTAAGTGGCAGTGAGATAACGCAGCGGCAGAAGGATTCCAGAACCTGAAGGAAAAACTCACGGAGGCACCAGTCTTGACCAACCCCGACTTCACACGGGAATTGAGCCTCCAAACCGATGCTTCGGATGTTGGTCTAGGTTGTGTACTCACGCAAACCGATCATGAAGGTGAGAAAGTTATAGCGTATGCCTCCCGAACACTGCAAAGGGCCGAAATTAACTACTCTACAACAGAAAAGGAATGTCTAGCGGTAGTATGGGGGATCAGGAAAATGAGACCGTATTTCGAAGGGTATCATTTTACAGTGAGCACCGATCATCAAGCCTTGCAGTGGCTACACAAGATCGATAACCCTTCCGGACGCCTAGCACGTTGGGCACTAGAACTCCAACTATACGATTTTCACCACCAATACTGCAAAGGAGCTTCTAACTACGTGGCAGATGCTCTTTCACGCAATCCAGTAAACACGGTGGATGAAATCGTACCGCAACCAGATTGGTACAGCCAGAAGTATCCAAAAAGTATGTGAGTCTCCGCAAGACCATCCCGATTACTACATTGAAAAGAAGCCAATGTATCGAAACATGCCACACTCTTTCGCGCACGATCCCACACAGGCATGGAAATTATGCGTACCTAAGCAGCATAGGGCACAGATACTACATGAATGCCATGATGCACCCACTGCCGGTCACCTTGGGTACACAAAAACCTTATTAAGGCTGTACCAAAAATACAACTGGCCTGGGATCACCCGCGATACCGCGAAGTATATATGGTCATGTGGAATTTGTGCCCGATATAAGCCGCCAGGAAAATTATATGCCACGCCGGTTAATCACCCTTGGCAACACGTAGCTACCGATCTCATAGGACCCCTACCACGTACCACCTATGGATACCATTGGATCCTTACTTACCAAGATCGATTCACCAAATGGCTACAAGTTCGGCCTTTACGAGAAGCTACATCGGAAGCTGTAACTCGTACTATTTTTGTATACATGCTCCGACATGGTGCTCCCGAGGTACTGACTAGCGATAACGGGAAGCAGTATATCTCAAAGGAGTGTACCAAAATGTTAAAACAGTGGGGAACGCATCATCGTCGAACGCCCCCTTACCCCCCCCCCCCCACAATGCAACCCAGTAGAAAGGATGAATCGGGTAATTAAAGTAATGATTTCCCAATATATCGACAAACCCCAACGGAAATGGGCAGATCAATTACATGAGTTCCAGGCAGCGTATAATTCCGCCGTTCATGAAACCACCCGGTTTTCACCATATTTTTTAAACTACGGCCAAGAAATCCGAATGCCAGGACAACATTTTCGCGGGGCTCAAGGCCACCCTTCAGGTGACCGAATCGAAGGGCTTAAAGACTGCCTTAACCTGGTCCAGGTTAACATGGCGGGAGCATTTAATCGCCAGGAAAGGCATTATAATCGGAGACACCGAACTTGGGTACCCCAAATCGGGGAGCAGGTCTGGAAGAAAGAGAGAATTCTGTCAAAGAAAAGCGAATATAGGAGTGGCGCACTCTGCCCAAAATACAGCGGTCCCTATACCGTTACGAAAATCTGCTCACCCGTAATAATGAATCTAATAAATAACCAGAATAGGGTAATTAAAAATATACACGTTTTCGACCTTAAACCGTACTATAACGAATTTCCGACAGACCAGCAACCTCCTGCTGGAGAAAATTCAGACTTCGAACGTGCCGCCTTCCCACTCCGAGGGAACGGACTCACACGAGGAACACCGAACCCTTTCCAGGACTTACCCATACCGGGTTGCTACAACTTTCGTCCCAGACGACAGACCGTGGTAACGCAGTAACCGATTGCGCAACTTCAACGCGTTTCCCCTATTGACGCTTCCCGGAGGCGTGGTCGTCCATCGCGCATTTTGTCATTCGTTTCCGCAATGCCGATGAATGAGCACCCAAGACGACAAAATTTCGACACTCGAGTGTTGACGCGTTCCAACGCGTCCTCGCAAGATCCCCACGCAGCCGCGTTCCAACGACACCAAGATCCGAGGGATTTCGACGACAACCGCGACGATGACGACTGCCGCTCCACCCAAGGTACGTCCAGAGACGTTAAGTGTGAGAAGCACCCCGGTAGTATCACGTTGAACTCAATTAACCGAGCCCAAGACACTTCGCCCATCGTCACGATTCCCCGCGAATCAGCTTGGCCGCCTGCCCGATAGAAGAATCATGTCGTACCGGCACCCGTCACTCCTGCACCCGCGTACTCAGTGCATCAGCCCGAGTGACCAAAAGGGTATCGAATTCCGCGCAAAAACGATCCCGACATGAGGCAGAAGGACGGGAAACACCAGAGACGACCTCACTGAAACCGCCGAATCAACAGCGACAAATCGAGCAGCAGCAATCCTGGCAGCAGCGCCAGCCCCAGCAGGAGCCCTTCAAGAAAACGACCTTCCACCCCGGCGCCACCTGCACCCTCGCCGAGCGTCTGCGCCATCTTGCCGGATATGGAGATGGAAAGACCGAAGACCCCAGAACCAAAAATACAGATACGAATGGGGCCCACAATTTTTTAATCAAGATCTTAGCATCTATAACTACCGGAGCAACCAGGCCTAGAGGATCGGATATCTTAGAAATTTTAGAATGCATCAAGCGCTTCATCATCACCTTTGGTGGCTCAATACAGACTGGAAACTGAAAGGCGTCAGCAGTAGGTGACCATGAGACCCAAGAATTCGCAAAGTATATTCCTGTAGTAATTTCTCAGGAAACATCTCGCATTCCTCTCAAGGAATACCTAACAATAATTCCTGTAGTAATTTCTCAGAAAACATCTCGCATTCCTCTGAAGGAATACCTAACAATAATTCGGGTGAATTATTACACTTGCTAAGCGTGAGACAGCCGGCATTCATCCGCATGCGCCGAAAAGAACGTCGTCCACATACACGTCTTTAGGAAAATGAGAATCTTCAGAGCGACTCCCGCACATTTATTTGACGGAACATCTTAGAAACATCGGCTGTATAAACATAGCGATCTAGACGCCAACGACAGAGTACTGAGCTCTGAGACTTAAGTCTTAGTGCAGTTTGGACCGGAATGCAGCATATCATTTAAAGACTGACCATTAGAGGTGTGACTTGACGTGTTAAATACAATCCGCAGTTTAGCGCTTGTACTATGGGGCTTGAGTACAGGATGATGCAGGATATAAGCACATACGGCATCCTGAGCAGGAGTGTGTAGAACCATATGATCCATTCGTAAACAATTACGTGAAAACTCATTATACTCGAACTGTATATTGACGTCACGATTCAATCGATGTTTAAAATGCTCATATGCAGCATTGTAATGGCGTATGTCGATCCTGAATATAAGTGAGGATCTCGTTTGAAGGGAAGCGCGAGCTTGTAGCGACCACAAGGATCGCGCACGGTCGTTTCGCAAAATAACGTTTCGCATTCTAAATCAGCTGCACTAACGTCTAACTAATAAGAGACAGACGTGGCAGGAATAACACTCGATATAATCCAACCAAAGATCGTATCCTGAGGACCGCCTGTTATTTGACGTATACCAGGACGAAAATCATTCCGTAAATATCTTCGCCAAGGACAGACCTTTGAGATGTTCCCAACCTACGATATCTACCGATACTCGGGGTAAATATGACGTTATCTTATTAATAATAAGTGTGAAGCATATAACGGAGGCCGCATTGTCAAAACGAGAACTCAATATGATCTGAGTAGCTTGGTTAACATGACCCTCGAATTGATCGCTAATACCAGACACAGTCGCTGAAGAACGTTTCCGAGTAACCCGTAACATATGTGCCGCATTTTCGGATAAAAACCATCCCTCGTAACCGTGATCTATTAAGGCGTGAGGCAGTATCGTGCGTTGCTGCATACTACTGACCCGTATTGTGGATGTCGCCAACAGTACATGAACCGGTGTACCAGAGTGTAATCGAACTGCCAAATGAGCCTTTACCGAGGATGCATTCACGACTGCACTGTCGTTAGTTTTTTCATTCTCTGTCGAGTTGTCCGACTTCGCGGACAATGATTTATGCAACAACGCATGATGCCTCTTATAGCATAAATTTGTATCCTGATCGACGAGGAGAACGATGCGGGGTGTGGCCCTCATGTAAGCATTTGTAATAAAAACGACGACTACGAATAAGCGATAAGCGGGATATCGGGTCCACTTTCTTAAACGCTTCGGATTTATAAAAAAAATATTCGGAAGCACATGCCACACACAAATTAGAAACAGTCGAAACATGCGCAGCTACTCTATTCTTACGAGCAGTGGAAGGAGCCAAAGTAATTTTAGAGGTGGGCTCGAACATCGGAGAATGAAATGTGGAAATTTGCAAAGAGTGAATACGCTTCATTATATGTTTCTCAAGGGCATCAAAAGTAGGGAAGTTATCTTCGCAATCAATTTTTTGTTCCCAACTTTGTCGCGTTTGACTATCTAACCGTAAAACTGTCATGACTACTAGTAATGTATCCCATCGGTCAACGGGCTCCTCCGACTTGCGCAATGATGCAATAATTGAAGTAGTTTGATCTATTAATTGACTCAGCGCTGGTGCTTTTGCAGAAGGCACAGATGGTAAACTTAATAATCGCGATACGTGAGAAAAAATGAGTAAATATCTATTACCAAACCGTGACTTTAATTTGTCTCAAATATCGGTAAATGCGGGATCTGAACTAGCATTAGTTTGAAATACTGATCGTGCGTCACCCTTAAGACTAGAGTTTAAATATTGTAACTTTTGTACATTATCAATATGATTAGGTTTTATCACCAATGACGTTAACAACTCACAGACGTGGTTCCAGTTAGCGATGTCACCGTCAAACGTTGGAATGGCAATTGTGGGTATACTGGCCACAGTAGATCTGCTCGTGACTGCCTGCTCCAGTGCGGAGCGCTGGTTGACATGGATGCTGCAAAGTTCCCCAGGATAGACCAACTGTCTATAGAACTATTCTATGGAATATTTTGTAACGTTCGAAATACTTGTTGTCGAAGTACTCTTGAGTCGATAGATCAGTAGGTTCTATCGCCAATAACTCCCAGTGCTGCTCTTGGACAAGTCGCCAACCTTCAGATACATTTCACGAGCTTGAACAACTCCTGAAGTGTCCGTGGATGTGGTGAGACTTGATACATTTTGTTGCACTCGAGATAAAACTCGAAAACTGTAAATTTGTTTTCCCAACACTGCACTAACCGAGCGGCGAGATAGTCGTGCGGGCTAAGGCATCAGCCTTGGGTACGTCGTGCGTCTTATCTCGGATAAAGACGGGATAATCCCCGCGTCGTAAGCGCTATGGCACAGACCGCCGAATCTGCTAGTGGTACCGATACTGGGGTAGGGGGATTGGCTCTGGGTGGGTGTTGTGTTGTATGTCTAGCTAGTTCTGTCTTGTACCGTCCTGTCTTTGCCCTATACCTCTCCACCCGAGAGCCGACCCGCAAATAGACAAATTGTCATTAACGCGGGGAAAATTATCTGTCCTTTTTCCTGTGCAGTAATCGGACCTTTCGAGCGAGTATGCTTTTGAGAAATGTTGGCCATATTACAATTAAATTGGCTAAATGTAACTTTGTGAAGTACTTAATAATTTGCAAATTTCAAATTGCGATTCACTTTATTTTTGAAAGCAAAACACGTAAATAAATTACTAACGTGGGAAGGTTGCTCATAAACAATCGAAACGATGCAATGTTTATGTTGCGCGGGAGAGTCTGTAATAGCAAATAGTTCCGATATTATGTTCACTTCGTGTAACACTTGCGCCACAATCCGAAGAATACTAGCTTAAAGTAATTAACACACGCGGAGAAGCAAAGCAGTATACGAAGCGTCGTTGATCCAGAACTGCGCGATGAAGCAAGCGTGCGCTCGATGCGTATCACACGACGTGTTGGAACGAACTGCCTGATTCTAATTCGGATCAATTCCGCAGAATGGCGCTACCGACGGTGACGCTTGAGCTGTGAGTTCAAAAAGGCCGCTTTGCAAGGCAAACCCTGGGTTTTACTGCAATGGCGAGGGGCGGATTATGAACCGGTTGTATGCCACACAATCTTGCCAAATAATGATGATAACCTGATCCGACAAACTTGTTCACTTTTCACTTTTCAGAGGACCATATCCGGCGGGAAGGACCATGAATACGTAAGTTTTCGTCTCAAGGGAATCTAACAAGGCTAACAGACGAAAGTGCGATAGTGCTGGTAGATCCACTGGAAGTATCAGGAACGTGTAAGATCAGGAAACACTGTAGAGGTTTTATTATCAGAGTAATTTTATTGATACCACTTATGGTTATAATTGTTGAAGCACGCAAATACAAATGCTGGTGTGTACCGAACAATATAAGCGGATTACAACCGTGTATTACCGGGTATACTCGCTAGCGGTCCGAACGGAACTACTTGGGAATGCAGCGAACACGAGGAGGCTAGTCGCGGCCCATGGACTACGCGAGTCAAGCACGATATAGTAATACATATGCGACTTAGAACGCACCAGTACAAAGATGCAGCAATATACTCCATCCAGTATATCAACGGTTCCGAAAACGTACTCGCAGATTTTTTGCGTTGTCATCCTGAGAGGAAATTTCATGAAGAATTGTCGAATCGGATCCTAGTTCCATCATTGGTTCATCAAGGCATTTTGTTTCATAAATGGGCTAGAAATGGGTCATGGGTGATTGTCAAAGCACAGAAACTGATTAGGGTGTTAATTGAGCAGATCCACTTGATGTTAGGACATCCCGAAGTTTTAAAAAGCCTTGCATACATAAAGCGCTATTTTTATTGGAAGGGAAGGCGTCAAGATACAAAAAGATTGATCTATGAAAGATCTATGTCAGAGAATTAAATATCCCAATACGGTCACTGAAGGTGAATATCATTTAGTGGGGGCAATTGCACCTTTGGATCTGGTTACCGTGGATTTTTATGGGCCACTCCCACGTAGCCGGGGTGGAATGCAGTACATCTTAGTAGTTTTAGACGCGTTCTTTAAGTTAGGCTATATGTAATGAAAAGGGCTACGACAAAAAATTGTTTGAATAGGATGTTAGATAGTATTATTCCTGAGTGTGGCAAGCCGAAGCGAGTCTTAAGTGATAATGGATCGTAGTTTCCGTCCCTGTTATGGAAAACTGAGTTAGAAAATAGGGATATTCGTGTAGTGAAGAGTTTCGTCCGCCATCCTCAATCGAATCCCACCGAGCGGGTTATGCGTGAGTTCGGGCAGTTGTTCCGGACTCTTTGTTCGAACAAACACACCAACCGGGCAATATTTATACCACAAATGGAGTCTATTCTGAACATTACGAGACATGTTAGGATAGTTGTACGGGGGCCGGGGGCGGAGCCCCCCAGGCACGCATTGGAATTAAAACGCATGAGAGAGACAGAGACAGAGAGAGAGAGAGAGAGCTGGGAGTATATTTTTCGCATACTTGTATATACTCTCGATGAAACTTGATGTTGATGCGAAGTATATAACATCGGTTGTATATGCATACGTACATAAATGTATAGTTCGTTTACGCATACAACATATTTACACACATCTCCATGAGCAAATATATTTGTATGTACAAATATCGATATATGTGTGGTTCGTCAAATAATAAAATATTGTGCACAAATATGTATGAGTATGACAAAGCATTTTGTGTATTTCATATACACATGCTCAGGCGTGCAAAAGAACGTACATACATCGTATGGTAATCATGGCGTTAACAGGAGGTGACATCTAATGGATTCTTTATTTTACTTGTCCAGTCGGTCGATAACGTAGGATTCTCGGAAAATCCTAATCTGATTAGTCGACTGACTTTGCAATCCTCGTAATGGATATATTTTGACCGTGAATAATTATATTTTTCGTGAAATTTTGAGCTTTCTTCGTACATTTTATTGTGCATCGGATATTGAGTGCGTCTTATTGACCGTTTTAACGCTTGCATATCAAACCCTCAATCACTCGTTGCAGAAGTGTTGTGTTGTGTTAGAATCTGTGTGTTGATACTCGAATTTATTGTTTTTAATCCATCTTTTCAATGCTCCTCGTGTCTGCTCACTGTTATCTGCTTCATTACAGTGTGTTGGTACTGAAACCGATCGAGACCTTGTCATCGAAAGCTGACATAGTTTATTTTTTTTTAATACAATCAATTTTTCCGTTTCAAAAATTACGATCTACGATACATCACTGCTACTTTCTTGACACTATGGATCTATGTCACACTTGTCAGCAAAGCATTGAGGACGATACTGGTATCTCTTGTATTATTTGGGTAAAAAAGTTCATAGCAGTTGTGTGCCTGGCACAAGTACAATGACACTTGGAAAAGATTTAGTATGCTGTCTAGTGCGGCCTGCCAAACGAGGCAGAAAACATGCTAGAGAAAGCATTATTCAACCTTCTAGATTTATACGATCGAATAGTACTCCTTCATTTGAGTCGACAGTTTTTGATTTAGATCTGCCTGAGAGTTCCTCTATTCCATCCAGGGTGCAAAAGTATCTCGAGAAGCAGGATAGGCAGAACGCTGAAATAAGTGAGAAATTAGATCAAGTACCGAGTCTCAAAAGTACGGTTCAAGATATACAATCCTCAGTTTTAACTCTTCAGTCTGACATATCAGCAGTTCTATGCGATCGCGCAATTTCTGCGTATGAACTTTGAAGCTGTGATCTCGTAATATCGGGCCTCCCCGAGTCCGAGGACGAAGATCTTGACGACATTATTCTCAAAATTGCTGAATTGTTAAAAGTAGCTATGAAAACACGCGGTGTATAGTCTGCAGATCGCCTTACACCTAACTCAGGAACATCTACTGTCAATGTCTCTCCACGTGTTCCAGCCTCTAGAAAAACCTTTTTGATTACCAGGCCTAAAATAATAATTGCTAGATTGTCTAACCCGTGGCTGCGTATGAGATTTATTCTTGTTTAATCTCCACCGATCTTTTACCAGAGCTCCCTGAAACTCGCATCAATATCATTGAGCATTTACCCGCGGACACGTTTGGATTAATGCAGAAGGCTCGCTCCATTATTAAAGGTGACTGAAAGAAGCGCATATATCTACAAAGGAATCATTCAATCTAAATCAGCAAAACGAGCAGCTCTATCGAAATTCTCAACGAGGGAGATCTTCAGAAATTGCAGTTATAACGCCAAGATTCCTCGTCTCTCTTCAACGTAGTCTCCTTTTCTCCATCGACTGAAGTCTTATCTTCCCGTATTGTAAATACTTCTAAAACGCCTGTTAGTAATTTAAGGCTCGCCTCGGCTACTTCTGATGTTAGCCTTAAAATTTATTACTAAAATGCACGTTCTCTAAACAACAAATTATTATATCTTAAAATTAATATTCGTCTATTTGTTCCATCTCTTGATATATTAGTATTTACCGAAACATGGGTAAAATCTTTGACGTTTTCATCGAAACTTGGTCTCTGTGCATACAACGTCTTTAGAAAAGACAGCTTCTAACGACTGAGCTGGAACACGAGGGGGTGGCGTGCTTATTGCACTACATAAGAAGATCAGTGCTTCCACCATTGACTTGAACAACTGTAATCTGGATGAAGTGGATGTTCTCACGATTAAATTTTCTTAGCATCGAAGTAAATTCATTGTCATTGGATCATATTTCCCGCCTCGTTCTGATTTTGATACATGTGCAGTTTTCTCGGATCTCAACGATTGCTTGGCAACTACCTATCCAGATCATGAAATCATCATTTTTGGGGACTTTAATTCGCCGAATCTGACCTGGACTTCTAATCCACCCAGCCTGTCTCATAATAACTATGTTTCACCAGCATCCCACAATAATGTCACTGGTCTTCTAAACCTATCTGCAAATCTGGATTTGACTCAGTTGTATCCGGCTCACCCAAATAAGGGTTACACACTGGACCTTTATTTCGCCTCAGAGAAGATAGTATCCCCGTTGGCATGCAGTGATATTTTAATAAAGTCAGATGAACACCAGACCAAATTCCCCAGCTATTCATAAAAAAATGTTCCATCTCGCTCTCAGATCCGGTACTATGCCTTTTTAATGCCTCTCTATCCATGGGCATTTTCCCGACACCATTTATCTCACTGGACGATCGCAGATAGTGAGGATAAATGGTACCTTATCTGACGTAGTTATCACGTCTTCCGGGGTTCCCCAAGGCTCAAACCTTGGTCCTATATTTTTTAACATTTATGTATGTGTTTTTATTTATAATCTTCAGTACAGTTTTACAATTTTTATAAATTTAATACATATTAATTACTATTAATGTTCCTACGTAATATATACGTAATAACCATTTCCAATGCATTCCATCGGATAACTATACATTTTGCGTTAGTACAAATGGATAACTAAATTAAAAAACCAGTACTACATATCCAACTCCTTCAATAATAATTTCAACGACGAACACTTAAACACGCATTGTATACTAAATGCATGATTTTTCTATGCATCACAGAAGATGGTACATAGATAATTTGTCTGACTAGGTCATTTTGATGCGTCTTAATTCGATCAACATATCCCTTCGTGACCAGATGTACGTAATCCTTTATCATTTGTACGTTCAGTTCTTGATGCATTTTGATGACTGGGGTATATCTTCGATATTTTCCTATCAATCTTAAGAACTTATTTTGTGTTATCTGTAATTTCTTGAAGTTTGTTTCACTGGTTAGACTTCACACCGAACATGCATATGTTAATGCTGGTCTAATTATAACTTTATATATGTTTAATTTATTGGGCTGTGTTAGCTTAGATTTTCTGTTCAACAGATGATATAGTCTGACTAATTAGCCAATGGCTCTGTGATATGTATTATTTACATATTTAGTGAAAGTTAATCGTTTATCTAAGGTAACTCCAAGATATCTTACCGAATCCTCCCACTTTACAACAGCGTCTGCTACTTTGATTCGTTGATCAATAACTGGTATTCTCTTCGTGAATATAATTGCTTCGGTTTTATTCACATTTGTTTTGATCTTTCACTTCTTGAAATATTTGATATTTTTCTCTACAGCATGCTGTAATCATTTAATTATTGTATCAATTCTATAAGAGTGTGTAAATAGGCCCTTGTCATCGGCAAAATGTCCTATATCTACATGTTTAGTCATAGGTGCATCATTTATGTATATATTAAACAAGGTGGGGTCCAAAACTGATCCTTGCGGTACCCTCGAATATACTTTATAATCATTCGACCTAACTTCGTTATAGTCGACAAATATTTCTCTATTTTTTATGTAGGAATTTACCACTGTAATAATATAAGTTGGAAAACCAAGCTTTATCAGCTTATATATAATTCCGTTGTACCATACAGCATCGAAAGCTTTTCCAAGTCCAGAAAAATTGCTCCCGTATGCTTTTTATTATTAAAATTTGAAGTGATGTTATTTACTATTCTCGCTAATTGAGCTGTGGTGCTGTGCCTGTTCCTAAAGCCAAACTGTTCCTTAACAATTATGTTACCATCGTTTAGAATTTTATTAATTCTTCTGTTTAATATATTTTCCACTCTTTGCTCAAGACAGTTAGTACTCTTATTGGTCTATAGTTTACCGGACACGATTTGTCTTTATTTGATTTCAGCAATGGCGCAATTTTTGCTTTTTTCCATATTATATTTCCATTTATTAATTTTGTCAGTACTACAATACCTTTTCTTGGGAGATTTCTTAAAATAATTCCGGAAATTCCATCATATCCTGGAGCTTTCTTATTATGTAGTGCTTTAATTTTTCTATTCATTTTAGTTGGTGTGGTAAGTTGGGTGGAATTTAGATCTATTTTGGATACTTTCATATATTCATTGACTACTTTATTAACCATTTTGGTGTGATTTTTATATTAGTCGTTGTTTGTTTGATGGATTGTTGAAAACTGCTCACCAACAGATTTACTTTATCTTTATCACTGAAGTACAGTTCATTATTGTTTTTAAGCCGTGGTATAACTTGCTTTTTCTTCGTATAATTATTGGTTAACTTCCAAAGTGATCCATCATTAGTTTTACTATTGAGTATTATTTTATCTCATTTTTTCTCACGCCACTTGTGTATTTTGATGTTAACAATTTTTTGGATTATGTCCAACTTCCATTTATTTATCTCATTGCTACATCTTTGTAGTTTCCTGCGTAAATCATTTTTATACTGTATTAAGTCCACTATAATTTGAGGTAAATTATCTGTGTTTTTCCTATTGTATAATGGTACATTATATTTGACTGCTCGTACAATGACTTCTGTAATTTATTTCGCCATATCCTCTATTTGCGATCTCGATTTCAAATGGATATTTAACTTTATTGAATCATCGACCTGCTTTCTAAAAGCAACCCAGTTAGCGTATTTAAAGTCATACATTTTCCTGATTTCTTCTTTTTCAACTTTCTCATTTAATATCATCTGCACAGGATTGTGGTCAGAGCTGATAATTTGTAAAGCTGTCGGTTTAGTAAACATCGTTATATTTTTTAATAAATATAAATCAATAACACTAGGTTTTCCACGTTTAGGATAATGAGTTGGGAAATTATTTTACTACCATTTTTATTGGTAGTAAAATAATTCCAATTTATATTCCTTGAGTTAAAATCTCCCATGATCACTACCTTTTTATTTTTATTAAATAAATAATTTAATTCTTCATATGCAATTTTCTTTTGAGGTGGTACGTATATCTGAATGAGGGTAATTTTATATTTACTCAAATGAAGATCGATTGCTATTGTTTCCATATTTTCTAATTTGGATATCTTTACTTCATTATGTTTAATACTATTTTAATTAACAGGGCAACACCTCCACCAGAGCTATTTCTGTCACTTATGTAAGTAGTATATCCATCTACCTTGAGTATATATGTGCTGTCAAGTCTTGTTTCACATATTCCCACAATATCGTATCTTTCACTATATATTGTATGTTTTAGTTCCTGTAGTTTTCCTTTAATGGAATTTGCATTCCATGTCATACGCTTCAATGACTCGTTTAAAGTGTCAATTACTCTAGTAATTCGAAGATACCTTCGACTGTGCATGTTAATTTGTCTACCGTGTTTTTACGATGCCTTATTTTGCTCATTGTTGATGACGTATTTGTTGACTCTTATTCAGATGTGATTTACTAGCAAAGTTATTATATACTGTGCATTGTTTTGAATTTGCTGCATGATTTAAGCCACAATTGACACACTTGTACTCTTCCACATTGATTCTGTCGCATTCAGATGCTTTGTGTTCACCTACACACTTAAAGCATGTAACTTTTTTGAAACAATTGTAAGAAACATGTCCAAAGCTTTGACACTTGCAACATTGAATTTTCTTACGAGAACTTCTCAATTTTTCCCATACAACTATATAATAACAGATTCGCCGCTGTTTAGTAACTTCACTCATATTCGTGTTAGCTGGAAAAGTAATAATGTAAACTGGTATTTTCGTTTCTATAATCGTTTAGTCCTTTACTTCTTTTCGCACCATCTGTTTCACATTAATTACTTCGATATTGTTATTTTTGAGATCCGTTTCTATTTCATCTATTGTTATATTAGGTGGCAAGCTTTTCAATATTGACTTTATAGGTTTTTCACTTGGTAATGTATACGTATGATATTCAACTTTAGACTTCTTAACTTCTTGTAACATTTTTTTGTAATCCTTTTGCGTTTTCGTGTAAACAATTATATAAACGATTTTTCTTTACTTTAATATCAATATCTTGACTAAGTGATTTTTTTATATTATTTAAAGTGCTCGTATGATTTTCAATATAGCTGTACACCAGAATCGGTGGCATTTTCTGCATTTTCCGAATTCTGGTGTTATTTCCGTTTTCTTCCTCGATGATTGAATCATCCGTGCTCATACTTTCGTCACTTAACACTTCAAATTTATTGAACGTTTCAAATTTTCCATTCTTAGTTTTTTGTTCAATACGCGGTCTTTCACTCCGATTTTTTTGAGTGACCCACTGTTCAAGATTACTTTGAATTTTTAATGGCTGAAAACTCATGATGTTTTACATAAGCACTTTAGCTTTATGTAACCATGAGACACGCGTTGATCGACAAGCATAGAGAGCTTATAATTGATAAGCTGACTGCAAACTTTCTATCGCGACTGATCCTTCGCAGACTCATTTCTGAACAACATGGTTTCACCCAAGGCAGGTCGACCACTACAAACCTATTATTCTTTTCAGAATTCATATTATCTGCTTTCGAAAAACACAAACAAGTTAATTCTATCTACATCGATTTCTCTAAAGCATTTAATTTGGTGAATCATGCTAGACTAATCCAGAAATGTCAAGCGATAGGAATATCAGGTACATTATTGAGCTGGCTTACTTACTATCTCACTGGACGATCGCAGATCGTGAGGATAAATGGTACTCTATCTGACGCAGTTATCACGTCTTCTGGGGTTCCCCAAGGCTCAAACCTTGGTCCTATTTTTTTTTAATATTTATATCAACGATCTAAAGGAATCTATAAAATATGTTTCTTTTCTATTCTATGCTGATGACGTTAAGATCTTCAGTGAAATAGCTGGACCTATGGACGCTTCCCGGCTACAAAGAGATCTCAATAATGTGATGGATTGGTCTGTTCAAAACGGTCTCTTAATAAATGTTTATAAGTGTAGCGTCCTACTTTTGCATACTCAATCCAATTTGCTTTGATTACGAATTGCAGTCTAATGGACCTGTCTAGATGCTATCCAACATAAACTGGTTAGATATTTGGCCTGGAAAGCGGGTACTCCTATGAATTTCTTCAATCATGACTATACCCCATTTTTAAAGAAATTTCAGCTGCCCATGTTATCGACCATTCACACGTATCATGACCTATCTTCCATTTTTAAAATGAAAAACAGTCTAATGAAGTCTCCTTCCATATCCATTCTATTTAATGACCGTTATATTCCATATGCTGTACGTAATCCCTGTATTGTCTCTAAATCTTCTTATCAATCTTGTTATCGCTTTCATTCTCCTAAACCGTGTCTAACCCGTTTATGGAATCAAGGCCCTGCAAATCTTCGGCACGTTACACTAAATCAGTTAAAAAAAATATGCGAAATCTGTATAGCCGCTATAAACACAAGCCTTCCTATAATCTTATAATCTTATATATTTATTATTTAGTAACTCAGTGTCTTTAGCTTACTAGTTTAATTTTACTATCTTTTATATTAGTTATATTACTATATTTTGTATTAGCTTTAAATTGTGCTCTCTATCTTCATCTTTATATTTTGTACGCAAAGCTTATCTCGTTTCTTCTCATTCTAACTATTTCAGAAATAATCCGTCGTTTCAAGAAAAGAAATCTCACCCTCGAGACGTGAACTTTATTAATATTTTAATTCAGTAAAACGTATGCTCAAACGCGAAAAAGCAGCAGGAGAACCCTGAAGAAATTTCGAATGTACTGGTAATACTCATCGACAACGCTTCAGTCAATGAAAGTCATGAATCTCCCGAAATCTTAATGGAAGATGACAACGTTCACCGCTAATCTGGATCACTGAACTTAGCGTCCTTTACAAATGAAAATTTCGTTCAACACTGTTTCCGGGACTTAAAGTGATGTTTTAGGATCCAATTGGACCGGCTTATGCATCCACAGATCGCGATCGCGACAATGCTGGGATGGGTGCCCGCGACGACCGCAGTTCCAGTAACGCCGTTCCTTCTTGGTCACTCATACAGTGCGGGAGCGGTCGGTGCTGGGGATGCGGCTTGAGCAGCGGAAGTCCTCGGAGGCTTAGTCGGATCGATATGTACAACAATATTTGTGATAGCCGAAAAAATCGGAACAAAAAATTTTCAGGGTGGCTCTTTTTGCAGAGAATACCCAATATGTGTAAAGAAAATTTAAATTGGCTAACGAGATTTCTTTTAGGAAAATATTCCGTTAAAATATTTAACAAATTTTGCATTTTAATTCTTGAAGTTTCCGTTTTGTGGGAAATCCATAGATGTTTCCAATAAATTTATATAAAGTCCTCCGTGTAATGGGTGCATAATGTTTAAGGCCAAAGAGTTGGTATAAATATATGTTAATTAATGAACCGGTTTTCATAATCATATTTGTATAATTAAAAATAGCCAACACGCGGTTCAATAATATAAAAAATTTATCTTAAAAAATTTTGGCATATTCTACATAAAATTTGAAATAGAAATGCCTTCTTGACATTTTTCGCAAAAAGGCACCATTTTCATAATAGAAATTCATGAATATTAAAATATTCCCTGAATCGGAAGAAATATAATTTAAAATAATCCAAGAAACTATAAAGTTTATATTATGTACCTGAAGTTCTGAATGTTCAATGAACGAATGTTTAGAACAGACTTAATGTTCTATGCTTTTAAAAAATATTATATTTATTGTTTACCACCGCATAACGTAGAAAATTATTATTTATCAATGTTCCAAATATACAAGACCTCTCAGTTATTCATATCGTTAGTAAATCATCCATGGATTATTAGAAAACCGTTCAATGATCGTTCGGAACTTCAGGCACATTATATATTTTTAAGCGCGCAACACAGTTATGACCTTGGATTTAACCTTGAAACGCTTTCTCAATGTTATTTGAATATCAAGATTGGTTTTTTTTAAATAGAAAGCCCTAGTTTTTTTACTCCAGATTCAAGAAGAGAAGGAAATTATGAACACTCTGAATACCATAAAATAAAATTAATCATCGACCTTGCGTACTATAAAATACTCGAAGACCTGGAAATTTTTGGATATAGAAAACTTACTGAACAGCTGTATGTACTAAATCGGGCTTTACATATCTAACAGTTTCGCTTGCCGCCTAGCGGTTACTTCACGTACCACTGTTTCTCGCAGTTCTGTTATGTATCTTGACCAAACGACATGCTAATATCAACGCCTCCCGTTGATACAACACTTATCCAAATTCAATGATATAAACTTGGAACTCGATATATAGCATAATGCGACTGTTATTCAATTTTTTGCGCAATTTGACTCGCAGAAGACGAGTTGTACAATACAATGGTTATTTTCGGTTCACTGCAATATTATAGCACTCTGAATACCATAAAATAAAATTAATCGTCGATCTTGCGCACTACATAATGCTCTCACATTCTTCGTCATTATTAATTTATTATCAGTGCAACATAGTGCTTTGATGCAATGCATCAAAATGATCCATTCGTTTATTTATTAAAAGAATAATATATATATATATAATAGTTATATTATATTCTTTACCGTGTGGAAGACTTTGCTATTTTAGTATGCTATCATTTAGTTGCTCTCTTTTATTACGTGCTTTACCTATATGTTCCCTTAAATTATTATGGCTTTTTATTTGATACATAAAATAAACCAGGTTAGTAAAATATAAAACAATAATCCAAATTATATTTTTATACGTACATTTTACCTTAATAGCTCAATTTAACAGTAAAATAAAATGAATTAATTTAGATAAGTTCATTGTTTTACGAAATATAAATATATCGGTAAAATGATTAGCGTTCTTAAAGATAACGAATCTTCATAACAGCGTTCTTGTGGAGAGCCGGAAAACGAGTAAAGCCGAAGAAATATCCAAAGCGGAAATTCGAACAATTGTAATATAAAGGGTTACAATTCGGATATAATACACTTCGAAAATAAATTAAGACGGCTCCTTGCAATGCCGCTACCCTGTTGCGATGCTCTTCTAAAGGCAAACAATTTTGAGACGAACGATAATTCAACAAAAAAAATATATTTAACAAAAATTAACTTATACGCGAAACAGTGATGCTAAGCAAGCCTTGCCCAGCAGGCGGCTTAAGCTATAAAAACGTTGAAACAGCGAGCCAGCCAACAGGCGGCGACAGGTCGCAGAATTTACGAAGTAGTTACCGGTTGCCTACCACACGGGTGGCAATTACCGATAGTAGCAGACCTCCTTTGATTTCTGTAAACCTATAACAGCGCCTAACAGGCGGTATGTAAACTGTGCTGTAGAAATCGATTGAGATAAAGAGACTGCACTCAACTTGGCTTGAGAAGATGCGTCGGAAGCTGTGAATAAAAAATTAATATAAAGTAGACCTGATAAGGACTGAAAAGGAATGAATAAGTCAGTCCACAGTTGGATCCTCGAAGATACTTCAACTTCAGCGCCAGATTATGCTGCGGACGAGAAGAGACTTATTTGAGGCTGCTGCAGAAACTATCGAATCCTTGTGACATTTCCTAATCAAAACAATATTGTCCTCTATTACGTAGCCTAGTTTTTTCGACTTATTCGTTGACAGGAAAATGCCGACGAATAAATTGTTAACTTGGATAGCAATCGAAAAGAACATTAGAGTGTCTATGCCCTTGAAAAGGTCCCTTATTTATAACCTGTATTATATCCGTATTGTACTGTATTTTGGACCTATTTGATTGGCCAAAAGTTCGAAAGAAGGGTTATTAAGCCTCATACCTTAATTTACTAAAAAAAACAAAATTCGACTTTTTCAGCTTAAAAATGCATTCTTATCTCTTCGTCTTAGAAGGATAAAACTTTACAGAATTAAGACAATTAATTTTTAACGATAAAAAAATGTTCTATTATATTACAGCTGAGATCTCCTAATATCTGAGTTTTTATGATATCTCCTACAGATTCTATAAAAATTCCTCATACCAAAGATGCATTTTTCTCGTGCCTCTGTTGCAGGCCAAAAAACTAAATTTTAATTTAATATCTTATGAAACGAGTATTCGTAATTTATCAAATAGTTTTGGGCTTATATTGCTCTCGAATAAATTTTAGGTGGTCCCATTGCATAATTATTGTGTGCCGGTTGCACTCAATTGAACTCAGTCCTTATCTCGCCATTTGAAACATTTAAATAATCGGTTTCTCCTTATTTCCGGGAAATATTCGGAAGGACATTTAAATATTTATATTCCTGGTTCAAATTTAAATTCGTAAATGTACAATATTTCTGCCACTTTAATTCACTATGTTTCCCTGATACTATTGGATTATAATAATTCGGGATTGAACATGATTGTGAGTGACAAATTCCTGCCAATTTTATTATATTTTCCCGATATATTATAATAATAGTTCTCGGCCTCCGTGCATATTTTTTAAAGGGACAGTATCCTCCACAAATATAACGTTTTTCTTATAATATATTTATTTATTTATTTATTTATTTTCTTATACTATTTGGTACCAATTTCATTATACAAGTATATCAGGTGTCTAATTTTTTAGTAAGATATATATAATAAAATCAGATATATGTGTTATGTATAGTAATGTTTCTTGACTAATTGACTGTGTTTATTGTTTAAAAACAATAAACTTAATTCCATTTTTATACGCAAATTTTAAGTCACATTTTTTCGTTACAATGAAATGAATATAATCTCAGTATTTTTTAGTAAAATACGTTCTGGTAGTAATAATTTATTGTTCTACAAACAATAGATTGGTAAGTTGGTTTCATTATGCCAATTTCAATTGCGAAATTGAAGTAATTTTAGGGCCAAATTTCGAAGGCCACGACCGCAAAGAAGGCGTGGATTAGTGAGGCCTATAAACGGCCAAAGCCCACAGGGGGTCCAGGAGGCAGCTCGCATGCACTCGGGCATAATTCATAAGAAAATATTATTAACTAGCATGGATTTTACTATACGAGAAACACGCATCATTCTGGTAAATATTTCCTGTTTCTAGTAACTAGAAAAACTCTTTATCTTTGTAAATGACGCCATACGTGCTGGTGATATAAGCGTCGAAAACGAAAAAAAAAATAGTCGTACACTGGATCGTATCCGAGCTAGTAGATACACGCGTGCTTCGAAATGAGAGATTGCTGCCGTCAGGGGTTTAATTTATCTTTGCATGACACAGAGATTGTCATAAAACTTGCGCTGTTCTAGCGAAATGAGATGTCAGCCATTGGTTATGCGAATAACATGTCACATAGCCCTCTTTTGTTTTGGAACAGCAGCAGGCTTCAAAACTGCGCGGCGTTTGACTTATGGCATAGCTCGATGAGGCCTTAAACCTTTCTCTATGTACTTAAATTAGCTTTGCACAGTATATAAATGAGTTTATATGTTAGCAGTCATGGCATGTCTATATTTTAATGCCAAGGAACACAAATAAGCCAAGAAAGAAGTTTTTGCGGGGTGCAGTCCTCGACAAATATTAATACTTTTGTATGAATGGTATCAACACTGTCACTTAGTTTTCTGCTCCAAACAACATTGAATTTGGCCCAAAAATCGTGTCTTCTAGACTATCTCTCCAAGCAGTCGAGGGAGCCCTTATTATGAATTTATATTCGAATTCAGCATCAAATTCGAGAATGTGAAGGTCCGATCAAAAGAACAGAACTCGTTATTTTATGCAATTTTTTTAGAATGATTTTTTGCGACAATCTACTACATCTTTTACTTTTATAATAATTAAAATTTAATTGAATATCTATCATGAATTTACCATAACAATGAATTGACAGGGGGCAGCACAGGAGGACGGATTTTTTTAGATACATAATATTCTATCGTATCTGTATTCGATACTCTATCCAGCCTAAGCTGTGGCAATAAAATTCAGTACTTCTTCATTTCTATGCTTCTGCATTGAAAACAGTGCAGATGAAACTAAAATTTTTGAGCTACAGTTTTTTTGTAGGGCATGCAATTTCCTACAAAAAGTGAGTAATCGCTATAGTATGATATTGTGAGATTTATGACTTGACGAGATTTGAGGGATGCTAGATGATGAAAGAATAGTGTTCGCTGCTAGTGCGTTATGAACGTAGATCGCGACTCCGCCTCCAGTCCTGAGAGGCCGATCTGCGTGGTGGATTGGATAAGAGTGGAGGTTGACCATGTCGTCTGGAATATTAGGAGTAAGCCATGATTCGGATATGCAGATGGTATGGTATGGGTTTGATGTGAAGTAGGAGTTAAGATTCGCTATGCGACTCTTAGTTTTGACTGATTGTGCATTAATATGACATATACGAAGATAATTTGAAGATGAACTGACTACATAAGGTGACGAAATTCTATTTCTATTTCCGGTTACAAAGTTTGGTTGATTTATAACACAGTTTGAGTTTACACTAGTTTGACTCGATTTAAGTATGCTCTCTTGATGTAATCGTGGTGATGATATAAAAGTTGAGTTATCCGTTGAATTCGGCTGATGTGATTTGGTGACAGATGCTAGAGGAGGATCTTTACCAAATAGTCATGGAAAGTGTTCACTCAGATCTTCTACCTTATGAATAGACTGCGGTCTTGAGTCAGCTTTATGTTCGAGTCGCGCAAAACTGTATCCATTTTTGTGCCATTCATATTTGATGCCATGTTCTTTGGCCTTGGCTTTCCAGCTCTTAAGGGTGGTGAAAAGTTCAGATGGTAGCCATTCATTTAAATATATATGGGATGTTCGGGACGGTTTGGAAATAGCTGGGTAGAAAGAGTTCTCCCTTTGCTCCTGTATTTATTTAGTAATGCATCAGTAGTGGCTGGGTTCGCAAATTGAACTCTGATAGTCTTGGGATTTGAAGTGTCCTTTCTTAACGTAGATTGCATACGATTTGCATCGGAGATGTCATCAGCAGTTATATTCAACTCAACAAGAGATGCAAGTGAAATAATATCTTTGAGGAGTTTGTCGCCTTCTGGCAGACCGGAATTGAGCAGAATGTTCCGATCTTGGGTTACTTTAAATCGTCGAAAACGGTCATTGAGTTCATTAAAATCATTTCTGAGGTCTCGGTTTTCTGCTCCTAGTTGAGTGCAGCGCTCCAAGAGTGCATTATGGTTAGATTCGATATCTTTTATATCTTGCAGCCCTTCGCGAAAATCCTCCGATAGTCTGGTGAATTGACTCGATAATTTCGAAATGTCACTATCTTGCTTGGCCGAACGCGCTAGAAAGTCGGAATTCTATTTGGAGATAGCAGATAGTACTGGATTCGAATTTATATTAGTATCAGTTTGTGTAGTATTGCCGGTTTCAGCCTACTGTGATATCAGGGACGATACTGAGGAATTGGAAGATGTTCGAGATCGAGTGACGTGAAGAGGGGATCTTGGTTCGTAAGAGATAGTCAATCCATGCACACAGTAATTATTGTTTTGGATTGGCCATACCGGACTTTCTTAAACATAGTGCATTTGGGGTGGTAAGGCTGTATCCATTTTTCACAGAAAGTAGGATTCTTAACTACTCCTTTGCAATTGCCTGCGCATATATAAGACGTAGTGGACATTTTCGCCGACAGGCCTTAGATAATAATCGTAAGTAGAGCTGTGTTTAGATAGTGCCTTTTCAAGTAAGGTATCTAGGGAGTCGCGTAAGAGTTGACAGAAAGTGACGCGAAGGAGCTTGCTACACTGAAAGCCCAATGGCGCTATTTTCGTATGAGCTCTATCGGGTATAAAACGTACGAAGTCGGTAAGACGTTATGCGTAGCACGCGCCCTACCGGAATCGCCGTAAGTTGCACAGGTTTTCGTATTGGGAATGTCCGCACGAAAAAAGAACGAAGGCAGGTCTATACTTGTTCCAATCTCATGCCGAAATCGTATAGGTAGCCCGATAGTAAACAATCCCCACACTGTCGTTCGAAATTCGTTCCAGTGGCCATCCCATTTTCGCTGTTGTTTGGAACGATTTAGTGTTACCAGTGTTACTTTGTGTTTCTATAACTGAGACGTGACAGCTGACGTGACAACCGAATAAAGTGACGTACGAATTTCTATAGTAAAGTAAATGTTCATATATTTATACTGTTCAATATTAATTTTTCCGATTTAACCAATAATTGTAATATTATGCATATTCGTGAAATGAGTACGGTACACTGTAAAAAATCTGTAATGAAACAACCAAACATATAACGGTAATTTTACAGCTCATTGTAATTTCCCTACGCTCAATGTAGTAAATTTATAATGAGTTTGTAAAATTACCGTTATATGTTTGGTTCTTTCATTACTGATTTTTTACAGTGTAGAAAATTCGTGTTGAACCTAAAATTTCAAATTTTATTAGCGAGGTGTTACGTACAGTCTAGAATTGTTTTTAAATGATACTCTTTGTATATTCATTTTTTAAGTAATGGTCTAAATTTGTATTCGTATATAATCCTTATTTTACATTAGGAATGTATTTATGAAACACACATGACAGCTTAAAAGGAAGTGTTATAGAAAATGTCAGCCCTTTACGTACAATAGATTCGAAATGGCATTAGTTTTTCTGAAATTTCAAGTAGTCGATGATATTTGTCTAATTTCGACTTTTTTTATCAAGGGACATAGGGCAATATAAAAAATGCAGGCTGGTTCTATACGAAAAAACAAATAAAAAAGCTATGAATGAATTTTTCTGTAAACCTGACAGTTTTTGAGGAAAAAAATAAAAGTTAAATCCACTTTTTCGAAATTCATTAATGTAAAATAAGGATTATATACGAATACAAATTTAGACCATTACTTAAAAAATGAATATACAAAGTGAATCATTTAAAAACAATTCTAGTCTGTACGTAACACCTCGTTAATAAAATTTGAAATTTTAGGTTCAACACGAATTTTCTACACTGTAAAAAATCAGTAATGAAAGAACCAAACATATAACGGTAATTTTACAAACTCATTATAAATTTACTACATTGAGCGTAGGGAAATTACAATGAGCTGTAAAATTACCGTTATATGTTTGGTTGTTTCATTACAGATTTTTTACAGTGTACCGTACTCATTTCACGAATATGCATAATATTACAATTATTGGTTAAATCGGAAAAATTAATATTGAACAGTATAAATATATGAACATTTACTTTACTATAGAAATTCGTACGTCACTTTATTCGGTTGTCACGTCAGCTGTCACGTCTCAGTTATAGAAACACAAAGTAACACTGGTAACACTAAATCGTTCCAAACAACAGCGAAAATGGGATGGCCACTGGAACGAATTTCGAACGACAGAGTAAGGATTGTTTACTATCGGGCTATATACGATTCCGGCATGAGATTGGAACAAGTATAGACCTGCTTTCGTTCTTTTTTCGTGCGGACATTCCCGATACGAAAACTTGTGCAACTTACGGCGATTCCGGTAGGGCGCGTGCTACGCATAACGTCTTACCGACTTCGTACGTTTTATGCCCGATAGAGCCCATACGAAAATAGCGCCACTGGGCTTTCAGTGTATGCACGACTGTCCAGGCACCGTGCCAACTGATACGGTATAGCGGGTATCAACTAGTGTAGACCGCGCGCGGCCCCACTACTATGTATGAGCTCAATAGAGGCGCAGCTACTATGGTGGTGGGGAGCGGCAGAATTCCCACTTACTCAAGTTTCCGAAGTGAAGCTCTGTCGCCTTCGCGTCTCGCCGGCACACACAGGAAAGGTCCCCATTTGTTTAATTGCTACTATGTTCTAAATTTGAATGTGATGATAGTAGGTATCAATGACCGGCCAAAGTGCGCTTGCGCCGATGAGGTCGAGAAAATGTGGCTCAGCAAGTCAACGGAAAATGAAAAATTAGAATTTTGGAGAATCGGCACAACAGCTCTTAAAATGCATAGACATTAGTGAAAACTTACAGAAGCTAAGAGCCGATGCTTGGCGCCGAATGTTGATAGTGTTTAGAAGCGTAAAAACAGAATTATTAGTACAAACTTTCCAATAATTGAGGAGCGCTAAAATTGCGTGACAGCTCGACTCACCATTAATCGTAGAAGTAATATTATCACTTCTATCACGAATATTAATGGGTTATCCACGAATCATTCTTCGTCAAATCGATCACGATCTGACATCACATCCGATTTCATTGATAATTGCAGAAAACTTGGTACTTGGCATACGTATGAATGTTGTAAAGGGATTTTTCGAAATTCCTACACTATAGTAAATAAGTCTGAACTTTTCGAAAAAAAAATGTATAATGAAATATAATAATAATAAACGCTTGAAAAAACAATTTTTTTTTTAACGATTGTTAACCACTGTGCACCCTTTCTATTTTTTTAAAAATATTGTTATTTTATGGCCAATTTTATATAATATTTTATTCCGATTTTTAATTCGTGGTATGTCTTTTAGTTTTCGAGTTAGGAATTTTTTAAATTGAACACCCCCGAAACTCGGGCGAGCGCTTATTGTGTATTATTACTATTATATTTCTATTTATTTTGTTCTTGATAATTTGTGTTTGCAAAACACTTTTTTTAAGTTTCAACCATGAATTTTGTGAAACTATGAGTTCAACATTCATATATAAACGCAACCAATGATATACTAAACAAAAAATTATCACGAAACAATTTTTCATTACAATTTTGCTATTTTTCGGGTGTCCGACCATTGGGGTATGCTTTGTTCATTTTATCGCCGCTAGATGTGGGCGTATCTTCTACAGTTCCATTCTAGTTCTGTTATAGAAGTGGGTCTTGAATTAAGTTATATTGAGTTTACTGCCGTGGGTCGCATATGATGTATACTATGTATAATGATGTATATAGGAGCTGTAAAAGAATATTTTAAAACCCCGATTTCATACATTTATAACCTCTCCAAATTTCTAGTAAGCCGATGATTGCTGAAAACCGAGAAATTTAGGCATTCGTAATGCAAAGAGTGAGACAAAGATAAATAGATAGATAGATAGATAGATAGATAGATAGATAGATAGAGACAGAGAGAGGGAGGTATGACACTCGTACAGAAAAACTTAGCAGACATGCTTTTAAAAATTAAAAACTTTATATATGGAATCAAAAATTGAAAGGAATGCTTTAAATTGAATACCGAATGTCTACTTTCATCTAAAAATATCTTGAACTACTTCGTATAATATCATTTTTTATGAATTCGATTCAAGATTTTGAAAGAATTTACTACAAACTATACGAAATATTTCTACCTAATTTCTTGATATGCGACCATACGAACAATGCGACCTTGAAATATGAGTAAATTTAGTACTCCTATAAATAACATTTATCTAATATTTGGCAGAGAAATTTACTGTACACAAGATTTTAATTTTGAATTGGGATTTCTTTTAAATTAGAGTGCACTGCATTTGCTACAAGTGTGTGATGTTCAGGGCAAGGTTTACCGACTAAAAGCCTAACCTCCCTTGGTCCTCCATAATCCACTTGTCCAGTCTGCAGCGGAAAAGTGGCTCCGACATACAGACTGCACCCGGCCATTTCTTTTAGAACTGCAACCACTCCCTCTTCCACTTATTAGTGGTTGCAGGATCTCATGTAATCTCAGCAAATGGAGAGATCTGAGCAGTGCTGCTTTCTGCATTCGCCCTGCGATGGTTTTCGAGGAAAGGTAGTCTCATTCCTCTCAGAACTTTAATTATCAGCACGACTAGCTTGATTTTGAATCCTCAACAGCTTGTGAATGTCGAACAGGAGTTCCTGATATTTCCGTTTATCGTCCTCTTTGCTGAATATGTTTGTCTCTGCTGGGGCAGAGAACTCGATGACGAAGATGGATTTGTCATCGGAATAAAAAACGGACGATGTCAGGCTTATTGGCTGATATTTGCCTGTTCGTCGGAAATGAGTAATTCCAGCATATTCGTCACGATTCATTTCCGACTACGGATTCAATATCAGTTGGGATGTACGGCAAAACTGGGGTCGCATCAATACAATAGGATCTGCGAAGATGATAATACAGCACTGAGCCAGCATTGTGACATTCGATGTATGCTGAAACTGTTTTGACTTGGATATGTTGCCAAAAGATGCATTAGTGTCTCAGCATGACATCTATACAATCTACAAGTTTTTGACATACGATTGATTGCTAAATCGATACCGTCATTTTTAAGACGATTCGGAAGTATTATTGTCTTCACATTAGAGCGATTAAATGATATAAATCACCGAAATTATGTGAACGGTAAGTGCTTTGATTTATTAATATATGTGTTTTCTTCGAAATTATCATAATAATATGCATGGTGTTGCGATGGGTAAGTGCTTTGATTTATTAATATATGTGTTTTCTTCGAAATTATCATAATAATATGCATGGTGTTGCGATGGGTAAGTGCTTTGATTTATTAATATATGTGTTTTCTTCGAAATTATCATAATAATATGCATGGTGTTGCGATGGGCACGATTGCACATTGTGATTACCGCGATGTACTGTTTCGGGTATGGCGGGACACTTTGATCGGCAGTGGCGGGACACGGTATTTGTACTTGCAGAGAAATTCTCAGATGTCATTACCTGTAAAGAAAGCATTTCAAGGGAGCTACTACACGGTTAGACAAGGCTCATTGCCATCCACAATCAATGTTTTTGGAAGCGCTGCCTCCCGAGTCAGGACAGCTGCTATACAAAGCACACGGAAGGGCAGAGCACATCACTTTCGGTGTAGGTGTTCTCTTTTTTTCTCTTTTTTTTCTCAGCTAACCTCAGATTATTAGTTATGCCGCATTTCGCGATTTGCACTTTTATCGGTCAAATATTTTCAACCAATTTCAAATGCTGTAAATATAACTTTCAACTTATTTTTGAGATGGGGAAAACGCAAATAATCAAAAAAGGAAAAGAATGTGCGCAAACACCCCGGGTTGTTACTGAAAGCCGTAAAAGATGTTGTAATTGGAAAAAAATCTCTCCGATCCACCGCGAAATCCTATGATATTTCCAAAACGAGAATTGGGCGCTACATTGATGAAGTACAGAAGGATTATTCAAATATTTCTGAAGTTGACAGTGACATTTTGAAAAAAAAGCTTTTGACATAAAGTTCGTTCGGCCCGGCAGCGATTTTTACTCATGAAGAGGAAGAAGCACTAAAAGACTACATCGTGAAATGCAGTCAATTCTATCATAGCCTGAGCATCACCGAAGTCAAAGAGTTGGCTTTTCAACTTGCGAAGAAATTGAAGAAAAAATATCCCGATTCATGGAATGATAACAAAATGGCAGGAAGAGATTGGTATTATTCTTTTTTAAAGCGAAATCCAAATCTCTCTTTGCGAACGCCACAACAAACAAGTTTCAATCGCGCCAAAGCATTTTGCAAGGAAAATGTATTTACATTTTTCGAAAATTTAGATCAAGTGCTCTCCAAAACATAATATAGACCAAACTGTATTTGGAACATGGACGAAATTGGGTTCTCTACAGTACCTACAAAAGATGGGCAAATTTTGAGTCTAAAAGGAAGTAAAAGAGTTAGCAACATGACATCTCAAGAAAGGGGAGCTCTCGTGACGATAGCTGTGGCGGTAAATGCTGCCGGCGGCTACATTCCACCATTTTATGTGTTTCCAACGAAAAAAATACAATCTGTTTTCCTCGAGCAAGCATCAGTTGGAGCAATGGGGTTGCCAAACGGATCAGGTTGGATGAAGCAGCCCGAGTTTGATAAATGTATGAGGCATTTCATTGACTTTTTCTAACGCGTCGAAAGAGAAGCCGGTGTTGCTTCTACTAGACAATCATTCCTCTCATTTGTCGATTGAAGCTCTCGATATGGCCGTGGAAAGTGGGGTGACGATGCTGTCTTTTCCACCTCACGGTACTCATCGGATGCAACCACTGGACGTGTCAGTATTTGGCCCTACTAAAACATATTACGCTTCGCAACACAATGCTTGGATGGAAAATAATACTGGCAAGTGTTTAGAGATTCGCCATATACCAGCAATTGTGAAATCAGCGTTATAGTTGTCACTCACGCCAAGAAATATCATGGCCGGTTTTAGGGCCACAGGGATTTGCCCATACGATTCCAATGTTTTTACTGACGTAGACTTTGTGGCAGCTGAATTTTGCGCCGAGGATACCCCCGCTGAACTCCTTGACGGACCGCTGTCACTTGATGAAGACAACCGCGGCTGCATACTAGTCGGTTCGCCAGATCACTGCGGAGGAGGTACAACGTCAGAGGAACTAACGACATCAGGGGAAAACTCAAAAGAACGATCGCATTCGAAACACCCGTCATACTTGTCGATATTGTCTGATATCGGTCCTGTCCAGAAAGGAATCCGAAAAAAGAAGTCAAACCGAGGCCGGAAGGCGATGAAAACTACGATTCTGACGTCACTAGACAAAATTGCACTTCTAAAGAAAAGGCGGGAGAAGAAAGACCACGAAAAAGCAGAAAAAGTCGCAAAAGCAAAAAATCTTGGGCCAAGCGAGCCACGAAATCAAAATCACCTCAAACTAGCGCCACGAAAGCATCTGGAATCAAGAGAGTCACAAAATCTAAAGCACCTCCATCCAAACGAGCAAATACGATGAAGTCATTTGCAGCCAATTAATGGTCTTCATCTGAAGACGATAGCGATTTTTGCATTATTTGTTTTGGAAAAGTGCCAAAACGATTAACGGCGAATAATTCAGTCGCGTGCATGGAATGTAAACGCGAAGTGCACCTGAAATGCGCTGACATGAAGAATAGCTTCTTCATTTGTAGCAACTGCGAATCGGTTTAATGTCTCAAAAACTCATTTGACTGTATTTCTATGAAATAGTAAAAAAATATACGAGTTAAAGGCATGAATTATCCGTTTCCTCTGTATTGCATTTCTATTTGTAACATTTAGATAATGAAAACAGCGGTTTAACATAGTGTCCCGACACTCCCGACGTTTTTTATGTCAGTAGTCGCGAGTCATTTTCGTAAATCGGCGACAGCTTTCTTCTTTGAGGACCAATACTATAATTATATAAAGTAAAGTTGTAGTAGGAAGTTCCCCCCGACCGCTGGTATTGATATTCTTGAAAATATTAGTGCTACAATAAAAAAACGAAACATGTCCCGCCACTACCGGCTCTCCCCTACTCTGCACCGCCTGGTGCAGGATTGTTAGGCGGTACACTAAGGTATTGACGACACCATCCTGGTATGCTCGGATTTCAAGCCAGCTGATCTTAAGAATAAAAGGATAATCTCTACCGACAAGCCAAGTTGTGAGACATTTCGAAAGAATTGTCCATGCAATGGCTTGTCAATGTGCCTTCCCTCCAAAATACGGAGTATTTCCCTTCGTATGTTGACCTTGAGACGCACCGGCACAGGTTAATGCCTGACTTAACCTCCTGTGCACCACTACGTCCTACGTTGAAAACCAGATCGAGGTTTCGTGCCGTTTGTTCCGCGGCGTTGTATAAAAACGCCCCCTCGACTAATGAACTAGCATCATCAGTAAGCCGTTTCGAGGACTAATCTGTCATGAATACACTTCAGGTTCAAAAGGCAACAAATTTCCAATTTTCGGTGAATAAAACACTAATGAAACGGTCAACATATTCGTGGCTGCCACCTTATTTTTCCCCGTCAATTCTGATGACCAGATCTGACGGAGAAGGCGCCGGTATTTCTTAAGGATGTCGTTTTAACCCTCCTGCGCACGAGTTTTCCCCGGATAAGCGCTTTGCAAACTCATAAGTTTTTCACACAGTCGGATTTTCTTATAAATTGGTATATAGAGGTTGTTTGGGCCCCTGATTACGAATTTGGAGTCAGACTTCCAAAATCCAAAATGGCGGATCGTGTAAATCAGCTAATAATTTGAAGTTTACTCAGCCATATTGGATCCGCCATTTTCAATTTCGAAAATCTGATAACGGATTCGTAATCAGCGATCCCAAAAATCTCCGAGTAACAAGTTTTGAGTCAATTAGATGAAAAGAAAAGTTCGTGGCACAAAGGGTTAAAATTTAAAAAACTGATCATTTTTATTCGAAATTTGTCAATAAGTTATAGTATTATTTACTTATAAATATTTAAAATTCAGGCTTGCAATTATTTATATCATGATCTGTAAACCTTAAGCTTCAATTTGCAATTTCATTCGCATCTTAAAGTTACTTTGATCGAAAGTTATTAACAAGAACGTTAGGCCGAGTATACTCGTCCTCATGCATACGGGCACGTTTCGTTTGGACGAGTATACTCGGCTTTGTGCGCAGGAGGGTTAACAGTCTGCAAATCTTGGACATGCCTCTGAGGCACTTCCAGGTATGTGTAGGCTTCCTCGGCGCCTTCAAGTTGGCGGATGATATTTCCGTTGACGAGCTCCATATCGTTGTTATTGGAGTCTGACCTTCCTCTGTGCAAATGAACGCCTGCATACTTGTCCAATCCGAATTCCATGCCTATATCTCTCGAGATTATGAGGGCAGGGTTCAGAGATCACAGATATAATTGATCTTCGCCTGATACGTATAATTTAAGATCATCCATATAGATTAAATGTGTGATCTTATCACTGGGGCGGCCCACACATGTATCCTTGGGATTATCGGAGAGCAACGAATAGAAGCAATAGTGAGATGTAGAAGAGTAGAGGACTCAGCGAATCTCCCTAATAGATACCTCTTTGGAATTGAACCAGTCTCGACATGGTTCTACGCTTACCTGTTGACATGAAAAAACGCGCTTTTCAATGAGGCATCAAGTCGTCTACACTTCTCGTTATGTTTGGGTGAACATGGATGCGTTTGAGCAACAAGCTTAAAACCTCGTGCGATGTTGAGTCATACGTCTTCATGTAATCCAGTCAGACTGTCGACAGGTTACGCTTGTACTGGACTGAGTCCTGACAAACACACCTGTCGACAAACAAGTTGTCCTTGCAGCCGGATACACCCATTTTGCAGCTTCGTTGTTCTACTATCCGTTGCCACGCTGGTTCCACGACTTTCTCAATAAGTTCGTGCAAGACGTTACTGAACCATTTGTGTAACGTATTGAGACACGTGATTGGTCTATGGTTTCTCGGATGTTACAAGTCTCCCGATTTTGTTGTGATTAGTGTCGTACGGCCCTTCACCAGCCAGTGCGGAATGGGTTGGTCTCCAATTATATAAGAGGTGAATATTCGGGCTAGGTGTTGAGGGGCAGAGGTGAACATCTTCCACCAATATTTGTTAATTCCATCCCAGCCCGGCGAGGAGAAATTCCTTGCTCTTTTGATGGCATTATTCACCTCTAATGCACTGACGGGTGGGCAATCTTCACATTGTTGTGTGAGTTCCTCACATAACTCGATAAAGATTTTAATACCTGGAGTGTCTGCATCAAGCCCGGATGTTTTCTCGTAGATGTTCCCCCAGAATTCCTCAACTGAGGCCATCGACGGAAACTCGCGTGAGGCTGCGATACGATGTTTCAAGAGGTTGGACGGAATCGACCAAAATGTTGCATTTTGTCGAATTCCATCCTCCCATCTTTGCAGCCTCTTTTTGGCATCCGCCAAAACCCGAATTTTATCCGCCAAACGTTGCTTGATATTGAGCATCAATGTGATGATTGAGCTTGTTCAATATGAGATATTACGTCCACAGTTGTTGCGCGAACTTCTTGACTTTAGCCGTAAATGAACGGCCATTATTGTACATGTGTAATGCGTATAGAAAGTGCAAAATGATTTAAAGTGCAAAATGAATTATAAAAGATTCTTTATCATCAGACCAACGATGAAGACTCTCTTCGTTGAAAAATTGAGAGGAATCCATCTCCGGTGTTTCATACCTGCCTGCACCCACTGTAACCAACATTAAGGCTTCTTGGTGTAGATCTGTCTTTTACACGGTCTTTTTATTATTAACTTGGAATGTTATTTATAGGAAATATACTGAATTTCGCTCGTTGCGAAAATCCAGCACGCGTTACAGTAAATACTTATAGAATTAATATCTTAAAAAAACGGATAATCGTTAACAGCTGTTTATTATCAGACGATAATATTACTGGCTACCTTGTAGAGTGGGTTGTACTTCACCCTTGACGCATTAGGTCACAGGTGTCTTAATTACGAGTGCTGGATTTTCGAAAGGAGCAGAATTCAGTACATTTCATATAATCACTTTCCATCTTCAAAAATAAAAACACGACGTACAAGACAGGTCTGCAGCAACAAGCCTTGCTGGCTATTCCAATGGTTGCAGATCAGAATGAAACGCTTGTAGAGGATTCCTTTCATTTTTCAGTGGGTGGAGTCTACTTCGATCGTCTAATAAAAAATAACCTTTTCAAATAAAATTTAAAAAAATCAATTGCTATTAGATTAAGATGATCTTCCTTGGGAATGTACGCGAGTTGGCCACGCGGTGGAAACTATGGATTTATCGGTGGTGGGGAATTGGCCTACCTGTTTAATCTAATTCAGATTTGCATGATGTAAATCACTCTTGTTTAATACATATTTTCAGAAAATGAATGTTGCTAACATGAATCTGCAATAAAAAGAGGTTTCGCGCTTTGAATTTTGTATATAACATCAAAAAAGGAGAACCAAACGCTATTTTATAGCTATAAATGAATGAAAAACAAAAATATGCTTTCTCTCTGGACAATATCATAGAATTTCTTGGTACAATCATTCACTAAGCATGAATCTGTCATAAAAAAATAGGCTTGGCCCGTTGTATTTTAGACATAACATAAAAAAAGCGATCGTTTAGAGGTAAAATCTTAAAAAAGATAATATGATTTCTCTCTTAATGAGACCACTTAGAAATAACGTCTAAAAAGCATAAAAATCTCATTTTTATAGCGATAAAGGATTTGACAAAATGGAATATGATTTCTCTCAAACTTAACCGTACGGCAGGCTGGAGACGACTCTGAAAATGAATTCCGCACACTAAATTTATTCGAGAGAAAATCGCATTTCTCAAAATGAAAACCGAGTAACTTTCCGATTAAGGGTGCCATTTTCACTGTAGTCAAAGAATTGCTCGAGTTTTACTCCAAAACTGTAGATAGTAAAGTTAGAACTAAGTCGGAAAGGTGAACAGTTTGGCATCACTTGCACAATTATAGCCTGTAGAATTGTAACATGAAAGACGATGCGTCTCTCAATCACTGCTTTAGTCATATGAAATCCGCTCGATGGAAAAGCCGCTTAAGTGGGGACGGCAAGTACACGCCTTGGGCTCTGAGTGCTGTTTTGCTTTCGTGCAGACGAATGGGCCCTCCGATGATATATAACGTAATCCGCGAGCCAAACTCGATGTATTCGTTCGAGTGACGCTCTCTGTGCGACTGCTGTGACTGGTTTGATTTACGCTTACTCATTTTGTTAACGTACAAATGTGTAAATCGTCGCATTTCATATTAACGCATATACCTTAAAGGTCTGTTTTGCTTGCCCTTTCGATTTAAATTACCCATTATGCGGTAAGTGAAATATTTGGTATTGCCTGTATATATTTGGAAAGTCCAATTTTGTGATCAGAACGTTTATCAAGTATTATCTCATAAAAGAAAAGAACAGTGTTTTTTATCTCTTTGTTCTGTTTCCGTTTTCATCATCCAGCAATAGTCCAGTACCGATGAAATCTTTCGCCTTCCTCTTCGCTGAAATACCCGAGGTTTGGGGAAATTCATCTCAGTTTGCATGAAAATAATGAAGCTTCAAATTCATCAAGCGCCCTCAGTTTTTGAAGTTTTCTACCATATATTCTATAATGCGTTTGTAGTATTCATATTATTTCCTAAGAATATGTTATGATATCCTTAAAGATCAGTGGGCCGCATTCTCTATATCAGTCATATGTTTTATAAAATTTTCGTCTTTAAACAGTTTGCGGATTTGGAATACATCGAAGATATCTTCCTTCATTATAAATGTAGATAGATTGGTAAGATTGGTAAGAACCTTTCCTATGTTTGTAAAGCAACGATCTTCTTTGTTGAGAGCGTGAGCAAAATTCTTCATTAATCCAAGTTTGATGTGGAGAGGAGGTAGAAGAATTTTGTAGGATCTACAAGAGGAGGATTAACGATATTTCTTAAACTAAAAGTTAGTGTCGGCCTGTCTGGCCAAGTTTTTATTTTATAATAGTTCGTCTATCTCGACAATCAAACATGCATAGATAGTGTCACGTCCGTACGGTCGTGGCCGATCCCCCGGAGGTCATCATGTAATTATTATCATGAACACACATATAAAAATTAATAAATAAAAAATTAGCAAATCCCAACCTGGGAATATCCACGAGCTGCATCTTCGTACGAACAGAATGAAGCGAAGAAGGTGTAAGCTCAGCATATTCCCACGGATCGGAAATTACTCGACTGACGAACTCCGCTCGATTTAGGTTTTAAATCGCGACGGAGAAGGTAGTCCGACGAAGAAATTCAAAGACTCCTAATTTCCCCGCACTTCCATCCCACCGTTTGCGCTGTTACGATCGCCGGGATCGTAACATATCTTTTTGGTGGCAGCGTCTGGGCTCCGCGCGCGATTTTTTTTAAAGTAATAAATTAATCGTATGCGGTGTCGATCCCCTTTCGCTGGGTTTCGAACCACTCACATGGCGCTACCGAAAGACTTCTTTTTAAATGGGATACGCGCGTGCCTAGTTAAAACAAACATTACGTGCATCCGTAACTTAACGCATATCCCGAAGGAGGAAGAGACATTCCCTCCTTGTTCAAAAATTACGCGAGTGAGTGGAGTGAGGATAGGGAAAGTGAAAAAAAGGCAGAAGAAACCTGCAAGTGTGTCATATAGTCAGCCAGAAGAGGTTGAGAATTAGTCTTCGAAGGAACATTTTCTTTTTTAAACGCAAGTGCATTGCGCCAAGTGTAACAAAAATCTTCACTTGGACATGAACCGTGTAATGCAGTGAACCGCCAGACTTAGTAGTAGCAGCCAGTATTAGTGCTATTCATTAGCAGGTATGGAAAGTGAGCAACTGAGAGTGCCAAAAAGTACGACCCTTGGTTCAAAGGTTATGCAAGTTGCCCCATTAGTAGCGAGTAATTTTCAGCAACTACATAATGAAAAACTGGACATATGTGGAATTAAACATTCTGGTCCTATTGCACTGCAATGCAAATATAACATTACAAAATATAGCATTAGACATTACTTTAACGTAAAAGCAAAATTTTGTATACACGCCAACAACGCGAAAATTAGGTATAGGCGCCATGATCAAAATTGAAATTCACGATTTAATATAAATCTATTATTATTTATAAAAGTAAGGGAGTATTTGAGTATTTAACCTGTAAAAATGCTACGGAATGTTTTTGTCAGTCTACAAACTCCACACGGTGGGTTTGTACATCGGTTGAATAAATAGTCCACGTTAATGGTATTTTCTTTTTCAGTTTAATACTGGGAACATTTCGGAGTATTTTGCACACAAAATTAAAATAATCGTTAGAGTTTTTTTTAAATCCATTTTGTATATGTCTTTTCAAGCTCTACAACTTTCTCTTATATGAAATTCTGTGAAGTATTGGGAACAAAAATTTAGAGAAACCGCAAAAATTTACATTTTTGTCTTCTTTTAACGGTTCTAACTTGTTGCGACTTCTTACAAATAATAATACGTTTACAAATTTGTCCTTAATTTATATGTAAATATGTATACCCTTAAGCTCACAAACAGCTTTTATTTAACAGTTTACTTCTATTTATTTGGATACAAATCTAGAAGGAAAGGGCGATAGTATACAAATGAATAATTTCGATGCCTAAACATAGGAATTATAAACAAGTACGAAAAGAATCAGTGATATTAGAAGTCAAATATGGATGATACTACATTATTTATATTGACCAAATATGGACAGTTCATGCATACGGTATACGTAAAAAAAAGTGGAGAGCTCGTAGCTTATAAATAGTGTCGTCGCATACGTATCGTTCTAGTTCGGATCCTCGGTTATTGCCATAATCGGGTAAAGGGATTTGTCCGTAAAGGGATAGTATCCTGGACTCGAAAGTGGTGTAGTACAGTAATACGTCGAGGAGTGTTTCGTTCTCCATGCCGACGCAGAAACCATTATTTAACACCGGGTATAAGCGAAAAATATTTCTTCCCATGCAGATGCGATAACTACGAACATTAGACAGGCGTACTTAAGAAATACTCTTGACCAGTACCGCGCTAGATAACCACCCGACAGATGTCTATCGAGGGCTGAAATAAGCGCTGACGATTCTGGACATCTTCGCAAGCCATCATCTTTAATAAGAGACTGTAGAACAGTCAACTGGATAGCGGGTCCACTGGTCCTCAACGATTGGCAGAAAGGTCAGTCCACATCTGACGAAACGTTGCGTCAGCCAGAAAATCCGTGGATTGGGTGACCTAGTTATAATTTGAATCAGTTACGCCAGCGTCGGATAGTGATACAAGTATGTCGAACTGGTCTTAGGGATCCTACCGGCTGGCATTTCAAGAAGATTTATGGCCCAGTTTATCACATACTTCAAGACGTAAAAACCAAAGAAAGCACTCCCAATTCCCTTGAAAAATATCGAAGTGTCGATTAGGGTAGGGCAAATAAACGTTTGAAGAATCCAACCTGCACCTTCTCGAGCTCATCAAGATAGCGTAAAGACCACACCGACGACAAGTACATCAGAGCCGAGCCACCCATGGAACTGAAGGGGGTATGGAAAGCGTACCATGAGTCAGTCCCTAAGGAGGTTAAAATGGGAAGAACCGCACCGAATACAAACAAATTACTAGCACTATTGCTTTCGTAGATGTGGCTTCGAGGGTAGTGTGATGGACCATAATACCTAAATAACTAAGACTGCGGACCGTTCGAAGTTCGTGGCATCTATATACAAATATAGTATCATGCGCGCATAATTCAACGCCTCTCCTAAAAACCATCACGTTTCTCTTACTCGCATTCACAGTTGAACTGTTCGCATAACAATATTGGCTTAACAAATAAAGTTTTCTGCGTAAGTCAATATGCGAGTCAGCGAAGATTGTAATGTCATCATCATAGATAATCATTAACAGATCATAAACATTTCATTACTGATATGTCAAATTTTCAAAAAAGTGTATATCTAACTTTCAGCATTCTTCCTTTTATATTTACGTCTGTAAGATGCTAATTTTATAGATTTGTTGCTTTAGTAAAATCGTAACTACTTGTACTGTACGCAGTAAGGCCTACAGATCACGAGTAAAAAAAAACTACATATCATAACCTAAAAATAAAATAAGTCTCCAGCACAACAAATATAAGTGTAACAAATATTTGTTTATGATTTGCAAGCTATCACAATGGAGGATATATATATATATATAACTTACTTTGCGCAAGGAAAATGACTTTTTATTTTCTTTAGTTCCATTTCGCTGTCCGCTGTCATAACTGACACGCCAACGTTCTTAGCGTACACTATATGAGATGGTATTTTCATAGGATTTGCAAAAATGATTCTCTCTCCTGCGACTCCATGTTTCATAACCTGCATTATTTCTTGCTGAAAATAAAAATGCTACCTCAACTCTAAAGTCAATTTTGAGCACATAAACTTATATATGGGACATTCCATACAAATCGATGTGCAATTTGAAAGCTCTTCGTTTTACCACAAAATATTGCGAATTGAATAAATTACAAATTTAATTACTAGTGCTTAATGTATTCTTAAAGTGCGAAATAAGAATTTTTAAAAACCATAGGTCATTTACCAAATTTGTAATTTATCGGGAGTTACAGACATTTCAATATGTATGGTGAAAATTGAATTCCTTAGACTAGGCAATCCTTTATCCTAAGGTTACGAAATGTACTGCGAAACACTCTAATCAACACGACTAATCAAAATTTTTCAAGTGGGCCACGAAAAATCGACTACTTGCTTTTTATGTTTCTTTTCGCAGATTCTTAGAGGTTTATATGTTAAAAATAACACCCTGAAATATTTCCAAAAAATTTCAATTTTTTAAAAAGTTATAAACAAATTAAGTTTTGTAGGACTTTTTTTAAAAACGGTTATTTCTCAAAAAATGAATTCATACAAATTCATAACATTTTCTGGAGATATTCACAAGATAAAAACAAAGCAAAGTAGTAAAAAAAATCTGAAAGCCCAACAATTATTTATAAAAAATTAAATTTGCAATAAACAATTGGATTTTTAAGTCATTTCCCACATCGGTAGAGAATAATTCTTTTTTTGCACATTGTTCGAAATTTTATCAGTTATTTGGGTAAACAAAAAAATTTGGGGGCAATTAATTAGAAACTAAGTAATGCACGTTTAATCATTGTCGCTTAGACGGTGGCGCTGCGCTTCACGCATCCGTGCTACGCTAGGCTGCTGGTATTTTGTAACATTGAATTACACGCTATAAATTTAAACATTTTTTATAATTTCTTATGTTATGTAGTGTGAAAACAAATATAAAATTATTTACAAACTTTCAGTACAATCGTTTTAGTGTCATTAAAAAAATTGGTAAATTTTCTCCCGCGGTAACGCAAAGAAAAAATAAATGCAAATCTCGGATCATGAACAGGCTCAAATTTGCACAGAGATTTCAGAACCGATCCCTTTAATTAAACATTTACTCGTTTGTGCTTCGTGGGTATTCCTTAGATAATCGTCAAGTTAATCCTAGTTAATTCGGCTAATTTAAGTTATTCGGCTCTTATATCTATCATGACAACACCATCAAAGTGTTGTAATCCATTAAAAAAGAAAAATCATAATTGTTGCAGAAAAAAATTTCATTTATATTTCGGAAAATTCTTTTAGTGCTTTATATGGTTTGTATACATGAAATGTTGTCTGGTCTTTACTCCAATGCTGTGATTGCATTGCATTTTGAACATGAAAAGAGTAGTTTTCAAAAAAGTCAAGGGTAACCAAAAAATCATTGTTTTCAAGTATGTTTTTAATGTGCTGCAAATATGAAGCTTCTGATTTTGCAATGAAATCGTGTTTTAAAACATTTGGTAAATCAATTGCTAAGTTTTTTGTAAAAATATGGTTACTTTCAGTTTTAGTAAGTAGTTGACATCTGGAAAAAAATAAGATATTAAAAACATTAGATAATTAAATAAAACATATAACCAAGTTTACCGACAATTAAAAATACCTGTCAGTCGTAAGCCATTGATTATAAGAAACTTTTGTAATTTTTTGATTTTTCAATAACGATTTTAAGTCTTTGGTAATCCAGCTTTACTGTCCCAGGACAGCTTACGCAAATTCCTACTAACAATCTACTGATGGATTGTGACAAATCATTTATTTCAAATAATCGTGATAATTATTTTTAAAATTTAAGTTTCTGCGAATAAATTCTTCTATAAGTGCCTTTAACTTGAATCGAATGTTGCCATGAATTTTGCAATCGCAAACATTATGTGTACGTGTAGAAATACATTCTTTTGGTCTCGAAGCACTAAATGCTTATAATAATATCTTTTGTTGTGGATATTTATTTAAAAAATCGGTATGCAAATTTTGAATATCACGCAACAGTAAGCGATTCTGAGAAAAAATGTATTTCTTTAAATGCTAAAAAGTTATAAATGCTAAATATGGACATGATATTTAAAATGAAATGTTTATTATTTGTAATAAACATTTATTCATTTCATATATCAAATAAAAATTGCAATTAACTTTTCAATTAAAATATTTAGTATTTTCATTATATTACGTTAAAAATTGAAATCAACTAATTTTGATTTTATCTCAGAAATAACTTAAATTGTTATTCATATTTTTACTACTCCCTGTTTTGTGTTGACGCTTTCCGTCAATAACGACGGATTTAACATCTTTTATTCCGGGCATAACTCGACTGACATTGTCCGATAGAAAAAACTCTTCGACTTTTTCGATTAAATCTCCACTCATAGGCCGACCTTTCTTTTTTTTTCTGGATGAGAACCATAGCCATGATTATCGTGTAAACTTTGTGCAATAGAGACTATACGTCTGCTTAGACCGAACTCTCGTGTTTTTCGAATGGACCACTTCACTGGTAACGTTGTCAAAAGAGCAATTTTCTCACTTCGAGTAGCAGCACGAGACAAAGCTTTTTTAAAATCATCCATCCAGAGATTTAGATGAAACACACTGCAGTTACTATATCTGCATTCGATAAATTCAAGCGCACTTTTTTTGCAGGTAACGCTGTAATTACTTGTTGAACAGTAGCTGCAAGCTTTCATCTTTTTATCGTATTATTGATATATTTACATACATAATCAGAGTCGTTTATTGACGAATTCGATTCACTTTTTTCTTCAACTGCTAAATTTATATATTGTTTTTCTATTGCATCATACATTTTTTCACACTGAACTGAACCCTTATTGTGATACAGCTCTCTTCTATACATCAGACATGCATATAAACCATATAAAGCACTAAAACTAGCATCACCATTTTCCGAAATATAAGTTTTTATTTTTTTGCAACAATTATGGTTTTTCTTTTTAAATGGATTACAGCACTTTCATGGTGGTAGAAATTATAAAAAATATTTAAATTTATAGCATGTAATTCAATGTTACAAAATACCAGCAGCCTAGCGTAGCACGGATGCGTGAAGCGCTGCGCCAGCGTCTAAGCGACAATGATTAAACGTACATTACTTAGTTTCTAATTAATTCTCGTGCGGTGTTGCTGGTCACCCATCGGGCGCCTCCCCAGGTGGCGGATAGGGGAATGCTCGCCAGATTTGGAGGGTACCGGAGAAATAAAATACCCGGGGCGTACCAAAACCAGATAGTGGAAGGCTACCACGATAAAACAACCTAGGGGAAGGCACCCCGAATATAAACCACCCATGGAAAATTCAAGACCAACAGAAACGTTTACGGTGCAGGGGGGGGGGGACCCCAGTACCGGCGCCGACGGGGAGTGAGATAGCGGGCTCCCGGGCGTCGATATCCGGCGACCGCAATGACGTGGAGGTGGTCGACTTGGCCTCCACGGCATATACGGCTACAAGCGCAGAGAAAAAGGGAGCGGAAAACGGAAGCATCCCGACTGCACCCATGAGTGCTGAGGACAGGAAAGCCCTAGCGGAGAGATACGTGATCTACGAAGAACAACATGGGAAACATATGGAAGAGCTCGGCATAGCACTATCGGGCATGGAAAAATATTGTTGAAAAAAGAACATATTTCTCGAAATCAGGACTGGCCTGGAGAAGGCGCGAGTGGCGTTCCGACAAGCCCAGCGAGAACGGGTTATGCTGTCTGGGGCCCATCATAGGCTACAGACCGCTGTCACTGCATGTGACCTATCACGAACGCAAGCGGTAATGCAGCAGCTTTCGTTGAATGGACACAGCAACCTCAACGAAGCGAAAGATGCATCTCCGGTCCAGTTCAGAGACGCGCGTTTGACGCCCTTCCACACGAAGTGGAAGGAAGCCGACAAAGAGGTACCGCGCTACCTGCAAGAGATGCGCTGCATCGTGACAAAGATGTCCGCGGTTACGGGGAGGCAAACTAACACCAGCAAAGAGGTTAAGGGGGGCCTCTCCAACTCGAGGCGGCTTTAGAAGGCCTCGAGAAACAACTGGAGGGAAGCTCGCAGACTTTCTGGAGTCTCCTAAACTTAAAAAGTACATACGATTATCAGGCTCCTGGATCAGCCATAAACACCCACGTGAGGAAGAGAGGGGCCTCCAGCCCTCCAGCTGCCGACCTGACCGCGGCCAAAAGATCGAGGCTGCGGAACAAGACGACTCCGCCAGCCTCTGATGGTTGGACGGAAGTCCCAAGAAGAAGGTCCGGGCTGAAGAAAAAACGTGAAGAACCACGATTGGCTGATCCAAATCCCTCTAAAGACGCACCCACGACCGGGGAAGGAAAGCAGACGGAGAGGAAGAAGACGACGAAGAAGAAAAAGAAGAAGAAGGTGAGGACCAAACCCGAAGCTATCGCCCTGAAGCCGAACGAAGGGAAGACCTACGCGGACGTGCTCAGCATCGTCCGGCAACAGGTCGACCCGAGTTGCTACGGTGCAGAAATCAGGGCGGGAGGGGAGGAAGGGCCTCTCCCAACAGTTGCAAACAGTAACAAGGGGGGAGTGCAGCGTCCGAGAGCTGGTCCCGAGAGCTAGAATCGAGATAAGGGACGCAGACCCCCTCACCACAGAAAAAGAGATGGAAGAGGCCCTTCGATCCCGCCTGGGAGAGTACGCGGGGCATCTGCGTATTGGGCTGACGAGACCAAATAGGTCCGAGCAACGACTCGTATTCGTCGAGACAGACGAAGACGCTACCGAGAAGCTGCTCCAATCAGCCCATATCCGGATAGGGTGGGTCAACTGCCGCATCCGTCGACGGCAAGTGGCGACGAGATGCTATCGGTGCCTTGGCTTTGGACATACAGGCACCGAATGTAGGGGACCCGACAGGAAGAACACCTGTTACCGATGCGGCACAGAGGGTCACAAGGCATCGACCTGCACTGCTAAACCACAGTGCTTTCTCTGCGCCGAGCAGGGGGCAAGATCTAGTATGCGAGCTCACATCGCAGGTTCTGCCCGCTGCAATGTGTTCAAGGAGGCCCTGTCCGGATCTAATAAGAAGATACAAGATGCCCCGCGTTCTGCAGGGCAACCTAAATAGAAGCAGGACGGCCCAAAATCTCCTGGCTCAGATCTGCCGCGAAAAGGACGTAGATCTTGTCTTTATAAGTGAACAACACCGCGACAGAGACGGGCCAGGCTGGTTTGCGGACAAACTCGGCACCGCCGCCATATGGATTCCGAATCCTCGTTACAGACTGTGGTTCCAGCAGGGGCTACGTCTGGGTGAGGAGCAGCGACATGACCTTCATTAGCTGCTACTTCACCCCAAACGAGAGGATCGACGACTTCCAGGCCAAACTGGATGACCTGGAAGACAAGGTTCGGAGCATTAAGGGAGAGATTGTAGTGGCCGGAGACCTCAACGCCAAAGCCCTCGAATGGGGGGAGCCCAACCCTGACTCACGAGGAGGAAAAGTCATGGATATGGTCTCCAGACTGGGGTTGATGGTACTTAACACCGGTACCATATCAACGTTTCGGAGACCAGGGTATAGGGAGACCATCATCGATGTCTCCTTTGCCTCCGAAAGCCTAGCAGCGCGGCTTGAAGGCTGGCATGTGATCGCTGACTACACCGGAAGCGATCACCAATACATCTCCTTTACATTTAAAGGAGATGTGCCAGCCAATCATCAACACCATCATCACCAACAACGACCCGCGCGAGTTCCCCCCCCCCCCCCCCCCCCGGTGGTACATCGCCAAAATGGATGTCGAGAAGCTGTCTCTGGCCATAGCAAGAGGAAAAGTCTCCCTCGATGATATTCCTCACGGCCTAGATGCCCGCATACAAGAGCGCGAGCAACCGTGCGCCTTCTACAACAGGCCTGTGAGGAAGCGGTGCCGAAGAAACCACGTCCGCGATATCGCCGTCCTGTGTACTGGTGGACGACGGATATTGCGTCGCTCAGACGTGAGTGCCTTAAACATCGAAGGGCAGTCACTAGGGCTCACAAACGCGATCCCCGTAACGCAGCCCAAAAATCTGCCGTCTATATACGGAAGAAAAAGGAACTCCGCCAAGCCATCACGTCCAGTCAACGCCGATGCTGGAAGTAGCTGGGTGATGATCTGAACAACGATCCGTGGGGTTTATGGTACAAAATTGTCATGCAGAAGGTGGGGGCGTTCAAGCCAGGAGCTCCTACCGATGCATCGACTCTACAAAACATGGTAGATACCATATTCCCCACCCATCCAAAGAGACCGGAACGCCCGGCTACCACGGTCCTGCCTGTAGCTCCCCCCTTCACACTTCAGGAGCTACAGCAGGCAGCCGCAACGCTGCGCAACAAAAAGGCGCCGGGTCCGGACGGATTCCCGGCAGAGGTGTTAAAGGCCGCAGTTGAAAGGCAGCCGCAACCCTTGCTTGACATGTACAACTCCTGTCTGAGGGCAGGTACATTTTACTCATGCTGGAAAATGGGAAAGCTCGTCCTCATAAGCAAGGGCAAGGGACCAGTAGAGGCAGCATCATCTCACCGACCCCTGTGCATGCTAGACACCGCCGGTAAACTCCTGGAGAAAATGCTCCGACGTCGCCTGCACGAGGCTATACAGTCAGCAGGCGATCTGGCTGATTGCCAATATGGCTTCCGGCCAGGCAGGTCGAAGATCCAAGCGATCTAGGAGGTTGCACAGGCCGCACGGGGCATGGAACGGGGAAGTTACCCTTCTCGCCCCGTTTGCCTCCTAGTAACCCTAGACGTCAAAAACTCGGTCAGCTGGGAGAAAGCACAGGACGCTTTGAGGCGGGACTTTAAAATTACCCGAGTACCTCCAGAACATCATGGAGGATTACTTGAGGTCCCGCTTCATCGAATACGAAACATCGAATGGCTTGGTCCGGAGAGAAATGACGGCAGGGGCAGCCCAAGGCTCTATCCTGGGTCCCGACGTGTGGAATGTCTTCTACGACGGGATCCTGAGATTGGAAATGCCCGAGGGTGCATTCCTGGTTGGATACGCCGACGATGTCGCGGCAGTCATTGTAGCTAGAGACGCCGCGACTGTTCAGGCTCGGCTCAACCAGGTAATGCTGCGTATTCGCTCCTGGATGGACGAGCATGGGCTGGAATTGGCATTAGCTAAGACCGAGACCGTCTTCCTAACTAAGAGGAAGATCCCCACCATCATTGATCTCAGAGTGGGGAGCGAGATGGTCCAGACTAAACGAGTCATTAAATACCTGGGGGTGAGTCTCGATACCCGGCTCACTTTCTGGCCGCACATACAGCGAATGGCGGACAGGGCAGCAAAGGTCGCCACGTCGCTTGCCAGAATTATGACACAAGTGGGTGGTCCGTTGCCAGGCAAGCGGCGGCTGCTCTTGCGTACCGCCGAATCCATTATGCTGTATGGAGCGGAGGTCTGGGCCGACTCGCTGCGGTACGAAATGTACCGCAAACGACTGGCCGCTGTTCAGCGAAGGGGGGCCCTCCTAATTGCCTGCTCCTATCGCACGGTCTCGGAACCCGCAGCGATAGTGGTGGCTGGTGTCATTCCCATCCACTTTCTCGCCCAGGAGCGAATGTTCGTCCGCTAGAACAAATCACAGATGGGGTTGTCCTGCGCCAGAGAGACTGCCAGAAGAAGGACCATGGAAGCCTGGCAGGATCTCTGGACGCAGGAAACAAGAGGGAGATGGACTGCTCGCCTTATCGGCGAGCTAAAGGATTGGACCGATCGCCAGTTTGGCGAGGTAAGTTATTACTTGACGCAGTTCCTGACAGGACACGGCCTGTTCCGCTCCTACCTTCACAAAATGGGACAGGTAGCGGACCCAGGCTGTGTGTACTGCGGCTGCATCCGCGACGATGGCCTCCACACGTTCTTTGAATGTGAGCAGTGGAGGGACGCCAGGTGAGGCCTAGAAGAAGAGATTGGACAATTCACGCCGGATAATATCATCCGGCTGATGCTACAAAACGAAGACACCTGGGCAAGGACTGCCGATTTTGTCGAGGCGGTCCTTCGACACAAGAAGACGGATGCGGATGCAGCCGCAGCACGATGAAGAGAAGGTCAGGCAATTAAGAGTCCACCCTATTTATTTACTTGTAACAGAAAACGACGCAGCCACTGGGCGCCCGTGGTTGCGGAATACATCGTACTGTGATGTGTGTCTCTGTTTTTTAATGGGATGTACATATCTGATACTTTGTTGTGATATGTACTTATTTATTTTTTTTATCAGCGTGACGCAGCGGTCACTGGGATCCAGGGGTCGCCAAGACGTCAGCTTTTAAATACCGGACGACGAAAGAGATGTAAAGTATTTATTTATTTTTTAACTGGAAGGACGCGGCAGCTACTGGGATCCAGTATCTGCTCAATAACCGATGCCACCGCGAAGTATTGTTATTGGTTCCGCGGTGGTCACTTGAACGTCGGTCGGATAAGAAGGTTAGAGTTTAGTGGGTATGCCTGTGTCGGATAACAGGTGAGTCCCACACACGGGAGAGTCTCGCACGACTCCCTTACGGTGCTTAACGCATTCCCCCCTTCTTCGGGTAAAAAAAAAAAAGTTTCTAATTAATTGCCCCCAAATTTTTTTTTATACAAATAACTGATAAAATTTCGAAGAATGTGCAAAAAAAATTTTTCTCTACCGATATGGGAAATGACTTAAAAATCCAATTGTTTATTGCAAATTCAATTTTTTAGAAATAATTGTCGGGCTTTCAGATTTTTTTTTTCTGCTTTGTTTTGTTTTCATCTTGAGAATATCTCCAGAAAATGTTATGAATTTGTATCAATTCATTTTTTAAGAAATAACCGTTTTTAAAAAAAGTCCTACAAAACTTAATTCGTTTATAACTTTTTAAAAAATTGAAATTTTTTGGAAATATTTCAGAGTATTATTTTTAACATATAAACCTGTAAGAATCTACGAAAAGAAACATAAAAATTAAGTAGTCGATTTTTCGTGGCCCGCTTGAGAAATTTTGACTCCTTACAAATTGCAACATAATTGCTTCACTTTTTCGCATGGAATACCCCATATTAAAATTATACAACTATTTACCTTCGAAGCACAATCAAATCGCGCGTTCATTGTTGCTAGAATTTTGATTACAGTCTGATCGGCATTACATTTAACAGCTATGAACAATGAAATACACATTTATTACATATTATGTTAGATACGTATATAGTATACTTTCATATATTATACTTAGGAGCTCGACAACTGAATAAAGCACTAAAAAGATTGTTTAAGCACTTTAAGTTTATTTAACTACAAGACGCGTTCTATACTATAGATAGATAGTACCAAGAAAATGGAAATAATATTTGCTTCTTTCAGCAAATTTCTATGCATAAACAATATTCAATATATTATATAAAATTAATATTTTGGACTTGTTTCACACTACCTAGAAGCACCCACGGTAAAGCATTCATTAGAAAATGTATTTCGCAGTAAAAACAAGGCCTAATAAAGCTTCCACTGACAATACGATCAGATTCCAACGTTGATGATGATTCACTTCGGCATTCGAACTAGGATTTTCTGTAGCCCAATAATGGCAATTGTTCTGTTAGCACACCGAGAAGCCAGCCAGGGCAGTGCCGTGCTTTGCGTTTAGTAGCGGTTCCCCTACTGCTGTGGCACAGTCACTCGCTGCAAGTTACGAAAATGACGTTCGCACGTTTGTAAGCGAGTGAAGGCCCCAAACGATTGAGAAGGCACTGCTCTGGAACCGTGGGGATTTTAATGGATACACACACACACATCTATATATGAGACATTCCATTACAAATCGAACACTTTTTAGAACTGTTTTTTAAATCGCTTGAAACTTTTTTTACGTGTTCTAGGGATAAAAAAAGTGGACACGTGTCACGGGACTTTAAAAAAAATTTTTTTTTTCTGAGATACCGGGATATTAATTTTTGACGTGATGCGTTTTATGCCTTCATTCAAACCTTCGTATCTCCGGTATTTTTAATCGAAATGAAACAAATTTTTTTTTCATTTTGAAGCTGAAAATCTCAGCTTTCTAATGCATATTTTTTCAATTAGTAAATTTGCAAACACAGCGCTGTAAATAACAAATTAATATTTCAAAATTAATTTTGACATTGATGAACCATGTTTAGGAAGTTAAAAATAGTACCATTGAATTCCTCGTCAAATTTCCTAAAAAGAACATATTTTGTATTCGAAAAAAATTAATTCTCTCGCGGCTCTCCTGCCATCGCGACGCGCGTGCTTCCGCAGCACCCGTCTGTATCATCCGCCGCACTAAGTAATGTGCGCACGTACACAACATGCTCAATAATATATATATATTTTCCCGATATATTTATAGATTTTATTAGGTTTTACGTAATCGATTAATATTTAAAGAATATATCTATATTTTTTATAATACAATGTAACCGAAGTCAGTATTATTTTCATTACACGGTAAAAAAAACTTAGATTGATTACGTCTTAAAATTTCCTCTCACTCAGCCAATGTGTGGTCTTATTTGCATTTCGTCTTACTTGTAGACAATTTTCTTACCTAATTTAAGTATTTCTTTTTTCAGTGTACCTTACGTACATTCCTGCAGATTTTTTAAGAATAGTGTACATAATAGGAGTATAAATTATTAATTGGAATATTTGTAATGCATAAACGTTTATTTAATTATTTTTACAATAGTCGCTTTTTCATGTAGGGAATACGGTTTTACGTGTAACGTGGCTGTCGTTGCCGCAATAACGCAGTGGTAAGTCAATGTACTTTTTACGGTTTTTGCCTTTTGAAAACGCGAAATTAATTTAGTTTCTTCGCTGTCGTACTGCTCGTTCGTAAAATACTCACAATGGACATTTGGTAATGCCTGCTTAGCCCAATCAAACAATTCTTTGGGTGTCTGAATGGGGTTATTAATTCTCTGAAGACTTGTTCGGGCAGCAAGCCTTTTCAGAGTTCCGCCTAATCCATCACAGGGTCTTTTCCCATGCGAGGTTGAAAAGAAATGCCACTCCGCTGCTATTTTGAAATCTTCGATATGATGACTGACGTTGATGAAATTTTTCCTATTTTTGTACTGGGCACTCGCTCCATCCGAAAAATAAATAATTTTTTTCACAGCCAGCAAATTTATATTTAAACATTTTACAAGTTCAGATTGAAAAAGATAAACAACCACTGTGTCATGATGTAAACATTCGGAAATCGAAACAAAATTCATCATTTTGAGTTCATTATTTGCATCTTTGTAATAAATGGCAGTAGGATGGATGGTCGCCTGGTTGTTGTTCCAATGCACACCTTGAAGTGCGTTCTGAATTATAAAGGCGTAATTTTCAGCAAAATCGCAAATTGCTATACATTCATTTTGCTTCAAAGTTTCTGTTTTAGAATTATAAAATTATAGAATTATTACAACTACTAACGTATTATAACACATTGTTCTGTCGTAGAGAAGGCTAACGTTTTCATATAACGGATCATCTAACGTCTTCTTACCTGCCTTCTACCCTCTCCATGCGAGGCGCCGGGCCCTGCGGAAGCACGCGCGCCGCGAAGGCAGGAGAGCCGCGGGAGAATTAATTTTTTTCGAATACAGGACTTAAAGATACCATTCCAGAAAAATATGTTTTTTTTTAGGAAATTTGACGAGGAATTCAATGGTACTATTTTTAACTTCAAAAACCTGGTTCATCAATGTCACAATTAATTTTGAAATATTAATTTGTTGTTTACAGCGCTGTGTTTGCAAATTTACTAATTGAAAAAATATGCATTAGAAAGCTGAGATTTTCAGCATCAAAATAAAAAAGAAATTTACAATTTGGGAGGCGCAAATATGTGGAAAAACGGAACGGTTCCGTCGATTCGAATATGAATGCTAAAAGGAAGTTAGAGTTATTCGCGCGGGAATTCGATTGATGTAGTTCTTTAGTTCGGATTGGCTGCCCGGCACTCGAGACTGTTCGGCGAATGTCGGATAGATTCGGGCTTCAGCCGGGGGTTTCGGCGGTATCAACGCGCGACAGCGACGCGCATTATTGATTCCTTTATCGACGTCGGTATCGAACGGATCTTGGTTGTTCGCGAACCGTCGAACGTGTTCTTTTCGATTGTCAATCGGGCAAATCAATTTGTCCAGCAATAATTGCGATTTGTTTCTCCAAAAAACTCAGCTTGGTTGGGTCGTCGTAGGTGGCATAGCTTCAGTCAGGGGGAACAAAGGAGTTTCGTGCAAACTGAGCAATCTAAGCGATGAAATCGCGCGATTTTGGACTATTGAAGAGTTGACGACAAAACATTTAGAGACCGTTGACGAATCCGATTGCGAGCGACATTACTTACAAAATACTAATCGCGAAGAATCCGGTCGTTACACGGTTCGATTACCGTTTCGTGGAAACACTAAAAATTTCAGAGAATCAAAATCTAACTCTCTACGTAGGTTTCACGCGCTTCTCCGTAAGTTAAACGCGAAACCCGCTCTCAAATCAGAATACGAAAAAGTAATGCAGGAATATCTTGCTTTAAACCACATGTCTCCCGTAAGCGGAAACAATCCAGAAGGTTATTTCCTTCCCCATCACGCGGTCATAAAGGCGGCTAGCACCACCACAAAGGTCAGGGTCGTATTCGACGCGTCGGCAAAGTCATCCAATGGGAAGTCGCTCAATGACCGATTATTAGTGGGACCAACAATCCAGAACAAATTGTTCGAACACGTCCTAAAGTTCCGTGTCCACAAATATGTGCTAACTGCGGCATATAGAAAAGATGTACCGCCAAGTATGGGTTCACCGGGACGATCGCCAATATCAGCAAATATTTTGGCAAATAAATGGGGAAACCCGCGTTTTTAAATTAAATACGGTTCCTTTCGGAGTATCTTCTGCTCCATTTTTGGCTATTCGAACGCTTCATAAATTAGCTGACGACGAAGCCGCAAATTATCCAGTTGGAGCTGAGGTCCTCAAACAGGATTTGTACGTCGACGATTTGCTGACCGGAGCAAATGATATCAACGACCTTTTACTCATTAAACACGAAATAAAAGAAATTCTACGACGAGGTGGATTCAATATCCGACAATGGGCCTCTAACTATTCATACTTGGTCGATGAATCCCACGTGGATGGTATTACGGTCGGCCTGTTCGAGGAAACCGACTCCATTTCGAATACTTTAGGGATTTCTTGGAATACACATCGCGAACAGCTTCTTTATACCCTCAAACCTATCAAAGAATCGGAGAAACTTTCTAAACGAACCATCTTATCTGAAATAGCCAAGATTTTCGATCCGCTAGGGTTACTCGGGCCCATCACGCTCATGGCTAAATCGATTATGCAGGATTGCTGGAAATCTAAGATTTCATGGGACGAATCGGTGCCCAGCGCATTACACACAAAATGGACTTCTTTTGCATCGCAACTCCCAAGCATAGACAATTTAGCCATAAATCGTCGCGTTGTAATAAATGAAGCCACGGATGTTGAAATTCACGGGTTTTGCGACGCTAGCTTAACGGGTTATGGAGCATGCTTGTATGTCCGTTCACGCGATAGATTTGGGGAGGTACTGGTTTGTCTTTATTGCGCTAAATCGAGAGTCGCGCCGCTAAAGCAAATTACTATTCCTCGGCTGGAATTGTGTTCCGCGGTAATTCTGACAGGATTGTTTCATGAGGCGAACGTCACCCGATTTAATCCGACTCGCATCATTTTATGGTCGGATTCGACCATCGTACTTCATTGGCTACGTAAAGACCCGTCAACGTTGAAAGTCTTCGAAGCCAATCGAGTAAGCGAGATTTTAAAATTAGAGTCGACCGTTCAGTGGCGACATGTCAGGAGCGAAAATAACCCAGCAGACGCGTTATCGAGAGGGCAATTGCGGCATGAGTTTCTCCGAAATCCGTCTTGGTGTCACGGTCCAGTTTGGTTAACCCAGGACGAGGATTCGTGGCCTGAAACAACGGTTGCGCCAATTTCAGATCTTCCTGGAGTGAAGAAAATTACGTGTCTCGCGACTGACCTGAATTTTCTAGAAATTTTACTCAGTTTTCGTCCTATTCTCGTTTGCTCAGAGTTCTCTCTTATTGTCTTCGGTGGACGTGCACGAATAAACATCGCGGTGAATTGACGACATCAGAGGTTCGAGAAACAGAAATCCATGCTTTGAAGTTATTGCAAACAACCGCTTTCAGCAAGGAAATCAAACAAATTGTGGCAACAGGGGGAGCGAAACACAATCGTATGACGGCCTTAAATCCCTTTATTGACGAACACGGCTTGCTGCGCGTCGGTGGTCGTTTGAAAAATGCGGACATAGACATGTCCCAAAAACATCCTAGTCTCCTACCGCCGCATAATCACGTGACCGACCTTATAATTAGGGAAACATACGAGAAAAACTTCCATGCTGGTATACAATCGACTCTGTACGCTATTAGACATCGCTTTTGGCTTTTTGACGGAAAGAATCAGGTTAGAAAAATTATCCGTAATTGCGTCCGGTTCGTTCGATTCGAGCCAATCCGGTAGAATACCGTTTGGGAAACTTGCCTAAATCTCGACTCGAATCAAACTACGCGTTTTACCACACGGGCGTGGATTTCTTTGGTCCCATGTTCATTAAAGAGAAGAAACATCGCAATCGCGGACGAGTGAAAGTCTACGGTTGTGTTTTTATCTGCATGGCGGTCAAAGCAGTCCATATTGAAATAGTAAGCGAGCTCTCTGCAGATGGTTTTCTCGTGGCATTGCGACGTTTCATAGCTCGACGAGCGATTCCAGGGCACATTTATTCAGACAATGGTACGAATTTCCAAGGTGCATCAAATCAGTTGCGCAAATTGTACGCTTTGACAAACTCGGATGAGTTCCAGGGTCGCATACGGGATTTCGCTCTTGAAAAGGCGATCGTCTGGCACTTCAACCCCCCTCTCTCACCTCATTTTGGAAGAAGATGGGAGGTGGCGGTGAAATCATTTAAACATCACCTGAAACGCGTAGTAGGAGACAAATTATTCACTTTTGAGGAACTCAACACTTTGGCTATCGAAGTGGAGGCAATTTTAAATTCTCGACCTTTGTGTTCTATATCCACAGACCCTAATGATCCTTTAGCCTTGACTCCTGCTCATTTTTTGGTTGGACGCCCGTTCAATATGCTACTTGAAAATAATGTGCTTTATATTCCAGATTCACGTCTTTCTTCATGGCGGTTGATGATAGGCGAGACAAGACTTTTGGAAGACGTGGCATTGTGAATACTTAAACGAACTCCAGAAACGACAAAAATGGACCAAACCAGGGAACGATTTGACACTCGATTCGGTAGTCATTGTGATTGATAAAAATCAACCCTGCATGCGGTGGTTGCTCGGGCGCGTCACGGTGCTGCATCCTGGAGAGGACTGCGTGGCTAGAGTTGCAACGGTCAAGACGGTTCAAGGAACGTATAAGCGTAGCGTCAAATTGTTATGTCCGTTACCGCAGAGTAATAGTGATTCATAAAGTTACAAACACTTTTATTTCATTGTAGTCTTGATCGCAGTGCTCTCAACAAGGGGAGCATGTTCCGTCGATTGGAATATGAATGCTAAACGGAAGTTAGAGTTATTCGCGCGGGAATTCGATTGATGTAATTCTTTACTTCGGATTGGCTGCCCGGCACTCGAGACTGTTCGGCGAATGTCGGGTAGATTCGGGCTTCAGCCGGGGGTTTCGGCGGTATCAACGCGTGACAGCGACGCGCATTATTGATTCCTTTATCGACGTCGGTATCGAGCGTGTTCTTTTCGAGGATCGCACGAGAACGCGTTCTAATTGAGATAAAACCTTATCATAGACCGCTACGACAGTGCGGAGAAATATCGTAGGCCGCTACGACAGTGCGGAGAAATATCGTAGACCGCTACGACAGTGCAAAGAAATTTCGTAGGCCGCTACGTCAGTGCGGTGAAATATCGTTGGCCGCTACGATAGTGCGGAACTCTTTGTGTGCGAACACCATTTATGTGCGTGAACACGTATATTTGAGAACGCGTATCCGAGATAAGGTGCGACGCGTCCTATATCAAATATTTAAACAGTATAACACTTAGGGGTTTTTTATGCCCTTTGGGCTTTTTCCCCACATGAGCAATAAAGAGACTTCTCACGCTCGCTCAATCGCCACGTGTTAAATATTTTATTTCCTATCCCGAATTTATAACGTAGTAACGTAAAAGAAAAAATTGAAACAACGAAACGAAGCCAAGTGGGCCGCGTTTTGTACGAAACAGGAACAATTGTGTACGGACGTTTAAAAAAAATTTACTGAACATCGAGATCACAGATCTATATTCACAGATTTCGTTTCTAATGGCGAAAAAAGAAAAGATGAAGGATACAATGAAAAACATTTGTGAAAACATGCTTGACATGGTACAACTTCATCAAAAATACAAAATACAACAACATCGGGAACACCTAGAAAACAGACTAAATAAGAAATTTAATAATTTACTTCGGAGATATCAGCCCAACAATAATACGGATGCCACAAATATCATGAGTAAATGGTTTATCAACCTCACAGACATTCAGATTCCAAATTCAGTCCAATCAACGGTACAGTTAGGTCCAGATTTTAATGTAAAGAAGAAATTAGATATAAATAACATTATATATACCATCAAATCCACCGAAAATTTTATGTTCAGAAATCGCAACAACAATTTACCACTTCCGGAGATAAGAACTATACCATTACAAATATCCTTCAACAATCTATAAAAAGAAACAATAAAAAATCAATTAGTGACAAAGTAATTAAACAAAATTTGAATGATACCAAACAGTTTTTAAAAGATAATCCGGACATTATGTTTACCAGAGCGGACAAGGGAAATGTAACTGTGGCTATGAATAGGAGCTCGTATATACAAAGTATGGAAAATCTATTACGGGATGAGGATACATATACCACTATCAAGAATAACCCCCTGAACTCATTACAATCTTCATGTTACGAAATATTAAAACATTTGAACGATAATGAATATCTACCATAAAAAATGCATAATAACAATTTGACACAAACAGACAAGACATTGCCACGAGGTTATGGTCTACCCAAGATCCACAAAGAAGATATACCATTAAGACCAATAATATCTTTAGTAGGCACTCCTACTTACCAAGTGGCAAAATTTATGTCAAATTTATTGGAGATGAATACTAAGGAACCAAAATCTTTTATAAAAAACAGTTCTAAATTAAGATCACTAATTTCAGATTTTATCATTCCGGACAATTACATTTTAGTTTCACTGGACATAGTTTCTCTTTTTACAAATATTCCACTACAACTTTTAAAAGAAAGCATTAACAGAAGATAGAGTTTTATGCGAAGATCGACGTTGGTTCCATTAGATGATGTTTTAAATATTATTGACTTTTTATACGAGAATACAGTGTTCCAATTCAATGGAAAATTTTACAAACAAAAATATGGCACGCCTATGGGGTCACCAGCCTCTCCCATTTTTGCGAACCTTGTGATGGATGACTTGGAATCTGAATGTTTACGTAATTTATCGTTCAAACCATTGTTTTATTATAGATACGTGGACGACATCATTACATGTGTACAAAAAGAAAAGCTGGAGGAATTGATATATGTTTTTAATAATTACCGTCCAAAGTTACAGTTTACCCATGAAACCGAAAAAAACAATCAACTACCGTTTTAAGACCTTCTTATAACGAGGCCTAAAGAAGATGGTGTTTTACTTTTTGACTGGTATTGTAAACGAACATGTGCAGGAAGATTTTTAAATTTTTATTCTCATCACCCCCGGGCTCAAAAAATCGCAATAATTTATAATTTAGTTGACAGGACAATAAAAAATACAGACACGCAATTTCATGAACAAAATATTATTAAAATTACAAACTTTTTACAAGATAACGGATATCCGAAGAGAATAATCGAAAAAGAGATAAAGAAGCGGATTTGTTCGTACACAAATTCTACAAAATCTCAAAATATGGATAACAGGAATTTCTACATAAGAATACCGTATGTTGATGGACTGTATCCAGCCTTACAGAAGAAATTAAAAGAATATAACATAATAACGGTGCTAACTATAAAACACAAATTAAATAACATCATCACGAAAGGGAAAGAGAGGCTAGATAATATGGACAAAAACAACTCGGTTTACCTGATCAAATGTAAAGACTGTGAAGCTACTTACGTGGGATAAACAAAAAGATGTTTAAAGACTAGAATTCAAGAACATAAACAAAATATCCAAAGACCTTCACAAACGAACACAGTAATAACTGAACATAGACTGGAGCATAATCACGAATTTAATTGGCAGGATATACAAATTTTAGACACAGAAGGAAATGTTTTTAGCCGTAGACTTTCAGAAATGTTACATATTAAATTACAGCCCAACCCACTAAACAAAATAGAAGACACGCTAAATTTAAATATAATATATGAAGACCTGGTCAACACTATGAAAAGGAAATATCTCTCCCCACGCGTTTAATTTGGAGGGTATATATACATCCAGCTTTAGTGAAGTTCGTTAGTTTTTAATTATTGACTCCTGAAGAGGGACCCGAGAGGTCCGCAACGTCGAGTCTTTTAAAGTTAATTTTAATTTTGTGTATATATTTTTTCAAAGAGTTTTAAGTTTAAAATTTTTTTTTGTATGTTTTCAATTTTAAATAAAGTCTTAATTTTTAAAAAAGTGATAAGTGTCTTTAAATTCATGAAGAAGGAAGAAAGAAGAAATTTTGAATTTTTTTTTCAAGTGATAGGCAGAGCCCATAACATTTACATTTATTGAAAAAGAAATTTGTTCCATTTCGATTAAAAATACCGGAGATACGAAGGTTTGAATGAAGGCATAAAACGATATTTTACACATTTTCATTTTTATTATCGAACCAAAACGCAAATACTCGTCGATCAAATGTATTTCCGAATAGCCCACCGCTCAAATACTCTTTAAACATACCGTTTCCGACGTATTTTGACGTGCTGATTACGAATATCATAGAGAAAATTGGCGACAAGTTCATCTTCAAGGACAAACCTTACAAAAATGTGTTTTTTATGCTTTTTTTTTAAATACTTATAAAAAATAACATTTACCAACATTTTTCATGTAATACAAAAGATTATGTCAATTATCGCGAAAAAACGCTCTGGTACTGCAATTCTACGAGGATTGCAAACATGCCGGACTTTACGCGACTTGCTTTCGGCCAGTACTGAAAAAGAATGAATGGAAATAAATTTGGCAACATTATCGACAAAATGGTTCTGATTTATTCTACCTCAATCATTGTATCGTTCAATTTCTCTGTCAATTTTCAATCGATCTTTATGAAATTTATTTTACGACTTCATCTACTGCAACGCTTAGAAATTTTTAATCTATACTTTTTAGGGTGGGTTCTATCGGTAAAGAAGGTATCTCCGAAATTTCGAATGTGTTTTTTTTTAATGGCTTTAGATTCCCTTTGTGTTTCATCTTCGATGCTTCCGTTATCCGTTATCATATTAATAACAGAAATTTATTGTATAAAGGAAAATGTAAAGAATACTTATATATGTATGCAGAAATAATATTTGGCTTTTTATGTTGAATTTTTTATTATTACGAAATATATTATGAAACTAAATAATTAGTATAACGATATTATAAAATGTTCTTATAAGATAAATGCGCGTGATAAGAAAGAGGTTATTATTTTTAACAACGATTAAACATGGTGTCGCGATCGGTAAATCTTGAAATGTAATATTTTTTACGTCATTTTTGACGACGAGAAGTTTGGCAAGGGATAGGCGGACTCGCGGGCCTACACAGAGGGATCTTGCCATTTTCCGTATAGTCCGGGCAGCACTACCGCCGCCTGCGGCAATAACACTTCCACACGTAGAGGGGCTGCTCTCTTACACCGAGAGTACAGTATACTTCACCTGTCGAGCCCTTCAGACGGAGCGCAGCCTGCGCACATGCGAACGCCGGAACCCCCATGTGTTTCTCGGTGCAGTTACCAGTATTATAAAAAGTAGTTTATAAATAACATAACTAAATAAGAGGTAATACAAAAACTTTGGATTTTGTTGCATAATTATTTGTACTCATCTACGAAACAATCCCCTTCTTTCGAAGTCTCCGGCTTCCAATTCTTGTGTCAAAGTTATACGGTAAGGGTGCAATCTATGCATTGTATTTCAATTTCTCGTGTACTATTATGTGGATCGTCTGCTATCAATCTGACACTGAAAACACTTGCGTATCATCTCTTTCAGGTATAATATTTCGATATCTTTATAGCGGGCAAACTGGTCTTTGGCATTGATATTCTACAAGTCTCGCAATGATACATTAATCCGCGTGCCGTTCGCTGGGGAGGCGATTACAATATAATTCTGTAGCTTATATGTAATTACCTAATCATTCTACAAGTGCGAGGATAATATCTATACTATTTCATTCTGGGTATAATCTGGCATTATATAAGAACAGATTAATTCAGTACTTAGATAAAAGTACTTATCTACTTTTTATGGTTTAACTCATCGCCACAGAAAACTAAGAGAGGTTGTGCCAAATACTTTTACAATGAATGCAGATGCAGGTTTAAAGATTATTTAATTAAATGAATTTGAGCGTTTCCTTTATTACAAAAATGAGTTTTAAATCATATTACACGCAACAATATTGTGTATCGATAAAGTGTTAACGATACGGAGCGGTTCAGGATCGTTTTACTGGAGATTTTGGGTAAAACAACTGATAACTATCTTTGTGTTATTGGCGGTTTATTTTAGCAAAACTTTGAGAAAGACTTTAAAAAGACTGAGGTCTCTTTTCGTTACAGCATTTATATAGAATAATAATTAATTTTGGAAAAAGGAAAGGAAGACATATGCTAATAAGCGAGTATTATAGAAGCTGTCGCGGTAGTGTGAATAACACACGGAGAGGGGCTAATTAGACAATCGAATGCCCCTTCATCGTGGCATTTAAACTGCCGAATAATATTTGCGGAATAATTGATATTTCACAATTTCGCTCGATACGCGAACATATTGCCTGTTAACGACCGGCGAAAGGGCACGAAATAAAACGCCCAATTTGATCGGTCACAAAACTAAATATCAAATTTATTCCGATCTCCTATTCCTAACCCGACGACGACGTCCCGAAAAGTTCTGAAAAAACCCGTTCTTCAATTTTTTATATCTTAGATCAACTTCTCAATGTCTCGAACATTTAAATAGATTACAACGTCATATAATGTATAGATATTATAATATTCGAATTACAAATAATTGTATCGAGGTCGTCACCATTTTGAAGGGCCTTCTACATAATTTACCTAACAGGCCTGCTTCATTTTGAGAGGTACTCCAATTCCGGTGTGCAATGGCGTAGGTAAAACCACCTTTCTGGGAAAAACCTACGCCGGGTACCGAAGTCGATAAAACATCGATTCTGTCCGTAACACTGTCCGTCTCAACGTCTCCGAGAGACGTTGATTATCTACACGAACACGTGTTACACCAATACTTAGTCACTGCACATAGATGGCATGTAACTTGTGACGATGCGGCGAATGGCGATGGCCCGAATTGTTCATAGAGAATCCAGCCGCATGATGTGCATTGTGCAAGGTGACGTTGCAATTGCAGTCGACATTGCATATTCTCTGCAATAAATCAGCATTGCGATCCTTGATCCAACAGGGCTCGAACGCAATGTTTTGTTCCGCCGGCAGCGATGACGTCAACTAGATCAGTTGGAAGTAGAGCTGGCGAAAACGAAGTAGATTCGTGAACCAATACGTGAATTGGCACGTCGGTACGGATAATGGGTATTACCGATGCGGCGACGTTCGAACTTGTCGACTTTGTGAAGTCGGATGCGTTGTTTGTATATACCGACGTGTGATGACAGCCGGCACACACAAAAAATGATTTTAAAGATTTGCACTCGGCAAGATGTTTACCTAGGCAATTTATGCACAACTTGTTTGCATGCACAACTTCCAGATGTTGTGGTGCGGATTTCATCTTTAAGTCCTTGCAATGCCAAAGTGATAATCTGCCTTACAAAGCCGACATGATGTGCCCGAATCGCGGTTGACGAAAATCTGGCGTGACTCGATAAAGATTGAGATGGTGTATGTCGCGGTTTGGAAGGTCGTCGAGATGACATGACAGCCAACATACAAATACGAACGTTTAAAAACTCCTTCATTTGAGTAAAGGTGGCCGGTTCTTTTGATGCACTGAGAGATGACTCCCACGCACGCCACGTTTCTTAGTCCAGACGTTTAGCGGTATTAAATACGAGAATATCATCTGAGATGGCCGGTCTTTTTAGGCATTGCATACCTTCGCAGAAGTTGGTAGTTGCGTGGAGGATGCGTCGTATCTCCTATGCGGATTAGCATGATGCAGGTTTCGTATTGGACCACTTGGCCTCACCTTCTAAACTAGTTTTTAGATAATACATTCGGTCCACGTTGTTAAAGCTGGCATTTGCTGATATTTTCGATACGAAGAGATCACAAGATTCAAATCAGGGTGTATATTTTCCGGAAAAGCGCGGAAGATTTTTGGAAGGCAGTTGCTTAACCGTAACAGTCGATATTTGATTTTCGGTGGTTCCGGACTTCGATGCTTAAGATGACAGCGAAACTTGAATCGCCATAATTTGAGTTAGCGCATCGAGATAGAGCTTTTCTGTCTCTGCGTATACATCTTCCTTTATGTAATTTGAAGTATTTGTAGCGGTGGAAATCGAAGATAAAATTTCCAAATGACGAACTTTAAATTCCTCCCAATTTGAGTTCAGCGAACTAATTCTCGTCGAAAGTACTGAGATCGTATAGTTCGCTTTGCCTTCTCAGCCAAGTTGGTAATGGCATTTCTAATGGACTTCTGCAATTCCATTTGGCGAAATACTTTCATATCGTACAAATGCACTGCAGAACACGTAACCAAGTGCAGCGAAAAGTACTGAGAGGCGCGCGAGATGTTATGTGCCGATGTACTTTTTATCAAGAAACCATGTATTTGCTTAAATAATCATTGTTTATAACGATTTCTGATAACTTGTACAGTAAATTCTTTATTAAGTGAAAATTTTGCATAAAGTTCAATAATACTGCTTGAAATAAGGGAAATATCGTTTTGAAACCATTCGCGCCGCAATCATTGTTCAAACAATCGTTGTTTATAACTTCTGCAGAAAATTCTTTATGAAGTTAAAATTATGCATACACGTCAAAAACACTGTTTGAAATAAGGAAAATATCGTTTTGAAACCATTCGCGCCGCAATCATGGTTTAAAAAATCGTTTTTTATAACTTCTGCAGAAAATTCTTTATAAAGTTAAAATTTGGCATACACTTCGCAAATACTGTTGGAAATAAAGAAAATATGGGTTTGAAACCATTCTCGCCGCAATCATTGTTTAAACAATCGTTTGCAACGATTTCTGATAACATGTACAGTAAATTCTTTTTTAAGTGAAAATTTTGCATACATTCAAAAATACAGTTTGAAATAAGGAAAATATCGTTTTGAAATAATTCGCGACGCAATCATTCTTTTGTTACGTCCAGGCTAGCGATACTTACGTGTATCTCATGTTTGGCCGTGGAAAGGGCGAGTCGACCAAAAAAGTCGACTTCGGGTAAAGGTGAACGTGGCTGCTGCGCTGAAAATGAAGTGACTAGTGTAGGATATCAAAAACGTTAAAAGTTTTTAATTTTGTTCGCCTCCGATAGGTAGCGCTACTCTAGCGTGACATGCGAGAAGAACGCGAATTGAAGTCAGTCTGTTGCTAGCTCGCGCACGATTCAGTTCCGCCGTTACATCATTTTATATGTAATTCTCTGTAAACAATGAATAAAACCTATATAAATGGGGGCTCAGCCGGGATTGTCCAAGACCGAAACCGACGGGTGTGCGCGAGTTTAATAAAACAACCGAGAAGACGCATCATTCGACGATACGGATCTCGATCGCCGATCGACGGGACGAGGATCCGGGAGATGCGACGCCATTAACGGTGAGACGAAGAGACGAACTTTGCACAGAGACGAACATTGCGAAGGGACGAACGTTGTGAGGAGAGCCCATCGACGAGGATCCGGGAGATGCGACGCCATTAACGGTGAGACGAAGAGACGAACTTTGCACAGAGACGAACATTGCGAAGGGACGAACGTTGTGAGGAGAGCCCATCGAGACGCGCTCTTTGTTCGCGTGAAGACGAAACGCGATTAGAAATTGAGACGTACTATTTGTTCGCGTGAAGACGAGCGTGAACTTTGGACGCAAGTAAAGAATTACGCAAGGAAGTAATTATTGTGGGGATCCAATAGTGACGAATTTTAAGGTGTATGTTCAGTGGTTATTGTGCATAATGAATTATTGCCGTTGATTTGTACAACGTATAAGGCTGAACGTTCTACAAATCTCCAGTTAGGCGGCCATTGGAGGTTGCGTGCAAATAGGCGAAGAAAGACGAAGTTCGCCGGACGACGCCGGAAAGTGCCGAGGAGAGGCGTCACGAAGCTCACACCTCATTCGCTGTAAGCGTAGCGAAGTGCTGTGTGGATTGAAAGCCGCCTGGTAACGAGTTTGACGTTTAGGAGAAAAGGAACCGTAAGTGTTTTTGCGTAGTGCTCCAGTGATAAAACAGTGCGGCTACAAAGGTGAGTAACGATCCTATTCTCAACGATACATTCATAAAAGTATCTAAATACTTGTGAGATGGAGAATTTAAATCAAATTGGACACATCCGAAATAAAATTAAAACGGCTTCACGACTTGTAATAGTAGCTTTCCACAAGTTACTATTCGGAGAGACTGGAGATAGAAAAAATCGGCAAAGAATAAGAGAATTCTCCGGTTTTAGTTTTGCTGAAGATTCAGAAGAATTTCAACAAAAATTGAACGACGCAAGTGCTTTAACCACGGGTGATCTTATTTCGATTTGTAACATTTTGGGATTGAATTACTCTGGCACCAAAGAGGAATTACGACAACGTTTAATCCGGAGTTTAATGGACATTGATTCTCTAAACGAAATCCTCGATGAGACGGAAGAGGATGAAAGTCAAAGTGACAGAGAAGAAGACAAAGAAGAAGAAGAAGAGCATCCTATAAACGTTCCCCAAAGGAACGAAACATCTAAATTTTCAATGTCGTATAAAGACGTAGAAGATTCCATTAGATCGTTTAATGGAACTGATAATTATCCTATTGAACGTTGGATTGCCGACTTTCAGGAGGCAACGGAATTGTTTGGTTGGAATAATATGCAACAATTAGTTTACGCCAAGAAATCTTTGTCGGGATTGGCAAAACTCTTTATTTTTGGAGAAATGGGAATAAAGTCGTGGACAATTCTAAAGAAAAAACTTTTAGAGGAATTCTCGTCGAAAGTAAACAGCGCGCAGTTGCATGAACTCTTATCGAAGCGAAAAATGAAAAGTACAGAAAAACTTCAAGAGTATTTTCTGTTGATGAAGGAGTTGGCCTCCAGAGGAAACATCGAAGAAGAATCACTTATTCGATACGTAATCCAGGGAATCAATGATGACGAAAGAAATAAAATGATCCTATTTGGTACTAAAAGATTCCGAGATTTCAAGGAGCGTCTTAAAGCATATGAAGAGATCAGGGAACAGACGACAAAAAATCATCGACCTAAGGAAAGGGCAGTGCAAGGAACTGCTGACACTGCTTCAATGACTAAGAAGAATACGAAGACCTGGAAATCAAGCTTGCGATGCTTCAACTGTGGTGAATTGGGTCATCAGTCAAGAGACTGTGGTTCTAAAACGTTAGGAAGAAAATGCTTCAAGTGCCAGCAATTTGGACATGTAGCGAGCGATTGCAGCGTCGAGGTGAAAAGTAAGCAAATAAATCGTAGGGTAGTATTAAGTATAAATAACGTTTCTGTATCTTTAAATGACGGCGTTTTTAAGGATTTAGAAATTTGTGGAATCAAAATTCGCGCTTTGCTTGATACCGGTAGTAGAGTAACATTTGTTCGAGAAAGAATTTATAAAAATTTGAATTCGCCAGAGTTACATTCCGCAAAGTTATCCTTTATCGGTTTTGGTCAAGCAGAAACGGTACCGATTGGTTATTTCCAGACAATTGTTACGATAGACTTTGAAGATTTTCCCAGTACTGTTTATGTTGTCCCTGATAAGTCTATGACATTAGATATGATAATAGGTCGTGACGTTCTTGTACAAGCTACCGTTACTATAAAGGAAGGCAGAGCGGAAATTGCAAAAAAATGAGGAAGCGATATTTTTAGCGCGTATTGACATACAAGAGAACTTGCCTTTAAATATTAATGATAACGTCGATCAAAACTTCAAGCACGAAATTCATGAACTAGTATCAAACTACGTTCCAGATAAAATTAAACTACGAATGTCGAGATGAAAATCGTTTTAAAGACAGATGAACCAATTTACCAAAGGCCGAGAAGATTAGCCCCTGCGGAACGCGAAATATTAGAAAACCAAGTAAGCGATTGGCTAAACGACGGTGTAATAGAACCCTGTTCATCTGAATACGCTAACCCGGTGGTCATAGTGAAAAAGAAAGACGGATCGCCACGGCTATGCATTGATTATCGTAAGCTAAATCGCGTAATGGTAAAAGATAGGTATCCTCTCCCTTTGATCGATGATCAACTCGACAAACTTCAAGGCTCAAAAATATTTAGTGCAATTGATCTCAAAAATGGATTTTTTCACGTTAATGTTGAGGAAAATTCACAAGATTATACTGCATTTGTGACTCATTGCGGACAGTATCGTTTCTTAAAGGTTCCATTTGGAATATGCAATTCACCTTCTGTCTTCCAACGGTTTATAAATTGCGTATTTGTAAATGAAATCAGGGAAGGTATTTGATTGTTATTGCGACAAATGTCAAGGAGAATATCGCACGTTTAAGACGTGTTTTCTGTGTTGCGAGGGATTACGGACTCGATCTGAATATAAAGAAGTGCCAATTCTTGATGGAGCGCGTTGTATTTTTGGGCTACACGATCGAGAACGGAAAACTTTTACCATCAGTCGATAAGCCTGAAGCAGTTGCTTTATTCCCTGAGCCGAAATCCTTGAAGGATGTCCGTAGTTTTCTTGGACTTGCGGGATATTTCCGGAAATTCATAGCAAATTATGCAAGAATCGCTAAGTCTCTAACCGACCTGTTACGGAAAAATGCGAAGTTTAGATTCGGAGTCGAAGAACGCAAGGATTTCCATTCCTTGAAAGATGCGTTAGCTACTCGACCTGTATTGAATATTTATAATCCATCTTATGTAACGGAACTACATACAGATGCTAGCCAAGATGGTTTTGGAGCGGTCTTGCTCCAAAAATCACCTGATGACGGGCGGTTGCATCCGATCCATTATTTAAGTAAAAGGACTTCTGACGCAGAACGTAAGTATCCCAGTTATGAATTGGAAGCCCTTGCAATCGTGAACGCTCTAAAAAAATTGCGCGTATATTTATTGGGCATCGAGTTTAAAATTGTAACGGATTGCACGGCATTTCAGAAAACTATGGACAAGAAAGAACTATCATTAATGATTGCAAGGTGGGCTCTGTTTCTAGAGGACTTTAGATATAATATTGAACATCGAGGTGGCCCGAAAATGCAACACGTTGACGCGTTAAGTCGGTACCCGATTTTAAGTGTATCTGTCGACGAAATCTCATCTTAAATAAGAAATGTACAGCGAAAAGATGATGCGTTGATACCGATCTTTAAAATATTGGAAACGCAACCGTACGACAATTATTTCATAAAAGGCGATTTACTTTTCAAATTTGATAACGGTAAAGATCTTGTAGTTGTACCTGCATTACTGAGCAGAGACATTATCAAGATGATTCATCAGAACGGACATTATTCCGCAAAAGTTACGGAAGAACAAGTGAAGCAGGATTATTATATTTCAAATTTAAAATGTAAAGTCGAAGAATGTATCGCCAATTGTATTGCGTGTATTCTTGTAAAAAAGAAATGTGGTAAACAAGAAGGTACGCTTCACCCTCTTCCGAAAGGTTCAGTACCCTTGCAGACATATCACCTAGATCATTTGGGTCCGTTGCCCACAACAAACAAAAACTATAATCACATACTTGCAGTTATTGATGGGTTCAGCAAATATGTTTGGCTGCACACAGTAAAATCGACAACGTCTAAAGAGGTTATAACCAAATTGGAATTACAAAAGCTTTCGTTCGGTAATCCCGCTCATATAATTACCGACAGAGGTAGCGCGTTTACTTCTACCGAATTTAAAAATTATTGTGACATAGAAAATATCAAACATACTTGCGTAACAACCGGTTTGCCGAGAGCCAACGGTCAGGTCGAGAGACTTAATCGGAGTATAATCTCTATTCTAAGTAAGATAGCCGTAGATGAACCAGAAAAATGGTATAAGTACGTAGGTCGTATACAGCTAATTATCAATTCGTCACATCATCGAAGCATAGGTATGACACCTGCGGAACTATTATTCGGTGTTAAATTGCATTGCAATATTGATTCACGCCTGAAAGAATTGTTGGATCAGGAAGTGCTGGAACAGTTTATATCCGAGAGAAATATGTTACGCGATGACGCGAAAGCTCAAATTGCAAAAACGCAAAGTGAAAATTGTAAAGCTTACAATCTGCGCCGTAAGAAAGCTATCGTGTATCAAGTCGGAGACCTTGTAGCGATTAAAAGAATACAACAGGGTCCGGGGTTAAAACTTAAACCAAAATTTTTGGGTCCTTATAAAATAACGAAAACCAAGTCGAACGATACCTATGACGTTGAACGGGTTGGTACCCACGAGGGTCCGTTATATACATCTACGTGCGCCGACTACATGAAACCATGGGTATCTACAAAATAATATTCTTCCCGAGGCGGTCAGTAATCAAAATGGCCGAGTGTAGGATATCAAAAACGTTAAAAGTTAAATAATCATTGTTTATAACGATTTCTGATAACTTGTACAGTAAATTCTTTATTAAGTGAAAATTTTGCATAAAGTTCAATAATACTGCTTGAAATAAGGGAAATATCGTTTTGAAACCATTCGCGCCGCAATCATTGTTCAAACAATCGTTGTTTATAACTTCTGCAGAAAATTCTTTATGAAGTTAAAATTATGCATACACGTCAAAAACACTGTTTGAAATAAGGAAAATATCGTTTTGAAACCATTCGCGCCGCAATCATGGTTTAAAAAATCGTTTTTTATAACTTCTGCAGAAAATTCTTTATAAAGTTAAAATTTGGCATACACTTCGCAAATACTGTTGGAAATAAAGAAAATATGGGTTTGAAACCATTCTCGCCGCAATCATTGTTTAAACAATCGTTTGCAACGATTTCTGATAACATGTACAGTAAATTCTTTTTTAAGTGAACATTTTGCATACATTCAAAAATACAGTTTGAAATAAGGAAAATATCGTTTTGAAATAATTCGCGACGCAATCATTCTTTTGTTACGTCCAGGCTAGCGATACTTACGTGTATCTCATGTTTGGCCGTGGAAAGGGCGAGTCGACCAAAAAAGTCGACTTCGGGTAAAGGTGAACGGGGCTGCTGCGCTGAAAATGAAGTGACTAGTGTAGGATATCAAAAACGTTAAAAGTTTTTAATTTTGTTCGCCTCCGATAGGTAGCGCTACTCTAGCGTGACATGCGAGAAGAACGCGAATTGAAGTCAGTCTGTTGCTAGCTCGCGCACGATTCGGTTCCGCCGTTACATCATTTGATATGTAATTCTCTGTAAACAATAAATAAAACCTATACTAGGAAAAAACACAATAATTTGAACTCGATTTTAGTAAAATACAATTTATTTAAAAAAAGATAGATTTGCAAATTAATTAATTTATTTTTTATTGGGGCGAATAATTCCCTTGGTGCGGGTAAGGGGGAAGTCGGAAGAGGAGGGTCTAGAGTGGGATCTCGGGGAGGTGCAGTCGGTATATATTCCTGTATTTCAGGAAATTTACGTAGAGGTTTTGGTAAATTTATTTTGGGGGACGAGGCGTATTCGGCGGCGGCTTCCCAAATGGCACGTTCTAGGGCTCGTTTCTTGTTTTTATAATAGGTCCGTGGTTTAGTTCGTCCCACTGGAAAGGAAAGAATTAAATTTGTAATTAATAGAAACGGTGATTTGAAGGAAGGGACTAAGGAAATGGAACATGTGTTGTTTTGTCTTTGTAAATAATAATAAATAAAAAAAAATACAAAGTACAAAAAAAAAACGCGGTCTCGATCGAGACAGCAAGACAGATCACCTTCAATGAAGAAACTTCCTATGCCGGTGAAGGAAAAAGAAAGAAAATAATACATAATGGAAGTAGAAAAAACTACAAGTGCCGGATTATTTGAAAATTTACCATTCAGTAAAACGAACTCAGACAAAAGAAAACCCTAAAATAATAAAAATTAAGTGGTATCCGAAGCAGGAATGAATTTAAACTATGTTCGAAACTGTTGCAGAGAAATAGAAGGATTCCATACTGAGGACGAACTTACGTCACAAACGGATACAGAAACCACGTATTACGAAACGTCATAGAAAACTCGAAGAAAAACGAAAATGAAAAATCGAAAGGATTATACGTCGGACAACGAGAACTTAGAAGATACATGATAGTCGGATTTTTTCCTCGATCCGTTCGAAGAAACTATACGTTTACTTCCCTATTCGACGCCCAAGCCGAAGTGATCACCCAAAAATAGAATCGCGGGTCGAAGCGAGACGTCGAACGGATTCAGGAAGACTGCTTGCCTTCCCCTTCTCCGTCGACAGTGGAGAGAGAGAAAGGTGATCGGGAAGGCGGAGAAAGAGAACGCGCGCGACGCATAGATCATCCGCCCGATGACAGACGCGATCTCGACGAAACGAGAATTCTTGACGAAGAAATGGAGCTTGATGAGGAGTGCGTCCGCCGCCACGAAAATCGAGAATACGAGGCGGTGACGAGCGAGCTATATAAGGGACAAGAAATGAAGACTGAAGCACGCATCAGAGAATGGGAAAGAGCGCGATACAGATTATGCTGAGTCGGATAATGATTTGTCACTAGAACTCAAATAGAAAGTTAGTACTGTCTGCGTGGAACCTTATGGACTCTTAGAGGAAAATAACAACATATCAAAGGACGGGAATTGTCTTTTCAATTCTCTGATCATATTGCTAGATCTGCGAATAAAATCTATCAAAAGCGAAACGTCCTACTGGATAGCGACCAGCTTAGTTCTTGCACAATTAAAATCACAATTACCAATGACCACATTTTCACATTTTTGATCGCCGTTGGTCTATTAGATAGCAACATCGCAATCGCACTCTTGGAAAGAGTTTTAATAAATTAGGATGAGCCACAGTTAAAACGATTAAAAAGGAAAGTCATATTTTTTCGGACTAGTAGTAAAACGATTCATCGACGATAGAGCACTAAAAAATGATATTGTTAAATGATCGTTTTTATGAACAATTTGAGGGATTCGCATTCTGAAAATGACTTTGTCTTCCTTCTAAAGATCACTTCAAAAGCTTCCAGAATATTTTCTGCGAAATTCAGAACATGAACGCCCTTTGTTGCAAAGTTATAACGATTGTTTGTAAGAACATAACGAATCTGACGATTTTAACGATATTTTTTTAAACAATTCAGGGTGTTCATTCTTTAGAAATGATTTTATATCACCTCAAAAGCTTCCAGAATATTTTCTGCGAAATTCAGAACATGAACGCCTTTTGTTGCAAAGTTATAACGATTGTTTGTAAGAACATAACGAATCTGACGAATTTAACGGTTTTTTAAAGTAATTAACGGTGTTCATTTTTTAGAAATAATTTAAGATCATCTCAAAAGCTTCCAGAATGTTTTGTAGGAAATTCAGGACATGAACACCCTTTGTTGCAAAGTTATAACGATTGTTTGTAAAAACATAACGAATCTGACGATTTTAACGATATTTTTTTAAACAATTCAGGGTGTTCATTCTTTAGAAATGATTTTATATCACTTCAAAAGCTTCCAGAATATTTTCTGCGAAATTCAGAACATGAACGCCTTTTGTTGCAAAGTTATAACGATTGTTTGTAAGAACATAACGAATCTGACGAATTTAACAGTTTTTTTAAGTAATTAACGGTGTTCATTTTTTAGAAATAATTTAAGATCATCTCAAAAGCTTCCAGAATGTTTTGTAGGAAATTCAGGACATGAACACCCTTTGTTGCAAAGTTATAACGATTGTTTGTAAGAACATAACGAATCTGACGAAGTTAACGGTCTTTTTTGTTACGTCCAGACTTCCGATACTTGCGTGGTATGGCCGTAGAAAGGGCGAGTCGACCAAGAGGTCGACTTCGGGTAGAGGTGAACGGGGCTGCTTCTCTGAAACGGAAGTCAGTAGGGAAGAACTCAATAATTAAACGGAATTTCAATGAAATAAAAATGCTTTATTTTTATCCAACCTTCTTTACAATATGGCGATTGCTATTTTATTATGGGAGCGAATAATTCTCTTGGTGAGGGTAAGGGAGAAGTAGGAAGAGGAGGGTCGCGAGTGGGATCTCGTGGGGGAGGTAATGGGACGTAGATATTTGTCTCGGGAAATTTACGTGGAGGCCTTGGTAAATTTATTTTTTTGGGCGAGGCGAATTCGGCGGCGGCTTCCCGAATGGCACGTTCTCGGGCTCGCTTTTGATTTTTATAAAAACTGCGTGGTTTTGTTCGTCCCACTGAAAAAACAAGAACGAATGGATTAGAATTTTTAGGGAATACTCTCTCTTTTTTTTATGTTGAAATGATGATTACGGAAGGATTTTAGAAATTAAGGAAACGGGTGTAAAAATTTATTGTGGGAATAGGTATGTTTTTTGGAATAATAAAAATTAGAAAAAAAAATGTAAAAAAAAAAGAAGGGCAAGGGTGCCTAATTTCCATACTGATTCCCGTCGCTTATTCGCCTGCCATGCGCTAGCAAAAGAGCGACCTGAATCTCTGAATAATAAAAATATTGTCCCTACGGTGTTGTCCTCCCTTGCAGTAAAAAAAAGAATGAAAAAAAAATGATGACGGGAGACTCAACACTGTCGTCTCTGAAGAGAAAAAAATATAAACATAAAGGAAAATTAGTGTTAAAATACTAATCAAATTTGCGTATCTTTTTTTGGGCGAATATTAGTGAATTATCTCACGAGGAATGTACAGGGAACAGATAATTGTAAGGGAGGAATACTCACTTTTATTTTAGCTGACGATATTTCTTGATTAGAGAGCACGGGTGTAGAATTGATCTCCGAAGACTTGACAACTGCCGAATTGCCGGGTGGAAGCCTCCGTCTTTCTTTTTCTTGCCTCAGGTGGAAAAAAAGGAGTTAGGATGGCTGAGATGTCGAACTCTCGGAACGACTATATGGAATGTTGAACTATCGGAACGACTATTTGGAATGTCGAACTCTCGGAACGACTATGAGTTGAAGGTAAGAGTGAAAGGAACGAGGGGTTTAATCCAAGTTACTAGAGCAAGGAGAGACGGATAAAGGGCAAAGGACAGAGTTGCAGAACACAGAGAGTGATTGAATATTTGATCGTGGTATTTATACTATGTGTCCCACCAAGAACATTTTCGGGTTTTCATAGGTGGGAGAGGTTTCCTATTACGACAGTAGTCGTGAACATTTTTTTACTATTTTCCGGCGATTTTCAATTGTTACTATTTACACTAATTTTTGTTGATTTTTATATTGGATAATTTTGTGATATTTTATCGGTAGTTCATACAAAAATGAACGGAAGTTGTAGGATTTATAGAACTATTGTTATGGAAAAAAAAAGATTTTGGTAAAATACTAAAAAGTGCAACAATTTTGTTAATTAAAATTTGTTGCTGTAAAACTGTACATTTTTTGTAGATGTATTTTTGCAATTTTAAATTATGAATCTTCTACTTTCTCCGTTTATTTGTGTATATTTATTTTTACATGTTTTACAAATATGAACGGTGGTGTTCTCTATTTTTTTAAACAAATTGTATTCTAGGCTGTTCTGAAATTTGCTGGTTTCAGTTATATAATTTAGTACTATTTTTAGCGGTAGTTTATACAAAAATGAACGGAAGTTGTACGATTTATTTGTTGTTTTTAAAGAATGATTGTTGTAAAATACTAAAAGGTGCAACAAATTTTCTTAATTAAAAAATGTCGATTGGGTAAATACGTTTTTGCAATTTTATATTAACAATTATTCTACTTTTTCCGTTTATTTATGTATATTTATTTTTATAGATTCTAAAAATATGATCGGTGGTGTTCTCTATTTTTTAAACAAAAAATGGAATCCATGTTTGTCTGAGCTGTTCTGAAGTTTGTTGGTTTTTTTTGTATAATAAAAAGGGATGGCATTTATTTCTTTTTCCTGTTTTTAGAGTTGACCTAAGCGTTGGGTGTGGTCGACTTGTATGTATGTGTGTATGTCTGTGATTTTTTATTGCCTTTAGGAATGTCTATGAACAGTGGGCTCATTGTACGTGTTATTTTAGAATGTAGCATTTTGGAGTTTCTCTTTGATTTTAGGTCATGGAACAGTTTTTAAATAATAACGAATAAAGAAATTGTTTAGATTTTAAAATTATTTATTTCTTAATAGTAAAAAAAAAAGGAAAATCGTCAGATGCGTATAATTTTTGGATTTGGTTTAATTTTTTATTTGTAGGTAATACAGGGATTGACTTTGTCCGAGACTTGGAAAGGAAAAGGTGTTTGATTTACCATCGAATTTTTTAGGTTTGTAGTTCATGGGACTTGGGGGCGCTATAATGGTATTCTCTATGTGGTTTCGGGGATTCCCGTAATTTGTCAATTTGGAAGGTTACATAGGACGTAACACTTTAAAAAATCATTGCTTATAATGATTTCAGATAACCTGTGCAGGAAATTCTTAAAAACGTTAAAATTTTGCACACACTTCAAAAATACTGTTTCAAATAAGGAAAATATCGTTTTGAACCAAATCGCGACGCAATCATTGTTTGAATAATCGTTGTTTTTAACGATTTCTGATAACTTGTGCAGGAAATTCTTAGTAGAGTGAAAATTTAGCATACTCTTCAAAAATACTGTTTCAAATAAGAAAATATCTATTTGAAACAATTCGCGACTGAATCATTGCTTAAATATTCCTTATTTCTAACGTTTGCTGTAAAATGCCTATACTTTGTACAGAAAATTTTTATAGAGTAAAAATTCAGCATACACTTAAAAAATTCTGTTTCAAATAAGGAAAATATCGTTTTGAACCAAATCGCGACGTAATCATTGTTTGAATAATCGTTGTTTATAACGATTTCTGATAACTTGTGCAGGAAATTCTTGAAAAGTGGAAATTTTGTATACACTTCACAAATACTGTTTGAAATAAGAAAATATCGTTCTGAAACCATTCATGCCGCATTCATTGATTAAATAATCGTTGTTTAAACGATTTCTGATAACTTGTAGAGAAAATTCTTTTTAGAGTGAAATTTTTCCATACACTTAAAAAATACTGTTTGAAATATCGAAAATATCGTTTTGAAACAATTCGCAACGAAAACATTGTTTAAATAATCATTGTTTATATCGATTTCTGTAAAATGCGTATACTTTGTGCAGAAAATTCTTTATAAAAGTAAAATTTTGCATACACTTTAAAAAAAACGTTTGAAATAAGGAAAATATCGTTTCGAAACAATTCGCGACGAAATCATTATTTAAACAATCGTTGTTTATAACTTCTGCAGAAAATTCTTTATGAAGTTAAAATTTTGCATACTATTCAAAAATACTGTTTCAAATAAGAAACATATCGTTTTGAAACAAATCGTGACGCAATCATTGTTTGAATAATCGTTTTTTAAACGATTTCTGATAACATGTACAGTAAATTCTTTATTAAGTCAACATTTTGCATACACTTCAAAAATTCTGTTTAAAATAAGGAAAATTTCGTTCTGAAACCAATCGCGCCGAAATCGATGTTTAAACAATCTTTGTTTATAACTTCTGCAGAAAATTCTTTATGAAGTTAAAATTATGCATACAGTTCAAAAATACTCTTTCAAAGAAGGAAAATATCGTTTTGAAACAATTGGCGATGGAATCATTTTTAAATAATCGTTATTTATAACGATTTCTGTAAAATGCCAATAAAATGTGCAGAAAATTCATTATAAAGTGAAAATTTTGCATACACTTCAAAAATACTGTTTCAAATCAGGAAAATATCGTTTTGAAACCACTCGCGCCGCAATTAATGTTTCCACAATCGTTGCTTGTAACTTCTGCAAAAATTTCTTTGTGATGTTAAAATTTTGCATACACTTCAAAAATACTGTTTCAAATAAGGAAAATATCGTTTTGAACCAAATCGCGACGCAGTCATTGTTTCAATAATCGTTTTTTATAACGATTTCTGATAACTTGTGCAGGAAGTTCTTGAAAAGGTGAAAATTTTGAATACACTTCACAAATACTGTTTGAAATAAGGTAAATATCGTTCTGAAACAATTCGTGCCGCAATCATTGATTAAATAATCGTTGTTTAAACGATTTCTGATAACTTGTACAGAAAATTCTTTTTAGAGTGAAATTTTCCCATACACTTAAAATATACTGTTTCAAATAAGAAAATATCTTTTTGAAACAATTCGCGACTGAATCATTGCTTAAATATTCCTTATTTATAATGATTGCTGTAAAATGCGTATACTTTGTGCAGGAATTTATTCATGAAGTTCAAATTTTGCAAACACTTCGAAAATACGGTTTGAAATATCGAAAATATCGTTTTGAAACAATTCGCAACGAAAACATTGTTTAAATAATCATTGTTTATATCGATTTCTGTAAAATGCGTATACTTTGTGCAGGAAATTCTTTATCAAAGTAAAATTTTGCATACACTTTAAAAAAACTGTTTGAAATAGGGCAAATATCGTTTTGGAACCATTCGTTCCGCAATCAATGTTTAAATAATCGTTGTATACAACGATTTCTGATAACTTGTACGGAAAATTCTTTATAAAATTAAAATTTGGCCTACACGTCGCAAATACTGTTCGAAATAAGGAAATTAAGGGTTTGAAACCATTCGCGTCGCAATGATTGTTTAAACAATCGTTGTTTATAACTTCTGCAGAAAATTCTTTATGAAGTTAAAATTTTGAAACAAATCGCGATGCAATCGTTGTTTGAATAATCGTTGTTTAAACGATTTCTGATAACTTGTGCAGAAAATTCTTTATAAAGTTAAAATTTTGCATACACTTCAAAAATACAGTTTCAAAAAAGGAAAATATCGTTTTGAAACAATTGGCGACGCACTCATTCTTTAAAAAATCATTGTTTATAACGATTTCTGTAAAATGCGTATACATTGTTCAGGAAATTCTTTAAAAAGGTAACATTTTGCATACACTTTAAAAAACTGTTTGAATTAGGGAAAATATCGCTTCGACAGAATTCGAGACGAAATCATTTTTTAAATAATCATTGTTTATAACGATTTCTGATTAATTGGGCAGGAAATTCTTTATAATGTTCTCATTCTCCATACTTTTAAAAAATACTATTTGAAATATAGAATATATCGTTTTGAAACTATTCGCCACGGAATCATTGCATAAATAATCATTATTTATAACGATTGTTGTAAAACGCGTATAACTTCTGCAGGAAATTCTTAGTAAAGTTTAAATTACGCATCCACATTAAAAATACTGTTTGAAATATCGAAAATATCGTTTTGAAGTAGTTCACGTCGGAATTATTGTTTAAATAATCATTGTTTATATCGATTTCTGTAAAATGCGTATACTTTGTGCAGGAAATTCTTTATTAAAGTAAAATTTTGCATACACTTTAAAAAAACTGTTTGAAATATCGAAAATATCGTTTTGAAACAATTGGCGACGCACTCATTCTTTTAAAAATCATTGTTTATAACGATTTCTGTAAAATGCGTATACATTGTTCAGGAAATTCTTTAAAAAGGTAACATTTTGCATACACTTTAAAAAAACTGTTTGAATTAGGGAAAATATCGCTTCGACAGAATTCGAGACGAAATCATTTTTTAAATAATCATTGTTTATAACGATTTCTGATTAATTGGGCAGGAAATTCTTTATAATGTTCTCATTCTCCATACTCTTAAAAAATACTATTTGAAATATAGAATATATCGTTTTGAAACTATTCGCCACGGAATCATTGCATAAATAAAAATTTTTTATAACGATTGTTGTAAAACGCGTATAACTTCTGCAGGAAATTCTTAGTAAAGTTTAAATTACGCATCCACATTAAAAATACTGTTTGAAATATCGAAAATATCGTTTTGATGTAGTTCACGTCGGAATTATTGTTTAAATAATCATTGTTTATAACGATTGCTGTAAAATGCGTATACTTTGTGCAGGAAATTCTTTAAAAAAGTAACATTTTGCATACACTTTAAAAAAACTGTTTGAATTAGGGAAAATATCGATTTGAAACAATTTGCGACGAAAACATTGTTTAAATAATCATTGTTTATAACGATTTCTGATAACTTGTGCAAGAAATTCTTTATAAAGTGAACATTTTGCATACACTTCAAAAATACTGTTTGAAATAAGGAAAATATCGATCTGAAATCAATCGTGCCGCAATCATTGATTAAATAATCGTTGTTTAAACGATTTCTGATAACTTGTACAGAAAATCCTTTTTAGAGTGAAATTTTCCCATGCACTTAAAATATACTGTTTCAAATAAGAAAATATCTTTTTGAAACAATTCACGACTGAATCATTGCTTAAATATTTCTTATTTATAACGATTGCTGTAAAATGCGTATACTTTGTGCAGGAATTTATTCATGAAGTTCAAATTTTGCAAACACTTCGAAAATACGGTTTGAAATATCGAAAATATCGTTTTGAAACAATTCGCAACGAAAACATTGTTTAAATAATCATTGTTTATAACGATTTCTGATAACTTGGGCAGGAAATTCTGTATAATGTTCTCATTTTTCATACTCTTAAAAAATACTGTTTGAAATATCGAATATATCGTTTTGAAACAATTCGCCACGGAATCATTGCATAAATAATCATTGTTTATAACGATTGTTTTAAAGTGCGTATAACTTCTGCAGCAAATTCTTAGTTAAGTTTAAATTATGCATCCACTTTAAAAATACTGTTTCAAATATCGAAAATATCGTTTTGAAATAGTTCCGTCGGAATTATTTTTTTAATAATCGTTGTTTATAAAGATTTCTGATAACTTGTGCAGAAAATTCTTTACGAAGTGAAAATTTTGCATAAACTTCAAAAATACAGTTTCAAAAAAGGAAAATATCGTTTTGAAACAATTCGCGATGCAATCATTCTTTAAAAAATCATTGTTTATAACAGTTACGATCCGTCGATCGTAGATCATCTACATTCTACTAATAATTATACGTATATCTTATAGCTACTATTAATTTCTACGTATCACATTAAATTAAGGTAACGCCGCACATCCGGTCTCATGTGACGACATGGGATCCTTCCCGAACAATTCTGTTAAATGCATTTCGAGAAGCAGTCAGCATTTTTCGGCTGGGAACCTGCAGAGATCGGCAATTCGCAGGACTCGACGACGGTCGCCTGCTCACGGAAACTGCAAGTTCAGCAGGGTCCCAGGCCGGGAAATGCTGACGGTGTGTGAGAACGACGTCGATCCGTCAACGGACACGTTGACGGATTTCAAGGAAGTGAGTTCTCAAGTCAGACAGGTTTTAGCTGCGGAACGAGTAACTTCGTCGGCTCGTGTCCGAAAAGCTCGTAGTAACCAACTTCGAGCGGAACGCCGGAAATTATAAGTGCGCGCTCCGGTGTTCGACTTCGCGCGCCATTAGAATAACAACAAGTCCGCGTTTGTAATCGAGTTAACGCGAGATCGCGAAGGGACGCGGGTGCTGGACCGCCTAATAAAACATATACTATTTGGACATCTTTTGTGTCATTCATACCCCCTTCTTCCCCTTCGCGCCTGTTACGCACGACCGCTCCGTACGTAACAATAATGATTTCTGATATCATGAGCAGAGAATTATTTGTAAAGTTAAAATTTTGCATACACTTCAATATAACTGTTTGAAATACAGAAAATATTGTTTCGAAACAAATCGCGACGAAATCATTGTTTAAATAATCATTGTTTATAACGATTTCTGTAACATGCGTATACTTTTTGTAGCAAATTCTTTGTAAGTTGAAAATTATGCATACACTTCAACAATACTGTTTGAAATACGGAACATATCGTTTTGAAACAATTCGCGAATTGTTTTGCTCCGGCTATTTTTCTAGTTACGGCCAATTATTTGGCATATTTTAATTATTTTTACATTGTTTTGACGGTTGCATTGTGTCTAATTATCACATGGAACGATTTGTTGCATTAATTTATTACGTCTTTTATGTTTTTTATCGTGTGTCGCTCAGAAAGTTAATTTTCGAGTTTCAGTGTATCAACAAACTGTCAGGTTCTCTTGTGAACCATCCTGTTTTGTGATTCATGTGTTGTAACTGTCCCGTTTTCTTCATAAGCAGTGATTCAGTGCAATTCATTAAATCTGTGAGTGATTTTTATCCTGGAATTGTCCCATAATTTTCTCATTTTACTGCACCGTAGGCAAGTAAATTATTTTAAATTTCTATTCTTGGAATTAATAAATGACCACTGGCATTATCACCAACACATTAAGCACTTTAAATGTATGCTATCGGATACGGTGTTATAAATCATCTCTCATAGTTCGGGCTCTACGCCTGTGCATATACTCACCGACGAAAATATAGAACGTACACAATCAACAATTAATACGATTTCGAAGGTGTGTGTTATCTGCTTAGAAGCATTTAATAGCGAAGACAATGAGGAATGTGACACATGTGGCAATACCGCACACACTGATTGCATTACTGAGAACAAACGTAATGAAGTAGGTCTTTTTCTATGCTGCGAATTAATGGAAACAGAGTCGAACGTCAAAAGACGACGAGGAAAACAAGCAACTGCTATGCCACCGAAGCCCCTTCATTCAAAACAGTCTAATGAAGATAGTAAAATTTCTCTTGCTACCATCTCAAGACAAATTTTAAATTTGAATAGCAAACTTAAAACATGCACCAGTTCAATTCAGAGCCAGTTAAATGCCCATAAAGCAGCATCTGAAGCGCCCAGTGCTGCCCTTCTTGCCAAAACCGACGAACTACATGCAACTGTCAAAGAGCAAAATAAGAAGATTTGTTCACTTCGACAAGAAATGAACACCCTTCGCGAAGAAAAGAAGCACCTACGAAATGCCGGCATGCTAAAGGAACATCGTTTGTTAGATATCGAGCTGGGCCGTCATGAATGCGACCTTGTCATATCTGGCTTTCCGTGGTACAGGAGCGAAAAATTGTCAAATATTATTATAGATATTTGTAATGCTGTCGGATCACCAATTGGGCCTGATGACTTAACACCTGCAAACAGAATGCCGTCCGGCCTCACTTCCAATGGTCGCTCCAAGACCACTCGTCAGAGCGGGGCTTCTGCTACGTCAATTTCAACGGCATCATCTTTGAATAATATGCCGAATGGGAATATTTTTGTTCGCCTAGCCCGACCTGTAGTCCGCGATATGCTCATTCAAGCTCGTCGCATAAAGGGCTCATAAGGTATCGAGGTTTGTTCCAGCTGGTCTAACATCGAAATTTATTTCAACGCGTATTTGCCACCGGCACTATTTAAATTATGGGGAAATGCTAAAACATACGCTAAGAAGCACAATATGACAGTTCATCGTAAAGGATCACGCATCTTCTTAAAATCTTTAAATGGAGAGAAAATCTTACAAGTTGAAAATGAAAATGATTTTCCGGACTATTGACAAATTACTAATGCCAGACGTTCCATTCATCATCCAGCAAAAGAATCCACATCATCTATTACTACACTTCTTTATCAGAATAATCGTGGTCTTCGCACGAAATTAGAAGATCTTCAAATTGCGCTGAATACGCATACCATCTCTCCAGACATCATTGCTTTTTCCGAAACATGGTTGAATAACTCAATTGGTGAAGGCGAGCTGGGTCTCAACCTGTATAATATTTACAGAAGTGACCGCATATATGACGTATCTACATCGACTAGAGGAGGTGGAGTACTGCTTGCTGTTAAAAAAAACCATAGCAGCATCATTCTGCGAATTCCCTACATCTTGTTGTACATCAGAACATGTATTTATTAGGACTAAATTGAATGGACGCCATTATATCATATGGACATTTTACTTTTCGCCATCGTCTCAAGCGTTCGCATACCAAGAGTATTTGCATTCCCTGCGCATGCTCGCTAATAAATACTCAGAGTGCGAATGGCTTCTTCTGGGAGATTTCAACCTACCAAAAATCCTTTGGAATTGTTCGAAAGACACAATCAACATTAACACCACCGGTTATGTTTTACTAAATATGATGGAAATTGCATTGACTCTTTGCAATGCTTTCGCTGCTTTTAATCTAAAACAACACCTGCTGCCGGTAAATACCAAGGGCTATTCTCTAGACCTTGTATTTACATCATCTACATCTGTTAAGTGCGTCACAGACACGGATCCTTTGCTGCCAACAGACTCACATCATGTTCCAAGCATTATTCAGCTAGACACTTCAATTTCATCATTGTTAAACCGTAAAAATGTATATTTAGATTTTTTTAGTGCGGACTACGATATTATAAAAAACGATTTGTCTCGTATCGATTGGAGTGCGCTTACATCGTTATCTGATATAAATGCCATGTCCGAAATATTTTATTCTAATATTGCCCGAGATGGTTCACACCAACTCTAATCCAACTTATCAACGCTAAAAAAATGGTACATAAACGGTGGAAAGAATTCAGCCTCCCTGAGGATTTCGCTAAGTTTAAACGCCTCCGCACTCAATGCTTTCACACCTCACGAAGTCTTTACAAAGATTACTTCAGGAAGGTCGAATTCTATTCCAGAACTAACATCAAGTCTTTTTGGGCATACGTAAATAATCTGCGAAAATCAAATGAACTACCGAATAGTATGTATCTTGATAACCAGATTGCTGAAAACGGCGATGAAATAGCAAAGCTCTTTGCGTCATATTTCAAGTTAGTCTATACAACTAGCAGTTCCCCTCACTTTAATTATAATCGTAGTGCCGAGTTTATTAATTTGACTATAAGTAAAGAACATATTATCTCCGCATCTAAACAATTAAAAGATGACTTAAGCTGCGGGCCAGATTTACTGCCTCCAGTATTTATAAAGAAGTGCATTTCATCTCTGATTGAATCCTTGTTGCTGATTTTCAATTTTTCTTTTTCCTCGGGCATATTTCCCTCTCTATGGAAGAGATCCTTTGTTACACCTATCTTTAAATCCGGCAACAAACTAAATATATTTAATTATCGCCCGATCTCCATATTAAATGTAATATCAAAATTATTCGACTATATAGTCGCTTCTAAACTTTCCAACTATATTTTTAATAAAGTTGCAAGTCAGCAGCATGGGTTTGTGAGGGGTAGATCTGTAATTTCCAACCTTTTATCTTTTTCATCATTTGTTAACGATGCTCTCGATTTCGCGATACAAGTAGATGCAGTGTATCTGGACTTTACGAAAGCGTTTGATTCAGTGGATCATGGTATACTTATTGATAGACTGCGCGCAGTTGGGATTGGAGGTACATTGCTATTGTGGTTGCATTCTTATCTAACAGAACGCGTAAAGAGGTACGTTTCAGAGTTTTATGAGACACAATACAGTGTACCTCAAGGGTCCCATGCCCCATGGATAACTGGTACAATTAGAATTTTAATAAGAAAACGAAATGCAGCGCGAACTAAAATGAGGAAAACTAAGTGTATCCATGACAGAATGCTTTATAAGTCGCTTCGAAATTTCACAACATCTGCAATAAGAGCTGAACGGAAGGCGTTCTTTCACCACCTGAAAAGAAGTTGTGGTTAGCATTAAAGCATGCAGATGTGCATATGGTGAGACCAGCAGAGTTACCTCCCAATTTCAATAATCCGAATGAACTAAATGAGCACTTTGCTAATTGTCCACAGATTTCACCCAGTCCGGAATTAATACAACACCTTAAAACTTCTCGGTCACATAAAATTCCTATGAATAGTTTTTTTTCATTTAGTCAAATATCGAGGAAAAAAATGGTTGAAATAATTTCTAAAATGAATTGTACAGGAGCTGGCTCTGATGGTATCTCTGCCGAGATGTTTTTAAGAATTTATACATATCGTCTACCAGAAATTCTGCAAATATTTAACACGATTTTACATACAGCTGAATTTCCAAATTGTTGGAAAAGTGCGATTGTTCGCCCAATTCCCAAGAATGCAAACCCTATTTCAATGAATGATTTGCGCCAATCAGTCGTCCGCCTCGCTTCTCTAAAATTTTTGAAAAAGTTTGTTATGATCAAATTCTGCAACACTGTAATAAGTATAACCTTTTCCCGCAATTTCAGTCTGGGTTTAGACGGGTTTTTGGGCGTGAAACAGCACTCTTGGATATATCTGAAGATGTATTAACAAATTGGGATAATCAATTATTATCGATAATATGTCTGCTTGACTTCTCAAAAGCCTTTGATACGCTGAATCACGAATTGCTAATAGCTAAATACACTTTACTGGATTTAGTGACCAATGTTGTAAACTTATACAGTTCTATCTTGTCGATAGATCGCAGTTCACTATTATTAACACTGGAAATGAACAGATAATGTCTTCTGAAATAGTGATAAATCGAGGAGTTCCACAAGGAGCCAAGTTAAGTGCTTTACTGTTTATGATATTCACTGCAGACATTTATGAGTGTTGTTCGAATGTCAGTATTAAAACATATGCAGATGACACCCAAATCATAATGCCACTGAATCCGAACAAAGTGCTGCAAACGGTTAATTTATTTAATTTGGATATTCTGCAGATTGAGAAATGGGCGGATGATAATGCTTTAATTATAAATCCTGTTAAGTCGCAGCTCATTGTAGTAGGTAGTAATAACTTACGCACCAAGGTTGACCTCTCACAAATAAATATAGTAATTAAAGGAAATATTATACCAATTGTGAAGGTAGCTAAAAATTTAGGCTTATATATTGATGATGAATGGCGTTTTTCCTCGCATATCTCTAAAAAAGTAGCAATATCTTACGCACGGTTGGAAAAATGGACAAATTAACTTTTAAAGCGCAATTCACAACCGATCGCAAAGAATTTCTTTTTAAAGTATTCAGTACAAGCTTCTGCATTGATCCCTGGAGGCAGATTTTTAGAAAAAAGGACATAACCTCAAAAAAACATGTATATATGTAACCCATCCATTACATAGCCCCACAAAAAGAAATAAAGTGTGGTGCGCGGCAGACCAGACTAGTCATTCCCTATGTATTTTGACGCACTGAACACGAATTCGAAGTCCGTTTTGCTCCCCCACTTAAGGATTTGTTTCTAATCTCCAAAAAACGTGTCGAATTTGAGAGGTAGGCAACTTTTTTTTTAAATTGATGGATTCAGTTCAAACGTAGTATCTAAGGGTTTTTTGGATCGCAGATTACGAATCTGAAGCTAGATTTTCAAAATTCAAAATGGCGGCACCAATATGGCGGACAAATTTCTTAAAAATTGATGGATTTACGTCAAACTTAGTGCCTAGGGGTTTTTTGGGTCGCTGATTATGAATCAAAAGTTAGATTTTACAAAATCAGAATGGCGGCTCCAATATGGCGGACAAATTTCTTAAAAATTGATGGATTTACTTCAAACTTAGTGCCTAGGGGTTTTTTGGGTCGCTGATTACGAATCAAAAGTTAGATTTTACAAAATCAAAATGGCGGCTCCAATATGGCTGACGTATTATTTAAAAATATTAAGATTTACATGAAATTTGGTATCTAGGAGTTTTCGGAGTCGCTGATTACGAATCTACATTTAGATTTTCACATTTTAACCCCCTGAATACTCAGATAACAGTTATCGAGAAAAATTGACAATTGTAAATATACTGTAAAACTTATAATAATGCATTTGTTTACACGTAACGATTTAGATTATTTTTAAAAACGTCTATTGTTAATTCCATAGTAATAATGCACATGTGTGTATGAACGTGTGCCATTTTACTGATATTTTGAAGAGACGTTACTAGGTTAAAGGTAAAAATTATTAACGTAGATTAAAGAGTTTTCTTGTTGCTACAGAAATTTACTCTAAAGAAATTACACGGATATTTTAACATCTGATTTCCAACGCACTCGTTACAATTTTTCAATGTATGAATGTTAAGGCTCAATAATAGGTCAGAACTTATGTTGTAAATTGAATTTATGTATGTTAAAATGTCAAACATGTGAAAGAAATGTTATATATTTATTATTGTTTTTTAGAAATAAATCTGAAGAGGGCCTGAATCATAGGCCGAAACGTATTTTAATGCATTGGTTTGTTTTCTATCCTGTTTGGAATAAGAAACAAATTTTTTTTGTATTTGTTGTAAAAGAGCCGTTAAACCAAGAAAACTAATTTTCTAATATGACATAGGCGGTTGAGAAGAAATGATTGAATCACTGTTAACTCAGTGCTTTTCTTTATTTTTTTTTATTCTAATGTTATTTAAATTTTAATAAGCCTAAGTATTTCTCCATATATATATTACTATATGTATACATTTTGAACTATGTTTTCTATATATAATAATTTATAATGCACATAATTTGCGAATCGCCTGGTTATTAAGTGCATACAATAGTCTAGTCAGTAAACGTAATTAATAGCAGAATAAACATCAAAAAGAGACCCGCATAGTTTTATAATTTTTGAGGTTGTAATGATGTTCAGATGGTATGTTTTAGTAAGATTCTGCATTCTTCATCCATTGGCAATGAATCTTTGTCACTGACATTTTGCTTGCTCACAAGAAGTGGATCCGAAGACATTAGCCAATGATGCAGTAAATCAGTATTTGTATTTATACGTGATGATTTTCGGGTGTGGTGTTCTCTACAAGCCTTAAACTCCTTGTTCCGGGCTTCTTGCGCTTCTTCGCTCCAAACTCCACATGGAAGAATCATATGTTCCATAACACTTCCGCCATGAATTAGGTACTTATGTACTGAGGCAGGCATATAGTACCATGGATATTAATTAACTAAACCTTCAGCTGTTGCGTGAGCATATTTATTAAATGCGTCAATATTAATTTCTTCACCTGATGCCATGATACGCAAGATTGTATATAATTGCCTTATTAGATTTTTATCAACGCCGGTTATATCTCCCACAATCTCATAATTTTTAAAAAATGTTCTCGCAGTATTCCCGTCGTTACTTGTTCCAGTTCCTTGTTTCGGAACATCCACTATTATAACCAATTTCTTTCGACATTCGCTTTGTATTCTTCGCTTCGTAGATTGTACAATTTTCTTTTCTTCCGCATCTTTAACTATCCATTTTTTAATAGGTAGTTTGTAAGCAATCTTCAAGATGTATTCCATAGTGCGGATCCACGCATGCAAAGTAGATAAACCAATTTCTTGTGCATCGTCTACCTTTTCCTTGGAGAAAATTTTGACGAGGTCGTTCATTTCGCTTGGTTTAGCCTTACAGATTGTGCAAACTGCATTGGAAGATGTTCCTGTCAATACCGTATGAACTTTGCCATCGATCATTGTACATTTCAATGTATGTGTTACATGAATGTGGTTTTCACCAATTAATAATTCAGTGGGTTTCAAATTATCAATTTGTGCCTTCATCGTATTGACTTCGGTTGTAATTACATCCGGTGATTCTTTGCGGAATTGGAATTTGATGGGCCTACAGAATTTGACGGAAGACGGACGAGGGTTTTTCCAAATTACGCGTTTTTCGCCTGTAATTTGATGGAGCAACAATGGCACAGTGGATACAGAGAAAACAGCTTCATCTGTACCTTCATCTGGTACGTTCATTTTATATCTCGATTGACCGGAAGCACCATCACATTCATATTTCCATATAAAGTGCAAGTCTGAGCATTCTCCTGCAACATTCCCAGCCACATCATCTACCAAAAATAATCTCTTTGTAGTGAGATCAACAAGAGATTGTAACTCAATACATGCGCCAGACTCGGATATGTGTATTGTTGAAAGTTCCGGATAACACTCCTGTTTTGCAGTGGCAATTGTTTTGTACGATGGCAATACCTTAATGTCATTTCGTCCTAGCAAAGTGCGCATATTTTCGTACTGGGCTGTCGACAATTTTGATTCCGCAAATGTTGCCAACGCATCATCCGGGGAAATTTTTTTGTTTACGAGTGTATTTTCAATCACAGGTTGAGCCAATAATCGTCTTCGTTTTGTTTTTACAGAATAGTATTGTATATCCTTTAAAGGCTTCTGTCCGTATTTTAAACAATTTTTAGCTACTTTTGGTATTACAAATTCAGCATCCAAAAACTTAGCGTTTCTCTTGTTGAAAACTTCCACGTTATATAAGGCATTTTTGAATTGTTTTTTAAATGTTGGTATAAAAGTTCTGTTCAGTTTCAACTGTAAGACATCAATTTCATCTTCTGTAAAATCGTGCAATGTTTTTAAATGGTCTAAAATAACTTCGCAATTTTTATTTTCAGCTCGCAATAAAACATCACTTAATTCGCGATTGCGTACAATCATATTGAAATAAGGACATACAAGGAATAATTGATGAGAAGTTAGGAATGGCTAAGTAAGGTTATGTAGAGTCCTTTTAAAGATTTTCTTCTCCCAATTACAAAGATCGTTTCAAGATGAGTTCCAGTATCTTTAAAAGAAAGTAAAAAATTTATCGTAGAATGATAAACTAATGCGTGATTGAAATTTCGATTAATTTATTAATTTGAGGGGGTTCATTAATTTGGTTAAATATAAGATGAAGTTCTAAAATTTTTTATATTGACATTGCAAAATTTCAAATCGATTTACTGTTCGGTTGTGCAGTAATTCGCTTTCAAAGTTGGCGATTTTAACATGGGCAGTATAGGGTAATGGCGTTCGGAACCACGATTTTAGTAAAATTCGTTTATTTGTATATAAGATGACTGCATTGAAAACCGATAAAATGGTTCTGCAAGTAATTATAAACGTGTAAAAAAAATAATTACTGTATTTATAAAATACATACATCCGATCGATATTGCTTATTTTCTGGATGGAAGGTACATTTCATGCAATAATTATTTACGTATAATTTATGTATTTTATCTAAAAAGGAAATAAATAATTTATTATTTAAAAAATGCGTACATGAGTCCAGTGTCATGTGATCCGCCCCCTCGTGTTAATGAATAAAGAAAATAAATTTTCATGATTATTTTTACTCAAGTATTAATAAATATGTCCATTTAAGGTGGTACATATCTTACTGAATAAGTCAAGTGTGAGATGAATAAATATATTTAATTATTCACAAAATTTAATTCGGCATAAATCAAAAAATATATTTATAACACTGTGAGGTGTACTTCCGGTATCGATTGGATAAACACGCTACTTGTTACTTGTCCGTGCTTTTTCCGTAAAAGGAATTGTTTCTTTCAATGTAAATGTCTGGTGTAGCAGTCTTATGTGGAGTACGTTATCGAGTCTACAAATTCGTCAGTTTCGTCCGAAGTTCGTCGATTTTAATCTGTGCTGTTCTAACGAGTCTCATGACGGCTGGTTCCTAACCTCAACGCTTCGACACAGGGTCGTCGATATTTGTCACGCTTGAGGCCATACCAAATTGCTGCCCACGCAATTCTTTTCCGCCTATGCTATACAAAGGACCGTGTCAAAGTTTATTCAAAGACGGTGAGCAGTGCATATCAGTTTCTTTCAATATAAATTTTATTGCTCACACGAGGTCTGCCTGTGCTCCTGCGCACCGTGCTCGGGCAGTCCGGCGCGGCAATTTACCAGTGAACATCTGGCGGTTTAGCATAAATCCCGTAAGCGGCAGCACGTTCCGGACGAGCCAAGAGTGCCCATGCAACAGGAGGGGTCGGTTACGCCTTCCCTCTCTCCGCCGCGAACGCCGGCGACCATAACTGGACAGGAGGCGGAGCAGCCTCACGCGCTTCCATTAAGAGTAGGGCGACCCCAGACAGCGTCAAAATGGCTTGCGTATAGAGACCAGCACACCAAGCAGATCCCGGATTCCTTTTCGCGCATGAAACGTGCTTGCTCGCCCAAAACTTCACCATCCGCTGCTTCGGCCGATCTTCAGCCTAAAAGACACTGCTCCACTTCTGCAATTATAAAAAAGTCAGTTCTCAACACCGAACAACGCGACCTTCCAATGGAGGATAAATTCTCAGAGCTCCAAGACGCTATAGTTGCAGCCTTGTCAAAAAAAATCGACGAGGCCACCAAAACAAATGTGGAGGCCATTTCTGACCTCAGGAGTGAGGTCCTAAATGAGGTCGTCTCTTTAAAAAATAAATTGGTGGAAAAGGATCTCCAAATCGCCCATTTAACCTCAGAGCTAGAAAACCAAAGTAAGCTCCTCAGGAGAAAAAATATTAAAATTAGAGGATTAAATGTTTCCGGTGATCCTGTTGTGACGGTCGAAAAATTCCTTGAGGAGGTCTTTGATCTGTCAAATGTTGTGGACACGGCCTTCTGTGTGCGGAAAGAACCGCAAATCATCATCGTTGAGTTGCTCTCTCATCGCGCAAAGCTCCACATCATGTCTTCGAAGAAGCAACTCCTTGTGGGCAGGAATATTTTTATTGATGCCGACCTAACGGCCAGGGAGCGCCTCATAGACTTCAGCGCTAGGCAGCTTTTAAAAAAGGCTAAAGCCGATGGGAAAAAAGTGGAAAGGAAGTTACCAAAGGGTCCGCATAGACGGAGTCTGGCATAGCTGGTCAGACATCAAAGAAGCCTTTTCGCCTGAAGTGCAAGCACCGCCCAAAGAAATGGAGGTGGACTCTCTACCAGCGACGTCGACCAACTCAGCCGTGACTTCACGGAATTCTTCTAATGGTCAAGCCCATTTAAAAAACCCTTAGGTGCAGCCCCGTACTCCAGCTCTAGGGACTGCCGCTCATCACAGCATGCTTTCATTCATCGGCTGGAACCTCATGCTTTCTACCAGTACTGCTCCACTCAGCGTGTTCCTACAACAGTGTCGTCCCCAGCATCGCCCGACTCTTCGTTGGAAGTAGCCTTCTGAAATATTCATGGGCCCCATAATTACTCCATGACGGCTAAGTACAAGCCTGGACAACTCATGAATTTTTCCGAGACTTGGTCTAATGTTCCATCGGTTCATCGTCTCGACCAAAATACGGAGAACTTCACTGTTCCTGCTATTAGAGAAGGCTCAAGAGGAAGATGCAGCGGTGGCTTATCAACGTTTGTCTCAACGTCGGGGTCACCAGTGCTGATTGACTCCTCCCGGTATTGGCTATTTTTACATATAAAAACTGCTCCCTTTTCCTTGATTCAAGGCTCCTTTTATTTTCCACCAAACTCCGATCTTGTTATGTTGCTTAATTCCCTCCAATTAGTCCTCGACTCATTTTCAGTAAAATTTCCGGAAAGTATGATTATTCTTGGAGGGGATTTCAATTCGTGGACTGGTGACCTCGACCTGGAGCGCGAATTCCCTAACTTGTTTGATGAAACCCAATTTGAAGTAGCAAGAAAAACACACGACTCTAGATACAATGCTCGCGGAAATTTGTTGTACGACTTTATGTTTAAAAATAATTTTGTTCTCTTAAATGGCCGTTCGATTAGCGACACACCTGCGCAATTTACTTATGTAGACCCTAACGGGCGTAGTATAGTTGATTTGGTCTGGGTCTCCGCCGCCCATCTATTTATGGTTAAAGACTTTTTTATTGGCCATGACGGCGGAGGTTCAGACCATTTCCCGGCAGTTATTTCGCTCTCGCTTGTTTTTTCCAACTCACAGCCTCACTCGTGCCCCCCTAGTACTGCCGCGGCGAGATACAAAGTGTCGTGGTCCCCCGAGGGAGAATCTAAAATTGTCAAGCGCATGGGTGAAGTAAACCCTAATGTTTTGTTTTATGACCACGATAAACAAACCTTGTCTTCCGAAGCTTTTGTTCCGGTTTGCTCAGCCTCCTCATCCAGGCGGGCCTAGTCAGCGTGTCTTCCCCATCCGGGAATACAATAAATCCAGTGCGTGCAGTACCCCACTGGTACGGCGCCTCTTGTAAATTAGCCAGAAAACGCTTAAATAGAGCTCATCATCTCTTGCGGAGGGGTGGCCACGATGGATCCCTAGAGAAGGCCTATCGTGCCGCCAAGCGCAATTTTAAACTCGAGACAATAGCTTCAAAAAAACTTCATTCTGCGCGTCTTGCGGACGCCTTTGCGGGGGTGAGGGACGCTAAGGGCTTTTGGTCGGCGGTACGGAAACACAGGCGGGCGCCTTCGGGTATTTCGCCAGTGTCCCTGGAAGCCTGGGCTGGTCACTTGGAGCTCCTTTACCCTCCGACGCCTTCGGTGCCTTTGACCTTTTATGGAACCATCGATAGAGATCTTGACGGGCCGCCGCAGGAGCTTTTTGGAGAGCATGAAGAGATTAAAATCGGGCAAAGTTGTAGGTCCGGATGGTATTCCGGCTGAAGCATGGAAACTTCTCTCAGGCGAGTGGTTCTCTCTTGTCCTAGATCTTTTTAATTCGATACTGTCAGACGAGCTGCCGCCCGAGGGTTGGATGCAAGCAAATCTCTTCATGCTTTTCAAAAAGGGTGATCGATCTATCCCTGAAAACTACCGCGCGATTGCAATTACTAATGCCTTCACCAAACTATTTACGCAAGTTATAGCGGCGAGACTGGAGGGCTGGCTCCAACAGCGAGACTTGTTACCTGACGAGCAAGCGGGATTTAGAAGAGAGCATTCTGCGGAAGACAACATTTTCACGCTAAATGCAGCAGTTCAGATTCAATTAAGGAGAGCAGCGTCTAAATGCTATGTTCTCTTTGTTGACTTCCGCAGTAGAGCGTTCGACTCTATTCCACACAACAAACTGTGGCTCAAGTTATTTAATATAGGTTTAAGTGCGAAATTGGTTAGGTTGCTTAAGGCATTCTATAATTCAGCCGAGTCATCAGTTGTCTGCGCATCAGATTCAACTGATCGGGTCAGGGTGACTGAAGGGGTCCTGCAGGGAGAAATTTTGAGCCCGCTGCTTTTTATCATGTACATTTCCGACATACTGTCTTTTTTTCGCGAACAAGGCTTGAGAGGCATTGATTTTACATCCATCTATGACCTTATGATGCTCCTCTTCGCCGATGACGTGGCGATATTTGCTTACTCGCCTGTCGACTTAAGATCTAAGCTGAGGGTGCTTGCGTCCTACTGCAAGCAGAATGGCCTTGTAGTAAACTTGGAAAAAACTAAAATAATTGTTTTCAGGAGGGGCGGCCCTCTCGACGCATCTTCCAGAGATTTTTTTTTTCGACGGTCGGCGGGTGGAGGTGGTGGCTACGTACCCCTACCTGGGCACTATCATCTCCTCCTCGGCGAGTGGGCTGAAGGCTACTGAAAACGCTATAGCCAAGACTCGTCAGGCAACGGCGTCTGTCTTGGCTTTAATGGCTTCAGCTAGATATGACTCAGACAGCGCAGCCCTCAAATTGTACGGTGCTTCAATCGTATCCACTCTCTTATACGCCGCTCCCTGTTGGGCCCTGGATCACCTTCCATCCCTGGAATCGATCCAGGTAGAATTTTTTAAGAAATGGCTTAAGCTCCCGCCTTCGACGCCACCATACCTCCTGCGCCTTGAGTTGGGGCTCTACCCTATATCAGCAGAAATTGTACGCAGAGCGCTGTCCCTTGTGATAAAATACTTGAGGCAGCCACCAAGCAGTTTGCCGCGGCAGGGACTACTCAGACTTTTTGAGCTTAGTTTGGTTGGAACTAGTCCGACATCTTTGAACTGGATCTCACAGTTAAGGTCAGTCCTCAAGGACGCCTGTTATAATGATTTATGGGCTAATTTTATGGCTGGTAACTGGGAGTCCTCTCTTACTTCCACCTGCGAAACTTTCGCTACATCCCAGCGTAATCGTGATCTCCAGCGCTACTACATGTCGGACTCGTTCCAAATCCCAGTGTTTAGACAATTCTCCGACGGCCTGGCTTCACTGGCTCCTGAGCGGTGCCGATTGGCGCACCTGCGCCTCAAGGTCCAGCTGAGAACGGCCACAATATACTCGCGATCATTCTGCATTGGTTCGACACTCCATGCTTACAATCCGACCGAACCTTGCTCGATATGTAATACGGGTGGAAGGGAGACGTTAACGCACATCTTGTGCGACTGTCCTCTTTCCAGCCCCTCAAGAGCCAGATTGCGCCAAAACAGTATATTTAAAAATTGCCCGGATGCAGACTTAATGGCCTTTTTAATCGACTCAGCTGACCCGCGGGTTTTGGGTGTGCTTTTTGGTTTCGTTAGTTCCTGCTTTGCCAGAAGGAGATTTATTATGGAAACTTAGGTAGCCCTTTTTTTTTTTTTTTTTTTTTTTTTTTTGTTCGATCTTTTGCCTGTATCGGTTCGGTTGTATTCGGTTATTTTGTACCCTCGCGCGTTATATGTAGCATGTTCTTTCTGTAGCGGTGATTTTTTACTTCTTATTTATATTTTATTTTATTATTTTATGTATTTTTACGAGCCTATGCCGTGCTAGTTTTTTGCGACACTTTCTAGTATTGTAAGTCTAGTATTGTAAGTGATTTTGTATGTCGTGCACTCCACCCAAAAGAATTAATGTATATTCATATATGGGTTCAATAAACTATACTACTAACTACTACTACTATTTATAACACTGTGTGTGGAAAAAGCAACGTTGTATAAGTTCGTATAATAATGTTTAAATTAACATAAATCTCACATTTGACTATAGTCTATTTAGCGATCGATTACATGTGTCATTATAACCTACATTAATGACAAAATAACCTTACAGTAACATTTCAATATAAGAATTTTTTGTTTAAAAATATGAATTAGAGATTCCTTAAAAGTACAGTTGCTATTTTTTTCATAATTTATTGCTCATAATTTAGAATTGATCATTAGATTCGTATACATTTGTACACTACCAAAAGAGATATCTCAGCAGCGCTGTCAAATCGACATTTAAATGTGAACTCAAAAATTTTGCTTTTATTCTTTTCTTCTTTATACTTTCTTTTATTAACGATTACTAAGAATCTAAACGGTAAATTCTATTCAACTTTACATATGATAATCTGCGACAATTCTTCCATATCTGGTTTAATTTTCAATTCAATCTGTATTGTAGCATCGATATTATTGAGAAAAGTACATGGAAATGTTCCCAATTTGCCACACAGTAGGGTAAAATGAAAAATCTCAAAAAATGGTTGTGTCACAATCGTTTTACTCGAGAAGTACACGATAGGAAGATGATCTTGAATTTGACCTTGAACATGACCTTGAAGGTTATTTCAAGGTCAAGTTTATTTTTTTAAATGGGAACCATTATTTTTTACACTTACAAGCATTTAACTTAATATAACCAAACCTGAAGAAAGGCAGCCTTGGTAGTTGAACCTACAAGCATTTAACCTAAAATAACCAAACCTGAAGAAAGGCAGCCATGGTAGTTGAACCTACAAGCATTTAGCCTAACATAAACAAACCTGGAGGAAGGCAGTCTTGATAAAAGTGTTAATTAAACCTACAAGCATTTAACCTAAAGTAACCAAACCTGAAGAAAAGCAGCCTTGGTAGTAGAACCTACAACCATTTAACCTAACATAATCAAACCTGGAGGAAGGCAGTCTGGATAAAAGTATTAATTAAACCTACAAGCATTTAACCTAACATAACCAAACCTGAAGAAAGGCTGCCTTGATAAAAGTATTATTTAAACCTACAAACATTTAACCTAAAAACTCCAGGTTTGGTTATTTTACGTTCAATACTTGTAGGTTTAACTAATATTTTATCAAGACTGCCTTCCTCCAGGTTTGGTTAAGTTAGATTAAATGCTTGTAGGTGTAACTACCATGGCTGCCTTTTTTCAGGTTTGGTTATTTTAGGTTAAATGCTTGTAGGTTTAACTAATACTTTTATTAAGACTGCCTTCCTCCAGGTTTGGTTATGTTAGGTTAAATGCTTGTAGGTTCAACTACCAAGGCTGCCTTTCTTCAGGTTTGATTATTTTAGGTTAAATGCTTGTAGATTTAATTAATATTTTTATCAAGACTGCCTTCCTCCAGGTTTCGTTATGTTAGGCTAAATGCTCGTAGGTTCAACTACAATGGCTGCCTTTCTTCAGGTTTAGTTATTTTAGGTTAAATGCTTGTAGGTTTAATTAATACTTTTATCAAGGCTACCTTCCTCCAGGTTTGGTTATTTTAGGTTAAATGCTTGTACTTTTAACTAATATTTTATCATGATTGCCTCCCTCCAGGTTTGGTTACTTTAGGTTAAATGCTTGTAGTTTTTGCGAATACTTTTATCAGGGCTGCCTTCCTTCAGGTTTGATTATGTTAGGTTACATGCTTATAGGTTTAACTAATATTTTCTTCAAGACTGCTTTCCTCTAAGGTTTGGTTATGCTAGGTCAAATACTTGTAGATTTAATAATTACCCCCAAATCTTCCTATCGTGTATACTTCTCGAGGAAAACGATTGTGACACAACCATTTTTTGAGATTTGTCATTTTACACTACTGTGCGCCATATCCAGTGTAAATCGCGACAAAAACTATGTATCTTCCAAACTAGACGGTAAATGTATTTCATATTTCACGAAAATGTGTATTAATGCGTATATTACACTGAAAAAAATCAATTCGAGCAATTTAACTAAATATTTGAGTGATATATTCATGTTGTCCATGTAGTTAAAACATTCGAATATTTGGTTAAGTTTACTGAATATTATGTCAACTCTACTAAATATTTGCTTAATCCGTGTAGTTAAAACATTCCAATATTTTGTCAAGTTTATTAAATATTATGTTAGCTCTACTAAATATTTGATTGATATATTCTTCTATTTATTGATTTAACTAAATTATTAAAAGGTTTCAATTAAACACATTTTCTGATAATATCATTCGAATATTTGGTTGATTTTGCCGATTTTTTTTCAGTGTATCAATTGTGTAACTTTGAAAAACAATCTGTAGCAAGAGCATTTTTGGATGTACCACCTTCATATCTGCAATATTTGACTTTCATTCATTATTTTCAAAAATTATTATTCCTTTGTAGATAATTAATAACGTGATATGAAACATGTCATCCAGTTTCCGTTCATTTTCAAAAACAATAAATACTGCACGCGTCATTGAGGTTATAACAGCATCACTAAATACTGCCAATTTCATTTTCACCCATATCAATAATAGATTTGCAATACATACCTTTAATTCTGCACAAGATGTCAAATGCCGTGAAACTTTTCTGATGTTCTGTGACAAATTATACAAAGGTTTAATATATATTGATAGATTTATTACGTGCGGGCTCAACCGGAACTAAAACGTCAACATAGACTAACCTTTGCAGATGCAGAGGTTGTGCTCTTAAACAATTGAATTGAAAAATGTGTTTTGTATCTGTATATATATATAGAATATATAGTTTGAATAGACAAAGGGTTAGATTCAGAGAAGAAACTAGCATAAAATGTGTGGCTTTCATAATCCATAGATATTATTAAATTGTTCATTATAATACGAACTGGGTTGTAATCAGAAATATTAGCCATACAGGTATTCATTAAAATAGTAATAAACAAAATTCGTTAACATTTACTTTCATTCTACGCTCCGATAAGGCAATATATAATAAAAGGCAACAGAAAAAAACGTTTCCCGAAACGTTGAAGTTTTTACTTTATTAACAAAAAATGAAATATCTTAAATTACTACATACATCTAAAATTTTAGTTTGGAGTAAACTTATACAAAATTGTATCCAAGTAATTTTATTGTTACGTATTTCCTTCACTAAAACATTAAAATTCCGAGTAATTTCCTGTAAAAAGGAAAAACATGGTCTATATAATTTAAATAACATTAGAAAGAAAAAAAAAAGAAAAGCACTGAGTTGACAGTGATTCAATAATTTCTTCTCAACCGCTGATATCATATTAGAAAATTAGTTTTCTTGGTTTAGCGGCTCTTTTACAACAAATACAAAAAAAAATTTTTCTTATTCCAAACAGGATAGAAAACAAACCAATGCATTAAAATACGTTTCGGCCTATGATTCAGGCCGACTTCAGATTTATTTCTAAAAAACAATAATAAATATATAACATTTCTTTCACATGTTTGACATTTTAACCTACATAAATTCAATTTACAACATAAGTTCTGACCTATTATTGAGCCTTAACATTCATACATAGAAAAATTGTAACGAGTGCGTTGGAAATCAGATGTTAAAATATCCGTGTAATTTCTTTAGAGTAAATTTCTGTAGCAACAAGAAAACTCTTTAATCTACGTTAATAATTTTTACCTTTAACTTAGTAACGTCTCTTCAAAATATCAGTAAAATGGCACACGTTCATACACACATGTGCATTATTACTATGGAATTAACTATATACGTTTTTGATAATAATCCAGATTGTTTACACGTAAACAAATGCATTATTATAAGTTTTACAGTATATTTACAATTGTCGATTTTTCTCGATAACTGTCATCTGAGTAGTCAGGGGGTTAAAATGTAAAAATCTAAATATAGATTCGTAATCAGCGCGTGACCCACAAAACTCCTAGATACCAAATTTCATGTAAATCTTAATATTTTTAAAAAATATTAGGCACTAAGTTTGAAGTTAATCCATCAATTTTTAAGAAATTTGTCCGCCATATTGGAGCCGCCATTTTGATTTTTGAAAATCTAACTTTTGATTCGTAATCAGCGACCCAAAAAAACCCTAGCCATGAAGTTTGAAGATAATCCATCAATTTTTAAGAAATTTGTCCGCCATATTGGAGCCGCCATTTTGATTTTGGAAAATCTAACTTTTGATTCGTAATCAGCGACCCAAAAAACCCCTAGGCACTAAGTTTGAAGTTAATCCATCAATTTTTAAGAAATTTGTCCGCCATATTGGAGCCGCCATTCTGATTTTGTAAAATCTAACTTTTGATTCGTAATCAGCGACCCAAAAAACCCCTAGGCACTAAGTTTGAAGTTAATCCATCAATTTTTAAGAAATTTGTCCGCCATATTGGAGCCGCCATTTTGAATTTTGAAAATCTAGCTTCAGATTCGTAATCTGCGATCCGAAAAACCCTTAGATACTACGTTTAAACTGAATCCATCAATTTAAAAAAAAAGTTGCCTACCTCTCAAAATTCGACACGTTTTTTGGAGATTAGGAACAAATCCTTAAGTGGGGGAGCAAAACGGACTTCGAATTCGTGTTGAGTGCGTCAAAATACATAGGGAATGACTAGTCAGGTCTGCCGCGCACCACACTTTATTTCTTTTTGTGGGGCTATGTAATGGATGGGTTACATATATAAATGTTTTTTTGATGTTATGTCCTTTTTTTCTAAAAATCTGCCTCCAGGGATCAATGCAGAAGCTTGTACTGAATACTTTAAAAAAAAATTCTTTGCGGTCGGTTGTGAATTGCGCTCTAAAAGTTAATTTGTCCATGTTTCCACACTGTGAGGCGGTACAAAATGCGTGTCTTAGGTACGTCTACGGAATACGTAAATACGACCACATCTCGCAAGCGTTTCAAAAATCGGGTTAGAGAAAAATACGAGATAGGGACTCAGTTATCCATAGGGGGGCGATTGTATATACACTTTGTTTCCCGAAAAGTTATACTACCAAATTTAATGGCGCATTTTCCTATGTTGTGGCTAAACTCTTTAATGCATTGCCGCTTCCAGTCCGTAAATTTATTCTATTACCCCGAAAATTTGTTAAGTCCATGAAAGAGTATTATGTTGCGCATGGTTGAGTAACCTACTCTGTATTTTGTGGTAAGGTGTTAAGTAATATTTATTAATATTTATTGATTTGTGTCAATCTGCTGAATTCATCTCAACTATTTTTTATGTTTATATTTATGTAACCGGTCGAGTGTGCTGTAATTTTGAATGTACTGTAATTTTAATTTATATTTTATGTAATTTTTTATTTTATATTAATGTACGGTCAGTCTGTAAAATAGCAATTTAAAAGCTGTGGCTCGCCTATTGTCTAAATAAAGTCGATATTATTATTATTATTATTATTATTATTAAAAAATCCCCATAAACAATGATTATTTAAACAATGATTGCGTCGCGAATTGTTTCAAAAAGATATTTTCTTTATTTGAAACAGTATTTTTGAAGTGTTTGCAAAATATTATCTTTATAACGAATTTTCTGCACAACTTATACGCATTTTACAGAAATCGATATGAATAATGATTATTTGAAAAATTATTCCGTCACGAATTGTTTCAACACAATATTTTCTTAGTTGAAACAGCATTTTTGAGTGTGTGTAAAATTTTAACTGCATAAAGAATTTTCTGCACAAGCTATCCCAAAATGTTATTGGAATGATTACTTAAACAATGATTGCATCGCAAATTGTTTCACAATGATATTTTCCTTATATTAAATAGTTTTTTGAAGTGTATGCAAAATTCTTTACGAAGAGTTTTCTGCAAAAGTTATACGTATTTTACAGGAATCGTTATAAAGAATGATCATTTAAACAATGATTCCGTCGCGAATTATTTCAAACCGATATTTCCCTAATTTGAAACAGTGTATTTGAAGTGTGTGCAAAATATTATCTTTATAAAGAATTTTCTGAACAACTTATACGCATTTTACAGAATTCGTTATAAATAATAATTATTTGAACAATTATTCTGTCACGTATTATTTCAACAAAATATTTTCTTAGTTGAAACAGCATTTTTTAAGTGTATGTAAAATTTTAACTGCATAAAGAATTTTCTGCACAAGTAAGTAAATCTGTAAGGAATGTATCTACCGTCGCGTAATCTGCAATTCTTTCGTCAAATATTCGTGCTTTTCCTATTAGTCTTTTGCGTAACATGTGTAAGTACAGTCGTGTGTCGTTGGGAGTAAGTAACCCGAAACCGTCGCGACATGCTCGTTCGAAATCGGGGAATTTATCAACCGACCCGTCAAATTCGGGAATGCTACTTACTGCTTCCGCTATTGGCGGAGCCCTTGCAGCAACATATTGTACTACCGGTTGCGGGTGCTGCTGATATATTATTTCCTTTATCATCTGCCATTTTACAGGATTATCACGCCGGTATAAAAGATTTGATTACGTGTTATATATATATATTATTTTTTTGCAAATAGATATGGAATATTGTCGCAACAATCATCAATTTTTATGTTGTAACAAATTTTCTCACGTTTGTTTCGAAAACGAAAGAAAAAGGAAATTTTCTAGTTAAAAATCACTTTTAAGATTCAAATCGAGAATCAACATTAATAATAATTTTTTTTTCAATAGTATTATTATACAGGGTCATCGAAAAGTATCAGTTTAAGTATAAGTATAAGTTTTAGTTTCCGTGTGGTATTTTTGAAAATTCAAAATGGCGGCTCCAATACGATGCTTAAAAAGACCACACTTTTGAAAACGAGAGTAAAAACCTTTCATACAGTTTTTTGTACCCAAGGAAAATACCATTTTAGAATTTAGTTCCTTGTTATTGGATGCTCCAATTACGAATCTCGTATCAGAATTTTGAAATTCAAAATGGCGGATCCAATATGGCGGCTGAATTTGTAAAAAGTGATCGGATGTTGCTGATACTTGTTTCTCGGGGGTTTTCGGGGTCGCAGAATACGATTCTGATGTTAGATTTTAAAAATTCAAAATGGCGGATCCAATATGGCCAATGAATTTTTAAAAAGTGATCGGATGTTGCTGAAACTTGTTTCTCTGGGGGTTTTTGGGGTCGCAGAATACGATTCTGAACTTAAATTTTAAAGATTCAAAATGGCGGATCCAATGTGGCGGATGAATTTTTAAAAAGTGATTGGGCGTGGTTGAAACTTGTTCCTCGGGGAGTTTTGGGGTCGTACAATACGAATCTGGTGGACGACAAAGCTAAATTAAAAATTGTATAGTACCAAAATAATGTCGAAAATCGGTTAAACATAGAATAGCTTACCTCTAGTAGGGGTATAGTGTTATAATATGAGTATGAACACAAGTCGTTTAATGAATTATTGCAACCTTCGGATTTAAGAAGTTACGACCTCTGAACCGTATATGTAACAGTTGTTGCCATCGCCAGGAGGCACTATTACCCGTAAAGTTAGATTGTCGTGTTTCTCTTCCGACATTTCCCACAGCTCTTGAAGTGATGTTGATTTTGTATCGTCAATTCGGAGCGAGTTTCGTTTTCGATGCAGATGCATCTAAAAATCATGCCCTTCTTAGCATTACCCAGGATGAACGACGCGGACGTGATAGGGTTCTCATCCCATTGGGGTGCTTTTTGAAAGTGAGTCCCCTTGCCTCTCACGAATTGGGGTGCTTTTTGGAAGTGAGTCCCCTTGCCTCTCACAAAAGGAAGAATCATATTAATCATATAATTTAAAAAAGGAAAAAGTAATCGAACATTGTCATAAGCTCTGAAAAACCCGTCTGCTAAAGGTTTACAATAAAAATCATTTCTGGATTTCTTAAATATTTAATAGCAGTCAATAATGGTAGAAATAATAGCAATATCAATATTAAGAATATAACGTCATTTTAAATTTAAAAATTGTCAATAACTTCAGTACTGGACTTTACTAGTGGGATTAATAGCACTTGAGTATGTCATAACATTCAATATCTTACTTGAATCTGGTACGAATGCATGTGACATTCGAATATTTGGCACGGCTGGGGCAACTGTAAATCTCTTATTTAGAAATCTCTGAGCTTTCTCGTGTGTTTGTTTAGTACAGTAGAAAAATTGAATATTTTTGAACTTATTTTTTGCCCAGATATATAGAGCTTCTGCGTTCAAAATTGCTGAATTTCCTTCGGCCTGAAGACTAGCACGCGTTGCTTCCCTTTTTAAAGTCGCGCCCATACCATCGCATGCTCCTTTTCCATGCGCTGTCGCATGAAAATGCCATTCAGCTTCAATGCCGAAATCGATTTTGTGATACATGAGATTACTCATTTGGAATCTATTTTTATAATGTTGTACCGCACCATCGGTAACATAAATTACATGTTGTACGCGTGGGCACACTTTTTTTATTTCAGGAATAATAGTTTGTTGCATTACATACACGGCAGATGTATCATGAGTCAAGCTGTTTGATGATAATATATTACTACAATGGATTATTGTACCTTCTGATTTGTAATAGAAAACGACAGGATGAACCGTACATTGGTAGTTGTTGTAATAAAACCCTTGTGCTGCATTTTGTACAACGAATGCGAAGTTTTCCGAGAAATCACTGTGAACTAATACTTCACCGTATTGAAGGTTCGCTTTACGTTCTTCTACATATGGCGACTGACTCTTGGAAATAAAGTGGTGCAATACGAATTCAGGCAATCTAGAGCACAGTCTGTCAACATAAGTATCTATTGAAAAACATTCTTTTATCAATGCACATCTGTCAGTGGATTGCCATGTGCTGCAAAGAATTTGCGAAATTTCATTCTCTTCCAAAACACGCGATACATAATCTGAAAATTTATCCAAGTGAGTACAAGACTCACACTCCCGTAAGTAGCAATTAGGTTTTGGGCTAGAACAAAGTACAAAATTAATGCAATCATTGTAATCTTTAATGGAATATTCCAAATCTTTAGTCAATTCGTTCAAATGTGCGGCATCAAGTAAACTTTTAAAATTTTGATGTATGACGCAGACGCAGATGTTGTGCGTGCCTGCCGCTCCGGCAGGCACACACCATTTTGGCCTAAGTTCATAAAACTTACTTAAGCCAATTGGAAATTCAGGATTCTCTATTTTAAATAGTTCATGCAGTTTATTCACGTCACTGAGTAATAACCGTTTTTGAACTATTTGCTTGTGTCCATTAACTCTCACTGATATGCAGTCATTTTTGTGCGGCAGAATTCGGCTGTTACTATCGTTTTCGTAAAATTCAATTACTTTTTTAATTGTCTGTGTAGGTATGGTCTTTCCTTGTTTTGGACGAGGTACTGCCAACATGCCCAGTTCGTTTGTCAAATCACGACCATTCTTTGCAGTTCGATAGGATGTTCCAAATTCTAAAGCTAGGTCACGTATACTCCAGCATTGTGGAGGTATTGTTAAAATAGTCAAGCGTAAGGGATCATTTTCAGGCAAACTCGAAAATTTATCTTTCAGACCCTGTAAAAGTGCTTCTAACTGAGCCTCTCTAGATAAACGGGTTCTTTTATTTGAAGGTGTGTCTATGTCTATTTCTGAATCGGGAACATCTTCAGGTTCATTAGCGGTTGTACAAAGTGTTTTTCTTTTTCGGCAATTTTTTTTCTACAATCTTTGCAAATTCTAGCTTTCTGCGGTAAGTGCGGAAACATTAATGAAATATTTTCCGAAACTTCTCGTAACACTTTACCTATATGACCACGTTCCAGCAATGGATTTATGCATCTGTCTGTGCGAATTTCTGTATTTGATCTACCACTATGATCGGAAACCCCCGCCATGGTAAGTAATGAACACAACGATAATACAAGTTATACACTAATAGGTAATATTTGAATCAATACTTGTAGCAAATAGCAAGCGTCACCAATATACTGCAATATTTTATTTCAAAATATTTATATGCGTTTTATACTGTAAAAGAAACACATGTAACATATAAGATATAAAGTATCGACATATTCCTTCAAGTCTTCTATTATACCAAATGAAGTTACGTTTCTATAACGGGAGCAAAATCGAACCGCGGAAATCGCTATGCTACCTAGCGTCAGCTTAACCCATTAAGGCCCAAACGGGTGGAAGGCTTATTGCTGCTAGGTGCCGTTGCAATATTCGCGGCTCTGCGCGTCTGTAAACGCAGCTCCCATAGTAGAAATGGATTTTCATTAGGTCAAAAGGAAGCCTGATATCGAGTACTAATATCGATGTAATATATCTAGATACAGGTGTTCCACATGAGTGTAATGTGCATTGCATATTACTTTTTTACAGTTGTGAGTGCGAAATGTACATCCTAACTATCACGACATCGATCTTTTATCTTTAGTTTAATGAATAACAAAGATAACAAGAGTCGTTGATGTGTTGGATTTATGAAAGTGAAAAAGATTATTCCCTTATTTTTTTTTTTTTAATTCGAGGACTAAGCAGAATCCCGATAATTTTGGAACTTAATTTGCGCTGCTGTTGACAGCCCCATCTGCGAATCGACTTAGTTCACAGTGATTTCTCGAAAAACTTCGCATTCGTTGTACAAAATGCAGCAAAGGGGTTTCATGATACATCTGCCGTGTATGTAATGCAACAAACTATTATTCCTGAAATAAAAAAAGTGCGCCCACGCGTACAACATGTAATTTATGTTACCGATGGTGCGGTGCAACATTATAAAAATAGATTCCAAATGAGTAATCTCATGTATCACAAAATCGATTTCGGCATTGAAGCTAAATGGCATTTTCATGCGACAGCGCATGAAAAAGGAGCATGCGATGGTATCGGTGCGACTTTAAAAAGGGAAGCGACGCGTGCTAGTCTTCAGGCCGAACAACATCTGCGTCTGCGTCATACCACAAAATTTTAAAAGCTTAATTGATACATTCGAACGAATTGACTGAAATGAAGATTTGGCATATTCCAAATAAGAATCTTAATCTTCCAAAAAGGAACAAGTTTTAACAACGCCCAATCACTTTTCAAAAATTCATCCGCCATATTGGATCCACCAATTTGAATCTTTAAAATCTAAGTTCAGAATCGTATTCTGCGACCCCAAAAACCCCCGAGAAACAAGTTTCAGCAACATCCGTTCACTTCTTAAAAATTCATCCGCCATATTGGATCCGCCATTTTGAATCCTTAAAATCTAAGTTCAGAATCGTATTCTGCGACCCCGAAACCCTCGAGAAACAAGTTTCAGCAACATCCGATCACTTTTTACAAATTCTTCCGCCATATTGGATCCGCCATTTTGAATTTCAAAATTCTAATACGAGATTCGTAATTGGAGCATCCAATAACAAAGAACTAAATTCTAAAATTGTATTTTTCTTAGACACAAAAAACTGTATGAAAGGTTTTTACTCTCGTTTTGGAAAGTGTGGTCTTCTTAAGCACCGTATTGGAGCCGCCATTTTGAATTTTCAAAAATACAACACGGAAATTAAAAGTAGATATACTGAGCTAAATTTTAAGCCCTGAAACAATTTTTTTGGCGGTAATTAATTTTGGCCAGCCAAGTGATCCGGTTGACGTGGAATGCCCGATATATATATTTTTTTTTAGCATATTTGTTATTTTTCACTGAATGCTATTTCCACTTACAAAAGAATCGTGGCCATGAACACAATCGGCCACATCTTGGATTTCTTGAAGATGATTGAAGTCTTGAAGTTCTCTCTGCGGTGTTGATTTCTTCCGTATTTTCTAGCAGCTGATCAGTATACGTGTAATGTATGTAGACTTCCCGTTGCTAATGGTCCGTTAGATTTAGATACGAAAAATCGCTTCAGTCGACATCACCGAATCGGAAAATAAATGAAATAAATGAGTAGCCGACCAACGTGAACGAAGATGATGTTGACTGAGTTTTTATAGCCAACAATTTATATAAATGTTATTGATTGATCGGATTGGATTGATCGGATTAGATTGATCGGATTGGATTGGTCGGATTGATCGGATTGGAATGATCGGATTGGTCGGAGTGGATTGATCGGATTGGAATGATCGGATTGGTCGGATTGGATTGATCGGATTAGATTGATCGGATTGATTGGATTGATTGGATTGATCGGATTGGTCGGATTGGATTGATCGGATTAGATTGATCGGATTGGATTGGTCGGATTGATCGGATTGGAATGATCGGATTGGTCGGAGTGGATTGATCGGATTGGAATGATCGGATTGGTCGGATTGGATTGATCGGATTAGATTGATCGGATTGATTGGATTGATTGGATTGATCGGATTGGTCGGATTGGATTGATCGGATTAGATTGATCGGATTGATTGAATTGATTGGATTGATCGGATTGGTCGGATTGATCGGATTAGATTGAACGGATTGGATTGATCGGATTGGTCAGAATAGATTGATCGGATTGGTCGAATTGGATTGATCGGATTGGATTGATCGGATTAGATTGATTGGATTGATGGGATTAGATTAATCGGATTGATTGGATTGATCGGATTAGATTGATCGGGTTCGTCGGATTGAATGGATTGGATTGGTCGGATTAGTCGGATTAGATTGATCGGATTGGATTGGTCGGATTGATCAGATTGGAATGATCGGATTGGTCGGAATGGATTGGATTGATCGGATTGATCGGTTTGATCGGATTGATCGGATTGGTCGGCTTAGATTGATCGGATAGGATTGGTCGGAATGTTCGGATTGATCGGATTGATCGGATTGGTTGGATTGGATTGATCGGATTAGATTGATCGGATTGGTCGAAGAGTTGAGGGAGCGCACCACTTTCAAAATTATGAATTTTCATATACTATGCGTAAAGTTCAACTTTACGCGCACTATGCGTAAAATTCAACTTTACGCATAACCAAAAATGCGTAAAGCACGCACTTTACGCATACTATGAAGAAATAGTAGTTTTCGATATAAGGGCGTAAAGTTCAACTTTACGTACCGATTTTAACATGGGATTTAGACAGGGCGGTGCGTAAAGTTGAATTCTTACGCCCGAATATCGAACACTATTTTTTTATATATGTATGCGTAAAGTTCGGGCGCCTTTTTCGAATGCGTAAAGTCGAACTTTACGCATACTATATCAAAGTAGTACTTTTCGATACAAGGGCGTAAAAGTGTTTTCGACGAATGTGCCGGTTGCAGCCCGAGCCGCAGGCGAGGGCTGTATGCACATTCGTTCAAAAAACAGTTTACGCCCATGTGCCGAACAATATTTTTTATTACAGTGTGCGAAAAGTGCCATTGAAAATCGAAAAAATCACACTTTACGCACACTGTAACAAAAAATTATTTATTAACAAGTATAAATAAATACATTTAAAAAATCGTCGATTTTTTAGAAAGAAATCATTTTTGAACGAACTACAGGGTAAATTAGAACCAAATTTGGTAGTCGGGGGTTTTTGGGGTCGCTGATTACGAATTTGACGTCGGTTTTGAAAAATTCAAAATGACGGAAACAATATGGCGGACGAATTTTTAAAAATTCATCGGATTTACTGGAAACTCGTTACTCGGGGGGTTTTGGGGTCGGTGATTACGAATCTGATCTCTGACTTATATGTTTAAAATTTAGAGTACATTGAGTACCTAGTTTTATCTCTATCAAGTACATTTTCACATTTTCGTCAGCCATCTTGGATCCGCCGTTTTTTATTTATAAATTCTGACTTCAGATTCGTAATCAGCTACACAGAAAACCTCCGGGTCGCAATTTTCAGCTGTTTTCCGTATAAAGAAAAATGTGCGCCGCAATGGGTTAAAACATTTTACAATATTTACATTTTTGTTGAAAATCTGAATCCGGCATTTTGAATACGCCATATTGGAAATGCAAATTTTATTATTCCGAATTCGTATTCGTTTTCAGCGACCTCAAAAACTTCCAAGTACAAATTTTCAAGAGAAATTACGCAGTAGAAAATTATTGTTTCAAAAGCCTAATGCAAATGCAAATGACGTCGAAGAGATATATTTCGTAACTTCAAATAGCCATAACTTTGGGAAAAAAATCGTAATTGATCTCTTGAACTTTCAAATTAAAGAGTAAGAGTTGTACTAAATGATGTAACTAGAGATAAAGACCACACAAATTTTTTGCACCCTGTACATAACCTCAAATGTAGGAAAAACGCCGTTTTTCGGGTACATATCCTTGAATATCTCAAAATCCTGACGTGATGGGGCAATTCTGACCCCGGATTCGGATTCTACGCAGCAAATTACTTCGGAAATGATCCTTAACTTTCCAACAACTCACATGACCCCGGTATTTGTAGAACTGTGTTATTTAAAAAATTATTGCGTCGCTCATCGTTTCAAAACAATATTTTCCTTATTTCAAACAGTATTTGTGAAGTGTATGCAAAATTTTCACTTTTGAAAGAATTTCCTGCTCAAGTTATCAGAAATCATTATAAATAACGATTATTTAAAAAATTATTGCGGGGCGATCAGTTTCAAACCGATATTTTCCTTATTTCGAGCAGTATTTTTGAAGTGTGTGTAATATTTTAACTGCATAAAGAATTTTCTGCACAAGTTATCAGAAAATGTTATTGGCAATGATTATTTAAACAATGATTCCATCGCAAATTGATTCAAAACGATATGTTCCTTATTTTAAAGAGTATTTTTGAAGTATATACAAAATTGTTTATAAAGAATTTTCTGTACAAGTTATCCGATATCGTTATAATAATATTTATTAATGCTTCATACAAACTTGTGTTTACATGACTTCCAGCCTCTCCTCGTAATACATTTCCCTTGTTTTACATAAATACATCTATTTTGTTTATTACAACACTTTGTTATTCTTTGCCCTTTTTATTGACCTCACTTACATACACACGCACGCACGCCACACCTTTATGTACACTTGCTCTCACCCTCACCGACACATCCACCCCCGCATACACCATATCTCTCACATACACATTCATTCTCACTCTCTCTCTCTCTCTCTCTCTCTCTCTCTCTCTCTCTCTCTCTCTCTCTCTGTCTTTCTCTCTCTGATTTCTTATACGTTATATCATTTCCATCCACTTAAATCCTCGACCATCCTCGTTCAGTACATCCATCCTTCTCCCAATTCTCTCCTTTACATACTCACATTCATATATCAGATGTTCTATATATTCACTCTTTTTTCCGCACACCCTACACATTTTCTCATTTTCTTTCATCCAATACTTATTCGCCTTCTCTTCACTTCCATATCTCCATCTCGCTATTGTCACCAACCTCTTCCCTTCATTCCTCTTGCACATTCGTATATACTGAGGTATGCCGAGTACTCTCTGGTATTTTCTACACGATCATTTCATACACGTTAACTTTCTCCCCTCTCACTTGCTCATCCACTTCTATGTCCCGTCCCCTCATCTCCATCCACTTATTTTCTCCACCCTCAGTCAGGGCAGTCTCACTCATCCCTACTCTCCACATATAATCTCTTCTCTCGAGACTTTCTCGTGCCCAATCCTTCCAAGCACTATCTTTTTCATCCTTTCTCTTCTCCCTTATACTTATCATCCCTATCTCTCCTCCCATTTTCTAGTCTTTCTTCAAACCTTCCCGCTCTCCACCCCGTTTCTACTCTTAGTTTGTTCCTTTTTAGTTCTTCCCTTACAATATACCCTGGAGTTGTCCTATCCACCCCTAGTATCCATCTCAAATATTTCTCTTGCAGACTTTCAATTTCCTTCTATTCCCTGTATCCCCATATTTCTACCCCGTAATACAAGAACCCCTTTAATATGCTATCAAACAGCTTCAATCTCCACTTCACATCTCCCTTAAATTTCCTTTCTCCGTAGCTCTAAATCCATCCCATCGCTACCCTTGCTTTCCTGACTCTCTCTAATATGCTCGTTTTCTCCCCCAGTTTTTCCATTATATACCCCAGATACTTATACTTTCTTACTTCTTCCAAACGTTCCTCTCTCCACCACCAGTATCTTTCCTTTTCTGTACCCCCTTTGTTCTTGAATACCATTATCTTCGATTTTTCTGCACTCAGCTCCAACCTTTTCTTTTCCAAATACTTCTTAACCCTTCTTATCATATCTCTTCCTCCTCTTCTGCTAGCAATACAATATCGTCTGCATATTCAATTGACCACACCTTGTCATTTCCAATTTTAACCCCTCCTCTTCTCTTTTTCATTTCCTCCTCTATATCCGCCAAGTAGATGTTAAAAAGGGTCGGGCTTAGCGGGTACCCTTGCCTTACTCACCTCTCCACCCAAAACTCCTCTGATATTTTTTCTCCTACCTTCACCACACACCTCGTCTCCTCATATATTTCTTGTACTCTATCTATCAACCCCTCACTTACTCCCCTCTTTTCCATCATTTCCCATAGTACAGATCTGTCCACTTTATCAAAGGCGGCCTTCAAATCCATAAAAAGTGCATAAACCTTGTTCTTCTGCCTCATCCTTCTCCCTATTATGCTTCAATATCTTAATATTTTCCACTGTGCCTCTCCCTTTTCTGAATCCTACCTGCGACCTACTCCACCCTCCTTTCTTATCAAGTTCTTTCACCAGTTCTTTATTCAGGATATTTGCATAGATCTTATAACTTGCACTTGTCGTCGTTACTCCTCTATAATTTCCTAACACTTTTTTATCACCTTTTTTCCAGATTGGCACAACCTCACCTACTCTCCACTTTTCTGGGAATCCTTCCCCATTCCACACTTTTTTCGTCAGCTCCCATAACTTCTTCTCTACCTTTTCACCTCCTTCCTTCAGTGCTTCGTTTCTTATTTCATCTATTCCTGATGCTTTCCCCTTCTTTAACCTCTTTATTTCCTTTCGAACCTCCTCCCTACTTATTTCCATTCCTTCCTTCCTATCTACCTCCTTTCTTCTTTCCTGTTCCTCTCATCTTTCTACAACTCCCCCTAACACATCTCTGAAATGCTCAACCGATTCCTGCATTTTAATTTCTTCACTTATCCCCTCCTTTCTCCTTCTCCCTTTATTTATAAATTTCAACGCCTTTGCTTCGGTATTTATCTTTTCGATCTCCCCCTCCTCCTTCCTTTTATATTTTTCCTCCTTTTTGTCGCATAAACCTCTATATTCCTTTCTATAATTCGCAAATTCTTCGAATCCCTTACCCTTTCTGTATCTTCTTCTCGCTCTATTCAACTCTTTCTTTTTCTCTCTACACTGTTTATCCCACCACGGACACCACCCCATACCTTTCATGTTCGCCCTTCCCTTTTTTCTAACTGCACCATTTATTACCCTTTCTAACTCTTCCCAGCCTTCTTTTATTCCTTCTTCTTTCCATTCCCCTTCCATTATCCTCTCCTGATAATGTTTTATCCCCTCTTCTGACCAATCCTGTATCCTCCGATCCTCCTCTTTGCTCTCTTTATCTCTTACATACCTCTTACTGAGGTCAAACATTATAGGCTGATGGTCAGACTCCACCCTACATCCCACCCTCATTTTCTCTAACTTTTCCCATGCCTTCCAATTCACCAACCCATAGTCAATTACTGACCTTTTCGTAGGTCCATTCTCCCTCTTCATCTCCTTCTTTCACCCCATTTAACACTGTTCACGCATGAAATGAATGTAACCCGAATCGTACTGGCCGCGCCTTCTATTGCGTTAGGAGCGCACTGAGTAGTGGTTCGCTTTACCGACTTAATAGTTAGTCACTATATTTATATTGAGTTTAAATAGCGCGCCTCGTTTGCAACTCGTATGTTGTCCTCCAAGGTAGCGGTTTGGAAGTTGAAATCCGCGAATCGCTTTCGGAAAAGTTCAGACTTGCAAAAGCCACGAGGAAAAACGGCCGCACGCGTCTTTTATCGTTGGAATTTCATTTATCTCCCCGATTATACGCGATCGCGGAAATTCGCATGTACGGTTCTGAGCCCAGTATAGGCTCCGCATTAGTTTATTTTATAGTTTCAGAAAGTGTCATCGAAACGAACGATAATGACACTTCGAGTATGCAGCGTGCAACACGTGTGATCCATGCGTTGATAGTCTGTTCGGGTATTCAACAAACTGTAAATTTAAATTTGTAAACTTAGTGTTCGCAATAGAATGTGAATTAATAATTTGTGTTTATTTCTTGGATCCATTTCGACCTGAACAACGCAGCTACCGAATAGAGAGTCGCTAAAGGCAGTCGCTACAATTTGATAGCAAACATTTGGCGATCCTGCCAGGATCGGAGTGTTCAAGTTTTTTTTTGCATTAATTTAAAAGAACATTGGACTTTGAATAATTAGTTTACCGTTGGTAATACCGGACAGTGCACGGGAAAATTCTATGGGAATGCAACAAGTGCATTCTGCATTGAAATAAATTCGCGCCTTTGCCTTCATTAGTGAGTGCCACTGCATCATTAGTGCATCATTTGTGCATCAGTGAAGTGCATAGAACCTTCGTGCGCGATCGGTTTCTTTCGCCAGCAAACGGCACTTATAGTTCGAGCTCTAATTGCACGAACTCCTCGATCGGCTTATTTCGGAATCGAACAATTCCTCGCTTCGCTACGTCACGATCGTGACGTCAGCAGGACGCTATCGGTCTCGCCCTCTTATCATTCGCGACACTCGCTCCTCTCGGCGCGGGTCTAGTCGCGACCCATTGGCCAGTCAGCGCAATCTTCGCGCTTTCGGCCATACCTCACTTACAATTAGTAGGATAGGTAATGAACGCGTCTTGTCGCCCTATTATCCCTGCTACGCATTAACCCTCCAAGAAGTTGTGGATCCAATCGTGTCAGTGCATCACCAGCACTTCGCATAGACGCTTAGATCGAACCAGAACGCACGCAGTCGCGTTATCAATTGTGCAATAAATAGGTGCAAACAAAAACCCAAATTCTCAACATGCCTAAGACACGCAACCAAGGTGATCCTGGTGAAGAATATCACAACTTCCTTCAGCTACTGGCCCGTCAAGCAGAAGCTTTAGGCTCCTTGAAACGAGCATCCGCTTTATTGGAAAAGCCTGATATTTCTTATGATCAAGCTCTAGCGCGGCGAGCCCTTATCGAGAAGAAGTGGCATGAGCTTACGGAACGACACGAGAAGGTGAGCCAATATCGATCCTTGGCATCATGCGCCTCCGACATATATTTTTCGGAAGAGTTTATGGCAATCGCCGAAGAAATTTACGTGAGCACAGTCGCCGGACTATCAGCGGTGGTTTATTTATCCGAACCAAGTACGTCGAGTTCAACGAGGAACCACGGTACAGTACCAGCAACAGCTGTCAACGTCGTACCGCGACATTCCAAGGTACTGAATATTGAGCTACCGAAATTTAATGGCGAATACTCCGAGTGGACTCCACTTTCGCGCGTTAATAATTGAAGATCCGTCGTTAGATGCTTTTTCGCGCCTATTTTATTTAAAATCATGTCTTCAAGGCGACGCGGCCAAAGTATTGTCAAATTTATCTATGACTTCCGAAAATTTTGAGATTGCATGGAAATTGCTTACTGATCGGTTTGACATTCAGCGTCGTTTATTGCAAACGCACCTGACACGTTTATTTTCAGTCAAATCAATTTCGAATGAAGGGTCCTCGAGTGACCTGCGGAAATTACACGATGACGTACAAGCCGTCGCGGACGCGTTAAAGCAACTGAAACGTCCGGTATCGGACGATATTCCTGTCTTTATTTTAACGTCAAAGCTTGATAGCGGAACGCGAGAAGCGTGGGAATTTTCTCTTGAAGGCGACAACTATGCTACTTACGAGCAGTTGTCTAAATTTTTAACCGCTAAAATTCGGTCCTATGAGGCGTCTGCAAATTTTCAAAAGTCCTCGCGCTCATCGAATGTTCAAACGCGACTCAAGAACGTTTCCGCCTTCCCTGCTCAAGTTTGTCAAACCTCCGCACAAAGGCTGTCAAAATGTCTTTTATGCTCGGACTCACATCCTTTATATAAATGTTCCCGTTTCAATGGCAAAACGGTTAAGCAACGGTGGGACTTGATTAAATCGAAGAATGTGTGTCCGAACTGCTTGTCTCCCTATCACAAGCTTAATGCTTGTAAGAGTATCCGTAATTGCTCACATTGTAGCCATCGGCACCATTCACTTTTACATGAATTAGCTAATAAGCCCTCTGTTGTGGAGTGCGATAATATAAATGATATTGTGAATACCTCGTCTAATGCTGCACCGGCTATTAACGCATGCTTTGTTTAATCGCATTTGAGTACCCCGCAAGTACCATCACATGTGGTTCTCGCGACGGCATGGGTACTGGTGACCGTGCCGTCTAAGCGTGTTATAAAATTACGGTGTTTATTAGATCACGGATCTACTCACACGTATATTTCGCGGGAGGCAGCTAATGAATTACGCACTAAAACTTACCCTACGGCCACGACCGTACGTGGAATTGTAGCGGGCGCGACGGGAAAGGTAACGCGCGTAGTTCCTATCTCGGTCAGTTCGACTTCAAGTTTGTCGGTATCAGTGTCGACGGACGCATTAATCTTAGATTCTCTAACAGATTATGTTTCGAATTTCAAATTTCCTATTTCGGATTGGCCGCATTTACGCAATGTGGAATTCTCCGACCGCTTCCTGAGGAACGGCACGCATATTGCAAATTCATGCAAGAATACGAGCATTTGGGACACATGAGGGTTGCTCCTGCGTCGGATGACGCCCAAGTGGTCTATTTGCCCCATCAACCTATCATAAAAGCCGATAGTATCACTACGAAAACTCGCGTAGTGTTCAATGCATCCGCTCTCTCCTCAAATAGCAAATCGCTAAACGATTTGCAACACATAGGACCTAGTCTCCAGTCTGACTTATCCCTACTGCACATGTAGTGGCGCTTGTTTCGGTTCGTTTATGCCGCCGACATAGAGAAAATGTACAGGCAAATTCTAGTCGATTTACGTGACATTGACACTCAACGGATCCTCAAGCGACAAGACCCAATGGATCTACTTGTCCTTTATCAGTTACTTACAATAACGTATGGGACCGCCAGCGCGCCCTATTTGACTCTTCGCGTATTACGTCAGCTTGCCGAAGATGAGGGAGACTCATTTCCATTAGGCAAAGAGGCTCTGCTAACCGCTTTCTTTATGTACGACGCTATGATCGGCGCGCATACTATTGCTGCATTGAAAGCAATCCGAGATGAGCTGATTCAGTTACTCGCACGCGGCCACTTTGTGCTTCAAAAGTGGATAAGCAATTCGACGGAGTTGCTCGCTGACATTGACGAGCAAAATGTTGGTATTGCATGTGACAAAACTTTGCAATCAGACAACAGTATTAAGGTACTGGGAATCGCTTGGCATTCTTCTACTGACTCGTATCAGTTCAGACTTGACATTTCATCGACTATACCGACTCCCACAAAGCGATCAGTCTTATCGCATATTGCTAGAATTTTTGACCCGCTCGGATGGGTATCACCGGTAGTTATCACCGCTAAAATCTTCATGCAAATGTTGATTGGGATGCTGCATTGTCTACGCACCTTGCCTCGTTGTGGCACTCATACTATGAGTCACTCACCCAGCTCACGCAGGTGCGCATCCCGCGGTGGCTCGGCACCTCGCCCACCACAACTATCGAGATTCATGGCTTCTGCGATGCATCGGCAAAGGCCTATGCCGCATCCGTGTATCTACGCGTGACCGACCCTTCTGGTCACTGCCAGACAATGCTACTTTCGTCCAAAACTCGAGTAGCACCCCTCAAACAGATGACAATCCCGCGACTAGAACTTTGTGGCGCAGTGCTCCTAATGGACCTTTTGAAGCACGTACGCAAAATTTCTGCGCTATCAAAATGTCCAGTCAACCCTTGGACGGACTCAAATATAGTTCTAGCTTGGCTGGGAGCGCCATCATCCTGTTGGAAGGTCTTTGTGACAAATCGAATCGCTGAAATCCACACCCATCTGCCGGATGTAACGTGGCGTCATGTCCCTGGCACCGACAATCCAGCAGACCTGGCTTCCCGTGGTATTGCTATTTCGGAACTCCTAACCTCATCGTTGTGGTAGCACGGTCCAGCTTCGCTTGGTCAGCCCTCCTCTTATTGGGCCGATGCTTCAAATTTAACCGCTGAAGAGGACCTCCTACAGCAGAAATCTGCATCGCATCACGTCACAACCGAAACTGATGAGATGGATACTATTTTTCGTCGATTTTCGTCGCGGCTTCGATTTTGCCGTACGCTTGTACGTGTGCTCAGCCTTTCGAAACATTGGCGTGTGAAACTTTTGCAAAATCCGCAGCTCTCAACGGATATTAGCCCTCTCTCTTTAATAGGCCTCCTAATATATTCGCTGCTCCAAGCGAAACCATTCGAAAGAGAGCTACGTATTCTAAAAGGGAATGAACCGTCTTTAGATGGATCACGTCGTCTCCAAGCCGGTCAAACTCTGTCGAGAGATAGCAGATTGCGAAGACTTTATCCATTTCTTGATAAGGATGGCCTGTTAAGGGTAGGTGGCCGTCTTGGATTTTCGCAACTTGCGTATGAGGCTAAACACCCAATTATCTTACCATCCGGGTATGTTTCACGCTTATTAGCTTCCCTAGCGCATGATCGATGTCTTCATGGAGTAATCAACCTCACGCTCAGTACTACACGGCAATATGTGTGGATCTTACAGGCACGTAAGATCGTTCATTCAGTTATCGATAAATGTATTCCGTGTGCCCGTCAACGGGCAGAGATGCCTACCCAGCTGATGGGGGACTTGCCATCGGCTCGAGTTACTCCTCCATCCCGAACATTTACAGAATGTGTGGTCGACTATGCCGGACCCGTCACGGTGCGCTTGGCGGGCGGTCGCGGACACAAGTCACAAAAGGCGTACATCGCCTAATTCATTTGTATGGCGACCCGAACCATCCATCTGGATGCGGTCACTAGTCTATCTACGAAAGCCTTCTTAGCTGCCTTCCAGCGATTCCATTCGCAACGCGGATTACCGAGCGTTATTCATAGTGACTGCGGAACAAATTTTGTTGGTGCGGATAGAGAACAGCGCGAAGCGTATCACGCCGCAATAAATTCGAACGAATTTCGCGACCTCATTGCTTCAGAGGGTGTCTTCTGGAAGTTCATCCCGCCTGCATCTCCGCACTTCGGAGGTCTGTGGGAGGCGGGTGTGCGTTCGATGAAACGGCATCTGAAGCGGATATTAGAGCCACACACACCAACGTTAGAAGAACTCGTCACGCTCTTGTGTCGAGTTGAGGCGTGTTTGAACTCGCGACCACTGGCACAGCTCAGCGATGATCTGGAAAGTCTAGATACGCTAACGCTCGGGCATTTCTTGATCGGCGGGCCTATAGTATCTCCACCCGTTCCTGTAATCATCGACCATTCATGCCACCCTATTACTCGCTGGCGGCTTTACCAGCAACTCTTGGAGAGCTTCTGGCTGAAATGGTCACGAGACTACTTAACGTTGTGCCAACATCGTTGAGAGCGGGACAAATCGTCTTGCTGCGCGATGACGATCTGCCACCGGCTCAATGGAACCTGGTTCGCATCCTCGAGTGTCATCCGGGACACGACGGGCATGTCCGTGTGGTGACTATTCGCACCGAGTCATCTACGTTCAAAAGGCCTATAACAAAGTTGGCTTTGCTCCCCATTGATATCGAGGATGCGCCGAAGCCAGGGCCCTTCGCGAACGCTTAGTTTTAAGTTTAGTTAATAGTAGGTGATCTAAAATGTTTGTATCGAGCTCATAGTTACTTTGCGTCATAACTTCTGCAAGGCGGGCGGTAATGTTCGCGCATGAAATGAATGTAACCCGAATCGTACTAGCCGCGCCTTCTCTTGCGTTAGGAGCGCACTGAGTAGTGGTTCGCTTTACCGACTTAATAGTTAGACACTATATTTATATTAAGTTTAAATAGCGCGCCTCGTTTGCAACTCGTATGTTGCCCTCCAAGGTAGCGGTTTTGAAGTTGAAATCTGCGAATCACTTCCGGAAAAGTTCAGACTTGCAAAAGCCACGAGGAAAAACGGCCGCACGCGACTTTTCTCGTTGGAATTTCATTAATCTCCCCGATTATACGCGATCGCGGAAATTCGCATGTACGGTTCTGAGCCCAGTATAGGCTCCGCATTAGTTTATTTTATAGTTTCAGAAAGTGTCATCGAAACGAACGATAATCAAACTTCGCGTATGCAGCGTGCAACGCGTGTGATCCATGCGTTGATAGTCTATTCGGGTATTCAACAAACTGTAAATTTAAATTTGTGGATTTAGTGTTCGAAATAGAATGTGAATTAATAATTTGTGTTTATTTCTTGGATCCATTCCGACCTGAACCACGCAGCTACCGAATTGAGAGCCGCTAAAGGTAGTCGCTACAATTTGATAGCAAACAAACACAAACCACCCTTTTTCCTCAATTACCTCTATCAGGTCCCTGCCTTGTCTATTTATCACTCTATCTTTTGACCTCCTCTCTGCCCTTTCCCCACTACCTCCATCTTCATTTCCATCCCACCCTCCTTCTTCCCCTGTTCTGGCGTTAAAATCCCCCGTTATCATCAAATGATCCTCTTCCCCCTCTCTTATCACCTTACTCAAATTCACCAGCATTTCTTTACTCCCCTCTCTATCATATACTATCACCACTCTCCATCTCTCCCCGTCAATTTTCACGGCCCTCTCCTGTAATCCTTCTATTTCTTTGTACATTATCTCTTGTTCCTCGATCTCTACTCTTATTCCCGTAATGATTCCACCTCGCGCTCTTCGTCCTTTTCCTTCTCTCGTTGCCAGTTGACAACTCCACCTCCAATCCAACGGCAGCTTCCCTCTTAAATTCCCCCACTCCTTCTCATCTACCCACGTTTCTTCCAGCCCAAACACATCATACTGTTTTACGAAATCCCAAAATTCTTCATCCTTTCTCTTAACACCTGCTACATTCCAGACCAACCCTCTTACCATATTACTGTTCTCACCCCCCTCACCCCTATTTATATTTATTGACAGATTGTTAACGTCTGAAATAACATCTTTTATGCTTCGCTCTAAACATTCGCCCGTTTGTGAAGCCTTCTCTAACAATTTTTCCCATACATACCTCTTCTTGTCGGCGTGATGGTCGTGCGGGCTAAGGCGTCAGTCTTAGTCCGCCCGAACTGAACGTCGCGAAGGTCCCGAGTTCGAATCCCCGTCCGTGCAATTTTCTCTGCTTATGTCCAGTGTGGAATAACCGGGGAACTTTGCTGGGCGAAGGTACGAATTTGGGACCGCTGCCGACCCCCGTCGGCAGTTATCGGTACCGTCAGCATCTTATCCGCGGTCGGTACGTCGTGGGTCTTATCTTGGATAAAGAAGGGATAAGCCCCGCGTCGTACTCGCTAAGGCACAGACCGCCGAATCTGCTGGTGGTACCGATATTGGGGAGGGGGGACTGGCTCTGGGTGGGTGTTGTGTTGTCCTGTTCCGTCATGTATAATGTCTATGTGTTGTCCATCCTATACCTCTCCACCCGAGAGCCGACCCGCGAATAGGCATCTAAGTCATTAAAGCGGGGGAAAATTACAAATCCTTTATCCTTATCCTATCCATACCTCTCCTTTCCCCCCCTCTCCTCTACCTTATCCACACTTTCATTCACTACATACTATCTACCGTCCATAAGCACCCTTCCATACTTCACAATAGGATTTTTACCTTTCACTCCCCATTCACTCGCCCACATTCGCAATTTCGTTTGTCTCACCCGCTAATTTTTTGTCAAATCATCATCCACGTATACATTCGTTCCTTTCAACTTGCTTCTATTTCTCATCACCGTACTCTTTACTTCTAAATTTCATAATTTCACAACACACATTTCATTCCCTATCTTGAACGCATCTTCTACTGTCACTATTCTTTCTACCTCGAACTTCTTAAGCACCGCCATCGCTACTTCTTTTGCTGGTCTTCCCTCTGCTTTTTTGCCTTTTATAACGAAATTGATCCTTCTTTGTTTCCTCTCTTGTTCTTCAAATTTGTTCTCCCTTCATCTTCATTTTCTGTCTAAGCTCTTCATTACTCTCTTCGCATTTTACTAATCGGTGATGTTGTTCCTTCTTCCAGTTTTCCATTTCAGCTCTCTGCTCTTTTCTTCATTGTTCCATTTCTAGTTTTTGCTCTTCTTTCCGTTTTTCTATATCGTTTTTAAGTTCGTCATTCATGTCTTGCATTTCTTTTTTAAACTCTTTCATTCGTTCCGCTTGCTCTTCAAAGTTTTTCATAATTCTCTCCTCCATTTTTCCCTCGTCTTTTCCTTTCGCCTTCTTAATCGCTTGCGTTTCAGCCTTTTCTTCGACGTCCTCTTCTGTCTCGCTCTCTCTTTCCCTTTTGAATCACGAACTCATACGAAACGCGCCGGACGACACACTCACGCTGTCTTCAATATCCCTCCCCAGTCGTTCCGCGTTCGTGGGTCTTCCTCACCTTTTCTTCTCTACCTTCTTCTCGCTCTCTGCACTCCCGCTCGCCCCACCTTGCCTCACCCACCACTTCACTCTCTGCTCCGTCACTTCTATCGGCAAGTTCTCCAGGCACTGTTTCGCGAGTTCCTACCCACCACACTTATCCATCCGTCGCTCACACTCGTATGGCCGTGCTTACCTGGGATACTCCTATTCGGCTAAACGTCGCGCCCCGCCGCTGATAGATTTCGCGGCCGCAAATCTTTATCGTGATCGACGGAAACGTGCCACCGGACGTCGCGACGTCCCTCGTTTCGCCTGTCGCGGATTCCGCCCGTTGAAAATGGGTCTTTTCGCCGATTTCCTAATTGAGGTTATGTATCCCAGGAAACACCCTTTCGACGAAAATCTCTAAATATGTAATGGATTTTACAATTTAGTCAGTCGGACCGGGTCTCCGCCTCCTGTGAGTACATTCGCTCAATGCAAGGACGATTGATAATTAGTACTTTGTTTTGAATACTTATTAATTAAGAACGCTTTCAAAATGCTTCTACAACTCACCCAGTCCAAACCGGAAGTTCCTCCGATATCGTTATAAACAACGATTATTTAAACAACGATTGCGTCGCTAATCGTTTCAAAAAGATATTTTCTTAGCGGAAACAGTATTTTTTAAGCGTGTGTAAAATATTAACTTCATAAAGAATTTTCTACATAAGATATCCGAAATCGTTACAAACAACGATTATTTAAAAAATTATTGCGTCACTAATCCTTTCAAAACGGTATTTTCCTTAATTCAAACAGTATTTGTGAAGTGTATGCAAAATTTTCACTTTTTAAAGAATTTTCTGCACAAGTTATAGCATTTTACAGGAATCGTTATAAAGAATGATCATTTAAACAATGATTCCGTCGCGAATTATTTCAAACCGATACTTTCCTTATTTCAACCAGTATTTTTGAAGTGTGTGTAAAATTTCAACTTTATAAAGAATTTCCTGCATAAGTTATCAGAAATCGTGATAGGCAATGGTTATTTAAAAATTGACTCCGTCCCAAATTATTTCAAAAATATATTTTCTTAGTTGCAACAGTATTTTTGAAATGTGTGTAAAATTTTAAGTTCATAAAGAATTATCTGCACAAGTTATCAGAAATCATTATAAAAAATGATTATTTAAACAATGATTGCGTCGCGAATTGTTTCAAAACAATATTTTCCTTATTTGAAACAGTATTTTTGAAGAGTATTCAAAATTTTAGCATCGTATAGAATTTTCTGTAGAAGTTATAAACAACGATTGTTGAAACAATGATTACCGTGCGAATGGTTCCAAAACCATATTTTCCTTATTTCAAACAGTACTTGCGAAGTGTATGCCAAATTTTAATTTTATAAAGAATTTTCCGTACAAGTTATCAGGTATCGTTATAAACAACGATTATTTTAACAATGGTTCCATTGCGAATTGTTTTAAAATGATATTTTGTTTATTTTATTCAGTATTTGCGAAGTGTATGCCAAATTTTAACTTTGTAAAGAATTTTTTGTACAAGTTATCAGAAATCGTTATAAACGATGATTATTTAAACATTGATTGTGGCACGAATGGTTTCAGAACGACATTTTCGTTATTTCAAACAGTACTTGCGAAGTGTATGCAAAACTTTTCACTTCATATAGAATTTTCTGCAGAAGTTATAAACAACGATTGTTTGAACAATGATTGCGGCGCGAATAGTTTCAAAACGATATTTTTCTTATTTCAGTCAGTATTATTGTCGTGTATGCAAAATTTTCACTTAATAAAGAATTTTCTGCACAAGTTGTCAGAAATCGTTTAAAGAAAAATTATTTAATCAATGATTGCGTCGCGAATTGTTTCAAAACGATATTTCCTATATTTCAAACAGTATTTGCGAAGTGTATGCAAAATTTTCACTTAATAAATAATTTACCGTACAAGTTATCAGAAATTGTTATAAATAATGATTATTTAAACATTGATTGCGGCACGAATGGTTTCAAAACCATATTTTCCTTATTTCAAACAGTACTTGCAAAGTGTATGCCAAATTTTAACTTTGTAAAGAATTTTCTGTACAAGTTATCAGAAATTGTTACAAACAATGATTATTTCAACAATGATTCCATCGCCAATTGTTTCAAAACGATATTTTCCTAATTTCAAACAGTATTTGCGAAGTGTATGCCAAATTTTAACTTTGTAAAGAATTTTCTGTACAAGTTATCAGAAATTGTTAAAAACAATGATTATTTAAATAATGATTCCATCGCGAATTGTTTCAGAACGATATTTTCCTAATTTCAAACAGTTTTTTTTAAGTCAATGCAAAATGTTACCTTTTTAAAGAATTTCCTGCAAAAATTATACGCATTTTACAAAAATCGTTATAAACAATGATTAATTAAACAATAATTCCGTCGCGAATGCTTTCAAAACAATATTTTCGATTTTTCAAACAGTACCTTTAAAGTACATGAAAAATGTTAACTTTATAAAGAATTGTCTGCAGAAGTTATCAGAAATCGTTATAAACAATGATTTTTTAAAGAATGATTGCGTCTCGAATAGTTTCAAAACGATATTTTCCTTATTTGAATCAGTACTTTTGAAGTGTATGCAAAATTTTAACTTAATAATGAATTTACTGTACAAATGATCAGAAATCGTTGTAAACAACGATTATTTAAACTTTTATTGCGGCACGAATGGTTTCAGAGCGATATTTTCCTTGTTTGAAACAATATTTTTGAAGAGTATGCCAAATTTTCACTTTATTAAAAATTTCCTACACAAGTTATCAGAAATCGTTATAAACAATGATTATTTAAACAATGATCCCATCGCAAATTGTTTCAAAACGATATTTTCCTTATTTCAGAAAGTATTTGCAAAGAGTATGCAAAAATTTTAACTTAATATTGAATTTTCTGCAGAAGTTATAAACAACGATTGTTTAAACAATGAATTTCCTGCACAAGTTATCAGAAATCATTATAAACAATGATCCCGGCGCAAGTTGTTTCAAAACGATATTTTCCTTATTTCAAACAGTATTGTATTTTTTTTGTATTCTATTCATTACTCTCGTATGGGGTACAACCTGTTGAGCGGTGAGTTCCGGAATAGACCGAAAACTTAATTTGCAGATACAAAGAAGAAAACCATAAAATAAACGTAAAAGGCAAGAAATATAAGATATTAAAAAAGAACAAAAATAGATAAGAATAAAACAAAACAAAACAAAAGCGCAGTATATTTAATAAAACTAGAACTATTCGTCAGACAAGATTTGTCTTCGCACGAGTATTGCCCTCATAAATTTAAATAAAGTTTTCGATGAGAAAAGGTCAGGATTGCAGAGCAAAGTACAACAAATTTTATTCGGAGAACACGCGGATACATTAGCAACAAAATCACGTCTCACTGGTGCGAGCAAGGGGCATTCCGTAAAAGTTTGACATAGAGAATCGGGGACATTAATATTGCATAACAAGCATGGTGATTGGGGATTATAGATGAGACGCATACCGGCGAGAGAAAGCCAACGCGTGAAGACTGTCGCTAATCTAAGTTGAGCTCTCACTCTTAGATAGGGTAGAGGCAGTCGAGGCGGATACAGCATTTACGACGAGTCGGTGTGCTCACGGTAGATTGGTGGCTGATTATTTTCAAAGTTAAAATATCTTGCCAGATCTTTTGCTCTGCAAGAATCTGCATATTTAGCAACTAGTCGCGGACTCATGCTCGCCCAGGACTCGGCGGTAAAGCTGCCTCTTCGGACAACAACCTCCGCCTCATCCAGGAGCGAGAAAAGCTGCGTGAGCCAGTTACGGGGCTCTTCTGGAGATATCACGGATAATTCTTTTCAACGAATAAGTAGAATCTTGGGCAGCCTTGAGTCGGGTAGTCGGAGGGTCTTAATTACCCATTTTATGTTCTAAACGTATTAGATAAGCCGGGATGTTTCTTGGCAAATGGAGAAGTTTTTTGAAAAAGTCGATTTGCACCGACTCTAGCCTATCCAAGTGGCGAAGAGCCAAAAACGGAGCCGCGTACAATAGTACCGATGTAACCATAGCTTTATACAGTTTCCAGTATGCGTCCCATGCGTCGATTTTAGCGGAATTTATTACAGCTAGGGTCGCGGCTGCTGCGGCCCTTGTTCGAGTAACGGCGTCCTCGGAGGGCTGAATGCCTGACGTTGATGAGGAAAACACTATACCTAAAAACATGTAGACGCTTTTTACTTCGACTAGAATATTATCGAAAAGAAGCCCCTCGAGTACTGATCGAGCGGACCCGCCCTTCTGAAATGGACTATCTTAGTTTTCTCGACATTTACAGTGAGCTGGTTAATCGAGCAGTAGTCAGAGAGGATTTTAAGCTTACGGCGAAGGTCTGAGGGGGAAAAAGCAAGAATGGTAAGGACGTCGGCATAGAGGTGCATTAGCAGATCCATGGATCTGGTAACATCCACTCCGCGTACCTTATTGTCTCGAAAAAAGTAACTATGTCTAACAAATATAATCTAAATAATAACGGACTCAGAATTTCACCTTGAAGTACGCCTACAGTTACGCTAAAACACTGACGCAGAGCGATAAAGTTCACTAAGCACCCTGACGAATTTTGTACTAACACCTAATCAAAAAAGAGAGAATCAAAGACTCTCTTAAAGCCCATAAAAAGGCTATAAAGTTTCGCGTTCCGGCGTCACAAAATGACCTGCGCGGAAGCGAGAAGGCAGAAGATATTATCCTCCGTCCCTCTCCCACCACGAAAGCCGGCTTGTTCCTATGATAGGATGTCTCTCTGCGTAGCCCACTTGGAGAGGCGTGTACATAGGATCTGTGAAAAAATTTTCGCCAGTGCGTTAGTTATTGCGATTAACCGATAATTAGAAGGATCGTTACGGGCGCCTTTCTTATACAGAGTAAAGATCATCGAATCAGCCTATCCTAACGGGAAGGCTTCAGCTGTAAAAATTCAATTAAAGAGCGAAAGAAAGGACAGAAAGCCATTGATCGTCTATATGCTTAACAGTTGCGCAGGTATTTCATTTGGACCAATGGCCTTTCCTACCTTCAGGGTCCTTAGACTTTCCCTAAGTTCAGACCCAGAGAGAAGTGAGTCCACCGCGGGATCAAAAGTACCAAAATACTGCACGGGCGGCAATTCTATTTCCGGAAAGATCTCGTGGAAGAACGTATTCCAGTTTTCGTCTGACAATTGATGGCGTAGTGTAGGTTTCGAACGAAATTGGCGTACTGCAGGCCAAAAATTTGCTGAGTTACGGACTTCCGCGAATTTTTCGGCAATATTATTATTTTTTGGCAGCTAGTAAATTTGAGTAAGACCTGCGGGATTCCTTGAATTCTTCCCATACGGCCGCGCAGTATCCAGACCCCCTCATATGTCTCAGGGTGCGAGCTAGTGACCTCTTAGCGGAAAGACATTCCTTGTCAAACCACTTTTTCCTGAATCCTAAGGGAGAGAGGTTATTGCTAATAACACAGTCTTTTAAAAGGCCGGAAGAAAGCGCCGAGCCGCGAATCGTTACTGTTAAATGCTTATAGCACTCTTCGAGATCATTACAAACAGCAGAAGCGGTGCTTTGAAACGAGGCCGCGAGAAACGCACGATATAACGCAAACGCATTAGTTGCCCCGTCCGAGGGGTTCTGAAAACGAGTCACACGACGCAATACAGAGATTTGAGCCGGTGCCTGCGAGGAAGAGTTATCTTCGAAGAGATAGAGCTCTACTGATACTGGCAAATGGTCAGAGCCATAAAGGTCATCGCCTATCGTAATGTCGTGGATATAATGAACATGCGGTATCGAGACCCGTACAAGGTCGACAACACTGCAACCCCTCTGTCCGAGAAAAGTATAATGCGAAGGAAAATCACTTAACGTTCGACCGTTTAATAAAACAAAATTGTTTATGGACATAAAATCGGACAAAAGGGTTCCGCGTTGGTTGAGATTTACGTCATAGGATCGTCTACAAAGTCGCATAGAGGACTCTTCAAAAATTTGAGCTACGTCACTTAATGGGTCAGACAAACCCATTCGACAGTTGAAATCGCCTCATAAGATGAAAATGCAGTCTGGAAACTGGTCATTCAGTGAGTCTAGAACAATTTGTAGGGAAGAGAGCAGTGGTTCTAAATCGGAGAGAGGAGAGAAATAAAAGGAACCGACAACTAAATTTAGCGGATTCATATTTAATTTATAAAAGAGCCAATGAGGTGACGAGTTTAACGGAGTGGAACTAGAGTTGGGGTCAATTAAAGACAAAAGGCCTCCACTACAACGGAAACCACTCGCGGTTTTCTGACTAGAGCTGGCTTGCTCGACTGGCAGAGGATGAGTGAAACGAGGCCGAATTTCTTCCCACTACAGGTTCAGAACATGGAATATTATAATCCTGGTCCGCATCCGACCATTTCAGTCATACGTTATTAGTGGCTATGGCAACGCCCTTTTTTTTAATAACGCGCCTCTAGAAGCGGCCGCGCGGCGAGCTACTCTGACTTTATAGACCTTGAGGCTTTCTCCGTCTTTATAGTCTGGATTAATGAAGATGTTCGTGGACTGGAGCGCCGTTTTCTTAGACGACATAATGACGTATTTGTCGTTTTCTAGCATCAACTCTGCCAGGTACGTCGGAGGATTGACGCGGATTTGTCTAGCGGCGGCTACCGAAGATTCCAGTGGAAACTTCGCAGAAAGGAATTTATAAATTTCCTTCCTTAGCGGACCCGGACCGGGAACAAACCCGGTAAGGATGATGTTCTTCCTCTTGAGTATTTTTTCCTGTGCCTCAAGTTTAGTATTAAGCGTGTTAATAATTGAATCCTGAATGTCCACTCTTTCCTGTAGACAGCCTAGGCGTGATGAAAGATCAGAGTTGATCTGGTCCACCGTAGACTTGACCGCTACGATTTCACTCGTGCAATTAGCAATGCTCGTTTGAGGAGCATTAGATTGTTGCTGGAACGCAGTATTCTGCAGTGATTCCAGGGTTAGAGGTATATTGGTCGAAGATATCGTTGGATAATCAATAGGCTACTGTTCCGGCTGGATTTGATCTACAAGAATAAGTTTTCTCTGCATCGTTGGTTGAAGATCGTTCGGGTCGTCCGAGTCAAGCAGGCCGTCTCGCTTACGCTTGGCGAGACTGAAACCGAAATCTTCTAAAGCGCCGCAACTGCTAGTACGAAGCGCTTTCCATTTAGATTCTGTTGTGGGGCGGCCGTTGAGGACAGCCGGGCGCAAAATGGTCGTTATACGCTCGGCCTCTCTGCCACTAGAAGAGGTCGTAGGCAGGACAAGCGCTTGTGGTTCGCTGCGAAGCGGACTGTGTGCTGACATTAGTCGCTCGCTGCCGAGAGCTTCTGACCTCTTGTGGTTAAGAAATATAACACTTTATGCGTATTACTGCGAGTACTAGAAAGTATACGCTTAATAGAAAAACACGATTTAGTACAGACACGGAAAGACGTAGACATGAACGACTACCCATACGACCGAACAGATTATTGACATAAATTGCCTTGTCGCTTACACACAAACAATCGACGTAAACACAACTCGGGAGCGCTGAGAGTGTAGTAGGCCGCATATAAGCAAGGAGCGAACTCACCGATATACAGGCGAGTCGCTACCAGAAACACGCGAAACTCAGTAATAACTCCGTCTTCGAAAAGAACTCTTGACAGCTGAAGTACGTTGTATATGTCGGTTGAACTGGAGATGTCATGTACCATTTAAAGCAAGCAGCGCGTCCTCTTCAGATGCCGATATGATGGTAGAAAACCCGAAAAAGATAACGGTAAGTGTCAGACTGAAGACCAATGCTGTCAGTCCGGAGAATTATTCCGTGTTGTGTTAGCGCAAAAAATTCCGGATAAAAGACTCGGCAACTCAATACGAACTCATTACGAACTAGGTCCGAGACGATTCGGAGGTATATAAAGTATTTTCGGCAGCTATAAACAACGATTGTTTAAACAATGATTGCGGCGCGAATGGTTTCAAAACGATATTTTTCTTATTTCAAACAGTATTTTGAAGTGTATGCAAAATTTTCACTTTATGAAGAATTTTCAACACAAGTTATGAGAAATCGTTATAAACAACGATTATTTAAACAATGATTGCGGCTCGAATGGTTTCAAAACGATATTTACCTTATTTCAAACAGTATTTTTGTAGTGTATTCAAAATTTTTACTTAATTCAGAATTTACAGCACAAGATATAAGAAATCATTATAAACAATGATTCCGTCCCAAATTGTTTCAAAACTATATTTTTTATATTTCAAATAGTTTTTTTAAAGTGTATGCAAAATGTTACCTTTTTAAAGAATTTTCTGCATAAATTATACGCATTTTACAGCTATCGTTATAAACAATGATTATTTATGCAATGAATCCGTCGCGAATTGTTTCAAAATGATATTTTCCTTATTTCAAACAGTTTTTTTAATGTGTATGCAAAATGTTCCCTGTTTAAAGAATTTCCTGCACAAATCATACGCGTTTTAGGGCAATCGATATAAACAATGATTCCGTTGCGAATTGTTTCGAAACGATATTTTCCGTATTTCAAACAGTACATTTAAAGTATATGAAAAATGTTAACTTTATAAAGAATTCCCTGCACAAATGATACGCATTTTACAGCAACGATTATAAACAATGATTATTTAAACAATTATTCCGTCTCGAATTATTTCAGAACGACATTTTCGATATTCAAACAGTACTTTTAAAGTGTATGCAAAATTTGAACTTTACAAAAAATTTCCTGCAGGAGTTATACGCATTTTACTACAACCGTTATAAACAATGATTCCGTCGGAAATTATTTCAAAATGACATTTTCCTTATTTTAATCAGTATTTTTGAAGTGTTTGCAAAATGTTCACTTTTTCAAGAATTTCCTGCACGCGATATCAGAAATCGTTTGTGATGTGGTATTTTAGACCCCCTGTAATAGCAGATTCTGTCTCTTTCATCGGGTCTCGCGTAACACCTAGCAAGTCGAGAATCGACGAGTAAGGTAGATCACCTGTTCACTATTCTTTGCATATCTTCGGTACCGCGTCGACGATTCCGCATTGTTACCGATTCTTAGGTTAATTAAAGATTTCCGTTTATAATCATCGTGTTCAGTTTATTTCTACGCGTTGAACTTTGTTCCTTCCCCGACCTCGCGTCTCTTCGAATTTGAGTTGGTCGCGAGCATTTGGGCTATTCGTTTGGGTCTTTCATTAAACTTTGGCAATTTGGCACTTTGGGAATTTGGTTTCGCCGTTCAAGAACGGCTGGCGCCCCGTAAAAGTAAGTATTTGGCATTTTGAAACTCCATACGTGACCTCAGAAAAATCACGCGTAACAAATTGGCGCCCGTACGTAGAGTCTTTGAGGGAATAAAATTTTGACTGATAGGTAAAAGAATTATTTTCGATTGCTTCAAAATTAAAATTCGGAAATTTGGTAAAATTATTGGTCTCGAAAAGATTTTAGAAAAAGTTAAATTCCACGTGTTCGAAACATCAAGAACGATATTCGGTATTTATAATTTACGTTCGAAAAACATTTCGTCATATTTAGAGGTCGACGATTGTTGTGTGTTTGAATTTGCGACTGTTACTTCTGTACGAAGTACAGCGGTTCTGAATGTCATTTTGCATAAAATTATTAAAATCGAAATTGTATTTTCTAAATGAAATAGTTGAAAATTAAAAAAAAAAAAATAGAAAATAATCATTTTTGTGTGTGGTAGATTTTTTAAAATTGAATTTTGGGAAATTAGTAAATCTTTTTGTTGGAAAATTGGTAATTATTTTTATAAAGTTTCGGTCTTATTTTTTATGAATTGGAAAATTTATTGATTGCAAAAGACTCTTGGGAAAATTGATGAATAGTAGAATTAAATAATTAAATGTTTCGAATTATTAAATTTCGTAATCAAATAGTATTTCAGAACCAAGTAAATTTGTGTTTCGTAGCAGGGTGTAAAACAATCACTTGTTTGCGAATAGCAAATATCGGAAGTCGAAAAACATAAACAAGCTATTGTTCGAATTCGAAAATACCGGTGTTGTCTTGAGTGTTGTTTTGGTAATTGGATAGTCTGTTTATTCGAATAATATAAGATATGATAGATTTTTCAAATCTATGTATTATTTATAAGAATTTATGATTTCTTATTTACCATTATTATATGTTATTGATAGTGTCTGCGGAAGTATAAATACTTACTTCACCATTCCATTATTAAGTAATTTAATATTATCATTGTGTTTACGATTTCAATGTGCCTTTCGATTTATCCAGAAAACTCTGGGAAGTTGATGTTTATTTCTAAGTTGGATTCTAGCATGCAATCGTGTCATTCGAGAAACGGTTCCGCGTAATATGCGAAATTTGGGAAATAATATTCTATTTTAGATTATTATTTTGGAATTTATTTTTTGTGCTTTTTGGTAAATTTCGCTGATTTTGAAAACTTTGTGTAATTATTTTTTTTTCGAAATTTTTTATAATTGTTCGTAACTTAGCGTGTAACGACTTAATATCACAATGTCGACATACTATTGCCTTTCTGTTCCGCACTTCACGTCTCAGGCAGAAATTATCCAGTTTTTAGATAATTTAGATACCTCCCAATTGATATCCCTTCTAGTGATAAATTCCCTTCGGGTGCAAGGTCTCGAAAATATATTGCATGGTCGCTTGTTCCGTTATTTTTCGCGACAATCGGGATTTCTTAACGTAGATTGGAGCCTAGACGATGAAAGCAGTCGTGCGATGGACGGCTTTGTGAGTACTCTGGTCGCCGACGTCCGATTGTCGACAAGCGTTAGCCCTGAGTATAATGTCTCGAAAACGGATTCCGACGTAGACGTCGATAGCGGGGAACGTAGAAGTAAAATGGCATACGTCGAAGTTAATACCACGCGTTTTCGAAAACAAAACCCGTCACAACCTCCCGTATCGTCCAATCAGGTGACAATTGCGACAACAACGACCACCTGGTGGCGAACTCTAAATGAAACTTTCCCGGCTCCGTACGCGAGTTCAAAGCGTTATGCAACTCCGAGTCAGACGGATCGTCGTCTCTTTTCGGATCCAGAATCATACGTTCGGCAAGCTTACGCTCAACCTTGTATTCGGAATCCGGTGTCGAATCAGCCACAGCACAAGCATCCGAACAATCGGGACCGGGGGATAGGCGAGAGAAGTACCTATTTCCCCTCGATCGCCCCGGATCTCAACGAATTTACTGCCGGTACTACAGAACGCGTGGCCCCGTCAATTACTCCACACGTGTCTTGTGATTCCGTACCGAGAGTTAGGCTATTTGACAATCAATCTTCGGGTCTCGGCCCTAGGAGAACTTCGGCAAACGCAGCATCCTCCATGCGATTTGCCGAACCTCCAATTCGCTATTCGAATAGATCGGAGCTTTCACAGTTTAATAGAACTCTGGAAAATACGTTCGATAGAGGACCTCGCAAGGTCATACGCGATTGGAAAGTAACTTTCGCGGGCGGTTCCGAGAGCAGCGCCGAGAAATTTCTGTGTCGGCTACGTGAAATGAGATTAGGAACCTGCATTACCGATGCTGATTTATTAGAATCTCTACCTGACGTACTACGAGGCCTTGCTCTTCAGTGGTATCGCCTCGAATGTCACTCGTGGATGACTTTGTTCGCGATCTTTGCGATCGATATGGAGATGAGAATTTCCAGGTACGGATACGTCGCGAAGCCTCCGAGCGAACGCAAGGGGAGGGGGAAGCGATTAGCGACTTTATCGTCCGGTTCCGCCACATATTGAAGTATCTCGATCCCCAACCGTCGCTCACCGAGCTCTTGAAAATGACGTACAATAATTTGCGTCCGGAATATCGTGATAGGATTTTGCGTCGTCAGGTTTCGACTTTCCGCGAACTTGAACATGCGGGAAAGTCATACGAAGCCACGAAGGCGGCATGTCGAGAATTTCGGAATCCACCGACGACTCCACTCCCCCCTCGCTGTGAGAAAAGAGCAGTAGTGGGGAAGAAGAAGAAAGGGAAACCCCCTCCTTCGAAATCGGTCTCTTAATTGCGGTAAGATAGGACACCTTATGCGGGAATGTCCAAAGCCACGTATCGGGATAGTGTGCTATCGTTGCGGGGAGCGAGGTGTCACCAGCTCGACGTGCCTCTCGTGTAACGATTCGGAAAACGCATAAGGCGGGTGGCTTCTTGGGTCACAGCCCCCGCTATAGCGAGCGATACGACCCAATCGCCCGATTACGACAAAATCTCCCGGTTTAGGACAAAAGTTTCGGATTTGACATTAGGTACTACTTCGATAGCAAGAGCAGTTACGGAGAAAAAGGACTCGGTTGTCTCGGTTCCAAAATCGACTAATCCGCAGAGAACGGTCACGTTCGCTTCGCCGTTAGCGAGCTATTACGTTGTCGAGTTAGAGGAGGAATCCGAGGAGGTACCGACACCTTCTTTCGATCCGATTTTGGACTTGTACTGTTCACCAGTACAAAATACGAATTTGGAAAATCGGCACCACTTGTTGGTTAAAATCGACGGTTTCGAGGTTCGTGCGTTAGTAGATTCGGGTGCGTCTCGGACGTACTTTGGGCCGAAACTAATCGCCGTACTAAGCGAAAAGCTTCCTCCCGAGAATCGTCGTTCCGATCGATCCATCACTTCGGCAAATGGATCGACGGATAAAATTTTGGGAGAGCTAACCTTACCGGTCGCGCTAAGGGGTCAATCGACGGAAATGACCATTCGTCTCGTGCCCGCGCTAATGTACGACTGTGTGTTGGGGTTGGATTTTTTGGGAATGTTCGGTCTTTCGATAGATTTTGGAACGGCCACTTGGAAATTGGGTACAGGTTCATACGAAACCTTCAATAGCGCGGAAAGTGGGGGTAATGACCTCCACGATGGTTGCGCCAGCATTATGGAACCCACCGTTAGCGAACAACAACGCCTTCGGAAATTCATTGAAGCGAAAGTTCCATCGGGTTTCGAACCTTTGGGTCTCGCTAATCGAACCACTCATGCTATTGATGTGCAGGGTCACGCCGCTATCAAGCAACGATCTTACCGCGTTTCGCCAGTCGTACATGAAGCTTTGTGTCGCGAAGTCGACAGAAAGCGGACGGAAGGCGTAATTGAGCCATCGAAAAGCGAATGGTCGAATCCCGTGGTTATGGTGCCGAAACCCCCCGAAGTTGTTACTGCCTTGTCTTGGCCGGGGGGCTTACGTTTAATGATCTGTCGGCGACCGCTCATAGGAGACTGACGGGGAGAACAAACGAAATGTAACTAGCAACAATATTTGAAACAATATGGAAAGACACACTAAAGTAAAATGTTTACCCCAGGTGGACCTCGACTCGTCGAGTGGTCCCACCACGAGTTGCTATCGGGAGAAAGACCCGGTGGCTCGTGCCGCTCCTACAGGTTCTGGGGAGGAGCACCGAAGTGTAGAAACCAAGATTGCCGATATTAGAGCAAAGATTTTGACGAACAAAAAGAAATTGAAAGAAAAGCATGACGACGAACAACACGAGGCACTTAAAAGAGAAGCCTACACTCTAAGAGCTAAAAAGCGAGAGATAGAGAAAAGAGTGAAATTCTCAGAACCAGAAAGTCAATGTAATACTGACACCGAATCCCAAGGGGAGGAGGTAGAAGAAATGGACATTGAAAATATGGAGAACTTTTCTGAAGCAGAACCAGAAAAAGAAAATGAAAACGAAACGACAGACTCAGAAAAATCACTGTCAACTGCAGAAAAATGGAAAAAATAGATATCTGAAGACAGATTAGCCAACAGATCTGATGAAATAGAAAAATGGTCGGAAATAAGATCAAATGAATATGACACCATCATCAATGTCGATGAAATTCCAAAAGAAGTCGAAGAATACTTAACATATTCGTATAACGAAAAAGCAGCCATGATAGAAGGTCTAAGAAAACAACTGAGCTTTTTCAGAGAGTTTTATCTCAAAGAAAAAGCAAAAGAGACCAAAGAAGCAGTAACTCAGACAGCAGAACCTGAGAAAAGAGGGACGTATGCCCAAGCGGTAAACAACTCTCTAAGCAAACAAAAGCACATTGTGGTTATTAAACCCAATGTAGACCAATCCAGAAAGGAAATGGAAAGGAAATTAAAAAGGATAACTCCCCAAAAGCTGGGGATCAATATCAAAGGGATCCACAAAACTGGAAATCAAGGCATTGCAGTTGAGCTCTCAAGCAAAGCTGACATTGCTAAGATGACAGAAAACAAGAAATTAAAGAAATCCGGTCTGGTTATCAAGTGTATAACCGAAAAAAGACCGAAAATGATTATCTATGATGTCCCCAAAGACATCACCAAGTCTTAAATTGAACAAAAACTCCTCGAGAAGGTTGATGTTACCCAACCGGAGGAAATGAAAATACTCTTTGCGATACGCAACAGAAGTGGAGAAGAATCCAATTGGATAATAGAAGTCTCTCCAGAACTAAGGATGAGACTAAAAGCACAAGAAAGACTGCTGATGGGATGGAGTAGTTGTAAAATCAGCGACTTTGTCCTAGTCACCCAATGCTACAAATGCCAAAGATATGAACACATTTCAAAGTTCTGCAAGAACAAAGAGGCAGTCTGTAGAAAATGTGGAGAAATAGGACACCTAATAAAGGAATGTCAAGGAAAAGAGAGATGCATTAACTGCACCAAAGCAAAGCTACCAAATGGACATAAGTCCAGTAGCAAAAACTGCAAAATCAGAGAAAGACTCAAAGAAAGAGTCAAAAGCAGAACTGACTACGAAGTACACTAAATAATAGACTAGAATAAGAATCAATCCGAAATTTTTGTTTTAATTTTTAACTTTCAATTAGCAACAACCAGTATTAGCAATAACAAGTGGTTCGGATTCCACTTTATAAACTGTAGGTCCCTCAGAGACTCAAACCACTTTCTAAAATTAAAAAATTTCCACTCATGTAGGCTTGAGAAGAAATGAAAGAATAAGCAACTAAACAATAGTATAGCAATAACCTCTGGTATGCCGAAAGGCGAGGTACAGAGGGGTATGTCTTCCTTCAGAAGATATACATAGGAACATGTTTTTTTTTTTTTTTTTTTTTTTTTTATGGTGCCGAAAGCAGGCGGGAAGTACCGTTTTTGTTTGGACTTTAGGAAGCTGAATGAAGTTTAAAAAAAGGATGCATATCTTATACCTAATATGGAAGGGATTTTGGACAAACTTCGTTCAGCTCGGTATATTTCGAAAATCGATCTCAGCCAGGATATTTCCAAATACGCTTGGTTGAAACGAGTCGAAAATACACGGCCTTTACAGTTCCGGATTGTGGACTGTTTTAATTCACGCGTATGCCGTATGGGCTATCCAATGCCCCCGCAAACTGTCAGCGTCTACTCGACAGTTTGATAGATGCCACAATGGAGCCACATGCGTATTTGGACGACATTGTGATCGTCACAAAAACTGTCGAACGACATCTGAAATGGCTCGAATACGTGCTTAACAGGTCGACTCCGATAAAATTGCTCCGAGAGTCGATTTTCCTGCTCCGTCAAATTTGAAACAGCTCAGACGGTTCTTAGGCTTCACTTCTTGGTATCGTCGATTTATACCAGATTATGCGACGGTTTCGGAGCCACTATTATTGAAGAAAAATGTCGGTATGATTGGGGTGAAGAGCAACAAAATTCGCTTAATAAGTTAAAATCGTCGTTAACTTCAACACGTCGTGCCCCGATTTTGACGTGAAGTTTACACTACAGACAGATGCGAGCTCCTTCGGTCCCGGTGCAGTACTCACCCAAGTCCAGGATGGACAAGAGCGAGTAATTGCATACGCGAGCCGAATGATGAAAGACGCAGAGCGTAAGTATACGGTTACGGAGCAAGAATGTCTCGCAGTTGTTTTGGCCATAGAAAAACATAGGCCATACGTAGAGGGTATCACTTCACAGTGATGACGGACCATAGCAGCCTGAAATGGTTTGTATAATCTGCATAATCCCACAGGACGTCTCGCTCGATGGGCTCTTAAGCTGCTCTCTTACGATTTCGAGACAGTTCATCGGAAGGGTGCTTTTCATCACGTACCGGATCTGTACTGCCATCGTACCGACCCAATGCTAGACCTCCTGATGGAAGATCTAGATGCATGGAAGTTGGTCATTCCCCACGGTTCGAGGAAGCAGGCGCTACACGAATGTCACGATCTTCCTCAAGCGCGCCACCTAGGTATCGACAAACGTATAAGCGACTTGCGAAACAGTACTATTGGCCGGGAATCTACCATGACACCTTGCAATATGTTCGCAACTGTCACACTTGTCAAAAGTACAAGGTCGATCAACGCGGACAAGCGGGATTGATGGGTATACGCGAGATAGAAGAGCCATGGGCAGTCGTCTCGGTGCATGTGATAGGCCCCAAACCCCCGAGTAAAAACGGTTACCGGTACGTGTTGGTCATGCAGGACACTTATACGAAATGGGTAGAACTATGTCCCAACTATTCCCCCCTACCACGCACAAGCGAATCCCGTTGAGCGGGCTAACAGAATCCTTAAGACGATGATCATCTCGTTTTTGGAGGGCGACCATAGGGAATGGGATGCCCATTTGAATGAATTCAGGTACGCAATTAACACCGCGGTTCACACGTTCACGAAGGTTTCGCCGGCATTTTTGAATTTTGCGCGGGAACCTCGTGATATTGATGCGTAGGGCCCTCGAAACCCCGGGTCCCGTAGTGACAACTCCCCTGGAGAAATGGGAGAACCGAATGACACGATTGACAGGCTTCCTACTACAATCGCGGCATGCGGAAAGCGAGGTATCAGGCCGGAAATCGTGTCAGGCGTAAACAACGCGTATTCTCGTCTGCTTCAAACAACTTTTCATCTGATTTCGCGAGTGCCTACGAAGGGCCAAACGTTATTTCTAAAGTATTGTCACCACTCGTCTATGAGGTGAGGGACGAGAAGGAGCGCAAATTCGGCAAGGCACACGTCAAGGATCTAAAACCGGTAAGTGAAAGTACTAACACCTCTTTGGTTTCACCTTTCAGTATTATCAACAACGGTGAAGCCCATACCGTTTTCTCGATCCCCCGTCGGCTCGGTTCTTCCGGCCGAATTAGTCTGGCGTCCAGCGATGCCCACCGAGTGCGCTCGCCTCTTAGTGAAACGACAGCCGGGGAGGCACTTTGTGCTCACGGCCCGAAGCCTGGAGGATCTCCCGATCTACCGACCTATCTTATCTACCGACCTATCCTAATTACAACATATTATATATGCATTCAAATGAATTCAAGTTCTTTTTTGTACATATTATTTTTGGATATAAATGAAGTCATAAGCATTAAAAATTTTATGGAAATTTATTTTTCTATTCATATGGATTCGACAGGGACAGAAAATGGATTCAAACGTATGAAATGAATGCATTTAAATCTTTTCTGAATGCATTTTCGATTACTGGGTAGAAATGGAATCTAAGATCTTGTATACTTGATAAAGCATTGGTCAAAACAAGATTTTATATCTAAAATCTTGTAGAAGTTGTCAAAGTTTAATCGAAGAAAGGTTTTGGATGTGAAACTCTATTGATTGTAAAAGGCATGTTGAAAGAAGGTATTAGATCTTAAATCTTTTATTGGTGGTAGAAGTTTTGTCGAAAGAAGGTTTTAGAACCAAAATATGTCATCGGTGTTAAAATTTTGTTGTGAACAAAGTTTTAGACCTTAAATCTTGTATTGCTGGTACAATTCTCAACGAAAGAAGGTTTCGGATCTGAAATTGCCTGTCGGTCTTAAAAGTCTTCTCGCAACTAGATTTTGAATCTAAGATATTGCATATATGGTAAAACATGTGTCGAAGGAAAACTTTAGATAAAAAATATACAAGTTGTCAAAATCTATTACAAAAAATTATTTGCGAAATTTCATTAGAAAATATTTTGAAAAAATTTTGTAGAAAAACTGTTCGTTTGGGTCTTTCATTAAACTTCGGCAATTTGGCACTTTGGGAATTTGGTTTCGCCGTTCAAGAACGGCTGACGCCCTGTAAAATTAAGTATTTGGCATTTTGAATCTCCATACGTGACCTCGGAAAAATCACTCGTCACAAATTTTTCGGCTAAAATCTACGCAACAAATGAAAATACATGCCAAGCTTTGAACTCTTTTGAAGCCGAGGTTTCGTCCGAAATAATAGAGCTCAAGTCCGAATTAGATCAAAAAGATAACGAAATAAAATACGTTACCGACAAGTGGGAGCAACGAAGCAAAATTCTGCGTAAAAAAATATAAGGTTATAGGCCTTATAGTCAATGGCGATGTTAACCGTAACATTTTTTAATTAATTAATTAATTATTAATTATTAAAGAAAAAATTAATTAATTAAAAAAAAAATTTTTTAAATTAAAAAAATTAAAAATTTAATTAATTAAATTAAACCGGTAGGAGTGGAAGAATTTCTGAAAAGAAATTTTAAGGTGAAAATGCGGTGGACTATGCATTCGAAATAAAAAAGGAACCGCCTATAATTATTGTGGAAATGACCTCCTCTCGTGAAAAATGAATTATTAGGCAAATAAGAAACAGATTTTAGCAAACAGAAATATTTATATAGATAACGACCTTGCTAATAGAGAGAGAAAAATAGATTTTAATGGACCTGGTCAGATGAAATGGACCAATTTCTATCTTCAGCATCGCGGCTCCCTTCAAATAAGTCCAAGCTTTCCTCCAGTGCAGTAATTCTGATGGACAAAGCCGAGTTAGTATCCAATACGGAAATAGTTAATGACTTAAATTTTTAATTAAAACCAGTCTTCACTGTAATTGGCATAGCTCCTCTTCAACTAAGAGCAGCTCGTCGAACACATCCTCTTCTGAGAAAAGTGCGCTTCACAACGCTCCGACGCGTAATATTTTGAGTATTGTATTTTGGAATGCCCGTGGTTCACTAAATGTTTTAAATAATTCGTTTGCTTCAGCTCATGACATGCTAAATATATCGGAGACATGGTGTTATGATAACCGATTGAGGGATCTAGCTGTAGATTCCTCGTTCGTCTTCTCTCCAGCCATTCGTACATCTGATCGGGAACGTTATTATGGGGGTCTCTTTACGATGGCTGACCAAGTATATGAAATAACGACTTTAGACATCTCGCCGTTCTGGATAATTTACCATGCCAAGACTATGCCTATTAATTTGATTGTCGGATCTTTTTATATATCGCCGGATCCTGATTTGCCTAATGTGCTCATAAATATACAAAATGTACTAGACTCAATAAAATCACAGTTTCTTGATTGCATACTGGTTCAGGGTGGTGATTTCAATTCGCGGACAGGAACATTAGACGACAGTCTATATATGCAGAACTTTACAGAAAATGCCAGTGTTGCTGTTCTCAGGCGATCTCACGATAGCCGGTCAAACAGACGCGGTTCCTTATTATATGATTTTATGAGTACCAATAATTTTATATTAATAAATGGTTGTTCATTAAGTGATAGCCCTGCGCACTATACTTTTCTTGGGTCTAGAGGTTTTAGTGTGGTTGATCTTGTATGGGTGTCGTCTTCTCACCATCCATTCATTAATGACTTGAAGGTGGGAGGCGACCTCCACGGTTCAGATCACCTGCCAGTGCAATTTACTTTGTACCTGCATTCAACGCAAGTAGAACGGGAATTAACTGCTGTAGCGAGACCTGGACCAAGAACAAAGTTTGAGAGGTCGAATGACTGGTACCAAATATTTCGTAATGCTTTACGACAATTTTCTTTTGATGCGAACCTTCAATTTGAGCACTCTAATGAAATTATTTATGAAGATTTTGTGTAATAATCTTAGAAACCTGGCATTCGATGCTAATTTATTGTCTATAACTGATGTAAAAAATTCGCGTACTAAGTACACGTCTCGCAAGGTTTGGTTGAATGGCGATTGCATGGAAGCCAAAAAAAATCTTAAGCGCGCTCTATTAGCCATGAAAATAAACGCTTACGTCTCTAATTCTGTGCACGTGTTTACGGCAGAAAAAAAGGTTTATCTGCGTATCATTGCGGAAAAAAGCATAATTACTTATCGAACATTAATAATAAATTCGCGGATATCAAAAATTCTGCAACTTTTTGGGCTGCAGTGCGCTTTAGGAAAAACCAATGGTCGGTTCGTTGGTCTCGGCTGAGTCCTGGCGTGAGTATTTCACGAATGCGTTTCCTCGAATAGATAACCCTTTAAGACTTAATCTTGATACCTGTGATTCAATGTTGGATAGACAGATCTCTTTAACCGAGCTTACATGTAGCATTAACTCCCTTAAACTAGGTAAGGCTTTAGGTCCTGACGGCATCTCCGCGGAAATGTTCAAACTACTGGACAACTCATGGCTATTAAAATTACTAGCTATATTCAATTCCATTTTTGAAACAGAGGTATTTCCTGCTGGTTGGGCACGAGCTTATGCCTTTACTTTATTCAAGAAGGGCTCACGATAGGACCCTGCCAATTATAGGATAATTACGCTCACAAATGCGTTGGCAAAAATTCTCTCAAAAATTTTATGTAAACGTCTTTCAGACTGGGCGCTCCGAAATAATGTTCTACCTGAGGAACGGTCGGGCTTTACAGCTGGACGTGGAACAGAAGATAACATCTTCACTCTATTTGCTACAGTTCACATTGCTCTCGGACAGAAAAAATAAAAAATATATTGCTTATTCGTAGATTTCAAGAAAGCATTCGATTCTGATCCTCAGACACTCTTATGGAGAAAAATATACAGTTTGAACGTAAGTGGCAAGTTTATAAGAATTTTACGTGCTATGAACCATACAGCCACGTTTATTTTGCAATCTTCGGATTGGATCCACAAAATGGAGTTTATTACAAAATTTCAACGACGATGATTATGACTCAGTTAACTGAAATCTTGAAGCTGAAGACGGCCCCAAAGATGAAGGCACATTTAAGAAGTTGAGTGTTGTTCTCGTAATTACCTCCTGCTGAGTTCTATGCGTAAAAGAAGCTGACCCATTATCATAACTATGTCATTTTTGTGACATGATATTATCCAAGTCAGAAATAGACTTAATCATATATTTCAGATTCCCATCCTCTGAACGAAGCTCGATCATTGTTTTTCTTCGCTGAAATTTGAGTCCCATTTGCTTCGCCTTTTCTTTTGATTTCATGAATTCTCTCAAGAAGTCATTAGGCATATATTTATTAATGAAAACTGAAATAAATGAAAATTAGCCGCTGGCAGAGAGTGCATAATTTCGTTCGCTTTCAGTGATTTCCGTGATATGCGTGCTTTAATGACAGCGTCTCGTTTAGCTTTATTGAAAAAGCGAACAAAAATACTCCGTGGTCGTGCAATTATTAAATTTGAGGACTCCGTGGTATTTACATTTTGCTTTGACTGTGTCAGTGGTAGTGGGGCACCAGACCAATGCTCCTAGGCGCACGAGACAGTAACATGCGATTAGCACTTTGAATATCAGCTGGAAGGAGTGGGATCCCAAGTGACTCAGCGATAGCGCAAACCGATGCATTTGGTTCTTCATTATCAAATTCTGGGAATCCGGCAATGTCATTTTCATATTCTTTAAATTCAATTGCGACAAGACGGTTTTGTATATTTACATTTTCAACTTTAATTTTCTCATTTTCACTTTGCAACGACTTTATTTGCATATTTAAATTTTCAAAATTTTCCGAATAAGTTTCCACAGAGTTTTAAACGGCCGTCAGCCGTTTATTTTGCTGATTAACTGTTGATTTTATCTCCAAACAAAAACGTTGGAAAGCTTGTTCACTTTGAACGCGATACAACTCTGAGGATGACTTTAGATCATATATGTTAGAGTTGAGCACATCAAGACAACTCAGTTTCGCAAGTATAAGCGAGAAATTTGATTTTAGAACATCATGCGTTGCATATTCCAACGTAAGCTCCTCCTCTGTTCTTCCTCGTTTAATTCAAGTACCTTTCGGTCTACGAGGTCCTTTCTTTTTAGGTAGAAATTCCGTGTGGTACAAGTCAATCGTTTGTTCGATACAACATACCCATTTTCAATGCTTTGCGTATGTGCCGGTATTTGGCACAATATACAAGATTCTGTAGCCAGATCTTCATTTGAATCACAATAAGCGCAAACACTTGTATACTCGTTTCAACAACATTTTCCAGTATTGCAGCAGAACAATTAAGATGAGCCATTGCCAGAATAGTCGAAAGTTCACTTTTCACAGTAGCAATTTTAAAATTACGTCTTCTTAAATATTGACGGTTACTTAGAGTACAACGTTAATTAGTACGGCACGAGCGCTATTTCGTCCGCTCGGTATACTATAACTGTCGGTAGCGTACAGATAACTTGTGCAGAAAATTCTTTATAAAGAGAAAATTTTGCATATACTTCAGAAATACTGTTTGAAATAAGGAAAATATCGTTTTAAATCAATTTGCGATGCAATCATTGTTTAAGAAATCATTGCCCATAATAATTTCTGATAACTCGTGCAGAAAATTCTTTATGAAGTTAAAATTTTACATACACTTCAAAAATACTGCTTGAAATAAGGAAAATATCGTTTTGAAACCATTCGCACGGCAATAATTTTTTAAATAATCGTTGTTTATAACGATTCCTGATAACTTGTGCAGGAATTCTTTTATAAAGTGAAAATTTTGCATACAATTAAAAAATACTGTTTCAAATAAGGAAAATATCGTTTTGAAATTATTCGCGACGCAATCATTGTTACGACCCGATGGTCACAGCGCGTGAGTGGTGGAATCAGATTTGAAATTATTAGTCCGCGACGTTTGTTCTTTGCACGTCGTCCAGCAAATCCCGACTGCCTTCTCCGATGCGGTCTCGAAACGAGAGCGCAGCGGAGTTCGTCGTCGAATGCTGAGGTTTCACTTCCTTCGATCGGCTTCACCGTGCGAGGATGCACCTCAAGCATATTCTCAAGGTGGATCAATTACAGTGACTTTATTTATTGAAATGTATGATACAATGTGGGTGGTACGGACGCTACGTACCGCGTGGACTTCACAATCATAGTTTAAAAATCGTTGTTTATAACTGCTGCAGAAAATTCTTTATTAAGTTAAAATTTTGCATACACTTCAAAAATACTGTTTAAAATAAGGAAAATATGGTTTTCAAACAATTCGCGAAACAATCATTGTTTGAATAATCATCGTTTATAATCATTGCTGTAAAATGCCTATAATTTATGCAGGAAAAGGTAACATTTTGCATACACTTTAAAAAACTGTTTGAAATATCGAGAATATAGTTTAGAAACAATTTGAAACGGAATCATTGTTCAAATAATCATTGTTTATAATGACTTCTTATAACTTGTGCAGGAAAGTCTTTTTAAAGTGAAAATATTGCATACACTTTAACAGTATTGTTTCAAATATCGAAAATATAGTTTTGAAACAATTTGCGACGAAAACATTGCTTAAATAATCATTGTTTATAACGATTTCTGATAAGTTTTGCAAGAAATTCTTTATGAAGTGAAAATTTTGCATACACTTTAACAGTATTGTTTGAAATATCGAAAATATAGTTTTGAAACAATTTGCGAAGAAATCATTGTTTAAATAATCATTGTAAAGTCTTTTTAAAGTGAAAATATTGCATACACTTTTACAGTATTGTTTGAAATATCGAAAATATAGTTTTGAAACAATTTGCGGTTAATCATTGTTTATAACGATTTCTGATAACTTGTGCAAGAAATTCTTTATAAAGTGAAAATTTTGCATACACTTCAAAAACACTGTTTAAAATACGGAATATATCGTTTTGAAACAATTCGTGACAGAACCATTGTTTAAATAATCATTGTTTATAACGATTTCTGTAAAATGCGTATACTTTGTACAGGAAATTCTTAAAAAAGGTAACATTTTGCATACACTTTAAAAAAACTGCTTGAAATATGGGGGGTGGGGGGGGGGGGGGGTGGGGGGGGGGGGGGGTGGGGGGGGGGGGGGGTGGGGGGGGGGGGGGGTGGGGGGGGGGGGGGGTGGGGGGGGGGGGGGGTGGGGGGGGGGGGGGGTGGGGGGGGGGGGGGGTGGGGGGGGGGGGGGGTGGGGGGGGGGGGGGGTGGGGGGGGGGGGGGGTGGGGGGGGGGGGGGGTGGGGGGGGGGGGGGGTGGGGGGGGGGGGGGGTGGGGGGGGGGGGGGGTGGGGGGGGGGGGGGGTGGGGGGGGGGGGGGGTGGGGGGGGGGGGGGGTGGGGGGGGGGGGGGGTGGGGGGGGGGGGGGGTGGGGGGGGGGGGGGGTGGGGGGGGGGGGGGGTGGGGGGGGGGGGGGGTGGGGGGGGGGGGGGGTGGGGGGGGGGGGGGGTGGGGGGGGGGGGGGGTGGGGGGGGGGGGGGGTGGGGGGGGGGGGGGGTGGGGGGGGGGGGGGGTGGGGGGGGGGGGGGGTGGGGGGGGGGGGAAATGCACGCGATTTGATGTTGCCTAACGTCATCAAACTGACCGCTGAGTAATCGACGATTTTCGTGCACGGCGATCTATTGAAGTACGAGCAACGACACAAGACTGAAAAAATGTTAAAAAAAATTATTAAAAATAATATAAAAAATGCACGCGATTTGATGTTGCCTAACGTCATCAAAATCGCATAAGCAGTCTTCAGCGGGCCCTGGAGGTCAGTCTATTCAAGTGCGGACATCGAGACTGGTCTTAAAATGTTTCAAATTGTCAATTTAAAATAATATAAAAAATGCACGCGATTTCATGTTGCCTAACGTCTTCAAACTGACTGCTGAGTAATCGTCGATTTGCCTGCAGGGTGATCTATTGAAGTACGAGCGACGACACAGGACTGAAAAATCGTTAAAAATTCATTAAAAATAATATCAAAAATGCACGCGATTTGATGTTGCCTAACGTCATCATAATCGCATAAGTAGTCTTCAGCTGGCCTTGGAGGTCAGTCTATTCAAAGGCGGACATCGAGACTGGTCTTAAAATGTTTCAAATTGTCCATTTAAAATAATATATAAAATGCACGCGATTTGATGTTGCCTAACCTCATCAAACTGACCGCTGAGTAATCTCGACGATTTTGCAGGGCGATCTATTGAAGTGCGAGCGACGACACAGGACTGAAAATGTTTAAAAAAAATTATTAAAAATAATATCAAAAATGCACGCGATTGCATGTTGCCTAACCTCATCCAAATCGCATAAGTAGTCTTCAGCGGGCCCTGGAGGTCAGTCTATTCAAGTAAGGACATCGAGACTGGTCTTGAAATGTTTCAAATTGTCCATTTAAAATAATATCAAAAATGCACGCGATTTGATGTTCCCTAACGTCATCAAACTGACCGCTGAGTAATCGACGATTTTCGTGCAGGGCGATCTATTGAAGTGCGAGCGACGACACAGGACTGAAAAATCGTTAAAAAAAATTATTAAAAATAATATCAAAAATGCACGCGATTTGATGTTGCCTAATGTCATCAAAATCGCATAAGTAGTCTTCAGCTGGCCTTGGAGGTCAGTCTATTCAAGTGCGGACATCGAGACTGGTCTTAAATGTTTCAAATTGTCCATTTAAAATAATATCAAAAATGCACGCGATTTGATGTTGCCTAACGTCATCAAACTGACCGCTGAGTAATCGACGATTTTCGTGCAGGGCGATCTATTGAAGTGCGAGCGACGACACAGGACTGAAAAATCGTTAAAAAAAATTATTAAAAATAATATCAAAAATGCACGAGATTTGATGTTGCCTAACATCATCAAAATCGCATAAGTAGTCTTCAGCTGGCCTTGGAGATCAGTCTATTCAAGTGCGGACATCGAGACTGGTATTAAAATGTTTCAAATTGTCCATTTAAAATAATATCAAAAATGCACGCGATTTGATGTTGCCTAACGTCATCAAACTGACCGATGAGTAATCGACGATTTTCGCGCAGGGCGATCTATTGAAGTGCGAGCGACGACACAGGACTGAAAAATCATTAAAAAAAATTATTAAAAATAATATCAAAAATGCACGCGATTTGATGTTGCCTAATGTCATCAAAATCGCATAAGTAGTATTCAGCGGGCCCTGGAGGTCAGTCTATTCAAGTGCGGACATCGAATCTGGTCTTAAAATGATTCAAATTGTCCATTTAAAATAATATACAAAATGGACGCTATTTGATGTTACCTAAATTCATCCAATTGGCCGCTGAATAATCATCGATTTTCGTGCAGGGCGATCTATTGAACTGCGAGCGACGACACTGGTCTTCTAAATCCTTAAAAAATTCATTAAAAATAATATCCAAAATGCACGCGATTTGATGTTGCCTAATGTCATCAAACTGACAGATGAGTAATCGACGATTTTCGCGCAGGGCGATCTATTGAAGTGCGAGCGACGACACAGGACTGAAAAATCGTTAAAAAAAATTATTAAAAATAATATCAAAAATGCACGCGATTTGATGTTGCCTAATGTCATCAAAATCGCATAAGTAGTCTTCAGCTGGCCTTGGAGGTCAGTCTATTCAAGTGCGCACATCGAGGCTAGTCTGGAAATGTTTCAAATTGTCCATTTAAAATAATATCAAAAATGCACGCGATTTGATGTTGCCTAACGTCATCAAACTGACCGATGAGTAATCGACGATTTTCGTGCAGGGCGATCTATTGAAGTGCGAGCGACGACACAGGACTGAAAAATCGTTAAAAAAAATTCATTAAAAATAATATAAAAAATGCACGCGATTTGATGTTGCCTAACGTCATCAAAATCGCATAAGTAGTCTTCAGCGGGCCCTGGAGGTCAGTCTATGCAAGTGCGGACAGCGAGACTGGTCTTAAAATGTTTCAAATTATCCATTTAAAATAATATAAAAAATGCACGCGATTTGATGTTGCCTAACCTCATCAAATTGGCCGCTGAATAATCATAGATTTTCGTGCAGGGCGATCTATTGAAGTGCGAGCGACGACACAGGACTGAAAAATCGTTAAAAAATTCATTAAAAATAATATCAAAAATGCACGCGATTTGATGTTGCCTAATGTCATCAAACTGACAGATGAGTAATCGACGATTTTCGCGCAGGGCGATCTATTGAAGTGCGAGCGACGACACAGGACTGAAAAATCGTTAAAAAAAATTATTAAAAATAATATCAAAAATGCACGCGATTTGATGTTGCCTAACGTCATCAAACTGACCGATGAGTAATCGACGATTTTTGCGCAAGGCGATCTATTGAAGTGCGAGCGACGACACAGGACTGAAAAATGGTTAAAAAAAATTATTAAAAATAATATCAAAAATGCACGCGATTTGATGTTGCCTAACGTCATAAAAATCGCATAAGTAGTCTTCAGCGGGCCCTGGAGGTCAGTCTATTCAAGTGCAGACATGGGGAGTGGTCTTAAAATGTTTCAAATTGTCCATTTAAAATATTATCAAAAATGCACGTGATTTGATGTTGACTAACGTCAACCAACTGACCGCTGAGTAATCGACGATTTTCGTGCAGGGCGATCTATGGAAGTGCGAGCGACGACACAGGACTGAAAAATCGCTAAAAAAAATTGTTAAAAATAATATAAAAAATGCACGCGATTTGATGTTGCCTAATGTCATCAAAATCGCATAAGTAGTCTTCAGCGGGCCCTGGAGGTCAGTCTATTCAAGTGCGGACATCGAGACTGGTCTTAAAATGTTTCAAATTATCCATTTAAAATAATATCAAAAATGCACGCGATTTGATGTTGCCTAACGTCATCAAATTGACCGCTGAGTAATCGACGATTTTCGTGCAGGGCGATCTATTGAAGTGCGAGCGACGACACAGGACTGAAAAATCGCTAAAAAAAAATTGTTAAAAATAATATCAAAAATAAACGCGATTTGATGTTGCCTAATGTAATCAAAATCGCATAAGTAGTCTTCAGCTGGCCTTGGAGGGCAGTCTATTCAAGTGCGGACATCGAGACTGGTCTTAAAATGTTTCAAATTATCCATTTAAAATAATATCAAAAATGGACGCGATTTGATGTTGCCTAACGTCATCAAATTGGCCGCCGAGTAATCATCGATTTTCGTGCAGGGCGATCTATTGAAGTACGAGCGACGTCACAGTTCTTCTGAATCGTTAAAAAATTCATTAAAAACAATATCAAAAATGCACGCGATTTGATGTTGCCTAATGTCATCAAAATCGCATAAGTAGTCTTCAGCTGGCCTTGGAGGTCAGGCTATTCAAGTGCGCATATCGAGGCTAGTCTTAAAATGTTTCAAATTATCCATTTAAAATAATATCAAAAATGCACGCGATTTGATGTTCCCTAACGTCATCAAACTGACCGCTGAGTAATCGACGATTTTCGTGCAGGGCGATCTATTGAAGTGCGAGCGACGACACAGGACTGAAAAATCGCTAAAAAAAAATTGTTAAAAATAATATCAAAAATGCACGCGATTTGATGTTGCCTAATGTAATCAAAATCGCATAAGTAGTCTTCAGCTGGCCTTGGAGGGCAGTCTATTCAAGTGCGCACATCGAGACTGGTCTTAAAATGTTTCAAATTAACCATTTAAAATAATATCAAAAATGCACGCGATTTGATGTTGCCTAACGTAATCAAACTGACCGCTGAGTAATCGACGATTTTCGTGCAGGGCGATCTATTGAAGTGCGACTGACGATACAGGACTTAAAAGTCGGTAAAAAATTCATTAAAAATAATATCAAAAATGCACGCGATTTGATGTTGCCTAATGTCATCAAAATTGAATAAGTAGTCTTCAGCGGGCCCTGGAGGTCAGTCTATGCAAGTGCGGACATCGAGACTGGTCTTAAAATGTTTCAAATTATCCATTTAAAATAATATCAAAAATGCACGCGATTTGATGTTGCCTAACGTCATCAAACTGACCGCTGAGTAATCGACGATTTTCGTGCAGGGCAATCTATTGAAGTGCGAGCGACGACACAGGACTGAAAAATCGTTAAAAAAAATTATTAAAAATAATATCAAAAATGCACGAGATTTGATGTTGCCTAACATCATCAAAATCGCATAAGTAGTCTTCAGCTGGCCTTGGAGGTCAGTCTATTCAAGTGCGGACATCGAGACTGGTCTTAAAATGTTTCAAATTGTCCATTTAAAATAATATCAAAAATGCACGCGATTTGATGTTGCCTAACGTCATCAAAATCGCATAAGTAGTCTTCAGCGGGCCCTGGAGGTCAGTCTATTCAAGTGCGGACATCGAATCTGGTCTTAAAATGATTCAAATTGTCCATTTAAAATAATATACAAAATGGACGCTATTTGATGTTACCTAAATTCATCCAATTGGCCGCTGAATAATCATCGATTTTCGTGCAGGGCGATCTATTGAACTGCGAGCGACGACACAGGACTGAAAAATCGTTAAAAAAAATTATTAAAAATAATATCAAAAATGCACGCGATTGCATGTTGCCTAACCTCATCCAAATCGCATAAGTAGTCTTCAGCGGGCCCTGGAGGTCAGTCTATTCAAGTAAGGACATCGAGACTGGTCTTGAAATGTTTCAAATTGTCCATTTAAAATAATATCAAAAATGCACGCGATTTGATGTTCCCTAACGTCATCAAACTGACCGCTGAGTAATCGACGATTTTCGTGCAGGGCGATCTATTGAAGTGCGAGCGACGACACAGGACTGAAAAATCGTTAAAAAAAATTATTAAAAATAATATCAAAAATGCACGAGATTTGATGTTGCCTAACATCATCAAAATCGCATAAGTAGTCTTCAGCTGGCCTTGGAGATCAGTCTATTCAAGTGCGGACATCGAGACTGGTATTAAAATGTTTCAAATTGTCCATTTAAAATAATATCAAAAATGCACGCTATTTGATGTTGCCTAACGTCATCAAACTGACCGATGAGTAATCGACGATTTTTGCGCAGGGCGATCTATTGAAGTGCGAGCGACGACACAGCACTGAAAAATCGTTAAAAAAAATTATTAAAAATAATATCAAAAATGCACGCGATTTGATGTTGCCTAATGTCATCAAAATCGCATAAGTAGTATTCAGCGGGCCCTGGAGGTCAGTCTATTCAAGTGCGGACATCGAATCTGGTCTTAAAATGATTCAAATTGTCCATTTAAAATAATATACAAAATGGACGCTATTTGATGTTACCTAAATTCATCCAATTGGCCCCTGAATAATCATCGATTTTCGAGCAGGGCGATCTATTGAACTGCGAGCGACGACACTGGTCTTCTAAATCCTTAAAAAATTCATTAAAAATAATATCCGAAATGCACGCGATTTGATGTTGCCTAATGTCATCAAACTGACAGATGAGTAATCGACGATTTTCGCGCAGGGCGATCTATTGAAGTGCGAGCGACGACACAGGACTGAAAAATCGTTAAAAAAAATTATTAAAAATAATATAAAAAATGCACGCGATTTGATGTTGCCTAACGTCATCAAACTGACCGCTGAGTAATCGACGATTTTTGTGCAGGGCGATCTATTGAAGTGCGAGCGACGACACAGGACTGAAAAATCGTTAACAAAAATTATTAAAAATAATATAAAAAATGCACGCGATTTGATGTTGCCTAACATCATCAAAATCGCATAAGTAGTCTTCAGCTGGCCTTGGAGATCAGTCTATTCAAGTGCGGACATCGAGACTGGTCTTCAAATGTTTCAAATTGTCCATTTAAAATAATATCTAAAATGCACGCGATTTGATGTTGCCTAACGTAATCAAACTGACCGCTGAGTAATCGACGATTTTCCTGCAGATCGATCTATTGAAGTGCCAGCGACGACACAGGACTTAAAAATCTTGTGCTAAAAAAAGATTGTTAAAAATAATATCAAAAATGCACGCGATTTGATGTTGCCTAATGTAATCAAAATCGCATAAGTAGTATTCAGCGGGCCCTGGAGGTCAGTCTATTCAAGTGCGAACATCGAGACTGGTCTTAAAATGTTTCAAATTGTCCATTTACAATAATGTCAAAAATGGACACGATATGATGTTGCCTAACGTCATCAAATTGGCCGCTGAGTAATCATAGATTTTCGTGCAGGGCGATCTATTGAAGTCCGAGCAACGACACAGGACTGAAAAATCGTTAAAAAAAATTATTAAAAATAATATCAAAAATGCACGCGATTTTATGTTGCCTAACGTCATCAAAATCGCATAAGTAGTATTCAGCGGGCCCTGGAGGTCAGTCTATTCAAGTCCAGACATCGAGACTGGTCTTAAAATGTTTCAAATTGTCCATTTAAAATAATATCAAAAATGCACGCGATTTGATGTTGCCTAACGTCATCAAAATGACCGCTGAGTAGTCGACGATTTTCCTGCAGGGCGATCTATTGAAGTGCGAGCAACGACACAGGTCTGAAAAATCGTTAAAAAATTCATTAAAAATAATATCAAAAATGCACGCGATTTGATGTTGCCTAATGTAATCAAAATCGCATAAGTAGTCTTCAGCTGGCCTTGGAGGGCAGTCTATTCAAGTGCGGACATCGAGACTGGTCTTAAAATGTTTCAAATTGTCCATTTAAAATAATATCAAAAATGCACGCGATTTGATGTTGCCTAACGTCATCAAACTGACCGATGAGTAATCGACGATTTTCGCGCAGGGCGATCTATTGAAGTGCGAGCGACGACACAGGACTGAAAAATCGTTAAAAAAAATTATTAAAAATAATATAAAAAATGCACGCGATTTGATGTTGCCTAACGTCATAAAAATCGCATAAGTAGTATTCAGCGGGCCCTGGAGGTCAGTCTATTCAAGTGCGGACATCGAGACTAGTCTTAAAATGTTTCAAATTGTCCATTTACAATAATATAAAAAATGGACACGATTTGATGTTGCCTAACCTCATCAAATTGGCCGCTGAATAATCATCGATTTTCGTGCAGGGCGATCTATTGAACTGCGAGCGACGACACTGGTCTTCTAAATCCTTAAAAAATTCATTAAAAATAGTGCTGAAGATTGCATGTTGCCTAACCTCATCCAAATCGCATAAGTAGTCTTCAGCGGGCCCTGGAGGTCAGTCTATTCAAGTAAGGACATCGAGACTGGTCTTGAAATGTTTCAAATTGTCCATTTAAAATAATATCAAAAATGCACGCGATTTGATGTTCCCTAACGTCATCAAACTGACCGCTGAGTAATCGACGATTTTCGTGCAGGGCGATCTATTGAAGTGCGAGCGACGACACAGGACTGAAAAATCGTTAAAAAAAATTATTAAAAATAATATCAAAAATGCACGCGATTTGATGTTGCCTAACATCATCAAAATCGCATAAGTAGTCTTCAGCTGGCCTTGGAGGTCAGTCTATTCAAGTGCGGACATCGAGACTGGTCTTAAAATGTTTCAAATTGTCCATTTAAAATAATATCAAAAATGCACGCGATTTGATGTTGCCTAATGTCATCAAACTGACAGATGAGTAATCGACGATTTTCGCGCAGGGCGATCTATTGAAGTGCGAGCGACGACACAGGACTGAAAAATCGTTAAAAAAAATTATTAAAAATAATATCAAAAATGCACGAGATTTGATGTTGCCTAACATCATCAAAATCGCATAAGTAGTCTTCAGCTGGCCTTGGAGGTCAGTCTATTCAAGTGCGGACATCGAGACTGGTCTTAAAATGTTTCAAATTGTCCATTTAAAATAATATCTAAAATGCACGCGATTTGATGTTGCCTAACGTAATCAAACTGACCGCTGAGTAATCGACGATTTTCCTGCAGATCGATCTATTGAAGTGCGAGCGACGACACAGGACTTAAACATCGTTAAAAAATGCATTAAAAATAATATAAAAAATGCACGCGATGTGATGTTCCCTATTGTCATCAAAATCGCATAAGTAGTCTTCAGCTGGCCTTGGAGGTCAGGCTATTCAAGTGCGCATATCGAGGCAAGTCTTAAAATGTTTCAAATTGTCTATTTAAAATAATTTAAAAAATGCACTCGATTTGATGTCGCCTAACGTCATCAAAATCGCATGAGTAGTCTTCAGCGGGCCCTGGAGGTCAGTCTATTCAAGTGCGGACATCGAATCTGGTCTTAAAATGTTTCAAATTGTCCATTTAAAATAATATTAAAAATGAACGCGATTTGATGTTGCCTAACGTCATCAAAATCCCATAAGCAGTCTTCAGCTGGCCTTGGAGATCAGTCTATTCAAGTGCGGACATCGAGACTGGTATTAAAATGTTTCAAATTGTCCATTTAAAATAATATCAAAAATGCACGCGATTTGATGTTGCCTAACGTCATCAAACTGACCGATGAGTAATCGACGATTTTCGCGCAGGGCGATCTATTGAAGTGCGAGCGACGACACAGGACTGAAAAATGGTTAAAAAAAATTATTAAAAATAATATCAAAAATGCACGCGATTTGATGTTGCCTAATGTCATCAAAATCGCATAAGTGGTCTTCAGCGGGCCCTGAAGGTCAGTCTATTCAAGTGCGGTCATCGAATCTGGTCTTAAAATGATTCAAATTGTCCATTTAAAATAATATACAAAATGGACGCTATTTGATGTTACCTAAATTCATCCAATTGGCCGCTGAATAATCATCGATATTCGTGCAGGGCGATCTATTGAACTGCGAGCGACGACACTGGTCTTCTAAATCCTTAAAAAATTCATTAAAAATAGTGCTGAAGATTGCATGTTGCCTAACCTCATCCAAATCGCATAAGTAGTCTTCAGCGGGCCCTGGAGGTCAGTCTATTCAAGTAAGGACATCGAGACTGGTCTTGAAATGTTTCAAATTGTCCATTTAAAATAATATCAAAAATGCACGCGATTTGATGTTGCCTAACGTCATCAAAATCCCATAAGCAGTCTTCAGCTGGCCTTGGAGATCAGTCTATTCAAGTGCGGACATCGAGACTGGTATTAAAATGTTTCAAATTGTCCATTTAAAATAATATCAAAAATGCACGCGATTTGATGTTGCCTAACGTCATCAAACTGACCGCTGAGTAATCGACGATTTTTGTGCAGGGCGATCTATTGAAGTGCGAGCGACGACACAGGACTGAAAAATCGTTAACAAAAATTATTAAAAATAATATAAAAAATGCACGCGATTTGATGTTGCCTAATGTCATCAGAATCGCATAAGTAGTCTTCAGCTGGCCTTGGAGGTCAGTCTATTCAAGTGCGGACATCGAGACTGGTCTTAAAATGTTTCAAATTGTCCATTTAAAATAATATTAAAAATGAACGCGATTTGATGTTGCCTAACGTCATCAAAATCCCATAAGCAGTCTTCAGCTGGCCTTGGAGATCAGTCTATTCAAGTGCGGACATCGAGACTGGTCTTAAATGTTTCAAATTGTCCATTTAAAATAATATCAAAAATGCACGCGATTTGATGTTCCCTAACGTCATCAAACTGACCGCTGAGTAATCGACGATTTTCGTGCAGGGCGATCTATTGAAGTGCGAGCGACGACACAGGACTGAAAAATCGTTAAAAAAAATTATTAAAAATAATATCAAAAATGCACGCGATTTGATGTTGCCTAATGTCATCAAAATCGCATAAGTAGTCTTCAGCTGGCCTTGGAGGTCAGTCTATTCAAGTGCGGACATCGAGACTGGTCTTAAAATGTTTCAAATTGTCCATTTAAAATAATATCAAAAATGCACGCGATTTGATGTTGCCTAACGTCATCAAAATCGCATAAGTAGTCTTCAGCTGGCCTTGGAGGTCAGTCTATTCAAGTGCGGACATCGAGACTGGTATTAAAATGTTTCAAATTGTCCATTTAAAATAATATCAAAAATGCACGCGATTTGATGTTGCCTAACGTCATCAAAATCGCATAAGTAGTCTTCAGCTGGCCTTGGAGATCAGTCTATTCAAGTGCGGACATCCAGACTGGTCTGGAAATGTTTCAAATTGTCCATTTAAAATAATATCAAAAATGCACGCGATTGCATGTTGCCTAACGTCATCAAAATCGCATAAGTAGTCTTCAGCGGGCCCTGGAGGTCAGTCTATTCAAGTGCGGACATCGAATCTGGTCTTAAAATGATTCAAATTGTCCATTTAAAATAATATAAAAAATGGACGCGATTTGATGTTACCTAAATTCATCAAATTGGCCGCTGAGTAATCATCGATTTTCATGCAGGGCGATCTATTGAACTGCGAGCGATGACACTGGACTTAAAAATCGTTAAAAAATTCATTAAAAACAATATTAAAAATGCACGCGATTTGATGTTGCCTAACGTCATCAAAATCGCATAAGTAGTCTTCAGCGGGCCCTGGAGGTCAGTCTATTCAAGTGCGGACATCGAGACTGGTCTTAAAATGTTTCAAATTGTCCATTTAAAATAATATCAAAAATGCACGCGATTTGATGTTGCCTAACGTCATCAAAATCGCATAAGTAGTCTTCAGCGGGCCCTGGAGGTCAGTCTATTCAAGTGCGGACATCGAATCTGGTCTTAAAATGTTTCAAATTGTCCATTTAAAATAATATCAAAAATGCACGCGATTTGATGTTGCCTAATGTCATCAAAATCGCATAAGTAGTCTTCAGCTGGCCTTGGAGGTCAGTCTATTCAAAGGCGGACATCGAGACTGGTATTAAAATGTTTCAAATTATCCATTTAAAATAATATCAAAAATGCACGCGATTTGATGTTGCCTAACGTCATCAAACTGACCGATGAGTAATCGACGATTTTCGCGCTGGGCGATCTATTGAAGTGCGAGCGACGACACAGGACTGAAAAATCGTTAAAAAAAATTATTAAAAATAATATCAAAAATGCACGCGATTTGATGTTGCCTAACGTCATCAAACTGGCCGCTGAGTAATCGACGATTTTCTTGCAGGGCGATCTATTGAAGTGCGAGCGATGACACAGGACTGAAAAATCGTTAAAAAAAATTATTAAAAAATATATCAAAAATGCACGCGATTTGATGTTGCCTAACGTCATCAAAATCGCATAAGTAGTCTTCAGCGGGCCCTGGAGGTCAGTCTATTCAAGTGCGGACATCGAGACTGGTCTTAAAATGTTTCAAATTGTCCATTTACAATAATATCAAAAATGGACACGATTTGATGTTGCCTAACCTCATCAAATTGGCCGCTGAGTAATCATAGATTTTCGTGCAGGGCGATCTATTGAAGTGCGAGCGACGACACAGGACTGAAAAATCGCTAAAAAAAAATTGTTAAAAATAATATCAAAAATGCACGCGATTTGATGTTGCCTAATGTCATCAAAATCGCATAAGTAGTCTTCAGCTGGCCTTGGAGGTCAGGCTATTCAAGTGCGCATATCGAGGCTAGTCTTAAAATGTTTCAAATTGTCTATTTAAAATAATATCAAAAATGCACGCGATTTGATGTTGCCTAACGTCATCACACTGACCGCTGAGTAATCGACGATTTTCGTGCAGGGCGATCTATTGAAGTGCGAGCGACGACATAGGACTGAAAAATCGTTAAAAAAAATTATTAAAAATAATATCAAACATGCACGCGATTTGATGTCGCCTAATGTCATCAAAATCGCATAAGTAGTCTGCAGCTGGCCTTGGAGGTCAGTCTATTCAAGTGCGTACATCGAGACTGGTCTTAAAATGTTTCAAATTGTCCATTTAATATAATATCAAAAATGCACGCGATTTGATGTTGCATAACGTCATCAAAATCGCAAAAGTAATCTTTAGCGGTCCCTGGAGGGCAGTCTATTCAAGTGCGAACATCGAGACTGGTCTTAGAATTTTTTAAATTCTCCGTTAAAAATATAGTTAACGTCCTGCATCTCAATTTGCAACGCGTTCCCATTAAAACTATGATCTCTAAAACTAACTATCTCAGAGGGCAACCACTTTCCAAATAAACTAACTCGTTCATTTTCTAGGTCGACAGTCCCCTTTCGTCTCTTCAACCAATCTACGCCGATAAGAACATCACTAGCTAAGCCTGGCACTACTAAAAAAGGATCTCATCCCTCTATACCGCATTAACAGTTAATGATAATCGAACTTGTTTTTGTACTTTCGTGGGTTTGCGACCGACAGCAGTTAAAATTGAAAATTTGCTAACTGGCAACTCGACCACCTTCGAAACGCTTTTTATCTCATAATAGAAACCCTGGGAAATGCACATTACCTCACTTCCGGTATCAATAAGTATCTGTCTCTCTTTATCCTGAACTATCGCGTTCACCCTCGGACTAATAACGCGCCTTATATCACCCTCACCTTCAATCTCTCTGCTGGTTTCCTCCAACACATCCCAACAACATCGTCAACAAATTCAGAATACCGATTAATACTCAAAAATCTAACATTATTTCCGGAAGGGTAGTTTCATTCTGGGTTTTGTCTATTACGGTTTTCCCGATTAGCATTACCCTGATAATTATTTCGAATGGGATTATCTTTACCATAATTATCTCGATGATTTTCTCACTTAAAATTAGTTCTATTTTCATACGAATGAGAAGGGCCACAATAGTTACGAGACTGCCTATTCTCTCCATAATTGTACGGTTCTAACTTATCACAATCTCTTTCGCCAATTTTCGACATTTTTATCTGATTTGTTATATAGGTGAAGCCGTCGATACCCTTGAAAATCTGCTTTACTATTTTGAACACGATCATCCCCACGATCCTTCGTGAACCCACTCGTATTTCGAAAATTATTAGGTTTGAACGCGTTTCCATAAATGTCACCATAAGATTTCATCAAAGTATCTGTCTGCGAATATTCAACCGTAGCTAAAATATCCCTAGCGCGAGATGGCAACTGTTTATCTATGGTATAATTAATCTCGTATTGCTCCATTTTTGGTGGAAAATAACGCGCTGCTCGCAATTGCTCAGCAAAATATTGCCTATATCAGCTGCATGGACCTATCCTTAGACGAAAACCTACGGTTTGACCACTCACTTTCAGCTTTAGCGCGAGCTTCTACTGAATAATATTCTTTCAAAAATAATTCTTTAAATTCAGGATAACTATTTATAGGGAATAATCGAGCATCCAACCATACTCTGGCAGTGCCGCTCAATGCGTCTTCTACTATGGGTAATTCTAAATCTTTTGCAACGTTTTTCCTGATAAAATATTTATCTAAATTTTCCAAAAACTTAATGGGATTGTCTCAATGACCATTAAAAGTGGGTAAGGTGATATTTAGTTGGTTATATTGTAACTGGGAAAGAATATTGGCAATTTACGTATTATCGTTACTACCATTACTAAAGCGATTCGGAACTACGCCTATCTCATTATGTTGTTGTGGAACCGGAGAATTAGGATTTTCCTCATTTATCTGATTCCGATTTGAGCTTTTATTAGCATTGACACAATCATTAAGTGCTCTATTAAGTCTATCAATTTCTTCACGTACATCCCCGTTTTTCCGCGTGAGCAACTCGAGATCCTCCTGCCTTACAGCATTTTCACCGGTTTCTTTTAATTTAACCTGAAGTCTCTGAACTTCTCTTCGAAGTACGTCATTTTCTTTTTCTGCAGAATTCGCTTTTATTCGCCATCGATTTATCTTTTCTGTCATTTTAAGGATTTCCTTAAGGGATAATTCTCCCTCATGAACCTTGTCTTTACCTCTAGTATTCATGATCGGTTCAACCAAAATAAAATGCTACAATTGCAATCCTTGTTCTCGAAACCTTCGAACACAGCAATCGCAAGGGATTTATTTCTTATGTACTTAATTTGTTATCAATCAATAATGTTACTGTTATTTTTACAAAAACAGATTCAGAAGAAAATATACCCATGCAGAAATCTTGGGCCTCCTCAAGAGCGTTGGCAAAACGCCCTTCAATTTTCCTGCAGGGATTTAGTAAAAATACAAAACTTATATAAAAATATATATATACCTCTTACAGAAAACTTAGGTGTGCTCGAAAAGCGATGGCGATAATTCCCTGAAAGGGTTATTTTAAAAGAAAAGGGACGTACTTGAATTTGTTATTAGAAATGTACATAAATTAATATATCCCCGACTGCGCTGAATCTGTTTGCTTGCAATCCCCGAATGTCAAAAAAAAAATACTACCAACATTGTGACGTTATATGGTCACAGATATCACCCACGGCCAAGAAGACCTCCTTCTTGAAAATACTTCCGTTGTGCGCGACAGAGCATCTATCCTCTCCTACGGTCAATTCCTCCTCTAAAACAAGGAGACCCCCCTTTTTTTCCCATCCTGCGATTAAAGAAAAAAACATCCATTTTCGTAGTCGTCGATCGCCGTTCCCAATGATCGTACGGAGAGTCGGTTGCCAGGTCCTCACGACAAAGCCTGCAAAGCTACAATCCCGTTTCGTCTACCTCACCGCGCAGGCATCCGCCAGCACGGTACTTTTGCACGACGCTTCGATCTACGATCGTCGTCGCGCTTCGCTTTCCTCTCTGGGACCCGCATCGGCGTTCGCGGCGAGAAAGCCCGAACACCACCACGGCACTCTGGTGCCGCCCCCCCCCCCTTCTCGAGCCCCTCTGGCTCTTTCTCTTTTTAGCGCCGTCCGTCTGGACGACTGCGCCCCCCCCCCTCTCATGGTTGGCAAGCTCGGAGGCGACTCCGCTGCCACTCACCTCCCTTCGCTAGCTCCCGACGGCTGTCGGAGCCTTCCATGCTCTTCTCTCTCTCTAATATCTATGCCCGACACTGTGACGTCACCATCGTCGTCGTTGGTGTCGCGGCTGGAAACGGTTTTCTGCAACCACCATCTTCCCCGTGGCATGAGCACTTTTCAGCGCCCCTCTGCCTCCAGGAAGCATGGCGATTGGCTAATCATGACGACAATACTCCCTATTTCTCCATGCCTTTTTTCTACAAGGCGTCTGAGCCGCCCCGCCATTTCCAGTTCTTTTCATTTCTTCTCTTTATCCCTGCGAGTTCCCCGGCGTCGTACGCCGTCCTTATCGCTCCGAGAGTTTGCCTTATCTCCTCTCCTCGAGCTGTCCTCTCCTCCCTTCCCAGATTCTCTGAGCCGCGCTCGCGAGGTGCCGCTAGTAGCGCGCTCGCCTCCTCCTGAATTCCGGCGAAAACCGAGACACTTGGATTTAGCGTCTCGCGCAAGACAGACCTGTCTCCGGTTCGGGCCGTGTGTCTCCCGAGTAATACGCGTTGCACGCGACCAGTGTTCTTTTTTATCCGTTCGGTGGAGACCTCGTGAAAGCGCATTAAAAAGAAAAACAACAAAAGAACTCCCAGTGAACGTGGGTGAATCCCGAGGTGCATACAACGGGCCAACGCCGAGTCGCCCCGCTGCTCGACGCCGCCGACGCCACCATCTGCCGCCGCAAGTAGCCGTCGCCGCTGCCAGCTGCCGACGCCGAAGACTTCGCCGTCGTCGCCGTTGCGGCCGTCGCCGCAGACGCCCCTGCCTCTGTAAGTCCCGGGATCCCCGGTCTCTCCTTCTAAAGTGTATTCGCGTTACCGTTTTCTGGTTTTTGCTTTTTGCGACCAAAACTCCGCGCTCTCGCTTTGCGCTCCGGCCATTTTTTGTAACGCTACCGTCGAGCGATTTTGGAGTCCGCGACCACGCGTGTTCTTTTTTGTGAAACATACAGGCTACTTAGTGATACGTGTGTAATAAAAAATTTTATTTCATAACCTGCCCCCATTCCTACGGATCAGGTGCGGGTCATAACATATATCGAAAATTGAATAAACGAGATCGAAAATATTGATTTTTTTCTTTTTTTTAAATTATCACAACCAAACAAAAACAAACATATTTAATATTACCGTAATACAAAATACTGCAATTTAAAATATCTTGAACTTACATTTCTCTGAAAATCCAAAAGTACATCAAAATTTTAAATATCGCAAATAGTCAAATTCAAATTACTCCAATTAAACAAAATAATAAATTTAGAATAATTAAATTCAAAAATTTCAACTTTAAAACTGATCTACTTCTTTTATATGTATAAACATCAGTCAATTTTTCAAAATTTTCCAGCTTCAAATTTCAAAATTATTTAAATGAACGCAAACGACGGCAATTGTTCCACATTATTAAATCAGGCAAATATATTTCAAAAAATGTCTTCTATTATCATTTAAATGTCATAATCTAGTTAAATTTTAATACCAAAGTCCTAATTACTAAAGTGCAAAATTTAATTCAACTAACTTCAAAATTATCTACCCAATTAAGACAAATCAAAACTTTCAGTAATAAACAACAAAAATTATTTACTGTATCACCAACACCATTTCAACTCTCAATAATTTCAAATTTTAGATCGACCATGTGACGCGAAAAATGCTTGATATTTCCAATATTCAATGTTTAATTCTCCAAATGCTAATCAATTAATATATTTATTTCCAAAATTATATTTTTATTTCAAAATATTAACTTTCAAATAATCTTGACCAAAAGTTACATTCGCAATATTAGATTCTCGAAAAATTATTAATTTCCAAATGGTGATATCAAAATTATTCACTGTCCAAATTATTCAAATTTTATTTTCAATTTAAATCAAACCGAAAACAAATTTTTATTAAATATAACTACAATTTCTTTAAATGAATTTCTCAAAATGTTTTATCAAAAGCCAAATGAGATAAAATTTCGAACAACTAAACCCATATTACTATATTCAAACGAACATTAAATTTAGAATGAATAAGCTCAACTTTATAACAAATCCAACATTTATCTAAATCAACTTGTCCACAATAATATTTAACTATTATAAAATGTCCTTATCAATGATAATTAAATTAAATGCAATTATATTTCCATTAATACCAAAATATTTATCATTTAACACTTTTGGCAATTATAAAGCAACTGCAAAAAAAAATTCTTTTTTCTATATATTTCAATTTTATTAAATTTTTGATAAAATTACCGAATTAAATTTATTGGATCTCAATAAGCTACTAAAAATAAAAATTCCGAATAATATAACATAAAATTATCTTCGAAATTAATTCAGAAATCTTCAAACACTTCTTTCATCAAACAAAAGTCGAATTATTATTCACAAATAAATGTAAACAACCTTTAACTTCAAAACAATGCGATCGAAAACACCAAGTTCAACTTTCAAACCAAATTAGCCAATTTTATGAACAGAAATATTACCTAATTTAAATACGAAATTCCAAATAATCAAAATTATAATCTCCAAATTCAACTTAATTTATAACAACATATTTGTATTTTTCACAAATAAATCACAATTTAAAATGATTTTCCCAAATAGTCTTTTTTCTCAAAATGTTTTTTACTAAATTCTTATATTCGATAAACTAAAATAATAATTTTCGGAATATACTAATAATGTTCAAATTAAATTTCGACCAATCAATTATTAATTTTTTATCATCCAAATCCACATTAATCGATAAAATTTCAATTTCAAAACAATCTATTTTATATTTTTATACTAATTTTATATATCTTAAATATACAATTTTCAAATTTTCAAATAGCGTTATTTCAATTTTTGTTTAAATCAATATTAAATTTCAAGAATTGCAATTTATAACCGTTCAAATTCCAATTAAAATTTTATTGAGATAATTCGAAAACCAATTATATGTATTGTGACCCCCCAAAAACTTAACTCCAAAATTCCTTCACCGTCGTCGCCGCTCGCAACCGCTCGCAACCGAAATACAAAACCAACCGAATCCATGGGGTCAAAAAACCTTACTACGCCCAAGATGTTAATAAGGGCGCCAGGCATGCCGAAGCATACCTAATTTATAGGCGCGCCGCAAGGTGATGGTGTGCCCGCTATGCTCAGCCCCGAGATCCCCTCGGCACGGGAGAGGGCGGTATTCGCAGGCGCAGTCAAAACTCGAAACCGCAACTCGACGATAGAAACAAGCGGTCACGAACAGCGAGGACGGGTTAACCTCAAAAACCGAACCCCACCGAAGACCAAAAATTTTGGGTTGCCCCGTAGGGGCCGGGAGCCATTCGGACAAAAATCAATACAAAAATCGCGCCACACCTCCACAGCGGGTGTCCGTAGCCATCATCGTAATTTAAATATCGGTACTAAAGAAATTAATTAATTTCGCGGTTGCACACAGTGCCGGTAACCAAGAATTTCACCTTATTCGCGATCGACGCTAGCTTCGACTACGCAGGCCAGCGCCGCTTGATCCGATCAATCCCGAATTCGTGTACGGCTATTTCCGTGGAACGAAATACGCCACGAGGCCGGGACTTACACCACGGTTTAGAATTTACACGTTGACTGCTAGCGATGATAACCACTTTTCACTTATCGATTGAATAAATTCCAAGGTAATACGTATTGTATTTTAATAAACGCGTGAAAGATTGCATGATTAAGAGTGCTCTCCTTGAATATTTTCAAGGACGATAGCCGTGAAGTAGTCTCTTTTGAATTTTAGGTTAAACCCTTCGAAATCTCTTCAAAGGCGGTAACCGTTGGACGAGTTAATTAACCTTTACAACATTTTAATTGTCTCCTTGATCCCTGTCAAGGACGATAGCCGCAAAGGTTTGCCTTTAAAATCAATTAAACCCTTTGAATAAGATTAAACGGCGATATCCAGTTTAATAATGATTTAAACATTAAGAAAAGTTTAGTGTCTCCATGACCAATGTCAAGGACGATAGCCGCCCAAAGGTTTTCTTTAAGGTTAATTAAACCCTTTGAATAAGATTTAAAGGCGATATACAATTTAATAATAATTTAAACGTTAAGAAAAGTTTAGTATCCCCTTGACCAATGTCAAGGACGATAGCCACAACAAGGTTTTGTTTAAAGTTAATTAAAACCTTTGAATAAGTTTCAAAGGCGAAATCCAGTTTAAGAATTATTTAAGTGTTAAGAAAAGTTTAGTGTCTCCTTGACCAAAGTCAAGGACGATAACCACAACAAGGTTTCTTTAAAGATAATTAAACCCTTTGAATAAGATTCAATGGCGATATCCATTTTAAGAATTATTTAAGTATTACGAAATTTTCACTTTCCTTCGAACCTTTTCAACCCGGGCGACGCGGACCAAAGAAATTATAATTTTGATTTTACCGCGTGGTGCCAGCCTACCGCGCACAAACTTGGTAGCTGAAACGCGTTAGCAGAACAAAGGACGAAACCCGCACTACGTCCAAAATACATTTTAGCCTCGATGCTTCCAAGATAACGAGACCCGGAACTTTAGTTAATTACGACACCCGACATTTTAAATTTAACCGAAACGACCGGAACTGAAAGATTTTAAAGCGAAAAAAAACGAAACGAAAGCATGAGTGATTCGCGGCACTTCACTCAGGTACGCGAGCGAGGAATTCACAAACGAATCCCGAAAAGCGATAGCGAAACGACAATAATTAAAACAAAGAAAGATCGATTTGCCTTCCGGAACTCGTGTTACCTTGTCACCAAGCGATGCCCACCTTCCAAAATCCAGGTTGTCCTGCCGCTGTCGCTGCCAGAACGAGAATGGCCCGAGGCTCGTCGCCGCTTTGCCAGAACGCGGTTCTCGCCGCCCGCCGGCGTCAGAGGCGGAGCGCGCTGATTAGCTCCCGCGGTACCGCGTGACTAGCCTGGCTTTCCCCGTGGCGTCTCTTCCCCTTTTCCATCGATTCCCCTCACGCCTTCTGGAACCTTCTAGAGACTTCCAGAAGCGGTAATTAGTAAACATCCATTGTCTCGATTCCTTTATCAAAACAACAGACGCCTTTGTTTATTCCGTAACCATCATAACAAAGTGACGAGAACCTTTCTAACGGGCTCTTTATGTTCAAATATTAACTAGACTTTCAAAACAATGAACGATATAATATTATCCGCGATGCAAAATATAATCTGTTTACGAAATTACAAAAATATCGAGAACCTTTTAACGAAATTAATATTCTAAAATGATGTGAAAAATGCCCAAGTATGCGTAATAATTTTTATAGTTACTCAAACCCGCTACTACACGATATTCAAAAAATATTAAACAATGCAAAAGAAAAGAATTTAAGCCATAAAATTTACTTTTCAGTTTCAGATGAAAACCAATACGAACTTATACCATGAGTGATTTAATCTCCCCCCCCCCCCCATTTTCTCAAACTTTTTATTAAATAATTACTGGCCACATCCTTTAGGCCGAGACCAACTATATATGCACTTGCTCAAACTAAGACAATCTAATTAACTAACCTTAATCACTAGCTGCGCAGTATCTTCTTTTAATACATTGGCGCCGGTGCTAGTTTACTAATGCCTTACTAACTAAACTTACTCACTAGCTACGCAGTATCTTCTTTCAATACCTAGGCGCCTATGCTAGTTTACTAACAGCTTGCTAACTAAACTTAATCACTAGCTACGCAGTATCTTCTTTCTGCAAGGTGATTCCAAAAATTAGCGCCGCTACAGCAGTCTCCCCTATAAAAATCGCCATTGCCCCGGATTGAGCCTCCCGGCAAGACAAAGTCTGTAATTCTTTAAAACGGTATTTTATTTCCGGGAGCCAAAACCACTTTTAAAAACTAGTGCCACGATCGGCTGTCCCCCCTATTATGGTGTAGTATCTGCACGGTTTGGAGCGACATCCTCAAAATTAGCGCCATCATGGCAGTCCCCCCATTTACCCAACGGATATGAACCCCGTGACTGCATTACTAGGAAAATTTTAGCGCCTCTATCGGCAGTCCCCCCTATTATTAGCACTGCAGCATCCCAACGAATTGATTCTCGCTCAAAACTGCGGCTGTAACGTGTTGCCACGTATGTTTAAATAAATCTCAAAAATTTCTACGTAATTGCTTAAAATTACCTTATATTCTATACTACTTCTAAACCATTTAACCCATTTATTCCATTTTATTGCCGTGCCTCCACGTTCGGCGCCATTTTATGATTAAATCTATTTTTCGTTTTATTAATATATAAGATAATACAGTAATCGTTGGATCACAACTTTCATTATTTACGGCAATTTTCCGGCTCAAAAGGAATAAATGTGACTTGTCATTGGATATATATTTCAGACACTTAAATTTTATTACAATTTATGTTCAACTCGAAAAGTCCAGAAATAAGTCTTCGAATATGTATTATCGCGTATTTCTCATACAATATTTACTCAACCGGGTCATTCATTCCACCATCCCACTTATTCAACCGATTTTACCCGCAGATTATATTAGACCGCTAACGCAACACAACTTTCTGTTTCAAATATCAACCAAATCACTCTACATCAATTTGATTTATCAAGATACCAACATTAACCGATCGCGTGATCAATTGAACAAAATGGAGTTATTTTTATTTAAATATTACTATCACCAGTTGCAAATACCTGACCATTTATTCTCGATGCTGTTGAATGTATTTTAGGCCCGGAAACTTATCTAATACACTGATGAAATGAAAAGTGAATGAAAAAACTGCACCTAGCCCTTCGCCCAGGCGAAGGTGATGAGGATGAATCCAACCGAGTCAACGGTGTAAAATTGACACAAGTGACTTTCATAGTTTATATGAATTTTACAGCAATCGTTATAAACAATGATTATTTAAACAATGATTCCGTCGCGAATTATTTCAAAACGATATTTTCGATATTTCAAACAATTATTATAACGTGTATGGAAAATTTGAACTTTATAAAGAATTTCCTGTCCAAGTTATCAGACATCGTTATAAAGAATGAATATTTAAACAATGGTTCCGACGCGAAATGTTTCAAAATGATATGTTCCGTATTTCAAACAGTATTTTTGAAGTGTTTGCAAAATTTTCACTTTGTAAAGAATTTCCTGCACATGTTATACGCATTTTACAACAATAGTTATAAAAAATGATTATTTAAACAATGATTCCGTCTTGAATTGTTTCAAAACGATTTTTTCCTTATTTCAAACAGTTTTTTTAAAGTGTATGCAAAATTTTACCTTTTTAAAGAATTTTCTGCACCAGTTATACGCATTTTAGAGCAATCGCTATAAACATTGATTATTTAACAATGGTTCCGTCGCGAATTGTTTCAAAACGATATTTTCGATATTTCTAACAGTACTTTTAAGGTATATGCAAAATTTTAACTTTATAAAGAATTTCCTGCACAAATTACACGCATTTTACAGCAATCGTTATAAAAAATGATTATTTAAACAATGATTCCGTCGCGAATTGTTTCAAAACAATATTTTCCTTATTGCAAACAGTTTTTTCAAAGTGTATGCAAACTTTTACCTTTTTCAAGAATTTTCTGCACCAGTTATACGCATTTTAGAGCAATCGCTATAAACATTGATTATTTAACAATGGTTCCGTCGCGAATTGTTCCAAAACGATATTTTCGATATTTCTAACAGTACTTTTAAGGTATATGCAAAATTTTAACTTTATAAAGAATTTCCTGCACAAATTACACGCATTTTACAGCAATCGTTATAAAAAATGATTATTTAAACAATGATTCCGTCGCGAATTGTTTCAAAACGATATTTTCCTTATTGCAAACAGTTTTTTCAAAGTGTATGCAAAATTTTACCTTTTTCAAGAATTTTCTGCACCAATTATACGCATTTTACAGCAATCGCTAGAAACACTGTGTTCGTGATCGAGGAACGTAGAAAAGGTGCTGGATCGAAAGTCGGGAGTCAGGCGAAATACGTAAAATCACTGAGTCAGTCAATACACTATTTTATTCACAAAAAAAATGGTTTCGCATAACACAAGAATCCGCGTAGGCAAGATAGTGACGGGGACTGCCGCAATGGTTTAATCGTGTTTGAACACCGAAAAACGATAATCCTTTTGAACGTCAGTAAAGCGTCCACACGCGCGAGGTTTTGAGCCGAGTCTGGCGGACGACCCACCCAACAGCAAAACGGACCCGAAAAGAGGGCGCTGTTCAGTATCGGATGTTAGTAGTCGAGAGTCGTCGAGAATGGTTTCAAAACGATATTTTCTTTATTTCAAACAGTACTTTTGAAGTAGATGAAAAATTTTAATTTTATAAAGAGCTTCATGCGAAATTATACCCATTTTACAGCACTGATTATAAACAATGATTTTGTCGTGAATTATTTCAGAACAATATTTTCGATATTCAAACAGTACATTTCAAGTGTATGCAAAATTTTCACTTCATTCGTGAGTTCGATCCCCGTCTGGTAAACAATTTTTCGATTTCGTTTTCAAGCAGCAGCTCGCTGTTAGTAAGCCGAGCCACGTTGTTTGTGTTTACGTTTCGAAAGTATTGTTTATCTGGCGGAAATCGACTCATGACCGCTGCTGTACTTGGTGTAGGTTTCTGCAGTCCTACATTTCATACACAAATGTGAAGTATGGCGCCATCTTTCTAAGTCGATCTGCAGCTCTCGCTAAATCTAACGATTTAATACGGCAACAATTTGGTAAAAAAAAGGGCGATTCCGCCCGTTAATTGATTAATAAAAAAAAAAAAAATAAAAAATAAAGAATTACCTGCAAAAGTTATACGCATTTGACAACAATCGTTATAAACAATGATTATTGAAACAATAATTCCGTCGCGAATGGTTTCAAAACGATATTTTCAATATTTCAAACAGTACATTTGAAGTTTATGCTAAATTATCAATTTATAAAGAATTTCCTGCCGAAGTTATGAGACATCTTTATAAACAATGATTATTTTGTAACGAGATTCGTCACAGATCTCACCCCCACCTTCCGTAAATTCCCAGTCTCCCAGAAAAGGGACAGAGGATCACGACGAAGCCGCGCAGTGGCAAGTCGACAGGATACGAAGACCATCCTGAATCGCCGCATATAGTCATAAACCCAATTGTTTCTCCTATTCAAATAGGTACATCCTCTCCTCTCACCTCCCACTACCGGTCCGTCAACTGCAATTGCAGCGGTTGACCGGCAAATTTTCAATTCTCGAAGAAGCGTCCGCTCGTGTGAGAACTCTTCTCTCACACCTTCGATGCGCGAGCCTCTTCCCCCCTTTCTGCCCCTCATATATCACCAAGCTGAGGAATCGGTGCTCCAACGATCGTCGCCTCGACGCACGAGAGCCCGTTTCCATTTCTCGTCCCCACCATGGCGACCGCTCCGTTAGCCGTTAGCCTCGGTCGTGCGTGCATGCATCCACCGCACGTTCTCGACGCACGAGCCCTTTCCCCCCCGCTGGATTTTTCCATCCACCTATCCCAGCATGTCGCAGACCACTGTTCGATGGGGAAAATCTGCTATCTAACACTGGAAAACGCATGGTCTTCAATTCTCACGCAAGGATAGCGAGGACGCGGAAGACTTCCTCATGAAATTGGTGGAGTACGGCTCAAGCCGAGACTTACCAGAGGAAGATCTCCTTCACGCCCTCCCGGAAGCCTTCAAGGGCGCCGCCCTCGCCTGGTACCGTGTGGAACGTAATAGTTGGAATTCGTATCCCGCGTTAAAAAAGAAATAGCGCTACGCACGCAAGGTCCCGATGAGCCAGTGCGAGAGTATCTCGTGGCTTTGCGCAGCCTCTTTAACTTATTAAGTTTTCCCCCTCCAATCGAGGAGCAGTTGGACATTTGCGTCCAAAACCTACGCCCCGTGCTCGCGAAACATATAGAGCGCGATTCCGTGCACGGGTTTTCCGATCTATTGCGTCTAGGTTCGCAACTAGAAAACGTCGCCGTCCACGAAAAGGCCTATCGTCCTCCACCCTCGGCCGCGCAGTCTGCGTTCCCCGCGTTCGCGTACTCCCCGAGAACGAGAGGAGCGAAGGAGAAGTTGGCTGCGGCCGCGCCGGCGCCGAAGCACACTGCGAGGAAGGCAACGCGTGCCGATTCCCCTCCGGTCCCCGCGCCGCCGTCGGGCACGATTGCTCCGACGTGTGCCGAGCTCGCCGAGACGACGCGTCCAGTGCCGAAGGCACAGCCTCCTCTATCACGCGATCGAGATCAGGCAGTCTCGCCGTCCGCTCTCGCGCCGCGGATTCCGCCACTGCTGAAAGCCGTCCCCCGCGTACTCCCGCAAGTAGCGCAGAAATCGAACACGATTAGTGCTACTGTCCGCTGCTACAATTGCAAGCAGATCGGAGATGTGTACCAGGAATGCACCCAGCCGATAGGGTTGCCGCGTTTGCGGTTACCCCGGCTGGAACAGTAATAACTGCCCCGTCTGCGCGCGAAAGCGTCGGGAAACTGCTAGAGGGGGGAACTGAGTTCCCCAGGTCCCCCTAGCTAATCCATCAAAACACTCCGCCTTCCGTAACCGGCAAGATGGACGATCTAGCACGCGTAGATCCCCCACTATATCAAGCCGACCCGCGTCGTTGTGTCCTCCCTCCCCCTCGCGTCGACACGCATCGTCGCGTTTCCATGCTGCGTTCGCCGAGACGTACGCGCCGGTGGAAGAAGCCGAAGCGGATCTCTCACTAATGGAAGTCGATCCACGGCCATTTATTCTGTTCGGGATCAATGGAAAATCCATTAGAGCCCTTATCGACACGGGAGCCTCAAGGTCATACCTCTGTCTCTCGTGTGAAAAAATAGTAGCCCCATTCATGCGCGACCCCGACGAACAAGTACGGGTCGCGAACGGAGGCGTCGTCCCCCTCGCCGGTGTCGTAAAGTTGTCCCTAACCCTCGAAGAGCAAACGCACGTTTGCGAATTTCGAGTGGGACCGATCAGTTACCCCTGTGTCCTCGGAATGGACTTCCTGCATGCATTCGGGATAAAATTGGATACGGCCAACGGAACCTGGAGCAGCCGTAACGGAACCTACCGGAAATTAGACGAGAATTTCGTCTCGGTCGAGGCACAGACTGCGTTCGACTGTGCCGGTCTAGCCGTCCCCTCCCGTGATGCCATGCCCCGTTTACGAGGAATTCTTGCGCGTTTCTACCCCACGGGAGCTCCACCAACCCTCGGTATGACCCGTTTGACCCAGCATCACATTGATGTGCAAGGTCATCCACCAATTCGCCAAATATCCCATATGCTATCGCCCACCATGCTCAAGGTCGCACAGGATGCTGTCGACGAAATGCGTCGCGATGGTGTCATTGAGCGAGTCAAGAGCCCAGGGATGAGCAACCCCGTGATTGTCCGGAAGTCGAACGGCACTTTCCGTTTCTGCGTTGACTTCCGTGACGTGAATAAAATAACACGTAAAGACGCGTACCCCCTCCCCTCCATGGACCGGATACTAGCTAGTCTGAGTCGGGCTCGTAACGTAACGACCCTCGACCTCAGTCAAGCCTATTTTCAGGTGCCGGTAGCCCCTAATAGCCGGCCCATTACCGCGTTTGCAGTCCCAGGCCGCGGTTTATTTCAATTCCGCCGCATGCCCTTCGGACTCACTAATTCCCCTGCCACCTTTCAAAGGTTAGTTGACCACCTCATTGATCCGGCATGGGAACCTCACGTGTTCGCCTATCTAGACGATATTATTATCGCCACGGATAATGAGGAGGACCACTTCCGGTATCTTGAGCTCGTGTTGTCCAGTCTGAAGGAAGCCGGGTTAGAATTAAATCCGGAAAAGAGCGAGTTCTTCCGGAGTGAGGTTAAGTACCTCGGGTTCGTACTTAACCAGAACGGTTTGAATATCGATCCCGAGAAGATCGCTCCCATACTGAAGTTTCCACCCCCGACCAATCTGAAACAGCTACGACGCTTTTTGGGAATGGTGGGGTGGTATTCTCGCTTCCTCCCGGCCTTTTCTCGAGATCGCGTCCCCCTCACTAAACTCTTGACGAAAGGAACTCCGTGGTCCTGGACAGATGACCAGCAGGAAGCCTTTGAGTCACTGAGAAACTCGCTGACCTGTACCCCCGTTATAGCCCGTCCCGATTTCAATCTCCCGTTTAAGATCCAAACGGATGCGAGTGACTTCGCAATCGGCGCCGTGCTTACTAAAGAACTCGACGGCGGTGAACATCCGATAAGCTTCGCTAGTCGGGTGCTAACCAATGCCGAGCGGAAGTACACGGTGACCGAGAAGGAGTGTCTCGCCGTCCTCTGGGCAGTGAGAAAGTATCGGCCCTACGTCGAGGGTGCTGCGTTTACAGTCATCACCGATCATAGTAGTCTGCAATGGCTTCGTAATTTGCGCGACCCCAATGGTCGATTAGCCAGATGGTCACTCGCGATGCAGACCTATGATATGACCATACAACATCGTAAAGGTGCCTTCAACATGGTCCCTGATGCTCTCTCCCGAATGTACGAAAGCTGCGACGAGGCGCTCGGTGCAATCGGAAGTTCCGAAGATACTTGGTATCTTCGGAAAATGACGAATGTTCGGGAATTCCCCGCGAAATACCCCGATTGGCGGATCGAAGACGATCGCCTATATTACCACAGGCCTCACCCCGTCATAGAGTCTGCCGTCCGTGACCTTGACGCCTGGACACTTGTCCTCCCCCCCCCCCCCCCCCGAACCACGTTTTCGTGCGCTCAGTGGCGCACATAATTGCCCCCAAGCCGGACATTTAGAAGTGGATAAGACGTATCATCGTCTTATTTAAGACTTATATTGGCCAGGCATATTCCAAGACGTCGCCCAGTACATCGCCCGCTGCCCCGATTGTCAACGGCAAAAAGTATCTCAGCAGGCCCCTGCCGGCATAAGGAGGGAATGAACGACCGAAGGACCTTGGGTCACGGTCAGTTCGGACATTATGGGTCCCTTTCCCGCGAGCAAAAAGCAGAACCACTTAATTGTCGTGTTCCAGGATAATGACCGCGTTTGACAACTTGGTCATAAACCGTTGGGGGTGCCCGAAGTACTTCGTGACCGACAATGCCAAGCAGTACGTCAATTCGTACCTAAAACAACTAGGTATCTCGCATAACCCCGTCCCCCCCTAGCACACACAAGCAAACCTAGTCGAGCGTGTAAACTTAAGTACGCTTAAAACGATGATGAGCACCTTTGTCTCCCATGATCATCGCGATTGGGATGTGCATCTCCCAGAACTTACGTTCGCAATAAATTTAGCTGTGCAGTCGTCTACAGAGATGACGCCAGCATTCTTGAATTTCGCCCGGAATTCCGTCCCTACCCGTAATTTACGGAACGATCTTCCCCCTCCACTCCTCATTCTCCCGAAGGATACTTCGTTCTGGCGCGATCGCATGAAGTGCCTCCCACTCATTCACGATTGGGTACACTGAAACCTTGAACGTGCATCGACACGCCAGACCGCGTATTACAATACCACCCACCGCGACGTCGGTTACCAAGTCGGTGACTTCGGCATGCGACGAATCTGCTTCTTATCGTCCGGTGCCCAGAACTTCGCTGCGAAGCTGGCCCCAAAATTTAGCGGTCCCCATCGAATCGTAAAAATCGTATCCCCCGTGGTCTACGAAATCGAAGACCCAGAGAGCCGTCGAAACCCGCGTGCCCACGTAAAGGACTTAAAAAGATATTGCGCCCCTGAGCCCGATCCAGTTATCGCCGCCCCGTTCGATTCAGCGAACGAACTCAAGAATGATCTTCGAGAGCGTAACGCCCCCCCCCCTACGCCGTCCCGCTCAGTACCGTGTGATTCGCACGATCGCGATATTCCCAATATACCCCGAAAGCGAGGCCGGCCGACGAAGGCCAAGCCGCCCGTTAGTGAGGCGATTCGACAATACGCGGCCGACCAAAATTACCCGAGCGAGCCACAAGCGATACCGGAGGTAACGAGACGTCGGGGACGTCCGCGAAAACTCTCGGGAGTAGTCATACCATGATCTCCGGCACCGCTCGTCACGCGACGCCCGGGATTGCGACCGCGATAAAACGAACACCGCACTGACACCAGTAGTCGAAATGCACGAAATGTTGCATTCCGACCGCACTACCACCAAGTGGTAAAAAAATCCACTTTCGCCCGTTTGGATTGCAAGGATTGCAAGTAAAAGTTGTATAGAGTTTGCGGTCCCTTTTTGTTGCAGGCCTGAAAGAAGTAAAAGGCCCGGACGAAGACGACCGGCCCAGAAGACGTCCTGGAGATCGGTGGAGTGCACCTTGCACCTCCCCGGCATGGAGTGTCCCGAGGCGGACTTATCCCGGTTCGCCTTCCTGGTCGACCCCCGCTACTTGGCAACCCCATCGCTCGATTGCCAGGAGGCGTTCCCTCCCCTAGCCGCCCCCCTCTTCACACGCCGATGGTTTACGCGCGACCGACCGCGGAAAAACCGGTCCCCCCGTGCCTCTCCGGCCTTCGGCCGATCCCGATAGAGAGTGCCGAGGGAGTACCCCGGGCAACCTCGCCCACGAGACCCGCTCTGCGCCGTCCTCTCGGCAGAGGTTCGCCGCGACCGGACGCGATAAATTGGATAGAGCGGCTACGAGAGCGCCGGGCGACAAGCGCCGCCGTTTGTGCCCTAGAGGAGGCGCCGAAGCCTCCACGAACCACCTCCAGCCGTCCCCCAACACGCGAGACACAACCCTTCCCACTCCTATCCCATCCCTATTATCCCTCTCCTTCCCCCTGAATTTCTCGCACAAATGCGAGTTCCCCCTCTGATGCCCCTTTCCGTCACCCCTCCTCCCACCGTCCCCGCGGACGCTCTCGCGGCAACGTCGCCCCCGACTAAGATCGGGCGACTTAACCGCAGGCCCCAGAGGGTGTCCCCGGCAGAACGGCGCAGCTGGAACTGCAGTCGCCGGGGTCACCCCTCTCACCAGTGCCGTCGTCGGCAGAAATGGTCCAGAGAGCCGGTGAACCAGCCCTCCGCCATCTCTCCTCTTCTCCCCCCTATCTACCCCCTGTCTTTTTCCTCCCCTTTTAAATTTTTTTGCTGCTTGCTAAATTTTTGATTGTTAAAAAGATGTGCTGCCCCCCCCCCCTAATTTGGAAAACCCACTTTATTTTTATAATTTTTTTTGTCGCGTCATGTATTCCCCGTAAGTCATACCCCTTGCGCCTAGACCTTTATTTTTCTAATTTTTTTTGCTGTTCGTAGAGTATTCCCTTCCTTACCCCTTTGCTGGCCTGTTAAGCCGGCCCCACAGAACTCTCCCCTCCCATCGGGGTTAAATCAATTGACGATCCGCAATCGCGAAAACGATCCGGAACTCCAGCCATCCTTTTTTCCGTCACCTTTTTCCGACTTTCGCGAAAAAAGCTCTCGGAAAACCGCTCGAACTGGAAAACTCGGATCCTAGCGTGCGTGATCCGTCAAGAATTGTATCTGCGTCCGTAAAAGGTACTGTGAGGTTCACATGACCCTATATTTGGTGCCAACAAATCGTGATCAACGAACTATAAAAAAACTTTAAGTGTCGTTTAACAACAGTGTGATATCTGTCAATTAGAATATAAGTATGATAATGTATCTTTTGCGATCCATGTTTCCGTACGATCCTTTGTGATCGTTTGCGATTTATGTTTTGTACGATCTTTTGTGATCGCTTGCGATTTATGTTTTGTACGATATTTTGTGATCGTCTGCGATATATGTTGTTGTGCGATTTTTCTTAGCGATCTTTCTCTGCGACTTTTCTATGCGATTTTTTTGCGATTTCCCCCATGCGATTTTCTTTGCGTTCTTTTTGCGATTTGCACAGTGTCTGCATGGCGTATCCATAATTCTGTGAGTATGTTGTGTGCTAGTGTGCAAGTATGTCAGAGCAGAAATCGTTAAAAACAATGATTATTTAAAACAATCATTCCATCGCGAATGGTTTCAAAACGATATTTTCGATATTTCAAACAGTATTTTTGAAGTGTTTGAAAAATTTGAACTTTATAAATAATGTCCTGCACAAATTTTACGGATTTTACAGAAGTCATTTTAAAACAATGATTATTTAAACAATAATTCTGTCGCAAATGGTTTCAAAACGATATTTTCGATATTTCAAACAGTATTTTTAAAGTGTTGGAAAAATTTGAACTTTATAAATAATTTCCTGCCCAAATTTTACGGATTTTACAGCAATCGTTATAAACAATGATTATTTATGGAATGATTCCGTCGCGAATCCTTTCGAAATGATATTCTCCTTATATCAAACAGTTTTTCTGAGGTGTATGCAAAATTTTAACTATATAAAGAATTTCATGCACAATTTATATGCATTTTACAACAATCTCGAGAATGTCATTTTGAAAGAATTCGCGACTGAATCATTGCATAAATAATCACTGATTATAACGATTGCTGTAAAACCTGTAAAATTTGTGCAGGAAATTATTTATAAAGTTCAAATTTTTCAAACACTTTAAAAGTACTGTTTGAATATCGAAAATACCGTTTTGAAACCATTTGCGACGGAATCATTGTTTAAATAATCATTGTTTATAACGATTGCTGTAAAATCTGTAAAATTTGTCCAGGAAATTATTTATAATGTTCAAATTTTGCAAACACATTATAAGTACTGTTTGAATATCGAAAATACCGTTTTGAAACTATTCGCGACGCAATCATTGTTTAAATAATCATTGTTTTTAACGATTTCTGTAAAATGCGTATACTTTGTGCAGGAAATTCTTTATATGGTTAAAATTTTGCATACACTTAAAAAAAACTGTTTGAAATAAGGACAATATCATTTGGAACAATTCGCGTCGAAATCATTGTTTAAATGATCATTGTTTTAACGATTGTTGTAAAATGCATATACTTTGTGCAGGAAATTCTTTATATAGTTAAAATTTTGCATACACTTTCAAAAAACTGTTTGAAATAAGGAAAATATCATTTTGAAACAATTTGCGACGGAATCATGTTTTAAATAATCATTGTTTATAACGATTGCTGTAAAATTCGTAAAATTTTTGCAGGAAATTATTTATGAAGTTTAAATTTTTCATATACTTTAAAAGTACTGTTTGAATATCGAAAATATCGTTCTGAAATTATTCGCGACGGAATCATGGTTTACAAAATCATTGTTTATAACGAATTCTGTAAAATGCTTATATTTTGTGCAGAAAATTCTTTATAAAGTGAAAATTTTGCATACACTTTAAAAGTACTGTTTGAAACATAAAAAAAAACGTGTTGAAACAATTCGCGACAGCATCATTGCATAAATAATCATTGTCTGTAACGATTGCCGTAAAATCCGTAAAATTTGTGCAGAAAATTATTTATAATGTTAAAATTTTTCATATACTTCAAAAGTACTGTTTGAAATATAAAAATATCATTGGTTTCAAATCGATATTTTCGATATTTCAAACAGTATTTTTGAAGTGTTTGAAAAATTTGAACTTTACAAATAATTTCCTGCACAAATTTTACGGATATTACAGCAATCGTTATAAACAATGATTATTTAATCAATAATTCCGTCGCGAATGGTTTCAAAACGATATTTTCGATATTTCCAACAGTATTTGTAAAGCGTATGCAGAATTTGAACTTTATAAATAATTTCGTGCACAAGTCATACGCATTTTATGGAAATTATTATAAATAATGATTATTTAAACAATAATTCCGTCGCAAATGGTTTTAAAACGATATTTCCGATATTCAAACAGTACTTTTAATGTTTTTGCAAAATTTGAACATCATAAATAATTTCCTGCACAAATTTTACGGATTTTAAAGCAATCGTTATAAACAATGATTATTTATGCAATGATTTCGACGCGAATTGATTCAAAATGATATTCTCCTTATTTCAAACAGTTTTTTTAAAGGGTAGGGAAAATATTAACTTTATAAAGAATTTTCTGTACAAAGTATACGCATTTTACGGAAATCGTTAAAAACAATGATAATTTAAACAATCATTCTGTCGCGAATGGTTTCAAAACGATATTTTCGATATTTCAAACAGTATTTTTAAAGTGTTGGAAAAATTTGAACTTTATAAATAATTTCCTGCCCAAATTTTACGGATTTTACAGCAATCGTTATAAACAATGATTATTTATGGAATGATTCCGTCGCGAATCCTTTCGAAATGATATTCTCCTTATATCAAACAGTTTTTCTGAGGTGTATGCAAAATTTTAACTATATAAAGAATTTCATGCACAATTTATATGCATTTTACAACAATCTCGAGAATGTCATTTTGAAAGAATTCGCGACTGAATCATTGCATAAATAATCATTGATTATAACGATTGCTGTAAAACCTGTAAAATTTGTGCAGGAAATTATTTATAAAGTTCAAATTTTTCAAACACTTTAAAAGTACTGTTTGAATATCGAAAATACCGTTTTGAAACCATTTGCGACGGAATCATTGTTTAAATAATCATTGTTTTTAACGATTTCTGTAAAATGCGTATACTTTGTGCAGGAAATTCTTTATATAGTTAAAATTTTGCATACACTTCAAAAAAACTGTTTGAAATAAGGAAAATATCATTTTGAAACAATTTGCGACGGAATCATTGAAAAATAATCGTTGTTTATAACGATTGCTGCAAAATCCGTAAAATTTGTGCAGGAAATTATTTATAATGTTCAAATTTTGCAAATACTTTAAAAGTACTGTTTGAATATCGAAAATATCGTTCTGAAATTATTCGCTACGGAATCATGTTTTAAATAATCATTGTTTATAACTGTAATGTATGCGTGCTGTAGTTGTAAAGACGCGAGATGGGAGAGAGCGTGCGGGAGTGTGTGCGTGTACACATAGCATGTGTGAGTGTGCGAGAGCGGGCTTTACGTAGAATAATTGTACAGCGAAGCGCCAATTCGACTTGACGAGAGGTCGAGTCAACATATACATATTAAAGACTCCTTAGCATAATACAGTGAGTGTTCATTTCCATATTACCGCGATTCCGCACCACGACACTAAATAGCAATATTTTACACTGGCGGCGAGGACGAACAGCGGTTTCGGGACAAGCTTCCACGTGACGAGCGGTCGAGAGTTTGTGCAGGAACTGAACAGTGAACAACGCAACAGGAAATAGCGAGTGACGAATTCGGGTTTCGAATAACGTTGGAACTGTATTTGTGAAAAGTGTGAAAATTCAGCCGATGAGCGAAGAACAAAAGGCTGAGCAACAAGAGTCAGAGGAAATTCAACTGACCTTGAGCAAGGTATACCATCTGCGTGAAGCAGAAATCATAGAGCAACTTAAACTGCGAGGAATAAAAGTCGACGAGACGGACTCAAGAGATAGGTTAAGAAAGCGACTCGCAGATTTGATAAGAGTAGAGTACAGAAAAAAAGTGGCCGAAGACAAGGAGCCGGAAGTGGACTCGGACTCTCTAACGAGCAGCATCTCCAGTGACGCAGAGGAGGAAGAAATGGCGTCGGACTCCAAGCTGTTTTTCAAAGAATCAGTCGACTGGGAAGCGTTTTCAGAATGTCTAGAATTTTATTTTCTTGCGAAAAAGATCACGCAAGCAGAAATGAAGAGAGCCGAATTATTAACACACGTAGACAAAGCAACCTACAAGTTTGTCAAAATATTGTGCGCACCAGACAAGCTGTCAGAGAAGACGTTCGATGAGCTGGTGCAACTCCTTACGAAGCATTTGAAACCAAAATTATCGGAACTGATGGAACGTTGCTACTTTAATAGAGCAAAACAAGAGCCAAACGAGTCGGTAGCCGAATTTTCTACAAGATTAAGACAGTTAGCCATTAACTGTAATTTTGGCACCACTTGGGAAAAAGCTCTACAGGTTCAACTTGCGATGGGCATTCGAGATGAAGTAACAAGAGTTGAATTATTTAAAAACAAAAACATAACATTCGACACAGCGCTCGAAGAAGCCTTAGCGCGAGAAGAAGCAACGCGAAACGCCGTAGGAGCGGCACAAGCACTTGCTGGTAAGGTCTACAACCAAAACAACCACGCTGTAAGCAAGAGAAAGCAAGATAGAGGGCAACCTAAGTATTCAAAAAATCAGCAAGCATCAAAGCAGCAAACTGAACCTAAATGCTTTTGCTGTGGGAAGCTCGGACATGAGACAAACTCGTGCAAATACCGAGATAGACGATGCGATTTCTGCCACAAGAAAGGACACCTCGAGCAAGCCTGCATAAGAAAGAAAAATTTATCAACCAAATTCTTGGAAGAGCATTGTAGCGAGTCCGAGAACGTCGTCAGCGACAAAGGCAGCGACAGCGGTTCATCGCGCAGCAGCAACTTCATCGAGTTTCACAACATCAACCCAGGGGTAAACGTAAGTGATTGTAATGCGATTTGTGCCGAGCCAATATTTTTTGTTGTTAGAATTAATAATAAAAGTGTTGCGATGGAATTCGATTCGGGCACATATTACAGCGTGATGTCTGAAGGTTTTGTCAACAAAACATTCAAAAATATTAAGATTAGTAAATCAAAAACAAGTTTGATTTCGTATGAAAACAAAGCAATGGAACTGCGAGGGGAATTGAAGAATCTGACGGTTACCTTTAATAACAAAACCGAAAATTTGAATTGTTTACTTTTAAAAGGCGATAAAGTTCCACGAATCGGAAGGCAGTGGCTCTCAATTTTCGGGCTTTGGCTTTTAGAGCGATTATTAAATTCAGACATCATTACCAAAAGTAAACGCGGTGTGTATAATATGCGAGTCGAAGGCGTGCGCGATAAACTATTGAAAGAATTCGAGACTTTGTTTAGGGAGACGCCGGGTATATACAATAAACGCGAAATCAAAATACATACTAATCCAAACGTGAAGCCTATAGCGCTTGGAGCAAGGCACATGCCATACGCGCTGAGACCCAAGGTCGAGCAAGAAATCGAACGTTTAGTGAAATTGGGAAATTTAAAAAATGTCAGAATCTGCGGCGATTTTAAAGTGACCGTGAATCCGCACCCACAAATAACAAAATGGCCCTTAGGAAATAATCGACGATATATTTGCGCTGATGCAAAACGGGTTAAACTTCTCAAGGCTGGATTTACCACATGCTTATATGCAGTGTGCGGTGGAAAAGGAATCGCGTAAATACTCAACAGTAGCAACACATGTCGGGCTCTTCTAGTATACTCGTATGACGGAAGGCATAATAAGAAGCATTGCTCTAAGCGAATTTACGCAAATCGTGACAGAGTGCTTGCAAGGTATGCCGAATGTTATAAATTATATGGACGATATTTACGTCACAGGAAAAACAAACGAGGCACATTTGGAGAACTTGCGAACGGTTTGTCAGAGATTAACAGAACGCGGACTTCGCCTGAATAAAGACAAATGCGAGTTTATGAAAGATCGCATAGAGTTGTTAGGATTTGTGATTGACAGAGACGGCCTGCACAAGGCAAAGTCAACGATTGTAGCTATGTACGAAGCGCCGCGTCTCGAAAATACCAAACAGCTCGAATCATTCCTTGGGTTAATTAATTTTTATGAAAGATTTTTCGATAGGAGCTAGAGCGATTTTACGGAAAATTGAAAATCGACTCTAGCACATTTCCATTTTACAATTGTTTTTTTTTCGTAATTCAGGATCGAATACATTCCTCGAATAAACCACAAGTCCTACCAGCAGCAAAAAATGGGAGAGTTACATAGAATAGGAGCCAGAGCGATTCTACAGAAAATCGAAAATGGGCTATAGCGTTTTTTCCGAGTTGTTTTTTTTTCGTTGTTCCGGGGCCATTATATTCCCTTAAAAAACCGGAAATTGTACAAGCCGCAAAAAATAGGAGAGGTACATAGAATAGGAGCCAGGACGATTTTACGGAAAATCGAAATTCGGCTGTAGCATTTTTTTACAGTAGTTTTATTTTTGTTTGTCAGGATCGATTACATTCCTTGATTAAACCGGAAGTACTACCAGCCGCAAAAATGGGAGAGATACCTTAAATAGGAGTCAGAGCGAATTTACGGAAAATCGGAAATCGGCTGTAGCATTTTTTCCGAGTTGTTTTTTTTCGTCGAGCAGAAGCTATTACATTCCCTTAAACAACCGGAAATTGCACCAGCCGCAAAAAGTGGAAGAGGTATATAGAATAGGAGCCAGATCGATTTTACGGAAAATCGAAAATCGGCTGTAGCATTTTTTCCTAGTTGTTTTTTTTGTTGTTGTTCACGGTCCATTGCATTCTTTTAATCATCCGGAAGCTGTACGAGCCGCAAAAAATGGGAGAGATTCATAGAATAGGAGCTAGAGCGATTTTACGGAAAATCTAAAATCGGCTGTAGCATTTTTTCCGAGTGGTTTTTTTTGTTGTTCAGCATCGATTACATTCCTGGTATAAACCGGAAGTTGTACTAGCAGCAAAAAATGGGAGAGGTATATAGAATATGAGCCAGAGCGATTTTACGGAAAATCGAAAATCGGCTGCAGCATTTTTTCCGAGTTTTTTTTTTCGTTGTTCAGGGGTCATTACATTCCCTTATTCAACCGGAAATTGTACCAGCCCGAAAAATTGAAGAAGGTACATAGAATAGGAGGCAGATCGATTTTCGTAAAATCGCTCTAGCTCCTATTCTATAAATCTCTCACATTTTTCGCTGCTGGTACAACTTTCGGTTTATTCCAGGAATGTAACGGACCCTGAACAACGAAAAAAAACAACTCGGAAAAAATGCCACAGCTGATTTTCGATTTTCCGTAAAATCGCCCTGGCTCCTATTCTATATACCTCTCCCATTTTCTGTAGCTGGGACAACTTCCGGTTTATTAAGAGAATGTAATGGCCTCTGAACAACAAAAAAAAACAACTCGGAAAAAATGATGCAGCCGATTTTCGATTTTCCGTGAAATCGTTCTGGCTCCTATTCTATGTACCTCTCCCAATTTTTGCTGCTGGTAGCACTTCAGGTTTATTCGGGAAATGTAATGGATACTAAACATTAAAAAAAACAACTCGGAAAAAGTGCCACAGCCGATTTTCGATTTTACGCAAAATCGCTCTAGCTCCTATTCTATGAATCTCTCCCATTTTTTGCTGCTGGCACAACTTCCGGTTTATTTAAGGAATGTAACGGACCCTGAACAACGAAAAAAAACAACTCGGAAAAAATGCCACAGCTGATTTTCGATTTTCCGTAAAATCGCCCTGGCTCCTATTCTATATACCTCTCCCATTTTCTGTAGCTGGGACAACTTCCGGTTTATTAAGAGAATGTAATGGCCTCTGAACAACAAAAAAAAAACAACTCGGAAAAAGTGCCACAGCCGATTTTCGATTTTACGCAAAATCGCTCTAGCTCCTATTCTATGAATCTCTCCCATTTTTTGCTGCTGGCACAACTTCCGGTTTATTTAAGGAATGTAATGGATACTGAACAACGAAAAAAAAATAACTCGGCAATAATGCTACAGCCAATTTTCGTTTTTCCTAAAATCGCTCTGGCTCCTATTCTATATACCTCTCCCATTTTTTGCTGCTGGTAGGATTTGCAGTTTATTCGAGGAATGTAATCAATCCTGAACAACGAAAAAAAACAACTCGACAAAAATGCTACAGCCGATTTTTGATTTTCGTAAAATCGCTCGGGCTCCTATTCTATGTACCTCTCCCATTTTTTGCTGCTGGTAGGAATTTCGGTATATTCGAGGAATGTAATCGATCCTGAAGAACAAAATAAAACAATTCGGAAAATATGCTACAGCCGATTTCCGAATTTCCGTAAAATCGTTCTGGCTCTTATTCTATGTACCTCTCCCATTTTTTGCGGCTGGTACAATATCCGGTTGATTAAAGGAATGCAATGGACCCTGAACAACGAAAAAAAAAACAACTCGGAACAAATGCTACAGCCCATTTTCGATTTTCCGTAAAATCGCTCTGGCTCCTATTCTATGTAACTTTCTCCTTTTTTGCGGCTGGTATAACTTCCGCTTTATTCAAAGAATGCAATGGACTCTGAACAACAAAAAAAAACAACTCGTAAAAAATGCTACAGCCGATTTTCGATTTTCCGTAAAATCGCTCTGGCTCCAATTCTGTGTACCTTTCTCCTTTTTTGCGGCTGGTATAACATCCGGTTTATTTAAGGAATGTAATGGAACCTGAACAACAACAAAAAATAGGAAAAAATGCTACGGCCGATTTTTCATTTTCCGTAAAATCGCTCTGGCTCGTATTCTATGTACCTCTCCCGTTTTTTGCTGCCGGTAGGACTTCCGGTTTATTCGAGGAATGTAATCGATCCTGATGAACAAAATAAAACATTTCGGCAAAAATGCTACAGCCGTTTTCCGAATTTCCGTAAAATCGCTCTGGCTCCTATTTAATGTACCTCTGCCATTTTTGCTGCTGGTACAACTTGCGGTTGATTAAAGGAATGAAATGGACCCTGAACAACGAAAAAAAACAACTCGGAACAAATGCTACAGCCGATTTCCGATTTCCGTAAAATCGATCTGGCTCCTATTCTATGTACCTCTTCCATTTTTTGCGACTGGTACAACTTCCGGTTGATTAAAGGAATGTAATGGCCCCTGCTCGACGAAAAAAAACAACTCGGAACAAATGCTACAGCCCATTTTCGATTTTCCGTAAAATCGCTCTGGCTCCTATTCTATATACCGCTCCCATTTTTTGCTGCTGGTACAAATTCCGGTTGATTAAGGGAATGTAATCGATCCTGAACAACGGAAAAAAACCACTCGGAAAAAATGCTAGAGCCGATTTTCGATTTTCCGTAAATCGCTCTGCCTCCTATTCTATGTACCTCTCCCACTTTTTGCGGCTGGTAAAACTTCCGGTTTATTCAAGGAATGTAATGGATACTGAGCAACGAAAAAAAACAACTCGGAAAAATGCTACAGCCGATTTTCGATTTTCCGTAAAATCGCTCTAGCTCCTATTCTATGAATCTCTCCCATTTTTTGCTGCTGGCACAACTTCCGGTTTATTTAAGGAATGTAACGGACCCTGAACAACGAAAAAAAACAACTCGGAAAAAATGCCACAGCTGATTTTCGATTTTCCGTAAAATCGCCCTGGCTCCTATTCTATATACCTCTCCCATTTTCTGTAGCTGGGACAACTTCCGGTTTATTAAGAGAATGTAATGGCCTCTGAACAACAAAAAAAAAACAACTCGGAAAAAATGATGCAGCCGATTTTCGATTTTCCGTAAAATCGTTCTGGCTCCTATTCTATGTACCTCTCCCAATTTTTGCTGCTGGTAGCACTTCAGGTTTATTCGGGAAATGTAATGGATACTAAACATTAAAAAAAAACAACTCGGAAAAAGTGCCACAGCCGATTTTCGATTTTACGCAAAATCGCTCTAGCTCCTATTCTATGAATCTCTCCCATTTTTTGCTGCTGGCACAACTTCCGGTTTATTTAAGGAATGTAATGGATACTGAACAACGAAAAAAAAATAACTCGGCAATAATGCTACAGCCAATTGTCGTTTTTCCTAAAATCGCTCTGGCTCCTATTCTATATACCTCTCCCATTTTTTGCTGCTGGTAGGATTTGCAGTTTATTCGAGGAATGTAATCAATCCTGAACAACGAAAAAAAACAACTCGGAAAAAATGCTACAACCGATTTTCGATTTTCCGTAAAATCGCTCGGGCTCCTATTCTATGTACCTTTCTCCTTTTTTACGGCTGGTATAACTTCCGGTTTATTCGGGGAATGTAATCGATACTGAACGACAGAAAAAACAACTCGCATAAATGCTACAGCCGATTTCCGATATTCCGAAAAATCGCTCTGGCTTCTAATTTATCTACCTATCCCATTTTTTGCTGCTGGTAGGACTTCCGGTTGATTAAAGGAACGCAATGGACTCTGAACAACAAAAAAAAACAGCTCGACAAAAATGCTACAGCCGATTTTTGATTTTCGTAAAATCGCTCTGGCTCCTATTCTATGTACCTCTCCCATTTTTTGCTGCTGGTAGGAATTTCGGTATATTCGAGGAATGTAATCGATCCTGAAGAACAAAATAAAACAATTCGGAAAATATGCTACAGCCGATTTCCGAATTTCCGTAAAATCGTTCTGGCTCTTATTCTATGTACCTCTCCCATTTTTTGCGACTGGTACAATATCCGGTTGATTAAAGGAATGCAATGGACCCTGAACAACGAAAAAAAAACAACTCGGAACAAATGCTACAGCCCATTTTCGATTTTCCGAAAAATCGCTCTGGCTCCTATTCTATGTAACTTTCTCCTTTTTTGCGGCTGGTATAAATTCCGCTTTATTCAAAGAATGTAATGGAACCTGAACGACAAAAAAAAAATAGGAAAAAATGCTACAGCCCATTTTCGATTTTCCGTAAAATCGCTCTGGCTCCTATTCTATGTACCTTTCTCCTTTTTTGCTGCTTGTACAACTTCCAGTTTATTCAAGGAACGCAATGGACTCTGAACAACAAAAAAATCAACTAGACAAAAATGCTACAGCCGATTTTTGATTTTCGTAAAATCGCTCTGGCTCCTATTCTATGTACCTCTTCTACGTTTTTCGACTGGTACAATTTCCGGTTGATTAAGGGAATGTAACGGCCCCAGGTCGACGAAAAAAAAACAACTCGTAAAAAATGCTACAGCCGATTTTCGATTTTCCGTAAAATCGCTCTGGCTCCAATTCTGTGTACCTTTCTCCTTTTTGCGGCTGGTATAACATCCGGTTTATTTAAGGAATGTAATGGAACCTGAACAACAAAAAAAAATAGGAAAAAATGCTACGGCCGATTTTCGATTTTCCGTAAATCGCTCTGCCTCCTATTCTATGTACCTCTCCCACTTTTTGCGGCTGGTAAAACTTCCGGTTTATTCAAGGAATGTAATGGATACTGAGCAACGAAAAAAAACAACTCGGAAAAATGCTACAGCCGATTTTCGATTTTCCGTAAAATCGCTCTAGCTCCTATTCTATGAATCTCTCCCATTTTTTGCTGCTGGCACAACTTCCGGTTTATTTAAGGAATGTAACGGACCCTGAACAACGAAAAAAAACAACTCGGAAAAAATGCCACAGCTGATTTTCGATTTTCCGTAAAATCGCCCTGGCTCCTATTCTATATACCTCTCCCAATTTTTGTTGCTGGTACAACTTCCTGTTTATTAAGAAACTGTAATGGCCTCTGAACAACAAAAAAAAAACAACTCGGAAAAAATGCCACAGCCGATTTTCGATTTTCCGTAAAATCGTTCTGGCTCCTATTCTATATACCTCTCCCAATTTTTGCTGCTGGTAGCACTTCAGGTTTATTCGGGAAATGTAATGGATACTAAACATTAAAAAAAACAACTCGGAAAAAGTGCCACAGCCGATTTTCGATTTTACGCAAAATCGCTCTAGCTCCTATTCTATGAATCTCTCCCATTTTTTGCTGCTGGCACAACTTCCGGTTTATTTAAGGAATGTAATGGATACTGAACAACGAAAAAAAAATAACTCGGCAATAATGCTACAGCCAATTTTCGTTTTTCCTAAAATCGCTCTGGCTCCTATTCTATATACCTCTCCCATTTTTTGCTGCTGGTAGGATTTGCAGTTTATTCGAGGAATGTAATCAATCCTGAACAACGAAAAAAAACAACTCGGAAAAAATGCTACAACCGATTTTCGATTTTCCGTAAAATCGCTCGGGCTCCGATTCTATGTACCTTTCTCCTTTTTTACGGCTGGTATAACTTCCGGTTTATTCGGGGAATGTAATCGATACTGAACGACAGAAAAAACAACTCGCATAAATGATACAGCCGATTTCCGATATTCCGAAAAATCGCTCTGGCTTCTAATTTATCTACCTATCCCATTTTTTGCTGCTGGTAGGACTTCCGGTTGATTAAAGGAACGCAATGGACTCTGAACAACAAAAAAAAACAGCTCGACAAAAATGCTACAGCCGATTTTTGATTTTCGTAAAATCGCTCTGGCTCCTATTCTATGTACCTCTCCCATTTTTTGCTGCTGGTAGGAATTTCGGTATATTCGAGGAATGTAATCGATCCTGAAGAACAAAATAAAACAATTCGGAAAATATGCTACAGCCGATTTCCGAATTTCCGTAAAATCGTTCTGGCTCTTATTCTATGTAGCTCTCCCATTTTTTGCGAGTGGTACAATATCCGGTTGATTAAAGGAATGCAATGGACCCTGAACAACGAAAAAAAAACAATTCGGAACAAATGCTACAGCCGATTTTCGATTTTCCGTAAAATCGCTCTGGCTCCTATTCTATGTAACTTTCTCCTTTTTTGCGGCTGGTATAACTTCCGGTTTATTCAAAGAATGTAATGGAACCTGAACGACAAAAAAAAAAATAGGAAAAAATGCTACAGCCCATTTTCGATTTTCCGTAAAATCGCTCTGGTTCCTATTCTATGTACCTTTCTCCTTTTTTGCTGCTTGTACAACTTCCAGTTTATTCAAGGAACGCAATGGACTCTGAACAACAAAAAAAACAACTCGACAAAAATGCTACAGCCGATTTTTGATTTTCGTAAAATCGCTCTGGCTCCTATTCTATGTACCTCTTCTACGTTTTTCGACTGGTACAATTTCCGGTTGATTAAGGGAATGTAACGGCCCCAGCTCGACGAAAAAAAAACAACTCGGAAAAAATGCTACAGCCGATTTTCGATTTTCCGTTAAATCGCTCTGGCTCCAATTCTGTGTACCTTTCTCCTTTTTGCGGCTGGTATAACATCCGGTTTATTTAAGGAATGTAATGGAACCTGAACAACAACAAAAAATAGGAAAAAATGCTACGGCCGATTTTCGATTTTCCGTAAATCGCTCTGCCTCCTATTCTATGTACCTCTACCACTTTTTGCGGCTGGTAAAACTTCCGGTTTATTCAAGGAATGTAATGGATACTGAGCAACAAAAAAAAAACACTCGGAAAAATGCTACAGCCGATTTTCGATTTTCCGTAAAATCGATCTGGCTCCTATTCTATGTACCTCTCCCATTTTTTACTGCTGGTAGGACTTCCGGTTTATTCGAGGAATGTAACGGACCCTGAACAACGAAAAAAAACAACTCGGAAAAAATGCCACAGCTGATTTTCGATTTTCCGTAAAATCGCCCTGGCTCCTATTCTATATACCTCTCCCATTTTCTGTAGCTGGGACAACTTCCGGTTTATTAAGAGACTGTAATGGCCTCTGAACAACAAAAAAAAAAACAACTCGGAAAAAATGATGCAGCCGATTTTCGATTTTCCGTAAAATCGTTCTGGCTCCTATTCTATGTACCTCTCCCAATTTTTGCTGCTGGTAGCACTTCAGGTTTATTCGGGAAATGTAATGGATACTAAACATTAAAAAAAACAACTCGGAAAAAGTGCCACAGCCGATTTTCGATTTTACGCAAAATCGCTCTAGCTCCTATTCTATGAATCTCTCCCATTTTTTGCTGCTGGCACAACTTCCGGTTTATTTAAGGAATGTAATGGATACTGAACAACGAAAAAAAAATAACTCGGCAATAATGCTACAGCCAATTTTCGTTTTTCCTAAAATCGCTCTGGCTCCTATTCTATATACCTCTCCCATTTTTTGCTGCTGGTAGGATTTGCAGTTTATTCGAGGAATGTAATCAATCCTGAACAACGAAAAAAAACAACTCGGAAAAAATGCTACAACCGATTTTCGATTTTCCGTAAAATCGCTCGGGCTCCGATTCTATGTACCTTTCTCCTTTTTTACGGCTGGTATAACTTCCGGTTTATTCGGGGAATGTAATCGATACTGAACGACAGAAAAAACAACTCGCATAAATGATACAGCCGATTTCCGATATTCCGAAAAATCGCTCTGGCTTCTAATTTATCTACCTATCCCATTTTTTGCTGCTGGTAGGACTTCCGGTTGATTAAAGGAACGCAATGGACTCTGAACAACAAAAAAAAACAGCTCGACAAAAATGCTACAGCCGATTTTTGATTTTCGTAAAATCGCTCTGGCTCCTATTCTATGTACCTCTCCCATTTTTTGCTGCTGGTAGGAATTTCGGTATATTCGAGGAATGTAATCGATCCTGAAGAACAAAATAAAACAATTCGGAAAATATGCTACAGCCGATTTCCGAATTTCCGTAAAATCGTTCTGGCTCTTATTCTATGTACCTCTCCCATTTTTTGCGGCTGGTACAATATCCGGTTGATTAAAGGAATGCAATGGACCCTGAACAACGAAAAAAAAAACAACTCGGAACAAATGCTACAGCCCATTTTCGATTTTCCGTAAAATCGCTCTGGCTCCTATTCTATGTAACTTTCTCCTTTTTTGCGGCTGGTATAACTTCCGCTTTATTCAAGGAACGCCATGGACTCTGAACAACAACAAAATCAACTCGACAAAAATGCTACAGCCGATTTTTGATTTTCGTAAAATCGCTCTGGCTCCTATTCTATGTACCTCTTCTACGTTTTTCGACTGGTACAATTTCCGGTTGATTAAGGGAATGTAACGGCCCCAGGTCGACGAAAAAAAAACAACTCGTAAAAAATGTTACAGCCGATTTTCGATTTTCCGTAAAATCGCTCTGGCTCCAATTCTGTGTACCTTTCTCCTTTTTTGCGGCTGGTATAACATCCGGTTTATTTAAGGAATGTAATGGAACCTGAACAACAACAAAAAATAGGAAAAAATGCTACGGCCGATTTTTCATTTTCCGTAAAATCGCTCTGGCTCGTATTCTATGAACCTCTCCCATTTTTTGCTGCTGGTAGGAATTTCGGTATATTCGAGGAATGTAACCGATCCTGAAGAACAAAATAAAACATTTCGGCAAAAATGCTACAGCCGTTTTCCGAATTTCCGTAAAATCGCTCTGGCTCCTATTTAATGTACCTCTGCCATTTTTGCTGCTGGTACAACTTGCGGTTGATTAAAGGAATGAAATGGACCATGAACAACGAAAAAAAACAACTCGGAACAAATGCTACAGCCGATTTCCGATTTCCGTAAAATCGATCTGGCTCCTATTCTATGTACCTCTTCCATTTTTTGCGGCTGGTACAACTTCCGGTTGATTAAAGGAATGTAATGGCCCTTGCTCGAAGAAAAAAAAACAACTCGGAACAAATGCTACAGCCCATTTTCGATTTTTTCGTAAAATCGCTCTGGCTCCTATTCTATATACCGCTCCCATTTGTTGCTGCTGGTACAAATTCCGGTTGATTAAGGGAATGTAATCGATCCTGAACAACGGAAAAAAACCACTCGGAAAAAATGCTAGAGCCGATTTTCGATTTTCCGTAAATCGCTCTGCCTCCTATTCTATGTACCTCTCCCACTTTTTGCGGCTGGTAAAACTTCCGGTTTATTCAAGGAATGTAATGGATACTGAGCAACGAAAAAAAAATAACTCGGCAATAATGCTACAGCCGATTTTTGATTTTCCTAAAATCGCTCTGGCTCCTATTCTATATACCTCTCCCATTTTTCGCTGCTTGTAGGAGTTCCGGTTTATTCGAGGAATGTAATCGATCCTGAACAACAAAAAAAAACCACTCGTAAAAAATGCTACAGATTTTCGATTTTCCGTAAATCGCTCTGGCTCCTATTCTATATACCTCTACATTTTTTGCTACTGGTACAACTTCTGGTTTATTCAAGGAACGCAATGGACTCTGAACAACAACAAAATCAACTCGACAAAAATGCTACAGCCGATTTTTGATTTTCGTAAAATCGCTCTGGCTCCTATTCTATGTACCTCTTCTACGTTTTTCGACTGGTACAATTTCCGGTTGATTAAGGGAATGTAACGGCCCCAGGTCGACGAAAAAAAAACAACTCGTAAAAAATGTTACAGCCGATTTTCGATTTTCCGTAAAATCGCTCTGGCTCCAATTCTGTGTACCTTTCTCCTTTTTTGCGGCTGGTATAACATCCGGTTTATTTAAGGAATGTAATGGAACCTGAACAACAACAAAAAATAGGAAAAAATGCTACGGCCGATTTTTCATTTTCCGTAAAATCGCTCTGGCTCGTATTCTATATACCTCTCCCATTTTTCGCTGCTTGTAGGAGTTCCGGTTTATTCGAGGAATGTAATGGCCCCTGCTCGACGAAAAAAAAACAACTCGGAAAAAATGCTACAACCGATTTTCGATTTTCCGTAAAATCGCTCGGGCTCCTATTCTATGTACCTTTCTCCTTTTTTACGGCTGGTATAACTTCCGGTTTATTCGGGGATTGTAATCGATACTGAACGACAGAAAAAACAACTCGCATAAATGATACAGCCGATTTCCGATATTCCGAAAAATCGCTCTGGCTTCTAATTTATCTACCTATCCCATTTTTTGCTGCTGGTAGGACTTCCGGTTGATTAAAGGAACGCAATGGACTCTGAACAACAAAAAAAAACAGCTCGACAAAAATGCTACAGCCGATTTTTGATTTTCGTAAAATCGCACTGGCTCCTATTCTATGTACCTCTCCCATTTTTTGCTGCTGGTAGGAATTTCGGTATATTCGAGGAATGTGATCGATCCTGAAGAACAAAATAAAACAATTCGGAAAATATGCTACAGCCGATTTCCGAATTTCCGTAAAATCGTTCTGGCTCTTATTCTATGTACCTCTCCCATTTTTTGCGGCTGGTACAATATCCGGTTGATTAAAGGAATGCAATGGACCCTGAACAACGAAAAAAAAAACAACTCGGAAAAAATGCTACAGCCGTATTTCGATTTTCCGTAAAATCGCTCTGCCTCCTATTCTATGTAACTTTCTCCTTTTTTGCTGCTTGTACAACTTCCAGTTTATTCAAGGAACGCAATGGACTCTGAACAACAAAAAACACAACTCGACAAAAATGCTACAGCCGATTTTTGATTTTCGTAAAATCGCTCTGGCTCCTATTCTATGTACCTCTTCTACGTTTTTCGACTGGTACAATTTCCGGTTGATTAAGGGAATGTAACGGCCCCAGGTCGACGAAAAAAAAACAACTCGTAAAAAATGTTACAGCCGATTTTCGATTTTCCGTAAAATCGCTCTGGCTCCAATTCTGTGTACCTTTCTCCTTTTTTGCGGCTGGTATAACATCCGGTTTATTTAAGGAATGTAATGGAACCTGAACAACAACAAAAAATAGGAAAAAATGCTACGGCCGATTTTTCATTTTTCGTAAAATCGCTCTGGCTCGTATTCTATGTACCTCTCCCGTTTTTTGCTGCCGGTAGGACTTCCGGTTTATTCGAGGAATGTAATCGATCCTGAAGAACAAAATAAAACATTTCGGAAAAAATGCTACAGCCGATTTTCGATTTTCCGTAAAATCGCTCTTGGTCCTATTCTATGAACCTCTCCCATTTTTTGCTGCTGGTAGGAATTTCGGTATATTCGAGGAATGTAACCGATCCTGAAGAACAAAATAAAACATTTCGGCAAAAATGCTACAGCCGTTTTCCGAATTTCCGTAAAATCGCTCTGGCTCCTATTTAATGTACCTCTGCAATTTTTGCTGCTGGTACAACTTGCGGTTGATTAAAGGAATGAAATGGACCCTGAACAACGAAAAAAAACAACTCGGAACAAATGCTACAGCCGATTTCCGATTTCCGTAAAATCGATCTGGCTCCTATTCTATGTACCTCTTCCATTTTTTGCGGCTGGTACAACTTCCGGTTGATTAAAGGAATGTAATGGCCCCTGCTCGAAGAAAAAAAAACAACTCGGAACAAATGCTACAGCCCATTTTCGATTTTCCGTAAAATCGCTCTGGCTCCTATTCTATATACCGCTCCCATTTGTTGCTGCTGGTACAAATTCCGGTTGATTAAGGGAATGTAATCGATCCTGAACAACGGAAAAAAACCACTCGGAAAAAATGCTAGAGCCGATTTTCGATTTTCCGTAAATCGCTCTGCCTCCTATTCTATGTACCTCTCCCACTTTTTGCGGCTGGTAAAACTTCCGGTTTATTCAAGGAATGTAATGGATACTGAGCAACGAAAAAAAAATAACTCGGCAATAATGCTACAGCCGATTTTTGATTTTCCTAAAATCGCTCTGGCTCCTATTCTATATACCTCTCCCATTTTTCGCTGCTTGTAGGAGTTCCGGTTTATTCGAGGAATGTAATCGATCCTGAACAACAAAAAAAAAACCACTCGTAAAAAATGCTACAGATTTTCGATTTTCCGTAAATCGCTCTGGCTCCTATTCTATATACCTCTACATTTTTTGCTACTGGTACAACTTCTGGTTTATACGAGGAATGTAATCGATCCTGAACAACAAAAAAAAACCACTCGGCAAAAATGCTACAGCCGATTTTCGATTTTCTTAAAATCGCTCTGGCTCCTATTCTATGTACCTCACCCACTTTTTGCGGCTGGTACAACTTCCGGTTTATTTAAGGAATGTAATGGCCCCTAAACAACGAAAAAAAAACAACACGGAAAAAATGCTACAGCCCATTTTCGATTTTCCGTAAAATCCCTCTGGCTCCTATTCTATGTACCTTTCTCCTTTTTTGCGGCTGGTATAACTTCCGGTTTATACGAGGAATGTAATCGATCCTGAACATAAAAGAAACCACTCGGCAAAAATGCTACAGCCGATTTTCGATTTCCGTAAAATCGATCTGGCTCCTATTCTATGTACCTCTTTCATTTTTTGCGGCTGGTACAATTTCTGGTTGATTAAGGGAACGTAATGGCCCCTGCTCAACGAAACAAAAAAAATCGTAAAAAATGCTCCAGCCGATTTTCGATTTTCCGTAAAATCGCTCTGGCTCCTATTCTATGTACCTCTCCCATTGTTTGCTGCTGGTACAACTTCCGGTTTATTCAAGGAACGCAATGGAATCTGAACAACAAAAAATAAAACAACTCGGAAAAAATGCTACAGCCGTTTTCCGATTTTCCGTAAAATCGCTCTGGCTCCTATTTAATGTACCTCTGCCATTTTTGCTGCTGGTACAACTTGCGGTTGATTAACGGAATGAAATGGAACCTGAACAACGAAAAAAAACAACTCGGAACAAATGCTACAGCCGATTTCCGATTTCCGTAAAATCGATCTGGCTCCTATTCTATGTACCTCTTCCATTTCTTGCGGCTGGTACAACTTCCGGTTGATTAAAGGAATGTAATGGCCCCTGCTCGACGACAAAAAACAACTCGGAACAAATGCTACAGCCCATTTTCGATTTTCCGTAAAATCGCTCTGGCTCCTATTCTATGTACCTCATCCACTTTTTGCGGCTGGTACAACTTCCGGTTTATTTAAGGAATGTAATGGATACTGAACAAAGAAAAAAAAACTACTCGGAAAAATGCTACAGCCGATTTTCGATTTTCCGTAAAATCGCTCTAGCTCCTATTCTATGAATCTCTCCCATTTTTTGCTGCTGGTAGGAATTTCGGTATATTCGAGGAATGTAATCGATCCTGAACAACAAAAAAAACCACTCGGCAAAAATGCTACAGCCGATTTTCGATTTTCTTCAAATCGCTCTGGCTCCTATTCTATGTACCTCTTCCATTTTTTGCGGCTCGTACAACTTCCGGTTGATTAAAGGAATGTAATGTCCCCTGCTCGACGAAACAATAAAACTCGTAAAAAATGCTACAGCCGATTTTCGATTTTCCGTAAAATCGCTCTGGCTCCTATTTAATGTACCTCTGCCATTTTTGCTGCTGGTACAACTTCCGGTTGATTAAAGGAATGCAATGGACCCTGCTCGACGAAAAAAAAACGCGGAAAAACTGCTATAGCCGATTTTCGATTTTCCGTAAAATCGCTCTGGCTCCTATTCTATGAATCTCTCCCATTTTTTGCTGCTGGTAGGAATTTCGGTGAAAAAAAAGAGGATAAAGGATTTGGAATTTTCCCCCGCTTTAATGACTTATATGCCTATTCGCGGGTTGGCTCTCGGGTGGAGAGGTATAGGATGGACAACACATAAACATTATACATGACGGAACAGGACAACACAACACCCACCCAGAGCCCGTCCCCCCTCCCCAATATCGGATCCACCAGCAGATTCGGCGGTCTGTGCCTTAGCGAGTACGACGCGGGGCTTGTCCCATCTTTATCCGAGATAAGACCCACGACGCACCGACCGCGGATAAGACGCTGTCGGTATCGATAACTGCCGACAGGTGGTTGGCAGCGGTCCCAAATTCGTACCCTCGCCCAGCAATATTCCCCAGTTATTCCACACTGGACATAAGCAGAGAAAATTGCACGGACGGGGATTCGAACTCGGGACCTTGGCGACGTTCATTTCGGGGGAAACGAAGACTGACGCCTTAGCCTGCACGACCATCACGCCGACTGAATTTCGGTATATTCGCGGAATGTAATCGATCCTGAACAACAAAAAAACAATTCGGAAAAAATGCTACAGCCGATTTCCGATTTTCCGTAAACTCGCTGTGGCTCCTATTTTATGTTCCTCTCCCATTTTCTGCGGCTAGTCCATCTTCCGGTTTATTAGAGGAATGTAATGGATCCTGAATTACGAAAAAAAAACAACTCGGAAATGCGCTAGAGTCGATTTTCAATTTTCCGTCAAATCGCTCTGGCTTCTATTCCATGTACCCCTCCCATTTTTTGCTGTTGTTACAACTTGCGGTTTTTCAAAGAATGTAATGAACCCTGAACAACGAAAAACAACAGCTCGGAAAAAATGCCACAGCTCATTTTCGGTTTTCCGTAAAATCGCTCTGGCTCCTATTTTATGTACCTCTCCCATTTTTTGCTGCTGTTACAACTTGCGGTTTATTCAAGGAATGTAAGGAACCATGAACAACGAAAAAAACAACTTGGAAAAAATGCCACAGCCGATTTTCGATTTTACGCAAAAACGATCTAGCTCCTAATCTATGAATCTCTCCCATTTTTTGCTGCTGGTACATCTTGCGGTTTATTCAAGGCATGTAATGAACCCTGAACAACAACAAAAAAACTCAAAAATATGATGGAGCCCATTTTCAATTTTCACTAAAATCGCTCTGGCCCCTATTCTATGTACCGATGTATTCGATCCTGAATTACGAAAAAAAAAAAAAAATTAGGAAATCCGCTAGAGTCGATTTTCAATTTTCCGTAAAATCGCTCTAGCTCCCATTCTATAAATCTCTCCCATTTTTTGCTGCTGGTACAACTTTCGGTTTATTTCAGGAATGTAAAGGACCCTGAACAACGAAAAAAAACAACTTGGAAAAAATGCCACAGCTGATTTTCGATTTTCCGTAAAATCGCCCTAGCTCCTAATTTATGTACCTCTCCAATTTTTTGCTGCTGTTACAACTTGCGGTTTATTCAAGGCATGTAATGAACCCTGAACAACGAAAAAAAAAACAGCTCGGAAAAAATGCCGCAGCTGATTTTCAATTTTCCGTAAAATCGTTCTGGCTCCTATTCTATATACCTCTCCCATTTTCTGCTACTGGGACAACTTCCGGTTTATTAAGAGAATGTAATGGCCCCTGAACAACGAAAAAAAACAACACGGAAAAAATGATGCAGCCGATTTTCGATTTCCCGTAAATTCGCTCTGGCTCCTATTCTATGTACCTCCCCGGTTTTTGCTGCTGGTAGGACTTCCGGTTTATTCGAGGAATGTAATCGATCGTGCAAAACCAAAAAAAACAACTGGAAAAAAAATGTTACAGCGGATTTACGATTTTCCGTAAAATCGCTCTGGTTCCTATTCTACGTACTTCTGCTATTTTTTGCGGTCTGTACAACTTCTGGTTAATTAAAGGAATGTAATGGACTCGGAACAATGAAAAAAACAACTCGGAAAAAATGCTACAGCCGATTTCCGATTTTCCGTAAAATCGCGCTAGCTCGTATTCTATGTACCTCTTCCATTTTTTTGCAGCTGGTACAATTTCCGCTTGATTAAGGGAATGTAATGGCCCCTGCTCGGGGAAAAAAACAACTAGGAAAAAATGCTACAGCCGATTTTCGATTTACGTAAAATCGCTCTGGCTCCTAGTCTATGTACCTCTTCCATTTTTTTGCGGCTGGTACAATTTCCAGTTGATTAAGGGAATGTAATGGCCCCTGCTCGACGAAAGAAAACATCTCGGAAAAAATGCTACAGCCGATTTCCGATTTTCCGTAAAATCGCTCTGGCTGCTATTCTACGTACCTCATCCATTTTTTGCGGCTGGTACAATTTCCGGTTGATTAAGGGAATGTAATGGCCCCTGCTCGACGAAAAAAACAATTAGAAAAAAATGCGACAGCCGATTTTTTCCGTAAAATCGATCAGGCTGCTATTCTATGTACCTCTTCCATTTTTTGCGGCTGGTACAACTCCCGGTTTATTCAAGGAACGCAATGGACTCTGAACAACATAAAAAAACAACTCGGCAAAAATGCTACAGCCGGTTTTCGATTTTCCGTAAAATCGCTCTGGCTCCTATTCTATAAATCTCTTCCATTTTTTACTGCTGGTAGGACTTCCGGTTTATTCGAGGAATGCAATCAATCCTGAACAACATAAAAAACCACTCGGAAAAAATGCTACGGCCGATTTTCCATTTTCCGTAAAATCGCTCTAGCTCCTATTCTATGAATCTCTCCCATTGTTTGCTGCTGGTAGGACTTGCGGTTTATACGAGGAATGTAATCGATCCTGCAATACAAAAAAAAACAATTGGAAAAAAATGTTACAGCCGATTTTCGATTTTCCGTAAAATTGCTCTGGCTCATATTCTATGTACCTCTCCGATTTGTTGCTGCTGGTACAACTTCCGGTTGATAAATGGAAGGCAATTGACCCTGAACAACAAGAAAAAACAACTCGGAAAAAATGCTACAGCCGATATTCGATTTTGCGTAAAACCGCCCTAGCTACTATTCTATAAATCTCTTCCATTTTTTACTGCTGGTAGGACTTTCGGATTATTCCAGGAATGTAATCAATCCTGAACAACGAAAAAAACCACTCGGAAAAAATGCTACAGCCGATTTTCCATTTTCCGTAAAATCGCTCTAGCTACTATTCTATGAATCTCTCCCATTGTTTGCTGCTGGTAGGACTTGCGGTTTATGCGAGGAATGAAATCGATCCTGCACTACAAAAAAAAAACAACTGGACAAAAATGTTACAGCCGATTTTCGATTTTCCGTAAAATTGCTCTGGCTCATATTCTATGTACCTCTCCGATTTGTTGCTGCTGGTACAACTTCCGGTTGATAAATGGAATGCAATTGACCCTGAACAACAAGAAAAAACAACTGGGAAAAATTGCTACAGCCGATATTCGATTTTGCGTAAAACCGCCCTAGCTACTATTCTATAAATCTCTTCCATTTTTTACTGCTGGTAGGACTTCCGGTTTATTCGAGGAATGTAATCAATCCTGAACAACAAAAAAAAACACTCGGCAAAAATGCTACAGCCGATTTTCGATTTTCCGTAAAATCGCTCTGGGTCCTATTCTATGAAACTATCCCATTTTTTGCTGCTGGTAGAACTTCCGGTTTATTCGAGGAATGTAATCGATCCTGCAAATCAAAAAAAAAACCGACTGGAAAAAAATGTTACAGGCGATTTTCGATTTTCCGTAAAATCGCTCTGGGTCCTATTCTATGAAACTATCCCATTTTTTGCTGCTTGTAGGACTTCCGGTTTATTCGAGGAATGTAACCGATCCTGAACAACAACAAAAAAACACTCGGCAAAAATGCTACAGCCGATTTTCGATTTTCGTAAAATCGCTCTGGCTCCTATTCTATGTACCTCTCCTATTTTTTGCGGCTGATACAACTTCCGGTTTATTCAGGGACTGTAAGGGCCCCTGCTCAACGAAATAAAACAATTCGGAAAAAATGCTACAGCCGATTTTCGATTTTCCGTAAAATCGCTCTAGCTCCAATTCTATGAATCTCTACCATTTTTTGCTACCGGTAGGACTTCCGGTTTACTCGAGGAATGTAATCGATCCTGAAAGACGAAAAAAAAACAACTCGGAAGAAATCCTGCAGCCGATTTTCGATTTTTCGTAAAATCGATCTGGCTACTATTCTATGTACCTCATCCATTTTTTTGCGGCTGGTACAATTTCCGGTTGATTAAGGGAATGTAATGGCCCCTGCTCGACGAAAAAAACAATTAGAAAAAAATGCTACAGCCGATTTTCGATTTTCTGTAAAATCGATCTGGCTGCTATTCTATGTACCTCTTCCATTTTTTGCGGCTGGTACAATTTCCGTTTGATTAAGGGAATGTAATGGCACTTGCTCGTCGAAAAAAAACAACTTGGAAAAAATGCTACAGCCGATTTTCGATTTACGTAAAATCGCTCTGGCTCCTAGTCTATGTACCTCTTCCATTTTTTTGCGGCTGGTACAATTTCCAGTTGATTAAGGGAATGTAATGGCCCCTGCTCGACGAAAGAAAACATCTCGGAAAGAATGCTACAGCCGATTTCCGATTTTCCGTAAAATCGCTCTGGCTGCTATTCTACGTACCTCATCCATTTTTTGCGGCTGGTACAATTTCCGGTTGATTAAGGGAATGCAATGGCCCCTGCTCGACGAAAAAAACAATTAGAAAAAAATGCGACAGCCGATTTTCGTTTTTCCGTAAAATCGATCTGGCTGCTATTCTATGTACCTCTTCCATTTTTTGCGGCTGGTACAATTTCCGTTTGATTAAGGGAATGTAATGGCACTTGCTCGTCGAAAAAAACAACTTGGAAAAAATGCTCCTATTTAATGTACCTCTCCAATGTTTTTGCTGCTAGTAGGACTTCCGGTTTATTCGAGGGAATGTAATCGATCCTGAACAAAAAAAAAAAAAAAAAAACTCGGCAAAAATGCTACAGCCGATTTCCGATTTTCCGTAAATCGCTCTGGCTCCTATTTAATATATCTCTCCCATTTTTTGATGCTAGTAGGACTTCCGGTTGATTAAAGAAATGCAATGGACCCTGAACAACGAAAAAAAAACATCTAGGAAAAAATACTACAGCCGATTTTCGATTTTCCGTAAAATCGATCTGGCTCCTATTCTATGAATCTCTCCTATTTTTGCTGCTGGTAGGACTTCCGGTTTATTCAGGGTCTGTAAGGGCCCCTGCTCAACGAAATAAAACAATTCGGAAAAAATGCTACACCCGATTTTCGATTTTCCGTAAAATCGCTCTAGCTCCTATTCTATGAATCTCTCCCATTTTTTGCTGCTGGTAGAACTTCGGGTTTATTCGAGGAATGTAATCGATCCTGCAAACCCAAAAAAAACAACTGGAAAAAAATGTTACAGCGGATTTACGATTTTCCGTAAAATCGCACTGGCTCCTATTCTACGTACTTCTGCTACTTTTTGCGGTCTGTACAACTTCTGGTTAATTAAAGGAATGTAATGGACGCGGAAAAACGAAAAAAACTACTCGGAAAAAATGCTACAGCCGATTTTCGATTTACGTAAAATCGCTCTGGCTCCTAGTCTATGTACCTCTTCCATTTTTTTGCGGCTGGTACAATTTCCAGTTGACTTAGGGAATGTAATGGCCCCTGCTCGACGAAAAAAAAACATCTCGGAAAAAATGCTACAGCCGATTTCCGATTTTCCGTAAAATCGCTCTGGCTCCTATTTAATGTATCTCTCCCATTTTTTGCTGCTGGTAGGACTTCCGGTTTACTCGAGGAATGTAATCGATCCTGAAAGACGAAAAAAAAACAACTCGGAAAAAATGCTACAGCCGATTTTCGATTTTCCGTAAAATCGATCTGGCTCCTATTCTATGTACCTCTCCCATTTTTTGCTGCTGGTAGGACTTCCGGTTTATTCGAGGCATGTAATCGATCCTGAAAGACGAAAAAAACCACTCGGAAAAAATGCTACAGCCGATTTTCCATTTTCCGTAAAATCGCTCTAGCTCCTATTCTATGAATCTCTCCCATTTGTTGCTGCTGATGTTGTTCAGTTCCGGTTGATAAATGGAATGCAATTGACCCTGAACAACAAGAAAAAACAACTCGGAAAAAATGCTACAGCCGATTTTCGATTTTGCGTAAAACCGCCCTAGCTACTATTCTATAAATCTCTTCTATTTTTTACTGCTGGTAGGACTTCCGCTTGATTAAAGGAATGCAATGGATCCTGAACAACGAAAAAAACAACTCGGAAAAAATGCTACAGCCGATTTTCGATTTTCTTTAAATCGCTCTGGCTCCTATTCTATGTACCTCACCCACTTTTTGCGGCTGGTACAACTTCCGGTTTATTTAAGGAATGTAATGGATACTGAACAACGAAAAAAAAACAACTCGGCAATAATGCTACAGCCGATTTTCGATTTTCCTAAAATCGTTCTGGCTCCTATTCTATGTACCTCTCCCATTTTTTGCTGGTGGTACAACTTCCGGTTGATCAAAGGAATGCAATGGACCCTGAACAACATGCAAAAACAACTCGGAAAAAATGCTACAGCCGATTTTCGATTTTGTGTAAAATGGCCCTAGCTCCTATTCTATAAAGCTATTCCATTTTTTGCTGCTGGTAGGACTTGCGGTTTATTTAAGGAATGCAATGGACACTGAACAACGAAAAAAAAACAACTCGGCAATAATGCTACAGCCGATTTTCGATTTTCCGTAAAATCGTTCTGGCTCATATTCTATGTACCTCTCCGATTTGTTGCTGGTGGTACAACTTCCGGTTGATAAATGGAATGCAATTGATCCTGAACAACAAAAAAAAACCACTCGGCAAAAATGCTACAGCCGATTTTCGATTTTCTTTAAATCGCTCTGGCTCCTATTCTATGTACCTCACCCACTTTTTGCGGCTGGTACAACTTCCGGTTTATTTAAGGAATGTAATGGATACTGAACAACGAAAAAAAAAACAACTCGGCAATAATGCTACAGCCGATTTTCGATTTTCCTAAAATCGTTCTGGCTCCTATTCTATGTACCTCTCCCATTTTTTGCTGGTGTTACAACTTCCGGTTGATCAAAGGAATGCAATGGACCCTGAACAACATGCAAAAACCACTCGGAAAAAATGCTACAGCCGATTTTCGATTTTGTGTAAAATGGCCCTAGCTCCTATTCTATAAAGCTATTCCATTTTTTGCTGCTGGTAGGACTTGCGGTTTATTCCAGGAATGTAATCGATCCTGAACCACAAAAAAAAACACTCGGCAAAAATGCTACAGCCGATTGTCGATTTTCCGTAAAAGCGCTCTGGCTCCTATTCTATGTAACTGTAAGACTATTTATTAAGTATCAATAATAACATAGATCGAATTTACAAAGTATCGTTAACAGCGATACAATCATGTGCGATCCGCACTCTAGAGCGACTTAGTAAGGACTGACTCTCTGATCGCATCGCGACGGCTCGCTTGCCTTGCGCATGCGCACCGATCATCTTCGCATTCTACGCGCGAACACTAACACTTAAGCGCACAACGTATCACACTCACAAAATTGTTCGCTGTTTAAATCACACCTCACACTCGGCAATCCTGACGACATCTGTCCTCAGATGTCTCTGTAGTTTTCCTTGTCTTTTCATTCAAAATTCGTTGAAATTAGCCCAGGGCTTCATGTAGTCGTTTGCAGTAGAGGTTGTCCTGGGGCCTTCCCCGTCGCCAATCTTTTCTACTACGTATCGGTCATTTCGCAATTCCTTGGTTATCTTATAAGGTCCTAAATATTTTGAATGAAATTTCTGTCCAGGGCCTCCCTGCGTTTTTTGTATCGCAACAACGTCATCTTGACAATACTTGCGTGGAGATCTTCGTTTTCGATTATAGCATCATTTGTTTTCATCTTGCATCTTGATGATCTGCGCATGTGCGTGTGTGCGGGTTTCACTTCGTTTGTCTTGAAAATCGGTCAGGATTTCCTCTTCCAAAATCTCTCGCATTCGTAAATCTTCCTTCAACCTCATTTTAACTCCAAACTGCAGAAAGAATGGAGAAAATCCAGTGCTCTTACTTGGTGCCTGATTCAGATATTGCTGTGCTATCCCGACGAATTTATACCACTGATCCGGATGGGGTGCCGATAACTTGGTCAACATGGGGATAAGCGTCCTGTTAACACGCTCTACTTGCCCATTTCCTCTAGGTACTCCCGTCGCGATCAAGTGATGATCAATATTCTCAGCACGACAATAGTCTTCGAATTCCTTGGATGTATATGCTGGACCTCGATCGCTTATGAACCTCTTTGGATTTCCGAAAACTAACGCTTGTTTGGAAAGTCGGTCTACGACTTCCGCAGTAGTAGTGCTTCTTGTGGGGTACAACCACACTAATTTTGTGAAGGAGTCTACCACTAACAGAATGTGTCGATACTGTTTTTTCGACGAAGGCATTGGCCCCAAGTGATCGATATGAAAGGTATCTAACGGTAGTTCCTTTTGTATTGGATGCAAAAACCCATCCCTTTTTCCAACTCTTTTTTCGGCAAGAATACAAGGTATGCAGTTGCGTATAACTCTTTCAACTTGTACTTGCATATCTGGGAACCAGTAATCGTCCTTCAGCAAGTTAATCGTCTTCGCACTTGCAAAGTGCCCTCGTTCATGGGTTTGACGAATTAGCGGTCCTTGCATGGCTCTTGGGAAGACAACTAAATTTTCTCCATTGACGTTCTTGCACAAAAGTCCATTTACAATTCGGTAATTATTATCTCCTTCACTTCCTTTTTCACGAAGTTTCGCTAAATCCTCGTCCTGCTCCTGACTCAAACGTATCTTCTGGGTAAGGCTTGACTCGTTTTCGCATATTATCATCGCGGCTGGTAGTGGACATCTGCTCAATGCGTCCACGTGACGCATACTATTTCCAGGCCGATGAACAATCCTATATCGGAATTCTTCTAATAGGAGTGTCCATCTTGCGACTTGAGCACACATGTCCTTCTTTTTTAACGTTTGAGTAAACGCCTTGCAATCAGTCACAATAACAAAATCTATTCCGAGTAGGTATGTACGAAACTTTCTCAAAGCTCTCAAAACTGCTAAAACTTCTAACTTGTAACTATCATACCTCGCTTCTGCTGGAGATGTCTTGCCACTGGCATAGTAAACCGGATGCATCTTCTCATCATCATCACTACGCTGCAACAGGATTGCTCCAAAGCCTAGACTCGATGCATCTGTATGCAGTTCCGTGTCCGCGGCCGCCCTATAAAGATGGAGTACAGGCGTTTCGCTCAATGCTTTTTTTAAGGTCTTAAAAGCAATCTCTTGTTCCTTATCGAAACGGAATTCTACTCCTTTCCGCAGCAAATCCGTTAGTGGACGCGCTATCGTAGCGTACTGGGGTATGAACTTCCGGAAGTATCCGGTTAGTCCCAGAAAACCCTGCAAAGTCTTTACATCGGTCGGTTGTATGAAGTGTTTGACGGCGTCTGTTTTATCATCAGAGGGTGACACTTTTCCAGCTTCAACCACGTGACCGAGATAAGTCACCTTTTGCTTCAGGAACTGACATTTTTGCCAATTTATCGACAACCCATATTCACTTGCAGTTTCTAGCACAAGAATCAAATTCCGCAATCCTTCTTCGATATCTTTTGATACAATAATAATGCCGTCCATGTATACTACGACAATATGCTTATTGATCAAATTATGGAATACCGCGTGAATATATTTGCAAAAATATGCTGGCGAATTACAGTATCCGAACGGCGCACGCAAGAACTCGTAATGACCGCCGGGAACGCTGAAGGCAGTGTACTTTCGACTTTCTTCCTCTATTCGCACATGAAAAAAACCGTTTTTTAGGTCCAATACCGTATAAAATCGCGCACCCTGCAATTCATCTAATTGTTCTTCGATTATCGGTTGCGGATAACGAACTTTCACGGCTTTCTCGTTCAACTTTCGATAATCAACACAGATCCGCGCAGTGCCGTTTTTCTTTCGAACCACTACTATAGGGCTAGCATAATCCGAGGTTGAGGGTTGGACAATACCATTCCTACACCAGTCGCGAATCTGTGCGTCCACTTCTTGTTTCTCAATTTCAGCTAGTCTTCGAGCACGCTGATACACGGGAATATTATCCGTCAACACGATTCGCATTTCAACTCCAACGTCTTTCGATTTTCGCGGGTTGTAATCGTTAATAATATTATTTAATTCGTATTTGATTTTGTCATCTTTCAAATGCGACAGATCTATCCCATTATGCTCGGTTACATCGATTTTTAGAACGTCCGGTAAGTCATCTGAACTTTCGACTATTTTGGAGATTGTTACTATGCCACGTCTTATATTTAGTTCGACTGATTTTAGAAAATCATTTCCCAACAGTAAATTGTTTTGCATGACGCTATCTGGCACCACGTGAACAACAATGGGATACATCTCGTCATCGATACTAATACTCGTACGTAAACTGCCGAAAGTAGTGCATTCTCCCGAGCCAGCACCGCGGAATCGGATCTGATGTTCTAAAGGAACCGGCGAACCTATTTCCTTATACTGCGTTTCACGAATTAAAGATATGTCGCTCCCGGAATCTACTAACGCGACAATTTTAATGCCTTTAATTAGAACATCTTTTTCGCATTTATTTGAAGCGCAACTCACCAGATGACAGCTTTTATTTGTCCCTCGATCTGTCGTCTTCGCATTACAATTCGTCGCAATGTGTCCGAAACCACTACATTTAAAACACTTTAAACCTTGTGCTTTTTTCGGACATTCTCTTGAACGGTGCCCCATTTCTCCACAATTATAACACCTGTCACTTCTTTTGCCACTGCCTTTCATGTCACTGTTTTTTGGTGTTCGGTTCTTCGATAAGTCTTCTTGATGCACTCTTGGTGTTTTCGTCATGTCAGAGGCTGACTTTTTCATTCTCTCGTAGGCTTTCAAGCGCTCTTTAAGTTCGTTGTAAGTTGTGGCCCCGTATAACATTGCCTTGTTCGCTGCTTCGTCGGGAATTCCACTAATTATATACTCAATTAGCGCATCGTCTTCTATTGTACCTCTGGAGCATAATTCCCTCATGGACATTGCATATTCCCTGATAGATTCACCTTTCTTTAATTTTCTTTGCATCAGCAATTTATGCAAATCAGCACTATTCATTTTCGATGAAAATTCACACACTAGCGCCTGCTTTAACTTAGGCCACGTCATAATCGCTTGTTCGCCCTGAATGTATAGTTTAGCGAGGCCCTTCAATGACTTTTTAGCGAATATCAACTTTCGTAAGTCGTCCCATTCAAAAAGTACAGATGCTTCTTCGAAATCGGCGATCCATCGCTCGATCGGGTAGTCATCTTCCCCGTTAAAAGGTCGTATTGATTCCTCCACGTCCTTGAAACTAAGGGCGAATTTCACTGTATTTCTAATTTCACTAATATGCGCTTCTTCGTCACGTGCATCGCCCTGTTCACGATTACGCCTCTGTCTGTCTTCGTCATTGGGCCTTCTCCATCTCTCGCGAGGCCTTTCGCCGCTGCGATCGTCGTCGCTCCACTCCCCGCATCGATCATCTCGTGTTCTCGGAATCGCATCTTCTTTTCGCGCGTAATTGCGCTCTCTCTCTCTCTCGACATTGTCTTTATTGCGTCCTTTGTCGTCTTTGTCGCGCTCGTTGCTGCATTCATTATAGCAGCCGTCGTCGTCGCTCATGCGCTCTTCGTCTTCATCTTCGTCTTGACTCTCATCGGTTTCGATCTCTGGAACTAAACTATTGATGTCCATTAATCCTTTTATAATATTTACCCTCACCTCCTCTTTTGTTCCTTCATGACTAATGCCCAGTAAACTGCAGACTGCGACAAGATCACCCACTGAAAATACAGCCATGTAGTCCATTTTGGCACGAAACTCATCTGACTCGCTGGAAAAAGTAAATCCTGGGCTTTGCCGGATTCTCTGCCGATTGCCTCTATCACCGTCTTTCTCGAAGATGATTTTATGTAGAGCCACAATCGTCGCCCGCGGGGCTAATTTTATTCGTTCTTTAATATTGGTAATTTGTCCCAAAGTCTCCATGGTAGCCGGTTCGTAGCTCGCAAGCACGGGGCACACTCGAGCGTGTCGCTGCCGCGCACAACCTCTCGGCAACAAAATCCAATATGGCGGTGCAGGGAACGCTCACCAACAAAATGTCACAATAGCGCGCACACAATTTTCCGACACTGTCTCTTCTATCCTTTTACCTCGTTGTCTTCAGTAACTATCGTCTTCTTGCAACCGTCTTCTTGCAACCGTCGTCTTACACAGTTACCGTCTTCCTTTTGTTGCCGTCTCACGACTTTCTCTTTGTTCCTACGCGCGACCACGCCGCGCCGTCTTTCGTCTTTGTTCGCGATCCCGCCGTCTTTCGTCTTTTCGCGTTCACGCCGTCTTTTCTTTTGTTTTTTTTTTAACCGCTAATACGATAACCGATGTATCCCGGCTGAGCCCCCAATTGTAAGACTATTTATTAAGTATTAATAATAACATAGATCGAATTTACAAAGTATCGTTAACAGCGATACAATCATGTGCGATCCGCACTCTAGAGCGACTTAGTAAGGACTGACTCTCTGATCGCATCGCGACGGCTCGCTTGCCTTGCGCATGCGCACCGATCATCTTCGCATTCTACGCGCAAACACTAACACTTAAGCGCACAACGTATCACACTCACAAAATTGTTCGCTGTTTAAATCACACCTCACATAACTCTCCCATTTTATGCGGCTGGCACAACTTCCGGTTGATTAAAGAGATGCAATGGACCCTGAACAACGAAAAAAACATCTAGGAAAAAATTCTACAACCGATTTTCGATTTTCCGTAAAATCGAACGGGCTCCTATTCTATGTACCTCTCCCATTTTTTGCTGCTGTTACAACTTGGGGTTTATTAAAAGAATGTAATGGAACCGGAACAACGAAAAAAACAACTCGAAAAAAATGCTACAGCCGATTTTCGATTTTCCGTAAAATCGCTCTAGCTCCTATTCTATGAATCTCTCCCATTTTTTGCTGCTGGTAGGATTTGCAGTTTAGTCGAGGAATGTAATCAATCCTGAACAACGAAAAAAAACAACTCGGAAAAATAGCTACAGCCGATTTTCTATTTTCCGTAAAATCGCTCTGGATCCTATTCTATGTACCTCTCCCACTTTTTGCGGTTGGCACAATTTCCGGTTGATTAAGCGAATGTAATGACGCCTGCTCGACGAAAAAAACAACTCGGAAAAAATGCTACAGCCGTTTTCCGAATTTCCGTAAAATCGTTCTGGCTCTTATTCTATGTACCTCTCCCATTTTTTGCGGCTGGTACAATATCCGGTTGATTAATGGAATGCAATGGACCCTGAACAACGAAAAAAAAACAACTCGGAACAAATGCTACAGCCCATTTTCGATTTTCCGTAAAATCGCTCTGGCTCCTATTCTATATACCGCTCCCATTTTTTGCTGCTGGTACAAATTCCGGTTGATTAAGGGAATGTAATCGATCCTGAACAACGAAAAAAAACCACTCGGAAAAAATGCTAGAGCCGATTTTCGATTTTCCGTAAATCGCTCTGCCTCCTATTCTATGTACCTCTCCCACTTTTTGCGGCTGGTAAAACTTCCGGTTTATTCAAGGAATGTAATGGATACTGAGCAACGAAAAAAAACAACTCGGCAATAATGCTACAGCCGATTTTCGATTTCCGTAAAATCGATCAGGCTCCTATTCTATGTACCTCTTCCATTTTTTGCGGCTGGTACAACTTCCGGTTGATTAAAGGAATGTAATGTCCCCTGCTCGACGAAACAATAAAACTCGTAAAAAATGCTACAGCCGATTTTCGATTTTCCGTAAAATCGCTCTGGCTCCTATTCTATGTACCTCTCCCATTGTTTGCTGCTGGTACAACTTCCGGTTGATTAAAGGAATGCAATGGACCCTGAACAACGAAAAAAAAAACAACTCGGAACAAATGCTACAGCCGATTTGCGATTTTCCGTAAAATCGCTCTGGCTCCTATTCTATGTACCTCTTCCATTTTTTGCGGCTGGTACAAATTCCGGTTGATTAAGGGAATGTAATGGCCCCTGCTCGACGAAACAAAAAAATCATAAAAAATGCTACAGCCGATTTTCGATTTTCCGTAAACTCGCTGTGGCTCCTATTTTATGTTCCTCTCCCATTTTCTGCGGCTGGTACATCTTCCGGTTTATTAGAGGAATGTAATGGATCCTGAATTACGAAAAAAAACAACTCGGAAATGCGCTAGAGTCGATTTTCAATTTTCCGTCAAATCGCTCTGGCTTCTATTCCATGTACCCCTCCCATTTTTTGCTGTTGTTACAACTTGCGGTTTTTCAAAGAATGTAATGAACCCCGAACAACGAAAAACAACAGCTCGGAAAAAATGCCACAGCTCATTTTCGATTTTCCGTAAAATCGCTCTGGCTCCTATTCTATGTACCTTTCTCCTTTTTTGCGGCTGGTATAACTTCCGGTTTATTCAAGGAATGTAATGGAACCTGAACGACAAAAAAAAAATAGGAAAAAATGCTACGGCCGATTTTTCATTTTCCGTAAAATAGCTCTGGCTCGTATTCTATGTAGCTCTCCCGTTTTTTGCGGCGATTACAACATCGGGATTATTAAAGGAATATAATGGACCCTGAACAGCAAAAAAAAAGAAATAGGAAAAAATGCTACGGCCGATTTTTCATTTTCCGTAAAATCGCTCTGGCTCGTATTCTATGTACCTCATCCACTTTTTGCGGCTGGTACAACACCCCGTTTATTCGAGGAACGCAATGGACTCTGAACAACATAAAAAAACAACTCGGCAAAAATGCTACAGCCGGTTTTTGATTTTCCGTAAAATCGCTCTGGCTCCTATTCTATAAATCTCTTATATTTTTTGCTGCTGGTAGGACTACCAGTTTATACGAGGAATGTAATCGATCCTGAACAACAAAAAAAAAACACTCGGAAAAAATGCTACAGCCGATTTTCGATTTTCCGTAAAATCGATCTGGCTCCTATTCTATGTACCTCTCCCATTTTTTTCTGCTGGTAGGACTTCCGGTTTATTCGAGGCATGTCATCGATCCTGAAAGACGAAAAAAACCACTCGGAAAAAATGCTACAGCCGATTTTCGATTTTGCGTAAAACCGCCCTAGCTACTATTCTATAAATCTCTTCCATTTTTTACTGCTGGTAGGACTTCCGGTTTATTCGAGGAATGTAATCGATCCTGAAGAACAAAATAAAACAATTCGGCAAAAATGCTACAGCCGATTTTCGATTTTCTTAAAATCGCTCTGGCTCCTATTCTATGTACCTCACCCACTTTTTGCGGCTGGTACAACTTCCGGTTTATTTAAGGAATGTAATGGATACTGAACAACGAAAAAAAAATAACTCGGCAATAATGCTACAGCCAATTTTCGTTTTTCCTAAAATCGCTCTGGCTCCTATTCTATATACCTCTCCCATTTTTTGCTGCTGGTAGGATTTGCAGTTTATTCGAGGAATGTAATCAATCCTGAACAACGAAAAAAAACAACTCGCATAAATGCTACAGCCGATTTCCGATTTTCCGAAAAATCGCTCTGGCTTCTATTTTATCTACCTATCCCATTTTTTGCTGCTGGTAGGACTTCCGGTTGATTAAAGGAACGCAATGGACTCTGAACAACAAAAAAAAACAACTCGACAAAAATGCTACAGCCGATTTTTTATTTTCGTAAAATCGCTCTGGCTCCTATTCTATGTACCTCTCCCATTTTTTGCTGCTGGTAGGAATTTCGGTATATTCGAGGAATGTAATCGATCCTGAAGAACAAAATAAAACAATTAGGAAAATATGCTACAGCCGATTTCCGAATTTCCGTAAAATCGTTCCGGCTCTTATTCTATGTACCTCTCCCATTTTTTGCGGCTGGTACAATATCCGGTTGATTAATGGAATGTAATCGATCCTGAACAACAAAAAAAAACCACTCGGAAAAAATGCTACAGCCGATTTTCGATTTTCCGTAAAATCGCTCTGCCTCCTATTCTATGTAACTTTCTCCTTTTTTGCGGCTGGTATAACTTCCGGTTTATTCAAAGAATGTAATGGAACCTGAACGACAAAAAAAAAATAGGAACAAATGCTACAGCCCATTTTCGATTTTCCGTAAAATCGCTCTGGCTCCTATTCTATATACCGCTCCCATTTTTTGCTGCTGGTACAAATTCCGGTTGATTAAGGGAATGTAATCGATCCTGAACAACGAAAAAAAACCACTCGGAAAAAATGCTAGAGCCGATTTTCGATTTTCCGTAAATCGCTCTGCCTCCTATTCTATGTACCTCTCCCACTTTTTGCGGCTGGTAAAACTTCCGGTTTATTCAAGGAATGTAATGGATACTGAGCAACGAAAAAAAACAACTCGGCAATAATGCTACAGCCGATTTTCGATTTCCGTAAAATCGATCAGGCTCCTATTCTATGTACCTCTTCCATTTTTTGCGGCTGGTACAACTTCCGGTTGATTAAAGGAATGTAATGTCCCCTGCTCGACGAAACAAAAAAACTCGACAAAAATGCTACAGCCGTTTTCCGATTTTCCGTAAAATCGCTCTGGCTCCTATTTAATGTACCTCTGCCATTTTTGCTGCTGGTACAACTTCCGGTTGATTAAAGGAATGCAATGGACCCTGAACAACGAAAAAAAAAAACAACTCGGAACAAATGCTACAGCCGATTTGCGATTTTCCGTAAAATCGCTCTGGCTCCTATTCTATGTACCTCTTCCATTTTTTGCGGCTGGTACAAATTTCGGCTGATTAAGGGAATGTAATGGCCCCTGCTCGACGAAACAAAAAAATCATAAAAAATGCTACAGCCGATTTTCGATTTTCCGTAAACTCGCTGTGGCTCCTATTTTATGTTCCTCTCCCATTTTCTGCGGCTGGTACATCTTCCGGTTTATTAGAGGAATGTAATGGATCCTGAATTACGACAAAAAACAACTCGGAAAAATGCTACAGTCCGATTTTCGATTTTCCGTCAAAATCGCTCTGGCTTATTCTATTCCATGTACCCCTCCCATTTTTTTTGCTGTTGTTACAACTTGCGGTTTTTCAAAGAATGTAATGATCCCCGAACAACGAAAAAAACAGCTCGGAAAAAATGCCACAGCTCATTTTCGATTTTCCGTAAAATCGCTCTGGCTCCTATTCCATGTACCTTTCTCCTTTTTTGCGGCTGGTATAACTTCCGGTTTATTCAAGGAATGTAATGGAACCTGAACGACAAAAAAAATAGGAAAAAATGCTACAGCCGATTTTCGATTTTCCGTAAAATCGCTCTGGCTCCTATTCTATGTACCTCTCCCATTTTTTGCGGCTGGTACAACATCCGGTTTATTCAAGGAATGTAATGGACCCTGAACAACAAAAAAAAAACAATAGGAAAAAATGCTACAGCCGATTTTCGATTTTCCGTAAAATCGCTCTGGCTCCTATTCTATGTACCTCTCCCATTTTTTGCGGCTGGTACAACTTCCGGTTTATTCGAGGAATGTAATGGATCCTGAACAACGAAAAAAAACAACTCGGAAAAAATGCTACAGCCGATTTTCGATTATCCGTAAAATCGCTCTGCCTCCTATTCTATGTATTTCTCCCATTTTTTGCTGCTGGTACAACTTCCGGTTTATACGAGGAATGTAATCGATCCTGAACAACAAAAAAAACAACTCGGAAAAAATGCTACAGCCGATTTTCGATTTTCCGTAAAATCGCTCTGGCTCCTATTCTATGTACCTCTCCCATTTTTTGCTGCTGGTAGGACTTCCGGTTTATTCCAGGAATGTATTCGATTCTGAACAACGAAAAAAAACAACCCGGAAAAATGCTACAGCCGATTTTCGATTTTCCGTAAAATCGCTCTGGCTCCTATTCTATGTACCTCTCCCATTTTTTGCTGCTGGTAGGACTTCCGGTTTATTAAAGGAATGCAATGGATCCTGAACAACGAAAAAAAAACAACTCGGAAAAAATGCTACAGCCGATTTTCGATTTTCCGTAAAATCGCTCTGGCTCCTATTCTATGTACCTCTCCCATTTTTGCTGCTGGTACAACTTCCGGTATATTCGAGGAATGTAATCGATCCTGAACAACAAAAAAAACAACTAGGAAAAAATGCTACAGCCGATTTCCGATTTTCCGTAAAATCGCTCTGGCTCCTATTCTATGTACCTCTCCCATTTTTTGCGGCTGGTACAATTTCCGGTTGATTCGAGGAATGTAATCGATCCTGAACAACAAAAAAAAACCACTCGGAAAAAATGCTACAGCCGATTTTCGATTTTCCGTAAAATCGCTCTGCCTCCTATTCTATGTAACTTTCTCCTTTTTTGCGGCTGGTATAACTTCCGGTTTATTCAAAGAATGTAATGGAACCTGAACGACAAAAAAAAAATAGGAAAAAATGCTACAGCCCATTTTCGATTTTCCGTAAAATCGCTCTGGTTCCTATTCTATGTACCTTTCTCCGTTTTTGCTGCTGGTACAACTTCCGGTTTATTCAAGGAACGCAGTGGAATCTGAACAACAAAAAAAAAACAACTCGACAAAAATGCTACAGCCGATTTTCGATTATCGTAAAATCGCTCTGGCTCCTATTTTATGTTCCTCTCCCATTTTCTGCGGCTGGTACATCTTCCGGTTTATTAGAGGAATGTAATGGATCCTGAATTACGAAAAAAAAAACAACTCGGAAAAAATGCTACAGCCGATTTTCGATTTTCCGTAAAATCGCTCTGGCTCCTATTCTATGTACCTCTCCCATTTTTTGCGGCTGGTACAACTTCCGGTTTATTAAAGGAATGTAATGGACCCTGAACCACGAAAAAAAACAACTCGGAAAATGTATTAGAGTCCATTTTCAATTTTCCGTAAAATCGCTCTAGCTCCTATTCTATGTACGTCTCCCATTTTTTGCTGCTGGTACAACTTTCGGTTTATTAAAGAAATGTAATGGACCCTGAACAACGAAAAAAACAACTCGGAAAAAATTCTACAGCCGATTTTCGATTTTCCGTAAAATCGCTCTAGCTCCTATTCTATGAATCTCTCCCATTTTTTGATGCTGGTACAATTTCCGGTTGATTAAGGGAATGTAATGGCCCCTGCTCAACGAAAAAAAAACACTCGGAAAAAATGCTACAGCCGATTTTCGATTTTCCGTAAAATCGCTCTGGCTCCTATTCTATGTACCTCTCCCATTTTTGCTGCTGGTAGGACTTCCGGTTTATTCCAGGAATGTATTCGATTCTGAACAACGAAAAAAAAAATCCTGAACAACGAAAAAAAACAACTCGGATAAAATGCTACAGCCGGTTTTCGATTTTAAGTAAAATCGCTCTGGGTCCTATTCTATGTACCTCTCCCATTTTTTGCTGATGGTACAACTCCCGGTTTATTCAAGGAACGCAATGGACTCTGAACAACATAAAAAAACAACTCGGCAAAAATGCTACAGCCGGTTTTCGATTTTCCGTAAAATCGCTCTGGCTCCTATTCTATAAATCTCTTATATTTTTTGCTGCTGGTAGGACGTCCGGTTTATACGAGGAATTTTATCGATCCTGAACACAAAAAAAAACACTCGGAAAAAATGCTACAGCCGATTTTCGATTCTCCGTAAAATCGATCTGGCTCCTATTCTATGTACCTCTCCCATTTTTTTGCTGCTGGTAGGACTTGCGGTTTATTCGAGGAATGTAATCGATCCTGAACAACAAAAAAAACCACTCGGAAAAAATGCTACAGCCGATTTTCGATTTTCCGTAAAATCGCTCTGGGTCCTATTCTATGAAACTATCCCATTTTTTGCTGCTGGTAGGACTTGCGATTTATTCCAGGAATGTAATGGATACTAAGCAACGAAAAAAAACCACTCGGAAAAAATGCTACAGCCGATTTTCGATTTTCCGTAAAACCGGTCTGGCTCCTATTCTATAACCCTCTTCCATTTTTTGCTGCTTGCAGGACTTCCGGTTTATTCGAGGAATGTAACCGATCCTGAACAACAAAATAACCACTCGGCAAAAATGCTACAGCCGGTTTTCGATTTTCCGTAAAATCGCTCTGGCTCCTATTCTATAAATCTCTTATATTTTTTGCTGCTGGTAGGACTACCGGTTTATACGAGGAATTTTATCGATCCTGAACACAAAAAAAAACACTCGGAAAAAATGCTACAGCCGATTTTCGATTCTCCGTAAAATCGATCTGGCTCCTATTCTATGTACCTCTCCCATTTTTTTGCTGCTGGTAGGACTTGCGGTTTATTCGAGGAATGTAATCGATCCTGCAATACAAAAAAAAAAACAATTGGAAAAAAATGTTACAGCCGATTTTCGATTTTCCGTAAAATTGCTCTGGCTCATAATCTATGTACCTCTCCGATTTGTTGCTGCTGGTACAACTTCCGGTTGATAAATGGAAGGCAATTGACCCTGAACAACAAGAAAAAACAACTCGGAAAAAATGCTACAGCCGATTTTCGATTTTGCGTAAAACCGCCCTAGCTACTATTCTATAAATTTCTTCCATTTTTTCTGCTGGTAGGACTTCCGGTTTATTCCAGGAATGTAATCAATCCTGAACAACAAAAAAAACCACTCGGAAAAAATGCTACAGCCGATTTTCGATTTTCCGTAAAATCGCTCTGGGTCCTATTCTATGAAACTATCCCATTTTTTGCTGCTGGTAGGACTTGCGATTTATTCCAGGAATGTAATGGATACTAAGCAACGAAAAAAAACCACTCGCATAAATGCTACAGCCGATTTCCGATTTTCCGAAAAATCGCTCTGGCTTCTATTTTATCTACCATCCCATTTTTTGCTGCTGGTAGAACTTATGGTTGATTAAAGGAACGCAATGGACTCTGAACAACAACAAAAAACAACTCGACAAAAATGCTACAGCCGATTTTTTATTTTCGTAAAATCGCTCTGGCTCCTATTCTATGTACCTCTCCCATTTTTTGCTGCTGGTAGGAATTTCGGTATATTCGAGGAATGTAATCGATCCTGAAGAACAAAATAAAACAATTCGGAACAAATGCTACAGCCCATTTTCGATTTTCCGTAAAATCGCTCTGGCTCCTATTCTATGTAACTTTCTCCTTTTTTGCGGCTGGTATAACTTCCGGTTTATTCAAAGAATGTAATGGAACCTGAACGACAAAAAAAAAAATAGGAAAAAATGCTACGGCCGATTTTTCATTTTCCGTAAAATAGCTCTGGCTCGTATTCTATGTACCTTTCTCCGTTTTTGCTGCTGGTACAACTTCCGGTTTATTCAAGGAACGCAATGGAATCTGAACAACAAAAAAAAAACAACTCGACAAAAATGCTACAGCCGATTTTCGATTTTCGTAAAATCGCTCTGGCTCCTATTCTATGTATCTCTCCCACTTTTTGCGGTTGGCACAATTTCCGGTTGATTAAGCGAATGTAACGGCCCCAGCTCGACGAAAAAAAAACAACTCGGAAAAAATGCTACAGCCGATTTTCGATTTTCCGTTAAATCGCTTTAGTTCCTATTGTATGAATCTCTGCCATTTTTGCTGCTGGTTGGACTTGCGGTTTATTCCAGGAATGGAATCGATCCTGAAAGACGAAAAAAAAACAACTCGGAAGAAATGCTGCAGCCGATTTTCGATTTTTCGTAAAATCGATCTAGCTGCTATTCTATGTATCTCATCCATTTTTTGCGGCTGGTACAATTTCCGGTTGATTAAGGGATGTAATGGCCCCTGCTCGACGAAAAAAACAATTAGAAAAAAATGCTACAGCCGATTTTCGTTTTTCCGTAAAATCGATCTGGCTGCTATTCTATGTACCTCTTCCATTTTTTGCGGCTGGTACAATTTCCGTTTGATTAAGGGAATGTAATGGCCCCTGCTCGTCGAAAAATAAACACCTCGGAAAAAATGCTCCTATTTAATGTACCTCTCAATGTTTTTGCTGCTAGTAGGACTTCCGGTTTATTCGAGGAATGTAATCGATCCTGACAAAAACAAAAAAAAAAACAATCGGACAAAATTCTACAGTCGATTTTCGATTTTCCGTAAAATCGCTCTGGCTCCTATTCTATGTACCTCTCCCATTTTTTGCTGCTGGTACAACTCCCGGTTTATTCAAGGAACGCAATGGACTCTGAACAACATAAAAAAACAACTCGGCAAAAATGCTACAGCCGGTTTTCGATTTTCCGTAAAATCGCTCTGGCTCCTATTCTATAAATCTCTTATATTTTTTGCTGCTGGTAGGACTACCGGTTTATACGAGGAATTTTATCGATCCTGAACACAAAAAAAAACACTCGGAAAAAATGCTACAGCCGATTTTCGATTCTCCGTAAAATCGATCTGGCTCCTATTCTATGTACCTCTCCCATTTTTTTGCTGCTGGTAGGACTTGCGGTTTATTCGAGGAATGTAATCGATCCTGCAATACAAAAAAAAAAACAATTGGAAAAAAATGTTACAGCCGATTTTCGATTTTCCGTAAAATTGCTCTGGCTCATATTCTATGTACCTCTCCGATTTGTTGCTGCTGGTACAACTTCCGGTTGATAAATGGAATGCAATTGATCCTGAACAACAAGAAAAAACAACTCGGAAAAAATGCTACAGGCGATTTTCGATTTTGCGTAAAAGCGCCCTAGCTACTATTCTATAAATCTCTTCCATTTTTTACTGCTGGTAGGACTTCCGGTTTATTCCAGGAATGTAATCAATCCTGAACAACATAAAAAACCACTCGGAAAAAATGCTATAGCCGATTTTCGATTTTCCGTAAAATAGCTCTAGCTCCAATTCTATGAATCTCTCCCATTTTTTGCTGCCGGTAGGACTTCCGGTTTACTCGAGGAATGTAATCGATCCTGAAAGACGAAAAAAAAACAACTCGGAAGAAATGCTGCAGCCGATTTTCGACTTTTCGTAAAATCGATCTGGCTGCTATTCTATGTACCTCATCCATTTTTTGCGGCTGGTACAATTTCCGGTTGATTAAGGGAATGTAATGGCCCCTGCTCGACGAAAAAAACAATTAGAAAAAAATGCTACAGCCGATTTTCGATTTTCCGTAAAATCGATCTGGCTGCTATTCTATGTACCTCTTCCATTTTTTGCGGCTGTCCAATGTTTTTGCTGCTGGTAGGACTTCCGGTTTATACGAGGAATGTAATGGATCCTGAACAACGAAAAAAAACCACTCGGAAAAAATGCTACAGCCGATTTTCGATTTTCCGTAAAATCGCTCTGGCTCCTATTCTATGTACCTCTCCCATTTTTTGCTGCTGGTAGGACTTGCGGTTTATTCGAGGAATGCAATACAAAAAAAAAAACAATTGGAAAAAAATGTTACAGCCGAATTTCGATTTTCCGTAAAATTGCTCTGGCTCATAATCTATGTACCTCTCCGATTTGTTGCTGCTGGTACAACTTCCGGTTGATAAATGGAAGGCAATTGACCCTGAACAACAAGAAAAAACAACTCGGAAAAAATGCTACAGCCGATTTTCGATTTTCCGTAAAATCGCACGGGCTCCTATTCTATGTACCTCTCCCATTGTTTGCTGCTGGTACAACTTCCGGTTTATTCAAGGAACGCAATGGAATCAGAACAACAAAAAAAACCACTCGACAAAAATGCTACAGCCGATTTTCGATTTTCCGTAAAATCGCTCTAGCTCCTTTTCTAGGAATCTGTCCCATTTTTTTGCTGCTGGTAGGACTTCCGGTTTATTCGAGGAATGAATTCGATCCTGACAAAAACAAAAAAAATTAATCGGAAAAAATTCTACAGCCGATTTTCGATTTTCCGTAAAATCGCTCTAGCTCCTATTCTATGAATCTCTCCCATTTTTTGCTGCTGGTAGAACTTCCGGTTTATTCGAGGAATGTAATCGATCCTGCAAAACCAAAAAAAACAACTGGAAAAAAATGTTACAGCGGATTTACGATTTTCCGTAAAATCGCACTGGCTCCTATTCTACGTACTTCTGCTACTTTTTGCGGTCTGTACAACTTCTGGTTAATTAAAGGAATGTAATGGACGCGGAACAACGAAAAAAACAACTCGGAAAAAATGCTACAGCCGATTTTCGATTTACGTAAAATGGCTCTGGCTCCTAGTCTATGTACCTCTTCCATTTTTTTGCGGCTGGTACAATTTCCAGTTGATTAAGGGAATGTAATGGCCCCTGCCCGACGAAAAAAAACATCTCGGAAAAAATGCTACAGCCGATTTTCGATTTTCCGTAAAATCGATCTGGCTCCTATTCTATGTAACTCTCCCATTTTTTGCTGCTGGTAGGACTTCCGGTTTATTCGAGGCATGTAATCGATCCTGAAAGACGATAAAAACCACTCGGAAAAAATGCTACAGCCGATTTTCCATTTTCCGTATGAATCTCTCCCATTTGTTGGTGCTGATGTTGTTCAGTTCCGGTTGATAAATGGAATGCAATTGACCCTGAACAACAAGAAAAAACAACTCGGAAAAAATACTACAGCCGATTTTCGATTTTGCGTAAAACCGCCCTAGCTACTATTCTATAAATCTCTTCCATTTTTTTGTGCTGGTAGGACTTCCGCTTGATTAAAGGAATGCAATTGACCCTGAACAACAAGAAAAAACAACTCGGAAAAAATGCTACAGCCGGTTTTCGATTTTGCGTAAAACCGCCCTGGCTACTATTCTATAAATCTCTTCCATTTTTTACTGCTGGTAGGACTTCCGGTTTATTCGAGGAATGAAATCGATCCTGACAACACAAAAAAAAAACAATTGGACAAAATTCTACAGTCGATTTTCGATTTTCCGTAAAATCGCTCTGGCTCCTATTCTATGTACCTCTCCCATTTTTTGCTGCTGGTACAACTTCCGCTTGATTAAAGGAATGCAATGGATCCTGAACAACGAAAAAAACAACTCGGAAAAAATGCTACAGCCGATTTTGGATTTTCCGTAAAATCGTTCTGGCTCATATTCTATGTACCTCTCCGATTTGTTGCTGCTGGTACAACTTCCGGTTGATAAATGGAAGGCAATTGATCCTGAACAACAAAAAAAACCACTCGGCAAAAATGCTACAGCCGGTTTTCGATTTTCTTAAAATCGCTCTGGCTCCTATTCTATGTACTTCACCCACTTTTTGCGGCTGGTACAACTTCCGGTTTATTTAAGGAATGTAATGGATACTGAACAACGAAAAAAAAACAACTCGGCAATAATGCTACAGCCGATTTTCGATTTTCCTAAAATCGTTCTGGCTCCTATTCTATGTACCTCTCCCATTTTTTGCTGGTGGTACAACTTCCGGTTGATCAAAGGAATGCAATGGACCCTGAACAACATGAAAAAACAACTCGGAAAAAATGCAACAGCCGATTTTCGATTTTGTGTAAAATGGCCCTAGCTCCTATTCTATAAATCTATTCCATTTTTTGCTGCTGGTAGGACTTGCGGTTTATTCCAGGAATGTAATCGATCCTGAACCACAAAAAAAAACACTCGGCAAAAATGCTACAGCCGATTTTCGATTTTCCGTAAAAGCGCTCTGGCTCCTATTCTATGTAACTCTCCCATTTTATGCGGCTGGTACAACTTCCGGTTGATTAAAGAGATGCAATGGACCCTGAACAACGAAAAAAAAAATCTAGGAAAAAATTCTACAGCCGATTTTCGATTTTCCGTAAAATCGATCTGGCTCCTATTCTATATACCTCTCCTATTTTTTGCGGCTGATACAATTTCCTGTTTATTCAAGGACTGTAAGGGCCCCTGCTCAACGAAAAAAAAACCATACGGAAAAAATGCTACAGCTGATTTTCGATTTTCCGTAAAATCGCTCTAGCTCCTATTCTATGAATCTCTCCCATTTTTTGCTGATGGTAGGACTTCCGGTTGATTAAAGAAATGCAATGGACCCTGAACAACGAAAAAAAACATCTAGGAAAAAATTCTACAGCCGGTTTTCGATTTTCCGTAAAATCGCTCTAGCTCCTATTCTAGGAATCTCTCCCATTTTTTGCTGTTGGTAGGACTTCCGGCTTATTCGAGGAATGAAATCGATCCTGACAAAAACAAAAAAAAAAAAACAATCGGAAAAAATTCTACAGCCGATTTTCGATTTTCCGTAAAATCGCTCTGGCTCCTATTCTATGTACCTCTCCCATTTTTTGCTGCTGGTACAACTTCCGGTTTATTCAAGGAACGCAATGGACTCTGAACAACATAAAAAAACAACTCGGCAAAAATGCTACAGCCGGTTTTCGATTTTCCGTAAAATCGCTCTGGCTCCTATTCTATAAATATCTTATATTTTTTGCTGCTGGTAGGACTATCGGTTTATTCGAGGAATGTAATGGACCGTGTACAACGAAAAAAACAACTAGGACAAAATGCTACAGCCGATTTTCGATTTTCCGTAAAATCGCTCTAGCTCCTATTCTAGGAATCTCTCCCATTTTTTGCTGTTGGAAGGACTTCCGGTTTATTCGAGGAATGAAATCGATCCTGACAAAAACAAAAAAAAAAATCGGAAAAAATTCTACAGCCGATTTTCGATTTTCCGTAAAATCGATCTGGCTCCTATTCTATGTAACTCTCCCATTTTTTGCTGCTGGTAGGACTTCCGGTTTATTCGAGGCATGTAATCGATCCTGAAAGACGATAAAAACCACTCGGAAAAAATGCTACAGCCGATTTTCCATTTTCCGTATGAATCTCTCCCATTTGTTGGTGCTGATGTTGTTCAGTTCCGGTTGATAAATGGAATGCAATTGACCCTGAACAACAAGAAAAAACAACTCGGAAAAAATACTACAGCCGATTTTCGATTTTGCGTAAAACCGCCCTAGCTACTATTCTATAAATCTCTTCCATTTTTTTGTGCTGGTAGGACTTCCGCTTGATTAAAGGAATGCAATTGACCCTGAACAACAAGAAAAAACAACTCGGAAAAAATGCTACAGCCGGTTTTCGATTTTGCGTAAAACCGCTCTGGCTCCTATTCTATAAATCTCTTCCATTTTTTGCTGCTGGTAGGACTTCCGGTTTATTCGAGGAATGAAATCGATCCTGACAACACAAAAAAAAAACAATTGGACAAAATGCTACAGCCGATTTTCGATTGTCCGTAAAATCGATCTGGCTCCTATTCTATGTACCTCTCCCATTTTTTGCTGCTGGTACAACTTCCGCTTGATTAAAGGAATGCAATGGATCCTGAACAACGAAGAAAACAACTCGGAAAAAATGCTACAGCCGATTTTGGATTTTCCGTAAAATCGATCTGGCTCATATTCTATGTACCTCTCCGATTTGTTGCTGCTGGTACAACTTCCGTTTGATAAATGGAATGCAATTGATCCTGAACAACAAAAAAAACCACTCGGCAATAATGCTACAGCCGATTTTCGATTTTCCTAAAATCGCTCTGGGTCCTATTCTTTGTACCTCTCCCATTTTTTGCTGCTGGTACAACTTCCGTTTTATTCAAGAAACGCAATGGACTCTGAACACCATAAAAAACAACTCGGCAAAAATGCTGCAGCCGGTTTTCGATTTTCCGTAAAATCGCTCTGGGTCCTATTCTATGAAACGCTCTCATTTTTTGCTGCTGGTAGAACTTCTGGTTTATTCGAGGAATGAAATCGATCCTGACAAAAACAAAAAAAAAACACTCGGCAAAAATGCTACAGCCGATTTTCGATTTGAGTAAAATCGCTCAGGCTCCTGGGCTATGTAACTCTCCTATTTTTTGCGGCTGATACAACTTCTGCTTTATTAAAGGAATGTAATGGCCCCTGCTCGTCGAAAAAAAACAACTCGGAAAAAATGCTCCTATTTAATGTACCTCTTCAATTTTTTGCAGCTAGTAGGACTTGCGGTTTATTCCAGGAATGTAATCGATCCTGAACCACAAAAAAAACACTCGGCAAAATTGCTACAGCCGATTTTCGATTTTCCGTAAAATCGCTCTGGCTCCTATTCTATGTAACTCTCCCATTTTATGCGGGTGGTACAACTTCCGGTTGATTAAAGGAATGTAATGGACCGTGAACAACGAAAAAAACTACTTGGAAAAAATGCTACAGCCGATTTTCGATTTTCCGTAAAATCGCTCTGGCTCCTATTCTATGTACGTCTTCCATTTTTTGCGGTCGGTACAATTTCCGGTTGATTAAGGGAATGTAATGGCCCCTGCTCGACGAAAAAAAAAACAACTCGGAAAAAATGCTCCTACTTAATGTACCTCTCCAATTTTTTGCTGCTAGTAGGTCTTCCGGTTTATTCGAGGAATGAAATCGATCCTGAACAACAACAAAAACACTCGGCAAAAATGCTACAGCCGATTTTCGATTTTCCGTAAAATCGCTCTGGCTCCTATTCTATGTAAATCTCCCATTTTTTGCTGCTGGTACAACTTCCGGTTTATTCAAGGAACGCAATGGACTCTGAACAACATAAAAAAACAACTCGGCAAAAATGCTACAGCCGGTTTTCGATTTTCCGTAAAATCGCTCTGGCTCCTATTCTATAAATATCTTATATTTTTTGCTGCTGGTAGGACTATCGGTTTATTCGAGGAATGTAATGGACCGTGTACAACGAAAAAAACAACTAGGACAAAATGCTACAGCCGATTTTCGATTTTCCGTAAAATCGCTCTAGCTCCTATTCTAGGAATCTCTCCAATTTTTTGCTGTTGGAAGGACTTCCGGTTTATTCGAGGAATGAAATCGATCCTGACAAAAACAAAAAAAAACAATCGGAAAAAATTCTACAGCCGATTTTCGATTTTCCGTAAAATCGCTCTGGCTCCTATTCTTTGTACCTCTCCCATTTTTTGCTGCTGGTACAACTTCCGGTTTATTCAAGAAACGCAATGGACTCTGAACACCATAAAAAACAACTCGGCAAAAATGCTACAGCCGGTTTTCGATTTTCCGTAAAATCGCTCTGGGTCCTATTCTATGAAACGCTCTCATTTTTTGCTGCTGGTAGAACTTCTGGTTTATTCGAGGAATGAAATCGATCCTGACAAAAACAAAAAAAAAACACTCGGCAAAAATGCTACAGCCGATTTTCGATTTGAGTAAAATCGCTCAGGCTCCTGGGCTATGTAACTCTCCTATTTTTTGCGGCTGATACAACTTCTGCTTTATTAAAGGAATGTAATGGCCCCTGCTCGTCGAAAAAAAACAACTCGGAAAAAATGCTCCTATTTAATGTACCTCTTCAATTTTTTGCAGCTAGTAGGACTTGCGGTTTATTCCAGGAATGTAATCGATCCTGAACCACAAAAAAAACACTCGGCAAAATTGCTACAGCCGATTTTCGATTTTCCGTAAAATCGCTCTGGCTCCTATTCTATGTAACTCTCCCATTTTATGCGGGTGGTACAACTTCCGGTTGATTAAAGGAATGTAATGGACCGTGAACAACGAAAAAAACTACTTGGAAAAAATGCTACAGCCGATTTTCGATTTTCCGTAAAATCGCTCTGGCTCCTATTCTATGTACGTCTTCCATTTTTTGCGGTCGGTACAATTTCCGGTTGATTAAGGGAATGTAATGGCCCCTGCTCGACGAAAAAAAAAACAACTCGGAAAAAATGTTCCTACTTAATGTACCTCTTCAATTTTTTGCAGCTAGTAGGACTTGCGGTTTATTCCAGGAATGTAATCGATCCTGAACCACAAAAAAAAACACTCGGCAAAATTGCTACAGCCGATTTTCGATTTTCCGTAAAATCGCTCTGGCTCCTATTCTATGTAACTCTCCCATTTTATGCGGCTGGTACAACTTCCGGTTGATTAAAGAGATGCAATGGACCCTGAACAACGAAAAAAAAAATCTAGGAAAAAATTCTACAGCCGATTTTCGATTTTCCGTAAAATCGATCTGGCTCCTATTCTATATACCTCTCCTATTTTTTGCGGCTGATACAATTTCCTGTTTATTCAAGGACTGTAAGGGCCCCTGCTCAACGAAAAAAAAACCATACGGAAAAAATGCTACAGCTGATTTTCGATTTTCCGTAAAATCGCTCTAGCTCCTATTCTATGAATCTCTCCCATTTTTTGCTGCTGGTAGGACTTCCGGTTGATTAAAGAAATGCAATGGACTCTGAACAACATAAAAAAACAACTCGGCAAAAATGCTACAGCCGGTTTTCGATTTTCCGTAAAATCGCTCTGGCTCCTATTCTATAATTATCTTATATTTTTTGCTGCTGGTAGGACTATCGGTTTATTCGAGGAATGTAATGGACCGTGTACAACGAAAAAAACAACTAGGACAAAATGCTACAGCCGATTTTCGATTTTCCGTAAAATCGCTCTAGCTCCTATTCTAGGAATCTCTCCCATTTTTTGCTGTTGGAAGGACTTCCGGTTTATTCGAGGAATGAAATCGATCCTGACAAAAACAAAAAAAAAACAATCGGAAAAAATTCTACAGCCGATTTTCGATTTTCCGTAAAATCGCTCTGGCTCCTATTCTTTGTACCTCTCCCATTTTTTGCTGCTGGTACAACTTCCGGTTTATTCAAGAAACGCAATGGACTCTGAACACCATAAAAAACAACTCGGATAAAATGCTACAGCCGGTTTTCGATTTTAAGTAAAATCGCTCTGGGTCCTATTCTATGAAACTCTCTCATTTTTTGCTGCTGGTAGAACTTCTGGTTTATTCAAGGAATGAAATCGATCCTGACAAAAACATAAAAAAACACTCGGCAAAAATGCTACAGCCGATTTTCGATTTGAGTAAAATCGATCTGGCTCCTGGGCTATGTAACTCTCCTATTTTTTGCGGCTGATACAACTTCTGCTTTAATAAAGGAATGTAATGGCCCCTGCTCGTCGAAAAAAAACAACTCGGAAAAAATGCTCCTATTTAATGTACCTCTTCAATTTTTTGCAGCTAGTAGGACTTGCGGTTTATTCCAGGAATGTAATCGATCCTGAACCACAAAAAAAACACTCGGCAAAATTGCTACAGCCGATTTTCGATTTTCCGTAAAATCGCTCTGGCTCCTATTCTATGTAACTCTCCCATTTTATGCGGGTGGTACAACTTCCGGTTGATTAAAGGAATGTAATGGACCGTGAACAACGAAAAAAACTACTTGGAAAAAATGCTACAGCCGATTTTCGATTTTCCGTAAAATCGCTCTGGCTCCTATTCTATGTACGTCTTCCATTTTTTGCGTTCGGTACAATTTCCGGTTGATTAAGGGAATGTAATGGCCCCTGCTCGACGAAAAAAAAAACAACTCGGAAAAAATGCTCCTACTTAATGTACCTCTCCAATTTTTTGCTGCTAGTAGGTCTTCCGGTTTATTCGAGGAATGAAATCGATCCTGAACAACAACAAAAACACTCGGCAAAAATGCTACAGCCGATTTTCGATTTTCCGTAAAATCGCTCTGGCTCCTATTCTATGTAACTCTCCCATTTTTTGCTGCTGGTACAACTTCCGGTTTATTCAAGGAACGCAATGGACTCTGAACAACATAAAAAAACAACTCGGCAAAAATGCTACAGCCGGTTTTCGATTTTCCGTAAAATCGCTCTGGCTCCTATTCTATAAATATCTTATATTTTTTGCTGCTGGTAGGACTATCGGTTTATTCGAGGAATGTAATGGACCGTGTACAACGAAAAAAACAACTAGGACAAAATGCTACAGCCGATTTTCGATTTTCCGTAAAATCGCTCTAGCTCCTATTCTAGGAATCTCTCCCATTTTTTGCTGTTGGAAGGACTTCCGGTTTATTCGAGGAATGAAATCGATCCTGACAAAAACAAAAAAAAACAATCGGAAAAAATTCTACAGCCGATTTTCGATTTTCCGTAAAATCGCTCTGGCTCCTATTCTTTGTACCTCTCCCATTTTTTGCTGCTGGTACAACTTCCGGTTTATTCAAGAAACGCAATGGACTCTGAACACCATAAAAAACAACTCGGCAAAAATGCTACAGCCGGTTTTCGATTTTCCGTAAAATCGCTCTGGGTCCTATTCTATGAAACGCTCTCATTTTTTGCTGCTGGTAGAACTTCTGGTTTATTCGAGGAATGAAATCGATCCTGACAAAAACAAAAAAAAAAACACTCGGCAAAAATGCTACAGCCGATTTTCGATTTGAGTAAAATCGCTCAGGCTCCTGGGCTATGTAACTCTCCTATTTTTTGCGGCTGATACAACTTCTGCTTTATTAAAGGAATGTAATGGCCCCTGCTCGTCGAAAAAAAACAACTCGGAAAAAATGCTCCTATTTAATGTACCTCTTCAATTTTTTGCAGCTAGTAGGACTTGCGGTTTATTCCAGGAATGTAATCGATCCTGAACCACAAAAAAAACACTCGGCAAAATTGCTACAGCCGATTTTCGATTTTCCGTAAAATCGCTCTGGCTCCTATTCTATGTAACTCTCCCATTTTATGCGGGTGGTACAACTTCCGGTTGATTAAAGGAATGTAATGGACCGTGAACAACGAAAAAAACTACTTGGAAAAAATGCTACAGCCGATTTTCGATTTTCCGTAAAATCGCTCTGGCTCCTATTCTATGTACGTCTTCCATTTTTTGCGGTCGGTACAATTTCCGGTTGATTAAGGGAATGTAATGGCCCCTGCTCGACGAAAAAAAAAACAACTCGGAAAAAATGTTCCTACTTAATGTACCTCTTCAATTTTTTGCAGCTAGTAGGACTTGCGGTTTATTCCAGGAATGTAATCGATCCTGAACCACAAAAAAAACACTCGGCAAAATTGCTACAGCCGATTTTCGATTTTCCGTAAAATCGCTCTGGCTCCTATTCTATGTAACTCTCCCATTTTATGCGGCTGGTACAACTTCCGGTTGATTAAAGAGATGCAATGGACCCTGAACAACGAAAAAAAAAATCTAGGAAAAAATTCTACAGCCGATTTTCGATTTTCCGTAAAATCGATCTGGCTCCTATTCTATATACCTCTCCTATTTTTTGCGGCTGATACAATTTCCTGTTTATTCAAGGACTGTAAGGGGCCCTGCTCAACGAAAAAAAAACCATACGGAAAAAATGCTACAGCTGATTTTCGATTTTCCGTAAAATCGCTCTAGCTCCTATTCTATGAATCTCTCCCATTTTTTGCTGCTGGTAGGACTTCCGGTTGATTAAAGAAATGCAATGGACCCTGAACAACGAAAAAAAACATCTAGGAAAAAATTCTACAGCCGGTTTTCGATTTTCCGTAAAATCGCTCTAGCTCCTATTCTAGGAATCTCTCCCATTTTTTGCTGTTGGTAGGACTCCCGGCTTATTCGAGGAATGAAATCGATCCTGACAAAAACAAAAAAAAAAAACAATCGGAAAAAATTCTACAGCCGATTTTCGATTTTCCGTAAAATCGCTCTGGCTCCTATTCTATGTACCTCTCCCATTTTTTGCTGCTGGTACAACTTCCGGTTTATTCAAGGAACGCAATGGACTCTGAACAACATAAAAAAACAACTCGGCAAAAATGCTACAGCCGGTTTTCGATTTTCCGTAAAATCGCTCTGGCTCCTATTCTATAATTATCTTATATTTTTTGCTGCTGGTAGGACTATCGGTTTATTCGAGGAATGTAATGGACCGTGTACAACGAAAAAAACAACTAGGACAAAATGCTACAGCCGATTTTCGATTTTCCGTAAAATCGCTCTAGCTCCTATTCTAGGAATCTCTCCCATTTTTTGCTGTTGGAAGGACTTCCGGTTTATTCGAGGAATGAAATCGATCCTGACAAAAACAAAAAAAAACAATCGGAAAAAATTCTACAGCCGATTTTCGATTTTCCGTAAAATCGCTCTGGCTCCTATTCTTTGTACCTCTCCCATTTTTTGCTGCTGGTACAACTTCCGGTTTATTCAAGAAACGCAATGGACTGTGAACACCATAAAAAACAACTCGGCAAAAATGCTACAGCCGGTTTTCGATTTTCCGTAAAATCGCTCTGGTTCCTATTCTATGAAACTCTCTCATTTTTTGCTGCTGGTAGAACTTCTGGTTTATTCGAGGAATGAAATCGATCCTGACAAAAACAAAAAAAAAACACTCTGCAAAAATGCTACAGCCGATTTTCGATTTGAGTAAAATCGCTCTGGCTCCTGGGCTATGTAACTCGCCTATTTTTTGCGGCTGATACAACTTCTGCTTTATTAAAGGAATGTAATGGCCCCTGCTCGTCGAAAAAAAACAACTCGGAAAAAATGCTCCTATTTAATGTACCTCTTCAATTTTTTGCAGCTAGTAGGACTTGCGGTTTATTCCAGGAATGTAATCGATCCTGAACCACAAAAAAAAACACTCGGCAAAATTGCTACAGCCGATTTTCGATTTTCCGGAAAATCGCTCTGGCTCCTATTCTATGTAACTCTCCCATTTTATGCGGGTGGTACAACTTCCGGTTGATTAAAGGAATGTAATGGACCGTGAACAACGAAAAAAACAACTTGGAAAAAATGCTACAGCCGATTTTCGATTTTCCGTAAAATCGCTCTGGCTCCTATTCTATGTACGTCTTCCATTTTTTGCGGTCGGTACAATTTCCGGTTGATTAAGGGAATGTAATGGCCCCTGCTCGACGAAAAAAAAACAACTCGGAAAAAATGCTACTACTTAATGTACCTCTCCAATTTTTTGCTGCTAGTGGGACTTCCGGTTTATTCGAGGAATGAAATCGATCCTGAACAACAACAAAAACACCCGGCAAAAATGCTACAGCCGATTTTCGATTTTCCGTAAAATCGCTCTGGCTCCTATTCTATGTAACTCTCCCATTTTATGCGGGTGGTACAACTTCCGGTTGATTAAAGGAATGTAATGGACCGTGAACAACGAAAAAAACAACTGGGAAAAAATGCTACAGCCGATTTTCGATTTTCCGTAAAATCGCTCTGGCTCCTATGTAATGTATCTCTCCCATTTTTTGCTGCTGGTAGGACTTCCGGTTTATACGAGGAATGTAGTCGATCCTGAAAGGCGAAAAAAAAACAACTCGGAAAAAATGCTACAGCCTATTTTCCATTTTCCGTAAAATCGCTCTAGCTCCTATTCTATGAATCTCTCCCATTGTTTGCTGCTGGTAGGACTTGCGGTTTATGCGTGGAATGAAATCGATCCTGCAATACAAAAAAAAAAACAACTGGACAAAAATGTTACAGCCGATTTTCGATTTTGCGTAAAACCGCCCTAGCTACTATTCTATAAATCTCTTCCATTTTTTACTGCTGGTAGGACTTCCGGTTTATTCCAGGAATGTAATCAATCCTGAACAACGAAAAAAACCACTCGGAAAAAATGCTACAGCCGATTTTCCATTTTCCGTAAAATCGCTCTAGCTACTATTCTATGAATCTCTCCCATTGTTTGCTGCTGGTAGGACTTCCGGTTTACTCGAGGAATGTAATCGATCCTGAAAGACGAAAAAAAAACAACTCGGAAGAAATGCTGCAGCCGATTTTCGATTTTTCGTAAAATCGATCTGGCTGCTATTCTATGTACCTCATCCATTTTTTGCGGCTGGTACAATTTCCGGTTGATTAAGGGAATGTAATGGCCCCTGCTCGACGAAAAAAACAATTAGAAAAAAATGCTACAGCCGATTTTCGATTTTCCGTAAAATCGATCTGGCTGCTATTCTATGTACCTCTTCCATTTTTTGCGGCTGGTACTATTTCCGTTTGATTAAGGGAATGTAATGGCCCTTGCTCGTCGAAAAGAAACAACTCGGAAAAAATGCTCCTATTTAATGTACCTCTCCAATGTTTTTGCTGCTGGTTGGACTTGCGGTTTATTCCAGGAATGTAATGGATACTAAGCAACGAAAAGAAACCACTCGGAAAAAATGCTACAGCCGATTTTCGATTTTCCGTAAAATCGCTTTAGCTCCTATTCTATGAATCTCTCCCATTTTTTGCTGCTGGTAGGACTTGTGGTTTATTCGAGGAATGTAGTCGATCCTGAACAACAAAAAAAAACACTCTGCAAAAATGCTACAGCCGATTTTCGATTTTCGTAAAATCGCTCTGGCTCCTATTCTACGTACCTCTCCTATTTTTTGCGGATGATACAACTTCCGGTTTATTCAAGGAATGTAACGGCCCCTGCTCAACGAAAAAAAAAAATTCGGAAAAAATGCTACAGCCGATTTTCGATTTTCCGTAAAATCGCTCTAGCTCCTATTCTATGAAACTCTCCCATTTTTTGCCGCTGGTAGGGCTTCCGGTTGATTAAAGAAATGCAATGGACGCTGAACAACGGAAAAAAAACATCTAGGAAAAAATTATACAGCCGATTTTCGATTTTCCGTAAAATCGATCTGGCTCCTATTCTATATACCTCTCCTATTTTTTGCGGCTGATACAACTTCCGGTTTATTCAGGGTCTGTAAGGGCCACTGCTCAACGAAATAAAACAATTCGGAAAAAATGCTACAGCCGATTTTCGATTTTCCGTAAAATCGCTCTAGCTCCTTTTCTAGGAATCTGTCCCATTTTTTGCTGCTGGTAGGACTTCCGGTTTATTCGAGGAATGAATTCGATCCTGACAAAAACAAAAAAAATTAATCGGAAAAAATTCTACAGCCGATTTTCGATTTTCCGTAAAATCGCTCTAGCTCCTATTCTATGAATCTCTCCCATTTTTTGCTGCTGGTAGAACTTCCGGTTTATTCGAGGCATGTAATCGATCCTGAAAGACGATAAAAACCACTCGGAAAAAATGCTACAGCCGATTTTCCATTTTCCGTATGAATCTCTCCCATTTGTTGCTGCTGATGTTGTTCAGTTCCGGTTGATAAATGGAATGCAGTTGACCCTGAACAACAAGAAAAAACAACTCGGAAAAAATGCTACAGCCGATTTTCGATTTTGCGTAAAACCGCCCTAGCTACTATTCTATAAATCTCTTCCATTTTTTACTGCTGGTAGGACTTCCGCTTGATTAAAGGAATGCAATTGACCCTGAACAACAAGAAAAAACAACTCGGAAAAAATGCTACAGCCGGTTTTCGATTTTGCGTAAAACCGCCCTGGCTACTATTCTATAAATCTCTTCCATTTTTTACTGCTGGTAGGACTTTCGGTTTATTCGAGGAATGAAATCGATCCTGACAACACAAAAAAAAAACAATTGGACAAAATTCTACAGCCGATTTTCGATTTTCCGTAAAATCGCTCTGGCTCCTATTCTATGTAACTCTCCCATTTTATGCGGGTGGTACAACTTCCGGTTGATTAAAGGAATGTAATGGACCGTGAACAACGAAAAAAACAACTTGGAAAAAATGCTACAGCCGATTTTCGATTTTCCGTAAAATCGCTCTGGCTCCTATTCTATGTATGTCTTCCATTTTTTGCGGTCGGTACAATTTCCGGTTGATTAAGGGAATGTAATGGCCCCTGCTCGACGAAAAAAAAAACAACTCGGAAAAAATGCTCCTACTTAATGTACCTCTCCAATTTTTTGCTGCTAGTAGGACTTCCGGATTATTCGAGGAATGTAATCGATCCTGAACAACAACAAAAACACTCGGCAATAATGCTACAGCCGATTTTCGATTTTCCGTAAAATCGCTCTAGCTCCTATTCTAGGAATCTCTCCCATTTTTTGCTGTTGGAAGGACTTCCGGTTTATTCGAGGAATGAAATCGATCCTGACAAAAACAAAAAAAAAACAATCGGAAAAAATTCTACAGCCGATTTTCGATTTTCCGTAAAATCGCTCTGGCTCCTATTCTTTGTACCTCTCCCATTTTTTGCTGCTGGTACAACTTCCGGTTTATTCAAGAAACGCAATGGACTCTGAACACCATAAAAAACAACTCGGCAAAAATGCTACAGCCGGTTTTCGATTTTCCGTAAAATCGCTCTGGGTCCTATTCTATGAAACTCTCTCATTTTTTGCTGCTGGTAGAACTTCTGGTTTATTCGAGGAATGAAATCGATCCTGACAAAAACAAAAAAAAAACACTCGGCAAAAATGCTACAGCCGATTTTCGATTTGAGTAAAATCGCTCTGGCTCCTGGGCTATGTAACTCTCCTATTTTTTGCGGCTGATACAACTTCTGCTTTATTAAAGGAATGTAATGGCCCCTGCTCGTCGAAAAAAAACAACTCGGAAAAAATGCTCCTATTTAATGTACCTATGCAATTTTTTGCAGCTAGTAGGAATTGCGGTTTATTCCAGGAATGTAATCGATCCTGAACCACAAAAAAAACACTCGGCAAAAATGCTACAGCCGATTTTCGATTTTCCGTAAAATAGCTCTGGCTCCTATTCTATGTAACTCTCCCATTTTATGCGGGTGGTACAACTTCCGGTTGATTAAAGGAATGTAATGGACCGTGAACAACGAAAAAAACAACTTGGAAAAAATGCTACAGCCGATTTTCGATTTTCCGTAAAATCGCTCTGGCTCCTATTCTATGTATGTCTTCCATTTTTTGCGGTCGGTACAATTTCCGGTTGATTAAGGGAATGTAATGGCCCCTGCTCGACGAAAAAAAAAACAACTCGGAAAAAATGCTCCTACTTAATGTACCTCTCCAATTTTTTGCTGCTAGTAGGACTTCCGGTTTATTCGAGGAATGTAATCGATCCTGAACAACAACAAAAACACTCGGCAAAAATGCTACAGCCGATTTTCGATTTTCCGTAAAATCGCTCTGGCTCCTATTCTATGTAACTCTCCCATTTTATGCGGGTGGTACAACTTCCGGTTGATTAAAGGAATGTAATGGACCGTGAACAACGAAAAAAACAACATGGAAAAAATGCTACAGCCGATTTTCGATTTTCCGTAAAATCGCTCTGGCTCCTATGTAATGTATCTCTCCCATTTTTTGCTGCTGGTAGGACTTCCGGTTTATACGAGGAATGTAGTCGATCCTGAAAGGCGAAAAAAAAACAACTCGGAAAAAATGCTACAGCCTATTTTCGATTTTCCGTAAAATCGCTCTAGCTCCTATTCTATGAATCTCTCCTATTTTTGCTGCTGGGAGGACTTAAGGTTTATTCCAGGAATGAAATCGATCCTGAGCAACAACAAAAAACCACTCAGAAAAAATGCTACACCCGATTTTCGATTTTCCGTAAAATCGCTCTAGCTCCTATTATATAATTCTCTCCCATTTTTTGCTGCTGATAGGACTTGCGGTGTATTCCAGGAATGTAATCGATCCTGAACCACAAAAAAAAACTCGGCAAAAATGCTACTGCCGATTTTCGATTTTCCGTAAAATCGATCTGGCTCCTATTCTATGTACCTCTGCCATTTTTTTTTGGTTGGTACAATTTCCAGTTGATTAAAGGAATGTAATGGCCCCTGCTCGACGAAAAAAAACAACTCGGAAAAAATGCTACAGCCGATTTTCGATTTTCCGTAAAATCTCTCTGGCTCCTATTCTATGTAACTCTCCCATTTTATGCTGCTGGTAGAACTTCCGGTTTATTCGATGAATGTAATCGATCCTGCAAAACCAAATAAAACAACTGGAAAAAAATGTTACAGCCGATTTACGATTTTCCGTAAAATCGCTCTGGCTCCTATTTAATGTCCCTCGACAATTTTTTGCTGCTAGTAGGACTTCCGGTTTATTTGAGGAATGTATTCGATCCTGAACAACAACAAAAAAAACACTCGGTAAAAATGCTACAGCCGATTTTCGAATTTCCGTAAAATCACTCTGGCTCCTATTTAATGTATCTCTCCCATTTTTTGCTGCTGGTAGGACTTCCGGTTTATACGAGGAATGTAGTCGATCCTGAAAGGCGAAAAAAAAAACAACTCGGAAAAAATGCTACAGCCTATTTTCGATTTTAGATAAAATCGCTCTAGCTCCTATTCTATGAATCTCTCCTATTTTTGCTGCTGGTAGGACTTAAGGTTTATTCCAGGAATGAAATCGATCCTGAGCAACAACAAAAAACCACTCAGAAAAAATGCTACATCCGATTTTCGATTTTCCGGAAAATCGCTCCAGCTCCTATTATATAATTCTCTCCCATTTTTTGCTGCTGGTAGGACTTGCGGTTTATTCCAGGAATGTAATCGATCCTGAACCACAAAAAAAACACTCGGCAAAAATGCTACTGCCGATTTTCGATTGTCCGTAAACTCGATCTGGCTCCTATTCTACGTACTTCTGCTATTTTTTGCGGTCTGTACAACTTCTGGTTAATTAAAGGAATCTAATCGACCCGGAACAACGAAAAAAACAACTGGGAAAAAATGCTACTGCCGATTTTCGATTTTCCGTAAAATCGCTCTGGCTCCTATGTAATGTATCTCTCCCATTTTTTGCTGCTGGTAGGACTTCCGGTTTATACGAGGAATGTAGTCGATCCTGAAAGGCGAAAAAAAACAACTCGGAAAAAATGCTACAGCCTATTTTCGATTTTCCGTAAAATCGCTCTAGCTCCTATTCTATGAATCTCTCCTATTTTTGCAGCTGGTAGGACTTAAGGTTTATTCCAGGAATGAAATGGATCCTGAGCAACAACAAAAAACCACTCAGAAAAAATGCTACATCCGATTTTCGATTTTCCGTAAAATCGCTCCAGCTCCTATTACATAATTCTCTCCCATTTTTTGCTGCTGGTAGGACTTGCGGTTTATTCCAGGAATGTAATCGATCCTGAACCACAAAAAAAACACTCGGCAAAAATGCTACTGCCGATTTTCGATTTTCCGTAAACTCGATCTGGCTCCTATTCTACGTACTTCTGCTATTTTTTGCGGTCTGTACAACTTCTGGTTAATTAAAGGAATCTAATCGACCCGGAACAACGAAAAAAACAACTGGGAAAAAATGCTACAGCCGATTTTTGATTTATGTAAAGTCGCTCTGGCTCCTATTTAATGTATCTCTCCCATTTTTTGCTGCTGGTAGGACTTCCGGATTACTCGAGGAATGTAATCGATCCTGAAAGACGAAAAAAAAACAACTCGCAAGAAATGCTACAGCCGATTTTCGATTTTCCGTTAAATCGCTTTAGTTCCTATTGTATGAATCTCTCCCATTTTTGCTGCCGGTTGGACTTGCGGTTTATTCCAGGAATGTAATCAATACTGAACCACAAAAAAAAAACAACTCGGAAAAAATGCTACAGCCGATTTTCGATTTTCCGTAAAATCGCTCTAGCTCCAATTCTATGAATCTCTCCCATTTTTTGCTGCCGGTAGGACTTCCAGTTTACTCGAGGAATGTAATCGATCCTGAAATACGAAAAAAAAACAACTCAGAAGAAATGCTGCAGCCGATTTTCGATTTTTCGTAAAATCAATCTGGCTGCTATTCTATGTACCTCATCCATTTTTTGCGGCTGATACAATTTTCGGTTGATTAAGGGAATGTAATGGCCCCTGCTCGTCGAAAAAAAACAACTCGGAAAAAATGCTACAGCTGATTTTCGATTTTCCGTAAAATCGCTCTAGCTCCTATTCTATGAATCTCTCCCATTTTTTGCTGCTGGAAGGACTTCCGGTTTATTCGAGGAATGTAAGCGATCCTGAACAATAAAAAAAAACAACTCGAAAAAAATGTTACAGCCGATTTTCGATTTTCCGTAAAATCGCTCTGGCTCCTATTCTATGGACCTCTTCCATTTTTTGCGGCTGGTACAATTTCCGGTTGATTAAGGGAATGTAATAGCCCCTGCTCGTCGAAAGAAAACAACTCGGAAAAAATGCTCCTATTTAATGAACCTCTCCAATTTTTTGCTGCGTGTAGGTCTTCCGGTTTATTCGAGGAAGTTAATCGATCCTGAACAACAAAAAAAAAACAACTCGGAAAAAATGCTCCTATTTAATGTACCTCTCCAATTTTTTGTTGCTAGTAGGACTTCCGGTTTATTCTAGGAATGTAATCGATCCTGAAAGACGAAAAAAAAAACAACTCGGAAAAAAGGCTACAGCCGATTTTCGATTTTCCGTAAAATCGATCTGGCTCCTATTCTATATACCTCTCCTATTTTTTGCGGCTGATACAATTTCCGGTTTATTCAAAGACTGTAAGGGCCCCTGCTCAACGAAATAAAGCAATTCGGAAAAAATGCTATAGCCGATTTTCGATTTTCCGTAAAATCGCTCTAGCTCCTATTCTATGAATCTCTCCCATTTTTTGCTGCTGGTACAACTTCCGGTTTATTCAAGGAACGCAATGGACTCTGAACAACATAAAAAAACAACTCGGCAAAAATGCTACAGCCGGTTTTCGATTTTCCGTAAAATCGATCTGGCTCCTATTCTATAAATATCTTATATTTTTTGCTGCTGGTAGGACCACCGGTTTATTCGAGGAATGTAATGGACCGTGAACAACGAAAAAAACAACTAGGAAAAAATGCTACAGCCGATTTTCGATTTTCCGTAAAATCGCTCTGGGTCCTATTCTATGAAACTCTCTGATTTTTTGCTGCTGGTAGAACTTCTGGTTTATTCGAGGAATGAAATCGATCCTGACAAAAACAAAAAAAAAACAATCGGAAAAAATTATACAGCCGATTTTCGATTTTCCGTAAAATCGCTCTAGCTCTTATTCTAAGAATCTCTCCCATTTTTTGCTGCTGGTAGAACTTTCTTATTATTCGAGGAATGTAATGGCCCCTGCTCGACGAAAAAAACAACTCGGAAAAAATGCTCCTATTTAATGTACCTCTCCAATTTTTTGCTGCTAGTAGGACTTCCGATTTATTCGAGGAATGTAATCGATCCTGAACAGCAAAAAAAAACACTCGGCCAAAATGCTACAGCCGATTTTCGATTTTCCGTAAACTCGATCTGGCTCCTATTCTACGTACTTCTGCTATTTTTTGCGGTCTGTACAACTTCTGGTTAATTAAAGGAATCTAATCGACCCGGAACAACGAAAAAAACAACTGGGAAAAAATGCTACAGCCGATTTTTGATTTATGTAAAGTCGCTCTGGCTCCTATTTAATGTATCTCTCCCATTTTTTGCTGCTGGTAGGACTTCCGGATTACTCGAGGAATGTAATCGATCCTGAAAGACGAAAAAAAAACAACTCGCAAGAAATGCTACAGCCGATTTTCGATTTTCCGTTAAATCGCTTTAGTTCCTATTGTATGAATCTCTCCCATTTTTGCTGCCGGTTGGACTTGCGGTTTATTCCAGGAATGTAATCGATACTGAACCACAAAAAAAAAACAACTCGGAAAAAATGCTACAGCCGATTTTCGATTTTCCGTAAAATCGCTCTAGCTCCAATTCTATGAATCTCTCCCATTTTTTGCTGCTGGTAGGACTTCCAGTTTACTCGAGGAATGTAATCGATCCTGAAATACGAAAAAAAAACAACTCAGAAGAAATGCTGCAGCCGATTTTCGATTTTTCGTAAAATCAATCTGGCTGCTATTCTATGTACCTCATCCATTTTTTGCGGCTGATACAATTTTCGGTTGATTAAGGGAATGTAATGGCCCCTGCTCGTCGAAAAAAAACAACTCGGAAAAAATGCTACAGCTGATTTTCGATTTTCCGTAAAATCGCTCTAGCTCCTATTCTATGAATCTCTCCCATTTTTTGCTGCTGGAAGGACTTCCGGTTTATTCGAGGAATGTAAGCGATCCTGAACAATAAAAAAAAACAACTCGAAAAAAATGTTACAGCCGATTTTCGATTTTCCGTAAAATCGCTCTGGCTCCTATTCTATGGACCTCTTCCATTTTTTGCGGCTGGTACAATTTCCGGTTGATTAAGGGAATGTAATAGCCCCTGCTCGTCGAAAGAAAACAACTCGGAAAAAATGCTCCTATTTAATGAACCTCTCCAATTTTTTGCTGCGTGTAGGTCTTCCGGTTTATTCGAGGAAGTTAATCGATCCTGAACAACAAAAAAAAAAACAACTCGGAAAAAATGCTCCTATTTAATGTACCTCTCCAATTTTTTGTTGCTAGTAGGACTTCCGGTTTATTCTAGGAATGTAATCGATCCTGAAAGACGAAAAAAAAAACAACTCGGAAAAAAGGCTACAGCCGATTTTCGATTTTCCGTAAAATCGATCTGGCTCCTATTCTATATACCTCTCCTATTTTTTGCGGCTGATACAATTTCCGGTTTATTCAAAGACTGTAAGGGCCCCTGCTCAACGAAATAAAGCAATTCGGAAAAAACGCTATAGCCGATTTTCGATTTTCCGTAAAATCGCTCTAGCTCCTATTCTATGAATCTCTCCCATTTTTTGCTGCTGGTACAACTTCCGGTTTATTCAAGGAACGCAATGGACTCTGAACAACATAAAAAAACAACTCGGCAAAAATGCTACAGCCGGTTTTCGATTTTCCGTAAAATCGATCTGGCTCCTATTCTATAAATATCTTATATTTTTTGCTGCTGGTAGGACCACCGGTTTATTCGAGGAATGTAATGGACCGTGAACAACGAAAAAAACAACTAGGAAAAAATGCTACAGCCGATTTTCGATTTTCCGTAAAATCGCTCTGGGTCCTATTCTATGAAACTCTCTGATTTTTTGCTGCTGGTAGAACTTCTGGTTTATTCGAGGAATGAAATCGATCCTGACAAAAACAAAAAAAAAACAATCGGAAAAAATTATACAGCCGATTTTCGATTTTCCGTAAAATCGCTCTAGCTCTTATTCTAAGAATCTCTCCCATTTTTTGCTGCTGGTAGAACTTTCTTATTATTCGAGGAATGTAATGGCCCCTGCTCGACGAAAAAAACAACTCGGAAAAAATGCTCCTATTTAATGTACCTCTCCAATTTTTTGCTGCTAGTAGGACTTCCGATTTATTCGAGGAATGTAATCGATCCTGAACAGCAAAAAAAAACACTCGGCCAAAATGCTACAGCCGATTTTCGATTTACGTAAAATCGCTCTGGCTCCTATTAGATAGATAGATAGATAATTTATTGACCCTCAATTGTGATACATTTGATTCGTAAGGGTTGGATTGCACAGGTACAACTTAGGCAGCTTACACTTAAAATTAACATCTAGAAGCTACATAATACATAGTCATTATGACTAACATAGACGCAAAAGATAAAATCGCTGTTACTAACCAATAAGAACAAACAGAGTCGTATTTAGCCTATAATATAATTGAAAAAAATACATTAAATAGTTTAGTACTCAAGCACAAATTGCCTTCTGACGAAACACGATTTTACAAAATAAAACAATATTCTAAGCGCGCTAATCTCCGATGAGTTAATTAAATAAGCCATTGATTCAAGAAAACAGCGGCCACCGAGCTTCGGGTTTCGCATCAGTCTCTTTCTTGAAGGTCGCGCAAGGGGGCAGTTACACAAAATAGTGGTCAAGGTCTCGTTTTCTAATAAATTACATAACGAACACATTTTAGATGGGTTATAAACATGACGAGTATTACCAATGTAAAGCGAACGCGAAAAAATGGTAGAGGTTCTTAACTGGACCTTAAGGCTCAAAAAAGAGAGCTGGCAGCGGGAAGGGCACAAATTGGCCAGGCCGTCTGTAAACTGCCTAAAAATTGGTATTTGAACCGAGTCGGACTGAAAATACCGTGGCAAATCCCGAGTACGTAACTCTGTCGCGAAGGCTTCACAAGTCCCTGACAAACGAGCCTGCCAATTTTCAATGGTAAAGTCGTCCCACAGTTCATCATAGGTCGACGAGCTCAGGACCTGCCTCAATTGCGTGACCCAATTTAGGGCTAACCCACTCGCAGTACCCATACTGAGCTCATATAACCTACAGAGACCCATGCGCGCCAAATTTGTCGGCTCCAGACGCAGTAACCTAATAACAAACTGCAATGCACGTCTAATTATTTCTGCCGCAATACTGTAAAGGCCCAATTCAAGACGCAGAAGGTAGGCAGGTGTCGACCTGGGAAGCCTAAGCCATCTTTTGAAAAAATCTATTTGAGCAGTCTCAAGACGTTCGAGATGACCAAGGGCCCAACAGGGAGCTGCATATAACAAAATTGAAGTAATAGATGCATTATACAATTTCAGGGCCGCGTCACACGAGTCACTTTTTACAGAAGCCATTATAGCCAAAACTGACGCCGTAGCTTGGCGGGTTCTGACTATAGCATCCTCTGTAGCCTTCAGCCCTTTAGCCGATGACGAGACAATTATACCCAGGTAACGATATAAAGGTACAACCTCTATTTGTTCACTGTCAAGTAGAAAATTACAGGACGTGGCAACAATAGGACCACCTCTTCTAAAAATTACAATTTTCGTTTTCGAAGTGTTGACATAAAGTCCATTCAATGCACAATATGATCCAAGAACCCTCAGTTTTGACCTTAAATCAGCAGGAGAGTAGGCAAAAATCGCCAGGTCATCGGCATAAAGTAACATCATGAGGTCAAACGTTAACGTATAATCAACACCCCTTAGATGGTTGTCTCGAAAAAAGCTGACAATATCCGAAATATAAAGGAGAAATAGCAACGGGCTCAAGATTTCACCCTGAAGGACACCCTCAGTCACCTCCACCGACCCCGATGTACCGCTGCGACTAATTACAGAAGACCTTGCCGAGTCATAAAAGGACTTGAGTAACCTAACTATCTTTGTGCTGACTCCAAGACTGTACAATTTATGCCACAGCTTGACATGGGGAATAGAATCGAACGCTCTGCGAAAGTCGACGAAGAGGATGTAACATTTCGAATTCTTTTTCCTTAATTGTATTTGAACTGCTGCGTTCAGGACATAAATGTTCTCTTCCGCAGAGCGTCCCCTCCTAAAACCCGCCTGTTCTTCTGGAATTAATTTCCTTAACTCCGCCCAACGCTCCAATCTTGCAGTTATTATTTGCATAAAAAGCTTTGTTAGTGCATTGGTTAAAGCTATAGCCCTGTAGTTTGCGGGAGCAGATCGATCACCCTTCTTAAAGAGCATGAAGAAATTGGCGAACATCCACCCCTGAGGGGGCATTTCATCGGAAAAAATCTGATTAAATAAATCAAGGATGAATGAAAACCAGTTGCCTGTAAGCATTTTCCAAATTTCCGCAGGGATCCCGTCAGGGCCAACAGCTTTACCGGTCTTCAATCTCTTCATGCTCTCCAGAAATTCACAGGGTGTAATGGCCATGTCTAGTTCATTGTCAAAAGTACCATAAAACGTGAAAGGTGTAGAAGGTCTAGGAGGGTAGAGAAGACCAAGGTGCCGCTCCCATGCCTCCAGCGGCACAGAAGGGCTCTGCAAAGGAGCCCTCCTGTGCCTCCGGTCCGCAGACCAGAAGCTCCCGGAATCGCCCACCTTAGAAAACGACTCAGCCACGCTCGAAAAGTACAATCTCTTTGCCGCAGTCGTCGTCCGCCTAAAGTCTTCTTTGGCTTTAAGGTATACGACCTCAAAACTACGCTCGAAATTATTTGTACGCAAACGCTACAAAGCTCTGTTCATAATTTTACGAGATTCTCTGCAGGATCTGTCATACCACCGAGACTCTGTGATATTATTGGATCCACCCCCTCTTATCGTTTTAACTAACCCAGCCTGCTCCGCAAACCCAATTAAGTCCTGACAGAGTTCGTTAAATAAAAATGTATGCGCTTCGTGATTAAAATACAATTCATAGGGGTTCAGCTCGTCTAATCGACTACTTAGCCTAGACGCTCATTCCGCCGACCAGGTCACCGCACGCTTGCACCCAAAGTTACCAATCTCCGATAACGCCGGGGAATTTTCCCACCTTAAATGAAAGGTAACTGTTACCTTGTTGCTTAACTGTTGCTCTGGCTCCTATTCTATGTACCTCTCCTATTTTTTGCGGCTGATACAACTTCTGGTTTATTAAAGGAATGTAATGGCCCCTGCTCGACGAAAAAAAAACAACTCGGAAACAATGATACAGCCGATTTCCGATTTTCCGTAAAATCGCTCTGGCTCCTATTTAATACATCTCTCCCATTTTTTGCGGCTATTAGAACTTCCGGTTGATTAAAGGAATACAATGGACCCTGAGCAACGAAAAAAAACAACTAGGAAAAAATACTACAGCCGATTTTCGATTTTCCGTAAAATCGATCTGGCTCCTATTCTATGTACCTCTTCCATTTTTTACGGCTGGTACAATTTCCAGTTGATTAATGAAATGTAATGGCCCCTGCTCGACGAAAAAAAACAATTCGGAAAAAATGCTACAGCCGATTTTCGATTTTCCGTAAAATCGCTCTAGCTCCTATTCTATGAATCTCTCCCATTTTTTGCTTCTGGCAGGACTTCCGGTATATTCCAGGAATGAAATCTATGCTGAAGAACAAAAAAAAAACCACTCGGAAAAAATGCTACAGCAGATTTTCGATTTTCCGTAAAATCCCTCTAGCTCCTATTCTATGAATCTCTCCCATTTTTTGCTGCTGGTACAACTTCCGGTTGATTAAAGGAATGCAATAGATCGTGAAAAACAACTAGGAAAAAACGCTACAGCCGATTTTCGATTTTCCGTAAAATCGATATGGCTCCTATTCTATGTACGTCTCTCATGTTTTGCGGCTGGTACAACTTCCGGTTGATTAAAGGAATGCAATAGACCGTAAACAACGAAAAAAAAAACAACTCAGAAAAACTGCTACAGCCGATTTTCGATTTTCCGTAAAATCGATCTGGCTCCTATTCTGTGTACCTCTTCCATTTTTGCAGCTGGTACAACTTCCGGTTGATTAAAGGAATGCAATGGACCCTGAACAACGAAAAAAAAAAGACTCGGAAAAAAATGTTACAGCCGATTTTCGATTTTCCGTAAAATCGCTCTGGGTCCTATTCTATGAAACTCTCCCATTTTTTTGGGCTGGCACAACTTCTGGTTGGACTTAGTTTCATTCCAGTTTATTCGAGGAATGTAATCGATCCTGAATTACGAAAAAAAAACAACTCGGAAATGTGCTAGAGTCGATTTTCAATTTTCCGCAAAGTTGCTCTAGCTACTAATCTATAAATCTCTCCCATTTTTTGCTGCTGGTAGTACTTCCGGTTTATTAGAGGAATGTAATCGATCCTGAACAGCAAAAAAAAACCATTCGGAAAAAATGCTACAGCCGATTTTCGATTTTCGTAAAATCGCTCTGGCTCCCATTCTATGTACCTCTCCCACTTTTTGCGGCTGGTACAACTTCCGGTTTATTCAAGGAATGTAATGGATACTAAGCAACACAAAAAAACCACTCGGAAAAAATGCTACAGCCGATTTTCGATTTTCCGTAAAACCGCTCCTATAAAACCGTAATATTTCCGTAAAACCGCTTCCGTAAAATCGCTCTAGATCCTATTCTATGAATCTGTCCCATTATTTGCTGCTGGTATGACTTCCGGTATATTCGAGTAATGTAATCGATCCTGAAGAACAAAAAAAAACAACTTGGAAAAAATGCTGCAGCCGATTTCCGATTTTCCGTTAAATCGTTTTGGCTCCTATTTTATGTACCTGTCCCATTTTTTGCTGCTGGTACAACTTCCGGTTGATTAAAGGAATGTAATTGCCCCTGCTTAACGAAAAAATACAATTCGGGAAAATTGCTACAGCCGATTTTCGATTTTCCGTAAAATCGATCTGGCTCCTATTCTATGTACCCCTCCCATTTTTTGCCGCTGGTACAACTTCCGGTTGATTAATGGAATGCAATGGACCCTGAACAACGAAAAAAAACACCTCGGAAAATGTGCTAGAACCGGCTTTTCGATTTTTCAAAAAATTTGCTTTGTCGCCTTTTCTATGAATCTCTACCAACTCCAGTCGCTCGTATTACTTCTTGAGGAAGCAACGAACGTAATACACCCCAATAAACGAAAAAAATAGCTCGGAAAATGTGTTTGAGCCGATTTTCTATTTTTTTGAAAATTCGGTTTGGCTCATTTTCTAAGACTCTCTCCCAGCTGTAGCTGCCCGTATGATATCCCGGGGATTGAACTATCGTAATCCACATCAGTAAATGCTAAAAAATAACGCGGAAAATTTGCTAGAGGCGATATTTCGTCTTGGAAAATTTACATGGATGCGTCCTACCATCATTATATATTTACTTTTGGCAGGATCGTGTTATGTTCGCTTTATCACATTTCGTTGATATTTTACTTATTTTAGGTCAACATTATTTTCGATATTGTTCTATTATATATTTTTCGTGATTTTAATATGTTTCTGAACATCAAAATTCATTAATTGCTCGTTTATTTGCTCAGTATTTTATAGTGACTTTTGGATTTTAAGTTGGTATCGCCGAGACACGTTAGATCCGACCGTTTAAATTTTTAATCGTTGTGAACTTCCGTTATATGAATTTTACTGGCTTTTCATTTTTGCTTCCCGAATATATTAGGGGATTAATGCGAATTTTTGGCGTATTACTTTGTTCGACGTTTGCCGTAGCTCGCCGGGTGTACCTACTTTCTTTGACCTCTCGTACTTCCTGTATGAGAGTGTGTAAGTACTTAATTTGGGGACCGAATTTAGTCATTTCATTTTGTTAGTTGTTTACCGTTGTTTGCAAGTCTGAATTTGATAAGATCTCATGCACGTCTTCTGCTCTGAGGACATCTTTTTCAATTTCGGACAAACGTTGCCCTCGACTTCTTATTTCCTCTTCTAAGTGTTTTAGCTGGTCCAGTATTGTTTGTATACCAGTTTCTTTTTCTTCCAGCGCTCTTAATCGGAGGTCGCAATCCTGTCCTTTTTTCGCAACTCTATGAATAATTCGGTGGCTTCGTTTTGCCACTGAATTTGGTCGAGAGTGCCTGTCACTCCTAATAGATCTATATCTATCTCCGACATGACTCTGCGGTATCCTCTCTTAAAGCGATCTGTGACAGATTTCCTTACTCTACCCCGCCGCATTCGAACGAGTCTTATTTATTATAATTTTATGTTAGGGTATCAATCATGAGACGGTGGTTAATTTTCCCACATTTTATTTATTGTTTCTGTTTATTGGGTACAGCTGGTTGAGGAAGTGAGTTCATAAGGAACTCCTCTATGTTTATTCCCGTTTTCCGAATCGTATATAGGTTGCCAAAAATTTTTGTTCTGGCTTTGACCTTAGATTGCCATTTATTTTCAGAATTTTTTTCCATTCTTTAAAATACAATTTTTCTCTTCGATCTCTCGAGTCCTGTCAGGGTCGCCAATTGAAACTTACAAAATAGTAAGGTGCAATAATTTCGAACTCGAGAGATGAGGTAAATTGTATTTATTTATTTATTTAATCAATATATACCAGTTTACATGGGATTTTCGCATGTGCATGTAATTTCATGAAAGATTGCCAAGACGAGCTGTCACAATATCTAATTGCACAGGACGTTTGGTATGTTTATATATATATATATATATACAGGGTGGCCGATTTATCTGAAGACATCGAAATATCTCGAGAACTATGCACAGAATCAAAGAAGTTGTCGGATAAAAGTTGTTCGACACGAAGGGGGGCATCCAGTGATAATTAAATTTACCCCCTCCCCCATCCCCTGGAGGTGGAGTGGGGGCAAAAACAATAAAACTTAAATAGGAACCCCCATTTTTTATTGCAGATTTGGATTCTCCGGAAAAAAGTGCACGAATTTGACCTAGGAGCTATTGCATTTTGCTTTACAGGTGGCGCTGTAATCGATAAAAATCCAAATTTAGCCGAAGACATTGAAATACCTCGAGAACTATGCACAGAATCAAAAAAGTTGTCGGATGAAAGTTGTTCGACACGAAGGGGGGCATCCAGTAATAATGAAATTCACCCCCTCCCCCATCCCCTGGGGGTGGAGTGGGGGCAAAAACAATAAAACTTAAATAGGAACCCCCAGTTTTTATTGCAGATTTGGATTCTCCAATATTGACAATTTTCGCCCGCGTAGCGGATATGGAATACGGTCATTCTAACAAAGCCGGGAAAAAATACATTTAGCGTTGTACCCAGGAACAACGACGTGGACGTAGTATTTTTCTGTTCCCTTTGGGGTGCTTGTTTTACGTGAGTCCCCTTGCCTCTCACTGTCTCACTGTTCACTTACTTGAGTAAGTGTTCGAAATGTTGACCTTCCACTTCAATGCATTTATTTATCCTTTCTTCAAATGACTTTATACATGATAGAATCATATCTGCAGAAATTTCTGCGCAAGCAGTTCTTATGCGTTCCACCATGTTTTCACGAGTCGTTGGTACTTGTTCATAAACCTTACCTTTTAGGTAACCCCATAGGAAGAAATCCAGAGATGTTAGATCAGGTGACCTCGCAGGCCAATTAATGGGGCCACCTCTACCAATCCACCTACCATTGTAATCACGGTCTAGTATTTCCATTGCTACTCTTGAAAAATGTGCTGGGCAACCATCATGCTGAAACCACATTGTCCGTCGGACGTCCATAGCAACATCCTCAAGTAGTAATGGTACTTCTTGTTCTAGGAAATCTCGATATTTTGTTCCATTCAAATTACCTTCAATGAAATAAGGACCAATGAGTTTATTTCCTATGATTCCACACCAAACGTTCACTGACCAAGGACGTTGATGATTAACAATAATACATATTATGCCTATTGACGCCACCATGGTTCGTGAATGTAGATTCATCTGAAAATAATACATTAGCAAAGAAATTGTGGTTCGTTTGCATTTTTTGAAATGCCCATTCACAAAACACCACGCGGTTATGAAAATCATCGCCATCTAGTTCCTGGTGCAGTGAAATGTGATATGGGTGAAATTTATGACGATGCAATATTCTTTGAATACTGTCTCTGGAAATGCCGGAATCGCGACGTAATTGTCGTGTGCTTACATGTGGATTTTGGTGAATAGCTGCTAGTACAGCTACTTCGTTAGCTTCTTCTGTAACTGTTAATCTTCGCTTCCTTTTTTTCATTTGTACGCTGCCATCAGAGTGAAAGGCATTCACAACTTTGTAAAAAAAAAGAACGCGAGCGAGCATTATCTGGAAAACGCTCAGCATACAACGCAACAGCATCGTCAATATTCCTCTTACATTCACCATAAATAAGAATCATTTCGATTTTTTCGGGAACTGTAGCAGGATTCATTTTTAACTTGCAATTCGATTTAAGCAATGAAGGGTAGACAATAAATAGTCAAGTAAACGGAAAGTTGTTATTCTAAAAGCAAAGTGACCTCCGACCGAATTACTACCAATACAATGGACTTCAAAAACAGTCTTACACTGAGAGACCGTGAATACTAAATTTTAATATGGGGATTAGAAAGTCGCGATATCCATTTACTTCCCTTCAGGAAAGTAGACAAAAATGTAGGTGAACTGGTTACGTGTGACTCAACTTCTGTATAAAATGATATGCTACTTTATTTTCGAGTTATGTCGCCCTCTAGCGTTATGTAACAGAACCGGCGCCGGTGATGGCCGAAATGCAAGCGATGTACATGTATGAAACCAGGTGAGTTCTCTCGGGGTCTGGTAGATGGCGACGAAATCCCCAAATGAAGTAAGAGTTTCGTTTTGTTTAATAGAAGCTGGTTTGACCGTCAATGCTCAGCTTATTTATTCTCATTTCGGAAAAAACATACAGAGAGAGAATGAATGAGCTGAGTGAAGGGACATGACGCGTTTTTTAATGGATTGCGTCATGTCCTCTTTTTGTTTATTAAATAATATATTTAAAACCTAAAATGTAATTTTATTGAAGGTAGAAAACTTATTTATAAAATTGCTTCAATATTGTATGCACAATTTTTATGTAATCAGTTTTGATTTTTAATATGAAGAATATCAATTATTCATAATCTTAATTTTTCGAATGGACATTATTAAAATTTCATATTCAGAATAACATTTTTCGCAATTGATATTACTAAATTCTAATATTAAAAATTCTAATATTAAAATTTTTAATATTAAATTTTCATAAAGGGATCAAATTGTCCCTATTTGCCCCCTGGATGCCCCCTTCGTGTCGAACAACTTTCATCCGACAACTTTTTTGATTCTGTGCATAGTTCTCGAGGTATTTCAATGTCTTCAGATAAATTTGGATTTTTATCGATTACAGCGCCACCTGTGAACCAAAATGCAATAGCTCCTAGGTCAAATTGGTGTACTTTTTTCCGGAGAATCCAAATCTGCAATAAAAACTGGGGGTTCCTATATAAGTTTTATTGTTTTTTTCCCCACTCCACTCCCAGGGGATGGGGGAGGGGGTAAATTTAATTATCACTGGATTCCCCCCTTCGTGTCGAACAACTTTCATCCGACAACTTTTTTGATTCTGTGCATAGTTCTCGAGATATTTCGATGTCTTCAGATAAATCGGCCACCCTGTATATATATATATATATATCTGAACTCAAAGGAGAATACCTGTTATTAATTGTACAAGACGAGATGTTGCAATAGAATTGCATAGGTCTATTGACATGCATCAGTATCCTGAATAAAAATTTGTATGTGACGAGCTGTTGCAATATTAAATTGGGCAGGTCGCTCGATTAATATTAGCGTACGTGCTACAAGTCAGATTTGATAGGCCGACGTTCTCATATTGGGAAGGTCGGAGATAGTTCCTCGGGACGATTGCCCCAGGAGTTGCTCCTTCTTACGGCTCGCGAAAGCACTTTGGCTTTCGCGTGGCGAAAAGAGTCGAGAGGTGCGTATTCTATTCGAAAGCACGGCTCCGACTGCGTGTCGACAATTATTGAGCGCTCCAATTTATTGTCGCGTGGGGGACTTACCTGTGTGCGCGACACACGTACCTTACCTCGCTGGTATGTGTGCGTCGTGCTTTGAAATGCATGCGTTACAACGATTTTTACAACAATCGTTATAAAAAATGATTATTTAAACAATGATTCCGTCGCCAGTTATTACAAAACGATATTTTCGATATTTCAAACATTATTTTTGAAGTGCATGCAAAATTTAAACTTTACAAAGAATTTCAGCTAGCGAGCGTCGAGAACTCGGTTCCTTAAGTTCTGTTCCATGAGAGAATCGTGCCATGCACCACGGCTTTAACGCTCCAATCTTCGTGGTACCACACGCGCCCACGTGTTCGACAATTTTGTATAAGGGACATTGTGTGCAAGAAAATAAATTTTGTTTATATATCTCTCCAGTTTGTGAATAATTCACCTCAACCATTCAAGGGAAGCGATGGAGACGCGCGTCACCTCGGCCCTCGAGACCGGCATTAGTTTTTAGCACAATATTCTGAAAACCCTGATTAGAATTGTTCATGGTCCTTCGAGCCGGATACCGCCGTGAGAAAAGGGACGAATTTGAAAAAATTCTGTGTTCGAGTGTGAACCTTGAATAAAATCAAAATTACGAGTGCGCCATTCAAAAGTTATTAATCGTGGTACTAGTGAGCGAACATTGCCGTGAGTGGTCTTGTGGCTTTTTTTGTGTGCATATCGCTTCCATTAAAAGCGAATTCTGCATAATTTCACACCTGTGGTATCATACATGTGCATGGCTACATCGTGCTACGTAAAACTTTAGAAGACGGGCATGTTGACGCCATATTAGATATTGCACATAGCATGCTTGAAGAGAAGCGGAACTTCGGGTCTCATCGGATCTAGTCGTATCTCGACTCTGAGACTTTACTACCATGATTCGGATCTTTTCAGATTTACTCGGCTGACTCTTCGCTGTATTGGATCGTGGACCTCTTCTTCAATTGCTTTCGGAACTCATCGGATACGCTCGGGGTGTTTCGGCGTTTCCAGCGTACTCAATCATCACAAGTTGCTCCAACTACCTACTTCTTTCAAGATCGGTGCGATCGGATTCGGAACTCATCGGCTGCGCTCGGGATTCTTCCACGCCTACAGCTCAGTTGGTTTAAGACTACCGTCGACTGCGCATCGGATGGTGATGAGCAGTGAACATTGGAGTCTACACGTCCGAATATTATTGTTTCGTTCAAACGACGTCTGAGTTTTGAAAATTCTGTTACAAAAAAAAAAAACGATTTCGCTGACTTCTAGTAAGTAGAGTTACAACTGTCGTTGATGACGAAGAAGTACAATTTTCTATAGCATCATATTTTAATAATTTCACATAAATTCGTGATTTTAACGTTCGTTTGTTTTGTGCAATATTTATGCTGCTTGGTATTTACATTGAGATAATTGGTTCATTGAGAACGCGTATTAAACATAGCTGAATAATAGTGACATCTTTATTTATTTGCAAACTCACTGTTGACATTGAGACGCGGTGTGAAAGATTTGCTCAATTGTTAATGCATTCTTTGACAATATTCTCGAGTCGCAGGTAGAAAGTGATAGTTGCTTCAGTACTAAACGGTTGTTTTTACGAGGTTGAATTTCTCGGTCGATCACGCTCACTATACATTACCAATAGGGCCTTGAGACGAAATAAATCGATTTAAATTTTCGTGTAATTGTTTATGTTAAATTACATCGAAGAATATTCAATACGATTGTCTACTTTAACTATATAGTAGAATTGGTATTTATTGAATTTGTATACCATTAGCTTCAAATGGCTGCACGGCAGACGAAGGAGGGGGATGATGTGACTGGTGTTTCCCCGGACTTTGCTCGAGTTCGTACCCGTTCTAAAGGTCCACTGGATCCCGCAGTTATCACCCAGTTGACGAATTTGGAGTCTCTCTATCGACTACGGACATCAGTTTTGCGTCTAGCTCCAACCACTACAGTCGGCTCCATTCAGTCGAAAAGAGAAGTTGCCAATGAACTTTGGCGTGGCATTCGCACTAGACATATAGTTCTGGAGTCAGCTTCAACTGAGGAACAAAGCAAGTCTGAATCCTACTTCCAACAGCATGAGTTTGAACGAGCCGAACACGCCTATTGGGAGATATTGGAAAAATTGTCTACCTTATCGACGGAGGTGCAGCGCAACAACGTGGTGCCAGCCGTAGCACCAACTCCACGATCTTCTCCTGTGTTGCCGAAAATAAATCTACCCATATTTGATGGAAATTTCTCTGCTTGGGAAAGCTTCTCCGACATGTTTTCATCACTGGTGGTAGACGATCCGCAGCTGTCCAACGTCCAGAAACTGCATTACCTACAAAGCAGTCTGACAGGTGATGCACGTACTGTTATCCAGAATTTGTCCACAACGGATGCAAATTTTGAAGTGGCATGGAATTTAGTTAAGTCGCGATATTCAAATTCTCATTTGCTCATTTTTTCACATGTATCTCGATTATTGAATTTGCCTACAATTACATCCACGAAACCGATACTATTGCGTCAGCTGATTGATCAAACGTGTTCTATTATTTCGTCTTTGCGTAAGTTGAATCAACCAGTGGATACGTGGGATACTTTTATAGTTGTTCTAACGGTGCTTAGACTCGATGTTCAAACGCGATGCGAATAGGAGCAATCGGTGTGCAATACGGATAATTTCCCAACTTTTAAAGAATTAGAAACCTATGTTCTCAATCGTATTCAATCTTTAACAATCGCAACCTTTAAAGTGCCCCAATTCAACTCGTCACATTTGACCACGTCTTCTTCCACTAGTGGTACCGGGAAAAATCGAATCTGCGCACATGTATCCACTGAATCATCGTCGGGCTGCATTGTATGTAATGATGGTCAGGCGCTCTCAAATTGTACGCATTTTAAGAAAAAGGCGCCTAGCGATCGCCTTAAGATTGTACAGAAAGCACATTTGTGCTATAACTGTTTAAAACGTGGTCATTTGCCTCGAAAATGCTTACGGCGAAGTTGCGAGACATGCAACAAGAAACATCATATCCTCTTACATGAGTGCCTGAATACTGCTCAGCATTCAGAAAAATTAAAATTGGCTGAAAAAAGTGACGAAGTTCAGATTTCTAACGCGATTGTTTCGTGTAATTTAGTCACTCCCAAATGGGGTATTTCAATTGATTCTGTGTTACTGTCAACTGCAGTAATTCGGGTAACCACATTGGAGAGGAATTCGATGTTTCTTTGCGCATTAATCGACCCGGGCTCACTGCGTAGTTTTATCTCCGAGAGCGCAGCTCAACTTTTACGCGTAACACGGAAACGTTTTTCGGCATCTATTACCGGAGTAGGAAATCAAAGGGCAGGGTATGTACGTCAATTTGCATCGTTGCTTTTAAGCCCTTGGGATAATAAGGATATTTCAATCCCGTGTGATGCTTTAATCATTCGGAAGGTGACGTCATATATGCCTTGCGCTTTGATTAAATTAGAGTCATGGCCTCATCTGCAAGAACTTGAATTGGCAGATCCCAAGTTGAATAATTCAAAATCGATTGAGATATTGTTAGGTGCGGATATATATGGTGCGATTTTGTACGAAGGGCTGAGAAAATCGGACACTGGGCCTATTGCTCAACAAACTGCATTTGGATGAATTTTGTCAGGTCCAATAATAAATAATAATGAGTCGCCGAAGACAACAATCCATTCATTACATGTGGTATCTAACGAAGCGTTATTAGAATCAATAGAAAAATTCTGGAACATAGAAGAGATACTGAAGCAAAAACTTTATAATGCGGATGATTCCTATTGTGAGAGCCTTTTTATTGCTACTACTGTTCGGGACAAAACTGGTCGGTATGAGATTGCATTACCGTTTAATCAAAGTCCTCCGATAGACCTAGGCATTTCTTATGATGTAGCGTTAAGTGCGTATAAACGACTCGAAAGGCGTTTGAAATGCCATCCCGCGCTTGCGTTAGAATATAAGGAGTTTTTGCGTGAATACCTCGCCATGGGCCATATGGTACCCCATCAGGCTGAGAACGATAATCTTTCATACTATATACCTCATCATCCGGTATTTAAATCTCACAGTACGTCTACCAAATTAAGAGTTGTCTTCAACGCGTCATGTCCTTCATCAAATGGACGCTCTCTAAACAATAATTTGCATCGAGGACCTAAACTTCACCAAGATTTGTCCTCCCCTCTGATTATGCCGACATTCAAACATTTCGGTTGAATACAGTGACATATGGTACCACTCCGGCGCCCTTTTTATCACTTAGGGTTTTGCAACAATTATTGGACGATGAAGCCATGAATTTTCCGTTGGCTGCTCAAATCATACCAAAAAATGTCTACGTAGATGATATTCTTTTCGGGGCTACTACGATTTCGGAATGTAGGGAACTGAGAAATCAGGTAATTTCCCTATTTCAATTTGGCTGTCTGCCGTTAAGAAAATGGAGTGCCAATCATCCCGATCTGCTGAACGACTTGCCATCAGAGGATTGTGATTTGAGTAATAATCGATACTTTCAAGAAGACGAATCGCTTCATATTCACGCCTTGTCTTGGAGCCCTCGAAAGGATGTTTAGAACATTACTGTTTCTGATGAGGTTCCCACGTCGCTCACTAATCGTTCCCTCCTGTCCTATATCGCCAAACTATTCGACCCATTAGGATTGGTCGCTTCCGTAGTCATCATGGCCAAAGTATTGCTACAAAAATTGTGGCTTTTAGAATTAGGATGGGATTCCCCGCTACCGGAACATGTCGCCTCGTCATGGCATCAATTTTGCTCCGAATAGTCTGCACTTACTAATTTACGTATATCTAGATGGTTGTCAATGGATCCTGCCTCCTAAGTGCAGATCCATGGCTTCTGCGATGCTTCCGAAGCAGCCTACGCTGCTGTTATATATATATTAGAGTGACGATTAAAGACAAAATCGCTACTCATCTCGTTGCTGCCAAAACACGCGTCTCCCCAATTAAATCATATGTTACAATCCCTAGATTAGAGTTGTGCGGTGCCGAGCTTCTCTCCAGACTCGTTATCTGGGTCCGTGAATCGTTAGAGCTTGTAATTGCCCTTTTTTCGGTATTACTTCTTCCGGCGTTTTACCGCCGCCGTCTCGGGGCCGGCTACCGTCTCAGGTGAGACTTTAACGTCTTCGTGGACGTTGCGCCAGGTAGAGGCCCGACGACGTCGTTCGCCCGTCCGGACAATTTAATGCACGAGCCCGGCTGACTCGGGGTCTTTTCGCGACCCGCACTCGCACTCACGAGAACAAGAGCTCTCGTCCCAGAGGGGAACGATGTCTCGCCTCCTGCCGCGTCTGAAAGGTGCTCGAACTCGCGGGGATTGCCACGCACTGCAATCCGTCTTTTTTTTATCGACGAAAGGACAGGTGCATGCAAGGGGAGGGTGGTTGCACAAAAATGACTTCTTTATTAAGTCAAAAAAACCCAATGCTTATTATTTCTAAGTTTCGGCTCGGAGCCACTTACATTTCATTCTCGTCACAATTTCTCGGATGGTCTTCGGAAAGAACTAGGGCGGCTTCTGCAGGCCCTGGGTCGTCTTCGGAAGGGACTCGCTCGTACTCGCTTCACAAAAGACAACAACTGTCAACTCGCTCGGATAAACTCGCAAAACTTAACTTCAAAAAACCGACCGCACTTGTCCTCACTAATTAGGTGTCTCGGCACTGACGTCCGAGACCAGACTGCCTTCTCGTCGTCTTGTAACCGCGCTCCGCGCCCGTCGCGCCGTGTCGTCTCGTGGACCTTCCTGAAACCACGTCGCTTCGGATTACCGACCGTTCTGCCGGTGTCTTACCGTCTGAGTTACGAGCGCCGAGGTTCCAGGTGGAGTATTGTAACCAGCGTGTTACAAGCTTCAATCGACACAAATTTTTGTTTGGTCAGATTCTTCAGTCGCGCTCCATTGGATTACCGGTTGCCCTTCTAAATGGAAGGTTTATGTTGCGAATCGAGTATCTCAGATCCAATCGCGGACACCCAAGGAATCTTGGAAATATGTTCCCTGCGATCAGAATCCTGCTGATCTAGCATCACGTGGAGTGTTCGGTTCTGATCTTGTCACTTCTCAGCTATAGTGGCATGGGCCAAAATGGCTCAGCCAATCAGAGGAGTTTTGGCCAAATCAATTACCTCTCGTAACGAAGAATGTCGATTTAGAAGAGCGTATCATTCGAGTTCATGCCGTTCACAGTAATGACTGGGATTTACAGAATCGTTATTCAGATTGGGCTCGACTTATCCGCGTTACGACTCTAATTTTAACATTTATTGCAAAACTACGTCCTTCTGACAAATCTACTGTTCTTTCACCAGTAGATATGACATATAAAGCTAGGATATTTTGGCAGAAATATATACAGGATCGCGTTTTCTCGACTGAAATGGATGTTTTGGCCAAGAATCGTATTCTGCCAACCAAAAACCGATTATCCGCATTAGATCCGTTTCTGGACTCCGAAGGAGTTCTTCGCGTTAGTGGTCATGTCATCCAGTTTTATTGGCCGATCATCCACTTACTCGTCTGATCATACGACATACTTATGTGACTGCTCTAAATGGTGGAACTCAATTGACATTACGGTTTCTTCAAGGTAAATATTGGGTACTGCGCGCTCGAGACTTAATTAAGTCGTGCATATCTAATTGCGTTCCGTGTCAACGGCAGGCTGCTCATCTACAGACGCAAAAAATGGCCACGTTGCCAACCACACGCGTCACTGGTGCGCCTACATTTTCGTCAGTTGGGATTGATTATGCTGGTCCCTACTACGTGCGTTCGGTGTCCGGTCGGGGGCGTCAAGCTCATAAGGCTTATTTGGCCTTATTTGTCTGTCTGAGAATTAAGGCTTTGCATTTAGAACTGGTCATTGACCTTTCCACAGCTTCCTTTTTAGCAGCGTTTCGGTGATTCTGCGCACGTAGAGGAAAACCCGCATTAGTTACGAGTGATAACGGTAAACATTTCCGTGGTGCTGATAAAGAGCTTCGCGTTGCCCTTCAACGCACTCTTCAAGACCATCAGTTTACGACGGAAAAGATCGATCAAGGAATAACGTGGCGTTTCATTCCCCCTTCTTCTCCCCATTTTGGTGGAATTTGGGAGGCGGGAGTAAAATCCGTCAAGTTTCACATAAAAAGAGTCATCTCGGACCACACTCTGACAGTTGAAGAATTTCAGACATTGCTATGCCAGGTCGAAGCTTGTTTGAATTCGCGGCCTCTTACCGCACTACGTTCAGATTTAGACGATTTATCTGTATTAACCACTGGGCATTTTCTCATCGGGCGATCTCTATGTGTTGTTCCCGAACCTTCAATGCTTGCTATTTCAGACTCCCTGCTAACTCGATTGAAGCTCATTGAAAAAATGCGAGATCAATTCTGGGAAAAATGGAAACTTGATTATTTGTCTACTGTTTTACAAAAACGAAGAAAATGGCGAGAAAACCAACCCAACCTTCGAGGAGGAGATATCGTCATAGTTCAGCAAAAACATTGTCCTCCATCCCAGTGGCTCATGGGGAGGGTTGTAGAAACTTACGTCGGTAAAGATGGTCTTGTGCGCGTATGTCGAATAAAGACGGCTCAGACCGCATTTGAACGGCCAATACATAAATTGTGCAGATTACCGATAAATTAGTAATATGTTTAGTTATAGTCAAATATTTGTGATTCGTCCGAATTTAGGGACATATTTCATACTTATAGTTGTGTTACTAATGTAACACGGGTGGCGGTATGTTCGGATCTCAGACGTTTAAATCGAATGAGCGCGCCCTTTTCAGAGATGCGAATTGACTACCGTAGTGAGAAGCGTGTGCACGTAACGAGCGTCGAGAACTCGGTTCCTTAAGTTCTGTTCCATGAGAGAATCGTGCCATGCACCACGGCTTTAACGCTCCAATCTTCGTGGTACCACACGCGCCCACGTGTTCGACAATTTTGTATAAGGGACATTGTGTGCAAGGAAATAAAATTAGTTAAAATATATCTTTACAGTTTGTGAATAATTCACCCCAACCATTCAAGGGAAGCGATGGAGACGCGCGTCACCTCGGCCCACGAGACCGGCATTAGTTTTTAGCATAATATTCTGAAAACCCTGATTAGAATTGTTCACTATGATTATTTAAACAATAATTCCAAAGCGAATGGTTTCAAAACGATATTTTCGATATTTCAAACAGCACATTTGAAGTACATGATAAATTTTAACTTTATAAAGAATTTCCTGCAGAAGTTATACGCATTTTATAGCTATCGTTATAAACAATGGTTATTTATGCAATGAATCCGTCGCGAATTATTCCAAAATGATATGTTCCGTATTTCAAACAGAATTTTTGAAGTGTGTACAAAATTTTCACTTTATAAAGAATTTCCTGCACAAAGTATACGCATTTTACAGAAATCGTTATGAACAATGATTATTTAAACAACGATTTCGTCGCGAATTGTTTCCAAATGATATATTCGATATTTCAAACCGCATTTTTGAAATGTATTCAACATTTTCGCATTATGAAGAATTTCCTTTACAAATTATCAGAAAGCGTTATAAACAACGATTATTTAAACAATGATTCCGTCCCAAATTGTTTCAACACTGTATTTTCGATATTTCAAACAGTATTATTAAAGTGTATGCAAAATTTTAACTTTTTAAAGAATTTTCCGCACAAGTTATACGCACTTTACAACAATCGTTATAAACAATGATTCCGTCGCGACTTGTTTCAAAATGATATTTTCCTTATTTCAAAGAGTTTTTTAAAGGGTATGCAAAATTTTAACTTTACAAATAATTTACTGCACAATCTATACGTATTTTACAGCCATCGTTACAAACAATGATTATTTATTCAATGAGTCCGGCGCGAATTGTTTCAAAATGATATTTTCCTTACTTCAAACAGTTTTTTTAAAGTGTATGCAAAATGTTTCCTTTTTAAAGAATTTCCTGCACAAATATACGCATTTTACAGAAATCGTTATAAACAATGATTTCAAACAGTATTTTTGAAGTGTATGCGAAATTTTCACTTTATAAAGAATTTCCTGCACAGGTAATCAGAAATCGTTGTAAACAATGATTATTTAAACAATGGTTCCGTCGCGAATTGTTTCAATACGATATGTTCCATATTTCAAACTGTACTTTTGAAGCGTATGCAAAATTTTCACTTTATAAAGAATTGCTTGCACAAATTATACGCATTTTACAGAAATCGTTATGAACAATGTTTATTTAAACAACGATTCCGTCGCGAATTGTTTCACAACGATATTTTCGATATTTCAAACCGCATTTTTGAAATGTATGCAAAATTTTCGCATTATAAAGAATTTCCGTTACATATTATCAGAAATCGTTATAAACAATGATTTCCTCGCGAATTGTTTCGAAACGATATTTTCCGTATTTCAAACAGTATTTTTGAAGTGTATGCCAAATTTTCACTTTATAAAGAATTTGCTGCACAAGTTTTCAGGAATCGTTATAAACAATGATTATTTAAATAATAACTCCGTTGCAAATGGTTTCAAAACGATATTTTCGATATTTCAAACAGTATTTTGAAGTGTTTGCAAAATTTGAACTTTATACATACTTTTCTGCTCAAATTATACGCATTTTACCGAAATCTTTATAAACATTTATTATTAAAACAATGATTCCCTCGCAAATTGGCTGCGCGGCGATCGGCTGGTGCTCATAAATTACACCAGCGTTTGTGATTATTTTTGCACGATGAAAAAAGGAATATTATAAATTGAATTTAAACTAACATACTTTTAACACAGGGAATTATTTAGATTTCAGCCCGTTCTCGAATTAGCTTTTTATTTTGCCAATAAGAAATTTCGGAGCATATTGGCACTATTATTAAAGGAATTAAATAATTAAAGTGCGAATAGCATTCTACTGCACTTCCACTGCTGAATTGAGAATAGTATTTTTCGTTTCAAGCGCGTAAAATGACATTTCGCGCCCGTGGGTGAGACTTGTTGCGCCCGAGGGGTGAACATTTTTTGTCGCAGCAGGTGACAAAATGCAATGAGCGCCCGTTGACCTCGACCATACATCTCTATGGTTACAATCGATTATAATACGGCTAAAAACGGGGCGCAAAATCGCATTTTGCGGCCTACTGCGACAAAAAATATTTTACATACTGATTTATTCGTTTATTGTAGCGTTTTCGAAAGGAATAAATTACGTTCCACATTTTGGTAGTATTGAATTAACCTACACATATATGTTTCATTGTGAATTTTTCCTTATTTCTCCTGACTTTAGATCAACAAAAATTACACTGGCCTTCGTGATTATATTCGAACGATGAAAAAATAAATTTAGGTTATTGTTGTAGTAGCATTATTTGTTACTGTTTATGAGATCAGCTTGTTATTGCATTGCATCGTCATTACCAATAATGGTCATTTAAAGTTTTATTTTTTTACCGAATGTTCGAAATTGCTGACGATTTTAACCTCATCCGCAAGCATCCAGTCATTCAAATAAAAACAGTTGACTGTTTCGAAACATCCTTCCTGGCAATATTGATTTGGGTTTTCAATTGTCACCAGACCACGTGTTCGGTGTGAAGCAGTTGACATTCACATGTTCACCGATTGCCTCGTTGGGAAAGATGCCCCTAAAATATTTAAACTTTAAAATTTAATTTACAAAGGAACCATATCTCGCTGAAAATTAATTTTTGAAAAAATCTTCATCATGGTATATGTCTCATGCTCTATTGCAACAACACCCTTATATATAGACAACTAATATACAGGGTCATCGAAAAGTATCGGACCCCCTAATATCTTCAGTTAGAATGCACTTAGGAGAAAATGTCCAATAGCAAAGTTGTATGGTTTCAAGCGGGGAGTAAGATGATGATCTTGACTTTGACCTTGACCATGTCCTTCAAGGTCATTTCAAGGTCAATCTTATTTTTTTAAATAGAACCCCCTACATTTTATTGCATATTCTTATAGCTTATCTCGAGAGCTTTCCAAAACACTATAATAAAATATTTTTTTATTAATTACTTTTTGAGTTATAAAGGTTTGAAGTTAACAATTTGTTAAGTGGTGTGCGAGTCCGACCAGTTAAGGCAAGAGTGGTGTGTGAGTCCGGCCAGTTAAGGCAAATTTAATTCCAATTGGTTAGCTTGGGCAAAATATTTAATTGTACCAAAGAATTCACAACAAATGTTCAAATTGTTGCCCTTCAACAGCCTGGCAATGTGCCAATCTGTTATAAACAGCCGAAACCGCATTCCGGTACGTTTCTGGCTGTATTAGTTCTATCTCTCGAGTTATTCTCCCTCTTAAATCATCTAAATCTTGAGGCTTGGTGGCATAAACTTTACTTTTCAAGTAACCCCACAAAAAAAAGTCAAGTGGGGTCAAGTCCCGAGACCGAGGTGGCCGCTCAATATGACCCCTTCGCCCTATCCACCTGTCCTGAAAGACCTCATTCAAATATTGACGGACAATGACACCATAATGAGGTGGAGCTCCATCCTGTTGGAAATAAATTTCATCCATATTTCCACCAGCTATGTCTCGAATAGCTGGAACAATTTGTTCGCGAAGCATGACTAGGTATACTTGTGCTGTCAAATTGCCTTCAATGAAGAAAGGGCCAACTGGTCTACCATTATAAATACCAGCTCATACGTCAATTTTTGTGGATATTGAGTATGATTGTAGCGTTTTCGAAAGGAATAAATTACGTTCCACATTTTGGTAGTATTGAATTAACCTACACATATATGTTTCATTGTGAATTTTTCCTTATTTCTCCTGACTTTAGATCAACAAAAATTACACTGGCCTTCGTGATTATATTCGAACGATGAAAAAATAAATTTAGGTTATTGTTGTAGTAGCATTATTTGTTACTGTTTATGAGATCAGCTTGTTATTGCATTGCATCGTCATTACCAATAATGGTCATTTAAAGTTTTATTTTTTTACCGAATGTTCGAAATTGCTGACGATTTTAACCTCATCCGCAAGCATCCAGTCATTCAAATAAAAACAGTTGACTGTTTCGAAACATCCTTCCTGGCAATATTGATTTGGGTTTTCAATTGTCACCAGACCACGTGTTCGGTGTGAAGCAGTTGACATTCACATGTTCACCGATTGCCTCGTTGGGAAAGATGCCCCTAAAATATTTAAACTTTAAAATTTAATTTACAAAGGAACCATATCTCGCTGAAAATTAATTTTTGAAAAAATCTTCATCATGGTATATGTCTCATGCTCTATTGCAACAACACCCTTATATATAGACAACTAATATACAGGGTCATCGAAAAGTATCGGACCCCCTAATATCTTCAGTTAGAATGCACTTAGGAGAAAATGTCCAATAGCAAAGTTGTATGGTTTCAAGCGGGGAGTAAGATGATGATCTTGACTTTGACCTTGACCATGTCCTTCAAGGTCATTTCAAGGTCAATCTTATTTTTTTAAATAGAACCCCCTACATTTTATTGCATATTCTTATAGCTTATCTCGAGAGCTTTCCAAAACACTATAATAAAATATTTTTTTATTAATTACTTTTTGAGTTATAAAGGTTTGAAGTTAACAATTTGTTAAGTGGTGTGCGAGTCCGACCAGTTAAGGCAAGAGTGGTGTGTGAGTCCGGCCAGTTAAGGCAAATTTAATTCCAATTGGTTAGCTTGGGCAAAATATTTAATTGTACCAAAGAATTCACAACAAATGTTCAAATTGTTGCCCTTCAACAGCCTGGCAATGTGCCAATCTGTTATAAACAGCCGAAACCGCATTCCGGTACGTTTCTGGCTGTATTAGTTCTATCTCTCGAGTTATTCTCCCTCTTAAATCATCTAAATCTTGAGGCTTGGTGGCATAAACTTTACTTTTCAAGTAACCCCACAAAAAAAAGTCAAGTGGGGTCAAGTCCCGAGACCGAGGTGGCCGCTCAATATGACCCCTTCGCCCTATCCACCTGTCCTGAAAGACCTCATTCAAATATTGACGGACAATGACACCATAATGAGGTGGAGCTCCATCCTGTTGGAAATAAATTTCATCCATATTTCCACCAGCTATGTCTCGAATAGCTGGAACAATTTGTTCGCGAAGCATGACTAGGTATACTTGTGCTGTCAAATTGCCTTCAATGAAGAAAGGGCCAACTGGTCTACCATTATAAATACCAGCTCATACGTCAATTTTTGTGGATATTGAGTATGATTGTCTCTTTTCCAGTGAGGATTAACGTCACTCCAGTATCTACAATTGTGTCTATTTACATTTCCAGTTAGTTCAAATATTGCCTCATCAGAGAAAACAATATTATCAAGTAATAGAGGATCGTCGACAATCATCTCCATCATAAGATCACAAAATTCGATGCGTCTATCAAAATCGTCTTCGACGCTACCAATGGCCTCGAAACGTTGAATACTACGGATTACAGTACTTTTGGAGATCTTATTATTTTCATTCCGAAAATTTTCATTAAATAATCGCGTTACTGTTTTATACCCTTTTTGTTGATCTCCACATCCTCGCATCATTAACAGTGTTATTCGATCTCTTTCAGAAAGCTCCGCCATTCTTAATTAGAGCGAAGAAGAATTAATCAGGTAAGTGATAGGAAATTGATCTAGATAATTAAGTAGAGAAAAATACTAATTATTAAGTGTTGGTTCAACTATCCATTTGTTTATTTTAACCAGCACTAGCAAAAAGCTCGTTGAGCAACTGAAAATCTAATAGAACAATTAATAATATTTACGAAAAATTTCTGGGCTATTGAAAACAAAATGAAGATGTTTGGGATAATCAATTGAAGCGCAATGGTTTCTTTTGTTACAGAAAAAATTTTTGAGGCTGTTCGTTTTCGTCCACGAGGTGACTGCCGCTCGCTAAGAAGAAGACAGCACTGCATCAAAGTTTCAAATCAGTGATCCGTATTGTTTGCTCAAGAGCTCGTACATTGGTGCCTGCGAGAGTGAGAGAATAAAGATTGGCCAACGCTTTCGGTCAGATTCCCGCTAACGCCTTCGGAAATCACGCATTCGAGCAGCTTCTCGCGATTACGTTCGGGCAGTTTTTCGCCAGAGCCTATTAGCATAATTGCTTGAAGCCGTACAATACTTTGCTATTGGACATTTTTCCAAAATGCATTCTTACTGAAAATATTAGGGGGATCTGATTAATGTATTTTCTTTAAACCAATTAATTGGTCTCATTATTCCGCGCACAAAAGTATTAAGGTTATGATTACTGAAAACTAAATAATATTTTACAAGATATTCTACATTTTGTGTCAAAAAATTGTTAACTTCAAACCTTTATAACTCAAAAAGTACTTAATAAAAAAATATTTTATTATAGTGTTTTGGAAAGCTCTCGAGATAAGCTATAAGAATATGCAATAAAATGTGAGGGGTTCTATTTAAAAAAATAAGATTGACCTTGAAATGACCTTGAAGGACATGGTCAAGGTCAAAGTCAAGGTCATCATCTTACTCCCCGCTTGAAACCATACAACTTTGCTATTGGACATTTTCTCCTAAGTGCATTCTAACTGAAGATATTAGGGGGGTCCGATACTTTTCGATGACCCTGTATATATATACAGGGTGGCCGATTTATCTGAAGACATCGAAATATCTCGAGAACTATGCACAGAATCAAAAAAGTTGTCCATGAAAGTTGTTCGACACGAAGGGGGGCATCCAGTGATAATTAAATTTACCCCCTCCCCCATCCCCTAGGGGTGGAGTGGGGGCAAAAACAATAAAACTTAAATAGGAACCCCCAGTTTTTATTGCAGATTTGGATTCTCCAATATTGACAATTTTCGCCCGCGTAGCGGATATGGAATACGGTCATTCTAACAAAGCCGGGAAAAAATACATTTAGCTTTACCCAGGAACAACGACGTGGACGTAGTATTTTTCTGTTCCCTTTGGGGTGCTTGTTTTACGTGAGTCCCCTTGCCTCTCACTGTCTCACTGTTCACTTACTTGAGTAAGTGTTCGAAATGTTGACCTTCCACTTCAATGCATTTATTTATTCTTTCTTCAAATGACTTTATACATGATAGAATCATATCTGCAGAAATTTCTGCGCAAGCAGTTCTTATGCGTTCCACCATGTTTTCACGAGTCGTTGGTACTTGTTCATAAACCTTACCTTTTAGGTAACCCCATAGGAAGAAATCCAGAGATGTTAGATCAGGTGACCTCGCAGGCCAATTAATGGGGCCACCTCTACCAATCCACCTACCATTGTAATCACGGTCTAGTATTTCCATTGATACTCTTGAAAAATGTGCTGGGCAACCATCATGCTGAAACCACATTGTCCGTCGGACGTCCATAGCAACATCCTCAAGTAGTAATGGTACTTCTTGTTCTAGGAAATCTCGATATTTTGTTCCATTCAAATTACCTTCAATGAAATAAGGACCAATGAGTTTATTTCCTATGATTCCACACCAAACGTTCACCGACCAAGGACGTTGATGATTAACAATAATACATATTATGCCTATTGACGCCACCATGGTTCGTGAATGTAGATTCATTTGAAAATAATACATTAGCAAAGAAATTGTGGTTCGTTTGCATTTTTTGAAATGCCCATTCACAAAACACCACGCGGTTATGAAAATCATCGCCATCTAGTTCCTGGTGCAGTGAAATGTGATATGGGTGAAACTTATGACGATGCAATATTCTTTGAATACTGTCTCTGGAAATGCCGGAATCGCGACGTAATTGTCGTGTGCTTACATGTGGATTTTGGTGAATAGCTGCTAGTACAGCTACTTCGTTAGCTTCTTCTGTAACTGTTAATCTTCGCTTCCTTTTTTTCATTTGTACGCTGCCATCAGAGTGAAAGGCATTCACAACTTTGTAAAAAAAAGAACGCGAGCGAGCATTATCTGGAAAACGCTCAGCATACAACGCAACAGCATCGTCAATATTCCTCTTACATTCACCATAAATAAGAATCATTTCGATTTTTTCGGGAACTGTAGCAGGATTCATTTTTAACTTGCAATTCGATTTAAGCAATGAAGGGTAGACAATAAATAGTCAAGTAAACGGAAAGTTGTTATTCTAAAAGCAAAGTGACCTCCGATCGAATTACTACCACTACAATGGACTTCAAAAACAGTCTTACACTGATAGACCGTGAATACTAAATTTTAATATGGGGATTAGAAAGTCGCGATATCCATTTACTTCCCTTCAGGAAACTAGAGAAAAATGTAGGTGAACTGGTTACGTGTGACTCAACTTATGTATAAAATGAGATGCTACTTTATTTTCGAGTTATGTCGCCCTCTAGCGTTATGTAACAGAACCGGCGCCGGTGATGGCCGAAATGCAAGCGATGTACATGTATGAAACCACGTGAGTTCTCTCGGGGTCCGGTAGATGGCGACGAAATCCCCAAATGAAGTAAGAGTTTCGTTTTGTTTAATAGAAGCTGGTTTGACCGTCAATGCTCAGCTTATTTATTCTCATTTCGGAAAAAACATACAGAGAGAGAATGAATGAGCTGAGTGAAGGGACATGACGCGTTTTTTAATGGATTGCGTGATGTCCTCTTTTTGTTTATTAAATAATATATTTAAAACCTAAAATGTAATTTTATTGAAGGTAGAAAACTTATTTATAAAATTGCTTCAATATTGTATGCACAATTTTTATGTAATCAGTTTTGATTTTTAATATGAAGAATATCAATTATTCATAATCTTAATTTTTCGAATGGACATTATTAAAATTTCATATTCAGAATAACATTTTTCGCAATTGATATTACTAAATTCTAATATTAAAAATTCTAATATTAGAATTTTTAATATTAAATTTTCATAAAGGGATCAAATTGTCCCTATTTGCCCCCTGGATGCCCCCCTCCGTGTCGAACAACTTTCATCCGACAACTTTTTTGATTCTATGCATAGTTCTCGAGATATTTCGATGTCTTCAGATAAATCGGCCACCCTGTATATATAGAAGACAACTATTCAAATTTAAAACATATTTTATTCATTTCAATATTTTAATAGATAGATATATAGATAGATAAACTTTATTTCTCATGTATAGGGATACAATTGTCCCGTGGAGAAAGTGTTCCGGTTCGAAAGATTATAATAAATTTTTGTGAATAAACGAAAAATCTAAAACTATGTACAGTAATATTGTATACTTGACTATTAATAGCCTTGAAGAAAATTCCGACGAATAAAGCACGCTTTGACATATAAAAAAAGGCGTTTCGCAGATGCTCCGTCCTTGGCACAGATAATTTCTATTAGCGCGGCTTCCGAAAAGTCTTGAGGTAACGTGCCTGTTCCAAAAAATTCGTTGCGCAGATTAATTAAAAGAGGGCATTCAAATAAAATGTGTCGTAAATTCTCAAGAGCACTCTGGTTACAAATTGAGCAAATCGCTGATGGATCATATCGATATCTGTACCGGCTAATTAAATTATATAATAAATTATTAATGATCTTGAATATACTGTCGACAATCTAATCTGCATTTTCATTCTTAGAAAGTCCAGAGATAGACGAGAGGGGTAAAAAGTTGAGTAGTTATCGGAGTACTGTCTAAATATGGGCAATTGTGGAGAGTCTGAATTTAGGTACGATGACAGATCCTTTTTTCTATTTTGTTCTGCAAAACCACTTACTAAGGCATAATTATTTTGTTCCCAATAATCCGGAGTGAAATTTTCCCAAATATCGTCTGCCCCTAGGCTATTCAGAATGTCCTTCAGTTGAAGCAGCCAATTTAAGGATGTCACAGATTCATCGTTATTTGCTAGTTCTCTTAACCTGGAGAGAAGAATTTTGGACAGTCTGGAATCCGTCATTCGTAACACTCGATAACCCATTTAATCGCTCGACTAAAAATTTCCATATAGGATATAGTCCCAGTTCAAGTCTGACCAAATAAGATGGAGCATTTTTGGGTAAATTAAAAATTCTTTTAAAGAATGACAATTGCGCAGACTCCAGACTGCTTAGATAACTAAGCCCCCATATGGGAGATGCGTACAATAAAGTAGCAACTATAATTGCACCATATAATTTCCAAATTGCCGCCCATGCATCAATCTTTGCAGACGTGATTATCGCCAAAACCGAGGCATTCGCAGCATGCGTTTTGCAGATCGCATCTTCACTCGCCAGCAGACCTTTCGCCGAGGAGGAAAAAATTATCCCCAAATATCGATATTTATTAACCACTTCAACTGGATTTCCCTGGTAATAAAAGTGTCTAGAATACGAGTCAAGAGGCCCGCCCCTTCTGAAACAGATGATTTTGGTTTTTTCTGTGTTGACTGAAAGCCCATTTAATTCACAGTATTCTGTCAGAATTGATAACTTCCTCTGCAAGTCTGCTGGCGTGCGAGCAAACACCGCCAAATCATCTGCATACAATAACATAAGAAGGTCGTAGGTATTTGTGATATCCATACCATACAACCCCCTTTCTCTAAAAAATAATATGATATCCGATAAATATAAGATAAATAGCAAAGGGCTCAAAATCTCTCCCTGTAGTACCCCTACTGTTACAGCGTAATCAGTGGAGGGAAATTCCGATGATTGCAAAATAAACGAGGCTGTATGGTACATAGGACGTAAAATTCTTATAAACTTGCCACTTACGCCCAAACTGTACAGTTTCCTCCATAAGAGTGTCTGAGGAACAGAATCGAATGCTTTCTTGAAATCTACGAATAAGCAATACATTTTTGATTTTTTCTGTCGGAGAGCAATCTGAACTGTAGCAAATAGAGTGAAGATGTTATCTTCTGTTCGACGTCCAGCTCTAAAGCCCGACTGTTCCTCAGGTAGAACATTATTTCGGAGTGCCCAGTCTGAAAGACGCTTACATAAAATTTGTGAGAGAATTTTTGCCAACGCATTTGTGAGCGCAATTATCCTATAATTGGCAGGGTCCTGTCGTGAGCCCTTCTTGAATAAAGTAAAGGCATAAGCTCGTGCCCAACCAGCAGGAAATATCTCGGTTTCAAGAATGGAATTGAATATAGCTAGTAGTTTTAATAGCCATGAGTTGTCCAGTAGTTTGAAAATTTCCGCGGGGATGCCGTCAAGACCTAAAGCCTTACCTAGTTTAAGGGAATCAATGCTACATGTAAGCTCTGTTAAAGAGATCTGTCCATCCAACATTGAATCACAGGTTTCAAGATTAAGTCTTAAAGGGTCATCTATTCGAGGAAACATATTCGTGAAGTACTCACGCCAGGACTCAGCCGAGACCAACGAACCGACCATTGGTTTTTTGCTATAAAATCGCACTGCACCCCAGAAAGTTGCAGAATTTTTGACTTCCGCGAATTTATTAGTAATGTTCGATAAGTAATTACGCTTTTTTTCCGCAATGGTACGCAGATAAACCTTTTTTTCTGCCGTAAACACGTGCACAAAATTAGAGACATAAGCGTTTCTTTTCATGGCTAATAGAGCGCGCTTAAGATTTTTTTTGGTTTCCATGCAATCGCCATCGAACCAAACCTTGCTTGACGTGTACTTAGTACGCGAATTTTTTACATTAGTTACAGACAATAAATTAGCTTCGAAAGCCAGGTTTCTAAGATTATCACAAAAATCCTCATAAATATTTTCATTAGAGTGCTCAAATTGACGGTTCGCATCAAAAGAAAATTGTCTTAAAGCAGTACGAAAAATTTGGTACCCGTCATTCGACCTCTTAAACCTTGTTCTTGGTCCAGGTCTCGCTACAGTAGTTAATTCCCGTTCTACTTGCGTTGAATGCAGGTACAAAGTAAATTGCACTGGCAGGTGATCTGAACCGTGGAGGTCGTCTCCCACCTTCAAGTCATGAATGAATGGAAGGTGAGAAGACGACACCCACACAAGATCAACCACACTAAAACCTCTAGACCCAAGAAAAGTATAGTGCGCAGGGCTATCGCTTAATGAACGACCATTTACTAATATAAAATTATTGGTACTCATAAAATCATATAATGAGGAACCGCGTCTGTTTGACCGGCTATCGTGAGATCCCCTGAGAACAGCAACACTGGCATTTTCTGTAAAGTTCTGCATATCTAGACTGTCGTCCAATGTTCCTGTTCTCGAATTGAAATCACCACCCAGAACCAGCATACAATCGAGAAACTGTGCTTTTATTGAGTCTAGTACATCTTGCAAGTTTATGAGCACATTAGACAAATCGGAATTCGGCGATATATAAAAAGATCCGACAATCAGATTAATAGGCAGAGTCTTGGCATGGTAAATTATCCAGAACGGCGAGATGTCTAAAGTCGTTATTTCATATACTTGGTCAGCCATTGTAAAGAGACCCACACAATAACGTCCCCGATCAGATGTACGAATGGCTGGAGAGAAGACGAACGAGGAATCTACAGCTAGATCCCTCAATCGGTTATCATCATAACACCATGTCTCCGATATATTTACCATGTCATGAGCTGAAGCAAACGAATTATTTAAAATATTTAGTGAACCACGGGCATTCCAAAATACAATACTTAAAATATTACGCGTCGGAGCGTTGTGAAGCGCACTTTTCTCAGAAGAGGATGTGTTCGGCGTGTTGGTCTTAGCTGAAGAGGAGCTATGACAATTACAGTGAAGACTGCTCTTAATTAAAATTTTGAGTCATTAACTATTTCCGCATTGGATAGTGACTCGGTTTCGTCCATCAGAATTACTGCACTGGAGGAAAGCTTGGACTTGTTTGAAGGAAGCCGCGATGCTGAAGATATAAATTGGTCCATTTCATCTGACCAGGTCCACAAAACTCCGTTAATAAAAAGTTGTTGGTAGCTTCTTTTTATCGTTTTATTCTCTTTTTTTGCGTTCTTTATTAGTTGACGGGCATTAAAATCTATTTTTCTCTCTCCATCAGTAAGATCGTTATCTATACAAATATTTCTGTTTGCTAAAACCTGTTTTTTATTTGCCATAACAATTGTTTTTGCACGAGAGGAAGACGTTTCCACAATAATTATAGGCGGTTCCTTTTTTATTTCGTATGCTGAGTCCACCGCATTTTCCACCTTAAAATTTGTTTTCAGAAATTCTTCCACTCCTACCGTAACATCGCCATGGACTTTAAGGCCTCTAATCCTTATATTTTTTTTACGCAGAATTTTGTTTTGTTGCTCCAACTTGGCGGTAACGTATTTTATTTCTTTGTCCTTTTGATCTAATTGGGACTTAAGCTCTTTTATTTCGGACGAAACTTCGGCTTTAAAAGAGTTCAAAGCTTGGCATGTCTGATCGTTTGTTGCATCGATTTTAGCCGAAAGGATTGAAATAATCGACTCTTGCATCTGGGCGAGCAAAGTCTCAGTAGAGGGTTTGTCCTGATTGGGCATCTTAGCTAAATTTTTAACCACGATCTTGGATGGCTTTTTCTTTTTGTCCACGCAGAATTCAGCACCTGACAAGTAAGATTCCTCGGGAGAGCGTTGCCGTTTGGAATATTCGAAGTAATCGGTTAATGACGTAGTTGAGGTGTCTCTATAAGCAAGCCACCGATTAGCTTTCGAAGGACGGCCCACGGCTGAACTGATTGGTTTGGGCGTCGACAGTAATTCCTTTTCCTTCTCTCCAAATGTGAGAGCGGGTGAAATTTCGGAGTGGGAAACTACGGGACTTATTTCGTTATCCGACATGTATGCAGATCTTGTACAAAGCACTGCGCGATAAAGAAACAACACAAACAAACGAGGTCAACATATGAATCATGCGCATATGTGACCGGAGCAAACGCGAGGCACCAATGTAGCGAGAGTGTGGTAGGCCGCACACAATCATAGAACAAACTCACCGATACGGGCGAGTCTCGACCAAAAGGTAACGGCAGCCCGATGAAAATATTAACAGCTGAGCTGTTGACAGATGCAAAAATTATGATGCAGAATGACGGCGGCGAACAATTCTTGAATCCCAGTGTCAGCCAACATATAAGTACCTAGGATGCGGGAAGTCAAGCCAATACAATTTTGGAAAAAACGTTTTGCATTCAATCTCAGAATTCTTGAGTTTCTTCAGGCAACGGTTCCGATGATTGGCTCTCCAAAATAGAATTCAAGCGCGTGACGTCACCAGATGAGCGTGAAACGAAGCCGCCTTGCAAACTGTCACTTCGGCGATTGAAAAATAAAAACTTGATGGAAATCCGGAATGATGACTCGGACACTCACTGGCTCGTACAGAACACAATCCGAGCCGCTCCGGAAGACGAATTTAAGTACAAAATTCAATATATAGAGCGGAGCGATATGACACGCGACTGCTCTACTTACCACTCGGACCGGAACTGAACTATTTTAATATTTATTGTCTATATAAATTTTGTGTCTATTGTAGTTACCATTGATTGACTATTATTTATCAAAATTCGAACTTGAGGTTATTCTATAAAAACAATGTACAATATTTTAATATACATTATTTCTGCTTATTATTCAAATATCTATTATTAAATTCCAAAGGTTCTTACTTGTTATTGTTTATTTTTGTTACTAAGCTGAACTTTCATATTTTATACATTAACCGTAGACCGACCTTTAAATATTTCGACGAATTTGACCTTGCCGGGTCGAAATCGACCCCTATATATTTTATATGTAATTTAAAACGATAAACGCATTTACCTATATACAACTTTTATATTTATAAATTAGTAAAACAATTGACACATATATTTCTATTATGGATACCTTTACAAACGTTAATTTTACATACGTAACAAACCAATTCGTATTTATTGTCTTTGGTTGAAGTGTTCTCGTGTAAACAAGCAGCCCATCTGCCACGTTTCTTAACTTGTGGTGGAACCAGTCTAGCCCTCTTGGCAGTGGGTACAACTTCTTCATCGGCTATATCACATATTGATTTTGATAAAATATTTTTCAATGAACGAGACGATTTATTTCGAGGATTTGTAGAACGGCTCAAAATGTAATTTTTTTCTAAGCTTAGGCCAAGTTCATGAAGAAATTTCTTACGGCGTTGTTTTATCTGCTGTTTTATACAATTTGGATTTATTTGCTTATAGATAATTAGAGAATTCAATGCAGAAATGTCGATAATATTAGAAAATACGCACATCGGCCAGCGATTTGTTTTTCGATTACAACTGTATCCTGAAATCATTTTATCGGCATTATCAACGCCGCCCTTCGTTTTATTGTAATATGAAACAACTTCAGGCATTTTCTTCGGTTCAGGTCCAATGTCAGCCGTATCGTGCATTGTACTCTGAATAACTGTGCATTTGTTTTTCTTGATAATGTAAGAAACCAACATAGTGGTGAATGTAAATGTCGATTGAAATAGTGGTTGTTTCTTCTCTACCAAGAGTTTAGGCGACCATCGTCAAATTCTTATCTAATAGCTTTTAACCTAAATCGTATGAAGAACAAAAATTATCCATGGTTATGTTGTGCCCTTTCAACCCTTGAACTAAATCAAGAACAACTCTTTCTCCCTGATTACGCTCCGGGATAGCTCCAGCAGATTTGCCTAGATATGGTTGCATATTCCACACGTATGAAGTTTGAGCGCAAGTCAGAAGCCAAAATTGTATACCGTACTTTTCAGGTTTAGTTGGAGTATACTGCCGAAATGGACACCGTCCATGATAACCAAGTAATTGTTCATCGATCGTTACACATTCGTGAGGATTGCAAAAAAGTGGAAGTAATTCAACCCATTTGCTCCACAATTCTCGTATCGGTGCGAATTTGTCTACTGTTGTAATGCGATTGCGTCTGCGATTGAAAGGATCGTTAAATCGAAGAATTTTTGTTATGTAAAGAAACATTCTTTTAGACATAATTTCACGAAATATGGGCCGTCCAAAATCTGCATCGAACAAGTCATCAATTTGTTCGTTTTTCAATCTGAAAGTATAGAATACAGAATAAATGTAAAGAATAATATATATAATACATATAAAAATATATATAATAAACAAATTCATGATAAATTATATTAATAAATGAATAACAATGTATAAAAATAACTCACTTGTAAACTCCTGTAAGAATCACAACACCAAGATATGCATGGAACAAATTTCTGTCGATGTCATTATGGTTGTCGCCGTACTTGTTTCTTCCAAAATTATTTGTATTATCAATAATTATTTTCTCACCAGCAGGCGGGAAAAAAAGCAAAAAAGCGTCTAGAATACTATTTACACGTGTGATAGCATAATGAGTAACACCAGGTTTCATTGTTATCACATTTTCAACACGAGCACGGCCAGCTAAAATACCAATAGCTATTCAGTATAAAATAAAATAAAAATAAAATACAAATGAAATAAAAATAAAATGCAAATGAAATAAAAATAAAAATAAAAATTGACTTACTAGGGGGATTCAATGGCGTTGAAATCCATACAATATCATTTTTAGAAACAAAAAGAGGATCTGCGCTATAATGTGATCTATCTAATGTTTCTTTGTCACCATTATCCTCCGAATCGTCATCTTCATTACTTTCGGCAATAGAATCATTTTGCTCAATGTATTCGTCATCGCTGTCACTTGAGAAATCATTGTCACGTGACCCATCCAACATTTCATTGATTGATTCGTCACTCAATAATTTTCTACGTCCAGACATTTTACAAGAAAAAAACTCAAACGATGAATTTCACATGCATTCACAATCAATTCTAAACTGTGATTATAGTGACTCATCACATCACGAGAATATAATAGCAGGTAAATAAATGTTGTGTTTGTTTACTTTTGATTGGTAGTGGTAGAAAATTTCATCGCATATTGAAAACCCAATATATAACGTATTTTAAGATTTATATATAATTAATATATAAATGAATATAAATATATAATTATATACACCAAATTACGCGTACGGGTCGAAAACGACCCAACCTGTAAAAATGTCCCAATGTAGAAATGAACTGCAAATAATTTATAGAACATGATAAATACAACGTGCATTGCGTTTAATATGTTCTAAGCAATAAAGTCATGGAAGCGCAGACCCATATATCTAAATATTTTTTAAATATTCGAATTGAAAAAAAAAATTGATCGAAAACGACCCGAAGATCGGTCTACGGTTAACTGTAACGACTAAATTCTTTTCATTATTCTAATTATTCACAATTTTTACTTTATAATATTTTTCTCATTAATTTATTCTTTTAACTATTAATGTTACAAACTATTTGAACTTTTATTGATCGTTAAGGCATACGCACCAAAATAGTGTCACTTTTCAGTTTCTAGTCGACTATCTACATATATACGTCGACTATATTTAATATTTTCCACAAGATAGTCGATTTGTTATGCTATTAGTCGATTTTAATTAATATTTAAACTAGCGTAGTCGACATTACTTATTATTTTTGGACTCTATTTCACTAGTTAGCTTCTTTCAGTCGTCTTATCTTACTTATTACTTTTATAAATAGACTCGTCCAGGACTCAGTAACTGTTTTCACTTATTACACAGACAATTTATCTACCCTGTGAAAAATTTTAAGTAGGATTCTCATGAGAATCTCATGATAAATTAAAACAAGTGCCGTATAGTTATCGCAAATATACATTATATACATCTATTATTCATACAAGTATCGTACGGAATATGTAAAGTTTTATTACGTAAAAGAAAATAATGTAATATGTAGTTTTAAGGGCATACAATCATGAATGTTTTGAGTTGAAATTTTATGGAAATTACATAAAAATCTCATCACAATCATGTCAATTTTCATACAAATCGCAAATATTATCGAACAGTGCTTCCGTAACATATTGCGAGTACTATACCACATTTATATGAAATTTACAAGGTACTTATTTGAAATTCTCATGTGATTCTCATGAGAATTATCCAAATTTTGAGAACAATCCTACCTAAAATTTTTCGCAGGATAACTCAAGATTCATGCCAATCATATTATTTTGCAATAGTAATTCGAATTTTAAAATTATATAATTTCACATATTGACCAACCGGGTCAATTTTGTTCGAGCGCCATTTTGTATCTGCCTTATGATTAATTAATAAATTGATATGGGAGCAGTATGTATAGAGTGGTTAAGTGTTACTCGTGCCGACAGTCACAAACGTGCCAATTGCTAACAAAAGCATCACCCGGTGAAACACGAGTTGGACGCTTTGAATGAGAGGTAGGCGACAATTAAAGGAGAAGAAAGCTGAAATAGGGAAAAGGTATGGCTTCCGCCAAATAAAAGTCTATTATTAATACAGAAAAAAAGTATTTATAGCCTGAGAAACAAGGGAGAGCGCGTACTTACAATACTCTCTCTCTCTCTCTTTCTCTCTCTCTCTCTCTCTCTCTCTCTCTCTCTCTCTCTCTCTCTCTCAATATTTCGGCACTCGGAGAACGTGAGCGAGAATGCGGCATAGTCGTGGCCATGAGGAAAAACGCACGACCACGCGATGAGTCAGAATTTTCGTCTCTAACAATTCTTCATCCATAGTTTCGATTTCTGTGGGTGGCCACTCGGATGGAGGCAGACTGAGCCAGGCCGGTCCGTGCCACCACAACGTTGAGGTCGCAAGTTCGCTAGCCGGCAGGCCACGCGAGGCTAAATCGGCTGGGTTTTCAGTACCCGAAACATGGCGCCAAGATATGTCAGGAAGACTGGTTTGAACTTCGGCCACGCGATTGGCTACGAAGGTTTTCCAGAGGGATGAGTGTGATCGGAGCCACGCCAAGACAATAGTGGCATCCGTCCAGGTATGCACGATGCATTTAGAAAAGGCAGGAACAGACATCATTTGGACTAATAACTGGACTAAGAGAACGGCGCCACTTAGCTCCAGTCGTGGAATCGTCACTTGTTTTACATGAGCGACACGTGTCTTCGAAGTGAGAAGCATCGTGTTGACGCATCCATCCAACTCTACGGTCCGCAAGTAGACGAATCTCGCATGAGCTTTAGACGAAGCATCCGAGAACCCATGCAGCTCACAACTCACCGAAGGGGAAGTACCTACCCAGCGAGGTATGCTTATGGCGGACAGCGATGGCCATGATGCATAGAACTCATGCCAACTATCTGCTAAGTCCGAAGAGAGCGGGGTGTCCCAATCAGCACCGGACAACCAGAGGCGCTGCATGAATATTTTGGTCGTTACGACTACGGGTGAAATCCACCCAAGCGGATCAAATATTCTCGCTATTTGCGATAGCACGACGCGTTTGGTCAGTTTGGGAATTTTGGATTGATTCAGCATAAACTAATAAGAATCAGTTGCTGGATGCCATAAGATGTCAAGAATTTTGACTTTCGTCTTCTTGCAAAGTCTTATGACACGCTACACCACGCACTTCCGCAAAGAGAACTGGCCTTTAGCTAGAAGCGCGTTGAGTTCATCTCGAATGCGTCGAGCATCCGAGATGGTGTCCGACCCGAAAAGTGCGTCATCCACAAAGAATTGGGACATCAATACCTGCTTGCCTAGCGGAAACGCATCTCCTTCATCCATTGCCAACTGCTGTAAGACACGTTGTGCCAAGAATGGCGCGCCGGCTGTACCGTAAGTTACGGTGAGCAGTTGGAAATGCTGACGGGCATCAAACGGCGATTTTCTCTATAGGATACGTTGAGTATCAACATCGCGTTCGTCTACGCGAATTTGCCGATACATTTTCTCAATGTCAGCCGCGTAGACGAAGCGGTGAGAACGCTATTGCATATGCAGCAACGGAAGCTCACTCTGCAATTTAGGGCCTATAAACTGTAAATCGTTGAGCGACTTACCGTTCGACGATAACGCCGAAGCGTTAAATACTACGCGAGTTTTTGTCGTTGTACTGGCAGCTTTAATTACCGGATGGTGGGGCAGGTATATAATACCGGATGTGTTGCTGTGAGCTGGGGCAAGGCGCATGTGCCCGAGCTCCGCGTACTCATGCATAAATTTATGATATGCAGTGGATTCATCAGGGCGATTAGCGAGCCTGCGCTCTATACTTTTGAGACATTGAGATGCGCGTTGAAAAGTATCGCCGATATCAAGCGGGGCACGGGATTCGTACAATATAGCGTCCATCCGAGGCACGGGAATGTGTGTCGCGAAAATGATTTTCGCAACGAGTGTTTTCCTCTGATAAGGCGCAGACTTGAGACACCTCTTCAACCTCCCAAAAACGCGTAAGTGACGCGTAGTGGTCGTCATAAGAGTGTGCATGATGCACGTGAACTGGTGGAGTTGGCACTTCACTGTTCGATCCACTAGATCCCGTAAGAACCCACCCAAAGATGGTGTTCATCGCGACCGGCTCATCCCCGTATGATACCATCACGTAATACGTAACCGTACGGATCGGCACCGATAATCAGAGTTACCGGTGTATTACTCGATGGGCAACCGTCGGCCAGCGTCAATTGTCGAAGATGAGGCCAGTACGAGATTGGAAATCGGAATCTTGGCACGTAATCCGTCAGTTTCGAGACGATCAATGCATCCGTTGAGAGCATTACAGAGCGGTCAGTCGTGGAGCAGACTGATATTGGTATTATTCGATCAACTGTTTCATGACCTGTTTGCCCGATTCCGTTTACCTGAACACTGGTCGTATAGGTACGTGTTTGCAATGCATTCGCCACTTCACGCGATATAAACGACCGCGTTGACCCCGGGTCTAATAAAGCGCGGACCTTCACCGTTCGCTGTGAGGGAGCTGTAACTATAACCCATGCCGTCGAAAGCACTATGTGACCAGGCTCGTGTGAGGAGCTCAAATGCGAGTGCACATAGTTGATGTCAACATCCGAGTTGTTGACCACTGAACCAGGCGTGCTTTCGATTGCGTGAGCTGTATCGGATCGAGCTAGGTTGCATGTCTGCGTCGGCGCGTGCAGACTCGAATGATGAAGGGAACCGCAGTGAACGCACGTACGCTTACTCTTACAGGCGCTAGTTTTATGCAACAGCGAAAGACAGTTAAAACAGACACCGGATTTTTTGACCGTATCCCATCGTTGGGTCACCGACATCTCATTAAACTTGTTGCATATGTACAACGGGTGCTTCTCATCGCAGAGAATGCACTTTTTCTCCATTTCGTATTTGCGTGGTGTGCTTGAACGGCACCGGGTGAGGAATTTTTAATTCGGGGTGCTTTTGCACTGGAATGAAGAAATCGCGTCACGTTTTCTAAACTCGCTGACGTTTCATATGATCGGACTTTGGCATCTAGGTACGTACTTAGTTGCTCGTAGGTAGCATAATCCGGACATTCGAGCCGAAATTATCATGCCTCACGCGCCGTCCTGTCAAGGCATTGCGTCACCAAGAAAACAAGAATGTCGTCATGCACGGGACGATTCAATTTTCTTAGTGCGTCGGATGCTTCTTGTACATCGTCAAGTAACTTCCGAAGGTCATTCGGAGACCCTTCGCGCGCGATCGATTTTAAATTAAATAAATGCGACAAATATGTATTTAATAATCTGCGTTTCTTTTCATACCGATCTGTTAACATCTTCCATGCTAGATCAAAATTGTCGGCTGTAATTGCGACCGTTTTTAATAAAGTTGCCGCGTCGCCATCTAAACACGCTTTTAAATAATATAACCGCGTGAATGCATCGAACGAATTATTATTTCTAATCATTGCACTAAAATGATCGCGAAACGGTATCCAATCGGTGAAATTGACCGCGGTAGTTTTAAATTCGGTACTTGTATTCGATGATTTTTAGTGCAGGCTGCGGCAGCTGGAACGGCATTGGATGCTGGTGTTGACTTCTGTGGTGTCGACAGATGTATGACGGTTGTGAGACCCGCACAGGTACTTGCATAAATTTCCTCGGATGTGCCGTAAAATTCAGAAGAAAAATACTCATTGGTTGCACATGATGGGATCATCTTATAAGGTCGCATCTCTTCATCCTGCTCCGTGATCTGCTTCCATTTTTCCTCGATCATCTTTAGACGTATTTTTGCTTGTTCAAGAGTTATACCAGAAGTCTCGAATAATGCAGCCGCTCGACGAATCGTTGTACAGCTGTTGACTTGATCCTGATGATAGGTTGGCTATTCCGTGGATCACACCTTGTATACGAAGTAGGATTAAGGAACGCGACAAATTGTACCTGCGTGCGAAAATAACTCGAAACCTGCGACTTTTCCAGGAATATAAGAATATGCGTCGCGAGATTAAAAATATCATAAAAGCGTCAAAAATCGTTACTTAGCCGAACAAGTGCCCCAACAAACAAGCAGGAACAAACTCTGGCCTTGCCTACGAAAATTAGGACTTGCTAATCAGCCATCACAGTCCGAACTTCCTCATTATTTACCCATTGCATTAAATCGTCACTTCGCACAAATATCGTCATCTCACCCGTCTTGTGACTTAGCGACACTCAATAACATTATCATGCGTCCATTACCTAATATCCATACAACATTTACCTTTACTGCTATTAATCATCATGATGCCCTACTTAGTCTTAATTTAGTTGCACAAAAATCACGTGGACTTAGTCCCGATCATCTTCCTTTAGTGCATCTAAAATCCATGTTTACGATCATTGCACCATATTTAACATCCATTTTCAATCTTTCACTCATCTCTGGCTATTTCCCTCCCACTTGGAGACCATCTTACATCATACCACTTAAGAAAATTTCTAACCCCTTAAGTCCTTCTGACACCCGTCCAATTACAAATCATCCCCATCTCTCTAAGGTCATTGATTCCCTTGTCACCCAGCAGATCACAAAATATTTAAGATAAATCGTATACCCGACAAGTTGGATTCCGCAAATTTCACAGCACCCAAACTGCCCTACTACACCTTCTGGATGATGTACGTTTGGGTATAGATCGTGGGGCAGTTACTATCTTGGTACTGTTTGATTTCTCAAAAGCCATGTCGTAATTCTAACCTGCCTTCGAGACATAGGTTTTGAGGAATCAACATTGAGATGGCTGCATTCTTATCTCACAAATCGCTCTCACACAATAATTGGCCTGGATGGTTGAATATCTAATCCAGAGCATGCTACTTCCGGCGTTCAACAAGGTTCGAGCTTATGCGCCATATTATTCATTATTGTTACCAAATTTTTATTTTGAATAAATTTTAATTAAATTTTATTTTAGTATGAAAATCTGATTAATTTTTATTTTGAATAAATTTTAATTAAATACGTTATTCTCGAGACTTAAATATTGCAGACACACTACCATTATCTTTGCTGATGATACGCAATTTTATCTCTCGACCCCGATATGTCATCTAAATGAAACGATATGCAATATTAACAATGACATTGCTGAGCTTGTGAGGTGGTACCATGATTATGGGCTCACTTTAAATACGCGTAAAACTCAGGCTATCATCCTAGGTTCACCTCAGAATTTAACCGTTATGAAAAATACTCTCTATACCACAAATTATTGTTGGGTCGTATGTAATACCTTATTCACAGAAAGTAAAAGATCTTGGTGTTATAATAACATCCGACCTAACATGGAATTGCCATGTTAGTACCATATCATCTAAGTACATAATGTTCTTTACAGGTTTAAATTTCGTGGTGCTTTTCTTCTACCGCAGATCAGGCTCACGCTCGTGAACGCATTAGTCATCTCACACCTCGATTACACATATTTAGTTATAGCCGATTCAACTGCATATCTTAACACTAAATTACAACGCCTTCAAAATATCGTCTTGACATATGTGTATCGTCGTCTCGTCAGAAAGCAAACTGGCTACCCATAACATCTAGGCAAGAGTACTTTCTCGGTAGCCTAACTCATCAAATCGTCCATACCTCCGAACCTTCCGACCTTGCTGACAGATTCATTCCTTTAGACCATTCCATTCTCCGATCTTCTCGCTTACATCTCAATATAAACTTCCAATTCCTTGTACTAACATCTTTGCTCACTCTTACTGGAGCATAGCCATACAGTTTTGAAACTCCCTGCCTCGCCGTTTTCACACATTTACATATCTCGCAACATTTCGTACTAACTTAATAACATATCTTATCAGGGCTGATCAACCGTAAGTTTGTTATATTTTTATTTCAATGTTTTAAACTATGCGAGCGTCTTCTAATTGAATTTACTCTACGTGTAGCTCAAGTGCAATTTTGTTATTTTTTATGTACAATGTAGTATATATAAAGATGTATAATGCGTTTACCGCCTTATAGCAGAGATTTTATAGTTTTCAGTTATATTATGTATCGTTATATCCTGACCGAAACATTGTAACGGCAGGTTATTGAGTTGATGTGTCCACGGGTCGTAGTGGCCAGGACACTAATAAATAAGTTTTCAATCAATCAAACTCTCTCTCTCTCTCTCTCTCTCTCTCTCTCTCTCTCTCTCTCTTTGCTGCAGAAACTAAAAATGGCTAATTTATCGAATACCGCTATTCGGTGGTTTGCGTCTTACCTCTCGTGTCGATCTCAGGCTGTCACAGGGGTGGATGGCACTAGATCGTCGTGGCTTCCAGTGGGTGCTGGAGTGCCCCAAGGTTCTGTGTTAGGACCTTTGTTGTTTTCAGTATTTATTAACGATCTACCTGGGGTTCTCCATCATAGTGATCATATGATTTTCGCTGATGACACTCAAATTTTTCTTAAATGTCGTGTTTCAGAACTTGACATCGCCATTGCAAAGGTAACATCCGATATCACTCGCTTCTGTCAATGGGCGAATAGCAATGACCTCGTCCTTAACTTTAAAAAAACTAAGGCATTACTGGTCGGCAGTGCTTTTTATCTGAACACCTTTAATACTGATTCGATCACACCGATTGTTATTAATAATTCGGTCATACCGTGGGTTAAATCGGTGAGGAACCTGGATCTCGTGTTTGATGGAACGCTCTAGAGGAAGTACCATCTTATACATATGTCCAATAAAGTCTTCTCCACTCTACGTCAACTACGTAATAACCGTGCTCAACTAGCAACTGATGTTAGGCAAACCCTTGTTTCCTCGTTGATTTTACCCTACTTCGATTACTGCTGCGCAGTTTACAACGACATCAATGTAACTCAAAAAATCAGGGTGGAACGAATGTTTAATGCGGGCATTCGTTTCATCTTCGATCTACGGCGCGATGAGCATATTACCCCATACCGTAATAAGCTTGGCTGGCTCAACACCAAATCGCGTAGATTATACTATATTGGTATCGTCACCTATAAGATTATTAAGACGCACGTACCCCACTATCTTTATGACGTTATCAGTGGCGTGAAGAATCTACATCCAGGGCTCTTCGACCAGGCTCTATGCAAGAACTTCGAGTACCGACACATCGGCTAGAATCCTATTCCAACTCTTTTATTGTCACATCTACCCGGTTATGAAATGAACTTCCAGTCGAAATTCGCGCAAGTGAAAATGTGTATTCGTTTAAAGTAAAACTTTTATTAAGTCGGACTTCAGTGTAATTATTTTGTATTTTATATTTTAGATCGCTTCTCGGCCTCATGGCTAAGATCAAAGTCTGTTCTTATCAGCTTGATATCTGGTACGTTTCCCATTCGGAAACCAGAATATCGAACTGATTTTTGAAAATTTTTGGATATTTTTTTCTGACATCTGCTCTATTTTTTTCCTTATTTATTTGTGCTATTTATTTTCTTTGTTTTGACCTCCCAATTTTTCTGTTCTTTGGCTTTTTTTGTCCTATTTATTTGCCCTCCTTATTTTAAATAATTTTGTCCCCCCAACTTTTTTGTATATATTTTGTGCCCTCCTTGTTTAATTTATTTTTGCCCTCCTTTTTGTATTTTTTTGTTGTTTTCTCCCCCCTTCCCCCCATTACTGCACTATGTCCGCCCCCCGAACCATACACATTAACGTCCCCCACCCAGAACCGCACTATGTGTGCGAGCTCTGCTACCCCGATAACCCGCCGCCACCCGGTATTAGGGTACCGGGAGTGATGGCCAATCACAACGACTACCGGCGGCACCTGAGGGAGAAGCACCCTGAACAGCAAGTGGTGATGGCCTTCAGGTGTCGTGAGTGTGGTTTCACGCCGCCGGTGGACCCGCCAGGGAAAACAAGGGCGCGTGATACCGCATTCAAGGTGGTGTCAATCCATGTAAGGACGAGGCACCCCTCCGTGCCGTTGGGTATTGGCCAGACAGCCCCGGTGGCGGCGGGCCGACCCATACGTGCCACACCCGCCGCAGTTTCGGGGACCCCCACTGGAGTGACTACTGCCACCACAACCATCCTCACGGTGGCAGGAAGCACCGCCACTAACACCTTAGGCGGTGCGAGATACTCGAGGCGAGGTGGTCCCGCCGCGACGAGGACTAACCTCGAGCCGGCTGCCGGAACGACGGGAACGCCTGGCCGCTTAACGCCATCCTGCAATAGCAGACAAGCGGCCAGTATAAACGCGTTCCTTAGTCGACAGCGGAGGTCCAGTGTGAGTAGCCCCAGCTTGGGGAATGGAGAGTCCGAAAGTCCGATGGGAAGCACCGCCGTCGCGACCGGTCAAAGGGCCGGGATAAGAACCCGAAGGGCGGCTAGTGTGCCTCCCACACCGAACCCTCCACTCCGACCCAGGCGACTGGTGACCCCAAACACCACCTTTGCGGAGGTCACCAGGGGGCTCGCAATCACAAGTGACCGGTTGGCAGGGACTAGCAAGAGGGCCGGGCGGGCAACATCACTTCCGCCCGCCCCCGCTCGATCGGGGGCAAACATACTACGGCCCCCACAGCTAGTATTGAGTAGTGCCCCTGCCACCCTCACCACAGCGACGACGACAACCACGACCTGTGGTAGGCCCATTCCCGCGATTGCCACCATGGCCGGAGTGACCCCTCTAACTCTGCCCGATGCGTCAGCCATCGGTTTAACATCTGGGGCAAGAAAGAGGGTCTCGCATGGGTCCCCGCCTGACATAGCCACCAAAAGGGCGCGGGACGCGGCCGGGGAAGAGAGAGCGCGAAGAAGCGCAACCCTCCCCCCGGACTTCACTCTGGCTAACGGGAATGAGCCAATGGATGTGTCCACCACGCCTAGACCCGCCCGGGCAAACTCCCTATCGCCCGGAGCAAGGCCCATAATCATAGCCCGCCGCGCCAGAACATCAGGAGCGACGGCAATGAGAAGGGTGGACACACCAACCACGGGAGACCAAGGGGGGAGTCCATCAACCCCCCTAACATCAGGAGCTCTCCCAACAATAGTGGAGTCGTCGTCCCGTGAGTCCAGCGACGATGAGGACTGGCAGCCGGCGAGAGGAACGCGCCGCGGAACACGGAGGCGGGCCATAGTCAGCTCGGCCTCAGAAGAGGAGAGCGACATGGCACGCCGCCGGGAATCAACGAACGAGGCGGGTGTGGCGGGGGGAATGGGGGGACGGGTTTTCAGTCGCCTCGGCGTACGGCGGGGGGATTCCAGTCGCTTCGGCGTACTGCGGGGGGAAACGGGGGAGAATGGCGAGGTGCAGGAAGAGGTACCCGGGGCGGGTTGTCGACCCAGGGCGTCGAGGGGCATCCGCGAAAGTAGAGTGGTTGGGAGACCAAACCGGGGTCCCAATGGGGCGACAGGACGAAACCCTCGCAGGACAGAGGTGGACGAATTCGTCCGAGCCTGCGAGTGTGCGGAGTCCGCCGAGGACCTGGAGAGATTGGCCGTGTCGGCTGTGGCCTTCTTTGCCCGGTCCAAGGAGCCCCGGAGGGACGCTGGCCGGCCCGCAGGTGGGGCCAGAGGAACGGCGAGCGGTCGCCGGAGGGAGGGGGGTTCGCGTCCCCTAGCCCGTGGCTCCGAGGCTGCCGTGGGGGAGGCGACTCGCATCCAACGTCTCTACCGGAACAACAGGCGGAGAGCGATGCAGCAGGTCCTCCGGGAGGATCGGACCCGTTGTCAGGTCGATCCTGAGACGGTGGAACGATTCTTCTCGGTGCTGCATCGTTCTAGGGACGATGGGTTCGAGTTGCGCCTACCGCAGCTAGATACCCCAAGCGAGGCCAGTGGTGAGGCACTAGAGGCTCCCTTCAGCGCGGCGGAGGTGTCCAAAAAGCTCCGGAAGATGACTAATTCATCTCCGGGGCCAGATGGCATCACCTACCGCGAGTTGAGGGATGCCGATAAAAGCGGTAGCCTACTGGCCGCATATTTTAACACCTGCATGCGCTTGGGTTATGTACCGGAGTCATGGAGAGAGTCGACGACCATCCTGCTCTTTAAGAAGGGGGACGAGAGCGACCTCTCCAACTGGCGACCGATAGCGATGGGGAACACCATCGCTAAGCTGTTCGCGGCCCTACTGGCGGGCCGCTTGACCCGGTGGTCGACCACCAATAATAGGCTTAGCGCGTCGCAAAAAGGCTTCCTGCAATACGAAGGATGTTATGAACACAACTTCGTGCTGCAGGAGGCCATCCGGGACGCGCGACGCCGCAAGAGAGATCTGGTCGTAGCGTGGCTGGACTTGAGCAATGCCTTCGGCTCGGTCCCGCACGCTGCGATCGCGGAGGCCCTTCGGCAGCATGGGGTCCCCGATAGGACGCGAAAGATAATTATGGCGTCCTACGCGGGGGCGACGACCCGCGTTGGAACTGCGCGGGGCAGTACGGGCCCGATCCGCATCTCCTCGGGAGTGCGACAGGGTTGTCCGCTGAGCCCCATGGTTTTTAATCTCACCCTCGAACCCGTTTTACGGACCTTGGCCGTTAGGGGGGGGGGGGTTATACACTATGGGGCAGAAGTTTCAACAATCTAACTTATGCGGCCGACACTGTCCTCATCTCCGAAAGTCCCGAGGAGATGCGGGAACTGTTGCGCGCGGTGGAGGATGCGGCCGAATCGATCGGGCTGTCCTTCACCTCGGCCAAATGCGCGACGATCCACGTCGCAGGCGGCCGGGGGGGAGGCGTCCGGCCGACGACGTTCAGCCTCCGAGCCGGATCAATTAAGTCCCTGGGGGTGGGTGATGCCTACGACCATCTCGGCATACCCACGGGATTCCAGGTGCGCCAGACCCCCATCGCGTCAATCGAGGAGTTAGTGAGAGATTTGTACGCGGTGGATGGGTCTGCTCTGACCCCCTGGCAGAAGATCGAGGCCGTGGCGACGTTCCTGCTGCCGCGGCTGGATTTCCTGTTGAGGGGTGCCCGCGTCGAGAAGAAGCCGCTATCGGAGGCCGACCGTTTGATCAAACGGGCGGCCAAGGGCTGGCTCAACCTCCCTCAGCGAGCGAGTGCGGAAGTGGTATTCCTACCCCCCAGTCAGGGGGGTGCAGGTCTAATGCCACTCTCGACCATGGCGGATCTGCTGACCGTCGCTCATGCCTTCAAAATGATGACGGCGGCAGATCCGACGGTTAGTGGACTCGCCATGGACTCGCTGAGAGACGAGGTACGGCGGAAGATCGGCCGTGAGCCAGACAACGACATCATCGCCCAGTACCTCTCGGGATCTTCCGAAGGGTTGCTGGGGCGCCGAGTGAGTGGCTTCAACTCGATGTGGAGCGATGCTCGATCCGCTTCCAGGAGACTGGAGGAGCACCTGAAGTTCTGCTGGAGGTGGAGCGGGCATCGAGCAGAGTTTGCGCTGGAGTGCCGTGGGTTGAGGAGTGGCCGTGTCATCATCCCGCCGGCTGCGCGTTGGCAGGTGATCGGGCGCCTGAGGGCGGCAGTGGCCGGTTACTATCGGGAGACTCTCCTTGCCAAAAAAGATCAGGGCAAGGTCTTCGAGGTTTCATCGCGGAGTGCAGTGTCCAATCACTTCCTCCGCGATGGCAGGAACACCCGCTTCGCCGAATGGCGTTTTATCCATCGCGCTCGCCTTGACGTTCTTCCCTTAAACGGGGCTCGACGTTGGGGCGAGGGCGATAAACGCTGTAGGCGATGCGGGGCAGACCTGGAGACTCTCCCGCACGTGATCGGGCACTGTGGCCCTCACGCAGACGCGATTCAAAGACGCCACAATAACATCGTGGACCGCCTGGCCAATGCGCACCACTTGCCCGGGGAGACGCGAAAAAATAGGCCCGTCGAGGGAGCCGAGGGCGAGCTGGCGAATCTTCGTCCCGATCTCGTCATCCGCGACGAGAGGAGGAGGAAGATCACCGTGATCGACGTGACCGTCCCGTTTGAGAACCGACTGGAAGCGTTCCGTGAGGCCAGGGCTCGTAAATTAGCCAAGTACGAGCCCCTGGCTGAGAACCTCAGACGGAGCGGTTACGAGGTCACGGTGGACGCTTTCGTAATAGGCGCCCTCGGCTCATGGGACCCCGCAAATGAGAAGATAATCAGCCGCCTCAAAGTCAATGCAAGATATGCAGCGATGATGAGGCGGCTGATGATCAGCGACACTGTGCACTGGTCCCGCGACATCTACGTGGAGCACGTCTCGGGTGTGCGGCAGTACATCGCCGTAAGTGCTGACGCGCGCCCCACACCATCAGGAGACGAGCTCGCACGGAGTATGGTCGCGGGGCCCGCCAGATAAGATGTTTTTTTGTTTTTTTTTGTTGTGGTGTGTGAATATTTTGTTTGTTTTGTTGCTGTAGGCCGAGAAGAATATTTTAATTTTTTGACGAGTCGGCGCAGGTACAGTAAGTGCTAGAACCCTGCGCCGACAAGTATGGACGAAGATCGCCGGGAACCTTGGGAGAAAAGTGACCCAGGGCACCCGGCGATGGAGAGCGACAAATTGCTATAGAGCGGGGGGGGGGGGGGGAGGTACCCCCCCGCAGATTGTACTTGACGTGTCGGCCGCAGATGCAAAGGTCTATCCCAAGCAACTGCGGTCGACAAATTGAAGCGCCGTTGGCGCCTTGGAAGGCGGAAGTGGGGAGAGCCCCAACGCCATCCCGTGTCGCCGGTGGAACGCCGGAGGAAATTACTCCTCCGACGCACCACCGGTAGACAGATTACCGTTCTTGGCAGGGAGACGGGGGCGATATGCCCCCGCTCTGGGTTTTTTATTTTCCTGCCCAGGAAGGACTTGTTCCCCTGGGCAAACATTTGGTCTCCCTGCCCGACCTAAGTGGGTGGTTGGGCGGGAATTACAACGGTTAGTTATCTGTATGTATGCTCTATATTGGTTGGCCTAAGAGGTAATACCTCAAGCCATAATAAAGACATTCAATCTCTCTGCTTTTGGTGAGTACACGCACCGCACGTGCTAAATTATGCTCCGTCTTTATCTGCAATTATCTCACCTTTTCTCAATTCTCCGGAGCGAGAATTATTTCCAGACGGTGCAGCAATTGTGGACGAATACATTGGTGCATTTAAATCCGGAGTTAAAAGTTATAGTGATTCTAAATAAAATACGCGGCGAAATTCGCTAGAGCGATATCGTTCAGTATAAAGGGTGCGTGGCCAGCGAATTCAACAATATATCTAATTTTTAGCAGGTTTTAATTTATATTAGTGAGAAAGTATTAGGTTAAAAATTAATCATTTGTAAATAAGTGAAATTATCGTGAACTTTGTAGCTTTTTAAGAACAATATTTGTTTATATATGTATACCTATTAAAATAATCGTGCCGATGCCGACCCCCCTGACGCTCGGGGCCTGGCAGGTCTGTTTTTCCTACATCTTTGGAAAAACACATGTAAATTGTAAGCATAGGTCTATTATCTTATATCTTATATCTCCCCTTCGAAAGCGCTCGTTCAAGATTCCCATATTTGGGAAATACATGTAACTTCTAAGAATATTAGATAATATGTTGGTACCTATATATCTCTTAAAGATGGTATACAAGTTGAAACGCGTGTAAAACCCATTAGTCACCCAATACGTTAATCATCGGCCCTCTCCTATTTCTTCACAATAATCTCACCAGCGAATAATATAAATCCCTCGATAGAACCACGGAACTATCAGTTTCTATCGAAAAGTGACGCTCCGCAGTTTTCCATCGGTCTCCACAAAAATAAAGAAAAATAAATGGAAGTCGCACGACATCTCAATACGCTCTATACGTGGGTGGAATATAAATATTTTAATATAAAAAAAAATTGTAACACATCCACGAATACAATTCGCGAGTTTTTCGAAAGTTGCGACAGTGCAATTGAAAATTTACGGCCATATGCAGCGACATTAGTGAAATACAACATCGAAAACGCTGTGGAGTTGGAAGTCAACCGCCTCATTGCCATGCTAGAGAAAATTAAATCGATGAATTTTAATACACAGGAGGAAGACAAGGATATTGGTGATGAGAGATTCGATCATCTGGATTCGGATATGGAGCAAATGAGCAATATTTTAGATTTGTTCTCTCAGCTCTTCATTTATGAGGGAGTGATTCACTTTTCGAAAATCGCATAAGAACTGGACTCGCGATCAATTTTGAATACTGGAATTTAAATGATTTCTTTGATGCTGTAAAATTAAAAGTGTTCCATACTCTACGCGTAGCTTTCAAAGAGTACCAGTGTGTGAATGTGTTAGTTTTTGGGAGAGAGGTGTGTGATAGAGAAACAACGCTACGCTCAATGGTTTGATAGTGGATATAAAAAATTAGATATCACTTCAAATTTAAACCATTGGCACGAAGAAAAAATAAAATCTCAGATTTCATCAGCTCTTGAAAATCTCGCATCCGATTTTGAATATCAAGACCCCTTATTTTTTGAAATTCAAATATGTAGGACTGTATAAGTGCTATTCAACTCATCTATTCGAATATCTATGTCCATGTGTGGAAGTAGAAACTGATCTACTCCTGTCAATAGCTCTTTTTTTTCTTAGACTTTTTTTTTACGTGACGGGCAAAACTAATAGACAGTTAATGATTACCCCCCTACATAGCTCGAAAAGCGCTACAAATACGACGTATATATAAATATGGTGCCAGTATATCGAAAATCTCAAGTGTTGGCACGCTGAAGAATAGTCGTTTTTGTTTTTACTAGAGTCCACCCAAGTTTTCATTACATCAAGATAGATGTTGTGTGGAAAATTTTTGCTTCCTGGGAGAGGTCCCTTACAATAATAAATTATTAATTTCAATTACAAATTTAGATATAATGAATAAAACTATAAACATGCTACGAACGCCAGCAAGAGCAGGCGCGACGATAAACATAAACATAGAGGAGACGCAAACAGATCAAAACAATTCAGACAATAACATCAACAAATTATTATTAGACATCACAATAGAAGAACTAAATAAAGAACTACACCCTGCCAAAAATGTAAGTGCACACGTACGCTTAAAGTCCAAATTCACGCTTGTAGTACGCTTCAGGTACTCTTAAATGTCAAAAAGAAGCGTGAATTTAGACATTTAAGCGTACGCGTACGCTTCCATTTTTTGCAGGGCATACAAACACAAACAGACAAGGCACACCAATAAATAATCAAAATCAACAATCACAATACATTATGCCAAATATAAGAGTACGGAACCTATTGGACGAATACTCAGAAGACGGTAGGAACACACATTTACAAAGAAACAACGCATACGCTTTACGACAAACACAAAACTATGACCAAATAGAAGAGGAAAATAATACACCACACAGACAAGAACAGAACCAAAACACATATACACAACATCAACATTTACACAAACAAAATTAAAACTTCATTCCATTGCAAATCTATACAAAAAAAACACCTATTGAAGTGGTACAAAACTGGCAATTAAAATTTGATGGAAAGGAAAATGAAAACTTATACGACTTCTTAGAAAGACTAACAGAACTACAAAACGGATATAATTTATCAAATGACGAATTATACAAAACAATACAAATATTATTATCAGGAAATGCATACGACTGGTATAAATTAAATAAAAACGAATGAAATAATTGGGAACAATTTATAGAGACATTATTAGACACATTTCAAAATAAATCATATAATATAAAACTAATATAAAAAGACAATTAGAAGAGAAATTTCAAAAATCAACAGAAAAAATAATAGACTTTATATTACACTACAGGACATTATTAAACCAGTTACACCCACCATACACACTAGAAAAACAATTAGATAAAACATACGAACACTTAAGACAAGAATACCAATAACACATCAGACGCTATGAAATACACACTTTCAAAGAATTACAAACAATACGGACAGAATTCGAAAGACTAGCTCAAAAAAACAGAGAAAAACAAATCACACAAAATTACACACCATTAAACACCTACGCAAAAGAATTCACACCTACACCACACACTTACACACAAAAAACACGATATTACAAACCAAAAACATATACACCACAAACAAATAATTACTCAACGTACAAAAATTACAGACAACAGACAGAAAAAGAAGAAACACAAAATACAGTAGAACAATGCTTCAAGTGCGGACAACGAGGAGACTACAAACGAAAATGCCCACAACAATCATACAAGCAGTACACAAACAACAAGGAACAGGGAAACCGACACTGAGGCTAAAAGAATGGGTCAATTTAGCTTCAGAGATAGAAAACGACCCTCGTTGGTACACACAAATTAAAATAGGTAACACTCAAATTACTGCATTGGTTGACCCAGGCGCAACAAACACATACATAGGACAAACAGGCATACAAAAATTAGGAAACAAAATACAACAAAAAATTAAAACAAACAACAATATTAAAGTACAACTAGCAAACGACACTAACATAGAAATTATAGGAATAATAGAACTACCAATTACATTAAAAAATAAAACACTCAACACAAACATAAAAATAGCACCGGACATAAAAATAGAATGCATTTTAGGAATAGACTACATAAAAAAAGCAAAAATAATACGAGACTATGAACAGGAAACATGGTTCTTTAAAGAAACACCAACAAACATTCAACCGATGAAAAACCAAGAACAAACACACACTTACAAAAAAAAACCTTTATTACCAACACCAGACACACTACCAAACAGAACACGATATAGTATACAGGAAAAAACACTTACAAAAACACACACAGGACTGATAGAACTTACACCAACACAACAACACGAAATCCAAACAATAGTACACAAATTAACAGAAAATAAAAAAATAGGGCTAACCAGACTGACAGAACACATAATTGACGTACAAAATCACAGACCAATAAAACAACGGGCGTACACAGTATCACCAATTATTAACAAAAAAATACATGAACAAGTAGAGGAAATGCTAAAAGATGGAATCATTGAACCACCAAAAAGCGATTGGTCAAGCCCAATAATAATGATAAAAAAACAAAATGGTACGTACAGATTTTGTCTAGATTTTAGAAAATTAAATTCAGTAACAAAAAAAGACGCTTACCCACTACCAAAAATGGACTCCATACTAAAAACATTACCAACAGCAAAAATAATATCGAAACTAGACCTAAGCCAAGCATACTACCAGATCCCACTAGAAAACAATAGCAAACACCTAACCGCTTTCATAGTACCAGGAAAAGGAGTTTACCAATTCAAACGAATGCCATACGGATTAACAAATGCACCAGCCACATTCCAAAGATTAAAATCCTCACATATTCGCATACCTAGACGACATTATAATTGTATCAGAAACATTTGAAGAACACAAACAACTACTAACAAAAACACTAAATACAATAAAAGATGCGGGTTTAATTCTCAACACGAAAAATGTGAATTTGGCGTAAGCCAAGTAGAATATTTAGGTTACATAGTAAATAAACATGGATTACAGAGTAACCCAGAAAAAACAGAGGCAATACATAACTACCCAATCCCCAAAACACTAAAACAAATACGCAGACTATTAGGAATGGCATCATGGTATAGACAATTGATACCTAATTTTGCACAAATAACAGAACCAATAACACGACTATTAAAAAATAACACAAAACTACAATGGGGACAAGAACAATAAAACGCATTTAATTACATAAAACACAGACTCACATCTTCACCAACACTAATACGGCCATATTTTACAAAAACATTCCACATAAGTACAGATGCAAGTGACACATGATTAGGAGCAGTATTATCACAAATAGTAGAAAAAAAAGAACATTTACATAAGTAGAGCACTCACACATCAAGAAAAAAATACTCAGCATCCGAACAGGAATGCTTAGGAGTAGTCTGGGCAATAAAGAAATTCAGGCAATATATAGAAGGATATCACTTCAAAATATACATAGACCATGAATCATTAAAATGGCTACACAATTTAAAAAATCCAACAGGCAGACTAGCAAGAAGGGGACTAGAATTACTCGAACGATTACGAAATAAAGTACAGGAAAGGAACACTAAACTTCATACCGGACCACATACCGCAAATATGAAACACATAACACAAAACACACAGAACACCTATCACCGCTGTCAGAAAAACAAACAGATAATTGGTACAACAAACAAAAAACAACAGTACTTGTTTTAAAACAATGAAGATTTATATCCAGAATGGAAATTCGAAAACAAACAACTCTACAGATACATACCACACCCACTATACAGCAACATTAGACCAGACACAAACCCATGGAAATTAGTAATACCGGACTCACAACACAAAAAAATACTACAAGAAAACCACGACGACACACAAGCCGGACACATGGGAATAGAAAAAACATACAAAAAAATAGCAAAATCATATTACTGGCCAGGACTATACAAAGACGTAGTAAAATGCATAAAACACTGCGACATATGCCAGAAAGTCAAAATAATACAACAACTACCAGACGGACACATGACAATCAGACAAATAGGAGAACCATGGACAACAATAACAACAGATATAATGGGACCAGAACCATTATCAAAAAAACGTAATCAATACTTACTGGTATTTCAGGATATAACAACGAAATGGGTAGAACTAATACCAATAAAAAACGCTAATGCACAAACAATAAAAGACACGCTATTAACACACATAATAATGAGATGGGGAACACCCAAAACAATACTATCAGACAACGGAAAACCATACATTAACAAAATCATAAAAAACATAACACAACAACTAGGAATAAAACACGATACAACACCACTGTATCACCCACAAGCAAACCCAACAGAAAGAACAAACCGAACAATAAAAACAATGATACAAGCATATCTAGAACAAAACCATAGAGAATGGGACATAAACAAACACGACTACCAATTCACACTAAACACATCTTATCACACATCAACACAATACACACCAGCATTACTAAACTTAGGAAGAGAACTACAACCAATACACTCAACAAGAAAGCAAATAGAAAAAACCACACGAATAATACCTAACGCACCTCAAGACTGGATAGACAGATTAAAAATAATAAATTCATACAGAGATGAAATACATAAAAACATACAACAGGCACAAAACTACACAACTACAATTTACGACACAGAGAAATACAATTCAATATAGGCGACAAAGTATTAAAGAAATACTATACACTATACATCAGCTAAATTAAACAAACGTTACACAGGACCATACATAATCAAAGAAGAACTATCACCAACAACATACTTACTGAAAACAGAAACGGGGAAAAACATAGGGAAATGGGCAATAAAAGACCTCAAACCATACCTAGCATAAATAACTTCATTACAGGAAAAATGGAAAAGCAAAGAAAAGGTCTGCTACCAACCCCGGCGATACCACCGAACGCGAACCTCAACCCAAAGTTGGGAAGGCCAGGCCTCCTACCTACGCCAAGAGGTCCACCAAAGGCCACACTGTATACAAACACACAAAAACAAAAATACCAACAAAATACAACAAAAACGCAAATACAAAAAAAATCAATACAACAACAATTTACACAGAAAATCACAACAACACACAAAAAACTAACACCAGACCAATTAATCAAATTACACGAAGGACACCCAGAAAACTGCATACACTGCAACAAATATAAAACACAAACACCAACCAAAAAAGAACAAAAACACAGCGATACACAAAGACAAAGACAATTATACAACGCGACACCATATTTCAAACTCATAGACATAGACACTGAAGAAAACGAACAAAAGACAAACAAAAACTACGAAGAAATAAAAGAGATGTTCACAAATACAAATACACAAAACGAAATACACAACACGGCGGTAGAAGAAGACATAGACATTTTTAGAATAAAACTGGACAAGACAGAACAGAAAGAAATAGAAGCAGACTTGATAGACTCGACGGAACTATAACACACACACACGCAAGCACGCACACACACACACACGCACACACACACACACACACACACACACACACACACACACACACACACACACACACACACACACACACACACACACACACACACACACACACACACACGCACACGCACACGCACACGCACACGCACGCACGCACGCGCACACACACACACACACACACATAACAATTATTCACAATTAATACAAATTAAACTTAAACCAATATAATACACTTTATATTTTCAATGGATGCCTATGATTGTTCCAGATTTTGATGGACACGAAGCCGATGAACTTGACACCGAGAGAAGAGAATTCATTTCGGTCGGCGACGATATGCCACATCTGTGGGGGCTCTTTTGGCGTCGCTGAAGACAAAGTTCATGATCACGATCATCTCACTGATCAATTCCGAGGTGCTGCACATAAAAATTGTAATATTAATTATAAATTTAATTTTAACATACCGATAATATTTCACAATTTAAGTGGCTACGACGCGCATTTCTTAATTCGCGAAGTTACCAATTGTTTCGAGGGAGACGTGAAAGTCATTCCATGCAATATGGAAAAGTATATTTCTATAATCGTCAATGACACTAAAATTAGATTAACATTTTTATATTCCCTTGGATTTTTAAACTGCTCCCTCGAAAAGTTGGCGTCTTATTTAAATAATAAAAATAAAACTATTTTTAAAGCTTATTTTCCAGGTGAGAATGAATTTAATTTATTAACACGTAAGTGAATTTTCCCTTACGATTACTTTACAGAAATGAGCATCTTAGATGAGACATGCCTACCATCTCATGATAAATTTTTTAATAAATTATATGAATGTGAAGTTAGTGAATCTGATTATGCGCATGCAAGGAATGTATGGGATGCATTTCGTTGCAATTCTGTGGGCGAATATTCGGACCTTTACTTAAAAATCGACATTTTATTGCACGCAGATTTATTTGAAAATTTTTGAACAACATTATTAAAATCTCACGGTTTGGATCCCGCTCATTATATTACTTTACCCGAGTACACTTGGGATTGTGCTCTCAAACATACTCAAGTAGAGTTACAATTACTCAACGATATCGATATGGTGATGTTTATTGAACGTGGTATAAGGGGAGGTCTTTCGCAGTCTCGAATAGGTAAGCGAAAGCGAATAATAAGTATATGCCTGATTATGACCCATCAATAGAGTCAAAGTATTTAATGTACTTTGATATTAATAATTTGTATGGATGGACAATGAGTCAATCACTGCCTATCGGAGGTTTCGAATGGGTGAAAAACGTTGACTTTGAAAATGTACCCGATGATTCGGAAATTGGATATATTCTCGAAGTCAACTTGACCTACCCTGGAGAAATACACAATAAGCAGAAAGATCTCCTGCTGTGCCACGAGCGAGCAGTTCCGCCCAGTTCGAAACAACCGAAATCACTCGCTACATTAAATCACAAGGAACGGTATGTCATACATTACCGAAATTTAAATCCAGTGCTCACCCACGGTATTATTTTAAATACATTTCATAGGATACTAAAATTCACACAATCTCCATGGTTGATATCTTATATTGACTAGAATACCAAACACCGCACAGTCGCGACAAATGATTTTGAAAAAAAAATGTATAAATTGATGAACAATGCGGTATTTGGGAAATCCATGGAGTATGTTCGGAAAAGCGAGGATGTAAGCATTAAAAATAAATGGGATGGTAGATATGGCGTTGAAAGGCTCATATCAAAACCAAATTTTCATCGAATAGTAATATCTGGTGAAGACTTGGTCGCTATACAACTTAGAAAATTAGAAGTAGTTATAGATAAGCCTATATATGTCGGAATGGCTATTTTAGACATTTCTAAGACTAAATTGTACGAGTTCCATTACGATTATGCTTTAGAAAAATTTTAAGAAAAGGCGAAATTGTTATATACCGATACTGATAGTTCAATTTATGAATTTAAGTGTGATGATGTATATGATTGTATGAAACGCGATATTAATATGTACGATACGAGTGATTATTCCAAAAATAATGAGTACGGTATGCCGCTAGTCAATAAAAAAGTTTTAGGGTTATTGAAGGATGAATGTAGTGGAAAGATAATGACCGAGTTTGTCGGACTCAGGTCAAAAATCTATGCGTTGCGTGTGTTAGGAGAAGGCGAGAAGAAGAGAGCGAAAGGTGTGAAAGAAGTCGTCGTCCGAAAAACAATCACTTTCGACAATTATCTGAACTGCCTTCAAAATACGTCTACAGTTACCCGCGAGCAGAGATGTATACGTTCAAAATTACAGAACGTATACACCGTATGTGAGGAAAAAATTGCTCTAAGTCCCCATGATGATAAGCGATATCTAATTAAAAATTGTACCGACACTTTATCGTGGGGATGTAATGGAGGTAAATGTATGACTTATGTACTTGTATATGTAAATATGTACATGTAATTGGATTTATGTACGCATACAAAAATATTAATAAATTAACCAATATAAGATTATTCTTACCTTTTTTCCCGCATTTTTTCTCCGCAAATCCCGACGAAGATGTGGACTTCGTGCTCTTCAACGAATTCACAACATTTATTCCACCAACTTACAATTAGTCTTAAATTAATATATCTTCCTTGTCGATCCATGTGTTATACTTATCTTCAAAGCCCAACCATGTAACACACACTTTAGAACCTTTATGTCGTAGAATTTTTTCAATCAGATAAACGTCTGGATTTTTAGTACGTTGCAGTTCAAATTCATAAAATCCACCTGATATTGCGTTTCCTGCATTGTCTTCTAATAAATATGTTACCGGATACGTTTTTTTAACTTTTTTTTATTTTAAACACTTCAGTCGTCCAGTTTGGTGTATATCCCTTTTCAAATACGTGTTTAAATTTACTAATACGAACTTGTTGACCTAGTTTAAACTTTAGATGAATCTTTTCGTTCACAATTACATTATACACACGTTCCAATAATTCTTTTTCATTATTTTTATTAACATCTTTCGGCTTCATTTTAATAGTACGATGTGTGCTATTGTTATAATCATTAATCAAGTCTGGTAAGATATGGAGCCATTGATAATTACCATGAAGGCTAAACTGTGGCCACATTTTATTTTTCAATGTACGATTAAAGCGTTCGTAAATTGATACTTTTAGATTACTGTATGTAGAATATAAATTGATATCACGTTTTTTCATTAAATTTTCGAATTTCGAATTATAAAATGCTTTTTCTTGGCCGGTAGGTAGATTTTTTTGGAATTCGACCCATTTCGAATATCGATTCCATGGCAGCTGCGACGTCATCACCAGTCTTTCTTTTTACTTACGGGGTCCATGCATACTTAGAGAATACATCAATGACAGTTAACAAGTATTTGTAACCCATCATCATTTCTACAAGATCAGCTTGCCAAGGTTCATCTAATCCGCGAATGTCTACTCGCCGTCTGGTATCATTTTTTCTTGCTGGTTTATGAATATCCTTCACAACTTCTCTCTTCTCTTTAGAAGTCATTGTTGTTAAACAGATATGATAACCTCTTGATTAAAACTGTTGGGTGGATTGTTGCAGATAGTTTATTTATTCATATTTTTCAGAGTAACTTATTAATTCTTCCGTAAGGAGTATAAATGTGACATATTCCTCTTCATAAAATCCGTTATGGTATTAATCTTCTTTAAGGCTTCACTGTTTTTAAGGACATTTTGTTTTAGAAGAAAAATTAATTTCTCAGCATCGTGAGCTACGGTACTACGCTCCCTTATGTCATAGGTACGTTTTTTCAAGTCTCCTTCTATATTAACAATATCTACCGTCAGACTATCAATCAAACCATTATTTTTATTCAAATCATCTTTATTTTTCATTACTTCCGGGGAGGCGGTATATTGGCAGTTGAACATTTACAGAATTAAAATATGACCAAAGATCCCTCCTCCTGGAGGCCTCGGCGAATTTTGCGACAATTAGGGGGCCTTGTTGCTCCCAAGTTTCCGGGTCAAAGTTATTCCACAACTCCCCCGCCTCTGCCCTATCGAAAAGAGCCTTAACTCGTAGTGCCCAGTTAAACGGCTCTTGTGCCGACTCGCGGTTCGCTAATTTCTTGAGGCGCAGTAGTAATATCTTAGGCAACCTGGAATCTTGGAGTCTAAGAGTTTTTGCCACCCATTTAATAACTCTCCAAATTATTTCTACCGCGATGTGAAAGATGCCGAGTTCCAGTCGAATAAGATATGCCGGTGTGTTTCTTGGCAGACTGAGAAGACTCTTAAAAAATCCGATTTGCGCAGATTCCAGTTTGTCTAAGTAACGGAGTGTCCAGAACGGTGCCGCGTAAAGAAGCACGGAGATTATCATCGCACCGTATAATTTGAAAAAAGAATCTCAGGCATCAATCCTTGCCGAGTGAATTAGCGATATAATAGTGGCAGTCGCCGCTTTCGTTTTAATTATTGTGTCCTCCGTTGGCAGGAGTCCACGCGTCGCTGAGGAGAATAAAACACCCAGGTATCGGTATGAGCCCACAACCTCAACCGGACTATCTCTGTATAGAAAAGTCTTCGAATACTCGTCTAGTTTGCCAGCTTTTCTGAAGCAAACGATTTTGGTTTTATCTATATTGACTGTAAGCTGGTTTTGCTCACAGTATTCGGAGAGCAATATCAGCTTTCTTTTGAGATCAGCTGAAGAGAAAGCAAAAAAGTCAGGTCGTCGGCGTAGAGGAGCATTAACAGATTCTGGGTGAGTGAAACATCTACCCCGCGAGCCCCCCTGCCTCGGAAGAATTCCACAATGTCGGCTGTGTAGTCCAAGAATAAAAGAGGGCTAAGGATTTCGCCTTGTAGGACCCCTTTCGTTACAGGAAAGTCCAGTGCTGGACAGCTTTTGAGTTGAATATGCGCTGAGGCCGAACAATAGAGGGCTGAAAGTATCCTCAGAAACTTCGCGCTAACGCCTCCACCGTGCAGTTTACGCCAGAGGAGAGAATGAGGTACAGAATCGAAAGCTCGCTTAAAATCTACAAATAGTCCAAATACTTTAGAACCTTGGCGCCTAATTGCTATCTGAACTGTGGCGAGGAGCGAGAAGATATTATCTTCCATGCTTCTCCCACTTCGAAAACCGGATTGTTCTTCGGGTAACAGGTCTCTGCGTTTAATCCACTCGGTCAGGCGACAACACAGAACTTGTGAGAAAATTTTCGCAATGGTATTAGTTATCGCAATTAATCGGTAATTACTAGGGTCGTCGCTCGCGCCTTTTTTAAAAAGGGGAAATATCGAGGCCAGAGCCCATCCTTTGGGGAAGCACTCCTGGAGCAGGATGTCATTATAAAGGAGCAGAAGTCGGGAAAGCCATGAATCCTCCAGAAGTTTAAAAAGTTCGGCAGGGATTTAATCCGGACCCCTGACCTTTTCCGACCTCAACCTCCTAATACTGTCCTTTAATTCTGTCATCGAAAAAGGGGAGACAAGCGCGGGGTCAAAAGTCCCGTAAAACGATTCAGGCAGGCACACTTCAGGGGGAAAGATCTCCGAGAAGTACGCACGCCATGCGTCCGCGGATACTTGTACCCCCGCGCGAGGCTTCTTTCGGTAGAGTCGACAAGTGCTCCAGAAGTCAGCTACATTTTGCACCTCCGCAAACTTATTTGTAATCTCTGAGGCATAGTGGAGTCTTTTGTTCCTAATTATGGCCAAATATGCTTTTTGTGTGGCCTTATATGCCTGAATTGAGGCTAGAGTGTAAGCAGATATCCTCATATGCCTCAGAGAGCGGCGAAAGACCCTCTTCGCAAAAATACATTCCTCATCGAACCAGGGTTTCGAGGGTACTGGCCTAATACGCGAACTATTTACAATATGCTTAACGCAAATGCCCGCATTAAAAGCCGCTGAGCGCAAGGTGCTTACAAGACACTCATATTGTGCATTGAGTGACTCTTCGAAATGTAGGTGGCGAATAGTGTCTGGTGCGCTTAGTATATTTTGTAACTTTCGCACCCCGTTTGACGTCCACGAGTATCCGAGTACTTCCCGTGTATAAGCCGGTGTGATCGACTCATCTGTTGAAAAATTTTCCGATAACAAAAACAGTGATAAAAAACCGGCGAATGGTCCGAACTGTAGAGGTCATCGCCTATCTTAAGGTCAGCTACACGGAGAAACCTCTCGTGCAGCTGCTGTCCGAAATCGTCCAGCAGCTGAACGAAACAAAAGTCAGCAACGCAACTTCTGCGGGGTATTGCCGCGTTCCTACTTTAAGAGCACTGCGTTCCATAATGGGAACAACAACCGCCCGAAGCGGCAGTGATGCCGCCATCCTGCTGCAGGGGGCGACAGCGTTCCGGATACGTCGTATTACAGCGCTACGGCAATGGGTTAGTTTACTTATCGTTTTTTTTTTTTTTAACAAAAACAAATGAATCATTTTTTTATGAAAGGAGTACTCTTCCCTTTTAATTTCGTTTTTTATTTATTTTTCTATCTTCATTTGGCTTAAAGTTGATTTTTTAAGTCAACAAGAAATTTTTCCGTATGTTGCTCCATTTTTAATATTTTTATATGGAATTACATAGGACCATTTTCTGGCAATTTTGAGGTTAAAAAACCAAGCAATTGTTTCTAATAATATAGATCGTAGTATTTTTTTTACGAAAGGTATACTCCTCCCTTTTAATTTCGTTGTTTTTTTATATCGATATCTTAATTTAGCTTAAAGTTATGATTTTTTAAGCGCACAAGACATTTATCCTTTCACAATGGTCCTCCATATTTTATTAAAAAATAATATAACAAAATAATTTTTTCCTAAATATTATAATTAGGACTTCAAGTTGAAGGTTGAAATGAATTTTTTCAGATTTTTTAAAAAACATTTACTGGTCTAAATAACGCTAGGATGAAAACGACCTCCGTAATTACAACGAAGGTACCGAAAATACCTAAGTACACGGAGGGTTAGACTTACAACAACCGATTTTCTAGGACCACAATTAATTTATGCAATGAAAGTGAAACTCACCAAATATAGATAGATTTAACAATTCTTAGTCGAGATCCAATATAAGCACAGAATTACATATAAGGAAACATATTTTATTGATCAGATACTTATACCTCTTTACGCATATTTAATGAAGATTTTCTACCGCATTACCACTAAATACATCAATCCGTTTTCTGTTGCATACAACTAATACAAAGTAGAATCAAGAATTTTTTGGGCTGAAGTCATTTAAAAAGAATATTAAAACTGTTATCGTATACAGAATTACTCTAATATGTTAATCTACATTAATATTCGGTTCGGAATTTGGTATGCATAATGACTTTCTTTACTGATGTCATATTTAGACTCGTAAAGCATATTTGGTGAAAATATTCATCAGCGTTACCTCTCAGTATCTAAAGCTATTTTCTGTTACGTAAAAGTAATAAAAAGTGCATTCAACAATTTTTTGACCTAAAATCATATAAAAAGATAATCAAAACTGTTACCGTACATAGAATTACTCCAATTTGTTAATCAACATTAATTTTCAGTTCGGAATTTGGTATGCGTAATGACTTTCTTTACTGATGTCATATTTAGACTCGTAAAGCATATTTGGTGAAAATATTCATCAGCGTTACCTCTCAGTATCTAAAGCTATTTTCTGTTACGTAAAAGTAATAAAAAGTGGAATCAACAATTTTTTGGCCTAAAATCATATAAAAAGAAAATCAAAATTGTTACTGTTCATAGAATTACTAAAATTTGTTAATCGATATTAATATTCAATTCAGAATTAGGTCTGCGTAATGATTTCATATTTAGACCCGTCAAAGCATATTTGGTGAAAATATTCATCAGCGTTACCTCTCAGTATCTAAAGATATTTTCTGTTACGTTAAAGTAATAAAAATTAGAGTCAACAATTTTTTGGTCCGAAATCAATAAACAAGAACATGAAAACTGTTATCGTGTTCAAAATTACTAAATTTTGTTAATCGCTATTCATTTGCAGTTCAGAATTAGACATGCGTAATGACTTTACTTTCCTTACTGATTTTATATTTATACTCGTTACAGCTTATATTTTGTAAAAATATTCATTAGCGTTATAGCTAATAGTAGTAAAACTGAGAATTAACACATTTATATGGTTGAGGTCATATTTATAGGTAGCGAAAGTGTTACTCCAGTGAAATTGATTAATTGAAACCTATAATTTGATCTGTATGTAAACTATTGAATCCACAGTTTGATTATACATCCTCTGAAGTAGAATAAGGTTTTGGTGCAGCAACATTCGGCTAAAAAATATTTAATGGAAGAATTTTTTCATGCAAATATATGTATAAAGTCAGATGATAATGTCTTTATGTGTATAAAATTTTAGATGAATATTTGTTAATAATGACTGAATTTCATATTCTATACTAGGTTAGGATATCGTTGCGTCATTTTTCGCCATTCTTTTTAAATTTCACTAGCCTCAAATTAAAATATAATACAGTATAGATGCATATTTTATTTACATACATAACAGTTTATACATTTATCATTCGCTATTCTGTCTTTGTGTGATATATATTATACGCATACATTCGACGACTGCTGGATGCCACTGGTGGGAGACAGCGGCACGGCATGTAGTGCAGCGGTAGAACGGCGATTTCGGCGAACAGCCCTCCGTAGATTTTCGGACAGCTGCTCGACGAAATTTCAGGCGACTGCTGAACATGGGTCGTGGGGGAGCAGCGGGGCGGCGCGTAGTGCAGCAGCAGTGGTTACGGTCTTTCCGTGTACAAAAGGCATGTGAAGGGCAAACCCATACCAGGTTAACGACGCTGAAGCCTCTCTGTCCGAGAAATGTAAAGTGAGCGAGGATGTCACTAATGCAACGTCCATTTAGAAGGACAAAGTTATTAGAGTACATAAATTCGGACAGAAGGGCACCGCGCTTGTTGAGCAGTTCATCATGCGATTGTCTCGACATACAGACAGACGAATCTTCAAAAATTTGACCAAAATCATTATAAGGGTCTGTAATGCCAACTCGACGGCTGAAGTCGCCGCCAAGAACAAACATACATTCGGGGAACCGGTCGTTCAGGGAATAAATTTCTGCTTGCAAGCTCTGTAATGGAGAAGTTAAATCAGAAGTGGGCTGAAAGTAAAATGACCCAAAAACTAAATTAATCGAAGCAGAATTTATATGATAAAATAGCCAATGAGGGGAAACTGACAGCGGAGTACAAGTAAATTTCGAATTTATTAGGGACAAAAACCCCCCGCTACAGCGACCAAAATTACTAGAACGTACACCGGTGAGTAGCGTTTCCGAATTTATATCACGATCGGACCAGGTGTTGACCTTTGTACACAAAGTTGAAAGAAACTGTACAAAAAGTGTGAATTGGACCCTTGGAAGTGTACGTAAATCCCGAATGGGCACAATATACGGGAAGTATACCCAAAGAAAATTATGTACTGGGAATGGTACATAAGTGTACAAAATAAAGTGTACAGGAAGAAAGTATGAAGTGAATTAGATGTACGAAAAAAAAACAACTACAGTACAGAAAGTGTACACTTAGATGTACAGGAAGTGTACAATCAAAAGTCAATCAGTGTACAGAAAGTGTACATTTCGTGAAAGTACGTTTTCATTAGGATGTGGTTATATTAAAAAAATATGTGCACCAGTTGATAAAAATGTAATTTATTAATAATATACATATATAAATGAATTTCCAATAAAATTAAACGAGGTCGTTGTATAAAGTAGCAGCATCGACATTCGGAGGTAACTGTATGATCCTGCAAATATACAATGAAATATAAATATTACATAAAAGAACATAACATTAATTAAATGTAAAAGTAATATATCAGGTTAATAGTTTTGAAAAACTTACTCTATTACATTTTCATCAATTCGCTGATCAATAGCACATTCGTATTCCTGCGACTGTCCTTGTATATGTTTTTGTGGTTGTTCCTGTGATTGTCCTGGTAAATGCTTTTCCGGTTGTTGTCGTTGTTGTTGTTGTTCATTATTATTTTTTTTTATTTCGTCGACCATTCATATCAATTGCCTTGTCCGACAGGTTAGGTTAGGTTAGGTTAGTTATAACAATGACCAAATGTGTTGTGGAAAAGCACCAAACAAACCATTCCATTATTTTTTGTATATTGCGCTGTTACAGCATGGAGAAGAAAATTCGCATCCCTACCATGTCGCTCATCAATGAAGATAAGTTTACCACTTGTATCAATTTTGTCAGTCCCTAGAGCTTCTCGTACATCATCCATTTTCTTCTATTAACCTGTATTAGAGTTGTTTGATTTTTCACTTTTAAAATGTATTTACATACATACTTACACGTATACATATGTTGTTGACACATTTCACACATTCAAGCCATTTATATACGTATACATACACTGATGTGCATCCACCTTGCACTTAGTGTACACCAGTGTACACTTGACATTAACAGCAGGACAGCACTGTACGTAAAGTGTACGTTTTACGTAAAAGTTATCAAAATGTACTTTGAGTGTGAACTGTAAATTCAGGCATACGTGCGTAAACTGTACATAAAGTGTACGTTCAGAAACAAAATAGAAACTGTACTGTAGGTGTACACGCATTAAACGTACAGTTGGTGGTTTCCGGGTTGACTTATCGCAAGGTAATGCGTTTCTTTACCAATTTTTAATAATCGATGTTTCCGGCAAATAGATTCGCTAGCTTTTACAATTTGACGTAATACGGCTTGCTGTTGTTGAAGTGAGGAGGACATGTTAATGCGTTCAAGTCTGACAATCACTGACTTGTTACAACATTTTTTGTTTGTTCTTAAAATCCTTTATGCTTATAAAACAATTAAAACCTTTTCTATACCTTCCCTCTTCTAATTCACGTGCTTTATCTATTACAATAAAGCCATGTTTATCTGTCCAACATTGCGCACATATATCTTTGAAAGTGTTAAATGTCATATCCGTATTGACATGATCATTATACACATGCTTAAGATTCATTTCATCCTGCCTAAAGAGAACCAGAAGGTTTACGTTATCTGGAATAAGTTGTTTGGGAACACGAGCATACGTTTGACTGAGATAAAAGCAATCGACGCAATTATGTCTATCCATACAAAAGAAGGATCTAATGTTATCTTGCTTCTCGCATGCAACATCATCAAATATAATAATAGAGTTCGGCCTAGCCTCGGAGGGTGGTACTACCTGTTCATTATCGTGAAAAGGAAAGTATCCAATACCCTCCACAGAGTCGAGTAAGTTTTGTAAAAATTGATATTTCGGTTGATTTAATGATTTCGAATATACGTATATATTCTCAAACTTTAATCCATTCTGATCGATGATTAGACTGAGTAGTGTATTTGTTTTTCCGCAATTAGACGGGCCACAGAAAAGTGCACGTATTCTATTTGGCAGCAACTCCCCATGTCGTTTATCATTAGTTACATTATTTTGAACAGACGATGTTAAATCATCAAAATTGATGATTGGGATTTTTGTGTATGAAATCGTATTTTGATAATAACTGAACATTAAAGTATAAGTAGAGCCTTTGTATGTAATGTCAGTCATTAACTGTTTGATATTTGAATGATGCACATCATAAAATGATTACATATGTAACTAAAAACAAGAAGCAAAATCGGATAAAGAGTGGGAAAGGATTGGTCAATTCTTTAATTAATAAATTACCGGTAGAACTTCGTATACCCAGTTATCAGTACTGTGGACCTGGTACAAAATTAAAGCAACGATTCGCGGGATCCGGGGATAAATCCCTTGGACAAGGCTTGCAAGGAACACGATATCGCTTATTCCAAAACTCATGAAAATCTCGCCGGTAGAATCGAGGCGGATCGTATATTAGCGGAGCAGGCTTGGAAGCGAGTTTTAGCAAAAGACGCAAGCATTGCAGAAAAGGTGGTAGCTTAGGGTGTTGCAATGACAATGAAACTAAAAAGTAAATTAGGCATGGGGCTGAAAAAGAAGAAAGCGTCAAAAAAGAAAACAACATCATTGAACAACATTATTGCGGCTGCTAAAATGTCAATATCACCAAGTAATAATGTTCAAAATGTTATATCGAGTGCTTTGAAAGGGTCACGTAAAGCAGTAAAAGAAGCCGGTGGCAAGCAATTCATATAAAAAACTCGACAGCTATCGATACCTGCAAAGGTTGGAGTATTCTTTCCATTCCTAGCACCCATATTTGCTGGATTAAGTACTGTAGGTGCATTAGCCGCTGGCACAGCGAGTATAACCAAGGCTGTTAACGGTGTTCTTCCAAAAAGTCGGAAGTCAGATTTGACTGTAGCGACACCCACAACTTTTATGTGCACTGATTGGAATGACATCTGCCGACATCATTACGAAGTTCGACTTTCGTTCTCTCGTCAGGACCGTATCAAAGATTTTCTCGAAGTTCTTAGCGGAGCCCCACAATTTTCTTGACATGCGTACGTATACACATGTATAGGGCAAACGATATTCATACATGTAGCGGGAAAGGCCGAAGTTGGCCGAGATCGCCAACAGCATCCCGAAAATCGGTGCTATAGCATACATATACGGGGTGATTCTCCATTGAATGACTTCCGGCTAACAGTAGATTCTGTGATAAATTCTAAGAACATTTTTCCTTTGAAAAAAATTTGTGCGATGTATAGTTTTCAAATTATTTAGCATTAAAGTCAGCCAATAGGAACAGGAGTTGCTTGATTGTCGCGACGATTGCATTGTCAGCGAACATCGAAATCGTCGCGACAATCAAGCACCTCCTGTTCCTATTGGCTGACTTTAATGCTAAATAATTTGAAAACTAAACATCCCACAAATTTTTTTCAAAGGAAAAATGTTCTTAGAATTTATCACAGAATCTACTGTTAACCGGAAGTCATTCAATGAAGAATCACCCTGTATATGTATATGCACTTACAGCGATCGTCCGGTAGTTTCGACGGCGAAGCTCATTTTCTTTCTTGCTATAGAATTTCTCCCCGCTATCCGACGGATTCGGACAAGGTAACTCGTGCGTCTTCTTCGGAAAATCGTTTCTACATGAAGTTATCGCATAGACTAAATGGCTAAAACTTTTTTTGTAAATATGTAACATTAGTATAGGAATAGATATATCTTAATTTTCAGCTAAGGTTTTATTTCTTTTCTTCATCATTTTCGACCTAAAAACATATAGAGTGGTACAAATGTCCAAATTGTAATTTTTTATCAGTTCATAATTTTCCATTCTTTACCACGTTTTTCAAATCCACTTGAGAAGTTTAAAATTACAAAATATGCATAGAAAAAAAAATCATCGCTGAAAAATATCAAAAATTGTAAGACAAAATACATTTGTAATAAATAAAATAGTCAAATTTTCCATTTTTTTCGCTAAACAGAGTTTGAGTCTTTATTAATAAATACTAGATTTTAATATGTAATATTAGACTTCTACATAGAAAATTAAAAAAACATTTGCCATGAGAAGTACACTTCTTATGTTAGACATGCCTAAAAAAGTGTATGGGTGCATATATGGGCATATCTCTGAAACTTTTCTTTTTTCACTTCAAAAAAAATAAAAATAAATTTTTAAGGCACACTACCCAAACTTTTTTTTTACATTTATATGCATTTAAATAGTAAGAAAAATGCTGTGCCACTCATTTTTTTGAAATGTTAATTGATAAAAAGTAATAATACTCAATTTGCCATGTCTATAGACAATAAGTAGTACTATTTGTATTCATACGCACCTGTATACAACGAAGAAAAATACATATTTATTTGTACATATTTCATTACATAATATAAATTTATCAGGTCTTAAAAATTATAATTTTATTCCACTGATTTCTAATATACACTGGATAGGAGACGTCGTACCTATATCATTATAACTGCGCGTGATTCCACCAGTTTGGAAAACCTGAATTATTTTCGGGGCTAAGCAATTAGTGAAAAGAAAATAAGAGGACGAGGTGCTTGCTGCAATGCACTTCCGAATAAACTTATTTGTGATTGGATGTTCGGGAAGGTACAGCGCCTCACAAACTCGGAGTCCCGTATCCTACCCAGTGCATAATAGAGATCAGTGTTTTATCCACGTATCAAAATGCTCTCTCTCTCTCTCTCTCTCTCTCTCTCTCTGTCTCTCTCTCTCTGTGGTGACTAGACACCTCATACGTGCAAATTTTTGCTCCACCTTATTTCAGTTTTATTTACAATTATTTTCATTCTCCGGAGCGAGAAGTTATTCCAGAAGGTGTGCACCAGTTGTAGACCTGATTAGTGAAATTTTTTCCGAGTGACAACATCTAGTGGGTCCACGGTGCGCCTTTTTGGAAAATCGCAAAATCTTTTCCACGGTTTTCACCGGGCACGTGTCAACGGCGATCGCGGAGCCAATGTCAACTGCGCAAGTCCACTCTAGTCACGTGGTGTAATGTGTTAGCCTCCTATTTGAATTAAACAACTGTCATCGAAACTGAATCGAAGAAAAGCGACTTATTACAAGGTACGAAACCCAATGCCGAAAACTAGAAGTAACAGCAATTCGGACCATAACGTAGCTGTTCCCGTTATTTGTGCAAAGTGTTACAAGTCTGTCATCGATTTCGTCAAGTGTCCCGTTTGCAAAAAGTGTTTTCACGAGTCTTGCGGACGGCTCTACATACGCGGCAAATCGGAATCTGTGTGTTGCGTGCGCTCCTTGTCTCACTTACTTCTTCCGCCGCCTACCGTCGCAACTACTGCTGTCGCGCGTGACGTATCTCTCCTCGCGCTCCCTACTCCGTCCTCTATTCTTCATCGAGTGCAGCCGCTGTTAACACCGTCGCGACTATTTTCGGCTAGTTCCCTCCCTCCGCAAGTATTATCTGTTTCGCCTACCTTCCCCCCAACGCAGTCAACTATGGATATCGCGCAGCAATTTTCGCAAATCCTTGAAGCGATTAATGGTGTGCGTCAGGAACTTACGGCCGTTAGAGCCGATACTAACGCGATTCGAACCGATCTTTCGAATTTAGCATCTGCCGTACAGCAGAACACCGCCTCATGCAATGCTCTAAAATCGGATGTAGATTATATGAAAAAGAGCAATGCCCTTGTACGACCAACTACGTACCTCATAGTAAATGGTATACCAAATCGGTGCTCTCTGTCATATAATGACATTATGCTCCGCGTGCTGACCCACCTAAAATTGCCTGGATTATTGAGCGACATCTTAAAAATCGATAAAATTGAACGTAATGGACCATCAACATCTTATTCTGCTGCTGCAAGTTCGACAATTGCTACACAGTATTTCTCCTTAAAAATACGCCTTAAATCTGTTGACGTGCGAAATTTTATTGTCGAAACAAAGCGTAAGTTGGGGAAAATTACCGTCCAGGAATTATTCCCGGAATTATCCAAAGATGCTAATGCTGACAAAACTGTTTATGTTAACGAGTTCTTGCCCTCATCGACTTACAATTTGCGTAAAAAAGCCAAACTTGCGGCTAATAACGCAGGTTATAAGCGCGTTTGGGCGAGAGATGGCAATGTTTTTGTAAGAAAAGATGGTGGCACCCCCGAGTTGTTAATTGCCACAGAACAAGATCTTAATAACATTGTCTGACAACCAAAGCAGAATCTTGTTAATCAATGTGTATCAAGTAACGTGTCTTCGTCCGATTCTTCGTCGTCTCTAAAAATTTCGTGTATAAATATAAATTCACTGCGTGCTCATCTGCAAGATTTAGAACATGAATTAGCAGACTGCACAACACACATCCTGGCAGTCACCGAAACATGGATGACACCTTTTGTTGATTCATCGTGTGTTGCCGTTAAAAACTATAATTTTGTCCGTAATGATCGGGCGCTTCGCAGCGATGGGCAAACACGCTTTATTTTTGGTGGAGGTGTCGCATGTTACCTCCACAAATCTTCATCTTACACTATTCTCGAGTGCTCAGTAAATGAAAGCATTGACACCCCAGAATATCTTTTTTTGGATGTCAAATCGTCTTCAAGAAATTTGTTATTTATAGTTATATACAGACGCCCTCATGGGCAACTTCTCGCGGAAATTATAGTTAAGTTTAATACATATATTTCTAAATATAAGAACATAATAGTAACAGGCGATTTAAACTGCAATTTGTTAGAGAATAGATTTGATTCTGTATATCTCCAAAATTTTATTCAAGACTATTCGCTTTTTTCTGTACCCTTTGGAACCACCCATTATTCTTGTTTTTCTTCTTCTCAGCTGGATGTTATGCTAATCGATTCTTCAAATAAAATTAAAAGTTTTTCTACGTCTCCTACTCCTTTTGCCGCTGGCCATTGTCTTATTACGATCCAATACGAATTCACGAACCTCAATTCCATTCCACAAATTATCACCTACCTTAACTTCGCCAAATGCGACTATTCTGCTTTAAATAAAGATCTCTCAGCATCACTTCAACTTAAGTTTCCTCATCTCTTAGCTTCCGACCATACACAACTTCAAACAAATTCGCAACTACACGGTCTAATAAACTGCGTAAATAATTTTTACGAATGTATTACCGAAGTTTTAGATTTACATGCGCCATTTATTACAAAACGTATTTTGCACCGCGCTATTCCGTGGATCACACCTAGTATACGAAGTAGGATTAAGGAACGGGACAAATTGTACCTGCGTGCGAAACGAACTCGAAACCTGCGTCTTTTCCAGGAATATAAGAATATGCGTCGCGAGATTAAAAATATCTTAAAAGCGGCCAAAAATCGTCACTTAGCCGAGCTAGTACTCCAACAAACAAGCACGAACAAACTCTGGTCTTGCCTACGAAAATTAGGACTTGCTAATCAGCCATCACAGTCAGCACTTCCTCATTTCTCACCCATTGCATTAAATCGTCATTTCGCACAAATATCGTCATCTCACCCGTCTTGTGACTTAGCGACACTCAACAACATTATCATGCGTCCATTACCCCATTTCCATACAACATTCAGCTTTACTGCTATTAATCATCATGATGTCCTACTTAGTCTTAATCTAGTTGCACAAAAAACACGTGGGCTTAATCCCGATCATCTTCCTTTAGAGCACCTAAACTCCATGTTTACAACCATCGCACCATATTTAACATCCATTTTCAATCTTTCACTCATCTCTGGCTATTTTCCTCCCATTTGGAAATCATCTTACATCATACCACTTAAGAAAATCGCTAACCCCTTATGTCCTTCTGACACCCGTCCAATCACAAATCCTCCCCACCTCTCTAAGGTCATTGATTCCCTTGTCACCCAGCAGATCACAAAATATTTAGAGATAAATTGTATACTGCATCCCAAACAATGTGGGTTCCGCAAATTTCACAGCACCCAAACTGCCCTATTACACCTTATGGATAATGTACGTTCGGGTATTGATCGTGGGGCAGTTACTATCCTGGTACTGTTCGATTTCTCAAAAGCCTTTGACTCCTTAAACCAAGTCGTGATTCTAACCTGCCTTCGAGACATAGGCTTTGAGGAATCAGCATTGAGATGGCTGCATTCTTATCTCTCAAATCGCTCTTACACAATAATTGGCCTGGATGGTTCAACATCTAATCCTGAGTATACTACATCCGGCGTTCCACAAGGTTCAAGCTTAGGCCCCATATTATTCATTATTGTTATCAATACCTTGTTTTCAAGACTTAAATACTGCAGACACACTACCATCATCTTTGCTGATGATACGCAATTTTATCTCTCGACCCCGATATGTCATCTAAATGAAACGATACGCAATATTAACAGTGACATTGCTGAGCTTGTGAGATGGTCCCATGATTATGGGCTCACTTTAAATACGCGTAAAACTCAGGCCATCATCCTAGGTTCACCTCAGAATTTAGCCGTTATGAAAAATCTCACCATACCACAAATTATTGTCGGGTCGCATGTAATACCTTATTCATATGAAGTAAAAGATCTTAGTGTTATAATAACATCCGACCTAACATGGAATCGCCATGTTAGTACCATATCATCTAAAGTACATAATGTTCTTTACAGGCTTAAATTTCGTGGTGCTTTTCTTCCACCGCAGATCAAACTCACACTCGTCAACGCATTAATCATCCCACATCTCGACTACGCATCTTTAGTTATAGCCGATTCAACAGCATATGTGAACACTAAATTACAACGCCTTCAAAACATTGCCTTGAGGTATGGGTATCGCCTGCGCCGGGATGAAAGACTTGCGCCATATCGTCAGAAAGCCAACTGGCTACCCATAACATCTAGGCGACAGTACTTTCTCGGTAGCCTCACTCATCAAATCATCCATACCTCCCAACCTTCCTACCTTGCTGACAGATTTATTCCTCTAGACCATTCCATTCGCCGATCTTGTCGCTTACAATCATCTCAATATCAACTTCCAATTCCTCGTACCAACATCTTTCCTCACTCTTTCTGGATCACATAACAGGACGAGGTGCTTCCCCCCTCTCTGTCTCTCTCTCTCTCTCTCTCTCTCTCTCTCTCTCTCTCTCTCTCTCTCTCTCTCATCTCTCTCTCTCTCTCTCTCTCTCTCTCTCTCTCTCTCTCTCTCTCTCTCTCTCTCTCTCTCTCTCTCTCTCTCTCTCTCTCTCTCTCTCTCTCTCCTCTCTCTCTCTCTCTCTCTCTCTCTCTCTCTCTCTCTCTCTCTCTCTCTCTCTCTCTCTCTCTCTCTCTCTCTCTCTCTCTCTCTCTCTCTCTCTCTCCTCTCTCTCTCTCTCTCTCTCTCTCTCTCTCTCTCTCTCTCTCTCTCTCTCTCTCTCTCTCTCTCTCTCTCTCTCTCTCTCTCTCTCTCTCTCTCTCTCTCTCTCTCTCTCTCTCTCTCTCTCTCTCTCTCTCTCTCTCTCTCTCTCCTCTCTCTCTCTCTCTCTCTCTCTCTCTCTCTCTCTCTCTCTCTCTCCTCTCTCTCTCTCTCTCTCTCTCTCTCTCTCTCTCTCTCTCTCTCTCTCTCTCTCTCTCTCTCTCTCTCTCTCTCTCTCTCTCTCTCTCTCCTCTCTCTCTCTCTCTCTCTCTCTCTCTCTCTCTCTCTCTCTCTCTCTCTCTCTCTCTCTCTCTCTCTCTCTCTCTCTCTCTCTCTCTCTCTCTCTCTCTCTCTCTCTCTCTCTCTCTGTCAAGTTACTCTCTAACAAGTTATAACTCCACTGGAGCGTATTATTTGAACAGCTCAAAAAAAAAATTATTATGAGGCTCAATTTTACGATTACAATTAGATAGATATGCATCTTCAATAGCGAATTATATAATCAAGCTCTCGTTCTACTTGTCATGTGTTTACTTTCTTTTCTTAACAATAGTTTATAGTTTAGATATTTTATTGATAACTCTACGTTATACCGCCACATGGCAGAGACAACAAGTCTATTGTATTATCAAATCCTGTCCGAAAAATTGTAACGGCAGGATGCGGTTTGAATCTTGTCCACGGTTCGTTGTGGCCAGGGCAATAATAAATTTGTTTTCAATCAATCAATCTCTCTCTCTCTCTCTCCCTCTCTCTTTTCCGCATATACGTTATTAAGATAATGTATGATTACAAAAAATTTTAAACAGTAAACGCACGGGCACGCATAGATGTTGAGTATTTTTTGTTTTTTTAGGTTACTAGTGATGCTCTAAAACAAATTAAAGTCTTTTTGCAGGATGATATTATACTGTGACGTAGTCACAGATCGAGCCCGGTAACTCTAATCGGGGAGAGCGTTCCGGGGGAATCCTTCCCCCTATTCGCTGCTGCTCTCGCCCGCCGTATCGGGGATACGCGCTATGGAGACTCATACCTCCCCGCCGTCGCTCCTCTAGTCAGTCGCCGTCGAGAGTTCCTTCCCCACAGACGGAGACGAGTGACGCCGGGACTCCTCACTCTTTCCCTCCGAAGGCAGAAGCCGAGTCCATTTACTCAATCACGTATCTCTCTCTCTCCCTCTCCGAAGGAGAAGCCGGTACGAGCGGCCCGCGCGACCGCCACGCTTCTCCTCCCACGGATCACCCCGACATTGGGCCCCGAGGTGGCGCCACTCGGGAAGCATCGACGAGACGAAGGCGCGAGTGCAGTTCAGTTTTCAGTTGAGTCTACCCGTGTTAGGTCGCGCATACACTCCAATCTCCAAGAGTGATACATTTGGTTTAACGGGAACGTAGTAGTTTCGGTGCATTTATCGTCGCACGTAAGTGCCGGATCCCGCCGGAATCCACAGGAAATTGATTAGTGGTGCCACCCAGGAATCACCGAGGCGAGGACGCCGACTCCAGGCCCCGTCCAGACTCATTCGGAGCGGCCACCTCTGGACCCCGACTTCCAATCCAGCAGCCGGACTGTACACCAGCTCTTGTGAGTAGCCAGTGATTAGAATTGTGATTGCCCCCCCCCCCCGTATTCTAGTGTTTCTATGCGAACTTTCATTACCCTCGCGCCTCCGCGATAATTTTCCTCCGGTCATCTGTTATGAAACGATCCCCTTCGCGAGATTTGAGCCCGTGACAATTACTTGTAAAAATTTGTAACGTAGGACCTGTAGAAATTAAATCGATCTTAGAAAAATCATTTGCGTAAAAAAATTTTATTTTCGTTTTCCCTTCCGAGGAGGGGTTATAAAATGGCATCCCTGGTGGGGAAATTTAATAAGATTTCCCAAAATTTGTGAACATTTTTTGTTGTAAGTGGAAATTTGTGTAGGGAAAGTTCGCCGGAGAAAGTTTGTCGTTTGCGATTCGCGTTGTTTTCAGTTCCGACTGTATTGTTCGCGCCCCCTCTTTTTCCCTTGGCGTAATAATTAATTATTAAGAATATAGATATTTGTATTTAATGTGTCTCCTTTTCCGTCCTTTGAATTTCCTTCGCTACTCCTCTTCCTCCATCAATAAAAATTGCGATCCCATAAGCTGGTCTGGAGATAGCGTGACGTCATACGACGTCCGCATTGTTGTCTCGAACCAGACTCCCAATTCCGTGTATTACTGAATATTAATTGTGGAGTAATATTAATATAGTATTGAATTGCGAGAGATTATAAAATATATTTTCTTTTTGGTGTTTTGAATTCAAATCGTTTATCATGTTCAAAAAATGTTTGCATAAATAATTGTTGAGTTTGAATTTGCACCGTTTGAAAATAATTAATTACTTATTTAATATATTATTTCGAAATTGTATATCATAAAGGTAATCACTTTTCAGAAATTGAAAACAACTTCGAAAATAAATAGAGTTAATCTCCAGTAAATCAGGTGTGAGCTTTGTAAACAATAACAAAGCCGTAAATTTCGTCAGTAAACAATAGATTTATTTTCGGCGTATTCCGAGAAATCATCGGGAACGACCTTGTTTACGTTTCTTCCCAACCGATCTCCCTGGATATTGCGATATTTATGATTGTAATAGTTCGTTGCACGAATAATACGAATGTATACTTGTGTTTATCTTTTCAGAATTTATTATTCTCTCTATGGTCTCCCCCCGTATCCCCCTACGGGCCGATAATTACGTTGACCTATGTAAGTGTTGTCGTCCCTGGAATAATTAATACTTGAAAATACCGGGAAATAAATGACGCACTTTTCCAGTTATTTTTCAACACTCGTTATATAATATTTATAACTCGCTATAATATTTAGTAATTTGAAACTTATATATTAATTCGCTAATTAAGAGTCGGGTACGGAATTTAGAATTCTTTTTATCAAAATAAACTTTCTTTTCAATTCCGATCTAGTTTTCCAGATCCAATTTAATTTTAGGAAACTTCAAAAAAATTTTTAATTTGTCTCACAATAGTGAGGAACGAAGTTTAAATTCAATTAAATTTGAGGTTGTGTCCCGTTTTTCGATTTAATAGCAAATCTCCTGGAAGAGTTAAGTTAGATTGGCATATTCAATTTAAAACGTTTTAGCGACTTTCGCGATTTCAGGTACAGGATTTCCCCCTCCCCTTGCAGCAAACGATAGAGAGACACGCAACTCCTGCAATTGAGTCGAAATAAATTTCGATTGATGTATTATGTAATAAGATAATTAATATAATTACTGTATATATATTGTATGTACCAGTGCAGCCACCCGAAGAATTTTCTAGAACACCCGTCCTATCGCGATGCGCGGTCCCCTACCCTTCGCGGTTTGGATTATGGTAACCGTTGTCGAGGCGTCGGCTGTGACAGATAACTGTCGCGCGCCTCTGTGAATAAAAAATCTTGACATCTGAGGAAACCGCCCCCCCCTCCCTTCTTCTTTTTCTTTTGTGATTTTTTTCGTTGTTTCTGCTTTTGCTCTCACTCTTAATCTGCGCCTATTTTTGAGAGCTTTTGGCTACCGGTCCGCGGAGGCCTGAATTACATTTTCTTCCCTTTAAATTTTTTTTGTTCGTTTTGTTTTGGGTTTTTTTTGGGTAACGTGAGTAACACGTTCCCTTAGAGCCAGATATCCGGTTTTGAACCCATATCAGCGAAGCCGAGTTTTCTTTTTTTTTTTTTGAGCTTCGTATTCGTTTTTTTTTTGCATAAGTTGGACCGCAGGTCGTTCGATTTACGAATCCGACAGCTCGACGTAGAATCTCGAACTGCGCGGTGACCTTGAGGAGCGTCCGAACTTTTTCTTCTTTTTTCTCTTCTTTTTATCGTTCGTTTCGGGACAATGGATACATTCCTATCCACTCCCACTAGTTCCCCGGCAACGTTGGTGCCCACGTTAACGGTGGTAACCCCCACCACTATCTCGGGACACCGGTCTATTACCACGACACCCGTGGCATTCTCGGCTACCGCGACTAACGTCACCCCCTCCCGCGCGGCAAATCGCTAGCCTTGCCCAAATCTCAGGAATACGGGCGGAGATCGACAGAATCGACGATCTACGCGACCTTATCGGTAGATGCGATAAGGCCGAGCTCCTGATCTCCGGATCAGTGGAGGTAATCCGGGATCGGCTGGTGTGGTACACCATTTTGCGGCGATTTCCGGATACCCCGGTCGAGTGGAACGCCAGTGCGGATGGGCGCAGTGATCAACCCCCCTATACGTTGTCCGAAGCTGTAGGTTGCCCTATAATAGGGACCGTTTTGGGCGATTCAATGAATGCTACCTACCCGGGTCACGCGGAACCTCAGCCGACGTCTCGCCTAGGAGCTTTCTCGTTCGCCACCCACGTATTACCGTCGGACCGATCGCGCGCCTACTATCGGGACTCGATCTCGTTCGGAGAGGAGTAGAGTTTTCGGTTTCCGATGGCGGACACCTCCACGCACCCAGCTGGCCGAATAAATCTCGCGCCCATAGTCCCCCCTCGCGACGACCGCCGCGTAGACGACCCTCAACCAGAAGGTCGTGCCGTGAACGACTATAACCCGTCGAATCTGCTAATCGGGAATGACCCAGCACAAGGTGGGTCACGTGACCCGACCGAGTCTTTCCGACCGAGTGCTGCCTCGTGTGAAACACAGGATGTGCCGCAGCCCTCACGGGCGGGTATTTTCGGTCCCCCACCTCGTGATAATTTCGACTCGCGTCAGGTGGACCCCTTTCGCCCAATGGCAACGCGCCAACCCCCACCTCGTCGCTCAACCGCGGGATCGTCGAGCGTGCACTTCCCGGCAGATCTCACTTACGATTTATCGCCCCACCAACCTCGTTATAATAGCACTCGGGTCGGCCACCCCCACTCTTCTCAGCACGTTGATGGCAATGCGTCACAGGCAGGAGGGTCATTCAACCCCAGCTTGTCAATGTCCAGCGTTCGTTGGCACAAAACCGCGATCGAACACTGGAGGACGCTTGGGCCACGCTATTCAGGGGAGGAGGGGGAAGATGCCGAGGAATTCCTCGTCAAATTAGGTGAATATGTCACCAGTCGGGACTTGACAGAGGAAGACCTCCTGCACGCCCTACCCGAAGCGTTTAGGGGATCGGCCCTTAACTGGTACCGGGTGGAAAAAGCCAGTTGTAGCACCTACTCCGGGTTCGTGCGATATTTCCGCGATGCCTTTGGCCAACGCCACCTGGAAGCCAGCATCAAAAAGGTGATTACCCTGCGCACCCAAGAGCCCGAGGAGCCCATTCGGGAATATTTAGTTTCCCTACGCAGTCTCTTTAATTTACTTACGTTCCCCCCGGCTCTAGAGGAACAGTTGGACATCGCGGTACACAATCCGCGCCCCGGTCTCACACAAAAAATCGAGCGTGATTCCGTGTACGATTTTTCCGACCTATTGAGAATTGGTCGACAAGTGGAAGGGGCTGCAAATCAGGAGAGGGTATATCGGCCCCCTCCCGCGGCTACTCAATCGGCCTTCCCCGCTTTTGCGTATACGCCGAAGACGAAGCGGGGGAAGGAAAAGTTCGGACTCCCCCCCTACCACGCACAGGCCAACCCAGTCGAGAGGGTTAATAGAACCCTTAAGACGATGATTTGTACGTTCGTGCCGCATGATCATCGCGACTGGGATGCGCATCTTGAGGAATTGACATTCGTTCTGAATACCGCGGTCCAGTCATCGACCAAGATGACTCCCGCATTTCTTAATTATGGTCGCAACCCGGTAGCGATTAGGAATTTGCGTACTGACCTCCCCCCTCCTCCGCTCACGCTCCCTAAGGATCCGGAGTTTTGGCGTGATCGGATGAGGAGGCTACCGTTAATCCACGATTGGGTACATCGTAATCTTGAACGCGCCGCGACGCGCCAAGCCGAATATTATAATCGTTCCCACCGAGAAGTAACATACCAGGTGGGTGACCTAGTACTACGCCGCATCCGTTTCCTTTCTTCGGAGATCCAAAATTTCGCGGCCAAACTCGCGCCCAAATTCAGCGGCCCCCACCGTATTCTGCGGGTAATCTCTCCCGTTGTCTTTGAGCTCGACGACCCCGAGATTCGTCGGAACCCTAGGGCCCATATTGAAGATTTGAGACCGTATCACGCTCCCGACGAGGGGAGTAATTCTACAAAACGACCGGACCGTGTCGACTAATACGCACGCAAACCCTCCTAGCCCTCGGTCGAAACCAGCTATTCAGAATCCGGTGAGTGCCGACCCGGTGCCGCGTCGCCACGGACGACCTCCGAAACTAGCCAGAGAAATGCCCCCCAGTCCGAGCGAAACACCACGTGCGCCACGTCGCAGTGAGGCCCACCTCACGGCAAGGCCACCGGAGACAGTCGAACCGACTTTCACTCGCAGGCGCCCCGGTCGTCCGCGCAGAGTGTCGACCAGGTGCGCGCCTCCCCCACCCACACCGTTATTGGAACGACGTTATGGTCTACGATCCCGTAAAACCTAACAGACGCACTGGTACCCCGATATTTTGCAAAAGTGCCCCCGAAAATAATACACTGGTTTAGGTAGCGTGAATTCACAATTGCGGCATACATTGCGATAAACATTGCGATAAACATTGCGATATACATTGAGATATACATTTCGATTTTTCGTATTTACGTTTTTGGTTGAATTATTTTCAATGACTTGCTTTATATTGCGTTTACCTCCCACATCTGCCGTCTCTCGCTCCGCGAAGCGATGATGACGAGATGATTACCACCCTCTTCTTCTCTCCTAGAGTTGAGCATTTATCACCTGTAAGTCGCATAATTCGGTCGTAAGGAACGTAACCGCGTTTTCAGTTTTCATTTGCGATTTGTGTCAGTCCATCGCGTTCAAATATTAATAATAGAGCAATTTTTTTGTTACGACATGTCGTCGTCAATCACGTTCCGATTGCTTCTGATAGCGATATTGCTGTGTTTCGATTTGCAACTTTTACACGTAATTAGCCGATCTAATAAAAATCCCCGACTATGTTACGTTACGATTTGATACACAAATTCTATAATTTTTTTTTGTGTCGTGGCTCAGTTCCCGACAATACCGAGTGAGTTCCTGTTGCGTGCCCCAGTGGCCGCAAAGGATGTAAGAAGAGTTAGTTCAGTTGAGTTAAATCATATGGTTGAGTTTGATTTCGAGGAATCGCAACCGTCTCTTAAAAATTTTCTTTTGTGGATTAGCAATTACTCACACTAAGTATGCGAGTAACTTTGATTTGCGTAAACTCGCGGTTCTGTTTAATAATTTGAAGGTCGCTAAGTCATGACTAGTAGTTAGTTTATGCGGGACCTACGCTAACTCGCGTAGGCAGCGAATTTGGAATTTGGCTCACGCCTAATCGCGCAAATTCTTATTTAATATTTGTATCTTTGCGATACGTCTTTAAAAGTCATCGTCCCATGGCGCTTTCGTTGGGCCATCAGCAGCTCTAACGAACGGACTTTCAGTAGATTTATTCAATGTCCGATAGTGCTGAGATACGCTCATATTGGTGGTAGTAGTGCATTGCGTCGAAAGTCGGCTTGGAATTCGCGTAGTTTGAGTTAAGCACTCGGTTTGCTTGACTTTGTATTACGTCTAGTCACGCCACCCATGCGTTATCTTCATATTGCACTAAATCGCGCATTTAGATAACCTACGATGGTTTTTTACGCTAAACAGCGCGACTTTATCAGCCCCGTGGGTACGTTTTGGACGATGCACGCAGTTGATAACTTCAAGCTTAATTCGCGCTGATTCGCGCATAAACCGCGATCTTGTCGAGTCAATTTGGTATCAGTCGCGATAAGAATACAGTAGAGTTATTTGCTGTCCCTTCGCGTTTTGTTGGCCCGGAAAATATCGTGCCGTTGCATACTATGCTATTGCAAATGCGCTTCGCAGTTGCGTAATCTGTCTAGTGTAACACGATATGCCCCCACCCCCAAGTCTATCGTATGGTCGCCTAACGTGAGTCGCAACCTCGATAGCCCGACGTGACATCATCGCCTACGAATCTACGAGTATAGAGTTTGCTCGGACATACTTCCAGATATGGCTAATGTTTTAATTTCAGGTAGGCCTCCTAAGTCTATTCTCATTGCTTCAGGCTCGTAAAAGATAGCCACTAGTGCTGCGAAGTAGTGCACCATGTAAATTCGGTACTGTAGTGGAGGTCGGTGGGTGGTACATGGCAGAAGTTAGTATAATAGGAAATCAAGCGAGTGACATTTCCTCGCCGCTGTCCCGTTGCATCCAGTTGACCCCACGGCGAAAATAGCCACCCTACACCATTGTGAGCATGTATCGACCGCATCAGAATATATCATCTCAAATCCTTTGTCGTCGTTGCGTACTGTAATGTCCCTCTTTTCTTTTGTCACGCGGATTCCTCTTCATGCCATCCTTCTCTCCATCCTCCACGACGTCGTAGCTGGTATGATGATTGTAAAGGTATGGAACTGGAAGAGGCGAATCCCAATCGTGCGATAGAAATTAAGGCCTAATTATAAGTCACACTGTATCAGCCAGATAGCGATTTTGCTATCCCGGGTGAACAGGAAAGTAACCCGTAGAACCTGTCACTTTTTTTATGTATCGCCTAGTTGCGATTTTTGATTTTTCTTGTATTTGCGTCTCTAATCTTAGTAAAGAGTATGATTGCGATATTTCGTTTTTTTTTTGTTATGAGTTGTGGCGATGGTATGTCTTTGCGATGCCGTGTTCTTAGGCTCATACTTGTGTGACATTTTTCTGTAGTATGGATTTGAGTGATGTTCGATGTTCAAACATGATGATTGCCATATGCGGGCATGATCCTGAGTTTGTGTGATTCTGCGTAGCGTTCGAACGTGCGTCAGTGAATCTGCGTATTCACCATTTTAGTTCTTTTCGATCTCATTGCGAGCGCCCCCTCCTTCCCCGTGCGATTTTGCGTTCGGTGACTGTAATGGCTATTTAGTTACCTCACTGTATAGGCCTAAGGGCAATTCGTACCCAGTGGCGCAGGAGACGCCTATGTTGACTTTGTGAAGTGTTTTAGATTTAAGTAAAGTTTGTAATTTATTTTATGCAGTCTCAGAGGCAGGTGGACCATAGTTACGTCACAGTATTCATTCTAATATTCAGTAACACAGTCGTAATTATCGTTGATGTTTGATGTTTATCCCCAGTGACATTTATCGAGATGGACCGATCAAGTGAAGTGCTCCCCAGTGACATTTATCGAGATGGACAGATCCAGTGAAATGCCTCGCAGTGACGTTTAGTATGACACTCGTACACCCCTCTATCGACGGTGTACTCGAGTTAGGCCCGGGGGTTTGTGACGAAGTCACAGATCGAGCCCGGTTACTCTAATCGGGGAGAGCGTTTTGGGGGAATCCTTCCCCCTATTCGCCGCTGCTCTCGCCCGCCGTACCGGGGATTCGCGCTATGGGGGCTCATACGTCCCCGCAGTCGTTCCTCTAGTCAGTCGCCGTCGGGAGTTCCATCCCCACAGACGGAGACGAGTGACGCCGGGACTCCTCTCTCTTTCTCTCCGAAGGTAGCAGCCGAGCCGATTTACTCAATTACGTATCTCTCTCTCTCCCTCTCCGAAGGAAAAGCCGGTACGAGCGGGCCGCCTTCCACGGATCACCCCGACATCGGGCCCCGAGGTGGCGCCACTCGGGAAGCATCGACGAGACGAAGGCGCGAGTGCAGTTCAGTTTTCAGTTGAGTACCGCCTCTTGCTGAGTCTACCCGTGTTAGGTTGCGCATACAATCCAATCTCCAAGAGTGATACATTTGGTTTAACGAGAACGGGAACGTAGTAGTTTCATTTTGTTAAGAAAGTTCCGGTGCATTTATCGTCGCACGTAAGGGTGAAGTGCCGGATCCCGCAGAAATCCACAGGAAATTGATTAGTGGTGCCACCCAGGAATCACCGAGGCGCGGACGCCGACTCCAGGCCCCGTCCAGACTCATCCGGAGCGGCCACCTCTGGACCCCGACTTCCGGTCCAGCAGCCGGACTGTACACCAGGTTTTGTGAGTAGCCAGTGATTAGAATTGTGATTGCCCCCCCCCCCTTTTCTAGTGCTTCTATGCGAACTTTCATTACCCTCACGCCTCCGCGATAATTTTCCTCCGGTCATCTGTTATGAAACGATCCCCTTCGCGACATTTGAGCCCGTGACAATTACTTGTAAAAATTTGTAACGTAGGACCTGTAGAAATTAAATCGATCTTAGAAAAATCATTTGCATAAAAAAAATTTATTTTCGTTTCCCCTTTCGAGGAGGGGTTAAAATACAATTAATAAATTTATATTTGGTGGGTTTTTCCTGCAACGCAATTGGTCGTGATTGCATCAATCAAATATTTCAAAATGGTTGAAATATTTTCCAAGCTCCGATCAGCATTTTTAACACTTTTCTTTAAAAATGTTTCTTCAAAAACGCCGCCTGCTCGGGAATCGGAATGATTCCGACAGATGGCGCTTGGAAAATATTTCAACCATGTTGAAAAGTTTGATGCGTTGCAGGAAAAACACACCAAATTTAAATTTATTAATTGTATAATATCATCCTGCAAAAAAATTATAGTTATTCGTATTCGAACCGACTCAAGGTGCGAAAGAGTCAAATGCAATAATATGAAAAATATGAAGAAATATGAAATATGGGACTAATTAAAAATTAACGGAGCGGAGGGATGTGGGGAGATATAGCTCAGTTGGTTAGAGCATTCGACCGGAAATCGAAAGGTCCCAGGATCGTACCCTGGTATCTGCCGAATGTTGTTCCAAGTTCCCCGTTATTTTTTCTGAATTTTTCACATATTTTCGGGTTCTTCATATTTTTCATATAATTAACATCTCCAATCAGCATTTTTAACATTTTTCTTTTAAAATGTTTCTTCAAAAAAGCCGCGTGCTCGGAAATCCGAATGATTCCGACAGATGGCGCTTGGAAAATATTTCAACCATGTTGAAATGTTTGATTGATGCAATCACTTATCAATTGCGTTGCAGGAAAAACCCACCAAATTTAAATTTATTAATTGTATAATATCATCCTGCAAAAAATTATATTTATTCGCATTCGAACCGACTCAGGGTGCGAAAGAATCAAATGCAAAAATATGAAAAGTATGAAGAAATACGAAATATGGGACTAATTAAAAATTAACGGAGCGGAGGGATGTGGGGAGATATAGCTCAGTTGGTTAGAGCATTCGACCGGATATCGAAAGGTCCGAGGATCGTACCCTGGTATCTGCCGAATGTTCTTCCAAGTTCTCCGTTATTTTTTCTGAATTTTTCACATATGTTCCGGTTCTTCATATTTTTCTTATAATTAACATCTCAGATCAGCATTTTTAACATTTTTCTTTTAAAATGTTTCTTCAATAATTAATGAATAAAATATTCTTTTTAAAAACCACGTTTTTATAAATAGACTAAAAAGGATAAAATAATTTTTCCCATCCACACAGGTCACTAATACCATGCAATCATTTTTCATTTTATTAGGAAATAAAATATTTGTAACACTTAAAATGGAAAACGTGTGGCGCAATATATGTAACAGAAATGACTATCATGTCTAAACTGGCGTGTCATATTGTTCATTTAATCATAAGTTTCTCATTTGTTATTCTTCGTCGAGGAGTCATTTCTGTTACCTCTATTGCACTCTACGTTTTCCATTTTAAGTTTTAAAAATATTTTATTTCCTAATAAAATGAAAAACGATTGCATGGTATTAGTGACATGTGTGGATGGGAAAAATTATTTTATCCTTTTTAGTCTATTTATAATAACGTGGTTTTTAAAAAGAATTTTTTATTCATTAATTATTTTCTGCTTTTTAATTTTAATAGGTCAAATTTTACAATTAATTTTAAACTATTACATTTATAAACAATCTGAAAAGAGAAGTTTCAAAATGAAAAGAATATGCAAGTGGTTTTAGGATTATATTTACTTTATCAGAAAACACAGCAACATTTAAAGAACGTAGAAAATTTGGCTTTATGGCGGCGGAGGTTCAAGTTGTCGTAATCGCTCCATTTTACTCATCGCTTCCTCATTACATGGAGTTTTGCCAGTTAATTTTGTACAATCTAATTCTTCAACGCGCAAGCCATCGAGAGATCTGACTCGGCTTAGTGCCACATAAGCACTGTCCATTGGCAAATAGTGCAGGTCCTAGGTATACAACAGCATGATCAACTGTGCATCCTTGCATTTTATGTACTGTGCAAGCCCAACACAATATCAAGGGAAGTTGAGTCCGCTCCATTGCGTCAAAATTTCTTAATGCCGGAAATTGAATTGACTTCGGCTGAATCAAATGTATTCCATCACGATTTAAAGTCTATGCGAACAGATGGCATGTCTTCGTTGTACATTTGGTCTCGACGGAATAATGGCCAAACGATTTCTGTTACTGTGCCCATGGCGCCATTCACAAGTCCTTGTTCAATATTTAAATTTGAGCGCAACATCACTCTTGCTCCAACAAAAATGTCCAACTCTTTTGGCAATCCTCCAGTCTTATTTATATCGCTTGATACAATGTTTTTGCAATATTCACATTGTCGGCATTTCTTGTTGCATTTACACATTTGGACATCTTGAGCAACGATTCGGTAAATACGTTCTCCATTGGCTCGATAGTGCTCTAGAACAGTGTCGTTCGGCAGCACTAGCAAGGCGCGAGAAATTTTGTTCGGGCGCGCGACCCTCTTACACTAGCGTGTCGTTTCGCATCACTAGGAAGGCGAAAGAAATTTTGTTCGGCCGTCTCGTTCGCTCTCAGGTTAGCCTCACGAATTTGCTAACTATGGCGGCAAGAGGAGTATTGCTTGGGTTCTTCGTTTGCCCTTTCTTTTTTTTTTTCGTGCCTTATCTTTTGCACGTCTAATATCACGTTGTTCATCAGTCGCATCTTCATTTGCCTTTCGCCGTTTGGCCAATTTAATAGTTTTACTTGCCTCCGATTCCCGTAGCTGCTTCTCCAATTTTTTTTTCTTCTCCTTCTCTAGCCGTGCGTCGCTTGCGCTGTGTTGATGTCTCTTGTGCCATCTTAACTGCTCCACTTGCCGTCGTGAATGAGTATATATAGGCAAGGGAATTAATGACGTCAGTGGAGGACTTTTCCCGATTGCGAAAGGAAAACAAAGGACAAGCGCGACTGTGGAGGGGGGAAATCGCCGGGCCCCCCGCTTTGAAACTTATTTTTTTTTTTCATATAAAATTTAAAATTGCTGAAATTGTTCTTAAAACTGATTGAAACTTGTAATAAACGGTAAAGGAATGCATTGTCATCGTCATCAAGTTTCAAGTCTCTAGCTCATCGGGAAGTTAGTTTAAAATCGATTACAAGATTTGCACCGGACAAACAGACAGACAGACAAGAATACGAGTTAATAAAAACGTGGTAAAAAAGCCGCCTGCTCGGGATTCGGAACGATTCCGACATATGGCGCTTGGAATTGCGTTGCAGGAAAAACCCTAAAAAGTTACAGTAATAAAATATAAAACAAAATTGATATCATCACTGCTACATTAGCAAAACTTAGTGGATTTGTCACTTTTTGTACTTGAAAATGATATACAACCGAGTTTAAATTAATATCTTCCTCTATTTAAACATATTTCATATTTACTAATGTTCTATGCAGTCACTGTATAATATATATTACGGGGTATAGTTTAGTTTAGTATATATATATATATATATATACTAGGTTGCGGATCTGCGTTGAAACGACATAGTAAATAGATGGAATGATATCATCTCCCATTGCATATAAAATGTTCAATTGAAATGCATATTTCAATTATTTTGGAAGTATTGTTGAAATAATTATAAAATAATAATATGAAATAATAATCAATAATATACATATTTACATGGATATCATTTTTTTTTTTGTAAATGGACTTCTTATAATTCTCTGGCAGGTTTCCGATGGTTCTTTGCTTTATTTACTCATCAACAATCATCTAAATGTTGTTGCGGGCTTTATCAACAAAAAACTGTAATTTTTCTAAATATTTATCGGCAGTTGACAATGGAAAACAATGTAAATCCACATTATTACAGAAAAGTATAGAATTTCTGTATATTCTTTACCAATAAAATGTTATAAACATTTATTTTTTATAAACAAAAAAAAACAGGTATTTTATTTTTGACATATCGTACTTCCAATGATTAACATCTAATTTTTCCCGTAAAATCGATTGGCGCAGCCAGATTTTCCCTAAAACCACTTTTGACGAAATTGTTGATAACAAATTGTTATAAACAAGTATTTTTTAAAAACCAAAATACAAGGATATTTAATTTTTGGCATATATCTTATTTTCAAGAGTTAGTTTGGCGCTATCTGTGCTGTCGTAGGCATGGGCCTTAATTAACACTTTCTAATGTAATTAATATGGATTTTAAATGGAAATTATTGATATAGAGAATACATTCTATAACACCATAAATATATAAAGATTTAGAAAACGAATATTGTAGGTGACCAATTCAAAATCATGTTTTATATGATTTTTATCGTTCTTTTTTGGTAAATAAAGAGATACGTATTTTTTTGTTTTGGAAACAAAAAATTTTTCGCTATGTTACGGCCTGCACAAAAATTTCGCTGGTGATTTCATTTTTGCCAAACAGGTAGGAAATTATTTTGAAATCTCTCTATTTCCATTAAAACTCGATATATTAGCATTCTGTGTTCTTAATTTAGTAGTGTTTTAAATGTTCTTTCATGGCCATTTTGAAATTTTATAAAGTTTGAAAATTAACAAAATGGCGGCCATATTTTGAAAAATAAAAAAACTCGTTTTTCTCAAAAACATCATTTTTCAAAATTCTATTTTTTTTATGATTACACAATATAAAAAGGAATGCATTCCAATAAGTTTGGTCTGCGCTAAAATGGTGTGGAAGCGTCCTTTTTTTTTTTAATCGGCATTTATCAGGGTGCAGCAACGTCCTCTTTCAGTTAGTGAAATAAAAGAGAAATTTAGATCATATCTATTAGCCATAGAAACTTTCAAATATTATTATTAATAAACAATTTGATTATATTTTAAGAATAAATGCGTGCTATCGTTAACAACCGGTGGAAGACATTCGTTGAAAAATGTTCATCCGTCAATATATAAAAATGAACGTGTCGTTCAGGTTTCATGTTACAGATGAAGCACACATCTACTTATCTAATCGTGAAACAATTACAATTCAAAAAGCATCCCAATTCGTGAGAGGCAATGAGACTCACTTCAAAAAGTACCCCAACGGGATGAGAATCCTATCATGTCCATGTCGTTCATACTGGTTAGCGCTAAGTAGGGTTGTAATATTCATTGTAAGATTCTTAATATATGAAAGAAAAATTTCTCCTCAAAATTCTGCACTTTTCTTATTTTTTCTTGTTCTATTTACGCATTATTATTAGACATCAACAATGGCGATACACTCAATTTTATGAACAGACCTAACGGTGTTCGCACATATTTTCCTTGGGCCGATAACGGAGTAAGCGATAGCATGTTTTTATTCTTAAAATATAAAAAATTGTTTGTTAATGTTAATGTGTAAAAGTTTCTATTTGTAATATATATGCTCAACATTTTCCTGCTGTTATACTTACTGGGTAGACCTTCGGAAAGACTCCGTAACCTGGAAAAAATTTTATTTACATGTTTTCCGACGTATTTTGGGTCGCTGAACACGAATCTGAAGTCAAAATTTGTCGCTCGGACATATCTTGGCCGCTATATTGAAAAAACATCGAAAAAACGTCATTTTTTTTTTAGTTTTTTGCATTTATCTTGAAGTCGCACAAAAAAAATTTACCAATAAAAAATGTAGAGCACAAAATTCTCTACAAAAAAGGTCATATTCATTTTTATCGTAAAGTAAAAAATAACGCCGTAAATGGAGGTTGAATATGAGAACAATTGAGTCGGCGGTAATCTTATAGAAGATTGATCATACGTTTTGTAGGATGTTTGTATAGCGTGTAACATGGCAACACGTTACAGCTGTAGATCTGCGCGAGAATCAATCCGAAAGGGTGCTGCAGTGCCTATAATGGGGGGGACTGTCGATCGTGGCGCTAATTTTTTCTTGGCACTGTTGCTCGCGGGGGTCATATCAAAGGGTAAATTGGGGGACTGCTGTAGTGGCGCTGGTTTTTTGGATATGGCTCCAAACCAGTTGGTATAGTTCCATAATAGGGGGGACTGTCGTTCGTGGCGCTAATTTTTGTAAGGGACTACACTGACCCGTGGCGAGGGATTACCGTTCCGTACCGATACGGACTTTGACTTGCCGGGAGGCTTTATCTGGGGAACGATAACGATCACTATAAGGGGGGGGGGGGGACTGCTGTTCGAAGCGCTAATTTTACAGGGACGTTTCGTATGGTTTTTTGAGTTTTGGTTTTGTGATGTTGAGCAATGGCGGCCGGAGTGCCGTAGAAATTATAGACTTTGTCTTGCCAGGAGGATTTTATCCGGGGAATAAGGATATTCTTTGATATAAAGGGGGGACTGCTCTGAAGGCGCTAATTTTTTAGATATCCTACATTGCGTTGTGAATGTTGAGATTCCGGAGGTCGCAAAAAGTCAATTAAATTAAGTAAAGTTAAGCTAAATTAAGTTAGGGGTAATTTAGTTAAGGGTAATTTAGAGTAAGTTAAATTAAGTTAAATTAAGTTAGGATAAATTAGAGTAAGTTAAATTAAGTTAAAGTAAGTAAAAGTAAGTTAAATCAAGTAAACATCTTTTTAGGAACATGGGGTGGGGCGGGAGATTACATCATGCATCGTATAAGTTCGTCTTGGTTTTCATCCGAAACTGAAAAGAAAATTTTATCGCTTAAATTCTTTTCTTTTGCATTGTTTAAGATTTTTGGATATCGTGTAGTAGCGGGTTTGAGTCATTATAAAAATTAGTACGCATACTTGGGCATTTTTCACATCATTTTAGAATATTAATTTCGTTAGAAGGTTCTCGGTATTTTAGTAATTTCGTAAACAGATTATATTTTGCATTGCGGATAATATTATATCGTTTATTGTTTTGAAATTCTCGTTAATATTTGAACATAAAGAGCCCGATTAGAAAGGTTCTCGTCGCTTTGTTATGATGGTTACGGGATAAACAAAGGCATCTGTTGTTTTGATAGAGGTATCGAGACAATGGATGTTTACGGCTTACCGCTTCTGGAAGAAGTCTCTAGAAGGTTCCAAAATGCGTGAGGGGAATCGAGAGAAAAGGGGAAGAGACACCGCGGGGAAATCCGCGGTAGTCACGCGGTACCGCGGGAGCTAATCAGCGCGCTCCGTCTCTGGCGCCGGCGGGCGGTGAGGATAGCGTTCTGGCAAGGCGGCGACGAGCCTTGGGCCATTCTCGCGCAGTCTGCAGCAGCGGCAGGATCTCTGGGCTTTGGCAGGTGGGCATCGGTGAAGGTCCAGGTACGACGAATTTCGGAGGGCTTCGCGTTCTTTTCCGATAACAGCCTTCCGGAATTCGTATATAGTTTTCGCTCGCGTGATCGGCTGAAGTGTTCCTTAAAATGGTTCCGGGTCCGTAATACATCGTGATAGCGCCGTTATAAATGGTTTTCTTCGGTAATTCGTAGAGTCTTCGCAGATTGATTAGCATCATTGTTTCTTTTCGCGAGTGTAACTTTCTGTGGACGAAGTGCGGGTATCGTCATCAAATGAATCGATAAATATTAATAAAAGATTCGTGTTTTCGGAATTTTCTCGTGGTAGAGGTTCTTTGTCGAACAAAATACGCCTTAATCACTTTAAAGATAAAATTGCTACCGTCCGTGACTTATTACAGCAAACTAAAATTGTTAATTAATCAAATTGAATTGAACTGCTCTCGTCTTTGAAACTTCTTCAAGGAGAATAATAAATAATTTAAACAAAAGTAACATTGCTATTGCCTTTGATTCGTTCAGAGGGAATAATGTTACTTAATTAAAAAGACACTTAATGGTTTACGGCCTTGAAACTTCTCCAAGGAGCTTACAATATAAACAAAAGTAATGTTGCTATCGCCTTTGATTCGCTCAGAGGGAATAATGTTACGTAATTAAAAGGATTAAGCTAATTAATAACAATTCGGAAGGTGGCGCTGAATTTGTGAGACAAAGGATCACCCACGGCTAAGTGTTTATGTGCGGGCGAGCGCGGTTTCCGTGGAGGCATGTCCAAGCAGCGCGTTCGAAAAACTAATCGAGGTGGCCCGAGACGTACATAAAAGGACAAACGGGGAACGTTGGGTCGACTAGTCGGTACCGAGAGGGCGCGTTACGTCTCTTTCGCAGTGGTTCCGGCATGATAGGATCGGGTAGGAATCTGGGTTACCGACACCCGAGAGGGTGCACCGAACTATGGAATATTATTTTTTTTTATGTTTGGGTTATCGGGCATGGCGGCTAAGGACACCCATTGTGGAGGTGTGGCGCGCTTTTTGTATCTTTTATTTCGAAGGCTCTCGGCCCCGACGGGGCAACCCAAAATTTTGTCGTTTCATCGTCTCTTTTTCGTCTGCCAGTTTCGGTTACGTCGCACATTTACCCGTATGTGATAATTGTGGTTACGGGCGTCTCCTTGGTGCAAACGCGTAAAACTCGTGAATCTTATTTCTGTTTCATAAAGGTATTCTCGGCCAGTACTTGGCGTGTGTTACGTGCACCCGCTATGGAGGTGCGTCCCGTGTTTTTTTTTTTTGTATTCTTTTGATTCGAAGGCTCTCGGCCCTTAAGGGGCAACCCACATTTTGCTTAATGCTTCGTCAGAATAGGGCGCGTTTTCTAAGATTAATATCGCTCCGCAGTATTCAAGATATTCGTAGAGGTTATGGGTGGTCCAGTTCCGTCTGGTTTTTTTTTGCGCGTTATTACCGTGGAATAGTGGGGTTTGAATATTGAGTTTTAGCTGGACGGTGGACCAGTCGTCTCTTGGCAGGGTTTTCGCGGGGCACATAGTGATGAATAACGATTTTTTTTTTTAGTAAAAAAAATCTTGATGCTTTCACACCGTTTAAGCGCAGACCAAACTTATTAACTTTCCTTTTTATAGTGTCTAATTATGATAAAACAAAAATTAGAATTTTGAAAATCAAGTTTTTCTTTTTTTTTTCAAAAAATGACCGCCATTTTATTCATTTTCAAAATTTTGTAAAATTTCAAAATGGCCATGAAAGAACATTTAAAACACTACTGAATTAAGAAAACCGAATGTTAAAATATCGATTTTTAACGGAAATAGAGAGATTTTAAAATAATTTCCTATCTGTTTCGGACAAAAATGAAATCACCAGCGAGATAATATCTGCAAAACAAAAAAATACGTATCTCTTAATTTACCTAAAAGAACAATACAAATGGTATAAAACATGATTTTAAACATTATTTTTTTCTTCAAATGAACCGTTAACATTAATTAATTAAAATTCCTGTATGACTATTACAGTTCGTAAAGATGGTAAATGCAGAGAACTTCTGGTTTTTATTCTAGAAGTATTTTTAGCCTACTTTTTCGAAATTTATGAAATTTCCGTCTTCGAAGCTATTTTAATATTTATTTTTGAAATTAATTTTAAAAATACAGATTGATGGTGATAAATATTTCTGGATTTGTCATATTTTTCTAATATTTATCACCATCAATCTGTATTTTTAAAATAAATTTTAAAATAAATATTAAAATAGCCTCGAATACGCAAATTTCATAAATTTCGAAAAAGTTGGCTAAAAATACTTCTGGAATCAAAACCAGAAGTTCTCTGCAATTACCATGATTTTAAATTTGAAACTTTTTCACTGCAGGATTTGAAATGGGATTGGTCAGGTGGAGAATTGCAAAACCTTATAAAATTATGTCGAATACGCAGATATAACTTAAAAATTGTGATAAGACAATTTTGTTGAAAGAAATTTTTTATTTTGAGTCCTGAATCGCTATGCTCTTCAGTTTCTAAATATTAATCGAGAAGAATAATGTAAATTCATAATTATTATTTGTAAAAGAACAGACTTTGAAGATAGATAAAATTATAAACGTATTCTTCAAAACGTGCAAGTAATGAAGACAGTTCTTATGCACTGTTTGACATTATTTATTACAAGTATTTTTATGTGTTGGTAAAGAATAATTTTAAATTTGTTTATAATGTTGTGAATTTACATTGTATTTTCACTGACAACTGTCGATAAATATTTAAAAAAGGGGATCGCGATGGTTAAGTGGTTAGCATGCTCGCCTCGTAAACTGAACGTTCCTTAGGTCGTAAGTTCGAATCCCCGTCCGGCACCTTTTTCTGATTATTTCCATTGCGGATAATTCAGGAAACCTTGCTGGGCGAAGGTACGAATTTGGGACTGCTACCGACATCAGTCGGTAGTTATCGACACCGTGAATGGTTTTTCCGTGGTCGACGCTTCGCCAATATTGTCTTGAATGAAAATAAGACAATGTTTGCGATGCGCCTGCTACGGCACAGGCCGCCGACTAACTGTTGACGGTGTCGATTATGTGTAGTATTTGTGATTGTTTACTTGTTTGCATCGTCCTGTGTGGGATGATGACTAAGCCTTGCCCGATTAGCCATAGATGGCATAAAGTTGGCAAGTAAATCTGACCAATGTATGTATGTATGTATGTAAATATTTAAAAAAAAAGTCACACAACAACTTTTAAGTGAATGTTGATGGGATAATAAAGAAAGAACCGTCGGATACCCTGCCGGAGAATTATAAGAAGTCCATTTACAGAAAAAAATGATATCCAAGTAAATATGCCTATTATTGATTATTATTTCACATTATTATTTCATAATTATTTCAACATTACTTCCAACAAAAATATTTCAGTTGAGCATATTCTAGGCAATAAAGTACAAATCCAATATTAACTGTTGAAATTTAGAATTTATTAATAACAAGACTTTTCAGAAGAGTCAAAGACTGTCAAATTTGATTATTAAAATTGTCACTTTTTTTACAATTTTTAATAATTTTCAACGCCGACTTTTTTATGCATATTTTGTAACCAATCGATTTGTAGCATGCATTTTAAACTAAGAATATGCGGCATCCATCTAATTGTAAAATGATGCAGGCAGACCAATGGTATGTTAAGAATTAATTTCAAGATGCAATATTCTACTTGAAAAATAAAGGAATACGTGTTTGTTTACATTTTTACAAACAATTTTTTTTTGTGTTGTTTATCAAAATTTATTACTCCAAATTTTGTCAGTAACACAAATTTTTGTAAGTTTCTTATTCAGATGCTCTGAATTTATTTACTTTTTAACCTTTCACCCGTGCCCTAGATTTTTTTCTTGCATTTTTCATACTTTTTAAAAATATCTCGAAATATGAATTTTAAATTGATTCGACTTATAAGTGGTGAAAAAAGAAAATTTCTAAAGTGATAAACAATATGAATGTTTAATTGTTCGACACGCTATCATTTTGTAGGTCAAAAATGATAAAGAAACAAAAATAAAGGGATCAAAATAAATTTGGTGATTCCCTTTAAACTTCTCAATAGATATTTATACATTGCACTATTGGTTTTGGGGTTTGGCTTTGGTTTTGACATATTTACTCTACTTTTCAAAACTACGACGTTTATCAACAGATCTATTTTTGCAAGGAGAAAGAAAGAATATTTTATTTGTATTTTGCATGTAAAATGGAGATATTTCTTTCTTATTTCTGCCAGTAATGCTTCATACTGAACAGATAAAAAACGCAGGGATGTATTGGTTTGGAACTTAATTACTTTTAATCCCATGATTCGTGCTACATGGAAAATTCGTTAGTAGCGTAGAATCTGAATCTACTTTAGGCAAATGCGATATAACTATTAGAAAATAATGGATATACAATTTACTTTATATTACTGAAAATAATGGATATACAATTATATTTTACTAAGGTTCAAAATTATTACCGATTTGCATCACCACACTTATCCAGGTAAGTCCAGGTATGGTGATGCAAAACTTCACATTAAAAAAAAGGAAATTCGTGAAAATTGTATTTGGGGAAATTCTACACAATTTCGACTTTCAAATCAGATTCTACCACCAATAGAAGCCGAGATAGTTTTTTCAAATATTGGCACTTTTGCGGAGTAACTGTAACGCGCGTTTTTCGATTATAAGTCAAAAATAACCATTCGCATCGCAAAATACTTCAAATAAAAATTGTAGAGGATGAAATTACAAACAATTTTCATTTTTTTATGTAATGTTATGCGTTCAATATTTACTAAGATATGAACGTTTAAAAAACCAATTAACGCACAATCGGAATGTTTTTTGCGATGAAATCAATAATTACTCGAAAACCGTGTTTCATGTGGGAACAGTGCATATAATGAAAGTTGCAAATAATGAAATTTTGAATCTTTATGTTTAAGAAAAAAATCATTTGGATCATAAATCCACGATGGTACAAAAGAAAAATATGAAAAATTGTTATTTTCATGTACTTTTTTTGTAAATAAGTATTTTTTGGCTACATTTAGACAATAGTACTATTTGAACTATTTTGAAGAGGATGAAATTATCTGCGTAAAGTGAGCATCTGTTGAAGTTTCTACGATGAATAATTGTTGAAGAGTTATAACCGTCTGAAGTTTCATGTAAAACAGTAAAAATTAGTAACAATTCCAATTTTTGTGTAAAAACAAGCGTACAAATTTTTGTGAAAAATCAGTTATCTGCAGATATTGAAATTGAATTATTAATAATAATAGTAGGGCAAAATTTCACACTGATGCTGATCTGGTAGGAATTTTATCCAAAAATTTATCACTTTTCGGCAGACTGAGCGAGATCAAAAACAAATGTTGCTGTGAAAAGTTGTTATTTACGTAATAATAATTACAATAACAACAACAATAACAATAATTTGAATAATTAAAATGATTATAATTTGTTACATTCTTGTATACCCATCCAATCTATTCGAAAGAACATTTTTACATAAAAAAATACAAATTTACAAATGATCAAAAAAATGATGAAAAAGTGAAGAATTTAATTTCATATTGTTGTTGTTATTATTATTAATAATATCATTTATAAATATTATATTTTTAAATATTGTTACGTATGCAGGGTTCTGCCTAGATCCTGCATTCGTATTCTAATTTTATACGTAATCAGTCTATTAAAATACCTTCAATATCGGGTGAGCCATTAAATCGGCCACCGGAATTGAGTGTTTTTGTTAATATACTCTCCGATGTGCGTCGATATTATTATAACCGAACGCCGCACACCCGGAGATTGTTTTAGGTTGAGATGTAATTAGAAACGGTATTTCTTTCTGCCGGTAAAATGAAGCGAGAATATTTTGGCAAAAGCATCCGGTCGAAATTTTGCAGATTGCAAAATATCTAAAAACAATTGACAACGATATTAGCGGGCAATTGCTCATGTAACCCGAGCGTCACCGATACCGAGTCGGCAAACTCGAAGCGGAACGGGTTCCTCGATTCACCATGTTATTAAAAAGTACAATAGCGAAATGCCGAATTGAGGAACACGCGCTTTGTACGAAATATCACGTGAACAAGGAAGTGCAAATCACGTGAACAAGGAAGTGCAAATCACGTGAACCTTCGCTGATCGCGACGGTCTGGGGGTGTCGTTATCGCCACCCCCGCTCCTGCAGTTTTTAAGGAAACGGACCTGTCTTGCAAAAGGCAATTGGATTGTCCGGGTAGATTCGCCCCGAGCCTCGATCCATAAAGATCTCGGATACGCGACCCCGGTTAAATAGACGATTCTCCGTGAACGTCGACAAATTTAGGACTTAGTCGCAGCGCGATCGGGTTGTGTTGTACGGCCTCCCAGTTGGCACCTTACGACTCGTAATAAAGAATTTTTACTAAGATCTCTCGAGTTATCACTTGGGGTATCGAACCCCTTTACGCGAACCCCGAACCCGATTCCCCTCGCTACCGGGAATCAAATAAAATAATAATTATTTGTTACGGCAAAAACGTAACACACACTTTTTGGTGGCAGCGGTGGGATACGCGAGTGATCGGAGTGATTTATAAAAGTGAAAACAAAAAAAAAAGAGAGTGGATTTTAAGGTATCACAATTAAAACGACCGGATCCGCGAAACCGACGTTCGCGTAAAGACAAATGAAGTTTCAAAAAAAAATAAATAATAATATACAGTGCAACGACACATAAATCATCAGATTAGTGACTCAATATTAAAAATTCAAAATTTTTTCCAAGTGACATTAGAAATTCAATTTTTTTGCAAGTGACATTAGAAATTCAAATTTTCCAAGTGATATTAGAAATTCAAATTTTTTGAAGTGACGTTAAAATCCAAAATTTTCAAATAGAATTTAAAACTCAATTTCCAAAATTGAGGAAAAGAACTCAAGGCAAAGAATAGTGACTTTATTAACAAAAAATATATTTAGGAAAACTTTAAGAAGTGACATTTTTGGGGAAATTTCATAATCTCAACTGAAAAAAAAAATCACCAGCAATTATCTTTGAGGACTTCAATTAATCTCAAGAACTTAGTCTTCATTCAGAACTTCAACTACTTCAAAAATTCAAAACTTCAAGAACTTCAACTACTTCAAAAATTCAGATCTTCGAGATGTAGAAAATCGTGCCCATCATCACGATTCTCATGTAGGCGGAATTTGCATTCTTAAACAAATTTTCTCGTCATTCACATTTTAACAAAATTTTTCAATGATATTTTCATAATAACTTTATAGAATATCAACTTTACATGTAACTTAAAATTTAAAAAGAAAAAAAAAAGAAGGCGGAAATAAGACAGAGAAAATTTGTTACTATATAAATTGATGATTGTTGCGATAATATACTACATTTATTGCAATATTGAAACAAACTTTTATTTTCGCCGCGACAATACATTTTCTATAAACATGGCGGACAATAAGGCAAATGTTATAAAACAGGCATCCGCGGTACCAGTAGTACAGTATGTCGTAGCTAGGGCTCCGCCTATAGCAGAAGCAGTTAGTAGCATCCCCGAATTTGACGGGTCGACCGAATAATGCTCTTATTTCGAAAAGGCATGCCGCGACGGGTTTGCCCTACTCACTCCCAACGACACGCGACTATATCTACATATGCTACGAAAAAGATTAACGGGGAAAGCGCGGATATTCGACGAAAGAATAGCCGACTACGAGACGGTGGAAGCATTCCTTACTGACTTGCGCACAACTTATGGTGTATCCGCGGACCCCTTAAAATTCTTAACGAATATGAAAACAGAACGCGTTTTATGAATCGCGCAAATCGCGACGGCCTCGATCACTTCATTTTTTGTGCATAGGGACCGATGGAATCGCGGTTGCTACATGCGAATCCGACTACGTTGCAAGCCGCGGTAGATACGGCGCGCAAACTATCTCAAAAGTATGCCGCAAAAGATATCAGATTAAACTCAAAACCAGAAGTTCGCGGTGAAAAATGTTACCGAGCATCCGCACATGTAGTGTCTTCAACCTCGCAAAAAGATTTGGAATGTGGGTAGTGCGGATGACGCGGACACATCGAAGCGGATTGCCAATCAAAAATTTATAACAATCTTAAATGCGTGTATTGCAAAAAGGTGGGACATACGCGCGAAACATGTTATTACCTACGCGAGAGACCGCAATTGAATAATAACCAACGCGAACGGAATAAAGATTTTAGAAATACGCCCAACGATAAATTTGATAGGGAAAGAAATTACAATAATAATCGTGCGAAATTCGAAAATGACCCTGGAAAAAGGAAATATAATCAGGAAAGATACGCGAATAACCGTAATAACATATACCCGGATAAAGACTTCCACCGCAATAGCGATGATAGGTTCGGGCGTAAAAACAAAAATGACGATGGGTACAACAATGATAATAGTAACTATAATCGCGGGAAGAATCTTTCGCAATATCCCGAGAAAAGTTCGTCCACAAATCAAGCCAGCGATAAAAGAAGGAGGGACCACGTCGAGAAAAGTCGGGGCGGAGGTCGCCACGAAGTCAAAGCAGCCGAGGATTACAACTCTCGCGCTTGAAACTCGGAGGGCGCTCGACGCGGCTGGGTAGCGTCGAGCGGTGCCCGGGAAATGAATCACCCAGGAAAAATGCGCACAATTACAGCGAAACAGCCAGAGTCCATTTGGGACATGCTAGGCTCTCAAAATGTCCACAAATAGAGACTTCGAGTCCCGACATGTATTATGGAGGGGGTAAATTCCTCGTCGATTCGGGTGCCGAGATAAACATAGCTAAACTTAGTACGTTACATCGAGAATTGTGTCCCGATCTAACAATTAAATTTGAATTGAGTGGGATTGGACAAGGAATAGTTGGGACTTTGGGATGCGCGCGTATACGCTTGGGTAACGAATACATCGACGTACAGATAGTGCAAGATAACTTCCCCATCGAAGAGGATGGGATTTTGGGCGATCCGTTCTTCCGCATATATCGGGCGAAAATCGATTACGAACACGATTGTGTACGGGTTAACGATTACATTTTTCCATTTGTAGATCGCGCGGAAATCGAAGTTCCACCTGGATGTCGGATGATAGTGCGAATGCGTGTAATAAATAATCGGGAATTCGGGTTTATCCCTAAAACAGATGTCGGGCCAGGAGTGTTTTTCGGAAACGCGCTCGCCACAAATAGGAACGGGTATGCATACGTATATATGATAAATACCAATATCAAAAAATTTATGATCAAAGAACCTTTTATCGAATTGGAGGAATGCGAAATTCGGGAATATGTAGGTCCTTTAGGCGAAGGAGAAAACATCGTACAAAAACCGGCAAAATGGCGAAAGTCGGAAAGACAACGGCAAATAAATGCAATAGAACCCAATTAGTCTTATCGCAGATAGACTTAAACTCGCTTTCGGGTGAAGAAAGAGAACATGCAGAAGCGCTGATAGAAGAATACGCGCACGTGTTCCATCTACCGGGTGAGCCAATGCGAGCGACTACGGTCTGTAAGCATCGTATCCACACAACGGATGACGTGCCAATACGTGCCAAACGATTTCGTCACCCACCATCAATAAAAGTTGAAATGCAACGTCAGGTTGACGAACAACTCCGAGCCGGAATAATAAGACCATCGAGATCCCATTACGATTCTCCTGCTTGGTTGGTCCCAAAAAAGGCGGGGGCCCATGGAGAAAAAAAATGGAGGCTAGTAATAGACTTTAGAGACCTCAATGAGAAAACTATTGGTGATGCATACCCAATCCCGAATATAACAGATGTCTTAGATCAATTAGGGATGGCAGAATATTTTACAACCTTAGATCTGAAATCAGGATTCCATCAAATCGAGATGGATGAAAGGGATGCCCACAAAACGGGATTTTCCACCCCTAATGGTCACTATGAATATGCCCGAAACATCCGAGAGGGCCGATGGCCGGCCAGGACGAGCCTGATATTGCGCATTAATGGGCAACCCCCGGCCGAGGCCCCGACCGACACCACCCTGGCTATGCTTAAAGGTGCGCACCGCGGCGGCGAGGTCCTCCCCGTCTCGCGAGGTGGCCCAGGAACTCTCGGACGAAACGACCGAGGGAGCGGGGCTCCCCGCATCCGACTCACTCTCCCGATCCCGGGTTGAGGATCTGGTATTCACGCTGGACGCCGGGACATAGGGCGGTGGCGGCGTCCCCGGTATTCACGTCGATACAGGTGGCACATTGGTTTGTCGAAAAATGACTCGACCGACCTGAAAGATAATGAAAAAGGACACTAAGAGCATATTCGAAAAAAAAGGGAGAGAATACCGACGGGGTGAGAAAAGACACATTGACACACTTACCAGTAGAGAAGGCGTCACGGCGTAATTAAACCACTCTACGAAATTATCTTGGGCTAGTGAAACAAAAACGAGGTGGGGCGCCAAGACTCGCGGGAGCCCCCGGAACACCCGTTCAGCTTCGCAGCCGTCCATCCAAAACCGCGCAAGAACAAATATAGTCACCAGCTACAAAAATGTAAAGGGAAGAAACGTATAATTAAAAGGAAAAACAGGAGATTTAAAGCTACCAAAATAATAAATTATAAAAAAAATACTTACGTGTCCTGTAGGGACGGGTATATGAACAGCTACCCACGACTGTTCGGATGTAAGAGGTCCTTCGTGGACTACCTCCCACATAACACCTTGTACGTTAGCACCAGACATGGTTAGAACAAAAGTTGGAAGCAAACTGACTTGGGTTCTAGTAATCGTAGAGGAATCTAGTAACGGTTGCAGGTCGAAAAATGAAACGCACTTAAGAATCATAAAGATAAAAAACGAGAGGACACATGTCAAATAAAGTCGAAACAACGAGAGAAAAGGAGAAAGACGCCCAAAAATCCTAAGAAGGGATTTTCTTACAAAGGCCATAAACTAAATTCGTGTGACGTGTCACATAAACATACAGTACAAGATCATAGACCCATTATGAAAAATGAGAATATCGGCAATCATGACAATCATCAACCAATATTTCACGTAGTTTCAGCTTTCACATAACACGAGTGTCTGTTACAGAAGAATCTCAAGTGGGCAATTCTCGGATACAACGGAGATAACGCGACTGGAAAACAATCCAGGGCTATACTCCGAGAATCTGGGAACACTGCGATTAACCCACACGAGATGGAGATTAATTTCCACGATCTCAATAGAAAAATTTCTAAATCGAGCAAAAATATTAAAAGAGCATGTAAAATTTGTCAACGAGAATTGCCATAGATTTTACAAATGCCATTTAACGACAATGATCAGTGAAATGTATGACGATTTACGAGAAATAAGAACAGAACAGGATCATTTGTTCGAACTAATTACGGACGGAAAAAAAAAGAATACACAAAAAAGCAATATTGGGTTTCGTCGGAAAAATAAGCCACATCTTGTTCGGTACCGCGGACGAAGATGAAGTCAAGGAAATTATTGAATAAATTTGGCCGATTTGTCTTACGCGACCAGACTTTTCCCCTTCAGAACGCGACACGTTTTAGCATCCAAGTGCTCATTGGTTTGAGAGAAGGGGTAACCATTATTGCGCGTGCGTCAATTATTGAATAAAACGCGGTTATACTTTAATCACTGGTGAATCAGTTTCATACGAAATAGAATACATTGTAGACGTGCAGGGATTCCGCGGGCCTGGTAATCGATTCATACCGAAGGAAATGTCTATAATAAATATTATCGACAGTGAAATTGAGACTTATGTGTTTAAACCACCATATCAGTGGATGTGGTTACCTTTACACTATAAGAGAGTCAATAACTGGTTGATGCATAATTAGCACGGTTTACCATGGCAATCTGGCGATGTACCATTTGACGCTAAAACCGAAACTTTGGAGGATATCGTTAAAGAGTTAGCAAAATTTATGTAAAAGGAGTCGGTAAAAAATGTTGGTTGGAGGATATATTAAACGCTGAAAATGTTATCGATCTCGACATTTTGGATTGCCCATCTCTAACAAAACTGAAGTAGCAGCAGTAATATCAATTGTCGGAGAAGTGTGAAAATAATACGATTAATGGAACATGCGGTAAAGAAAATGTAAAAATACTTAAAAATTGGGTATTGGAAAATCTATGTGAACAACCTGCATCTCCACAACGTTCATTAACGATTTATTACGAAGTAAAACGTCTCGCATTGATGGAAACAAAAGATATAGATGTATACCGATCGATTTCATTTGTATGTTTGCTGACCGCCAAATTGAAGAAGCATGAACTTGCTTGCCACCTGCTATGCAAATGCATCCTGATATACGTGAATGTCGTCGATGTTATAAACATTTCGAATCAAGCTATGATACGATAGATGGTCAACCACCTATGATTGCATCAATTGTCAACTTAAAAGCGATGCATTAGTTGATGATATTGAAAATATGAATTTCATTTGATTGCTATTGTATATTGTATGTATGAATATGAGAAATAAAAAAATAAATAAAACTTATTAAATATATCTTCTATATTTTCTTAATTTTCCTTCCTGCATGATATTGTACAAAAAAAAAGAAAATGGGTTATTTAAAATGGTCATATTTAACAAAGGGTTCATGTGTGAACATTCATAATGACTAATGGATTTTACACGCGTCTCAACTCGTATACCATCTTTACGAGATATAGGTCCCAATATATTATCTAATATTCTTAGAAGTTACATGTGTTTCCCAAATATGGGAATCTAGAACGAGCGCTTTCGAAGGGGAGATATAGGAAAAACAGACCTATATTTAGAAGTTACATGTGTCTTTCCAAGGGTGGTCGAAGTTACATGTGTTTTTCTAAAGATGTAGGAAAAACAGACCTGCCAGGTCCCGAGTTTACTATTAAAAGCATGCTTCGAATGAGAGAAACGAGCGCTTTCGAGGGGGAGAGGTAGCGTTGCAATAATTATTCGCGCAATCAAATCATCGAATCAAATCGCGATATCAATTCGCGATCTTAATTCGTGATCTTAATTCGCGAGTCTACCACCCACTCCAACCCGCCCGCTGCGACAGCGCCGCGACTGTGGCGGCTCTTGGTGGCGGCGGCGGGAACGAATCGAGAATTGTCATACCTACACTACTGTTTGCCATTCTCTACATGCACGATTTTTCCCCGTTAACAAACCGACCGTTCGAGCGTCGAGCGAGTTATATGGGAATTGGGGCGCTCAATTCTGGTATTCCGACAATCAAGAAATATTAATTTACTTACTCTTTCTGTTTTATTTCAATATCCGTTAGGCAATTACTGAACCCATTACTTAGATTTATATTCGTAAATTACTACGAAATAAAATACGTGTCAACGAATATAGAAGGCACATAGGTTGTGACGCGTGATTTTTCCGAGGTCACGTATGGAGTTTCGAAATGCCAAACACTTACTTTTACAGGGCGCCAGCCGTTCTTAAACGGCAAAACCGAATTCCCAAAGTGCCAAATTGCCAAAGTTAATTGAAATACCCAAACGAACAGCAAAAATGCTCGCGACCAACTCAAACTCGGAGAGACGTGAGGTCGGGGAAGGAACAAAGTTTAACTCATAGAAATAAGCTGAACACGTTGATTATGGACGGAAATTTTTAATTAATCTAAGAATCGGTTACAATACGGTACCGTCGACGCAGGTACCGAAGATATGCAAAAAATAGTAAAAACTGAATAATGAGATTATAAGAACCGACACAAGATCTAATGTAGAGAAAACGAACATAGAAGACGCGGCGTAAATAACTTATACTCGCGGATGAGTGCCACACAAAGTACTCACGATAGATTCTTCGTCTCGAGGGCCACGACGATGAGGGACGAGGAAGAGGCTCCAGTCCTGGCGACGTCGCAAATCCAAGGACCGCCACTCATCCATCCACACGCACACACACAAACGAGAATCCAGGCGCACGAGGCGAGCTTCCCGGAACCGAAGTTTTATCGCGGCGAAACACTGACCGCTCGTAACCCAAAATCCTAAAAACCCGAAGTTCAGCGGTATCGCCTTCCTCGTCGCACTTACGCGATGGTACGGAACGACTTCGTACCCACCGGAATACGCGACCGAAAATACCAAAGACGAACTTCCCAAAAATTACCGAATTCTATAGTGCACGGTGTAGTACGGCCTAGCACCGAAACGAGAATGGCCTGTAGTGCCGCAGAAGCGAAGTCGTTGTCGGCGATGAAGAAGAGGGGGTAGAAGCAAGAGGCGTTGGCAAAACGGCGACGGCGACAGCGGCGGTGAGGCCGGTTAGCCGTGGCAATCATCGACGAAACTTGCGGCGAAGTAACTTGATCGGTGTCGTCCAATCGGATTTCATCCTTTTCTCTCGTCCGGACGGACGAGACTAAGCGACAACGAGACTGTTAACTTGTCGAGCTTTTAGCGTTCCCAAGACGGCGAACGCGGGACCGATGGTTGTAGATACCGAGACTCCATTGCAGTTGAAAGTCGTCAAGATGTTAAAACATGACGGTGCCCTAACGAGCGAGATACCGTAACCAACAGCCGTTCGTCTTACCCCGATGTTCTAGATGTCCTCCAGATCCTGAAGAACCGCACCACAGGTGACTACCTTACCAACGGTCGAAACTTGCACCACTACACACATAACATTCAGCATAATTTCCCATTCATACTTCCATACTAATCCAACGCTAGCGCTCTTCCTCGTCGATTCTCGAGTTGCTAGGTATTACGCGAGACCCGATGAAAGAGACAGAAGCTGCGATTACAGGGTATCTAATATACCACATCACAAGGTATTTTCGCTTGTTTTGAATCATCCGACAGCTAAGATGTAGACCGCCATATTAAGGTTGGATCAAGATTCGAGAATAGGATCGCGGTCGCAAAGATCTTTGTCGTAATCATACTGAACGACATTCTCTTTTCGACGAACACCTTTCTTTCTTTTCTTCATTCACTCATTCTAATCGACATCATCTATATCTCTCATCTCTCGCTGAACACGTTATAGGTGATATCGCATGATTGGTGGTCGGAAGAAGATTTTCGATCGTGAAATCATGGGAATTGATGAAATTGTTAATTCATGTCTCACGACCCATTTAACCGATTTTCATCGGACTAAGTTTATATTAAAGGTAAAAAAAATGTACGTTGAGTGCATATGCATTAAGGCTATGTGAGCTGTAAAGGAGTAGCTATCGTCGCGCGCTATATATAGATAGGCAGTATATACGGAATTAGGGCGTTTGAAAAGAAATTGGCGCGATGAGCTCCCGCTCCTCCTGATAATACAGATTACTTTCAAATCAATACTTACGTTATAATACATACACAATAAATAGTAGTTTTTAATTGTAACATTTGAATTGAATATACTTTCCAAATTAACGTTGTTTTATTTTAAATACCATAAAGGTTTATCAGTGTGACGTGGCTTACTCGCCACGCCACATTTAAACCCTAACTTATCGGCTGGACTTCTGCCGCGGCCCCAAAAGGGGCCTCGGTCTGTGCGGTAACTTTCTCGGTGTTTCAGACCGTTTCTAAGCGTGCCAAATCGTACTCCCCTCGTGTGAGGGGGAAAAGCTTCACCTACAGCTTATCTGTTATCTCGATGTTTTTTTTATATGTATGTGTATATATCATACTTATAATGTTATTTTGTGCTATTACATTGATACTCGCCCGTGTTACGCGGTATACTAGTTAGTAGGTATTTTTTTTATGTTGTTGGTCTGCCACCTGGTGGCGCTGGTTCCTGTGATTGCGGACTGTATATGTGTATTTCGAGCACCATCTGGTGGATGGTTGCGAGTTGTAAGTCGATTGTACATTTTGGTGCGCGTGTTGTGCGCTGTGGCTGAATCCACATGTCTCTGCTTTCGGTTGGTGCGCTGTTGACCGCCGAGCTGCGTTTCATTTATTTGGGCCAATCAGTGGCCACCTTTTCGGATGCTACCTGGTTGCATGGTCAATTTGCAATACGGTATAAGAAGTGTGCACCACGCCGGAGCTATGTCTGCGCTCACGAACGGTGTTTCAATAACACACCCACCAGGGGGAGAGAGAGGTCCTAATTGCGGAAGTACCGCCACTTCACACGCCCCCCCCCCCCATCACCAGTCGGCGCGCCGCGCATCCGCACAGGCAATTCAGCACGAGGGCGCTACCGGCAGTCCGATTTGGTCACGCAGGCGATCTACCGCATCCGTGCTCAATTAAAGAAAAACAAACAAAATAAGTGAAAATAAATGGAAGCCATCCAACCACCCACCCACCAGTGGAAGACGAAGCGGGGGCGCCACCCCAAAGATAGTAGAAAAGGACCGGAGAAGGAAACAAACAAAAAAAAAACCGAACGACACGCAAGTACTGGGTCACTTCCCACCAACTGCGCGGCGCACCTCTCTTTCTCTCCAACATCGAAAGATCGCGTCTTCGTCGCATGCGAACTAACACGTGCGACAAATAAATTTGTTAAAAACTAACCCGTGTCTTCCCTCTTTTCCTTTACGCGTTTTGCCAAACCATTTCGTTCGCCCACGTCACAAAACAAGTAACATCACTTCTCCAACAACAACAAAAAAACAATGGTTTTGAAAAATTTTAATTAATACAAGATGATAGGAGAAATGATATTACTTGTTTTGTGACGTTTTGTGTTGTTTTATAAGAATGATAAATGTTAAGCATTCAAGAATTATTCGTTTTGAATATTTCAAAATTTCTTTTTGCTTATTGGGCAAATAATTACCAGAAACAGTTCCTCTGGGTTATTTCTAGGTAAGTAGTAGTAGTAGTTTATTTAAGGTAAGTATATACTATGTAAGCTATTTTTTAATCGAAGAAAAATGTGTGTCAAATAAGATTCTCACTCGCTAGTGCTGATCTTCGAAAATATGATATTTAATTTAAGTACCATGTTTGCACCTTTCGAATTGTTTTTTCATGGTTTTTTTCTATCTTCATTCCGGCATTCTGGATCTCCCATTTTATTCATAATTTTGATATCATTTTCGTAATTAGTGACATCGAAACACAATGCTATTTTTAGTATTTAGATGGCCTTCTTTATTACTTTTTCTATTTTCTTTCCGCCATTTCGATTCCCTCATTTTGGATTTCACAATTCTGATATAAGGTTCGGAAACAGCGACTATTGTAAAATAATATTGTACTTATAATCCTTAATGTACTATTTTTTTACATTGCGAATCGTCTTTTTCTATTTTCATTCCAACATTTTGGATCCGCTATTTATAAATGCTTTATTTGGACATTAACATTGAAATCTGCAACCTCAAAAACCATATTATATAAAAAATTATAACATTCCTATTATTCTTTACAGTATTATAGCATAACATTTTCCAGCCGTATTAAATGCGGTTATGTTGGCCGTGTTTTCGGTACTAAAAAATAAAAATTTACTTTTCTCTATAGTTTTTTGTTATTCTAATAGCAATTATCTTTAATTTCATCCTAGTTTCATTAATTTCTGTCAATTCTAACCGGAGATATTAGGTTGATAGACGACTTTTGAGAATTCGCGAAGAAGTGCGGATCGCGAATATTCTTGTAGAGTTCGAATTTTCGAAATAAAGAATCTTATTAGAACTTAAATTTTGAATTCTGCACCTCATTCCGCTATGTCACTATCGTGGACCAACCCGCTGGTCGAAGTCGACGGGAAATATTGCTGCTCTCGCGACCGGTAACCGAACATTTAGCGATCCTGCCAGGATAGTGAACGCGAGTGTATAGATATTCAATTTTTATGGGACTTTGAACGTTGAAATTTCACTAGTGGCATCAAGAAGTGCAATTTTGGATTATCAGTCCCAGTTGCCCAAAAGTGCTTGTGCATGTGAAAGTGAACAAAAAAAGGCATTTATTTCGCATAAATTTGAATTCATTAGCGCAGCCCGCGCTAATGATATTAAGTAGATGTGCTCACGCATACACAACTTCGGCAATTTTCGCCACTCACGAAGTCTTCCGACTTCACTTTTCTCCGCGACGCGTTCATGACGTCACGGCGAGTCTCCTCATCAAGGCCACTCTCCCCGTAATCTTCTCGGGACGCTTCGGCCTTATTCGGTCCACTCGCAGTTAGTGAGATCCGCATTAATCACGACTTTGCTTCAGTGAACACGGCAATCATCGCGCTTCGTACGAGTTTCTCACTCACACCCGCTAATCACATGTTATGCGTCTCACGCGAGAACAGGCATGTGTTAATATTTTCCACGCGCTCTTACGAGCATCCGAGAGTGATACGCTACGGGGAACGGCTTGTTCCCACTGACGCGTTGCCAAGCAACCATCACGCCTATCGAACTGATTGCGCGCGCTAGCGCCAATCATTGATAACCGCGCCTTCGATCCCACTTCGGCACGTCAGATGAGCGCATTCACAGGGCAGCTCGCAGCCGTCATGTATCCGCTTTAAGACTATCGCTGTGAATTGCACATAGAACGACGCGTCATAGCTGACGCGCGCTTTAGCAGCGACGTTCAATTTAAAATTTTAATTTAAAATTCAGAATGAGCAATGGTGATATGATTATCACAGCTGCGTAAAAATTATTGCAGCACAAACGCAGGATTTTAAATCGGTCAAAAGAGCCGCGGAGTTGGCAAACTGACCTGAAACCACTGCTGATCAGGCGAACACTCGGTTAAAACAAATCGAGAAGCAATGGTCTCGCATTGTGGATCGAAACAAGAAACTGTACGTATACTTGGACAATCCGCATTGCACGTCTTTGGAGTATTATGCCGATGACTTCCTCGGGATGTCAGAGGAAATTTATCTCGAAACTGTTACCAAGTTGAGCACAATTGTCGCCAAAGGAGTTGCTGCCTCAATGTCAGCTACATCAACCGATACAGTCGTCAATCCAGTCATTGCAGATCAACGCACTCGACCGAAAGTTCCTGCCATCAAATTACCAGGTTTTTCCGGGAAATATACCGAATGGGCCGAATTCCGCGATCATTTCTCAGCATTAGTTATAAATGATAACTTTTATTCTTTTCAACGTTTATACTACCTAAAGTCATGCCTCACCGGTGAAATATTTCTATTACATCGGAAAATTTTGAAATAGCCTAGCAGAGAATTCGGCAATAGAATTACGCAAGTTATTAGATTCGGCCTATGAATCGCTAGATGCGTTAAAAAAATTAGACCGACCAGTGTCGGATGATATCTTTGTCTTTTTAATCACGCAAAGACTTGATCGTGCGACGCGCGAGGCATGGGACTTCTCTCTAGCGGGAGACGACTATGTCACGAGTAAACAGCTGACTAAATTTCTGACAGCTAAAATACGATCCTTAGAAGCTGGTTCGGAGTTTGGCCAGTCCGTTTAGATCAGGAAATCGACGGCGCGTGAAAAACCGGCCTCCGCCTCCCGCGCTCAAGTCTTACACATTAGCTCCAAGACATCTCCTAACTTTATGTGTAGTTTATGCTCGCAATCGCATTTACTTTTTAAATGTCCACAATTTAACGGCCTGTCATTGGCCCAACGCTGGGAATTCGTAAAATCGAATTCGGTATGCACCAATTGTTTGTCTGGAATTCATACTAATAGGTTGTGCAAAAGGGAGAAAACACGCAAACATTGTGCGAAACGTCATAATTCGCTTCTGCACAACCCATCGCATAATTCAAATACGCCTGTGGCGAATATGTCCACAGTAGGTGCCAGTCCGGAAACGCATGATCTTGTGCAGACGCATTTAAGTACGCCAAGTACATCGGCGCATATTATACTGGCCACTGCTTGGGTAATCGTGACAGTCGCGTCATCGCACACTGTAAAATTGCGCGCTCTTCTCGACCCATGCTCGACCCGCACATTCATCACGCGAGAAGTTGCGGACATGCTGGGTACGAAGGAGTACTCTACGAACATTCAAGTCTGGGGACTTGGCAAATCTGAATCGGAAATTATTAAATGCTCGATTCCGATTTCGGTGATGCCCATGTCGAATGACAATATTAGGCTTGCAAATCGCACCTCGGAGCGAGAGTCGTACGTAAAATTCTTAGACGAATACCCAAACATGGGGTACACGCGTCTTGCTCCTAGTAACGCAGCTCCCTCTACGGTCGTTTATCTGCCGCACCACGCAGTAGTTAAACCCTCAAGCGAAACTACATAAACTCGCGTAGTTTTTAACGCGTCGGCAATGGCTTCGAATGGACATTCCTTAAATTCACTGCAGCACACAGGTCCGAAATTGCAGGCGGATATACCCTCGCTGCATATGCAATGGCGCACATTTAGGTACGTTTACGCCGCGGATATCGCGAAAATTTATCGGCAGATTCTCATCGACGAGCGAGATGGATCTACAACGCATTTTATGGCGTCAGTCGCCAGAGCATCCGGTTCTTCGAAGATCTAACGCAAACGTGGCTTAAATATTACGTTGGCTAGGAACGCTAACCTCCATGAAATGCTCACTTCTCGGGTTTTCAGACGCTTCGGAAAAGGCGTATGCGGCAACCGTCTATGTGCATTGTACCGACTCGCATGGATGAAGCCGCGCATCGTTACTCGTCGCTAAAACACGAGTCGCTCCGCTGAAAACACTCTCGATCCCGCGGTTGGAGCTCAGCCGCGCCGCATTATTAGCACGCCTTATCAGGCAGATTCAGACTAATAAGATCTTCGCCGATTGGTCCATTCGCTGTTGGACTGACGCAACGATAATTCTGTCTTGGCTGCATAGCCCTCCATCGCAATGGAAAACCTTCGTAGCCAACCGGACATCGGAGATACAGTCTCTTATCCACGACGCATTGTGGCGCCACGTCCGCAGCGAGGACAATCCCGCGGATTTAGCTTCGCGAGGTGTCACCGTCGACGAATTGGCCATGTCGAGCTTATGGTGGAACGGTCCCGCATGGTTGAAATTGCCGGAATCAGAGTGGCCACATACAACCCCTGAGTTGAGCTCTGACGCGCCACTCGAACACAAAATGCAAGCTTTGCATGGCACAAGCACTCCGAAAGATATACCGCCTACCAACGATCTCCTTTGTCGATTTTCTTCATGGCCGCGCCTATGCAGGGTGTTGCTACGCATCTTTCGTTGGTCCCAGAATTGGGTCCAACTGACGGCTACCATGACTCTAGCATCACGACTACAATGCGTCAAACACAGAGTTTTTCGACTTCTGCAAGAGGAAGCATTCGGACAACGATCCGAACTTTAGGCGAGCTGACAAGGACTTACAAGCTGCGTTTCGCGCGGCGTTACAGAGCGATGAGCTTCAAGTTCCAATCGCTGATGAGGGTGTCGAATGACACTTCATCCTTCCTGCTGCTCCTCACTTCGGTGATTTGTGGGAGGCACGGGTGAAGTCTATGAAGCGGAATCTCCGGCGAGTGCTTGGGTCTCACACTCCCACATATGAGGAATTGTGCACACTCCTCTGTCGTATCGAAGCGTGCCTTAATTCACGGCCACCAGCCCCTTTACATGACGACACGGAGAGCTTAGAGGTATTGACGCCTGCGCATTTCCTTGTCGGCGGCCCGTTGTTAGCTGCGCCAGCCCCGATGTCGGCTGATCACGCACTCAATTTGTCAATGCGTTGGAAATTACTACGACAACTCTTGGAACACTTCTGGAAAAGCTGGACCAAAGACTATGTCATGTCTTGCCAGCATCGTTCTAAGTGGCTGCACTCTGCTCCTAACATAAAAGTAGGTCAAATGGTGCTCATTCGAAGCGACCAACTTACCCCGGCTAAATGGGAGTTGGTCAGGGTCACAGCATGTCATCCGGGACATCATGGCTACGTGCGTGTGGTTACAGTGCGTACTGCAACAAATACGCTCACACGTCCGATCGTAAAACTTGCGCTACTTCCTATAGATTTGGACTAGGATCCATGATGATTTTCGTTATTATACTGTGTAGTTTACTAGGTTAAGTATGGCAATTTTGCGATACCAGTCTCGCTAGGCGGGCGGTAATCCTGCATTTTGTAACGCCAAATCGACGTCGTTGCGCCATCTGTGTGTGCCCGTCCGACCTACTTCGCACACGGAAAAGTTTATTTACCGACTAGCCGCGGTAGATGTCCGCGCTAGTTGCAACTTTCAATTTCGCGCCGCGGGCTCTTTAATTTTAATCATGATTTAACCCCTTCACCGCGTCAACTTCTGCCGCTAGTCCGTTTTTCCTGGAATTCATGTTCCGGAAAAGATTAGACTCCACGCGGATTCCGTCGCAACCGCATTCATTTAATAGTTAGTTAATCGCCGCATTACAATTAGTATTTGTATTTGTAAATCGTTTGGTGTTTTTCTTTATAGTTTTAAGATAAGTTTCGTACGCAAGAAACGTGGATCGAACTTTCTCCACGCCGCGAGTCGAAGAAGTGCCGATCGCGAATCTTCTTGTAGAATTGGAATTTTCGAAATAAAGAATCTTATTAGAACTTAAATTTTGAATTCTGCACCTTATTCCGCTAAGCCACTATCGTGGACCAACCCGCTGGTCGAAGTCGACGGGAAATATTGCCGCTCTCGCGACCGGTAACCTAACAGTCATAGTAGACGACAATATTTATTATAGTTTAATGTTATTGAAATTCAAGTTAGTATTAAGGAGTTTCATGTCAAGTAATATGAATTAAAATAAATGAAAGGATTTATGGTATTGAGTCGATTGGGCTGAATAACATTGTAAGTAATGAACTAAAGGCGAGGAATTAAAATAGGAAAGAAGTCGATCAATTAAACTGATAATTGACAGGTTAAATTGTGAATTTTAATGAATAGTTGATAGGGTTAGAATTTGAATATAAGATCCTTATAATTCTTACAATACCGATGTAGTAGTAATGTACTTGTAGTTAGAATTTTTTTAGATAATTGAATAATTGGACAAAATTTATTAATATATTAAAATAATGAAAATTAAGGATTGAGTCATCCATTCATTGAATACTTAATAAAGGACGATTGAGGAAGTATAGTATAGTATTGTGGTTTTAAAATTAGGACGTCAAATTAATTTTGCAAAAAATTTGAATTAAATGTGTTGATTATTTATATAAGTTAATTTTATTAAATAGACACCAACAACAGGGTTAGATGGTAAATCGATTTAATTAATTGGACGTCCAAAAATTAATTTCGATTTTTATGAATGATCGTTATCCGATAAAAAGATTGGAAGATTTTTCCGCCAATTTAACCGGAAGAAGAGTATTTTCTTCCATAGATTTGATTAAAGCATATAATCCAGTCGCAGAAGAGGACATACCGAAAACCGCCGTTATCACACCCTTCGGACTTTTTGAATTCATAAAAATGCCCTTCGGCTTAAGGAACGCAGCTCAAACGTTCCAACGATTTATAGACGAAGTACGACAAGGACTTGATTTTATTTACGTGTACCTCGATTACATTTTAATAGCCTCAGAAACAGAGGAACAACACTGCGAGCTTTTACGCATCGTATTCCGGCGTTTAAACGAATACGGCGTAGCAGTGAATCCAGCAAAATGCATTCTTGGTGCAACTAAAATATCATTTCTCGGTTTGGTTATATCGGAGGAAGGAATTCAACCCCCTTTCCGATAAAGTGCAAGCGATCGAAAAATACCCGCGTCCAGAAACGGCCAAACAGTTAAGACGTTTTCTAGGTATGGTAAATTTTTACCGGCGTTGCATACCGCGTGCAACACATATTGAGGGTCCGCTGAATGATGCATTAAAAGGACACAAAATTAAGGGCAACAAGCCAATTACATGGTCCGACGAACGCGAAAAAGCATTTAAGGATACAAAGAACGCCTTAATACAAGCAACTATGCTCGCACATCCAAATATGCATACACCACTTGCAATTCACGTGGATGCATCAGATTATGCATTGGGTGCACCACTAGAGCAGTTTAAAAACAACAATTGACAACCTTTAGCGTTTTTTTTCACGGAAATTAAATGCAACCCAACAAAAATACAGTACTTATGATCGCGAGCTATTAGGAGCGTATGAAGCGATAAAGTATTTTCGTTATATGGTCGAAGCTCGGGATTTTGTACTATATACCGATCAACGTCCGTTGACTTATTTCAAAACGATCCTGGAAAAAGCACTCCACGACAATATCGATAGCTGGAATATATTTCTCAGTTCACAACAAACATTCAGCACGTCTCCGGAAAAGACAATGTAGTAGCGGATGCACTTTCAAGAATTGAAGAAATATCGACTACAGTTAACATAGAAGAAATAGCAGCTGAACAAGAAACAGACGTCGAATTGCATAACTTGTTACAGAAACCGGACAATATTTCACTGCAGTTACAACCGATAAAAATTTCTAGGTCAGTAAAAAACGTAGTTTGCAACATTTCTACAGCAAACAGACGACCTTTTGTTCCGCTAGTATTACGTCGGAAAATTTTGGACATTTTACATAATCTATCGCATCCTGGTATGCGAGGAACATTAAAACTCGTCTCGCAAAGATATGTTTGGCCAGACATGAACAAACAAATCACGGAATGAACGAGGGCATGTATTCCGTGTCAAAAATCAAAAGTGCATAGACATACGTGGGCGAAACCAGGTAGTTTTCAAAACCCATCTAATAGATTCGAGCTCATACATATAGACCTTGTCGGACCTTTACCGAGATCGAAGGGCTTTAGGTATTGTCTCACCTGTATAGACAGATTTACACGATGGGTGGAAGCAGACACAGTAGCCGTTGCACTCGTCTCAGAATGTATCTCACGTTATGGAGTATCTTTATACATAACTTCTGACAGAGGTAAACAGTTCGATTCGAACTTATTCCTAGAACTAAATAAATTATTCGATTCAAGACATTTACAAACAACGGCATATCATCCCGAGTCAAATGGGATGATCGAAAGATTTCATAGATAACTGAAAGCCGCAATTAAATGCTATGAAACCGAAAAATGGACCGAAGTATTACCAATGGTAATGTTAGGAATTAGATCCGCATACAAGGAGGACAGTAAATCCACAAACGCAGAAATGATTTACGGTCAAACACTCCGACTTCCAGGTGATTTTTTCGATGCACCAGAAGTCAAGATCAATCCTGCAACATTTACCGCAAAACTGCGCGAGAACATGCAAGGACTTAAACCTACTTCTGGATCTGCGCATGGTAAAAAACGGATTTTTGTACATAAAGAACTAGGGACTTCTACACACGTATTCTTAAAACGAGATGCAATCGGAAAACCACTACAGCAACCTTACGATGGACCGTTCAAGGTTATCCGCAGGAATCAGCGTACTTATGTGTTATTGATAAAAAACAAGCAAGTTACAGTTTCTATTAACAGAGTTAAACCGGCTTTCATATTACAACCTCCAGGAACAGAAACTGAGGTACCACGTATAATAAATACACCGCCACCCGCGTGTACTACACGATCAGGAAGAAAAGTGCAGTTTCCTGACCGTTTTAGCGTTCCCTGGCGTTCACTGGGAAGGGGGTGATGTGGCGGATACCGCCCCTTTAAAAAATACGCACGGAAGCCGAGAACTATTATTATAATATATCGGGAAAATATAAGTAATAAAAGTGGCAGGAATTAGTCACTCGAAATCATTTTTCAATTCCGAATTATTATAATCCACTAGTATCCGGGAAACATAGTGAATTAAAGTGGCAGAAATATTATATATTTAAGAATTTAAATTTGAACCAGAAAAATAAATATTTAAATGCCCTTCCGAGTATTTTCCGGAAATAAGGAGAATCCGATTATTTAAATGTTTCAAATTAATTTTTCGTTACTAGAGCATTTAAGAAATTATTTCGAGAGCAATATAAGCCCAAAACTATTTGATAAATTACGAATACTCGTCTTATAAGATATTAAATTAAAATTTAATTTTTTTTTGGCCTGCAACAGAGGCACGAGAAACTATGCATCTTTGGTACGAGGAAGTTTTATAGAATTTGTAGGAGATATCATAAAAATTCATATATTAGGAGATCTCAACTGTAATATAATAGAACATTTTTTTTATCGTTAAAAATTAATTATCTCAATTCTATAAGGTTTTATCCTTCTAATATGAAGAGATAAGAATGCATTTTTTAAGCTAAAAAAGTCGAATTTTGTTTTTTTTAGTAAATTAAGGTATGACGCATGTTAACCCCTCTTTCGAACTGTTGGCCAATCAAATAGGCCCAAAATACAGTACAATACGGATAGTACAGGATATAAATAAGCGACCTTTGCAATGGCACAGATACTCTAATGTTCTTTTCGATCGCTATACAAAGTTAATAATATATTCGTCGACATCTTCCTGGCCACGAATAAGTCGAAAGGATTAGGCTACATACGAGAGTACAACATCGTTTTGGATTGGGCAAGCTCACAAGGATTGGACAGTTACCGCAGCATCCTCATATTAGTCTTTGCTCTTCCGCAGCATCATCTGGAGCAGGAATTGAAGCACCTTCTGGGATCCGACTTGGGACTAACTTATTCATTCCTTTTCAGTCCTTATCAGGGGTACTTTATATAATTTTTTTATTCACAGCTTCCGACGCACCTTCTCAAGTCCAGTTGAGTGCAGTCTCTTCATTTCGATAGATTTCTACAGCACATATTACGTACCGCCTGTTAGGCGCTGTTACAGGACTACATAAATCAAAGGAAGTCTGCTACAATCGGTAATTGCCATCCGTGTGGTAGGCAACCGGTTTTTCAAGTTCTGCGTCCTGTTGCCGCCTGTTGGCTGGCTCGCTGCTATACGTTTTTATAACCTAAGCCGCCTGATGGGCAAGGCTTATTAGAGTCAGTGTTTTGCGTATAGCTTAATTAATTTTTGTTATTTTTTATACTTCAGTATTCTTAGTTAAAAAACCAATTCCGCCTGATCTAATCATAAAAATAGATTGCACCGAGCAGGATGTGTTGGCTAGATCACGTTGCAAAAAAAACACAAAACGGCATAATCGCGACAAACGTCTCCGTTTGATAAATGTTAAATAAGTTTTGTATGATTAATTTTTGTTAAATATATGTTTTGTTATATGTTAAACTATCCTTCGTCTCAAAGTTGTTTGCCTGTAGACGAGCATCGCAACAGGGTAGCGGCATTGCAAGGAGCATATCGAGACTTGGACGAAAGGGTATTCCATTTGTCAACCCAGAAATTGGACGAGGCTTTGGAACGCCTCGTACTAAATAAATCTGGCCGACCGCGAATATGCGTCAATCGTCTTTTAGACCGACTAGAAGGCAAATATTCTGCTGTCGATTTTCAATAAACAGTTGTACATGAAAATGAGACAGAAGCTGGTCGCGTCGCGATGCATTATTAGGCTTTCGTAGAATTCGTTAGAGACACTCAAGATAGGAATAGACTTAGGGTTCAGGCACAAGTACATCAAGAGCGAAATCAGTCGTTAATCACGAATAGTACTGAAGAGATAGTAGATAACCCATTAGAAGAGGGTACAAATCGGTCAGTACACAAACCCCTACAAGAGGATAGTAAAACTCAAGAAGGAACCGACTTGGATGAATGGGGGCTTTGACTAAGTCAGATAGTGGCCCAACAATTGAAAAAGGGATGGTTGAATAGAGCAAATAGCACTACATTAGGCCAGTTCGAAAATGGCGTACATGGGCTGACTTCTGTAGGGAGGCGAGATCGTGCTATGGTGGCGATCGTAACGTTCAACGTTCAGTCAATTTTCCCTGTAGGGACGCCTGACATTGGATGCAACCATTTAGTCGAGTATGTGATAAATGTTGGAGATGCTCGGCCCATAAAACAGGGGTATTACCCGGTTTCAAAGAAAATCGAGGAAGAAATGTACCGACAAGTACAGAAAATGTTGGATGAAGGCATTATTGAGAAGTCTTCAAGTCCATGGTCGAGACCTGTCGTCGTGGTGAAGAACTCAGACGGTACGTGGCGATTTTGCGTGGACTACCATAAGGTGAATGCCTTCACGAGGCCGGATGACTACCCTCTGACATGTATGGATTCAATTCTACGGAAGCTTCAATGCGCCAAGTATATTACGACCTTGGATTTAGGGAGCGCCTGTCACCAAATCAAGATGGACGAAGGATGCAAGCCCATCACATATATAAATCGTATTTTCTCCGGTTAATTATCCAGAATACAGAACACTGAATACACAAGAGAAAACTTTTATGTCGTAAAGCTGAATGTTCAATAACTCTGGGGAAATTGAGAATAGAAGAGTAACCAGCCTCGAAGAAGATGAAGCACAGTAGATAAGACACGTATTACTTCGGGTTAAACTGACAATACCTCCGCTTTAAACGAACCGTACTTCAGTCAGACGCGGGGAAATTGTCACGCTGAGTCTCAAAGGAACGGTTTGCCTGCAAGGTACATGCCCATAAAGGTTGTCGTTGTAACATCGCTGCACTTTTCGGAGTCCATACTGTAATCCAAGAATTACATACTACCCAATATATTCCACCTAAAATTTTATTTTCCCAAAAATATTCTAACATTTTCCTAAAATTCGCAATATGCTCCAGTTTTTTTCGTGGTAATATCTCAAGATAAATAGACTGTAATTCAAAAGGTTCTACAGTGCAAGGCGACTTGCTTTGTTCTCTAATATAACAATTGTTATTTAGCCAATAAACAACACAACTTCTCCTTTTAGTACTAGCGAAATTCGCAATCGATTTTTTCTTTTGGAAATAGCAGATAATCAATAGAAACGAATAAAAAAGTTTTAAGGGTGCGACGAAACTAGCTTCATTGTTTAATCCATTCCAATTTTTGTCGGTAATAGCTTAGGATCGATAAAAATGAAAAAATAATATTAGTGTCGAATCGGAGACCTTCGTTGTTTAAAATCAAATTGTGGTTCAGCAGATAAAAAAATGCCCTCGAGGGAAATTCTTAATCGATTCTAATTCTTTTTCTGGTAATAGCTAAGGATTAATAGAAACGAATGAAAAAGATTCAAGAGAGCGGCGCGACGAGTTTCATTGTTTCAAAACAAATTATTTTTCAGTAGACAAGCAGACAAGCAGATATCGTCGATTGCAATTTTTTCTTAGTAAGAATTAAGGATCAGTAGCAACGAATAAAGATATTGCCAGCCTCATTACTTCATTTTCACAACTCGTATTTTATTCCATAACTAATATAGTTATATTTACCATGTTCGAAGTTGGTAAATGACTAAAGTAAAGTAAGTGCAAAAAATTATCTGCAATCCGTGGAATTCTTAGTTTGCGACTTTGCAGAAAATTATTTTTTTGATGTTCACGATCCCATCCAAAGTTTTCAATGGAATAATAAGCAGGCTACAAGTCACCCTTTCGTCTATAAAGGTGTTAATGATTGCGATATACATCATGATAGCATCGTTATAATATCCGAAAATGACACCATGATTCTTCAATAGTTCATAGTTTAACAGTACAGTTCAACAGTAAAAGAAGTATTGCATTGACTAAGCAATAAGTTTACCCGTCAAGCTTTTACAAAAATCGATTATTCCACTGAGGTAGTTCCAGGCCTTATAAAAAATAAAATCAATTTTATCAATCTTAATCATCATAAGCAGGATATTAATATTGATGCAGAATGACATATCTTTGCTACATCACACGGAAAAAATCCCTCTGATAGCATAGAACGGACAGTCAAGAGCTAAGAGCAAGAGCTAGTCTGCAAAGATCCAGTTATAATCAAATGTTAACACCGAGGCAGTTGTTCGAAAGAGCAAATGATAAGATTAATGTTGTAGTATTGTTCCAATAGTAATAATGAAAAAGAAACTGTGTTATTGAAAGGCAGATTCAGCAAAGCGTTAACTGAGGTTATTGAAACTATTGAAGAAAATATAAAATTTCATTCGTTTATCTCCGAATCGGTATTCAAATTACAATATAAATATCATTCTAATAATTCATTCGTAAGGAACATGACGCACTAAGATAAATCAGAATTTATTGCTTCATTATTCTCGGTAACTAAAAAAAAAATAATAAAAAAGTTGACACGAGTCAAAAACATTCACGGTGACCGTTAACCTCCTCGTCGTGAGAATCGGACAACATCGCTCAAATGGCATAGGGGGATAAACACGTAATAAGTGACACGATCCCGAATAAGCTAAAACCAGCATTAAAAATAGGTATTAGTGTTCCAAAAAATAATCCAAAACTATTAGATAAGGTTTTAATTATCGACCGATTTATAAATTAATATATTCTTAAATAATCTTAAACAAATCCCGAACTATTACTCCGAAAAAAGCATCGTTCGAGGAGTTATGCAGTGAATTTTCTCGAAGCGGTCCAACCGATCTTAATATAAAAAAATATTGTGAGCATTGATAAGAGTATTATTAAATACAAATTTTTTTAGACTTATTCCATTTCTGATCATGCAGAGACGCCGGGGTCATGTTCTTAGAACGCGTTAATATTGAAATATGCGATTGTATAGTGAAAATGAAGACACACGTATTTTATCGTTTTACAGGGATTATATCGCGAAAAAAATCATTCTCTGCGATTTAGATGTAGAGGCAGTTGAACGCACGTTTCGCAAAAAGTGATTGTTATTTTTACAAAAATTCCTGCCCCGCCGAGAAAAATAAGGGTATATTTTTTTGTGGGTTTCATGTATGTATCCCATCTGCATAAAATGGCGCTAAAACAATTTGAAACTATTTTTAATTCACAAAATGGCGTCCATTTAATTGAAAATTAAAAGAATTGAATATCTCAAAAAGACCACCTTTTAAACCTTTTATTTTTTTGACAAGTTAATGAGTCGATATGTGACTTATTCTTAAAGTTTCAGCTATGGTAAAATACTTTGTCATATAAAAAAAATAGTTTATGAAAAATAAACCTATTTAGCTACAAATTTTTCCTTAGTTGGCATTCTCTTGTAATATGGTGTATAAGGGTTTTTCAGGTCGTTTATTGCACAGGACCACAAAATAAAAAAGAAATGGAAACTGAAATGCGACTAGGTGATTCTTATAGATTGAATTCGCTGAATCCGAATCTGGGCACAAAATTTGCTCATCACGTCTGAGATAATTTTTATGTGAGGTTATAGTGCCTAAAATTGTTCTTTTTATGCGTATTTGCACATTCACTACATAAAATAATGTTTCGACCGAGAATGAAGTGGAATTATGTAATTCTTGTAGAATCAGCTAATCGCGTTTCAGTTTCCATTTTTTTTTTATTTTGTGGTCCTGTGTTATGAATCCGGTGTCAGATTTTAAAACTTCAAAATGGCGGATGCAATATGGCCGATCATAAATGTTGAAAAAGTATTGTTTTGTCTAATATTTGGTATAGATGATTTTTTGAGGTTGCTGCGTACGAATTCGATGTCAAATTTTAAAAATTCGAAGTGGGGGATCCAACATGGCGATCCAGAACTATAATTAATAACACTTAACAAATAAATTTCCACGAATGAATTGCAGTTTTCGCTACAAAACAGTGCTTTTCGCCATCTTCGGTTGTTGATTTCCAAGCGTGACTATTTTGAATGTCTGTGACGACTAGGATGTTTAACCAGCTATCTATTTTTTCTTCCCGAAAATAATTCATGTCATAAATCAGAATGTAAATAAATGTGATAGCGGAGGTATACAGTTTCATATATTTTACAAAGTCCTCTGCATTCTGTATACATTTTGAATGTGATGATTTTAAATTATGCGAAGTAGCGTAATGCTTCAACAGACTTCCGATTCCGTCACAAGCTCCTTTCCCATGACCTGTGGCTGAAAATAACCACTTTTTATCACTAGGTTAACCAAACATTTCATAAAACTGAAGACGGTTTTTTAAATGCGTTGCGGCTCCGTCAGTAACTATTGTTATACGTTTTAATGGAGAATTACAGAATGATTTCCCAATGTGATCCAAAATTCGATTCATGGCTAAAAGAGCATGGGCAGAATCGTGCTTTATGTCCGTTATTACAACCGCAAAACTTTGAACTTTTTCGCCTTTGCAGCAGACGTCAGTAAAAATTCAAATTTGGTATTTTGCCCATTACACACTCTGAATAGCGCTTTTGTTTATTATTTTTTTTTTTGCATTTTTCTGCTGTATCTTGCCTGCGGGCATTGTCTTTTTGCAGTTCACTGGCAAGCTTTTTTTTTATGCCGCACGGCTCCGTAAACAGCCACACAGATTTTTTAAGTGGTTCTACCGCCAAGTGCTTTTTCGCTAGTGACGGGATTCATAACCTCCAATTTCCACGTGGCTAGTCTCCTAGAATCGCAGAAGCTGCCAGTGACAAGTACTGCCATCAATTGAACCGGAACGACTGGTCTGCCATATTTGGTGCTGTCATCTATTGATTTCTGATCTAACCATCACGTAAGGAACCGCTATTCTGACAATTCCTGCCTTATCGACAATCGGATAATTCTCTCAGAGGTGTCATAATATGGAACAAGAGGAACTTTACGTCTCTCAGTAATTTGGATTGACGGTAATATCATTTTACTTATTTCGTCATCTATCTCCGTCAAAAAGGCCGGAAAAGACAAGTTGTTATTGCGCGAGACAGTCTTCAAATATTACGTAACTACATAAGTAGTTCCTTTCGCAATGTTCAGTTTGATAACATTAGTGCTGCCATCTCTGATTTATATCGAGTACTAGGAAGTTACTGGATACTACGCGACAAGTAACGCCATCTCTGAGCATTAGCCATTACCACCTTTGACTCGATATCAAAAATCTGCAGAGATTTTTGTCACTTACCATTGGCCGCTTATAAAATTTTGAACCAATACTTTTTATCTTTCCATCCAAATTTCTCTTTTTGCTACGAGTCGCAAATTTTATTATTATTATTTAAATAATGGCTGCCACATTACCAATATGCGCAAATCTAACATGCGGCAAAGAGATAAAGTCTACGGTCGTTACATGTGAAAAGTGCAAGTCGACTTATCAGCCAAAATGCAGTAAATTTACTAAAGTAATGGATAATGATATATTAATTTTGGTATGTAGCGCTTGCCTATTAGTAGCGAACGCTCCCATAGATCAGTCTCGTTCTCGTACGTCATCGACATCCTCAACTTCTCCGAACATGCATATTTTAGCCCGTCCGTCGGTCGATCCTCCGTTGTCGGAGCATGCTATGCTATTAGCAGAAATTAAAAGTCTCAGCGCTAATTTTATGCTTGCCAACCAAAAAAATGAAGCACACAACAATTTACTAATGGAAAAATTTACTCAACTTTCTACCGATGTCCATGCCAACCTCCAAGAGCTCAAAACCGGCCATAACGAATTAACGGAACGATGTATCACCTTGGAAAACGAAAATGCTTCCTTAAAAAGAGACATACTGCATCTTAACACCAGACTCTGCAAGGTAGAATTTCTTCAGGAACAGAAGACTTTACTACTCTCAGGACTTCCGGAATCAGAAGAAGAGCAATTGTCAGATGAGATTGTAAAGATTGCTTCTTATCTTGAGGTTGATGTTTCACCAGCAGATCTTGTGGAGGTAGTACGCATGCGATCTACAGGACAAAACACAGCGCAGAAACCTAGGACAATCCGGCTCGGTTTCAACCATTAACCTCAACGTAAGGCATTTTTTGAGAGCTTCAGGAAAAAGGGCAAATTTTTATCCTCAGTCGTGTTTGCTGAAAGAAAAGAGCATGCTCTCCATCTCAATGAATGGCTACCAGCCGTTACTTATGCACTCCTTAAATCTGCGCGTGCTAAAGCGAAGGAGCTGGGCATTAAGTATGTATGGCAGAAAAATGGAGATATACTGGCTAAACTTGATGACAATTCGACCTCAAAAGTAGCACGCATAGGGAAAGTTGATAATCTTCTGCTTTTAACTGAATCCTGACTATCTACGAGCCAGCGACGGCAATCCCTGGCAACTTCTGCGCAGTCGCGTCATCGGTATCTTCCGCTTCTCAACGTCACTACAACTGCAACGTCTCTTGCTATCTTCACTTCGAATCAACCATGTTCTGTTTTTGATAATTCTAAAGGACAAAGGACAAAGGACAGGAAATTTTCCTCCGCGTTAATGACGAATATATCTGTTTGCGGGTCGGCTCTCGGGTGGAGAGGTACAGGATAGAGACAGACAGTACAAGACAGAACTATAGGCACAAACAACACCCACCCAGAGCCAGTCCCCCCTACCCCAATATCGGTACCACCAGCAGATTCGGCGGTCTGTGCCTTAGCGAGTACGACGCGGGGCTTATCCCATCTTTATCCGAGATAAGACCCACGACGTACCGACCACGGATAAGACGCTGACGGTACCGATAACTGCCGACGGGGGTCGGCAGCGGTCCCAAATTCGTACCTTCGCCCAGCAAGGTTCCCCGGTTATTCCACACTGGACATAAGCAGAGAAAATTGCAGGACGGGGATTCGAACTCGGGCCCTTCGCGACGTTCAGTTCGGGCGGACTAAGACTGACGCCTTAGCCCGCACGACCATCACGCCGACTTGATAATTCTATTTCTACGTCGAATACTGCAATTCCGTCTGTAAATCACAATGTTCAAACCGATAAAGCTGAATTTTCATCTTACATAATGTCCAAACCGTCTTCGGGATACCTCCGTTTATGCTATCTAAATTCCCAGTCCATACTTGCTCAGAGCCGTATGGCAAACCTGAACTTATTTTTTATGTCACACTTTTATCATGCTATTTGTATCTCAGAATCATGGTTGAACGAAGTTACCCCCGAATGATATGGGGGAACTTAAAAATTATGTTATCTACAGAGCGGACAGACATCATAAGAGAGGCCGGGGTGTAGCTGTCTATGTTCACGACTCTATCTCATCTCGTTGTATCTTGTCCTCATCCGAAGTCCAATCCACTACCTACCTAACTAAAACAGAGTTCATGTTCGTAGAGCTTTCTTTTCAAACATCACCGCCCCTGCTGCTCATTTCGGCGTATAGACCTCCCGACGCGCCGATGTTTAAAGAATTGGAAACCGAACTTTGCAACCTGATCCGTATGTATTCTAACATCGTAATCATAGGAGATCTTAATATTAATCTAAGCAATGAGGACTACGCCTCTAATTTTCTTCGGAATTTTGCTTCTTCCTTTAACCTTTACATAGTACCATATTCCGCCACTTATCTCACCTCTACATCAACATGATGGATTGACCATTGTCTTGTGGATGATAAGGACAAATTTCTCTCCTTCACTCAATCAAATGGACCTTCCACGTCCAATCATGACCTCATCGACATCGAATATAACCTTAAAACGAACCCTCCGCTCTCACACCCATTCACTTATCGTAATATCAAATCGTTTTCTACCAGCAAATTCATTTCTGACCTCGAGGCAACTAACTGGTCTCCTTATTGGTCGTCATATCACATCGATGATAAACTAAATTCTATCATGAGCACTCTGTCGGGAGTTTATGACAAGCATGCCCCAATTTCAACCTGTATTCCTAGCAAACCTCGTAACCCCTGGATAAACAAACATGTTCTTTCGCTCATTAAACGTAGAAATCAACTTTACTCGACTTACAAACGTAAGAAAGATCTACTGGCGTATGTTGACTATAAGGAGATGCGTAATAAGGTTCGCCGACAGACCTCTAATGCCCATTCGAAATACTGTGCGAGCCGTCTAGCACCCCTTACAGATTCGAAAGCCATCTGGCAGGAACTTAGAAGATTACGCTTAGTAAAACCTAAATCTCCCCTACCCAATCTGATCTGCACACCGAACGAACTTAACGATTACTTTGGCTCTATCTCTAACAGGAACTTGACTCGTAACTCTATTGATCTCCCATCTCAATTCTTTGACTATGCTGATTCACCCGATATGTTTTTTCTAGCTGATGTTTCTCTTCTTACTCTAAAACTTGCATTCAACTCTATCAGATCCAAATCAGCGAGGCAAGATGGGCTAGGATTTAATTGTCTGGATGCTGGGTGGCCGGCTATAGCTAACATCGTACTCGACCTCCTTAACTTAAGCCTGAGATCCGGGCAATTCCCCGAAGAATGGAAGAGGGCGATCATTAGACCAATTAACAAGATACCCACCCCTTTACTGCCCTCCGATTATAGGCCCATAGCTATCCTCTGATTTCTCGCGAAGATACTGGAGCGTCTTGTTAGCGAGGCACTTCTGGCCTATTTAAAAAGAAATACACTTCTAGATCCTAAACAATCTGGCTTTAGTAGAGGATGTAGTACTCAAACAGTACTAGTCAAGGTAACTGATTATGTCCGAAAAGGTATCGACAATGGTGGTGTCACAGTACTCGTCCTGTTTGACTTCTCCAAGGCGTTTGACACTGTCGACATTCCCGTACTTCTTCGAAAACTCAAGGACCTCAGAGTGTCTTCCCCTGCCTTAAGATGGTTTGCATCCTACTTGATCGGTCGTAAACAAGCTGTAATAGGCGCGAATGGAGTATTGTCAAATTGGGCGGACGTACTAGCGGGAGTCCCTCAGGGTTCAATCCTGGGCCCCCTTTTATTTTCGATATTAATTAATGATATTCCATCAATTTTGTCTTATACTAGTCACATGCTTTATGCGGATGATCTGCAGATAATGACTCAGGTCAACCCAGTCTACCTGCCAACTGCCATCTGTCGCATCAATTCGGACATATCTGCGGTTCTTAATTACGCAAAAAATACTGGTCTTACTCTAAACTTCTCGAAAACACAAGCTATATTCTTGGGGTCTTCCACCAACCTTCGGAATATTGACATCCCATCGCTTCTTAATATTGAAGTGGGAGGACTACCAGTCTGCATTAAGAACCATATCATAAATCTTGGGCTTCGTCTCGACTCCTCGTTGACTTGGAATGCTCAAATCTTGCATATTGCAAGATGTGTTAATTTCACGCTACACCGACATAAATATAATAAAAACGCTCTATCCATCAACTTACGTAGGCATCTCGTCGTCTCATTGATCTTTCCATACTTGGACTATAGCTGTGTAGCATACACTGATATCTCATCAACACGTAGAGACAAATGTCAGAGGCTGTTGAATCAGTGCGTGCGGTTCATATTCAACCTCAAAAGAGGTTGCCACACATACATCTTACCGTCGTAAACTGGGATGGCTTCCAATAAAGTGCAGACACCTGTACTTTGTTGGAATCCTTACATACAATATCTTAACGAACCGTGAACCCCAGTATTTGTACGAACTTTTTTCCTTTCGAGACTCGTCTGCACGCCGTGCAACGCGAGTTACAGAGGGTGATCTCTTAGTTCCCTTCTCAAACACTAGGGTGTATTCGGGATCCTTCACGCTACTGGCAACTAGGCTCTGGCATTCTCTCCGGACTAACATTCGTTCTTCTAGCTCCATATCTCAATTTATCACTTCTTCATGCATTTCTTCAGTCCCATGATCAACCGTCATCTAATTCAACAAATCCATATTTCTTACATGTCTATACTTGATTACTTCCGATGATCAAGTCCTGTCCATTCTCATGCTTTCATTCGTATATCATTTCACTCTATAATTTTATCGTATACTTTGCTTAACAGTTCATGCTATCTCTCATTGTATTATAGCACCATGTACTTATTAAAAATTTCATAACTTTCTAATGCTCAAATTTATATATAGAATAGCCATAAGATAACGCGATGTATCGCCACCAAGGCTTAATTTCAAATAAATACAAAATAAAAATTGTCATATTTTCTGCAAAATCACCATGCAATAATACGCTCTTTGAAGAGTCTCTTACGTTTTCTTTCTCTGTCCAAATAGCTTCTCTTTGCATATTCTTCACTCGCATATGAATACTTACTTTAGCACTCCAATTTGCTAATTCTTCGACAAATCCTTGTAAGGTAGGGGTTCTTTTCTCGAGTTCGACATTATTCCATATTGCAAATATTACATCTTCTTCGTGATCTATATGTGACAAAGCAATGGAGTCGATTGTAATCCCACCAGCATCAGGACAACTTGTACATTCATCAAGCGTGCATTTAGTATGAGTTGAACACTTTGTACAGGTTAAGATTTTCCTTTTCAGATCGGGCAAGTCCGATTTTATCTCTAAAATTTATTTCAATCCATTAGAGCAAAGATCAAAATACGCACAATATATGGATACGCATACTTCTTTTAATGGATGAAATAGTACCCAGTTTGGTCGCAGAGAGTAAAACTTCGATAGACTTATATTAATTTGAGGATTTTGATTTTTGAATATGTGATAAATTTTCCTTATACTGCGGATTAAGTAACGTTTCACTTTTTTCGTTTTCACATAATTTTCAGTCACAGATATTACGTCACTTTTATTGGGACATTGTCTAGAAATATCTAGGTCGTCATTAAGATAATATTCTATCGCTAGTCTAATATCTTCTGAGCTAAGAGGATGACCTTCGTATATATCAGGTATTCCACAGATACCTCTTTCTGTCTTCAATTTTGTTGCCTTATCAATATTATACTTTGTTGCATCTTCTGGTACTGAGGTTAGATGTCTAATTTCTTCCCGTTTGCAGCTGCAGTTATCTAATGCTAATTGAGAATTTGATGTCCATTTTTCACATTTGATGCTTTTATCGTTTTTGAGTGATGCTTTACCAAATATTTTAAGCGATTTAGTATCATATATTTCAGAAGACGAATTCTTTTTAACTCCTATGACGATTGCTAGAATAAATCACTATCACCGCCTAGTGATGATTCATGCTCGTGTGTTATTTCTGAGTCGTCTTCACTTTCCAATTCTATCACTCACATTCAATTGCTAAATCTGATCGAACTTGTAATTTATTAGCGAATCGACAATAACAATTTTGTCATACCTAATCGCCAGATTCAATATGTTTGTTGGCAAAAAAATTGTCGCAGTAGGATACCCAAATCATTCAACGGCTATTATATATTGGCTTTTTATGTATATTTTCAATATCTGGAACTTTTTTCGTTTCCACGAAAATATTTCCTTCTTAAATTTCAACATTTTTCATCAACACATATTTTTATATTCATCTCGATGATGAATTAACAGGAATATCTACAAACGAAACGGATCATAATATAATCTCACTTTGTAATGTATCAGCTCTTACTTTATAAAAGTAATGAAAGAAAATCATACAGTTGATAATAAATAAAAAGACGTTAAAAATAAAAGTAAAACCTACCTTATAATTTATAAACTTAATAGATATAATGCGAGTAACTAACGTCTCTGATTATATCAATAAAATTATATTTCTGATTGTAAGAAGAACTGCTAAAAAGAATTGATTTTATATGATCAAGTAAACAACAAGCAGAAAATGTCAATAATAAATTTCTATAAGAATTTAACTAAGTTGACTTTTAACAAATTTTGAAAATGGTTGTATTTAATAACTTTCTCAATGCCCACATATTGAATATTTTATATACAGGGTGTATATGTAATACGATGTAATCCGAACGACCGCAATGGAGATATATCCCGAGGTAGGGCATAGTTTTCTTAGTTGAATGGTAAAAAAAATAATTGTTTTGAAAGTAGGAAGTAGTTGTAAATGCATTATGAAAATTTATTTACTTTGAAGCCGATTGCTCCAGTAAAACAATTTGCTAACAAAGCAACATCGATTTGTGGCCGCTACATTTCGTTCGCTAAAGACAGTTACAATGCAGCTTCGGTGTTCTCGCGAAAGAGCATTCAAAAATCTTTTAAATATTCGAATTTGTTCATTTCAAAGTGAATTTATAGGAGTAAATTTGGAACGTTTTGACAAAACGACCGCGTTTAATCGTAATACATTACTAACCTCGGGTTTTACTCCCAAATAAAATAATGAATACATTTAGGGGTGAGAGATACATTTTAAATTCGCCATTAACCTAAATGGGGGTTCGACGAAAGGTTTAAATTTATTCGCGGAAGATAAAAAAATGACGATGATGTTTTAAGATGTTTTAATCAAATGTAGAACAAATGCGTAAGAATTTAGTTTTTAATAATAATAATATCATTGGAGAGTAATTATTCTCAAACACAAAATTGATTTTTGCGTTAATGACTACAAATTTCTCCTTATTGAAACTGAAAATTGAAAGAAAAAAAAGGATTTATATATATACAGGGTGGCCGATTTATCTGAAGACAGACATATCTCGAGAACTATGCACAGAATCAAAAGATCTCGAGCATCTTAGATTCAATTTCACGTAGTGTCGGTATGTCGGTAACAATGCTAGTTCAAAGTCCTATAGCTCCAATCTGATACGTCAGCGGCGCGGCACCGTGCGGTAGCATCGTTCAATTTGACTAGCGAAACAAACTGATCCCACTTTTGAACCACATATTTTTTGTAGTAAAAATTCTCGTCTTTCCGATGAAACAATAAAAAAATGTGTAGTTTTTGAGATACATTCAATTATATCTTTAATTTGCATTTTTCAGGGTAAAAAATTAATTTTTTCAAAACATGGATTTCACCATTAAAAAGGGCGGGAAAAACCTATCTGAAACATATTTTATATTATTTTAATTTTTGAGTTTAACAAAGTTACGAACAGTCTAAATATACCTTGTATGATGAAATTTCAAAATTTCAACCCCCTCTACGTCCTGCAATTTTTTTATAAAAATTGCTAATATTTGGGATTTAACATTGTATCCAATAGGACTATAGTTTGTGCAAATTTCAGCCGGATCCCACATGTTTCAAATTCTGGCCTGGATCACTTGACACGAAATCCGTCCTATATATATGTTTTTGCATGTCTATATATATAGTTTTGCATGTGTATGTATATCGTTTTGCAACGTCGATATATACTTTTTACATATTATATATTGTTATATTAATTGTCTTTCTTCCTTTGATTTATTATAATGCATGCTAACAAATCATATTTACACAAGACTCTAGTCCTAGTAACTGTCAAATCGAAATTGTATCAACTTTATAGTTATTGAATATAATTTTATCTTTCTTTTTTCTATTACCTTTTTTCGTTGTTAATTTCATTACTAGTTGAGATTACAAATATTTCGATAAGGCCTAAACGTTTGTGAATCCGAGCGATGAAGGTGTTTGAAATGTTTGTGGAATTTCCAAACTATGGCATTTTAACATCTAATGCAATTGGTAGGTCTAAGCCGTTAATTATTTTATTTTAATATTTTTTTTTAATTATTTAAATTATTTTAATATAACGTATACACCTACGTTAAATCTATATTATATATGTTAAATCTATATATATATATATATATATATATATATATATATATATATATATATATATATATATATATATTTGAATATAATTGTTTGAAACGCGTAGTTCACGGACGGTCCATGTATTATACGCTTTTTATGACATATATACTTTTTGGAAAAGTGTGTATTATTTTTTAATGTGACTAACTCGGCCATGTGTACCTGCCTCGCCTACGCTCGATTATGCCTTAATTTTGGCTATAGGTCCTGGAACTATCCGTTGTAAATTTGTCCTGGAACAATCGTGAAAGTCAGTGAAAATTTCCAAGACCGTCTTGGAACTCGGCAAAGGTCCTTGAAGTATCATAAATTCATGAATTTGGTCCTGCAAGTATACGTTTATACGGGGGAGACTACGCCCATATAATACTGTACTAACCGGTGATTAGGTTAGGCCCTACCTAATTTTTGTTAAACCACCCTTGGGGTTCTGTCCATGAAACTGCCTCGGTTTAAAATGTTAGTTCGGGAACATTCTTCAAAACTGTCGTTTTTCGCCGAAACTGCCATTATTTTACAAAATTTGGCCCCAAAGTAACTACTGTACATATTTATTTATATATTTTTTCTATATTTTTTCGTTAAGATCGACTGCAGTGTTTGCGAGAAAATTCACATTCTTTATTTTTCTTTCCCTCTCCATAACTCCTCCAAAAATGCATTTTTCGGAATAATTGTTCTGGATTATTTTTTGACATACTAGTACCTATCTTTAATGCTACTTTGAGCTTATTCGAGGTGGGAGCACTTATCACAAGCTCTATGCCCATTTCATAAGGATGTGTACACGTGTGCGTGCGTGCGTTTATATGTATAATCAATTTTTATATAGCCATGGCCCGAGTTTTCCGCGCCTCGCCTAACAAAAATAATAATGTATTCAACTTGAGTATATGTTTGTCGCCCTCTTGTGATCGTCCGCGAGATCGGCCTTGTAAAATGTGCCGATTACCCTTGCTGAATAAATATACTTATTACAACTCAAAATGAATGGAATCTGAAACATTTCCCTAATTTACTGCATTATCATACAACATGATTAATCACCACAAGACATAACTTTCAGGGGAATTACATTGCTTACGAAAAAAATAAGAAATTCTATTGAATTCCAGAATCGTATATTTTACAACCTAATCCGAATTATATATTTTATCGCTTGTTAACATAAATTATGACAATTATTATTAACTTGACAAGAGCAAAATTGAGCATTCTCTTTCACGTCTAAAAATTGGGTTGCTTTATTTATGATGAATCGCAAAAATAGATTCTAATGTGTAAATTGGTAATAGATCAAGTATTATGACAAATTAGTTTTTTCGATACAATGGCGTAAAATGCGATGTTACGCACCGCATTTTAAAATGCAATTAGATAGGAACGATGCGTAAAATCGAATTCTTACGCCCGTGTATCGAACGGTATTTTTCGACATACTATGCGTAAAATTTGCGCACTATTTTTAGTGTGTGTTAAAGACGATCTTACGCACGAGTGCTGACCGCGGAGTCGACTGGCCGGCAATGCCGGACACGAGAGGGCGGCCGCACAGCACAAATGCGTAAAATCGTATTTTACACACTAAAAAAGGTTCGTAAAATCAAATATTACGCATAGTTTATCCAAAAATATATTGTTTAATTAAGGCTACAATTAGTTAGTAACGAATAATAAAGTGAAAATACTAATATAGTAATAAACGCATTACAATGCATAATACTTATATGCTCGTCTCTCGTATATTTAAAACATTTTGTCATTCAAACTAACAATAAATGCCGAAAAACAATAAGAAGGCCAAATTATTCGAAAATTCGTCGTTTTTAATTAGATAAATACTGAGATAAACTCATGAATATCGTAGAATTTGAACCTAAAAATACTTTGCGCTCGATAAAAACGGGATTGAATATTATATAGCTTATTACATACCTGAGCATTTCTTTCTTTTAATGCCATGTTTTTAATTATCTCTTTAAGATTTTATGTAAATCTATTGTGAAAACTAATTAATCTATCATTACTGGGAACATCTCTTAAGGGGTTTTGCTTATCATATAATTTTTTAGTTATAAGAACAAAATTACATTGTCTCGTAATTTTTAAACAATCCTTTTCTTAGTCCCTTATTTTCGGATACTGAGATTTACATATTTAAATAATATATATAGATATGATAAATCAGACAATAGATTGCGTTAAAAAAATAATATAAACTATGAGCTTACTATAAAGCTAATTATTGTACTTTATAAGAACAATAATAAGTTTAAACTTATTTTTTCTAACAAAAACACGCATTAAAAAGGCGAATTTTTAAAATTTCCAATAAAAATATAACAGTAAACAGAAAAGTCGTATTCATTATTTACTTTCCCGCTGTTATAAACTGCAGTAACATTACATTTACACCGTTGACGGTAGTCAACATTTTTTAAAAGTTAATCACCATAATTTGATTATTTGAACCAAATCGAGGTTCTAAATTTGATTGTTTATATTTATAATATATAATAAACGTCTTTATTGCGATGAACATACAAAGCAGATAGGCGAGACTCAGCAGATTTTCTGCTGTTTTACAGTCTAACCACGTACATATAATATAATTATCGGTTAATACGGCTACAATACTAGTCAATCTAAACAATCAAATTAAGAACCGGGATTTGGTTCAAATAATATATTTATATATATATACTAACGGTTGAGAAATGAATTCTGCATTTATTGCATTAAAAATTAATAAAAGATAAAAGTGTTTAAATTTAAAACAAGTAAAATCAGGGAAAGTAACCTTACCATTGAAATATAAAAAAAAATATTACTGAAACGAATACCCGATTGCCCAATAAATATTCAAATGCAAAATAGGTCCATTATCAAATATTATCAACACTGGTAACGCTTACTTTAATAACAAGTTAGTCGAATAATGCGCGAATGTGAAACTAACATCCGGGTCGTTACAACGGAGTACTCAAGATGTGGATACAAAGAATGATTCCCTTTCAAACACTCATTCACTGAATATCCTTTCTATCTCTGCAGCCCTTATCCCTCTTTCCTCCCACTCATACTCTAATTCTGTATTTCTTGCCTCCCGCCACCGCCGCTCTCTCTCTCTCTCTCTCTCTCTCTCTCTCTCGTTCTCTCTCTCTGTTAATCGCACACTCTCTCCTTTACTCCCTCTTATATTATTCCACTATCTACCTATTTTTGGTAATCTTTCTTGATTTGTATAAAATCCGAAATTCCCTGTTATTTCTCGGTTATATGACACATAATACGTGTTTTAACGACAAAATCATCCATAATTACAAAAATAAATTATAGTAATTAATAACAATTTTTTGTTTGACACATTGTTTTTTTAAAACGATATGTTTCATTTATATAATAAAAGAAGTAAATTTTTGTCACATACGTGTACGTGTACTTTCCGAACAGGCTTTTTTCAAGAAATTAATAACGTTGATAACACAATTACAGTTACAAAAATTTGCTGGTTGGTTAATGCGGAAATCGGCAGAACTTTAAAACTGGATAGCATTCGCATGAAAATCGTATAAATCGTTTCGTAGCTTGATATTCAAAGAAAATACTTATGTATCCATGATGATACGATGTATCCATTATGATACTATGTATCCATGCACCCGTCAATTCATAAGATGATAAAACACCCTAAAGTTGCAGGTTTTTGACGCGTATTCAGTAGATATATTCAATACACGGCTGATAAACATTTATCCGAATACTTTAAATATGAAATAGGTTGTTTTTAAAGATGGGGTCTAGTGGAAGATTATTCATTTTAGTAAGTACCTAGAGCATGAGGCATGTAGCTAGAAATATGCGTATCGAAGTTTTGAGAAAGTCAAAGATTTCTTGCATTTTACTCTGTAAAAAGACTTTTACAATTTTTTAATTATATATGACGAAAAATTATCCTCATATAAAGATTTACCATTAGGTATAAAGCAAATCATGGTATGGCCTGTGCTGGTAATGTAGAGTCAGGAGTGATAATTGATTTAGACATCATGACGAAATTTTGTAAAATTTGAGCCGGTGATGAATTTGAGATTGCACTTTATTGCGTATCAAAATACATGAAAACTAGGAGCTTCGACACTACGGTCGTTGGCTTATGTATTGCGCATGGTTTGGTATTTAAGACCCAGCTATTTAATCGGCTTTAGAACAAAAATGATAATCGCGGAGGGTTAAAGTGTGGGTATATATTTATGGAGGATAATGTACGAATCTACAAGAAAATACAATTTAGCGAATCATGTCATTAAACGAAAAAGTGGCAGGGAATCACCGGCCCTATATCAGGTCGAAGTTTCTGAGCAAGTGGGGCACAACCTAGTTTTAACCACGCACACTCTAGTTTTATTCTTACAATTTATAAATATTATCTTTTGGTGATGAACAGATTTCGTTGTCTTGTAATTCTACCCGGCCTAAACATATGAAAGTCGCCCAGTGAATAAATTTCATAATAATTAAAGCGGAAGACAATTCCCCTCGTTTATTCTGTTTTGGGCATCACAGACCACATCTCTCTTTGACATATCGGAATCATCTAGATTTTTTTTCAAAACATTAATTAATTATTACTTTATAAATATGATAAATATGATGGACGTAAATACTATTATTTATATTGATGTCTCGCTGCCGAGTACAGCGCATGATGTCATTAAATACTAATGCGATCATGTCTACAGTATTAATAAATGATGCGAGTTTTTGGAGGGCGCTTAGTTTAGTTGGTACAGCATTCGACCCGCAATTGACAGGCCTCCGGTTTAAGTCCTGCTTTAAGTCCCAGTGCACCAAATCTCTAAAAGTGACCTCTGATCGTATAAATTGAAAGGAGTAGAATTTGAATAAGGTGCCCATAGCCCCTTAATGTTTCCTGCTGCGAAGCTCATTTCTGATATAGGCGAATCTATTATTAATAACACAGGTCTAAAAATACCGGGGTCATGTGAGTTGTTGGAAAGTTAAGGATCATTTCCGAAGTAATCTGCTGCGTAGAATCCGAATCCGGGGTCAGAATTGCCCCATCACGTCAGGATTTTGAGATATTTAAGGATATGTACCCGAAAAACGGCGTTTTTTCCTACGTTTGAGTTATGTACAGGGTGCAAAAAATTGTTGTGGTATTTATATCTAGTTACATCATTTAGTATAACTTTTACTCTTTAATTTGAAAGTTCAAGAGATTAATTACGATTTTTTTTCGCAAAGTTACGGCTATTTGAAGTTACGAAGTATATCTCTTCGACGTCATTTGCATTTGCATTAAGCCTTGAGACAATAATTTTCGACTGCGTAATTTCTCATGAAAATTTGCACATGGGAGTTTCTGAGGTCGCTGAGAACGAATACGAATTTGGAATAATCAAATTTGCATTTCCAATATGGCGTATTCAAAATGGCGGATTCAGATTTTCAAAAAACAAAAGCACAGATGTTGCCTAACAATGTTTGAAACGTTTAAAGTTTTAAACGCGAGCAAAACAAACCTTCAATTGTTCTATCAAGATCGCCCGATACTTGACAGCCGTCAGAACCGAGCATAACCAAATTTAGAGAAATAAAGTTAAGAAATAGTAAAATAAACGAGCTCAAAAGTAATATGGCATTACTGATATTGTTGCAAAATAATGTAAAAAGAATTTCCAGCCCAGTCCCGATGCTCGCAATTACATACGCTGCCCGCCACGGCCATCAGAAATTTACTGATGCGATTTTGATGATGTTAGGCAACATCAAATCACGTCCATTTTTGATATTATTTTAAATGGACAACTGGAAACATTTTAAGACCTGTCTCGATGTCCGCACTTGAATAGACTGACCTCCAGGGCCCGCTGAAGACTACTTATGCGATTTTGATAACGTTAGGCAACATCGAATCGCCTGCATTTTATATATTATTTTTAATGAATTTTTTAACGATTTTTAAGACCTGTGTCGTCGCTCGCACTTCAATAGATCGCCCTGCACGAAAATCGATGATTACTCAGCGGTCATTTTGATGACGTTAGGCGACATCAAATCGCGTGAATTTTTGATATTATTTTAAATGGACAACTGGAAACATTTTAAGACCTGTCTCGATGTCCGCACTTGAATAGACTGACCTCCAGGGCCCGCTGAAGACTACTTATGCGATTTTGATGACGTTAGGCAACATCAAATCGGGTGCATTTTTTATATTATTTTTAATGAATTTTTTAACGATTTTTAAGACCTGTGTCGTCGCTCGCACTTCAATAGATCGCCCTGCACGAAAATCGATGATTACTCAGCGGTCATTTTGATGACGTTAGGCAACATCTAATCGCGTGCATTTCTGATATTATTTTAAATGGACAATTTGAAACATTTTAAGACCAGTCTCGACGTCCGCACTTGAATAGACTGCCCTCCAGGGCCCGCTGAAGACTACTTATGCGATTTTAATGACGTTAGGCAACATCAAATCGCGTCCATTTTTGATATTATTTTTAATGAATTTTTTAACGATTTTTAAGACCTGTATCGTCGCTCGCACTTCAATAGATCGCCCTGCACGAAAATCGATGATTACTCAGCGGTCATTTTGATGACGTTAGGCAACATCAAATCGCGTGCATTTTTGATTTTATTTAAAATGGACAATTTGAAATATTTCAAGACCAGTCTCGATGTCCGCACTTGAATAGACTGCCCTCCAGAGCCCGCTGAAGACTACTTATGCGATTTTGATAACGTTAGGCAACCTCGAATCGCCTGCATTTTTGATATTATTCTAAATGGACAATTTCATACATTTAAAGACCTGTGTCGTCGCTCGCACTTCAATAGATCGCCATCCAGGGCCCGCTGATGATTATTCAGCGGACATTTTGATGACGTTAGGCAACATCAAATCGCGTGCATTTTTGATATTATTTTAAATGGACAATTTGAAACATTTTAAGACCAGTCTCGATGTCCGCACTTGAATAGACTGCCCTCCAGGGCCCGCTGAAGACTACTTATGCGATTTTGATAACGTTAGGCAACATCGAATCGCCTGCATTTTTGATATTATTTTTAATTAATTTTTTAACGATTTTAAAGACCTGTGTCGTCGCTCGCACTTCAATAGATCGCCCTGCACGAAAATCGATGATTACTCAGCGGTCATTTCGATGACGTTAGGCAACATCTAATCGCGTGCATTTCTGATATTATTTTAAATGGACATTTTGAAACATTTTAATACCAGTCTCGATGTCCGCACTTGAATAGACTGACCTCCAGGGCCCGCTGAAGACTACTTATGTGATTTTGATGATGTTAGGCAACATCAAATCGCGTGCATTTTTGATACTATTTTTAATGAATTTTTTAACGATTTTTAAGACTCGTGTCGTCGCTCGCACTTCAATCGATCGCCTTGCACGAAAATCGATGATTATTCAGCGGTCATTTTGATGACGTTAGGCAATATCAAATCGCGTGAATTTTTGATATTATTTTAAATGGACAACTGGAAACATTTTAAGACCTGTCTCGATGTCCGCACTTGAATGGACTGACTTCCAGGGCCCACTGAAAACTACTTATGTGATTTTGATGACGTTAGGCAACATCAAATCGGGTGCATTTTTGATACTATTTTTAATGAAGTATTTAACGATTTTAAAGACCTGTGTCGTCGCTCGCACTTCAATGGATCGCCCTGCGCGAAAATCGATGATTACTCAGCGGTCATTTTGATGACATTAGGCGACATCAAATCGCCTGCATTTTTTATATTATTTTTAATGAATTTTTTAACGACTTTTAAGACCTGTGTCGTCACTCGCACTTCAATAGATCGCCCTGCACGAAAATCGATGATTACTCAGCGGTCATTTTGATGACGTTAGGCAACATCTAATCGCGTGCATTTCTGATATTATTTTAAATGGACAATTTGAAACATTTTAAGACCAGTCTCGACGTCCGCACTTGAATAGACTGCCCTCCAGGGCCCGCTGAAGACTACTTATGCGATTTTAATGACGTTAGGCAACATCAAATCGCGTGCATTTTTGATACTATTTCTAATGAAGCATTTAACGATTTTTAAGAACTGTGCCGTCGCTCGCACTTCAATAGATCGCCCTGCGCGAAAATCGATGAATACTCAGCGGTCATTTTGATGACGTTAGGCAACATCAAATCGCGTGCACTTTTGATATTATTTTTAATACATTTTTTAACGATTATTCAGACCTGTGTCGTCGCTCGCACTTCAATAGATCGCCCTGCACGAAAATCGATGATTACTGAGCGGTCATTTTGATGACGTTAGGCAACATCTAATCGGGTGCATTTCTGATATTATTTTAAATGGACAATTTGAAACATTTTAAGACCAGTCTCGACGTCCGCACTTGAATAGACTGCCCTCCAGGGCCCGCTGAAGACTACTTATGCGATTTTAATGACGTTAGGCAACATCAAATCGCGTGCATTTTTGATATTATTTTTAATACATTTTTTAACGATTATTAAGACCTGTATCGTCGCTCGCGCTTCAATAGATCGCCCTGCACGAAAATGGGTGATTACTCAGCGGTCATTTTGAAGACGTTAGGCAACATCAAATCGCGTGCACTTTTGATATTATTTTTAATACATTTTTTAACGATTATTCAGACCTGTGTCGTCGCTCGCACTTTAATAGATCGCCTAGCACGAAAATCGATGATTACTCAGCGGTCATTTTGATGACGTTAGGCAACATCAAATCGCGTGCATTTTTGATTTTATTTAAAATGGACAATTTGAAATATTTCAAGACCAGTCTCGATGTCCGCACTTGAATAGACTGCCCTCCAGAGCCCGCTGAATACTACTTATGCGATTTTGATAACGTTAGGCAACATCGAATCGCCTGCATTTTTGATATTATTTTTAATTAATTTTTTAACGATTTTAAAGACCTGTGTCGTCGCTCGCACTTCAATCGATCGCCCTGCATGAAAATCGATGATTACTCAGCGGTCATTTTGATGACGTTAGACGTCGTCAAATCGCGTGAATTTTTGATATTATTTTAAATGGACATTTTGAAACATTTTAATACCAGTCTCGATGGCCGCACTTGAAAAGACTGCCCTCCAGGGCCCGCTGAAGACTACTTATGCGATTTTGATGACGTTAGGCAACCTCGAATCGCCTGCATTTTTGATATTAATTTTAATTAATTTTTTAACGATTTTAAAGACCTGTGTCGTCCCTCGCACTTTAATAGATCGCCTAGCACAAAAATCGATGATTATTCAGCGACCATTTTAATGACGTTAGGCAACATCAAATCGCGTGCACTTTTGATATTATTTTTAATGTACAAAGACTTGTGCCGTCGATCGCACTTCCATTCATTGCCCTGCACGAAAATCGATGATTACTCAGCGGTCCTTTTGATGACGTTAGGCTACATCAAATCGCGTGAATTTTTTATATTATTTTAAATGGACATTTTGAAACATTTTAATACCAGTCTCGACGTCCGCACTTGAATAGACTGCCCTCCACGGCCCGCTGAAGACTACTTATGCGATTTTGATGACGTCAGGCAACATCAAATCGCGTGCATTTTTGATACTATTTTTAATGAAGTATTTAACGATTTTTAAGAACTGTGCCGTCGCTCGCACTTCAATAGATCGCCCTGCGCGAAAATCGATGATTACTCAGCGGTCATTTTGATGACGTTAGGCGACGTCAAATCGCGTGAATTTTTGATATTATTTTAAATGGACATTTTGAAACATTTTAATACCAGTCTCGATGGCCGCACTTGAAAAGACTGCCCTCCAGGGCCCGCTGAAGACTACTTATGCGATTTTGATGACGTTAGGCAACATCGAATCGCCTGCATTTTTGATATTAATTTTAATTAATTTTTTAACGATTTTAAAGACCTGTGTCGTCGCTCGCACTTCAATAGATCGCCCTGCACGAAAATCGATGATTACTCAGCGGTCATTTTGATGACGTTAGGCAACATCAAATCGCGTGCACTTTTGATATTATTTTTAATGAATTTTTTAACAAGTTTTAAGACCTGTGTCGTCGCTCGCACTTCAATAGATCGCCCTGCACGAAAATCGATGATTACTCAGCGGTCATTTTGATGACGTTAGGCAACATCAAATCGCGTGCATTTTTGATATTATTTTAAATGGACAATTTGAAACATTTTAAGACCAGTCTCGATGTCCGCACTTGAATAGACTGCCCTCCAGGGCCCGCTGAAGACTACTTATGCGATTTTGATGACGTTAGGCAACATCAAATCGCGTGCATTTTTGATATTATTTTTAATGAATTTTTTAACGATTTTTAAGACCTGTGTCGTCGCTCGCACTTCAATAGATCGCCCTGCACGAAAATCGATGATTACTCAGCGGTCATTTTGATGACGTTAGGCAACATCAAATCGCGTGCATTTTTGATATTATTTTAAATGGACAATTTGAAACATTTTAAGACCAGTCTCGATGTCCGCACTTGAATAGACTGCCCTCCAGGGCCCGCTGAAGACTACTTATGCGATTTTGATGACGTTAGGCAACATCAAATCGCCTGCATTTTTTATATTATTTTTAATGAATTTTTTAACGACTTTTAAGACCTGTGTCGTCGCTCGCACTTCAATACATCGCCCTGCACGAAAATCGATGATTACTCAGCGGTTATTTTGATGACGTTAGGCAACATCTAATCGCGTGCATTTCTGATATTATTTTAAATGGACAATTTGAAACATTTTAAGACCAGTCTCGACGTCCGCACTTGAATAGACTGCCCTCCAGGGCCCGCTGAAGACTACTTATGCGATTATGATGACGTTAGGCAACATCAAATCGCGTGCACTTTTGATATTATTTTTAATACATTTTTTAACGATTATTAAGCCCTGTGTCGTCGCTCGCACTTTAATAGATCGCCTAGCACGATAATCGATGATTATTCAGCTGTCATTTTGATGACGTAAGGCAATATCAAATCGCGTGCATTTTTGATATTATTTTAAATGGACAATTTGAAACATTTTAAGACCAGTCTCGATGTCCGCACTTGAATAGACTGCCCTGCAGGGCCCGCTGAAGACTACTTATGCGATTTTGATGACGTTAGGCAACATCAAATCGCGTCCATTTTTGATATTATTTTTAATGAATTTTTTAACGATTTTTAAGACCTGTGTCGTCGCTCGCACTTCAATGGATCGCCCAGCGCGAAAATCGATGATTACTCAGCGGTCATTTTGATGACGTTAGGCAATATCAAATCGCGTGCATTTTTGATATTATTTTAAATGGACACTTTGAAACATTTTAAGACCAGTCTCGATGTCCGCACTTGAATAGACTGCCCTCCAGGGCCCGCTGAAGACTACTTATGCGATTTTGATAACGTTAGGCAACATCGAATCGCCTGCATTTTTGATATTATTTTTAATTAATTTTTTAACGATTTTAAAGACCTGTGTCGTCGCTCGCACTTCAATCGATCGCCCTGCATGAAAATCGATGATTACTCAGCGGTCATTTTGATGACGTTAGGCAAGATCAAATCGCCTGCATTTTTTATATTTTTTTTAATGAATTTTTTAACGAGTTTTAAGACCTGTGTCGTCGCTCGCACTTCAATAGATCGCCCTGCACGAAAATCGATGATTACTCAGCGGTCATTTTGATGACGTTTGGCAACATCAAATCGCGTGCATTTCTGATATTATTTTAAATGGACAAGTTGAAACATTTTAAGACTAGTCTCGCCGTCCGCACTTGAATAGACTGCCCTCCAGGGCCCGCTGAAGACTACTTATGCGATTTTAATGACGTTAGGCAACATCAAATCGCGTGCATTTTTGATACTATTTTTAATGAAGTTTTTAACGATTTTTAAGAACTGTGCCGTCGCTCGCACTACAATATATCGCCCTGCACGAAAATCGATGATTCCTCAGCGGTCATTTTGATGACGTTAGGCATATCAAATCGCGTGCATTTTTGATATTATTTTAAATGGACACTTTGAAACATTTTAAGACCAGTCTCGATGTCCGCACTTGAATAGACTGCCCTCCAGGGCCCGCTGAAGACTACTTATGCGATTTTGATGACGTTAGGCAACATCAAATCGGGTGCATTTTTTATATTATTTTTAATGAATTTTTTAAGGATTTTTAAGACCCGTGTCGTCGCTCGCACTTCAAAAGATCGCCCTGCACGAAAATTGATGATTACTCAGCGGTCATTTTGATGACGTTAGGCGACGTCAAATCACGTGCATTTTTGATTTTATTTAAAATGGACAATTTGAAACATTTCAAGACCAGTCTCGATGTCCGCACTTGAATAGACTGCCCTCCAGAGCCCGCTGAAGACTACTTATGCGATTTTGATAACGTTAGGCAACATCGAATCGCCTGCATTTTTGATATTATTTTGAATGAATTTTTTAACGATTTTTAAGACCCGTGTCGTCGCTCGTACTTCAATAGATCGCCCTGCACGAAAATTGTTGATTACTCAGCGGTCATTTTGATGACGTTAGGCAAGATCAAATCGCGTGCATTTCTGATATTATTTTAAATGGACATTTTGAAACATTTTAATACCAGTCTCGATGTCCGCACTTGAATAGACTGCCCTCCAGGGCCCGCTGAAGACTACTCATGCGATTTTGATGACGTTAGGCAACACCAAATCGCGTGAATTTTTGATATTATTTTAAATGGACAAATGGAAACATTTTAAGACCTGTCTCGATGTCCGCACTTGAATAGACTGACCTCCAGGGCCCGCTGAAGACTACTTATGCGATTTTGATGACGTTAGGCAACATCAAATCGCGTGCATTTTTGATATTATTTTTAATGAATTTTTTAACGATTTTAAAGACCTGTGTCGTCGCTCGCACTTCAATAGATCGCCCTGCATGAAAATCGATGATTACTCAGCGGTCATTTTGATGACGTTAGGCAATATCAAATCGCGTGCATTTTTGATATTATTTTAAATGGACACTTTGAAACATTTTAAGACCAGTCTCGATGTCCGCACTTGAATAGGCTGCCCTCCAGGGCCCGCTGAAGACTACTTATGCGATTTTGATGACGTTAGGCAACATCGAATCGCCTGCATTTTTGATATTATTTTTAATTAATTTTTTAACGATTTTAAAGACCTGTGCCGTCGCTCGCACTTCAATAGATCGCCCTGCACGAAAATCGATGATTACTCAGCGGTCATTTTGATGACGTTAGGCAAGATCAAATCGCCTGCATTTTTTATATTATTTTTAATGAATTTTTTAACGATTTTTAAGACTCGTGTCGTCGCTCGCACTTCAATCGATCGCCCTGCACGAAAATCGATGATTACTCAGCGGTCCTTTTGATGACGTTAGGAAACATCAAATCGCCTGCATTTTTTATATTATTTTTAATGAATTTTTTAACGATTTTTAAGACTTGTGTCGTCGCTCGCACTTCCATCGATCGCCCTGCACGAAAATCGATGATTACTCAGCGGTCCTTTTGATGACGTTAGCCGACGTCAAATCGCGTGAATTTTTGATATTATTTTAAATGGACATTTTGAAACATTTTAATACCAGTCTCGATGTCCGCACTTGAAAAGACTGCCCTCCAGGGCCCGCTGAAGACTACTCATGCGATTTTGATGACGTTAGGCAACATCAAATCGCGTGCATTTTTGATACTATTTTTAATGAAGTATTTAACGATTTTTAAGAACTGTGCCGTCGCTCGCACTTCAATAGATCGCCCTGCGCGAAAATCGATGATTACTCAGCGGTCATTTTGATGACGTTAGGCAATATCAAATCGCGTGCATTTTTGATATTATTTTAAATGGACAATTTGAAACATTTTAAGACCAGTCTCGATGTCCGCACTTGAATAGACTGCCCTCCAGGGCCCGCTGAAGACTACTTATGCGATTTTGATGACGTTAGGCAACATCAAATCGCCTGCATTTTTGATATTATTTTTAATTAATTTTTTAACGATTTTTAAGAACTGTGCCGTCGCTCGCACTTCAATAGATCGCCCTGCGCGAAAATCGATGAATACTCAGCGGTCATTTTGATGACGTTAGGCAACATCAAATCGCGTGCATTTTTGATACTATTTCTAATGAAGCATTTAACGATTTTTAAGAACTGTGCCGACGCTCGCACTTCAATAGATCGCCCTGCGCGAAAATCGGTGATTACTCAGCGGTCATTTTGTCGACGTTAGGCGACGTCAAATCGCGTGAATTTTTGATATTATTTTAAATGGACATTTTGAAACATTTTAATACCAGTCTCGATGGCCGCACTTGAAAAGACTGCCCTCCAGGGCCCGCTGAAGACTACTTATGCGATTTTAATGACGTTAGGCAACATCAAATCGCGTCCATTTTTTATATTATTTTTAATGAATTTTTTAACGATTTTTAAGACCTGTGTCGTCGCTCGCACTTCAATAGATCGCCCTGCACGAAAATCGATGATTCCTCAGCGGTCATTTTGATGACGTTAGGCGACATCAAATCGCGTGAATTTTTGATATTATTTTAAATGGACATTTTGATACATTTTAATACCAGTCTCGATGTCCGCACTTGAATAGACTGCCCTCCAGGGCCCGCTGAAGACTACTTATGCGATTTTAATGACGTTAGGCAACATCAAATCGCGTCCATTTTTGATATTATTTTTAATGAATTTTTTAACGATTTTAAAGACCTGTGTCGTCGCTCGCACTTCAATAGATCGCCCTGCACGAAAATCGATGATTACTCAGCGGTCATTTTGATGACGTTAGGCAACATCAAATCGCGTGCACTTTTGATATTATTTTTAATACATTTTTTAACGATTATTAAGACCTGTGTCGTCGCTCGCACTTTAATAGATCGCCTAGCACAAAAATCGATGATTATTCAGCGGTCATTTTGATGACGTTAGGCAATATCAAATCGCGTGCATTTTTGATATTATTTTAAATGGACAATTTGAAACATTTTAAGACCAGTCTCGATGTCCGCACTTGAATAGACTGCCCTCCAGGGCCCGCTGAAGACTACTCATGCGATTTTGATGACGTTAGGCAACATCAAATCGCGTGCATTTTTGATATTATTTTTAATGAATTTTTTAACGATTTTTAAGACCTGTGTCGTCGCTCGCACTTCAATAGATCGCCCTGCACGAAAATCGATGACTACTCAGCGGTCATTTTGTCGACGTTAGGCGACGTCAAATCGCGTGCATTTCTGATATTATTTTAAATGGACAATTTGAAACATTTTAAGACCAGTCTCGACGTCCGCACTTGAATAGACTGCCCTCCAGGGCCCGCTGAAGACTACTTATGCGATTTTAATGACGTTAGGCAACATCAAATCGCGTCCATTTTTTATATTATTTTTAATGAATTTTTTAACGATTTTTAAGACCTGTACCGTTGCTCGCGCTTCAATAGATCGCCCTGCACGAAAATGGGTGATTACTCAGCGGTCATTTTGAAGACGTTAGGCAACATCAAATCGCGTGCATTTCTGATATTATTTTAAATGGACCATTTGAAACATTTTTAGACCAGTCTCGATGTCCGCACTTGAATAGACTGCCCTGCAGGGCCCGCTGAAGACTACTTATGCGATTTTGATGACGTTAGGCAACATCAAATCGCGTGCACTTTTGATATTATTTTTAATACATTTTTTAACGATTATTAAGACCTGTGTCGTCGCTCGCACTTTAATAGATCGCCTAGCACGAAAATCGATGATTATTCAGCGGTCATTTTGATGACGTTAGGCAATATCAAATCGCGTGCATTTTTGATATTATTTTAAATGGACAATTTGAAACATTTTAAGACCAGTCTCGATGTCCGCACTTGAATGGACTGACTTCCAGGGCCCACTGAAGACTACTTATGTGATTTTGATGACGTTAGGCAACATCAAATCGGGTGCATTTTTTATATTATTTTTAATGATTTTTTTAACGATTTTTAAGACCCGTGTCGTCGCTCGCACTTCAATAGATCGCCCTGCACGAAAATTGATGATTACCCAGCGGTCATTTTGATGACGTTAGGCAAGATCAAATCGCCTGCATTTTTTATATTATTTTTAATGAATTTTTTAAAGATTTTTAAGACTCGTGTCGTCGCTCGCACTTCAATCGATCGCCCTGCACGAAAATCGATGATTACTCAGCGGTCCTTTTGATGACGTTAGGAAACATCAAATCGCCTGCATTTTTTATATTTTTTTTAATGAATTTTTTAACAAGTTTTAAGACCTGTGTCGTCGCTCGCACTTCAATAGATCGCCCTGCACGAAAATCGATGATTACTCAGCGGTCATTTTGATGACGTTAGGCAATATCAAATCGCGTGCATTTTTGATATTATTTTAAATGGACAATTTGAAACATTTTAAGACCAGTCTCGATGTCCGCACTTGAATAGACTGCCCTCCAGGGCCCGCTGAAGACTACTTATGCGATTTTGATGACGTTAGGCAACATCAAATCGGGTGCATTTTTTATATTATTTTTAATGAATTTTTTAACGATTATTAAGACCTGTGTCGTCGCTCGCACTTTAATAGATCGCCTAGCACGAAAATCGATGATTATTCAGCGGTCATTTTGATGACGTTAGGCAATATCAAATCGCGTGCATTTTTTATATTATTTTTAATGATTTTTTTAACGATTTTTAAGACCCGTGTCGTCGCTCGCACTTCAATAGATCGCCCTGCACGAAAATCGATGATTACTCAGCGGTCATTTTGATGACGTTAGGAAACATCAAATCGCGTGCATTTTTGATATTATTTTAAATGGACAATTTGAAACATTTTAAGACCAGTCTCGATGGCCGCACTTGAATAGACTGCCCTCCAGGGCCCGCTGAAGACTACTCATGCGATTTTGATGACGTTTGGCAACATCAAATCATGTGCATTTTTGATACTATTTTTAATGAAGTATTTAACGATTTTTAAGAACTGTGCCGTCGCTCGCACTTCAATAGATCGCCCTGCGCGAAAATCGATGAATACTCAGCGGTCATTTTGATGACGTTAGGCAACATCAAATCGCGTGCATTTTTGATACTATTTCTAATGAAGCATTTAACGATTTTTAAGAACTGTGCCGACGCTCGCACTTCAATAGATCGCCCTGCGCGAAAATCGATGATTACTCAGCGGTCATTTTGATGACGTTAGGCAATATCAAATCGCGTGCATTTTTGATATTATTTTAAATGGACAATTTGAAACATTTTAAGACCAGTCTCGACGTCCGCACTTGAATAGACTGCCCTCCAGGGCCCGCTGAAGACTACTTATGCGATTTTAATGACGTTAGGCAACATCAAATCGCGTCCATTTTTGATATTATTTTTAATGAATTTTTTAACGATTTTTAAGACCTGTATCGTCGCTCGCACTTCAATAGATCGCGCTGCACGAAAATCGATGATTACTCAGCGGTCATTTTGATGACGTTAGGCAACATCAAATCGCGTGCACTTTTGATATTATTTTTAATACATTTTTTAACGATTATTAAGGCCTGTGTCGTCGCTCGCACTTTAATAGATCGCCTAGCACAAAAATCGATGATTATTCAGCGGTCATTTTGATGACGTTAGGCAATATCAAATCGCGTGCATTTTTGATATTATTTTAAATGGACAATTTGAAACATTTTAAGACCAGTCTCGATGTCCGCACTTGAATAGACTGCCCTCCAGGGCCCGCTGAAGACTACTCATGCGATTTTGATGACGTTAGGCAACATCAAATCGCGTGCATTTTTGATACTATTTCTAATGAAGCATTTAACGATTTTTAAGAACTGTGCCGTCGCTCGCACTTCAATAGATCGCCCTGCGCGAAAATCGATGATTACTCACCGGTCATTTTGATGACGTTAGGCAACATTAAATCGCGTGAATTTTTGATATTATTTTAAATGGACAACTGGAAACATTTTAAGACCTGTCTCGATGTCCGCACTTGAATAGACTGCCCTCCAGGGCCCGCTGAAGACTACTTATGCGATTTTGATGACGTTAGGCAACATCAAATCGCATGCATTTTTGATATTATTTTTAATGAATTTTTTAACGATTTTTAAGACCTGTGTCGTCGCTCGCACTTCAATAGATCGCCCTGCACGAAAATCGATGATTACTCAGCGGTCATTTTGATGACGTTAGGCAACATCAAATCGCGTGCATTTTTGATATTATTTTTAATGAATTTTTTAACGATTTTTAAGAACTGTGCCGTCGCTCGCACTTCAATATATCGCCCTGCACGAAAATCGATGATTACTCAGCGGTCATTTTGATGACGTTAGGCAACATCAAATCGCGTGCATTTTTGATATTATTTTTAATGAATTTTTTAACGATTTTTAAGACCTGTGTCGTCGCTCGCACTTCAATAGATCGCCCTGCACGAAAATCGATGATTACTCAGCGGTCATTTTGATGACGTTAGGCAACATCAAATCGCGTGAATTTTTGATATTATTTTAAATGGACATTTTGAAACATTTTAATACCAGTCTCGATGTCCGCACTTGAATAGACTGACCTCCAGGGCCCGCTGAAGACTACTTATGTGATTTTGATGATGTTAGGCAACATCAAATCGCGTGCATTTTTGATACTATTTTTAATGAAGTATTTAACGATTTTTAAGAACTGTGCCGTCGCTCGCACTTCAATAGATCGCCCTGCGCGAAAATCGGTGATTACTCAGCGGTCATTTTGTCGACGTTAGGCGACGTCAAATCGCGTGAATTTTTGATATTATTTTAAATGGACATTTTGAAACATTTTAATACCAGTCTCGATGGCCGCACTTGAAAAGACTGCCCTCCAGGGCCCGCTGAAGACTACTTATGCGATTTTAATGACGTTAGGCAACATCAAATCGCGTCCATTTTTTATATTATTTTTAATGAATTTTTTAACGATTTTTAAGACCTGTACCGTTGCTCGCGCTTCAATAGATCGCCCTGCACGAAAATGGGTGATTACTCAGCGGTCATTTTGAAGACGTTAGGCAACATCAAATCGCGTGCATTTCTGATATTATTTTAAATGGACCATTTGAAACATTTTTAGACCAGTCTCGATGTCCGCACTTGAATAGACTGCCCTGCAGGGCCCGCTGAAGACTACTTATGCGATTTTGATGACGTTAGGCAACATCAAATCGCGTGCATTTTTGATACTATTTTTAATGAAGTATTTAACGATTTTTAAGAACTATGCCGTCGCTCGCACTTCAATAGATCGCCCTGCGCGAAAATCGATGAATACTCAGCGGTCATTTTGATGACGTTAGGCAACATCAAATCGCGTGCATTTTTGATTTTATTTAAAATGGACAATTTGAAACATTTCAAGACCAGTCTTGATGTCCGCACTTGAATAGACTGCCCTCCAGAGCCCGCTGAATACTACTTATGCGATTTTGATAACGTTAGGCAACATCAAATCGCCTGCATGTTTTACATTATTTTTAATGAATTTTTTAACGATTTTTAAGACTTGTGTCGTCGCTCGCACTTCCATCGATCGCCCTGCACGAAAATCGATGATTACTCAGCGGTCATTTTGATGACGTTAGGCAATATCAAATCGCGTGCATTTTTGATATTATTGTAATGGACAATTTGAAACATTTTAAGACCAGTCTCGATGTCCGCACTTGAATAGACTGCCCTCCGGTGCCCGCTGAAGACTACTTATGCGATTTTGATGACGTTAGGCAACATCAAATCGGGTGCATTTTTTATATTATTTTTGATGAATTTTTTAACGATTTTTAAGACCCGTGTCGTCGCTCGCACTTCAATAGATCGCCCTGCACGAAAATCGATGATTACTCAGCGGTCATTTTGATGACGTTAGGCAACATCAAATCGCGTGCATTTTTGATATTATTTTAAATGGACAATTTGAAACATTTTAAGACCAGTCTCGATGTCCGCACTTGAATAGACTGCCCTCCAGGGCCCGCTGAAGACTACTTATGCGATTTTGATGACGTTAGGCAACATCAAATCGCGTGCATTTTTGATATTATTTTTAATGAATTTTTTAACGATTTTTAAGACCTGTGTCGTCGCTCGCACTTCAATAGATCGCCCTGCACGAAAATCGATGATTACTCAGCGGTCATTTTGATGACGTTAGGCAACATCAAATCGCGTGCATTTTTGATATTATTTTAAATGGACAATTTGAAAAATTTTAAGACCAGTCTCGATGTCCGCACTTGAATAGACTGCCCTCCACGGCTCGCTAAATTCTTCTTAGGTGATTTTGATGACGTTAGGCAACATCAAATCGCGTGCATTTTTGATATTATTTTTAATGAATTTTTTAACGATTTTTAAGACCTGTGTCGTCGCTCGCACTTCAATAGATCACCCTGCACGAAAATCGATGATTACTCAGCGGCCATTGTGCTGAGGTTGGGCAACATGAATAGGTGTCGATTTTTGATATTATATTAAATGGACAATTTGAAATATTTTAAGATCAGTCTCGATGTCCGCACTTGAATAGACTGACCTCCAGGGCCCGCTGAAGACTACTTATGCGATTTTGATGACGTTAGGCAACATCAAATCGAGTGCATTTTTGATATTATTTTTAATGAATTTTTTAACGATTTTTAAGACCTGTGTCGTCGCTCGCACTTCAATAGATCGCCCTGCACGAAAATCGATGATTACTCAGCGGTCATTTTGACGACGTTAGGCAACATCAAATCGCGTGCATTTTTGATATTATTTTAAATGGACAATTTGAAACATTTTATGACCAGTCTCGATGTCCGCACTTGAATAGACTGACCTCCAGGGCCCTCTGAAGACTGCTTATGCAATTTTGATGACGTTGGGCAACATCAAATCGCGTGCGTTTTTTATATTATTTTTAATCCATTTTTTAATGATTTTTAAGACCTGTGTCGTCGCTCGCACTTCAATAGATCGCCCTGCACGAAAATCGATGATTTCTCAGCGGTCATTTTGATGACGTTAGGCAACATCAAATCGCGTGCATTTTGATATTATTTTTAATGAATTTTTTAACGATTTTTAGGACCTGTGTCGTCGCTCGCACTTCAAAAGATCGCCCTGCACGAAAAGCGATGATTACTCAGCGGTCATTTTGATGACGTTAGGTAACATCAAATCGCGTGCATTTTTTATATTAGTCTAAATGGACAATTTGAAACATTTCAAGACCAGTCTTGATGTCGGCACTTGAATAGACTGACCTCCAGGGCCCGCTGAAGACTACTTATGCGATTTTGATGGCGTTAGGCAATATCAAATCGCGTGCATTTTTTATATTATTTTTAATGAATTTTTTAACGATTTTTAAGACCCGTGTCGTCGCTCGCACTTCAATAGAACGCCCTGTACGAAAATCGATGATTACTCAGCGGTCATTTTGATGACGTTAGGCAACATCAAATCGCGTGAATTTTTGATATTATTTTAAATGGACATTTTGAAACATTTTAATACCAGTCTCGATGTCCGCACTTGAATAGACTGCCCTCCGGGGCCCGCTGAAGACTACTTATGCGATTTTGATGACGTTAGGCAACATCAAATCGGGTGCATTTTTTATATTATTTTTGATGAATTTTTTAACGATTTTTAAGACTCGCGTCGTCGCTCGCACTTCAATCGATCGCCCTGCCGAAAATCGATGATTACTCAGCGGTCCTTTTGATGACGTTAGGCAACATCAAATCGGGTGCATTTTTTATATTATTTTTGATGAATTTTTTAACGATTTTTAAGACCCGTGTCGTCGCTCGCACTTCAATAGATCGCCCTGCACGAAAATCGATGATTACTCAGCGGTCATTTTGATGACGTTAGGCAACATCAAATCGCGTGCATTTTTGATATTATTTTAAATGGACAATTTGAAACATTTTAAGACCAGTCTCGATGTCCGCACTTGAATAGACTGCCCTCCAGGGCCCGCTGAAGACTACTTATGCGATTTTGATGACGTTAGGCAACATCAAATCGCGTGCATTTTTGATATTATTTTTAATGAATTTTTTAACGATTTTTAAGACCTGTGTCGTCGCTCGCACTTCAATAGATCGCCCTGCACGAAAATCGATGATTACTCAGCGGTCATTTTGATGACGTTAGGCAACATCAAATCGCGTGCATTTTTGATATTATTTTTAATGAATTTTTTAACGATTTTTAAGACCTGTGTCGTCGCTCGCACTTCAATAGATCGCCCTGCACGAAAATCGATGATTACTCAGCGGTCATTTTGATGACGTTAGGCAACATCAAATCGCGTGCATTTTTGATATTATTTAAAATGGACAATTTGAAATATTTCAAGACCAGTCTCGATGTCCGCACTTGAATAGACTGCCCTCCAGAGCCCGCTGAATACTACTTATGCGATTTTGATAACGTTAGGCAACATCGAATCGCGTCCATTGTTGTCATTATTTTTAATGAATTTTTCAACGTTTTTTAAACGATTTTTAAGACTTGTGTCGTCGCTCGCACTTCCATTGATTGCCCTGCACGAAAATCGATGATTACTCAGCGGTCATTTTGATGACGTTAGACGACGTCAAATCGCGTGAATTTTTGATATTATTTTAAATGGACATTTTGAAACATTTTAATACCAGTCTCGATGGCCGCACTTGAAAAGACTGCCCTCCAGGGCCCGCTGAAGACTACTCATGCGATTTTGATGACGTTTGGCAACATCAAATCGCGTGCATTTTTGATACTATTTTTAATGAAGTATTTAACGAGTTTTAAGAACTGTGCCGTCGCTCGCACTTTAATAGATCGCCTAGCACGAAAATCGATGATTATTCAGCGGTCATTTTGATGACGTTAGGCAATATCAAATCGCGTGCATTTTTGATATTATTTTAAATGGACAATTTGAAACATTTTAAGACCAGTCTCGATGTCCGCACTTGAATGGACTGACTTCCAGGGCCCGCTGAAGACTACTTATGCGATTTTAATGACGTTAGGCAACATCAAATCGCGTCCATTTTTTATATTATTTTTAATGAATTTTTTAACGATTTTTAAGACCTGTATCGTCGCTCGCACTTCAATAGATCGCCCTGCGCGAAAATCGATGAATACTCAGCGGTCATTTTGATGACGTTAGGCAACATCAAATCGCGTGCATTTTTGATATTATTTTTAATGGACATTTTGAAACATTTTAAGACCAGTCGTCGCTCGCACTTGAATCGATCGCCCTGCACGAAAATCGATGATTACTCAGCGGTCCTTTCGATGACGTTAGGAAACATCAAGTCGCCTGCATTTTTTCTATTATTTTTAATGAATTTTTTAACGATTTTTCAGACTTTTGTCGTCGCTCGCACTTCAATAGATCGCCCTGCGCGAAAATCGATGATTACTCAGCGGTCATTTTGATGACGTTAGGCAACATTAAATCGCGTGAATTTTTGATATTATTTTAAATGGACAATTGGAAACATTTTAAGACCTGTCTCGATGTCCGCACTTGAATAGACTGACCTCCAGGGCCCGCTGAAGACTACTTATGCGATTTTGATGACGTTAGGCAACATCAAATCGCGTGCATTTTTGATACTATTTTTAATGAAGTTTTTAACGATTTTTAAGAACTGTGCCGTCGCTCGCACTTCAATATATCGCCCTGCACGAAAATCGATGATTACTCAGCGGTCATTTTGATGACGTTAGGCGACATCAAATCGCGTGAATTTTTGATATTATTTTAAATGGACATTTTGAAACATTTTAAAACCAGTCTCTATGTCCGCACTTGAAAAGACTGCTCTGCAGGGCCCGCTGAAGATTACTTATGCGATTTTGAAGACGTTTGGCAACATCAAATCGCGTGCATTTTTTGTATTATTTTTAATGAATTTTTTAACGATTTTTAAGACTTGTGTCGTCGCTCGCACTTCCATCGATCGCCCTGCACGAAAATCGATGATTACTCAGCGGTCCTTTTGATGACGTTAGGCGACATCAAATCGCGTGAATTTTTGATATTATTTTAAATGGACATTTTGAAACATTTTAATACCAGTCTCGATGGCAGCACTTGAAAAGACTGCCCTCCTGGGCCCGCTGAAGACTACTCATGCGATTTTGATGATGTTAGGCAACATCAAATCGCGTGCATTTTTGATACTATTTTTAATGAAGTATTTAACGATTTTTAAGAACTGTGCCGTCGCTCGCACTTCAATAGATCGCCCTGCGCGAAAATCGGTGATTACTCAGCGGTCATTTTGTCGACGTTAGGCGACGTCAAATCGCGTGAATTTTTGATATTATTTTAAATGGACATTTTGAAACATTTTAATACCAGTCTCGATGGCCGCACTTGAAAAGACTGCCCTCCAGGGCCCGCTGAAGACTACTCATGCGATTTTGATGACGTTAGGCAACATCAAATCGCGTGCATTTTTGATACTATTTTTAATGAAGTATTTAACGATTTTTAAGAACTGTGCCGTCGCTCGCACTTCAATAGATCGCCCTGCACGAAAATCGATGATTACTCAGCGGTCATTTTGATGACGTTAGGCAACATCAAATCGCGTGCATTTTTGATATTATTTTAAATGGACATTTTGAAACATTTTAATACCAGTCTCGATGGCCGCACTTGAAAAGACTGCCCTCCAGGGCCCGCTGAAGACTACTTATGCGATTTTAATGACGTTAGGCAACATCAAATCGCGTCCATTTTTTATATTATTTTTAATGAATTTTTTAACGATTTTTAAGACCTGTACCGTTGCTCGCGCTTCAATAGATCGCCCTGCACGAAAATGGGTGATTACTCAGCGGTCATTTTGAAGACGTTAGGCAACATCAAATCGCGTGCATTTCTGATATTATTTTAAATGGACCATTTGAAACATTTTTAGACCAGTCTCGATGTCCGCACTTGAATAGACTGCCCTGCAGGGCCCGCTGAAGACTACTTATGCGATTTTGATGACGTTAGGCAACATCAAATCGCGTGCACTTTTGATATTATTTTTAATACATTTTTTAACGATTATTAAGACCTGTGTCGTCGCTCGCACTTCAATAGATCGCCCTGCACGAAAATCGATGATTACTCAGCGGTCATTTTGATGACGTTAGGCAAGATCAAATCGCCTGCATTTTTGATATTATTTTAAATGGACAATTTGAAACATTTTAAGACCAGTCTTGATGTCCGCACTTGAAAAGACTGCTCTCCAGGGCCCGCTGAAGATTATTTATGCGATTTTGATGACGTTAGGCAACATTAAATCGCGTAATTTTTTATACTATTTTTAATGAAGTTTTTAACCATTTTTAAGACCTGTGCCGTCGCTCGCACTTCATTAGATCGCCCTGCACGAAAATCGATGATTACTCAGCGGTCATTTTCATGACGTTAGGCGACATCAAATCGCGTGAATTTTTGATATTATTTTAAATGGACATTTTGAAACATTTTGATACCAGTCACGATGTCCGCACTTGAAAAGACTGCCCTCCAGGGCCCGCTGAAGACTACTCATGCGATTTTGATGACGTTAGGAAACATCAAATCGCGTGCATTTTTGATACTATTTTTAATGAAGTATTTAACGATTTTTAAGAACTGTGCCGTCGCTCGCACTTCAATATATCGCCCTGCACGAAAATCGATGATTACTCAGCGGTCATTTTGATGACGTTAGGCGACATCAAATCGCGTGAATTTTTGACATTATTTTAAATGGACATTTTGAAACATTTTAATACCAGTCTCGATGTCCGCACTTGAAAAGACTGCCCTCCAGGGCCCGCTGAAGACTACTCATGCGATTTTGATGACGTTAGGAAACATCAAATCGCGTGCATTTTTGATACTATTTTTAATGAAGTATTTAACGATTTTTAAGAACTGTGCCGTCGCTCGCACTTCAATAGATCGCCCTGCGCGAAAATCGATGAATACTCAGCGGTCATTTTGATGACGTTAGGCAACATCAAATCGCGTGCATTTTTGATTTTATTTAAAATGGACAATTTGAAACATTTCAAGACCAGTCTCGATATCCGCACTTGAATAGACTGCCCTCCAGGGCCCGCTGAAGACTACTCATGCGATTTTGATGACGTTAGGCAACATCAAATCGCGTGCATTTTTGATACTATTTTTAATGAATTTTGCTTCTATTTGAAACGAATTTTAAGACCTGTGCCGTCGCTCGCACTTCATTAGATAGCCCTGCACGAAAATCGATGATTACTCAGCGGTCATTTTGATGACGTTAGGCAAGATCAAATCGCCTGTATTTTTTATATTATTTTTAATGAATTTGAAACATTTTAAGACCAGTCTCGATGTCCGCACTTTAAAAGACTGCCCTCCACGAAAATCGATGATTACTCATGCGATTTTGATGACGTTAGGAAACATCAAATCGCGTGCATTTTTTATATTATTTTTAATGAATTTTTTACCCACTTTTAAGACTTGTGTCGTCGCTTGCACTTCCATTGATTGCCCTGCACGAAAATCGATGATTACTCAGCGGTCCTTTTGATGACGTTAGGCGACATCAAATCGCGTGAATTTTTGATATTATTTTAAATGGACATTTTGAAACATTTTAATACCAGTCTCGATGGCAGCACTTGAAAAGACTGCCCTCCTGGGCCCGCTGAAGACTACTCATGCGATTTTGATGATGTTAGGCAACATCAAATCGCGTGCATTTTTGATACTATTTTTAATGAAGTATTTAACGATTTTTAAGAACTGTGCCGTCGCTCGCACTTCAATAGATCGCCCTGCGCGAAAATCGGTGATTACTCAGCGGTCATTTTGTCGACGTTAGGCGACGTCAAATCGCGTGAATTTTTGATATTATTTTAAATGGACATTTTGAAACATTTTAATACCAGTCTCGATGGCCGCACTTGAAAAGACTGCCCTCCAGGGCCCGCTGAAGACTACTCATGCGATTTTGATGACGTTAGGCAACATCAAATCGCGTGCATTTTTGATACTATTTTTAATGAAGTATTTAACGATTTTTAAGAACTGTGCCGTCGCTCGCACTTCAATATATCGCCCTGCACGAAAATCGATGATTACTCAGCGGTCATTTTGATGACGTTATGCGACATCAAATCGCGTGAATTTTTGACATTATTTTAAATGGACATTTTGAAACATTTTAATACCAGTCTCGATGTCCGCACTTGAAAAGACTGCCCTCCAGGGCCCGCTGAAGACTACTCATGCGATTTTGATGACGTTAGGCAACATCAAATCGTGTGCATTTTTGATACTATTTTTAATGAATTTTGAAACGATTTTTAAGACCTGTGCCGTCGCTCGCACTTCATTAGATCGCCCTGCACGAAAATCGATGATTACTCAGCGGTCATTTTGATGACGTTAGGCAAGATCAAATCGCCTGCATTTTTTATATTATTTTTAATGAAGTATTTAACGATTTTTAAGAACTGTGCCGTCGCTCGCACTTCAATAGATCGCCCTGCGCGAAAATCGATGATTACTCAGCGGTCATTTTGATGACGTTAGGCAACATTAAATCGCGTGAATTTTTGACATTATTTTAAATGGGCAATTGGAAACATTTTAAGACCTGTCTCGATGTCCGCACTTGAAAAGACTGCCCTCCAGGGCCCGCTGAAGACTACTCATGCGATTTTGATGACGTTAGGCAACATCAAATCGCGTGCATTTTTGACACTATTTTTAATGAATTTTTTAACGATGTTTAAGTCCTGTGTCGTCGCTCGCACTTCAATAGATCGCCCTGCGCGAAAATCGATGATTACTCACATGTCATTTTGATGACGTTAGGCAACATCAAATCGCGTGCATTTTTTATATTATTTTAAATGGATAATTTGAAACATTTTAAGACCAGTCTCGATGTCCGCACTTGAATAGACTGCCCTCCAGGGCCCGCTGAAGACTACTTATGCGATTTTGATGACGTTAGGCAACATCAAATCGGGTGCATTTTTTATATTATTTTTGATGAATTTTTTAACGATTTTTAAGACCTGTGTCGTCGCTCGCACTTCAATAGATCGCCCTGCACGAAAATCGATGATTACTCAGCGGTCATTTTGATGACGTTAGGCAATATCAAATCGCGTGCATTTTTGATATTATTTTAAATGGACAATTTGAAACATTTTAAGACCAGTCTCGATGTCCGCACTTGAATAGACTGCCCTCCAGGGCCCGCTGAAGACTACTCATGCGATTTTGATGACGTTAGGCAACATCAAATCGCGTGCATTTTTGATACTATTTCTAATGAAGCATTTAACGATTTTTAAGAACTGTGCCGTCGCTCGCACTTCAATATATCGCCCTGCACGAAAATCGATGATTACTCAGCGGTCATTTTGATGACGTTAGGCGACATCAAATCGCGTGAATTTTTGACATTATTTTAAATGGACATTTTGAAACATTTTAATACCAGTCTCGATGTCCGCACTTGAAAAGACTGCCCTCCAGGGCCCGCTGAAGACTACTCATGCGATTTTGATGACGTTAGGCAACATCAAATCGCGTGCATTTTTGATACTATTTTTAATGAATTTTGAAACGATTTTTAAGACCTGTCCTGTCGCTCGCACTTCAATAGATCGCCCTGCGCGAAAATCGATGATTACTCAGCGGTCATTTTGATGACGTTAGGCAACGTCAAATCGCGTGAATTTTTGATATTATTTTAAATGGACATTTTGAAACATTTTAATACCAGTCTCGATGTCCGCACTTGAAAAGACTGCCCTCCAGGGCCCGCTGAAGACTACTCATGCGATTTTGATGACGTTAGGCAACATCAAATCGCGTGCATTTTTGATACTATTTTTAATGAAGTATTTAACGATTTTTAAGAACTGTGCCGTCGCTCGCACTTCAATATATCGCCCTGCACGAAAATCGATGATTACTCAGCGGTCATTTTGATGACGTTAGGCGACATCAAATCGCGTGAATTTTTGACATTATTTTAAATGGACATTTTGAAACATTTTAATACCAGTCTCGATGTCCGCACTTGAAAAGACTGCCCTCCAGGGCCCGCTGAAGACTACTCATGCGATTTTGATGACGTTAGGCAACATCAAATCGCGTGCATTTTTGATACTATTTTTAATGAATTTTGAAACGATTTTTAAGACCTGTGCCGTCGCTCGCACTTCATTAGATCGCCCTGCACGAAAATCGATGATTACTCAGCGGTCATTTTGATGACGTTAGGCAAGATCAAATCGCCTGCATTTTTTATATTATTTTTAATGAGCAATTTGAAACTTTTTAAGAACTGTGTCGTTGCTCGCACTTGAATAGACTGCCCTCCACGAAAATCGAAGACTAGTCATGCGATTTTGATGACGTTAAGCAACATCAAATCGCGTGCATTTTTGATACTATTTCTAATGAAGCATTTAACGATTTTTAAGAACTGTGCCGTCGCTCGCACTTCAATAGATCGCCCTGCGCGAAAATCGATGATTACTCACCGGTCATTTTGATGACGTTAGGCAACATTAAATCGCGTGAATTTTTGATATTATTTTAAATGGACAACTGGAAACATTTTAAGACCTGTCTCGATGTCCGCACTTGAATAGACTGACCTCCAGGGCCGGCTGAAGACTACTTATGCGATTTTGATGACGTTAGGCAACATCAAATCGCGTGCATTTTTGATACTATTTTTAATGAAGTATTTAACGATTTTTAAGAACTGTGCCGTCGCTCGCACTTCAATAGATCGCCCTGCGCGAAAATCGATGATTACTCAGCGGTCATTTTGATGACGTTAGGCAACATTAAATCGCGTGAATTTTTGACATTATTTTAAATGGGCAATTGGAAACATTTTAAGACCTGTCTCGATGTCCGCACTTGAAAAGACTGCCCTCCAGGGCCCGCTGAAGACTACTCATGCGATTTTGATGACGTTAGGAAACATCAAATCGCGTGCATTTTTGATACTATTTTTAATGAAGTATTTAACGATTTTTAAGAACTGTGCCGTCGCTCGCACTTCAATAGATCGCCCTGCGCGAAAATCGATGATTACTCAGCGGTCATTTTGATGACGTTAGGCAACATTAAATCGCGTGACTTTTTGATATTATTTTAAATGGACAATTGGAAACATTTTAAGACCTGTCTCGATATCCGCACTTGAAAAGACTGCCCTCCAGGGCCCGCTGAAGACTACTCATGCGATTTTGATGACGTTAGGCAACATCAAATCACATGTATTTTTGATAGTATTTTAATGCATTTTTTAACGATTTATAAGACCAGTGTCGTCGCTCTCACTTCAATAGATGGCCCTTCACGAAAATCGATGTTTACTCAGCGGTCATTTTTATGACGTTAGGCAAGATCAAATCGCCTGCATTTTTTATATTATTTTTAATGAATTTTTGAAACATTTTAGTACCAGTCTCGACGTCCGCACTTGATTAGACTGCCCTCCAGGGCCCGCTGAAGACTACTTATGCGATTTTGATGACGTTAGGCAACATCAAATCGCGTGCATTTTTGATACTATTTTTAATGAAGTATTTAACGATTTTTAAGACCTGTGCCGTCGCTCGCACTTCAATAGATCGCCCTGCACGAAAATCGATGATTACTCAGCGGTCATTTTGATGACGTTAGGCAACATCAAATCGCGTGCATTTCTGATATTATTTTAAATGGACAATTTGAAACATTTTAAGACCAGTCTCGATGTCCGCACTTGAATAGACTGCCCTCCAGGGCCCGCTGAAGACTACTCATGCGATTTTGATGACGTTAGGCAACATCAAATCGCGTCCATTTTTGATATTATTTTTAATGAATTTTTTAACGATTTTTAAGACCTGTGTCGTCGCTCGCACTTCAATAGATCGCCCTGCACGAAAATCGATGATTACTCAGCGGTCATTTTGATGACGTTAGGCAACATTAAATCGCGTGAATTTTTGATATTATTTAAAATGGACAACTGGAAACATTTTAAGACCTGTCTCGATGTCCGCACTTGAATAGACTGACCTCCAGGGCCGGCTGAAGACTACTTATGCGATTTTGATGACGTTAGGCAACATAGAATCGCGTGCATTTTTTATACTATTTTTAATGAAGTTTTTAACGATTTTTAAGAACTGTGCCGTCGCTCGCACTTCAATATATCGCCCTGCACGAAAATCGATGATTACTCAGCGGTCATTTTGATGACGTTAGGCGACATCAAATCGCGTGAATTTTTGATATTATTTTAAATGGACATTTTGAAACATTTTAATACCAGTCTCGATGTCCGCACTTGAAAAGACTGCCCTCCAGGGCCCGCTGAAGACTACTCATGCGATTTTGATGACGTTAGGCAACATCAAATCGCGTGCATTTTTGATACTATTTTTAATGAAGTATTTAACGATTTTTAAGAACTGTGCCGTCGCTCGCACTTCAATATATCGCCCTGCGCGAAAATCGATGATTACTCAGCGGTCATTTTGATGACGTTAGGCAACATTAAATCGCGTGAATTTTTGATATTATTTTAAATGGTCAATTTGAAACAATTTAAGACCAGTCTCGATGTCCGCACTTGAAAAGACTGCCCTCCAGGGCCCGCTGAAGACTACTCATGCGATTTTGATGACGTTAGGCAACATCAAATCGCGTGCATTTTTGATACTATTTTTAATGAATTTTGAAACGATTTTTAAGACCTGTGCCGTCGCTCGCACTTCAATAGATCGCCCTGCACGAAAATCGATGATTACTCAGCGGTCATTTTGATGACGTTAGGCAAAATCAAATCTCTTGCATTTTTGATATTATTTTAACTGGACAATTTGAAACATTTTAAGACCAGTCTCGATGTCCGCACTTGAATAGACTGCCCTCCAGGGCCCGCTGAAGACTACTTATGCGATTTTGATGACGTTAGGCAACATCGAATCGCCTGCATTTTTGATATTATTTTTAATTAATTTTTTAACGATTTTAAAGACCTGTGTCGTCGCTCGCACTTCAATAGATCGCCCTGCGCGAAAATCGATGTTTACTCAGCGGTCATTTTGATGACGTTAGGCAAGATCAAATCGCCTGCATTTTTTATATTATTTTTAATGAATTTTTTAACGATTTTTAAGACTTGTGTCGTCGCTCGCACTTCCATCGATCGCCCTGCACGAAAATCGATGATTACTCAGCGGTCCTTTTGATGACGTTAGGCGACATCAAATCGCGTGAATTTTTGATATTATTTTAAATGGACATTTTGAAACATTTTAATACCAGTCTCGATGGCAGCACTTGAAAAGACTGCCCTCCTGGGCCCGCTGAAGACTACTCATGCGATTTTGATGACGTTAGGCAACATCAAATCGCGTGCATTTTTGATACTATTTTTAATGAAGTATTTAACGATTTTTAAGAACTGTGCCGTCGCTCGCACTTCAATAGATCGCCCTGCGCGAAAATCGATGATTACTCAGCGGTCATTTTGATGACGTTAGACAACATTAAATCGCGTGAATTTTTGACATTATTTTAAATGGGCAATTGGAAACATTTTAAGACCTGTCTCGATGTCCGCACTTGAAAAGACTGCCCTCCAGGGCCCGCTGAAGACTACTCATGCGATTTTGATGACGTTAGGAAACATCAAATCGCGTGCATTTTTGATACTATTTTTAATGAAGTATTTAACGATTTTTAAGAACTGTGCCGTCGCTCGCACTTCAATATATCGCCCTGCACGAAAATCGATGATTACTCAGCGGTCATTTTGATGACGTTAGGCGACATCAAATCGCGTGCATTTTTGATATTATTTTAAATGGACAATTTGAAACATTTTAAGACCAGTCTCGATGTCCGCACTTGAATAGACTGCCCTCCAGGGCCCGCTGAAGACTACTTATGCGATTTTGATGACGTTAGGCAACATCAAATCGCGTGCATTTTTTATATTATTTTTAATGAATTTTTTAACGATTTTTAAGACCTGTGTCGTCGCTCGCACTTCAATAGATCGCCCTGCACGAAAATCGATGATTACTCAGCGGTCATTTTGATGACGTTAGGCAACATCAAATCGCGTGCATTTTTGATATTATTTTTAATGAATTTTTTAACGATTTTTAAGACCTGTGTCGTCGCTCGCACTTCAACAGATCGCCCTGCACTAAAATCAATGATTACTCAGCGGTCATTTTGATGACGTTAGGCAACATCAACTCGCGGGCATTTTTGATATTATTTTAAATGGACAATTTGAAACATTTTAAGACCAGTCTCGACGTCCGCACTTGAATAGACTGCCCTGCAGGGCCCGCTGAAGACTACTTATGCGATTTTGATGACGTTAGGCAACATCAAATCGCGTCCATTTTTGATATTATTTTTAATGAATTTTTTAACGATTTTTAAGACCTGTGTCGTCGCTCGCACTTCAATAGATCGCCCTGCGCGAAAATCGATGATTACTCAGCGGTCATTTTGATGACGTTAGGCGACGTCAAATCGCGTGAATTTTTGATATTATTTTAAATGGACATTTTGAAACATTTTAATACCAGTCTCGATGTCCGCACTTGAAAAGACTGCCCTCCAGGGCCCGCTGAAGACTACTCATGCGATTTTGATGACGTTAGGAAACATCAAATCGCGTGCATTTTTGATACTATTTTTAATGAAGTATTTAACGATTTTTAAGAACTGTGCCGTCGCTCGCACTTCAATAAATCGCCCTGCACGAAAATCGATGATTACTCAGCGGTCATTTTGATGACGTTAGGCGACATCAAATCGCGTGAATTTTTGACATTATTTTAAATGGGCAATTGGAAACATTTTAAGACCTGTCTCGATGTCCGCACTTGAAAAGACTGCCCTCCAGGGCCCGCTGAAGACTACTCATGCGATTTTGATGACGTTAGGAAACATCAAATCGCGTGCATTTTTGATACTATTTTTAATGAAGTATTTAACGATTTTTAAGAACTGTGCCGTCGCTCGCACTTCAATATATCGCCCTGCACGAAAATCGATGATTACTCAGCGGTCATTTTGATGACGTTAGGCGACATCAAATCGCGTGAATTTTTGACATTATTTTAAATGGACATTTTGAAACATTTTAATACCAGTCTCGATGTCCGCACTTGAAAAGACTGCCCTCCAGGGCCCGCTGAAGACTACTCATGCGATTTTGATGACGTTAGGCAACATCAAATCGCGTGCATTTTTGATACTATTTTTAATGAAGTATTTAACGATTTTTAAGAACTGTGCCGTCGCTCGCACTTCAATATATCGCCCTGCACGAAAATCGATGATTACTCAGCGGTCATTTTGATGACGTTAGGCGACATCAAATCGCGTGAATTTTTGATATTATTTTAAATGGACATTTTGAAACATTTTAATACCAGTCTCGATGTCCGCACTTGAAAAGACTGCCCTCCAGGGCCCGCTGAAGACTACTCATGCGATTTTGATGACGTTAGGCAACATCAAATCGCGTGCATTTTTGATACTATTTTTAATGAAGTATTTAACGATTTTTAAGAACTGTGCCGTCGCTCGCACTTCAATAGATCGCCCTGCGCGAAAATCGATGATTACTCAGCGGTCATTTTGATGACGTTAGGCGACGTCAAATCGCGTGAATTTTTGATATTATTTTAAATGGACATTTTGAAACATTTTAATACCAGTCTCGATGTCCGCACTTGAAAACACTGCCCTCCAGGGCCCGCTGAAGAATACTTATGCGATTTTGAAGACATTAGGCAACATCAAATCGCGCGCATTTTTTATTTTATTTTTAATTAATTTTTTAACGATTTTTAAGACCTGTGTCGTCGCTCGCACTTCAATAGATCGCCCTGCACGAAAATCGATGATTACTCAGCGGTCATTTTGTTGACGTTAGGCAACATCAAATCACATGCATTTTTGATGGTATTTTAATGCATTTTTTAACGATTTATAAGACCTGTGCAGTCGCTCGCACTTCATTAGATCGCCCTGCACGAAAATCGATGATTACTCAGCGGTCATTTTGATGACGTTAGGCAACGTCAAATCTCTTTCATTTTTGATATTATTTTAAATGTTCAATTTAAAACATTTTAATACCAGTCTTGATGTCCGCATTTGAAAACACTGCCCTCCAGGGCCCGCTGAAGAATACTTATGCGATTTTGAAGACATTAGGCAACATCAAATCGCGCGCATTTTTTATTTTATTTTTAATTAATTTTTTAACGATTTTTAAGACCTGTGTCGTCGCTCGCACTTCAATAGATCGCCCTGCACGAAAATCGATGATTACTCAGCGGTCATTTTGTTGACGTTAGTCAACATCAAATCGCGTGCATTTTTGATATTATTTTAAATGGTCAATTTGAAACAATTTAAGACCAGTCTCGATGTCCGCACTTGAAAAGACTGCCCTCCAGGGCCCGCTGAAGACTACTCATGCGATTTTGATGACGTTAGGCAACATCAAATCGCGTGCATTTTTGATACTATTTTTAATGAAGTTTTTAACGATTTTTAAGACCTGTGCCGTCGCTCGCACTTCATTAGATCGCCCTGCGCGAAAATCGATGATTACTCAGCGATCATTTTGATGACGTTAGGCAACATTAAATCGCGTAATTTTTTGATATTATTTTAAATGGACATTTTGAAACATTTTAATACCAGTCACGATGTCCGCACTTGAAAAGACTGCCCTCCAGGGCCCGCTGAAGACTACTCATGCGATTTTGATGACGTTAGGCAACATCAAATCGCGTGCATTTTTGATACTATTTTTAATGAAGTTTTTAACGATTTTTAAGAACTGTGCCGTCGCTCGCACTTCAATATATCGCCCTGCACGAAAATCGATGATTACTCAGCGGTCATTTTGATGACGTTAGGCGACATCAAATCGCGTGAATTTTTGATATTATTTTAAATGGACATTTTGAAACATTTTAATACCAGTCTCGATGTCCGCACTTGAAAAGACTGCCCTCCAGGGCCCGCTGAAGACTACTCATGCGATTTTGATGACGTTAGGCAACATCAAATCGCGTGCATTTTTGATACTATTTTTAATGAAGTATTTAACGATTTTTAAGAACTGTGCCGTCGCTCGCACTTCAATAGATCGCCCTGCGCGAAAATCGATGATTACTCAGCGGTCATTTTGATGACGTTAGGCAACATTAAATCGCGTGAATTTTTGATATTATTTTAAATGGACATTTTGAAACATTTTAAAACCAGTCTCGATGTCCGCACTTGAAAAGACTGCCCTCCAGGGCCCGCTGAAGACTACTCATGCGATTTTGATGACGTTAGGCAACATCAAATCGCGTGCATTTTTGATACTATTTTTAATGAATTTTTTAACGATTTTTAAGACCTGTGTCGTCGCTCGCGCTTGAATAAATCGCCCTGCACGAAAATCGATGATTACTCAGCGGTCATTTTGATGACGTTAGTCAACATCAAATCGCGTGCATTTTTGATATTATTTTAAATGGACAATTTGAAACATTTTAAGACCAGTCTCGATGTCCGCACTTGAATAGACTGCCCTCCAGGGCCCGCTGAAGACTACTTATGCGATTTTGATGACGTTAGGCAACATCAAATCGGGTGCATTTTTTATATTATTTTTAATGAATTTTTTAACGATTTTTAAGACCCGTGTCGTCGCTCGCACTTCAATAGATCGCCCTGCACGAAAATCGATGATTACTCAGCGGTCATTTTGATGACGTTAGGCAAGATCAAATCGCCTGCATTTTTTATATTATTTTTAATGAATTTTTTATCGATTTTTAAGACCCGTGTCGTCGCTCGCACTTCAATAGATCGCCCTGCACGAAAATCGATGAATACTCAGCGGTCATTTTGATGACGTTAGGCAACATCAAATCGCGTGAATTTTTGATATTATTTTAAATGGACATTTTGAAACATTTTAATACCAGTCTCGATGTCCGCACTTGAATAGACTGCCCTCCGGGGCCCGCTGAAGACTACTTATGCGATTTTGATGACGTTAGGCAACATCAAATCGGGTGCATTTTTTATATTATTTTTGATGAATTTTTTAACGATTTTTAAGACCCGTGTCGTCGCTCGCACTTCAATAGATCGCCCTGCACGAAAATCGATGATTACTCAGCGGTCATTTATATGACGTTAGGCAATATCAAATCGCGTGCATTTTTTGATATTATGTTAAATGGACAATTTGAAACATTTTAAGACCAGTCTCAATGGCAGCGCTTGAAAAAACTGCCCTCCAGGCCCCGCTGAAGACTACTAATGCGATTTTGATGACGTTAGGCAACATCAAATCGCGTGCATTTTTGATACTATTTTTAATGAATTTTGAAACGATTTTTAAGACCTGTGCCGTCTCTCGCACTTCATTAGATCGCCCTGCACGAAAATCGATGATTACTCAGCGGTCATTTTGATGACGTTAGACAACATCAAATCACATGCATTTTTGATGGTATTTTAATGCATTTTTTAACGATTTATAAGACCTGTGTCGTCGCTCGCACTTCAATAGATGGCCCTACACGAAAATCGATGATTACTCAGCGGTCACTTTGATGACGTTAGGCAACGTCAAATCTCTTGCATTTTTGATATTATTTTAAATGTTCAATTTAAAACATTTTAAGACCAGTCTCTATGTCCGCACTTGAAAAGACTGCTCTCCAGGGCCCGCTGAAGATTACTTATGCGATTTTGAAGACGTTTGGCAACATCAAATCGCGTGCATTTTTTGTATTATTTTTAATGAATTTTTTAACGATTTTTAAGACTTGTGTCGTCGCTCGCACTTCCATCGATCGCCCTGCACGAAAATCGATGATTACTCAGCGGTCCTTTTGATGACGTTAGGCGACATCAAATCGCGTGAATTTTTGATATTATTTTAAATGGACATTTTGAAACATTTTAATACCAGTCTCGATTTCCGCACTTGAAAAGACTACCCTCCAGGGCCCGCTGATGACTACTCATGCGATTTTGATGACGTTAGGCAACATCAAATCGCGTGCATTTTTGATACTATTTTTAATGAAGTTTTTAACGATTTTTAAGAACTGTGCCGTCGCTCGCACTTCAATATATCGCCCTGCACGAAAATCGATGATTACTCAGCGGTCATTTTGATGACGTTAGGCGACATCAAATCGCGTGAATTTTTGACATTATTTTAAATGGACATTTTGAAACATTTTAATACCAGTCTCGATGTCCGCACTTGAAAAGACTGCCCTCCAGGGCCCGCTGAAGACTACTCATGCGATTTTGATGACGTTAGGCAACATCAAATCGCGTGCATTTTTGATACTATTTTTAATGAATTTTGAAACGATTTTTAAGACCTGTGCCGTCGCTCGCACTTCATTAGATCGCCCTGCACGAAAATCGATGATTACTCAGCGGTCATTTTGATGACGTTAGGCAACGTCAAATCTCTTGCATTTTTGATATTATTTTAAATGTTCAATTTAAAACATTTTAAGACCAGTCTCTATGTCCGCACTTGAAAAGACTGCTCTGCAAGAAAATCGATGATTATTCTTCGGCCATTTTGATGACGTTAGGCAACATCAAATCGCGTGCATTTTTGATACTATTTTTAATGAATTTTGAAACGATTTTTAAGACCTGTCCTGTCGCTCGCACTTCAATAGATCGCCCTGCGCGAAAATCGATGATTACTCAGCGGTCATTTTGATGACGTTAGGCAACATTAAATCGCGTGAATTTTTGACATTATTTTAAATGGGCAATTGGAAACATTTTAAGACCTGTCTCGATGTCCGCACTTGAAAAGACTGCCCTCCAGGGCCCGCTGAAGACTACTCATGCGATTTTGATGACGTTAGGAAACATCAAATCGCGTGCATTTTTGATACTATTTTTAATGAAGTATTTAACGATTTTTAAGAACTGTGCCGTCGCTCGCACTTCAATATATCGCCCTGCACGAAAATCGATGATTACTCAGCGGTCATTTTGATGACGTTAGGCGACATCAAATCGCGTGAATTTTTGATATTATTTTAAATGGACATTTTGAAACATTTTAATACCAGTCTTGATGTCCGCACTTGAAAAGACTGCCCTCCAGGGCCCGCTGAAGACTACTTATGCGATTTTGATGACGTTAGGCAACATCAAATCGCCTGCATTTTTGATACTATTTTTAATGAAGTTTTTAACGATTTTTAAGACCTGTGCCGTCGCTCGCACTTCATTAGATCGCCCTGCACGAAAATCGATGATTACTCAGCGGTCATTTTGATAACGTTAGGCAACATCAAATCACATGCATTTTTGATAGTATTTTAATGCATTTTTTAAAGATTTATAAGACCTGTGTCGTCGCTCGCACTTCAATAGATGGCCCTACACGAAAATCGATGATTACTCAGCGGTCACTTTGATGACGTTAGGCAACGTCAAATCTCTTGCATTTTTGATATTATTTTAAATGTTCAATTTAAAACATTTTAAGACCAGTCTCTATGTCCGCACTTGAAAAGACTGCCCTCCAGGGCCCGCTGAAGACTACTCATGCGATTTTGATGACGTTAGGCAACATCAAATCGCGTGCATTTTTGATACTATTTTTAATGAAGTTTTTAACGATTTTTAAGAACTGTGCCGTCGCTCGCACTTCAATATATCGCCCTGCACGAAAATCGATGATTACTCAGCGGTCATTTTGATGACGTTAGGCGACATCAAATCGCGTGAATTTTTGATATTATTTTAAATGGACATTTTGAAACATTTTAATACCAGTCTCGATGTCCGCACTTGAAAAGACTGCCCTCCAGGGCCCGCTGAAGACTACTCATGCGATTTTGATGACGTTAGGCAACATCAAATCGCGTGCATTTTTGATACTATTTTTAATGAAGTATTTAACGATTTTTAAGAACTGTGCCGTCGCTCGCACTTCAATAGATCGCCCTGCGCGAAAATCGATGATTACTCAGCGGTCATTTTGATGACGTTAGGCAACATTAAATCGCGTGAATTTTTGATATTATTTTAAATGGAGAACTGGAAACATTTTAAGACCTGTCTCGATGTCCGCACTTGAATAGACTGACCTCCAGGGCCCGCTGAAGACTACTTATGCGATTTTGATGACGTTAGGCAACATAGAATCGCGTGCATTTTTTATACTATTTTTAATGAAGTTTTTAACGATTTTTAAGAACTGTGCCGTCGCTCGCACTTCAATATATCGCCCTGCACGAAAATCGATGAATACTCAGCGGTCATTTTGATGACGTTAGGCAACATCAAATCGCGTGCATTTTTAATTTTATTTAAAATGGACAATTTGTAACATTTCAAGACAAGTCTCTATGTCCGCACTTGAATAGACTGCCCTCCAGAACCCGCTGAATACTACTTATGCGATTTTGATAACGTTAGGAACCATCGAATCGCCTGCATTTTTGATATTATTTTTAATTAATTTTGAAACGATTTTTAAGACCTGTGCCGTCGCTCGCACTTCAATGGATCGCCCAGCGCGAAAATCGATGATTACTCAGCGGTCATTTTGATGACGTTAGGCAACATCAAATCGCGTGCATTTTTGATACTATTTTTAATGAAGTTTTTAACGATTTTTAAGAACTGTGCCGTCGCTCGCACTTCAATAGATCGCCCTGCACGAAAATCGATGATTACTCAGCGGTCCTTTTGATGACGTTAGTAAACATCAAATCGCCTGCATGTTTTACATTATTTTTAATGAATTTTTTAACGATTTTTAAGACTTGTGTCGTCGCTCGCACTTCCATCGATCGCCCTGCACGAAAATCGATGATTACTCAGCGGTCCTTTTGATGACGTTAGCCGACGTCAAATCGCGTGAATTTTTGATATTATTTTAAATGGACATTTTGAAACATTTTAATACTAGTCTCGATGTCCGCACTTGAATAGACTGACCTCCAGGGCCCGCTGAAGACTACTTATGCGATTTTGATGACGTTAGGCGACATCAAATCGCGTGCATTTTTGATACTATTTTCAATGAAGTTTTTAACGATTTCTAAGAACTGTGCCGTCGCTCGCACTTCAATATATCGCCCTGCGCGAAAATCGATGATTACTCAACGGTCATTTTGATGACGTTAGGCGACGTCAAATCGCGTGAATTTTTGATATTATTTTAAATGGACATTTTGAAACATTTTAATACCAGTCTCGATGTCAGCACTTGAAAAGACTGCCCTCCAGGGCCCGCTGAAGACTACTCATGCGATTTTGATGACGTTAGGAAACATCAAATCGCGTGCATTTTTGATACTATTTTTAATGAAGTATTTAACGATTTTTAAGAACTATGCCGTCGCTCGCACTTCAATAGATCGCCCTGCGCGAAAATCGATGAATACTCAGCGGTCATTTTGATGACGTTAGGCAACATCAAATCGCGTGCATTTTTGATTTTATTTAAAATGGACAATTTGAAACATTTCAAGACCAGTCTTGATGTCCGCACTTGAATAGACTGCCCTCCAGAGCCCGCTGAATACTACTTATGCGATTTTGATAACGTTAGGCAACATCAAATCGCCTGCATGTTTTACATTATTTTTAATGAATTTTTTAACGATTTTTAAGACCTGTGTCGTCGCTCGCACTTCAATAGATCGCCCTGCATGAAAATCGATGATTACTCAGCGGTCATTTTGATGACGTTAGGCAATATCAAATCGCGTGCATTTTTGATATTATTTTAAATGGACAATTTGAAACATTTTAAGACCAGTCTCGATGTCCGCACTTGAATAGACTGCCCTCCAGGGCCCGCTGAAGACTACTTATGCGATTTTGATGACGTTAGGCAACATCAAATCGGGTGCATTTTTTATATTATTTTTGATGAATTTTTTAACGATTTTTAAGACCCGTGTCGTCGCTCGCACTTCAATAGATCGCCCTGCACGAAAATCGATGATTACTCAGCGGTCATTTTGATGACGTTAGGCAAGATCAAATCGCCTGCATTTTTTATATTATTTTTAATGAATTTTTTAACGACTTTTAAGACCTGTGTCGTCGCTCGCACTTCAATACATCGCCCTGCACGAAAATCGATGATTACTCAGCGGTTATTTTGATGACGTTAGGCAACATCTAATCGCGTGCATTTCTGATATTATTTTAAATGGACAATTTGAAACATTTTAAGACCAGTCTCGACGTCCGCACTTGAATAGACTGCCCTCCAGGGCCCGCTGAAGACTACTTATGCGATTATGATGACGTTAGGCAACATCAAATCGCGTGCACTTTTGATATTATTTTTAATACATTTTTTAACGATTATTAAGACCTGTGTCGTCGCTCGCACTTCAATAGATCGCCCTGCACGAAAATCGATGATTACTCAGCGGTCATTTTGATGACGTTAGGCGACATCAAATCGCGTGAATTTTTGATATTATTTTAAATGGACATTTTGAAACATTTTAATACCAGTCTCGATGTCCGCACTTGAAAAGACTGCCCTCCAGGGCCCGCTGAAGACTACTTATGCGATTTTGATGACGTTAGGCAACATCAAATCGCGTGCATTTTTGATACTATTTTTAATGAAGTTTTTAACGATTTTTAAGAACTGTGCCGTCGCTCGCACTTCAATATATCGCCCTGCACGAAAATCGATGATTACTCAGCGGTCATTTTGATGACGTTAGGCGACATCAAATCGCGTGAATTTTTGACATTATTTTAAATGGGCAATTGGAAACATTTTAAGACCTGTCTCGATGTCCGCACTTGAAAAGACTGCCCTCCAGGGCCCGCTGAAGACTACTCATGCGATTTTGATGACGTTAGGCAACATCAAATCGCGTGCATTTTTGATACTATTTTTAATGAATTTTGAAACGATTTTTAAGACCTGTGCCGTCGCTCGCACTTCATTAGATCGCCCTGCGCGAAAATCGATGATTACTCAGCGGTCATTTTGATGACGTTAGGCAACATTAAATCGCGTGAATTTTTGATATTATTTTAAATGGACATTTTGAAACATTTTAATACCAGTCTCGATGTCCGCACTTGAAAAGACTGCCCTCCAGGGCCCGCTGAAGACTACTCATGCGATTTTGATGACGTTAGGCAACATCAAATCGCGTGCATTTTTGATACTATTTTTAATGAAGTTTTTAACGATTTTTAAGACCTGTGCCGTCGCTCGCACTTCATTAGATCGCCCTGCACGAAAATCGATGATTACTCAGCGGTCATTTTGATGACGTTAGGCAACGTCAAATCTCTTGCATTTTTGATATTATTTTAATGGACAATTTGAAACATTTTAAGACCAGTCTCGCTCGCACTTGAATAGACTGCCCTCCACGAAAATCGAAGACTACTCATGCGATTTTGATGACGTTAGGCAACATCGAATCGCCTGCATTGTTGATATTATTTTTAATGAATTTTTTAACGATTTTTAAGACCTGTGTCGTCGCTCGCACTTCAATAGATCGCCCTGCACGAAAATCGATGATTACTCAGCGGTCATTTTGATGACGTTAGGCAATATCAAATCGCGTGCATTTTTGATATTATTTTAAATGGACAATTTGAAACATTTTAAGACCAGTCTCGACGTCCGCACTTGAATAGACTGCCCTCCAGGGCCCGCTGAAGACTACTCATGCGATTTTGATGACGTTAGGCAACATCAAATCGCGTGCATTTTTGATACTATTTTTAATGAATTTTTTAACGATTTTTAAGACTTGTGTCGTCGCTCGCACTTCCATCGATCGCCCTGCACGAAAATCGATGATTACTCAGCGGTCCTTTTGATGACGTTAGGCGACATCAAATCGCGTGAATTTTTGATATTATTTTAAATGGACATTTTGAAACATTTTAATACCAGTCTCGATGTCCGCACTTGAAAAGACTGCCCTCCAGGGCCCGCTGAAGACTACTCATGCGATTTTGATGACGTTAGGCAACATCAAATCGCGTGCATTTTTGATACTATTTTTAATGAATTTTGAAACGATTTTTAAGAACTGTGCCGTCGCTCGCACTTCAATATATCGCCCTGCGCGAAAATCGATGATTACTCAGCGGTCATTTATATGACGTTAGGCAATATCAAATCGCGTGCATTTTTTGATATTATGTTAAATGGACATTTTGAAACATTTTAAGACCAGTCTCTATGTCCGCACTTGAAAAGACTGCTCTCCAGGGCCCGCTGAAGATTATTTATGCGATTTTGAACACGTTCGGCAACATCAAATCGCATGCATTTTTGATACTATTTTTAATGAAGTTTTTAACGATTTTTAAGAACTGTGCCGTCGCTCGCACTTCAATATATCGCCCTGCGCGAAAATCGATGATTACTCAGCGGTCATTTTGTCGACGTTAGGCGACGTCAAATCGCGTGAATTTTTGATATTATTTTAAATGGACATTTTGAAACATTTTAATACCAGTCTCGATGGCCGCACTTGAAAAGACTGCCCTCCAGGGCCCGCTGAAGACTACTCATGCGATTTTGATGACGTTTGGCAACATCAAATCATGTGCATTTTTGATACTATTTTTAATGAAGTATTTAACGATTTTTAAGAACTGTGCCGTCGCTCGCACTTCAATAGATCGCCCTGCGCGAAAATCGATGAATACTCAGCGGTCATTTTGATGACGTTAGGCAACATCAAATCGCGTGCATTTTTGATATTATTTTAAATGGACAATTTGAAACATTTTAAGACCAGTCTTGATGTCCGCACTTGAATAGACTGCCCTCCAGGGCCCGCTGAAGACTACTCATGCGATTTTGATGACGTTAGGCAACATCAAATCGCGTGCATTTTTGATATTATTTTTAATGAATTTTTTAACGATTTTTAAGACCTGTGTCGTCGCTCGCACTTCAATAGATCGCCCTGCACGAAAATCGATGATTACTCAGCGGTCATTTTGATGACGTTAGGCAACATCAAATCGCGTGCATTTTTGATATTATTTTTAATGAATTTTTTAACGATTTTTAAGACCTGTGTCGTCGCTCGCACTTCAATAGATCGCCCTGCACGAAAATCGATGATTACTCAGCGGTCATTTTGATGACGTTAGGCAATATCAAATCGCGTGCATTTTTGATATTATTTTAAATGGACAATTTGAAACATTTTAAGACCAGTCTCGATGTCCGCACTTGAATAGACTGCCCTCCAGGGCCCGCTGAAGACTACTTATGCGATTTTGATGACGTTAGGCAACATCAAATCGCGTGCATTTTTGATACTATTTTTAATGAATTTTTTAACGATTTTTAAGACTTGTGTCTTCGCTCGCACTTCAATAGATCGCCCTGCACGAAAATCGATGATTACTCAGCGGTCATTTTGATGACGTTAGGCAACATTAAATCGCGTAATTTTTTGATATTATTTTAAATGGACATTTTGAAACATTTTAATACCAGTCACGAGGTCCGCACTTGAAAAGACTGCCCTCCAGGGCCCGCTGAAGAATACTTATGCGATTTTGATGACGTTAGGCAACATCAAATCGTGTGCATTTTTGATACTATTTTTAATGAATTTTTTAACGATTTTTAAGACTTGTGTCTTCGCTCGCACTTCAATAGATCGCCCTGCACGAAAATCGATGATTACTCAGCGGTCATTTTCATGACGTTAGGCGACATCAAATCGCGTGAATTTTTGATATTATTTTAAATGGACATTTTGAAACATTTTAATACCAGTCACGAGGTCCGCACTTGAAAAGACTGCCCTCCAGGGCCCGCTGAAGACTACTCATGCGATTTTGATGACGTTAGGCAACATCAAATCGCGTGCATTTTTTATACTATTTTTAATGAATTTTGAAACGATTTTTAAGACCTGTGCAGTCGCTCGCACTTCATTAGATCGCCCTCCACGAAAATCGATGATTACTCAGCGGTCATTTTGATGACGTTAGGCAACATCAAATCACATGTATTTTTGATAGTATTTTAATGCATTTTTTAACGATTTATAAGACCACTGTCGTCGCTTCCACTTCAATAGATGGCCCTTCACGAAAATCGGTGTTTACTCAGCGGTCATTTTGATGACGTTCGGCAAGATCAAATCGCCTGCATTTTTGATACTATTTTTAATGAAGTATTTAACGATTTTTAAGAACTTTGCCGTCGCTCGCACTTCAATAGATCGCCCTGCGCGAAAATCGATGATTACTCAGCGGTCATTTTGATGACGGTAGGCAACGTCAAATCTCTTGCATTTTTGATATTATTTTTAATGAATTTTTTAACGAGTTTTAAGACCTGTGTCGTCGCTCGCACTTCAATAGATCGCCCTGCACGAAAATCGATGATTACTCAGCGGTCATTTTGATGACGTTAGGCAACGTCAAATCTCTTTCATTTTTGATATTATTTTAAATGGACACTTTGAAACATTTTAAGACCAGTCTCGATGTCCGCACTTGAATAGGCTGCCCTCCAGGGCCCGCTGAAGACTACTTATGCGATTTTGATGACGTTAGGCAAGATCAAATCGCCTGCATTTTTTATATTATTTTTAATGAATTTTTTAACGATTTTTAAGACTCGTGTCGTCGCTCGCACTTCAATCGATCGCCCTGCACGAAAATCGATGATTACTCAGCGGTCCTTTTGATGACGTTAGGCGACATCAAATCGCGTGAATTTTTGATATTATTTTAAATGGACATTTTGAAACATTTTAATACCAGTCTCGATGTCCGCACTTGAAAAGACTGCCCTCCAGGGCCCGCTGAAGACTACTCATGCGATTTTGATGACGTTAGGCAACATCAAATCGCGTGCATTTTTGATACTATTTTTAATGAATTTTGAAAAGATTTTTAAGAACTGTGCCGTCGCTCGCACTTCAATATATCGCCCTGCGCGAAAATCGATGATTACTCAGCGGTCATTTTGATGACGTTAGGCAACATTAAATCGCGTGAATTTTTGATATTATTTTAAATGGACATTTTGAAACATTTTAAAACCAGTCTCGATGTCCGCACTTGAAAAGACTGCCCTCCAGGGCCCGCTGAAGACTACTCATGCGATTTTGAAGACGTTTGGCAACATCAAATCGCGTGCACTTTTTGTATTATTTTTAATGAATTTTTTAACGATTTTTAAGACCTGTGTCGTCGCTCGCACTTCAATAGATCGCCCTGCACGAAAATCGATGATTACTCAGCGGTCATTTTGTTGACGTTAGTCAACATCAAATCGCGTGCATTTTTGATATTATTTTAAATGGTCAATTTGAAACAATTTAAGACCAGTCTCGATGTCTGCACTTGAATAGACTGACCTCCAGGGCCCGCTGAAGCCTACTTATGCGATTTTGATGACGTTTGGCAACATCAAATCGCGTGCATTTTTGATATTATTTTAAATGGACAATTTGAAAAATTTTAAGACCAGTCTCGATGTCAGCACTTATTGCGATATTGCTATGTAATTGTGAAAATAAATGATTAAGTGCTATTAGTGCAATAATTTATTGACTTGGTATTTGTACAAATCATTGTATATAGTAATAGCACTTACTTAATGTAAAAGGAGAAATTATGAGTATTATGCTGCATTAACAGATGCACGGGCTTTCTAGTAATAAATATAATGAATATTATTACTAAAATTGAATAATAATATAATTGAACGCAATAAAATACATAATTTTATTACCAAATTGATAATTTTAATATAATAATAATTAAAGAATTTATAATTGAGGACCTACAAACTAGGACACACACACACACACACACACACATACACACACACACACACACGTGCGCGCGCACGCACGCACGCTCGAGACTGTAAGTTTCGAGCGCCTGGAAGAGAAACTTCAGCTCCTTGTGGAATTTATCCAGGAAAAGAAAAATCTCCACAAGGAGCTCAAGAATATGGCCAAAGGCACATTGCGTGCCTTTAGCCATTACGCCAGTGCATGAGTAAGTTCGGGGGCTTCGCAGGCGCCGGTCTCCTGCCAGGACGGCGCGAGCCAAAGGTCGCCCCTATTCCGTAAGCCCCCCGAACGCCCAGAATGTAAAGGACCCTCGCCGCTGAAGTCAGCCAGCGGCAAAACGGGTCCGGAAAGAAGAGGAGAAAGAAGAACGCTCCGTACCACCAGCTGCAGAACAACGGCGGCAACCCCAGTCGGAAGACCAGGACTGGATTACGGTGGTCCGAAACGGCCTAAAGAAGAAGGCGAAGCAGCAGCAACAACAACCGCAACAGCATCAACAGCAACAACTTCCGCAGCAGCATCAACAGCAACAACGACGACAGCAGCAGCAGCAGCAACATCAGCAGCAGAAGGGAACAGATGTCGGCAAGCCACACAGGGGGAAGCCGGAATCAAAAGCCGGCCTCCGACCGTTCCGCCCCGATGCCATCAAGATCAAGGCAGCGGACGGTGCGTCATATGTCGACATCCTGAAGACCATAAAAGCTGGGCCAGAATAACGAAAGTTAGGAGAAAGGGTGACCGCCATCAGGCGGACGAAAGCAGGCGAACTGCTCATAGAGCTTGCAACGCCTGGCGTGTGTACCCAAGACCTCCAAGCAGCGGCCACGTCCATCCTAAAAGGGACATCTGTCGTACAGGCACTGTCCCATAAGGAAGCCATCACCATCAAGGACATGGACGAGGCCACAACTCGGGAGGAGGTGGCACAGGCCATCATTGCGATGACTTCACCGGAAGCAGTGACCCCTGAGAATATCAAGCTCAGGGGAGTATATAGCGGAACCCAGGCGGCCAATATCTTGCTTCCCGTCGCAGTAGCAAACACACTGCTGCAAAAGGGGAAGATTAAAATTGGCTGGTTTAATTGCCGGGTTCGACTGCGCGAAGGACCCCCGCGCTGTTACAGGTGCCACGAGAGCTGACATCTGGCAAGGGGTTGTAAGAGCGCGGTCGATCGCTTGGCGCAGTGCTTCTGGTGTGGCAAGGAGTGCCACAAGATTGAGGACTGCGTAGCCAAACATCGTGCAACGCAGGAGGTTGGAGCACAGACCAACAATGGCGAAGGTGCTCCAAATAAACCTCAATCACTGTGCGGTGGCCCAGGACCTGCTGTTCCAACTGGTCAAGGAGGAGAAGGCCGATATCGCCGTCATCAGCGAGGCTTACCGGGATCTTTGTAAACCGAGCTGGGTGAAGGATTCCACCAGCAAGGCGGCCATCTGGGTGTGTGGGAATCTCTATATATCCAATAAGATGTCCAACCCCCTGCCCAGCTTCACCTGGGTGGAGGTGGCTGGTATAAGACTATACAGTTGCTACCTCCCTCCCAGTCTTACCATCGACGAGTTCCAAGGATCTCTGGAGGCCATCGTGTTAGCAAGAACCTCCCGACTCCCATTAGTGATCGGGAGGGGGGGGGGACTTCAATGCATGGGCGACGGAATGGGGTAGCGCGAAGACCAACCATCGAGGATATGCCCTCATTGAGGCCTTCTCGTTACTGGAGTTGGAGATTGCTAACACGGGGGGGGGGGGGGGGAAAGCCGACCTACTCCAAGTCCGGCAAGTTCTCCGTAGTCGACCTGACCTTCGTCGACCCAAAATTGATGGGGGAAGGGTTGGGCTGGAAATTTAGCGACCGATACACGGGCAGTGACCATCAAGCCTTGATGTACCAGCTCCAACTGACCGGCAGAGCAGCAGGAAAGGTGCAGAGCGCAAGCAAAGAGAGATGGGCACCGGCCACCTTCGATCGGGAAATGTCCCTCTACAGCTTAGAACAGACGGAGGTGGAGGGAACAGCAGAGGAGAGATCCCGATGCCTCTCCCGAGCCATAACAGCGGCTTGCGATGCTTCTATGGCCATGAAGTCAAATCCTCGCGGCCGACCCCCAGTTTACTGGTGGAACGAGAAAATCGCAGATATCCGTCGAGAGTGCCTTCGGGCTCGAAGGCTGCACCAGAGAGCAATTCATAAGCCCCGGTACTACCAACTGGCCGCGGGCTATGGAAGAAAGAGAAAGAGGCTCAAGATTGCCATCAAGGCCGCGAAAAGAAAGTGCTGGCAAGACTTTTGTGAGGAGGTGGACTGCAATCCCTGGGGGCGACCGTATAAAACGGTCATGAACAAGATCAAACCCAGGGGACCCAACGCACCATCTTATCCAACCTTCCTTGGCAAAGTCGTCGGCCATTTATTTCCAGAACAGCGGGAACGGCCGATTGACACTGGCCTGATGGCAATTGCTGGTGCAGCCGAGCCTCCAGATGTTACAAAAGCCGAAGTAAAGATGGCTGCTAAGAAGATCTCCACCCGTAAGGCCTCAGGAAAGGATGGGGTACCTGGAATGGCAGTGAAGATCGCAGCGCTGAATGTACCAACCATCTTCACATTGCCATTCAGTGCTTGCCTGAAGGAAGGGTGCTTCCCGGCGCAGTGGAAGGAACAGAGGTTGGTGCTGCTGTCTAAGGGAAACAAACCCCCGGACGACCCATCCTTGTTCCGACCGCTCTACATGCTTGACATCTCCGGGAAGCTATATGAGAGGGTTATCTGTGCCAGACTGGAAGCAGCCATCGAAAATGACGGAGGTCTTTCCGAAAACCAGTTCGGATTTTGGAAGGGGCGCTCAACCATCGATGCAATCGGCCGAGTGAAAGCAATAGTCACGGATGCCATCAGTGGCAGCCGAAACACCAGATGCATATATGCCATAATTGCCCTGGATATTCGGAACGCATTCAATTCGTCCAGGTGGGATTGCATCATGCAGGCACTCGAAAATCTGAAGGTGCCTCTCTACCTAAGAGAAGCCATCTCAAGCTACCTAACAGACCGAACCCTGTATTATGACACCCATGACGGCAGGCACTCCTACAACATCACGGGAGGCGTGCCACAGGGTTCGGTTCTGGGACCCTTGCTCTGGAACGTCTTATATGACGGACTGCTCAGGCAATCCCTTCCAGACGGGGTGTCTCTGGTAGCTTTCGCAGACGACCTTGCACTAATCGTCGTCGCGAAGACCATCAACGAGGTGCAATTTAGCGGAGATGAAGCTATCGAGGTAGTAGCTAGGTGGTTGAGCAACCATGGGTTAGATCTGGCGGCTGAGAAGACGGAGGCGGTGCTTATCTCTCGAACAAACAAAAGGGCATACGTCACCTTCACGGTGGCAGATTCCCAGATCAGGACGATGGACACTATTAGATATCTTGGAGTCACTCTAGATGCGCGGCTGTCGTTCAAACAACACCTGATAAACGCAGGCGCAAAGGGTTCCAAAGTGGCTCGTACGCTCTCCAGCATCATGCCTAATATGGTTGGGGGGGGGGGGCGAAACAGCCGTGACGGCCCAGCTAAATCTATTTTTTTTTAATTCTGTTTCTATTGTCATGAAATTGTGCATCTTATATTAGTTGTTTTAAAAAATCTTAAGAATACAATTGCAGTTATAAAAGGTAATGAACGTTAGATAGAGCGCAGGTATGGAGTTGGCACATAAAAAACTGAAAGCTTGACAGTGATTATATTCGATCCGGCATTGCGGGGTATTGTAAAACGTCAGTACTTGTAAATAATATTGCAATGCATATATATGCTAAAAGTTATTATAAATTCTGAAGGAAGCTGTGGCCTTTTAAAATAATATGAAAAATACACGCAATTTGATGTCGCCTAACGTCTTCAAAATGACCGCTGAGTAATAATCGATTTTCGTGCAGGGCGATCTATTGAAGTGCGAGCGACGACACAGGTCTTAAAATTCGTTAAACAATTCATTAAAATTAATATCAAAAATGCACGCAATTTGATATTGCCTAACGTCATCAGAATCGCATAAGTAGCCTTCAGCGGGTCCTGGAGGGCAGTCTATTCATGTGCGGACATCGAGACTGGTCATAAAGTGTTTCAAATTGTCCATTTAAAATAATATCAAAAATGCACGCGATTTGATGTTGCCTAACGTCATCAAAATGACCGCTGAGTTATCATCGATTTTCGTGCAGGGCGATCTATTGAAGTGCGAGCGACGACACAGGTCTTAAAATTCGTTAAAAAATTCATTAAAATTAATATTAAAAATGCACGCGATTTGATATTGCCTAACGTTATCAGAATCGCATAAGTAGCCTTCAGCGGGCCCTGGATGGCAGTCTATTCATGTGCGGACATCGAGTCTGGTCATAAAATGTTTCAAATTGTCCATTTAAAATAATATCAAAAATGCACGCGATTTGATGTTGCCTAACGTCATCAAAATCGCATAAGTAGTTTTCAGCCGGCCCTGAAGGGCAATCTATTCAAGTGCGGACATCGAGACTGTTCTTAAAATATTTCAAATTGTCCATTTGTTCGCGTTTAAAACTTTAGACGTTTCAAACATCTGTGCTATAAAACAAGTAAATATTGAAAAATATTTTAACCCATTGCGGCGCACATTTTTCTTTATACGGAAAACAGCTGAAAATTGCGACCCGGAGGTTTTCTGTGTAGCTGATTACGAATCTGAAGTCTGAAGTGAAGTCTTAGTGAATCTGAAGAATTTTTAAATAAAAAATGGCGGATCCAAGATGGCTGACGAAAATGTGAAAATGTACTTGATAGAGATAAAACTGGGTACCCAATGTACTCTAAATTTTAAATATATAAGTCAGAGATCAGATTCGTAATCAGCGACCCCAAAACTCCCCGAGTAACGAGTTTCCGGTAAATCCGATGAATTTTCAAAAATTCGTCCGCCATATTGTTTCCGCCATTTTGAATTTTTCAAACCCGACGTCAAATTCGTAATCAGCGACTCCAGAAACCCCCGACTACCAAATTTGATTCTAATTTACCCTGTAGTTCGTTCAAAAATGATTTCTTTCTAAAAAATCGACGATTTTTTAAATGTATTTATTTATACTTGTTAATAGTAGTAGTTTTCGAGACAAGGGCGTATGCGTAAAGAACTTTACACACACACACGTTTGCCGAAATATTGTTTACGTACGGCATTTTCGCGCGTAAAGTATAATCTAGTGCGTAAAGTTTACTTACTAAAAAATTTCACAACTTAGGTTGCAATATGAGCGTGAAATTGCACTATCTACACTGTCACTTGGAATGGTTTCCAGAAAATCTCGGTGACGTAAGCGAAGAGCTTACGGAGATGATCTTAAGGATCTTAAGGCAATGAAAAGACGATACCAGAGTAAATGGTCTCCAACAATGCTAGCTGACTACTGCTGGTGTCTTCAACGTGACGAACCAAATGCTCATCATAAAAGACGTTCTGGGTCGAGATCTTTGCTCAATAAGAAAAAAAGGTTTCATAAGTCAGACTGAATACATCAGACCGAATCGTGAGTGGCGAGGGGACTCACTTTAATGAAGCACCCCGAACAATGAGAGGCGAGGGGACTCACTTTAATCAAGCACCCCGAGTAGTGAGAGGCGAGGGGAGTCACTTTAATCAAGCACCCCGAATAGTGAGGCGAGGGGACTCACTTTAATCAAGCACCCTGAACAGTGAGAGGCGAGGGGACTCACGTTTTGCATTTAATGAAGCACCCCAGAGGGGACATAATCCTATTACGTCCGCGCCGTTGTCCCTGGGTGAAGCTAAAGATAGGATAGTTTTTCCGTCGCCGATTAAAAAAATTGCCATCAAACTTTTTTTAATCTGGATGGCAAATAAATTTTGATTGCAGATTCGTAACCCACGACGCGAAAATCTTCTGCTCAGAAAATTTTATAGAATCCCAACATTTTCTGACAATTTTTCTAATTTTGGACAATCATAATCCATGTTTCATCTTGAATTTAGAAATGTTAATGGCAGATTCGTAATCAACGGCCTTTAACAAATCTGCGTAAGCATTTTTGGGACAATCTAGTTTAAGATATTGTTAGACGTAAAATCAGTTAAAAAAGCATAACATTTTTGGCTTTCATCCGTCATATTGGACATCGCTATTTTAAATTTCTGAAACTTACCCATACATTCCAATGATATTCAAATTCAGCAACTTCAAAAAGTTCGATACACAAATTTTTACATACAAATATCAGTTTTTTACACATTTTCATCGGCCACTTTAATACGCCATATTGAAAATGCATACTTCATTATTCCGACTTCATATTCCTTCTCAGCAACCTCAAAAACCCCCAAGTGCCAATTTTCAAGAGAAATCACACAGTATAGTATATTCTTCATCGAGGGAGAGAAAGTGGACAAGTTCTCCCCACGTGCAAGATCGCCACCCGAGCCGAAGGCGAGGGTGACAAGCACGTGGGGAATGCTTTTTCCTCCCAAGGGTCAGATACGATTTTTCTGCCTTAATGCAAATGCCAATGACGTCAAAGGGATCAATGCGTAACTTCGAATACTCATAACTTTGCGAAAAAAAAATCGTAATTCATCTCTTGAACTCTTAAATTAAAGGGTAACAGTTGTACTAAATGATGTAACTACAGAGAAAGACGACAAAAATTGTTTGCACTCGGTACATAACCGCAAAAGTAGGCAAAACGTTGTTTTTCGGGTACATAACGTCAAATATCTCAAAATCCTGACGTGGTGGACCAATTTTGACCCCGGATTCAGATTCTACGCAGCAAATTACTTCGTAAATGACCCTTAGGTTTCCAACAACTAAACCATGTTGACCTGTGTAATGCACTTTGTATTGAACATGTAAAAAATAGTACGAATAGATAAAACTGCAATCTAACCATTTTTAAATTGAGAAAAGACACGCACATTAAAACGATTCGCACCCCTTATTCTTCCGTCTTTTTGAAGAGAACTATTGTCTACGTGCAATTTCCACCGCTGATTATTGAGTAGTTTATGAACTCTAATGTAAACTGCTTCTGCTATATTAATTTATGTCCGATTATGTTTTTAATTCGATTTCGAATGCTAGTATGCATGTGTTGGATAAGGATAGAGAAAACTAAGCGTAGATTTTGATAAAATATAATCAAATATATAATTTTCTTGCCCTAATTTAAACAAATAATTTTTTTGTGGGTGCGGCTTGTGCTCTGCCGTGAAGTCGGTGTGAGTGTTAACCACTAAGATCGTGTACCGTGACCTTAAATAATTATTATGTAGACAAATAGTGGTTTTGGAAATCGCCGTAACGCAATGGTGTATCTTTCGGTTGCACCGCGTCAATAACTCCCGGAGCGATGTAATTGGAAATGGATGGATGAATTTAAGATAGATTTTTGAAGGAGGCGCAGCGCATTACTGTACTCCCTCTAAGGAGGTGTCAGGAGTTAGAGTAGGATGTACCTAGCATACGGCACGTCACTCTACTTCAGAGTATTTATAGTGGGGCCCTAATGCAAATATCCAGGTAGGGTTTTCCACGTGATTTGATCACATGGTCTCGACCTGGTAGGTTTGATACGCTGAACCCGAATCCTAGGTCCAAATCTCGCAATCGACTCTAGTTTTCGAGATATCCCAATGCAAAAGTGCAAGAATAGCATCGAACTTTTTCTTTTTACTCAAAACCCTATTACTATAATCTTTAAGTACAAGCCGTCATTATGAACTTCAAAGAGAGTAAGAATAATAATTAATAAGGTTAGGTGAGGCCACTCAGAGGGTCCTCAGATGTTTTGGTATTCCCTTTACGTCCTTATTTTGTCCAAATTTGTTTACTTTACCACTCAGAAGTCAGCGGCGTGATTATCCCAAAGAGAGAGCAGCCCTGTCGGCGTCGCTCCGAACGTTGTTATTTCTCGCTCCAGGAGCGTCGCGTACCCAGCAAGCCGGATTCGTTTTACTCCAAGACCTTCACATTGAAACGAGATGTGTGCGGGCGTTTCCGGCACCGCGTTATAAAGTCGATACAGCGGGTTTATTTCGAAGCCAATATTATGGCGATGGAATCGTCAACCTCCGTGACCTATGAAGATCCCTGTAAGGGTATGGACACACGTTTTTCCGAGCGCTATTAACTCCTGTGCTCTTTTGGAGTTGATGTTAAGTCCCACGAGTGATTTGGCTTGCCTGCAGCCGGAAGCTATAGTCCAATCTTTTTTATCTTCTATCCTTACTCACTTCCTGCTAGATCATTCGGGAAGGATTGCCAACACAGGTACTGATCTTGTAAATTTACTTTTTGTTCCTAGTTTCGCTAGTCTATCTGCTACCTCATTCCCAGTTATGCCATTATTGTCCGGAGACCATTGTAACAAGACTTGGTTGTCGATGACCGCCAACTTGTTTAAGATGGCATATCTCTCTGGAATCAGTTTTGAGAATGTCGCTTATCTTCCTAAAGCCTGTAAGACTTTTCTATTGCCTAAACAGGTCCAGATATTGCGACATGAACCGTAATCCATTGCTTTGTATACGCAGTGAATTACAGCCTTTAGTTCAGCTTCCTCCACCATGGCTAGGCCTCCTAGGGGTACGGTGAAACCCATGCCTGTGTTTCTTCTATACACCCCTGCTCCCGTGCTTCCATCCACACTAGATCCATCGGTCAAGCATAGGTACACCTCTCTGTATCTGCAGGATTGTAAAACTTCCCAATCTACTTGGGTTACCCTGTACCATTTGTCAAATAGGTACTGGTCGGTGTTTGTTTTGTCTATGACCATGACCAGTATGTTATTCTTAACTAGTCCGAAGGGAAGGCGGATATGTTTCGTTCCCACTCTCCATCCGTACGTGTATTGCATTCTTTCGGCAGCTTCGAGTGCCTCTACTTTTAGTGGAGCTGCCGTCGGTGTTGTCCTCATTGCTCCAGTTACGCATCTAAGAATTAGTCCTCTGACATTCTCGAGTTGCGCATTGGCTGTCGTTTGATCCGATCCATGCCGAGACATAGGTTAGTCTCGGTTACAGTATGGCCTTAAATATTCAGAGTTCTCATGTCCCCTCCTTCGATCCTGGTGGGAACCGTTGATGGGGCCTGGGAGCTTTTCTGACCTGTTGGGTTAGGGTTTGGTGTGGGGGTACCGCTATCGAAATTTTCCAACACCTTGTAACGGGTTCGTGTCGATGTCTCCCTTTACAAATTACCGAAACACAAGCGAAATTAAGAAGAACAGAGAATCTTAGGGCTTTTGGTTTTTTGGATATGAACAGAGGTTAATTCTGATTTCGGTTTCAAGGTCTCGATAAACAGCAGAGAGTCAATATCAACCTTATTATCGTTTTATGCTACTTAATAATTTTTTGTTCTAGCATATTTTTTTTATGATACTCTGGTTGGTCTATTAAGCGACGATAAAGATACAGATCGGCATATGGAAGGAGGAGGAGAACAGTTGGCAAGAACTCGGCTGGTACCGACGTCTTGGGGTAGCTTCATCTGATATCTCTAAATGGACATTCCACCGGCGCTTATGACTATTAAGCAAAATGAAAATCTCTGCAGGAATCTTTTTTAGCGTGAGGCCAGAGCCAAAAACCGACTTCTATACTGACTTACATATTTCAGCGTTTGTGACGTTTGTCACTCAACTCGAGGTTTCCCGAACCTTACCGATTCCTTCACACGAGTCCGAATCTTTCGATTCTCCCTAATATAGCATTCTCTGTTCTCACGGTGAACCGGCAGGTTGGTTGCCTTAAAATTATTAGTTTAACTCATAACGGATGCGTATCATTTTTTTTTTTATTAACTTAATATTTAAACTCAGTGAGTATATTCGGTCTTTTCTATCTACCGGGATAGAAAATACCGAGTCATAAAATAATTCACGAAGTCAATACCGTCATCCATTATGCCATTTTGTGTCACCTTGGGAGGACTAATTTTCTATCTGCCGACGGTTTCTCAGTTTCGACGAATACGTAACGTACCACTTTATTTTATTATTGGTTCCTAATATTTAAAGCTTATTTGATGATTATTCTACCGTTTAGGAAATTAATGTTTGTATTCTAGAATTATTCTCTGTCTACCAATTTCGCGCTAAATCTCGATTTTGTTTTATATTTAAATTAACATGTTCGTCAGTACTGAATTCTTGTGTTTGAATTTCTTAAACTAAAGTAAAAGCAAGTTATGATAGATTATACAATTCTGCTCACTGGTTCTTACTAACAAAAAAAAATCAATAAATTGATGTCTTAATTATAAGATTACCTTATTCGTTATTTTTTTAAATTGTTATTTATTGTCAATCTTATGTCTCATTTATAGATAATGTGTTTGCACATTTCTCTCCCACGAACATTGAATGATTAACATAAGAACAAAATTTGAATTCCGGTTGAACAACGATTCCCGAAGTTGTACGGTATCACATTAATTAACAGAAAGAAATACCGTTACAATCTTTAATCAGTTATTTTTGGTATTGAATGGGTTCATTGTGTAAACCTGGTTCCCTCACGGTTCCCTGTATGTGGTAGTGTTCGAAGTCGACGTCGTGGCGGTCAAGCGCCCCTGGATGCTCCGCATTGTCGGGGCTAGACCCCACGGTCTCAGTGGCTTTGGCAAAGCCCCCCCCCCCCTCGATACCGCCCTAATACGGTCGCCAACGGGCGGTATCAGGCAGTATGGGATGCGGGTCGAAAAACCGACAAATCAAAAGGCCCATAGGTCGAATAACCTACAGTCAAAATACCGATATTCAAAAAGCCGACAGGAATAATGCGGGCAGTCACAAAACCAACAGTCAAAATACCGACATTCGAAAAGCTGACAGGCGAAAAGCCGACATGTCATAATACCGACGGTAAAAAAACCGACAGCCGAAAACCGTCAGTCAAAAGCCGGCAGTTGTAAAATCGAATCCTCATAACACCGACAGACAAATAACCGACACTTCGAAAAATCGACAGGTAAAAAGCCGACGTAGTAATGCATTTGGCATGCACATAATCTTGAATGTGTGATGCAAAGAAAGTGAATCAGGAAATAACAACCAGGAAGTAATTATGAAATTATATAAATTAATTCTATAATAAATAAATATGCGAGAAACGTATTAAGCAATTGTAATGAAACAAAATAATGTTGAAACATGATATTAAAAAAAAGTTCTTCAACGACGCGACAGCTAATCGTGAATATTTGGTACCATTCAGCTTTTGTTCCTTTACACTGTTTTTTTAGCTGTGAACATAAAATCATATTTAGCAAGACGTCTACCAAATTGAGTATATAGAATAATTATGTGCGCTTTATGCAGGGCAGCTTAAAAGACGACAAATCCAAAAGCCGACAGGTCAAAAAACAGACAGATATATATCCGACGGTCGGAACAAATAAAATGCGTATACACACTTTTACGCACACTGCAACGAAAATTAATAGGTGTCAACCAGGCTATTGAGTATATACCACACTTAACGAATTTAGTGGAAGGTCTTTTCTTTGAAATGTCATTTTTTTCACTGTCGGCGTTGCGATTGATTGTTTTTTGACTCGCTCCTCCGAATTGGGGTCTCCTAACATAGGACAATATGCCCCAGATAGCAGAATGGCAATTAACGATAACGATAACAAAAGCTATTGCCGGGAATTCAATCGACAAATAAGCATTATTAAGCATTACAAACAATTCGCATCTCGATACACTGCTTTTCAGCATGCTTGCTGATTTGTGGCCTCTTACCTCAGGACAAAACATCGCGCAGAGCAGGGTGACCTGGCAAGAGTCAAAACGAAATCAGATTCAACGTAACTGTGAATAACAATGAAATATTTAATTCAACGCATGTATGTAAATATGATGATTTATGGATAGAAAACGACTCCTATCATATGTTAATTGAAATATTTAATTCAATTTCCGTATGTAAAAACGATGCTGTATTAACAAATAACGATACCTATGAGATGAGCTATTGTCGGGCATTTTAGATATTACTTATTACCTTAATACTTTATGCTATCCTCAAGTAAGAATTATTAAGCACTACAAAACGTTCGCGTCTCGATGCACTGCTTTTCGAGATGCTTGCCGTCTTGTGGCCTCTTACCTCAGGACAAAACATTGCGCACAGCAGGGTGACCTGGGAAGAGTCCAGACGAAATCAGATTCAACGTCATTGTGAATAACCCATTAACGCCTGAGCGGACACTTTTTCGGCACGATTTTCAACGACATTATTTTTAATGTTGTAACGTGGCAAAACACGTTACAGGGCTATCTGCCACGAGACTCACAACTGGGATAACTTAAGGGGGGGACTGGTCTTTAAGAACCGCTAATATTTCGTATGGGTGCAATTTCCGAAATGATCTCATCACCTTATAGGGGGGACTGCTCCGAAGAAGCGCTAGTATTTATTTTGGTGATGACGTCATTCGGCTCTTTTTGAATGATATTTGTTATGAATCTGCCGGGAGGCTTTTATCCAAGGGGGAATGTTGCCATTATTAGGGGGACTGCTCCGAAGAAGCGCTAAATTTTCATATGGCAACAAATTAGGATTCATATTTGTTAAGAATCTGCCGGGAGGCTTTTATCCAAGGGGGAATGTTGCCATTATAGGGGGGACTGCTCCGAAGAAGCGCTAATTTTTAATGTGGCAACGCATTAGGATTCATATTTGTTATGAATCTGCCGGGAGGCTTTTATACACGGGGAAATGTTGTCATTATAGGAGGGACTGCTCCGAAGAAGCGCTAATTTTTAATATGACAACAATTGAGACACAGAATTCGTAGTTTTAGGAATTAATAATTGATAATTATAAAGGTAGCTATACTTCGGGTTAATATTCAGCATTTAATTTTATTTTGATTATTTCCTGAAAATAATATATTGCATGTGATCAATATTTCAGGCGTAAACATGATTATTCTATTTTGCTTTGTTTTGGAAGTCGGCTCAAGGACGGCCTTGTTGTCGATTTCGAGAGGTACGAGACCTGAACATCCAGGGTATATCGTCAAGCACGCTGCTTATTGCGGGCGTGCAGGGGGGGAACGACGCGTGGAGATTCTGGAATGTTCGCGAAGGAGAGGGTACGCGAGGGCGAGGTGCCGAAACTTCGCGAACATTCGAGAAGGATGAGAAAAGGGTACCGGGAGGGGACGGCCAGTCGCGTGTGCCCGTACGGGCCGCGGGGCTCTCCCTACCATCACGATCGCGGTAGAGAGGTGGTAAACGGCGGCCGGCGCGGCGCGAACGTCGCGATTCCAACCGACGCATCGGATCAGCAGTCTGTAGCAGTCCGTGGAAGGTTGAACAGTCCGCTGGTAGCAGCCCTGGATCCGAGAGGTACGCCTGGTCATCAAAAGGTACCAACAGCCCTGAGCGCAAATAGTTTTCGGCTACGAAGTCTTTCCGTACGCCAATAGTTCGATTCTTTGTGCTCACGGCTGTTTAAATAAAAGGCGCTTTTCCGATTGTCCGTTGCCGTTTCGCGAGTGAAAGTGAAAGTGAAAGTGAAAAACGGGAATCGCCTTCGGTTATCTGAGTCGGGTTTTCGGTTCGTATCGTGCTTCGGTTAACTTCTGCTTTGGCCCCGAATTTCTCTAGGGTTATCTTCAGGGAATCTTTCTTTTCGCGGAGAATCTCTCGATTAGATTCTCTAACGCGACTGTGGTTATCTCCCGTTGTTTTATTCGGCATACTCGGGGAAAATACGGTTATCTTACGCTTTTGTTCGTTCTCGTTACTTTCGGAAAGACGAAGCTCAAAGGCCACGCGCAACGGTAGGGCTAACTATCGGAAACGTGATCGCAGACCGTTCTCTTAAAATTCTGTGAGATGCTTCGGTAAGAGGATAACTTCGTCCTTTCGAGGATTTCAGGAAAAAGCCGTCATTTGGTTATCTTTGGCGATCGTTCGGTATCCGGGAGAAATAACTAGCGGTTCGGGCGAACGTAAGATCGAATCTAGTGTGGTTATCTCTATCGTCTCGAAAGTGCGTGTCCGGTGATCGGAAAGAAAGACGGTAACGAAAAAGGGAATACGACGCGTGAAAAGCAAACTCCACCGAACGTGATGCTTTGTGACGTCACACCGCGACGCCGACTAGATGGCCGCCGGTTCCGGTCCGCGGTCCGCGACGCGATCTCCAGTTGGCTTGGCGAGCCGATAACTAGCATGGTCGACGTTCTAAATTTATAGAGTGGCTTCTTATGATCGAAAACGTAAGCTCGTTAATTTTACCTTGGTTCGCTGGATCGTTCTGGTGAGCGATCGTACCTTGAACTTCCTGGTTATCTTTTCACTCTGTTAGAGTGAACACTGTGGTTATCTGTTGTCTTGCCCCTCTTGTGAGGTGGCGCTATCTTATGAATTAACGAGCGGACTTTTTGTGCAATAAGAAGGTTTTTCTCGGGTAATACTCCAGCCGATCTGTCGGTAAGGAAAGGACCATGCGTGCGATGCTAACTGGACCGGGCCCTCCACGCGGTTAAGTTGCCTAGATTGCTGATTCACAAGCAATCTTGTGGGGCCAAGGTTATCTCCCACTGTCGAAAGGTAGTGCCGTGTTTTTGTTATGTTTTTGTACATGAGGATAACTGTCTCTACGGAGACACTAAAATTGTTGCGTATAAGTGTGAGTGCGTTAATTAGAATAGCAGTGTCCGCGGTAAACGATAGCGTCCGGGTAATCCGTTTTAATTTAGTAACGAAAGTGTAGATAGTTAGATTAGGGAATTCGGGAAGTAATCGGTCTGGTAATTCTCGCGGTCAGTTTGAGTGGGTTTCGGGTGACGTAATTTCGGTGATTTGTCCGGGTTCAGCAGATTTCAGAAAAGGGGTAGAATCAGTCAATTTGGTCGGTTTCGGTAAAGTTCGTGTGGTTCGTATAACGTCGTTCAGTGTAGTTTCGGTATGAGATTCGTATAAGTTCGGGTAGGTATTGTAGTGTCGTTTTGGGGAGGGCGCGTGCGTATCGGGCGAGCACGGTTCCTCGACGGGTTCGTCACAGGGCGCCGCGACCGCGTGCGACAGTCCCGACCGAGTCCGTCGCAAGGCAGCGCGCTTCAAAAGTCCTTGTCGAGTTCGTCGGCGGGCACCCCGTATTTAGAAAGTCCTGGTAGAGATCGTCGCCAGGCACCGCGTGCGAAAAGTCCCTGTCGAGTTCGTCGCAGGGCACCGTATTTAGAAAGTCCTGGTAGAGTACGTCGCCAGGCACCGCGTGCGCAAAGTCCCTGTCGAGTTCGTCGCAGGGCATCGTATTAGGAAGTCCCTGTCGAGCTCTCCGTCGGGGAATCACGTGTCGTCGCGTATCGGGGAATCGCGTGTCGTCGCGTATCGGGGAATCGGGTGTCGTCGCGTAGTTGGGAATCGCGAATAGGAGATGGCGTCCGTGATTTGGGGCGCTAGAGAGGGCGCGATGAACGTGGTGAACCGTCCTCGTCGGCCGTGGTCGCGTAATCTTTAGTTTGCGCCAGAGAATACCGCCCTCTCCCTTGCCGAGCCGGGAACTCGGGGCTGAGCTAGCGGGCACACCAGCGCGTGCGGCGCGCCCATAAATTTGTCGAGCTTCGGCTCAGCTGGCGCCCTCTCTTACCATCTGGCGCGCCGTGCGGATTTTGTGGCCCCCCGGAAAGTTCGGTTTTTTGCAGGCGGCCACGAGCGTCGACGACGGACGGGTGGAGGCGTAGATGAAGTCCGGGGGTGGGGGTCACAATGTTAAGGCTTTAAACAAAAATTCAGATTCCTGAGACATACAGTGCTTAGAAAATTAAATATGGCGGCTTGAATGCAAAAAAAAAACACGAAAAAACGCATCTAATTTTTTTTCGTCAATTTTTTTCATAACGAAAATCTGTATGCTATCAGTTCTAACCAACCCTATAACTGGTCCAAATAGTTGTACTTTTTGAATACATTTTTTGTATTATTATTAAATCATCTCAGAATTATTAAAATGGCAGCCAATGCGTTAAAAAACTAAGTATGAGATCCACATTGATTTTAGAGCACATGATGACCTTGAAAAAATTATATTCAAAAATGATTGTTTGCCTTCGAGGTCGTTGATTACAAATCGGATTATAAAATTAAGAAATTCAAAATGGCGTATCCAATATGGCCGACCTCGAAATATAATTATTTTACAAATTTTGACTTATTGTTACACTTGAATTGGGATTACGGTCGGCAGGCACAATTCGCGAAAACAGAATCAGACATAAAAATAATGTGAATAAAGAAGAACCTAGAGGAACGTTTGCTGTAAAATATGACAAGGCAAGTGGAATAAATCTTATTACAGTCAAAGATTCCAAGCCTGTTTCGATAGTCTCTACAGCTGCTGGTGTAACACCCCTTCAACCGCTGAAAAGATATAGTTCTGAAGAACATTCAAAAATTGACATACAATTCCCAAAAGCATTTCATGAATATAACAAGTACATGGGCGGCGTAGATATTCATGATATATATTGTAACAACTTGTTACCCTCCATTCGATAAAAAAAATTGACTTGGGTAATTTTTATTCGTTTGATACAAGCAGCCATTGCAAATTCTACGATTTTATTCAATGCAGCTCAGGAGAACGAGAAAAATATTGGTACAAAAAAATTCGCTTTACATATTGCCAAACATTATTTGACAAACTCCAAATCTCAAGACAAAGAACTGCACATTTGCTGCTACGAAGACTTGAAAAAAAAATGCTCATCTAGATAGTGCGAAATACGAACATTTAAGTTTTGCACAACTTGTTTATTATACTTTTACAAACATTGCTTCATTAAGTCACACTAATTCTTAAAAATGTAAAAAAAACTACAAATAAAAAAAATTATACAAATTATAAAAAAAAGTACAAAAAAAAAACTCTTCTTTTTGTCTACCTACACGCGGTGAGAGAAGGTAACATCGATAATATTGGTGGCTAAGGGACGGATGAACTGATTTTCTTTAGACTAATGATAATAGTTGATGACTAAGAATTTTAAATTTAAGTATTATAAATAGATCGAATAATAAACATACTAAACTATAACATGGCTTTTTACTACAGCCTGCAATATAAAATTATTTGGACAGCCATATTAGATGCACCATTTTCAATTTTTTACTTTTATCAACCGATTTGTAATCAGCGACCTTTGAAACCCCTGTACCAAGTTTCATAAAAAATCGTTGTATTGAAAAATGTCGGTCGGCCATATTGAATCCACCATTTTGAATTTCTTAATTTTATCAACCGATTTGCAATCAGTGACCTCGAATACCCCCTGATACCGAATTACATAAACAATCGTTGTTTTGAAAAATATCGGTCGACCATATTGGATCCGCCATTTTGAATGTCTTAATTTTATCAGCCGATTTGTAATCAGCGACCTCGAAAACCTCCTGATACCGAATTTCATAAAAATGCTGTTTTGAAAAATTTCGGTCGGCGATATTGGATACGCCATTTTGAATGTCTTAATTTTATCAACCGATATGCAATCACCTACCTCGTATTTAAAGTAAAATTGCTTATAATCTTTTTTAGACTTTGAACATTTAAGCCCGCCCCGTGATCTTCGGATCCACACGTCCTGACGTGGATCACCTTCGCGCAAGCGAAAACAAAAAAGTGCGAAAATAAAAAGTCAAAAGACAAAGTGGAAAGACTATACAAGTGACATTTAGGATCATTTAACCGTAGCAGCTGATCACAAGCATCTTAGAGAAGGACAGGATGACTACCTGGCCAATCTGGTGGGCAGCAGTCTACGTCATAGCTGTCTTCGGGGCCAACGACCCACATCCACGAGGGTAAGTCACTACATTCTCCACTCAATGCATACTTATCGTTCGCCCTACATATGTATATTTTATTGCATTTATGCGCTATAACTTTGTCCGCGTACACTGCATCTTCGCGAGTCGAGAAATCTTTCGCGATTGAATGAGCAAGGCTCGCAACGTACTCGGAGTTTAGAGTCCAAAATGCGCGACCGAAAACGTTAGGAGAAACCACGGAGCTCGCGATTAGCTTTGATCGCCAGTTCTCCACAAAAGATGCCACGAGAACCGAAAACCAGCCAAACCACCGTACCGAACAGCCAAGAAGCGCATTCGCACGCGTCATTACTGCGTTCGACGAGACTCGCTATCTAGACGAGTGCAGTTTTTCCGATTGTAATACGGACACTGTCCGTACTGCGAAAGGTCGGGCCACGACGAAAACGACTGCCCGGCGCGATTGTTACAAAGCACGCGGGACGTTTCCATTTACCGGGTTAACCGCTAAAGGCGACGTCAATCTTTTCGCACAGAATACACACTGTCGACGATATTCCGGTGCGTGCGAAACGATTTCGCCACCCTCCTGTGATTAACCAGGAGATGCAGCGGCTTGTACTAGAGCAGCTGAACGCTGGAATCATACGACACTCGAATTCGGCGTATGACTCCCCCGCCTGGGTTGTGCCGAAGAAGGCAGGCCCGAATGGCGAGAAAAATTGGAGGCTCGTGATCGACTTTCGGGATTTAAACGAAAAGACGATCGGCGATGCCTACCCAATCCCAATATCGCTGATATTTTCGATCAGCTGAACAGAGCGAAATACATTACTACGCTTGATATGAAGTCGAGATTCCATCAAATAATGATGCACGAGAGAGATACCCACAAAACGGCATTCTCTACGATAAACGGGCATTTCGAATACGTTCGAATGCCCATGGGCATTAAAAATGGCCCTGGATCATTTCAGAGGCTTATGGATTTGGTTTTAACCGGTCTGCAAGGCACTGAAATGCTAGTTTATCTAGACGATCTTATCATCTGTGAGGTGTGATTTAAACAGCGAACAATTTTGTGAGTGTGATACGTTGTGCGCTTAAGTGTTAGTGTTCGCGCGTAGAATGCGAAGATGATCGGTGCGCATGCGCAAGGCAAGCGAGCCGTCGCGATGCGATCAGAGAGTCAGTCCTTACTAAGTCGCTCTAGAGTGCGGATCGCGCATGATTGTACCGCTGTTAACGATACTTTGTAAATTCGATCTATGTTATTATTGATATTTAATAAATAGTCTTACAATTGGGGGCTCAGCCGGGATACATCGGTTATCGTATTAGCGGTTAAAAAAAAAACAAAAGAAAAGACGGCGTGAACGCGAAAAGACGAAAGACGGCGGGATCGCGAACAAAGACGAAAGACGGCGCGGCGTGGTCGCGCGTAGAAACAAAGAGAAAGTCGTGAGACGGCAACAAAAGGAAGACGGCAACTGTGTAAGACGACGGTTGCAAGAAGACGGTTGCAAGAAGACGATAGTTACTGAAGACAACGAGGTAAAAGGATAGAAGAGACAGTGTCGGGAAATTGTGTGCGCGCTATTGTGACATTTTGTTGGTGAGCGTTCCCTGCACCGCCATATTGGATTTTGTTGCCGAGAGGTTGTGCGCGGCAGCGACACGCTCGAGTGTGCCCCGTGCTTGCGAGCTACGAACCGGCTACCATGGAGACTTTGGGACAAATTACCAATATTAAAGAACGAATAAAATTAGCCCCGCGGGCGACGATTGTGGCTCTACATAAAATCATCTTCGAGAAAGACGGTGATAGAGGCAATCGGCAGAGAATCCGGCAAAGCCCAGGATTTACTTTTTCCAGCGAGTCAGATGAGTTTCGTGCCAAAATGGACTACATGGCTGTATTTTCAGTGGGTGATCTTGTCGCAGTCTGCAGTTTACTGGGCATTAGTCATGAAGGAACAAAAGAGGAGGTGAGGGTAAATATTATAAAAGGATTAATGGACATCAATAGTTTAGTCCCAGAGATCGAAACCGATGAGAGTCAAGACGAAGATGAAGACGAAGAGCGCATGCACGACGACGACGGCTGCTATAATGAATGCAGCAACGAGCGCGACAAAGACGACAAAGGACGCAATAAAGACAATGTCGAGATAGAGAGAGAGAGAGAGAGCGCAATTACGCGCGAAAAGAAGACGCGATTCCGAGAACACGAGATGATCGATGCGGGGAGTGGAGCGACGACGATCGCAGCGGCGAAAGGCCTCGCGAGAGAGGGAAAAGGCCCAATGACGAAGACAGACAGAGGCGTAATCGTGAACAGGGCGATGCACGTGACGAAGAAGCGCATATTAGTGAAATTAGAAATACAGTGAAATTCGCCCTTAGTTTCAAGGACGTGGAGGAATCAATACGACCTTTTAACGGGGAAGATGACTACCCGATCGAGCGATGGATCGCCGATTTCGAAGAAGCATCTGTACTTTTTGAATGGGACGACTTACGAAAGTTGATATTCGCTAAAAAGTCATTGAAGGGCCTCGCTAAACTATACATTCAGGGCGAACGAGCGATTATGACGTGGCCTAAGTTAAAGCAGGCGCTAGTGTGTGAATTTTCATCGAAAATGAATAGTGCTGATTTGCATAAATTGCTGATGCAAAGAAAATTAAAGAAAGTCGAATCTATCAGGGAATATGCAATGTCCATGAGGGAATTATGCTCCAGAGGTACAATAGAAGACGATGCGCTAATTGAGTATATAATTAGTGGAATTCCCGACGAAGCAGCGAACAAGGCAATGTTATACGGGGCCACAACTTACAACGAACTTAAAGAGCGCTTGAAAGCCTACGAGAGAATGAAAAAGTCAGCCTCTGACATGACGAAAACACCAAGAGTGCATCAAGAAGACTTATCGAAGAACCGAACACCAAAAAACAGTGACATGAAAGGCAGTGGCAAAAGAAGTGACAGGTGTTATAATTGTGGAGAAATGGGGCACCGTTCAAGAGAATGTCCGAAAAAAGCACAAGGTTTAAAGTGTTTTAAATGTAGTGGTTTTGGACACATTGCGACGAATTGTAATGCGAAGACGACAGATCGAGGGACAAATAAAAGCTGTCATCTGGTGAGTTGCGCTTCAAATAAATGCGAAAAAGATGTTCTAATTAAAGGCATTAAAATTGTCGCGTTAGTAGATTCCGGGAGCGACATATCTTTAATTCGTGAAACGCAGTATAAGGAAATAGGTTCGCCGGTTCCTTTAGAACATCAGATCCGATTCCGCGGTGCTGGCTCGGGAGAATGCACTACTTTCGGCAGTTTACGTACGAGTATTAGTATCGATGACGAGATGTATCCCATTGTTGTTCACGTGGTGCCAGATAGCGTCATGCAAAACAATTTACTGTTGGGAAATGATTTTCTAAAATCAGTCGAACTAAATATAAGACGTGGCATAGTAACAATCTCCAAAATAGTCGAAAGTTCAGATGACTTACCGGACGTTCTAAAAATCGATGTAACCGAGCATAATGGGATAGATCTGTCGCATTTGAAAGATGACAAAATCAAACACGAATTAAATAATATTATTAACGATTACAACCCGCGAAAATCGAAAGACGTTGGAGTTGAAATGCGAATCGTGTTGACGGATAATATTCCCGTGTATCAGCGTGCTCGAAGACTAGCTGAAATTGAGAAACAAGAAGTGGATGCACAGATTCGCGACTGGTGTAGGAATGGTATTGTCCGACCCTCAACCTCGGATTATGCTAGCCCTATAGTAGTGGTTCGAAAGAAAAACGGCACTGCGCGGATCTGTGTTGATTATTGAAAGTTGAACGAGAAAGCCGTGAAAGTTCGTTATCCGCAACCGATAATCGAAGAACAATTAGATGAATTGCAGGGTGCGCGATTTTATACGGTATTGGACCTAAAAAACGGTTTTTTTCATGTGCGAATAGAGGAAGAAAGTCGAAAGTACACTGCCTTCAGCGTTCCCGGCGGTCATTACGAGTTCTTGCGTGCGCCGTTCGGATACTGTAATTCGCCAGCATATTTTTGCAAATATATTCACGCGGTATTCCATAATTTGATCAATAAGCATATTGTCGTAGTATACATGGACGACATTATTATTGTATCAAAAGATATCGAAGAAGGATTGCGGAATTTGATTCTTGTGCTAGAAACTGCAAGTGAATATGGGTTGTCGATAAATTGGCAAAAATGTCAGTTCCTGAAGCAAAAGGTGACTTATCTCGGTCACGTGGTTGACGCTGGAAAAGTGTCACCCTCTGATGATAAAACAGACGCCGTCAAACACTTCATACAACCGACCGATGTAAAGACTTTGCAGGGTTTTCTGGGACTAACCGGATACTTCCGGAAGTTCATACCCCAGTACGCTACGATAGCGCGTCCACTAACGGATTTGCTGCGGAAAGGAGTAGAATTCCGTTTCGATAAGGAACAAGAGATTGCTTTTAATACCTTAAAAAAAGCATTGAGCGAAACGCCTGTACTCCATCTTTATAGGGCGGCCGCGGACACGGTACTGCATACAGATGCATCGAGTCTAGGCTTTGGAGCAATCCTGTTGCAGCGTAGTGATGATGATGAGAAGATGCATCCGGTTTACTATGCCAGTGGCAAGACATCTCCAGCAGAAGCGAGGTATGATAGTTACAAGTTAGAAGTTTTAGCAGTTGTGAGAGCTTTGAGAAAGTTTCGTACATACCTACTCGGAATAGATTTTGTTATTGTGACTGATTGCAAGGCGTTTACTCAAACGTTAAAAAAGAAGGACATGTGTGCTCAAGTCGCAAGATGGGCACTCCTATTAGAAGAATTCCGATATAGGATTGTTCATCGGCCTGGAAATAGTATGCGTCACGTGGACGCATTGAGCAGATGTCCACTACCAGCCGCGATGATAATACGCGAAAACGAGTCAAGCCTTACCCAGAAGATACATTTGAGTCAGGAGCAGGACGAGGATTTAGCGAAACTTCGTGAAAAAGGAAGTGAAGGAGATAATAATTACCGAATTGTAAATGGACTTTTGTGCAAGAACGTCAATGGAGAAAATTTAGTTGTCATCCCAAGAGCCATGCAAGGACCGTTAATTCGTCAAACCCATGAACGAGGGCACTTTGCAAGTGCGAAGACGATTAACTTGCTGAAGGACGATTACTGGTTCCCAGATATGCAAGTACAAGTTGAAAGAGTTATACGCAACTGCATACCTTGTATTCTTGCCGAAAAAAGAGTTGGAAAAAGGGATGGGTTTTTGCATCCAATACAAAAGGAACTACCGTTAGATACCTTTCATATCGATCACTTGGGGCCAATGCCTTCGTCGAAAAAACAGTATCGACACGTTCTGTTAGTGGTAGACTCCTTCACAAAATTTGTGTGGTTGTACCCCACAAGAAGCACTACTACTGCGGAAGTCGTAGACCGACTTTCCAAACAAGCGTTAGTTTTCGGAAATCCAAAGAGGTTCATAAGCGATCGAGGTCCAGCATATACATCCAAGGAATTCGAAGACTATTGTCGTGCTGAGAATATTGATCATCACTTGATCGCGACGGGAGTACCTAGAGGAAATGGGCAAGTAGAGCGTGTTAACAGGACGCTTATCCCCATGTTGACCAAGTTATCGGCACCCCATCCGGATCAGTGGTATAAATTCGTCGGGATAGCACAGCAATATCTGAATCAGGCACCAAGTAAGAGCACTGGATTTTCTCCATTCTTTCTGCAGTTTGGAGTTAAAATGAGGTTAAAGGAAGATTTACGAATGCGAGAGATTTTGGAAGAGGAAATCCTGACCGATTTTCAAGACAAACGAAGTGAAAGCCGCACACACGCACATGCGCAGATCATCAAGATGCAAGATGAAAACAAAAGATGCTATAATCGAAAACGAAGATCCCCACGCAAGTATTGTCAAGATGACGTTGTTGCGATACAAAAAACGCAGGGAGGCCCTGGACAGAAATTTCATTCAAAATATTTAGGACCTTATAAGATAACCAAGGAATTGCGAAATGACCGATACGTAGTAGAAAAGATTGGCAACGGGGAAGTTCCCAGGACAACCTCTACTGCAAACGACTACATGAAGCCCTGGGCTAATTTCAACGAATTTTGAATGAAAAGACAAGGAAAACTACAGAGACATCTGAGGACAGATGTCGTCAGGATTGCCGAGTGTGAGGTGTGATTTAAACAGCGAACAATTTTGTGAGTGTGATACGTTGTGCGCTTAAGTGTTAGTGTTCGCGCGTAGAATGCGAAGATGATCGGTGCGCATGCGCAAGGCAAGCGAGCCGTCGCGATGCGATGAGAGAGTCAGTCCTTACTAAGTCGCTCTAGAGTGCGGATCGCGCATGATTGTACCGCTGTTAACGATACTTTGTAAATTCGATCTATGTTATTATTGATACTTAATATAAAGTGTTGTAATTGTAGTCCAGGAACCGTAATATTAATTAAATAAATAAAAAAATGGCCAACACGGTTCAAACCTATTGGTTGACAAAAGGACCAAACAGGTCTTTATATTTCCAGCCCAACGTTTCTACCACTCTTGGAGGTCCTCCTCAGGGGCATCTATTAATAGATACATAGAAAAAAAACCAACAAAATATAACACACGAAAAAAATATAAACAAAAATATAAATTAAGGACATTTTCACTCATTACAATAAAATAATCATAAAACAAACAACACGCACCTGACATGAGTAACTGTACGTCGTATACTAAATTTGTGACACAGATTATACTGACTTGTAAACATACACACACATACACACACACTCTTAGACTCGCAGTACAAACATAATACATAATTAAATGTGTCAATCCTATATATACAAATTCGTTACTTTTTAAATTACAATGTTATTTACAAATCATTAATTAAAATATTATAACTGTTACTTAATTTTTCTGTGTCCGTTCTAAAATTTATGCTCGATTTTTGTTTTTTAATATGGATCATTTCTTTAATGTTACGTTTTTTCCAATGTGGTTCTGTTTCCAAAATTTCCACTTCAGCAAATTTAAAACTATGTCCTGTATTCAGCATATGTGATGTTAGTGCTGTATGACCAATTTCTCTTTTCCAATTATTAGTATGTTCATAGATTCTTTTTTTTAAATACCTTTTTGTTTGCCCTACATATGTAGCTGTACATTCACTGCAGTTTATCTTGTAAATTATATTCGATTTTTTTAATATATCTATCTCATCAATTTTTGTTTTGAACAACGATTCCAAAGAGTTGAAACGTTTATTGTATATTTTAATGTCAAACGTGTCATATATCTTCTTAATCCTTTGGTTGAATTTATTGATATACGGTATTACTATACAATTTGAGAAGTCAAAAATTTGTCCCGTGTTAATTTCCTGTGTTTTTTGTCTATCTTTTAAAATTTTAATTCTATTGTTAATATTTTCTTGTATAAATTGAAAGTCATAACCATTCTTGTGTAAAAAAGTGTAAATATATCTTAAATTATTAAAATGGAATTTTTTATTGGAAAGTAAAATAGCTCTGTCAACAAGCATTGAGATAATGCCACGTTTCATATGTATAGGATGATGAGAATTGAAATTCATATATTTCCCCGAACAAGTCGGTTTCCTATACCAATTAGTCAACAATATGTTCTCTTCTTTAAAAAAACATACATCCAAAAACGGTAAACTGTTGTTTGTTTCCAGTTCAAAAGTAAATTTAAGGTTAGGATGGTAATTATTGAACATGTTGACAAGATATTTGATGTCATTTTCTGGATAAATCATGAATATATCATCCACATATCTTTTGTAGAGTGCAGGTTTCTTCTCTAATTGATTTAGAATTTCATCTTCTAAATCGATCATTACTAAATCAGCTAGTGTAGGCGACAAAGGTGAACCCATAGGTGTACCTTTGTTTTGTTTGTATAATTGTTTATTGAACACAAACACCGTAGATTCCAAAATCAATGAAACTATTTTGATAATTTCCTTAACCGGGATTTTTGTAAATTGTTGTATCTCTAATTCTCGTTTTTTAAGGCTCTTAACGATTAGGTCATGTGGCACATTGGTGAAAAGGCTTACGACATCCAATGATAGCAGGGAATGATTTTTTGGTATATTTATGTTTTGAACTTCTTGAACTAAAGTCCAGGAGTTTTTTGTTCTATTTTTATTATGTGAAATTGTTTGGTATAAAATATTATGCAAGAATTTTCCAATATTATAAATGGGGCTACCCAATGCTGATACAATTGGTCTCATCGGGTAACCTGTCTTATGGATCTTAGGTAAGGCATATAACCTTGGGGTATTTCCATTATTACAAACCAAAAATCGTAGAGTTTCTTTTTCTATAAATTTGTTCTTTAACCAGTCATTTAAAATAGCATTAATTTTATTTTGAGTTGTTATAGTTGAATCCTTGTTTATATTCTCATAAGTGTTATCATTAGTTAATAGTTGTTCAACCTTATCAATGTAGTCTTTTTTATTCATTATGACAGAAATATTGCCTTTATCTGCTTTGGTTAAATATAGGTCCTTATTTTTAATAAATTTCCGTAGATCTGAAATAGTATTAGACTCAGGTGTATGTAGAGGCAATAGGTTTCTTGTGCATTGCATAAGAGTCTAAGAGTGTGTGTGTATGTGTGTGTATGTTTACAAGTCAGTATAATCTGTGTCACAAATTTAGTATACGACGTGCAGTTACTCATGTCAGGTGCGTGTTGTTTGTTTTATGATTATTTTATTGTAATGAGTGAAAATGTCCTTAATTTATATTTTTGTTTATATTTTTTTCGTGTGTTATATTTTGTTGGTTTTTTTTCTATGTATCTATTAATAGATGCCCCTGAGGAGGACCTCCAAGAGTGGTCGAAACGTTGGGCTGGAAATAAAAAGACCTGTTTGGTCCTTTTGTCAACCAATAGGTTTGAACCGTGTTGGCCATTTTTCTATTTATTTAATTGATACTTAATAAATAGTCTTACATCATCTATGCAAAGAATTTACTTAAACATCTCAAGAAATTCGATAGACTAATGAAACGGCTAGCTGCAGCGAATCTTTCGCTAGAGCCTCAAAAGTGCAAATTCTTACAGAAAGAGGCCAGCTATCTCGGACACATAATCTCCGAGAACACCGTGAAACCTGATCCAAAAAAGATCGTTGCCGTTAAAAACTTTCCACAGCCCAAAAATCCAAAACAAGTCAAACAGTTTTTGGGCCTCGCCGGATACTACAGGCGATTCGTGGAAGATTTCTCGAAGATCGCGAGTCCGTTAGTTTTCCTGCTGAGAAAAACGGTTCCTTTTGATTGGACGGACGAACAAACCACGGACATCGAATTATTAAAAGAAAGGCTGTGTTCGAGCAGCCCTTCGTTGTGAACACGGACACCTCCGGGTAAGCACTAGGTGCAGTCCTGTCACAAGATGAAGAGGGGAAGGAGAGACCGATAGCTTATGCTTCCAGAACTTTGCGAGTTGCAGATGTTCGATACCCCACGTGCGATAAGGAAATGGTCGCCGTAGTTTTTGGTATAGAACAATTCCGACCATATCTATACGGTCGTCAGTTCACGATCTATAGTGATCACGAACCTTTAAAATACCTCAAAACGAGGAAGAACCTCACAATTCGGCTTCATCGTTTACGCAATAAACTGGAAGACTACGATTACGTAGCCAAGTGTAAGCCCGGAAAGGAAAATGCAAATGCGGACGCATTGTCGAGAAATCCGACGGATGGTGTTTATATCGATAGTAGCGATCAGAAGGAGGACGTCGAACACCCTGTCGTACAGACTGCGCTACACCTACGGAAGAAAAAACCCGTAGAACGAAGGTTCAAGAGAAAGAAGGAATTCCACCAATACAACACTCGAAAACGATCGGATTCGAGTTCGGGAAATCCTGCAGACAAGAAACTACATCGAAACAATGACAACACTATTGCCACTAGTACGGAGGTCGATGAGATAACTGACACGTCGGAAAACAAGAAAAATTTGCAACGGAAGCCGAAAGGGTCGTCCATAAGCAAATATTGGGGTTGGCGATTAGTTGATCCCGTCGCGCGATCACCTCCACAGACGGTCAGTGAACCCTGGAGAACGCGGTTGGGTAAAGTATATAAAAAATCGACTACACCATCGGCGTCGCATACGCAACGGACCGAAGAGCGAATACTCGCGAAAAACCACCCCTCTACGCCGAACAAGGCGAACGAATCACACGTAGATTCGACGGCAATCACGGACACGGATTCCATTGCCGAACATTCCGCTAGTTCTCCGAAATTAGTGTCAGATATTGACAAATTCATAGATAATCGAACTAAAAATGATCGTACTCGGTGGGAAGATCGGATGGGTACTTTACCAGTCGGAATGTTTATACCCGAAACGGGCGAATTTTCGTTCGATACCGATTATGTCAGCAGGATGGAGGGCAAAAAACTTTCCTCCCCGGAAAATAACATACGAGGTGAATCTCCTAGAAAACAGGAAAAAACCATTCCGAACGGAAATTATAGTCATCGCGTATGGGGAAAAATCAATATTCAACCCTTGGACGATGACGAAGGAAATTCAGAGAGCTCAAAAATGAGCGAGAACTGGAGAAGGCGTCGTAAGAAAAAATAACGGACGCCCGAGTGACGGCGCAAAGAGCGCGAAAAACAAAACGTGGCATTCGACCGGGAACTTCGTCGCAGAGCACCGTCAGAAGTCGACGAAATTCACGAATCCATGCCGAGTGCAGCGGAAACGAAAAATCTCCGCGAACGCAGTGGCACGAGGCATAGAGAGAAATCACTGTCCGCGCCGATTAACAGGGACAGCGAAGCTCCGTTGTGAAACTATCAGCAGTCGGAGCACTGTGCTAAACGATATAAAATTCTGATGAGAGACAAAGGAGTCGTAACTGACGGCAACTCCTTATTCGACTCACTCATCAAGGTTCAGCAGCTGACAATGTTACCGGACGATCTGAGAAGGCTTCTCCTGCTACGAGGCAATTTTGACATTATTGCCGAACCCGGTCGGGCGCGCAACGTCTTACTCGCGCAGTATTATTACGGTGATGACAATCGTATCAGCCTAATTGCGCATCTCTACGGCGTAAATATCCGCGTTCATTATGATCATCGAAAATCAAAAATTGGCGAAATAATAGTAACCAACGTTGGAAAATATACGATGTTCGCGCTTCTAATCAAGCAATACATTGACGAAAGAGCATCGATGTCCGCAATAACGTCGTGTATTAAAGCGCTAAACAGGCACATTCTGACAGCACAAATCAGCGCCATACATGTCGGGTATGACTTCGACATGATTCCCAAACAAATCTGGCCGACTATTACTGAGCTTTTCCGAAAATGGATAAAATACAGAATAACAATCGTATTCTTCAAAGATTCCTTGACTGTACCAGCTGACCGCGAGCGATATCTGTTAGTTAGAGAACATCATTGCCTTGCGAGTGGTGGCCATAAAGGAATTAAGAAAACATACCGCCGACTTTCACGCACCCATTATTGGAGGAATATGAGAGCCGACGTGACCGATGTATTCAGCAGGTGTGGCATCTGTCAAGGCAAAAAGACGGTACGAAACAAAACTAGACTACCTATGATCATAACGGATACACCAGCAGATGCATTTGAAAAGGCATCAATAGACATCTGGGGTCCAACAACGGTATCGGAATTGGGAAACAGGTTCGTCCTTACAATGCAGGACTTATTGACCACATACTCATTGGCAGTACCCCTCCCCGATATTACAGCCGAGACAATAGCAAAGGGAATCGCCAAAAATCTCATCTGCAAATATGGCGCTCCGCAAGCACTCCTTACTGATAAGGGCAAAAATCGTATGTCTAGCGTAATTTGCGAGCTTACACGTCTGTTCAAGATATCGAAACTGAGAATGACAGCATATCATCTGCAGTCAAATGGAAGTATTGAAAGAAGTCACCATGTGCTTGCCGAGTACCTTAGGTGCTACGTTAAGAAGCGCGAAAGATGGGACGAATACATTCCATATGCGATGCTGGCATATAATACCAGCGTACACGAAGGTACTAACACCCCGCACGAGCTGGTATTTGGCAAAATTGCCCGATGTCCGTCGAGCACGTCGCCGAGAGATTCACTACAAACGTACTCGGGTTACGTCGAAGAGCTCGCAGCAACTCTCGAGGAAATTCGAACATTAGTCGCGCTGAATCTCACACATGCAAAGTATAGGTCTAAAGCCTACTACGATCGGAAGCTAAACGTGCATTACTTCCACGTAGGCGGGATGGTAATGCTGGCTAAAGAACCAAGACATGGAAAGTGGGACGACACGTTCGTAGGTCCCTATGAGATACTCGAGGTTCTAGAACCGCGTAACGTACGCCTAGAAATAGACGAGTCTCATACAAAAGTAATACATGTCGATAAACTAAAAACGGGACACGACCCCCTTATTCGTCGGCGAAGAGAACTCGCACGATAAACAAAGTTCGTCGTTCGAACAATTAAAAAAAAAAGGGGGGAAATCGGTAACGAGAATAAGTGCTAGGAGGTGAACGCTCATAAATTATCGGTCTCCGTTTTGTGCGGTGCTTCGTAGGCAGCCGCCTCGATGACGCGGCGTCCCCACCCTTGTGCCACGCATAAACAATACAGTCCCATACGTAGGACTAGCCACGCTCCGTAGCTGACGAAGGACTGCGCGATGAGCTTCCGCCTCTTCCGCGCGAAGAGGGAAGGGACAGCTCGAGCTGCAACCTGGGATGAACGACGTAGAGGGTAGGAGATCCCCTCGCCTCTTCACCCCTCGTCGACACGGCTTCACCGAGGGTAGTCGCTAGATCCCTTTCTTCCTGCTTCTTACCTCTTGCGGGGCTGTAACGGCGACCTGGACCATCCACGGGATCGCGAGAGGAAGGTTTGACCCGGAATAAGAAGCGAAGCGGAAGGGAAGCTGCGAGAGATCGCCACCTGGAAAGGAGCGACCCCCAACCCTTAACTAAATGAATTTAATGTTCGACATACGACTCGACGCATTCTCTTTTACAAATCCACGACCCACGCCGCCGTAAACTTTCGTGAATCAAAAAAACAATACTACCGAGCGTAATCATCACGTTATCTATCCCGTGCGTATTCGGAAAGATGCAGTCGGGTAGAAAACAGAATAATTTATTCTGGATAATTATGTAAAGGCGATCGAGGGAAAGCCATTGGTAGGGGCGGTAGTGACGAACCCAGTAGGCGAAAAATAGAAAATAACCTACATTCAAATTCCACTTGCAGGGATAACCGAGAATAATTCGTAAACGTGAACATCAACGATATTCCAGGTTAGTACCCCGAAAAGATTGGACCTATGCGGCTCTTGCATACTGAATGGCGGATGATATCAAAGGTCCCGCTCCAGGGATACTTTGACAAAATGAGCGATTTTCAGGCATGCCTATCGAGAATAGAGGAACAATGTCGCGAATTAAAGATATGCACTCTACACGCCAGCATTCAAGAAGCAGGAATGACGCTTCGCGAGATCGCCCGCAAGAATAATAACCTACTAGAAATTTTATCAGGTCAAGAGCCCCGGAAGAAACGGGAATTGATCTTCGGATCAATCGGGAAACTGAGCAAGATACTATTCGGTACGACCGAAGAGAAAGTGATCGACGTATTACAAGATCAAATAAACGTGCTGAACGATCAACTGGACAATGTGGCGACACTAATCGCTGATCCCACCAAGGTGATAGCGTTGGAATTTTCGGGTTTGCATCAAGAGATGAAAATCATTAATATCTCACTAAATCAGCTGTGGAGGGAGCATAGCATAACAGAATCAACGATAGAATAATCTTTTCGAAACGAGAAATTATCACACATCATGGCGGTCGCTAGCGCCGAGGTGCAACGCTACGTCATGGAAGCCGACCAGCTGATGAACGCGGTCCTCTTCGCAAAGGCCTGAAAGATTCACCCCGAATTTCTATCGCTCAGCAACCTGACCACCTACATCAAAGAAATCGCCGAATTCACCCCGGAATGCGAATTCCCGATTCCTTTGTCACAGATCACATTGGACTCACTGCTGGAAGTATCAACGATCAAGATTGCATACTGGAATACGTCCCTCATCTACATCCTGTACATACCCTTGGTATCGTATACGCGGTTCACCATTTACGAGCACAACTCCGTGCCGGTCCCACAGCACTTCGGAAATTAGTCACGATCAGCATTCATCGTACCCTCCACCCAATGTGAGGACTGTTTGCTTAGCCATGCCAAAACTATAGTGGCATCAGTCCAACACTGGACTGAACTTCTTTCGAACTCCTTCATTGTCCGAAATTTGGCTACGAGACGAGCTAACAACAGCGCTCCGCTGAGTTCGAGTCGAGGCGTAGAAAGCTTCTTCTCGGGAGCAACTTGGCTTTTACTAATTACCAATTGTACGGAGACTTCACCGGAGAAGTTTGTCAATCGAATGTAAAGTACCGCCGCATAGGCAAGGTTGGAGGCGTCACTGAAACCATGCAATTCAACAGACTCCACTTCATTTCCGAATCGTAACCAGCGTGGAATGCCAAACGAATTGACTACGGGGAGCGAATCGTAGTATTTGTTCCAGGTCGTGGAGACCGACTCCGGAATCGGATCATCCCAGTCCAGGGCCAGTTTGGTGAGGGACTGCATAATGATCTTAGCTGTAACGATTATGGGCGTGAGCCACCCAAGAGGGTCAAACAATCTACTAATGAGGGAAAAAATAATTCGCTTGGTGAGTTGTGTATGCTCTTTAAGATTTAAGGAGAATCGATATTCATCCGAGAGAGGGTTCCAAACAACTCCGAGTATCTTTAAGCTGTAATCGGGTTGGAGGGGTTTCTCCACTGCCAAGCCATGATCAGCTGGATCGATGTCCTCCAGCAACTCCGGACAGTTGCTGGCCCACTTGCGAATCTGAAAACCTCCTCGATGCAGCAGAGCGATCAACTGATCTCGTTGATCTGTGGCAGATGCCTGATCAACACTCCAAATAAGCAGTCATCAACATATATTTGGTCCGTAAGAATCGGTTTTGCAGCGGGGAAGCGATGGCCATCATCATCTGCCAGCTGCTTCAGTACCCTCTGAGCAAGAAACGGAGCACTTGCCATCCTGTAGGTTACGGTACGAAGCGTGTACTCCTGAAGTTGATCCGATGCATTCTCTCTCCATAGAATCCGCTTGTAGTCGAGATCTTTCTCATCGATGAGTATCTGCCGAAACATCTTGGCGATGTCCCCGCAATATACAAACCGATGGAAACGCCAACGCGTGAGCAGCGTTAGAAGATCAAGCTGCAGTTTTGGCCCTACCAGTAGATGGTCATTGAGTGAGGATGCATCGGATGTAGGAGCAGAAGCGTTGAAAACTACGCGGACTTTGGTTGTTGTACTTGTATGCTTCACGACAGGGTGATGAGGCAAGTAGAAAACACGACTGGAGTCCACAGGGGGGTCAGCGCGACTCATGTACCCTAAATCCTCATATTCACGCATGAAGGCACAATACGCTTTTCGACCTTCTGGCGAGTGCAGAAGTCGCTTTTCTAAGGAATAGAACTGGCGTTCAGCTCGTAGGCGAGAATTGCCAATGCAGAGAGGAGGGGTTCGCTTGAATGGCAAGCGTGCCACGAATCTCCCCTGAAACGTACGTGAAAACGAGTTGCGAAAGTGCATTTCCCAACGTACGTCATCCTCGGAGGGAGGGAGGCATAGATATACCTCTGCAATTTCCCAAAACCGCGAGATGGCTTAAGTGAGGTCCGAGATAGAATCGATATGATTCGCGAACACTGTTGGCTCCGTTGTTATTGTGGCAGAAGAAGTCTCTCCGAACAACACCCAACCAAAAACGGTATTTTGAGCTACTGGTTCTCCTACAGAGCCTCGTCGTAAACCGTCACGAAGGAGATACGGATAGAGGTCTGCACCAATAAGCAGATGGATTGGAGTCTCCTCAGCTGACGCTACATCTGATAACTCTATCCCTTCAAGATGCGACCAGTCGGTTAAAGGGAGGCTCGGGTGTGGGGTGTACGACGTAAGGGTGTCAATGACGAATGGTTCAATTTTAAATGTTGGCTCGGACTGGCCAACCGGTTTTAAAGACAACTGAGCGATACGCGTAACATGCTTTGAAATATCGTCTCCGACGACCTGGACGTGAGCAGACGTCGAGCAGATCTTAGCACGGAGTGCTTTCACTAGCGCTGAAGCTACAAAAGAACGAGTGGTTCCAGAGTCAAGGAGTGCTCTGGACATAACTACACGAGAACCCGCTTCCACATAAACCCTAGCGGTCGCGAGCAGGACCGGAGAACGGAAGCCATTACTCGAATGATGACTGTTTACGACTGATTCAGAACGATCCGGCTGTTCTGAGGTACTACTAGCGTTCTGAACAGGCCTGGGCTCAGGCGGAGCGGTCGACCTTGACGGATTAAAATGTTGAGTGACTCTATTATGCAACAGGGAGTGATGTCCCTTATTGCAATAAATGCACTTTCGAGTGCTACCGCATGCCTTACCCGAATGCAGATTTGTTAGGCATTTAAACATAGTTTGAATTTTTTTGCAGTCTCCCAGCGTCGCGGAATAGACAAAAGGTTAAACTGTTTACATTTATAAATCGCGTGATGCTCAGGACACATCAGGCATCGCGATGACGAAGTGTTAGTATGATGTGTCTGTACTTTTGCGGTAGGTTTGGAGTAAACACGAGTTTTCTCAGACGCTGATCCTGCAGCTTCGATGGCGCGAATACGCCTTTCAAGAAAAGCCGTAAGATCGGCGAATGCTGAGGGCTCATCACGATCAGCGGCCTCGAGCTCCCATTCTTCGCACGTTTCGCGATCGAGTTTACGCGACACCATATAAACTAAAAGATCGTCCCAATAATCCGTGGGACGCCCTGCATTTTTTAATGCTTCGACCACGTCAGTAAATTGATTGATTAAATTTTGCAAACATACAGCCGAGCCCGACGAGATCGGCTTTACCGCGAACAGAACATTAAGATGCGCGTTGATCAAATTCGTCTTATTCGCGTATCGACTTTGCAATTTCTGCCATGCTACTTTAAAATTCTCGCCCGTTATTTGAATGTTACGAACTAACTTCGCGGCTTCGCCATCGAGACATGCTTTTAGATAGTGCAGACGCTCAAGATCACTATACTTCGCGGACAGAAACAATGCGTCGAAATATTCCTGAAACGAGGGCTATTCGGTGTATGACCCGATAAAACGCTGCTAATTGATACGAGGCACCTTTACGAAGCTCTCTCTCTGGACACCTTCACGCGCAAAACTGGACACTTGAATTCCTGATGGTGGTTGACCGCTTGCTGATGGTGGTGCGGGTGCACCAAAGGCGAAATGTTTGGCAGCTCCAATGGCGTCCAGGACCAAGAACTCCACTGTAGAAAACTGACTTTCCTTGGAATAAGCCAGTGTGGCACAGTCCTCCTTCGATGCCATCTGTCCAATTTGGATGTGGGTATCTCCGCACTGAGCCCACATCTCTTGAATGTAATCCATGCGGCTTAGCATTGTGGAAGCTGTCAACCGATGGGTTCCAGGATCCATCATTTGTACAATGACAGTCTTAATAGACTTGAAGCGCGTCTCCTGAGCGCTCAAACAATCCTCGAGTGTGGACATATTGATACCAGAGCTAGATCAGCGAGGATCAAAAATGGTCCGCAAGAATGGCGAGGACTGATCACCGGAGTCAGGAGAGCTTTCGTTCATTCGGCACTAATGGTACGAACGAAATGCTGAAGGCCGAATATGCCTCGGCTGGCCAAATCGGGATCAGTCGAAAATGTGAAATGCCTCGGCTGTCCAAGACGTCGAAAGTCGGCCTTTATCTACTGGCGCACAAGAGTTCCTTGCCACCACTCCGCACCTATATGCACTCCTGGTCGAAGAGAGACGGGAGACGATTTAATTCCAGACCTTTCCCGAGAGATGGCGTGGTCGCGCGTCTTCAAACATGTCAGCGCACTCACGCGTCTTCAAATATGGCGGCGCGGTCCCGCGTCTTCAAATATGGCGGCGCAGTTACGCGTCTTCAAAATGGCGGCGCGAGCACGTGTCCTTTAAATATGGCGTCGAGACCACGCAGGATTTTATTATTATTATTTTTTTTTAAGTCACTGATTTCGCTTCGACTGATTTCAATTCGATCAAATTTTATCACTTTACACATTCACAAACGGTGACCGAATCCTGGCAGGATCGCCACTATGTTTTGCGTCGTCACAAAAATTATAGTGCCCAATATAGGAATTGCCGCACACCTTCGCATTGATTCTCGCGCAGATCTACATCTGTAACGTGATGCCACGTTACAGTACATCTCGTCGCGATAAGCATTATTTATCTCTTGACATTTCCTTGTATCTCCTCTCGGTCTCCTTATATTTAACGTAAAATTGTTTGTAATCCAGACAACACGGGAAAAAAAATGAAGAACACATTGGAGAAAAACACTGAAACGATTGCTTGTATCGAAGAATTGCAAATGATAAAAAGTCCTCCTTCTTTTTTTCAAAAAAAGATGCATATATTTTCAAGGTAGAAAAGGGTAATATTCGCGGAAATAATTGCAAAATTGACCAATATGCATTTCTTGCACATTTCTTTGAATATTCGTGTAGATTTCGTCGCGATAACTATTTTTTACCTTTTGACGTCTCCGCGTATCTCCTCTCGGTCTCCTTATATTTAACGGAAAATTGCTTAGAATCTACAAAACACGGAAATAATGAAAAACACATTTGCGAATAACTCGGAAACGGTTGTTTGTATCGAAAAATTGCAAAGGATAAAAACGTCTTCCTTCTTTATTTCTAATAAAGATGCCTTTATTTACAAGGTCTAAAGGGCCAATATTCGCGGAATGAATTGCAAAATTGACCAATTTGCTACTTTTTGCGAATTTCTTTGAATATTCGTGTAGATCTTTTCGAGATAAGCATTTTCTATCTGTTGTCATTTCCTCGTATCTCCTCTCGGTCTCCTTATATTTAACGTAAAATTGTTTATATCCTAGAAAAACGAGAAAAAATGAAAAAGACATTGGCTAATAACTCGGATACGGTTACTTGTATAGTAAAATTGGAAAGGATAAAAACGTTTTTGTTCTTTCTTTCTAAAAAAGATGCTTATATTTTCCAGGTCAAAAGGGCAATATTCGCGAAAATAATTGCAAAATTGACCAATATGCATTTCTTGCACAATTCTTTTAATATTCGTGTAGATCTCGTCGAGATATCTCTTTTTTATCTCTTTACATTTCCCCGTATCTGCTGTCGCTCTCCTTATATTTAACGGAAAATTGATTGTAATCCGGAAATCACGGGAAACAATAAAAGACACAATCACATACGAATAATTCGGAAACGATTGATTGTATCGAAAAATTGTAAAGGATAAAAACGTCTTCCTTCTTTATTTAAAAAAAAATGCATGTATTTAGAAGTTCTAAAGGGCAATATTCGTGGAAATAGTTGCAAAATTGAACAACTTGCTACTTTTTGCAAATTTCTTTGAACATTCGTGTACACCTCGACGCGATAAGCATTTTCTGTCCCTTGACATTTCCGCGTATCTCCTCTCAGTCTCCTTATATTTATCGTAAAATTGTTGAAAATCTAGTAAACATGGGGAAAAAATGAAATACACATTGGCGAATAACTCGGAAACGGTTGCATGTGTAGTAAAATTGCAAAGGATAAAAACTTCTTCCTTTCAAAAAAAGATGCTTATATTTTCAAGGTCAAAAGGGCAATATTCGCGAAAATAATTGCAAAATCTACCAATATGCAATTCTTGCACATTTCTTTGAATATTCGTGTAGATCATTTCGAGATAAGCAGTTTCTATCTCTTGTCATTTCCGCGTATCTCCTACCGCTCTCCTTATATTTAACGTAAAATGGTGTGTAATCCAGAAGACGCTGGAAAAAAAAGAAAAATAAATTGGAGAATAACTCGGAAACGGTTTCTTATATCACAAAAATGCAAAGGATAAAAACGCCTTCATTCCTAATTTCTAAAAAAGAAGCATATATTTGCAAGGTCAAAAGGGCAATATTCGCAAAAATAATTGCAAAATTGTCCAATTTGCTATTTTTGCAAATTTCATTGAAGATTCGTATAGATATCGTCGAGATAATCCTTTTCTATCTCATGATATTTCCGCGTATCTCCTCTCGGTCTCCTTATATTTAACGTAAATTTGTTAATAATCTAGAAAATACGAGAAAATGGCGAATAACTCGGAAACGGTTGCTTGTATTGTAAAATTGCAAAGGATGGAAACTTCTCTCTTCTTTCTATCCAAAAAAGATGCTTATATGTTTAAGGTTAAAAGGGGAATATTCGCGAAAGTAATTGCAAAATTTACCAATCTGCAATTCTTGCACATTTTTTTGAATATTCGTGTAGATCTTTTCGAGATAAGCAGTTTCTATCTCTTGTCATTTCCGCGTGTCTCCTCTTGGTCTACTTATATTTAATGTAAAATGGTTTGTAATCCAGAAAACACGGGAAAAAATGAAAAACACATTGGAGAAAAACACGGAAACGATTGTGTTCGAGTATGCATTCATCACACTATTTACAGTATTTAAATTTGAAGCCACTCCTTGCTGTCTGTGGGCTCTTGTAAGCTCGCCATAAGTCGCGGTAACAAGCACCAGCCAATCAGAACGCGAGACTGATATAGATGGCGCTCCTGCGTAGCTCTTTGGTGCTTTGCCGCGCTTCCGCGTCCCGCGCCGCGTCCGATAGCGTCAGTTGGTCTCATGACACATTTGAGAACACACGTCGCGTTGTTCATCTCTCTAGAATTAAGACGCGACGCGCAATCTGACGCAATCTTCTTTCTTTGTTACGCCGCCCTGAGTCGTTCAGTACTGTTATTTCAAGATAATAAATCACAAGTATAATGTATAAAGACCTGTGTTCATATCCTCTCGATTTAGAACCTCTCTCCTGACATCGTGAATTCCTTGGCCGTTCACGCTTGCCGAGTTTCGCGAGTGTTCTTTGCATCACGCATCTTTTCAGACGCATAACGCAACATTTTGGCGATCCTGCCAGGATCGAGAAGATCAAGTGGATTACAGTGCAGTGATCAATTGGATTACAGTGCAGTGCGAAATTAACTCTACGCGGCTCTAAAAAAGAAGGGACGCCTTTGTGACGAGTGACGCCATTTTCATTACGCGTCGGGTTTTCCTCGCGTGCAACCTAGGCACGCATACGGTTGATCCACCGGCTCTATTTTTTCGTCATCGTCAATTGTACAACGGCGCTACCGAGCTCGAGCGGCATCGTCGCGATTTTCATCGACGTTGTCCATTTTCAGCAGCAACTGCGTTCTGCTCTACCACGATTCCCGGCCCTTTTGTTGCCGTTTCAGGAAACGAATATCACGCCATTTGCGCGTTTTTCGAACATTTCGTCGCCATATTGGAAAGACGACGAGAATCTGTTGACATCATCACGCGACGCCAGTTATTTATCTACCGCGCAACACACGCTTACCTTCAGTGCAATCGGCAGTGTTCTACCTTATCGACTCAACAATTCGGTCGGTAACTGTTTTCTGTAGCGTTCAGAAGGATTACGTCTTATGACGCATGTCTCTCGACGCAAACAAAAGAGGTCGAAGAAACAGTCTCACTCTTCACTTATGAGTGACTCAGTACTTGACGATTCGAACGAAAATCAACAATCCGAATTATCATTCAGTGATTCATTGTTGCGTCATTCACTTGATTTGTCCGCAATAGATCAAGAAAACCAAATTAGTGCAATGGCGGGTAATCAGCCCACTCATGCCATGCTTTTGGCAGAATTGCAACAAACCATGACGCGGATTGAAGAATTTTTTAACCAAACAATGCTGCCAGCCAACAAGACGTTTGGACGTCTGAACTCTCGACGTCAGCTGATTCAAGACCTATGGACTGAGTGTCGTAATTTGGACAGTGAACTACGAAAAATTGCTAGTCCTGACAAATTAGCAGAGGACTATTACACGCAACGAATCTTCTCTGGAATGGAGAATACGTTCTTAGATATCATCGGGGACACGATGACGTTATCAACAGCTTGTCAGCTTCAGCGACTTCATCTCCACTTCACGAAACCACGGACTTCACGGTACCTCATCGGAAAACGGTATTACCCAAAATTTCTATACCGAAATTTGATGGACATTTTGAAAATTGGAACGCGTTTAGTGATTACTTTGAATCGTTAATAATTAAAGATACGTCACTCGACGACCTTCAAAAATTCCATTACCTTAAGGCCTCGCTTGCACCGGAGCCAAATGCCCTAATTAATCATATTTCGCACACACAAGGTGCTTTTCAGGAAGCTTGGAAGGTCCTCGAAGGTCGATTTTCGTGCAAGATTGCTATAGTAAATGCTCATTTCGATCGGTTTTTCGCAATTCAACCGCTTCAAAAGGAAAGTTCTTCGGGTCTGTTAAATTTACATGATCATTTTGTCGAATCTCTCGCGGCTCTTAAAGCAATGAATTTTCCGGTCGATCAATGGAGTGCAATGCTCGTTTACACCGCCTCACATAAGCTGGATCTTGTTACACGGAAGGCATGGGAAATCAGTCTCTCCGTTGAAACTGAATATCCTTCTTTCGAAAATTTACAAAAATTCATTCTTGCACGCGCACGTGCTTCAGAAGCGACTAAATGTGAAAATTCAAAAGTAACGACATCCAGCAACCACGTAGGGCGATAAAAATCGCGACCGCAAATTCAAAGCTTAAATGTCACTACGCAAAACCGACCGTGCCCGAAGTGTCAGAAAGCGCATTCATTAAGATTGTGTCCGCAATTCAAGGCCATGACAGTTGCGCAACGTGCTGATTTTGTAAAACAATCAAAATTGTGCAATAATTGTTTAGCGAATCATGCGACAGCGAATTGTAACAGTAAATATTCATGTTTTTATTGTCGTAAAAGGCATCATATCATGTTGCATGGACCGCAGACGATTCATACGATTCAGGCTCCCTTGCAACCTCCGGAGGTAAATAATACTAATACAAATGCAGTAGTTAACGTTCCAGCTGACACGTTGACACATTGTGTACACGACCTCCCTCACGGACAGTCTACTGTCCTTCTCGCGACCGCTCTAATTTCGGTACATTCGTCGAACGGTCGTACTCTCCAACTACGTGCATTGATCGATCCTGGATCAACTGCTACGCTCATTTCGGAGCATGCAGTAAATTTGCTCAAACCCACTTTAATTCCGATCCGTACGAAGGTTTCCGGAGTTTCCAGTTCTTTCGCCGGCATAGCTCGACATGCAGCAAATTTAACAATTACGCCGCTTCATAGTAGTTCACCTGCACTTTCGGTCCAGGCTACAATATTGAAGGATCTAACTTCATATACCACCCGTTATCCAAATTCAGTGTCTGACTGGATTCATTTGAAATCGCTCCAACTAGCTGATCCGCTGCCAAGCGACGCATCTGCAATTCACACGTTGGTCGGAGCTAACCTCTACGGCTCGATTATTCTCGAGAGGCTCGTCAAGGGTGCCCCAGATCAACCCATCGCGCAAAACTCCATTTTTGGATGGCTAGTTATGGGAAACGCCACCACAAACAATTTTACTGCTTCTCCTGGCGTATAAGTGCATACGTGTGTAGAAGATACAGTGTTATCAAATAGTCTTCTTAAATTCTGGGAAACCGAGGAAATCCCGAGCACAGCGCTCATCTCTGAAGAAGACTCGCAATGTGAAGAGCACTTTCACAATACCCACTCGCGGCTTCCTTCTGGAAGGTACGTCATCCGACTGCCATTCCGTAACGATTCACCTTTGTTTTATAATTCGTTAGACATCGCATCTCGATCATTCTATTCTCTGGAGAAGCGATTACATCGCACGCCAAATGATAGAATTGCTTATTCCTCTTTTATGGATGACTACATAGCTCAAGGTCACATGACTTTGGTTGCGACTCCAATAGGATCAACTGAAAATTACTACTATATGCCACACCACGGCGTGAAAAAGGAGTCGAGCTCCACTACCCCTCTCAGAGTGGTGTTTAATGCCTCCAGCAAAACGGCCACGTCTGTCTCCCTCAACGATACTCTCTTTGTTGTACCCAAAATGCAGACTGTCCTTGTGTCAGTTTTGACGGAGTGGCGAAAACATCGGATTGTCTTTAATGCAGACATGACTCAGATGTATCGCCAGATATGGGTGCATCCGAGTGACCGAAACTACCAGCGTATCGTATGGCGAAACTCTCCTTCTGAGCCTGTTCATCATTTTCGGTTGAATACGGTGACATTTGGAGTCGCGAGCGCTCCCTTCTTAGCCATGCGGGTTCTCAAGCAGCTTATGATAGATGATGGAAATACATTTCCACTTGCCCGTTCTACTCTAGAGAATGGAATGTATGTAGACGATTGTCTTTTCGGAGCAGATGATTCTGCGACTGCTCTCCAATTACGCAACGAAGTAATAGGTCTACTCGGTGGTGGAGGATTCACCTTACGAAAGTGGTCAAGTAATTCTCCCAAATTGCTCGCTGACATTTCGGCTGAGAACCACGGGCTCGCTTGGGATCCTACTCGTAACCAGGAGGAAGGAATCAAGATTCTAGGGGTTCTATGGAATCCGTCCGTAGACGCCTTTCAATTCAACGTTACAATCGTACCGTTGACCACCTTTACCAAACGCACTTTATTGTCTCAAGTAGCTCGCTTGTATGACCCCCTTGGTTGGGCCGCGCCGGTGGTCATCACCTTTAAAATTCTTATTCAATCCCTGTGGCTAGAAAATCTTGATTGGGATTCGCCACTACCTGAAACTTTCGTTATGCATTGGCGAGCAATTGAAAATGACCTTCGGTCTCTCAAAGAGCTTACCATACCGCGTTGGCTCGGCACTGGAGCACAAGTTCTCTCAATAGAATTGCATGGGTTTTCAGACGCCTCTGAAAGGGCTTACGGTACAGTGTTGTATTCGAGAATCACGCACACCAATGGTAACGTTCTAATCTCGCTTCTTCTGAGCAAAAGCAAAGTTGCACCAATTAAAAAATTGACCGTTCCCCGTCTGGAACTATGTGCTGCCGTGATGCTCGCTAAATGCTTGAAATTTCTATGTTCATTATCTCCGTTCAATAAATCTTCCCTTCATTGTTGGGTTGATGCTGAAATAGTATTAGAATGGGTCTCTCAACAACCCACGAAGTGAAGACATTCATCGCTAACCGGGTGTCGAAAATACAGACGTCCGTCCCTACGGCTCTATGGCACTATGTGCCTACACGCGACAATCCTGCAGACCTAGCGTCTCGAGGTGTCGCAGCTCAGGACCTAATCCATTCGAATTTATGGAAACAAGGCCCTGAATGGCTACAGCACTCTAGTGACCACTGGCCCCAACGTACTCCGACATTAACGATAGATGCGCCGTTAGAAGCCAAATCTTTTGTTCACATAGTTGCACCTGAAGAAAATACGACGTTGTTCGAGTTGTCAGTTCGAATCTCTAACTGGAATCGCCTACTTCGCGTCACAGCGTATCTCCTGTCATGGCGTTATACCCGCAAATCCGATGCACCAACGCCAGTTCACTTGTCAACCTCTTTATTAGAAATCGCTTCAAACGTTTGGTTTCGATGGTTGCAATCCCAGCTGTTTCCGGAAGAATTGATCGATTTGCATTCGTCCAACGCAAGCGTTTCAGAGCGGAGCTCATTGAAAACGCTCAATCCGTTTCTCGACGAGAAAGGCCTGATACGAGTGGGTGGTCGCCTTAAGAATGCATCCTTAAGTTATAATGCAACACACCCAATCGTTCTTCGAGCACATCCTCTTGTGCGATTACTGGTGCAGCAGGCTCATAACCAGTGCTTACATGGTGGAGTCAGCTTGACCCTTTCGAAGTTGAGAAATACGGTCTGGAGCTTACAAGCTCGCAAACTAATCGGATCCGTTATCTTTCATTGTGTGACGGGTGCACGTATGAAAGCCGCCACTAGCATTCAACTCATGGGTGATCTACCTTCCCCACGTGTCCTGAAACCAGAGCGCCCGTTTTTACATTCTGGTATCGACTACGCTGGTCCAATCCAAGTGAAATTCGCTGGTGGGCGTGGCCAGAAAGCTCACGCGGCGTACATCGCGCTCTTTATATGCTTTGCGACAAAGGCGATTCACCTCGAACTGGTGAGCGACTATTCCTCAGCAACGTTTTTAGCAGCATTCACTCGTTTCGTCAGTCGTAGAGGTATCCCCAGTGATATATACAGTGACTGTGGCACCACATTTTCCGGGGCTAACACGAACTTAGCTAAGTCATATAGAGAAGCTATCCGCAACCCAGACTTTCAGACGCTTCTCCATCAAGACAAAATCATTTGGCACTTCTTGCCTCCCGCAGCACCTCATTTCGGCGGTTTATGGGAAGCGGGGGTGCGAAGTACCAAACATTATCTCAAAAGAGTGCTGGGCAACCACACCCCTTCAATTGAGGAATTGAACACTTTATTATGCTCAATAGAAGCATGTTTGAATTCCCGGCCACTATTGCCCTTGCGTGATAATCCTGATGATTTCACAGCACTCACTCCGGGACACTTTCTGATCGGCACCTCATTGTCCGCTATTCCATCTCCTTCTTTACTCGATCTTTGGACGAATCGATTAACTAGATGGCAATTGTACCGTCAGTTGCTGGAACGGTTCTGGAAGGTCTGGTCGGCTGATTACCTGCGGTCCCTGCAACATCGCGGTAAGTGGCAGCGGCCACAGAAAAATATTTCGGTCGGACAATTAGTAATTATGGTCAAGCCGAATGTGCCACCGGCTAAATGGCCCCTTGCTCGCGTTATAAGGTGTAATCGTGGCGCTGATGATCTTGTACGCGTCGTCACTCTACGGACAGCAACTTCCGAATTTGTACGGCCTATTACCAAAATAGTGGTACTTCCGGTACACGAAGATTCAAATAGCGAGACACATCCGCCTTAATCTCGTTGTGATTGAGTTCGAACACTTTGCGAGTCCTCCCGGATCGCAAGGGGGGCAGTATGTTCGAGTATGCATTCATCACACTATTTACAGTATTTAAATTTGAAGCCACTCCTTGCTATCTGTGGGCTCTTCTAAGCTCGCCATAATTCGCGGTAACAAGCACCAGCCAATCAGAACGCAAGACTGATATAGATGGCGCTCGTGCGTAGCTCTTGGGTGCTTTGCCGCGCTTCCGCGTCCCGCGCCGCGTCCGATGGCGTCAGTTGGTCTTATGACACATTTGAGAACACACGTCGCGTTGTTCATCTCTCTAGAATTAAGACGCGACGCGGAATCTGACGCAATCTTTTTTCTTTCTTACGCCGCCCTGAGACGTTCAGTGCTGTTATTTCAAGATAATAAATCACAAGTATAATGTATAAAGACCTGTGTTCATATCCTCTCGATTCAGAACCTCTCTCCTGACATCGTGAATTCCTTGGCCGTTCACGCTTGCCGAGTTTCGCGAGTGTTCTTTGCATCACGCATTTTTTCAGACGCATAACGCAACAGATTGCTTGTATCGAAAAATTGCAAAGAATAAAAACGTCTTCCTTCTTTATTTCTAAAAAAGATGCATATATTTTCTAGGTCGAAAGGGCCAATATTCGCGGAATTAATTGCAAAATTGACCAATTTCTACTTTTTGCAGATTTCTTTGAATATTCATGTAGATCTTTTCAAAATAAGCAGCTTCTATCTCTTGTCATTTCCGCACATCTCCTACCGGTCTCCTTATATTTAACGTAAAATTGTTTGTAATCCAGAAGACGCGTGAAAAACGAAAAACACATTGGAGAATAACTCGGAAACGGTTGTGTTCGTGATATAATCACAAAAAAGGGTTGCTTGGGGTCGGTTAGGAGGGGGGCCCTCCTGTTACAGGCTGAACACCCACTGATATGAGAGGGGAGTATATAGGACTCTGAGTCGCTGTTAATAGTTGTGTGTTTGGTTGAATTTCCCGAGGTCTTGGCCTAATGGGAGATTACCTGGAACATATACATAAGCCCATTGAGGGATTTCTAATCAGTTCATAGGGAAGATCATACGCGATCAGGTTTCGAGCGTGACAGTGCTTGGGCAAAGACTGCGTGAGGTGCGGACGACTGATCGCGAACCCCGGGACACCGCTCGGACTTGTCTGTGAGTGAGTAGTAATTTATATAAAATGATTTCGGGAACAATTATTGTTAATCTATATTTCCATTTATGTTATATGTCGTTTATATATTTACATACATATTTGCATGCCATGTCTGGGGCAGGGTCCGCTTCTCGTAGCCCCATTGACGAGTCCGTGAGCGGGCCCGGGACGAAACATCAGCAAACTCGTAATACTTAATGCATGTTTTATTGTGTGTGGCATTTCTTACAGAAAAATGGCTACCGGAACTATAGAAGAAAAGCGAATTATCTATAGCACCCAATGATACGTTGTATGGGGGTATGGTTAATACTTTATATTTTTATAGGATCGATAGACATTTTTCAGGAACAGGAATTATTCCGGAATTTTTCTTTCGTGCTAGAAAAAAAGCACCCCAACTCGCGACAGGCAGGAAGATCACCTTCAACATGACTTACATATGGGATCTGCCATTTTGAAATTAAAAAATCTAACATCGAATTCCTAATTTGTATACCAATAGATATTTTTGATCCATGGCAGCAAACATTTTTTTTTTCGGCTCGAGAAGGAATTATGCTTTCGGGATCGGCGGAATCGACCAGTAGAGCGCGTGCATTCCCTATTATGAGGTTGAAAAAAAATTAAGGACACGGATCGAACAATATTTTTCGTCATGAGCGGTCCAGTAAAGTCCGTAAAGTACGACTTTACGACCGGATGACGAAAAAAAACGCTTAGGTAACAAATACCGAGGACTGGCAAAGATTTCTTCTCAGCTCGCCTACATATTGGATCCGCCGTTTTAAATTTTGAAGATCTGATATCGAATTTCATAACTAGGTACATCTAAACTCTTATAATTTAATACAATTATAAACTAATATTTTCATGAAATCCACCTCAAAACGTTTAGTTACTATTTTATCACGAATCGTTAAAAAAAAGTCACTAATTTTTATTAAAAAATTATCTCTCTAGCCTTGTTTGGTAAACAAATGTACTTTCCAAACACTGCGAGACGTCAAAGTGATGCTTATAATATGGGTCCTCAAAGTGCTGGTTCCTTAACGTAGGTCCCCAAATTGCTGGTTTCAAATAAATATAGGTCCTCAAAATTCCCCTATAATGAAAATTGCTTGTATATGCTTAAATTGATAATAGATAGCTTCATAACTGATTATTTCCATATTAGAATATGAATAGAAAGGTACCTAGCTCCGTGTTATAGGTATATATTTAATATTCGCTTATCTATTGCGATTTAAATTAAGTCCTCAAATTGTTAGATGTTTATATAACAGTTTAAAAGACGGTATTTTTACGGGGTATAACACAGATTATAACCTATAAAAACTAGTATTTTTAAAATGCTAAAATGTGTATTCTTTTAGCAATAAAAAATCATTCTTCTGAAATAACAGAACTTTATGGAATATCTTTTACTGGATAATAAGTAAATGCTGAAAGATAAACATTTTTATGGATAACATATTGGATTTCAGTAATTACAATATTTGTTTTAGGGTAGAAGACATCGGTTTAAGAGATATGGGATTGTAACTGATACAAGACACTATTCTCAGTATAACAATTCACTACTTCTGAGGAAGAAATAAGAAGAAATAGATAATCACTCAATGAAAAATACGTCGTGAATACTTCTTAGAATATGGTGAGGATTTGTGTGATTTTGTAATATTTTGTTATGACTATTTAAATTTATATTCTTTATAACGTGTAGTAGCGAATACAGTGATTACGCGTAAAAAAGCAGTCGAATAGCAGGTTACGTTATGATAATTGCCTTATCGTAGTTCTAAAACGTCACTGATATGTAGTGATATAATAAGATCACCTTGTCATCGAGAACTCATTTAGTATCATTCACGGCACGTCATATTTAGAACATAGTTATTCCTTCCTCGTCTCCGCTATTTATTTTTGTTTCTATATTTACCACCGAAGGACAGTAATGTCTGGTAATCACTTTCAGGAAGTTCGAATATTTAATGACGATGTCGAAGATGTGGATATAATAAAAAGGATAATTATGGAACAACATCAAGAAGAAGCATTTTATACTCTGAATATTGGAGATATTATCAAGGCACATATGATTTGGCTCCGTTATTTACCGAGAGTGACACCATATTATGGTAAATGTTATATGTATATAATACAAGAAATCGTTGATTAAGTGGTACAATTAGTACTTAAAATTCAGCATATTACATAAGCAAGAATTTATGAATCCGTTAATCTCCATGCACCGTTATTATGAAATATATTTCTATTTTAGTCATTAACAAATTTTTTAACATTTTTCTATTGCTTAATTGGCACATTTGTTGTTAAAATGAACTTTTTTAATAAATTCAACTCTATAGAGTTAATAAGAAAATAAAAGTTCTACCTATCATACTTGCCCTGATGATTATAGCACCATAGCATAAACATCCAAGAATACATGAATAACAAATGTTTTTCGGGTTGTTAAGTACTAATATGATACCAGAATTCGAAGATTCAAAATGGCGGACAAAATTTTACATTTGTAGTTGATTAGACATACGTTTTTATTAGAGGGTTTTCGAGGTGGCTGATTATGAATCCGAACAGAGAATTTTCAAATTCAAAATGTCCGATCTGATAAGATTTCGGTGTACTTGACATTTGAAGTATTTAATTTGTAATAAAAAATAATTTTTTGGGATTTTATTGTTTACGTGTAATTTCGTGAGTTCTTGATATAGTCTCTCATAAACAACCACTACAAAATATATATTAAAACTTATAGTAAATTATGGATATATATTGGAAAAAGCAAAGAAGAATACATAAAAATGATTGCGACATCGCATAAACGAGATTTAACAAAGGTTAGTCAGATCTTACATCTAATTCAATCTATTTTAAAAATTTGTCCATCTTATTAGATCGGACATTTTGAATTTGAAAATTCTTTGTTCAGATTCGTAATCAGCCACCTCGAAAACTTCCTAATAAGAACTTATGTCTAAATCAACTACAAATGTAAAATTTTGTCCGCCATATTGTATCCGCCATTTTGAATCTTCGAATTCTGATATCATATTAGTACTTAGCAACCCGAAAAACATTTGTTATTCATGTATTCTTGGATGTTTATGCTGATATACTTTAATGTAATGGATGTTCGGTAACTCGTATTCCAAGGATAATTACATGTACTAAGAATTGGTTCCAAACAAATGTTAATCTCCAAATTATAGAAGGTCTACGATAATGCATATACATTCAGGAGTATTTAAAAAAAAATTCATTAAGATCGGTTCAGAACAGTGCTCTCAGATTGGGGTCCTTCCACCGCGCATCTGCCTCGCGCACCTTCCTTCGGCTTGCTTCGGCCGCTCCAGCTTGAAGGCTCTTGAGACGGGAACGGAGCGCGGGCGGAGATTATATAGCATGTCGCGCGAAACTATAAAACAAATGACGGGTGGTTGAAACTCAAATACAGCCTTTTGTTAAATATCAAATATGTCCTTGTGGCTCAGTGGTTTGCGTACTTGCTTCGCGCTCGTGTAATCGCAAGATCGCGTCGCGAAAGGTGAAAATTTTTTTTTTCCGAATTCTATTTATTAATTCTATTTGTTTTGACAACGATCATTTCTTTTATTCGAGACATTTTTTATGTCAAAATTATGCCACACATATACTATATAAAAAATATTATTCAATAAAAATTTATTACAACACTGCTTGTTACTACGGGGCCACCCACAAACTACGTAGACCTTTTTTTGGCATTTTTGACCCCCCCCCCCCTCCGTAGACAGTTTTCTGATTTTTATACATACATTTTATATAGACCGTAGTTCTTGGCTGACCCCCCCCCCTCCCCAAACGGTAACGTAGTTTATGGATGGCCCCTAATCTACGATGATTTCTCGAGATTAAAAAGTAAGTGATATACAGTTTGTAATTGGGCAGTTTTAAATTTTAACGGGAAGCGTAGAATAATTATTATTCTTTTACTCGAACATTTTTTTATTTCGATATTATGTTACCCGATTAATATTGCCAATACCAGTACTAAGACACTGGTTTTTAATTATAGGTAATAACATCTTTTATTTACTACGTATTTCAGTGCATGTTTTTCATTATATTTTAACTAGTGATGTAATTAATACAGTAGGTCTCATTATGTTAGCCGCATAAATGTATGTACAATAACTGACAGTTTTGTTACTGATTTCTCGATGTTACTATCTACTTCATATGAATACAGATTTTTAATTACCAAATAATCTGTTATTGCATTTTGTTACAAAAATTGACGGCTAATAACGTAAAATATTTATTCTCGACTAAAATGGGAATAATGTGGAGCTTAGTAATGCACATTGTTTAAAAAATGCGTAATAATTTATTCAGAAAATATAATTAACCCAATAATGGTACTGAATGCTGCTTGAAAATAAATTTTAATTAAGTGTGGTTCTTGGCTTGAATTTTCATAGAATTATATATGTATATATATAGAATACACACGTCGGCCAGAAATATTGTCACTATTGGTTATTGTTGCTATTAAAAACATGTGAAATTAAAACAACAAAAATTTGCTTTATAAATATGGAATGTAGGCTAGTCCAGCCAGTCAAACGATTTTTATTCGCTCTATGCTGTTTAAGTATGAACAGAAAATCAGTTTTCATCAAAAAAGTAGATTACTAGAGGTAATCATTACCCGCTGTTAAAGTACTTTATATATTATTTCTAAAAATATACAAAGTAGAATTGAAAAAGTGATTTTCAGAATATACTCATATTTAAACAATTTCAGCCTACATGTGTTGTACTTCAATATAGTATTTTGTATTTTGAAGGTATACCTAAAAAATATTTATCATATTCGGATTTACACAGCATCGTTACGCTACCGAATACGTAAAGTTAACAGGTAATTGTAAATATTAGTAACCAGAAATAATCGTTACGTATGTTTAAAATTATCCTAAAGTAGTGATTTTTGTTAAAGGACCAAATAAAATATATTGTGCGTCTTGTAAAAACGAAATTTGTACACATGTTACAATACTTAAATTTAACTAATTATACGTAAAAATTAGTTGCAGGTAAGTATACGTGAAGATTAATTTTTTATTAATATGAATTGAAAAACATCCCATTTTATCTCAACACATCATTTGACGATTGAAATGCGTTAGATTTCAGGCGCGAATTCGTTTCGTTTTAATTCGTTTTCGCCATCCTTCGTGTCGAATCCAGTTCACTGCCCTTTCATTCATTGAGATAATTTCATTAAAAATCATGAGTGGGTCAAAATGAATTAACATACAGATTTCAATAATTCTATATCGAGTTATTCAGAAATTTTAAGAAATACCCGTATATTTTAAAGGGATATATATAAAAAATAGTTATTCTATTCGGATTTCCACACCACCATTGAGGTACCGAATATATCCCTGGTTAACGTGAGGTTACGAAAAAGGATGAAAATTATGTTTTATACAACATTCGTATATTTTATTAACCAGGAATTGGTGCACTTCTTTTTTTTTAAGTGGAAAGATCGCCTGTAGCTATAGTGAAAACCACTCTTCTCACACCATACTTGAGGATTGTCAAGATGTGAGGCGAAACATAGCTCCAGAAAAACAGCGAAAGGTAATATTGCAAAAAAAAACATCATTGGATATCATGCGTACAATATATTTGATTTTAACAATTCTATGTGACGTGCATTGATTTGAAAGTTCTGGGAAGTAATTCCATTGGCTCGAAAATAAGTCCTAATTGTGCAAATGGAATTGAGTACTTTATTACTCAAACAATTTCTTTTAGAAGATTTAATGTCCGTAACAATGGAGAAAACCCTTTCAGCTAGAGCGTTAGAATGAGGAGAAAGGACAGCAATTAATCTGCATAATTTTATTAAATTTGGAAATTGTCAATTTCTTTCGCATCTTTTTCAAGATGTATCCAAAAATGAACGGGCGATTTCGACATTAGATTTTCGCATTCCTCACCGGAAAAAAAATTAGGCAACTCGGTCCATTCTTTATATAAATCGGTAGCATTAATCAAACGTGGAAATTTTTCGTACAGTTTTGTGATATTTATAGAGCTTCTTAATTCGCGGGAAAGTATCACTTCGGGCTTTATAAAATTTAGATTTTAAAAGAAACTGTCGGAAATAGGAAGGCGATTAATTATTTCACGGATAGCCGTTTGATAAAATTCTAGGCCTAGGTTTCGGACTTTTTCGGCTTCATCCGGGTACATTTTAAGGTGATACTCGGCTTCAGGTCCTAAATGTATACTTGAGATAGCTTTTAAGACAGTCGAATCAGTGATTACCAAGTTTGCAATATTGTCAACGTATTCGGGAAGAACTACATTTTTTGAAATATTGTTAAGTAATTTAGAACTGGAATATGACAATTGGTGAACTATTAATTCGGTTGATTGGAATTTGGCGTTGCATGCGTTAAGATAATTTAAAGCGTATTTCAGGAAGAGTAATAGTGCTTTTATAAAGGGATTATTTAAAAGATCAAAGATTTTTTTAGCTTTATTATTTTTGGGGTCTTCTACCGTTTCAAGAAGAAAAAAATCGCGTACCGGTGCCCAATTGTCTAACAACCGCACAATGCAATTGTACCGGCATAACCACCGAGTCGCAGAAAGTTTTAACATTCGATTTTGTTTTACATTATACAATGTTTGAATTTCGCGAAGTTGTGCAGTTCTCTTTGAACTACTATTTACGTAAGTTGAAACTCCGCGGATTAATTCATCGCAATCTACCGGTAATTTATTGCACGCATGATTCGCGATAAGTGATAAATAGTGACAAATGCATTTCATTATTATTACGTGCGGCACGCGTTCTTTACGGAGGGTTGCAAACGATTTTTTACAGCCTACCATAACGCTTGCATTATCAGAAGCTACTGCAACTATATTCCGTAAAGGGATTTCTTTCTGCTCAAAACACGATTTGAACGCATCAAATACTTTTTGAGCAGAACAGTCCTTTGGATCTAGTTCCAATAGATCTAATAATGTGATGGTAGGCGAACCATTATCATTCACGTATTGAACCGATATGCACAATTGTTTTTTAAGACCGATATCCGTACTTTCATCAATAAACACGGAAAAATTAGATCGTTTTAATTTTTCGATTAACGACTCTTTAATTTCTTGCGCGATTACGTTTGATACGATTTTTGTGCATTTAGTTACCCCGAGATTAATACTTTTCGCGATATTAGAATCCGGAAGTGCAGCTTGAAATATTATGTTCGGCCATTAACGCGGAAAAAATAAGCTCGGCTTTTTTTACTGCGGTTTCGTATTCGGTTAAATTGCTATTATTTGTGCAATTGATATTACTCGGTTGAAAGTTTTTTTTATGTAAATCCGTATTGAGGTGTTTAATAATTTGAGATCTACCGCAATTTAAAGTTTTCTCGCAAATTGTACACACGAATTTAGTGTCATCATTTAAAGCGGGTTGCAACCATTCACCAAATTCCACTACCCATTTATGAGAAAATTTCTTCTTTTTACTCGCGGGTTCTTGACTGCTTCGACTACTCATTGCTATTTTAAGAAATAAGTAATGTGCTTATTGTTGAGAGCAAGAGAAAACGCAAAGGGAATCGGAAGCTATTAAGAAAATCGGCGAGAACGGTTAAGCACGTCACTAACGCGTAAATTACGAACACGATTGTGAAAAAATAGGAAAATTAGAAAAAAAAATGATGTAATAAATTAAGTAATGATATATTGATAACTTGCCAAAATATTCAGTTGACTTGTAAAATTCCAAGAGAGCTCACACAATTCTGTTGAGGAACCGGCATCGGAATGTTTACGTTTGACATTATAACCTAACAAAAGCGCGGTAAAATTGGAGTAACTAATAAAAGCGCGCTAAAAATTCATGCTACACAAATTAAACAAAAAGTAATGTAAAATCAAATGTGATTTTTGCAACCATAAAACGGTAAATTATGGTGGAAATTCAATACAGAATTAAGTAAAAAATTAATGAAATGAAAATTCACGTTCAAAATTCAGCCAAATTAATCAAAATCCGCAAAAGCAAAAATAATTCGACGATCGATAGGAATGGGTAAACTGTTTAAATTCTCTAATTTTTATACATTTTCTCAAACGTGAACTTCCATTTCCTTTTGTTGAATTTTGATGAACTGCGATGAATTCCACCGAATGTGAATTTCCACTTAATCGTATTAGTGCCTAAACGCTAGGTATTACACAGAATGTTCTCTGAAATATAAACTTACAACAAAATATTCTTTCGATAATATATTACATTTTTTGCTATGTTTACGAAGCATTTATTGTTATCATGTATTTATTAATTTTGTAGTACATCGCACTTTTGTTACTTGCGTTAAAATATAAAATTATAAACTTTCTGCCACGGGTTCTTGACAATTTCGTGAGTCTTTGAATTTTACGGCTCAACAAACTAAAGGTTTGAATTTGCTGAATTTCGCTAATTTTCGCTGAACAACCATTTATATTCAATTCTGCTCAATTTCATTGTTTTTAATAAAAAATTACAATGAATAGAAATTTTAAACAGTATTTAATTTAATTTCACGCAAATACCCGATAATCTTATTAAAAATGCATTAGTAAAATCGTCGATAAGAGGGTGTTTGTTTTTTGTGTCGGAATACTTTGTATATAAATTTTCCTTATTACAAAATACAATTTTTCGACAGGGGCAAAAGAATGCTGCAAGCATAATATGAAACTCTACGTTTACTAGTCTTTAAGGTATTTGCAAATGTGAAATATCTTTTTGCAATTATCGTAACAAATGAGAAAATTATAAAAATAAACATTTTAATTGATGTACTGCATGTGTATGGGGCATTCCATGTGAGATCGCCAACGTTTCGGAGTCAAGTTTCAGATCTTATTCAAAATTGAATTACGTTTAGAATGCGTAAAGATAAGCCTATCCTATAAATTTCAGCTCAAAATATTAATTTGTTCAAAAGTTATTGATAAAAGTGTAAACGAGAAAAATGAAATTTTTAAATTTAAACCATTTTTTAAACGGCCATATCTCGAAAACTATTATTCAGAGAAAAAAATTCGAAAATGTGCAGAAATGCCTAAATTTTTTACTTGTGTAAATGATCTAAACAAAATATTATTGTTTATAACAAATTTTCATGATTATTTTGTTGTAACTCAATTTTCGCTCGATATGCCATTTTTTTTGTTCTTGTGACATCAGCAAAAGTTGTTCGCAAAAGTATTTTCTTTAATTTGGCAAAATTTCAGTTTGTCATCTTTGAAACTGGCTTTGTAATGTTAAGAAAACCGAGCGCTTGAGTGTCCGCTCGCGCCGGCCGGGCCGCTAACAGGTACGGACGACCCGGCCGTATCAGCGCTATTCCCCCTTTCCAGGTATACATCACATTCCTATCTGTATTTTTATCTCTATGAAAATATATTTTTTTACAAAATGCTTTTCTGTACATTGAAATTTTGAACATTCTGAAAGTATGCAATTACATCGACTTTCCTTTACGCTTTGCCCAGGCTTAGGACTGGCAGATTTGCGTTCTGACGCGTTTAAAAGCTGACTGTAATAGTCATTGTCGTTTTTAAAACTAAAACTCACATTTAACGCTTTTAAATGTGTCAATCATTTACATTATCTTTCTAATTTCATAATTAGTCGAATTCGAAAATAATTTTACACAAATATCTGTCGGAGGATCGATACCATTTATGGGTATAAACGAATGAAAACTTTTGGTTTCCTTAATCTGTTTAGCTTTTGAAAATCTGTTTTTTAAATCTTCTTTTATTTTTTCGTGTTCAGTATGAGTGCAATACTGAAATTGTATACTTTTTATGTTCTGTGTTGCCCAGATGTACAATTCTTTTGGGCTATTTATCCCGTCGTTCACTTTCTGCAAACTTGCGCGTCTTGCCAATCTCTTTACAGTACCACCAACACCGTCGCATGCGCTTTTACCATGTGAAGTTGCAAAAAATGCCACTCAATTTCTATTTTGAAATCTGCATAATGATGAGCTAAATTTATGAAATTATATTTATTTTTATATTAGGATGCTGCACCATCAGATACGTATATAATTTTCTTAATATTTGGTTGATTTATTTTCAAATATTCAATCAGTTTCGTCCGTAATAAGTACACGGCATTTGTGTCGTGTTTTAGATATTCTGATATCAATAAAAAGCTTTTATGTTTAATCATATTATCTGCGTCATTTGCTTTTGTATAGATTACGAATGGATGGATTGTAACTTGAGTCTGAGACCAGTGATGACTTTGAATTTCATCCTGAATTATAAAGGAATAATTTTCTGAGAAATCGCCCACTACCATTACTTCATCAGAGCGTAGATTTTCTTTTTTCATTTTTATAAAATTGCTTTGATTTATAATATTCATCTCTGTTGTATTCAGATTGTACGGAATCCCATCGATTATTCAGACACTTCCATTCCTTGAATACAAACCTGTTAATATTGTTTTTATCAAAAATATTTTCCAATTGATTATATATTTTTATAAATCCCGGACATTGTTGACATTTTCTAAAGTGGCATTCATACATAGTACATTATATTAGAAAGCAAATCTTTTAAGTCCTTGTAATAGTGAATACGACAACTATTGCAAATAAAATCGCCACGTTTCAACAATTGATGATTAAGTAAATTACCAATTACCTTAAAAACCTTCAGTCGACGAGTAATATGTGTTTTGAACGGATTACAGCACTCTTTAAACGGCATTTTTCGAGATAAAAACGCAGATTTTCAAAAATTATCGAATTGTCTTTTGGATAATATAACTAAAAACTGATGTGCTCAGTGCCAAAGTAACCTAAAGACTGATCCAACTTGGAAAAAAAGTTCTACATAAATGAACGATGTGCATGTTTTTAAACAAACCCCTCTTTCAATTTCCAAGTAATGACCCAAATAAAAATATATATGTAGGAAAAAACATCGGGGTAAACCTATTTACTTAACACCATCTATATACCTGACAATTTTACAAACACACAGTAAGGCATATACTGCATGTACCTGGAAAGGGGGATAGAGCGCTGATACGGCCGGGTCGTCCGTACCTGTTAGCGGCCCGGCCGGCGCGTGCGGACACTCATGCGCTCGGTTTTCTTAACATTACAAAGCCAGATTCAAAGATGAGAAACTGAAATTTTGCCAAATTAAAGAAAATACTTTTGCGAACAACTTTTGTTCATGTCACGAGAAAAAAAATGGCATATCGAGCGAAAATTGAGTTACAACAAAATAATCATGAAAATTTGTTATAAACAATAATATTTTGTTTATATCATTTACACCAGTAAAAAATTTAGGCATTTCTGCACATTTTCGAATTTGACATTTTTTTTCTCTGAATAATAGTTTTCGAGATATGGCCGTTTAAAAAATGGTTTAAATTTAAAAATTTCATTTTTGTCGTTTACACTTTTATCAATAACTTTTGAACAAATTAATATTTTGAGCTAAAATTTATAGGATATGCTTATCTTTACGCATTCTAAACATAATTCAATTTTGAATAAGATCTGAAACTTGACTCCGAAACGTTGGCGATCACACATGGAATGCGCCGTATATAGAACCCGTAACATTTTTAATATAATGTTCAAGTGGTCACATACTGAAGCCTACAATAATGAAGGCTCACATTTTGACTCTACATATTACGTGGATTAGAATTATTTGTTATAAATTCGTTTTTGTATTTTTTAATTATTGAATCCTGCTTTATTTGTAATTTTAAAAAATACCTAATTATTAAAATCTTTATGAAAGTCGTAAAAATTCCTACAATTTTAATTACTATTTCTTAATATTTATAAGTAATTCGACATATTTTTTTTTAATTCTTGATGAAACAAAAAGATTATGAAAATAGATAAACGAAACGAATTGGCGCCTACAATCCAACACAATTCAAATCGCCAAATAATATGTTGAGACAAAATGGGATGCTTTTCAATTTATATTAAAAAAATTACTCTTTACGTATACTTACGTACAACGAAAACAATGGAATTACTTCCCAGAACTTTCATGTTAAAATCAAATATATTGTACGCATGAAATCCAATGATATTTTCTCTTTATTTACCAGGGATATATTCGGTACCTCAATGGTGGTGTGGAAATCCGAATAGAATAACTATTTTTTATATAATATATCCCTTTAAAATATACGGGTATTTCTTAAAATTTCTGAATAACTCGATATAGAATTATTGAAATCTGTATGTTAATTCATTTTGACCCACTCATGATTTTTAATGAAATTATCTCAATGAATGAAAGGGCAGTGAACTGGATTCGACACGAAGGATGGCGAAAACGAATTAAAACGAAACGAATTCGCGCCTGAAATCTAACGCATTTCAATCATCAAATGATGTGTTGAGATAAAATGGGATGTTTTTCAATTCATATTAATAAAAAATTAATCTTCACGTATACTTACCTGCAACTAATTTTTACGTATAATTAGTTAAATTTAAGTATTGTAACATGTGTACAAATTTCGTTTTTACAAGACGCACAATATATTTTATTTGGTCCTTTAACAAAAATCACTACTTTAGGATAATTTTAAACATACGTAACGATTATTTCTGGTTACTAATATTTACAATTACCTGTTAACTTTACGTATTCGGTAGCGTAACGATGCTGTGTAAATCCGAATATGATAAATATTTTTTAGGTATCCCTTCAAAATACAAAATACTATATTGAAGTACACCACATGTAGGCTGAAAATGTTTAAATATGAGTATATTCTGAAAATCACTTTTTCAATTCTACTTTGTATATTTTTCGAAATAATATATAAAGTACTTTAACAGCGGGTAACGATTATCTCTAGTCAATCTACTTTTTGATGAAAACTGATTTTCTGTTCATACGTAAACAGCATGGAGCGAATCAAAATCATTTGACTGGCTGGACTAGCCTACATTCCATTTTTATAAAGCAAATTTTTATTGTTTTAATTTCACATGTTTTTAATAGCAACAATAACCAATAGTGACAATATTTCTGGCCGACGTGTGTATTCTATATATACATATATAATTCTATGAAAATTCAAGCCAAGAACCACACTTAATTAAAATTTATTTTGAAGCAGCATTCAGTACCATTATTGGGTTAATTATATTTTCTGAATAAATTGTTACGCATTTTTTAAACGCCGTCAACTTTTTTTAACAAAAAGCAATAAAAGAGTATTCTGTAATGAAAAATCTGTATTGATATGAAGTAGATAGTAACATCTAGAAATCAGTAACAAACTGTCAGTTATTCTACATACATTTATGCGGCTAACATAATGAGACCTACTGTATTAATTACATCACTAGTTAAAATATAATGAAAAACATGCACTGAAATACGTAGTGAATAAAAGATGTTATTAGCTATAATTAAAAACCAGTGTCTTAGTACTGGTATTGGTAATATTAATCGGGTATCATAATATCGGAATAAAAAAATGTTCGAGTAAGAGAATAATAATTATTCTACGCTTCCCGTTAAAATTTAAAACTGCCCAATTACAAACTGTATATCACTTACTTTTTAATCTCGAGAAATCATCATAGATTAGTAACAAGCAGTGTTGTAATAAATTTTTATTGAATAATATTTTTTATATAGTACATGTGTGGCATAATTTTGACATAAAAAAATGTCTCGAATAAAAGAAGTGATCGTTGTCAAAATAAATTGAATTAATAAATAGAATTCGGAAAAAAAAAATTTTCACTTTTCGCGACGCGATCTTGCGATTACACGAGCGCGAAGCAAGTACGCAAACCACTGAGCCACAAGGACATATTGGATATTTAACAAAAGGCTGTATTTAAGTTTCAACCACCCGTCATTTGTTTGATAGTTTCGCGCGACATGGTATATAATCTCCGCCCGCGCTCCGTTCCCGTCTCAAGAGCCATCAAGCTGGAGAGGCCGAAGCAAGCCGAAGGAAGGTGCGCGAGGCAGATGCGCTGTGGAAGGACCCCAATCTGAGAGCACTGGTTCAGAATGCTGCCGTCGAATGATGCTTGAACATGAAAGTTCTACATATGCCGTCCGTGCGCCCTGGTGAAAGTTTCGGATGGATCAACCCGATGGGACATCTACATCTGTCTCCGACCTAATCAGTTCTAAACGGACTTAATCTGCCGATTGCAATCCGGCCGAAGTGGACCTGATCCGAGCGAAGCAGACCTAATCCGATGTAGTTCGATGATTTCAAATAGACCTAATCCGAGCGAAACGTTCTTAATCCGACAATCAAAATTTCCAAAATTTATATAGAAATTAATTTATTTATATTTTTCTTTTATCTAAATATTTTTTGATTAGTTTATTATTATTTAAACATTTTTAAGGCAATTTAATTATACAATGTATGATGCTTAACTTGAAAAAGACAATCGCGCGCGACGCCTTCCACTGTCGATCACTATATACGCCGTAATATGATATTCATATACACGTAGTGTATGATTTTGGTACTATCTTTTATATATTTCAGAGTTTTTTTGGAATTACCAGCAGGAGTTGAACTTATTGCAAACCAACACGCGAATTTTCACTATTTTCAAAATTCTTCAATGTCTCGAAAACGGTGAGAGCTATGTAAAATCTAACAAGATTTTAGAGTTATTAAAAGGAGGATAATTTCGAGCTAACTAATGCATACATGAAAGAGAATTTTGGAAATTTACAAAGTAAAAAATTCCGATTCGTTCCGAATGAAAGGTCCTATTGAAACCGTTTGAGATTTCCACCTCGGAATGATACCGATAAGTTCCGATTGACAGTTCATATTTTCAACCGTTTGCGGTTTCCTCCACGGAATTATTAGGAATAGTTCCGATTAGATGATCGGAACGAAACCGTTTGAAATGTCGACCTGGATTGAGTCCGATTAGTTGCGATTGACAGTGCATATTGAAACTGTTCGAGATTTCCTCCATGGAATGATTCGGAATAATTTCGATTAACAGTTCAGATTGAAACCGTTTGAAATGTCGCTCGGATCGAATTCGATTTGTTCTTAATGAAATTTCCGATTAGAACCGATTTAAATCGACGTCTATTTGAGTCCGATTGCGTCCGTGAGAGATTCGCAAAAGCGTGGCTCAGTTTACCCCGTAAGGTGAGGTTAAGCGAGACATTTGTTTTAAATACAAAACTGGGTTAATGGTTCGATTGAAATGGTAAATTTATAATGATTGCGAAATTTATTTCATTTCTAACAATAAACGAGTTCAGTAACATGTTTTACAACGTATAATTAACTCATAAATTCAAATTCTTTACTTTTTTTTGGCGACTACTAGATGGTTTCTCAGACGATGCAGAATGCTATTCTTCTAATTGCTGCACGAAGTCATCAGATCAAGCGTTGGAGGCTTTTGCACTATTATCAGCATGTGGTAGTTTTCGTAAAATGCAATTTATATCTAGAGGTACGAAACCGCAAGTTTTTAACCCAGCTATGGTGTTTTTCATATTCTTAACTTCTTGTACCGCAGGTTTGAAAAGTTTAGGGAAAATAGACTTAGGAATGGTTATTCGATTTTTAGATTTCCAATCGTTCAATATTTTTCGCGAAATTCTCTTTATCTGTCTGAATACCGCAACAACTAAAGGTATTGTCAAATGAGTTGAATTCAGAGGCAGAAGTAGGACAAGTGTTCACAGGTTTAGATGCGATCTCGGGCATGCGCAATACGACGCGGGGCTGACTGTTCGGCCGAATCCCCGCGATGTTGCTGGAATTCGAAAAGCAGTAAAAGCGGTGCGGCGGCCGAGCTGCCGAATGAAATAATCAATTCTTACATAAAAATCAATTTAAAAAATTCGAATCTTCAGTACATTCATTTTAAAACATTCGGTTCTAATTAACACAAAAAGTAAATATGGCAATTATGTATAATATTTTGTTTAGGGATTTCCGGATTGGAATTAGGTGAGTGCTGACAGCATAAAATCTAATAGAGGAAATCAATAGAAATATCTCGGTGTACTCATTAAAAAAACTTTTTATATTGAGAAAAAGTGTGCGCAGGGGACGTAGACCCGATACGACTGTCTAAATTGCAATTTAATTGTGCAAATTAGGAATATTGGTCGTTTCCTGGGGCACATAACCTCAATTGTAGGAAATTGGCGCGAAGAAAAATTCCACCAGGCGGAACTTGGTTCCAATAATCACGTCCGGACCGGACGTTTCAACAATCAAGACTTCGCGAAAACTACGGAGATTGAGTAGGAGGCTCGGAAAAGGAGCAGGCGACACCTGTACGCGGAAGAAGCTAATAGACGGGTGAAGCCAATTCTCAACAGTAGTAGGAGTACACCAGGTAAGAAAGCTGTAGGAAGAAAGTGTGCAACGGATGGATAAGGAGAAAGGGGGGAGGAGAGCAAGAATAGTTGGAAAGAAAGTTTGGCGAGCTTGCCGATAGAAGTACCGGAGCAGAAAGTCAAGCGGTGGGTGAAAAAAAAGGGGGGCGAGTGGTAGTGGGGAAGGTGAGAATAGCGCGACGAAGGTAAGGAGAGGAAGACCGGCGAACGCCGAACGGCTGGCTAGGGAGCGAGATAGTAGCGCTTCGTCTCGAGCAAGTTCTCTGTTTAAAAGAGACAGGGAAGGGGATATAGAGGAGAGTGGAACGGACGGAAACATTGAAGAACAAGCGGTAAAGAAAGCGAAAATAAAGTCTAGTGAAATGGAGGAAAGAATTATGAAGAGATTAGATGAACAAATAAAGATGTTTACCGAATTCAAGAGAGAAATGTTAGAAATGAAAAAGGAAATACGGAGTGATATCGAGAAATGGAAGGAGGAGCAAAAACGGGAATTGGAAGTATGGAAAAAAGAAATGAGAGAGGAGATGGAAAAATGGAAGACGGAACAACATCAGAGAATAGCCAGATTCGACGAGAGTAATGAAGACTTAAGAAGAAGGATGGGAGCGATGGAGAAAAAATGGGAAGAGCAAGAGAAAAATGAGAGAAGATGCAATTTCGTGATTAAGGGGGAAAAAACAGAGGGAAGACAAGCGAACGAGATTGCAGTGGCGGTGCTGAAGAGGTTAGAAGTGGATAATGTGGTGAGGGTGAAAGATGCTTTCAAAGTGGGAAATGACATGGGTGTGGTGAAACTAAATAATCTAGAAGAAAAAGGAGTAGTGATGAGAAATAGGAATAAGCTGAAAGGAACAAATGTGTACGTGGATGATAATCTAATAAAAAGTGAGCGTGAGAGGCAAAAGAAGTTACGAATGTGGGCGAGTGTGGAGAGAGGGAATGGCAGAAATCCAATAGTGAAGTATGGAAGGGTGATTATGAATGGAAGAGTGTATGTGTGGAATGAAAGTGGGGGAAAGGTAGAAGAAATAGTGGAGCAGAGAGGGGTGGGTAGAGGGTATTTTAGAAAGTGCTTCACGTAAAAAGGGGGGAGAGGAACGAAGTACAAAGTACGCGAATAGGGGGGATGAGGGGGGTGTAAGTAGGAAAAGAATGAGGGGAGTGGTGTGGAATGTGGCAGGTTTAAGAACGAAAGATAAGGATTTTTGGAATTTTGTGAAACGATATGAGGTGAACGGGCTGGTAGAAAAGTGGGTAGATGAAAGAGAGTGGGAGAAGTTAAGAGGAAAGTTACCAGAGGGATGGAGATGGAGATGCCAAATGGCGACATGAGAAGGAAAAAGAGGAAGAGCAAGGGGTGGAATTATAACAGGGGTGAAAAGGGAGATTGAGGAAAAGGAGAGAACGTATGGGGAAACAGAGGGCCTACAAGAGAGCGAAATAGTAATTGAGGGGGAAAAGTGGAGGGTAATGGTAATATATAATAGAGAGGGAAGTAAGGAGAAGTTGTTGAATTTAAAAGAGGTAATAAAAGAAGGAGAAGAGGAAAATATGGTAATAGCGGGGGATTTTAATGCTAGAATAGGGGAAGAAGGAGGATGGGAGGGATGTGGGGACGAAAGGGGAGAGAGGGAAGGAGAGGGAAGGAGGTCGAAAGATAGGGTAGTAAATAAACAGGGGAGGGATTTACTAGAAGTAATAGAAGAAAGAGGGTGGATAGTGATCAACGGGGTGAAGGAAGGGGATGAGGAGGGGGAATGGACTTATGAAAAAGCAGAAGGGAGGTCGGTAATTGATTACGGAGTGGTGAACTGGGAAGCGTGGGAGAAGATAGAGAAAATGGAGGTGGGGTGCAGAGTGGAGTCGGATCACCAACCTCTGATATTCGACTTTGGAAGAAGACAGATGGTAGGGGAAGTGCAAAAAGAGGAGCGGGGAAATGTACAGGATTGGTCGGAGGAAGGGATAAAGATATACCAGAAAAGAATAGAGGAGGTGGAATGGAAAGAACTGGGGTGGAAAGGTTTGGAAAAGGTAATAAACGAGGCAGTAGTAGAACGGAGAAGGAAGAAAAGAAGAGGTATAGGATGGTATCCGTGGTGGGATAAAGAATGCGGAGAAAAAAAGAAAGTTGAATAGAGCGAGAAGAAGGTATAGAAATGGGGGAAGTAAAGAAGAATACACGAAGTGTAGGAAGAGTTACAGAGGTTTATGCGAGGAAAAAGAGGAAAACTACAGGAAAAAAGAGGAACAAGAGATAGGAAAAATAAAAACCCAAGCAGAAGCATGGGAATTTATAAACAGAGGAAGGAGAAAGAAGGAGAGGATATGCGAAGAAATAACCACAGAAAGGTGGGTAGAGCATTTCAGAGAAGTGTTGGGGGGAATGGAGCAGAGAATGGAGGAGCCAAGGAGAGCAGAGAAAATAAGGAGGGCAGAAGAAGAAGAGATAAGTTGGGAGGAATGCAATAGAGAAATAAAACGGTTGAAACGGGGGAAAGCAGCGGGGATTGACGGAATTAGAAATGAAGCATGGAAGAACGGTGGGGAAAAGGTCGAGAAGAGGTTGTGGAAGGTGATCAAAAGAGTGTGGAAGGGAGAGGGGTTCCCAGAGAAGTGGAGAACAGGAGTGGTAGTGCCGATCTGGAAAAGAGGAGAAAAAAAAGTGCCGGGAAATTATAGGGGAGTAACGCTAACGTGTACGGGGTATAAAGTGTATGCGAATATGGTGAATAAGAGGTTAGTAAAAGAGTTAGAAGAGAAGAATGGGTGGAGTAGATCGCAGGCGGGTTTTAGGAAAGGAAGAGGGACAGTAGGGAATATAAAAGTATTAAAGCACATAGTGGGGGAAAAGATGAAGAAAAAGAAAAAAGTTGATGCGTTTTTTATAGATTTGAAGGCAGCCTTTGATAATGTAGATAGGACAGTACTGTGGGAGATGATGAGGAAAAGAAATGTAAGCGAAGGGATGATAGACAGAGTTAAAGAAATTTATGAAGAGACGAGGTGTAGAATAGCGGATATAGAGGAAGAATTGAAGCGGGGCAGAGGAGGAGTAAAAATAGGAAAAGAAAAAGTATGGTCGATCGAGTATGCAGATGACATTGTGCTGGTGGCGGAGGAGGAGGAAGGGCTAAGAGATATGATAAGAGGAGTGAAGAGGTATTTGGAAGGAAAGAAGTTGGAACTGAGCACGGACAAGTCGAACATAATGGTCTTTAGAAAGAAAGGGGGGAGGGAGAAGGAGCGATTTTGGTGGTGGGGAGATAAAAGACTGGAAGAGGTAAAGAAATATAAGTATTTGGGGTACGTGATTGAAAGTAATGGAGAGGAAAAAGAACACATTAGGGAAAGGATGAGAAAAGGTAGGGCAGCGATGGGATGGGTGTGGAGTTATGGGGAGAGGAAGTTTAAAGGGGATGTGAGGTGGCGTTTAAAGCTGTTTGACAGCATTGTGAAAGGAATAATATACTACGGAGTAGAGATTTGGGGGTATAAGGAATGGAAGGAAATGGAGAGTATGCAAGAGAAATATCTGAGGTGGATATTGGGGGTGGATAGGACAACGCCCGGGTATATAGTGAGAGAAGAACTGAAGAGAAATAAACTGAAGGTAGAGACAGGGTGGAGGGCGGGAAAATTTGAAGAAACACTAGAAAGAGGAGAGGGAGGAGAGATCGGGAAGGTGTGTATGTGGCAGAGGAGGAGGGAGGAACGGGGGTGCAAGTGGGAGGATTGGACGAGAGAGAGTCTGGAAAGAAGAGACTACCTGTGGAGAGTAGGTTTAAGTGAGGCAGCGTTGAACGCTGTAGGAGAGAATAAATGGGAGAAGGTTAGTGAGAGTGATATTGAAGTGGATGAGCAGGAGAGGGGTAAAAAGGTAAAGGGGTCTAGGTCGTGTAAACAGTACCAAAGAGTGAACGGTATTCCGGAATATATTAGAAGTAGCAAAAGAAACGAGGGCAAAAAGCTGGTAAGGATAGCGAGATGGAGGTGTGGGAGTGAGGAAAAGGCAAACCGGTATTGGATGGAGGAGGAAGAGAGAGTGTGTAGGTTATGTGGGGAGAAAAGGGAAGACATAGAGCATTTGAAGAGGGAATGTAGGTATGTGAAGGAAAAAATGGAAAGTAATATGGATGTGATGAATGAGGATGGTAGGGGATACAGATGGATGGAGATGATAGAGAGGACGAGAAAGGGCAGGGAGAGAGAGAAAGAGAAAGAGAGGGAGGGAGAGGTGTAGTAAGGAGAGCGGGCGGTAGTGAGGGAGATAGAGCGGGAGAAGAAGGGCGGAATACGGAGATGTATGTGCGGGGTGTGTGTATGTGTGTGTGTGTGGCGGGGGGGGGGGGGTTTAAGATTGTATAGGGGGGGCAAGTCATGGGTGAGAGTTCGTAAATAGCAATGTAATGTAAATGTAAAAGGCGTGTAAGAGAGAAACAAAAAGGGTGAAGAGAATGTATACTGGAAATGTAGAGGGGAACATGTAACAAACAGAAGTCCATGTAACACGAAATGTGAAGCATTAATAAAATTCATTCATTCATATAATATTTTGTTTATAATCATGGAAATACCAAAGTTTGTGTTTTTATATTAAAATTGTTCGAAAAATGTGCTTTAAAGGATTGACAATATTAAAATAAAGTAAACAATGCATAAAAATAATCATTTAATGAAATAGAATTAATTTTAATAGCAATATAGGGAATTATAACAGTAATACTGAAAGAATAATATATAATAATATATTAATAATATAATATAAGTTATACTTTTTTCACTACTATTTGAATTATAGATCTTTGAAATTACGTTTCGAATAAATATATAATAATGATAATATCCCATTTTCATTTTTTCTTTTTTTTCATTAATAATGAAACAAAAATATATAAAAATATATTTAAATTGAATAGCTACACGGAAAGTAATTTGAAGTCAATGCGACAGCATTTTGGGAAGTAGTAGTTACCGCACAGATTCTGACGAATTTGAAATGACGGTTACAATTCGAATTCGTTAAAAAGAAGATTTTAATAAACAGATCCAATTTGAGTGCACCTTTGAGAATATTTATTCATAATTTCTAGACGATATAGTTATTAATAATTATTTGTAATGATTTATAAACCTTGTTGAAACGGAAAAATTTGGTACTTTTTTCATTCTAGCTTCCGTAATATAAACAAAATATTACACATAATTGCCATATTTGCTTTTAATTAGAACAGAATATTTTAAAATGAATGTACTGAATATTCGAATTTTTTTAATTGATTTTTAAGTAAGAATTGATTATTTCGTTCGGCAGCTCGGCCGCCGCGTCGTTCTGCTATTCGAATTCCAGCAGCGTCGCGGGGATTCGGCCGACCGGTCAACGCCGCGTCGTATTGCGCATGCCCGAGAGCGCATCTAAATCTGTGAACACTAAGTACGACACTAATATTATTCTCTTCGCACTTTTTGATGTAGGTGTAAGAAACATGGCTCCGTAAATTATCCCCTATTATGACTTTATGACCAGGAAGTTTCTTGAGTGCTGGTAAATAAAGTGAAAGAAACCAGTCTTCAAAAATTTCCATATCAAAGCAATCACCTTTGTTTCATTTATAGTGATCGCCATTTAAGACACCTTTAATCCATGTAGGGTACAGACGAGTCAATTTGTAAACTACATATGGAGGAAGAATTTCACCGTTTCCAAATACTACAAACATGACACTAGTTGATTATTTTGAAGAGTCTATAATTCTTTCAGCATGTCGACACCCTCTTCTTACAATTACTTGTGATCTTCTAGGATCATCTATGAAATTAGTCTCATCATAATCAAGTAGGTTTCTAGCAGGAATGTCTTCGAGTGTAGTTTCTGAATTATAAATGTAATCATTGATAATAGATGGGTTTACTGCAGACGAGGCGCTGTCTGCACAGATGATATTTTAAATTCCATATTTTGATGTTTTCGATGAAGAATTTTGAGCATAGTTTCTGGTTGCTTCACTTTTATCTGAGAGCATCGAGTGAAGTGATTTTCTGGATGAGCAAAATATGCACGATTTGCAATGACATTGACGACTATATCTCATTATTTCTTTGGCAAATACCCTGAATGTTGAATGCTTGCCGATTTGACCCGAAAATGTGTTTGGTCCTATTGTGACACCATCGAAATGTTGCATCAGATGTCTGAGTGTAATCTGGAAGCGAAGTGAGGACGTTACTTTTGTGCAACGACAGATAAATGCTGATGCGACCAGTCAAAACAATGATTGCGGCGCAAATGGTTTCAAAATGATATTTCCCTTATTTCAAACAGTATTTGCGAAGTGTATGCCAACTTTTAACTTTATAAAGCATTTCCAGCATAAGTTATACGCATTTTACAACAATCGTTATAAACAATGATTATTTATGCAATGATTCCGTCGCGAATTGTTTCAAAATGATATTTTCCTTATTTCAAACAGTTTTTTTAAAGTGTATGCAAAACGTTACCTTTTTAAAGAATTTCCTACACAAAGGATACGCATTTTACAGAAATCGTTATAAACAATGATTATTTAAACAATGGTTCTGTCACGAATTGTTTCAAAACGATATTTTCCGTATTCTAAACAGTATTTTTGAAGTGTATGCAAAATTTTCACTTTATAAAGAATTTCTTGCACAAGTTATCAGAAATCGTTATAAACAATGATTCCGTCGCAAATTGTTTCAAAACTATATTTTCGATATTTCAAACAATACTGCAAAAGTGTATGCAAAATGTTCAATTCATAAAGAATTTCTTGCACAACTTATCAGAAATCGTTATAAACAATGATTATTTAAACGATGATTTCGTCGCAAATTGTTTCAAAACTATATTTTCGATATTTGAAACAATACTGTTAAAGTGTTGGGGGGGGGGGGGGTGGGGGGGGGGGGGGGTGGGGGGGGGGGGGGGTGGGGGGGGGGGGGGGTGGGGGGGGGGGGGGGTGGGGGGGGGGGGGGGTGGGGGGGGGGGGGGGTGGGGGGGGGGGGGGGTGGGGGGGGGGGGGGGTGGGGGGGGGGGGGGGTGGGGGGGGGGGGGGGTGGGGGGGGGGGGGGGTGGGGGGGGGGGGGGGTGGGGGGGGGGGGGGGTGGGGGGGGGGGGGGGTGGGGGGGGGGGGGGGTGGGGGGGGGGGGGGGTGGGGGGGGGGGGGGGTGGGGGGGGGGGGGGGTGGGGGGGGGGGGGGGTGGGGGGGGGGGGGGGTGGGGGGGGGGGGGGGTGGGGGGGGGGGGGGGTGGGGGGGGGGGGGGGTGGGGGGGGGGGGGGGTGGGGGGGGGGGGGGGTGGGGGGGGGGGGGGGTGGGGGGGGGGGGGGGTGGGGGGGGGGGGGGGTGGGGGGGGGGGGGGGTGGGGGGGGGGGGGGGTGGGGGGACATCGAGACTGGTCTAAAAATTTTTCAAATTGTCCATTTAAAATAATATCAAAAATGCACGTGATTTGATGTTGCCTAACATCATCAAAATCGCATCAGTAAGTTTCTGATGGCCGTGGCGGGCAGCGTATGCAATTGCGAGCATCGGGACTGGTCTGTCAATTCTTTACACATTATTTTGCTTAACTTTATTTCTCTAAATTTGGTTATGCTCACTTCTGACGGCTGTCAAGTATCGAGCGAACTTGATAGAACAATTGAAGGTTTGTTTTGCTCGCGATTAAATCTTTATCAAAATCGCATAAGTAGTCTTCAGCGGGCCCTGGAAGGCAGCCTATTTAAGTGTGGACAACGATACTGGTCTTAAAATGTTGCTAATTGTCCATTTAAAATAATATCAAAAATGCACGCGATTTGATGTTGCCTAACGTCATCGAAATCGCAAAAGTAATCTTCAGCGGGCCCTGGAGGGCAGTCTATTCAAGTGCGGACATCAAGACTGGTCTTTAGATTTTTCAAATTGTCCATTTAAAATAATATCAAAAATGCACGCGACTTGATGTTGCCTAACGTCATCGAAATCGCAAAAGTAATCTTCAGCGGGCCCTGGAGGGCAGTCTATTCAAGTGCGGACAACGATACTGGTCTTAAAATGTTGCGAATTGTCCATTTAAAATAATATCAAAAATGCACGCGATTTGATGTTGCCTAACGTCATCGAAATCGCAAAAGTAATCTTCAGCGGGCCCTGGAGGGCAGTCTATTCATGTGCCGACATCGAGACTGGTCTTAAAATGTTTCAAATTGTCCATTTAAAATAATATCAAAAATGCACGCGATTTGATGTTGCCTAACGTCATCCAAATCGCAAAAGTAATCTTCACCGGGCCCTGGAGGGCAGTCTATTCAAGTGCGAGGATCGAGACTGGTCTTCAAATGTTGCAAATTGTCCATTTAAAATAATATCAAAAATGCACGCGATTTAATGTTGCATAACATCATCAAAATCGCATCAGTAAGTTTCTGATGGCCGTGGCGGGCAGCGTATGCAATTGCGAGCATCGGGACTGGTCTGTCAATTCTTTACACATTATTTTGCAACAATATCAGTAATGCCAGATTACTTTTGATCTCGGTTATTTTACTATTTCTTAACTTTATTTCTCTAAATTTGGTTAAGCTCACTTCTGACGGCTGTCAAGTATCGAGCGAACTTGATAGAACAATTGAAGGTTTGTTTTGCTCGCGATTAAAACTTTATCAAAATCGCATAAGTAGTCTTCAGCGGGCCCTGGAAGGCAGTCTATTTAAGTGCGGACAACGATACTGGTCTTAAAATGTTGCGAATTGTCCATTTAAAATAATATCAAAAATGCACGCGATTTGATGTTGCCTAACGTCATCGAAATCGCAAAAGTAATCTTCAGCGGGCCCTGGAGGGCAGTCTATTCATATGCCGACATCGAGACTGGTCTCAAAATGTTTCAAATTGTCCATTTAAAATAATATCAAAAATGCACGCGACTTGATGTTGCCTAACGTCATAAAAATCGCATAAGTAGTCTTCAGCGGGCCCTGGAGGGCAGTCTATTCAAGTGCAGACATCAAGACTGGTCTTAAGATTTTTCAAATTGTCTATTTAATATAATATCAAAAATGCACGTGATTTGTTGTTCCCTAACATCATCAAAATCGCATCAGTAAGTTTCTGATGGCCGTGGCGGGCAGCTTATGCAATTGCGAGCATCGGGACTGTTCTGTAAATTCTTTATACATTATTTTGCAACAATATCAGTAATGCCAGATTACTTTTGATCTCGATTATTTTACTATTTCTTAACTTTATTTCTCTAAATTTGGTTTTGCTCACTTCTGACGGCTGTCAAGTATCGGGCGAACTTGATAGAACAATTGAAGGTTTGTTTTGCTCGTGTTTAAAACATTATCAAAATCGCATAAGTAGTCTTCAGCGGGCCCTGGAGGTCAGTCTATTCAAGTGCGGACATCGAGACTGGCCTTGAAATGTTTCAAATTGTCCATTTAAAATAATATCAAAAATGCACGCGATTTGATGTTGCATTACGTCATCAAAATCGCATAAGTAGTCTTCAGCGGGCCCTGGATGGCAGTGTATTCATGTGCGCACATCGAGACTGGTCTTAAAACTTTTCAAATTGTCCATTTAAAATAATATAAAAAATGCTCGTGATTTGATATTGCATAACATCATCAAAATCGCATCAGTGAGTTTCTGTTGGCCGTGGCGAGCATCGAATGCAATTGCGAGCATCAGGACTGGTCTGTATATTCTTTATACATTATTTTGCAACAATATCAGTAATGCCAGATTACTTTTCAGCTCGATTATATTACTATTTCTTAACTTTATTTCTCTAAATTTGGTTATGCTCACTTCTAACGGCTGTGTCGGGCGAACTTGATAGAACAATTGAAGGTTTGTTTTGCTCGCGTTTCAAACTTTAAACGTTTCCAACATCTGTGCTATACATATGAGGTTGTTAAGGATAAACCCTTTATAAGAAAATCTTACCCAGCACCCATGCATCAACGTAGCGAAGTAGATAAACAAATTTCTATCATGTTAGAGCATGAAATAATTGAGAGATCTAGAAGTCCGTATTCTAATCCTCTGGGCGTAGTACAAAAAAATGGAGAAATTAGGTTATGTTTAGACGCCCGATATATTAATATTATAGTGATTGCTGACATTAAGTCACCACCTAGAATCGAGGAATTACTTCAAAAGTTTGAAGGGGTGAAATATCTGTCAACCACTGATTTAGTGAAAGGATATTGGCAGATACCCCTTGACAAAGATTCTAAACAATACACAGTCTTTTTATATAATGGTGTACTGTATCAATTCACCCGCATACTCTTTGGACTTAAAACCGCAGGTAGTAAATTCATCCGTGCGTTGGGTATTGCGTTAGGTAACGAATTGTCATATTTCGTGACTTGTTGCGTGAGCGACATATTGGTAGCTTCACGAACATGTGACGAACATTTAATTCATTTACAACGGTTGCTGAACAAATTACGGAAGGCTGGATTTACGCTTAGTTTAGAAAAATCTGAATTTTTTAAAAATTAGTCAATTTCTTTGGCTACGTGTTATCGGAACGGGGGATTGACACGGATCCTGAATAGTTAGGGGTTATACGGGATTTTCCGGTACCACGTGATCGCAAACAACTCGAAGCTTTTATGGGTGTCTGCAGATACTATCGACGTTTTAGTGTTAGGCATGCCAATTTTCTAGAACCATTTCGTAAGTTGTTGAGCACAAAGAGGGAGTGGAAATGGGAAGAGGACCATAGCATTGCATTTGAGAGACTTAAGCAGAATTGTTTGAATACAGTTACCCTCGCTCATTATATGCCAAACTGTGAATTTCGTTTGCAAACTGACGCCAGTAATGCAGGGATTAGTGGTGTTTTGTACCAAATAGACCATAATAATGAACATCGAATTGTTTCCCTCACTAGTCGGTTATTGACCAAGGTTGAAATAAATTATAATACTTCAGAGAAGGAGCTGTTGGCAAATATTTATTCACACCTTAAATTTAGAATGTACTTGATTGGATCAGAATTTCAGATTATTACTGATCACGAAGCTTTAACGTTCCTTTACGATACCCCGTATCGTAATGCTCGTCTCACCAGGTGGTTGCTCTTTTTGCAACAGTATAATTATGAAATGGATCACTGTAAAGGAGATTGATAATTTAGTCGCAGATTTGTTCAGCCGTAATTTGTTTAATCATTCAGTTGACTCTTGTGAGAATGAGTATCTTATACGTCGTATCAGGGGTTCAAGGGATGGGGGATATTTATCAAAAGAACAAAGTAATGTGCGAATTGTAAATAAGTTATCAAAACGACATGAACTTGTGAATGATCTGAAAGGTTTATCTAAATTACAAGCCATAGATCCTAATGTGATAGAATTAAGAAATAAAGTCCCAAATAATCTGATATTTTATGAACACGACTGTATTTTATATTGCCATTGTAAAGATTGTAATACGTTAAAAATTGTGGTACCTAAATCGCTAATTTCGCAAATTTTAATGACAAGCCATGAGCAATTAGGTCACGCGGGTGGTTTTAAAATGGGGGTATATTTAAAGCAACATTTTTTTTTAAGGGTATAAAGCAAGACATCAGAATACTTTTTAGAAGTTGTGACACGTGTCAGAGGGTTAAGCCACTCAACTACTGCATGGAGGGCGCCTACAGTTTTGTTGAATTTAAGAATCCAAACGATGTGAACTCAGTAGACTTTTATGGTCCATTACCCATGTCAGTCGATGGAGTTAAGTATATTTTTGTCATTCAGGACCTTTTTTCAAAATTAATTACACTTTTCCCAATTAAGAGAGCAACTACCGTTATTTGTTTGCGGAAATTGAGGGATTTCTACTTTAAGGATATTGGTCTTCCACGAAAAATATTAAGTGACCATGGAACGCAATTTATGTCTCCGGCGTGGAAAAGGGGTCTTGAAGAACATGGGGGGGGGGGAGGTGTATTATTTTCATCGACACGACACCCTCAGTCAAATCCCGTAGAACGGTCGATGCGCGAGTTGGGGCGACTGTTTCGGACATTTTGTTCTCAGAACCATAGTAGATGGGCTAAGTTTGTACCTCGTATCCAGGATTGTATAAATCTCACTGTTCATCGTAGCACTAATTATATTCCTTATTCGCTTCATTTTGGAGTGGCAGTTCGAGATCGACTAGTTGAAGTATTCCGCTGACTAAAGGATCAACCGACCTCTCGCGAACTACAGCTTGAGATGGCAGGAAATAATTTAAAAAAGGCGTTCGAGGCCCGATGTAAATGGCAAAAAGTAGTTAGTAAGATTAATATTGAATGTGGTGATTTAGTGTTGATACGGATACCCCACATATCAGATGCCTCGCAAAAGCTGGTCCATACATTTTTTTATTTATATGAAGGACCCTATAAAGTAATACCGAAAAGGAGGGATAATGCCTTTGAAATAGGTGAAAGGAACGATGAAACAATAATTAAAGGGACATTTAACCGAATGAGTCTCCGAAAATATCATGTCCCGAGTTTTCGCGAATGGAGTTGAAGGAAATCTTCCTGTCAGTTTATGCTGGTCATGATTATAGAAATGGTTATGTGTAGTTTTAAGTTATGTTCTTTGTAAGAGAATTTGACTTGACCAGTAAGAAAGTACGTGTACGATTTCTGTAATATTGCGCAAATATATTAATTTGTAGGCGTGGTAGCGTTATAAAAGAGTCTATATAGATGGTATCATTAATCTCTAATGTAACACATTATATCACAATGATAGGGGGATAATGTAAGGGTCTGTCCTATGTTTGAATTTCGCGCGGAATTGATTCGAACGGTTTGTGCCTTCCCCCTATGTATGTATGTGTGGAAGATTTGCGTGTGAAGAGTAGTGGTGATCCGAAGTTATAAATTTCAGAACGCTCGTGAATTACTCTCTTTTCTTTGTGAATCGTCGCGACAGCGATTTGGACAATTCAATGGTGACGAACGACGTGACGAAAGAAGCGAGGAACAAGGCTCTAATAATTTTTATAACCCCTTGGGATCTTTCTGAGGGGAGTGTCTCCTGTTTTTTTAATATTTACGTCTAGTTCCAGCAGTCTTTGGGCGGAACCATCAACCTATCCTGAGTGCTACACATTTTTACCGTCATCAGTTCGGATCTAGGGCAGACGTGTAATAAAATTTAAGTGTATGAAATATGTATCCAATGGCAAATCACATTTATTCCTTTTGAGTCGGAAAAGTGCCCTAAATAATGAAAGTTATGATTCAACGATTACTGTATTATCTAATATATTAATAAAACGAAAAATAGATTAAACTATAAAGCTAATAAAATTTGCAAATCAATTATACGAATATAATTAAAAGTGTTAATTTTCAAATTCGGTACAAAGAGTATCTCCAGTAAAAATTAGCAACATCGAATTGCGAGGGAGTGAGTTGTGGTTCGGTCGTTAATAAAATTTGAAAATCAATTATACAAATTTAATTGAATGTGTTGATTTTCAAATTTGAAAATCATTTATACGCATTTAATTGAGTGTGTTGATTTCCAAATTCGGTGAAAAGAGTATTTCCGGTAAAAATTAGAAACATGGAATTGCGAAATAGTGAGTTGTGTTTCGATCGTTAATAACATTTGAAAACCAATTATACAAATTTAATTGAAATGGTTGAGATGTTCAAATTCAGTCAAGAGAGTATTTCCGGTAAAATTAGAAGCGTGGTATTGCGAGATAGTGAGTTGTGGTTCGGTCGTTAATAAAATTTGAAAATCAATTATACGAATTTAATTGAATGTGTTGATTTTCGAATTCGGTAATAGTATTTCCGGTAAAAGTTAGAAACGTGGAATTGGGAAATAGTGAGTTGTGTTTCGATCGTTAATAAAATTAGAAAATCAATTATACATATTTAATTGAAATGGTTCCGATGTTCAAATTCAGTCAAGAGTGTATTTTCGGTAAAATTAGAAACGGGGAATTGCGAGATAGTGATTTCTGGTTCGGTCGTTAATAGAATTTGAAAATCAATTATACGCATTTAATTGAATGTGTTATTTTCAAATTCTGTAAAAAGTGTAGTTCCGGTAAAAGTAGAAACGTGGAATTGCGACATAGTGAGTTGTGTTTCGATCGTTAATAAAATTAAAAATCAATTATACAATTTTAATTGAAAAGGTTGAGATGTTCAAATTCAGTCAAGAGAGTATTTTCGGTAGAATTAGAAACGTGGAATTGCGAGATACTGAGTTGTGGTTCAGTTGTTAATAAAATTTGAAAATCAATTATACAAATTTCATTGAAATGATGGCGATGTCAAATTCGGTCAAGAGAGTATTTCCGGTAAAATTAGCAACATGGAATTGCGAGACAGTGAGTTGTGTTTCGGTCGTTAATAAAATTTGAAAATCAATTATACGAATTTAATTGAAATTGTTGATTTTCAAATTCAGTTAAGAGATTATTTCCGGTAAAATTAGAAAAGTGGAATTGCGAAGTAGTGAGTTGTGATTCGGTCGTTAATAAAATTTAAAAATCAATTATACGAATTTAATTGAAAGTGTTGATTTTTAAATTGGGTGAAAAGAGTATCTCCAGTAAAAATTAGCAACATGGAATCGCGAGATTGTGCGTTGTGGTTTGGTCGTTGAAACGTGGAATTGCGAGATAGTGAGTTGTTGTTCGTTCGTTAATAAAATTTGAAAATCAATTATATAAATTTAATTGAAATGGTTGAGATGTTCAAATTCGGTCAAGAGAGTATTTCCGGTAAAATTACAAATGTGGAATTACGATATAGTGTATTGTGGTTCGGTCTGTAATAATATTAATAATCATGTACACGAGATTTACTTGAAATGCGTGACTGTGATCGACTGTTCACTTATATTGAAAAAGAATAGAGTTACATTATTGCGAAGTTAAATTTTAATATCACTGTATGTACACCTTAGATCCATTAAATTTTTATTCTTAACATTTTTTCGTAGAGTGCCTACTTTTCGAGATATTCGACAGTTTCAACTTAAAAGAAACACCCTGTATGTATGTAGAGAAAGATATCCAAATAGAAATGTTTTTGTATATGGTAAAATGATACATGTTCAATAAATAAAATAAAATTAAGTATTGTATGCAATATGCATGAAATTTTACAACGTTACATATGTCGTTGTTATTCCAAACAGTTTTCCTTTTATGTAGTTTATACATTATTCCTTTGTTTGGTTTTATTATATAGAATTCCTTCTAACAAGAAAATCTTGGTCCTTTCATCGTTAGTTGTTCCTAGATAATTTCTTAATGTAGCCAAATCCATTCGTCCCAGTCTTATCGCTGATCTCCATAATGTTTCATATATTCCGTTAATACATAATGAGATCGTTTAAGTGATCGGTTGGAGTGAGGATGGAATGCTGTGGTTTGTAACTTTTTTGTATGAAACGCGTTTGCTAATTGTTTCGTGATATTACTTAGAAAGTTTTTAGCTGGATCTGTTAATATTGTTTTTGCTTCTGCTATATTTTTAAATGTAGCTTTTTTCAATGGAATTGTAATTAGGTATTTTGTTAAGATATCTTGAACTGTTAGTATATTTTCATATCCCGATTGTTTAGTTATTTGGAATTACTATATCCATTGCGAATTTTGACGTCGATACTTTTGGAGTCTCAGATATTATGATAGATACTTTGTTTTAACTCTACTTAACTTTTTTAATTGACATGCTCTCCAGTTTTGACGGACTCTGTCATGTTTTTGCGTCTTGAAATTTTCAGATTTTTTATATTATAAGTTGATTTCTCAAGTGGTAAAATTTATTTTAAAAAAAATGACGAGAAGGGTAATTTGAACCTCCATATAGATTTTCGACATTAAAAAACTATTTAGGAATTTTCACAATAACAACGTTAGGAACAGTACAATAAATTTATCGGTATACGTATGTAGCTATTTTTTGTATGCTGATGGTTAACATTGAAAAATTCCCCGCGCCTAGAGTGGTTGATTATTTGGACACTCCCATATGTATATATACAAAACAGATAAAGAACAGTTATTACTATGGGCTGTTTTTCAGTTTTGCATGATAAAAATAACTTTATAAATCTAATAAAAAATATATACTTCTACATAATAACACCATTTATTTATAACTTTATAAATCGTTCTTATCATTATGAAATTATTATTTGCAAAGCATCTTTGGATAATGACTGGTTTAGCTACATGTAATAGTATTAGGTTGAATGAGAAATAACAAATTATTTCATTGTGATTCAATAAATAACGTAGGCAAAAAGATTGAATGGGGATATCGAGTAATAAATAAGAATCGCCCTTTGAAAACGAAGCGACAAATCATCACATAACTATAATGGTAGTGCGGAGTCACACGAATACCTTGTCATTCACAAACATTCATCCTTGCTTTTTTTTATTACGGTCAAGACCTCGTTGATAGTATATGGACCCTAATAATATAATAAGCGTATTTATTAGTAACATTTCCGTTGAATATATGTTTTTATTATCGCTATACTCATACGTAATAAGTTGAACATGCATATAATTATTACTAGTTATGCGGGATTGATTATCAGGTAAAGGAATGATAGATAGATAAGTTAGATAAGTTTATTCCCATATATGAATTACAGAAAATTCTTAAGGGTTGAGTGCACCGATGAATAATATAAAAATACATAAATAGAACACTGTACACTCGAATTCCGGTACGCTACTGTTACAGTTTCATAAATAAATAAATAACACACGCTCTAAAAGTACTTAAAAAGAACGTTGTACACAAGAATCCGGTGCGCTACTAATACGAATTACATTTTAAAAAACACGCGCTCTAAAAATACATGATGAAGAACGCTGTACACACGAATCCAGTACGCTGGTAATACTTTTACAAAAAAAAAACACACGCTCTACAAAATACATAAAAAGACGCTGTACCCACGAATTCGGTGCGCTACTAGTACGGTTGCATAAGAAACACACGCTCTAAAAATACATAAAAATAACGCTATACACACGACTCCGGTGCGTTACTAATACGGATGCCTAAAAAAACTCGCGCTAAAATTACTATGTACCACAAGTCTAAAAGGAAACTGGAACAATGCAAAATATACGGAAAAAAACGAAAATCTGGCCCCGGAGCTACCATGTTCGCATGCTGGCCTACATATCCAGGTGGAATTGCCTCCTGGTGAAATAAGAACTTACAAATCTAAAGAGGACCTTTAGTACGCGAGGATCGGCAGAGAGTATCAAGAAGGCCAACATATTCTCGTCGGTGCAATTTGCTATGACGGCACTACGTCGGAGTCTAGATTTTGAGCGAGCAGAGAGGGGACATTCGGACAAGATGTGAATTAATGTCTCCCTTTCGCTCGTGTGACAAATCGAACACGGACTGCTCGGGTTGTAGGCATAAAAAGTCCTGCCGATACAGAACGAACGCGACAATATGGTGGCCATTCTCAACTGGACTTTTAGGCGTAAGTGAGAGAGCAGACAACGTTATGGAGCAAGGGAAGCTAGCCCTTTGGAAAACTGCCTGAATAGCGGAATCTGGATCGAATCCGACGCAAAATAACGCTGGAGGTCACAGTTGCGCTGAGCGGTAGCGAAGGTTTCACAAATAGACGCTACCTGAGACTCCCAGTTTGCAGCCGAAAGATCCTCCCAAAGTACATTGTATTTTGACGAGTCTAGGATCAACTTCAACCTCGAGAACCAGTTCATTGCCGGATCGTCGTTTCCTCTAGAGCTAAGCTCATAGAGCCTAGTTAAACCGAGACGAGGGAGACTATTTGGTGGTTGCTGCAGGTACTTGAGCACGATTATTTCAACTGCTATTGGGTAAAGCCCTAATTCGAGGCGCAAGAGATAGGGCGGCGTCGACTTGGGAAGCTTAAACCATTTCTTAAAAAATTCAGCCTGGACGGAATCTAAAGAGCGTAGATGGCCGAGGGACCAACAGGGCGCAGCATACAGTAAGGTAGATAGGATAAAAGCTCCATATAGTTTTACAGCAGCACTGGTCGAATCACATTTAGCTGAAGCCATTATAGCCAAGACAGACGCCGGCCGTAGCTTGGCGAGTCTTGGCTATAGCGTTTTCAGTTGCCTTCAGCCCACTCGCCGATGAAGAGACGATTGTTCCTAGGTAAGGATACGTGGTCGCAACTTCCACCTGCTGATTACTATAAGAAAAGTTTCCAGAGGAGGAATCGAAAGGACCACCTCTTCTAAACACAATAATTTTTGTCCTAGTCGTATTTACTACAAGACCATTAAGATTGCAATTGGACTCGAGCGTTCCCAATTTCATTCTTAAGTCAGCAGGAGAATAAGCGATATCGCCAGATCATCAGCGAAGAGAAGCATCATAAGGTCATAAGTAGTTGTGTAGTCAATGCCTCTTAAGCCTTGATCACGAGAGTATGCTACAATGTCGGAGATTTACAATATAAAGAGCAAAGGGCTCAAGATTTCTCCCTGTAGAACCCCTTCTGTCACCCTAACTCGCTCAGTAGAGCCAGCGCACAGACGATGGAAGATTTGGCACATTCATAGAAACCTTTAAGCACCCTAACCGCTTTGGCGTTAATCCCAATGCTATAAAGCTTGCGCCAGAGTTTTGCGGGGGGGATAGAATCGAACGCCCTGCGAAAGTCCACTAAAAGAACGTAGCACTTAGAGGCTTTTTTCCTAAGCTGGACCTGAACGGCTACATTTAATACAAAAATGTTGTCTTCCGCAGATTGTCCTCTTGTAAAACCTGCTTGTTCGTCCGGGAGTATATCACGTTGGGGAGCCAGTTTTCCAGTCTCGCAGCAAGCACCTGCATGAACAATTTCGTAAATGCATTAATTATGGCCATCGCACGGTAGTTTTCGGGGTCGGTTCGGTCACCTTTTTTGTAAAGCATAAAGAGATCGGCCTCCAGCCACCCTTCGGGCGGTAGCTCATTGGTTAAAATAAAATTGAATAGGTCCAAAACATACGAGAACCACTCCCCCAAGAGTAGTTTCCACGCTTCAGCCGGTATACCGTCCGGCCCTACAGCATTACCCGCCTTCAATCTCTTCATGCTCTCCCTCAACTCTTGCGGCAGAATTATGCCGACAAGGTTTTTGTCGAGAGGCCCGTAGAGTGTTAGCAGCATCAATGGCTTCGGTAGGTAGAGGAGCCCCAAGTGCTCCGACCAGGCCTCCAGAGGCACAGACGAGTTTCCAAGCGGGTCCCGCCTATGCCTCCGAACCTCAGACTAGAAACCCTTGGCGTCCCTCAGCCCAGCAAAGGCATCCGCCAAGCGAGAAACATGAAGACATTTAGCCACCACTGTTGTGTGTCTAAAATTCTTCTTGGCCGCGAGATAGGAGAGTTCGTAAGAGTTCGTGTGGTTGTTCGACCGAAGGAGATGAAGGGCTTTGTTCATTTCTCTCTTGGCAGATTTGGAGGACGCATCGTACCACCGAGGCAAAAAACGTGATGGGTTGGTTTTTCCCCCGGAAGAATTGTTTTACTAAGCCCTCCTGGGTAAGAAGACTAACCAAACCCGAACAAAAAAGATCATAAGATGGACTTTGTGTCGTGTGATCATAAAATTGTAAATAAGGGTTGACTTCGCTCAGTCTTTTAATGAGTTTTCCCTCGCCTTCGGGTGACCACGACGTTTTGTACCTTCGGTGCTAGGCAAGGCGAAGGATGAGGTACAGGCTGGGCATTAGGAAACGAGAGGGACAACGAAGCAGTTGCCGGAAAATGATCAGAGCCTTCACCATCAGAGCCTATAACAAAGTCGTTCACCAAGTACAAGTAATAGTCAGAGATCCAGACGAAGTCAATAATGCTTCGTCCCTTGGCATCGAAAAAAGTAAATTGTGCTGGTGAATCGCTAAGCGAGCGACCATTTAACAATACAAAGTTATTACTGAACACAAATTCGTAAAGAGATTTACCACGGACATTACAACGGCTATCGCAGGTTTGCCTGGCAACTACAAGTTGAGTTTCCTCAAATAAGTTCAAAAATTCGCATTCATAGTCAAGGTCACCGGTCCACGAGTTGATGTCGCCTCCTAAAATAATCATACTGTCCGGAAATTTAACTGAAAATGAATCAAGAATGAGTTGGAGCGAAGAGAGCAGCGATACTAAATCAGAATTTGGCGGAAAATAAAATGAGCCTTGAACTAACTGAAGTGGGTGAGATCTGATTAATACAAAAAGACAGTGCGAGGAGGATTCGATCAGCACCGGTGACACGGACAATGGAACAAATCTCGACAAACTGCCTCTATATCTTTTGAATAGGTGAAACTCACCCTCATACAGTCCTGGCTAAAAAGAACACTGTCCCCAGCAACAGTAGTATGGAACATCTGACAGCACATATCCTGGCACAATTTCAAAAAGCTGTCAGCGGCCTTGTGATAAGTATGGTGAGGTTTGATGACGTCAGGCTCGCTTCGAAGGGGAAAAAACATAAACGGTGCAGCAGCAACTCCAAAATTAAGTAGCAATCTTGCGAGACTGCTTCCAGGCTTTACAAGCGACGTAACACGGGACAATACAATGAACAATACGGAAGTGCAATCAACATGTTTGTGTGTATTAGGTTGAATGAGAAATAAAAAATGATTTCACTGTGATTCAATAAATAACGTAGGCAAAAAGATTGAATGCGGATATCGAGTAATAAATAAGAATCGCCTTTTGAAAAAGAAGCGGCAAATCATCACATAACGATAATGGTAGTGTGGGGTCACACTAATACATTGTCATTCACAAACATTAATCCTTGCTTTTTTTCTTGCGGTCAAGTACTCGTTGATAATATATGGACTCTAATAATATAATAAGCGTATTTATTAGTAATGGACCTTAATAATATAATAAGCGTATTTATTTCTGTTGAATATATGTTTTTATTATCGCTATACTCATAGGTAATAAGTTGAAATTGCATATAATTGTTGCTAATTATGCGGGATTGATTATGAGGTAAAGGAATGGATGGAAGCAAATCTACGAAAGGAGCAAGTAAATTGCGCAGAGATTTGATAAATGCTGAGATTGCTCGTCTTCGTGAACTTTTACCTCTTCCTTTGTCAACCAGACACCGACTATCCCAACTACAACTGATGGCATTGATTTGTGTTTTTCTGCGGAAGATGACTTACTTTAATACAGGTAAATCAAATTCTTAAATATAAAATTGATATTTTCTGTTTTATTGACTGCATACATTATGTTACTTATATTGCAGAGTTCAGAAAGATATAACTCTAGAACCTATTGGTGATATTACGAATGTTGAATTCTTTATTTTAGTCCGCATTACCATGTGATGCGAAAATAATCAAAATGTTTAGTAGCGTAACATTGGTGATAAGAATGACAGAAACGATATGTTCAACGAGAGTATAGGAAGACTGGGCAATTACGACCTCTTAATTAATTTCGAACCTCACATTATTTCACTTTTAATAAGACATTATGAAACGATTTTTATGTTGTTGTAAGTACTAATGCATAATGCAAACTACGAAAATGACAGTGATTTGGAAAGACTATAGCACTCTTTAGAATCAAATGTAATTGTTACGTGAAAAAACGAACACATTTTTTTATTACCCGTAAATTTGTTAGAAATGAGAATGCGGGGTCTTTACGATCTTCTTTAGATTTAAATTATTATCAATATCATATATAAATTTGCAAAATTTGTTTAAAATCTAAATAAAACTTTGTCGACATATCTTTTAAAAAAATCTGAAAGCTATCCAGTAATTCCCCGATGAATTTTATGAACTTTTCTTTGTTAGTATTTTTACAAGAAAAGTTGATTATTTTTGAGGTTGAGCGTTCAACAATTTTTCAATGAAATTTTCAGTGAGGACACTTTTCATTAATATGAAGTGGAGTATAAAAGAACAATTTTTGTTGAAAATTCGAATATTTTCTTAACTTTTCTTCGTACGATCAATGTGATCCCAATGTCATGATATCTTGAGAAAAATTCATAAGAATAAATGTTTCTACTTTATTTGGCAATTTTGTTCAATTTTGGCTCAAACCATTTTCTGGAGATTTTTCGTAACGAATAAATTCCAATAATTGAGGAGGTTCTAAACTGTTATCCGGATAAGGTAGGAATCTACGCTCTCGTCTTTTGTTTATGCGATCCTATATCCATTTAAAATAAATCTATCCTAATAATCATTTATCAAATGCACCGGATCAACAAAATACCCCAGTAATAGATATTGTTGAAGACATTTTAATTATTTTCGTAGAAATTCTATGTTAAGAATACCGGCCAGTATTACCAGGCTGGTAAATGTGCCGAGTGTACCGTTCCAAAATATCAGAAACCGAATCAAAGTCTGATATGTTTATGAAGTTTTATTTAAAGTTGTATATTACCATACTTACTAAGAAATACATTCGTTTTCTTATTTTTTTCGTCTCGACCCAATACGAACATCAAATAGCGGTCCAAATGTTTAAAGTACATTATAAAGGATGATTTTTAAGCGTTTTATTTTAAAAAAATAAAAAAAAAATAAAATTTACAATAGTGAATAAAATATTTAATTGAAGCGATACATTAATGCCCGCCTTTTATGTGTTAAAAATTATTATAAGTAAATGTTGCCCGCAGCTACGCTTTCGGTGGTCCATCCGAAAGCTCTAATTTTTGCATACTTTGTCCAGCATTTCGGACGTTATCGCACCAATGGCAGCTATAATGTCTTCCAGGGCTGCAATTGTGGCTGGCTTGGTCCTGTACACGAGGGACTTCACGTAGCCCCACAAAAAGTAGTCTGATGGGGTCAAATCGCATGAACTTGCAGGGCAATAAAATGTAAGATTAATTTATCACCAAACTCATCCCTCAATTGGTCCATCATCCAATCGCTCGTCTCTCATTTTTTGCTCTATTCATGGTGAAATGGAAAACTATATTGATTATTTTTGACCTAGCCACATTTTACGAATCCCGCGCGACGTGTCAAAATATTTATATTGAAAAACCAAATAGCAAAAAAAATCACCCTTTAGTTAACAAATTTAGCCAGCTACCACTTGGTTTTTCATCTTCCTATATTTTCTTTGATTCAAAAGGACAATAGATATTAATTGTTTTCACCGTTTAATGACCTTTTTTGGCCTATTAGCGGGTCGGCTCTCGGGTCGCGAGGTATAGGATGGACAGACAGAGCAGTATAGGAAAGAACAGGACAGACATAACACCCACCTAGAGTCAGTCCCCCCAAACCCCAATGTCAGTACCTCCAGCAACTTATTCTGCGGTCTACGCCGCGCTGTAGCTGGTGCGACGCGGAGATTACCCCCTCTTTTTCCGAGTAATACCCACGATGTTCCGATCACGGAAAATCACTGATCGAGTACCGGCAAACTACCCTCAGATTTTCCAAGCAAAATGGAAGACAAGCAGAAGAAGTTACATCGACGAGGATTCGAACTCGGGCCCTCGAGAACGTTCAGATTACGAGGCGAGCGCACTAACCACTTAACCATTCCGTTCTCTTTTCTTTGATTCACTTTTTGTAAACTACAAATTAGTTTTCTTTCGATATTTTAGCTCTTATTTATGTGTTAATCTATCTTGAGCGCGCACTTACTGTAAGTTACGTGAAAAGTTTATTGCCACAATTTCTATGTAAAGATAGTCAACACCAGTAATCGGCAGAAACGCGGTGCTATCTACACGATTGGCTAACCCAGACTACTCTCCCGTATTATATTTATATTATACTCTTCATTATGAACGATTAATTTAATATGATGATTTTTTTAATTTGCATTTCTTTTAAAGTTTTTTAAATATGCAGAGAAGACCTCAGGCCATTCTACGTCAATGTTTCCTGAGAGTTCTACGTGTCAAGAGAGTATCAACATAAGTCAAGGTATCATAATAGTTTGTTCATTGGTAAACGATTAAATAGATGTTTTTATGGTTATTTTAAGTTTTAATTTTTTGCTACAGTAAGATCCTTGGAAGGTCAATTAGATTCCTCTTCACTGCTCTGTGCTAGTAAGTTAAACAGTGAATCTCATTATAATATAACTTCTCGACCGTTTTCATTAAATAATAATAGTGGTTAGTAAACAGTTTAGAATGTTTCTCGAGAAGCACGGTCCTTGTACTTTCTTGGATGTTATATTAGAAAAAAAATCCACATATACGTTTCGGACTCTATATGGGTCATCTTCAGAATCTTTAATAACGATGTTAGTCTATATATAAAGGGTGTTTCTTTTAAGTTGAAATTGTCGAATATCTCGAAAAATAGGCACTCTACGAAAAAATGTTAAGAATAAAAATTTAATGGGTCTAAGGTGTACATATAGTGATATTAAAATTGGCCCCCCACACCGACCCTGGAGCGGTGGTGGGGGTAAGTTCAAAATCTTAAATGGGAACCCCTATTTTTTTATTGCATATTCAGATTCTTTGAATAAAAATGCGTATGATTTGTCTAAAACATTTTTCTCGTTTCGCGATAGATGGCGCTGTAATCGACGAAATTCAATTTTCCTTCATTTTACTGTTATTGAGAATACACGCTTACGATTCTGCAATACTCAAAATTAGTCTTAAAGCAAAATTTTTCAGATTTTGAATAACTTACATTTCAAATCTCTCTTTCGAATTTGCATGTTTTACTCTGGAAATTTGCGTTCGGTATTTCATCGCCAATTTTGTAGCCGATTCTTGGCATTCTGTTCCGCAAAATATGCAATTTTTCTCGAAATCAAAAACTGGATTTTTCTTTTCTCCTGTTGTTGAGTTGCTTCGCCGAGAAGCCGAAAGCGCTGTTTTTTTATTCGAGTGCATTTTGTAACAGGAACTGTGCACACTAACTTCGTTTAAGTTCTCTAACATTTGACGGTTTTCTTCATCTCCTCTTAAAACGGACACAGATAAAAGAGTTTTAATACCCATCGATTTCACTATATGCACGTCTGTAATCAAAGGTTGCTTGCATATAAAGCAATTTGAGGCACTCATTGTTATTCGCGAAAAACTAAACTACAACAATTTCCAAAACGGCAATGACAAAGTGTCCACAAACGGCACTTACAAAGAGTTCAAGAATAAAAACTGCATTAAAAACACAACAGCAATTACATATTATTTTTTATAAATATTAAAATAACGAAATACATTTTGTTTGCAAAAAAATAATTAAACATACGAAAGAACAAAAATGATCATATTTTATAATTACGCGTTCAATTCGTCGAACATTATTTACAATTTTCGAGGTGCCATAAAAAATAACTTGTACAGCATCATAAAGCCTGTGAAAAATATATATTATATTAATCTTTTATAATAGTAAAGTCGGAAATCCCAGGCGCAGCGATTTCATGCCGCGTAGAGACACAGCCGATTCACCGCTGAGCCGCTGACGCGGAACTCGCACTTTGAGAGCGCTCTACAAGGAGTATTTTTCAACAAAAGTGAACGTATAAAATATGAAAATTGTTCATTTTTTTATGCTCTACAACTTTTATTTGAAAAGTTTTTCATTTCCGATCGAAACTTTCGAGTAAAATGCAAAATAACTAAAAATTTATCTCTTTTATTTTACTTAATTCTTCGATATCTCGAAAACAATCGATTAATCAAAAAAAGTTATAAAACATAATTTGTAGAGCGGGAAAAACCCGGTAAAATGAGCTATTATAAAAGTATTTTGCCTTATTAGAACCCGAGTTATCGCTAAAAAACGATTTTTTTCACGTTTTTTAGTCTAGCAAAAGAAGCACGCGCTCTGAGGTGCTGAAAAATGAGAGTTAAGCGTTTCTCGATGTCCCTTACAACCTAGAAAAAAAATTGCTACTAGGAATTTTGTCTTTTTCAAATGTACATAGTGACTGGACTACTTTGTAACGTGCGAGCCATACGTGCGTTTCTTTTTCCATAAGTAAATTGAAGTTTTTAGAAGCTAGCCGAAAAAGTACTACATGCGGTTTCCTTGTACAGCTGCATATCATAAAATTTTAGATAAGCCTAACCAAGCCTGGGAACTAGAAAACGGAACCGTCGATCACACACGCGTTTCCTTTCATCTATTGAAACAGATGTACTTTTATGTATCTTAAGACGGAAAACCGTCATAAAGTTTATCTAATTTAAGATACGTCTCGAGTCTGAAACCCTTGAACATTTCCAAGCTTCTAGAAACTTCATATTTAGAATATTCTAGAAAATAATATTTTGTTTAAAATACAAAAGAACCATCCGATAATTTTTACGAAATGATTGAAAGTATTTTCTTTAATTAATGAATCTCAAGTGAAAACGATTCACATAAACCAATATTAAAAACGATGGTTCTTTCGTAATTCATCATTGTTAGTTACAATAATATCGTATGTTAGTATTGTTATTTATACTTTTTAGAAATATTAATGTATAATTAGAATTAATATTAATTATTATAGAAATTTTATTGTAAATCGCTTGTCTCATCGACAAGCTTGCTCAAGCCACACCCCTCGACGCTTTTCCGCGCGTCTCACTCCCTTCTACCTCAAAAGAAGCCCTCCACTGACTCCCACTTACAAATCCAAATTTCCACTAAAAAACTCTCTTCGGCCACTATAAAAGGGGGCGCACATCCTGACCAAATCGTCAGTTAGTCTCCACCAGCCACCAAGTCCGAGGATCCAACCGACAAACAACTCCAGGAGTATTCAAGAAAAAGTAAGAACTCGCCCCTTTTTGAAAAATTTCTTGTTCCCAAAGAAATATTAAAATCTTAAAAATCGCCCTAGTACTAGACTATTTCCCTTTGAAGTCTATGCGAGTGCTAGACTATTTCCCTTGAACTTTCCAATATTTCCTTTAGAGTCTATGCGAGTGCTAGACTATTTTCCTTGAACTTTCCAATATTTCCTTTAGAGTCTATGCGAGTGCTAGACTATTTTCCTTGAACTTTCCAATATTTCCTTTAGAGTCTATGCGAGTGCTAGACTATTTCCCTTGAACCTTCCAACATTTCCTTTGGAGTCTATGCGAGTGCTAGACTATTTTCCTTGAATATTCCAACATTTCCTTTAGAGTCTATGCGAGTGCTAGACTATTTCCCTTGAACTTTCCAATATTTCCTTTAGAGTCTATGCGAGTGCTAGACTATTTCTCTTGAACCTTCCAATATTTCCTTTGGAGTCTATGCGAGTGCTAGACTATCTAAACCCTTACGAACAACAGTCCACCTCGACCCATTATGAGAATTGACCTTACCCCTTTTTTTTGTTCTACGAAATTTTCTAAGGAACATTTCGTAGCTCCGTTCTTTTAGTAATTCCGCTTAATATTTGTTACAGTGTAATTAACAAGAAATTAAATTCTTGCTAAAATTGCGAAGAAACGTAGAGTTCTCGCAATTTTAAAATATGTGTATGCACAAAAACCCCAACCACGGATCCTGAAAAATACCCAAAGGATAGAAAAATCTATAAATATACTCAAATCACAATTAACCAAAGATATCTCAAATTCTACGGAATTTAAGATCAACCAACCAATCGAAGAAATAGACCTCAAAGCTATTTTTTTTTTTTTTTTTACCCTCAACCTTCCACCTCGATCGAGGTGTCCCAAAGCTCTCAGGGAGCTTGTCTGGGTACAGGTGAGTACCATTGCGAGAGCTGCAGGTCGTCTTAGATGGCGCCATACTCACATTTGTCGAGAATGTAGGAAACTGCAGAAACCCACATTAAGTACAGCATCGGCCATGGCTCGATTTCCGCCTGAAGACAATACCTCGAAAATGCCAAACAGACAGCGTGGTTCGTCTTACACATAGCGAACTGCTGCCTGAAAACAATTTCCAAATATTGCCCAGCCGGGGATCGAACTCATGACCTACGACTTCGTAGTCCAGCACGCTACCGCCTGAGCTACGAAGCCGATGATTTGGACCCGACTATTTAATTTAGGAAATAAATTTTTAGACTATAAGAACGGTGCGGAATTTAATGTAATTTAGTAATAATTTTTGAAATAAATAAATTTTTACCTATTAAATTTCTAATAATAATTTCTTTTCCTAGCCTTCGAGCGTCCTAAGTTAAGAAGGACGATTCCTTTTAATTTATTTTTAACATGCATGTGTTAAGTCTCTATTTAATCATTCGGACGTAACAACTTCGCCAGATTTCTTTTTGTGGGTCTATCTTAAAGACAAAGTGTACAAAGAAAAACCAACAACACGTGAGAATATGATTAATCGAATTACAAGTGCATGTGCTGAAATTCAAGAAGATACACTTCTCCGTTGTATAAATTCATTTGAATTACGGATTAATAAGTGCATTAAAGCCGAAGGTCATCATTTTGAACACTTACTTTAATTAAACGATGATTCCGTAAGTACCTCGAATCGTTAGAGATTTGAAATGTAAGTAATTCAAAATCTGAAAAATTTTGCTTTAAGACTAATTTTGAGTATTGCAGAATCGTAAGCTTGTATTCTCAATAACAGTAAAATGAAGGAAAATTGAATTTCGTCGATTACAGCGCCATCTATCGCGGAACGAGAAAAATGTTTTGGACAAATCATACGCATTTTTATTCAAAGAATCTCGTCTAGCAAAAGAAGCACGCGCTCTCAGGTGCTGAAAAATGAGAGTTAAGCTTTTCTCGATGTCCCCTACAACCTAGAAAAAAAAATTGCTACTAGGAATTTTGTCTTTTTCAAGCCTTTTTTTTGTACATAGTGACTGGACTAAAGTAAGATCGGGCGATCTCGAAGGCCAGTTGATCGGACCGCCTCTACCAATCCAGCGATCATTGAAATCACGATTAAGAACTTCTCGTGCTACCGCTGAATAGTGTGCCGGCCAACATTATCTCGTATACTAACGTGAGGATTATTAGCCACTGCAGCTAATACAGCAATTTAATTATTTTCTCCAGTGACTGTTCTTGTACGGGTCTTTTTCTTAGGTTGAACACTTCCGTCCGTAGTAAATTTTCTAATAGTACGATAAACTGAAGGAATTTGAAAAATTCTTTTTTTCTGTGGTCAGTCATGTCATAGTGGAAATTGTGTATTTTTATTGTTAATGTTTTGCAAAATCGTAAGCGTTCATTCTCAGTAACAGTAAGATGAAGAAAAATTGAATTTCGTCGATTACAGCGCCATCTATCGCGAAACGAGAAAAATGTTTTAGACAAATCATACGCACTTTTATTCAAAGAATCTGAATATGCAATAAAAAATAGGGGTTCCCATTTAAGATTTCGAACTTATCCCCACCACCGCCCCCAGGGGCGGTGTGGGGGGCCAATTTTAATATCACTGTATGTACACCTTAGACCCATTAAATTTTCATTCTTAACATTTTTTTGTAGAGTGCGTACTTTTCGAGATATTTGACAGTTTCAACTTAAAAGAAGCACCCTGTATAATAAGTTGCAAACAATATAAAAATCAAAATTCATATTTCACAAATACAATTGAACCTCCTACGATCAAAAGAGCATACCCCAGTTAAAAATATTGACGTCTAAAACGACATATAAAACGACGTCTCAACGGACATAAAAAACGACGTCTTAAACGACGTATAAAACGACATATAAAAAGACGTACAAAACGACGTCTCGAATTGGGATAGGAATGTACGTCGATTGAGACGTCGTTTTGTACGTTATTTTGTACTTCATTTTGTACTTCATTTTGTACGTCGTTTTCTACGTCGTTTTCTACGTCGTTTTTGTATGTCGTTTTAGACGCCGTTTTGTACACCCAACCGCAGAATATCTGTCGCCATAATTTATGTCGACTTGAGAAAATGGCAACAGCGCTTGAGTGATTTACTGAATGGACTACAAACTACAGCCCTATCGATACGATGCGAGACACACACAGCAACGCACACAGTCAAAAGTATTTTGTTTTTATCTCTCTCGCTATGTCACTCTATCTATTCCTCCCTCGTGATTACGCCGACTCAACCAGTTTCACCTGGGGCAACTGCTCCGTTTCTTCCCAGGAGACGCTCTTCGCCAACTCCATTGTCGTGGATATGTTTATCAGGTTAGTTCTGTACTAAATATATTATCTTGGCATTTTTATTTATTTATTTATTGAGCATAAGCGGGCCAGACCGCCACTAATCTGAAAAAATTTAAATAAGATAATACTTGAAGTAGTGGAAAAAGAAATATAATGCCTAAAAAATGCACGTCATGGATATAGGCATATATTTATGCAAGTATACATCCAAATTTGCTTGCTGTTTTCTTGGAACGTGGTTTTTTGTGGGTTATGTTTTCTTTTTAAGGATATACCTGCCAGACCAGCACATGGGATCCGAGAAGAGACGACAGCAATCTCCCATACGACTGTGTGGGATCAGATCGCCAACGCCTTCTGCTTGAGCGCTGAATTGCTGAAGCAATGATTTGAGCGTTTGATAGAGACTTGCTAGCCTGTTTTCTTCCTAGGGAATGATCCTTGCAACTCGACAACTTCATTATTATCGACGTTATTGTCAGGTTAGTTCTAAAGAAAATATATTAAAGTCTCCTGTCATTTTTTACTTATAACGCCCATGCGACTCGAGCCAAAAAGTGAACTTAGATTCACATGCAGTTTCACGGTGTGGAATAGATGTTGAGAGTTACCATCACCATTGCCGAAGGAACGCTGCAGTAAGACTTAATAACTCCGCTTCTTCTCAGGGGATGATTTCGTGGATTTTTGTGGAGTGTAGAAAAGAAAATTAATTACATTCATACAATTCGAATTTAATATTACGAATAATGCTAAAATTGGAAATGTCATTATCAAAGAATTTTATATTAGTGTTATCATCATAAAAGGAGTTATGTCACATATTTATTTCTTTATTTGTTAAATCATGTTTTATACAAAATAGACGGGCATCAATGCCCTACAACAAGAGAAAAGATTAGAAGGCTAAAAAATCTTTTCGTAACAGTAAAAAGCCTCCAAATTTTCATATCGTACCCTACTATTCTTTATATTCTTCAGACGTTATGTCAATGGTCCATGATTACGTGCCTCGAATAAAATCAGGATTATGCAACTAATATTTTTATATCCTAGTTTGCAGAGCCCGTGTGTACTTTTGGTGGGCAATGATGATCCATGCTTCTTACACTCGCTGTCGACGACTTCAAAATCCTTAGAGCACAACTGGAAGAAAGGTGTGTGACCGAAAAAATCAGCTGCAGTTCAATTTTTCGCAACACATGTCGATAAAAGGACCGGTTGACCCAGGCTAGATTTAAATGGCAACATCGATGCGAAAATTGCGAATGCAAAATGCGACATAATGCAAGAAATGTCACACAATCAAGAAATCTTTTCTACAAAGAATACACATATGGAACAGCAGAGGCAACTGCAGATTCTTGCAAAACGGGATCCCTTTTTCAATAATTCTCTTCTCACAGCCCAATTCTGCTCTCTCGCTCACAGAAAGCTTAGAAACTTTCAGATTGGGTTCGCCTTTTGATTACTTCTCCTCTCGCAGCCCAATCCTTTTCTTTCGCTCTTAGAAATCTTCATAACTTTGATGTCGTGTCTCATTTTTCATTAATTCTGTTCTCGCAGCCGAATTTTCCCTGGTCGCTTTCGGAAAGCCTCCAAATTTCAATATCGTGATCCCCTCTTTATTAATTCTTTTGTCGCTGCATAATTCTTTATCGTCGCTCTTAGAAAATTTGATAATTTTAATATCGTCGTTTACATTACATTTATTTGCTTTTCAAAGCCAATTCTTACCTTTTGCTCCTAGAAAGCTTCACAATTGTAACACCGCTTGTATATTAAATATATATCTGTGCAAAAAAGGGTTATTATACCCGTTTAAATAAATAAATAAATAAAAAATAAACAATTGCAACACCGTTTGTTTATTGAAATAAATAAAAGGACAATTAATTCGTTTTAAAATTTTTATTTCTTACAATTTAATGATTGTTTTATTGTACATGTTGGCGCATGAAAAAACTCTCTCGCCATCTGCCAAATGTAAATCGTTTATGATGCGAGAAAAAAGTACTCCGCGCGCCATCTATGATCGACTGAGTGAGTTTACTGTATTCGGACGTTTTATAAACTGCAATATCGACTTCCATTCGCAATGTTTACAAATTTATTTGTAATTTGTAATTCGCGCGAAATATTATAATTAAAGCTCTTTATTTTTGTAATCCGCGAGAGGCGCTCGCGTCCGGCGCACTCCATGCGGACTTAAACAGACTTCCGCAATTTAGTTAGTCGTCAGTACGCTCTTAAGCAATTCAGACCGCATTTTTTCGCTTTTTGATTTTTCGTCCGCTACGAAAACGTGCTTTCGATTCTCTGCGATCAGCATCCAGAGATTATCGCAACCATCCTACTCACGAGCGCACTTATGTTGTTTGGGCAAGTCACGCCCACGCGACCATTAATATATTTTTTTAATTGAACTTTGTTTAAATATTGAATTGAAGCTCAAGCACACGACCGCGTGGAAACTCGATCTATTACTAGAAATAAATTAAAGATTGTTTTTTTGAAATTGGACAGTGTTTTTTTTTTGAGTTATTGCCTGTTAAATCGTGTTCACTCTCGTTTGATCCGGCAACCTTTCAACCGCAGCGTGGCTGCATATGTCGGTAAATATTCTCGGCATAGCACGGCGCAAACATTTGGTGATTCTGCCAGGATTCAATGCGTATGAGTGAAAATTCCATATTTCAAGAGCACCACTGGATTACAGTGTCATAACAAATTAAAGTGCAAAAAAAGTGCAGTGCAGGTCAAAGTGCATTAGGACATTTCCGCCAATTTCGGCCACCTTCGGATATCATCGCCATAGTCGTCTCGTCACAACGTTCATCTCGTGGAGGATTCGGCCGCGCTAAGCCAAACACGAAGTCAGCCGACTTCGATCCCCACTCAGGACGCAGCATATTCAGGCGTTGCGAAGTCCTTTTCTCTGTCTTCTTCATTTTCTGCGATAACAACCACTGCGTGCCATTCGTTTACGCATCTCTCTGTTGTTATTTTTCTGCACACTAGACTTCCAGCCACGCATCCAAGTGCTCTAACGGTAAAGGGACTCGCCTCGTTCGGAATCGAAAGTTTCATTGCAACGCAACAATCATGCCTCGTGATAAACCCGAAGCTTATCACACGAGTGTGCAATTGATCTCCAGACAAACTGCAACACTCGCCCTGATAAAAAAAGCAGCAACCCTGTTGGATAGACCTGACTTGTCATACGAACAAGCGGCAACTCGTTTGACCTTCGTCGAATCCCATTGGAAACAACTTTTAGAACGCCACGAGCAGCTCCTCGATTTGAAGCACACAATTGAATGTGAAACGGAACCCTACTTCGTGGATGAATTCATGACCGAAGCCGTGGATCTGTATTTAGAAATAGTAGCCGGTTTGACAGCAGCCAAAACCCGTTTGGCTCCCAACGCCTGTACCGCTACGTTCGATCCTGCTCCGCAGACTCCTGTCAACGAGGTAAACATGCGTCGCTCCCAGGTACCGACGCTCAAGTTACCGACCTTCTCGGGTGAGTTCGCCGATTGGCCAGAATTCAACGATTATTTTACAACGTTAATTATTAATGATCGCAATTTCGATAATTTTAGTAAACTGTATTACTTAAAATCGTGTTTAACCGGTGACGCGGCGAAAGCTTTAAAGTCGGTTAGTATGACGGCGGATAACTTCGAACCCGCGTGGCAATTACTGAAAGAACGATATGCGAATAAACGCCGGTTACTGCATACGCATTTGTCGCGTCTTTTTTGTATTAAATCAGTCGTATCGGAAAATTCGCCAGAAGACCTTCGCCGTCTTCTGGATGAAGTTCAACTCTTATCAGATGCGCTTCAAAAGTTGGAGCGTCCGGTATCTGATGACATTCTCGTTTTTTTAACGGCGCAACGTATTGATCGCGGGACGCGAGAGGCGTGGGAATTCTCGTTAAATACAGATGATTATGTCACATTTGCGCAATTATCTACTTTTTTAAAGGCAAAGATCAGGTCCCTTGAGGCATCTATCGGATGTAGCAAGCCCTATCGCGCTGCACATAGTACATCTAAGAGCAAACCCGCCTCCGCATCTCACGCTCAAATGCATCATGTAGATGCAAGGTCGAGTGCGAACTTTCAACTGTGCTCCGAAGCACACCCGGTACATCGGTGTAAAGAATTCTATAAATTGTCAATAGAACAACGATGGGCACTCGTGCGCGATAAGTGTTTATGTGCGAATTGTCTATCGGCGCATCACTCGAAAACGCAATGTAAGAGTTCGCGTTCATGTTCACATTGTGGTGCATCGCATCATACCGCATTGCACACTTCGTCAAAAAAGACAACTTTTTCACCACCTAATGCAAGTGCAAGTACCTCGCAGCCTTCAAAAGCTGAGCGTACTGTTAATTTGGTGCAATCACACCATAGTTCATCGTGTCTACCAGCGCAGGTGGTACTTGCGACTGCATGGGTAATCGTAACAGCACCTTCGCATCGTACAGTCAAGTTGCGTGCGTTACTTGACCAAGGGTCTACCCATACCTTTATAACGCGCGAAGTAGCAGATATATTGAAAACAAAATATTATAACACTTCGGTCGTGGTAAGTGGCATAGGGCAAAGTGAGTCAAAATATATTCAAAAGGTCGTGCCGATCACGATTTGCTCGACGCGCGATAATGCGGCTTCGCTTTCGACAGACGCGCTAATTTTATCGGATTTGACTCATTATAAGCCACAATTTAAGTATCCTCCTGCTCACTGGCCTCACCTTGACGGCCTTGAGCTTGCGGACGGGTGTCCGACGAATAATACACAGGTGCATCTCATTATCGGTGCTGATCTGTTCCCATACGCGCTACGTGACGGTATTCGACGTGGGAAACGCGACGAGCCGGTGGCGTTAAACACTATTTTTGGTTGGGTGTTAATGAGAACCACGGATTCGGCACACTCCGCCGATCTCCCTCTAAGTGTACATGCACACCACCAACACACGGTGGATAAGTTACATTCTGCGCTTACGCGCTTTTGGACAATCGAAGAAGTCCCCACTTGTCGGCCTCTTTCAGCTGACGAAGAAAAATGCGAACGTCATTTTATAAAGACGCATTCTCGTAACCCGGACGGACGTTATGTCGTTCGGATACCACTGAAAGACGAATCAGTGCTCCAAGTCGGAGACACCTTCTCGCGTGCTGCTCAATGCCTTCGTTCTATTGAGCACCGCTTATCCTCACGCCAGGAAGATACTGCCTTATACGTTCAATTCATGTCCGAGTACGAAAATCTCGGTCACATGAGAATCGCGCCTCTTAAAGATGAATCACCGTTGGTGTATCTTCCCCACCATCCGGTATTCAAACCATCCAGCGCAACGACTAAAATGCGCATAGTCTTCAATGCATCGTGCGTTGCATCAGATGGGCTATCAATTAATGATAGACAATTAATCGGTCCGAAACTTCAATCCGAGCTTCCGATGCTCCACTCGCAGTGGCGCATGCATCGATACGTCCTTGCCGCGGACATTGAAAAAATGTACCGCCAGATTCGAATAGATGAACGCGATGTTAATTTACAACGCATTTTATGGCGCGTATCACCTTTTGACAAAATGACCGCGTATCAATTATTAACGGTTACCTACGGAATGGCAAGCGCTCCGTTCCTAGCATTGCGTGTATTACGTCAGCTGGCTGAGGACGAAGGGGACGCGTTTCCTCTGGGAAAACAAGTTTTGCTCCACAACTTCTATGTGGATGATGCACTTTTCGGTGCAAATTCAGTTGCAGAAACCATTGCAATGCGTAACGAGTTAATTGCATTACTCGGAAAAGGACACTTCACGCTACGGAAATGGGTAGGCAATGATGCCGAACTTCTCGCAGATATAGAGGATGATGACCTTGGTCTTCCATCTGAAAAAACCCTTCAAGTAGACGAGACAGTTCAGATTCTCGGTCTCACGTGGCACCCAGTCACTGACGCGTATAGTTTTACAGTTACTCCCATAGATATATCAGTTGTCACTAAACGTTCTGTGCTCTCTCAGATCGCTCGTTTTTTTTACCCTTTAGGCTGGCTGGCCCCTGCGGTCGTGAAAGCAAAAATTTTCATGCAGGAGTTGTGGCGTAGCAAACTTGATTGGGACGTACCATTACCAGAACCGTTACAAACGACATGGCTCTCTTTTGCAGCATCACTTCCAGTTTTATCGACGAAATCGGTTTCTCGCTGGCTTGGTACCACGCCCACTTCGGTGTGCGAGCTGCACGGCTTCTCTGACGCCTCGTCCAAAGCCTATGCGGCGGTTCTCTACGTTCGCACAACCGACGATCTTGGGCACTGTACGACGACCTTGCTAGCTGCCAAAACGCGAGTTGCCCCTATCAAACATGAGACTATACCACGTCTCGAACTCTGTGGAGCTTTGTTATTAGCAAGGCTCATTTCTCAGTTTCGATTGAATAGCACATTCGCGTCATTCGCTGTGCACGCTTGGACGGACGCTTCCATTGTCCTTGCATGGCTCCGAGGAGATTCATCCCAGTGGAAGACATTCGTAGCCAATCGTGTGGCAGAAATCCACACACTGCTCCCCGAGGTTCAATGGAGCCATGTTCCTGGTTGTCAAAATCCAGCTGACCTAGCTTCCCGGGGTGTAACTCCCGAAATTCTGATCAATTCAGACTTGTGGTGGCAAGGGCCGGAATGGTTGCGATCTCCTTCTACAGAGTGGCCAGAACTGGATACCGGACAAGAGTGCATGACCGATCTTGAACGTAGAGTTCTCGTACACGTAAGTCATGCTCAACAACTAGAAGTTGAAGTTATCTTCTCGCGCTTTTCCGTCTGGTCTAGAATGGTTCGCGTCTTGCTTCACATACTTCGCTGGTCCAAAGCTTGGAGACCTGAATTAGGACTCCAGAAGATATCAAAGTATTCGCAAGGGATCTCTCACATGTCAAAACTCGTATATTTTTGCTCTCGCAAGCATCCGCGTTCGCTGATGAAATCGCAATCTTATCTGCGAATCAACCTTTACCTGACGGCACCAAGCGTCTTCAAGTCGATCAAAAATTGTCTCGATCCAGTAGGTTACGTAGACTTAATCCGTTTCTGGACACGAGTGGACTACTGCGCGTAGATGGGCGTCTATCTCTCGCCCCAATGCAGTTCACGTCTCGTTGCCCAATAATATTGCCTTATGGACACGTGTCTCTGCTACTGACGCGTGATGCATATAAGAAGTGCCTGCACGGAGGAATTACCCTCACACTCGGCACACTACGCCAAGAAGTGTGGGTCCTCCAGGCTCGTAAGCTTGTTCGCACAATAGTATCTCGTTGTGTAACTTGTGCGAGGCACAATGCGTCTGTTCCCTCCCAACTGATGGGTGCGTTGCCTCCGGCTCGGATCGTACGCCCAAGTCGCGTTTTTGCACAATGTGGTGTTGACTACGCTGGTCCAATTAAAATGCGCTTGGCGGGCGGTCGCGGTCATCGATCGCAATCGGCGTACGTGGCACTGTTTGTGTGTATGGCGACCCGTGCCGTACACTTAGAGGTCACCTGTGACTATTCAACACCCACTTTTTTAGCTGCGTTTCAACGCTTTTATTCGCGGCGCGGCTTACCGACAACTATGTACAGCGATTGCGGCACGAACTTTGAAGGCGCTGATCGAGAGTTGCAGGCCGCTTTTCGCGCTGTGATACAGTCTAAGGAACTTCATGCTCGCCTCAGCAACGATGGTGTGGAATGGAAGTTCATCCCTCCTGCCACTCCTCACTTCGGTGGATTGTGGGAGGCTGGGGTGCGCTCCATGAAACATCACCTACGTCGCATTCTTGGGAGTCATACTCCAACTTACGAGGAATTAAACACACTGGTGTGTAGAATTGAGGCGTGCATGAACTCAAGGCCCATTGCTCCGCTTACCGATGATGTTGAAAGTCTCGACGCGTTAACGCCTGCACACCTTTTGATCGGCGGCCCTATTTTATGCGCGCCCGCACCGCTCACCTCGGATTATTCGGTCAACCGTATTACTCGATGGCGTCTTTATCAACAGCTGTTGGAGTTATTCTGGACGTCATGGTCCCGGGACTACATTTCGTCATGCCAGCATCGCTCCAAATGGCTCACCGATTCCGAGTCTGTAGTTCCTGGACAACTGGTCCTCCTGCGCAACGATCAGTTGCCCCCTGCGAAATGGGACTTGGCGCGCATTGTCGAGTGTCATCCCGGTATAGATCAAAGAGTTCGAGTTGTGACTCTCCGCACCGCAACCTCAATCTTCAAAAGACCGATCACGAAGATCGCGCTATTACCGATTGAGCTCGATGATAAGCCTATGCCACTGTCTCCATTGAATGTTGTTTTTTTTGCTTTAAGTTCTGCGCTTAGTTTTTAATTAAGATGTTCGTATACATAGTTACGATATGAATATCGCAAGGCGGGCGGAATGTTGGCGCATGAAAAAACTCTCTCGCCATCTGCCAAATGTAAATCGTTTATGATGCGAGAAAAAAGTACTCCGCGCGCCATCTATGATCGACTGAGTGAGTTTACTGTATTCGGACGTTTTATAAACTGCAATATCGACTTCCATTAGCAATGTTTACAAATTTATTTGTAATTTGTAATTCGCGCGAAATATTATAATTAAAGCTCTTTATTTTTGTAATCCGCGAGAGGCGCTCGCGTCCGGCGCACTCCATGCGGACTTAAACAGACTTCCGCAATTTAGTTAGTCGTCAGTACGCTCTTAAGCAATTCAGACCGCATTTTTCGCTTTTTGATTTTTCGTCCGCTACGAAAACGTGCTTTCGATTCTCTGCGATCAGCATCCAGAGATTATCGCAACCATCCTACTCACGAGCGCACTTATGTTGTTTGGGCAAGTCACGCCCACGCGACCATTAATATATTTTTTTAATTGAACTTTGTTTAAATATTGAATTGAAGCTCAAGCACACGACCGCGTGGAAACTCGATCTATTACTAGAAATAAATTAAAGATTGTTTTTTTGAAATTGGACAGTGTTTTTTTTTGAGTTATTGCCTGTTAAATCGTTTTCACTCTCGTTTGATCCGGCAACCTTTCAACCGCAGCGTGGCTGCATATGTCGGTAAATATTCTCGGCATAGCACGGCGCAAACAGTACATTATATAATTTTGTAAACAATAATTAATTTAATCGGATAAATGTTGTTTGTAATCGAGAAATTTGTAATAGAATTTATAATCATTGGATGCTCTACATTCCAAAATTTCATGGAATGGACATTTTATATCCCCGGCTTTTTTCCCAAAGTTTGGGGTTTTTGCCATCATCATGTCCATTATCTGAAAAAAAGTAAATTAGAATTTTCCTAAAAACATTCATTTTTGAACGTTTGTAGAACTTGATGATGTTATACTTACATCCTTCCACTGATGAACGCATTTTTCCATGTGGACATTTTTTCCCATGTCGTTCAGGATACATTGTATTGAATGCCACAGGATGTGTGTATCCTCCATCTCTTTTTCTGAGCATCCGTTGAGGTCCCATCTCTCACGGATGCACTCATTGGCGTTGGCTATCCACCTTAGCCACTTGTGCTGCTTTGTCGTAATCCTATAAAGAAAAAAACACATATATATTTAATTAATAATTAATGTATTGTAATTAATACTTACGGATAATTTCTCTGCATTTTTAGGTTCTTTCTAATCGGTGAGTTAATCCTGAATGTGTTTAATACAAATGGCTTGAAGGTTGCTGATGAAACAAATGCAAACTTAATTTCTATCAGGCTTCATCTGATAGTGCTTAAAATACAATTTATTTTTAATTAATTTATTACTTATTATTTATTATTAAATCGCCACGAATAGCAAACTTCATTACTCGCTTTTGATTTTAGAAATTTCTTATGTGTTAAGCTGTTAAAATTTTCGAGAAAGTAACTCCAATTTTTGAATTTTCACGCCTTAGTAAGGAGGCTCCCTCTTGTGGTTTAATAATACCGAATTCTAGGCCTTGTCCCAGTGTTGCACTTCTGCACCGTGGATGAACTTTCGCGTAAAGAGATGAATTAATCGATAAATTATAATTTAATTTTATTCCATTGAATGTTGATAATCCATCAAAAATTTCAATTCCAGTAGGAATCTAGGAAATGCAACAATTATTTTAAAATGAAATACACAGTTGAACCAGTTTGTCAACTGTACGAATGTGACACTCGGTAATTGTTTAAGAGATTGTTTAACATAAGTTAAACAGAGTTTAACGAAGATCCGAGTCAATCATCATTGGAGAGGTCAGTGATTAATAACCAACACTAAACACTTCTTTAACTGTTCGCCTGACGTTTCGACAGCGAACGCTGTCATCTTCAGATGCTTCTAAAACCAATAACAAAACTTGTCACGTTTTAAATAAATTAATAATGATCATTATATAGGACAAAAATAATAAATTCGTAAAATTGAGGGACAACATATCAATTTGGATGCATTGAAATGGGTTTAATTTTGAACAGATGCAATTTTTTAAAATCCATTGTAACGTAATTTTGTTTTCCGCCAGGAAATAAATCGGTTTTCAACCGCAGGGCTGAACTACACTATATTCTTAAACAAAATATATACAAAAAAAAAGGTGCACAAAAATACGTTCGGTATCACCAGTGGTAACAAAAGTTTCCGAATCGCGTTGGAAAGCGGAGAAGAAGGGAGGAGTGACGACTTGTCAAGTTCGGTCGAACCGGTACTTACAAATTTGCGTTGTCCCACACGCAGCGTCCTCGGCTCCAGGCTCGGGTAATCCTAAATTGAGGGTGGATGGCTAACCCACGCACACTCACGTCCGCACTATAAATTTTGTCGCAACGCTCTAGCCCCGGTAGAATACGCGCTCGAGAAGGGAAAAATCGGATCTGGTCGAATTCCAAATTTCGCGTGCCGAGCCTGTCGCCTCTGTCTCTCCCTCCCTTTTTCTCTCTCCTTCTCTTCCTCCGGCGATCGCTTTCAAATCTGAAATACATCCAAATCCCATTAATACACATACACATACATGCACATACCGATGAAGGCAGTTCGTAGTAACAAAAGTGTCCGGCGTTCCGGTGCTTTCGTTACACGCCCCACCCCCAGACGCTGAGTACCCGGGACGCAGTACCAGCTCGACCTTATAAACTGACAAGTCGGTAATCAAATACTAGAAGAGAACCAAATAGATAAATCAAAATTAAGTAACTAACTCATGCCTATTAAAAAAAAAAAACTTAAAACAAAATAAAGGTGAAGTTGGGAGAGGTTAGGGCAGGCAAGTGAAGCTCCTCGTCTTTTCTTCCCCACCTGTATTTTAAAGGGGTTGAGGCCCCGACCTTCACAACGTAGGGGCTGTCAGGCCATATTTTTCAAAAAAAAAAAAAAAATAGCTTTCCGCCGGCTTCTGGTGGTGCCGGTAATTCCGGTTAGTCCTTCTTCGCTTCCCGAAGTTGGGCTAGCCGCTGCTGTGGCGTTCGCCGTTCCTGCTGCCGATGCTGGTATCCGGCCTCCTCGGAAGCCCGGTGTCGACGCTCTGCCTCGCGAACCTTTCGTTCGGCCTCCTTTAGGGCCCTCCGCGATTGCTGAAGGGCAGCTTCGGCTTCCTGCCGCTCCCGAGCCAGTTTCTGCTCGGCCTCCTTCTTCCTTTGGGTGAACTCCTGGTAGAGATCCTCCTTGATCCGGCGCTTCTCCAGGAAGTTCCCCATCCTTGTCACCCATGCGGGGGTTTCGGCGTGTCCACTCACTCCGAATTGAGCACAATAGGCTCGGAGATCCCGGAAGGCTTGTTCGCGGAGTCTCTCGTTCTCCTGGTCCCGGGCTCGAATCTGCCGAAGAGCCTCGCCTACCGGCTCCCATGCTACCGCCGCCGGATCTAAGAGCCGACGCTCTTCCGCTTCTAGAGCGTCCGTATCAGGCTCTGTGGTCAGAGCCAGCGCTGTGACTGCCGCCCACAGTTCGTCTCTCTGTTGGCATGCCATTTTCGTCTCAGGCTCCTGGAAAATTTAAAAGAAAGCGATCGGTTAGTGGTTATCCGACTTCCTAGCATACCCGTAATCCTACCCGGTTGTTACGACCGCGGTCGCAATCGCGTCGCAAGTACTAACTCGGGTTGGGACATAACCGGAGACGCGACCCGATTTTTAGATCCTTTGAGCCTCCCTCGACCCCGCGATTTTACCGGCGCTCGCAACGATGTCGGTTGGTCTCGCTGACCACGCTCGCTCGCAATTATCGACTCTTCCGGACGTTCGTGGGGGCTAATCCCCTCTTCCGGATGATCTTCGGGGTTAATCCCCTCTTCCGGACGATCTTCGGTGTTAATTCTCTCTTCCGGACGATCTTCGGGATTGATCCCCTTTTCCGGATGCTCTTCGTAGAACGGCTTTAGATCGACCACATGACTAATGCCGTCACTCTTCCCGGAAGCGTCTACCAATTCGTACGACGTCTGTCCGAGTTTATTCTGAACGAAAAACGGGCCGACATATTTCGGAGCCAACTTTGCAGTAATTCCCTGCACTGCCGATGAAAGTACCCGATTTCGTCGGAGTACTTTGTCTCCCACGGTATAGTGGACTTCTCGTCGTTTGACATCATAATAATGCGTTTGTCGACGTCGTGCCTCTTCTAAATTGGCGAGTGCTTCCTGGTGTAATGCTCGATGCTTTGCCCTCTTGGTCTCCCAATTACCAATTACTTGTCGGTATTCTTCTTCGGCTCCTGCCATTTCCATCCGACGACGTACCGACGACGGTGGTTCCGGACGTCGACCATATGTCAACAATGCCGGACTGAATCCTGTTGACTCTTGCGCCGCTGTATTGTAAGCATACGTGAATTCGTCAATATACTTATCCCACTCACGATGATCTTCCCCGATCTTCGATCGGATCATGTTTTTAAATGTCCTGTTGACCCTTTCTACCGGATTAGCTTGAGGATGATACTTAGGAGTGTATTCATGGTATACTCCCTGTTCTCTCAAGAACTCGTCGAGCCTTTTGTTTTTCAACTCGAGGCCGTTATCCGATAGAAAGACTTCCGGTGCTCCGAATCGCAAAAAGATCCGTTGTTTCAATGCGTGAACAACATTCTGAGCATTTAACTTCCTGAGAGGGATGCACTCTATCCACCGGGTGAATAGATCCTCAAAGATCAGTAGGAACTCGTATCCGTTCTTGCTCCGCGGAAACGGTCCCATAGCATCTCCTGCTACGATCTGTCCTGGTCGAGTTATCAATCGGTGTCCCAGTTTTCCTACTGGGGCCAACTGTTGCACCTTACTCTGCTGACAGGTCACACAGTTCTTCACATGTCTGGCGACGTCTTTGTGAATCGTCGGCCACCAGTAATAGGCCGCCACTTGGTCATAAGTTTTCTTTTGACCACGATGTCCGGCCGTGGCTTCATCGTGGCATTCCCGAAGAACATCTGCTCTCTTCTTTTGTAGAACCACGAATTTCCACGCATCCTCATCACCGATAATATCTTCTATTGTCGGATCTGGTCGGTAGGTATACAACCGACTTCCCATGATTTTCCAGTAAGGATTGTCTTTTGGATTCTCCCGAACTTCCTCCCTTCTCCGGCGATACCATTCCTCAACATCTTCATTGTTGTCCGGTGAATCTATCGCTGTCATCTCCGGTATTTCTTCCTCTTCGTACATCCGGGATAACGCATCTGGAACGTGATGAAGCCTCTCGGTGTTTCACCTCAAAGTCATAGGCTTGCATCCGAAGGGACCATCTTGCCAATTTGCCGGTTGGATTCCTCAAATTGTACAGCCACTGCAGACTGCTGTGGTCGGTAATGACCTTAAAGTGGTATCCTTCCACATATGGACGATATTTTTCGATGGCCCAGAGTACGGCCAGACATTCTCGCTCGGTTACCGAGTAATTTCGCTCGGCCGAGTTCATGGTGCGGCTGGCAAAGCCCAGTACTCTTTCTTCGCCATTGATTTCTTGCGTGAGTACTGCTCCCAGCCCACTATCACTGGCATCGGTCTGAATCGTGAATTCTGCGGTGAAATCCAGTCTCTGCAACACCGGGGCCGTTGCAATTATGGCCTTTATCTTCTCGAAGGCGATGTGGCAATCGTTCGACCATTCGTACTGAATATTCTTCCGGGTTAGCTGAGTTAAGGGCTCGGCTATGGTAACAAAATTTTGGAGGAACTTCCGATACCATGAAGCCATGCCCATGAATCTCCGAAGTTGTTTCAAATTTTTCGGAGCCGGATAATTCAAAATTGGAGCGATCTTCTCCGGATCCGGTTTAAAACCCTGCTCATTTACGATGACCCCGAGATATTTAACTTCGCTTCGGCAAAAGTGACTTTTCTCCCGGTTGATTGTTAATCCGGCATCGAGAATCTTTCGCAGTATATAATTCAACCAGTACAAGTGACTGTCGAAGGTCTCTGTGACGATTATTATATCGTCAAGATATGCGAACGCATGTGGCTCCAACTCAGGCCCAATCAGTGAGTCTAACAGAGCCTGGATAGTCGCCGGTGCTCCGGTCAACCCATACGGCATCCTCTTAAACTGAAAAAGACCTTTTCCAGGTACCGTAAAGGCCGTTAAGGGACGAGCTTCCTTTTTCATCCGGATCTGGTGATATGCGCTACTCTCCAATGTAGAAATGTAGCGTGCTCGCTGTAATTTCCGGAGAATTGCATCCATGTATGGAAGCGGATATGCATTAGCTTCCGTCACTGCATTTAATTTTCGGTAATCTACACAGAACCGAAAAGTCCCGTTGGACTTCCGGACCATTACTACCGGACTTGACCATCCACTTGTCGATGGTTCGATGATGTTTTCTTCTAGCATCATGTCCACTTGCCGATGCATCTCCTCTTCAATCTTCTTCGAAACCGGGTAGTACCTTTGTTTGAGTGGCTGTGATGACTTCAGCGCAATATCGTGCTCGATTAAATCGGTGCATCCGATTATAGAACTTTCTACCGGAAGACACTTCTGCAGCAACTCCTGCAGCTTCCGGTCCTCAGTTTTTGTCAGTGTCCTAATACCGTCCGTCTTTGACGATGTTGGTACCTCGGCTGTCAAGCTGCTGACATACAAGGGTACCTCAAGGGTCACCCCTTCAATCTGAACGACATTTTCCCGGGGTTGCAATCTGGCGTCGAAAATTCGAACAAAATCTGCCCCCAGAAGACAATCCACTTCCAGTCGGGGCATGATCATCGCCTCAAGACGTTTTTCCACGCCACCGACTGTAAACGGTAATCTCACTAAACCGATTATCGGTGAAAAGGTACCGTCTGCCACTCTTGCACCTGGCCCTTGATATGGCGTTAGTTGCTCGCCGATGCCGGACACAATATGCAGCCCGATTTTTCCCAACGCTGTACGAGATGCTCCCGGGTCGAACAATGCTTGAACAGTGAACCCGGCGATCTTGACTTGTAGCCACCATCTCGCATTCACGGGCCTACACCCATCTTCTGCTGTCGGATTCTCCTCCGGTGAAACGTTTTCGTGCTCCGGCGTTTGGGGTGCAAAGGCCTTTCTCCATTGGCCGGGAACCGTAGTGGCCTGACCTACTGGTTCCTCTGCTGGTTTCCCGAACAGTTTGGACAGTTGAACTTGATATACCCGGCTAGACCACATGTCCAACACGCCAAGGTTTTCCCGCGTGGACCCGCAGGCGAGTTTGCTCGTCCCGGTGATGTTGTAATAACACGGTTCGGTTGTCCGGGTTGCCTCTGTTCCGCTCTTTCTTGGACCGATCCCTGGACCCGCTGATTCGGACCCTTGTTTTTCTTACACCAAGGCTTTTTATTCCCCGGTTTCACCGGTAGGCTTTTCTTCGTCTCTCCCTGAGCCTGCCTCTCCTTCATTTCGCGCATCTCCTCGCGCATTTTCGCCAGCTCTTTGTGTAGTCGACTAAACTCACTCTGTGGAAGTTCAGCCACGGCCGCGATGTTGGGGGTCCCTTTCAATGGCTTCTTTGTTTTGCCATACGCCACTTCCAGTACTAAGGTTCCTTCCGGTGGTGGTGGTTCCCGGTACATTTTCTTGACTTCTTCGGCGCTTTCTGCATCCACGGCTGCGACCATGAAGTCTTCCAGAGTCCGGATCCTATCCATCCTGACTCTCCATTGCAGGTCCGGTTTCATATTCCGGTACAGGAAAGCCAGTTGTTGCTCCATTGACAGTGGTTCCGTGTATAGATCTAGGAGTGTCATCAGACATCCTATATAATCTCGTACCGGTTCATCCAGTGCTTGGGTGCGAGCATTTTCCTCGGCCCATAATCGCTGCGCATCGCGTTGGCTAAATCCATAGCAACGCCTCGCGGAACGGCAAAAATCCTGCCACGTCCTTCACGAATTTTTGGAGATGCTGTACCATCTCTTGGCTGAGCCGGTGAATAATTCCGGCAACGCGCCCAGCAATTCGTCATCCGATAGATTAGCTGGTATTCGGCATTCCTCTATCCTGGTCAAGAATGCTTCAATCCGGCTATCTTTTGTTCCGGGAAACGTCAATTTCCATTGTCGGACAATCTTGCCGACATCACGTGGGCCAATTTCAGTCCTCGTTGACGTGAACCTACTCCCAGGCGGCCAAGGTGACTGGGTGTCACCCCTTTCCCTAGAGACGTCCAATCCGCTTCCGATTGGGTGGCTCGGAGTACTCGCTGGTTCACGATCGTGTCGATTCATTGGGGCGTGCTCTTCCATCTCTGTCGTTGAATTCCGGACGTTTTCATAGTAATTAACTCCGAATGTGTCTTGGAAGTTGACTCTGGATCTTCCCTGCTGACGTCCAGTGTGATCGCCAATTTGGGTACTTGACGCTGGTGGCTGGTTCAATGTTTCCACCCGGTACGTCAACGTCTCTACCATTCCCCGAAGTTGGTTCATTTTTCCGGTTAATTCTCGGATTTCTCGGCCCTGACTATCGTTACTTGCCTGCAGTGTCTCGAAGTGCGCGGCTGCACTTCTTGAGATGAGGGCTTCTGTGCCGTCTAGTAGCTCGTACATTATCAGATCCGTCGGAGCAATTCTTTCAACCGTTGACATCCTATTAATGGATGATGATGGGGTCACTGCTGTCACGGGTACTCCATACCCATATGATCCTACCATCCTATTGGATGCCGACGACACTGTCGGTTGGAATAAGTCACTGTTGTAATTGCAGTGACTGTTACGACTACAGGTACTTCTGCTTCATTTATTGACCGGTTATTCGACTGCCCTTCTTCTTGATCGGAGGCCTCTTCCATCAAGATTGGGATGGTTTTCTCCAGAAAAGCATTTAACTTTTCCTTTCTCTTGGCAAAGATCTCCTGTTCTTCTGTTAATTCGTCCGGTATAAAGTCCGCTGCAGTGTAGTCACCCATGATCCTCTGGTACAGTCGGTCTACTAACAACGTTTTTCGGCCATCTTGACGTAGACCGAGTTCTTCTAGGGCATCATATATCTCTTCATCTTCTAACTGGAAGAGCCATTTTTCGACCGGCAAATCTCGCATAGTTTGGGATAAATCCAATTCAGTTTGATTGAATTTCGCCATCCTCCGGATGAATTTTCACTCGTTGACGTAAATACACCCGGACTACCGTTCGCGACAATCTATTTTCGACTGACTTAATCGGATACTTATATCTATTTTAATATTACCGAACTATCCTACAACACATCAGCTAAAAGAAAATAAGCAAGTGCAAGATACGAATTATCAAGAAACAAGGTTTTAGTTAATAAAAAAAAAAAATTTTCCCTTTTATTTCGATTTCCTCACCACAATTCCAACTCTAATTAGCCCCTCTTCCCCCTGCCCCTCTCCAAAGTATTCGGTTATATTTAGGTCGAACGTTCGGAAGACGTACGGAGTTAATCTATTACGAACGGTTTACTAATTTTGCCGGAAGCTTTTTACTACCGGTTTATTTTCTCTGAGAGATAAACTATTTTTGCGACCTGATGCTCGCCTTGTGAACTGATGTTCACTTCGTGTTGCCTACCGGTTGTTTTCCCGGTCTAGACTTGACAACACGCTTTGCTGTAGAGAACAGCAGAAATTTTCTTTACCGGTATTGGGATGTAATAATTTTACCGGCCTTAACCGAAACGAACTTTTTTTTTTTTTAAATTTCCAAAATACTTTGAGAAGGGAAGAAAAAACAAAACAAAAGAAAAGCCATTTTCCAATTAAATAAAACTTACTTTTGATTTAATTAATTGTTCCGAATTAGAACTGTATTTCGGTCATCAAAACAAAAATTAAATTCAAAATAATTATTCTGCAGTTTACGCAAAAAAAATTTATTATTCAGCCTCGCTAAATTATTTTCTTTTTAATCACATTCAAATATATATTCACACAAACTTAAACACATTCAGTTTTGTTCGTTTAACTATATGTTGAATAAATTCGGAAATTCTAATTTCATTAATTCCGAATTTACTTTATATTATTTCTCGGACTTCCGAGAATCGGCTCTATTCTCGGAATTGTACCATTATTTAATATAATAAGTATTTCCGAATTCTTTCAATTTATTTAATATTCACAACTAATATGATTTTCTCACGGTACTAAGTCATATTTGCAAGCCACTTTTATTCGGTTCTTCATTCGGACGATCGCCGAATTCCCAATTTTTAATAATAATCGATAAGAAAAATAACGAAAACAAATAACTTGTAATTTCCGAATTACAGAAATTTGAAATACTTTATTTTAATGTTTCGGAATTCGGAGAAACACCGGAGCTCGAGCGCTGTTTACAATCGCAATGTCAATACTAACGCTATCGAGTCATTCACCTAAGTTACTATCGTGGATAATTGTTCATAAATTTAAATTCATTATTTTGTTTCAGAAAATTTTAACTTTGCAATTCTGCAATTTTTAATTTTTAATTTTCACCGGTTTACAATTTTAATATCGCCGGACAAAAAGGAGCGCTTTTATTTCGAATTAATGATTGTAATTCGACAATCAGTAATTTTATTTTTCACCAGCTACTTTATTTTCGGTCTTCTCGACTCTTTGTTTACTTTTCCGCTTTCTCTACACCCCGAAAAGTAAACACTTTCACTCACCGATACGTTTGAATTTTCGGTTTCAACATTTATTACCGAATTCGAACGATTTTCGGGAGATATTAATTCCGACGCGTTTTTTAGCAGTTTTCGCCGTCTTTACTAATTAAGATTAGACCCACGAAAAATGCTAATTTTTGTTGGGCACCATGTAACGTAATTTTGTTTTCCGCTAGGAAATAAATCGGTTTTCAACCGCAGGGCGGTTGAATTTTCCGACCGTCGGTTGACGGGAACCCGCGGCGAACCAACTTCCGTCCACCGGTTAGTCAACGCTGGAGAGAATGGGACGGGTCGTTACAAAAACAACTGCCGGAATTACCTAAACGAATACTATACTATATTCTTAAACAAAATATATACAAAAAAAAAGGTGCACAAAAATACGTTCGGTATCACCAGTGGTAACAAAAGTTTCCGAATCGCGTTGGAAAGCGGAGAAGAAGGGAGGAGTGACGACTTGTCAAGTTCGGTCGAACCTATACTTACAAATTTGCGTTGTCCCACACACAGCGTCCTCGGCTCTAGGCTCGGGTAATCCTAAATTGAGGGTGGATGGCTAACCCACGCACACTCACGTCCGCACTATAAATTTTGTCGCAACGCTCTAGCCCCGGTAGAGTACGCGCTCGAGAAGGGAAAAATCGGATCTGGTCGAATTCCAAATTTCGCGTGCCGAGCCTGTCGCCTCTGTCTCTCCCTCCCCTTTTCTCTCTCCTTCTCTTCCTCCGGCTATCGCTTTCAAATCTGAAATACAGCCAAATCTCATTAATACACATACACATACATGCACATACCGATGAAGGCAGTTGGTAGTAACAAAAGTGTCCGGCGTTCCGGTGCTTTCGTTACACCATCCGTAATTATGTATAAGATGTCTTTTTATGTTCCACCCAATTTAAAAAAGTTTTGAATTAATTTAGAAAAAAGTAACAGCATGTTCTGGAAAAAAAAAAATTTTTTTGTTGCGCTAAAATGTATGGATCAAAAAAATTATTTCTGTATTATTTCTTGACATGGAATTCATTGGTGCTCGAATTACAAATGTTTGTATCAGCAAAAGTTTTTGGTAAAATATAGAAAAGTATTTTGGGTTATGACGAGGTCTCATGGCACGATCTAAGAAATGAAATTTGGTCCCTTCGAAAGTATGTCGAGATAAAAATAATGGAAGTTTTACCCATAAAAAAAAAATAAAAGTAAAATAGAATCGTTTAAAATCCATCTGTAATTATGTAGAAAATATGTTTTTTTCTTCACTGTAATTTTTTAGAATTTTTAAATTACGGGGAGGCACCACCCTCAAAATCAGCTGTATGAAATACACCCTTAAAAAATTTTTTAAAATCATTTTAGTCATTTTGGTGTGGGATTCAATTGTGCAAGAATCAAAAGTGTAAAAAATTTTGTTGACCAAAAAAGAAATTTTATTTTTTTTTTAAAACATGGAATTTTTTAAAATTCATGCATAATTATTTATAAAATGTGTTTTTATATTCACCCTAATTTTTGTGAATTTTTACATTAAGGGGGCTCCAGTCGGTCGATAAGGTAGTAATCTACGTTAAGAAATGTAAGTTAAGAATCGGTTTTTAAAAATTCGGCCGCCACAAAGGCAATTGTACCCACTATATATGATCTCTTAAAAAATATCAAAGGCATTTATAGTGAATTGACCGTGAATTTTGGTAAATAGATGATTTTTAATTATTTCAGAAAATTCTCGATCATTTCACGATAAATTTATTTGATATTTTTTAGGAGATCGTATATAGTGGTTAGAATTGCCTTTATGGCGGCCGAATTTTAAAAAACCGATTCAGTTATTTTAATTAACATTTTTTAACGTATAGATTACTACTTTATCGACCGATCCGACTGGAGGCCCCTTAATTTCGAAAAATGTACATACAAGCATTTCTTCAAAAAAAAACTTTTTTTTCACGAGAAATTGTTGGGGTCGAAAAATTTATTTCTTGAGTAACTTTTAACGTGGAATTGAGTGTTGCTAGAATAAAAAATGTAAAAATATTTTTTGACCCTTAAAACAATTGTTTTATTCTATAAAAAATTATTTTTTTGAAAAATGTGGATTTTTTTAAAAATTCATACGTCATTATTTTTAAAATTTGTTTTTATGTTTACCCTAATTTTTCTGGAATTTTTAAATCAATTTAAAAAAATGTAGCACATTATTTAAAGAATACAACTTTTTTTTTATCTACAATTTATAGGTCAAAATAATTTCTTACACTTTTCATTCTAGCACCACTATATTCCCAGTCAAAAATGACTTAATAAATGATGTTTTCAGATTTTTTTTAAGGTGTTCATAAAGTTGGTTTTGCGGGTGGTGCCTCCCCTTAACCCTTTGTGTCACGATTTTCATTATATGTATATCCGATTTATTTGAAGTTTGGTATATAAAGTTTTTTAAGAAAGCTGATTACGCATTCGTGGTTAGGTTTTCGAAATCCAAAATGGCGGCTTCGAATTGGCGAATGAACGACATCTCTAGAGTTACAGATTTTGAAAATGGAAAAAATTCTATCGTATTCTAACCGAAATTGCCAAGAGAAAGTGTCTCTTGTGATTAGCAGCTAGATCGCATTGTTTCCAAAAGAAAAGTTCTCGAGATTTTCGTAATGCAGTGGCACAACATAAAGTATGGTAAGTTAGGTAATTTTTTTCTCGGAATTAGTTCAATTTAGATAAAAATCGCATGAGATATTTTTTCTTGGTAATTCTGCTTAGAAAACGGCGATATTTTTTTCATTTCTGAAATTTGAAAATTCAGAGTAGGCGTCTGTCATTTTGAAGCCGCCATTTTGAATTTTGATAATCTGACTGTAGATTCGTCATCAGAGACTCAAAATACTAAAGGATGATAAAAATTACAAAAATCGATAAATATTATACATTATGAGTCCGCCATCTTGAATTTCGAAATTCTACGCTTGGATTCGTAATCAGCGACCGAAAAAAAATAAGAATTGATATTTTCCTCTTCATGGTTACGGGAGATAATTTTTCACAAACGATTTCTTTTTAAAAAAATCGTTGTTTTTTGGTATTTACTGCTTATAATTATTTGAAATTAGTAATTTGTTCCCAAAATATCATAAATTTGTTATACCAATGCCTGAGCTATGTAGAAAATTAAATGCGAAGTAAAAATAATTAAAAAATAATCCGTGAGGTGAGAAAATCCAACGGACAAAAGGTGTTCCTGTGGGGAACACTATGAAATAAAGGGTTAATTGAGAAAAATGTAGTAGCAATTTTATCGGAAAGGCGAATTTTTAGGTTAAAGCAAATGTGTGGGTAAAAATTTTTTTTACACTTTTTATTCTAGCACAACTGTATTCGTTGTCAAAAATGACTACAGAAATAAAATTGTCGACCATAATGTCCTATTGTATCTTGGAGCTGAAAAATCCGCTGGATTCCTTCCCCTTAATATAAATTACGCTGAAACCGCTTATGAATCATTTATGCTGAAATTTAAAATAAATAAATAAATATTAATTATGTAAAATTTAGCTCTTTATAAACAAGTAATATTCTACATTCATTATTTATTTCTTCAATTACCTTCGAACAAACGAGGCACTTCGAATAATTATGATCGAACTTCTTTTACAGGTAAGTTCGTTTGATCATACAATTATATTGCGTATTTCTTCGCAATAACTTTAATCAAATTAAAAATTCGCGCCTTCTCTTTCTGCGTGCACTTGATTGGTTATAAGGAACGAATGACATTGCATTACGATCATCATGATTTTTAAAAACACACACACTAGGCTAGAATGGATAATAATACTCCTAATAAAATAATTGCTAACCCTGGTGAAAATTTTCGTTAAATCATATGACATTTTTATTATCGCTTTAATACCTCAGATGATTGAAGAAAATTTTCATTACATTTCTCATGATATTCTCAGAATTAACAATAATATGAAAAATCAATCAGAAATAGTGCAGTATCTGGTGAAAAAACAAAAATCTCATATGATTTATCATATAATTTTAAAGTAATTTTTAGTACATTTTGGGCTTGTGCAAATTAGTGAAGCCAGCTTTTTGGGCATTATATCTTCCTATCCTCAAAGTCGATAGATTATAATACATAATGTCGACCTGTAGCTCTTGCAATGCAGGATTTCAAGCAGGAGACGTCATTGCGGCCTGTTTTATATGTACTAGGCTTTTCCATGCATCTCAAACTTCAAACTGCGCTGACGTGTCGGCCTCCGAAATAAAAGTTTTGGAGTTAAAAAAGTCAGACCTAGGATGCTTTTCAAGTGTAAGGAATGCAAGGATTCCAGCGGCATTCAAGATCCTGCACTTGTGGAAATAGTGGCTGATATTCAGGCCGGTATGAGTAAATTAGCAACTACCGAAGCTCTGAATCAACTTCGGAGTGACATCAAGGGCTCGCTGATTAGGGTCAAAAACTTGGTCGAAGTTACAATTCCTGGCTTGAAAAAGGAAATTACTGATATGAAACAGAAAATGCAAGAAAACCATACTAAATATGAAGATCGCATAAAAACATTAGAAAATGAGTTAAGTGACCTTCGCAGTAACCTGTCGGTGGCTGATAAGTTATCGGAGTCAAATGCACTGAGTTTATATGGTAAAATTTCCAAAATACAAAAGGATCTGGACTATCGCAGTACAGAACTACATACCTTTGTCGGAGAAAACGCCATATTTACGACGATGCAGAAAAAATTATTGGCGTTTATTAGCCCGGTTAACAATGTTGATATACCAATTGCTCTGAATTTTGTAGTTAAAACAAAATATCTGCATCAGGTAACAGTCACTTATCAAAAATGTTCTCTCTCCAGACCTTTTCAGACAAATGACTCTCAATGCGACATTGTTCAATCTTTTTCAAAATTACAAATGCATACCAGAACATATTTGGAAAAACATAATGAAATATTTTAATGAAATTATGTAATTTAATTTTACAATAAAGTTACCTTCAATTATAGCGACAGGAAAATAAAAGAAAAATAAGCCTGGATATTTATATATTTATTTCCATATTTATTTAATTACTTGAACGCACCATTCCGTCCCTTAACAAATAAAACACATACAAGATGTACTTTTAAATTTCTAATAAATAAACAATAATTTATAACATTATCCCAAATGTAGTCTAGTAATGTTATTATGACTAACATCGAAAGAAAAGAATTGGACAGTGAGAAGAGAACTAATGAAGAGGCGAACCAGATATGAATGTTTCGGAGCTCTCTGAGAGCAACAGGAAAGAATTGGGCTGCGAGAAGAGAATTGTTGAAAAGGCAGACACGACATTGAAATTTGGAGGCTTTTTGAAAGCGACCAGAAAGAATTAGGCTGCGAGAGGAGAAGTAACCAAAAGGCGAACCCAATCTGAGAGTTTCTGAGCTTTCTGAGAGCAACAGGAATGAATTGGGCTGCGAGAAGAAAATAGTTAAAAGGCGGACACGATATTGAAATTTGGAGGCTTTCTGAAAGCGACCAGTGAGAATTGGGCTGCGAGAACAGAATTCATGAAAAGTGGGACACGACATCAAAGTTATGAAGATTTCTAAGAGCGAGAGAAAAGAATTAGGCTGCGAGAAGAAAATTGTTGAAAAGGCAGACACGATATTGAAATTTGGAGGCTTTTTGAAAGCGACCAGTGAGAATTGGGCTGCGAGAACAGAATTCATGAAAAGTGGGACACGACATCAAAGTTATGAAGATTTCTAAGCGCGAGAGAAAAGAATTAGGCTGCGAGAAGAAAATTGTTGAAAAGGCAGACACGATATTGAAATTTGGAGGCATTTTGAAAGCGACCAGGGAGATTTCGGCTGCGAGAACAGAATTCATGAAAAGTGGGACACGACATCAAAGTTATGAAGATTTCTATGAGCGGGAGAAAAGAATTAGGCTGCGAGAAGAAAATTGTTGAAAAGGCAGACACGATATTGAAATTTGGAGGCTTTCCGAAAGCGACCAGTGAGAATTGGGCTGCGAGAACATGATTAATGAAAAGTGGGACACGACATCAAAGTTATGAAGATTTCTAAGAGCGAAAGACAAGAATTGGGTTGCGAGAGGAGAAGTAATCAAAAGGCGAACCCAATCTGAAAGTTTCTGAGCTTTCTGAGAGCGAGAGAGTAGAATTGGGCTGCGAGAAGAGAATTATTGAAAAAGGGAACCCGTTTTGCAAGAATCTGCAGTTGCCTCTGCTGTTCCATATATGTAAAAAATTTCATCTTTGTAGAAAAGATTTCTTGATTGTGTGACATTTCTTGCATTATGTCGCATTTTGCATTCGCAATTTTCGCATCGATGTTGCCATTTAAGTCTTGCCTGGGTCAACCGGTCCTTTTTGATCGACATGTGTTGCGAAAAATTGAACTGCAGCTGATTTTTTCAGTCACACACCTTTCTTCCAGTTGTGCTCTAAGGATTTTGAAGTCGTCGACAGCGAGTGTAAGAAGCATGGATCATCATTGTCCACCAAAAGTACACACGGGCTCTACAAACTAGGACATAAAAATATTAGTTGCATAATCCTGATTTTATTCGAGGCACATAATCATGGAACATTGACATAACGTCTGAAGAATATAAAGAATAGTAGGGTACGATATGAAAATTTGGAGGCTTTTTACTGTTACGAAAAGATTTTTTAGCCTTCTAATCTTTTCCCTTGTTGTAGGGTATTGATGCCCGTCTATTTTGTATAAGACATGATTTAACAAATAAAGAAATAAATATGTGACATAACTCCTTTTGTGATGATAACACTAATATAAAATTCTTTGATAATGACATTTCCAATTTTGGCATTATTCGTAATATTAAATTCGAAATGTATGAATGTAATTAATTTTCTTTTCTACACTCCACAAAAATCCACGAAATCATCCCCTGGGAAGAAGCGGAGTTATCAAGTCTTACTGCAGCGTTCCTTCGGCAATGGTGATGGTAACTCTGAACATCTATTCCACACCGTGAAACTGCATGTGAATCTAAGTTCACTTTTTGGCTCGAGTCGCATGGGCGTTATAAGTAAAAAATGACAGGAGACTTTAATATATTTTCTTTAGAACTAACCTGACAATTAAGTCGATAATAATGAAGTTGTCCAGTTGCAAGGATCATTCCCTAGGAAGAAAACAGGCTGGCAAGTCTCTATCAAACGCTCAAATCATTTCTTTAGCAATTCAGCGCTCAAGCAGAAGGCGTTGACGATCTGGTCCCACACAGTCGTATGGGAGATTGCTGTCGTCTCTTCTCGGATCCCATGTGCTGGTCTGGCAGGTATATCCTTAAAAAGAAAACATAACCCACAAAAAACCACGTTCCAAGAAAACAGCAAGCAAATTTGGATGTATATTTGCATACATATATGCCTATATCCATGACGTGCATTTTTTAAGCATTATATTTCTTTTTCCACTACTTCAAGTATTATTTTATTTAAATTTTTTCAGATTAGTGGCGGTCTGGCCCGCTTATGCTCAATAAATAAATAAATAAAAAATGCCAAGATAATATATTTAGTACAGAACTAACCTGATAAACATATCCACGACAATGGAGTTGGCGAAGATCGTCTCCTGGGAAGAAACGGAGCAGTTGCCCCAGGTGAAACTGGTTAAGTCGGCGTAATTACGAGGGAGGGAGAGAGAGAGTGACAGAGCGAGAGAGATAAAAACAAAATACTTTTGACTGTGTGCGTTCCTGTGTGTGTCTCGCATCGTATCGATAGGGCTGTAGTTTGTAGTGCATTCAGTAAATCACTCAAGCGCTGTTGCCATTTTCTCAAGTCGACATAAATTACGTCGACAGATATTCTGCGGTTGGGTGTACATATAACATTGTGGTAATATTTCTTGTTTGAAACTTATTTTCAGATTTTAGAAGAAAATGTGTGTGAAGTATGCAAACAGTGATGATAGCATATGCTGACGTGTGCATGAGATGCAGGGTTCGGGATATACACAAAATAATGAAGCACAAGTGAGTCTTAACAGATTTTATTCCAAATGTTTGTCATTTACAGACATTTTGAATGAAATTTTTTAATTCATAAAATTTACATTTGGTAGACAAATTAAAAAAGATAAATCGCTGACAAATCCTCGTTGCTCTTCTTAAGATTTAGGATTCCTTAGTGCTGGTCAATTTATTAAAGTAGAATTAACAATTAACTATATTAAAGCTATATTTTCTTATTCGAATACTGACCTTTTTTAGGTACCTGAGGAGATCTAAAAGTAAAAACCTTATCGTGCCAGAAGTAGTAAGGAATATGACACAATATGATCACCGATTATTGCTTGTATTATGTTTCTGAACTAATTATAAAAACCCAATTAAAAGGAACAATATGTCAAATTATGATCAAATGATGAACGAATATTAGAATTGCCTATGACGAATATTGAAATTACTCATATCTTAGTAAAGAATATCTTCTGGTATATTACACCTACCGGCTGGATATTGGTTGATGGAACATAGGCAGCCTGTGTTATATGTTCTAACTAGAGTAGTCGAGTAATCACGCGGTCATTCGGACTTGCTGCAATTTTGTAATTCCTTACAACACACAACTGAACAGATTGAAAGTCAACTGATTTAGTTACTTTTTTAACATAGGATCCCTATGTTCCGCCACCTGATATCCGCACTGTATGTGTACATAAATTGCTTATTAAAAGTATTTCTTTTTTATGGGTTTTTGGTTTATTTATGTAAATGGGTACGTATATGAGTAATTCCCTAGATTTTTTAACTTTCGAGCTCAATAAACGTTTTTTAACAATGTTGATGGCACATCAACAGTATGTCATTTCTCGCTAAGCAGGATGCATAAAAAAAATAAAAACGTGGTGTGCACCAGTTCTTTTGCAATCTTATCATGGGAATGACAAAATTTTTATTAACTGCATAAGAAGATAATATAAAAATATAATACAGTAAAATTTTATTTACTATATCAGCAATTGTTGATTCGTCATTTATGCCTCAATATGCATTATTATGCTAAAAATTTAGTTACCTAATGCGAACATTGTCTATTTACTTAATTCAATCAAATTAACGAAATATATATTTTGATGAAACTTTCTCTTTATCGCTGCTTTTTCATAATTAAATTAAATGATTGAAATAGTACTTTCAAATTTAGTTAGAACACATCTAAAACTAATGTTCACACTAGTAATAGAGGATTGAGAATAAATTTTCTTGATGTGCTACTCATTTACGTATCTTCTTTAATTTGTGCACGTTTTACCTTGATCACTACTCCATAACATGCAATCGCTATTTAATGTGGCACTCTAATCAATCAAGTCTAGTTTCCATTGGCATTATAAAAGGAAGATTTTTCATGATTTTAAAAATTATTTTTACAAAACTTATTTGTATAAAGCAGCTGAATGAAAAAAATGGGTTTTTGGTAAAAAGTTAGTACCTGTAATAGTTTCGGTAATAACTTTTTTTTTAATATGAGGCACACCCATTAATTTAATAGTTTTTAAAAGTTTAGGTATTGAACATGTTTACACATGATTACGGGAAAGATAAAAACATATTTTAAGTAAATTGTGAATGCCTGCGACAACTAGCACATGTCCAGAACCTATGAGATTATGTGAGTAACTGTATTTCGAAGAATTTACTTCATCGATAATTTCTCATAAAGGCTAGATAACGTCTAAAATCACCAGTACCCGCAGTGTTAAAAAATCTGGGGAATTACTCATATACAAACAACTGTAGTTGTATTAACAGTATTTAATACCTTACCGGCTCTTGTCAACAGGTGTACAGGAAGTTGTACTATGGATACTTACAGTCAACTGAAGATTGAGTTGCATTATAATTATAATTTATTTCTGCCACAGGTACATGATTAAGGCGCCATACAGAGGAAAGATGATGGATGGATCATGGTAAGGACTCGACTGGTATGTCGCTGTAAGGTAGGTAAACGACGAATGAAAGCCAAGGCCGATGAACCGGTGAATCGACAATATCAACAATAATTAATATTACATAAAATATATCGAAATAAGAAAATGAATTTGTTTATAAATATTCAGCGAAAACCAGACTAATTAAATCGTTCGCGCCGAGGAATCATTGGCGCTTCCAAATAATTTGACGCGTCAAATGATTACGTACATTTGTGCCCACTAATATTTCAGACGCTACTTTCGCGTATGAAATAATTCGCATCTTTACAAATGTTTTACAAATTTCTTTGCAGAGTTTCAGGACATGAATCGAGGCTTCGTCAGAAGTAGAATGCGAAACTAACATATCTCGGAATAAAGTGCACGAGTTATCTGGATATTGTTCTTCCGCAACTTTCTCACACAATACAGCCGGAAAATTAACCTCCGGAATCGGTTTATTACCGTTCTTATTGTGTGCAATACGAAATTATTGTTCCGCCTGTATACAAATGACTAGAACAGATTTACTTGCAAACACTAAACCTCCTCGACTTTTGTACGAGACTAATGTATTCTCTGCGCAGTGGGAACCGGGACATTCAACGAGAGCTTCTATGCATTTCTCACATTTTATTCTGCAGGATTTAGTCTTGGTCAGTTTTCTTATAATCCAACCTGCTATGTACGCGATACAGTTTTTGGAAAATTGACTCAAGGATTCAGGATAGGTGTTATGAAAATTTAGAAATTCCTGTAGGATATCTACGCTCTCACTCTCGTCAATTTGTAAGAAGCCATATTTGAATGCTACTTCTTCGTTCTTGGAGTCATCATACGACGAAGCTTCGTACACATTCGTATTCCTTCGTCTGACCACCGTCGATGGTACGCTTAACACAGCGGTTTCGCCCATTGCTTCTGCATTACCATTACTTGCCTTTATTTCATGGCGTATTAGCAGTCTTCGGTAAGCAGAAACAAATTGTGCCGTTGTCGGATTTGGACACCACCCCCCACATCGACGGATGGCGCAGAAAAATAACTCCAAGTGGTCCTGACTTAGCTTGTACGTCAGCAAATAATCTAATTGAGGAGACTCGCATTTAACGTATGCCTCAAATATGCCGATAACAGTGACCACTCAAGTTATAAGGCCTATGAAGGGAACGCGTCGTCTTGTCGAGGTCATTGCTTTCCCTGTGACATCTGACACCCCCTTCAGGTATTCAATGTCACTAGAGATTGTCTCTCGCCAGTAAATTTCATTGCTGGCCCGCAATAGCGACTTCGTCCCTTTCCCATGCGGGTCACGTGAATTAAGAAAATCGAATAGGCGATAGATGCAACGAATGAACCTGATGGTCGCCTCACTGCCTTCAAAACCCGGAAATCTTAAGGCTTTGTCACAAAAGTGAATAGCATCAGCTACACTACTACTTAGCCTTTGAGCTGCTAATGACACCTTCATTTTAGATTTCCAGTACTGTATGTGGCGTTTACGAAGACGATTTCCAGCCTGCAGGCCTTCATCGTCTTGTACTTGAGCCAACATACACACAAATTTCCAGTCAATGAGGTTACCATCAGGATCCTTCAGTTGCTTGAAATCGCCTAAACAATTTCTCATTAGCTTGAGCATGTGGCAGGCATCGAAGATAACCCAAACCTTTTTGTTCATCTTCGGGTGAAGGAAAAAAGGCTGCGGGTTGTCAATATCAAAAGAGGCTCCCAATAACACCATGGCGGCAAAATGCTCGCTAGTTCCATCTAACGTCACCGAGATGGCTGTGACTTCAACATCTTCAAGACGTATTAACCCTTTTTTTACCAGTTCTGCTATCTTTGTTGACTTCATCCCACTAGTGAAAAAATACCCTAAAGGAATTTTCCAGTTGTCATCAAAACTGACAGCCATAAGGACTAATGCATCTGTTGATTCCTTAGTCGAAGTCTCGCCTTTCTCGGTGCAGTTAATGTACCCTCGTAAGGTGCCGTCTGGGGTACGTTGGTAGCCAGTTTTGATGCGGATTTCATCCAACATGAAACTGACGAGAATCTGCCGTCCTACTTTTTTGGCCTCCGTAACTTTACGGCTCAGTGCGTTAGTCATAACACTTTGGTGAGTAAAAATGGAGTGTCATGACGAAGGAACGAATTGAAGGAGGGAACGTGGCTCGAAAAACATTTCTTCATGTTTTACCTCCGACTTTGCCATTACAAAGTTTCGCCTGCGAACGAATCTCTTTCAAACGATTTTTTCTGAACCGCTGCAAGAACAACGAAATGTCCTCCCCAGCAGTGGACTCCAGTTCATTGAGAATCAATTTAGAATTCTGTGATTTTTTTCTACACAATTCTGCCACGGTTCCTGAAAGTGAACGGATGCGTTTCTTCAATCTTCCAGTTCGTTGCCTTTCCAGCCTCAATTTCATGTAGAGTTCGTTATATTTCACCTTTAAATAATCGTGTTTCTTTTTCCACTCTTCATTGGAATGGTCATAAGAATGGTCATTATGACATATAGGATCATTTGTAGGATAGTGTTTTCTCTTAGGAGGTCGACGAGGAGCAGGATCGGGTTCTGTTTGATGTATAAATTAATGGATTACATGCATAAATGAATAAACAAATGAATAAATAAATGAATGAATGAACGAAGGGACGAATTAATTAATAGGACAATGACAGAATTAATAAATGAGTGGATAAATAAATGTAAGAATGAACGAATTTAAAGAATCAATATAAATGCATGTACGCACACCTGGGCATATCTCTAAAACGTCAAACTAAAAAGGTAAATAAATAATAAAAAAATGACACATCTTTATTGTAGGATTGCAACAAATATTGTAATGCTTCTCTAAGAAGAGCAGTTTCGTGACCCTAAGATGGACACCATCCTTCATATTATTTCAGAGGTGGGGAAAACATGATTTCTGAAATCATAAATCATGGATCACAAGTGATTAATGATTTAAAGATAAAAAATCACGAATCACCAGTTTTATGAACGAAAAAACAATCCAATTGGCTATTGGCCATTCTGCACCCACTTTTATGGTAAGAAGGATACACTAAGAGAATTATTCTACGACTTTTTACAAATTACGCAAGGTAAAAGTCCAATACTGATCTAGTTCAAGTGGGATATAAGGAAAATCTGCAGAAAAGTCCCATACTTATGTTGGAGAAGTAATTACCATACTGGATTATAAGAACTCCTTTTTAGAACATAATGTGTTCAAATTTTTCTAACTGGAAAATGTAATACCCGTAATGCAATTAATGGGTTTGAGACAAATTCCTTCAAGTTTCTGATACCACTTGCTCTCAGAAACTTGAAGGAATCTGTCTAATACCCAACGTTTTAAATTATCATACTCAAAAGGGTAAAATAAAATGCTTTGAAAAAGTCGAGTCGACATTAAATTTGTTATTATTTTGTTTTAACTTTTTGAGCACGATAATTTCAACCAATGGGTTTAAGGCAAATTGCTACAAGTTTCTGGAAGTAAAAGGTATCCATAAACTTGAGGGAATTTGTCTTAAACCCATCGGTTGAAATTATCATGCTCAAAAAGTTGAAATGGAATAATACAAAATCTCATTACGATATGGCTTTTTGCATATTTGGGAAATGACAATCTAATTCATTTGTGATATTTTATGACAAATTTAGTTTTAAAATATGCGTGTTTAAATACAAATTGATCATAAATGAACACTACTAAATCAGATTAAAACTTTTTGCTGACATTGGCAAAATGTCGAGTCAACGTTAAATTTATTATTATGTTGCAACTTTTCATAATAACTGTATTATTATGTTAACACAAATATTGTTTTCATTGTTTACATAAATTGTATTTAGGAAATGGAGCCATAGGATTACCATAGACAACTTCTAAGTCTATGAGGATTACTTTCAAGTAAGAGGTTACAGGATTGGAAATTTAGTATTTGGCAATTCGAACAATCGAACGGCAAGCATAGATATAATATATCTATATATATAATATAAATATTGTATATTATACAAATATTTTTATTACACTATTTCAATTTTTTGTCATATTCAAATTCTTAAATTATTCCGAGGACTTTTATGTTTTTTCCCATACTGTATAGAAGAAGGCAACATCTAAATATTTTCTTGTCTTTATTCATACACTAGTATGGCACTTTTTACAGAAATTCTGGCAAGTAAGTTGTGGCTTCTACATTACCTGACACATATAGGCATTTGTATTGAATGCAGAATAACAATATCTTAAAACTAATAATTTCAATACGTATGGTAAATATTCTTCACGTAAAATATAAAAGATTCAAAAACTTTATCCAGCTAGTATGGCAATTTTAGGTAGAATAATTCTCTTAGTGTAGATGTTTTGTGAAAATATGATAAAGAATGAAGTAAACATGTAAAAAATTAATTTGAACACCCTTACGGGATGTTTGTTTTTGATTTTACACATGCTTTCGGTTACTTTTGGGAAAGTGTCCGTCTAATTTTTCACAATTTAGAAAAATAATAATAAACTTTGTGCCATGCAGAATCAAAAGTGATTGTACTTTCATATAGTATTTGCTATTTTAATATATCTTACACGATATAACTTCTAGAACATAAATTCGAAACTATATGTCCATTTTGGGGCACTCTATCATCTATATTATATGATGGATTTCACGTCAAAAGTCCAGACAAACAAAAAATTTTCTCCAATCGAGCCCCAATTTTTTTTATGAGTTGTACTAAAGGTTAGTAATTATTCAGGAAAATATTTTTTAATTTTATTAAAAATTGGAGGAGTGGGAGGGGGTGAAAGTTTTGAACTTTTTTATGTCACGCGCTACTTTGTGTATTTATTCCACTTAAACAAATAAATACAAAATTTCTTTCAGATATGATTTTGATAGGATTTTTCATGAACTTTCGATTGGTGTAGTCCATTTTGAATTTATTTTTTATTTTGATCAAAATTTTTGAAAATCAAAAATATAATTCAAGTTTTTTCGACTTTGGGCCCGTTTTTTTTTATATATTTTTAACAGAAAGCTGAGGGGTTTTCCTACAAAATACTTGAATTTCAAAACATCGTTTTTTTTTGTTTTCGAGAAATTGAATTATAAAGATTGCGCGTCACGGCAACTCGAAGCACCAATGCACCGCGCTGCTACGCTAACGACTTTGGATTATTGCCGACAGGTGGCTGAACTCGGGGCATGTTTTCGTGTGTACGTGTACCACGAGAACGTAAAATTAATGCTCGACGAAATCAATCTTGAGTATTTAACAAAAGAATCCCAATTCGTTTTAAAAGATTATCGCGACTGCTTATATGCCATTGTCTGCTCCAACCCATTTTCGCCTCTATAGGATCAAATACAATTTTTTCATCGGTAGATTGGGAAACTGTTTCTTAATTTGTAGATTGAATTTTGAGTTCTCCAGAGTTATTAAGTGCAAACTTTCACGTTGTACACATTTTTGAACGTTCTGGAAGTTCAGGATATTTCTCTCGTAAACTCTCAGAAACACTAATCAAAGCTGTTATTTTAGTAGTTTTTTTTAGTTGGTTGATCCATCTGCTTCTCCACACGTTTCTTGCCTTAACATTCATTCTTTAATAAAACAAAAATAAATGAGAAAATTAAACCCAAGAAAAAAAAGAAGATATATCTAAAACAAAAAATATCTTGCGAATGTCAATAAAAGTGCAGTTACGTACAATTATCTTTTCAGATCAAATAAATGGATAATTACAGTTTAACGCATGATAAAAGACACAGTGCAATATGAGTGATAAAGGGATTTAGTAAATATCATATTTCCAACCATATTTCTGTATTATAACGTTTCATGAATGAGAAAACATGTCACGAGTTCAGCCACCTGTCGGCAATAATCCAAAGTCGTTAGCGTAGCAGCGCGGTGCATTGGTGCTTCGAGTTGCCGTGACGCGCAATCTTTATAATTCAATTTCTCGAAAACAAAAAAAAAACGATATTTTGAAATTCAAGTATTTTGTAGGAAAAACCCTCAGCTTTCTGTTAAAAATATGTAAAAAAAAAACGTGCCCAAAGTCGAAAAAACTTTAATTATATTTTTGATTTTCAAAAATTTTGGTTAAAATAAAAAATAAATTCAAAATGGACTACACCAATCGAAAGTTCATGAAGTATCCTATCAAAATCATATCTGAAACAAATTTTGTATTTATTTGTTTAAGTGGAATAAATACACAAAGTAGCGCGTGACATAAAAAAGTTCAAAACTTTCACCCCCTCCCACTCCTCCAATTTTTAATAAAATTAAAAAATATGTTCCTGAATAATTACTAACCTATAGGACAACTCATAAAAAAATTGGTGCTCGAATGGAGAAAATTTTTTTTTTGTCTGGACATTTGACGTGAAATCCATCATATATATTAATAAATATATTATGTATATTATTATAAAAATGTAAATGTAAAAATGCATATTTAAATATTTCTATTATTGCACACCAGACGTATCAAGAGAGGCTACCACTTGCAAGTCGTCTACTTCATTTAAGTGCGTCAGTTCAGGTTGAACTATTGGACTAATATGGATAGTGCCAGACTCGGCTTTAAAACAAGAAAATCACATATATACATGAAAATACACTATATTGAAAAATATTAAAATAAATGCAATGAAGAATTGTTACATAAATTGTTAAAATATTTAAACATATTGCGGTCAAGAACATTTTACAAGAATGGTTGCAACACCAGTTCTTACATATATTTATTTATTTTTTTTATTCATTGGACGGGTTTTTCCCTTTAATTATAAGAAATATATATTATACAGTATTATTATACATAATATACATATTGAACTACTAATAGAATTAAACGATTATAAATGACAATTTATACACTTCAAAATGGGGAACACAATATGGTGGACTAAAACTTGATTTTACGAGTTAATTGTCATTCACTACGAATCCGTACTCAACAGTTCAAAATTCGAAATGTCGGATACAATATGGCAGATCAAAACTGAAAAAGTGAGGCGAATCGGATGAAACTCGTTACTTGGAATTTGTTTTGGATCGCTGATTACGAAACTGAATTTAATATTTCGTTATTCAAAATGGCTAACCAAAATATTAGCAAAATTATAAACAAAAGTATTTACAAAAATGTTGTAAACATATAAGGCATTACAAAAATGAAAATATGTAAATATGTTCATCATGCTGAGTTATTTTATTTAATACATATATATCTTATTATTAAATAAAATTGGCATATATATATATATGCTTGATATTGTACCTGAAGACATAGAAGCTGCTGTAAATATAGTTGGGACTGCACCTATCCCTAGTTGCAACCATATGCCGCGCTTTCCACTGCGATAAAAACATTTATTTTCAAAATGTTCAGAGCACACCATGCTTTCGTTGTTTACGACAACGTCAGGTATATGCTTTTTTATGTCATGCAGCCACTTTTCATGCAAAATTTCATTATCCTCAGGAAATCTGGGAAGAAGTAATAGGATATAGGAATAGGAGTAAATTATTACAATTTGGATAGAGTAAAAATTTCTTTCATATATGGGATATTTCTCAAATGACCATCCAGTGATTTCACTGTCCACGAGATGAGTGATATATTAATTTAATTTATGCGTGCTGGCTTGTCAAAGACCTCAGAATTAAATGTAATAATTCTTTTCACTTTGTATACAGATATATAAAGAAAAAATAAATATATTGATTATTAGTATAAAATACTGTTTAATAAGACAAACATATCTAGCAACATCGCAAAATAAACAAATGAAAATTTAAATTTCAAGAGAAAATACATATGGGTACACTTCCGACTTGCCTTTAGCTTTCCTCATTATATTTCTTATTAATTTTTTTTTATATTTTCTATACATTATCTTTTTAATATTATAATGTTAAACAAAAGGAATTTATATTCATATATGAGTAAGAACTGCATTCCAGGTTCTTGCACTCGATATCTGTTCGCAATTAGATTTTGTTCTAATGACAGTTTTTGATGGTTGCATTAATGATTTTGAAAATATTTCTTACTCATACAGGTGTATTTTAATCTTTTTTAATTTCTATAATAATGTTAAACGCAAGGAATTTATATTCACATACAAGTAAGAATTGCATTTGAGATTCTGACACTCGATATCTATTTGCATTTGGATTTCGTTCTAATGACAGTTTTTGATGATTGAATTTATGTTTTTGTAAGTACTTCTTACCCATACAGGTGTACATTAATCTTTTTTAATATGTATAATGTTAAACAAACAGAATTTCTTTCCTTGAATATACTTCTTATCCATGTACCTACCATACAGTTCTATTTCAACTTTTTGAATATATATATATCAACTTATACAAAAACAATCTCTATTCATACCCACATATGAATTTTATTGTAATGATTATTTTCCAAGTTTCAATTTATGTTTTCTTCATTATATGAATATATATTTATTCCTTTTGTTTAACATTATACATGTTAAAAAAGATTAAAATACATCTGTATAGGTAAGACATATATTTAAAAACATAAATTCAACAACGGAAACTGTCATTAATTACTACAAAATTCACATGTGAATGATTATTGATTGTAAGTATCTTGAATGCACTTATATGAATATATATTCCTTTCGTTTAACATTATATGTATTAAAAAATATTAAAATACACTTGTATTGATAAGATTTAAAAATATTTGTATTTGTATTTGCATTTATTACCGGTATGCGTACGCTATATGCCGGGTGGATGCGAGAGAATGGGCCATAGGGAAGACCGTTTTAAGGCTAGCGCGCTTGTGATTGGTCCATTCTATTTAGCTGAATGCTTAATGTCTTTCGTGGTTGGTTTTAACAAAATTCTAGTAAATTTCAATTCAGATCTTATACTCAAGCTCTTTGCTTGTAGTTCAATCAATTTTATTTTTAAAAAATATTATTAAATCTAATTTTAATATAATTTGGAAGTTTCACTAAAAAGAGCACATAGCAAAAAGCTCGCGTATAAGATCTATTGAAATTTACTAGAATTTTGTTGCAACCAATCACAAAAGACTTTAAGCATTCAGCTAATTAGAATGGACCAATCACAAGCGCGCTAGCCTTAACACGGTCTTCCCTATGGCCAATTCTCTCGCATCTGTTACGTCCCAAATTAGTGCTCTTGAAACGCAGGCACCAATTTTGGACGGTCGAAAGGAGGATCGTCCTGAAGGGACAATCCGGGATTCGTATGTGAACGGAGGCTGCTGGACCAGGAGGAAATTAATGCTCAGGTTCGGAGGTAAAATGTAATTTATTTAATAGTTTTTTTGTAAATTTCTTTCCCTATATTCCTGAAGGGCGATCTTTCTCCTGGGTTCAGGAGGGGATCCAGGGAGAGAGTCAGATGGAGGAGGAGGAGGAGGAGGAGGGGGAAGAGGAGGAGGAGCCGCCGGGAGCTGACAAAGCTCCGCTAGTCGCTCGCTGGTGACCGGATTAGTCGAATTCTTGGGGTCAAGTCCCCTAGCAAAATGGGCGCCCCACACGGACCACTGGGCCTGTAACCGAAGACGGGCCCGCCTTAGCCCGCCCTTCACTATAAAAAAAACGAAAATGGTGGTTAATGGTTGGTCGGACCGAGACCGATTGGATGGAAGTAAAAGATGGTACGGGGGAGGCTATTGAGGATTGGTAATTGGGAACGTAGAACAGTGGAAAACCGGGAAAAATGGCCTATCACGTGAGCGAGATAAGGGTTCCTATGGGTCGATCATGCATCGGAGCGTGTTGACTCCAATTCCATAATCGACCGAGGGGTGGATCGATTCGGGGAGCCGATAACGGGGTGGCTCGACGTGGTTATAAACAACGTTCGCCGCTCGGAGGTCGATCCCCTTATCGATCCCTAATAAAAAAAAGGGATATACTGCGGATCCAGAACTGGGCTGGCAACAGGTGGATCGAACCGGAGGCTCACCACGGAGAAGCTCGACGTGGTCGAAGACCAACGTTCGCCGCTCGGTAGCCAGTACCTCCCGTCGATCCAAAAAAAGGGGGAAGGGGAGAGAGGAAAAAGGAGGAAGAGGGTGAAGCTGATACTCACTTTTTTGAAGCCCTGGTTATCGTTCCTGGTGCCTCAGCTGGGCCTGAGAGGGGATCGGTGGGTGGACTTCCGGCCGAAGATTCCTCCTTGCTTGAAGCCTGGGCCTCGTAGTCTTCGTCGTCGTTGACTTTCCGGTTAACTTCTTCAGTTAACGAGATACTGTCTTGAACTTGAACTGCTCTCTGTAGTTTTGGAGCCGCTATTTATATGATTCTGGCTCTGTGTTTTCTGGGTCAAATGGAGGGGTTGAAGGTTGGAACATAGATAAGAGATTTTCGTGACCAGATTTTTCAAAGTTTGTTAAAAACAATGATCCGTTAACAATGTAGTTTGGTTGACAATTAAAGTTTTTGCAAACTGCATTCTGTGATTTGCACAAACATGAACGAACTTCGTAGCATGTTTAGAAGTGGAATAATTCGCAAAATTAGTTTTGATCTTGATAAATATATTTTAAACAATCGAGAAATTGACTTAATTAACGCGTCGGTTATTAATTATTTATGAGCAATTATTTTTAAGTATTTTAATGTATAAAGATCCATGTAGTCCGTTGATTATTGTGCAAATAGACTATCTTATAATTTAACATACGTGAAGAACAGATATTAATCATCGTCATTATTGCTTAAATAGTTAATTCGAAAAAAATGTATGTCTGTACGCAAGTAAAGAGAATTGCTGATACTTGTTATAGTTAATAATACATGCAGGATTTGTTAGTTAAACATTGGAATTGGTTTGTCCTAGTCAATATTGTTTTCATTGTTTTCAGGGGTTTCTCTTAATTATTCCAGAGGTTTTTCTATATAAAAATGTAAAGAAAATTATTACGAGTAATAATATTTTGTTTCGTGTTCATGTTTATTTATTATTTTATGTATAAATTAAAATATGTTCTCATAGTTTGGGCGTGGCTCGGATGTGCAGTTGTATGGGTGCCTGTGTGTGAAATGATTTTTGTCTTAATTTGGGTTGTTAGTTAAAGAAAGAGATGTTTATTTAATTATTCTGTTTTATTTATAGAATTATTTGTTATAGTAAATTATGGTTTTAATTATATTTTGTTTGTACTCAAAATGTGTAAAAAATTATGTTGCATCATATTATATTGTCGGATGTTAGTATTTTCTATTGGCTTTTGTTTAAATTAAAGATTTATATATGCGAAGGTTACGTTGTATAATTTTTGAAAGAATATTTGTTTGTGTGAGTTCTCATATCTATGTTCTTTGTTTAGCTGTCGATGGTTTAGGAATTTTTATGACTCTGGGAAACCGAGGGGAACTTGTTGATATACTCTTTTTAAGAAGCCAATCTTTTTAACACGGCAGAGTTTTCCAATGGAAAAAAAAAATATTAATAAAATTATTTTTTTAATGTTTTTATTTATAAAAGAGTTTGTTTTTATTGGTTTATATTTTTGTATGTTTTCTTTGGGGTATTCTGCAAATGTGTAAGCTTGTCGGTAATATAGCGCACTTATGGGTAAATGTGTTGAGCCGGGATTTATCGGCTGGGGTCAATACGTCAGATTTTTCTCTGTGTTCAGTCGAGTTATCTAGCGGGTGAAAGGGCGTTTTTAGTTTGTTAGTATAAGCTATAGATATCGCTGTGCCTAAATTCCTAGTATTAATATCTGTTCTTTTGGCTACTGCAATCGGTAAGTAAGGTTTCTTATAATCGGTTGTTCCTATGTATTGTGGCAGTTACGGGCACGTAACACCCCCCTCGTTAGTCAGAACTGGTCTTCCAGTTTACTTCGCTAGGTATGATAATTTGTGTGCTATTTTGTGCTCAAAACATTTATATTATATTATTTTGAGCATGGAATTTTCATTAGTAATCATGTAAATTGATGAAGTGTTTCCTCATTTATTTCCTTTTCAATCGTGTGCTACTGCGATAAGTCCTAAGAAGATCGCGAACATAGTTCGTACGAAAGTTAAAATATGCCTAGTTGCTTCATCATATCAAGCCTAACATTAATCTATGACGGAGTTTTGACATTTTATATACTCTGAGGAAACCTTTGTTTACATTTTGTTTGTCGATAGATCCGGATTGATCTGAATTTTATAATATTAGTTTCGTTTTGTATACAACTTTTTTCTTTGCATCTCGTCAGTATAACATTAATCTGCGTTATTTTTAATAAAATTAGTTTTAATTGTTGTCGTCAGATTAACATTAATCTGCGTTATTTTCAATAAAATTAGTTTCAATTGTTGTCGTCAGATTAATATTAATCTGTATTATTTTTGATAAAATTAGCTTCAATTGCTGTCGTCAGATTAACATTAATCTTCATTATTTTTAATAAAATTAATTTTAATTGTTGTCGTCAGATTAACATTAATCTGCGTTATTTTTAATAAAATTAGTTTCAATTGTTGTCGTCAGATTAACATTAATCTGCGTTATTTTTAACAAAATTTTGTTTTGTGTGTTTTTTTTTGTTTGTTCGTAATTTTCATAAGTAGTTAATAATGTTGTGTAATGATTTCTTTATTTTCATTCATATTTGCGATTACATTTATATTTTTATGTTATATTTGCGAGGAGTATTATAAATCGTTGATAACCTCGTCTTCGCTTTCAGGATCTGGTATAATTATATCGTGTGGGCTAGTGCGTGTTTTAAATTCCGTGATTATTTTGTGTGCTTGCCTCGGTTTTCCAATTTCGCGATCTTTTATTCTATCATTTATCCGCCTTATATGCCTGTTTAGGCATCTGATGCAACTTGTAGCTGGTCTATTTGTCAGTATTCTTTGTTGGCAGAAACTGCAGTCGATGATCGTTCCTTCAGGGGTTGTAATATGGACGTTTGTCAGATGTTGAAACTCTTTTTGTTCTTCCTCTGGAAGGGTGTCGTAACAGCTCCTACATGTCCATTTTTCCTCTCTAGTTGCTAGCATTTCGTCTGCAAAATGGCATTCTTCTTGGTATAGTTCCATGTATGCCAAATAATCTCGTCCTGCTATTTCCAGTGTGCTCAGGAAGACGTTTAGTGGAAAGTTCATCTTTGTTTCCTGTAAGTTTATTTTGTGTTTTCATTGTGTCTATGCCCACACTCTATATTATATACTGATACCCTTTACAATGTTTTTTTTATAAAATATTGGTAATGTATTGGTAGAGACTTACTATGTTAGATCCACATTCCTCATGCTTTGTTAGTATAGTATAGTTCAGTAATAGTTAGTATAAATTATTATTATTTATTTATGTATATGTGTGTGTATATATAAAATGTTCTTGTGGCTTGTAAAAAAAAATATAAAAATAATTGTTGCGGAGTTTCGATTCTTTTGTTGGTGCAGCAATGAGTTGTTGCTCCAGCGAAAGAATTTGCGCACTACCTTCTACTTTTGTGTAGGGTAATATTTTACCTGTTTTTAGGCTCTCCATGCAACTCTTATAATCTAATACATAGGTATAAAAGGAAATTATAAAAAATGTATGTGTATTTTTATTTATTTTGTTTGTTTTATACAAAATTTTGTTGTTAATGTTTGTAGTGAAATGTAGGTGGTTTAGAATGAATTACATAATTAGTTTTCTATCTATGGAGGTAATGATATGGATATGATATATATACAGGGTGGCCGATTTATCTGAAGACATCGAAATATCTCGAGAACTATGCACAGAATCAAAAAAGTTGTCGAATGAAAGTTGTTCGAAACGAAAGGGGGCATCCAGTGATAATTAAATTTACCCCCTCCCCCAACCCCTGGAGGTGGAGTGGGGGCAAAAACAATAAAACTTAAATAGGAACACCCATTTTTTATTGCAGATTTGGATTCTCCGGAAAAAAGTACACCAATTTGACCTAGGAGCTATTGCATTTTGGTTCATAGGTGGCGCTGTAATCGATAAAAATCCAAATTTATCTGAAGACATTGAAATACCCCGAGAACTATGCACAGAATCAAAAAAGTTGTCGGATGAATGTTGTTCGACACGAAGGGGGGCAAATAGGGACAATTTGATCCCTTTATGAAAATTTAATATTAAAAATTCTAATATTAGATTTTTTAATATTAGAATTTAGTAAAATCAATTGCGAAAATTGTTTTTCTGAATATGAAATTTTAATAATGTCCATTCGAAAAATTAAGATTATGAATAATTGATATTCTTCATATTAAAAATCAAAACTGATTACATAAAAATTGTGCATACAATATGGAAGCAATTTTATAAATAAGTTTTCTACCTTCAATAAAATTACATTTTAGGTTTGAAATTTATTATTTAATAAACAAAAAGAGGACATCACGCAATCCATTAAAAAACGCGTCATGTCCCTTCACTCAGCTCATTCATTCTCTCTCTGTATGTTTTTTCCGAAATGAGAATAAATAAGCTGAGCATTGACGGTCAAACCATCTTCTATTTAAAAAAACGAAACTCTTACTTCATTTGGGGATTTCGTCGCCATCTACCGGACCCCGAGAGAACTCACGACGTTTCATACATGTACATCGCTTGCATTTCGGCCATCACCGGCGCCGGTTCTGTTACATAACGCTAGAGGGCGACATAACTCGAAAATAAAGTAGCATATCATTTTATACATAAGTTGAGTCACACGTAACCTGTTCACCTACATTTTTCTCTACTTTCCTGAAGGGAAGTAAATGGATATCGCGACTTTCTAATCCCCATATTAAAATTTAGTATTCACGGTCTCTCAGTGTAAGACTGGTTTTGAAGTCCATTGTATTGGTAGTAATTCGGTCGGAGGTCACTTTGCTTTTAGAATAACAACTTTCCGTTTACGTGACTATTTTTTGTCTACCCTTCATTGCTTAAATCGAATTGCAAGATAAAAATGAATCCTGCTACAGTTCCCGAAAAAATCGAAATGATTCTTATTTATGGTGAATGTAAGAGGAATATTGACGATGCTGTTGCGTTGTATGCTGAGCGTTTTCCAGATAATGCTCGCTCGCGTTCTTTTTTTTTACAAAGTTGTGAATGCCTTTCACTCTGATGGCAGCGTACAAATGAGAAAAAGGAAGCGAAGATTAACAGTTACAGGAGAAGCTAACGAAGTAGCTGTACTAGCAGCTATTCACCAAAATCCACATGTAAGCACACGACAATTACATCGCGATTCCGGCATTTCCAGAGACAGTATTCAAAGAATATTGCATCGTCATAAGTTTCACCCATATCACATTTCACTGCACCAGGAACTAGATGGCGATGATTTTCATAACCGCGTGGTGTTTTATGAATGGGCATTTCAAAAAATGCAAACGAACCACAATTTCTTTGCTAATGTATTATTTTCAGATGAATCTACATTCACGAACCATGGTGGCGTCAATAGGCATAATATGCATTATTGGAGCGTAGAAAATCCCCATTGGTTACGACAAGTTAATCATCAACGTCCTTGGTCGGTGAACGTTTGGTGTGGAATCATAGGAAATAAACTCATTGGTCCTTATTTCATTGAAGGTAATTTGAATGGAACAAAATATCGAGATTTCCTAGAACAAGAAGTACCATTACTACTTGAGGATGTTGCTATGGACGTCCGACGGACAATGTGGTTTCAGCATGATGGTTGCCCAGCACATTTTTCAAGAGTAGCAAGGGAAATACTAGACCGTGATTACAATGGTAGGTGGCTTTGTAGAGGTGGCCCCATTAATTGGCCTGCGAGGTCACCTGATCTAACATCTCTAGATTTCTTCCTATGGGGTTACCTAAAAGGTAAGGTATTAACAAGTACCACCGACTCGTGAAAACATGGTGGAACGCATAAGAACTGCTTGCGCAGAAATTTCTGCAGATATGATTCTATCATGTATAAAGTCATTTGAAGAAAGAATAAATAAATGCATTGAAATGGAAGGTCAACATTTCGAACACTTACTCAAGTAAGTGAACAGTGAGACAGTGAGAGGCAAGGGGACTCACGTAAAACAAGCACCCCAAAGGGAACAGAAAAATACTACGTCCACGTCGTTGTTCCTGGGTAACGCTAAATGTATTTTTTCCCGGCTTTGTTAGAATGATCGTATTCCATATCCGCTACGCGGGCGAAAATTGTCAATATTGGAGAATCCAAATCTGCAATAAAAACTGGGAGTTCCTATTTAAGTTTTATTGTTTTTGCCCCCACTCCACCTCCAGGGGATGGGGAGGGGGTAAATTTCATTATCACTGGATGCCCCCCTTCGTGTCGAACAACTTTCATCCGACAACTTTTTTGATTCTGTGCATAGTTCTCGAGATATTTCGATGTCTTCAGATAAATCGGCCACCCTGTATTATGGTGTGTATGGTTTATAATGTTTTATGTCGTTGCTAGTATTCAGTCCCATGATTCGTTGTCAGTAGCTTGGAGTTGTGTTTCTTCTTTCGTCGTGTTGAGTGTGAGGTTGTTCCAATTCTTCTCCAATTTATCGTAGAGGCGACAGTTTGGACATTCCGCCGTGTCTCGTATGATGGCTATTGCGTTTTTACAGGTGTAGCATTTTTTGGGAAGTGGGTCGTTTCATCGCATATGCTACAGGAATCTTTCTTACAATTATTTGCTGTTGTCATTCTGTGTCTTGGGTTTTTCTTTTCGTATCCTGTTTTATTGTTCGTTTTTTTATAGCATGTTTTACATATTGCAAAATTTTTTTTTATGTAATGGAGGGGTGTTTTCACACATTTATTGATTTGTGAACTTTCTTTTATTTTATGGCAATTTTCTTCCACTAATTGTGCATGTGCTCCAATGTCTTGTTTTTGTATGTATTCCATTTTTGTTCCGATTTCTTTGCGTTCTCTTCCTGTTGGCAGATGATAATACTTTGTTTATTTTTGTTTCGTCAAGGGTATTGAGGTTGTGTTTTGAGTTGTTGAGTTTTGTAGCGTATCCTTACGAGAACGATTTATATGAATAAAAAAAATGTTAATGTTACCTTGTGGGAAAATTAAGTAAACAAGGCCGTTTTCGTTCGGATACTGTGCCGTTACTTTATATGATTAGTATGTATCTATATATATATATATATATTTTTTTTTTTTAGCTTTATAGGAGGTTAGGAAGTAAGAAACGATCTACACCACTCGTGAGAAGGAATTAAAGGTATGCATGCGTAATAAACGCGATGAAACCAACAAAAAAAATGTTGCATAAAAGCTGCATAATAGATTCGAATAAGTGAAGTAATTTTCCTTCTTACGAGCGCTACCGCACTACCTATACTTTGCAGTATGGTAATTGGTTAACCTACATCGTTGATTCTAACATTAAAATTTTAATTTAAAAACAACGAGTGTTAGGCTCGTGACAACTCAAAGAGGGATGTTTGTTAGTTTATTTTAGTAATGGAGGGGATAGGATTTCTTCGTTTCTTTGGTTTTATGGTTATAGTATTATGACATCCTGATGTTTTGCATAGTGTTGTACTAGTGGTTGATGCACTGAGTTTCAGTTTATTAGTTCACTTGTTGAGGTTGTTTGTGATTCGTGTGTTGCTTTTGGAATATCGTAAATTACTTCTAATTTGGATTTAGGACGAATTATGTAATATCTTAAAGTCTCTATTATGCTTCCTGTGGGTTTTCTTGCTTCTATAGATTCTTCTTTGTTTTTAGATATTATGGTATCCTTTTCATTTGTTAAGGTGTAACGTACATGGGTGTTTGTGTTTTGCTTCCTCTGGTGTTGTGATCTTAGTTTATGATTTAGTCTTAGCTTTACTCATATTATTGTGATAATGAGTAATGCTCCAATGATGTATAGTAGTAATATGTGTGTATTTGTTAGCGTATTGCTTTCTTCGCGAGGTTCAGTTATATCCAATATTTCTGATGAGTTTGTTTGTGTAGGGTAAGCCATGTCGTCTTTGGAAAAGTTAATTTTTTTATCTACTATATCCTTGTTGTTCCAAAAACTTCTTCCTTTTATATGGTTTGTACATTCTCCCTTGGTTAGGTCGCACTGTATGTTTCCGTCTAGAAAAATTTTGGTCCTTTTGTTATTAGTTGTTCCCAGATAGTTTTTTAGTGTGATGGTTAGTGTTGTTTTTAGTATTGTTTTAAAATTTTCTCCATTGTAATAATTCTGTGGGTTTCTGCATTTTTTATTTTGTTTATTTATTCGTTCAATGGTGTTGAAATTCGTTGTTCCATTCCTCTGTATGTGTTTGAAATCTTGCGACTGAAATCTTAGTTCTCCTGTTTCTTGCATTTTCTCGCAATCTTCCCTTGTCGTTGTGCGAATAAATTCAGTTATTGATGTGTTTTTGGCATTGCACTCGGATATCTCGTATCTGACAACTTCTGTACATTCTTGGACTATTACATTTCCTGGGTTTGGGGATGTTTTGTGGAATATTGTTATCAAAAACATGAAGATGATAAAGATTTTCATTTTCTTGGTTTAGATTTCTTCTTTTATTTTTTGTTGTTGTTCTGTAAAAAAAACAATGTTTTTAAGTGATTGTGCTATTAACATTAATGTGTGTTATTTACTATTGAAGGCGATTTTTATGTCTGTCTTTTGTTCGTATTTTGAGTCAAGTTATGGTGCATATTGTTTTGTATTACTCTTTTTTTTACAATCCATTTCTTGGACAATTTTTTTTCGGTTTCTTCTTTTATGTTTGGATATAATTGAGTTTGTACTTCTTTGGTGTCAGTTTGTAGGATAGGAGCTGTTGGCTGATCTTTGTGGCTTGATTTTTCTACTTTGATTTCTTCTAATTTCTCATTAATTGTTTGGAGTTCTGTTTGTTGTAGTTCCTTGTATGAAGGTTTATTGTCATTGTTATCATTTCTGTTTGTTCTTCGACCTGCTAAATGGAGCAAAAGATGTGTTACAGAGTCCCAAATGGCTCCTATTAAAAGTATTGACCATCCATATACTGTGTGTAAAGCGTAACCGTGTATTACGGTGTCGATTATAGTTTTTATAAGTTTTGCTAACACAAATATTCCCATTATTCCTGCTGTGGTAGATCCAAATATCACAAATTCAACTTTTTCCCATGTATTTTTCCATGCTGACTGTATTATGTTGCCAATTGTTTTTTCGTCTAAGAGGTTATTTAATGAGGTTCCCTGATAGTTCGTTGTTTGTCCTGTAATTCCTCTAGCTACTGTGTTTAAAACAGCTGGTTTTTCTGCTGGGAACATTATGTGTTCTTTTAATTTTTTTAGGTCATCTTGACTGTAGATCCCATTAATGGCTAAACTTTCAAGGTTTACATATTTCCATGTTTGCTTGGTTAGTGGTTTTAATTCTTCGGATTTTTGTGCTTCGACGGGGTTTGGTAATAGTTTGTACCAGATGCTGTTGACTTGGTACATTGGTGGTACGAGGCTATTACAGCTGACTTGAGTTCCTTTTTTTGTTAAAATTCTTGTCTTTGGTGTCATGAATAAACTATTATTTTGTTATGTTACCGGTAGGTGTGTGTAACATTCTACTGTTCTTCGTATGCTTGCTTCCACGGGTATACATTTCATAATGTACGCTACTTCACCAGCAGCTATTGCCATATATCCTGGTGATTTCATGTTGTTGTATGCAAATTTGTCAAGTGAGTGACTAGCCATAGATATAGAATTTTGTAAAACCTGTTTTTCGAGGGTACATCTTTGTGCTAAGACATCGTAATATAGTTGTTTAATTTGGTATCTGAGGTGCTTTTCTACATACACGAATTTAGAATTTACGTATGCAAATATATCTAAATTAGATGTTTTTATTGGTACTTTTTTAAGTCCTCCACCGTTTCCAATTTCTAATATCATTAATTTTGGGTGTTCAGTCAAAGACAGTTCGTAGCCACAAACGCCTTTCCCTCCTCTAGCTGCTAGTGCGAATGTGATATCTTCGGTTGTTAGTGAGTATATAATGGTTTTGTCTTCGTTGAATGCTTTATTTATTACACCTTCATATAAGACATCATATTTGTTAGAGCCGCAGAAATCTACTGGTATCGTATCCCAATAAGTATTACCTCCTTCCAAGTCCAAGCAATTTTTGTCGGTTACTGCATAAGCAATTCCTGACCGTAAGTGTATCTTATTTTCGTTTAAGTTTACCCGGGCTTTATATTTTTGTATCAAAATTTCTGCTGTTCCTTGGACTATTACATTACTCCAGGTTCCATATGAATCTGAGTATTCTACTCCTTTGCAGTTGCCATTTACCGTTGTTTGTCCTGCCATGTTGAGGCTGTATGTTGCAAGCACGTTTTCTCTAATACCGTCTATGAATATATTGTTACTTATAGTGGTCCTTCCTGTTCGGTGTACTTCTTCGCATTCTTCTCTGCAGACTTCCAAGATATAGGTGGCCATTCCATTCATAACTGCTGATGTGTGTGAGTGCATACCACAATATTCTATTTTCCCGTAAATTTCTATCTTACACTGTGTGACTTCAATTTCGTCGTATTCTTTTATTTGTAATAATTGAGCTTTAACTTTTTCTACATTAACATGCTTCCTTTCGATTTCGCAGTCTTGAGTGTTGAGTAGTGAAATTGTTGATATGTTTGAATTCATTGCTCCACAATCAAATGCAACGAATGCTGTTGTTTGTGAGATAGCTGCTATGAAAATTATTGTTGGTTGAAGTTTTATGGTCATCCTGTTGTTGACTGTGGATTTGTTTTTCTGTGGATCCAGAATAGATTAATTTTGTGTTATGGTTATTTATTATTAGTTGTAGAAATGATCTCGGTCAGACAGGATTAGTTTTGTATATTTATCCTATTTTTACATTTCCATAAACTTTGTTATACTTCGTTAAAGTTTCATAAAAAGAGTAACTTCTTTTAGTTTTATATGTCAGAGAGAAGAGAAAAGATGGTAATTTTTGGATTTTATTGTTTTAATTTTGAAATTTTCAATCTATTTGGGTGGACAATTCGTTCTTCATTTTTTATTTTTATTTTTATGTTTCCATTCTCGAATATATTAAGTATTTCGAAAGGACCCTGGTATTCATCGTCAAGTTTACCTGTTTTGTGGTTTTTCTGTGTGAATACAAAATCGCCTATTTTAAATATTTGTGGATTTATCTGTTTATCGTACACGGAAAAACTTTTGGGAGCGTTGCTCACCCAAACCGGGCGGGTAGCGCTCCCGCGGCACTTTTAACTTTTCAAATGATGATTAAAAATATAAGAGCGTAAAAATAAATCTTTTTCTGAATAAATATGGATTCATACAATCATTAAGAAAGTTTATGCTCTATTTTTAGACCATCAAATTACTTATATGGTTTATAAAGATCGTTAAACGCGTAAAAATCGGCACTTTTTCCATTTTAACGCTTACGTATCAAAAACAGCAAAATAGAGTAAAATTGCACTATGCTTTTCTGTAGAGCGTAAAATTTCCTACAAAAAAGTCAGTGGCAGCCCTAGTCTAATATTAATAGTTTAGCCAGAAATAACACTGGAACTTCAACTTGCAGTTTGATCGATACCCAATGTAAAATATTCGGAATATTCTGTTTAAATTCGTGTTTTCTTTCTGGCCAAACTATTAATGTTACATTATCGCTGCCGGTGACTTTTTTGTAGGAAATTTCACGCTCTACAGAAAAGCTTTAGTGCAATTTTACTCTTTTTTGCTCTGTTTTTGATACGGAAGCGTTAAAATGGGAAAAGTGCCGGTTTTTACGCTTTTAACGCTCTTTATAAACTATATAAGTAATTTGATAGTCTAAAAATATCGCATAAACTTTCTTAATAATAGTATGAATCGATATCTATTAAAAAAAAAATTTATCTTTACGTCCTTATATTTTTAGTCATCATTTGAAAAATTAAAAGTGCTGCGGGAGGGCTGCCCGCCCGGTTTGGGTGAGCAGCGCTCCCAAAGGTTTTTCCGTGTAGTAATATTTTGATTTTAATTTAGCTGCTTTCAATCGTTTGTTTGCGAACTCCTGTGTTTCATATAGTTTTATTGCTAAATTCTGAATATAATCCATATATGTCAGAGGTGTGTCTTCGTTTGGTATTTTCGTAGAAGGTAATCTGGCCAATCTACCGAACATTAGTTCAAATGGAGTATATTTTGTTCCTTCGTGTACACTTGTGTTATAAGAAAAAGTAGCAAGGTCTAGCCATTTGTCCCAGTCCTCGTGCTGATTTGCATAATGTTTTATATATTCCTTTAAGACATGGTGATCCGTTTGATTGAGGGTGAAATGCTGTGGTTTGTAACTTCTTTATGTGAAACATTTTTGCTAATTTTTTCATAATATTACTTAAAAAGTTTTTACCTTGGTCTGTCAATATTGTTTTTGGAGATCCATATAAGCATATTACTCTGTTTACTAATGCTTCTGCTATGTCGGATGTAGCTTTTTTCAATAGGATTGCAATTAGGTATTTTGTTAAGTTATCTTGAATTGTTAGTATGTTTTCGTACCCTTCGTTTGTTTTGCTATTTGGAATTACTATATCCATTGCTATTTTTTCCATCGCTGATTTTGGAGTGTCTGATATTATCATAGGTTGCCTTGTTTTAACTTTAGTTAATTTTTTTAATTAACATAATCTGCAGTTTTCGATAAATTTTTCGACGTCTATTTTCATGTTCTCCCAATAGTAATTTTGCTTGATTTTCTTCACAGTTTTGGTTATTCCTTTATGTCTACTGATTGGAGTGGTATGTAATTCTTTTATGATTGCTTCTCTGTCACTTATTTCCGCGTGATTTATTTTTCCATTGCAAATTAGGATCGTTGTATTTGAGGTTTTAAATAGTTGTTCTATTATTTTGATTATGCTACTCCATTCTACTCCGGCTACTTCATCTGTTTTTGAAATGCTAATACTTTTGAGTTGTAGGTTGTTTGTTTCCTTTTCTAATGATTTAAGAAGTATTTTAATATTGTTTATTATTGTTAGCTGACTTTCTCCTGTATTTGTAATTACCGCGAGTGCAATGTGATATTTATTATTTTTCCTGATGGTTGCTATTTTATTTATTTCTAAGTTGGTAAATTTTGGTAGTTCGTTTCTTTTTTGTAGTGTTAATGCGCCATTGTCGCAAGGTTGTCCTGTAGTTGTCAGAAAATAGGTTAAATTGTTTGCATATACATGTGGTTTTTTACTTCTATTATGTTTTTGTTTTTGTTTTTGTTGCTTGTCTTGTTGCTGTTGACTTCATCTTCATCAGTAGCATCTTCGGCGTATATTGAATTTGTATCGTTGTCATTAGTAACTGAATTAGTTAAGTGGTTTTGTTGGTTTTTCTTTTTATATGGTAAGTGTGTTGTTAGGTTATCCGAATCTTCATTATTTTGTTCTATTTCATTAATATTGTTTTGTGCTTTTTCTAGATTTTGCCTATTCTTAAGGGGTCTATTTTTTCTATTTTTTTCATGTTTTTGAGTAATTTCTGTTTCTTCCTGATTAGTTCGAAATCTTTCTGGTGGTTTAGTTTTTCTTACGCTTCTTCGTAATTGAACTTCATTATCGTCCTTTTGTATGTGTGCGATAGTTATTATTTCATTGTTTTTTAATATGTTTCCTTCGTGTGTAAAGCTGCATTTATCGTTAATATGATTTAACTTATTGCATTTTGTGCAAAATGGTACCTAAGCTGGTAGGCAGTATTTCGGACCTGTGTAATTTATTTTCGTATTATTTTTTGGAACTACTATCTTGTATATTGAATTGTATGGTATTGTTTCTTTTATTGATTTCGGTTTCAAAATTTCTTTACTTTTAATAAATTTAATGTGTGGTCTGATATTTTCCGAGTAATAATAATCTTCTAAGTTGTTCTTCCAGTTGTACCCTAGTCCTCTTGTATCTGTTTGTGTTTTTAAGTTAATAGGTTCTTGGATTCCTTGATTATATTTGCCTATACCGGGCCCTTTCCAACCCATTTCTTGCATCATTTTTATTATTTTCTTGTGATAAGTTTTATTTGTTGAATCTTCTATTTTTAACATTTCAACTGGGTTTCGAGATAATGCATCTGCATTTACGTTTGCTTTTCCATCCTTGTGGAGGACGTCGAATTCGTATTCTAATAATTTATACATCCATTTCGCTACTCTAGAATTAGGATCTTTTTTCGTTCTAAATGATGTCAGAGGTTTATGGTCTGTTACAATTGTAAAATGTCGGCAGTAGATATATGGTCTGTAGTGTAAGATTCCGTAGTATATTGCCAATGCTTCTTTGTCATAGATATCGTATTTTTTTTCGTGTTCGTTTAAAACTCGTGATGCTTATGCTATTGGCTTATCTTTTCCTATTTCTCCCTGTGATAGGATTGCGCCTATTGCAAATCCTGATGCGTCCGTCGTTATTATAAACGGTCGGTTGAAATCTGGGTACTGCAGGACTGATGCGGTGCATAGTTTTTTTCGTAGTGTATCAAATGCATTTATTTCTGCCTCTTCCCATTAAAAGGTACATCTTTTTTTAGAAGTTCCGACAGTGGCTTTCCAACTTCTGAAAATTTATGTATAAATCTTCTGTAGTATCCGACTAAACCTAGAAATTGTCGAATGTTTTTTTGATTTCTTGGTGTAGGACATTTTTTTACACAAATAATTTTGGTTGGGTCAGGTTTTAGGCCTTCTTCTCCTATTATGTGTCCTAGATAGCAAACTTCTTTCCTCAGAAATTCGCATTTATCTGGTTGTAATTTTAAGTTTGCGTCTTTTAGTCTTTTATTTTTTATTTATTAATTTACGGGCGGAATCGCCCTTTTTACTTATTTTTTGCCATATTGTTCTTATATCGTGAGAATTTTGCGAGAGCTGCAGATCGACTTACGACGATGGCGCCATACTTCACATTTGTGTATGAAATGTAGGACTGCAGAAACCTACACCAAGTACAGCAGCGGTCATGAGTCGATTTCCGCCAGATAAACAATATTTTCGAAACGTAAACAAACAACGTGGCTCGTCTTACCAACAGCGAGCTGCTGCTTGAAAACGAAATCGAAAAATTGTTCACCGGACGGGGATCGAACTCACGACCTACGACTCCGTAGTCCAGTGCGTTAACCGCCTGAGCCACGAAGCCGATTTCTTTTCATAAGTTTTTCACATTTTATTTCGTGTTCTCTTAAAGATGATGCGTAGATGACTATATCGTCAAGGTAGACAAAAAGTTCACTGCCTTGTAATCCAGATAAGACAATGTCCATTAATCTTTAGAATGTGGCGGGTGCATTTTTCAATCTAAATGGCATTCTATCAAATTCGTAGTGACCATGTGGTGTGGAAAAAGCTGTTTTTGTGCATCGTTGTCATCCATTTTTATCTGCAGAAATCCAGATGCTAAGTCGAAAATTGAAAAATATTTGGCGCCTATATTTTTGCAGTAACTACATTGTTTTTGTTGGTTGTTGAAGGGTTGGTTGTAATTTTGACTTAGTCGATTTTGAGGGTAATCTCGTGATTGGTTGTAATTTTGATTTTGTCTATAATTCTGTGATTGGCTGTAATTTTGGCTTTGCCTATAATTCTGTAGTTGATTGTGATTTTTATTCTCTTTATAATTCTGAGGTTGGTTGTGATTCTGGTTTTGTCTGAAATTATGTGGTAGGTTGTGATTTTGTCTATAATTTTGTGGTTGGTTGTAGTTTTGATTTTTTTGTGGTTGTTGGTAGTTTTGAGGTTGACTGAAGTTTTGAAGTTGATTAAAGTTTTGATGGTTATAGTTCTGACTGTTTGGTGTTTGAAAATGTTGTTGGTTAATTTGGTATGGGTTATTTCTAAAGCTTTGAAAATGCGTTGTTTCTGCTTGCGCATTTTGAGACTGGTTATGGTTTCTATAAAAACATGTTGCTGCTTCATGACCGATTTTTTTGCAAATTTGGCATTTTATTTTATCAGTATGTATAGTTTGTATTCTTAGGGTTTTCTTTTTCTCATCTGGTTTTTCAGTTATTTCAACTCCTCTGATATTGTTTGATATTTTTATTTTTTTCTCGATTTGTATTGCTTTTTGAACTGCTGCCGATAAATTTTCTAATTCTAAATATGTTAGTCTAATTTCTATCTGAGGTTTTAATCCGTTAACAAACACTTCTAGTACTTCTTTATCTGTTTGATCTTTTTCTTCGTCAGTTACTTCTCCGTTTTCGCTTAATGCTTTATACATTTCTAAAATCCTATCTGATGTTTCCCTAACTCGGTTGGCATATGAAACTACATTTTCGAAGTCTAACTGATGCATTCCTATATGTACTTCTCGTAATCTCCTAAGGAGTGAATTGATTGTTTTAAAATCCTCATTTTTTACTGTTCGGCGAGCTTCACCTCTTAGTCTACTTTTTATTAATTTAACTAAGTCCTGTTCATCCCCAAGGGGCCTGTAACCGAAGACGGGCCCGCCTTAATCGACGGCGCTGCTGGCCACTCTTCACTATAAAAGAAACGAAAATGGTGGTTAATGGGTGGTCGGACCGAGACCGATTGGATGGAAGTAAAAGGTGGTACAGGGGAGGCTATTCAGGATTGGTAATTGGGAACGTAGAACGGTGGAAAACCGGGAAAAATGGCCTATCACGTGAGCGAGATAAGGGTTCCTATGGGTCGATCATGCATCGGAGCGTGTTGACTCCAATTCCATAATCGACCGAGGAGTGGATCGATTCGGGGAGCAGACAACGGGGTGGCTTAACGTGGTTATAAACCAACGTTCGCCGCTCGGAGGTCGATCCCCTTATCGATCCCTAATAAAAAAAGGTATATCCTGCGGATCCAGAACTGGGCTGGCACTAGGTGGATCGAACCGGAGGCTCACCACGGAGAAGCTCCACGTGGTCGAAGGGGAGAGAGGAAAAAGGAGGAAGAGGGTGAAGCTGATACTCACTTTTTTGAAGCCCTGGTTATAGTTCCTGGTGACTCAGCTGGGCCTGAGAGGGGATCGGTGGGTGGACTTCCGGCCGAAGATTCCTCCTTGCTTGAAGCCTGGGACTCGTAGTCTTCGTCGTCGTTGACTTTCCGGTTAACTTCTTCAGTTAACGAGATACTGTCTTGAACTTGAACTGCTTTCTGTAGTTTTGGAGCCGCTATTTATATGATTCTGGCTCTGTGTTTTCTGGGTCAAATGGAGGGGTTGAAGGTTGGAACAGAAATAAGAGATTTTCGTGACCAGATTTTTCAAAGTTTGTTAAAAACAATGATCCGTTGACAATGTAGTTTGGTTGACAATTGAAGTTTTTGCAAACTGCATTCTGTGATTTGCACAAACATGAACGAACTTTGTAGCATGTTTAGAAGTGGAATAATTCGCAAAATTAGTTTTGATCTTGATAGATATATTTTAAACAATCGAGAAATTGACTTAATTAACGTGTCGGTTATTAATTATTTATGAGCAATTATTTTTAAGTATTTTAATGTATAAAGAGCCGTGTAGTTCGTTGATTATTGTGCAAATAGACTATCTTATAATTTAACATACGTGAAGAACAGATATTAATCATCGTCATTATTGCTTAAATAGTTAATTCGAAAAAAATGTATGTCTGTACGCAAGTAAAGAGAATTGCTGACACTTGTTATTGTTAATAATACATGCAGGATTTGTTAGTTAAGCATTGGAATTGGTTTGTCCTAGTCAATATTGTTTTCATTGTTTTCAGGGGTTTCTCTTAATTATTCCAGAGGTTTTTCTATATAAAAATGTAAAGAAAATTATTACGAGTAATAATATTTTGTTTCGTGTTCATGTTTATTTATTATTTTATGTATCAATTAAAATATATTCTCATAGTTTGGGCGTGGCTCGGCTGTGCGGTTGTATGGGTGCCTGTGTGTGTGCATGTGGACAAGTTTGTTAAAAAAAAAAACAATTTATTTGTTGATAAATTCTAGCGTATGTTGTTGGAAATGATTTTTGTCTTAATTTGGGTTGTTAGTTAAAGAAAGAGATGCTTATTTACTTATTCTGTTTTATTTATAGAATTATTTGTTATAGTAAATTATGGTTTTAATTATATTTTGTTTGTACTCAAAATGTGCAGAAAATTATGTTGCATCATATTATATTGTCGGATGTCAGTATTTTCTATTGGCTTTTGTTTAAATTAAAGATTTATATATGCGAAGGTTATGTTGTATAATTTTTGAAAGAATATTTGTTTGTGTGAGTTCTCATATCTATGTTCTTTGTTTAGCTGTCGATGGTTTAGGAATTTTTATGACTCTGGGAAACCGAGGGGAACGTGTTGATATACTCTTTTTAAGAAGCCAATCTTTTTAACACGGCAGAGTTTTCTAATGGAAAACAATATTAATAAAATTATTTTTTTAATGTTTTTATTTATGAATGAGTTTGTATTTATTGGTTTATATTTTTGTAAGTTTTTTAGGGTATTCTACAAATGTGTAAGCTTGTCGGTAATATAGCGCACTTCTTCATGTACAAATGTTTTCATATTACATTAACTGTATATTTTGTACTTTATATGTGGCTATACAAATTATTATTATTTACATTAATTACATACTTGTGAAACGTTCGTTTGCTGGAAGATCCCTTTTTGGCGCCACAGCAGATACATGTTATTCTTTTGAATATCGTGGGAATGCATCTAGGAACTATTTTTCGCCGTTGTTCTGATCCACAGAAACTGTCCGCAGTAAAATGATCGGAGCAAACCCTCACATTTACCGTTGGATTGAAATTTTCTCCCATGTCCATATTCCGTAGCCAACTTTGCAATACGGCTGGTTCGTTAGTAGGAAGCCTGAATGACGTAAAATTATTAATAGATATTTCATTATCAAACGAGTAATGTTATAGGGTCGTGCTATAGACTCAGTATGAAAAAGTATGATTTAATTACAATGAATTAGAGTTATGAAGGATGTTTGGATTCTTATAGCGTTTTTCACAAACAGTGCTATAGTGGGCACTGAATGTATCTCTGTCTTATAAATTTACATGCATTAAATAAAAATAGATATGGACTGATGATGAAGATGAATGGATGAAAAAAAAAATAGGTTTTTGAAATTCACAATTAAAAAAAAGAAACGAACGCTTATATTTATGAAAACATTCAATTATTTATACATTACCTATGTAACGTTGTCCGGTGCTCTGTAGAGGCATTTGTTGCTGTCTTCTTACAAACACAACAACATGTAGGCAATGTGGCATACTCAAAAACACTCAAAACTTAGTAAATAAACTTTGATTTTGGGGTTATGTGAAAATATGCGACAATATACATAGATATTTTACAACATATAATCGGACGCAATCGGAAACATTCGCGTACATTCGGAAAATGTCTCCCCTCCACTTTCCTTATTTTCCTTCCAACGAAGACTTCAAAGTGTATCACTTTTTTCCGCTTTATGCCCTATCCATATCATATACATATCAGTGGATCCCCGACATTAAATCGAATGTCACGTCTGCCGCGGTTATATTGTCGACGCTGGCGCTCGCTCGCTCAGTCTTGAAACCGACATACCAGATCCCGTAGGGCACTTAGACGTTTCAGACGTTCTTGCCATTCTCGATGCGTAGCACTGGCGCTTCCCCCGCCAATCGGCGCCTAAAACTCTTGACCGGGGACGGTTGTCGTCCAAAATTTAGGAAAGCCGGTGACACTTTCGTGCTCTCCTATACGGCCGTATTGATCGCAGTCCGGATCTCGGGCAAATGCGAGTCCCAGTCTCGATGATCGGCACCTACAAATATGCGCATCATAGTATTGATCGTCCGGTTCACTCGTTCAACTGGGTTGGCCTGGGGATGGTGCGGAGGCGTAGTAATCGATTGCACTCCGTACGCCGACAACATCTTGTCATCACCTCGTTCCGGAATTCCTTTCCATTGTCCGTTAGGAGGTATGAAGGCGTCTCCCACCGGAATAATACTAAGTTACCGAATGCTCGATCGATACTCCTGCCGTTGGCGGTCCTCAGCGCTTTCAGCTCCACCCACCTGGTGAACATATCGGTGAACACGAGGATGTACCGATTCTGTCCACGGCTAGGCGGAAATGGGCCAATGATGTCGACGGACACAACGGTCCACGGTTTTTCAACGATCCGTTGACCCATCAATCCTGGTGGCCCGCCATGCGCTGTCTTCTGAGCTTGACAGTCGCGACACTCTCCGATAAATTGCTGCACATCATACCGAAGGCCAGGCCAGTAGTACTCTACTGCTAAGCGGCAATACGTCTTTTCGACGCCGTAGTGTCCGGCATGCGCATTGCTGAGGGTTTGGGCTCGCACTCCGGCCGGCAGTACTAACTTCCAGCGGTTCTCCCCTTCTGTCACAGGGTCCAATAGTGGATCGGATTGGGCGTGATATAGCCGATCGTCCTCTAGTCTCCACTCGGGGAACCGCTCAGGATGAGCTCGTACCAACTCTCTTCTCCTCTCGTACCAGTCGTCTTTCTAAGCTGCTACTCGCATGGCTCCGACGTCCTTTTCAATCCTCCGGGAAAGGGCGTCCGGGATATAATGCAACGCTCCTTTCTTAGGACTAATGGTGAAATTCCATCCCTGCAACTCTAAGGCCCAGCGAGCTAGACGTCCCGTTGGATCTCTTAGGTTGCGCAGCCACTGAAGGCTGCTGTGGTCGGTTATGACCTCAAACGCATAACCTTCCAGGTATGCCCGGAGCTTCTTCTCGCCCCATACCACCGCCAAGCACTCCTTCTCCGTAGTCGAGTAATTCTTCTCGGCGGCGGTGAGGGTGCGAATCAAGTACACAATGGGGTGCTTCCCGTCATCCTGTTGCAGCGTAAGCACTGCTCCGAGGGCAAAGTCGCTGGCGTCTGTTTGTAATTAAAGGGCCGCTTGAAGTCAGGTCTCCCTAACACTGAGGCCTCTGTCAGTGCTGCTTTCAGACTCTCAAATGCCTGCTCTTGCTCCTCGCCCCACTCCCATTGCTGATTCTTCCTGGTCAGCTTGGTGAGTGGAAGTCTCTTCTCGGCGAGGTTTGGTATGAAACGTGCATACCATCCCACCATCCCGAGGAAGCATCGAACTTGCTTCAACGTTCGCGGTGGCGGGTACTCCAGAACAGGGCGGATTTTCTCCGTATCGGGGGTCTCAATCCTTCTCGATCAATCCAGTATCCGCGATAAACCGCACTCTCGCAGCAGAATTCCGACATATCTCGGTTTATTTCAAGTCCGGCTCGTACAATGGTCTTCAATATTCGACGGACCCAGACCAGAGGTTCGTCGAAAGACTCGTTGACGATCATTATGTCGTCTAGGTAGACGAATACCGTCGGTTCATACTCCGGTCTGAAGAGTGAATCCATCAGCCGCTGGAAGGTGGCGGGAGTATTCGTAAGGCCGCATGGTATCCTTTTAAATTGGTACATCCCTCTACCGGCCACAGAGAATGCCGTAATCTCTCGGCTTCTCGCTTCTAGCGGCACTTGGAAGTAGGCCTGGCTGAGGTCTATTTTACTGATAAACCTCGCTCTGCGAACTTTATCCAGGATGCCGTCAATGTTCGGCGGCGGTTACGCGTTCTTCCTCGTGACTGCGTTCACGTCGCGATAATCGACGCAGAACCGGTAGGTCCCATTCGGCTTCCTTACCATGATCGAAGATCTTGACCACGCGCTGGTGGATGGCTGAATGATGTCGTTCCTTATTATTGAGTCGACCTCGGCTTGGGCGGCCTCCAAGACCGCCGACGACACACGACGATAACGGTGTTTCACCGGTCGCGCGGCTTCTACGTCTGTGGCGTGCTCTACCAGCGTGATCGTACCTAGCGTAGCTGGGGGTGGGGGTAGCAGTTCGTCCAACAATCTGGTCAGCTGTCCCTCCTGATTGGACGTGACATCTGCCAACCCCGCACACTCCGCGTGGATAGTTACTTCTTCCGCAACAGCGAAGCGTTTCCATGTGCCGTTGCCACTTCTCCACTGCCGTTATTGACAGTCGACGGTGATTCCCACCGATCTGAGGAAATCTGTTCAGAATGGCCTCGTATTCTACCACTGTGGCGACGCGGAAGGAAAACTGCTCGATCCGATTTCCCACGTCAACCATCAGTGGCAGTATTCCGGTAATTTCCGTAAAATGGCCCGTCGCGCTCCTTAATCCTCCTTTATGGGACAGTATATGGTCCCGACATGCGTCGGCAATCCTGGGTCCGACGGCGGTCATCCAGCATGCCTCTTCCGGCAGCGATGTTTTCTTCTACCTCACCTCTATCTCTTCGTGACGGGATACCCATTCCTCCGTTACATATCGGAGAACCTCCTCTTCGGGGCATATACTGCCTATCCTCTTCACGGCACACGCGTCCTCCAGTTTGATGTAAATGTCTGCGGGCCTGGTCGGGAAGACTCGTGTCTTGACCCGCATTGCTCGTTTCCCGAGTGTCGCACACCAGCTTCCATGCATTGCACGCACTCCCTACGTATTGTGCCGAATTTGCCGCATCCGTTGCACTGCTGTTCTCGGTGATGATCTCCTCGGTAGGGGCGGCTCTCGACCTTTCTGGCAATACCGCCGCTATCTCCTCTCGGCCGCTTCTCCTTAATTTTTCGACTCTACCCCTCTTCCTGCAGTTTCGTCGACTGATCCTTCTTCTCGGCTCGACTTCTCGGTCTGACGACGAGTTGCCAGTACCGTGCATCCCATCGCTTATCATTTGCGAGTTCTCGACTAGCCTCGAACAGCTCGGCGAACGTCGCGCAATCTCGGACATTTGTGGACTTTGGCTGGCTGCTCACATTTAGTGGCGTGCATGTCGAGGTAGCTCGACTCGTAGCCGTGGACGTTCTCGTGTCCTTCGTCACGGCTTGACAAGTGACGATCATTGTCGAAAATTCCTCTTGTCCCTCGATGTCCCTCGATGGTGTTCGTCCCTCCAAGACCTGGACGTGAACACTCGTTTCGGAAGCGCCTGATTACATCGCGCTCTCGGCCTCTCCTTCTGTGAGTTCCTCCGATTGAGCTCTCGCAAGTCGGGCACGTAGGACCTCCTTATGTGTGACTGTACTCAGGCCTACTGCTCTGAGCCGTGCAATGACCTCTCTGCGGGTCAACCCGACCGGATCCGCGCCTTGCGAGACCTCACTCAGAGGTTTCTTTTAGAAGACGGTCCTCTTTTTGGTCATCGCGAGGCCCTACTCTATTTTTCATCTAATGCGGCCTCTCGCGATCGCGGACTACTCAAGGTCACTCCACTCCGCACTGACCTCCACGGCACTTCACTGCTCTTTCTTTTGGTTTTATTATTTTTATTATACACTCGCTTTTTCTCCTTCACATACTCTCTCCACTGTTTACAAAAATTCGGTGTGCTCCGTGCACTGTGCGCGCTATTCTCCTGCACACCTAGAGTTATCCGCTCTCGCACGCGGATACTCCGCCTAAACGTGGGCTGCACTGGAATAGCCCTATTCCAACGACTCGACCTCTGCGATTGGTCGCGCGATCTGCCTATTCTATCTCTCCTGTCGCGCATGCGCCCCACGGAGAAACGGGCAAGCTCGCGGTTCGACTGGCTTGAAAGTCGACTGACGTGCGCCCGCGGTGTTGCGTTGCACCTAGCAAATCGCAGTGGTTGTCGGACAGCCTGGTGACACCCGATTGTCATTGGCATCGCACCGGTTCACAATAAACCCAATCTTTGCGTCCACTTAGCCTAAATCTTAATCTAAGGGAAGGGTTATGTATTATGTTTTTTTTTTCAATAACTAATTACAGCTTATTATCTAACACTGATATTTTATATTACTAATCTAACTTATATTTCTATTTTAACTACTATTTAAAATTAATATATTTTATTATTAATCTAAATTATATGTTATATATTCTTATTTCTATTATTATCCTATTCTAAATACTCGCGGGAGGAACGAACCCGACGGATTTACCGGCGCGCTCCTGTCAACCGCCCGCGGCGCTGCGACTCGACGATTCTCTTGTCGGCCTCTCTATACGACTGCGCGTTCCGCGGCCCCTACTCAGGTGGGGGATACTCCCACTCGTCCCGACGCGCTGCCTCTCTGCATGACTAAGACTGACGCCTTAGCCCGCACGACTATCACGCCGACATTAATGTTTCTGGTATAATTAGGATAAAAAAAGCTGCGAGTCCAAAAATTAATGTGCAATGAAATATATTATGTTCTAAAATTAATCTTTAAATAAAGTAATTAAATTTTTTTTAGAATCGATATGTCAAAATCGAGAAAATGGAGATACGACTTTTTTTTCAGGGTAAGGTAGAGTACACCAAGTTTAAAATATCGTATATACTGAATTAAAAAAAAATAATAATAATGAGAAAATGATGAACATGTATCTATATTTCTTCGGCAAGTTCTCAACAGAAGTATGTGTAAATCGAAATTTCTCCTTCTTCTGCTTGACACCGTTATGATTTAGAATCCTTGAAATAACGAGTACAAGTAATAGGAGTACATATCGAGCACAACTTTGTTTGATCACATCCGATATTCATTGTTGTTCGTTGGATAAGGAAAGATTGGATTTATAATAAATAAATTATATTTATAACGTACAAGTACATACATTTCTAAGAAATAGGGTAACTTTAATGCCTACTTGACAGTAATGTAATCGACGAAAACAAAAATGTACTGAATCTGATTTAGCAGCGTTAAAATCTGGGATTACTTATACGAAAGAAAATTCTTTTCTATACTTTAACACTTGTTATTTTACATAATGTACAAACAATATAGAACGATCAATTAAAACAAAGGTGCAAATAATCAAAATATATCCACCGTAAACATTTTACGTAAGGGTTCTGGTAGAATGATGAAGTTCTACATCAACAATATCATAAAGCACCTGTGTATTTCTACAACTTACTCATAAATAAACATAATGGTAATTTTGAATTTCCAGTTAAAGTCAACGTTTTTTTTTTGCAACGACTGACAGACGTCCTTCTTTATTTATCTTTATTCCGTACTTCACAATACTTCGTTGCTCTCGGTGAAATGAAGCCTTTTTTTAATATTGTTTCTTTTGTAATTTTAATTTTTTTCTTGTAATTCTCTTCATCACTAGTAACAACAATAGTATATGAGAATATATCACAGTTCTGATGGACCCTTTTTTATTTATTAATATTGTCATCATAAGTAAACCGTTACAAGTGGTTCCTGACTTTTATCGAATAGGAAGAACGATGGGAACTCCAAAATGAGTGTACATGTGATTAGTATTTCCAAAGTTGATACCATTTTAAGTAACTCTCTTGTTACATCCGTATTATATGTCCAATACTGACCACTGCGTTGATTAAAAACAAACGCACTACCAACACTCAACTCTCATTTTTATTGCATGGGAAACTTTTCAACAAATGAAATTTTATTAGCCACTTACCCCATTGGCCTCAATGTTGAGAGTTCCTGTTCAGCAAAATCCCACCGCGCGAAGCACCACTTTTGAAATATTTCTCCAATTTTTGCAGCTTCTTCGTTGATTGCGATTAAATTATGTTCATGATCTTCTTCAGTGTCAGTAGGAGCTTCCTCTTCATCAGGAGAATTTTCTTTTCTCAGCAGTGAGCACCTCCCATTCTGGGTAAAGATCATCGTGAGTGAACCACGAATGCACCTCATCAGCATTTATGTTGTCTAATTCAGGAATTTTTCGCACATTTTGCAGAATGTCATTAACTGTATTATCCTCTTCAAGGCGGTTTATGTCAGGGCAGTGAGTTAATGTTTTCCTCCGAGCTTTGGAGAGATTGCTCGGTGTCACCTCACATCATGCATTTGCCGCAAATATTATACATTTGTATATATTCATTTCCTTAATGAATTTTGGGATAACTTCTTTGGTATCCATCATCAGAAGCGATTGAAGCAGATTTATTCTGTATAATCAGGAATTATATTAATTTATCGATATTTATTTTTTTATATTTTAATAGTCTAATTTTTGTTATCGCTTTTATGTTTTATTACTTCAAGCCCGAACAAAGATCGGACCGAGTATTGAATTTAGTCACTTCCTGCCAAAAACAAATGGTAAGACCGATTTGAAAGCTGAAGCTAATTTTCAGTTTGGCATGGCCTAACCTAGATTTGATTCTGTTTCGGAGTCGATCCATACTTATCGGTTAAAAAAACTGAATAAAACACGTTTTTGGATTTATATTTACACAAATATAAATCAGCTAAAAACCGCAGCGTCAAAGTCTCTACACTGTCTTATCTGATATAACTTGGGACCGGCAAGATGTCGGCTCCTTCACTTATCTGATACAGGTCATATCTGGTCGTATTCCCATTCCTCAAGAAGATACCTACGGATTTACACGAGTATAGTTATAAATGTTACGACTAAGGAAAATATCGGGTATGTAAAGGAAGCGAGCATCGGATAACTGAGGACTATCGGATAAGCCAAGGATTGAATAAAAAGGGGGCTACTATGGTATTAATATTAAAAAAGTATTGAATTGCATTTCATACGAACCTCTTAAATTTTTCAATGACGACTTGGCCCATCGGTTGAACGAGGCTTGTAACGTTTGGCGGGAAACAAATGACCGAACACAAGTCTCTCAATGCATTCAACTCCTCTGCAGAAGAATGCGTTGGTGCATTGTCTAGCAACACTAAACATTTACCAGAATTTCCATGTTGGGCTGCTATTTGCAGAAAGAATATTTCTGTGTACCATTTGAGGAATAGACCCATGCCCAACCAGGCACTTCGTTGGTTTATATAGATGAAAGGTAATAGTTCTTTATTTACACCTCTTAAGCAATGTCGATTGACTGACTTTCCAATCATAAAGAGAGGTAAACGGTGTGATCCATCTGCATTAGCGCATACCATAATGGTCACCCTGCATAAAGACCGTGTATTATGTCTTTTTTGGAATTTGTGGAGGAATCCACTCCCAGCTTTGAAATGTTCTGGGCTATTGCAGGCCTTATTACATAAAGCAGCGGCATCCTGAACGACCCTACCTGAGATAGGTATGCCTGCTGCTTTAGTTTGCACACACCATGCCATCAGTTTTTGTTCTCGATCGGAGTTTATCACGTTTGAAAATCTTTTTCGATTTAACGAAATACGACCCTTCATGAGCATATCTTTATTTTATTCACTAATTTCCCTATTTCCTTTGAGGTTTGTTATTGCTGATTTACTGATGTTAAACTTGTCAGCAATAACAGACTGTTTCGTTCGAGCATCTAAAAGATCATAAATTTTTGTTTTTTCGGTGTACCAGAGTCTGGAATTTTTTTGGTTCTAAAAATATATTTTTATCTATATTATATATATTATCTATAATATTTTAAATACATCGTATACTACACAAACAACTCGTTAAAATAAATATAATTGAATACAAATATTTTATTTCGGAAATAAAGTAAGATCACTTGCTTGTTTGTTCATCTTGAAGACAATAATGTCTCATATATTACATTGTAATATGTACTTAATACAATTTTCTTTTTCAATCTTTGCCCGTGGGAAAAGAACCAGAATGCTGTTTGCTAATGGGCATGAGCATAGCCGCGAAGTAGGATGGCACTATAACTGTTTTCTTTCTCTGACCCAGCTAGTGGCAGGGAAGAGGGGAAGCCTTGAATTAAGGGAAAGAGCCGTCATCTTGACTGACTCTAAAAGTTAAAATAACGGAAGGGCTGCTGTAAGGCGTTATGTGTGTACATTTTGACATTCCCATAAAGTAAACAAAATTATATATAAAAGTATAAGCAACATTTTCCGAAGAGCTTTGATCAATAAAAGACGTAAATAATTTTTATCGATGGAACAACATTTTTTGGTTTATCTTGTTGGCAAACATAGTGGCCATTTCCTTTTAATATGGATACATGTATTTCTTACATTTTTAATGCAAATATATAATGTACATAATGTAGATATAAACTCAAAAGCATTATTTGCATGAAAGATCTAAACCTCGAAAACATATTAATAATTTCAGTCAACGAAATAGTTAACTTTTCAAGCTCCACTAGGCAATTGACGAACTGAATGGCTAGTTTCATCTATTTCAGTTTATATACATTTTTTCATTTTTAATGAGAATAAAAGAAACAAAAGAAATATATATAAACTCATAATTAATGTGTATGGCCTCATGACGACACCGACTTGATCAATTAATCACAAAGCGTTTTCACAAAATTGAACTTTAACGACGTTTTCATTACGGTTAACTAACACTTCTCCAATAATTGGGAGTATATTTTGTTAAACATGACAGGTATATGCAGACAAAGTATATTATTTTTAAATTTTACTTCAATCGAATACAGGTTAAGGTGCAAGAAATTTCAAGGAAGATCCACTTTCACTTGAATAATTGTTAACACTATTTTTTAAGAATGCGATACGCTTGTTTCTATCTTCTCTCTCTACCTCTTGCTATAAAGTCTCTGTATTCTCTATTACTTCTTTCCACAGAACTCGCAATCCAATTTCATCGACTTAAAGTAATATGGATTCTTTTTTGTAGTGTTGTGTTTAAGGGTTGTTGTAAAGAGCAGAATTCTGAAATGTCGCATTCTAGCCTTCTTTCACATGTTTGCTTTGCTATGAGCTACTCCTTCCTACTCATTACCATTGCAAAGGAACAATTATTTCTAATTTCAAACCCACCTTGGTTGCAAATTTTTCACCAAATTTTTCATCCTAATGTCCTGTGAATAGCAAAATACTTAGAACTCAGTAACCAAAAAGGGATTGAAAATGATTCTTTTGTCAAAAATGGAATTCAAAGATGTACAGAGGAAACTGAAATTAATGAATTCCTTTGAATCCCTTTAAATTGTAACGGGACGTTATTTTGTCCAGGAGTCGTGCCGCGGTCGCTAGAGCGCGGAGTGATACAGTAATTCGAGTCGATCGATAGTTGGATCACAGAAACGGACGGCCCCGAAAATGTCCAAGCGCCACCGGCAACGGCGCACGGAGATGCGCGGCCGCGGAGGGAGCCGCAGTTCAGTTGAGTGCAAACCTTCGAGCGCGGAATAGTAAAAAATTACCGTGAAAACCTTTGAGCGCGAAAGAGCTAGTAGAGTCGATGCCACCTTAGAGCGAGAAGGACGTCGGGAATGAGCGATAGAGAGTGAGAAACGGGCAGGAAGGAACTGCAAACCAAATCAAGCCGTCGAGGACGAGTGTGAGGACGAGACCTGCCGTCATCAATTTAGACGACACCATAATAACGGTCGTGTAAAAAAAGCAGCCATTATGAGATTCCTTTTTAGGCAATTTCAGAATAAGTCAAGGCCGTTTCAATCCCTTTTTGTTTAGTGGGAACCAATTGTATACAATAATATTCCTAATAACTCAGGTTCGTCAGCGACTAACAGCGACAACTTCTGCAATTGAGGTTGCGGGGTCAGACGTTTTCAGACAGGCATCCATCATATCATTTCGTGCTTTCTCATCATTCAATATATATACCTTAAAGATTGTTTAGGGTTTTTGCAAATTTTAAAATATCTCAATGTAGACATAATCTTAAATTTACAAATTTATATTTAAGCATTCAATTGACGTTTTTCAGTATTTAATTTTGTTACGCCCACGCGTAACGTAGTAGCGAAATAAGTCCGCTGATTTACCGACGAACGTGTCGGTTCACTTACCGCCCGCCGCTGCACTCCGTAGCGCCATCTTTTGATGCTACCGCGTCCGCGCCGTGGCGCCACAGCACTCACTCGCCTCTCGTTCGAGCTCTCGCGCGCATCGGGTCCCTTCAAAATCAGTCATCATTCGTTAAAGTAACTTTAAAACGAGCCGAGTTATTGCAAAAAAACTATTATTTTTTTTTTAACTTCAATGGCTCGCCACTCAAATTCTAAGCTTCAGATCCAATTTTGGTATTAAATTTTTTTGCTCAAAATGATGTCAAGATTCATCCTCTGCAATATTATGTGGGAGTTCTCGGACACCCTGTATATATATACAGGGTGGCCGATTTATCTGAAGACATCGAAATATCTCGAGAACTATGCACAGAATCAAAAAAGTTGTCGGATGAAAGTTGTTCGACACGAAGGGGGGCATCCAGTGATAATGAAATTTACCCCCTCCCCCATCCCTTGGGGGTGGAGTGGGGGCAAAAACAATAAAACTTAAATAGGGACTCCCATTTTTTATTGCAGATTTGGATTCACCGGAAAAAAGTACACGAATTTGACCTAGGAGCTATTGCATTTTGGTTCACAGGTGACGCTGTAATCGATAAAAATCCAAATTTATCTGAAGACATTGAAATACCTCGAGAACTATGCACAGAATCAAAAAAGTTGTCGGATGAAAGTTGTTCGACACGAAGGGGGGCATCCAGGGGGCAAATAGGGACAATTTGATCCCTTTATGAAAATTTAATATTAAAAATTCTAATATTAGAATTTAGTAATATCAATTGCGAAAATTGTTATTCTGAATATGAAATTTTAATAATGTCCATTCGAAAAATTAAGATTATGAATAATTGATATTCTTCATATTAAAAATCAATACTGATTACATAAAAATTGTGCATACAATATGGAAGCAATTTTATAAATAAGTTTTCTACCTTCAATAAAATTACATTTTAGGTTTTAAATTTATTATTTAATAAACGAAAAGAGGACATCACGCAATCCATTAAAAAACGCGTCATATCCCTTCACTCAGCTCATTCATTCTCTCTCTGTATGTTTTTTCCGAAATGAGAATAAATAAGCTGAGCATTGACGGTCAAACCAGCTTCTATTAAACAAAACTAAACTCTTACTTCATTTGGGGATTTCGTCGCCATCTACCGGACCCCGAGAGAACTCACGACGTTTCATACATGTACATCGCTTGCATTTCGGCCATCACCGGCGCCGGTTCTGTTACATAACGCTAGAGGGCGACATAACACGAAAATAAAGTAGCATATCATTTTATACATAAGTTGAGTCACACGTAACCAGTTCACCTACATTTTTCTCTACTTTCCTGAAGGGAAGTAAATGGATATCGCGACTTTCTAATCCCCATATTAAAATTTAGTATTCACGGTCTCTCAGTGTAAGACTGGTTTTGAAGTCCATTGTATTGGTAGTAATTCGGTCGGAGGTCACTTTGCTTTTAGAATAACAACTTTCCGTTTACGTGACTATTTTTTATCTACCCTTCATTGCTTAAATCGAATTGCAAGTTAAAAATGAATCCTGCTACAGTTCCCGAAAAAATCGAAATGATTCTTATTTATGGTGAATGTAAGAGGAATATTGACGATGCTGTTGCCTTGTATGCTGAGCGTTTTCCAGATAATGCTCGCTCGCGTTCTTTTTTTTTTACAAAGTTGTGAATGCCTTTCACTCTGATGGCAGCGTACAAATGAAAAAAAGGAAGCGAAGATTAACAGTTACAGGAGAAGCTAACGAAGTAGCTGTACTAGCAGCTATTCACCAAAATCCACATGTAAGCACACGACAATTACATCGCGATTCCGGCATTTCCAGAGACAGTATTCATAGAATATTGCATCGTCATAAGTTTCACCCATATCACATTTCACTGCACCAGGAACTAGATGGCGATGATTTTCATAACCGCGTGGTGTTTTGTGAATGGGCATTTCTAAAAATGCAAACGAACCACAATTTCTTTGCTAATATATTATTTTCAGATGAATCTATATTCACGAACCATGGTGGCGTCAATAGGCATAATATGCATTATTGGAGCGTAGAAAATCCCCATTGGTTACGACAAGTTAATCATCAACGTCCTTGGTCGGTGAACGTTTGGTGTGGAATCATAGGAAATAAACTCATTGGTCCTTATTTCATTGAAGGTAATTTGAATGGAACAAAATATCGAGATTTCCTAGAACAAGAAGTACCATTACTACTTGAGGATGTTGCTATGGACGTCCGACGGACAATGTGGTTTCAGCATGATGGTTGCCCAGCACATTTTTCAAGAGTAGCAAGGAAATACTAGACCGTGATTACAATGGTAGGTGGATTGGTAGAGGTGGCCCCATTAATTGGCCTGCGAGGTCACCTGATCTAACATCTCTAGATTTCTTCCTATGGGGTTACCTAAAAGGTAAGGTTGATGAACAAGTACCAACGACTCGTGAAAACATGGTAGAACGCATAAGAACTGCTTGCGCAGAAATTTCTGCAGATATGATTCTATCATATATCAAATATCATCAGCAATAAAAAATGGGAGTCCCTATTTAAGTTTTATTGTTTTTGCCCCCACTCCACCTCCAGGGAATGGGAGAGGGGGTAAATTTAATTATCACTGGATGCCCCCCTTCGTGTCGAACAACTTTCATTCGACAACTTTTCTGATTCTGTGCATAGTTCTCGAGGTATTTCAATGTCTTCGGATAAATTTGGATTTTTATCGATTACAGCGCCGCCTGTGTACCAAAATGCAATAGCTCCTAGGTCAAATTCGTGTACTTTTTGCCGGAGAATCCAAATCTGCAAAAAAAATGGGGGTTCCTATTTAAGTTTTATTGTTTTTGCCCCCACTCCACCTCCAAGGGATGGGGGAGGGGGTAAATTTAATTATCACTGGATGCCCCCCTTCGTGTCGAACAACTTTCATCCGACAACTTCTTTGATTCTGTGCATAGTTCTCGAGATATTTCGATGTCTTCAGATAAATCGGCCACCCTGTATATATATATATATTAGGGTGGTCGTTAAATTCAAAATTTTTAAAAAATGGTCGTGCCGCCCCTCAGATCGACTCCAAATAATTCAAAACTAATTCCTTAATTTTTTCAGATTTATATCTTGACTTCTTCACGTGTCCCAGGAGCCTTGAAAATTAACAGTGTTTTTACATAAGAAATTTCTTTTTTTCAGTACTTCTATTAGCATTTTCAACGCAGTCGTTCTAAAAATCTAATAAGTGAGATCTCTTTTCTTAAATGTTTTCCGAAGGCAATGAGCCTAGTCTGATAAAAAAATATTAATTTTCGGCCGAGTTATTGCTATTTGAATATTGATAATTTTTCGTACAAATAATACTAAGAGCCTAAAATATCCCAATTAAATTGCAATAAGTTTGTTCGAATGCATTCTAAAATTATGTACCATGTAATTTCGAATTTCTTACTGTTTTCCGATGAAAATGAGCCTCGGTTGAGTAAAAAGCGATAATTTTTAGCCAAGATATAGCATATAGCATTTGTTGTGAATAATTTTTTTTCAGCTAAAATTAGGTAAAGGAAATAAATTTTTAATTTACTCACTACAACTCGAAAGAAAAAAATCTGACGATATTATGCGATGGATGATCGTTTTCTCTACATTTTTCCACTATGAAATGCCTACTTATAGACCTTGAAACAAAATTCCTGACGTAGTAGAGGTCACTTCAATTTCGCTACTCTTGGAATGCACGAAATCTGGAAACAGTCGTTTTATTTTGAATTATTTTTATTTACTAAGGTTCCACTTTGGGACTGTTTTCACAATACTCCGTAAAACGCGAGGGCGTTTCCACTGGTATTTCCACCGGAGTTGATCTAAAAATCCGGCAAGTAATATACCTTTTCTTGAACATATTCCACATGCAATGAGCCCAATTAAAGCAAAAAAATCAATTTTCAGCCGATTTATTCGATTTAGAACATTGATCATATTTGAATTTTTAAACGATAAAAACCTAAACTATCTCAATCGAAACACCAATATTGGAATGCATTATAAAATTACGTACTGCAAAGTTTTGAATTCATTATAGGTTTCCTGTGAAAATGAACTTCGATCGAGTTGAAACAAAAAATTTAGAGCTGAGTTATCGAATTTATTATTCAAAAGCGTGTTTTTAACAAAAATTAGGTAAAGGATATACAAACTTTGGTTATTCACTATCATTATTAAAAAAAAAAACACAATATTAAACCAAAGATAATCGTCACCTTTTTTTTCTGTCAAAAGACCTACTTATTGATAAAAAAAATAATTTTTTGACCTAGATACGATCAGTAGAATTTGACTCATATTTGCATGCATGAAATCAGAAAGCTGTCGATAATTTCTTACTAAGCGATTTTCTTTCGTTTATGCTCTATTCGATCCGTTACAATAAAAAATTCTCCTGTTGGATGTGCCCAAAGCTGTTCTCCATACACCGTGAGAAAAGTTATACACCTAGAGCACAAACTGTTAAGTCGGCAAAAAGCCCTATATAGTGGTACACCTTAACGACCCTGTATTGTGTGCAAAAGCACCTTTCTGGTGCCTACAGGCAACGGAAACGGGGTGCTGGTCCGTTACGCCAAAGGGGGCTCTCAGAGCCCCCCCGAGCATGAACGCAATGCCCGCTTCGACTATGGCATCATTGCGCGTACGGATGCACTATCCTTGGGGGAGCCTGAGAGCTCCCCCGAGGATAGAGCCGCGGTATACGATTCTCCGTGTTCGGGCAGCACCACCGCGTATGACTACTGCTTATCCCTAGCCAAACAAAATGACAACCGACTTTCAAATACACTCATAGCATTCCCGGGCCTAACTAGTGCCAATCATATTTCTCACGGTGTATATTGTGGAAGTATATGCCTAATCTCTGTACGGGAGAGTATGTAGTTGAATCCCACTCCACAACTACTTGAAATGGCTGCCACTAGATGGCGCCGAATCGAAACCTGATGCCAGCTGCGTAGGGGATGATTGTGTTCTACTCGTACACAGTCGTGTACCAACTTACCGAATTTTAATACGGTTACATAGAGCTGTAGGATGCAATTAGGATACGATTCATCCCAAATCGAACCTAAATTATTCGTCATGCGAGTGTTCGCGTAACGCACGCTAGGTAAGGCGCCACCAGCGACCTAATATGACGAATAACTGTTTACTGCTCTATGTTACTATTCACGCCTCACGCTTTGTCCCGGTACAATAACATTGACTTTTGTGATAGTAGGATTTCTATAATTTGCTTAATGTATTAAATCAGTGATACAATATCATTAGAACCTCAATTACGACGTAATATTTATTTGATTGGTGATGTTGATGCACAAATATGTGGGAACAAATTGCCATCAAAAATACAAGTGCTAAAACTTTTACATTATAACCTTAAAGACGTGAAACTATCGTTGGGTGAAAGTGCTAAGCTAGTCCTACGTGAAGTGTCAATTTTTTGGGATCAGGCTCGACTGCCGATTCAAAAAGATTCTCGTTGTATTGAGAAAATAGAAACACTCTATAAAGAATTGCGGGAGTTAGAGAAGCACACGAAGAGAGAAAGCAATCGAGAGAAAGAGGAGATTTTTTTGTCTAAATAAAGTGATTTATTCGACATTGCTCACGGAAACATATTTGAAAATATTAACAATGAGCAGCGAGAATTCCTGTAGAATCAACGAAAACCCGGTCGCGTCGGATATATTAATAGAATTGAGTCCAGCTTTGACAACTTGGAGCGGGAAGAATTGCAGAGACAGGAGGATATAGCAGCTAGACGAGAAAAATACGAAGAAGAAAACTACAGACTAAGTGAGTTATTGTCAATGTAATGAGTACAGATTACCCTCCAAAAAGTAAAATGTTTGGACAATTACAAAACAACACAATACTGTCGTGCATATTAAAAGCAATGAAAAGGTACACATTTGTAATCAAAAGTCCGTATGTCAGTTCCATTGCGACTTACGGCCTTTTTCCTCAGTATTCGTCGTTCTTTAAAGTTTTGTATTTCTATTTTTGTTATGCAATTCATTTAATAACAAAATCATACTGAAAGGTTCATTATGTAATGAAATAAAATGTGGATATTTTAGAATTCATGTTTAATTTCAAACAATTTATTATTTGCTCAAAACCGTTTATTGTGCTTATCACAAAATTGAGAAATTGGAGATACGACTTTTTTTATGTCGTATATCACAAATTAAAAATCATTAAATTGATTAAAAAAGCACCAAAATTAGTAACTGATCGATTTGAAATCTAACAAATCTGTTTGAAAATCTATAAATTGATGAAAACTTAGCAAATCTCTTCAACAATTTTTTATAAAATTAGCGCATCTGTTTGAAAACATAATTTATAAACTTGCATTGCGCTGCCTTTTAGGTTAGGTTATAAAAAGTTCTTTAGTTTGTTTAATATATAAGCTTAATTTGTTTATTTTAGTTTTTAGGCTATCTAAGGATACTTGGTTATTTGACTTCATAAACTTGCTCGGTATTTAGTTGTATTTTTACAATCTCATTATTTTTATATACTTATTCATTTTCTAATTTGTTTTACTAACTTTTTATAATGGATTCTATTGTGTTTTTAATAAATGTACAGGTGTTAACGCTTTTTTATCATTTTAAATTTTTTTACTGATTTTTAAATAAATTTAATAATTTATTACGGATGTACTGATTTTCGAATTATTCCTGCAATCACTGAATTAATCATTTTAAAAAATGCAAAATTTTTAATTTCATTAAAAATGGTAATCTCAGTTCGTATAACTGCCTAGTAATTGATTAATTGATAAGTCAGTGAATAATAAGAATTTTCTAATCAGATGAACGTGTAGAATTGGCATCAAGTGAGGAAAGTTTCACCGAAATTCCAAGTCAGAAAAGTCTTGGTGCGTACTCTGGTCTCTGTATTGAATTGGATCATGAAGATGAGACACCAGCAAAAACACTTGGACGTTTCACAATTTTCACCAATCAAGTTGTTGCAGCTCTGGATGCGTGCAGAGTGAGTGACAGGAAAGCAGTACATTTGATTTCTGCGATAGCAGAAGCTCTTGGTATTGATGTTCACACGTTAACCCTTAATAAGACTTCTATTAGAACGTATCGTCGAGAAGTGCGCGAAGCTAAATCTCGAGTTCAATGCTCTTATTTTACATTGGGATGGGAAATTATTATTTGATTTAGTGAAACATGAGATGGTGGACAGACATCCAGTTATCGTATCGAATGGAGACGTTGAGAAATTGTTGGGTGTTCCCCGATTGGAAAATAGTAAAGGGTTAACTCAAGCAAATGGTATATATGATGTTTTACAGGATTGGGATTTTTTACATTCGATAAAAGCATTCTGTTGCGATACAACTGCTTCAAATCTAGGCAATCAGAATGGCGCAGCAGTTTTATTACAGAATTTATTGCAGAGAAATATTCTTTTTCTACCCTGTAGGCACCATATATTCCAACTGATTTTGCGTTGCGCATTTGAGTGCCAAATACCATCAACAACTGGACCTAATGTACCGCTTTTTAAGAAATTTCGAGAAAACTGGAACCAAATTGATCAACGGACTTTTCAGAGTGGAACGGAAGATGAGAAGAATCCTGAGAACTGATCATGTTCAGAAGATAGTATCATGTGCACGTGATACATTGAAAATAGCTCTACCAAGAGATGACTACGAGGAGTTACTGAATCTCACTCTCTTATTTTTAGGACGTCAACCAGCCAAGGGAGTTTTTATTAATTATCCAGCAGCATTCAATCATGCACGCTGGATGTCTAAAGCAAATTATTGCTTGAAGATTTATTTATATCGAAACCAATTTTCTTTGACCTTAGAAGAACTTGAGGGGATTCGGGAAATGTGCATTTTTATTGTAATGATCTACGGCGAAGCCTGGTTCACCGATCCCAAAGCCGTATCTGCATCAAATCATGAGTTACAATTTTTAAAAAAACTTCACAAATACAAAGATATCAATATGAAAATATCAGAAGTTACACTGAAAAAATTTAGTAAACATTTATGCTATCTCAGTCCTGAAGCAGCAGCACTTTCCTTTTTTGATGCTCAGATATCAATCGCTATAAAACGGCAGATGGTCGCCGAGTTCAAGCCATACGATGAGATAAGTGACGTGTACCCTAAGAAAATCCAATTAAATTTGAAAAAACATTGACATGTTTTGTAATTCAGAAATCGATAGCTTCGTAACTCCTCAAACCCGAAATTTGTTCACTAGGTTCCAAATTGACGAAGAATTTTTAAAATTGGATCCCTCTTTTTGGTCTGAGAATGAAAGTTTTCAAAATGATTTGAGTATAATTATATGGTATGAGTTATGGTGGAACGGTCTTCGGACAATAAAAAATTCAATTTTTACGTTTCGACCATAATGTTGGTCCTCCTCAGAAATTTATTGTCTACAAAAAGTTTAAAACTTACAATCAAAAGTTTATAAAATTGAAACATGACGATGTGTGTAAAAACTTACAGATGCATTGAAATTAACTTTAATCATCCCGGTGTCGTTGGGATAGATCGACGAAAATTCTACATTAAAAGGTTTAAAATTAGATATTTTAAGTTTACAGCAACAAAAAAAAGAATAAATTAATATCGTGTTGTTTTCAACATTACATACGTCGTATAAAATAATGCACTACACTACACTCCGTACAGAAAGAACGAAACTAATGACACTTGTGACGTTACGGGCCTTTAAATACTAATACAATGTAACCAAGTTTAAACCTGGGTGTATTCAAATTCATGGTTAACAACAATCATACAATGATTGAATTTGATTTTACTAACGATGTTCGATGCATACGATCAGAACATTATGTTTTTTACAGTTTTATATTGCCTTCCACTCATGATCGTATTTTTTTATTGCATAATATGATTCAATGCAATAAAAAATGCAATGGATGTACATAAGCGAGTTTAAAAGGCCATTTAAACACTCATTTCCTAATATTTACATTACATAATGGCTTCGTATACCGCTGGTAAGTTTGATTGCTCGAATCTAATATTTACTGTCCGCTGTGATCTTTTAATGAAATAGTTCTCAATTTCTTTTCGTTTTCTACTATTTCGTTCTGCTGATAGAATTTTGACTTTTTTGTAGTCAAAATTATGGGAGGTGTTGATACGATGTGACGTTAATCCCGTGTATTTATCTTCCGGTCCGTATATGTTTTTCTGGTGTTCTTTTAGTCTTGTGCCTAGAAGTCTTCCGGTTTGTCCTATGTAAATATGTCCTTTATTACAAGTCTTACATGGAATTTGGTAGACAACATTACTGCATTTTTCTAGATCAAGTTTGTCCTTTAATGGTTTTATTCCACCGATGTTTGTGTTGATGGGCTTGTGAACGATTCGAATGTTTTCTTTTCTTAAGCTTTTCTATATTTTTTCGGATAATTCTTTAACGTAAGGGATAGATGTAGTTTTTATAATGTTGTTGTTGTTGTTGTTGTGGCTGTTATTTCTGTTGCTGTTCTGTGTGTTGTAAATCTGATGAACTCGTGTTTTTATGCAGTTAAAAATCAAATCATTTGGGTAACCATTTTCTAAAATAACTTTTTTAACAATATGCAGGTTCTTTTTCCGGAATCTAATTTCAGCAAGTTTAAGTAGAATCCCAGTTTAAAATTTAATTTCCTAGTTAAGATTTTCTCTATGTTTTCCACTGTTAAATTCGCAATTACCGGTGATAAAGGCGAACCCATCGGAACTCCGAAGGTTTGTTTGTAAACAACTTCGTTAAATTTAAAATACATAGAATTTAAAATTAACTCTAAACCATTTACAAAATCATCTTTGGAGATTGCTATATGTTGTTGAATTTCAGGCCATTTTTGTCAATTATAACTTTTACCAATTCGATCGAAATGTTGGTAAAAAGTGAAACTACATCTAAAGATACAAGTATGTGATCTTTAGGTATTTCAAAGGATTTTAATTTATTTCTGCAGTCCCACGAATTTTTGACAAAACTAGAATTTTTACCCGCAATATTTTGAAGAATTTTGCTGTAATATTTGGCTAAATTGTATGTTGGGGCGTTTAATGTTGAAACAATGATTCTTAAAGGAAACCCTTGTTTATGGGTTTTCGGTAAGCCATATGCTCTAGGTATAACTCCATTATTGCATTTAAGATATTTGGCCGTGTTTGAAGATATTGTTTCGTCGTTTTCCCATTTTGTAACGAGTTTATTCACTTTTGACGTTAACGTAGCTGTGTATTCATATTTAGATGGTAAATATGTGTTGGTATCCTTTAGCAAGGTCTCCATTTTTGCATTATAATCTGCTTTTTCTAAGGCTACGGTGATATTGCCTTTATCAGCCCTAGTGAATAAAACGTTTTTATTATTACTAATAGAAAAAAAAATTGTTATAAACCTCAAATGGAATTTTTTTGTTGATTTCGTAAAAAACAGATATTTGGATACTTCTCAAAAATTTAATTTGTGATATTACATCTGAGATCTCATAGTTTAGTTATTTCCATTTAAATTGTAAAGCTGCTTTACCAAATTCCATGTAAGACTTGTAATAAAGTTTACATAGGACAAATCGGAAGATTTCTAGGTACAAGACAAAAAGAACACCAGAAAAACATATACGGACCGGAAGATAAATAACACGGGATTAGCGTCACATCGTATCAACACCTCCCATAATTTTGACTACAAAAAAGTCAAAATTCTAGCAACGGAACGAAATAGTAGAAAACGAAAAGAAATTGAAAACTATTTCATTAAAAGATCACAGCGGACAGTAAACATTAGATTCGAGAGATCAAACTTACCAGCTGTATACGAAGCCATTATGTAATGTAAATATTATGAAATTAGAGTTTCAATCATCAAAAACAGAAACTTTGTAAGAAATATAACTGGATATCGACTAAAAAAAATAGAACGTGCACACGTGAAAACAACAACACACACAGACAAGATATTTGGTTGATGAATCTTACCAATACTACAATACCAGAGGAAGTGAAAGAAATTATATCATTAGGAAGTCAACATGCCTTTCCTATACACAAACACAAACAAATACCGTTGCACGACATTATTGCCGGAATTGAATGCGCCGTTACAAAGATAAAAAATACATCTGATGAAGATGGAAATATCATCGTAGACAACCAAGATCGTGTCAGACATAATGTAGTCAACATCGTACAAAATCATTAACACCGTAATCAGTTGAATACCAACCAAACTGCAAAAAACAACAACCTTATCAAAAGATTTTATAGTAATAATAAAAACGTTTTATTCACTAGGGCTGATAAAGGCAATATCACCGTAGCCTTAGAAAAAGCAGATTATAATGCAAAAATGGAGACCTTGCTAAAGGATACCAACAGATATTTACCATCTAAATATGAATACACAGCTACATTAACATCAAAAGTGAATAAACTCGTTAGAAAATGGGAAAACGACGAAACAATATCATCAAACACGGCCAAATATCTTAAATGCAATAATGGAGTTATACCGAGAGCATATGGCTTACCGAAAACCCATAAACAAGGGTTTCCGTTAAGAATCATTGTTTCAACATTAAACTTGTAACCTCCACAACGCAGGGCCGTAGCTCCTTTTGTGGTTTTGTCCTAAATTTAAGGGCCGGGGCACGTTTATCTATAGTTGCGGTCCTGAGGCTTTCGGGTGGGACCGAGCGGCGGTCTCGCTCGTTATGTATTGTGGTGCGCATGCCCGATTCCAGGGAGAGGGCATGACGTCTCAGTCTCGAGAGGGGGATAGGAATCGTCCTGTTCGAGGAAACTCTCAAGACGAGAACTTCTCGTCCAGCTCTTCGCTGAGAAGTACCTGGCTTGTGAAGCCTCTTCCCGATCCCAGTCTCTCCCAGGACTCCCGCTGAGGGATCTTGGCACGACTTCCTTCACTCCTTGCACTAGGTCTCCTCGCTGAGAGGGACTTTGGCGATCTCCTTACCCAAGTCTCGCCCAGGACTCCCGTTGAGGGATCCCGGCACGGCTTTCCTAGGTCCTCGCACTAGGTCTCCTCGCTGAGAGGAGCTTGGGCGATCTCGGTGTGCAAATCGAATAAATATATTAATTATTTTTATTTTATTTTTGAAGAAATTAGTACTGTTCCGGACCCCGCTGAGGGCGACGGCTGGACTAATCGGAAAAATAATTCTCGGTAGCGCGATCGCTGAGGCGATCCCGTCGTACTCAAATTTTCTGGTCCACACTTAGTTAAAAGCTGCTAATCCGGACTTGCAAATTAAGTCAATTAATTTACTAATCATTTTCTTTTCTAAATTCCGAGTATTCAAACTCTCGTACACGTAGATTTAAGTAATTATAAATAAAATAAGGTTAAGGTCAAGGTCGTTATTAAATAAATATTTGGTTCATATAGTATATAAACGACTTATATTTTTATTTACAAGACCTTTCCTTGTGCCGTCTGTGTGTGTGTATGTATCAATTTGCAATTGATCAGAGCCTGGAGTATTCGTGAATTCCGAGGAATCGTCCATTCAGAGATTCGATCGTGAATGGAAGGATTTCCGAGAATTATCATTAACAACCACACGGGAGAAAACGTGTAGGTTACAAACTCCCCAACATACAATTTAGCCAAATATTACAGCAAAATTCTTCAAAATATTGTGGGTAAAAATTCTAGTTTTGTCAAAAATACGTGGAACTGCAGAAATAAATTAAAATCCTTTGAAATACCTAAAGATCACATACTTGTATCTTTAGATGTAGTTTCACTTTTTACCAACATTTCGATCGAATTGGTAAAAGTTATAATTGACAAAAAATGGCCTGAAATTCGACAACATACAGCAATCTCCAAAGATGATTTTGTAAATGGTTTAGAGTTAATTTTAAATTCTATGTATTTTAAATTTAACGAAGTTGTTTACAAACAAACCTTCGAAGTTCCGATGGGTTCGCCTTTATCACCGGTAATTGCGAATTTAACAGTGGAATACATAGAGAAAATCTTAAGTAGGAAATTAAATTTTAAACTGGGATTCTACTTAAACTTGCTGAAATTAGATTCCGGAAAAAGAACCTGCATATTGTTAAAAAAGTTCTTTCAGAAAATGGTTACACAAATGATTTGATTTTTAACTGCATAAAAACACGAGTTCATCAGATTTACAACACACAGGATAGCAACAGAAATAACAACCACAACAACAACATTATAAAAACTACATCTATCCCTTACATTAAAGAATTATCCGAAAAAATATCAAAAAGCTTAAGAAAAAAAAACATTCGAATCGTTCACAAGCCCATCAACACAAACATCGGTGGAATAAAACCATTAAAGGACAAACTTGATCTAGAAAAATGCAGTAATGTTGTCTACCAAATTCCATGTAAGACTTGTAATAAAGTTTACATAGGACAAACCGGAAGACTTCTAGGTACAAGACTAAAAGAACACCAGAAAAACATATACGAACCGGAAGATAAATACGCGGGATTAACGTCACATCGTATCAACACCTCCCATAATTTTGACTACAAAAAAGTCAAAATTCTAGCAACGGAACGAAATAGTAGAAAACGAAAAGAAATTGAAAACTATTTCATTAAAAGATCACAGCGGAAAAGACGAAGATCAAAAACAATGCATTCTTCAAATTGTTAGCGAGTATTGAAAACAATTTCCAAATGCAAATAAGGAAACTCTGATAAAATCAACGAATTTTTGAATAAGCTTGTCAACTTTTCTTACCGAATGTTGAAATTTGTTTGAAAATTAATAAAAACATTAAGAAAATAAAGGTATTCCAATGAATTTTGTACAATAACCTATTTCCACCACTTATTTTTTTTATCTAATTAGGCTCATTGCATGTGGAATATGTTCAAGAAAAGGTACATTCACTTGTCGGATTTTTAGATCAACTCCGGTGGAAATACCATTAGTAAATAAAAATAATTCAAAATAAAACGGCCGTTTCCATATTTCGTGCATTCCAAAAATAGCGAAATTGAAGTGACTTCTACTACGTCAGGATTTTTTTTCGAGGTCTATAAGTAGGTATTTCATAGCGGAAAAATGTACAGAAAACGATCATCCATCGTGTAATATCGTCAGATTTTTTTCTTTCGAGTTGTAGTGAATAAATTAAACATTTATTTCCTTTACCTAATTTTAGCTGAAAAAAAATTTATTCACAAAAAATGCTATATCTCGGATAAAAATGATCGTTTTTTACTCAACCGAGGCTCATTGTCATCGGAAAACAGTAAGAAATTCGAAATTACATGGTACATAATTTTAGAATGCATTCGAACAAAGTTATTGCAATTTAATTGGGATATTTTAGGCTCTTAGTATTTTTTGTACGAAAAATTATCAATAATCAAAACGCAATAACTCGGCCGAAAATTAATATTTTTTGACCAGACTAGGGTCATTGCCTTCGAAAAACATTCAAGAAAAGATATATCACTTATTAGATTTTTGAATCGACTGCGTTGAAAATGCTAGTAGAAATACTGAAAAAAAGAAATTTCTTATGTAAAAACAATGTTAATTTTCAAGGCTCTTGGGACACGTGAAGAAGTCAAGATAAAACTCTGAAAAAATTAAGGAATTAGTTTTGAATTATTTGGAGTTGATCTGAGGGGCGGCACGAAACATTTTTTTAACGACCACCCTAATATATATATATATATATATACAGGGTGTCCGAAAAGTATGGAAACACTCAAATATCTCGGAAAATCGACATCGAATCGAAAAAGTAAAAATACACGTATTCAATGGTTTCAAGAGAGCTATCCAGTGACACCTAACACAACCCCCCACCCCCACCCGCTGGGGGTGATAGAGGGGGTAACTTAAAAATTTTAAATGGGAACCCCCAATTTTTATTGCAGATTTTGCTTCCTCAGAAAAAGTTACGTAAATTTTGCCTACCATTATAATTGTTTTTGTTGACAGATGGCGCTGTAATCAACGAAATTAAAAAATTATTCTAAAAAGTTTTAAAAATCTCGCGAAAAACACAACGGATCAAAAAAGTAAAAACACACGTATTCAATGGTTTCAAGAGAGCTATCCAGTCACAGATATCTACACTCTTCACCTACACGAGGCGCTTCCGATCTAGGGGGTAACTTAAAAATTTTAAATGGGAACCCCCAATTTTTATTGCAGATTTTGCTTCCTCAGAAAAAGTTACGTAAATTTTGCCTACCATTATAATTGTTTTTGTTGACAGATGGCGCTGTAATCAACGAAATTAAAAAATTATTCTAAAAAGTTTTAAAAATCTCGCGAAAAACACAACGGATCAAAAAAGTAAAAACACACGTATTCAATGGTTTCAAGAGAGCTATCCAGTGACACCTAACACAACCCCCCACCCCCACCCGCTGGGGGTGATAGAGGGGGTAACTTAAAAATTTTAAATGGGAACCCCCAATTTTTATTGCAGATTTTGCTTCCTCAGAAAAAGTTACGTAAATTTTGCCTACCATTATAATTGTTTTTGTTGACAGATGGCGCTGTAATCAACGAAATTAAAAAATTATTCTAAAAAGTTTTAAAAATCTCGCGAAAAACACAACGGATCAAAAAAGTAAAAACACACGTATTTAATGGTTTCAAGAGAGCTATCCAGTGACACCTAACACGACCCCCCACCCCCACAGGCTGGGGGTGATGGAGGGGGAAACTTAAAAATTTTAAATGGGAACTCCCAAATTTTATTGCAGATTTCTCTTCTTCAGAAAAAGTTACGTAAATTTTACCTATTATAATTATTTTTGTTAACAGATGGAGCTGCAATCTGCGAAATTAAAAAATTACTAAAAAATATTTAACTTGACGTACATGGAATAGCATACCACGTTTTCAGAATTTTAAATAACGTCTTTTGCCTTTAAATATTTCTAGTTTACCGATTCTCACCGCGAGGAGGTAGACGATTTTGAGAATCTTCTGTTTTACTTTTTTTTTTATTTGATTTCTGTTTTTTACCTTTTTTTTATTCTTCACTATTAAATTTTTTTATGTTTTTTTTTAATGTATTTGCTTACCTTTTCTTCCAGATATTAAAATTCTTTATTCGCTCCCCCCTTGTAATTGTGCATACAAAGTTTTTGACAGAAAAATGAAGAATCGACATCCTTATTCTACGAGGAAGTGAATGTCGTGTATCCGAATAGCGTAAATGGTGACCAAATCCGCATATGGTGTTATGGCTTTCTTGCATGACTGTGATTTTGTATACTTGTGTGAAAGTACTGTAGGTATCGCTTGCGGAAACCCATTGCATACACTCGGTCGATTTTTTCAACTGCCAGTGTTACAGAGAAAGTAGTCAATAATCGAACATCGTCAGCGTCCAAATCAAAACAGCACGTCTTAGTATTAGTTAAGCTCTATTGTTTGAATGAGTCAAGGTCTCGGTTATTTTTCAGCTTTGTGAAAATTACACATGCGAGCGTCACTCTTGTCGAAAACTTGGTCAAATTCGTACCGCAAAAAATCGCAATTCTCTTCGTTCTCGCTATTTGATACTTAATGTAATGTTTCTCTAACATTTGAATTTCTTCTAATTTTTTATATTTCTTTTATTTCTTCATTCTTTGCTTCATATTTCTTCCATTTCGATACATTCTGTATTCTGCCTCCTGTTGTAATTTGGCATACTATGTCTTTGACACAAAAAGAAAGGATCGAAATCCTTATTCTGCGAGGATGCGGCGATAAAAAAAGAACATACGAACAAGTCGTCCGCCAATTTAATGATACCCATCCTGATCGTCTACCTATTTGCAAATCAACTGTTTGTAAGACTGTTTCTCGGTTTCAAGATACTGGCTCTGTCAATGATCGACCAAAATCAGGAAGACCAAAAACGTCCACGAACGAAGACAACAGTTTAGCGGTCTGTGCAAGTGTCGTTGAGGACGTCCATACTTCGGTAAGAAAGATTGCGCAAGCCACTGGTATCGGCAAATCGTCTGTCCATGAAATATTAAAAGCAAATAAGTTCCATCCATATAAAATAAAATATGTACAAGAACTTTCGGAAGATGACTTCGATCGGAGATTAGAATTTTGTGAGGAAATGATGAGACGTTGTGACGAAAATGAATTATTTCCTTTCTGGATATGCTTCTCTGATGAAGCTACGTTTCAGTTGAGTGGAGAAGTTAATAGGCACAACCTACGATATTGGTCGGACGAAAATCCTCATTGGATGAGAGATACTCACACACAACATCCACAGAAAATCAATGTTTGGGCTGGCATTTTGTGCAATCAAATTGTTGGGCCTTTCTTCGTTGAAGAGAATTTCACGGCTGAAAGGTACTGTAATTTGTTAAATAACCAGATTATACCGGCAATACGAAATATTGCTGGTATAGCGTTTGATAATGTCTGGTTTCAACAGGATGGAGCTCCTTGTCATTTTGGTTTGATTGTACGCAATCTATTAAATAATATTTTCCCCCGACGTTGGATTGGTAGGAGGGGTTCGATCGAGTGGCCACCGAGGTCACCTGATCTAACTCCTCTGGACTATTTTTACTGGGGTTTCTTGAAGAACAAGGTCTACGAAACGAAACCAAAAGACATTGATGAGTTGAAAGAAAAAATAATTCAAGGTTCTAATACAGTATCTCAAGAAATGCTGCAAAAAGTTTATGATAACTTCTATGCACGATTGGGATATTGTCAAGTTGCTGAAGGACTTCAATTCGAACATCTTATAAATTAGTGGGCATAGACATGTTAAAAATCCAGTAAAGAAAATAGAAGCGAAGGAAAATTTAAACTTTAAAATAGAAAAAAAATTAAAAAAATAAAAAAAAAACAAATAAAAGGTAAAAACAAAAAAAAAATATACAAAAATAAAAAAAAAAGATTCTCAAAATCGTCTACCTCCTCGCGGTAAGAATCGGTGAACTTTGAAATATTTAAAGGCAAAAGACGTCATTTAAAATTTTGGAAACGTGGTCCGCTATTCCAGGTACGTGGTTCGCTGATTGCAGCTCCATCTGTTAACAAAAATAATTATAATAGGTAAAATTTACGTAACTTTTTCTGAAGAAGAGAAATCTGCAATAAAATTTGGGAGTTCCCATTTAAAATTTTTAAGTTTCCCCCTCCATCACCCCCAGCCTGTGGGGGTGGGGGGTCGTGTTAGGTGTCACTGGATAGCTCTCTTGAAACCATTAAATACGTGTGTTTTTACTTTTTTGATCCGTTGTGTTTTTCGCGAGATTTTTAAAACTTTTTAGAATAATTTTTTAATTTCGTTGATTACAGCGCCATCTGTCAACAAAAACAATTATAATGGTAGGCAAAATTTACGTAACTTTTTCTGAGGAAGCAAAATCTGCAATAAAAATTGGGGGTTCCCATTTAAAATTTTTAAGTTACCCCCTCTATCACCCCCAGCGGGTGGGGGTGGGGGGTTGTGTTAGGTGTCACTGGATAGCTCTCTTGAAACCATTGAATACGTGTATTTTTACTTTTACGATTCGATGTCGATTTTCCGAGATATTTGAGTGTTTCCATACTTTTCGGACACCCTGTATATGAGAAATACCGAATTTGTAGTTCAAACAAGAACTAACAATTTATTTTCGGCTATAATAAAACATATGTTTCTCGTGCCAACTCCGGGCTTTGATGCGCTGATCGTCTTTGCCGTAATCGGAGACCATGTAAATATAAGTAAAGATATTGAACCGGGGCCTTGTTGAGTATATAAGCATAGGCCTCTCCCGGTTGTTATCCATGGAATTACATTACTAAAATTACTGATAGAAAAAGATGCCGAAACGAGAATCGATGTGGAAGTTTTTCAGCCTCTCTTAACTTCGTGTGTTGCAGCTATGCAACATGACGTTCTTATGGCGGTCTTATGTCGTATCCTTCGTCGTAACCGCTATTCCCTGTCAATCGTAACAGCAGCGAACATCATCTTCGACAAGTAAGTAGAACTATGACATTTCAGTCCTAAATTGTCATTCCCCAAGGTTAACGTGCTTCCGCCTTTGTCCTTCTCAAGCCACTGAAATAACATCTGCAGAAAATCCGTAGTGTTGTTCCACGTTTTTAAATCGTCCCATGACCCGACGTTTGGAAGTGCCTACCTGTAGTACACGAAGATTCTCTTCTTTAAAAGAATCCCTTGCATTCAGACTCGATGGCTCACGCTTCCCAGTTCTGAGTGGGCCCTTTGGCGATATTTTAGAAGTGAGCTAACTGTGATTCATGGAGGCTATCTTCTTTAACTTACTCCTTTACACTCACAAGAGGAAGCTACGGAATGGTGTTCAGGGCAAGGTTTACCGACTAAAACCCTAACCTCCCTTGGCCCTCCATAATCCACTTGTTCAGTCTGCAGCAGAAAAGTGGCTTCGATATCCATGCCTTCCGCTGCAGACTGCACCGGGCCTTGTCGATGGTAACTGCAACCACTCCATCTACCATCGGGTTAGTGGTTGCAGGATCTAATTTGATCTCAGCAGACGAAGAGATCCCAGTAGCATTGCTTTCTGCATTCGGCCTGCGATGAAATTTCCATGTTGTTGGCAGGCCGGAATACTTTTGATGTTATCGAAGAAAGTTGGTCTCAATCCTCCCAGCACTCCAATTATTAGCACGACGAGCTTGATTTTTAATCATCGATACAGCTTGCGAATCTCGAACAGGAGTTCCTGATATTTCATCCATTTTTCGTCTTCCTTGCTGACTATGTTTGTCTCTGCTGGTGCAAAGAACTCGACGTCGGAAATGAGTAATTCGAGTATATTCGGCACGACTCATTTCCGCCTACGGATTCAATATCAGTGGGGACGTACGGCAAAACTGGTGTTGCATCAATACCATAAGCTTCGTTGCTACGAAGATGGTAATACAGCACTCGAAGAGCCGCATTGTGACGTTCGATGTATGCTGAAACTGCATATATTGGGCATGCTGCCAAAAGATGCTTTAGTGTCTCAGCGTGACATTTATACAATCTACAAAGCGTACTCTGTACCGCCTGGTGTAAGACGTTCTGGCGATACGCTAAGGTATTGATGACCCCATCCTGGCATGCGAAGATAAAACCATCGGTCTTGGATTTCAAGCCGGCTGATATTAAGAACGAGAAGGTCATCTCTGCCGACAAGCCAAGTTGTTGGACATTTCGAAATAATTGTCCATGCAATGGCTTGTCGATCTGCCTTCCCTCCAACATACGGAGTTGTTCCTTCCGTATGTTAGCACTGAGACGCACTAGGCACAGATTGATGACTGATTCAGCTTCCTGTGCACCACTACGTCCCACGTTGAAAACCAGACCAAGGTTTCGCGCCGCTTGTTCCGCCGCGTTGTACAAAAACGCCCCCTTCCCCTGCATTTCATGCTGATGAACTAGCATCATCAGTGGATCCTCCGTTCGATTAATCACGTCGCAAGCTGTCTCGAGGACCAATCGGTCATGCATACACATTCTCGATATACATGAACATACGAGTAATTCTCGCATTGCATGGTACTCTTTTAACAAAAAAATTGGAAGTACACGTTATTTAACTATAGAAAAAATTATTATAAATGTTGTTTAACATGAAAACTTGAATTTCTTATGCCTTGAGTTTGAACAAGGAATTTTTTGAAGTCTAGCAGCTAGTTTGTTGGGATGAGATTTCAGTCTATCTGTATATCTTGAACGAATTGTTTTAATGTCTTTTTCCACCGTTTTTATATCCAGATCTCTACGAATAATCTCGTTAGGCACAAACCAAGGTGCATTCGTGATCAGTCTTACATATTTAGACTAGAATCATTCCAGCATATTAATATTGGTTTTTGGTGCACTTCCCCAGAGATGAGCCCCATATGCCCAAACCAGTTTGAGAATTGATTTATAACAAGAATTTTGTTATTAAGCGATAACTGAAATTTTCGGCCAATAAGCCAGTACATTTTTTTTAATTTCAAGTTTAACTGTTTACGTTTCGTCTAGATGTGCTTTTTCCAAGTAATGCGGCGATCACCATGTTTACCAAGATATTTAACATGGTCGTCTTGAGGATTTGATATATCGTTAAATAGTATCTTTGGACAAGTACGTTTGCGAAGAATAAATGTCACATGCTTTGACTTGCTCTCGTTAATCTTTATTCTCCAGAGTTTGAACCATTACTGGCCTTTTTTCACGTGACCTTGAAGACCATGAGAGGTTAAGTTTGCACTCGAATTTATTGCTATTAAAGCAGTATCATCTACATACGTGGCGACTGTTATACTTGACATATTGGGTATGTTACGTTTGAATTCAAAACGACCTCGGAATCAAGGAGTTATCCTCGGACAGAACTCGGACGCGAAAGGACGTACTCGACTCTGAACAATCGAACCCGTGTTCTAAATTGTGAGGACTTCCACCAAGGTGCGGGTTGAGCAAAGAAACAATTATAACTTGGTTCAAATAACTTTATTTTTTTTTGGTGAGGATGGAGAGGAACGGGTGAGGAGATTTTCAAGAAAAATCGGGTTTTGATGTCTGCGGCTGCGAGACCTCGACTCTGTAAAAAAAACAGATTTTAAATTAGAGCCGGTTATGGTAAATTTGGTTAGTGTTACTGAATAGGGGGGGGGGCACGACGAACAATAAGAAAATAAAAGATCGGTACAACAACAACAAACCGCGGTCCTAACCGTCCATACTGAAGTATGAGTTCGAGTCCCGAACTTCACTAAGAAAAAAATTATTCCCTAAGGTGTGGTCTGCCTTTTTTGATATACAAACACAAAAAAAGACACTAAGGTAGATGCTCACACATTCGTCTCAGTATATATAGAACAAAATATGAAAATAAAACCAAATTCAGTCTATAGTGGTGTGAAGTGACTAAATTTATTCAGAGATTGACGTCGTGGCTCGGCTCAGTAGTGGACACCACGGGGCCTAAGGTTAGTGAAAAGAAAGATAAAGGTGGTTACAAACTAGGTGGATGTTGTTAGCCGTCTGTTTGAGGTGAGATGTAGATCAGGAGCTGCGGGCGTGCAGTGTTTGATACGTGACATTGATAGTCCAAGAATAAAGCAAAACAGTACTTTTTACGTCAACTGCTTCGATGATTTTGTGCGTGATTCTGTTAACTTGTTCTATGGTGTCACGACTACTTCGGAAGCTAAGTTGATGCTCATGAATAAGTTTCATTCTTATTATGATTTTATTTAATCTAATTAAAAATAGCTTCTCATGAATTTTAGGCAAAATCGGAAGAATGCTAATAGGTCTGTAATATGAAATCGAATCTGGATCTTTTCCGGGTTTTAAAATGATCAATATTTGTGCTACTTTCCATTGGCTAGGAAAGAACGACAAGAGAAAGGTGGCATTTATCAAAATTGTAACAAATCTTATCCCTTTATCAGATAATTGTTTGATCATCTTACCGCCAATGCTATTATACCCAGGTGCTTACTTAACATCATGCCTTTGGTGATATATTTAACCTCGTTAATTTTTGCATACGGGATTGGTGAAGCATCTTCAGGAAATGCCTTGATTTACGTCATTAATCTGTTCTCCTCTTCATCCGAAATCTCAGTTTCTGCATACTTAGAAATTTCTCGGAGGTGTGTCGCAAATGCTACGGCTTTATCAGAGTCTGTTCTTGACCAATTTCCGTCACTCTTTCTTATAGGTCGTATGAATTTTTGCGGTCGTTTAAAGCCTCCTGTACACTTCCATAGAGAATAATCACTATCTTTGGTAGCATCTAATGTTTCAACAAAATTTTGACAATTCAATTATGATATTCGAATAAAGCAGTTTTAAAATCTTTAATTGTCTTATTGAATCTTGATTTATCAGCATTGGATTTAGTTTTTTGCCAAATTTCCCAAACTTTTCATTTTTCTGGTAAATCTGAGTGACTGGTGCTATTGTTTTATACAACAATTAAAGGAGTTCCATTTCTCTATTGCACGGTGCACAAGAATTTTGAAGTTTTCGAGTTCCATAGGATTTTTTAAGGACACGTTGCAGTTAATATTATTGTTGAAGTAAGATTTTAATTGGGTCCAATCGGGACGTTTATTGTATATTTTATTGCTTATATTGTTTTTAATAATTTCAGTGTCTACGGTAATAATAACAAGAAAGTGATCGTATGACAAATCCAGATTAGATTGAGTTTTTAAGTGTGAAGGATTCATACCTTTAACTATGGCGAAGTCTATTAAATTTGAAAGTTTTTTTTGGATCCGAAGGCTAGTATGTGGGTTCGCCTGTGAATATTGTGAATGAATTATTTGTCTTTATGGCTTCATAAAGCTGTCGTGCCTTCTGATTAGGAGTGTGTGACCTTGAACCCCACCAGGGGGGTTTGGCGTTACATTCACCGCCTGTTACATATCGCTGACCCAGCGACTTGAAAAATTCGGAATAAATTTCTTTAGAAATAGAAAATTTTAGGAGGAGAATATATTGATGATATAATGAAGAATATATAACTAAGGGTCTAATCCAGTCTTCCACCATTACACTTGTAAATTGTAAATACTTTTTTTAATTTCGTGATTGTTCGAGATTCCACTCGACTTTTCTGAAATCTCGAAATCTATGGGTTCAAATCATGTTGATACGGCCTGCGCCGGGTTCTCGCGACTTTGGGATCCGGCCCTCTTCTTCCTCGATGCACGGCGATTTCCGATTCGCGCGATCTGACGACATCGTCGTGCCACAATTGTGCGTTTCGCATTCGAAGCAATTATTGCAAATATGCGCAACTCGCAATCGTCCGCGCCTGCGCGTTATCAACAATTTTCGAGATCTACACACACCATCGAGGGAGAAGCCAGTCCGAAAAAGCCAATGACGCAACGACGCCGTTTTTTTGTGGACGCGTCTTTTTCTTCGCAGAAAATTTTAGAACGCGCTCGTACGGTCATTCTTTTAAACAGAACTAATATTGTACTTTATGCTCTTTCCTTTAGTTTTTTGGAACTATTAAACTATTTAATCATCATTTATTTCTGCTATAATTTCACCTTCACTTCGGGCTCTATCGAGTTCGTCCCGACATCGTTCGCGGGTATTTTTTCTCAGCTCCCTTCTTTTTTGCTTGGTGATTTTGGAGAAACAACCGTAACAGTGATGTTTAATAGAATTTTTTTATTATAATTGCTGCACCGCCATTCGCTTTATTGCCCGGATGCTTTGTAGTGTAAATATTATATTCAGGTATTTTAATACAGTTTCTATTAGTAAAATGTGGCTCGGAGTTAAGCATAATGTTAGTGTCCTGCAAATTTATAAACTGTTGGAGTTCTTGAGTTCTCTGGTTTAATCCATTCGCATTCCAGATGTCTATTTTTAACGTATTCATTTTGACATGCTATTTATGAGAGTGGAAAGTAAATTTAGAATTGTATCCATTCTGTTCATTAGTTGTAATAACATACTTTCTAATCTATTATTTTGTAAATTTTCTATTGAGCGGTTGTTTACTGTACTAGTTTGATTTTGTCGTTCTTGTTAGTAAACACCATTAGCGGTAGCTTGTGCTTAAGAAACATTATCACAGATTTTATTACTGACCAAAGGCACTAGTTTTGAAATAGCATTTGCATTTGCATTTATATTTAAATTTTCATTAAACTTTTTTTCTCTTAAAGCGGGATATAATTTTTTGATAAGTTACTTATGAACGATGCAGCCTTTTTATCTTGCTGGGTGGTTACGATTGCAATTGGCATACTTCACATCTGTTGTTTTCCCTCAATCATGCATTCACTAGCTAAATGAGTACCGACGCACTTAACACAACTCGCAGATTTATGATTGTAATTTTTGGTGTATCCGAATCCCTGACATCTCATGCATTGAGGAATTTCTCTTTTTTACATGGTGGTTCAATGCTAACTACAGTATTTATGAGTCGATTGATATTGTATATAACCTTATTATTTTCATTGCTTTCAATTTCTACGAAGAAAAGCGGAAGAGCATTCTGATTTAGCTAGTTCTTGATATTGTTAATTCTTTTAACTTTATCACCAAACGTTTCGATTTCACTTTCAGTTCTTCGATTTCAACAGTCGGATGAATATTTGTTAGTACTACATTTTTATCTTGTTTACGCTGGTATGTGTAAAATTCCGTTTTTCTGTTTTTCAATTCCTCCACAATAGATGATATTTTTCAGATTTGCTTGGTTGTATTTCTATTTCGGTATTGCAGACTGATTCTAACATTCAAAATCATCTTTTATTTTATGCCTTTATAATGTTTTTTATGAATTTAAATCCCGTTTCGCCAATTTCGTTTTGTTTTCAGTAGCAAGTTTCAGGTTGGGCACTTTGATTTCGATCGATACTTCTGATAGTCTCCTTCGAACGCCGCTCGTCCGAAAACAAAAAACAACGGCACATTGCCCATGCTCGTTTCTTCGATTTCATTCTCTGCATCTATTGGCAATGCCTTCATCAGCGACAATCACTAAGGTATTCTTCCATTGGCTAATATCAAAGCTAACTTGAAAACGCGTGTGTGAAAATATTTTTCATAATATGACTTATGTTTTAGTTTTTCGTCCTCTACCTCATGGGCAAAGTGGTTTCATAAGTATACGTACACGCTGTATTTAAAGTTAATGTTGAAATTGATTACCTTACACAATCAACAAATATCCTAATTTTTACTTAATTGATGCAATTGGCAGTCAATTACTGGAATTCAATGTGCTAAAAAATGATGTAGCTGAAGTTAAAAACATTTTAACTCTTATAGGCAATAAATAGAGAGAGATACAAAATATGGGGGGCATCGCATACAGGTCTGCTTCTGCATGAATTTGAAAATTTTAAAGCAAATTTAGATGGACCGGACTCGCAGCCCCAAAAGTAAACCGAAATAATTTATCTGTGACAAGGAAAAATACGACCTTAAATTCACCGATGTGGAGATGCCGATCTACATACGCTTGAAATTCTTCAAATTATTGCAGAAATATTATGACAGGAAAAAGAAGCATATTTTTTTTGGCGCTCGTGATCGAATACCAGCGTTAATTTTACGACGCCGCGTTTCAGTCTTACGGAGCACTGTGTGTCTTAATCAGATTCAACCCAAAAGTGTTGGCACTTGACATTTTCTTTTTGAATTTGAAACTGGGATATTTATTTATACATGATGTTTTCGTCAAAAAGAAAAAATCGGCGGAACTACTTTACATATATTTCATTTTTGATATTAAGCCTTTCCGACATACGTTTTACTTTACACGGAAAATAGCTCGAATTTGTAACTTAGGGATTTTTTAAGTCTGTGATGACGAATTTGATGTCGGTTTTTAAAAAATCAAAATGGTGGACGAATTAGTCTAATTCATCGGTTTCGCTTGAAGCTCATTACTCGGAGGTTTTCGAGGTCGCTTATTATAAATGTGGTGCTAGTTTTAAAAAATCGAAAATGGGAACTCTTGACGAAATTCGAGTGGACATTAATCGAAACTCGATTCTCCTCTGCGTAAGTGATTGGAGTCGATCTAAATGCGTTCAAAATTTAGCGATTTAATATAAAAATATTCTCATGTTAAAAAACGCGCATATTTTTTACGATTATAGCAAAATACCCACCTTTAATGTTTCGACGCAGTGAGCTACTCCATCCAATTATGCTTCAACTTTTGGACCTTTCAATTTTCGACGATTTCGGCATTTTACTCCTGGTGGAATGAGTCTAGTGTATCTAAACACCATTGAATTTCTAAAATTTAATGCAAAAATATTCTCACATGTCTAAATGCGCATTTTTTTTTGCGATCATGGTAAAATTTGTGCTTTAATATTTCGAAGCCGTGCTTCAGTCCTACAGAGGTGAGCCCGGCGAATATTAATTGTGGGCTTACATTTCTTAAATTCAAGTTGGACAATACCAACTTTAATTTTTCGACTACATGTTTCCGTCCTACGGGAGAAATTCCAGCTCATCAAAATATGCTCAAAATTCATCAAATTAATACAAAAATATACTCAGATAAGAAGCGGCGCATCTCTAGAAAAAGATCTCTTAGCACTGCTCTGGCTTAAACTTCCTCACCTCCTGATAGTTGATTATAATGCGAGCTTAAAAAATTCTGAGCTGTATTTTGGGAATAGTCTTAGTTTATTTTATGATTGTATATCGGATATTTTAGACAGTTATGCGCCATTCGTCACGAAACGCATATTACATCGTTCAATTCCTTGGCTGACGCCCAACTTACGTGTTAGAATCAAAGAACGTGAAAAAAATCTGCGCGCAAAGCGGACACAAAATCCTCAGCTTCTAGAGAAATATAGAAACTTGCGATGCGAAATTAAAAACATGCTTAAAGCAGCTAAAAATCGTTATCTACCTTACTGGGTACTCTAGTATGCCAGTCCCAACAATCTTTGTTCCTGTCCCGTCGTACGTCATTCCACTGAACAAAATTTTAAATCCTATAAGTCCCTCCTACACTCGCCCAATCACTATCCCTTCCCATCTTTCTAAGGTAATTGAGTCCCTTACTACTCAGCAAATTATAAAATTTCTGGGAAGCAACCAAATTTTGCACGCTAGACAGTATGATTTCCGTAGATACCACAGTACTCAAAGCGCTTTGCTACATCTTATAGATGATTTACGACTAGGTGTTGACCAGGCAGCTGTTACTACCTTAGTTCTATTTGACTTCTTGAAAACCATTGATTCTTTAAGATGGGTACAGGACGTTTTGGCTCCGCCGTTTTGGCTCCGCCGTTTTGGTGCCAGGACGTTTTGGCGCCAAACAGTTTTAACGGTGATCTTTTTGGTGCGAGGACATTTTAGTGCAAAATACTAACCTGTAACCAGTCACAATTTTATGGCCAACTCGCATTGTGTTCCCGGGAGGGAGGGGAGGGGTTCAGGAATCATAAAAATCATAGGACAGGTATTGGAAAGATTCGACGATACTCGCTAATCCGTGGTGTACAGAATGCAAGGTGAAACATTCCGAATTGTATCTGACACATAAATTTCCAAGTGCTCGGCTCGCATTATGTTCACAGTAAATGTGTGCGTGGGGGGGGGGGGGGGGGGGCTCCCACCCCCTAAAAAAAACTTAACTCACGTAGACCGCATAGTGCTCGGACCTCATTATTTCCCGGTAAATGTACACTCCGAATTTAATAACGAAAATATCACCGTAATTACAACTGTTACGACCTGATTTAACATACTCACTCGAAGTATGTCGTGCCCAGAATCGCGAAAGGGCGTTCAACCACACAGGTTGATTCGGGTTGGCGAATGGAGGCGGCCTGCTTCAAAAGAAAAGAATGGAAGGAAAAAATAAAGATAGCTCTTTTACCAGAAAAAAAAGTGATTTTTATTGTGCTCTTTTTTATTTAATACAAATTCCGTTTAAAGTGGGTGGATTGGTGGGTGCAAAGAGTTCGTGAGGAGGCGGAAGAGGTTCGAGAGGAAGGGGAGGAATAAAAGTGATCGGGGAGTCAGAGCGGGTGAGTGAATGTTCTTGAATAGTGGAAGGGAGAGGTTCGACTGGAGGAGGTTGTAGTGGAGGTTTCTGAGGGAATTGAGGGTCGGGGAACGAACTAAGATTCGCCCCTTTTTCCCTGGCGGCTCGCTCGCGGAGGCGTCGCTGACGACGGAAGTAGCCCCTATCCTTTTTCAATGCCGGCACTAAAAAAACAAACAGAGGACGAGAATTTATGTGTGTAATTGGTGATTTCTATGAGGAATTAGTAGGACAAAGAAGTGGAATATATATATAAATATGTGTGTGTGTGTTAGAATTTATTTAGTTATTGAAAATAGAACCAAAAAAAAAATATATAAATAATAAATTTGAATTAACCGGATAAAAAAAAAAAATAACGCGGAGGTCACTACAGTCCCTACTGACTCTCGTGGTTGCATCCGGTCACCCAAAGGGCTCCAGTTAAACGCACTAGAGTCGCTAATAAACAAAAAGAATCCCTAAGGTGTCGGCTTCTTTATTTATGTATTCTAAAAAAAGTGGTGCTCAAAAGAAAAAAAGTTGCAAAGAAGTCCGACACATTCGTCTCATAAAAATAAAAAAAATATAAAATAAATTTAATGCCTGAAGCATTGAATTCTTATCGGCTCATATCGGGCATGAAAAGAGGGAGTGGAAAAGAAAAGGGTGGTTAGAGGGTTTGTTATTTTGGTGTATAAAAAAATGTATACTTACTAATGATTGGATGTCTGACTTGAGTTGAAACCCTCCGAGATTGATTTCCCGTGGAACTTGGCTCCTTAGGAAGTTTGGTAGAAAAAAAAACGGTCCCCTGGACCTGTTTTCGAAGAAAGGTGGGATGATATTCGGTCATCTGGACCTGAATATTCGTTTTTGGAGGTGAGAATACGGTCACCTGGACCTGTATAAAAAGGGAGTTGTAATTGGGAAGAGCCAAGTCCGGTTGATGATCTCGTTGCGAGGTGAACTCGGGTTGATAATGCCGGTGGGCCGTGTTGCGGTCCAGTCAAATGAATTCGACTTGGTTGGCGCTGTAGAGGGTCCACGTGGAAGACCGGAGGTGACGATCCACCAAGACCGGTGGAGACTGCCGATATGGGAACGGCAGCAGAGACCACGATGATCCACGGAAGTGCAACCAAAATTTTGATGAGCTCGTCCAAAAAGGCGATTCCGAAAGTCTGCGTCGAAGCTGAAGCCGGAGTCTCCGCAGAAGTAGAGTAGGAAGATTCGTTGGAAAGTCGCCCTTTTTATATTGGTTCTCCCCTCCAGGAAAATTCGTGGGTCGGACCAGGCGTGGGAATGTTAAGTTTGGTGGGAAAATTTGTACCATTTTTTTTGTAATTAAAAAAAACTGTTCTTGTGTTGTTTATAACAATAAATTTTTAACAAACTATTTGCTTACAAAGTTACAGTAGTTTTTACAAACATGAACGAAAGTTCTAGCATAATTAGAACTAAAGTAACAAAAAAATTATTAATTTTTGTATTAATTATTTGTTCAAACTTTCAATATTTTGTAAAAGAAATGTTTTTGTTATAAAAGGAATTTTGTAATGTTGGTATTTGAGTTCGCCTTTAATTTTTTATTAATTATATGTCAGTTATTTATTGCTAGAATTATTCGTTCGTTGTTTGTATCAACTTTACAATTTTGTGTACTTGGTTGTGTAGAATTGATTTGAGTATTATATATATATATATATATATATATATATATATATATATATATATATATATATATATATATTATACATTGTATTATTTAAAATAATGATTGTGTACAATTGTTTAAAAAAAAAAATATTATTAAGATATTGTTTTTCATTTACATTTTCGTGTACATATTTTAATTTTGATAAATGATATTACTAAATAATGGTTTGGTTTTTACGCTTATTTATTAACATTTCAATTACGCAATGATATTAATGTTGTAATTTGTATTTATTGACTTTAATTGATTTCTCTATTTATTCACTCATTATGTTTTTTTTTATATTTAAAATGATTTAATTTAATGATATTTTTGTTTTATTGAAAATATTGTTACATTTTGAAATAATAATTAATATTGTTGCGTAATTCTAAATGTTCTAATTTATCGAGGACAACAACTAAAAATAGGAAAAGAAGGTCATTCTCTTTTCCTTGAGAAAGTGTTTTCTCGAATTTTCTCTTTTTTAAGTTTATGACTTTTGGGTGTAGTGCGTGTACGGCTTGAGAATGCCTTTTTTTAGACTTTTATATTTTAACATAGAAAAGTTTTCGTGTGTGGAAAAAATTATTGATATTGAAATAGGAATTTGTTTTTATGAAAATATATTAAAGAAAAATTTAACAAACAAATTGATGCAATTTTGTATATTTTACTTAATTTTAATTTTTGCTGATAATATAGGAATCTTACTTATTTGTGGGCAGAGAAAGACCTGTTCTTTTCCGATCTTTAAGTTTTTATGGTGGCGTCGTTTTACCTAGAGAGGAGGTCGATTTTCTACGGTTTCGGTTATCTTTTGAGGCCGGTATGGTAGGTTTTACAAATCATGAAAATACATTGTAGTTCGGTTAGTGTGTTGTATATCGGCGCTGTTACTAAATTCCCATATATTCGGGGATTTCCAAAAATGTATTTCGTCGCAATATCCTAGTTACGTGAGACGTAACACCCCCCCTCTTAGTTGGAAGTTGGTCCTCCAACTTTCGCAGAAGAGTAGATGGACTGTTAACTTGATTCATCATTCTTTTAATTACAATTGTATCTTTAATATATTTTATCGGAAATGTATGACATTGTGATTTGAATGTTACAACCTCTATTATTTGTCGTGGTTTCGAGTACATTTATATTTTACATTGTAATATTTCTTTCGTGGGTTCTTTAAGAATAGAACCTTGTCGAAATAAGTTGTATTGGATCGATCGTATTGTTTCTTAATTTTATGATTTGTTGTAGTATTTAAAGTACGTCGATACATTATAGTATTACATATTTAATACTGATATAGGTATTGTTGTAAGAATAGTATGAAAGCAATATAGTTGGGCATTTTGCTTGTTAGTGATAGTACATCATTTTGAAGAAATTACAATATTTTACATGATGGTTCATTCTTGAAGTTTTATACATGAGTTATATCTATGTTTTTTTTTTATGATATATATGTGTTTACAGTGTATGACTATTTCTAACGGATGACATATTGATATTTGCGTAATAAGTAATAAGAGAATACTTTTGATGGTAAATTATATTTTTAGTAGTGAATCGGAATTGACAGTTTATGCTATTAAAGTAGCTAGACAGTATACTATTTATGTAAAATGCACTTCTTATATTTACTTGATGCTGCATTTTCCGTATTGATTATGAGTTGTAACATTGAATGTTTCTAATTTCGTATAGATATAATAGATAAGTGTAGTTTGTTAAATCTATGACTTAATTTTTGTCGCAGAGTGTTTTAGTTGAACATATTGACAAATTTGAAATAGTGCATTTTTTGTAATTTAGCAAGGTTGAACTAAGATACGGTTTAAGAAAAACTGAATAAATGTCTGTGGTTATAATTATTATTCTGATAATATATTTTTTGTATATATATATGGGGCATTCTTTGTGAAAAAAGCCACCCCACCTGTCTAAAAATCAGAAACACCTACTTAGGTCTATTTGGGCTCAAATTGTAGCTTAGAGTGTGTAGTTTCAAAAAATCACCGGTACTTTCCGAAAAACAAAATGGCATGTTGCAATATGGCGCCCGGAATGCGTGAAGCACGAACCGACATTATGTATTTCGGTAAAAATTCATTCACAAGAACAAAGAAAACATTTTTTTTATGCATATCGTACATTATTGTGTGCACTTTGCATACGTATATTACACATTCAGAAATTCAATATGTCCGATTCAATATGGCGGACGGAATTTAAAATTTATCATTTTAATTAGAAAAGATGCGGTAACAGTGAAATTGTATCTGTTCATAAATTATTGTCACGAGAAACATGCATAATTTCGAGAAATTGCAGTAGAGGTTTTCTTTTTCTAATTTAATTTACTATAAGACCGAGTATTTTTCTAATTAACATGATAAATTTTAAATTCCGTCCGCCATATTGAATCGGACATATTGAATTTCTGAATGTGTAATATACGTATGCAAAGTGCACACAATAATGTACGATATGCATAAAAAAAAATGTTTTCTTTGTTCTTGTGAATGAATTTTTACCGAAATACATAATGTCGGTTCGTGCTTCACGCATTCCGGGCGCCATATTGCAATATGCCATTTTGTTTTTCGGAAAGTACCGGTGATTTTTTGAAACTACACACTCTAAGCTACAATTTGAGCCCAAATAGACCTTCAAAAAATCAGATACACCTAAGTAGGTGTTTCTGATTTTTAGACAGGTGGGGTGGCTTTTTTCACAAAGAATGCCCCATATATATATTATATTTTATTTATTTATTATATATATATTTTTTATTTATTTGTAATTAAAAAAACTAAAGATAAATGACTTTCAAATGAGACAAACTATGTATTTGTCGAATCTCCAAGTGCATGACATCTCGCACTCCATTATACTGTGGCAAGCCTAACTTAACGGCGAGTTTTTCCTTTGTCACTTGTGCACTTTACTTCATCATAATCTAACTACGATATGATATTCGCACTCCACTGATCTATGGCAAGCCTAACTTAACGGCGAAATATCATTTATTTGTAAATATTATTTTAATTAGATTCGTTGGAAATTACAATATCGAATTTTCCCGCTTGATTTCATTATTCTTTTCGTTTGTTAATGACATTTGATATATATTTGGTAAATATTTCACATTTCATTTGGTTATCATATTCAATTCTTGTGTCAAAATATAGTTCATTTATTAATATTGTTTCATGCACATGCAAACTCATTCAAATAATTATTGTTAGTAAATATATATTTTGTGTAGGGATATAAAATCTAATATTGTACAATATCTCGTGATTATGGTAAAAAAAAAACGTTATTTGTGTGAGTACGAGGTATCTTTCTTTTCTATTTTTATTTCATTTCTTTTAGAAAGCAGTTACTTATGGTGGGGTTTTCGTCCCTTTTATGGCATGCTGGTATGTTCGTCACGTCGTTCGTTTGTTAGTACCTTATGAGGAGTCTATGTGGATGTGCGGATTTTAGTACAAGTTAAGAAAAAAAAATGTTTGGTTTAGTGTTTGTGCATTTTCGTTTGTTTATTTGCATCTCGTTACATTGATATAAAAAATGTTTAACCGACATATCCTTCGTCTTCGCTCTGTGCGTCCAGGATAAGGAGTTCTTCTTATCCATTGTCGACGTTTGAATTCGTGTACAGATTTTCCAGATAATACAGGTGGGTCTATTTCTTCCAGTTTAATTTGTATCTTTATTTAGGGTCTTAAGGTGAATACAATTTGTAATAATTTCATTTTCTTAAGGTATTATGAAAATTTGTCGGCGAATTCGTTTCTGTTTTAATCCCATGATTCTTCTCGAGTAACATCTGTTTTACTATCGTCCTGTATGGGTGTGCCGATGGTTATTGCGTGCTGCAACTTCGTTTCCAGTTCTTGGTATTTTTTACATTGAATGCAATCTTCTATGTTTATGATGATTCCGATTTTTTTGTGACATAATTTGCATGATTTAGGGAAATGCGACGTTTCTTGACATATGTGACATATGTCGTTGTTACAATTGTTAATTTCTGTGCGTCTGTGTCGTGGATTCTTTTTGCCGTATCCTGTTTTTATATGTTGTTTCTTGTAACAGGTATTACATATTGTATAATTTTCTTTGACGTAGTGCAATGCAGTTTTAACACACATAAAGAGAGGTTCGGTTTCACACATTGAATTTGGATTATCTGATTTTCTTGGTTCAGACAGATATAAATTTTTCATTTTTTGCGTGATCGTGGTTTGTGGTTTAATTGATTGCTTATTATTTTCCTTATTTACTTGTGAATTCATACAGTAACCGTATTTCTGTATATCATGCATTGTTATTAATTGTTTTTCGCATGTGGTGCAAATTTCTGGGTACAAATTCATCAGTTTATTCATTGTGCCGTGGTTTGTAAGATTTTTTTTGTATTTATATTTTTGTTGAGCTGGTAGTTCGTTGTAACATGTTGTACATAGACTTTTGTTTTTCCATGAGAAGTGTTCCAGAATGATGTAATATTGTCTTTCCCCCTGGATGGTGTAATTTTGTACATTGGGGGGGGGGGTGGGGGGGGGGGGGGGTGGGGGGGGGGGGGGGTGGGGGGGGGGGGGGGTGGGGGGGGGGGGGGGTGGGGGGGGGGGGGGGTGGGGGGGGGGGGGGGTGGGGGGGGGGGGGGGTGGGGGGGGGGGGGGGTGGGGGGGGGGGGGGGTGGGGGGGGGGGGGGGTGGGGGGGGGGGGGGGTGGGGGGGGGGGGGGGTGGGGGGGGGGGGGGGTGGGGGGGGGGGGGGGTGGGGGGGGGGGGGGGTGGGGGGGGGGGGGGGTGGGGGGGGGGGGGGGTGGGGGGGGGGGGGGGTGGGGGGGGGGGGGGGTGGGGGGGGGGGGGGGTGGGGGGGGGGGGGGGTGGGGGGGGGGGGGGGTGGGGGGGGGGGGGGGTGGGGGGGGGGGGGGGTGGGGGGGGGGGGGGGTGGGGGGGGGGGGGGGTGGGGGGGGGGGGGGGTGGGGGGGGGGGGGGGTGGGGGGGGGGGGGGGTGGGGGGGGGGGGGGGTGGGGGGGGTAAAAAAAGATATTTCAGATAAAGATAATATTTATTCTTTCAAATCATGGGGCCATATTGCACGTAGTCAAGTTACAGTAAAGCTCGAAAATATTTAAGAACTTATTTCCCTGATCGTGATAAGGCTCAGTCAACAAGCTGCGTACAAAATCTATTCTAAAGAATACATTTTATCTAGAGAATTTAACATTTGATGAGCACCGTGATAAAACTGTTAATAATTCTGATCTCAGAAAATCTTTCAGTCAAATATTTCACCATAAAATTTTACAGACTCTTAATAATTCCTTAATAGTATAAAGAACGATGGCCGCCAAACATTTTGCATTGCGTGATGCAGTTAATATAAAGCCTTTTCAATTGATGAAGGTCTTACTTATGTCGGATTTTCAAGCGCTTGTCGCAATGCTAAAGAACTGATATCCAAAACCTCTGAAGAAGCATTGACTAAACTGACAGCATCCCGACTTAAGGGCGAGGTTTACAGAACGTTTTTAGTAATACAGATGCGATAAATGATTTGTTGAAAATTCTAAAGCGTATGTATGGTTCATGTCATTCAATTATATCTTTCTACTGGAAGTTACGCAAACTATATCAAAAATCCAATGAAAAAGTTTCTACTTATCTTAATAGTATAACGGTTGTGTAGTTATTATCATTTCTTAAACCGTTAATTTTTACTTAAAATAAAAAATAAATAGATCGTATAGAGAATATATCAGAAAATTATGTCATTTAATATAAATCATCTTGTCGAAATATAATTAGATACACATGTAGCAGCAATTATTGACGTCATAAAACTTACATAAATTATTCAACGCTCTCACTGCTTAATCGAATTTTTCATTTAAAAATTAAATATCGCAATTCATATTAATATTAAATAATCATTTGAACGATATAATTATAAATTATAAATTTAGTGTCATGAAAAGAAAAACGTCTCTTATGGCTTCGTGCAATTTAAATTCACTAAATATTAACACTAACTTTACTGGAAGCGTTCAATTTACTATTCGCGAGAGAGAGAGACAAATAATCAAAAAGCAACAATTCGACCTTATTGTTGAGTGCGATGTTTGTAGAAAAACCGGTCTTCCGGCTGGTACTCCATTTTCTTCCTGATGTATTCTGGACGGAATTATCGACAGGACAGAAGGCCCCAAATTCACTTGTTCAGGCTATAAGTTCATGGCGTCATTGGCGGTTTTGAGTGACAGGATCGATTCAACAAAAAATACAAATGAAGGGATAAACCTTCAATTCGTCCAGAAGATGGATTCGTAATGGAGGTTATATATAGGAGGAAGCACGTTTCTACGCCTTGCACGAGGCACTCCTCAATATGTGCAAACTTGAAAAATGCTTGCAGCAAGCTCTTCTTTTTAGCGATTCCCCGGAGCTTCGGGTCGCCCTCGGAAACCTTTGCAGACTGGCGCGTGGTCGCCTTCCTGGACTTCGGCAATGGATGCGACTCCAAATTGCGACGATGATGGCCACGTTTTTCCAAACTTAGGTGCCGGGAAAAACGCCTGATCCCGAGGATGTCCTAAAAGCGAAGAAGAAAAGGAAGGGACGCTTCGTGTTCCTCAAAGCACTTCTCCTTCCGCATTTCCAACGACACGAAAACATGCACCAACAGACCACCGTAGTCCACATAGTTCCAGATGAACCGCCACTACCGCTATCTTTTGCAAGATGACAGACTACTAAGTATGTAGAACGCACTATGAATTGTTACTAGTCCAGCGCGCCATGCATCGCTGCAATGTGATTGGTTTCGACACATCTCTGCCGATAAAACCGATCACAGGACCCCACACTTTACGAATTCATTGATCTTCGTTCTTCTAATACTTGCCCTACCTACATGTTTCTCTCTCTCTCTCTCTCTCTCTCTCTCTCTCTCTCTCTCTCTCTCTCTCTCGTTACAACAAGTAGGTACATTAATATATAAAAATATCCGTTACAATAGAGCTCGTATAATAGGGCTGCAATTGATTGAAGTACATAATGGAGATGAAGGTTATCCTGAACCAAAATAATTGAAATAGAATCTGCTTGCTGTAAGGCTTTCATATTAGGATTAAACACAGAAATACGCAGAAACACGAAAGATTCGATTTAAATAAAGCAGGACCTAAGCTGTACAATTTGAAAACCAATTACTTCAGAAGCGACGTATAAGTTCATATAACAATCCCGATTCAGGAAAATGTACCATTTGTGAAGAAGTGATCATGACGCTACTTTATCTCCATTCATTTCGGAATCAAAAACTAAATGCCAGCTCTGTAATATCACCCAACACATTGCCAAAAATTGCGATTATCGGCCCACGTATGAAATATACGATGAGACAGAACATACGGTAAAAAATTCTCACGAGATTTCCACAACAAACTGTCAAATTTGCTTAAAATTCGGTCATCACACAAGACACTGTAAACTATCGACAAACTAATTGTCAAATTTGCAACAAATCTGGACACATAACTCGAGACTGTAGAAGTATACATTTCTGTCATATTTGTAAGAAATCAGGTCATGAAACGAATAATTGTCGATATCTTTCTTTAGTAAGAAACGTTCAACCATTTCAGTTATGTCAATTATTTAACCAAACCTGGCAAAGTCCATAGATTGATGTCCAATAGAAACCTGTCAAATTTGTAATAATTTAGGACATGTTGCAGATAAGTGTCCACGTATAGTAAATGAGAAACTCAGTCAATGGTGCCAGTATTGTCAATAATTTGGGGACAATGTTGACAAATGTTAGCTAATAATTTGACGAAAGTAAGCTCGGGTCATTTGTAGTTATTGTGGGAAACCGAATCACATGGTAGAAAATTCTTATTTGTGAAGTAGAACCTTCGATACTCATTGCACAAATGAAGACACACCGTGAAACGCCCGGAAGGTCACTGACGATTTAGAAATTAACTCAATATGTTCTCAACTGAATTTAGGTTTTACTGTATAAGGTGTCGGCTTCTTTAGTTGAAATATTTACGTTTTCCGAGCATGGAATATGCAGATCAAAACGCAATGCACCGGCCCTTTTTTTATCTGCTTCGGAAGCGTTCAAATAACGTTTATGTACAGATTCGAAACGCGGGTCTTCTCGGAATACTTACGTCGGATAGGAAACAATTCGTCGTTTATCAGTTTCTATAGGTGACAGTTTCCACTCTGTTTTTTTTTAACCACAACGACCGACTTTAGACGCGTAGGCGCCGTTCTATCGTATGCTGCGTTGTCATGCGATATGAACACGTCCGCTGTTTTAATCGCGCGCTCTCTGATCACCCGACAGATTTCACAATTGTCGTGGCACGGAGTCGCGATAGGCGGCGGCGCATAAAAAGAATTGCATCCGCCACAAGTATTATGAAATATGCCACGATTAACTTAGAATGAACTGTGCAGTTGTTTTAGGGACTTTCGACTAGCTAGTGCGAGATAGTGAATATCGTGAAATTAATTAAATTTAACATCGGTATGGCAGTGCATTTTTTCTTTATAACGGGTGGACTCTATCGCGAATGTATAACTTCACCTGCGATCAAATAATATTAATAGAAAACCTTCGACCTAATAGACCACGTCAGAACTTCAACTGATAATTTCGTCTACGAAACACTTAAGCTGTAGATTGGTCCAATTTTGCAGTTAGAAGAGATAGAACCAAGAACGTCAGGCAAGTTCAAAGATTATCCTACAGGATCAAGTACTATGTTTCGACCACATATATTAACACATAACTAGAAACTACCGATAAATTAAGATGTAACAATAAATTCTTCAAAATTTAATCTTAAAAGGGGGAGGTCTAACGTGCCGAACACAAATGGATCTAAATTTATCGTATATATTTTTCTTAATCTTAAGTACTAAATATATACACACTACTGGATGAAAATCATAAACGATATCTCAAATTTCAAACTGACGCGAACACTGTGACGCCCAATTAAATATTGTCTTTGTTTGCCTCGGCTTGTTGTATTTTTCATATGAGTTAAAATAACTTTTTATTATTTGTAATAATAAACTTACAACCCCACCTTTACATATGAAAAAAATATTTATGTTTAATGAAAGCAGCAGTTATATATGCGATGCCATGCGAATTATTCATAATATGCGAAAATGACGTAATTGATTTATTGATGTCTTGCAATGAGTTTGCGTAATGATAATGCGCAATATAACTTATATTATATTATGAAGATAACCTAGCAAGATTCAATATTAATAAAGAAAAGGGCCTAAAATAATAATTAAAGTGTAAAAATAATAAATAAATATTAACAAATATAAAAATACACGAACAAAAAGAAAAAAATATATCTCGTCACAATTATCGCTAAATATAAAATCCAATTATTCATTTAATTTTTGTAGTCGTCTTAAACATTCTCATTTCATTGTAGGATATTCGATACGTCAGCATATTTTCTGATCTTACCCTGGCCTTAGATCGTGAGAGTAAGATTTGTTCCAGCCTCCAATGAAGGCTGAGACAAAGAAGGCTGATTGGTCTAAGGCCAGAGGTTCTAAATTTTCGTATAGAATTAATAATGTGAGGTGCGGATCTTCGATATCAAAAGCTCGGAAAACACATGCAAACTCTTTTTCGACTTTCCTTCCTCTTACGATTTGATCAGCCTATGAGGGAACATCACCCATAATCTTATAAAGTGAGTATATAGTTTCTTAAATAATTTAAATATAGACCCGATTTCGTGAACGAGAGAAAAAGACTACTTAAATTTTTCCAGTTAATTCATTTAACTGAGATGTAGTCAATAATTATCCCTTCCAGTTAATTCAGCTTCTCACTAATAAGAACTGATTAACTGAGACTTATTATATTGAACCTTCCAGTTAATTCATTGACTGATACTTAATTTATATTTAATTTTCTAGGATTAACTAATACCCAAAAAAAAAGAGGAAATTTAATTTCTCTGTGAAGAGAAAATCGATTAACTCGTTTCATTTTTCGTAGTATTATTATTTTTCCAGTTAAAGACTAAAAAGTGTTTTTTTTTAACACTAAAAAGTACTAAATCATTTCTGATAAATTTCTCTGCGAAAAGAAATTTGATAAATTAAAACTGGATAAAAGTCACGCTCGCTCGCGAAATTGAGAAACGCCTTACTATATTCGATAATCTTCCTTTCTTTTTACTCAGCGTACAGTGGAGAACATCGCTAAAAGCGAACCATCCGAGCGATTTTTTTTATAAACTATAACTTTTTGGATTCCCGAAGACACGGGGACTCTGGTTCTCACTAAAAAAAGGAGGGAATAAGTAAATTTTAAAAGGAATATGTTCGTACTGATATATATTTTCTAATTGGGATTATACTAATATTGGGGAGGAATTTAGAAATATAATTATAATATGAATACAAAAACGCCGCGCAGTGTGCATAGTACTTACGCAATTACAGAGTAACTTTCGATCCGCTTCTTAACAATTTTTCACAATTTTCTAGATTTTTATGGTATGTTCTCCTTAATGGTTAACAACGAAGTGGGCTTTTTCTTGTGGTGGTCTGGCCCATTACCATTACGCCACAGCGTCAGTCCTAGGTATTAATTTTCAAGAAATAAATAAAAGGAATCAAAATTATTAAAAAGGATGAATTAATGACAATGTAAGGACAAAGGTAACATAATTTTGGCAATACTGGGATGAGTGGGGCAAGTCTAAATTTCCAAAAAGGGGCGGGCGACTGAAAGGATTTTCTGCACTAGTGCGACGAACATTCAATCGGCACTGGAAGGGGAAATAATAAATGTAATGAGTGCGACAAGCGCAAACAATACTGATGACGAATTAGTATTGTATGTTGGGCCACGAGTGCGACGAACGTCGACTCGACGACCGCGATAGCAATACGTCTATTCCATGCATGAAAGCGACGAACGTCGATTACGCGAATATGGAAAGTAGACAGAGACCTGTACAACTAAACTGACCAATAGGAACAGAAGTTGATTAAGATGGCTGCCGAGTTGCGCGTAAAACTGCGCGATAGCCAGTCCATGGTGAACGACGACCAAAGTGACAGGTCGTCTCGGTTTTTGGGTTTTGTTTTAGCGTTTTCGTGTCATTTTGACAAAATTGATGTGTGTGTGTGTATTTTTTTTTTCTCCCGACGCGACGATGGAAAGCTCTACATCGGTATACTGGCGGTCTGCCGCGAGGATTTGATTTTGTGGCTATGGAGACATCGCAAGCCGATGATATGGCCTGGGGGAGGCTTTGAGCCCTTTCTTCGGATGTTCCCGCCAACACTGTATTCTCGAGTAAGCAGATAAACATCTCAGGATCTAATGTAGAAGGTGCCTATCTCTCTTTTCTCCTTCCCTGCTGTTCCGCGCTGGCCTTTTGGTTAGCTGGAGTTGAAACACCACAGCATGATGGTCGCTGCCCGTGTATCGGTCGCTAACTTTCCATTGGTGACCCTCCCTCATCAATTTAGGGTCGATGAAGGTAAGATCAACCACGGATGCCTTATCGCCTTTGGTGTAGGTTCGCTTGGCTCCGATGTTAGCGATCTCGAGCTCCAGCGTGGCAAAGGCCTCGAGTAGGGCGCGGCCGCGTTGGTTAGTCTTCGCGCTGCCCCACTCTATTGACCAAGCGTTAAAATCTCCCCCGATTACTACTGGTAGTCGGGAGGTCTTAGCACTTTCAGCAATGTCGTCCAGGGACCCTAGGAATTCCTCATAGGTATCGCTAGGTGGAAGGTAGCAGCTGTATAATCTTATACCAGCCACCTCCACCCATGTGAATTTCGGTAAGGGGGTGGCCATCCTGTTGGATATGTGAAAATTTCCGCAGACCCAGATGGCCACCTTGCTGGTAGCGTCCCTTACCCACTTTGAATCCTCTAGGTCCCTGATCTGCTCACTAATGATGGCAATATCGGCCTTTTCCTCTCTAACCAGCTGGAACAGCAGATTCTGGGCCACGGCACAGTGGTTGAGGTTAAGCTGGAGTACCTTAGCCATTGCTGTTCAGTACTCCGTCATCTTGTGCAGGCTGATGTTTAGCCGCACAGTCCACTATTTTGTGGCTCTCTTTACCATGTCGGAAGCACTGAGCTGACCGGTCGACTCAGCTCTTGCAGTTCGTTGCCATATGCCCGATCTCATGGCATCTGTAGCACCGAAGAGGTATTTCTAGGAGCCGTACTCGGCAGTTCACGCAACCAACTCTCAGCCGTCCCGTCTCCAGTAGCTTCTCGGCTACTGAGGCGGGGAGTTTGACTATGGCCGCCTGAGTGCCGCAGTACGCGCCCCTAAGTTTGATGGACTTTGGCGTCACACTTTTCACGCCGGTGGCAGAGGCGAGGGCGAGTGCCACCTCGTCCGCGGTTGTAACCTCGTCCAGATCTGTGATCTTTATGCCTTCTATTTGGGTCAGCATCTGGACTGGACGAGAGCTGATCCGTTTAGGAGAGATGCGGCCTCAGATCGGAGCTCCTCCGTTGGTGCTCCGTCCTTGCCCAGTTCCAGGAGGAGATCTCCTGCCTTCGTGCGCCGAATCCTCGTTACACTTTCGCCCAATTTCTTGAGTCCGGGTGCAGTTTTCACCTTTCGTAGGATGTCGATGTATGAGACTCCTCCTGTCGCTTTGACCTTGATAGCATCAGGACGGTGTTGTCTCGGCCCTGTGTGTGTGTGTGTGTGTGTGTGTGTGTGTGTGTGTGTGTGTGTGCGTGCGCGCGTGGGTGCGTGTGTGTGTGTATTTCTGGGTTTACAGGTATTTCGACTTCTTGCACAGCTCTACGAGTGATGGGATGACGACACCAAACATTGTATAGGGCGTACACCAGCTGTAGGAAAGGTTCCTGGGACACACACCAGTGGATATTGGAGGGATGCCAACAATCGTCGCTCTTCTTTCTTCAGGAGTGGATAAATACGTAAGTTGGTAACATAAGTAGGCGGACAGTCTACGTTGTGTTACAAGATATGGAATGTATATAATAAAATAAATTTTCTATCGTATTGTATATGTGTCTATTCTTCCGGAACACATATGTATGTTTTTGAGCCTTTTTAGGTCCTGTAGGTTGGATAATTCTGTGGAATTGTCTAGACGTGACAATATTTACATTTTATAAAATGATAAAACGATTAACAATAAAAATAACAATAAAAATAAAAGGATACGATAAGGGAATGAAAGGGATTGGGGTTCGGAATTTGACGCGAAGGATGACGTTTCTTTTAATATGACCGAAATAATCGAAAAAAAAGGAAAAGGGAAATTATGGGAAACGCAACTTCAATCTACTTACGTAATATGTATATTCAATCGTCATTTATCGGGTACGCGCTAACTGTACTACCCGAAAACATAAATGTTTTAAGCAATAATTTATATTAACAAAATAAAACCGTAAACGCAAAGCAAAAATAGGTATTCAAAATAATCGCAAAATTGAAATGCGAAAGAAATATAAATACGCAAAATAATAGGAACGCAACAGGACGCAAAAGTGGAGTGACATAAATTTTTTGACATCCGTTTTTCTGATCAAACAATTACCCCTTCTCACACCACTACACCTTATGCGGCCCTAGTATGCTAAATGTTGCGTTATAAGACGTCAACAACGAGTGCGATAGCGACCGACATATACAAAGGACGAAGACACCACGAAAACATGCATAGGCAGAAGTCTTCGGTCAAATAAAAATTACATGTACTTAATATAATTGAGTAACAAGAACCGCGCCGTATGAAATAAAGGGACAAACGAAATATTTCCACTTATCGATATCAAAAGAATAAATTCACGAATAATTGGCGTATTGAAGCGAAATGTAATGCAATTTTTTTATGTTATGCAGGTCAGGGGGTAGTCTGACGATATTTCGTCACATCATAAAGACTTGTCCTCTTCAAATTTCGAATCATTATTTTAGACGTTTAAGGTATGCTTGTAGCTTTATTTTCTTGCGGTCTCTTTTGATTTATATGTCGGTACTGCTCGTACACCCTCGTGACGTCACAGATGCACACAGCAGTCGGCTCGGTATTCGCGATAGTGGAGCTCATAGGCGTAGTATGGTCATTTGAAATTGCATCAGTGTGCGCAAGCAATAAGTGTGGAGTCTCCCTCTCCCTCTCTCTCTCTCTCTCTCTCTCTCTCTTTTTCTCTCTCTCGACCAGTGAGTAGGATACACGTATTTTTCTATGCTCTGTATTACTTCGACCCAGACCTTAGGTCTGGACGAAGTATTGAATTTGGTCAACTCGAGCAAAAAACGTACCCTATAGTTTTTCATCAAATGTCAACGTTTCAGACCCTAAGGAGCCCAAATCAACAATTAAAAAATTGTGTGTGTAATCTTGAACGTACGTATGTTCGTACGTCCGTATATGTCAAAATTTTGTTTGCGCGATATCTCACGTACGGATAAGCATATAGCCATTCATTTTTTTCTAAAATACGTGTCTTGGCATAACTTAAATCTGATTAAATTTTGGCTCTAATCCATCCATCCTTTAGTAAGAAACATTAGCCCCAATTTTATTTCTTGGTAGTTTTTTTGCATTTATTATGTAAAAATACAAATTTTATTCAAAAATATTTCAAACAAAAAAGATAGAGCATTAAATTCTCTACAAAAAAGGTTGTATGCATTTTCTTCCTAAAGTCGACGATATTGCCGTATAAATTGTTTTAAAATGAGTATGATTATTGTCTGACGAAGTATTGAATTTGGTCACCTCGGCAAAAAAATTACTCCATAGTTTTTCATTAAATTTCGACGTTTCGGGGGGGGGGGGGTATAACCATGTCGACACTGAAACAACTGAATCTTCACCAGCCCCTCGGGCGCAGTGATCACCTACAAGCGCATAAGTTATTTACGCCCTTGATACGAAAATAACTATTTCGATATGTCAAAAAGATGTCTTATAGATATTTAAAAGATATCCCTTAGATATCTTTTCGACACTTTCAAGATATCTTTGGCGAATAATATGTACTGTGATGGTCTTCCTCACCTAATTTTTCTAGGTAGACCGAATTACGGAGGATTTCAGAGAAAACACGGTCACTTTTTTTATATGAATTTAATAATAATTATGAAATATTACAATAGCGAATAATGCTCTCGAAATCGACATTCTCGACGTATCGACGTAACGAACCGTTATCATCACGGAATCAACAGAAAAAGAAATGCTCTAGCCAACTCGCTGGAACAAAAATCAATTGCAAATCGAACAAAGAATCGCACTGTCAATAAATCGTGCCTTAATACAATTATGCGCGACGGTCCGCAACGAACTGTCGAAATTGCAAATGTTCCGCGGATGTTTCGTGATGTAGCGAGACCTCTCTCTCGCACCTACTCGGACGTTCCGTCTCTCTCTCGGGGTGTAATCGGATGTAACCAACGGTAAACTCGAATGATCCGTCACAAACTCCCCCCTCCTTAGCTGGGAAGCCGTCAGCTTTCCGAGTTTTCATCCACCTTGAAGAGAACTACAATTCCCCGATCTCGGCCGACAACTTTACTTATTATATTACAACAAAAACATCCCTTCACCACATGCTAACTTAAACAATTACTTATCTAGAACTCTCTGTAGCAGTCCATGCTCCTCGCGATCATTAGGGCGGTACGCTGTACACACGGGTCTATTTTTGCGAGCTGTTCAATCCATACGACGGTTTGCGGATCCTTCCACGCGATCAATTTTTGCACAAACTGGTGCGCTTCAGGGGTCAAATACAAAAGCATATCAATATGCCGATGGGCCAACACTCTAGGCACATCAGTTGACAACCCTTTCGAGGTCGACTCTACGGCCGGAGGACCTGCAACCGAAGAAGGAGGGGCCGGCGCATTGTTGGTGGACTTTGATCGTACCGGCTGAGGATACGGCATCCGCGGTCGGGGTACAGAAGCTACGGAAATAGATGCGACAGTGGTTGGTGGACCACTTCGCTTCCACTTGCGATAGGCATCTTTGCACCCCAGACACTCGAACACCTTCACGTTCAGCCGGCCACAATTAAAACAGTTCCTCTCTGCACGAGGTTCCTCGCAGTCTGGCGCATTATGTCCCTTCCTCCAATAATTGAAACAACCTCCAGCAGGAGGGTCAACGACTAGATCACAGGGGATCTGGTTCAGGCCTCCGAAGGCGACACCTCGATAAAACTCTTGATCTCTATCGAAGGGTCCCCTAATCGGATGGGTTGTAGCTGGCGCAAACGGTTCCGGGGAACGGCACGCGTGACCTTCGTAATGACGCTTTCTTTGGCAGTTTCGGGACTCTCGGTGGGTTCAGATACTGATTCCAGTACAGGAATCGTAGCTTGACTGGGTTCCACTACCTGTGGCTCTCGTGGGACTACTCCCTTATCGATAAACGGAATAACCACCGCTGACTTTTCGGAGAGTCTCGAGGACACAGATTCTTCACTATATGGGTCCAATTTCCCCATTATGGCCAGTACTCGCCGTCCTCGTATATTGCCACGGGAAAGCCTTACTCCATACATCTTTCTATCAATAAATACCATGCAATTAACTTATTTTCTTAAAGGTCTATTACGCGTTGGAATGAATCGTTTGAGATTACTCACATGGGATTTACTAATTCGCTGAGGACAACCTCCTCAAATCTCATACACGACCGGAGATAGGACTCTAGTAACTTCGTATGGACCATCATAACGAGGTGCTAACTTCGCCGCAAAATTCTCTGCCGTACATGAGAGGAGTCTATTTTGCTTAAGAACCGAATCACCTATATTATACAATACAGTGCGCCTACCTCTATCGTAATAACGTTTTTGACGCTGCCTAGCCCTATCGAAATGTCTCACTACCAAAGCTTGAATGGCACATAACCGCTTGACACGATAAATCCAGGTCTTAGTATCAACTCTCAATATTGTAGGACTTGGTTCCATTGTTCTTCTCAAAATTTTGACTGATCTAGGATTTCTTGCAAAATTTAGAAATGCCGGAGAGACCTTGATACTCTTCTGAATCGCTGTATTTATTGCATTCCTAAATTCGGGCAAATGACGATCCCAGTCACAATGATCTTGTTGGATAAACGTAGAAATCATCGTTTTGACCAGTCGATTCGATCTCTCGACAGGATTTGACTGCGGATGGTAAGGTGGAGTTGGTAACCACTGGACTCCATGCTCTTCCAAGACTTCTTTTAAGGCACTTTTAAGGAATAGGACTAAATCCTCGAATGCTTCAGCGATAATCTTGCCGTCTACCCTCCTTAGGGGCTTCCATTCTACCTAGCGAGTAAACGAGTCTTGAAAAACCAAGATATATCGATGCTGACTCTTACTAGACGGTAAAGGTCCCATTATGTCGGCGGAAAAAATTATCCATGGCCGGTCCACTATTCGTTCGCCCTTTATTCCTACTGGTCCTTGTTGCCAGACTTTATATCGCTGACACTCGGAACAAGCGCGTATATAATTCGCAATGTCATACCTCATACCTGGCCAATAATACTCTAAGGCAACTCGATGATAAGTTTTCTTTCTTTCATAGTAACCAGTGTGCGCTTCGCCATGTGCTCCATCCATCATTTGATCACGAAGTTCTTGGACTAAGGACTAACTTCCATTGATTCTCTCCTTCATTAATAGAATCTAAAAGTGGGTCTTCGCGACGAAAATATAACAGATTTTCCTCGATTTTCCAGTCTGGAAAACGCCACGGACCCTTTTTCACACTCTCATATTGTCGGTGATACCAGTCATCTTGCGTCTCTTCTATCGACAAAACTGCTTCTGTCTGAAAACAAAACGGGCCAGAAAAATCAGGTCTCCCCAAGACTAAAGCCGGACACAAACAAGCCTTGCTTTAAAGTCTCGAAAGCTTTCTCATGCTCACTGGACCATTCCCTCGACATCTTTCCTTGTTAACTTAGTGAGAGGAATCCTCTTCTGGGCTAGATCTGGAATGAACCGCGCATATAATGCCTAGAAATCTTCGTAATTCCGTTAGATTCTTGGGAGCTGGATATGATATCACGGAATTTATTTTCTCTGGACCCCGTCTCAATCCATTTAGTCCACTAGAAATCCCAAATATCGAGCTTCTTTTGACGCTGAACGAATCGAGTGGTCAAATTCTGATCAGCATAACTCACTTTTGTCTCAGTTGCGTTGTAGCCCTGCTTCTATGATCTTCTTTAAGACTCTCTCTAACCATTCTAAATGATTATCAAAATTATGTGACACAATGATGATATCATCCAAATAGACAAATACGTGAGGCTGAAATTCTGGTCCAAATAAAGCATCCATTAACCTCTGACAGGTCGCAGAGGCATTAGTAAGTCCAAGACGCATTCTTCTGAATTGGAATATGCCTTTTCCAGGAACTGCAAATGCCATGATTTCCCTTCTCTCTTCGGACAACGGAATCTGGAAATGAGCCTGACTTAAATCCAATTTTGAGATATATTTGGCTTTCATGATCTTGTACAAAATACTATCCAATATTGGTGTAGGATATGCATCTTTTTTAGTGACAGAATTCACGTCACGGTAATCGACACAGAATCGATACCGGACGTCAGACTTCTTAACGATGATCGGTGCGCTAGACCACTCACTGACGGATGGCTCAATAACTTCTTCCGCTAACATCCGATCGACTTCGTCATTGGCTACCTGAAGGACAGCAGGAGATACTCTCCGGAATCGCTGATGAATAGATGATGCCCCCTGGACGTCAATATGATGAAATGTCAAAGTCGTCAATCCTATCATTCTATTATCAGATAGGGTAACTCGATTCAATACCTGAGTTAACCATTCTCGCTGGACTGAAGAAACTTCTGAAATCACTGCACATTCTGCATAGATTTTAGAATTACTTCCATCTTCAAAGGACTTCCACGTCTCTTGTCAAGCTGCCTTTTTCGATTAAGAAAATCTACTTTGATTTGGAATAGTTGCAGAAAATTGATTCTTAGAATAGCATCACATTCCAGACAATCGACTGTCCGGACATGTAGACATTTTATTTGGTCATCCACCTCCATACAAATGCGGACCAGACCTCCAATTTCTTCTTGATATCCGGTGGCACCTCGAATATAACCATGTCCTGGTTGAATCCATTCTTGAAGACTATCTTTGGTATGCGGACCAAAATAAGACCTACTAGCTCCCGGGTCGCAGACTGCTCTAATCGGATGACCCTCTATCTCTAGCGAAAAATACAGTCTGGGGTCCGAATCCAAGCGAACTCCTGCTTCCGGTTCTACTGGCACAGATGAAGGTCTAACTTCCTCATATTTGGCTATATTTTGAGAATTTAGCGGGACTTTTACATATTTTCCGGTCCTGGTTTCCATTTTGTGGTCACGAATTGACGTACCGCCTCTTGTAAAAACTCTTCTCGGAGTTCCAGCTCCTGGTGTTGGTCTCGAAGGTCTCGGTCATTCAGGACTCTGCTTACTGGATTCTGCTTACTTCGGCGGACCGCGGAAAACCCTATCACGGCCCGTTCTGGCAGTTTCCCTGATCGACATTTTCAGATTGGTGACAATTTGGACATCTGTTCCTCTGGAATCCAACAAGTCCACATCATAAACAGCGTAATGGCACTTGACGTGTCCTGAAAGTATGTTCAGGCTGTTGGCAGTTGTATCATAACAACGAGTCCCCATTCAACATGCTATTATCCCTCGATTGTAGGTTAGGAGTATTACCCATTCTGGCTGTTGGAACTGACTGGGGAATCCATCTAGTTTCTTTTCTCCACGAAGGCTGCGGTGCTGGTTCGTAACTCCTTGGGGATACTTGTGTATTTATAACTTGACTCTCGTCAACAATCCCGTTCATTACGGACGGGTTGATATTTCCTCTGACTTAGAGAAACTATTGGATGGTTTTTTCCCTCTTCCATCGCCGTTACGACTTTCTGTGGACTTTTGCGTTTCTTTGCCTTATTTTTCTATTTTGTGTTGGTGTCGATTCCTCGGATACCGAAGATTCCGCGACTGCAACTTTGCTCGAGTATTTGGATTGTTTACTACACTCTCGATTGACAGTTGAGCCTGTGACTCTTTTATAGACCTGGACCCATTTTTTTTGTTTTTCGTGCTGCTTCCCTAGCCTTCTCAGTTCCGAAAAATCAGCAAAATATCGAGACCCGATAAATCGTCGATAATCCGGTCGCAAATTCCTATAGGCCATCTTCACTTGTCTAGTCTCTTGAAGAGGCTCTTTCAACCGATTTAGTAGCGTTCGGAATTCCGAGAAAAAACGTGTAATTGATTCTGTTGGTGTAATTGAAGTGTACACGACGCTGAATTTTATCTCTTAACTCCTCGTCGTCCTCATCCGCTACAAAATTTTCTCGAAAACTTCTCTCAAATCGACGCCAACTTTGTACTGATGATCGTTCTACTCTGTAGCATTGACGAGCAATTCCACTTAGTGGGCTAAAAGACATCTTAATATTTCTTCATCAGATAAATTTAGACTTTCTTTACAATCTCGAAGATCTAAGAGAAAATCCTCTGTAGTAATCGAATCTTCTCCAGAGAAATAGATATTCCAATTATGGACTTTCCTTAGTATATCATCATGTCTCTCGGGTGATTTTCGATTTCTTGCTGTATGGGCTCTATTTACTCTTCGTTTCTCAGCTCGAACTTGACGAAATTTTCCCTCCTCTGATGACTGCGAGATCGAATTATCTTCGATGTTCCGGTGATGGAGTCTCCTACGACGTTCTCTCGGTAGATGGTGCTGGTGTCGCTATGGTCTCTCGTTAGGTGGAGCTAATTCTGAACTTCTCGAGGAGGTAGTGGTCCGTCTGGTTGATGACAAATGTGCACGATTGGATCCCATACTCCCGTTTTTGTTCAAAATACGTTGATTTAATCCTTGAACAATCGCTGGCTGTATTACGTCTACTCGAGAATTCTCCCACGTCGGTGGCATATTCTAATATCCTACATTAGATAATCGAGGTCCGATGTCTGTCAGACCTTCGGAAGATGATGGTCTTGCAGGATGAAACATTCTAGCTTTCGATTTTAATGTAGACGCTCTTAGAACAGCTTGACACCATCTAACACGAGTGGAACTCTCTTGACTTGTTATCGTGGTAACATCAATAGTGCTCATCGTGGCTAATGTAGTATTGACTACAGTAACCTTAGGTTGCGATAAAAATTTTGTCTTTTCACTTCTGATGAATCTTCGTCCATCTTTGACCGATAAATGAGATATATCGCCTAACGTAGTCCGATTCACGCTTACATTTTCGTCTTTTTCCTGATTCATCGTAATCAGCGCGGTGGGAAATCTCTCTGATATTTTAAACCGCGTTAATATATTGCGTGGTTCCTCTAAATTACCGTCCTCATTTAAACCATCGGATACTATATCTCGAACAACCCTACTGATCGACAAATTAACTACCTCCTGGTGTATTTGGTTAACTTCTTCCCGAGCATCCTACTCATTGGTGGATACTTACGAATCGAGAACCGACATCCCAACCATCTATTTTTATTTTCGATAAAAAATTAATTTACAAAACAAACAATCATCAATAGCAAAAATATACGTGACTTCGAGCGGACTCAGTCACTACCTGAAATTTCGCTAATTCACAATAAATCGTTTTAATTTTACCGTATAAGCTCGTGTGAGAATCTCAACATTCATTCCACATTGCGATATATTTTCACTGGCAGGAAACTACTATATCGACTTTAATTAATCTCTCACTCGCAAATACTCAAAAATTAACATTATATTCAAATCATAAACTCTCAAATAAATATTTCATAATCTTAAAAATGAAATCTCATTCCAGCGACAAAATTCATTAATTGCAATTCTACATAAATTAAATATTCATTTCTCAATAACAATGAAATAATATTTATAAACAGTTTATGCTCACTTCTTTACTATAAAGTAATCAGATATTTCAAGGCTTATTGTGAACAAATATGATGGAATTATTGCAACTTATTTTAAAAATCTTTCGGTTCTTTTGCCCCCGGACGTCAGAAACTTGTCTGCCACATCAGAGGAGTTGCGAAATTCACTGAAAGATTATATTTCTTTAAACGATGGAAAGTTTTTTCGAAAAATTATTTTTGTCATCAGACGAGCGAGAAGGATTTTTTCCATTAAAAATGGAAAGAACCTCTCTCTGGCGTTTCATCCCGGTCTGTATCAGCTGCAATCATCAGCAAGGCTTCGTGATACAGACCTGCCCTGTACGCCGTTGTTATATTTATTAGATCTTAAGTCATTTCAACGAAGTAATCTGAATCTCGCTTATTGCGAAAATCCAGTATTCGTAATTGGGACATCCATCAGAGAACTCAACAAGTACGAAGTACAAAGTACTACTCACTCGATAAAGTAGATGAAGGTTTTTATCGTCGGTTGACAAATTTTTTCGAGATTAGATGACAGGGTACGCCTTACGCAGCCAGGCGGGAGATTTAAATCTATAAACAGTTTATGCTCACTTTTTTACTATAAAGTAATTAGATATTTCAAAAAAGTGAACTGCAGCTATTTGTGCGATGAAATAAATGGCAGAAGTTGGTTGATAGATACTTAGGATCGCGTTTGTAGTTTAATTTTGAATGGTACGCAAAACACTGGGATAAGGAAAATAGTAAAATATACTAATCCTATACGTGTTCTACCTGTAAGTAGATACGTTGTGAAAGGTTACAGTTTATACGAAGCTGTCAAAGTTACTTGGTCTACGTGTATACTACAAGCAAAAGTAATTTCGACTAGTGGAATAGTTATGGTAGATATTTACTATCATGTTTGTGGTTTAGTTTTGAATGGTACGCAAAACACAGGGAGAAGGAAAATAGTAAAATATACTGATCCTATACGTGTATTACCTGTAAGTAGATACGTTGTTAATTGTTACAGTTTATACGAAGCTGTCAAAGTTACTTGGTCTACGCGTATACTACAAGCAAAAGTAATTTCGACTAATGGAATAGTTATCCTATCTGGGATTATTATTTTACTATTTTGTTCTCTACGTGGGTAGATTACTGTTAAAAATTGTACTACAAAAATACGATAGTACTAAACCGTAAAAATGTATGCTATTTATCGTGTCTATTCATATATACCTCTAGTTCATGTCGCTGTTGGGGTGGCTCCTCCATGCGCTCGTCCGCCTTTGTCGCCCCGGCTCCGACATCGCCGATTTTCGCCTCGTTTTTTTTTCCTCCGGCAATTGAACAGCCTCGTGCTGAAATAAAGAATAAAAAATTACATATACGATTATAAAACATTCTAGGGATATACAATCGTGTAATTCTCATTTCTTACCGATTATTTTCTTTTTCTGCAATGCTTGGCTCTTCCGTACATGTACCGCGCCGTCGAATTTACCGCATGAACCGAGTGTTGTCAAGTCGTTGGCTCTCTCCGAGCCGCGCAGTAACCAGGAAGAAACTTGGCAACACCGCTAGGCATTCGGCAACACTCGGTTCGTGCGGTAAATTCGAAAATAGTCAGAAAAAAAATAATTTGGACAAATAACAATTATTTGTTGACATACACCATAATATAAAGTGGAAAAAAACAAAAACAGCTCCTCAATTTTTGCGAAAAATCTTCTCTTTGCCATCTGTCGTAAAATGCGATATTTTAAACAATTTGTCGAAAATATTCTGAATTGTGCAGACCGAGTGTCTCGTGTTGGAAACAAAGTTAGGAAAACTGAATAAAAGAAATATTGCGCAAATTACATCTAATTTGTTCGCATAGGCCACAACATCATGTTTAATTTATTGAAAAAAAAGAACAGTTTTTGACGCTTGTGCGCTTTACTTTGCCAATTATTTTACTTTGCGCACTGAAAAGTCGACTATAAGTTTTCTCTCTTTTTATCCTCCGACAATCAAAAAGTAACCCTTCAAAATTATATTGTATGACTTACCGTATCTCACCGTCTGCAGTACTCGATGTGTTACTTTGTAAAAGGCATCCATATTTTTAAAAAATCGTGGAATTTGCGCGGCCGGGAAATAAAGTTCCGAAAACGAAAACTAAAATTTTGATATTGCGCGAGTCTAACGTTTTTTAATTCGCTTTCTTTTTGCCAAATTTTCAAAGACAAAGGGAAGAAAATCACGCTGGAGCCATGTTATATGCAAATCTTGGCCTGTCGAGAGGTGTGTTGATTTTCGGAACTGTGTTTCCCGGCCACATTCACAAATATGCATGAATTTTTCGTAACAACAACGCACGGCCAGTCGCGCCTGCACTCATCTACGGAAGCAGAGAGAGAGAGAGAGAGAGAGAGAGAGAGAGAGAGAGAGAGAGATAGAGAGAGAGAGAGATAGAGAGAGGGAGCGAGTGTCTTTCTATTCCGATCAAGTGAGACAGTCTCGAAGCGCGAGTGAGAGGAGCAACCTTGAAAGAGAAGGTCTTATGTCGATCGCTTGAAGTTAGACAAAGAGATGGCCGCTGTCAAACTTTGATGCTTTATTTTTCCTATTTATAAGCTAACAATCTTGTCCATACTACTTTAATCGCTATTCCTCGACACGAGAAACCGATTTCTGCAAAAAAAATCGCGAAAATCCCTCGAAAATCGCCAATTTCACGGCGCAAAGTTTTCTCGCCTCTGACGTCACAGGCGGGGCCGCTCGGCACGCTCGAGGGCCCTTAATAGACAAATTCGATTAATTACGCTCATTTGAAATTACCATCGAATTCAATTATTTTATGATCATAATTGAATTATAATGGCTGCTTTTACGGCCAAAATTTATTGGCTTGTCGTCCACCGCCCGTGAAGCGGGCTTTGGGGTTTTCTCGGGAAAACCCCGCGCCAGGTGGACGACTCGCTTTGTTTTTCAGCCCGGCTAGCTGGCGAACTCCCGGTAGGGCACGAGCTCGCCCAGAGGAGGTCGGCTCCTGCCTCCTTCCGTGCCTGAAACGGGGATCGCGAAATTTCCCTACGGCGGCACCGCACACCGCCTGCTCGCTCCCGACAAAATGGCGTCTCGTCCTCGGTGCGACGGCGGGTCTCGTCCTCGCTTGACGGCCGATCTCGTCCTCGTTTGACGGCAGACCTCGTCCTCGGGTTTCCAATTGTACTGTTTGTTATTATCCGTCCTTCCTACTCGAAGGTCTACTCGGAACTGAACTGCGGCGTTCTCGGCTGCCGCGCATCTCCGAGCGCCGTTGCCGGCGGCGCTCGGGCATTTTCGGGGCCGTTCGTTCCTGAAACGATTCTATTATCGATCGATTCGAATTGATGTATCACTCCGCGCTCTCGCGACCGCGGCACGACCCCTGGACAACGTAACGCCCCGTTACAAACCTCCCTCCTACCCCGGGATTACTCTGAACTCCCGTCTAAGGACTACCGTACCTCGTATCTCGGAACAAGAGTTTGTCCAGGAATCGCCGCGATCGTTCCACGCTCACCTTCTAATCCACTCTTACCTCCTCCGAAGAGGGCGGGGAAGGGAGAGACTCGACCTTCCCCCCATCACGGGCGGATTACTCCTTCCGCAGGGCTTCCCTTTTGGCCTCTAGGACCACCATCTTCTGCAGCGGGGGAAGCAGCCCCGCCAGCTGATGGGCCCACCTGAGGGCGTCTCCCTCGTCGACTCACCCTGCGACGAAGGCCGCGGCAGTTGGCCCCAAACTGCGGAGCAGGGTGGCCAATGACTCGGCCGTTTTCAGGGCATCCTCCTCTGCCCTCTCCTGGGCCTGGTCCTCCGGCCTGGACGGACTGGCCTCCTGGCCGTGGCCCGCGTTCTCCCCGGCGGGCGGCTGCTTCTCCCCGGGGGCTGGATTCTGGATTGGATTCCGGTCTGGTTCTCGATGTCTCCTCGGTTGTCGTCACCTCGCGGGTCCCCTGACCCCGTCGCCTCCGCGATCGATGTCGGCGGGTACGGGCGCTGGCCCCCTCATCCTCGACGCGTGTCGCCGAAGAGCTCCGCTCTCCGCGACTCATCCACTCCCGGTAGCGCTCTGCACATCGAGGGCACCCGGAAATAGACAAGCCCGAGAACCCGCAATTCACGCAAAATGGGCGAATCCGCGGGGCCGGGCAAGATTTCCACAGGTGCCTCTCACGCCAGCAGTTAAAGCACTTCCCGGGAGGAGGATCTCGCTCGACGTCATTGGGCAGCTCCTGCAGTCCGCCAAACAGGATCCCGCGGGCGACTGGTCGCGAATTCGGGTGCCGACCCACGGGGAGAGGGAAATCTCCTTGGCGATCCCTCGGCACGGGCAGTTGTCATGGGGATGCTGCCGCTATCCCGCTGTCTTCCTCCTCACACCAGAGGGGCGCGACCTGCACCTCGACAGGGACGTCGTCGGGTCCGGGCTCCTGCAGGACGACCCAGCTTTCATCCGGGGTGGGCGCCTCTTCTAGGCGCACCCCCGTCAACAAGGCCGCGAGGACTCCTCCCGACTGCTCTCGGGGATCCCCTGTTGCGGCCGGTGAAGTGCCCTTCTCTCTCGTCGCCACCTCCACGACCAAGGCCTCCTCCCTTTCGGGGCCATACAACGGAGGTCTCCACTCCCCTTGGTAGGGGGGCCGTCTCCCTCCTCTCCGACTCACTGTCGCTGACTTCCACATCTGTAACAAAAGTGTAAACGGAATTAATTCTCGACTCGACGGGATCCGCGGGGTGCAACATACCGCTTCAGGTAAGCAACGTGGACTTTCGTCACTCTTCGCCCGGTTTCCCCGCCCAACTCGTACACGACGGGAGAAATTACGTTTACGACGCGGAACGGCCCCTCGTATCGCGGCGCGAGTTTCGCGGCAAACCTATCGGCGCCCGACGACAAGACGTGATTTCGCCGCAACACTAGATCTCCGACCTGAAATCGAATGTCACGTCTGCCGCGGTTATACTGTCGACGCTGGCGCTCGCTCGCACGGTCTTGAAACCGACGTACCAGATCCCGTAGGGCACTTAGACGTTTCAGACGTTCTTCCCATTCCTCGTTCTCGATGCGTAGCACTGGCGCCTCTCCCTCCAATCGACGCCTCAAACTCTTGACCGGGGACGGTTGTCGGCCAAAATTAAGGAAAGCCGGTGACACTTTCGTGCTCTCTTGTACGGCCGTATTGATCGCACTCCGGAACTCGGGCAGATGCAAGTCCCAGTCTCGATGATCGGCACCTACAAATGTGCGGATCATAGTTTTGATCGTTCGATTCACTCGCTCAACCGGGTTGGCCTGGGGATGGTACGGAGGCGTTGTAATCGATCGCACTCCGTACGCTGACAACATCTTGTCCATCACCTCGTTTCGGAATTCCTTCCCATTGTCCGTTAAGAGGTATGAAGGCGTCTCCCATCGAAACAGCACCAAGTCTTCGAATGCTCGAGCGATACTCCTGCCGTTGGCGGTCCTCAGCGCTTTCAACTCCACCCACCTAGTGAACATATCGGTGAATACGAGGATGTACCGATTCTGTCCACGACTAGGCGGGAATGGGCCCATGATGTCGGCGGACACAACGGTCCACGGCTTTTCAATGATCCGTTGACCCATCAATCCTGGGGGCCCGCCCTGCGCCGTCTTTTGAGCTTGACAGTCGCGACACTCTCCGATAAATTGCTGCACATCATATTGGAGGCCAGGCCAATAGTACTCTACTGCTAGGCGGCAATACGTTTTCTCGACGCCGTAGTGTACGGCATGCGCCTCCTCATGCGCATTGCTGAGGGCTTGTGCTCGCAATCCGACCGGCAGTACCAACTTCCAGCGGTTCTCCCCTCCGGTCACCGGGTCCAATAGTGGAGCGGATCGGGCGTGATATAGCCGATCCTCCTCTAATCTCCACTCGGGGAACCGCTCAGGATGCGCTCGTACCAACTCTCTCCTCCTCTCGTACCAACTCTCTCCTCCTCTCGTACCAGTCGTCTTTCTCTGCGGCTACTCGCATGGCTCCGACGTCCTCTTCAATCCTCCGGGAAAGGGCGTCCGGGACATGATGCAGCGCTCCTTTCTTATGACGAATAATGAAGTTCCACCCCTGCAACTCTAAGGCCCAGCGGGCTAGACGTCCCGTTGGATCCCTTAGGTTGCGCAGCCACTGAAGGCTGCCGTGGTCGGTTATGACCTCAAACGTATAACCTTCCAGGTATGCCCGGAGCTTCTTTACGCCCCCATACCACCGCCAAGCACTCCTTCTCCGTAGTCGAGTAATTGTTCTCCGCGGCGGTGAGGGTACGACTCAAGTACACAATGGGGTGCTCCCCGTCATCCTGTTGCTGCGTAAGCACTGCTCCGAGGGCGTAATCACTGGCGTCTGTTTGCAAGGTGAAGGGCCGCTTGAAATCAGGCCTCCCTAGCACTGGGGCCTCCGTCAGTGCCGCTTTCAGACTCTCAAATGCCTGCTCTTGCTCCTCGCCCCACTCCCATGGCTGATTCTTCCTGGTCAGCTTGGTGAGTGGAAGTCTCTTCTCGGCGAGGTTTGGTATGAAGCGTGCATACCACCCCACCATCCCGAGGAAGCATCGAACTTGCTTCAACGTCCGCGGGGGCGGGTACTCCAAAACAGGGCGGACTTTCTCCATATCGGGCCTCAATCCTTCTCCATCAATCCTGTATCCGAGATAAACCGCACTCTCGCAGCAGAATTCCGATTTATCTCGGTTTATTTGGAGACCGGCTCGTACAATGGTCTCCAATACTCTACGGACCCAGACCAGATGTTCGTCGAAAGACTCGTTGACGATGATGATGTCGTCTAGGTAGACGAATACCCTCGGTTCGTACTCCGGTCCGAAGAGTGAATCCATCAACCGCTGGAAGGTGGCGGGAGCATTCGTAAGGCCGTATGGCATCCTCTTAAATTGATACAGCCCTCTACCGGCCACAGAAAAGGCCGTGATCTCTCGGCTTCTCGCTTCTAGCGGCACTTGGAAGTAGGCCTGGCTGAGGTCTATTTTGCTGATAAACCTCGCTCGGCGAACTTTATCCAGTATGCTGTCTATGTTCGGCGGCGGATACGCGTCCTTCCTAGTGACGGCATTCACGTCGCGGTAATCGGCGCAGAACCGGTAGGTCCCGTTCGGCTTCCTTACCATGACTGGCGAACTCGACCACGCGCTGGTGGATGGCTCAATGATGTCGTTCCTTATCATTGAGTCAACCTCGGCTTGGGCGGCCTCCAAGACGGCCGGCGACACACGACGAAAACGATGTTTCACCGGTCGCGCGTCTCCTACGTCGATGACGTGCTCTACTAGCGTGGTCGTCCCTAGCGTAGCTGGAGGTGGGGGTAGCAATTCGTCCAACAATCTGGTCAGCTGTCCCTCTTGATTGGACGTGACCTCTGCCAACCCCGCAAACTCCGCGTGGATAGTTGCTTTTTCCGCAACAGCGAAGCGTTTCCATGGGCCGTTGCCACTCCTCCACTGCCCTTCTTGGCAGTCGACGGTGATTCCCACCGATCTGAGGAAGTCAATTCCCAGAATGGCCTCGTATTCTACCACTGTGGCGACGCGGAAGGAAACCTGCTCGATCCGATTTCCCACGTCGACCATCAGCGGCAGTATTCCGGTAATTTCCGTGGAATGGCCCGTGGCGCTCCTTAATCCTCCTTTATGGGGCAATATGTGGTCTCGACACGCGTCGGCAATCCTCGGTCCGACGAACGACCGTGTAGCTCCTGTGTCGCAGAGTCCTCGGACTGCGACTCAGGCGACGACGAAGTCAAAATAGAGGCGATCATCCGGCATACCTCTTCCGGCAGCGATGTCTTCTATCTCACCTCTATTTCCTCGTGACGAGACACCCCATTTCTCCCTTACGAATCGGAGAACCTCCTCTTCGGGGCGTATACTGCTTATCCTCTTCTCGGCGCACTCGTCCTCCAGCTTGATGGAAACGTCTGCGGGCCTGGTCGGGAAGACTCATGCCTCGACCCGCGCTGCTCGTTTCCCGAGTGTCGCACACCAGCCTCCATGCATTGCACGCACTCCCGTCGTATCGTGCCTAATTTACCGCATCCGTAGCACTGCCGGGGCTCCGGGCACTCGCGCGCGAAATGGCCCGTCCCGCCGCAGTTATAGCACGGGCGCGCTCCTGGTGCCACTCTCAACTCCCCCCTCCTAGGCCTAACGTGGCGGGGCGAAGTCGGGCATCTCTCAGGAGGCGGCTCTACGGATCGCCAGAGCTCTTCGGTTGCTCTCGGCGGCTGTCGTCCTGGCCGATTAGGTGGCCGAACAGCGGTTGTTCTCGGTGATGCTCTCCTCTGTGGGGGCGGATCTCGAATGGCTTGCCTTTCCGGCAGTACCGCAGCGATCTCCTCTCGGCTGCTTCTTCTTAATTTCAAGGCTCTACCCCTCTTCATGCGGTCTCTTCGACTGCTCCTTCTCGGCTCGCTCACCGACGACGACGAATCGGACACTTCTTCCCCTGCGGCCACCCTGATGTTTCGGGACGACACTCGGTTTCCGCCCTCCTTGCGGGCTGTCGTCGTTAGTTGACGGTATCGTGCATCCCACCGCTTATCGTCTGCGAGTTCTCGGCTTGCCTCGAACAGCTCGGCGAACGTCGCGCAATCTCGGACACTCGTAGACTTACGGTAATCCGGCCGTAAGTTTCGGATCGTCATCCTAACCTGGCTCTCCTCTGGCGGTGGCACTCGCATTTTTCGGAATCTTCGCCGCAATTCCAGCAGGAAATCCTCCATATCTTCTGTCTGGTCTTGAATCCGTTCATGGATCGACAGAAGAATCTCGGTATCCTCGATTTCCACGCCGAACCGGCGCTTGATTCCTCTTTCGAACGTTCTCCACGTTGTCAGTAAAGTGGGCTCGTCTCGAGTCCACTGTCTTACCTTCCCCTCGAATAGGCCTGGCAAGACGCGTAGCACGTCTCCCTCGGGTAGCTCGAGGCAATCCATGCACTCGTGCAACCCGGCTAAAAATTCTTCGACGTTGGACCCGTCGAACTTCAGACCCCACGATCGCAGCTGCTTCAGGGTCCATCCGCCCTGAGAATGTCTCCTTGGTTCTTCAGGCGGAGCAGCATAATGACCGTGTTCGGAAAACGTCCATCTCGGCCGTGCTGTCACCCTATGGAGTTCTCGTTCATCCGAGGCTACCTCCTCGTAATCCTCCATCGGGCTTCTTCTTGCCCGCGTTTCCTCAGGACGAATCTCTCGCTTGATTCTCGCGCCTGTGCGGCTTCCTGGTTGGTCCCGCGGTGGTCGAGCCTCGTTCTCCTCTCTCTCTCGTGTTCGTTCGGCTTTTCTCCGACGATCGTCCCTATACCCTTCACTCTGGCTCTCGTCCTCATATTCCTCTTCGGATTGAGCCGCGAAAAGAGTGCGCTTTGCTGCAATGCGCGTGCGTAGGCGATCGTCCTCGGTCTCCGTTTCTTCGGGCAATGTGAGCGCCCTCTCCGAAAATTCCGGGCAATATCTGCGTGGAATGGCTCCCTGGTGCACTGGGTTCGGAGCCGCCAGCGGTCTGTGGATCACTGTTGTCCCTTGCGGGTGATGCCACGATCCGCTGCTCAAAGTGACATATGTCATTGGCACGGCATATGTCATCGTCCCTACTGGATGATCGAACCCTGGTCTGGCAATGTCCACAACTCCGGGTGACACTCTCGAACCCGTTGTGGTCCAGGTCGGCTGGCTGCTCACATCCAGTGGCGTGCATGTCGAGGTGGCTCGACTCGTAGCCGTGGACGTTCTCGTGTCCTTCGTCACGGCTTGACAGGTGACAATCCTGGTTGAAAACTCCTCTTGTCCCTCGATGTCCCTCGATGGTGTTCGTCCCTCCGAGATCTGGACGTGGACACTCGTTTCGGAAGCGCCGGATTTCATCGCGCTCTCCGCCTCTCCTTCTGAGATTTCCTCCGATTGAGCTCTCGCAAGTCGGGCACGTAGGACCTCCTCATGTCCGACTGTACTCAGGCCTACAGCTCTGAGCCGTGCAATGACCTCTCTGCGGGTCAACCCGACCGGATCCTCCGCGCCTTGCGAGTCCTCACTCGTGAGTTTCTTCGAGGCGACGGTCCACTTTTTTGTCATCGCGATGCCCTACTCTAAATTTTTCGCCTAGTGCGGCCTCTCGCGATCGCGGACTATTCAAGGTCACTCCACTCTACACTGACCTCCACGGCACTTCACTGCTCTTTCTTTTGGTTTTTTATTAATATTTGTATGCACTCGCGTTTCTCTCCTTCACACACGCTCTCCACTCTTTACAAGTATTTAATGTGCTCTGTGCACTGTGCACGCAACTCTCCTGCACACCTGGAGTTATCCGCTCTCGCACGCGGATACTCCACCTAAACGTGGGCCGCACTCGAGTAGCCCTATCCGACGACTCGACCTCTGCGATTGGTCGCGCGATCTGCCTACTCTATTTCTCCCGTCGCGCACGCGTCCAACGTAGGAACGGGCAAGCTCGCGGTTCGACTGGTTTGACAGTCGACTGACGTGCGCGCGCGGTTTCCCGTTGCACCTCGTGGATCGCAGTGGTTGTCGGACAGCCTGGTGACACCCGATTGTCACTCGCTTCGCCACTGTACACAAAGAATCTCTTTCTTTGCGGTTTGTATCACTTAGCCTATTTAACTTAAATCTAAGGGAAGGGTTAGGTATCTTTTTTTTTTTTTTTTTTCCAACAAATTACAACTTAATAACTAAACATCTTATTCTAATTACGTACTACTATTCAAAATTAATCTATTATTTATTAACCTAACTTGTATATTATATGTTTTATTTTTACTACTATTCGAAATATTAATCGAAATTGATATATTGTTTATTAATCTACTCTAAATATTTATTCAACTTCAATTTCTCGCGGGAGGAGCGAACCGGACGGATTTACCGACGCCCTCCTGTCAACCGCCCGCGGCGCTGTGACCCGACGCTTCTCTTGTCGGCCTCTCTCTTCGACTGCGCGTTCCGCGGCCCCTGCTCCGGTGGGGGATTCTCCCACTCGGCCCGACGCGCTGCCTCTCTGCAGGCAGGGGAATCCCGTCCCCACTCTACGCGGCCCGTCGCGTGTTCCCTGCCGGGGGAACTTCTCTCCCGCCCGACGCGCACCGTTTCCGCGCAACGGAAATCCCCACGCGGCTCGCCCCTTTGGACAAGCACGGTGCTTGCCCAAGTCCCCGCGCGGCGCGTCCCTTTGGACAAGCACGATGCTTGCCCAAGATGGCGGCTTTCACCCGCGTTCGCCGGAAAAATGGCGAACTGCCTCGTGGCCGAGACGCCGAAACTTTTTTCTACTTTTCACTCGCGCACTTCAATAAAACCGGTGCCTAATTTAGGCACTTTTCTCAAGCCCCGCGTTGTGGCGCCATTTATAATGGCTGCTTTTACGGCCAAAATTTATTGGCTTGTCGTCCACCGCCCGTGAAGCGGGCTTTGGGGTTTTCTCGGGAAAACCCCGCGCCAGGTGGACGACTCGCTTTGTTTTTCAGCCCGGCTAGCTGGCGAACTCCCGGTAGGACACGAGCTCGCCCAGAGGAGGTCGGCTCCTGCCTCCTTCCGCGCCTGAAACGGGGATCGCGAACCACACACCGCCCGCACAAGCTACGAAAGGGGTGTAGCAGGAAACAATAATAATAATTTATTAAAAAAAGGATATCGGGCCTTCTTGCCCTCTCAATTTATTTGAAATAACACACGTGTGGCCCACGGCCGACTTACAATTAGTTGTTCACAAAGTTTGCGGTTCGCCTGCTCGCTCCCGACAAAATGGCGTCTCGTCCTCGGTGCGACGGCGGGTCTCGTCCTCGCTTGACGGCCGATCTCGTCCTCGTTTGACGGCAGACCTCGTCCTCGGGTTTCCAATTGTACTGTTCGTTTCCCTCTTTGTACGACGTAACTCGCAGATCCAATCCTCGACTACTCACGCGGTGCTCGAAACTCGGGGGGTTACTCGACACGTTTTGTTATTATCCGTCCTTCCTACTCGAAGGTCTACTCGGAACTGAACTGCGGCATTCTCGGCTGCCGCGCATCTCCGAGCGCCGTTGCCGGCGGCGATCGGGCATTTTCGGGGCCGTTCGTTCCTGAAACGATTCTATTATCGATCGATTCGAATTGATGTATCACTCCGCGCTCTCGCGACCGCGGCACGACTCCTGGACAACGTAACGCCCTGTTACAGAATAATAAAATTCATGAAACAATTTCAAATGCCTAATTAATTATTTAAAAGATAACAACTTATCACATACAAGACTCTCAAAATAATAAACACAATGACTCTCGATTTAAAACCTAACCGTTTTTAACTTCCATTCCTTTGAACTAATTCTAGCTAACAATAATATATTACTTTTTTCACTTTCAATCACAACAACAGATTAGAACTTACAAAATGGAAAATTATCCAATTAAATTATAATAAATCAACTGCCACTAACAATTTGAATTGACAATTTATTGACGTGCCCTGAAAAATTGTAGCTTCTTAAATCAAATTCTATCAATAATCAAACACCCTATTAAAAAAAAAATTAAATATTATACTAATTCAACTAATCAATTATTAATTATCAATGAAATATTTAACGTCTTTAATTCTGTCATAACTATCGTTAACTTTTTTATTAATAAATCTAACGTCTTTCTCATGAGCAGCATTTAAATGAATAAATTATTTCCTAAATTCTAAAATAAACAAAATTAATCAATCATCAACCATCACATTACATTGATTCACTACTATGAAAATTTCAACTATATAAACAAATTAAAAAATTTCATTCATCTAAAATTCAATCAAATTTCCTTAAAAATTAATTTCACCATTTCGGACACTCAATACGGCTTTAAATTCTTAATTTAAATTTACAATATTCTAACGTCTTCATTTCTTCATAATTAATAGACTCTCATATATAATGATATTGAATCTTAAATTAGCAAATGAATTCAGTCTACTTCAATTTCAAATTCTCAACGACTTTCGTTTGTTCTCGAATTCAACATTAACCCATTAACCGCGAAATATACTGAAATATTATCTCGACTGTAGCGTATATTTCTTACATGAAACAGATATGAAAAAAAATCGATGGTACATGGATTTACCGTTTCGGAGGTCGCTTTTTCGATTGGTGGTGAGAAAATTTTCAAAAATGTGAAATTTATATATGATTTTCACATATATAGTACAAAAATACGATTTTTTCAGGGCCCATTTTTTACAAATTTCGAGTTTTCGAATTTGAAATATTCAACGGTGTATCTTTTAAGTACATCTACCCAGTGCATGCTTCTAATACATTTTAGCTCATTCAAAGCACGATTTTGTATCGAAAACTTCGATATTTGTAAAAAATGGGCCCTGAGAAAATCGTATTTTTGTAGTACATATGTCAAAATCATATATGTATTTCAAATTTTTGAAAATTTTCTCACCACCATTGGAAAGAGCGGCCTTCAAAAAGATGAATCCATGTACCTACGATTTTTTTCATATCTGTTTCATATGAGAAATATACACTAAACTCGAGGTAAAATTGCAGTGCATTTCGCGGTTAATGGGTTAATACTTTTAGAAAAGTCAATTTGACATATACTGTAATTAATCAATATTTCTCTGAATTTTTATTTTCAAACAAAGCATTCAATTTGAGTTTGAAAGACTCTCAACTCGATAATAACACACTAACACAATTACACAAACAAGAACAGGTCTTCAAAATTCAAGATAATCATAACTGTCAACGATCTGTAACTGTCAATTTTCTATTTCTAAATTCTTTATTTATTTCAACGCATTATTTTCCTGCTTAATATTCTTTTCTTTTCATTTTTTACTATTTTTCAAACTTAAAATTTCATACTAAATTTCATTAATATCACAACTAATTTTTGCTAATTAATTGCATATTTAATCAGACTTTAACTTATCAAAAATACACGAAACTTTTCAATTTTTAAAATTCTTTTTTTTTCTTTATAATTTTACTTATTATTTAATATTATTTCTTTTCTTAATATTTAATTATCTTGCTATCAAATTTTCTTTAATTCTCTTATCTTACAATGAAAAATATCCGTTGTGGCCTCTCACGAGCAAACACAAACATAGACACAAACACAAACGTCGCGAAGTCGGTACTCGAAAATGTCTTTATAGAATAATAAAATAATTTTCTTTTAATTATTCGGCCTCTTAGTTAGACGCCAATTTTGTGAGGGTCTTCCTCACCTAATTTTTTTAGGTAGACCGTATTACGGACTATTTAAGAGAAAACACTGTCACTTTTTTTTAAAATATAAATTTAATAATAATTATGCAAAATTACAATAAAGCGAGCAATGCTCTCGAAATTGACATTCTCGGCGTATCGACGTAAAGCGACAACAACGGAGAATAATACTCTCATCGAGACAAACGAAATTATTCGGACTTACCATCGCAGCTGCTTAGCACTAAAATGTGGGACTCTCGTAATAGAGCCCTTAAATCGCACCGTTATAATCACGGGATCAACAGAAAAAGAAATGCTCTAGCCAACTCGCCGGTACAGAAATCGTTAAAAACTCAAACAAAGAATCGCACTATCAATAAATCGTGCCGTAATACAATTATGCGCGACGGTCCGCAATGAAATGCCGAAATTGCAAATATTGCGGACGTTCTGTCTCTCTCTCCAGGTCGGTCGGAAAATATCGTCTCTGTATATATATAATACAAACATTTAAACCGAAAGCATTAGTCGCACGCAATCTAATGTTTCAGCCATCGGAAAATCATAATCGGAGGTAACCAACGGTTCGCCCGCGAAGGAATGCTGAGTCGTGTGGCGAATAATACGTCACAGTATACAGGGTGGCCCATTTTAATCGCCGCACCCGAATTTCTCGAAACCTAAGCCAGGTAGGGTAAAACGGTTCTGACAAAAATTGTGTAGGATAAAGGGGGCCATTTGTCTGCGCAACTAGTTGTGATCTTGAGCTTTTTTTCGACATTTTTTTATGACACTTATATGTCATTTCAAGGTCGAAATTTCAAACATCCTGTGGTTACGATTTGATTTCATTGTCTGATAGAATAATGGTCGTTAATGTACTTTTAGGAGGAATATTCAACCCCAATGTGACAACGACCTTGAATATACTGACCTTAAAAAGTTTGTACTTACTTCTATCGTTACCCAGAAACAACAACGTGGACGTTGTAAGTTCTGTTTCCTTTGGATTGCTTATTTATCGTGAGTCGCCGTGCCTCTTATTGGGGTGCTTTATTAAAAGTGAGTCCCCCGCCTCTCACTGATCGGGGTGCTTTATAACAAGTGACATTGAAAGAATCATTTCGACGCTTCTTACGAAAACTAGCACGTTTGTGTGTTATTTTAAATGAAAACGTGCTAGTTTTCGTATGGGGGGTCGATTTCAAGGTAAAATCTGTTTGACCTTGGGATCGAACTTGAAAGTCATTTCAAGGTTAAATCTGTGTTACCTTGGGGTCGCAGTTGAAGGTAACTTGAAGGTCAAATTGATTTAGCATTATACATATTTGAAGAATATGGCGCTAAATCAATTTGACCATGAAATGACCTTGAAGTTTAACCCCAAGGTCAAACAGTTTTCATCTTGAAATGACCTTCAGATTTGACTGCAGGGTCAAGGAGACCGGCGAAGAATTACGGTCGCTGTAAGAACAAACCGCAATCAGATTATTGTTTTCCTTCGACCGCGCATCTTTTTCCAAATTCTGCGCAAGTCGAAAAGGCAAATACAGTCGCAGTTCATATACCGTTCCCTCTGCACACCACACCCGCCACGTCTTCGACGCTTTCGACTATCATTCCTATCATAGATCCCATTCATAGTTCATTATCACCGTCAACTACCATCCACGTACTTACTACTCCCCTCCCTACAGTCCCTCCAAACCTACATACGCTTAAGGACTATTCAGTCTAACAGTTTAGCTGTCCCTATGTATTTCGATATGAATAGGAGTAAGATAGTACCCTTCACTCTACCCCGCCCCCCGTTTCCTTTACCTCTTAACCACTCGACTGGAATGATCACAATTCATCACAATAAATGGCACGTATGATGCAAATGTGTAAGGCCGGATTGACGGCCGTTCAAGATTTGTGCGTGTATCGTTGACAGCTACAGCCAACCAAAGTTCTGCAAGATGTTCTACAAATGCTACCAAAGGGCACTCAAAGATGTACATTCTTACGTGAAGCCAAATTCCAAAATGATCATAACGGGTGTTCTTACAAATGCCAAATGTAACAGATAAAGAAACTGTTTAAAGTGTCATGTCAAAGTTAGATCTCGATCGTCTCTTTGGCGATGTATTGGAAATTCGGCGAGTCGTTTCTGTGCGTCGCGGTCAAAATATAAATCCACAAAATACTTTCTACTCGATCGTCGTAAAATTGAAATCAGTTCATATTAGCGATTTCATTATCGAATGTAAATGGAAGATAGGAGACAAATTATGATCACAGATATTTTCCCCGAATTACCAACTAGTGCAAATCTGAGAATTATTTTTGTTAATGATATGATGTCAAAAACGGATGTATAATTTTTTGAGGTCAACGGAAGATAGAACGAGAAACTAATTATACTCGTGGTTGACGTCGCGGCGAGCCAATTTTGTTATATAAACGATCACGCTGGAGAAATTCCTATCATCACAGATGTCGACTTAAATAGGTTAGTCTGACAAAATCCGACTAAAGCACGCGCTTTAGAATTGCCTACGTCGTTAACTATTGCATAAATTCTCGCCGTGCGTATTTCGAAGTGGTGGAAAACGCATTAAACGATCAAGGGATGCACATTCTCGCGATCACCGAAATGTGGCTCACTCTGTTAGTGCCCGATAAATGCGTTAATGTTAGTAATTATACATTGCAATCATTTTTTAACACAATATATACACACAATACTACAAATCTACAAGTCTACAAATATATATCTGATTCGAAATTTGTTTTGACGCTCACGTTGCATAACGAATTTTCTCTGCCGGAATAATTTACCACGGATCGAAATCGTTGATGAAGTTGATTAGCGCGTTTGGCGGGTACCCGGGGCTCTGCCTTTGCGGAGGTATCCTCGTCGACGTGTCGGGTCTCCTTGGTCAGGAATCGCGTACGGAATTAAGAGGGTGAGTTCTTTACGGTGCTTCTATTTATGCCCAAAAGGATGTCCAATCAATATTTCAATTTTCAGTTTTTAAATCGAAATTCGGGCCGAACTATCATCCTTTCGTGCATATTATTCATCATTCGTGCTTTATCTTTGGCAGGCCGCCGTGATGATTTTAATTATGTGGCACGCGCGGCAGATAGCCGCACCTACGCATGCGCCCGAACTCCGATTGGCTACGTCACTCGCATTTATTCGGCGCACACCGTCACCGATGGAGGGGCGGTTCGTCTCCATCCGAGGTACAGTTAGTTATGGGGGCTCTCTGTTGTGCGTGTAGTATTATTAACGTTTATTTGAGCCGGCTTTCGACATTTATTCGCAGTTTTTTCCCCAGTTTCTCTATTCCACCTCTCCCTAAGTCCTTCTCTCGCGATATATTACGGACGTCGCGTAACAAAATTTGTAGGACATGATCGTAGTACTAAGTCTAATAGTGTATCTTCACGTTATGTACAAGTTGTCGGAGTGGGTTGCTATGTTCACAATATGCTCAATCCTAAAATACTCTATAGTTTTTCCGGAGACGATAATAGAAACCCTGAATTTTTAATTTTAAGTATTATAACGCGAAATGTATTACAAAAATCCCCCACAATCCTGACAGCGTTTATTTATCGTCGCTCGAGTCAATGAATTTATATAGAAACTGAATCAATATATAGCAAAGGCTTAAAAATATCGCTGTGATGAGTGATTTGAATTGCAACCTCCTCAAACGTTCTTACGAATCACAATTTTTGCTAAATTTTATTACAGAGCACTCTTTCTTTCTTGTACCGATGCTGCAACGCACTATACTCATTCTTCATATACTCAATTCCACATAATAATTTACGACGATGCGCATAAAGTGTTCGAATTTTCGCAGACTGACGTATCATTCCCATCAGGCTACAATGTCATTAAAATTTCATATAAATTCTATGGCGGCGATCCACCTTTAAGCACAAGTACTTTTCGAAATTTCAAACTTCGTAATTTTTCACCGTTAGATTCAGACATTTGTTCTGCACTTGCAGGTAACATTCTCCGTTGCAAACGAAAGTTACTGTTCGCCCACCCGCACCATGATTAAATGATAGTATTAAATCACAATTTAAACAACGTGATCATACATACCGTGTTGCCAGTCGTAGTAGCCACACACTATCCGATGAATATGGTGCACAGAATTTATGTCGAAATCTATCGCCAATGTGAATGAGCATGCAAAAAATGTGGTCCTTTTTTGGACGAATGGGATTACTTGAATCACGGTCCCAATCTGCTCTACATTATTTCTCATTATCCGGGGTTAATGAGTACTACATCGCACTTCATGAAAGCGACGATGTAGGTATGCGGGCCTTGAAGTAGATATCACCGAAAAAACTAGTCACCCCATGAGATATGTTCATCGTGCTCGCAACACAACGTACACTAGAATCACCACGTAGACTTCGGCCATGAAACAGAACGGCGAAGGTCAGCGAAAAATCGCTGTTTTATGACCTGAGCCACGAAGACGATAAACATCGAGATATTTTCGGAATAGGCTCGTCGATATAAGTTAACGCTCAATGCTAGTAAGACGCAGGCGATAATCATCGGCTCAAGACAAGAAATCTGGAATAGACATATTTTCCAGATCTCTATTTAGGTACACCATGCTTTTTACTGACTGAAGTTTTGGAGCTCGGAACTGCCGACTTCGCGCAAGTTGCAACTTGTGAGTGCACTTGTTAGTGCCCACTTCGACTATGTATGATTGGTATATAACGCTAAAATTAAGCGCTAAGATTCGTGTGCAGTCTACGCCGAGATTCCGAGAGCGCCCTCTAGAAAATCAGCACATTGATTGACGTCGCGAGCACGATGAACATATATCATGGGGTGACTAGTTTTATCGGTGATGTCTACTTCAAGGCTCGGATACCTATATCGCCGTTTTCCTGAAGTGCGAACCGAATCTCGACGAATCACATGAAACTTTCCGGCTTGTAAGCTTCCAATTTGCTGTACCAATACATTCAAGCAATCACTCTGCACTGCAGCAATCGAAAATTGGAATAGTATTCCTATTAATATTATTATTACTATTCTTTAGTATTTGGGTGCATTTCACTTGGCTTTGGCAAACCTTAATTAAAATAGGTTTAAAAGATATATCGTGAGAGATTCGTTTCAACCGCGTGCGGCGTGTTTGAATAATTTCAACTTTGGGAAATTCGTGATTAAATATACTGTAAGTTAACGTACCGTTTTCTTCTTCGATTTTACCCTTTCATTCTTCCTCATAATTAATTGCATTAGTAGTACCGATTCAATCAAACCAAAATTCGAATGGGTTTCTGCTTTTAACCCCCTTAATACATGGTTTAGCCCAAATATAACTCGATAAATCGCTTTAATTTAAAATAACCACCAAATACAAATAATTCAGTATGAGTTCCCAAATAACGAAGAAGAAAGTTTTCTGTTGTATGATAATTTTCTTATGTTTACATATTTTAACATTGGAATGTCGATTACAATTATGTAACAAATTTCGTTTCGGTCGACAAATTATGTACCTATGAACAATTTCGGATTTTTACCTACGCAAATACATATAAGATATGTTTCTTGAATCACAATGGAATATAAGATATATAGTCTCCAAACATTTTACTTTGCAGCATTCACAAACAGCGAAGCCACAACCATACCAATACCTAATATAGGATTTTCAAAAGTAAGTCTTTACCTATTATTCTCCTGTAATATACTTGATCCATTGTAAGTTATTTTACAATAAGTTTCCTACATTATTGTACATAACAGTGCATTAGATGTATTGCGTCAAAAAATTTGTAACGAAGTTCGAAGTTTCGATGAGAAATTAATAAAAAGAAACACGTGCAAAACGAGCAGTAGTTTATTTTTCGTAAGATATGCTTTCTTTCTTTACGAAATCATCTAACATACTCAGCGATACTGGATAACAGATACCAAATAGCGGATAAAATCAATCCTCGTCATATCACCACCTACTACTCAGTTGGTAACTATGATTCACTCTGACTGATGATCGGTTCATCGCGAAGCTGCCGAATATCAAACGGCATGCATGATTTAAAATTTCATTTATATTTAATTTAATTATAAATTATTCCTATTTTCAACAACTTATTTTACAAGGAAAATAAGAATAAAATATAGGGAACGATTTGGAAATGTATAAAATTCTTAAAGTTTCAATAGTTATAATGGCTGCTTTTACGGCCAAAATTTATTAGCTTGTCGTCCACCGCCCGTGAAGCGGGCTTTGGGGTTTTCTCGGGAAAACCCCGCGCCAGGTGGACGACTCGCTTTTTTTTTTAGCCCGACTAGCTGGCGAACTCCCGGTAGGGCACGAGCTCGCCCAGAGGAGGTCGGCTCCTGCCTCCTTCCGCGCCTGAAAACGGGGACCGCGAAATACCCTACGGCGGCACCGCACACCGCCCGCACAAGCTACGGAAGGGGTGTAGCAGGAAAACAATAATAATACTAATTATTTTATTTTAATTAAAAAGGATATTGGGCCTTGTTGCCCTCTCAATTTTATTGTATAAATTTTCAGGTGGCCCACGGCCGACTTACAATTAGTTGTTTACAAAGTTTGCGGTTCGCCTGCTCGCTCCCGACAAAATGGCGTTTCGTCCTCGGTTCGACGGCCGTCTCGTCCTCGGCTTGACGGCAGGTCTCGTCCTCGATATTGACGGCAAGTTTAGGGCTCGACTCACTCCAGATGTCCGGGTGATCCGGCCCGTTGTCTCTACTCGCGATGACGCGCTCGACACTTGGTTTCGCTTTTTCTTTACCGTTCACGCGACGCTCTTACGTTCGGACTCTCGAAAACTTCCTCGGGACTCTCGATACTTCTCTCCTGAAGGTGTGCTCCCAACTGACTGCGGCGCTCGCCGCTGCCGCGCATCTCCGAGCGCCGTTGCCGGCCGCGCTCGGGCATTTTCGGGGCCGTTCGTTCCTGAAACGATTCTATTATCGATCGATTCGAATTGATGTATCATTCCGCGCTCTCGCGGCCGCGGCACGACTCCTGGACAACGTAACGCCCCGTTACATAGTATTATACAAATTAAAATATCGATATATATATATACATACGAAAAAAAAGTTCAAACAAAGGTCAACATGACTTTTTTGAACGCAAACCCGTATTTTTAACTGAATCGTCAAAGAGCGGGAAATTTTACGTCCGAAATAATAGTTAATAATTTTCTACAGTGACCTTCAAAAGTTCAGAAACTATTTTCTTTCAACTTCCGAGAATTTATGTGAGAACAAATGGTTACGCAGGCATAGTCTAAAGATCTTGATAAAGGTATACATGATGACCTTGTGATCAACTTTCGATGTCATTTTAAAGCCCAAGTGATTTCTTTTTAACGAAAAACTGTAATTTAATTAGTAAACTTTTTTTGTCGTTATCAAGAAATAACGGCATGGACATAATAAGATCTGCGTCATTTAGAGGATGCCTATTTACCTCCTTCGATATCTTACCTCTCATCATTCAGATGTTGTGTACTACAATTCTTGTTATAAGTTATTATTTTAAATTTATTCTTGGGTAATTACGGTCCTTCGACTTAATACCAGGATGGAGTGGTAATTGAAATACGTTGATTAACATTTCGGCCACTAATATGGGCCCTCTTCAGAACAAAATGTATTCTAAAAAATTTTTTTACAAATATTAAGAATTGTACAAAGTTGTGAGAAATATATTAACTAGAGATATCATGAAACTCTCACCATAATTAAAAGTGTACAATCATAATTACATTAGTTTGGCTTAAAATTTTTGTTTATACAATAATCCATCAGAACATGGATGAAGTAGTCGAGTCATCTGTAAAAAAATTCTTTTTCAATAATAAGGAATATAATTTGAGTTTATACTATGTGTCAATTTATAGGTTAGAATCTTGGTTTATGAAAAAGTTATTTTTGACCAGGAAATTGTATTAGATTATATGTATTAGATGAAAAACAAGAAATTAAAAATATTTTAAGAAGAAACCAACTTCATTGTAAATAAAATAATATAAAAAATTTTTCAAAATTACTCTTGAAATCTATAATGAGCTCGAATCACTACTTAATAACTACCATGTGCTTCTGATATTGACTGTTGAGTTCGAAAATTGCAATACCCCTAATCAGTGTTTAATTGTAGAACTAATTAATATTCCCCGCGATATTTAAACTATTAAACTTACTGTTGGCGTTACAAGTAGACAAATTTAATTAAAGTGAGTGGATCAATGTCTAAAAAATATAAAAAGTGAATGTCAACAAATTATTTTTTCACACATTATGCACACACTACCAATTAAATAAGTTGTATCTTTCACACATTATGCACACACTACCAATTAAAAAAGTTGTATCCAACACATTATGCACACATTACCAATTAAAACAGTTGGATACAACTGTGATTGTTGGATACAACAATGATTTAACGAAAATGGCGTCAGCTTTTAAATGAGTAGTAACCAAGGGCCCTCAGAACCTATCGCCGATAATATGACTAGCCTGCATACGATGATGGGATCCGTAGTACCGATTATGTCCCTCGGGAAACAAATCGATATACCAAATGCTAATCGACCGCAAACCAATAGGAATCTGGGGATATTTAAAAATAGTAGTCGTTCGTCGGTAATAAGCCCTGAGAATCGCGAGCAATTACATGCCCCCACCACTCGCGGAAAGTGCGGTGATGTCATTGGCTGGGTGTCGTACAGGTTCGGAGCCAAAATTTCACGAGGAACCAAATTCCTGATGGGAAAGAATAGTTGGATAGTGGAGTGAATGGCTTCACCTGTTCCCACACTATAGGTGTGATGAGAAAATGTCGGACCTGCTGTACTCAAGAAACTAAGGGTTACTATTGCCCCAATAGTTCAGTAAACCCTCCTGTAAGTCGCATAGAAGGGTCGATAACCGCTACTTCTACATCACTCTTAGAATATTAGGATACCCGCTCCGAATGCTTGGAGATTCGGGAATGTCGCAAACCTGTGTAAGTAATAATACAATATCACGTCACTAACCAAGATTCGATTAGGAAGTTGTATCCGGTGCCCAATTCTGCGGCCCCCTCTCGTCTGATGAACATGCCCACGTTCGAGGACCTCTGTTCATTTCTGGACGGGCAAATCAGGGCACATAGTCACATTGGGGCAAACGAAGTACCGAATCCCCGGACATCCCGCGCCATCCGGTCGCAGAACTGCCCGTCTACGGTTAGGGCACACCACGTCAGTCAAAGTTGGGTACCGTTGACCAGATCTGGCCAGGAAATTGATTGCATCGCGTGCGGGGGATGTCATTATCTCGGTAAATGCCCAGGCTTTATAGAAAAATCCGAAGAGAACCACCGTCGCCAAATCCGAACCCTCAACGCCTGTTTCAAGTGCCTCGGTAGGCACCATTTCAGAAACTGCCAGTCCAAGTCTAGCCCCACAGTTACAACCGATCATCCGTTCACTTCTTTGTGACTAGAATCTGGCGCTCTCAAAAATACGCCAAAGCCGTCTCGTAGATCTTCACATTCCATGTTGCCCACCGCCCTAGTGTGGCTGATCGGTCAAGACGGTCATCGAATATGCGCCAGAGCCTTGCTGTACTCCGGAGCCGAGGGCTCCTTCATCACGGGAGTCCTCGCTCATCTCGTTGACTTTCCGCGACAGAGAATCTAAATGCCTTTAGATGGCCTGCGGCATCGCCAATGGGGACGGCGCGGACGGTCACGAGAGTACGCGTACGATCCATGGTTACTTCTAGTTGTCAGTTGGACCTCGACGCTCTGGTCCTTCCCAAGTTAATACGGCAGCACCCCGTGCAACCGCTCGTTGGAATTGATCGAGATTTCACTTCTGACTTGATTTTAACCGACCCTTCATGCTGTTACGCTGGGCCCGTAGCACTGGTACTGGGCGTTGATGTGTATGGACGAGTCCTCGAGAGCGGGTTGCGCCGTGCGTCTGATTCATCCATCGTCGCGCAAGAAACGACATTGGGTTGGATAATCTTCGGTGATGCCGACGCCAGTCATCCACGGTGAGCGGTGGATGAAGCTGCGGCATTTCACTGGTCCCCCGCAGAATTCCACGACGCCGATCTTGTTGTTCAACTCCAAAAGTTCTGGGAGCTTGAGAATGTTCCTCCGAACCCGCAAACACTCAGCCCTGAAATTCAGGCTTGCGAAAAGCTATTCAAAGATACCCACACGCAGACGAGCGAAGGTCGCTTCATGGTCCGTCTGCCAATTAGATTGACATCCCCGGAAGTCGGAATCGAAACGCGACGTTTAGCCTGGCGTCCGCTTCAAGCCATGGAGCGTCGCTTAGAACCAAACCCCGAGCTTCAAGTTGCATACCGGGAATTCATGTCTTCTTATGGCATCTCCCACATCACGCAGTGCTGCAAGGTCCTTCCGAATCAGCCAAACTTCGGGTCGTTTTCGATGCCGCTCGGCGTCTCGGCGAACACAGTAGCCTAAATGATCACTTACTTTCCGGCCCCAAACTCCAAGCCGATCTCTCGCTCGTGATGAGTTACTGGCGCCACCTTCCGTTCCTGTTTACCAGTTAGATCGTGAAGATATTCCGGCAGATATTATTTCACCCGTCCGATCGCAATTTGCAACGTATTCTGTGGAGAGCGAACCCTGATGAGAGACCCATTGAATACCGCCTGAAAACCATTACTTATGGTATGACGTGCGCACCGTATCTTGCAATTCGAACGATGAATCAGATTGCTGAGACTAGATAATCTAAATATCCACTCGGCGCCCGATGTCTCACAAAAGAGACCTACGTAGACGACGTATTTTCAGACACCAACACATTGTCACAGGCAGTGGAGATTCGTCAACAGCTCAGCCACCTCGTCCTCGATCACGGCATCGAACTGAACAAGTGGTGCGCGAACCATCCCGAGCTCTTACCCGACAATCCTGCAACGGAATCGGACAGAGCGATTCCTGCTCAGACGAAGAACCTTCCGACGCCCCAGCGAACTGTCTAGACGGGTACCAGTTGCAACAGCTGATGCAGATCGGATTCTGGAAACGATGGTCACATAAGTATCTGCATCACTTGCAACAGAGGTCAAAATCGCGAAGCGTGAAAAAGAATTTTGCCTTTGTTCAACTAGTCGAGTTAAAATCCGAGCATTATCCCTCCTCTAAGTGGCCTCTAGCTCGTATTATTGATACGCACTCAGGCGCAGACGGATTGATTCGAGTAGCGACTGTCAAAACGGCCACGACAACCTTGAAGCATCTTATCGTAAAACTAAGCCCACTTCCTCCGGATGCGACTTTATCTCAAGATCCAACCCTGTAGCTGTTGGTTGTTACGGTTCATGCAGCGTCGTCAACGTAAATCGTCTGCTCGACGAGGCGGCGGTATGTTAGGGGATTCTAGGTATCCTAGGGGATACCCACCAACCCTTCTCTTCTGCGGATGTCATTCCTTCTCTTACCGGGCTAAGCGTCCTTTTTTTCTATTGGTTTGGAGGAGCCAGGAGACCCTCCCTGCTTTGTTTCTTCAGTTTGGGCTGGGAGGGTTACCCCCCTTTGTTTTTCTTTCTTTTCTTTAGGACAGGCCTTTTCGTCTCCCTGCTCGTCCGTATCCAGTCAGTCTTGCTCGAATCGCCAGTATTGGATATGGGCAGAAATAGTGCATTACGATAACTGGAATTTCCTATTGGTGACACCTACGTTCGCGGAAATAGCTGGACTTGAGCATCGGGGTTATCGTTCGGCGTCATCACGTGCATCATCTACCTCGGGGCAGCTGCTTACTGAAGATCTGCAGGAGCATCGCCAGTGGTCAATAAATGATGGTTTCTGTGGCCTCACTGTGCTCCCCTTCCTTCCTACACTAACCCAAGTCTGTCTCTCATTTTGATTCCTAATACCCTCTCTCCACATCTTCTCTTTCGGAGTCCCACCTCATCTCCCCTTTGCGTAGCCTGGATAAGATCTTCCCCCTTCCACCCTTCGGGGTGAGGTCCGGAAGTGTGGCCAGTGGGGCCCGTTGACTTGGGGCAACATGAATTCCTGTCAGCCAGTAAGGTCCAGAGGTGCGGCACTAAGCCCATGCATATTGATGTTCTTAATTATAGTTATTTTCAGGCTTCGCCACAAATCTTTCCGTCGGTAGCAGCCCCGTATTCAAGGTGTTGCGCCAATGAGTGACCAATACTGGAATGTGTCTCGCTCGTAACTAATGGGGCCTTTGTTAATTCGAGTGAAATAAATAAAAGATATTTGGCAAACGTGTGTTTTCGCATATCCTCCGTATCACGCTTGTCCTCCCGTGCCTTGAAAATGTAGGGTCGAAAAGACGTATTGTGCTAATCATTTGGTTCGTTCTAGAATGGTTCATTTAATTTTTGCTGGAGGGAAACAGAATCCATATAAAGTCAAGGAAATTTTAAAGCATATACATATACAGTCCGTTGAAATCTAGAATCTTGGGCGATAATTATATAAATACCGGCCTCTTACAATTATTTTTTCTCATAACGCGGATTTTCCATCGAAAACGGAATTAATACATAACTCCTTTCATTTCGTTTAATTTTATAGTATTGTGACCAACATATACCAAGAATAATTTTTTGATAATTAGTTCATTTATAAGCGGTCGAGAATTTAATTACTTAAATTATATCATCGTGTCCGACTCAGTACAGGATCATTTCTAGTGATTACGCCAGTTGTCTTACGGTGGCTACAGTAATTTAATTTGGAGTCTACTTTTTTTATATGGCACCAAGAACAGAAAAACCTGGATTGTCTAACTATACTTTATAGGAAGTGGGGGTTATAATTTTGCTGGAAAATTTTCCACCATATTTTACTATCGAATTTAGTTTCCCTCTAGCGACAATATGGCAAAAAATGCCTATTGTAAAAAATGCCAGGTTTCGTCCCAAGTATACCGGGTGGACTCAATATGTCATGCCTTATACGAGCATATGGTTTAATTTTATCGCAATCTATTGCAATTTAAATATAGAACGATATTTATTTTTCATGATAGTTCGTCAAAATAATGATTTTGCGGCAATATTAGAACCCGATAGTTGATAAACGAGAGGACCAGGTGGACTGGAGGGCAAAGTTAAAAAGTTGTTTTTTGTGTTAAATTCAAACGTTGACATTTGATGTACCGAATATAGCTTTTTGATTCGTCACACAACACTTTTTGTATTTATTATTTTCTTTTCAATATGAGAGACTGCTATCAAGATCTTATTTATTTTAATTAATTTATGAAAAACAGTCGAAGAATCTTTGTTACATTTTCCAAAAAATTACTTAATTTTAAAAAGTGGTCACTTCAAAATACATATATCATTCATATGCATTCTTATCGATGTTGTAATATAGATAGATAGATAGATAGATTTATTTACCCATGTATGAAATACATTTCTTAAGGGTAGAGTGTACTAAAAGGAAAGACGCTTGACAATTACACTTACAATGACAATACAAAACAGGCAAAAGATAAAATAAAAAACGAAAACTACAATTACGAAATATAAAAATTTTGACATAACCGCATGTGCACAAAAGAAAACGCAAAGTTAGATAGCAATCTAATAGCCTAAGGCCATTTGCCTACGTACAAAACTGTATTTGACAAATAAAAAGAGGCTTTTCTAGATCTAGAGACTGCTGTAATAGCGTTATAATTGTTGGATGTGTGGGAATCCACAGAACCGGCCGATTTCATGTTCTGCACATATCTTACACTTTTTCAAATATGCCAATAATTATTTTCATATTAATACTGTTTACGATATCTCTACAAACCCGTTGAGCTAGGAAAATTAAATAAATATTAACTTATATGCCACATATAAATAATGACATAGAGTTACAGAGCTAAGAAAATGAAATTTGATGTGTTACTCTAGGCTTACATTTTATTTTTTGTAGGTCTACCTTTTCCGGCGTAGAAAGAATCAATTTTATACGCTAGCAAATGATAACCCTAGTATAGTAGAATGAGTTGAAGACTAAAAAAATGTGTGCTCTTAACTAAAAAGAAATGGTCGCTGCAAAAAGTAGCGTTACACATTAATTTCGAGTAATGGTAAATCAATAAATATTATATAATATCTTTTACGACGGCCCCTTAATTGCAAATTTTTTAAATGGGATTTGTTCCTTTTGAGTTGATAAACAAATTCCGCTCTTATAGAATTACGTGACACTAGAAGTAAAGAAAATATTACTATAATAGTAACACCATATTCGACCGTGAATGACGTTTAATTTTGCCTCTTTTTAGAAGCACAACTGCAGAATACTATACTTTAGGTTCAAAACTTGTGTGATCATTTAAAGAGAAATCCATAATTCTTTATGAAACCGCCAAAGTCGAACTCCAATTTTTAAGGACCATAATTTAAAATTACAAGGACTTCCGGTTGAGAGGTAAGAGAGAACGCATACGCGTGCGGGAATATTTTATTTATAAACAAAAATTTGTAAGGAATACTACAAAGAATTGCCCTACGGGGAGTTTTGTATTGCAAGAAAGAACTGGGCGAAAAAACAGCTCGCGACCTAGTCGGGCAGCGAGCTGAAAGGCGAAATCAGTCTACATGTGGTAAACCAGCGGCAACCTAACCTCGTCTTGACAGGTCCGAAAAAAAAGGTATACGCAGAAAAGGGCGGATAGTTGTGGGCAGAAGACAAGCGAGGTAAGAGGATAGCTGATAAGGGTGATAGGTTTCGAAGGTGAACGACAGGGGACTGACGTATCGTAATAAAAAAAATTTTTATTAGAAATTTTTGAAAATAGAGTACACGTGCAAATTAAAAACAAAAGTGCGTGCGCGAAACATCGGATGTAAAGAGACAGCGCCGCGAAAGCTTCGCACGGAGTAAAGAGAAAGTATCGGGAGGAGGGGAATGAGTGAGACATTCGCTACGGAGGAGAACCAAGATACCATCCTAGCGCAGGTCGAGCAGAGCGTAAGACGAGCAGAGAGGTGGTTAAAGGAAGGAGAAAGCTGGGGCGTGAGGCGGAAGGAAAGTGATAGCGGTGAATAGGAGAAACAAAAGAAGAGTGGAGAGAGCGAGAGGAAAGAAGCGGTAAAGACAGGAAGACCAACGAACGCGGAAAGACTAGGACGAGTAAGTAGGGATAGTAGTGTCGTGAGTATCTCGTGGTGGTCGAAAAGAGGGTGAGACAGCGACTCGGACGACAGCGAGGAAGAATTGGAACGAACAAAACAAACTGTGAAACGAGCGAAAGAAAGCAAAGGTAGAGAACATTAAAACCAAGAAATTAAAATGAGAAACGTAGAAGAAATGGAAAAAATGATGGAAAGATTATTAAAGAAGCAGAAAGAAGAAATAATAAATAATAAACTAAATGAAAAAAGAATTAATTGCAGAGGTAAAAGAGATGGTAAATTAAGAGGTGAAGATAGAAGTGGAGAAATTTAAAAACGAGGAAGAGAAAAAAGAAAGAAAATACATGAGGAAAACGAAGAAATGCGTAAAAAATTGCAAGACAGAAAAAAGAAGAGAAGATCAAGAAAGAAGATTTAATGTTGTATTGCGAGGGGTGGATTTAAAGGGGGGAAATACGAGAGATGCAGTGATAGGGATTTTGAGAAAAATGGGAGATTTAGATAAGGAAATAAAGATAAGAGAAGCGATTAAAGTAGGAAGTAGATGAATGAGAGTATTGTGATTGTAAAATTATATAGTTTAGATGATAAAAAAAGCGATAATGATGAAAAAAGTAAATTGATGGGCACGAGAGTGTATGTTGATGACGACTTGTCACGGAGTGAAAGAGATACGAGTATTCATAGACAGAAAGAGATAAGAGGGTGGGCAAAGAGAGAGAAAGAGAATAAAACAATTACGGAAAGGGTTAAATGTAAAAAGACAGGTCAGATGACAGAAAAGAAAGACTTGCAAAGGACTGAATTATGTAAAATATTGTTTTGGAACGTAGTGGGTTTTAAAAGTAAAGATCTGGAGTTTTGGGAGTGGATACAGCGGTATGATGTAATTTTCTTTCTAGAGACATGGCTCGAAAATGCTAATTGGGTAATGTTTAAACATCTATTACCAAATAATTGGGAATGGAAATGTGTAGGGGCTACAAGAAATAAAAAGAAGGGGAGGGCGATGGGTGGATAAATTATGGCTGCAAGGAAAGGTGTAATGGTTGGAAGTATATAAGTGTAGATAAGGAATGGATGATAGAGTGTACGATAAAATTAGAAGGAAAAAAGTGGAGGATAATAGCTATATATAATAAAGATGGGCGTATAGAGAGAGTGCAAGAGTTACAAAGATATATAGAAGAGAAAGACGATGAATATATTTTAATAGGAGGGGATATGATTGCAAGAATAGGTGATGGGGCGCAATGGGAGAATAGACAAGAAATAGAAAGAAAATCAAAAGATGGAATTAAAAATAGGGAAGGGGTAGAACTTCGGGAAATAATTGAGGAAAATGGATGGATTATTCTGAATGGAAACAATGAGGATGAAGAAGAGGAATGGACGTATATAAAAGGAAGAAATAAATCGGTTATAGATTATGGAATTACAAGTGTAAGATCATGGGAGAGAATGAAAAAATTTGAAGTAAAAGAAAGAATAGAATCGGATCATAATGCGTTAAGTATAGAAATAGAAGGAGAAATAGAAAGAAGTAATGAGTTGATAGTAGAAAACTACGCTCAGGACTAGTCTGAGAAAGGGGTGAAGGGATTTAAAAGTAGGATAGAAAGTATACAAAAAATTGGGTAAGAGGAAAAGGAAGGAGGAAAAAATAAGGGAGGAGGAAATGATACAAAGCATTAAAACAGATAAAGAGGCATGGAAGTTTATAAACAAACATAGAAAAAAAGGGAAAGGATAAATAAAGAAATAAAGCTAGAAGAATGGAGGAAATATTTTGTAGGACTTCTAGAGGGTAAAGAAAGAAGAGAAGAAGTAATAGTCATGAAGGAAAATGAAAGAGCAAGAGAGGAAGAAGATATGGAAGAGAAAATAACGAAGGAAGAGATAGTTGCGCAGATAAAAAATATGAAGAAAGAGAAAGCAGAAGGAATAGATGAGATAAAAAAGGAAGCATGGATATATGGAGGAGCACAGATAATTGATAAGTTAGTTAGTATATTTAATAATATGGAAAGGGATATCCAGGAGAATGGGAAAAGGGATAATAGTACCGATTAAAAAGAAAGGGACAGCAGATATGTAGAAAATTATAGAGGTATGAATTGAACAAGTACAGTAAGTAACATACATGCGGGTATATTAAACGAAAGGTTAATAAAAGAGGCAGACAGTGTAAAAGCGTGGAGAGAAACGCAAATCGGTTTCAGAAAAAAACAGAGGGACTATAAAGTGCATACAGATTTTAAAATATATGGTTAGAAAAAGACTACACGAAAAAAAGAAAATGTATGTGATATTTGTGGATTTAAAAGCAGCTTTCGATAAAGTGAGTAGGGAAATACTACGGGAGTGTTTAAGAAAGAGAGGAATAAGAAGGAGTTTGATAAGAAAAATAACGGAGGTGTATAAAGAGACAAGGTCGAATGTGAAGGTAGGGTCGAAATGGACGAACACGTTTTAGACGGAGAATGAAGTAATAGAGATGCCCGATGAGCCCCACACTGTTTAACATGTATATAGCAGATATAGGAGAATTTTTCGAAAAAGGGGAAGATGGGGTAAGGGTAGGTAAAAAGAAAATAATGACTATAGAATATGCGGACGACATGGTACTGATGGCCGAAACGGAAGAAGGTTTAAGTGGCATGATTAAAGGTTTAGAAAAATATTTAGAAAGCAGAAAGTTAAAGTTAAATGCGGAGATGACAAAAATAATGATATTTAGAAAAGGGAGGATAGCAGATAGAAAATGGTGGTGGAAAGGGGAAAATAAAAGAGGTTGTGGGAAAATTTAAATATCTAGGTTACGTAATGCAAAAGAGTAACAATAATATAGAGCAGGTGCAGGACAGAGTAAAGAAAGCTACTCTGGTAATGAGATGGGTATGATGGTTTGGGGAGAGGAAATTTAGTGATAATTGGGGCTGGAGATGATGAGGAATAAAGATTGGAGAGAAATAGAGGGAATACAGGAAAAGTATTTAAGATGGATGTTGGGATTGGATTGAAATACCCCAGGGTACATAGTAAGGGAAGAAGGAAAGAGAAATAAAGTAGGGGTGGAGACAGGTAATAAGGTAATGAAGTACGAAATAAGGATGGAATTACAAAGAAGATAAAAAATATTTTACGAATGCTGCAGAGAAAGAAGAAAGGATGAAAGGGAGGGTATATTGACGGAAGAAAGTGAGGAGATGAAAATGTATTTGTGGAGGTGGGGAGTGATAGGGGCAGAGGGATGGAAGAACAGTATGAAAGATATTGATACATTAAACAAGGGATATAGAAGTAAAAAACCAAGAAAACTATAGCAATGTATACAAATCAAAACATAATGGAAGATATAAATCAATAAGAACAGAGAGATTAACGGAATACATAAATAATGCAGATAACAGAAAAATAAGGGATAAAAGAGTAATGGCGAGAGCAAGGTGCGGAAACATGGAAAGAAATAATAAGTACTGGATAGACAGAGAAACAATGAAGTGTGAGTTATGTGGGGAATACGAAGAAAGATTTGAGCACTGGGCATGTGATTGCAAAGAAGTAGACAGATAGAGAGGGAGGATAAATGGATTGTTATGTGAGAATGGTCAGGGGTATGAATGGTTAATAATAATAATAATAAAGGGGGCGAGATGGTTACGATGGCTAAGGCGTCCGCCTTGTTTCATAACCTGAACGTCTCCGAAGATTCTGGGTTCGAGTCCCTGTGTAGACAATTTTCTGCGTGTTGAATTGAACTTAGTACCAACACTGCAGTCACCTACCTCATGGTTTGGAGCATGGTTGCAGTGACATTTCACGCTGATCTGGTAGAGATTTGGGCAAAAAATTCTCACTTTTCGTACAGATTGAGCGACATAAAAATACAATGTTGTTGTTAAAGTTAATATTGAAATAATAATAATAACAATAACAACAACAATAACCATAACAATAATAATAATAATAACAAGCGTAACCTGTCGATAGCCTGGCTGGATTACATGAAGGCGTATGACTCAACATCGCACGAGCTTTTAAGCTAGTTGCTCAAACGCCTCCATGTCCACCCAAACATAGTGAGAATTGTAGAAGACCTGATGCCTCTTTGGAAAACACGCTTTGTCATGACATCGGGCAAGCGTCGAACCATGTCTAGACTGGTTCAATTCCAAAGAGGTGTCTATCAGGAAGATTCTCTGAGTCCTCTGCTCTTCTGCATCTCACTATTGCCTCTATCCGTTGCTCTCCGGAAATCTCAAGGGTACATGTGTGGACCGCCTGGTGAACGTGTACATAAGATCACCAATTTTTTCTATATGGATGATCTTAAATTATACGCATCAGGCGAAGATCAATTACATCGATCTCTGAACATCGCCCTCACATACTCGAGAGATATCGACATGGAATTCGGATTGGACAAGTGTGCAGTCGTTCATTTGCACAGAGGAAGGTCAGGCTCCCATAGCAACGATATGGAGCTCGTCAACGGAAATGTCATCCGCCACCTTAGCGCCGAAGAAGCCTACACATACCTGGGCGTACCTCAAAGGCATGTGCAGGATGTGCAGGCTGCTAAAACCACCATCATTAAGAAATACCGGCGCATTCTCCGTCAGATCTGGTCATCAGAATTGATCGGGAGAAATAAATTGACCGGGAGAAATAAGGTGGCAGCCCCGAATATGTTGGCCGTATCACCAGTGCTCTATTCTTTTGGAGCACTGAAGTGGAACGTTGACGAGCTAAGGGATCTTGACCAAAGCACAAGGAAGATGATTTGTATGCAACGCAGTTTGCATCCAAGATCTTCCGTGGAACGACTGTATCTGCCCCGAAATATGGGAGGTCGTGGCCTTTTAAGCCTGGAGTGTATGCATGACTGATTGGTCCTCGAAACAGCTTCCGACGTGATTAATCGACCGGAGGATCCCCTGATGATGCTAGTACATCAGCATGAAATTCAGGGGAAGGGGGCGTTTTTGTACAATGCGGCGGAACGAGCGGCGCGAAACCTCGGTCTGGTTTTCAACGTGGGACGTAGTGGTGCACAGGAGGCTGAATCAGTCATCAATCTGTGCCCAGTGCGTCTCAGGGCTAACATACGGAAGGAACAACTCCGTATGTTGGAGGGAAGGCATATCGACAAGCCGTTGCATGGACAATTCTTTCGAAATGTCCAACAACTTGGCTTGTCGGCAGAGATGACCTTCTCCTTCTTAAGATCAGCCGGCTTGAAATCCGAGACCGAGGGTTTTATCTTCGCATGCCAGGATGGGGTCATCAATACCTTAGCGTATCGCCAGAACATCTTACACCAGGCGGTACAGAGTAGGCTTTGCAGATTGTGTAGATGTCATGCTGAGACACTAATGCATCTTTTGGCAGCATGCCCAATATATGCAGTTTCAGCATACATCGAACGTCACAATGCGGCTCTTCGAGTGCTGTATTATCATCTTCGCAGCACTCATGGTATTGATGCAACCCCAGTTTTGCCGTACGTCCCCACTGATATTGAATCCGTAGTCGGGAATGAGTCGTGCCGAATATACTGGAATTATTTATTCTCGACGAGCAGGCAAATATCTGCCAATAAGCCTGACATCGTCCTTGTTGACTTCGATGACAAATCCATCTTCGTCATCGAGTTTTCTGCACCAGCAGAAACAAATATATTCAGCAAAGAGGACGAAAAACGGATGAAATATCAGGACTTCCTGTTCGAGATTCGCAAGCTGTATCGAGGGTTCAAAATCAAGCTCGTCGTGCTGATAATTGGAGTGCTGGGAGGAATGAGACCAACTTTCCTCCAAAACATCAAAAGCATTCCGGCCTGTCGAGAACATGCAAATTCCATCGCAGGCCGAATGCAGAAAGCAGTGCTGCTGGGATCTCCCCGTCTACTGAGGTCATACGAGATCCTGTAACCACTTACCCAATGGTAGAGGGAGTGGTTACAGTTGCAAACGAAATGGCCCGGTGCAGTCTGCAGCGGAGGAGATGGATATCGGAGCCACTTTTCTACTGCAGACTGCACATGTGGATTCTGGAGGGCCAAGGGAGGTTAGGGTTTTAGTCGGTAAACCTTGCCGTTAACATCAAAGGTGAGGGAGTCCGACACACGGGGGGTTACACAACATCTTCAACCCACTATGGTGCCTAATGCATTTCCCCCCTCCGTAAAAAAAAAAAATAATAATAATAATAATAATAATAATAATAAAAAAGGGCCCAAAGGGAATGATGTGTAACACAATGTGGCTATGCAAAAAGCTGCACGGACGATTTCAGTGGACGGAGGATCGCAGGCAAGATCTAATGCGCTGCTACGAGGAGAGCTGTCCCAACAGAGAGGCTACATGGCGCGATTGCACAGTCGGTTTGCAGTAATGCATCCCGAACTGGCAGATCGCTTTTCTCAACAACAACTTAGAGATTATGTGGCCTATCTGAGGCGGATAGGTTTCGTTATTCCCAGCTGTCAACCGGTACCGGATGTACGGGCAATAACAACTGAGCCCGTACGCAGTGCTGAGAGAGATGCTCCACATTATGAAAGTACGACACACGTGTTCAGGCAAAATTTGACAACAAAAGTTTTGCCTAAACAACGACAATTAGACAGAGCAAATAGCCTTTACGAGGCAGCAAGTGATCTGGTGACTCCGCGAAATCTGACACAGATATCGGGGAGTCAGCAGATTACAAAACACATGTCTCAATTGAACGGTAAGATTCGACTGACACGGAAACTCGCTTCCCGAATTCAGTGCGTGATCGACTATTTAACATCTAGCCGTTCATTTACGGCTAAAGTCAAGAAGTTCGCACAACAACTACGGACGTACTATCATACACTGAACATGCTGAAGTTGCTCAACATCAAGCAACGTTTAGCGGATAAAATTCGGGTTTTGGCCGATGCCAAAAAGTGGCTCCAAAGACGGGAAGAAGGAATTCGACAAAACTCAATATTTTGGACGAATCCTTCCAAACTCTTCAAACATCGTATCGCAGCCTCAAGCAAGTTTCCGTCGATGGTCGCAGTTGAGGAATTCTGGGGGAGCATCTACGAGAAAACATCTAGGCTTAATGCAGACACTCCAGGTATTGAAATCTTCACCGAATTGTGCGACGAAGTCACACAACAAAGTGAAGATTGCCCACCCACCAGTACATTAGAGGTGAAAAATGCCATCACAGAAACGAGGAATTTCTCCTCGCCGGGCTGAGATGGAAATAATAATTATTGGTGGAAGAAGTTCACTTCTGTCCATCAACACCTAGCCCGGATATTCACCTCTGACATAAATGGAGACCAACCCATTTCGCACTGGCTGGTGGAGGGCCGAACGACACTGATCCAAAAATCAGGAGACTTGTCCGATCCGAAAAACCATAGACCGATCACGTGTCTCAATACGTCATACAAATTGTTCACTAACATCTTGAACGAACGTATTGAGAAATCCGTGAAACCGGTGTGGCAACGGATAGTAGAACAACGAGGCTGCAAAATGGGTGTATCCGGCTGCAAGGACAACTTGCTTATCGACAGGTGTGTTTGTCAGGACGCAGTCCAGTACAAGCGTAACCTGTCGATATCCTGGCTGGGTTACATGAAGGCGTATGACTCAACATCGCACGAGCTTTTAAGCTTGTTGCTCAAACGCCTCCATGTCCACCCAAACATAGTGAGAATTGTAGAAGACCTGATGCCTCTTTGGAAAACACGCTTTGTCATGACATCGGGCAAGCGTCGAACCATGTCTAGTCTGGTTCAATTCCAAAGAGGTGTCTATCAGGAAGATTCTCTGAGTCCTCTGCTCTTCTGCATCTCACTATTGCCTCTATCCGTTGCTCTCCGGAAATCTCAAGGGTACATGTGTGGACCGCCTGGTGAACGTGTACATAAGATCACCAATTTTTTCTATATGGATGATCTTAAATTATACGCATCAGGCGAAGATCAATTACATCGATCTCTGAACATCGCCCTCACATACTCGAGAGATATCGACATGGAATTCGGATTGGACAAGTGTGCAGTCGTTCATTTGCACAGAGGAAGGTCAGGCTCCCATAGCAACGATATGGAGCTCGTCAACGGAAATGTCATCCGCCACCTTAGCGCCGAAGAAGCCTACACATACCTGGGCGTACCTCAAAGGCATGTCCAGGATGTGCAGGCTGCTAAAACCACCATCATTAAGAAATACCGGCGCATTCTCCGTCAGATCTGGTCAACAGAATTGACCGGGAGAAATAAGGTGGCAGCCACGAATATGTTGGCCGTATCACCAGTGCTCTATTCCTTTGGAGCACTGAAGTGAAACGTTGATGAGCTAAGGGATCTTGACCGAAGCACACGGAAGATGATTTGTATGCAACGCAGTTTGCATCCAAGATCTTCCGTGGAACGACTGTATTTGCCCCGAAATATGGGAGGTCGTGGCCTTTTAAGCCTGGAGTGTATGCATGACCGATTGGTCCTCGAAACAGCTTCTGACGTGATTAATCGACCGGAGGATCCCCTGATGATGCTAGTACATCAGCATGAAATTCAGGGGAAGGAGGCGTTTTTGTACAATGCGGCGGAACGAGCGGCGCGAAACCTCGGTCTGGTTTTCAACGTGGGACGTAGTGGTGCACAGGAGGCTGAATCAGTCATCAATCTGTGCCCAGTGCGTCTCAGGGCTAACATACGGAAGGAACAACTCCGTATGTTGGAGGGAAGGCATATCGACAAGCCGTTGCATGGACAATTCTTTCGAAATGTCCAACAACTTGGCTTGTCGGCAGAGATGACCTTCTCCTTCTTAAGATCAGCCGGCTTGAAATCCGAGACCGAGGGTTTTATCTTCGCATGCCAGGATGGGGTCATCAATACCTTAGCGTATCGCCAGAACATCTTACACCAGGCGGTACAGAGTAGGCTTTGTAGATTGTGTAGATGTCATGCTGAGACACTAATGCATCTTTTGGCAGCATGCCCAATATATGCAGTTTCAGCATACATCGAACGTCACAATGCGGCTCTTCGAGTGCTGTATTATCATCTTCGCAGCACTCATGGTATTGATGCAACCCCAGTTTTGCCGTACGTCCCCACTGATATTGAATCCGTTGTCGGGAATGAGTCGTGCCGAATATACTGGAATTATTTATTCTCGACGAGCAGGCAAATATCTGCCAATAAGCCTGACATCGTCCTTGTTGACTTCGATGACAAATCCATCTTCGTCATCGAGTTTTCTGCACCAGCAGAAACAAATATATTCAGCAAAGAGGACGAAAAACGGATGAAATATCAGGACTTCCTGTTCGAGATTCGCAAGCTGTATCGAGGGTTCAAAATCAAGCTCGTCGTGCTGATAATTGGAGTGCTGGGAGGAATGAGACCAACTTGCCTCCAAAACATCAAAAGCATTCCGGCCTGTCGAGAACATGCAAATTCCATCGCAGGCCGAATGCAGAAAGCAGTGCTGCTGGGATCTCCCCGTCTACTGAGGTCATACGAGATCCTGTAACCACTTACCCAATGGTAGAGGGAGTGGTTACAGTTGCAAACGAAATGGCCCGGTGCAGTCTGCAGCGGAGGAGATGGATATCGGAGCCACTTTTCTACTGCAGACTGCACATGTGGATTCTGGAGGGCCAAGGGAGGTTAGGGTTTTAGTCGGTAAACCTTGCCGTTAACATCAAAGGTGAGGGAGTCCGACACACGGGGGGTTACACAACATCTTCAACCCACTATGGTGCCTAATGCGTTTCCCCCCTCCGTAAAAAAAAAAAATAATAATAATAATAATAATAATAATAATAATAAAAAAGGGCCCAAAGGGAATGATGTGTAACACAATGTGGCTATGCAAAAAGCTGCACGGACGATTTCAGTGGACGGAGGATCGCAGGCAAGATCTAATGCGCTGCTACGAGGAGAGCTGTCCCAACAGAGAGGCTACATGGCGCGATTGCACAGTCGGTTTGCAGTAATGCATCCCGAACTGGCAGATCGCTTTTCTCAACAACAACTTAGAGATTATGTGGCCTATCTGAGGCGGATAGGTTTCGTTATTCCCAGCTGTCAACCGGTACCGGATGTACGGGCAATAACAACTGAGCCCGTACGCAGTGCTGAGAGAGATGCTCCACATTATGAAAGTACGACACACGTGTTCAGGCAAAATTTGACAACAAAAGTTTTGCCTAAACAACGACAATTAGACAGAGCAAATAGCCTTTACGAGGCAGCAAGTGATCTGGTGACTCCGCGAAATCTGACACAGATATCGGGGAGTCAGCAGATTACAAAACACATGTCTCAATTGAACGGTAAGATTCGACTGACACGGAAACTCGCTTCCCGAATTCAGTGTGTGATCGACTATTTAACATCTAGCCGTTCATTTACGGCTAAAGTCAAGAAGTTCGCACAACAACTACGGACGTACTATCATACACTGAACATGCTGAAGTTGCTCAACATCAAGCAACGTTTAGCGGATAAAATTCGGGTTTTGGCCGATGCCAAAAAGTGGCTCCAAAGACGGGAAGAAGGAATTCGACAAAACTCAATATTTTGGACGAATCCTTCCAAACTCTTCAAACATCGTATCGCAGCCTCAAGCAAGTTTCCGTCAATGGTCGCAGTTGAGGAATTCTGGGGGAGCATCTACGAGAAAACATCTAGGCTTAATGCAGACACTCCAGGTATTGAAATCTTCACCGAATTGTGCGACGAAGTCACACAACAAAGTGAAGATTGCCCACCCACCAGTACATTAGAGGTGAAAAATGCCATCACAGAAACGAGGAATTTCTCCTCGCCGGGCTGGGATGGAAATAATAATTATTGGTGGAAGAAGTTCACTTCTGTCCATCAACACCTAGCCCGGATATTCACCTCTTACATAAATGGAGACCAACCCATTTCGCACTGGCTGGTGGAGGGCCGAACGACACTGATCCAAAAATCAGGAGATTTGTCCGATCCGAAAAACCATAGACCGATCACGTGTCTCAATACGTCATACAAATTGTTCACTAACATCTTGAACGAACGTATTGAGAAATCCGTGAAACCGGTGTGGCAACGGATAGTAGAACAACGAGGCTGCAAAATGGGTGTATCCGGCTGCAAGGACAACTTGCTTATCGACAGGTGTGTTTGTCAGGACGCAGTCCAGTACAAGCGTAACCTGTCGATATCCTGGCTGGGTTACATGAAGGCGTATGACTCAACATCGCACGAGCTTTTAAGCTTGTTGCTCAAACGCCTCCATGTCCACCCAAACATAGTGAGAATTGTAGAAGACCTGATGCCTCTTTGGAAAACACGCTTTGTCATGACATCGGGCAAGCGTCGAACCATGTCTAGACTGGTTCAATTCCAAAGAGGTGTCTATCAGGAAGATTCTCTGAGTCCTCTGCTCTTCTGCATCTCACTATTGCCTCTATCCGTTGCTCTCCGGAAATCTCAAGGGTACATGTGTGGACCGCCTGGTGAACGTGTACATAAGATCACCAATTTTTTCTATATGGATGATCTTAAATTATACGCATCAGGCGAAGATCAATTACATCGATCTCTGAACATCGCCCTCACATACTCGAGAGATATCGACATGGAATTCGGATTGGACAAGTGTGCAGTCGTTCATTTGCACAGAGGAAGGTCAGGCTCCCATAGCAACGATATGGAGCTCGTCAACGGAAATGTCATCCGCCACCTTAGCGCCGAAGAAGCCTACACATACCTGGGCGTACCTCAAAGGCATGTGCAGGATGTGCAGGCTGCTAAAACCACCATCATTAAGAAATACCGGCGCATTCTCCGTCAGATCTGGTCATCAGAATTGATCGGGAGAAATAAATTGACCGGGAGAAATAAGGTGGCAGCCCCGAATATGTTGGCCGTATCACCAGTGCTCTATTCTTTTGGAGCACTGAAGTGGAACGTTGACGAGCTAAGGGATCTTGACCAAAGCACAAGGAAGATGATTTGTATGCAACGCAGTTTGCATCCAAGATCTTCCGTGGAACGACTGTATCTGCCCCGAAATATGGGAGGTCGTGGCCTTTCAAGCCTGGAGTGTATGCATGACCGATTGGTCCGAAACAGCTTGCGACGTGATTAATCGAACGGAGGATCCCCTGATGATGCTAGTACATCAGCATGAAATTCAGGGGAAGGGGGCGTTTTTGTACAACGCGGCGGAACGAACGGCGCGAAACCTCGGTCTGGTTTTCAACGTGGGACGTAGTGGTGCACAGGAGGCTGAATCAGTCATCAATCTATGCCCAGTGCGTCTTAGGGCTAACATACGGAAGGAACAACTCCGTATGTTGGAGGGAAGGCATATCGACAAGCCGTTGCATGGACAATTCTTTCGAAATGTCCAACAACTTGGCTTGTCGGCAGAGATGACCTTCTCCTTCTTAAGATCAGCCGGCTTGAAATCCGAGACCGAGGGTTTTATCTTCGCATGCCAGGATGGGGTCATCAATACCTGAGCGTATCGCCAGAACATCTTACACCAGGCGGTACAGAGTACGCTTTGTAGATTGTGTAGATGTCATGCTGAGACACTAATGCATCTTTTGGCAGCATGCCCAATATATGCAGTTTCACCATACATCGAACGTCACAATGCGGCTCTTCGAGTGCTGTATTACCATCTTCGCAGCACTTATGGTATTGATGCAACTCCAGTTTTGCCGTATGTCCCCACTGATATTGAATCCGTAGTCGGGAATGAGTCGTGCCGAATATACTGGAATTATTCATTCTCGACGAGCAGGCAAATATCTGCCAATAAGCCTGACATCGTCTTGGTTGACTTCGATGACAAATCCATCTTCGTCATCGAGTTTTCTGCACCAGCAGAAACAAATATAGTCAGCAAAGTGGACGAAAAACGGATGAAATATCAGGAACTCCTGTTCGAGATTCGCAAGCTGTATCGAGGATTCAAAATCAAGCTCGTCGTGCTGATAATTGGAGTGCTGGGAGGAATGAGACCAACTTTCCTCCAAAACATCAAAAGCATTCCGGCATGTCGAGAACATGCAAATTCCATCGCAGGCCAAATGCAGAAAGCAGTGCTGCTGGGATCTCTCCGTCTACTGAGGTCACACCAGATCCTGTAACCACTTACCCAATGGTAGAGGGAGTGGTTACAGTTGCAAACGAAATGGCCCCGTGCAGTCTGCAGCGGAGGAGATGGATATCGGAGCCACTTTTCTGCTGCAGACTGCACACGTGGATTCTGGAGGGCCAAGGGAGGTTAGGGTTTTAGTCGGTAAATCTTGCCGTTAACATCACAGGTGAGGGAGTCCGACACACGGAGGGTTACACAACATCCTTAACCCCCTATGGTGCCTAATGCATTTCCCCCCTCCGTAAAAAAAAAAAAAATAAATAATAATAATAATAATAATAATAAAAAAGGGCCCAAAGGGAATGATGCGTAACACAATGTGGCTATGCAAAAAGCTGCACGGACGATTTCAGTGGACGGAGGATCGCAGGCAAGATCTAATGCGCTGCTACGAGGAGAGCTGTCCCAACAGAGAGGCTACATGGCGCGATTGCACAGTCGGTTTGCAGTAATGCATCCCGAACTGGCAGATCGCTTTTCTCAACAACAACTTAGAGATTATGTGGCCTATCTGAGGCGGATAGGTTTCGTTATTCCCAGCTGTCAACCGGTACCGGATGTACGGGCAATAACAACTGAGCCCGTACGCAGTGCTGAGAGAGATGCTCCACATTATGAAAGTACGACACACGTGTTCAGGCAAAAAAAAATAATAATAAATGTCTTTATTGTACAATAAAATAGTACAAAAGGCAAGACACTGCTATAGCTGCTTTACAGCCTGACCTGAAGAAAAAAGTTAAATAGTATACATAGAAAGTTGAAAGCAAAAAGAGAAGAACGGAAATGAAAATGATACAAGATGTGTATAGAAAGTGAAAATCGCAGTAATAAAGACAAGATGTAAGATTAATGTAGTGAATGGAGTGTAAAGAAGCGACGATGTATGAAATGGCAATGTAATGTATGTAATGGAATAAATGTAAAAGATGTGAACCAATGTAAGTAAAGAAATGGAACCATATATATCACTGTAAGTGATAATATATAAAAACGGAAGGTTCACGTGTAATGCCAAAATGGCGATAACGTTAATAAAATTTATTATTATTATAATTTAGAATTATAAACTGAATGTGTCAGTAAATATGAAAAATGAATATACACATGAATTACACATATGTATTAATCTTTTATATATCATATTTTATAACTTACATCACAATTAGTGTCAATAAATAGTTTATCTGTGGTGAGTGACGATTGTTTAATTTAAAAACTATGAATTAGACAAGATGACAAAGACTGAAAAGTTATTATAATAAAGGGAGCAACAAAGAAAAAAACAAGAAAGTCTTGCTGCCTTTTGAGTCAAGGAATTGCTTAGTAAAAAAAACACGATGAAAAGCATGCTGAAAAAATGACAAATAATTTAATCAATTTGTAAGTTTCTTTAAATTTTATATCATTATAAGATAATTTTCAACTATTATTTTTTTGATTGGCGGAGGGGGAAATGCGTTAGGCACTGTTGCTGTATGCATATAACACGGAAGAAGCGCTCTCTATTTCCGCTAATTCGGAAATTCGAGGTCGCTATTATGTTTATAATCGCATCCACTGTTCGTTAAACGCGTGTGACTTCCGCCCAAAATTTCGGCAGATTTTCTTGAACACTGATCTGGAGTGCTCGCGTTTCGCGTATGTGGAATCCGCGGCGTCGTATTCTCTCGATTCCAATTTTACAAAATGTAAATTCTGATTTCCCGCGTGCTCGAACTGTTAAATAACAGAACAATAAAACTTGAAGTGTGTGTAACAGCAATAATTTGTGTGAATAAATTGGAATTTAATCAACACACGTGCCGCTCATTTTCATCGCGTTGTGAATCCTTCCCCTCTACGAATCTGCCGATTGCATAATTCGACAGCTTTCTTTTTGGCGACCCTGCCAGGATCCCTACGGAATAATGTGCAGTGGCTTACAATCCTGTGTTGGTGTTGTCACAGAGGTAACTAAACGATGGAAAATTATGCCTATCGTGCCATGTTGGAAGCGAGTTTCGCTAGAGGGAAGGCCGTTTGTAAATAAGTTACTTCTCATGATTAATTATGCTTTGTAGTTTATTTCAGCTTTGTGGTTTACAATTCTTAAAATTGTGTTTGACACGAGACGCGTATAAGTATTCGCGATTAAGTTCGTTTCGCACTCGAGAGCGTCTTTCGTAAGATAAGAGACGAATCGGCGCCCCGTACTTAGCCTCTCCTGCACGCCTGGTCTAGCAGGAATCGGAGTCCGCTCTTCGCCGCTCTTCGCCTATCTTCGTCGCATTTCGCCCAGCTCCGCTGCTTTCAAGCTCGACGCCACGTTCGCAACTTGTATTTTTAAGCGTCGAAGTGCCCGAGGTGTATTGCATTGCATGATTGCCGTGCGGTTCACGCGGAACCTTTCACGAATGCCTTTCAGCTCCAATTGCCGCAGAATGTTTTCATATTTCAAGCAAGGTTCGCTTGATCTTGATAAAGCTGATTCAACAGCTGTCAAAATGACGCATGATTTGGAAAGTTTAATAGATCCACAAGCCACCAATATACAAGAGTTGAAGGATGTGGCAGCCTTTCTACCAAATGCGGGCGAACAAATAATTGCAAAATTGCAAGTGCTACTAAATTACATGAAAACTATTTGGGCACAGCGTCGTAACTTCACGCGCAGATCGACCATTGTGCACAAGACTTGGTTCGTCGTCACCCATATTTTTCGGAGCGACAGTACGCTACCGCTCAAACCTTCTATTTGGATACCATTGCCGACATCGAGGAGATGCTTTCTCAACTGAGGTCTAGTACTATATCGGAGATGTCACATTGAACAAACGCAGCCACCCCAATCCCGCCCAGTCGCTCACCATCGCAACTTCCCCGCATTAAACTGCTGAAATTTTGAGATGAATACGACAAATGGGATATATTCGCGGATTATTTTGATTAAATAATAAAAAAACATTCGTCATTAGACGACATTCGAAAATTACATTATTTCCGGTCTGCTCTTTAAGGTGAGCCCCTTGATATGATAATGCATTTTCCGATAACTCGTGACAATTTCGGGGTGGCGTGGGAGTTGCTCTCGGAACATTTCGCTAATAAAAGGTGTATAATAAATAAACACTTGCAGTAACTTTTTACGGTACCGGTAGTCTGCGCTAATTCCGCCTCTGATCTCCGCGAGTTATATTACAAGTCATCCGCGATTTTAGGCGCATTAGGTTCGATGCAGCTACCCGTCCATCAGATGGAAGTTGGATCCGTTTTCGCGTACAGCTTGGGCTCTCGAACGTGGCTCACAAAAACCGTTTCCAACCTTCGAAAAATGAGAAACATTTTTAAATACTACATCCTGCGGGTTGCAAACGTCCGCGAATGACCTATGCTTCGATAATTCCGCCCGCTCATCGTCGAAATCAGCCGCGAGCTCACCGCGAAAGAACGTTTTGTCAATACAATCTCACGCTACCACGAATAGCTGTAAGTGTCCCATTTGTTCTGGTGCACATTCTTTATATACATGTAAGTGTTTTAAATCTTTATCGATTTCGAAAAGAAGCGAATTTGTTAATGCTACGAAATTTATTAATATTACCGTGAATTTCCGAAATTATTGTCGGTAACCTTTCGTCGATAGCTTCGCCTTGTTTTCATTAACGAGTGAACAATCTCGCTTCGTCGGTGTCGCGTCGGTCTTCCGGTTCCTTAACAAGCACATGTGCGACGCGTGCGAAAACCTCAGTTCCGAAAATCTATCGAATGGAAAGCCACGCGAATTCTGCGATAACCGGAGATTCGCATCGGAAAACTTCTCTCGATCGCACTCATAAATGGGCATCTCGCGTGCACAGTATAAGTTTAAGTATCCATTTTCTTTATCCGCACTATTCGGTGGAATATTAAATGATCATTTTAGCAATTAATTTGGAGTATTCATTCCAACACCCTAGTCTCCAACACGCACGCCGTCGATTCGGGCATTTCTACATAGACGTGGCGTTCGATATGGTGACAGAAGTTGGCGATCCTGCCAGGATCTTCCGGTGTGCTTAGAAAGTGGACATCCATTTAGTGCAAAATTTAGTGCAAAGGTGTGCAACATTCTTCGCTTCGAGTTCTTCAGCAGCTTGACAAAGATGAGGGTGCTCAATATCCGTTGGCATCATCCGTATTAAAACGGCTTGTACATGGACGATTTTCTTTTCGGCGCGCATTCTATTCATGAACCAACCCAGTCATGTGACCAAATGGTCGCCCTCTTGGCAACAGGTGGGTTCACTTTGAGAAAATGGGCTAGCAACTCATCAGAGTTGCTCGCAGGGATCGATCCCTCTAACCATGGTCTCGCATCAGACAAGATGTTCCAGATTGACGATGGCATCAAACTTCTGGGTCTTCAATGGAATCCTCTGAGGGAGACGTTTTACTTCGAAGTCACTCTTGCGAATCCGGGTCAATTAACAAAACGCTTGCTTCTCTCCCTGATTGCGCGAATATATGATCCGTTAGGCTTGGTCGCTCCGGTCGTAATAACTGCCAAAGTGTTTTTACAACAACTTTGGATATTCCCTTTAGATTGGGATACACCTCTGCCGAAAGAGCTAGAAATCAGCTGGCACTCGTTTTACGCTACACTGCTGACTCTAAAATCGTTTTCGATACCGCGATGGACTGGTCAAGGGATGGGTTTAGAGTGCACTCTGCATGGCTTCAAGCTAACTCTCGTCCAGTTGTGTCTCTCCTTGTGAGCAAAACTAAGGTCGCTCCAATTAAGCAACTTACCATCCCGAGACTTCAACTCTCAGCAGCGGTATTATTGGCTTGAACGCTCGTCACCATTCGCAAAGTCTCACAGTTCAACTCTCTGCCTGTGCGTTGCTGGTCGGACTCGACCATTGTGCTTGATTGGCTTCAGAAATTCAGACCTCGCTTCCAGACATTCCATGGAGGCACGTTCCCAGTCAGGAGAACCCTGCCGACCTTGCTTCACGAGGTCTGTCAGCACCGAAGTTGATCGAAAGTGACCTCTGGAAATATGGTGCGTTTTGGCTGCCGCAAGAGCCAGACGCCTGGCCAAATTCGTCCTTGTCTACCGACGCACCCTTGGAACTTCGGGTTCAAACGTGCAATGCAGTGATCAACTCATTCCAAACGCTCGATCGCATAACTCTTCGCAATTCGTCGTGGCTACGAGTTCTGCGCGTGACAGCATACATACTACGTTGACGCCAATGTGTGACAGGCAAAATGACTGTCGGCGCTCTCACCGCAGACGAAGTTCAAGCCGCCATGACACGAATTTTTCGATGGCTACAAATTAGAGCGCTTCCACAGGACTACGCTGCGCTACACGCAAAGCAGGCAGTTTCGTCGAAGAGTCCCCTTTTCGCTCTGTATCCGTATCTAGTCGAATTCGGTTTAATCCGCGTTGGAAGTCGCTTGAGGAATGCCGATCTGCCACCAGCCGTCAAACACCCCGTAGTTTGAGTCGTCACCCAGTTGTCCGACTCTTGGTACGCCACGTGCATCTTCGATGCTTACACGGAAGAGTGCAACAAACTCACCGTACTTTACGGCAAACAGTTTGGCTTCTCCAAGGGAAGAAAATCGTAAGCTCGATTATCTTCCATTGAGTCGTATGCGCTAGATTTCTAGCTGATACTCCACATCAGCTGATGGGAAATCTTCCCACTCCTCGAGTAACGAAACCTGATCGTCCGTTCACACATTGCGGAATCGACTACGCGGGGCCGATTCACGTACGTCTCGCTGGTGGTCACGGACAAAAATCACATCAAACGCTTTTGAGATGTCGAAAAGTACTAGCATAGTGACAAATCCATTTTCAATTCGTCGTCGAATATCGTCTAAAATTTTTCATAAAGCTGTTTGGATACTGTGATGGCGTAGACATCCACATTGACGGGGATGTAAAAGTTTATTAAATTCTAGATAAGACACGATTTTCCGCGTAACTAATACATCCAAGGTGTTTTAGCAATATGTGAAGGATTAGCAATAGGACCTGTATCGCTAGGCGTGAGGGGCTTAGGAATTTTATTAATTGGTATAATAAATGAAAGTTTGCAAACCATGGGATAGTCGCCTGTTGACAGAGATATATTGAAGTTGACAGTGAACGGAATAATGACAGTTGGTAATATTCGTTGGGGATGAATGAGTTGCAATCTGTCTGGGATAGGGTCTTTCGAATTTGACAATGACGATTTAATAACTGCTAGCACTTCTTGAGGTTGGAATTGAATTGAATTTGCACGGAAATACAGTGAACTAAAATCGAAAACGTATTTGGAGCAGAAGTAGCGTTTTAGAGTAACTCACTTTTCTGGTATCGATTATAAATATATTAAGATGGTTTAGCTGTAATTTCGATAAAACGCGTTCAACTATGTCACGTAGCGGTATCTGATAGGTCATTGGAATACTGGTAATGATGAAATCTGCCGTAGGTTGCGCACGCGTATGCAGACTTTTTAAGTCTGTTATATGTGCTGAATTTACGGAGACGCTGTCGTGTTTAATTCCACTCATTTTTCTATCGAAAAGTGAATTAATATATTAGATCCTTTCATTTTGTTTAATTTTGTAGTATATTGGCCGACATATATCAAACATTTTTTTTTGATAATTAGAGCCTCTATGTATATGGTAATTAAATATATCACTATAGATCATTTATTCTAAAAAATCTAATCAGTATTAGAAGCAGTTTGGAACGTCCGAGATTATATCCCCCGCTGCAAGGAGAAATGCAACATTCGAAAATCCACATGCATATTGCATAAGATCGTGAAATTGGAAAAAATCATAGCTGATCATTTGTTTGAAAAATCTGACGAATATTAGAAATGGTCCCTGATATGGTAGTTTTTATCCATAATTTCAGCGATCAATGCAAAATTCGACATATTTATTATTTTTTATCATTTATTCACTAAACTTTTCTTTTCAATATGCTGTTTTCTTGATCGATGATAATATATTAGAAATACCATCCATTCGCCAACTTATCCTCATTATGTCATTGTGGCGAAAAGGACGTATATTCGTGGATAGTTGCTCGATATTATTGTGAAAAATATGTACGACGAACAGACGTTTCCAGTACAAAAATAATCAAGTTGATCTTGAAATAACCTTCAAAATCGAGTTCAAGGTCGAACTCCTTAGTACCATTATATGAGCCCCTTCAACTGTTGTCTAGGCCATTTTTCTCTATCTAGCTTAGAATCCAATAAACTCCCATGGGTCGATTAAAATGTCCCACCGTGTATATCCAAAATTAAACACCATACCGTAGGTGTATTTCCTGCATATCAAATACCTTGTGTTTGGGGTAAACCTATATCATTCACATTAAATACGGATGGACACAGAAATCCTGGTACACATTAGGCGGCTGTGTATGCCGATATCTCTGGCAATGCAATACGCATTTTGACCGTTCCGGATTACCGCCGTTCATTCCTGAGCACACAACTACAAAGTGAATCCTCGGATATATGTGGAAAATATAATTTTACATTAAGCACAACATGCTTATAGTTAAAAATGTTGACAGACCTTTCGTATATTACAAAATATTAAATACAAAAATGACATAACTGTCACGTGACTAACTCTCAAGCCACTGGAAACAATCCTAAAGATGCTTAAAATATTATTATACATAGAGACACATAAATGATGCATACAATTGTAAATATCATATGTTTTAAATGCTGACAAGTGTACACATTTTTCACTTATGTGACAGTTTCAATAAAGTTAAAACATTGATTTTGTTATACTTTCATCTGGGTTCACTGAGGTACGGTGTGCAGTGCGTTTTTTTATATGAAATAACAAGTTACATAAGCCATAACCGTAAAATGGCTACACCAATAACGTGCGATGCCGCCGAGAAAGGACCCCATCAAAATTTATGCCCTAAATAAATCTTCTACAAAGAAAATCCTAGTTGGACTGGAATACTCAGATTTGGGCAATGCGATGCGATTACGAACCAGGCGAGCGAATAACAAAACATGATTTCGTCGGTCTATCGTTTACACAAAAAAGTGCTTGTAATGAGTTTGTAAAAACATTTCAGGCAATCGAATTATTTTCAAGAAGAAGATAATTGCACTAAATTGGATATAAAAATAGAGGGTAAGAACTGGACAATGCGATTCGCCTTCAGTCATGGCGGCAAGGCAATTGAAATTGAGTATGATCAACCACCTGTTTCTCGTATTGTCGTGAAAGGTTTTCGAAGTAGAGTGATTTTGAAACAGGTACAATTGACGGTTTAATGAGCATTTCGAGATGTGTTAACAAAAAGATGGAATATTTGGCAAGTATGGGGAGTGACGTGAGAAATGTTGCTGCAGAAGTGATCAAGTTCGCGATGATAAAGGGCGGTGTACCTACGAAGCCCAGGTGTATACATGTTTCATAAATAGTACCCAGTTAAGAAAATGTACAGACGACACTATTATACCATACATAAGTACTAGAAGTGCCAAGCTAACAATAGATTGTCCTTTTCGTATAAGATTTATTTAGGGCATAAATTGTGCCCATAATTTGACGGGGTCCTTTCGCGACAGCATCGCACGTTATTTGTGTAGCCATTTTAGGTTATCGTTCATGTAACATCTGATATCTTAAAAATAAACCCACTGCACACCATACCTGAGTGAACTCGGATGAAAGTATGACAAAATCAATAAAATGTTTAACCTGATTGAAACTGTCACATAAGTGAAAAAATGTGTATACTTGTCAGGTTTTCTAAAACATACGATATTTACAGTTGTATACGTAATTTATGTGTTGCAGAAATCAATTAAAATTCCTGTAGACGACAAGCATTCACTCGTACATTAATTTTAATGAAATTCTTTCTAAATTAATTAACGCCGTGTATTAGAGACCTACAATTAAGCTTGTTGTTCTAATAAAAATCAAGAGACTAATCTGTCGATTAGTTATTAAATTAAGTACACCTGAGTGAACATTTCTCAAACGTGCTTCCTAAAAGTAATAAAATTTTATTTAAATCGAAAGTATCATTTTTTCGCAGTATTTCGGTTCAACGGATAACCAACGGATTTGCTGAAAACATTTTGTTAATGACAATATTAAAAATGTATTTATTTTTGTAGTTTCATTTAAAAATCATTATCTCAAAAACTAATAGGTAGGTTTTAATAATTCAAAAAGGGATCAAGTTGTTATAAAATAAACTTCAAGAAAAAAATTTCGCAAAGGAAATGTTTAAAGCAATGCTTAAACAATCTTAATTTATAAAAAGTTAACAACAAATAATAATGTTTATTAAATTAAATAAAATTAGGGAAAAAACGTTCTATTTGTTACTACATTTCTAAAAATGATGGTGTCGAGAAAAAAATTGAAAGCATTTGTAAATAAACTTTGTTTAATATTTCTATAGCGATTCTTTACCGCGCAAGCCACTGATTCGTTTAGCGCTTGTATAACCATCTGAAGCATATATTTTTAAGTACAAGGGAAAAGCTAAAACTTGTTACTAGGCCTTTTTGAGATCACGAATCTGAACTCAGATTTTCAACATTCAAAATTCAAAATGTAAAAAGTTATTTGATCGGGACGAGAGGCGGTACTCAGGGATTTTTTATGTCGCAAAATACGAATCTGATCGAAGATTTTCCAATTTAAAAATGGCGGATCTACGATGCCGGACAAAAACATGAGAACCTACTTGAACAGAATGAAACAGGGTCAAGGGATTTTTCGACATCGCTGATACTTTTCTTCTGATTTCCTACTGAAGTCAAGAAGAAACTTATCTGCCACATCTAAAGCGTTCCAAACTAGAAAACGGAGACAATCTGCATCAGGCGTTTTATCCTGATACACACGCACTGACATTGTCAGCGTCGGGAACCATAAAGTAGAAGAGAACTTTATACTTATGTATGGTGATAACAGATTTTTTTTCGAAATAACTTATCGGTGTTTGTGACATAATTTTTCGGTATTTTGACTTCACAGGAGATCGGTGGAAAAATTATAAATATGTAGTTGCAAAAAATTCCATCTAATTTGTTCGAACTAGCTAAGTGTGTAAAAAAGATGTGCACAAAATTCAAATAAGCAGCGCGTTTTTTTTAAGATATAGTATCCACTGATAAAAGACTATTATTCTGAGAGCCGCACTAAATCTATTATAGCACTAACATTTTATAATATTTTTCGACAAAAAAATTACGAAATGTTCTTTGAATTCTATGTATTCCGTTTTCGCATTTTTATCGACCTATATCCCCTTACTACAAAACTATAATTTAGTATTCAATTAGGAGCCTACGAAAGAACAATTACTTTGCAGGGATCCCCAACTCAGTAGCATAATCATCTAAATAAATGAATATTAGCCCAATGAATGTTATCCCAAATAATTGGAAACAATGTTGTTCGAGTCAAACATAAGTTCGTAGGGGTATTCTTACTTAACTTTCTTCATAATAAACAGAATTTACAGGTTTTAGAATGATTATTCATACGCGGTATTTTCTAAATACCTGAATATTATGTCGAAGATTGGGAATTTTCGCCTGTGAGATAAACAAAAATTCGTACACTCATTTATTTTAATTAATTCACCTGCGAAATAAATAAATGTGGTACTCTATATATAGACCTATAAAATGGAGTTGCAAACCCCGCTCAAAATGAATCTTATTCTAATTATTAGAAATACTGGAGGTTCTCGGAGAGCAACGGATAGATGTAATAGTGCAATGCGGAATAGCATAGGACTCAGAGAATTTTCATGTTACCTTTTTGGAATTGAACCAGTCTAGACATGGTTTTACGTTTGCCCAATGCCATGAGATATCGTGTTTTCCAAAGAGCGATTAGGTTGTCTAACTTAAGGGGCTAGAAATGTCTACATTTCGCATTATATTTGGGAGGACACGAAGGCATTTCAGCGACAAGCATAAAAGCTCGTGCGATATTGAATCATACGCCGTCATGTAATCCAGCCAGGCCATCGATAAGTTATGTTTGAACTGGACTGAGTCCTGACAAACACATGTGCTGATAAGCAAGTTGTCCTTGCAGCCTCGTTGTTCTTCTATCTGCTGCCACATCGGTTTCGCGGTGTCCTCAATACCTTCGTTCAAGATGTTAATGAACCATTTGTATAACGTATTGAGACACGTCCGTCAGTGATCTGTGGTTTCTCGGATCAGATAAGTCCCCCGATTTTGGGATTAGTATATTTCAGCCCTGCACCAGCCAGTGCTGAATGGGTTGGTCTCCATTTATATAGGACGCGAATATTCGAGCTAAGCGTTAATGGACAGAACTACACTTCTTCCACCAATAACTGTTAATTCCATCCCAGCCCGGGGAGGAAAAGTTCCTCGGTCTTTTGATAGCATTATTCACCTCTAATGCACTGACAGGTAGGCAATATTCACTTTGTTGTATGAGTCACACAACTCTGTAAAGATTTAAATGCCTGGAGTGTCTGACTAAAGCCTAGATGTTTTTGCGTAGATGCTCCCCCAGAATTCTTTAACCTCAATCGAGGCCATCGACAGAAACTGGCGTGAGGCTACGACTCGATGATTGAATAGGTTGGAAGTATTCGAACAAAATATTGAATTTTGTCGATTTCTATCTTCCTGTCTTTGTAGCCTCTTTTTGGCATCCGTCAAAGCCCGAATTTTATTCGCCAGACGTTGCTTGATGTTGAGCGAATTCAGCTTGTTCAGGAAGAGCATCCAGAAGTAGGTTGTTTAGATAAAATTTTCGTTGTCAGATTTCGCCTAAACATGAGTGTCGTGCTTTGATCATGTGGAGCATTTCTCCCAGTACTGCGTACGGGCTCAGTTGTTATTTCCCGCACATCCGGTACCGGTTGACATCTGGGAACAACGAAACCTATCCGCCTCAGATAGGCCACATAATTTCTTAGATGTTGTTGAGAAAAACGATCTGCCAGTTCGGGAGGAATTACTGCAATCCAACTATGCCTTCGCGCCATGTAACCTCGCTGTTGCGGACAGCTCTCCTTGTAGCAGCGGATGAGATCTTCCCTGATATCTTCTGAAATCGTCCAAGGGAATATTATAGTCGCGGTACCGGGGCATACGTTTCGGGGCCTCCAATTCGGGTCTGGGCCGCATCCGAAGGAGCCCCATGGTAACCTCATTTACAGAGAGAAGGCTGGTTAGCCCTACTTCCCGTTGTTATGCTTCTCTCGTTGATGTCTATAAGTCTGGGGCCCACCGGATTTGAAAAGCACACGTGTAAGTGATAGTAGGCCATTTGAAAATATAGGCTATATGTTCCGCTTCATTTCCTATGGGACCCAAAAGTGATAAATTTTTTGCTCAAATCTCTACCAGATCAGCGTGAAATTTTACTGCGACCACGCTCCAAACCATGAGGTAGGTGACTGCAGTATCCGTATTGAGTTCAGTTCAATGTGCAGAAAATTGCTTCACGGGGAATCGAACCCAGAACCATCAAAGACGATCAGGTTACGAAAGAAGGCGGACGCCTTAGCCGCCGTGACCATCTCGCCCCCTTGAATATTATTATTGTTAGTGTTATTGTTGATGTTGTTAGGTTATTCTTGTTTTAATTGTTATCCGCGGCAGGAAATACGCAATCGAAACACAGACTAGCGTAAAAATGAAATATTGACGGGTAAAAAATCATTCGTAACGCCTAGTGTCGATCGGTGTAAACTTTGTTATGGTATGTAATGTTCGAATGTAATGTTTCAAAGTGACAGTTTAACGTAAACACGTGTACTGCAACGTCTCTCTTTTCGTCCGGAGTTTTTTTTTTTTAAACAAAATCGAGATGAAATGTTTAAAACGTATGCATCACACTAAAATATGTAATTTCGCGTTGTAATTGCCACTTATATTCGGTGAGACAATGTTTTTTCAGTAGTTGTAAATTTGTGATTGTGAATAGTGAATTTTATATTTTTTACATTTTATTTTTTATGTTATTAAAGATTCTGAAGATGGCCCATATAGAGGCCGAAACGTATATTATGTGGAGTTTTATTTAATACCAACATCCAAAAATGTAAAAGGACCGCACTTCCCGAGAAACATTTCAACTGTTTACTAAAAAATCATTACTATAGAGATTGTAAAGAGACAAGGGCTCCGCGATATATTATTGCAGCCTGTGAATGGACTTTGGCAAAATAATTATTTTGTACGTCCATCGTTATATTCGAGCGAGGGGAGTGCGCAATCTGATTAACTTAACAATCACCCATGTGTGTTATACAGTATATTAAAAAAAGCTTGTCAGCGCAATTCGAGATGCTTGAGAAGGTCCTAATTCGAGGGGCTATTCGACGTTCCGTTTCCGTCGATTCAGAAATGTTTGCAGATTATTTTATCTATCGGTTGATGAATATTGCTCTCTCATGCCTTTTTTCCCACAGACTGCTTACCGCGCTGGGAGTGCTTGTTCACGTCTACGCGGGGTTTTTCTTTGCAACGCAAGTTCGGTATTGCAGTAGACTTCATTCTCCTCAATACATTTGTTTCGAAAACGGGTGTTTCCTCAGCGGTTATAATATAACCCGCAACCGAATCACCCATAAAATGTCGTGGAGTATTTTTGAGTTATTTACCTACACTAGAGTTAAATATGTAACCCTTGGAAAAATCACGTGGTGACTCGGATGTCCTTCATATTGAAATTTCGTGGATGCAATTGCGATAACTCTGTTTATTTATATATTTATGTAAAATTTTATGGTGTGAAAAACGAGTTTTCTCAAATAAATAAATTTCTTTGGCGAAAGTTAATTTCTACATTTCGCGTCCACATTTCTTCCTGCCTCACTCCACGCTCTGTCGAGCGAGTATCGGTTTTTCATATCCGCATGCGACAGAAATTTGTCCTCCAATTTTGTCGTCCACGTGACCTGATATTTTTCAAGATGAAGGTCAGGCGAGCGTCATCAAAATTTTTAATCAAATGGCTTATCAGCCCTTAAAGATACATGCACAGATGTTCAAAATTCAAAATGGTGAACCCAAATTAGTGGACAGAAATTCCTATAGTTACACAGAGAGATAACGTAGAAACTTCACTCTATGGCCTATTATTATAGATTGTTGGGCTACTAACTCATTTAAAGGACTAACAACTTTCTGGATGGTTCAAATATCCATACCTATATCCTTTGAGTATGAGAGGATAATATTCAGATATCGGTGTAATTGATCCTAGCGCAGTACGCGTAATTTAAGATTAGTGATATAAAATAGATGAGTACACGTTCACCAGGTGGTCACGTAAACACCCTTGGAATTCTGGAAGAGAATGGATAGAGACAATAGTGATATGCAAAATATCAGAAGACTGAGTATCTCCCTGAAAGACACCTCTTTGGAATTGAAATAGTCTAGACATGATTCGACGTATGTTCTATGTCATGACAAACTGCATTTTTCAGAGAGGGATTACATCATCTGTACTTTTCACTATATTTGTATCCTTGCTCTTTTTTTTAACGCGAAGAAGGGATACGATGCGTTAGGCATCATAAGGGAATCACGCGTAGACCCCCGCCCCCCCCCTTTGTGTGGCAGACAAATTAAAAAATATGAGGGATAAATTACGCACATCGCTCAATGCGTTTAAATCCCTGATTCGACCGACAGAAAGGATGACTGGCTCAATTTTTACTTATCTAGTCGATTAGATAAATCGTCCCGAAGCGAATGGCAGCATCAAGTTGATTGTACCGCGAACCGGTAATTTCTTACTTTAACGCCGTTTCAGTCGTTTCTTAATAATCGCGTTAGAACGCTTGAAATTCTTTATAATAATGAATCAATATTTCAGGTCGAAATGATTTAACGGAACTTTCCACCGATAGGATCTGCCTTTCTTGCGGCCAAAATTGCAACGCGTAAATATAGTTTTTGCACTCTATTTATATATGCTTCAAGTTCTCTAATTTTTAAAATCGTTGAAACTCTGTAATAATCTGTAGACGCAAAGACGACGTAGAAAGTGAAACAACATTTTCGTCTAGCAGTGGCGTTTCACAATCATTTAAATCGATGGTTAACAATATTACCGGGAGCCAATCACTTCTCGCTACTGCCAGAGTATTGACTCTCAGTGGATCTCCACGACGTGCAACTATTCTGGCTCTTCTCGATCAGGCATCGGATTGACTTTGCATTGAGAAGAGGTCGTGCGCGGTACAACTGCCCACTGAATGCGTACATTCCCTGAAGAGTTCTGCCTTTAAATGCCTTTGAATATTTCACCCTCTCATGGACTAAGAATTAACGACCTCACGGGTCCGATCGTGTGATTGGTGTTACCGTCGAATGCCTGTTCGTTAAACGACTCGAAATACTCTCCTCTCGAAATACCACTGAGGAGTCAGGATGCGGTGTCAAGCCCCTTCCGTCGGGTTTCATATGGAGAGCACTACGGCGTGCTATGTCCGTAAAGTTGTAACCGCTACTTGGGTTGGCCTTTCACGGGCCATGTTGACATGAGAAAAGTTCCTCTGACGGGCCATGTGTACATTAGAAAAGATCCTCTTACGGGCCATGTTGTCATTAGAAAGGTTCCTCTGAACCAACAGGGAATAAGCGGCAGGTAGCTTGTATTCAATAAGTGTGATAGCAGACTTGTTGGCGCCATTCGGGGTCATACCAGCGGTGTTCGTACGTTTATTCCAATAAATACTCGCCCCGAAGATGAGGGAGTCCTCACACCGTCATGGAGGCAGGGCACCTTAAATAAACTAATTCAACTGAACGCGAACATATTTCTGTACTTGGATTAAGCGGTTCGAATTCATGCACGGAAAAATCCAGTACCTCATTTTTCTTTAAACACCCAATCATATCAATTATTAAAACGAAATCCGTATATATTCCGCAGTCGTTTCCGAGATCCGCCTGCCCTTCTGAATTTTCGGATCTATGGCTGGCAGACTTCTGCCCTTTCCCGCACGACGATATTGATCTCCTGATTGGATCCGATTTATACGCGGCTATATTTTCAGAAATAGTACGCAGATAAAAGCTGTATTGATATTAGCCCAATCTAGCGTTTTCGGCTGGGATATTATCAGCTCTGGAAACCGATGTTGATGTATTTTTACAAAGATTTTGAGAACTAGAATAGGTGCCAGAATCTTTTCGGCTCACTGAGGAAGAGTAAAGCATAGAATAACATTTTGAAGCCACACATACGCACGATGCCATGTTGCGTTATTGTGTACGCATCCCGTTAAAGAGCTCGCCATCTCTCTTGGGCTTATCTTTAGGCATTACAAATGCCTCTCTCAATAATGCAGAAAAACGTTTGTCCCGAGACCCCGTCCGATAGTCTCATTATACTTCATTGATGGAAGAATACAAGAAATTAGGTCATATGGTATAAGTTCGTGAAGACTGTAACTCTGGCGAAGACTGTAAATCTGGCGAAAGGATGAAAACTCTCCTAAATTCAGAGTCGTGTTCAACTCCTCCTGTGTTACTTCCATGGGTTCACCCTTGAACGATTTTCTTTCATTTGCTGCAACGATAGCAAGCAGTGCAAGCACTGCTCGTCTTTCAGTGCCTGAACTGGCACTTCAATCCTCCATTAGATCCACATTTTGAAAGATTCTAGGAGGGGGGATGTGTAGCGTTAAACACCACATGCGTCGTATACTGGAAGATGCTATGCCTTCTGTAGAAAAATTTTCGAAACTTCTGTGTTGAACTCACTCACATTAGCCGCCCTCCGGCTAGTGCCTGCCCAAAGTGTCAAACCTTGATAAATCGATACCCGTCTATCATGCTGGGAACTTTGGCAGAAGTGATTGCAAGTATTTTGGCATCAATGAAGCCATGATTGCTTGAAGTCGCTTCGACATCTCTCAAATATTATACCCGCATCATGAATAAAAAAATGTCAACATTCGCTATTTGTCAATGACGCTGCAGATTACACTGATACGCGTTATCTTTCATTTGGTTGTAGTTCAGTTACGAGTAGATCGTCCTCAATATCGGACAAACTTACGTCGTTACGTATCGAGTCGGAAATCACGCTAATCTGGCATAAACTACATATTCACCAATAAATTTCGCTCATTGCAATTCAAAAGTTTTTTCACCGTCTTCGGTATCACTTCTTAATTTAAAACTACGTTCGGCGATCAGGAAAGAACATTGCGATCGTGAACAATGGGCTTAGAACAAGTTCTTTAAGTGAATCTTTATGTTGTTTTACTTAGAAAAACCTGTCGTATCTCATTACGATAATAATATTTTTCTTTTACGAAAAATGACAATAAAATATTATTCTAATTTTAATAACGATAATTGACAAGATTAAATCGCGCTGACTAACAATGTAAATTGTATCACAGAAAAGAAAATTACACTTAACGTACCCAAATCGTTACAACCCAAAAGAATTTTATTTACAGCACTTCTGATCACGATCAATGCAATCCAAAACTTAATTTTTTATTAAGATCGGGGATCGCACGTTAAAAGATCTCAGAGGTCACTGAGAAATAATACTTAATGCTCGTCGATTATTATGAAAAAATAGCTATATAAATAACCGTGCGCATACTTGTGATTATTTGGCATTGTCTCTTTTTTAAAATGCGTGTCATGACATATCCACTGGTACATCGAAGTCTGCCTCATCTAAGGATTCTATTTATGTTTGATGTATTCGTCCTGAGCATCTGCTTAACTTTCTGCTGGATCCCAAGCTGTACTATTCATTGTCGTGGAAGTTGTAGATGCATGTTGAATAACGGTCAATGGGAAATTGTTTAGAATTTTTGCTACATGACTGTAATGTATACAAATCACGACCAAACAAACATCCGGTCCTATGTCGAAAAGTAAAATACATGAATCGTATGTTCTCCCACTCTTCAAACAAAGAGCATGGTATTCCAACGATAATAATTTAATGGTTGTACAATTGATAATAATTTCACCGAATATAACCTTAACAGAATTCCATTTTTTAATATAATCATGGTCATAATTTGGTAAAGAGTGTATCATTTCTAGGCTCTCTTTGGATTTATTATGATGATGACACAAGGAGGAAAATTACTGTATGTTTCAGAAAATGCATCAGAGTATCTTGGACATTCAATGGTAAGAAATTTCAGTAATTTTTATAGTTTATTCCTGACATTATATTAAATGAATACATAGAACATACATTAAGCTGTATTTATTAAAGGTTGTACTTATAATATATAACTTATTTTTTTTACATATTGTAACTGTTTTTCCGGACGGAAGTGCGACCCTAAGTGGCCAGGGTGGCCGACCAACGTTGTCTGGGCTCCGTCCGATCAAATGGCGTCCGGACGACCCGAATGGACATGCGCAGATGTCCTAGTATGGACGCAACCCGCGGCGAAATACTCGTTTACCGATTAACTCACTCTCGGTGAGTTTACGAGACGGCCGTTACCGAAAGAAAATGCGGAAAAATGTATTCGAAAATTATTTGGGAGAGTAAAAGAATAGTAATACCTCGTATACGGTGATAGTACATATATTTCAAAAAAATGTTACATACAAAAAAAAAAAGAAAATACAAAATATAAAAGTGATTCGGAGTACTTGCTTTTGCAAGTGCGCAATATACAAATCTGCCCAATTTCATAATAAAAGTCCCTACCGCACTGGGACCATAAATTGCACGCCAAACGTGCACCTTGCGCAACGCACAAAACTATCGCTATTGACGAAATAAAAGTGCCAATCGGGCATAACCGAAAAATGAGATAAAATTCCCGGGAAAAGAGAAGAGGGAGAAAGAGTGACAGATTAGAATTTTTCCGTTTCAGGTGGGCAACTCGCCGGTACATATGTTCTGACACCTCTTATTTCCTCCCTGGATGCTGGCACTTAAATTGGTGCACACAAAATCCGATGGACCAGGGTCCAAAATCGGCATACGCGAGAGAACGGTTTCGGACAATAATTGTCCCCGAAAAAAGCGAGCGCGAGTCAACGACAAGATTTCGACTCTCTTAATCACGCACGATGCATCACTCCCGAAGGCTGTATCAAGAGTGTCAAATTTCGCGTTTCGCGGACCTCTTTTTCCGCGGTTTCCACGTTTCCAATGTTGGCATCTTTTATAAGGGTCTAATGCTTTCTCGTTTTGAGTACACTGTACTCGAAACGTCAAGCAATTATTGTACCAACACTGGTTATTATTGCCCACGTACAGGTCATACTGATTATTTTTATATTCTCATTAGATTGCCTGAAAAAAGAAATACTTTCTAATTTTGATATGGGCCATTCATTGGAAAACTAGAAGTCGCTAGTTCTCGTGTATTGACAATGCGTATAATTTACTCACTTTTGAAGAATATAACGATAATTATAATAATAATAATAATAATAATTTCGTCCTTCTTAAATAAGATAAATGTACAAATTTACAAAAGCCAAGGGCGAGGCACCTATTTTGCAGACTGATCCCTTGATATCCTTGGATCGGGTTTCTTTTCGGGCGGCAATACGGGTACCAATCGCGGATGGGCCTGCGATAGAGGTAATCTCATGACGTTGACTGCTTGGGATCTCAGGATAGAATGTACCGGAAGTCAATTTGGTGGTGCTTTTTATAATGATCCGGAACCAACAAAAAATAAAACGGAAATATATGAATCCGACTGGTCAGTGAGCCGCGCCGAAAGGTAGCCGCTATTTTGACTAATCGGAAGCAAAGGTTCCAAAAAATAAAATTTATTGTCGCGAATTCGAATGTATGTTCGCCCAATGTGATTTTAGCAGAATAGAAAGTAAAACGTATTTTCGTAACTAATTGGATTCGGTGCAATCACAGCGCAAAAAACTTACGTCGTAACGGTAGTTAATACGTTCGACCAATCAGACGCGTATAAGTTCCCGAGAAATAAAAATAAACTAAACGATCGTTGATCTACGGAGACGTATTTCTTTCTTTTCAACTATTTCGCGGACGAGCTTGTTATTCGAGCGTACGAAGTAGGAAGGTGATTGATTAAAATTAAGAGTCAGCAGACTTAATAAATCGATCAAACACGTATCTTCGGAGATACGCCGGTCAACAGACGACTTCCCGACGTCCTGTCCTTTCGGAGTTGCTGTCCCGAAGATATAGCGTTACTGTCAGTCAGCAGACCGACTGCGCTAAAATTTTGGTATTCCGTATTCAGCAGACCACTATCGCCGCTGCTCGTTTGGTACCTCTCTGAGTCGTAGCCTCTGATTGGTCGCCTCTACTCATCCTCTCGGAAACTGCTAAATGTGGTTGCTGCTGGACTTGGTGGTCTCCTCGAATGGCCCCTGAAAATTAACGAAAAAGGCACAGTCCTGAAAAGGGCTGCGCATCGAATCCGCCACACGAAGGTAAGTCCTTTAGCCCTGAAAAGGACTGGTTAGTTACGCTGCTTTTCGGGAGGTCCAGCCGCCACGATGGCTGCAAGAGGAAAAGAATCCCCAACTTTGCACGCGCCTACTTTCATACGCGAGGTCCGGCCGCGGCCGCGCCAATCACGCGCTTTCTAACACTATCTTCCTCTAATGCGCGATCAACACCGCACCAATCAGCGCGCGGGGCTACTTCGCGTGATTTCTGCGAAGTCGTTGAATAACGGAATAATTATTCTCGCAAATATTAATTAATTGAATGAACTTCAATTAATGATTAAACTAACTATCGTCGTGTTAAACTATGTACGCGCGAGTATTATACTAAAATCAGAGCTGCGCGATTTTCGATCGTTAAAAATTAACGTACTAGTTTTCGTAAACAAGCATGTCATATGAAAACAAAGCCGTACGACAACAAAGGTGATGTTTTTTTATTTCCTTTACAGATTTTTTAGTAGCTAATGTCGAAATTATTAGAAAATAATTTCGATAATCCGCTACAATAGCGACTAGATTTTTAAAGTACATGAATCACCTATACCATGACTCTGGTAAGAATCAAGATTAAAGAATTTATTGCAGAAAGCGATGTGAATAAACTCTAGATTGCTCAAATATCGGAAATCCTACGATGACGCTCTTCAATATACAAAATCTGGAGACATAATCAAGAATGATGATATACTGTCTCAATTTGTTCCCACGTTCAAATTTTGTAAGTCTAGAGACAAAGTCGTCAACTTCAAAGATTCATGCAAGATATGCACATTTCTTTTCGCAGACCATACTTTGGTTTTTATGAACATAGGTCTTCTAGCTTTTTTTTGTTAATTGGAAGGTACCCTTGATGTTTAGATTTTGTCACAGCCAGACCAAGGACGACCGTTTCGTAGTACTCATCATGAAAGTCACTGACGTTCTGGCGTAGGCTGAACCTTAGAGTGAAGTGTTTCCGATCAAGGAAGCTCCAACGAGAATGCCGTCGAGCGACTGAAAGCAGAGTTTCATTATTATATTATAATTCATGCTGTAAGTAATTCAATTGAGAAAATGTTACGGCGAACCATGAAATATTGCAATATTGAAGGTGAACAAATTATTTGTTCGTCGCTAACTGAACATTTCATTTCGACATACCTTTTGACACTATTTTTTAGATCCTTCGCAGGGGCTGGGTACATGTAATTTCAAATGAACAAACATTAAATTAAATATAAAACAAGATTATAAAATACAGGACGGCACTAAAGACTTATAAATGTATAAATGACTACCTAGGTTGATATTCAAAATGCTACTCTAAATGACCTGTACTGCAGATTATATTGAGGGAACACGTATAAATACTGGAGCCCTGATTTTTTATCTATTTCTTAAGTCTGTAAACAAATTGTAAAAATGATTACCAACTGGAGAAGGAAAAATGGAGAGCAATGGAGAACTCGTAGGTGAACAAAAATCAGCTTTTAATTTTTATGTTAAATAAAAAATACTGTAAATTTTATTTGTCAAGCACGCTCTTACAAAAAGTTTTACTCTTTCAAAAAAGAATTGATCACATCAGCAATGATGCAAGACAAGTCTGTACCAATAATCCTTGCTGACGATTCCAGTGGGGAAGACCGGGATGAAAGGCCAGAGGTGGATTCCTCTCTTTTTCTCAATAAGGGGCGTGAATGCATCAGGAGGGAGAAACTATGTATTTGTCATTGGCGAAGTGTTGAATAGTGTGTGTGGTCTGAAAATAGTGTTCTGCGTTTAAATATAAACGGACTTCATATTATGTATTACCTATTGAAATTAATGATGAATTGACTATATATACATATATTATATATATCTGTATAACTGCATAAAATCTATCGAGGTACCCGACGAGAAGTTTCGAAAAAGCTGTTAGTCTCGTTTATATAATAATCTACGATACTTCTTGACGAGCCTCGAACCAGGTCAATAAATTAAACGAGTGCTATACTTAAAAGATACTGTTATTCGTATTTTATACATACATAATCACCTTACCGCGTACAATTATTTAGGATATGGAAGTGAAAAATAGCGAGTCACATTCGTCATTAACAAACGGCTCGCGTAACATGATCCTTCGAGCTCGATATACTCATCTATATTATGCGACTGGTAACTAACTAATAATAATAACCAGTAATTAATTATTATCTTAATGATGCAATTTGGATATAAAAAAATCTCCAATAAGGGATTCTGGCAAGAAGATGTATTTTTATTGACGAAAAGCCATTCAAAACGGCATTTTGCAGCGTCCAGAAAATAACGCCATTCAACGGCTAATTAGGGCATATTATCCCTCCCGTTACATTTTGCGTTAATTTTATCCTAATTTTTGTACTATTTGCGTCAATAACTTATTATTTCTTATAACGGTGTATGGAACTGCCTCCTTCACCGTTAATATATGTTGCTCGGAAACTGGTCAGTCAATTGTAAGCGCAACTAGTATGCTTAAATGTTATTTATTCTCGGATAATTTTCGCAACGTAATAAACACTAAAGAACAACCGAATTTAGTTTATAACTCACGCCTTGGCGCGGCCGCTTCCAGGGTCCATCTTCTCGCTTCTGCTACCCTATCGCGGTTGAAGGGCAGCAATCCGAATGTGTTCGGCGTATCTGGACTACCCTCACCGTAAGTAGAAGGTATTTGCGCGGTATCTGGTTAGAACCATCGGGTTAATCACCGTTGATTCCTCTGCTCTACGTCGCACCACTCTTACCAGTGTATGCACCCGATCCTGAACTATGCGCTGACACTAACTAAAACCCCTACTTTCCTAGTAGGCCTATGGCCACAGAATGGAAATTTCCGCGCGCCCCCTATGTTAAACCAAAGTTCAAGCCCGCTACCGAGGAATGGGGATTCCACGTGCCACCTAGCTTAGTTGTAAGTCTATGTCTATGGCCGTGGAATAGAATTCTGCGCGCCACATATGTGTCTTCTGAGTTTTTTTCGTGGCCGAAGAATGGAAATTCCGCCCACCAGCTTCGTGTCTTCTGAGTCTAATGAATGGCTAACTGTGTCAGTATGTCGAACTTATGCATTCGGTTATACCTATCTCGATACAGGTCGTATGTCATTAGAGTGCTCTCTATGTCAGAGTTTTATATTAAAATCGTCTCGTTATACGATATTCTTTGTTCCGCCACGTATCGACGTCCGCAGAATTGAAACTCCACGGTCTGGCTATCAGTTACGTTGTCCGGACGATATTTCCCTGGAATGTCACACATATTATTAGATTGATACCAACAGCTAATAGCGACTCTCCTTACATATCAAACGAAATCTCATTTCTATAGCGGGTACGAAATAAGGCCTCGAGTTACATGGACAATCCTGCCGGAGAAAATAGTTACTAGTGTCTTCTCAAATATATAATGAATAAGGCATCTTTGTACTCGTCACGTTCGATTTAAGACCGCTCTCTGTGCGCGCCGATTGACTTCATCCCCAGCGCGATAGGGAGCAGTGGATACAGACAGTAACAGTGAGACGAGCATTTCACGCATACAAACAAATTGCTCTTTAAAGCACTATTTTATTTACTTAGTTGTATTACATTTTTTACCGTAAAATAGGAGCTATAAGCATTATTTTAACCCATTAAGTCCTAAATGGACATTTTTTTTCACTAAACTCTTACGGTTGTATTTTGTGTAAAAAAAGGTTCTGAAAAAATTAGCATAAGGCAGATCTGACGTAAAATTAACTCAACTTTTAGAATCTGCTATAAGATTTATCAAAAAATGTAACAGTGAAAAACTATATGCGATATTTAAAAAAAAAATATGCGAACACCGCACGCCGGGCGCCGGCGTTAGTTTTCCGTGCTACCGCCAGATGTCCACGGGCGTAGCATCCGATCAGCGAACAAGCGAGTGTTCGCGCTGCGAATTTCGACCGGCTGGAGTATACGAGCCTTCGTACTCACACGTGACCCGCTACAAAACCCTTCTATCCTCTCCGCTCCCCTTTGCTTCCGCAGTCTTTAACACAACTATATGTCTAAACATGTAGTGTGAATGACGTACCGGAAACTCGCTTACGTCCCTCCACATGGCGAGGTCCTGCACCGCAACACCCGCGTTTCCACATTCGTTTGAAAAAATGTTACAGAACAAAAATTTCGTACAATTCATCAATGAATGCGCTACATTTTTTTCACAAATTTTGGAAAAATCGTGAAGTTTTGAAAAATCAAAAAGTGTTCTAAAAGTTCTGTAAAAAATTTCACCTTATGCTTTGACTAATTCTGAGAACTTTTTGCTTTACTCGGATAATCGATCTAGCAAATTTTTCTAATTTGAACTTTTTGTTCAGTAATATTTGTTCCGAGAATCTGCTATTTTCAAATAAAAAATGCCTCATCTTTTCGATGATTATACCTAGGTTTTCTTCTTACGGCGCGTGCACACTGTGGTCAAATCGCGAAAAGTGGCAAGCAAAAAGTACCATCATCTTTAAAAGAATAAAAGTGTATCTTTCCATATTGCCCTTCAAAGACCTGTAGATTTTTATATTGCTTCATCCTGCTTGTTTAGTGTGTCATTAAATAAGATTCGACGACCGCTAATCGTAATTCGTTTGCTGCTTTTACGATTAGCTATACAGGCAAGCGAAACGTGAAAATTATAAAGTAAATCGTGTAAGAAACAAGATAATTGAGAAAGACTGAAACCCTATGAAAATATAAATAATTTTAAAGAGCGTTATCGAATCATACACTTTATTATTTTAAAATTATTCTACTTTGCGCTTGCCGCTTATCACGATTCGAATTGTGTGTGCACTCACCCTCAGTCCATCATTCTTAAGTAATTTTTTCATAATAAAATTAAAAAATTCTTGAAAAGAATTGTTTCTTTTGTTCTGGTTCATTTGATGATGATTCTCCATACATCTGTTGGTTGGAGGTTAGGCTAGTATAAAAAGGAGGGTCTGGGGGAGGGGGGCGGAGCCCCCCAGAACCCAAGAGAAACTTAGGTCTAAGCATTAGTTTGTGCACACACCCACACAAATACTGAAAGTCGCACGCAAACACCCCTAGGGCTATGCATTGGTAATTAGATGGACACAGACGATGAAGTGTCCCAGGCAATGAACTGTCCAGAAGATGAGGTGTCCCAAACAATGAACTGTCCAGATGATGAAATTGGAGACGATGAAATGGGGTACGATGAAATGTCCATGAACCCATTTTAGTGTATACATTTTTATATTGAAGACTTAGGCTGTATAATTTATCGATACGGAAATATGGAACCTTTACAAAAGACAAAAAAAACGTTTTCCGAACTTAGCCATGGTTTGGAAAACAGTTAACCCACGGTCACCTTTAAAATTCGTAATTTTTTTAAACATTTTGCCATTCCAATCAACTAGGGTTTATTTTAACTAGGAGAAATAAGATTAAGCATATATAAATTTGTTAATGTACCATTGAAATGTTATGTTAGGCGAAATAGCAACAAATGAATCTGATTATATAATTTAAAAAAAAAATTGATTACCCATGATTACAGATACGTAAATATATATAAATTAGGGTGTATCGAATTTTTTTAAATCGAAGTGAGTAGTGATAAAACGATAGTTTAAGATGCCTTATTCACGAAAAAAAAATATTTAAAAAATTTAAAAAAATATCTAGCATTCGCGCATGCGCGTCAAAAACGTCGTTTTTTGAGTGTTTTTTTATTATTTTTCCTGTAACTTGCGATTTTTTTTTCCTTGACTTTTTTTATCTTAAATTGTGCAAAGAGTATGCATCTTTAAGACCCAAATTACAAACAAAATTTTGAAATTTTTTCGCGCCTCTGAAAAATCGCTAAATATGACCATTTTTGCCCCGTAACGATAATCCGCTATAGCAAACCTGGTAAGAAACTGGCTATTCGAAAAAATAAGATTTGACAATATGATTTTGATGTATTTTGGTCTCCTGATTACGAATGTGATGCCAGAAATTGGCGCTCGTCAATATTTCGGCCGCTATCTTGAAAAAATAGCCCAAAAAACGTGATTTTTTTCAAGTTTTTTTGCATTTATATATTGGAATAGTATTTTATGTAACAGGCGTACGGTTTTCTCGGCATTATGTTTGTTTTGAAGACCTAAAACTAGTCATTACTGATGAGCAGCTACATTATCATCCGCGGACGATAATGTAACATTATAATCCTATGCGCATGCGCACTTGTTCATAATGTAACATTAAGTATCTGTGCACTTGCGCATTCAGTATTCTTCTATCGACCTGCGCCGATGCATCGTTTACCTCGGAAACCATAGTCCTGTTACATAAAATATCCCGTGTAACATGTAACTAAAACCATTCTGGTCGTCGTATGTGTTCTCGGTACTCGTCGGCGCGCTATCGCTGCGACTCGAACCGGGAACACCATATTCGGACCGGAATGACAGTTTTAGTTCCATGTCACACAATATACTATTTCATTACAAGGCCGTAAAGGTGGATTTCACGGCGCGAAAGTGATCGCAGCTTGCGAGGACTGGCGAAGCCCGTCCGAGTATCGACCGATCACATAAGGCCGTGAAATCTTACGACCGAGTGACGAACATGATTTATTGTACTAATAAGAGCCGGAAAATTCATATTCTATACTCTCGCAATGCGAAGCAGTGAAACATTCGGCAATATTTCGGCCGACATCTTAAAAAAAAAAACACTCAAAAATCGTGATTTTTTCAAGTTTTTTTTCATAAGTGTAAAAAGACGCTACTATTACTTTGGATGATTAGGGATCATCTTTAATTCACGTACAAATACTTATATTATGAGCTCAAATTTTATATAGCACGATTCATAAATCCCAAATAAATCATAAACCCCGTCCTTATGTAAAGACTACATTAATAAATAAGTTTCCTTAAAAGGTATTGATATTCTAAATTAAAAAATTCACAGCCAAAAAACAAAGCCCTAGGAGATCAAACGCTGAGACACGTATCCTTTTTTTTTTGTTTAAAGAATAAAAAAAAATTGTCGTTAAAAATTCGAAAAGCACTTCTGAGGTTCTCCTTGTAAGTTCATTCTTTAGTACTTAGTTTTAAATTAAGTGTGTATTATGTTTGGTAACGCAAAACAGTGCGTGGAACCGAAAAAGAAGTAAAACCTGTAATTATAATCATCTTTTTTATTTTATAAGAATATAGTACAATGTTGGAATTAGAGGTGTAGAAAAAAATGATTCTGTAAATATTGTTTCTTTTGAAATATAAACGCAATACACCAGAAATGATTAAATAATATCGATATTTTAAACTTAAAACATATTGTTTTACCATACGATGTACATTTGGAAATACTCAATCGCATTTTACGTCCAGTTTTCTGAATCGTCCAAACATTAAAATTAATGTGTCAATTATAGTCATAAACATTGCTAAGATTTATAGATTGGAATCGTAAGGTGCTGAAAGAAATAAATAGTCATAATTTAATTAAAATAAAACATGGGTCACTCGAAGGAATGTAGCTTCCTTCGTGCCCCATTGTTGGGCGCCATTGAAACGAATCGGAGTCTGTTAGATAAAACCTTTATGAATCGTCCACACATAAAAATAAATATATCAAATTTTAGATTGGAATCGTTAGGTGCTGAAATGAAAAGTCATAATTATCTTTATACTAGTCATTCAATTAAAATATATTTGAAACACTTTGAACTTTACAAAATAATTGAATTCGTCATAAACCGTTAATTACTGCACTCATACCAACATACTCGAAGTCAATTATTCAAATATAAAAACAATAAGAGTCATAAATAAAAGGAATTATCGAGTCGTTGGTAAGTCTGTAGATTCAATGTCAATATAAAATTATGACTATAGTCGTCAACACCGGAATAAGTTACGCCGTTGAAATAAATTAATTGACGCGGACACACATTCAATGGACACACTGACACATACATACATACATTAATACAGTTTGGGACGTTATATAATAAATTGTACACATATTTATTGAAATTTACTATACGGACGGAAGAGAAAGAGGCTTACTTTTTTTGTCTTCTTTCTTCTCTTCGGCGTTCTTCTTTTTGTTGGGTTCGGGTCCTCCATCCGTCTAAATATTTCTTGGGAAGAACGGAGTTCCGTCGTTGGTTCCTGATATATCCTGGTGTCCCTTTAATTTGTTGTCCTCGCCGCCTCCCTGGATTTTGACATTTGATGCTGGCTGTTGAAGTGTGGGCCCACTTTTATTATCCGGAGCAGCCAGGTTCTCCGGATGTGCTGAGGCAGCGAGTCGTCGAGGTTGGCACCAGGAAGTCCAATGAAGAGGAGTCCAAAATGCAAGAGAGTTGCAGGGATACTTACCAGGTCTTATAATACCTCGGTAAGTATCCGTATGTCCATTCATGTCGCCGAGTTCCTTTTTTCTTGAGAATCGGGACGGGAACTGTCAAACATTGGAATCAAATTTGCTTAATTTGAGTTTGACAGCCCGCCCCTCATTTGAATTTGGAGCGCATGTGCCCCATTGCGGCGACACACATGCGCTCCGAGCTTGGAACTCGGCCCGTTGTTTCCCACTTTGAATGGTGCGCGGCCAGGGCGCCGTTGCACCTCCTCTGCGCATGTAGAGGCGCACCAGCGCCAGCGCCATGTCATTGCGCGCGCATGTCCCATGATGCGCGCTCGGATCCCACGTGGGCTTGGAATCCAAAATGGCCGACTGGCCGGAAAAGGCGCGCATCGCGTCCACGGTATCTTTGTTATTTCCTTTATTAAGCACGTCCATATACAAATATCGTAACAGCCCTCTTTCTCTCCGCCGCTCTTTCTCTTCCGCGCGGTCGAGTTTAAACGGCTCGTTACACGTTCTCGCAGTAACAAAACAAAGTTCTTATTACATTATTGTCCGTGGATGATAATGTAGCTGCTCATCAGTAATGTCTAGTTTCAGGTCTTCAAAACAAACATAAAACCGAGAAAACCGTACGCCTGTTACATAAAATACTATTCCAATATGTAAATGCAAAAAAAACTTGAAAAAAATCACGTTTTTTTTGGCTATTTTTTCAAGATAGCGGCCGAAATATTGACGAGCGCCAATTTCTGGCATCATATTCGTAATCAGGAGACCAAAATGCATTAAAATCATATTGTCAAATATTATTTTTTCGGATAGCCAGTTTTTTACCAGGTTTGCTATAGCGGATTATCGTTACGGGGCAAAAATGGTCATATTTAGCGATTTTTCAGAGGCGCGAAAATATTTCACAATTTTTTTGGTAATTTGGGTCTTAAAGATGCATACTCTGGGCACAATTTAAGATAAAAAAAGTCAAGGAAAAAAAAAACGCAAAGTTACAGGAAAAATAATAAAAAACACCCAAAAAAACGACGCTTTTGCCGCGAATGCTAGATATTTTTTTAAATTTTTTAAATATTTTTTTTCGTGAATAGGGCATCTTAAACTATCGTTTTATCACTACTCACTTTGATTTTAAAAAATTCGATACACCCTAATATATACTGCACATCCGACGAGTTCTAAATGGATCCAATCAAAATTCATATTCAACTTGATCGAAACTAATGCGAATTAATGCGACCTGAATCTCTTTCAAATACAGTTATATGGTCAGCTCGATGTCGATGTGATGACTATTGCTGTAGGCTGGGAATGAAATGCATAAAGCAAAGTGCGATATAATTACAACTGCCGCCGCAAGGTGCAGTCGCTATGCTTTCCATACTCGTTAGAGAAGTGGGTTCCTGTTTAATATATATGAGTACATGCGGGAACTTATTATCACGTAGCAGTTATGCCATATAGGGTGCTGACTATGGAAGTTTGATTTGTTTCTTGCGAATTATAAACGGAAATATGGAAAAAATGCGTTTGTTCTTTTAAAAAATCTCGATTTATGTAAAATCCTTATTACTTCAAATGAGAAACCGGTAGAGGTTTTGATGGATTTTATTAAGAAAAAAATGGATGTAAATGAAAATCAGATTGATTCTTTAACTCTGAAAATGAATAGGTACTTTTTGCCAACGTTTTTAAAAAGGTGGAGGGTATCTTTTTACACAGAAGAGAAATTTACCAAAAAGTATTTTGATTGGTTACATGAAGATTTTACATTACCCGAATCTGCTCCGGGACAATTCCTTTACGGTAAAAAATCTGTGAAGCCTATCGTAGATTGCTCTTTAAAAATGAAGAAACATAGAATATGTAATTTTCTTGATGACAATTTCTCTAACATTAACGTGAAATTTCAGATAGAAGAACTATCATGAAAATCCAAGACCGGGCACGAGTTCCGAACTTTCTTCTGCGCAGCTACCTTTGAATAAACCTGTACCTGTACCTGCAGAAAAAGCACTGGCCCGAACACTCACCAATGGATTATCAAGATCGGCATACAATGATATAGTATTGTTTATAGCTTATGATTTGAAACAGAAAATTTTTATACTCGCGAGTGAGTCTGATCATATGCAATGTTTATTTACAGTTTTTATTTTCGTGCTTTTTTGTGATTGCGTCATTAGATTTTTGAACTGTCTAATTTTTAAGTCTGTCAATTGTTCTTGTTGATAACTATGTTCGACTGTGTATTGGGTTCATGGATTAATTTGCATCGACTATCGAACTTACAGTGTTGATGGTAGTATTCCGATTTTTATTATATTAACGTGTTTGGATTTCCGAACGTGAAAGAAACCGAATTCTTAGTATAATTTGAATACGACCAATCAATAACAAGCTGCGGACGTGTTAGTATTATTCGTATGTTTACCACTTGCCTATGTATTTCTAAACATGCAATAATACGACAAAGTGTAGCATAATGCCTATATCACAACATGGTTCAAATTCTCCTTTATAATCCAATAATAATATTTGCATCTACTGTGATCGAACTGATTATGCGGACATTTTATCTTGCAATATTTGCAAAAATCCGGAGCATGTACAATGTATCAACTCAAGCAAGCGTAATGAAGATGGAATTTTTGAAAGCTGCTCTATTCAATTATCTGATTCCGAAATGCAAGGTATATCAATGAAAAAATCTATAATAAAAAAAGGTCCTGGTAGATCTCTATAGGTAAGATCTAATGCAAAAAATAAAAAACGCAGAATGGAGGAAGAAAATTCTAGCATAGAAAGTCGCGCAGGGAACTGGAATTTAAATGCTGTAAAATAAAAACACTATTACTTTCGATTTTCTGAACACAAAATTCTCGGAAATATTTTCGCAGTTAAGTACATTGCATGTCCTTAATTCCAACATGAATGATTTGAAATCTTCGTTTGAACTATCCCGCATTCAAAACGAGGAAGCAGTACTTAAAATGACAGACAGGTTTGATAAACTCTGTTCCGAGATGAAAAGGACAGTATCCGAGCAGAATAAAAGAATCGATATTTTGGGGAAAAAAACTGGGCAAATAGAAGTTTTAAAACGGGAAGTAAACAAATTAGTGGATGATAATAAACATTTACTAACGGAGAATGAAACTTTCAAGAAGCGCCTTAATTCCATTGAACTTAATGATTGTGAATGTGGTTTTGTAATTCTTGGTATTCCTGAGCAACAGAATGAAGATCTTGTATCCATAGTGATTTCTATCGCAACAGCTTTGAATGTTCCTCACAACAAGGATGAAATTTTAAGAGCCGGGCGTATCCCTCCACCTCGTTTTAACAAAAAATTAGTTCCCGTACATGGGACTTGTCCTCAAGATATCGCAAGTTCCTCAATTCTAAAAAATACTTTAAAACAGACAAGTTGTCGCAATATATTTGTTCGACTTAATAGCAAAAACAAACGTGATGCATTAATCAGAGCTCGCCTTTCATTAAAATCTCTGAAAGTGAACAATGTGTTACCTGCATTACTTTCTGCCATTAATGACATTTATGTAAATGAATACTTTTCGAGTGATTCCTTTAAACTGTTTATGAAAGAAAAAGGGACCGCAAAGCATCTTGGTCTTAAATGCATTCGGAAAGGATCAGTGATCACTCTACGATCGCTAGATAACTCGAAATGTATTATATCAAAACTTTGTACGATCTTGACAAACTGGCTCTGGAAAAATGACGCAGAAATACTGAATTGATCTCTACAAATATAAATAGGAATATTCTTCAATATAATAAATTGCCGTCGAGAATAAATCTGGATCTAGCTTCCTCTTTAAGTTTCTCTGGTGCACCATTATTTTTTAACGCCGGCAATGGATTTAATTCTTCTACGGCTGAGAACACTTTAAGATCATTAAGAAGTCCACCACAACCGCCAATACTACGAACTTCATTTGTATCATCAAGATCTTCAATTGTATCGCCATCAAGTTCATCGAATTTAACTGATTTATCAGAATCAGACCTACATAACTTTTTAAAAATTGCTCACTTAAATCTATGATCTTTATTGGCCCATTTTCTCGAGATAAAAGATCTATATTTAGAAAAATTTGATATTTTGTGTTTATCGGAATCTTGGCTGAATGATTGTATAAGTGATGATAACTTGCAAATTTCTGGATATAAAATTATAAGATCCGATAGGAAACATTCTCGGGGAGGTGGAATTTGTGTCTTTTTTAAAAGTTCTCTGACATGCTTAAGATTCGATGTTAAACCAGATGAAAATGGTTTTGAACAACTTTGGGTGACTTTTAATCATCTTGGCACAAAATTCGCAGTTGGTATCCTGAATAGGCCAGTTTACGTGTCTTTGAATTTTCTTATTGATCTTCAATCGACATATAATTCTATAAAATCGTCGATCAGATTATAATATTAGGAGATTTAAATATTAATCTACTAAATTCTGGACAATCAGATGCAACCAATCTTCTCAAATGGTTCCAAGACAATGACCTTCGGCAATTGATTAGTTCTGCAACACGTGTTACCTCAAATTCCGCTACCTTATTAGATCTTATTATTGTTACGTCCTCTGTTAAAGCTCAGAATATAAACGTTTTTAGCGAGTATGGGATTTCTGATCAATCTGTGATTAGTTGTGATATTTATTGCCCTAGACCTCCGCGTAATCGTAAATTTCTTAAAATACGTGATTTTAAAAATGTTGACAATAATTCATTAAGCATTGCTGCAAGTTCTTTCCCTTGGACTAATGTGATGCACTTTACAAATATCAATGATAAAGTATTATTTTTGACAAATTCCATAATAAACCTTTTTAATACATTTGCACCGGTAAAATCAATTAGAGTCACAAAATCTCACGCTCCATGTGTAACAGATATCGTAAGAACTTTTATAAAAAAACGGAATGTAGCCCGAACTAAAATGCGAAAAACAAAAATACCATCTGATAGTCGTTATTATAATGACCTCAGAAATTGTGTTACTATCATGATATGGCGGGAGCGCAAAACTTACTTAATGCAGCTTTGTAATTTATCAGAAAAAAATTTTTGGAAGTCAAAAAATTTTATGGGGATCAACAAAGGCATTCCTCCCGAAATCCCAATAGCCTTAAGAGATGTAAATAAATTAAACGATCATTTAATTAATATTCCCACTATTTTTCCTAACTCTAACTCCACTATTTTAACTATCCTCTAGCTTTACAATACTTTAGAAATTCCAGATCTACAAAACTGCCTAACGAAGTTTCTTTTTCTTTTAATAACATTTCAATGCCAAACTTAATATCCATAATAGGTTCCGTAACTTGTAACTCTGCAGGTGCAGATTGTATCTCTGGGGATATTTTCCTTAGAGTTTATAAATATTGCCTTCCTGAGATTTTACATCTTATCAATTGCATTTTTGAAACATGCAGCTTTCCCGCCATTTGGAAGCACGCAATTGTGCGTCCCTTGCCAAAAATTACACAATCTTTGCAATTCTCAGATTTTCGTCCGATCAGCTGACTGCCAATTTTCTCAAAAATAATTGAAGGGGTAATGTATGATCAAATACCTAATTATTTTAATACACATAAACTTTTTCCGGTATATCAGTCTGGCTTTCGGCGATAGTACAGTTGTGAAACGGCACATCTTGATGTTTCCGATGAAATTCTTAAGAGTTGAATCATAACCTGCTTAATATAATCTGCCTCCTAGATTTTACACGTGCATTTGACACACTAAATCATGAACTTATTTTGGCCAAACTTGCTTTTTATGGGTTCACTGTGTCAGCTTGTAACCTGGTTAGAAACTATCTGCAGGATAGATCACAATCTGTTGTAATTCATAATACAATGAACAATTCTGATAAGAAACTTCTCAATAGTGGTTATCCTCATGGAGCTAAACTAAGGTCTCTATTATTTATTATCTTTACAATTCATATTTATGATAGCTGTTCTACTATTAACTTAAAAACATATGCCGATGACACGCAGGCTTTGATGTTTTCCCGAATAACAGACATAAAGCGTTTCAAATATTTAATATAGGTCAGTCTGTAAAACAGCATCAGCTGTGGCTCGCCTTTTGGCATATCTGTTTATATGTATATTTATTGTTTGTAACTATTTTAATAAGGCCAATAAAGTCGTAATAATAATAATAATAATAATAATAATAATAGGGGCCCAAAGGGAATGACGCGTAACACAATGCGGCTATGCAAAAAGCTGCATCTTAGCCTATCTTCCCAAATGGCCTACTCTCACCTCCACGTGTGCTTATTAAAGCCGGTGGGCCCTGGACTCTTAGCAACCTTGCCAGAGATTGGGTAACCAACCCCAGTGGATGGCGACGATTACGAAACAGGTGTCCCGGGACGACGACCAGCTGATCTCCACGGACGATTTCAGTGGACGGAGGATCTCAGGCAAGATCTAATGCGCTGCTATGCGGAGATCTGTCCGCAACAAAGAGGCTACATGGCGCGAATGCACAGTCGGTTTGCATTAATGCATCCCGAACTGGCAGATCGCTTTTCTCAACAACAACTGAGAGATTATGTGGCCTATCTGAGGCGGACGGGTTTCGTTGTTCCCAGCAGTCAACCGGTACCAGATGTGCGGGCAATAACAACTGAGCCCGTACGCGGTGCTGGGAGAGATGCTCCACATTATGACAGCACGACACTCGTGTTTAGGAAAAATTTGACAACAAAAATGTTGCCTAAACAACGAGAAATAGACAGAGCAAATAGCCTACTTCTAGATGCTCTTCCAGATGACTACGACCTGTGGCAAGTCAATTGTGCCGTTTACGAGGCTGCAAGTGATCTGGTGACTCCGCGAAATCTGACACAGATATCGGGGAGTCGGCAGATTACAAAACGCATGTCTCAATTGAACGGTAAGATTCGACTGACACGGAAACTCGCTTCCCGAATTCAGTGTGTGATCGACTATTTAACATCTGGCCGTTCATTTACGGCTAAAGTCAAGAAGTTCGCACAACAACTGCGGACGTATTATCACACACTGAACAAGCTGAAGTTGCTCAACATCAAGCAACGTTTAGCGGATAAAATTCGGGTTATGGCCGATGCCAAAAAGAGGCTGCAAAGACGGGAAGAAGGAATTCGACAAAACTCAATATTTTGGACGAATCCTTCCAACCTCTTCAAACATCGTATCGCAGCCTCAAGCGAGTTTCTGTCGATGACCGCAGTTGAGGAATTCTGGGGGAGCATCTACGAGAGAACATCTAGGCTTAATGCAGACGCTCCAGGTATTGAAATCTTCACCGAGTTGTGCGACGAAGTCACACAACAAAGTGAAGATTGCCCGCCCGTCAGTGCTTTAGAGGTGAAAAATGCCATCGCAGGAGCGAGGAATTTCTCCTACCTATTGGTGGAAGAAGTTCACTTCTGTCCATCAACACCTAGCCCGAATATTCACCTCTCATATAAATGGAGATTAACCCATTCCGCACTGGCTGGTGGAGGGCCGAACGACACTGATCCCAAAATCGGGAAACTTCGAAAAACCATAGACCGATCACGTGTCTCAATACGTTATACAAATTGTTCACTAACATCTTGAACGAACGTATTGAGAAATCCGTGATTCCGGTGTAGCAACGGATAGTAGAACAACGAGGCTGCAAAATGGGTGTATCCGGCTGCAAGGACAACTTGCTTATCGACAGGTGTGTTTGTCAGGACGCAGTCCAGTACAAGCGTAACCTGTCGATAGCCTGGCTTGATTACATGAAGGCGTATGACTCAACATCGCACGAGCTTTTAAGCCTGTTGCTCAAACGCCTTCATGTCCACCCAAACATAGTGAGAATTGTAGAAGACCTGATGCCTCTTTGGAAAACACGCTTTGTCATGACATCGGGCAAGCGTCGAACCATGTCTAGACTGGTTTAATTCCAAAGAGGTGTCTATCAGGGAGATTCTCTGAGTCCTCTGCTCTTCTGCATCTCACTATTGCCTCTATCCGTTGCTCTCCGGAAATCTCAAGGGTACATGTGTAGACCGCCTGGTGAACGTGTACATAAGATCACCCATCTTTTCTATATGGATGATCTTAAATTATACGCATCAGGCGAAGATCAATTACATCGATCTCTGAACATCGCCCTCACATACTCGAGAGATATCGGTATGGAATTCGGATTGGACAAGTGTGCAGTCGTTCATTTGCACAGAGGAAGGTCAGGCTCCCATAACAACGATATGGAGCTCGTCAACGGAAATGTCATCCGCCACCATAGCGCCGAAGAAGCCTACACATACCTGGGCGTACCTCAAAGGCATGTACAGGATGTGCAGGCTGCTAAAACCACCATCATTAAGAAATACCGGCGCATTCTCCGTCAGATCTGGTCATCAGAATTGACCGGGAGAAATAAGGTGGCAGCCACGAATATGTTGGCCGTATCACCAGTGCTCTATTCCTTTGGAGCACTGAAGTGAAATGTTGATGAGCTAAGGGATCTTGACCGAAGCACACGGAAGATGATTTCTACGCAACGCAGTTTGCATCCAAGATCTTCCGTGGAACGACTATATTTACCCCAAAATATGGGAGGTCGTGGCCTTTTAAGCCTGGAGTGTATGCATGACCGATTGGTCCTCGAAACGGCTTGCGACGTGATTAATCGAACGGAGGATCCCCTGATGATGCTAGTACATCAGCATGAAATTCAGGGGAAGGGGGCGTTTTTGTACAACGCGGCAGAACGAGCGGCACGAAACCTCGGTCTGGTTTTCAACGTGGGACGTAGTGGTGCACAGGAGGCTGAATCAGTCATCAATCTGTGCCCAGTGCGTCTCAGGGCTAACATACGGAAGGAACAACTCCGTATGTTGGAGGGAAGGCATATCGACAAGTCGTTGCATGGACAATTCTTGCGAAATGTCCAACAACTTGGCTTGACGGCAGAGATGACCTTCTCCTTCTTAAGATCAGCCGGCTTGAAATCCGAGACCGAGGGTTTCATCTTCGCGTGCCAGGATGGGGTCATCAATACCTCAGCGTATCGCCAGAACATCTTCCACCAGGCGGTACAGAGTACGCTTTGTAGATTGTGTAGATGTCATGCTGAGACACTCATGCATCTTTTGGCAGCATGCCCAATGTATGCAGTTTCAGCATACATCGAACGTCAAAATGCGGCTCTTCGAATGCTGTATTGCCATCTTCGCAGCACTTATGATATTGATGCAACCCCAGTTTTGCCGTACGTCCCCACTGATATTGAATCCGTTGTCGGGAATGAGTCGTGCCGAATATACTGGAATTACTCATTCCCGACGAGCAGGCAAATATCAGCCAATAAGCCTGACATCGTCCTTGTTGACTACGATGACAAAACCATCTTCGTCATCGAGTTTTCTGCACCAGCAGAAACAAATATAGTCAGCAAAGAGGACGAAAAACATATGAAATATCAGGAACTCCTGTTCGAGATTCACAAGCTGTATCGAGGGTTCAAAATCAAGCTCGTCGTGCTGATAATTGGAGTGCTGGGAGGAATGAGACCAACTTTCCTCCAAAACATCAAAAGCATTCCGGCCTGTCAAGAACATGCAAATTCCATCGCAGGCCGAATGCAGAAAGCATTGCTGCTGGGATCTCTCCGTCTACTGAGGTCACACGAGATCCTGTAACCACTAACCCAATGGTAGAGGGAGTGATTACAGTTGCAAACGAAATGGCCCGGTGCAGTCTGCAGCGGAGGAGATGGATATCGGAGCCACTTTTCTGCTGCAGACTGCACACGTGGATTCTGGAGGGTCAAGGGAGGTTAGGGTTTTAGTCGGTAAACCTTGCCGTTAACATCAAAGATGAGGGAGTCCGACACACGGGGGGTTACACAACATCTTCAACCCCCTATGGTGCCTGATGCATTTCCTCCCTCCGGCCAAAAAAAAAAAAAAAAAAAAAAAAAAAAAAATGAACAAGCTTGTAGAATGGGCGGACATTAATGCATTAGTTTTAAATTCTAATAAATCAAAAATTCTATTAGTTGGCAGTTCCAATCATCTTAGTAAAGTTAACATGGTTGAAAATGGAATAATAATTACAGGAAATGACCTTCCAATAGTTGAAGTGGTTAAAAATTTGGTGGTTTTGATTCATTCAAATTGGTCTTTTTCAACTCATGTTGCTAAAAAGTGCTCAGCCAACGCATTTTGCCTACCAAAATAAAATTAAAATTATGTTAGTCTCTAGTCATATCTCATATTATGTACTGCATTACGGTTTATGGTCCATGTCTGAATGGCGATAATTGGCGAAGGATTCAGGCAGTGCAAAATGCGTGTGTAAGATACTCGTTCGGTATAAGGAAATACGATCATATCACTACTCCATTTAAGAAAGCCGGTTGGTTAAAAATTGAATATAAAATGTATATTCAGATTCTTTCTCTGCTATGTCGGTTACTATCCAATGAGTCTCCAGTCTATCTTTATCTAAGGATAAAGATGCTAGGTAGCTCGAAAGCCACTTGTCGTAAGGAAATTGGCTACACAATCCAGTATCCTGCACATGCAACTGCAAAATTTCGAGGCTGGTTCTCTTACGTAGTTGCGAAGACTTTTAATGATTTACCCCTTCAAATTAGAATATTACTAAATGACAAACGTGCATTAACTAAGTTGAAAGAACATTTCCTTTATTTGCAGAACACTTAAATTCTTTTCCCACTGTCAGCGTTTTCAGCGTTTTGTCGTCTTTTATTTTTTCTGTCAGTTATTTATTTTTCGTTTTATTTCTGTAATTGTCTTGCACTTCTAGTCTCAAACAAAACAAAATAATCGAGTTATCTATAAGGCGTTTATTTATTATTTATTTATTATTTATTTTATATGTTCTATTATTAGTCTCAACTGTGTACTGTAGGTCAGACTGTAAAGCAGCTTGCGCTGTGGCTCGCCTTTTGTATATTTTATGTACAATAAAGACAATATTATTATTTATTATAATTATATAGGAAGTTAACTCTTGGAACATAATGCAGACATTTTACCTTCGTACAAACAAATTGCACAGGCGAAAAAATTTTGTTAGCCAATCGAGACTAATGCCATCATCACGAAAAGCAGCGCAACTATATCTCTGAAAAGTTTAATTAACCATACAGCAGAGAGGATACTGCAAAGAGAAGATATTGATATTTCCAAATTACCTGATAATAGTGAGATTGAAATGATAAGTATATGGGGTTGTGACGGAACCTCAGGTTTTTCTGCCTTTAACCCTTTGAGACCCACATTTAAAAGAATATACTAATTATTTCAAAGCGTACGGTAAACATAGTTTTCGTGGACACTGATTCCGAATCCGATGTCATTTTTTCGAAATTCAAAATGGCGGATCCAATATCGCGGACAAAATTTTAACAATTTGAAACAAATACGAGAAAATCTTATTACTGGGGGGTTTTCTGGGTCGCTGATTACGTATCCGATGTCAGTTTTTCAAAATGTCGGATCCAATATGGCGGACCAAATTTTAACAATTGGAGAGAATTTCTTGAAAATCCATACTGGGGCGTTTTCGGGGTCGCTGAATACGAATCCGATGTCAATTTTTCGAAATTCAAAATGACGGATCCGGTACGGTGCGGCGGTCAGTGTATTGAAAAACTAAGAAAAATTGGTGAAAATCGTTATTCGAGGATTTTGGGGATGGCTGGTTACGAATCTGTTTACAGTTTTACGGAACTCAAAATGGAATGGAATGGATTCGTAATCAGCGACCCCGAAAACATAAGCAAAAATAATTAAAACTATCTGTTTACTGCCAAATTTCTTCGGAATTGAATTAATCATACAAAAAGTGACATTTTTAAGCGTAAATTTGATTATAAAAAAAATAACATTACTAAAAGTACTGTACTATTGACAAATATAAACCCTTATCACATTAAAAATGCAAAAAAATGGAATATTATATATAAATAGGAAAATATGACCAAAATAAGAAGGCTGAATCTTAGGGTTAAACAAAAATTTTCCACGCATAACGTGGGTGAAGAGAGCATTTTTGTTACATCGTTAGTACCTCTACGACTTTCTTCTTTAGCAAATTACCTTCCGGAAATCTGGTTTAATCCCAAACCCTCTTCGCCATAACTGTGTAGGCCGATACAATTAGTGGTAATTAATGAATAAAAACTCCTCGTAATACACACGCTTTAATGATGATGGACGGTAAAGTGTATCAGGTAATAAGTGGTACGTCTTCTTCATCTGCGTGCCCTATTTGCAATGCAACTCCGAAGGACATGAATAATTTGGCAAAAGTTGCCCAAAATAAGGAAAACGCTTCAGTTTTACTTTATAGGGTATCTTCTCTGCATGCTTGGATTCGATTCTACGAGTGCATCTTGCACTTAGGTTATAGACTAGGTTATAGAAAATAGATGACAAAAACTCAGGATGAAAACAATAGCTTACGTGAAAGTAAAGCACGTTAGCGCATGAAATTACGAAAGTAAACAACGATCTCATTGAGAGATTCTATGTGATACTCGAAACATTACCGTCCTGTAAGGAAATTAAGTGCCATGAATTTAAAGAATACTGTGACGAAACTGCACAATTATATGTTCGTGAGTATCCGTGGTGCTACATGCCATCCTCCGTGCATAAAATCTTAATTCATGGGGCAAATATAATAAACGTCTTCCCATTAGCTATAGGCTACTTTTCGGAGGAACCCCTTGAAGCAAATAATAAAAATATTTTAAAAATTCGAGAACGGAACACACGAAATTTTAGTAGATAAAGTACGATGACCGATTTATTCCATCGATTGTTAGCCATATCGAATCCGCTCGTAGAAAGTTCTGGAAATAAAAAGACGAAGAAAAAAATGTAAGCCTTTACATAACGATGCTTCAAAATTAATTAAAATATAAAGAACAATTCAAATTAAAAATAAGAGAAAGAATTCCAAAAAATTAATAAAACGTAAAAAAGTGTAAAAAGGTAAGCAAAAAATAAAAAACTAAAAAAAGTGAAAAAAAAAACCTCTGCTATTATCACGACCTTGACATGGTGTAGGGGTTTAAACCTGTGCGATAGGGGTTCAAACCTGCCCAATTATTTTACATTTATATTAAATCTCGTTCAGATGCGTACATATCAAATTTCAAACCAATGTGTTCAGATCTCGTCAGATTTTATTATATCCCAATTTCGAATGTTTTGGGTCTAGTCCAGATTTTATCATTTCTTAAAAGGATATTATTCGTTATCACAATGTTATGAAAGATTGTACGAAAAATGAAATTATATTTGATGAAGTAAAAAGTTCATTACGTATTTCCCTGTAATAGCTATTATGGTGGCCTTATTGAATCCTCCCTTATTCTCTAGATATCTCTTATTCTCTGGATGTAGTAGCTCTTATTGCATATATTCCCCTTCCGTCGGTCGGTTCCCCTTCACCTGCGCGGCTGAGTGGAGGAGAAATATCGATGAATCAACCGTAGGCCACAAAGAGTGGGGGTGAAGGGAAAGTAGTGAATAAGGGAGACCGCTGCCATTTTGAAAAATCTACGGTAGGCAATAAGGGAGACCCTACTGTATTTCATATAGAACCGTATGTAGATATATATATATATATATATATATATATATATATATATATATATATATATATATATCTACAGCAAACACCTATTTAAAATTTCTGAATATTGATTATGTTTTTCATAAGTAAAGCAAAAAATCTCGCTATTCAGATTTCTTTTAACCATTTTAAGCTATCTGAGATATTCTTGATGATTTGAATTATAAATCTACACTCTGAGATATTCCATTTGTACTTTGAAAAAAGCCTGTAGGAAGTCTAAAATCGAAGTTATGATAGTTTAATAATTTTTTTTTAACTCCGTGCGCGAAATAGAATTTCGCGTACTATTTTTAGTGCGCGAAAAATTTCTCTCACGGAGTCAACAAAAATAGTATACGATACACGTGCACCGCAGGTGACTTTCGCACTCGTTACACTCGTGCACAAATCACCTACTTCGCGCACTTGTATCGTAATATACTATTTATTTTTTAGGTATCAAATTCGTGCACACTACACTATTCGGTATTGAAGATTTATTCGGAATGCTTCATAATCTCCTTGTAGACTATAGACCAGCTAGTGACTTCGATTAATATTAATATTAATGGTGTTTTTAATACATTTTTGTCAATATTGTTTTTGCATAACTGTAAATATGTAAAGTTAAATTAAGTAATATACACGTGCAATTATGATTACTGAATATATTCTTACTGTCCCGGAAGTCATATATATTGTAATAAAAATATAAATTGTTTATAATACTTGAGTGCTATCTATACTTATTTTATAAATCTACGTTAACGATTTGTTGATCAGTTGAAAAAGATGTAATTTTCATTATCATTGACTTTCCTTCTGGAATGTAGCAGTGACGAAATCTTGTATTTGGAAAGGTTTTCACGAACGAAAATCGTTTACGTAAGTAATTTTCGTATTTCTGTACGTCTGTTTTAGGCACCCATAACGTTCTGCAATGTGTTACAAAATCATTAGATAATTAATTTGGTTATTTTCTATACATATAATATTAATGTCATCTATATTGCTACCTTATAGTTTTCACTTCTTTTAATGCATACTCTTGAGGATTTGTAATTTGTCCTTCTGGTGGTGACCTGATACAATGGCGCATAACTTGTCGTTTTAAACTACCGCCAACAGCATCACAAGGTGATTTACCATGACTGGTTCCAAAAAAATTGTAAGAATGAACTTTTAAACCAAAACCATTTTCATGGCTAATTACATTCGCTAAATGGTTTCTGGAAATAAAAAACAATTTCATATGAAATAATTTACAAATAACATTTAATAATGCAAACACATAATGATGCAAAGTTAAAAAATTAATGTCTTCGCAAAGCTGAGATTTGAAATGATCAATCCTATCCAGAAAGGTTTAAAGCGAAGCTCCAGTTCCAGTGTCGATCCAATTTTTATATGTGATTTGTTCATTTTCCAAATTAATGTTGAACTCTTCTACCAGCTTTTCTAATGCTTTTAATACTCCTGATGTTCCTGGACACATATTACATTTTTTCGTCATACAAATTTCATTATCAATATCACAAACCGCGCGTTCCAATAAATCTCTGTAATGAAGTTTTCTTGAAAGAGCATGTAATTTTAATTTGACGTTTTGATGTTCGGGACAAACACAAATAGTGTGACTTCCAAAGTCCCCAGCATGTATGCATTCTTCTGGTTTCAAAGACATGAAATAAGAGAAGGAGGGCGGCTTCTCATTTCCACTGTATTCGTTTAAAAATTTTAAATACAAATCGTGCACCGTATATAGCAATAACTTTTTTTGTACAAAAACTTTTCTTCCATCTTTATCCATGGTTTATATATAATCCGTTTTTCTCGGGCAGGTATACGAATATGCGTTATTTATATAGTAATCCAGTATAGATTGCTGCATTTCAGTAGAAATTTTACAGTAAGTTTTTCTCATGTGACAATTTATGTTATCTGGAAAATCTTAAACATAAATTTGTTAAATGCATAAGCTAGTTCATTTACCTAGAAATACACATCAATAATACTGTTATTTCAGAAATAATTAATATTCTAGGCTGTAGAAAAATAATTAAATCAATATACTGTATATTTAACACTAATATTTTTCAGAAATTTCGTTATTAATTTTAGAAAATATCCTATTGCATCTCAAAAAGTTTCAATGATTAGATTTTTAACATTAACGATCTTAGATTTTTTAAAGGATTAACATTCCAAAAGTTAATTTTGAAACATTTATTCAATAATGAATCTTTGTTCTTGGCTGAGCGGAATAAAATCAGAGGTATTAGTGAGACTAGTAACGGTACTTTCAATAGAGTTTTGGCTTTCAGGTAAAACGTTATTGTCATTGCAAAATACTTGTTCTTGTTTTTCTATTCTTTCTGAACGTCTTGGTGTATTATTACTAGAGGCAGAAACTAAATTATGACCAACTTCTTGTGCAGAATCACTTTTACTTTTCAAAAGTTGTTCACATCTTTTACAAATTTTATTACCAGATATCAATTTTATTAATAAAGTTTTTAGGGCAACTTCACAAATGTCTAGCTTCAGTATTCTGAGATCTGTTTTGATAACTTTATGATGATTTTTAAATGGATCACAGCATTTACGAAACATGGAAGAGTGGTGTTAATTAACCATACATATTTATGGTGATCACAGATTTTTCCCGTCGAAATTTCGAAATAGTTATCAATTCTGTACTTAAGGAGTAATATATCTTCAGCAGGCAACGACTGCAGATCGTATAAATTGTTATTATTTGTATATGAACTAAGATGATATTCTGTTTTTGTGCGAATTCCAACATCACAATTCATAGTTTCGTCAGACATATTTACAGAATTTTAATGTATGCAATTAAATAATATAAATTACTTATGATAAATATTTAAAGCTCTGAATAGTAATAATAAAATAAATATATTAAGAGGATTATGGTAGTTTTTATGGCGTTGGCGTGATGGTCGTGCGAGCTAAGGCGTCAGTCTTAGTCCGCCCGAACTGAACGTCACGAAGGTCCCGAGTTCGAATCCCCGTCCTGCAATTTTCTCTGCTTATGTCCAGTGTGGAATAACCGGGGAACCTTGCTGGGCGAAGGTACGAATTTGGGGCCGCTGCCGACCCCCGTCAGCAGTTATCGGTACCGTCAGCGTCTTATCCGCGGTCGGTACGCCGTGGGTCTTATCTCGGATAAAGATGGGATAAGCCCCGCGTCGTACTCGCTAAGGCATAGACCGCCGAATCTGCTGGTGGTACCGATATTGGGGTAGGGGAGACTGGCTCTGGGTGGGTGTTATGTATGTATCTGCCTATAGTTCTATCATGTATTGTCTGTCTCTGTCTTGTATCTTTCCACCCGAGATCCGACCCGCCATATTCGTCATTAACGCGGGGGAAAATAACCTATCCTTTGTCCTTTTTGGTGGTTTTTATTATACATGACAATGTTTTTTTTTCTCAAAACATATATGCATATTGAAGTGTACAAATAACGATTTTGAAATGGTCTCGTTATTTTATTCTTTTCATTTTATACGTTTTATTGTAATTCAGAAAATTGAACGTTTAAGAATTAAAATTTTATAAGTCCGAAAGTATTATGAGTTTGATTAAATTTTACGTAATGAAGTATTTTCACGTTGATTATGAAAATATTAATTTTATAAAAGTTGTCAAATATAAATAACATTCATTTTAATCAGATCAATACTAACTTCGAAATTATTTCTGTCATTGCAACCTAGGTCTAAATATGTATATAATCTAACTCCAAGTAATGCAATGATTGTAAAATCGTTTTTTTTTTCTAGAGAAAAATGTAATATTACAATCTTACACTTATTCACAGGAATAATTATCTTATTTTTAAGGTTAGAATTTTATGAGGTGTTGATAAATTACAAGTATACGGATATTTGATAAAAAATAAAGCATATCAAATACACATACCTCTTCTTTAATATTTAGGAGTCCGCATTTCGAGATACTAACACGGATGTAAATACATGAATAGCAATCAGCTGTCTGCCAATTCCGGAACTAATCGATAAAAAATCAATCATTGTAAATCAAACGATTCTAGAGATATCGATCCCGCTGCGATTCGCGACCGGTTCCGAAATTTTTCGATGATTGTTGATGCACCTCGACATTTTTTAATAACAAAATTGATTCTACCTCACTTTTAACGAAGAAAAGAATTGTACGGAGGCCGGGTGGGGACATGAGACACTACATAATCGGTTCGATTGTAGGGAGTGTGTCACACAGTCACTAGCAAATTACTGTTTTGTCCGAGCGACACTTCGCTGCGATTGGCCAGCGGTATTCGCGCAACCTTGCGATAATTTAAAGTTAGTGAAATTAAGTAACACGTGTAAATAAATTAAAACATTGTAAAATTGATCCAATAAATTGAAAAGTCAATAAAAATCATTTATATAACGTCGTTTAATCAGTAAATCAAAATGTATAAAAATTAGTATATTGATTTAAAAAGTAAAAGATACATTTAAAATTAGGTAAATAAATAAATAATCAGTACAGCGATTGATCGATTTTAAGCCCGTACCCGCAGTTTTATTGGGTGGCAGCAGACCGCATATGTTACAATGATTAATCAGGAGTAGACAATAACACGGTTAAAAGGTTTTTAACCAGTCATGGTAAATCACTTTGTGAAAAATACTTACATAAACGATTTTCGACCGTGAAAACCTTTTCAAATACAAGACTTCATCACTGCTACATTCCAGAAGGAAAGTCAATGATAATAAAAATTGCATCTTTTTCAACTGATCAACAAATCGTTAACGTAGATTTATAAAATAAGTACAGATAGCACTCAAGTATTATAAAAAATTTATATATTTATTAAAATATATTCTTAAATCATAATTGCACGTGTATATTGCTTAATTTAACTTTACATATTTACAGTTATGCGAATACAATATTGACAAAAATGTATTCAAAAACACCATTAATATTATTGTTAATCGAAGTCACTAGCTGGTCCATAGTCTATATACATGTAGATTATGAAGCGTTCCGAATAAATCTTCAATATCGAATAGTGTAGCGTGCACGAATTTGATACCTAAAAAATAAAAAATCATTAAACTATCATAACTTCGATTTTAGACTTCCTACAGACTTTTACCAAAGTACAAATGGAATATCTCAGAGTGTAGATTTATAATTCAAATCATCAAGAATATCTCAGATAGCTTAAAATGGTTAAATGAAATCTGAATAGCGAGATTTTTTGCTTTACTTATGAAAAAAATAATCAATATTCAGAAAATTTAAATACGTGTTTGGAGGTTCGTGTCAAGAAAATCTACCATTGAAGGTTGTTATATACAGATAGAACTACCTTCTGTAAAAATTTGGAGCAAAAAAAACGCAATTTTTGCGAAAATGACTATATTCAAACTGCTGTATCTTTTGAACGAGTCGATGGATTTCAATGTGTTATCCGGCATTTTAAATATAATAGAAAAAGCTATCAAATGGCGTATGTCAAATGTATTTTCGTCCATTGGTTCGATTTTGGCAGCGATTTGAAAATTGCCTATTTTTAAAAATTTTGTTTCCAATTTATCGATTACTACAAATTGATTTTAAAATTTTGAGTTTTGCAGAAATTTGTCGAAATAGCTGACACTATAACGAATATTTTTCACTTGGATCACTTTAAAATCAGTTCGCAAGGTTTGGATATAAAAATTCTTGAAAAGAGGTCAAAAACGGCCAATTTTGGGCCTTCTGAAGGGTCTCACGGGGGTGTGACCTGGGGGCTAAAATTTGGCAAAAAGCCTTATTTGTGGAGGTACTATATAACATACTAAAACTTGGAGAAAATCGGTGACCCCTTCCCACAAAAGTGAACAAAAAGTAAAAATATTGCTCATATATATATACATATATATTTATATTAAACAACAATGTGATTACATATCAATTATCAGCAGGTATGAGTTGCCGATATCGGTCTCAAATTTATGAGCTTGTTTTGGAGGGCACGTACTCAGGTGTTTAGGGTTGCCGATTACGGAGTCTGGGTAGCGCGTTCCATAGTTTTTCAAATCAATTTTACAAAATGCGAACTCCAGGTGTTTAGCGTCGCCGATGACGATGTCTTTGTAGAGCGCTACGTAAATTTTCAACTTATCTTACGAAACACGTACTACAGGTGTTTAGAGTGGCCGATTACGGAGTCTAGGTAGCACCGTCGATAGTTTTTGAACTTATTATCCAAAATACGAGGTCCAGGTGTTTAGGTTTAGGGTCGCCGATTACGACGTCTACTTAGTGCGACACGTAGTTTTCCAACTTATCTTACAAAACACGTACTCCGGGTATTTATGGTTGCCGATTACGGAGTCTAGGTAGCGCGTTCCATAGTTTTTTAACTAATTTTATAAAATACGAACTCCAGGTGATTATGGACGCCGATTGCGATGTTTCGATAGTGCGCTTAGTAGTTTTTCAATTTAAGTTGCAAAGTACGTACTTGAGGTATTTAGGGTAGACAATAACGGTGTCTAGGTAGTTCAAATTTTGTTTCCTGAGATCTCCGATCGATGATGTGTAAAACCATGCGTTGCAGAAATTATTATTTTTATTACCTATTCTTGCTTAAGGGGGTTCTGAAGTAGAACTTTACCGTCATTTTCCCCCGAAATTTATTCTAAACTCCTTCATTTGTTAACCGATTTCGCTGAAATTTCGTCAGCGGTCATATGAGATAATTAAAATTGCAACATGAGAGCCGGAATGTTAAGCAACATTAAAAATTATTTATTATACTGTATGTAAAACGGACTGTACAGTTCCGATGTTTGCCGCTCCGGCAAAGTGACGCCTTTACTCGTTCACCTCAAAACATTTTTCAATGAATACAAAAGAGTTTGTCACCTATCGCGAAAAAACGCTCTGGTAATGCAATTCTACGAGGATTGCAAACATGCCGGACTTCACGCGACTGGCTTTCGGCCAGTACTGAAAGAGAATTAATGGAAATAAATTTGGCAACATTGTCGACAAAATGGTTCTAATCTGCTTTACCTCAATCATCGTATCGTTCAATGTAAAATTTGTTTTGTCACTTCATCTCCTGCATACTTTTAGAGTAACAAGATCGAAAAGGCACAACAGCGCTTAGACATTTTTAATGCATACTTTTTAGGTTGGGTTCTATCAGTGAAGAAGGTATCTCGGAAATCCAGAATGTGTTTTTTCGAATGGATTTAGAATTCCCTTTTCATCTTCGATGCTTCCATTAGTCGTTATCATATTAATAACAGAAATTTATTGTATAAAGGAAAATGTAAAGAATACTTATATATGTATGCACAAATAATATTAACTCCTTACTGCCTAAATTATGAAATATGTAAATATGAACAAGAAAAATTTAATACATTGAGCGATATAGCATTTATAAACATATATGCGAATATGTAAGTTGTAGCGATTAAGCGGGTGAGTTCGCATGATTGTAAGTCTTGAATCAGAATTGTCTATTTTCATTTTAAAAGATCATCAATTTAGGAAAATTGTTTTTTAAAGTTGAGAAGTTGTACTATCAGCTCCCGTTCAGTCTTAAAACTGTTCTTCGTAGAGCTGTGTTGATAGTGGATATGATAATCTGGCATAAAAAATTCAATAGGTACCATGCATGAAAACTTCTTCAAATATTAACTAAAAGCGATAATATGAAGTATACATTACATTTTGCGATTTAAACTATTGATATCCAAAGATTTAAATATTTTCTCTAATTAGAAACAAGTATATTAACGCGGTAACGTCCGACTTTTAAAAATAATGTCATTTTGTTCTGAATCTTGGATCTGCCATTTTTAATTTCGACGAACTGACAACGAATTCGTAATCAGCGACTCCAAAAACCTCCCGGGTAGTTATTTTCATGAGCCTAACGTATCGTAATCTTACTATTTTACAGTTTTATTGAAAATGTAATAAGTAATTAAATAAAAATAAATTACAATTAAACATGCTTCATACAGCTTTTATCCAAAACCAATTAACAATTCGTTATACGTTATTATTTTATCATTTATTTATTACAGTTTATTAGTTGGTAACGATAAGTAACAAATTGGGGATAGGTTTTGCGCAAAAACCATTTAGACAAAAGCGTCAACGTGAATTGCCCTCATAAATAATAAATATATATATATATAATATATATTGTCAAATCCACAGAACTTTTCACTTTACCGCAGCAAAAAAAAAAGTTTTTATTTTTTAAACACACCACTGAAATCAATTTGATGATTTTCATTGACACCTAAAATGAAGGGGACAAATGCTTTCCTAGTTTTAAATCATTGTTCAAACGGGGAATGAGGACGAAATGTTATTAAACAAAAGAGGTGAGTTTTTCGGTTCAGAAAAAATTTGGTTAATTTTTCGGACAATTCTGAACAAAAAATGTCTGTTGTAAATTTTTCGTAATATGCATATTTTCGGAGATTAGGAATGACAAACTACGCAAAAATGAAAGTTAGACGTTTTTTACCTCCGAAAATATAGATTTTACGAAAAATTTAGAAGATATACTTTTTGTTATGAATTATCCAAAGAATCTAAGCACATTTTTTCCTGATCGAAAAATTTTTTATTTGATTTTTTTTTAATTCTATTTGTAATTGATACTTTTAATATGGCACAGTTTATTATTTTTCGGAACAACTTCACAGTAGTTCTATAATATAATGATTGATAAAGTACTCACGTAATTGGGATATTTGGTTGTAAATTATTCGTGTGCCTGGCAAAAATGTTGTTTTTTTTTAAAGTGGAACGTTTTGAATTACAGATTTTTCTGAATCATAGAATCAAGCGCATGCTAAACACACACATTTTCTTTGCTGCGTCCACGTGTCGCGTTCGAAGATGTGTCAGAGAAAACAAAAAAAGGAGAGTAAGCGAGGGTTTCAAGACTATAAGTCGCGAGCAATTATTGACTACGTGCAAAATTCCTGATTCAATTAAAAAAAAACGAGACACAGCCGAAATCCAGAATCGAAGATCCATTATTTTTGTCTGGTGTACTGGCAATGTACGTTGATTCAAGGCACACTGGACGAAAGTGCGAAAATTTTAGGGAACATGACGAAAAAATTAGTGGAAAAAAACGGTATCCATCCTACACGAAACTACAAATACCAAGAGCCGCCTGTTATCCGGAAAATATTACTGCTACAGAAATTAGAGCGAAAGTCGACTTCATTTCCTTATTAATTCATACGACTAAAAGAATTGTATTAACTTTAAACTCGAATGAAGCTGAAAAATGTAAGAATAAAAAACTTAGCTTATATGGAAAATGGGGTATGGATGGTGCATCAGGGCAGCAAACTACCAGGCAGAAGTGGAAAGAAACAAGTGATGATGCGACACAGCCTAAAATGGATAATTCCGACAAAGCTGTATTTTTAATTTCATTTGCTCCTCTGCTATTGTGTGCCGATGACACTACTGTGTGGAAAAATGAAATGCCATCCTCGGTAAAATACTGTAGACCGATAAAATTCGTATCTGCAAAGGAAACTGACGAAATGGTGCAAAATGTGTACACGCACTATTCAGACATATTAGAAAAGGCAGAAGCGTACAGTTTCAACATTGAAAGTCTCTCGTTTCATGTTAGTTTTCATCTGAAATGTACGATGATCGATGGCAAAGTATGTAACGTGCTAACTGGACAGAAAGCCTCTTCTCGTGCAAGGAAGAATATTATAAATTCGGTCTTTCTACTTTGCACGCCTGGATTAGGTATTTGGTATACCTGCTTCATGTGTCTTACAATATGGATTTCGAGAAAGGATCTGCAAGAACACCGGAACATAAAGAAATGAAGCAAATAAAAAAGCAGCAGGTTCAAGAAGGACTGAAGGACGAATTATATCTGACCGTGAACGTTGTCAAACAAGGTAGTGGAACTAGCAATACAGGCAATGTTGCCCGAGAATTTTTTAATAATGCCCAGAAAGTTTCAAAAATAACGAGTTTGAACGAGGAATTGATTTTCAGATTCCACACTATCCTGCAATTGCTGTCATGTGGAAAAATGATCGATTCTGATCAATTTGAAATTTACGCTTCAGAAACAACAAAGTTGTGTGTGCAGTTATACCCTTAGTATAGCATGCCGCCAACCGTTCACAAAATTTTAATAAACGGCATAAAATCATCAAATATTTTCATTTGTCTATTGGTTGGTATTCCGAAGAGTGTCAAGAGGCGAATAATACAATTTTTCGTAATGTCCGTTTGAATCACAGCAGAATGGTGAGTCGCAAATCAAGCAATTTGGATATAATCCATTATTTTATGATTTGTACGGATCCATTCATCAGTTCTTTACGGATAAAAGAAAAAAGGCGAGAAAAACCTCTGACAGAAGATGCTTGCAGATTTTTAAAGTAAAATTCATTACAAAAAGAAAACAGTTAAAAAAAGGAAAATAGTCAAATACAAAAAAAATATAAATAAAATCGAAAATAGAAAAAAGCAATTAAAAACCATAAAATAAAAAAAAATCCCCTTTGAAGACCGTAACCTTGCGTGGTAAAGGGGCTTCATTATTTCCAATCGATAGAATATACCAATAACGGTCAAATCATTTATTCGTTTATCTGTCTCTCTCCCCCCTCTCTCTCTCTCTCTCTTTTTCTCTCTCTAGCAGTGAGTACACGCAGTCACGTTTTGTTGAGCTCCGCTAAATTCATCTAAATTGCACTCTAAACCCCCTTTTGTGGGAGTTACAATTTTGTACAGACGTTCCTGAGCGGACTCGGATCACGATCACTAATTGGGATAATTATCTCCGAGTCTATTTCAGGCGAGAAAAGTTAAAACAGTCATTCTGGAATTAACCGTTGCTGCTTTTCCATCGAGACACCTACGCACGCCCGAAACGTTATCGCCCACGTCACACTACGCAAAATGGCGCTGCCCACTAGCTGTCAGTGACTTCGACACTTTGTCGCTGACACCGACCACCGAGTGTTTGTCACCTTTGACTTCGCTTTCTTTCCGCTGGCAGGTTGGTGAAATGTGGAGATGCGAGACCTGTGAATGCCTATAATTATTTAAATTAATTTTAATTATTTTAATGGTTTTCTGCCTGTCATTATATTATCATTGCCTTGTAATCACGCATGCATTATTGTGATTGATTAGTTCAAGCACTCGTATTGTCGTGGTCATCTGCGTTATCTCTTAACTCGCATCAGCTGACGGCTTATCGGCGGTCCCTCTCTTCACGTGCAGCGCGGTGCACGAGATGCGTACTGTTCACGCGCCCCTTCCAAGCGGGTTTACTACACTCTTGTAGCCTTCTCTCTTTAATGGACGTTCGGCTATATTTCGGGCTCTTATTATCTCGTGCACGCTTCTCAAATGGAGAATTGCAATAAATGCAATGCCGAACTCATTGGCGACGACAAAATACAATGTGTTGTTTGCGCACTTGCATTTCTAAGAGCAAAAAAGGAAGCTGAACTCAACTCTGCTCGCTCCGCCTCGTCTTCTTCGTTCCAATAGCGCTACTTCTGTAGAATCGGATACGTCCGATACGTGTGCCATACCTCCTGCGCTACAACTATATCTTGATAGACAGGAACAATTTAAAGCGTAACAGAATGCACGCTTTGAAGAAATGAATGGAAAGATGGATCGAATCTTGAAGCTGGAGGAGCGAGTAGAGGACATAGAAGATAGTGTAAAATCACTCCAAACTGAAGTACAGTCCTTAAAGAGATCGAGCTACTATGGGCTACGACATTCGGAACTGCGATTTAATAATCACAGGGATTCCTGTGAGGCACAGAAGATTTTCGTCAAATTTCGCTTAAAATTGCCGAAGTTTTGAATGTGACGCTTCACATAGAAGACATTCTTTCAGCTTATCGGCTACAACGAACAAATGGCACCGACTCATCTGCTTCCATACTTGCGTCTTCGTCCACGCAAACATCCCGTAGGCACCCAGCAATACTTGTCAAACTCTCCAATCCCGATCTACGATTTGCCTTCATCAAAGGTATGAGAGCTAAGAAGATGCTATTTACCACCGACATTGATAACTCTTATGTGAAAAACTGCGTTTTTATCAATGAGCACTTACCATCTCCGACGCTTAATTTACTCAGAAAAGCACGTGCGTTAGTGAAGCACCATCCGCATAAGTATGTTTACACCTATCACGGCATTGTACGTTTTCATCCAACTAGCGGCGCTAACGCGATCAACATTACCTGCGAAGAAGATCTTCGAAGGATTAGCGATTGACGTTTGGCATGTGGCACTCTTAGTGTTCGCGAAAATAGTGAAACGGCTGCATCGACGTCCGGAAGCAACCAGGCTTTAATTAATTCAATAATTCCAGTAAACTCTAAATACATTAATCTAACAGTATGTCAGATTAATGTTCAATCTCTCGGCTCTGCTAATAAATTTTCTTTTTTTAAATCTTATTTCACCGAAAATTTGTATCATATTATTATTCTTTCTGTATCCTGGTTTAATACTAAAACTGTTGACTCCTATTTTTCTTTGCTTAATTATCACTTGATTCGCAAGGACCGCAAGTATAAGCTCGGTGGGGGTGTTGCTATGTATATGCATACCGCTCTAAATTACAAAATCTTGGAAAAATCTGAATGCACTTCCGTTAACCCCCTCGAGTTTATGCTTGTTGAAGTCGGTTACAGTGCTACTACGAACCTCAGAGTGCTACTTGCGGTTATCTATCGACCACCGAAGAAAGCTCTTCTAGAACTATTTGAATCTGAACTGCAAAAACATAGCTGTAACTATGATCGAATCATTATTATGGGTGATTTCAATATTGACTTAAATCGTGCTAATTTTGAATCTACATATTTACAGCAGTTTGCCGTAGCCAATGCTCTTCAAATCGTGCCATATCATCCTACTAATCATACGAACCGAACTGATACATGGATTGACCACTGCCTTGTCGATAACCTTACGAATGTCCTAGGACATAGCCAAGCCAATTTACTTTTTATCTGTGGCCATGATCTTATAGATATCGAATGTAAGATTGGAACACTGAAAGCAAAGCCGACACAAATCACATGTAGAGACTATCGCTCGTTCGATGTATCGAGTTTGCATAGGGTCATGAGTAGCTATGATTGGAATATTTTTAATTCTGTTTCACCGCTGAATAACAGGAACTTACTCACCAATACGCTTAGTCATCGTCTATTACAAACTTTTGATAAGCACACCCCTAAGCACACCTTTACACCAACTCACAAGCTTTCCCCTTGGAATTCACCTCAGCTACTTAGACTTAAATACGAGAGAAATAGCCTTTTATGTGCTTTTCGCAGGACCAGGGACCCCTCATTAAGAATTAGACTCATTTCTGCTAATAAAGGTAATAAGCAGGCATGGGTATTATCGAGAGAAAACTACTATCGAAACAAACTTACTAATATTCGGGACGCTAAGACCATGTGGAGAGAGTTGCGCAACATTGATCTGGTGGCTTCCAATAAAGTTGTTAAACCGTTGTGTTGCACTTTAAATGAACTCAATTCCTTTCACACAGCTTCTGTTTCTCCTTACACTTATCTTTTCGACCTAAATTTCGATGAAGACTTTTATCACGAAGATTTTAACGACAGTAAATTTTTCTTTGCTAATGTCACCATCGAGGACGTAGCTGCTCTTTTGTCGGAAGCAAAGTCGGAAGCATGAGGCTCTGACTCGATACCTATTAGTTTTTATATCAAATCATTCCCCGTCATTGCCCCTCACATAGTTCATCTCTTCAATGAATCGCTTAATTTATCCATCTTTCCTGCAGATTGGAAAAAATCATTGATGATACCCATTAGCAAAATTACTAACCCTGTTTCTCCTGCTCATTACCGCCTTATCATTATTGTTCCTGCTCTCTCTCTAAAATACTAGAATGTATTGTTTTCAATCAGCTACTTGGGTTCCTGAATAACAGTAATTGGTTTGATCCTCACCAATTGGGTTTCCGTAATGACTATAGCACGCAACAGCACAATTATATGTATCTGAATATTGCAGGCAAGCAATAGATAATCGCATGATAACTATTGTTATCCTCTTTGACGTTAGCCGTGCGTTCGATACTATTAGTCATAGACTTTTGCTGCAGAAACTAAAAATGGCTAATTTATCGGATACCGCTATTCGGTGGTTTGCGTCTTACCTCTCGTGTCGATCTCAGGCTGTCACAGGGGTGGATGGCACTAGATCGTTGTGGCTTCCAGTGGGTGCTGGAGTGCCCCAAGGTTCTGTGTTAGGACCTTTGTTGTTTTCAGTTTTTATTAATGATCTACCTGTGGTTCTGCATCATAGTGATCATATGATTTTCACTGACGACACCCAAATTTTTCTTAAATGTCGTGTTTCAGAGCTTGACATCGCCATTGCAAAGGTAACATCTGATATCACTCGCTTCTGTCAATGGGCGAATACTAATGACCTCTTCCTTAACCTCGAAAAAACTAAGGTATTAATTGTCGGCAGTGCATTTTATCTGAACACCTTTAATACTGATTGGATCACACCGATTGTTATTAATAATTCGGTCATACCGTGGGTTAAATCGGTGAGGAACTTGGGTCTCGTGTTTGATGGAACGCTTTCGTGGAAGTACCATCTTACACAAATGTCCAATAAAGTTTTCTCCACTCTACGTCAACTACGTAATAACCGTGCTCATCTACCAACTGATGTTAGACAAACCCTTGTTTCTTCATTGATTTTACCCTATTTCGATTACTGCTACGCAGTTTACAACGACATTAATGTAACTCAACAAATCAGGGTGGAAAGAATGTTTAATGCAGGCATTCGTTTCATCTTTGTTCTACGGCGCGATTAGCACATTACCCCATATCGTAATAAGCTTGGCTGGCTCAACACCAAATCGCGTAGGTTATACTTCATTGGTATCGTTACCTATAAGATTATTAAGACCCATGTTCCCCACTATCTTTATGAACGTTACCAGTGGCGTGAAGAATCTACATCCAGGGCTCTTCGACTCGGCTCTATGCAAAAACTTCGAGTACCGACACATCGGCGAGAATCCTATTCCAACTCTTTTATTGTCACTTCTACCCGGTTATGGAATGAACTTCCAGTCGAATTCGTGCAAGTGAAAATGTGCATTTGTTCAGAATAAAATTTAAAAAATACCTATTAAGTCGGACTTTAGTGTAATTATTTTGAATTTTGTATTTTAGTATTTTTTTTTACGGAGGGGGAAATGCATTAGGCACCATAGGGTGTTGAAAATCTTGTGTAACCCCCCGTGTATCGGACTCCCTCACCTTTGATGTTAACGGCAAGGTTTACCGACGAAAACCCTAACCTCCCTTGGCCCTCCAGAATCCACATGTGCAGTCTGCAGCAGAAAAGTGGCTGCGATATCCATCTCCTCCGCTGCAGACTGCACCGGGCCATTTCAATTCATTTCCAACTGTAACCTCTCCCTCTACCATTGGGTTAGTGGTTACAGGATATCATGTGACCTCAGTAGACGCAGAGATCCCAGCAGTACTGCTTTCTGCATTCGGCCTGCGATGGAATTTGCATGTTCTTGGCAGGCCGGAATGAGTTTGATGTTTTTGAGGAAAGTTAGTCTCATTCCTCCCAGCGCTCCAATTATCAGCACGACGAGCTTGATTTTGAATCATAGATACAGCTTGCGAATCTCGAATAGGAGTTCCTGATATTTTATCCGTTTTTCGTCCTCTTTGCTGACTATATTTGTCTCTGCTGGTGCAGAGAACTCGATCACGAAGATGGATTTGTGATCGAAGTCAACGAGAACGATGTCAGGCTTATTGGCTGATATTTGCCTGCTCGTCGGAAATGAGTCATTCCAATATATTCGGCAAGACGCATTCCTGACTACGGATTCAATATCAGTGGGGACGTACGGCAAAACTGGGGTTGCATCAATACCATAAGTGTTGCGAAGATGGTAATACAGCACTCGAAGAGCCGCATTGTGACGTTCGATGTATGCTAAAACTGCATATATTGGGCATGCTGCCAAAAGATGCATTAGTGTCTCAGCATGACATTTACACAATCTACAAAGCGTACTCTGTACCGCCTAGTGTAAGACGTTCTAGAGATACGCTAAGGTATTGATGACCCCATCCCGGCATGCGAAGATAAAACCCTCGGTCTCGGATTTCAAGCCGGCTGATCTTAATAACGAGAAGGTCATCTCTACCGACAAGCCAAGTTCTTGGACATTTCGAAAGAATTGTCCATGCAATGGCTTGTGAATATGCCTTCCCTCCAACATGCGGAGTTGTTCCTTCCGTATGTTAGCCCTGAGACGCACTGGGCACTAAATGATGACTGATTCAGCTTCCTGTGCACCACTACGTCTCACGTTATAAACCAGACCGAGGTTTCGTGCCGCTCGTTCCGCCGCATTGTACAAAATCGTCCCCTTCCCCTGAATTTCATGCTGATGAACTAGCATCATCAGGGGATCCTCCGTTCGATTAATCACGTCGCAAGCTGTCTCGAGGACGAATCGGTCATGCATACACTCCAGGCTTAAAAGGCCATATTTTGGGGCAAATACAGTCGTTCCACGGAAGATCTTGGATGCAAACTGCGTTGCATACAAATGATCTTCCGTGTGCTTCGGTCAAGATCCCTTAGCTCGTCAACGTTCCACTTCAGTGCTCCAAATAAATAGACCACTGGTGATGCGGCCAACATATTCGTGGCTGCCACCTATTGTTTCTCCCGGTCAATTCTGATGACCAGATCTGACGGAGAATGCGCCGTTATTTCTTAATGATGCTGGATTTAACAGCCTGCACATCCTGGACATGCCTTTGAGGTAGGCCCAGGTATGTGTAGGCTTCTTCGGCGCTAAGGTGGCGGATGACATTTCCGTTGACGAGCTCCATATCATTGTTATGAGAGCCTGACCTTCCTCTGTGCAAATGAACGACGATGTGCCCACTTGTCCAATCCGAATTCCATGCCGATATCTCTCGAGTATGTGAGGGCGATGTTCAGAGATCGATGTAATTGATCCTCGCCTGATGCGTATAATTTAAGATCGTCCATATAGAAAAGATGGGTGATCTTATGTACACGTTCACCAGGCGGTCCACACATGTACCCTTGAGATTTCCGGAGAGCAACGGATATAAGCAATAGTGAGATGCACAAGAGCAGAGGACTCAGAGAATCTACCTGATAGACACCTCTTTGGAATTGAACCAGTCTAGACATGGTTCGACGCTTGCCCGATGTCATGACAAAGCGTGTTTTCCAAAGAGGCATCAGGTCTTCTACAATTCTCACGATGTTTGGGTGGACATGGAGGCGTTTGAGCAACAAGCTTAAAAGTTCGTGCGATGTTGAGTCATACGCCTTCATGTAATCCAGCCAGACTATCGAAAGGTTACGCTTGTACTAGACTGCGTCCTGACAAACACACCTGTCGATAAGCAAGTTGTCCTTGCAGCCGGATACACCCATTTTGCAGCTTCGTTGTTCTACTATCCGTTGCCACAACGGTTTCACGGATTTCTTAATACGTTCGTTCAAGATGTTAGTGAACAATTTGTATAACGTATTGAGACACGTGATCGGTCTATGGTTTTTCGGATCGGACAAGTCTCCCGATTTTGGGATCAGTCCCGTTCGGCCCTCCACCAGCCAGTGCGGAATGGGTTGATCTCCATTTATATAAGAGGTGAATATTCAGGATAGGTGTTAATGGACAGAAGTGAAATTCTTCCACCAATAGTTGTTAATTCCATCCCAGCCCGGCGAGGTGAAATTCCTCGCTCCTGTGGTGGCATTTTTCACCTCTAATGCACTGACAGGTGGGCAATCTTCACTTTGTTGTGTGACTTCGTCGCACAACTCGGTGAAGATTTCAATACCTGGAGTGTCTGCATTAAGCCTAGATGTTTTCTCGTAGATGCTCCCCCAGGATTCCTCAACTGAGGCAATTGACGAAAACTCGCTTGAGGCTGCGATACGATGTTTGAAGAGGTTGGAAGGATTCGTCCAAAATATTGAGTTTTGTCGAATTCCTTCTTTTGTCGAACGACTGCCCACTTGTCCAATGCGAATTCCATGCCGATATCTCTCGAGTATGTGAGGGGATGTTCAGAGATCGATGTAATTGATCCTCGCCTGATGCATATAATTTAAGATCATCCATATAGAAAAGATGGGTGATCTTATGTACACGTTCACTAGGCGATCCACACATGTACCCTTGAGATTTCCGGAGAGCAACGGATAGATGCAATAGTGAGATGCAGAAGAGCAGAGGACTCAGTATATATATATATATAAGCTTGTCGCTCAAATGCCTCCATGTCAACCCAAACATAGTGAGAATTGTAGAAGACCTGACGCTTCTTTGGAAAACACGCTTTGTCATGACATCGGGCAAGCGTCGAACCATGTCTAGACTGGTTCAATTCCAATGAGGTGTCTATCAGGGAGATTCACTGAGTCCTCTGCTCTTCTGCATCTCACTATTGCATCTATCCGTTGCTATATAGAGAGAGAGAGAGAGAGAGAGAGAGAGAGAGAGAGATTGATTGATTGTTTAGTTTATATATATATATATTAGGGTGGAGCGACAATTCTTTCGAAATGTCCGAAAAACAATTTTTTTACCTAAATAGAAGCTTTTCAGATGGGCACTTTTTTTTGTCGCTCCACCCTAATATACATATATACATTACCCTAATATATATTATTATAATTGTCCATGCAATGGCTCGTGGATATGCCTTCCCTGAGATGATTAGTGTGTCATCATCAAAAATAAAAAAAAAAATTTTTTTACTTACGAATTGTAACATTGAAATCTGAAAAAATGCTCAAAATTTAATTGTTTTATTTCTTTTGAAAAATTGATGATTTTTCCGATGAAATATGATATGCCGAATTTGTTAAAGATTCCCTCCCCCCCCCCTCCTCTCATTTTTAATATTGGAAGCTGAAGTCCAGGCAGGAGGGATTTTAACATTTTTTTAGTAAATGGCAAAAAAGTTATATTTAAAGTGCAAAAAACAAAATTTACAAAAAATGTTGGGGACAGGGAATTTTTTCGTTTTGAAATAAAAAAATTGAGTTTTGCCATTGAACAATAATTTAAAATTATTAATCTTACTCTTTTTGAAAAAATTGAGAATTTTTCCGACGAAATACAGTGTTCCATTTGAAACAGGATGGCTGAAATAACTCTTCCGAAAATGAAGAAACAAAGAAATACGTCAGGCGAAAGTTGTAGGGTTCGAAGGGGACCACAAAATGGTGACCTTGAATTTGATCTTGAGGTCAATTTGGAGCATAATTGAAGGTTAAAGTATGTTTTTTCAACTGGAAACCCCAACGTTCGAATTCAGAAATGAAAAGTGAGGAAAATTTTACGTTTGAGTATGTCAACATACTAGGTCATTTAGAGATTATTTGAAGGTCAAATTGTAAGATTTTTTTTACGTACGCTATGTGCTTACTTTGCGCACTGTTTTCAGTGTGCAAAGTAAAACAGTGCGCTAAGTAAGCACTTAGCGCACGCTAATGTATTGTACAGTGCGTGAATATTCTACTTTATGCACGCAAAACAGTGCGCTAAGTAAGCACTTGGCGCACGGAGTTAAAAAAAAACAATTTCTATGGATTTTCACAGAAAAGCCTCAAACGAATTTGTATCTCTGAGAAAAGTTGTTAAAATTAAAGTGAAACCCCACGTTGCGACCTTGAGTTCGACCTTGAGAACGATAATGATTGTCAAATTTGGAAGAAATTATTTATTTTTCAAGTAGGTAGTGTTGTAATTAATATTCTGAAAACTTCTTAGTTATACCAACAGTTTTCATGAAAATGTTAACGAACTCTAATGCAGTGTTCACAAGTTCTAATTAAAAAATGCAAAAAAAAAAACAATTCTATTATTGTATTTATTAGACACGAAGAAAATGTCAATTATTGTCTATTAAATGTCATAAACTCACACCATTAAATTTGTTTCAGATAAGAATCGACAGTGGGTTGTGAAGAAAATAATTAAAAAAGCGTATATATTTAATAATGAATAATATAAAATATAATTCATAGATGAAATACAACAATTTTTAATAAACATTTTATAGCGATCGTATTAAAATACATATTCCAAAAAGACGTATTGTGATCTGTCATCATGTCGGAAAATTTTCAATGAAATGAGGGAGGGGCACGGAAAAATAGAAAGCACGCGTGTCACCTACAGAGAAGATAAAAAAGCAGAATAATTAAAATTTTTCAAAATTAATTTTTCGTAATTTCATTATAATATCATAATATTTGGACGTATTTGAGCCTAGTAAACAAATATTTAATGAGAAAAATGATAGTAGAAGACATATGAATTTTTAAAGCAATATTTGTTCCCAAACCCGTTCACAGATTTTGTTCTTGTGAACATGTGGAAAATTTAATGTGTTGTAAGTGGTCGAAATTTTTTCGTTTGTTAATGAACAAGTATCGCAAAAGATGCAGAGAAATGCATAGAAAATAATGGTTGTTTGAGACAGTTTTCCCATAGATACAGATTTTTAAAAGAATTACATAAAAAAATAAAAAATTTTTTTTTTAAATGTAAAAACAATGTTAAACTTTGAGCCTCTAGGAGGTCCACTTAAAATCGTCGTAGAGCATTCGACCAGGGCTCATCGTTTTTTATATTTTTTTCCGAAAAAAGTGGAGAAGTGAGCAAAAACATTTGAAAAAATATTGAAAATAAGGGCCACTCTAATAAATATATACATGGAGAGACTTACGCCCGGCGAAACGCTCGGCGACGATGCAAGCGAGAGCATGTTGCGCGAGCAACACGAAAGGCTGTGCGCAACTAGCCTTCCAACTGTCAATCTGGGTTATCGCTCTGCCGCTCTAACTAGTACAGAGTTTTTGGGTGCAAAATAATTTTTAAAATCTGACTTCAGATTTGTAATCAGCAGCCAAAAATCTGTAAAGAACCATATCGTCTGATTTTTTTTTATTATTATTCGGGTATAAACTTGAAATTCATGTACATTTTTTATTGAACATGGTCAACTTTGACCCCTCATATTTCCGAAACGGGGCATATGCTCACTTTGAAATTTTGCAGGGATTATTCGGTCATCATATGTATCCAATTGGCATAAGAAAGTTTCAATATTCGAGGTACGAAAAATGGGCATTTTTTGCATGGGGCTTAAAGAGGCTCTTTTTGAAATTTCCGATTTCTCAAATTATGAAATGTTTTAATCGTGTATGGCGGTTTTGAATCGTCGCACATCATGTCAAAATTTCGCCAGATTTCACGTATCCCATACCGTTAACGATATATTGCGTAATTTTAAAAATAATATTTTTATTTTATCAACTAAACTATTGCCTTGTAAACTCACTGAAAAGTGAAGAATTGTCAATTAGTTACAAATAAATGAACATTGTTATTGCACTAAAAAAAAGTTTACCCGGACATCTGTAGGAAATTTGTTTAATTTGGATTAAAACGTGCATTTTTTGCTAAGTTATGTATTAAAATGTATTCATTAATTCTGGTAATGAACGGTTTTTATTCATGGATTCAATTGTATTAATCAATTATCATTTCAATCTTCCTTTGTATTCAGATGTATTCATGACTTTTGCCTTTTTCCGAATCAATTATAAATGGATTCATATGTATTAATACAACATATTTCCAATCACGATCATGGATTAAATTGTATTCGTATTTTTAGCAGCTTCGACAACATTATTATTTATGCATTCATTTGGATTCATTCGGATTCATATTTTCGTATTAAAATGTTAGTAAAATATTTTTGTATTCGAAAAATTCCAATAATAATATACATTATATTTGCATTCGCATGAATTCATAATTTACACTATTAATAAATCAACATTATATTTGTATTTGTAAGGTTTCATTATAAATATGATAATAATAATATATATTATATTTACATTCAAATGAATTCAAGTTCTTTTTTGTACACATTATTTTCTGATATCAATGAATTCATATGAATTAAAAATGTTACGGAAATTAATTTTTATATTAGTCCGAATTCGTCAGTGACTGAAAATGAATTCAAAACGTATGAAACGAATGATTTTGAATCTTTTCTGAATGCATTTTCGTTTACTATGGGTTTGAAAACTGATTGAGACTATTGGAAAACTCGTAAAAATCATCTACTTCTACATAGAAAAACATAAAATTCCGCTTTGAAATTATTTTCAACACTTTTAGAAACCATTTGATGTATTATATGCGAAAAGAAACCGCGAATGTATTAGGTTAGCGTACAATAATCAAGAGAGGCACGTATACAAAGCGCTCTGTCTTGACGTCTGTGACAAGTTCATGTGATGCCATTCAAAACACTGCCATCTGGAGATTCATAGCTCTGTGCTGGGAGAGCCCGTGATGCAGACCGTTCGACGCGATCGCGACTGAGCGCGAGGATTCCCGAAGGTGTACGCCGTGACTTTATCCAAGTCGGAGTGCTATGGCGCACTCTCATAGCGATGCGATCGGAAATTTTTTTCAGTACACTATCAACACAGCTCTGCGAAGAATAGTTTTAAGACTGAACGGGAGCTGATAGTGCAACTTCTTAGCTTCAAAAACAAATTTTCTAAATTTATGATCTTTTAACCACTTCAATGGTAATGGATCATACATGTACAAAAAAAATTATTGACAAACGTGGTAATGGATCATATGTGTACATTTTGCAATAACTTTTACAATTCTTAATGAATTTGCATGAAACTTCGTATACCAAGATATTTTGGGTCGCTGAATGCTGATGGCCTATAAAATAAGATGTGCTCGTCGGAGAGCAAATCTAAAAGGTGCAACTTTTAGTAGAAAAGGCAATATTATTTATATAAATAATATTGGATATGCCTGGTCGCACGAAGATGAGGACTTCACTGTTTCTCTCACCGCTCTTACAAGAGAATCTAATCAAACTCCCTCAGAAATGGACTTCCAGAGCTCTAGTGGAGCCTTTTCTCAACGCCGATCGCCTTCTCCTTTATCTGGCCTGTCACCTGTCATCTCTTCAAAACGCCAGCAGAATTTTTAAATAAATCCCGTCTTCGTCTGGATGTCTCCTCACATCTATGTTCCAGCTCGTCAAGTGCAGCACCTTCACAAGGGAATCTCGTCGCAGCCGCAGAACCGTATAAGTTTAATATTGTGTTTTGGAATTGTCGAGGGTTTGTCAGTGTAACCAAAAATAGTTTTTATTTTAATTCTGATATTATTAATTTTTCCGAATCTTGGTGCGAAAACGAGGATCGATTTAAGGATTTTCACCCGGGTTTTTCAAGGATTTTTTCCTCCGCTACGCGGGCGTAATGTTGGACGCTGGAGTGGTGGGCTCTTTTCTTTAATTAGACAGGCACACTCTTGCGACATCTTAGATGTCTCTCCAAATTGGATTTTCTTTTCGATCAAAACTTTTCCATCTCCCTTAATTATTGTTTCGGTGTATTTCCCCCCCCCCCCCACCTCAGATATAACTAAATATCTCGTACGCCTCCAAACAATAATAGACTCTCTGAAAGCCCTTTATCCTGACTGCCGGTTATTTCAACTCTAGAATAGGATCACTAGATACTCTGTTTGATTTTCCGCAAATTTTTGAAAATACTAACGTCAAAATGAATAGAAAAACTTACGATCAGGTTCATAATACACGCTGCTCCATTTTATATGAATTTATGTACTCAAACAATTTTGTTCTTCTAAATGGCCGTACTAATAGCGACTTTCCTGCGCATTATACCTTTCTTGGCAGCAGGGGATTCAGCACGGTTGATCTCATATGGATTTCGGACGTCTATCTCCCTTTTGTTCTCGACCTTAAAACGGGCAATGATCTTTATGGATCTGACCATCTTCCCGTGCAACTTTCCGTGTTTCTTGACTCGTGTAGCCCCAGGACTGCTGAATCCTCTCCGGCCGTGGAGAGATATCGTGAAACGAGATACTTAAAGTCGAATGACGGGATTAGACAATTTTAGGAAAACCTGCAAATTACTGGTACTTTTACTCTCGCGAAGGTTTGTCGCGGGTTCGACACCTATGTATCGTTGAAATTGTACTACGCCGGCATACGTAAGTCAGCTGAAAAAGCCGATTTATTGCAAACAGTTTCTATTTAATTACATAAATTAAATTTTGTAACCAATCCATGGTTTGACAGAGAATATGTTTTCGCTAAGAAAAATTTTCGACATAAACTTATTAACATGAGGAAAAACCTGTACACTCCGAACGCGGTTAAACTTTTCTATGAAGCCAAGAATAATTATGCCAATATACTAGCCTAAAAAAAGCACGATTATGCAGACGAAATCGCTAGTAAATTCCACTCAGTGAAAAATTCCGCGGTTTTCTGGAATACTGTTCGTAGGCTTCGTAGGAAGCCCGTTGTGGGGTCGGCTGTCTCCGGGGAGGCCTGGAGAACGCATCTCTCAAAAGTCTTTCCTAGGATAACCTCATCTCCAGAGACGTTCTTCGGAACGTATGACCCTGCAATGGACTCTCCTTTTGTTATGACCGAACTAATGGCCAGCATCAGTAGACTGAAGGTTGGACGAGCAATTGGTCCAGACGGGATCCCTGCAGATATCTTTAAACTTTTAGATGACCAATGGCTCGCCAAACTTCTTCAACTCTTTAATGCGGTTTGGGCTGAGGAAAGATTTCCACATGGTTGGACCAAAGCCGCTGTGTTTATGTTGTACAAAAAGGCTCCGAAAGATAACCCCGAAAACTACAGAATGATCGCGATAACAAACGCCATATCGAAAATCTTTTCGCAGATCCTATATAATCGCCTTATCGAGTGGACCCGTCCGAGAGGTCTGATTCCTGAGGAACAGAGCGGCTTCCGCGAAGGCAGAGGTACGGATGACAACATTTTTACCCTTTTAGCAACTATTCAAATTATTCTGCGTCGACCTAAATCAAAACTTTTCAGTCTTTTTATTGATTTTCAACAAGCATTTGACTCTGTTCCTCATGACTTACTGTGGAGAAAACTATTAGGCTTGGGTATAAGTGCGAAATTTGTGAGGTGTTTAAGTGCATTATATCAGTCTGCTTCTGTCTATCTTCAATCTACGGAAGTATCAGATAGTGAATATCAAGTTTCCAAAGGCGTATTGCAGGGAGAAATGCTTAGTCCGATCCTATTTATTTTATTTCTCGCCGATATCGAGGATTTTTTCAGAGAAAGGGGCACCCGCGGTGTGGATATTTCCCCCACTTATGATCTGCTCATGCTTCTATACGCTGACGATATCGTGCTATTCGCCTACTCTCCAGCCGATTTTCGCAGAAAATTGACGGTTCTCTCTGAGTACTGTACTCAGAACGTCCTCGCAGTGAACGTCGACAAAACCAAGATAATGTGTTTTAGAAAAGGTGGTTCTCTCGACCGCCATTCTAGAGCGTTTTGTTACAGGGACAGACCGGTGGAGGTGGTCAGCAGATATCGTTATTTAGGAATTATTTTTTCCTCTTCAGGCTTAGGTCTTCAACCCACAGAAGACGCTATTCCAACTCCGCAGTTGCCTCAATACTTTCGATAGCATCCACAGCCAGAATAGAGTCGTGGGAAGCCTTCTGGAAACGTTATAGTTCCCTGGTAATGTCGATCATGCTACATGCCGCACCGATGTGGGCCCTCAGATATCTTGCTAGACTAGAATCAGCACAAATTGTTTTTTTAAGCGCCTTTTTAATTTACCAGGAATATCCCAACATATCTCATTAGATTAGAATTGGGAATCTTCCCTATTGCGGTGGAAATTTTCAACAGAGCGCACAAATGGGTAATCAGAATCCTAAAAATGACCGATGACAGGCTACCAAAAATTTTGTTTCTTCGTCTCAACGAATTAGTCTGCACTTCCTCCCCTTCAAACTATTTAAACTGGATTGGGCAGCTGAAAACTCTAACGGAGAATGCCGAGGCAAGCGATCTCTGCCAAAATCTTAATGCCAGCTTTTGGGAGCAGCATACTCCAGCTGCTGTTCGGAATTTTGCTGAACGCTGCAGGAATAGAGACTTGAATTCATATTCAGTGTCTACGTCAGCCCAATTTTCGATTCAGCGTTCTTATTCCGACTGTACGTTTAATATCTAACCTAACCGCCTGTCTCTGCATTGTCTTAAAGCCAAAATTCAACTAAGATTAGCTACTGACTACGCTAGGTCAATTACTCTCGCCAGAGTGAAATATGTTTATGATCCCTCCGCAATTTGTCAGGTCTGTAACCTCGGCGCGTTCGATTCACTGCCGCATATACTTTTAGAGTGCCCGATACTCTCTCCGCTATTATATACTCTACCGAATAACAAGGAACTCTTCGACATCAACTTTCAAGAATTTTTAAAGATACTCTGCTCAACGGAGACTCAGTCAGTGAAAAAGATCTTTTCATTTGTTAAAGCTTGCTTTGTGCGAAGAAATTATATTCTAGGTTTTTAGTCTGTAATAGTGGGCATTACTTTGCGCGTTTGAAATGTACCACCGAATTAAAAGTCTTTGTACCGCACTCTGTCAACCATTTAGATATTAAGTAATTTTAGTAAATAATCGAATAGACTAGGATGTAATCGGGCCGCAGTCTATTAATTTCCACGTTAATAAACCGTTAGTCTTTTGACCTCGCAGTTTGTACTTTTCTCGATCTTCCCGTGGAACTCCTTCTCGATAGGATTTGATATCCCCAAATATGAGAATAAACCATCTATCTCTATCTAATATACATTATATTTGCATTCGCATGAATTCATAATTTTCACTATGAACAAATCAACATTATATTTGTATTCATAAGGTTTTATTATAAATATGATGATAATAATAATATATATTATATTTTCATTCAAATGAATTCAAGCCCTTTTTTGTACATATTATTTTCTGATATCAATGAATTCATATGAATTAAAAATGTTACGGAAATTAATTGTTGTATTAGTCCGAATTCGTCAGTGACTGAAAATGAATTCAAAACGTATGAAACGAATGCTTTTGAATCTTTTCTGAATGCATTTTCGATTACTATGGGTTTGAAAACTGATTGAGACTATTGGAAAACTCGTAAAAATCATCTACTTCTACATAGAAAAACATAAAATTCCGCTTTAAAATTATTTTCAACACTTTTAGAAACCATTTGATGTATTATATGTTAAAAGAAACCGCGAATGTATTAGGTTAGCGTAGAATAATCAAGAGAGGCATGTATACAAAGCGCTCTGTCTTGACGTCTGTGACAAGTTCATGTGATGCCATTCAAAACACTGCCATCTGGAGATTCATAGCTCTGTGCTGGGAGAGCCCGTGATGCAGACCGTTTGACGCGATCACGACTGAGCGCGAGGATTCCCGAAGGTGTACGCCGTGACTTTATCCAAGTCGGAGTGCTATGGCGCACTCTCATAGCGATGCGATCGAAAATTTTTTTCAGTGCACTATCAACACAGCTCTACGAAGAACAGTTATAAGACTGACCGGGAGCTGATAGTGCAACTTCTTAGTTTCAACAACAAATTTCCTAAATTTATGATCTTTTAACCACTTCAATGGTAATGGATCATATATGTACAAAAAAAATTATTGACAAACGTGGTAATGGATCATATGTGTACATTTTGCAATAACTTTTACAATTCTTAATGAATTTGCATGAAACTTCGTATACCATGATATTTTGGGTCGCTGAATCCGAATCTGTCAAAATGGGAAAATTCAAAATGGCGGATCCAATATGGCGGCCTTAAATTTGCTAAATTTATTAAAATGTGCGGCGCACATTTTTCTTTATACGGAAAACAGCTGAAAATTGTTACTCGGGGGTTTTCGGGGTCGCTGATTACGTATCTGAAATCAGATTTTGAAAATTCAAAATGTCGGTTCCAAGATGGCGGACATAAATGTAAGAAATTTACTTGATTTTGATGAAAGTTGGTACTCGGGAATTTTTTGGGTCGCTGATTACGAATTTGAAGTCAGATTTTGTAAATTCAAAATGGTGGATCCAAGATGGCCGACATAAATGTGAAATATTACTTGATTTTTTAAATGATTAATTAAATGTTAAATGATATATTTTAGGAAAAAATGGAACCCGTGTTTCACCGTTTTTCGATATCTTAAGTACAGGGCTGTACCACTTCTGGCACTTTTTTTTAAACAGCTACCACTAAAGTGGTTAAAATGAAAATAGACAATTCTGATTCAAGACTTAGAATCATGCGAACTCACCCACTTAACCGCTACAACTTACATTTATATAAGTTTGGTATTTTTAACCTATTAGGGACCTCAGGAATCCCTATGTAAGCAGAATAATAGACTACTTATCAAAATGTATGTCACGTTTTTTGGAATCGCTCATATACAGTACCGGCCAAAAATTCGTTAACACTATGAATTTGGAGTTCGGCAAAAATTATATCGGATCTCTGAATCCTTTGAAGATAGAGAAAAAACGCATCGGATATGTTTTGAAGTACATAAATAAAGCATTGAACTGGTGCACTTAATTTCACTTCGGACATTATTTTCTCCTAGTTGTGATATTTTAAAAATTTCGATTTTTGCTATTTTTTTCTTCTGTCTTTCAACTCTGAAAAAATGATTAATAAATTTTTCTGCATATTGCCAATTTTTGTGAAAATACTACAATTCAAGATCTTTAAAATCGTTTGAAAAAAGTCGCTACATTTTTTCGTTCTAGAGTTATGATTTTTTGAAAATTTTTGATCTTACTCGTTGCAACTCAGAATTCTTTGGAAAATGATCGCCAACATGCCATTTATTCATATTGTGCGAATCGCAAAGACACATTTCTGTTAAAGATTATAAAAAATACTAAAATTAATAAAAATTATACTTGTTTCAGTGACTAGTCACAAACTTTTTTCAAAGAATTCGGACTCAAGGAGTACAATAAAAATATTAAAAAAAAATCATATCTCTGGAACGAAAAAACGTAGCGACTTTTTTCGAAAACGATTTCAAAGGTCTTGAATTGTAGTATTTCCACAAGAATTGGCAATATACAGAAAAATTTATTAAACAATTTGTCAGAATTGAAAGTCAGAAGAAAAAAGTTGCAAAATTCAAAATTTTTAAAATATTACATCTAAGAGAATATAATGACTCAAGTTAAACTAAGTGCACCAATTGAAAGTTTTACTTCTATACTTCAAAACATGTCGAATGAGCTTTTCTCTATGTTTAAAGGAATCAGATCCGACACATTTTTTGGCGAGTTCCAAAATTCATAGTGTTCACAAATTTTTGGCCGGTACTGTACACATAGCATGAACGGCTAGAATAAGGATAACAAATTAATTGGTTATCTCAACCAACTGGCTTAGAGATCGGAACTCGAATCCATTAATTGGTTGGAAGAAAAAATTTATTATTTCTTCTTCACTTTGAATTTTCAATGTCGGATATGAGATTCATAATCAGTAACCCCAAAAACCCCTGAGTAACGATATTCAAGCGAATTCGTTTAATTTTTCCGAAATCATACGCCATGTTAGATCTGCAATTTTCAATTTTGAAAGTTTCATACCAAATTAGTAATCATCAACCCAAACGCCCTTCTAATAACGAGTTTCATGCGATGTTAGGGTGGCATTACGATGACAGAGTCCAAAGAAGGTCAACATTTTGTTTAATTTGTAAAAAATCGTCGGCCATGTTGTTTTCGACATTTTAAATTCTTAAAATCTGATATCAGATTCGTAATCAGCCACCCCGGAAACCCCCGAAAGATGAGTTTCAACCGATTTCGTTCAATTTTTCAAAAATATCCCGCCATATTGGATCCGCCACTTTGGATTTTTTAAATCTGATATCAGATTCGTAATCAGCGACCCCGGAAACCTCCGAGGGATGAGTTTCAACCGATTTCGTTCAATTTTTCAAAAATTGCCCGCCATTTTGGATTCTTAAAATCTGATATCAGATTCGTAATCAGCGACCCCGAAAACCACCGAGTGATGAGTTTCAACCGATTTCGTTTAATTTTTCAAAAGTAATCCGCCATATTGGATCCGCGATCTTGGATTCTTAAAATCTGATATCAGATTCGTAATCAGCGATCCTAAAACCCTCTAGAAATTATTGAAGCATTGAAAAAATGAAACTGAAAGTGTGAAAATCGACCCCGGACTATTCGCTTATATGTTTATAAAGGTTATATCGCTCATTGTATTAAATTTTCCTTGTTCATACTTATATATTTCATAATTTAGGCAGTGAGATGTCGAAGCACAATTTCTTACGATTTGACCTCCGCCACTGATTATTGTATAAGGGAATTCCATGCGTTTCACACTGTGCGCCGCCTGCGACAGTAACACTTCCATGCACAGAGGGGCTGCACTCTTACACCGAGAGTGCAGCATACTTTCACCGGGAGCGAACTGCCGAGCTCTTCAGACGGAGCGCAACCTTCGCACGTGCGAACGCAGCACCCCCCATGAGTTTCTCGGTGTATAATACATTACCAGTGAAGTGGTTAAAGTCAAATTTCATCGTTAAAACAAAGAAATTACTTATAAAACGTAAGGCTGTACCCTGAAATTCCTTTCTTGCAAAGGAACAATAAATTAACGTTTTGCGTAACAACATCCTGTTGGCTTTCCAAATTCATATTGAATCCTAATACTCGCACCTAAAGTCCTTGCTGTGCTTAATGTTCCACTATAATTATAAAATGGTCCTTATAGTTTTATGTATATGATGTTACATATAATATATTCTTAAATATTTCGTAGCTCGGTGTAATGTTAAAGAACCTTTTATTGTACAATTTCATGATTTTAATATTTCCTATTTCCAAATGTCGTAGTTTGTGTAGAAAACACTCCTTGTAATTGGATGAATATCTATATACACATTACATATTCGATTTAGTTCTACCGTCCCTAATTAACAAGATAACGAGTAGTATATACATTTATTATTTATCAAAAGTGCGTTCTATGGTCAGACTATCTTTACAGGAAGATTTATTAATTCATGGAGATAGTGTATATGATGTAGTTGACAAGAAAGATCACTTAGCCATTCAATCACAACTGGCTAAATATACTAGTGAGTCAATTTTTGAACGACGAATATGTCTCTGCCGTGTTAATATTTCAAGAAATACAAGAAGACAACTTCGTTTTGGTGATCAAAAGGTAATAACCCAGTAACGTAGTAATAGTATATGTTTGGTTTGAGTAAGAGTCATGGTAAATAATATACAAAATATAATAAAATAATAGATATAGCTAGTCTTATATTCATAGGCCTTTGAAAACGCAACACTTCTAATAGTTACGTGCAAACATAAGTATCCGTTCATAGCCGGAAAGGCATCTATCCGTTTATTGCATTGACAGTTTTCCGTTCACACGTAAAAGTAACGGACAAGAGGGGCCGTAGCGAGATAAGAAGTCCTTGGGATTCGGCCGCTTTTGAAGTTCCAAATAACATATAATAACGGAGAAAATTGTTACTATCTCGTACGAACTACTCAATATCGCTGCCAACGTCGTGGCGAAATTCTCTATTCCGGATGACAAAAATTGAAAATTTTTAATAAAAATTGCGATGAATTCTAATGCCACCAGACTTAAATTATACATCGCCGTAAGAAATATTATAGCATATTATGAAAATAAGTAATGAGAGCATTATTATTAATCTCTACCAACACAATATCCGAACGTTATTGTTCGATTTTGTGGCTACACTAGATGATTACGTGAATAACAAATTTCACAGCACTTGTTGTCGTGAGTGCAAACATTCTTTCAATTTATTGGATTAATACGTCTAGCAGGAGGCTTTCCGTTCAGTTGTTCTTTAGCCAAACATTGGGGATATTCCATTGGCAGCTATAGTTATTATGACTTTTTTGTCTTGCGGTTGATTCAGAACTTTTTCTAGGTGACCTTAAAAAAGATGGCTCTGCTGGGAGTACCCTCAACCCACGTATAGCTTTTTTCCTTTCATTGATATTTTACAAATAACAAAGTGCGAATTGCAAAGATTGCTCTGTTGCATTACATCGATTTCTGGGTGGGTAATGGCTACTATTATCCATAGATGTTTATTGATGTTAACGATCTTTGGGTTCAATCCAAATCCGCGTATGTGTTTATTCTTTTTGTTTGTATGTGGCTCTTGTTGGATTATTGTGTCTCTTTGTTGCTCAACTGTGAAGTTCATGACTCCAGTAATTACGAACGCACACCTTATGGAGTTTAATTATAGAAATTATCTATATTGTTTATCATGCGCTGATACACCGTAGTGTACGATGGGCATAATTTGTCGTTTGTATTGTGGCAACTATTTTCCCTGTTTCGGGTACTGTTAGCGCTCTTCTTAGTTAGAGGATCTACTTTTTATATTCTTTTCCTGTGTATTGGGCATTAGATGTTTTGGTTTTTGCGACGTTTTGAGATCCGATTTAAGTTTGAAATAAATGTATGTTCATTTCATAGCTAGACACTTAAATTAAACCAAATAATTAAAAAATATTGAAACGAATTTCGAAAACGTCCGGGTCGAATGGATGCATATTACCATGAACTGGAATTAAAATGGGAAAACCCATTTTTAAAAGAGAAATAATGTGCTACTTGCATGTAGCGCGAAAATAGAAAAAAAGTGTGTTAAATTTAATTTAGGAATACCTTGACCCACTACACGTTCGTACGCAAGTCTGGTGGTAAGGGTAATTAAAAAAGATAGTTCACTGTATTTATGTTTAGAAGTACAACGACTAAATGAGCATTAAGTGGAATTCAGAGATATTTATGCTTAATGATTTAGGGCTTTAATATTACTATTTTCCATTAAATTATTAAAATACGGGTTGATAGTCTTTTATTGAATAAATTTTAAGATTCAGAGTGACGCCAATAATTAAAAGGAATACATAGTAAATCATCACACGTGTATTCATTGGATAAAGGAAAAAAGAATAGAGGCTTAATTATGAAGCCACGACCAAATAGAACAAAATAATAATCGGCGTAATCGTGCGTACTGAAGCAAAAAGTATTCAAAATAAAACAGAATAATTTTCTTACTGTTTTGATTTAATTTAACAATTTAAACTTGCGATCACAAATAATATTTTAATTTTATAATATACTCTCTTTATTTCCCAATCATTACATAGGTCAGTTGTTGCTGAAATAAATACAAAATTCACACTACCTCGACCATTGATCTGCAAGACATACAATCGCCGAGAGAGAGACAACTCTACTTTACCTTCAGTACGTCCAACAGCGGAACAGAGAAGTCGGTCGCAAGATCTCTCGTTAAAAACTCCCCACTTCCTTATCCGGGAAGCCATCCACTACCACTTTTTATTTGATAATGCTAAGGTTCCTTTCTGTCACTCTCATCAATTAAAACGACATAAATAAAATTCAATCTGCGTTACAAACAACAAAACATGGAAAGATATAAATTAAGTACCTGTCTAAATTTTAGACTAAATTAGGTCTAATGGGTCAACTTACATTCTACGCCCATTTCCTGTGCCATGAGAATGGCGGACCGGCTCATCCATCTCTGCCAGACTCTCCAACTAGACGACCGCATCGGGTCGCTGGGGCTTAACGAGGTCTAAAATAAGTTATTGGGCTGCACTCTCAAACTTTCCCAGATGACGCCCCTACTATTGCACGCGAGCTTAGCGGGGAACGTCAGTAGGGCCTCCTCGGCTAGTCGATTGTTCAACATGTAAGAACCGCTTCTAGATCTTCCCATCGTGCTCAAATAATATAGACCTCCTGGCATCTCGGACACTTCAACGCTTGAACACCCCTTCGGCCGCAGTTGAAGCATGACCACCGCAATTTTTATCTGGGACAGTCGACACTGCGGTGACCCTCCTCCAGCAGTTGAATCATACCCCCCGCCGGAGGATCCCACTGACGATCCACAGGGATACTCTTTATTCTTCCAAACGATGTCCCATGCACCATCCGGAGCGCCCACGGGAATCCGGGTAAGTCTCGGGCCCATTCAACGGAAGATCTGCTGTAGGAGCCTCCACCACTACCACGGCTCAAACCGTCTCTGGCTATGAGGTTGGAGGAGACCGGACAATGTTTCTGTGATTCTGCTCCTTCAATACATCAACCGCTCTCAAATCGGAATGCGGGGGTCTTCCTTTGAGGTCCAATACGGCTAAAACCTCCACAAATCCCAGGATTCTTCGCCGACTTCGCCAACTTCCACGCCCTATAGGTACTTGATTCATTCCTAATAAATCATGATTCATAAAATTCTAGGCGGAATAAAGCGCTTAAGTTCCTCGACGGGGACTTTCATAGTTATATTGCCTGACTGTAGATAATTAGCCAAACCGATTATAGGGTCACGTATATGGACGCGAAATGGGAACATATTTTACAGGCGTGATGCGGGCACTCGTGAGGTGCCAATTGTAACAGAAGAAGATTTGTCACTTATAAAATGACATTTGACCTCTCGCTCAGCTGCAACTCGTACTATTAAAAACCAAACATATGTTGTAAACACGGATAATTCTATAAACTCTATTCATGTTTTTCATAGTAATATAAATTCGTTGCGGGCTCACTTTGCCCAAGTTGAACAGTTTATTCAGACCACAAATCTTCATATACTTGCGCTGTCTGAAACTTGGCTGAACCCTCTTATTTCGTCCAGTGCACTCAGTATTCCGTCATATAACCTAGTGCGGAACGATAGGGCATTGTGGTCCACAGTTAGTAATAAGTATGTTCTAGGTGGAGGAGTGGCGTGCTACCTTCACGAATCGTTAGTTTATAATGTGTTAGAATCGTCAATTAGCGCGGTATTGAATACAAAATTGAATGTTTTTCTCATAGGTGTAAGTCAATTAAATTTCGTGATTTCACCAACTGTAATATTCAATCTCTGGAAAGGGATATGAAACGAGCGTTAGAAATAAATTGCCCAGAACTCTATAATCAAGACACGCTGCAAATGCATTCGATATCAGAATTACTATCCACCTTTTATTCTTCCGTCAATCAAGTTCTAGATGATCACGCGCCATTCGTTACCAAACTCCTCAGGAAAAATTCAACTCCTTGGATCACCAACAATTTAAAGCAGCAAATTAAACGTCGAGAGCATCTCTATTCTAGAGCGAAACGTACTCGTGACAATTTTCTGATGGGACAATATAGAGAGTTACGTAAAACAATCAAATCATCACTTACATCTGCTAAAGATGCATACTTATGTAACTTAATCAACGACCAAACGAATCAGATCAAATTGTGGGCACTGCTTCGCAAGTTTGGGCTGACTTCTACACCACCCCATACGGCGTTGCAGCATTTCACCCCCGACGAGTTGAATACTTATTATGCGTCGATATCGTCAGTTCATCCAGCTTGCACCGAGTCACAGCTCAGACAAATATTACATACTCCCATCAATGAAAATTCGCCAACATTTGCCTTTCCTCTATTACAACCAGATGAAGTTCATAGTGCTCTCCTATCATCATTCTCGAAATCAAAAGGTCTGAGTCCAGATGGGTTGCAAATTATCTACCTTAAAAGAGTTTTCTCTGTCATTGTAATACCCCTAACAGCTATCTTTAATATCTCACTTCAGTCAGGGGTCTACCCACTGTTGTGGAAGCTATCTTTTATCATACCACTCAACAAACTTGCACATCCAGCTTCCCCTAGTGATACGCGTCCGATTGCAAATCCACCGCATATTTCGAAGATATTAGACGCGTTAGTAACTAGAAAAGTAGTTACCTATCTCGAGACGAATAGTCTGCTACATCCGGGACAGTTTGGTTTTCGGAAGCATCACAGTATACAAACAGCCTTACTCAAGCTTACTGATGATATACGTTATGCTATGGAAAAAGGGTTTGTCACCATCCTCGTCCTCCTTGATATTTCTATAGCGTTTGACTCTCTTAATCATCCACTAATTTTACAATGCCTTAGATCGTTGGGATTTGACGATTTGTCTGTAACCTGGGTGCACTCATATCTTTCAGCCAGATCGCAAATAATAAGAGGATTGGATGGACAGTCCTCACGACAGTGCCTCACCAGCAATGGCGTTCCACAAGGATCTAGTCTTGGACCTATACTTTTCAGTATTGTCATTAATACGTTTTTCTCACAGTTGAGATATTGTAGAGATTCGATAATTGTGTTCGCCGACGACACCCAATTCTACCTTTCAACACCCATTAGCCAGTTTAGTCAAACTGTTCGCTGCCTTAATAGTGATATTGAGAAGTTCGTTGAGTGGACGCAGCAATGCGGTCTAACAATTAGCGAAAAGAAGACCAAAGCAATTATATTTGGGACAAGAAAAAACCTCGCTAAATTGAATACAATGGTATTGTCCCCAATTCTGGTCAATGACTACGCTGTATCATATGTGAGTGAAGTTCGTGACCTTGGTGTTTATCTCTCGTCAGATCTGTCATGGAATCGCCACATCGCCTCTGTTAGCTCTAAAGTTCATTACACACTCCACAGGCTTCGTTTCAGAGGGGCTAGCCTTCCGTCTTCAGTTAAATTGGCCTTGGTCAACGCGTTGATTGTGCCGCACTTTGACTTTGGCTGCCTGTTATTTTCTGACGCATCGGCTTATCTAGTCACCAAACTTCGTCGTCTACTGAACTCGGCGCTACGGTTTGTTTACCGATTAAGAAGAGACCAATCCATGACACCATATTGGAAGAAAGCAAACTGGCTTACAATTGAGGCTCGCCAGAAATATTATAGTGATACACTCACCCATCAGGTACTTCATACGTCGCAGCCTAAATATATTCGGGACAGATTTATTCCCTGTCAAACTTCCCTAAGACAGAGTACTCGTTTGAACTCTACGTCTTTCTATCTTCCGACATGTCAAACAAATTATTTTTCAAATTCATTTTGGATAATGGCCATAAGATCCTGGAAGTTCTCTAGAGCCTCCACGCATCACTTCTTTCCGCAATTACTATTTAACGACCAGTTTCTACTAATCTTCACCTTTATTAATTGGATTAAGAGGATCTTCATGATGGAAATACAGACATGATCCGTCAATCTTCCAGTCTGTAAATCTCCACGCAAAATGGCGTACAGCTTCCATTCTTCACAGATACCAACTATCCTCAGAGTCCTCCAATTCCACAATATATTCACGAACATTCGATAGCGCGTCCAAGACCTAGCGCAAGGCTGCTTGACGGTACTGAATCTCATAATTCCACCCTTGCAGCGCCCTAACGCCTGGCTAGTCTTCTGCACAGATCATTTAAGTTCTTCAGCCATCTTCGAGTACTATGGACCGTAATCGCGTCAAAGTGCTAACCTTCCAGGAAAGGACAAAGCTTCTTAATACCCCAAACTACGGCTAAACACTGTTTTTCTGACGTGGAGTAACTACGTTATGCAGCACTTAGGGTCTTACTCTTACTGATGCACTTTGAGGGATTACGGGCAACTATATTCTTTGATTACCTACTGCTGCGCGTTTGGGCCCGCAACTCAAGTCTGATTTTAATTTCCTTCAAACAGATTTATTCATCACTTTTTACACCAATCATTCTTAGACTGCGGGCCATTTGCAGCGCGGTGGCCTTGAAAATATATTTCTTAAAAATTAGCGGACTGACCGTGAGCGTGTTACTCGCCATTTAGCACTGACTGCCAAAAATGGAACCGACGCCTATCATTGATCTATCGCATGATCGCGATCGCGATGCCGCGGAGCTCGCGAAAACAGTAACAATTAAGGGTACTAGAGTAATATCTCACATATTATACAGATTGCGGCACTTAATATTTAAATAGGTACGAAACGTCGGTACATAGCTGAACACTTACATACAATGGGCTGTTCTTCATCATCCTACATATGAGTTAGAACTACTCGCAATATATAATTACAAGCTTTAGTCTGAAGAGTAAACGGATGTGAAAGGTCAGGACTCTCTAAAACTGGTGCTTGACATAACTCTGCTTTCAAGTCCTCATATGCTTGCTGACGTTCTTCAGTAGAATGTCCTTCCTTGTCAATTTCGTGAGAACCAATCGTTAGTCGGCTATGTTTGAAATGAACCTGGCATACCATCCTACCATTGCCAAAAATCTTCTAAGTTTTTCTAAATTTGTTGGGCTCGGGTAGTTCATGACAGGCTCAATCTTCTTTGGATCAGGTCTTAATCCATTCCTGTCAACTAGAAACACAAGATATCTTGCCTGATTACAGCAGAATTCACTTTTGTCCCGATTCAGCTGAAGACCGGCCATGCTTCGTTGCACTCGCTCCATTCAAATGATATGCTGCTCGAAATTCTTAGTCACAATGCTTATATCACCTAGAAAAACGAAGACAAGAAGCTCGTACTCTGGTGGGAATATAAAATCATCGACCGTTTAAATGTTGCCGGGCATTGGTCAAATCAAATGGCATCCGTCTAAACTGAAACAACCCTTTCCCGGATACAGCTAAGGCTGTAACTTCCCTACTGGTTTCATCTCAGGGAATCTGGAAATAAGCCTGACTTAATTTCAGTTTAGTGATACATCATGCGTTCCTCAGTTTGTCTAAAATACCATCAAAATTCGGAGTAGGATAAGCGTTTTCCTTAGTAACTACATTTACATCTCTGTAATCGATGCAGAACCTATATTTTTCGTGTGATTTCTGCACAAAAACCGGTGCACTAGATCATGGACCATTAGACTGCTCAGTAACTTTTTCTTCTAAGATCCGGTCTGTTTCTCGGCGGGCTATCTCTAGAACACCTGGAGATACTCTTCTACACCATTGCTGAACCCTTTCTGGCACACATTTTTCTCATGAAACTGGTACTCAGGGGTTTACTTGGGGTCGCTGATTACGAATCTGAACTCATATTTTACATATTCAATCTGGCTGACCAAAAATGTAATCTCAAACAGATAATTTTTTACTTTTTTTATCGGCTATATTGTATCTGCCATATTGAATTTTTAAAATGTGAGTTCAGATTCGTAATCAGCGACCCCAAAAACCCCCTAGTTCCTAGTTTAATCTCGATCAGGTAATTTTTGCTTTTTGGTCGGCCAAAGAATAGAAGAATAATACCTTAGCATGTAAGTATCCACTTGTTAATTTGTTGCCGTTTTTGAGTAAACAAATTGCTGAAAAATCATTAAAAGTAGAATTGATAGTTTTTTGGGCTACAGTATAAAATTATTGTAAATGACCAATTTAGTTTTAGGAAAGGGCACAATATAGTTGATCAAATAGTTACAGTCGTTAGTCATATCACGTATAAGTGCATAAAAAAATGCATACCGGTGCATTATTGCTCGACTTAGAAAAAGCCTTCTATAACGTATGGCACAATGACTTAATATACAAACTAGTTCTTATGAAATTTCCTATATATTTAATCTTTGTTTTTAATTCTTATATTATAAATCGTAATATGTTTGTTGAAATTAACAATACTTAATCAAGCAATTGCAAAATCACAGCAGGCGGTCTCCAAGTGTCGATTCTTGGACTACTACTATTCATGTTATATATAAACGATGCTCCGACTACAAAAAATGTTGCTATAGGATTATTTGCGAATGATAAAGCGTTAATTACGCCTTCTTACAAAATTAGTGCTATTATTAATAGATTAGAAACTATAGATTTCTCATTGGTGAGGCATAAGCCGAATTTAATTTTTTAGAATCCGACCACCGTTACATCTATTCATTATTATAATGAGCTCTGGACGAGAAAGAGCAAAATGCACTACAACCATTGAAAAGGTCGATAACACTGTTTATCATCAGACGATAATGTTACTGTCTACCTTGTCTAGTGAGTGACTCTTTGTTCTTCACACTTTGTAGGTCTTTGACAGATATCTTGAGTACGCGGGCTGGATTTTTGCATCTAGCGAAATTCAGTCTATTCTGTATAAAAGACTTTCCAACATGTCCAACCAGTAGGTGCAGATCGGTATGAAACAGCAGAGGTGGAGATCTCCCATTTTTTTCAATGAGAGAATTCTGCTTTGTTTGATGATAAATAAAAATAACCTTTTCAATTAAAAATCGGTCAATTTTTCATTGTCATTAATACATGTTTCCTCCCCGAGAATGCACGTGAGTCGGCCGAGAGGGGGATAATATAGATTTCTCATTGGTGGGCCATAAGCCATATTTAATTCGTTAAAAACCGACCCACGTTACATCGTTTCATTATTTATAGTTACGAATATAATTTTTTTCTTTTATTATTTTATGTTTTTCGTTGTTAATTTCATCACTAGTTGAGATTATAAATGTTTCGACAAGTTCTAGCGCTTTGAGAATCCGAGCGATTACGACGCAAGGTGTTTGAAATGTTCAGAAATTTTCAAACTATGGCATTTTAACATCTAATGCAATTTGTAGATAGAAGATGTTAACTATATTATAGCTCATTAGAAAAAAAAGAAAACAATTATATTCATAACTAACTATAAAATTAATACAATTTCGATTTGACAGTTACTTGGAACAGACTGGTATCCCAGCAAACGAAAATACATTCAGAAAGAATTGAAATGGAATTGCGGGGAATTCAGTGAAAAATTTTTTAATTCCATTTTGTTGAAAAAAGGGGATTTAAATAGTTTGAATACCTAGCAATCCATTATTAAGGAATAGGAAACATTTTTTCGAATCCCACTGAATACCAAAAAGAAAAACGTAACGGAATTAATACCATTGAATGCTCAATCAGAGGATACGAAAGTTCCGCAATGAGTACCAATGAATACTGACGATTCCAGCATGGATATTAATGCAATTGAATGCTCGAGCAGGGGATACGAAAGATCCGTAATGAATACCAATTAATATCTGCAGACAATATAAATGTTTCATTCTCAATTCTAATGAATACGGGCAATTCAAATAATGTAATGAATAATACATGATATGATAATAAGAATTGAAATAATTTCATATGAATTCCATCGCATCTCTGTTTATAAATGCTGACACAATTATATTCTGACGAAATACGTCACTGTTCTTCCACCCAATTTAAATTATAAATTTCCGCCATAAAGACCTTTCGATCTAGCGTTTAAGTGTGACCAGGTAAGAGGTCAAAAGAAGATACCTGCTTTCCAGTACCCGGGTAACAGGAAAATCCCGAAAGGCCGCGCAGTGGCAAACATCGGTGACCTCTTGCAAATTCAAGGTTACTTGTGTAGTAAATTTATGTGGTTCAATGTAGATTTATATAACATTTTATATTAGAAATAAGGAACTACCTCCGATATACCGATCAACAATATAATTTATTTATTTTTCCAGTCAAACAACAAAATCGCAAATTAACTCTAATTTTAATTTTACTTTATTTATTCTACGGAGAGAGAGAGAGAGAACGTACGAATTGAAAGAAAACCTGATTTTAGCGTTCGTCGATTATTTTCTCGTTGAGACCATTTCGTTCTTTCTTTGGAGCACTCTTGCCACCCTGGGAATTCGTCGGGCCAATTGGTAAAACCTGGATCTGTCTACGTAGGCAGCCTCCAATTTCGCTGAACAGCAACTTCCCTTTTCTTACGCCGAAAAATCAGGAGTACTTTTTAAATTCACCAAACTGGGAAGACACGCCTCTTTCCAGAAGAGCCATTTTCTTGAGCATGGTAAATCACCGAAAGAATTCGTGAAATTATTACGGATTCTCCGATACTTTTACTTGAATCATAAAAAGTGCCGACGCTTACCTTGAAACGTGCTGAGGAGTAAAATGCCTTTCTTTCCCCTGCACGGGACTCCTCAGTGCTTGCAGATTTTGTGCTTGCATCAAGCTCTTCTCCTCGGCGAATGCATTTCCTCGAGCTCGCCCTGGATGCGCCGCAATTTCTCCCGGAGTAACGAAATTTTACTCCTCGCCGGCAGTCTTGTTGATGGTCTTCCTGTCGAGCGTCGTTACCTTGCCTTTTTGGGTATAGGAATTCGAACGTCTCTCCTCAACGGAATCCGGGAGACGAAGAAGGAAGAGAAGCGTCTGTGTTCGAAGAACAATCGCCCGCAATTCCTCCGGAAAACGAACTCGTCTTCCAGAACGCGCACTTTGTTTCGCTCCTTCGTATCAACGACTACTACCTCCATCTTGTGAGTCAACTCTGACTCTTTAGCCGCGGATGAAGAGGGAAAATTCTGCACGTTCTACCACCCGTTACGCCGACGCAACACTTGACGTTGCGGAAGCGTCGGTAAAACAGTGTGATACTTTATTACCCTCTTCTTTCTTCTTCTTCTCAAATTTCTTCCCCTACCTGTCTTGTTCTCTCTCTCTCTCTTGTTTCTCTCTTTCTGCGATCATGAGTCACTCGATTATGTATCGAGATATTATGCATCGACCATTACCTGGTACTCCCCCAACTTTCACCTTTTCTCCCATCACTTGTCAAGAAGTTTTGAGTATCTTAACTACATCTCAAATAAGTCGTGTGGATTAAGCCCTGACTCCCTTTGTCTGGCGCACCTTAAACCACTTTTCCCTGTCATTTTACCCTATCTGAATCATATCTTTAATCAATCATTTTCTTTAGGTATCTTCCCATCTATCTGAAAATCATCTTATATCATACCCCTGAGTAAAACTGCCAATCTTGTAAATCTATCCGACACCCGTCCAATTGCAAACCCACCCCACCTCTCCAAAGTCATTGACTCCTTAGTTATGCACCAAATCACCAGCTTCCTTGAGAACAATCAATTGATACATCCTAAGCAATGTGGATTCCGCAGGTTTCACAGCACGCAAACCGCCTTGCTACATCTCATGGATGATATTAGACTAGGCATAGACAAAGGCTACGTTACCATCCTAGTCTTATTTGACTTCTCTAAGGCCTTCGACTCTCTTAGTCACACTGTCATCCTTACCTGCTTACGTGATCTAGGCTTTGAGGACTCTGCGCTTAAATGGATGCATTCATTCCTCTCAGGTCGATCTCAATCGGGCGGAGCGGGCTCGTTAGCTTTGGTTGGCAACTGTTCTAGGGGAAGGAAAACCTCGAAGAGAAACCCCGAAGGCAAGCACGGCTTACCGCTTCCAAATTATGATCGAAATGTCGGCCGATAAAAATAACGACCTGCGGGGTAAGGATTTAGCCGAATCCCCCATCGCTTCCGACTGTCAAGCGTCCGTAGTGGGCGTGGGGCAGTGGGCGGTGGCCCAAGGATGCAGGAGGGCATCACCGACAATTACAGGGCATCGACAAAGGAAATAGCTGGTGGAGGGACGGTCTCAGCCCCTACCAGCATTCATGCGACTGCGACCGATAATGGGGATGGGATAGAGATAGATGGCCCCACTCGAAGTGCGTGTAAAGAACAAAAGCGCCTGCAGGAGGCAAGAGCGATAGTCGACGAGATGCAGCAAAAGGAAAACAAGCTGCTAATGTTCCTTCGACGAAAGCTTGATAACCTCCAGAAATTCATCTCCGAGCGTATGAACATACATAAGGAGATCAAGGAGGGAGCGGCGGCGTACATGATGTACCTGGAGAGATACGAGGAGGCCAGAGAAGCATCAATTGCGGCCAGAAACACGTACGAGGAGCGGCTGCGCGCGAGCGGTATCGGCATGCACCAAGAACAAGTGCTACGGGAAATGAAAGAAGCAGCGTGTCAGACGACAGCAGCGGAAAACGTGCGCCGTAACAAAAGGAAAGAGAGGTCGCCTCCTCTGAGCCCGGGTAACATAGCATCCCTTATCCAGGCGGAAAAGAGGCCCAAAGAGGCGCACACTGCAAGGGAAATCGACCTTCACCCGGATACGCCAGGAACACCCGAGGTACAGGCGCAAAAGGAAAAGGAGCAGGGCTGGGAGCTCGCCAGAAGATCGCGCAAGAAAACCACGAGCAACGAGGAAAGGGGCCGCCCGACGCTACAGGCACCGGGTGGGCAAAAGAACGCAAGAGCGAACCCGAAAAGGAGGCGGATCAGGCCGGACGCGGTCCTGATCAAGAAGGGCCCAGCCACAGAAGGGACATCGTATGCCGACATGCTAAGAACAATGCGCAGCAAAGTAGACCCTACTACGGTCGGCGCAAAGATCAGCGGGGTCAGAAGGACCCGCGCAGGTGACCTAATCGTGGAACTTGAGAAGGGAAACAAAGCGGCCGAAGCGCTCACCCAGGCGGTAGCAGCGGCCTTGGGTACGAGTGCAGAAGTCAAGGCATTGACACCAACGATCGCGTTGGAGGTCCGTGACCTGGATGACGCCATTACGGAGGACGAGCTACGAGCAGCGCTGAACAACTCGCTCGCAGAGGAGGAGAAGCTAGCTGTGCAGATAAAAAACATCAGAGCTGCGTACAGGGGCACCCAAAGGGCTGTTATCGTCGCGTCAGCGGAAGTGGCAAGGAAGCTGCTTACAACCGGCAAGATTAGGGTGGGCTGGGTCAACTGCAGAGTACGCGAGAAGGAGGCACTCGTCACCAGATGCTTCAAGTGTCACGGCTTTGGACACATAGCCGCTATGTGTAAAAAGGCCGTAGACAGAAGGAACTGCTGCCTAACATGTGGCAAGCCGGACCACCAGGCAAAAAGCTGCACTGAGAGGCCGCACTGTACCCCGTGCACCGACATAAGCGCCGAAGACTGCAACCACTATCCCGGCAGTAGATGGTGTAAGGCCTTGACGGCAGCGGCGGAGAAGACGAGGGCCTAACATTCCTGCAGGCAAACGTGAACCACTGCAGCCCAGCTCAGGACTTACTGCTGCACACAGCTGCAGTGCGAGGCATGGATGTCGTAATCGTGTCGGAGCAGTACCGAAACATCCAGACGACAGCATGGACAAGCGACACGACGGGCAGAGCAGCGGTCTTCGTACGAGGAGATAACATCATCCAGGATGGTGGAGAGAGAGGCGAAGGCTTTGTGTGGGTTAGAGTTCGTGGGGTAAGAATATACTCGTGCTACTACTCGCCCAACACTACCCTGCAGGAGTTCACAACGGCCATCGATGACCTGGAGGGAAACATCAGAGGAGGACAAGGCCAGGCAATTGTAGCGGGGGACTTCAACGCGCGATCAACGCAATGGGGGTCAAGCCGCGCAGATGCAAGAGGTAGGGCCGTGATGGACATGATGGCACGTCTGGGCCTATGTGCTTACAACGAAGGTGCTAAACCGACCTTCGTAAGAGGGATAGGAACATCCATCCCGGATATCACCCTGGGCAGTGAAGACCTCGCACGGCGAGTCTCGTCCTGGGAGGTGATGGACGAGGAGACCTTGAGCGACCACCGGTATATTACATTCCGGGTTGAGCCGATGAAGGGCCCTCCCAAGATAAGACCGCAGAAGGGGTGGGCGGTTAAAAAGTTGCAGAAAGAAGCCTTCGCCGACGCCATCAAGGTGGAGTACGAGGCTCAACTCTGGATCGGAGACGACCAGCGCAAAACGGTGGGAGTTCGGGTGGATAGGCTTGTCAGGCAGATCACAAGGGCGTGTGATGCTGCGATGCCCAGGAGTGGTAAATGCCGCAAGCCGCCGACTTATTGGTGGACGGAGGAGATCGCATCGATGAGAAGGGAATGCATCGCCGCGAGCCGCAGATGCCAACGGGCACGCGGTAGACCGCATTATGAGGAGGCGGCCGAGGAGTTCCGGCGAAAACGGAAACTGATGCGGGTAGCCATCATGAAGAGCAAAGCCAGGGCTTGGGAAGACCTTCGGCATACCATCAACGAAGATCCATGGGGGCTCCCCTATAAGATCGTGCGAGGCAGGTTGCGGAGCCAGCAGCTGGCCCCAGGCCTCAAATCGCCGGGCTTCTTGGAAAGAATCATCGATGAGCTCTTTCCGGGGCAAGCCGACGGCAATCCAGAAGGCCGGAGGGAACAGGCGGATGGAAACAACAACAGAGAAGACCCTCCTCCTCCGTTCACAATCGAAGAACTGCAGGGAGCGGCCAAACGAATCAAGAACGGCAAGGCGCCCGGCCCAGACGGTATACCAGGCGAAGCGATGCGTGCGGTAGCTGACGCCTGTCCGGAAATGCTCCTGGACTTATACAATGCGTGCCTGAGGGAAAATACCTTCCCCTCGAAATGGAAACAACAGCGGTTAGTACTCCTGCCCAAGCCCAATAGGCAACCCAACGATCCGGGCGCACACAGACCACTCTGCATGCTGGACGTGGCCGGGAAACTGCTCGAGCGAATGCTCCTGAAGCGGTTGGAAGAGGCAGTGGAGAAATCGGGAGGCCTTTCGGAGAGGCAATACGGGTTCAGGCGAGGCCGCTCCACTATCGACGCGGCGGCGTACGTGCGCGACAAAGCCATCGCGGCCCTGAAAAACAAGGGAAGAAACGCCAAATTCTGCGCCGTGGTAACGGTGGATGTGAAGAACGCGTTCAATACGGCATGCTGGGTGAAAATCATGAATGCGCTGCGCGGCCACACAGAGGTCCCTCGCTACTTGACGGACATGGTGGGCAGCTACCTCTCAGACCGGAGACTTCACTTCGGGACAGAGGAAGGCGAACGCGCGCGGAACATCGTGGCAGGCGTTCCACAGGGCTCAGTGCTCGGGCCCTTCCTGTGGAACGTCATGTACGACGGGCTTCTCCGCAAACAATTGCCGGATGGAGCAGAGACTGTGGCTTTCGCCGACGACGTCTGCGTTGTGGTGGAAACGTGGACGATCCCGCGGCTAGAGGACACAACGAATGAGGCGCTCAGGCGAGTCCACCACTGGATGAACGAAAATGCGCTCCAGGTGGCGGCACAGAAGACCGAATGCCTCATCATAACGAGGCGCAGGGTCTACCAGCAACCGAAGATTGAGGCGATGGGGTGTATGGTGGACATCTCACGGCAGGTGAAGTATCTTGGCGTAGTGCTGGACGCCAAGATGAACTTCGGGGATCATGTTCGAGCCGCTGCGAAAAAGGCTTCTGACATCGAAGCGTCGCTAGCGCGCTTAATGGGTAACATCGGAGGGCCGAGGCAAAAAAGGAGAGCTCTGCTCAGCACAGCGGTACAATCTGTGCTGCTGTACGCGGCGCCTGTCTGGGTAAAGGCGCTAGAGAAGAAGAGCTCCATGCGAGCAATGGAGGCAGTACATCGCCGCTGCGCCCTGCGAGTCACGTGCGCCTATCGATCCGTCTCGAAGGCGGCGATACACGTGCTCGCGGGCATACCGCCGATCCAGTTACTGGCGCAAAGACGGGCCCAGATGGACGAGAAGAGGAGAGCCGGAGTCGAGGTTATCGCGACTGAAGAAGAGGATGCCGAGGCACGCGTTAGCGACTGGCTACTTGGACAGTGGCAAAGCCTCTGGGATGAAGACACGAAAGGACGGTGGACGCACCGCCTTATCCCGACGCTTCGACCGTGGTACGAGCGCGTCCATGGAGAGGTCGACTACCACCTCACTCAGGCCCTGAGCGGACATGGATGCTTCGCGCACTACCAACAGCGAATCCGCAAGAGGTCCAGCACGAAATGCGATCACTGCGATGCCGAAGACGACGATGCGGAGCACACGTTGTTCGCGTGCCCCGCCTGGAGCGAAGAGCGCACAGCCGCGGAGTTAGCTGTGAGAGGCAGTTTGAGCACGGACACCATCGTGCCCATTATGCTCGCGTCCAAGAACAACTGGGACGCAGTGGCAGCCTACGCCAGAACCATCATGGCGAGAAAGGAGGCCCACGAGAGGCGGCGTCAACAGCTGGCCGCGCAATAAGGGAAGAAGAAAGAAGAGGAGCCCTGGAAAACACCATCGCCCGGGGAAGAAGAGGAGAAGCCGAAGCACGTTCGTCTGAACCCCTAATCTCGTAAGAGGATGGGGGATGTAGGACGCAAGAAGAACGTACGGAGGCTTAAACAGGCGGGCACTCCGACGCAATGCCGAAGGGCGAATTCCGGAGTTGTCCACTATGCCTGGTATCGTGGCGTCACTTTGTCGGCTGTGGTAAAAAAAAAAAATCCTAGTCTTATTTGACTTCTCTAAGGCCTTCGACTCTCTTAGTCACACTGTCATCCTTACCTGCTTACGTGATCTAGGCTTTGAGGACTCTGCGCTTCAATGGATGCATTCATTCCTCTCAGGTCGATCTCAATCGATTATTGGATTGGATGGGCAGGCATCCCAATATGAGCACACTATATCAGGAGTTCCTCAGAGTACTAGTATTGGTCCGATTCTCTGCATCATCGTCATTAACACCTTATTCACAAGACTTCGCTACTGTCGAAATACTACCATCATTTTTGCTGACGACACCCAGTTTTATCTTTCCACCCCAATAAGCTGTCTTATTGATACCATAAGACGTATTAATAGCGATATAGCCGAACTTTTAAAATGGTCCCAAGACTATGGGCTTATGCTCAACGTACGCAAAACTAAAGCCATTATCATCGGTTCTACTCAGAATCTTGGTGCCATCCAGAACCTAACCTTACCGCCAATTGTGGTTGGAAATGATACAATTTCATACTCTAGTGAAGTGAAAGATCTAGGTGTAATTATCGCTTCCGATCTTTCATGGAATCGACATGTCAACTCAAATTCTTCTAAAGTCCATAATGTCCTTTATCGACTAAATGCCGTGGATCGTTCCTACCTCCATCTATCAAACTATCATGTCAACTCCCTAGTAATCCCACATATCGACTATGCTACTCTCGTTACTGCCGATCTTTCGGGCTACCTTAACGTCAAATTACAGCGTTTGCATTCAATCTTCTCATTATATGCTACCAACTCCCCGCACAAACATTTTCGCACGTTCATTCTGGAGCACGCAATACAATATTAGAATTCCCCATAATTTGCAAACCATTTCATCCCCGATATGCTTTCGTAATCACCTCTTCTCATTTTCAGCTAAAACATAGCGACCAAGTATCTTATGTCGTAGGCTCTAATTTAGCAGCAACTATTAGATAATGATACAAAATCTAGTTTATGTATCATAGGTTATACTTTGCGTTTGTTAATCTAGAATTTAAAATTGAGTAATATAAGAGAGATATATATTGTTAATAACTGTGTATCTTCACATCCTGGCCGAGGATTTGTAACGGCAGGATATCTTGTGATTTGTCCACGGCTCTTGGAGGCCAGGACAATAATAAATTGTTGTCAGTCAGTCACTTTCTCTCTCTCTCTCTCTCTCTCTCTCTCTCTCTCTCTCTCTCTCTATTATACAAATTCGCATAACCCGTTACATTATATACAGGTCGCGTACTACACTTGGATGAAAAATCTAAAGCTAGAGCATCACCTTGATTTTAAACAGCCCAAATTCTCATCTCTCCTGTTTCAATTACATATATTATTTCCTCCCACATCCCATTACCTGTCCGTCAATTGCAATTCCAGCAATTGAACGGAATTACCGATTGCTCGTAAAATCATCTGCTTGTGCACGAATATTTTCATCACACACTCGATGTGCGGGTCCCCTTCCCCCTCTATCGTCGCTTTGCCGCTCCATCGTTCGTCGTTTTCACGACGCCTGCTCGTTCCATTTTCTTTTCTCCCCCTCCACGGCTACGCATTCAACAGCCGTTCACTTCGTTGGTTTCGTTCGATCGTGCGTGCACACGTCCATCATGACTCGACGCACGAACCATTCCCCCCTCGTCCCGCAGGATTCTTCCATGTAACGGCCACGCCTAGACTTTGTCGCAGCCGCGACACACGAGAGTCCGATGTTCGTTTCGTCTCCCCACCTCGGATACGCATCCGTCAGCCGTCCAAATCTTTCGAACGTCAAATGGACGTTACATGCCGCGCGCCCGCGCGCCGACTCCCTCAACTTGGCTCACCTGTGTTGCGCAGCCCCCCCCCCCCCCCCCAACACTCATCCTTCTTCGTCGGACTCATGCAGCTTCGCTGCGTCCGCCTCACTCTTCGGCGAGTTGAGTTGCCGCCACCATTCCGTGCCCGAGTCGACAGTCATCACTCGGCAAATCTCCACGGCATACAGGAACTGCCATAACCCAATGACTGCCGTCACTCCACCAGGAGTTTTCATAACCAGACACGATATCCCGTACGTTTCTCTCCAGGACATGGAATTCTCCGCCATCCTTCTTCGTCGCTCTGAGACGTTTCCACATACTTTCTCTCTCTCTCTCTCTCTCTCTCTCTCTCTCTCTCTCTCTCTCTCTCTCTCTTACGTATTAGGGAATATAATTACCCCTTCTTACTTCCTTATGACGACAAGTCTCGTTACGTCACCCCCACCCCCTTCTTTGCACAGCCGCCACACCTTTCCGAATTTCGTCTGGTATCGCTGTCCTTTTCCGGCAGCATGCCTGTCTGGTATTACTTTCCTTGTCCTCCTTACCCATGATGTTCTACGCCGATGGAAAATTGGCCACACCGTGTTCGTGGGCACGATCTTCGAAAATTTTGGCGAGAGCCTCTACACATTCCGTCCGGCGATCTCCAAGCGTGCGGTACCAATAGAGCGTTTCCGACAAAAGTTGTCGAGCGAATTCCAAAAGTACGGTCCCCAAAAATTGTTCGCGAAAATTTTGGCAATTTCCCTTTTTCTCGTTGCGTTCTGCCCCTTATAACTGAGTGTGTGCGCGTGTGCTACAGATGGTGAAGCCCTCTGCGGCCCATCAAGTTTTGGACTTTGTTGGCGAGATTTGGACTGTTCATTCCCCGTAAGTACCGCAGCCCCGATCCTTTTTGTACCCCTTCGCGATTTCCGGTTATATCATAAGTAGTTTTCCCTTCACGTGGTTTGCGAATTCGTCGCCCTTTGCATATTTTCTACCGTCCGTTTTCCTGTAGCGCCCCGAAATTGATATACAGCCCCGTTGTATTTGCGAAATACATTTCAGTTTTGTTTGAGTAGATTTTAGAGTTATTTGAGTAATCCTTTTTATCCCTTTTTCCCATCCGAGAATTTAGAGTTACAAATGACATCCCTCATGGGAACCATATTTTGAGTTGTGTTGCGTTTCTTTATATAAATTTGGTTCTGCCCTTTTCCATTCAGGAAAAGGGTTACAATATTAACTACTTTTGAGTACCAGATAAAGAATTATGTAGGGTCAAAATAAAAATATCTGATAATACCTGCAACGTTTGTGCTTATTAAAGGTTTAGTTTAATATAATACATTCCCGGCAAAAGAAGAATGATTGAGAAACAATTAGAAAGTATTCATTTTTGAACTTTGAATCCTATTTGTTGATCATCGTAAGTACTTCCCTATCTTCAATCGTTCCAAATCATGTTGCAAGAATTTACCACTATTTTTTGAATGCTTCTCAATGCTTCAGCATAACAATTATAAAGCCAATTACCTGTACATAAATATTAAGTTAGCATTAAAACAATGTTTGACAGTGGTACCAGAGGTCAGCTTTGCGCACTTGTAGTAATATCAAGTTAAGCATAATATGCTGTGGACTACAACTGGATAGGTGACTGTATGAGAACAGCTTTTCTTAATATAATTAATTTATGATGATGAAAGGAAAATAAAAAATAGCGAAATTACATTAAATAAAAAATTAAAAGTTGAAAACAAAAAAAAAATATTTTTTTGTATAAATAAGGGAAGAATTCTATGACCGAATCCATCTCAGACCATGCAGGCAGTCGGATGGCTTGTCGCCAATCACAGTGCAGTTGAATTATCTTTTTCTGTATGGAAAACAAGCGAATACATGTTTTTTTTTTGTTTTACGAATAATCGCAATTTGAATGATTTATTGTTTTGTTTTCATTTTAAACGCTAAGGTATTGGATTTTTTTTAAAAACTAAATAAATTTTTAATTCTTGGAGAAGACAATGAATCTCAAGATAATATTTTATATCATATTATATGGATTTTATTTATTTAATATTATAAATTGGACTACACTTTTCGGAGCGAGAATAACACACATATCGATTGAGTAACGGGCATTAACTAACTAACTGATGAAAACAATACGTGATTCGTTGTAACTTGACACACACATATACAATAAATCAACTTTGTTATTCTAACACCTCCTCTCAAAGTTGTGATTTGTTTAAATCAATTTAACAATTTAATTGATTTGATAATCCTAATGAAATTATACATTTACGAAACTTTGATCCACTTAAACCTTTAGTTAATATATCTGCTGGCTTTTTATTTGTTTCCATATATTTTAACATTATTTTACCTTTATCGTATACATCACGAATAAAACAATAACGTATGTCAATGTGTTTAGTTCTAGAATGAAAAGCGCGAGTTTTTACCAATTTTCGAGCGCCTTGGTTGTCATTAAATAAAACAATTTTATCACAAACTAAACCAATTTCACTAAGAAGCTCTTGTAAATATAATATTTCTTTCGTAGCTTCACACATTGCCATAAATTCAACTTCGGTACTTGATAAAGCAACAGTACGCTGTTTATGAGCGTTCCAACTCACTGCTGCCCCTTCCAAAATAAAAGCATATCCTGTATATGAGCGACGATCATCAAGATTTGCACCCCAGTCTGCATCTGCTACTCCAAACAATACTTTCCTGGTTTGTTTATAAACGATACCAAGATCTAAAGAACCTTTTAAGTACCTTAATACTCTTTTGGCTGCAATCCAGTGAGATTCATTATAATTTGAATTGAACTGACTAAGAAAATTCACTGAATCTGCTATGTCTGGACGTGTCGATACTGCTAAAAACATCAGTGCTCCAATTAACTGTTGATATGGATAACAATTCATTACCTTTATATCCATAACTTCAGGTTTTCGAAGTTTTGGGCTTATATCGATTGGAGATGAAACAGATTTACAATCTTTCATCCCAAAACGTTCAAGTATCGTCTCTGTATAACGACGTTGAGTTAAACGTATTGCATGCCTATTGTCACTCTGTTGAAACTCAATACCCAGACAATTCTTGATCAGACCAATGTCCTTCATCTCAAAAATCTTTGAAAGCCTTGATTTGACTTCCTGTAACCAGCTCGTACTTTTAGTAGCAATGATCATATCATCGACGTAAATAGCAATTATTAGTATTTCGTTACTACGATTCGCGATGAACATACATGGATCCTGGTTCAGTTAATGCAAACCCATTTGATTTAATTCCTTGACAAGACGACGATGCCATTGGACACCTGATTGTCGAAGTCCATATAAAGCTTTTCGAATAAAGCATACTGTATTTGCACTTTTATTCAACGCTGTATACCAATGTTTAGCTGTCTTTAAGATTGTCTTATCCTGAATGATTTTAGCGTTTGAACCAACTGGTTTACTAGATAATATTTTCTCCAGGGTTACCTTCAGACGATCTGGAACTTCCATAAATACAGTTTCTTTCAATTCACCATACAAATGATATTACATCCATTTGATGAATATAGAGTCCCAATTCAGCAGAGAGTGCTGCTAATAAACGAACCGATGTCGATCTCACAACAGACGAAAAAGTCTCATGGAAATCTTCACCAGGTCGTTGTGAACATCCTTTGGCAACTAGTCTCACTTTCTTCTTTCCTGATGGCAATTGATTATCATATTTAGTTTTGAAAACAAATCTGTTACCAATGATTTTTCGATTAGCCGGTCTCTCACCTATTTCCCAAGTTTTATTTTTAATCTGTGATATATATACATCATCGATAGCAGCCTCTCATGCTTTTACTTCATGAGAAACAGCAACTTCTTCCCAGTTTAGCGGATCTATGGCAACGATCATATTGGCGAATTGATAGCTATCAAAAACATTAGTAAATTCCTTTTCGTCCCCTTCAATATTATCGTTGTCTGTTTCATCATCATAGTTATTTAATTCAGGAACACTATTAAATAACTTTCTTGGCCTGCCTCTCTGACCTGTACGAAGAATTTTAGGACGACCTCTTCCTCGTCTGAGTTGAACTTCTTGATGTAATCCAGATGTACTTGTTGTAAACTCTTCATGAACTGGTGACGTCATTAGGAGTCTCAGGTGATTTCGGAATCCTCTCTGATGAATCAATGCTTTCATCATCAGAGATCACCTCTTCAAATTCAATTTAAATTCGTTTAGACGTAGGTTTTTTAATTTGTAAATCTTCCTTCAAATTTTCGCTCAAAATTTCCTGATAATTTTGGTTAGAACTCATTTTATTAACGAAACGAACATCTCCGCTTATGATGATTTTCCGCGAAGCAGGACACCACATACGATAGGCTTTTGTCTCTGTCCATATTTTATGGGGTACTTCTCCATTCAATATTTTGGTTGGACACCTATTGCGAATATAACAAGCGGTATTTACTGCTTCCGCCCAAAAACTTGGTGACAAATCAGCCTCTTTCATTAAGCATCTCGCCATCCCAACTAGAGTTCGATTCATTCTTTCAGCAATGCCATTTTGTTCCGGTGTATAGGGTGATGTTAATCTTCTTCCAATCCCATTTATTTCCATAAAATGATCAAACTTTCCATTACAGTATTCCTTGCCATTATCTGTCTGTAACATTTTAATTTTTCTACCAGTTAAATTCTCAACAGCAGCTTTATATTTTTGGAAAACTTATAACACCTCAGATTTTTGTTTAATAAAATATACTAAACACCATCGAGATTTATCGTCAATAAATGTTATAAAATATTTTGCACCAGAATGTGATGAACAAATCATGGGACCACATACATCACAGTATGAACAATTTCTAATAATTCTTTTGTACGTTCTTCACAAGATACAGAAAAAGGAATTTTAATTTGTTTTTCTTTGATACAAATTTCGTAGTCATAAAGTTTATCACCAGATTTCACATTAATACCATCAACCAAATTCTTGTTTAACATTAACCTAATATCTCTTTCATTCAAATGACCCAAGTTACAATGCCATTCTTCTAAACTGTTTTTTATACGTACTTCAGATTGAACAACATTTGTTTCTTCGACATTTCTCAGATAATATAAATCACCAATTCTGCCAGCTATGAAACAAATTTTTCCATTTTTATCAATAATTAAACTGTCATTTCTCCTGAAAATAACCTCAAAACCATGATCAGTAATTTTAGAAACTGACATTAAATTTGTTCGTAAATCTGACACATGAAGAACTTTTTCCAATTTGAATATTTTGTTTTCTTGACCATTGTTTATTTCAAGTTTTACACAACCTACTCCATCGATTCTGGTTTTATTATTATTCGCAAGACTTAATGATTTATTTACTTTGGTTAAATTTGGAAAAACATTTTCTTTCGCACACATATGTGAGGTGCACCCACTATCGAGACACCATTTCCTTTCTTTATTAATTGTTTCGATATTTAATAATGCCATCTCTTCTAAAATATCAACAGCATCCTCACTATCAATCAACTGCTCTTCACATTGATCACCTGTGTGTTGTCTTAAAGTTGCACGACAATGTTTCGAAATGTGATCAAAACCTTTACATCTATAGCACTGAATTCGTTCCTTGTTAAAACTACTGTTCATTACTTGATTTTTCATTTCATAATGTCCAGAATATCCACCGTGTCCAATGTTATTCCCACGACCACGACGAAAACCGTGACCTCTGTATTTACGTCCACCAGGACCACTAAAACCACTTTGTCTAATTTGTCCGCCGCGATAATTACCACTTGCAGAATTTCTCTGTCTAGCAAACATAGCCTCGATTCACTATTTTTATGTTTTCTTGAATCTTCTTCTTCCAATATTTAAATTTTTAAAAATTCAGGTTTGGGTAATTCATCGCGTGATTCCATTGCACATCTAAAATTCACATCTAAGATTCTGGGAGATTATAAAGCAATAAAATTGTCAATAAATCTTCATTTATAACCAAATCTATCTCTTCTAATTTATCTACAACATCAAAATAATTTCCAAGATAATCATAAGCACTATCGTTTTCTTTCACCTTTGTTTGTGTTAACTTCTTTAATAATGTTGCTTTACGAACAGGACCTTTGGATTGGTGTACTCTTTCTAATTTAAGCCAAACATCACGTGCTGTCAAAGTGCCTTTTAACTGTTTTATTTCGGAACGACTTAACGCCAATATTATATCTGCTTTTGCCTTCTTATTCTTCTTATCCCATTCAGCCATTTGCGAATCTCCTGACTCTGGTTTTGGTTTTGTACCATCAACGTAATCGAACAAATCATGTTTCACTAAAACTGCTTCCATTTGAATTTTCCATGTATCGTAATTGTCTTTTTCCAATGAATCAATATTAATATTCGCACCGCCGTTACTCATTTTATCTTTTCACAATTCACAGTTTATAAATTCAAATTTAAACTTTCTTTCAATTTCTATTTCACTCCGAAAGCATTAACATAAACATTGGACTTCCCCAATGTTCTGTTGATATTTACTGTCCTCTCTTTCTCTTTCTAGTGAACTTAACGGTCTTCTTCAATAAAACGCTACAAACGCCCAAAAAAATAATATTCTTCTTTTAGTATTACACAGCTCACTTCGAAGACCTGGGCCCATAACCTCTTGGAGAAGACAGTGAATCTCAAGATAATATTTTATATCATAGAATATTATATGGATTTTATTTATTTAATATTATAAATTGGAGTACACTTTTCGGAACGATAATAACACACATATCGATTTAGTAACGGGCATTAACTAACAAACTGATGAAAACAATACGTGATTCGTTGTAACTTGACACACACATATACAATAAATCATCTTTGTTATTCTAACATGAATAAAAAACGCTGCAATTTTCTCATTATGAGATCTATATAGATCAAATTAACACATATTCTAGAAGGAGTTTTACTCTTTAACACCCATTTAATATTTTTGAAAAATATAAAAAATTCGAGAAAATACTGCGATTTTTTGGAAAAAATAAAAATATTTTTTTCTCAAAAACATCATTTTCTTTTCGCTGAAATTGTTTTCTAGGCTTGTTAAAACTATGTCCAATATTCCCTAATTTTCCCTATAAGAGTGTTTTTGTCGTTAAAGAGTAAGAGACTATTTTTTCAATTGATTCCGCTAATTTTGACGTAAGTAGAACAAACCGTGCTTTCTATTGTTGACCGACCTATTTTTGAATATTTTTTTATGTAAAATGTACGTGGACCCTATACACACTATGTTTAAAAAAAAAATTTGGGTTATTTCTTTATGTAGATATATCTCGAATGATTAATGTCTGAAATTAAAAGAAATGAGTTTACTGGAGTTGAAAATGAACCGAAAATTTCTGTTTATGTTTATGTAGTTCATTAATATTTTATTATAGGCAATTATGCCTGCTATAATTTACAAATATAACGTAATGTATTCTATATTCTTATGTATATACATTAAGAACGAAATGAGGTATCACATGAAGCAATAAATAAATTAAAACGCTATATTTATGACTAATCAACATTTTTTAAGTGTAATTTTTAAAATAAGTGTTTTGTTAATAAACCAAGATACTTATTGATAGATTTTTATTAAAAAGAAGTTTCAAAGCGTTTCAAAGCGTATATAATACTTTTTTATTACTTTTCGGAGAAACATAAATTCGTTATAAAAGAATTCTTTTGTAATTCTTCTTATGTACTATGTAATCTATTCTCAAAATCTTTGCTTATTGGATTTAAATTCCCTAGAATAGTACTCTGAATCTCAATCGATATATCGACAGATAATATCGATCGGTCATGCTTAGTTCTGACACGTCTAACCTCAATTCTCAGGTTGTAATCAGTCGCTATTGTTCACATATTAATACGAATATTTATGGGACAGTGCAGTTATTAAAAGGCTTGTGATTTACAAGTTTTATGGCCAGCGTTACGATAGGGCGCCCTTGGCACCATCGTATACTTCTACAGTAATATATTGGATATTGTAAGCTTTTAATAATTATATGGAATCGGTTAGTTGCACATCCGGCGTCGTATTTTGCGTACCTGAAACGTCTCTTGTATAGATGAATTCGCGCCGTCAGGTGGGAACTTGCAAGGATTGCTACTGCACGGACGGGGCAGTCCATGCTCCCAAGGTTTTGACTCGATGAAAACCTGCAAGCCGTGCACGTTCGCACGCCGAATACGACGACGTTGTACTCAGATACCACCACGCGAAGTTCGCTGTCGCGATGCAGAAATTAGGAAGTCAAAGTCGTGGCGGACTATTCGAGAAGACCATATCACCGCCGCGCCGTATTACTAATATTAACCTCGCGAAATTTTTACTGTCGACAATTTGTAAAGGGTTGATCGGCTTGTGAATAAACCCTGTTCCCAAACGTAACTCGTGTATTGTTACTTAACGTAACAGCCAGTAACAAGCAAATATTACCAATAAGGGTGGTGTGTATTGATTATAATGGAATACATAAAAAACGAATATATTATTCCGAAACTGCGAGATTCAAACAATTAGATGATTTAGCAATATTGATACAGCCATACCATCCTGATATTATGATAAGGCCTTCTGATAGAATTACCTTTCTGGTAAATTTTATTTACAATTAAATGTATATATAATATTATTTAGTCATGGTAACATATAACGTACTAAATTAATCTATAAGCTTAGTTCGTTTCCTTTTTTCATTTCCTCGTTACTGTAAAGCATAATCCCGTGCTCTATTATAGTACGAGACTTGATTTATTAATTTTATTCTCGTTTTCGAGTTTTCACATCATACAATCAATATTGCGTCCAGGGTAAGGATGCCGTAAACCCTGCTGATGAGCATATTACGGCATCCTGGTGCGAAACGCATTTTTACAATAGTTTAAATTATTAGTGCAAAAGGGATACTTATTATATTAATTTAAAATCTAAAAGTTAGTGAGTCTAAAATTTAACACATAATTTTTACACGCATATTGCCATCGCAATTCGTCTGTTACGGTTTTTTCTACTTGTTTACTTTTCAACATTTAATACATGGACCGTCACACCAAGTATACGCATATTATGTTAAATACAAGTGGTCAAGAATTAAACACTTCAAATGTTACATTTTATTTACAATTAAATGTATACATAATATTATTTTGATAGAGTTTGTTTAAGAAAAAAAATCGCGCATGCCTATAATCCCTTTTTTCCGAAGTGAACAAAGCCTTCGTGATTTTCGAAGTATTCGATGTTCTATGCTGCGTATGTTATTCTGGTGTTCTACATCATATATAATACATTATAATATATTTGTAAATTATAGCACACATACTTGCCTATAATGAAATATCATTAAACTACATAAACATAAACAGAAATTTTCGATTCAATTTCAACTACGGTAAACTCATTTCTTTTAATTTTAGATAGTACTCATTATAGATTTGTCTACATAAAAAATAGCAATAAATGTTTTTTTTTAATCACATTGACAAATCTACAGACTTTTACATAGTGTGTACAGTGTCCACGTATATTTTAGGTTGTAACGGAGATCTCGATCCCGCGGCCGGGGCGGCGAAATCTCCGTTAACGCGTCCATCCCTGGGCCCCGTAGTCTTAAGTTTATATTGTTCATGCCTAGCTTTAGGTGTTACAGCATTCGTCAGCGGGCACTAGCCAATGAAAGAGAGAGAGAGAGAGAGAGAGAGAGAGAGAGAGAGAGAGAGAGAGAGAGAGAGAGAGAGAGAGAGAGAGAGAGAGAGAGAGAGAGAGAGAGAGGGAGAGAGGAGAGAGAGAGAGAGGGGAGAGAGAGAGAGAGAGAGAGAGAGAGAGGGAGAGAGAGAGAGGGAGCAAGGAAGCACCGCGAAACTCGCGAGCGCCATCTAGGGGGTAAGGGTGGAACGAAGTTCCAGCGCGCACGTGGCTGTTGGCACCTTTTTCGGGCAGACTGCTTTTGGCGACGAAGAGAACCGTCTCGTGACTTCCTTCGGCGCGCGTCCGAAACGGGACAACGAAAACGACTCGGGCGAGTTGGGAGAAGCGGGCCGCGCGCGGGATTTTTTTTGTTGTGCCTGGTACCCCGATCTGTTTGGTTGGTGCCTGGACCACGGCGGAGGAGATCCGGGCGGTGGAGAAATCGGCACTGTAAGTACCAGTTCGACCCTTGCTTCCACGGGGACATCCGTCACATCGCTCTCCTTCCTCCGTCTCTATCTCTCTCGGTCTCGCGACGGTGAGCCCTAGCGAGGGTTCGAAAGCGTTGCGGCTGTTCAAGGTCGCGCGTTGCCAGACCGTATTTTGCCCGTTTTTTTTTGGAGCCGGCTGCACCGGGTAACCGCTACCCCTCGGAGCCCGTTGCTCCCCTTTGTATTTAGTGTATTTTTTTTCTCATGTATTTAGTCAATAAAAGTGTCGTGTCTTTTGGTAAACTCGCGTGTCCGTTATTTCGGGAAAACAACCCAATCGCGCTTTTCCCCTAGAACCCCCTAACGACGGTCTCGTGCTCACCGGAAGTGAGCCAACCGGTGGACCTTTTTTCGCCGAGGATTGCGTCCGTACCAGGACGTCGCGACGACATCGGGTCGGCAAAATCGAGAATTGGTCCCGGAGTTTGGACACCGGAGCCCGAGTGGAAATTCACGTTAATTCCCGGCGTAAAAAGTGTTACATGGCGCCCAACGTTTAATGAGGACTTGAGGAAAAAAAAAAAAAAAAAAAAGAATTCGAAAGAACCCGGCACCGGAGAGCTAAAAAGCGAAAGGCCCAATAGTGTAATTGAAAATTGGACAATTACGAGTGCCTTAACGTGCTGATGTTTCGAAAAGAATAAATTTAAAATAAGTAAGTTCCGAGAAATAACGGAATTAAAGTGTCGATTCTGAGAACGACAGGAGTATTTTCAGAAATACTCGAAGATAATTCGAGCACGGGAAAATTAAATTAATATTTCTCGAATTTTCAAAATCCGGCACTAGCGAATGCCCAGTATTGTGCTGCAAATACTAAAAAGTTTTCTCAGGCACGAAAATATTAATTCAGATAGAGGTAGAATTAATAATGTTGTAAAGAAATTTTGAGAACGAATAAAAATTAATTTTCGCAAAATAAAGAATAAAAATAGATTAATTCCGGGAAACCGAGGAATTAGAGACCGGTTTCGGAGAATCGGAAAGAATATTTAAATTAAATAAACGAAAATTAATTTTCAATATTAAGAAAATTATCAACTTTCGATATTTAGCACTAGCCAGTGCCGAACATGGCGTTATAATTAAGTCGAATTAAAAAAAAAAAAAAAAAAGTTTTCTCTGGCACGGAATAATAATAGGAAAATTAAAAATAATTTTGAATAAGGTCGAAAATTATCGTGTGTAATTTTGATTCGAAATTATAAGGTATATTTGCCCAGCACGAAAACACGATAACGTGCCAGAAAAACAAACAAACGCGGCGAACAATAGACACCGCTAACAACATTGTTTCAGAACAACAAACTTCGTGTCTGAAACAATGTTCATTTATAAATGCGAAAAATTAATTCCTTTTCAAATTGAAAATTATTATTTAAATTTAAAATAAAAAATTTTTTTTTTCCTCTCTAAAATTGTGGAAAACATATTTCCCGGCGGAATTAATTATTGAGAGAACACTATGGTTCCAGGGTTTACGTTAGCTTCAAGAATAATTAAGTCAAAATTCGAAAATTTATGTATAATGCACTAATGAATATTACATGTACTGGAGAGAATTTAGATTAGAAGCATACAGTATTGAAAGTAAACATGTTTCGAAAGGAAAAATAAATTAAAACTGAGTTAAGAAAATAAATGTGAAATAGTATCGGAAAATTGAACGAATATAATTCTTTAGCTTCATTTTTTTTTTCTTCCTTTTCTCTACTTTTATTTTTCAATAACAAACAAAAACAACAAATAAGAACAAAAATAATTAATCAAGTATAACGATATTCATTTTTTTTTGTTTCTTTCTATTACATTTTGAGCTTTCCTTTTCTCATTTCACATTAATAAACTAAAATTGAAAAATTTCTTTTACAAGGTGTCAGAAAGAAAATAAACGAGACACTAGTCAATATTCTTTTTGATAGTGTTTTCTCGTTCCTGGCAGTCGCCAGTACAAAATTTAAAACGTACAACAGTAGAACAAACGTAATAGTGTTTCACATTGGCACGACATAAGGCACAAGTCGTGCCAGTACCGAAAGTCCAAGGTCGGACCCGGTACAGAAAAAGTGGGTCACATCTGTCACCGAGCAAAATAAGAAACGCTTGCTAATATAGCAAGAAAATCTTGTTTTTTTGGTAATCTGTTGGTTCGTTTACAATTAGTGAAAAATAAAATCATTCTAAATAAACGACACCCACCAGAGCCTGAGAGCTCCAAACCTAATTCAAGGTTAGAGAGAAAGGAACGCTCAAAAATTAAAATAAAACTTGAACCAAATACCAATAGGTGTCAGTACTCAAATAGACACGTAGTTAATATTTCGTTCTGGTTGTTGTTGCTGAATTCGCAAATAACACGTAAGACTAGGAAAGTACACTCCCTTGTACCTGTTCTATTTTATAAAAAGAAAATTTATTTTTCCTTAAAATTATTATTAATAAATTTTAGCAATAAATTGTGTATAGAAGCGCCTCGTATCAAAAATCAGGAAGATCGTCACGGAAGATAAAGAAGCGCACGATCGAAGAGTGCTTGCAAGCACAAATAAAAAGAGAAAATAAGTGCCAATATTCTTGTGTGCTGGTGGTTCAGAAAAACCTCGAAAAATGGATCAATCCCTGGAAGAAGAGTTACAAGGCCTACCAGTAGAAGACTGGGCCTTTCAACTGGAAGACCCGCAATTGAACCAGGCCCTGGAAGACTTAGAACTCCAAACAACCGGGCGGAGACTCACAAAAGTCGAAAGGTTGTATCGAAGAATGATGGGAGACTACACCCAAACGGACTTTATCCGAACACAAAGGGACGAGTCCAACGAATACAATCAAACGTATCGAAACCCGCTTCTAGCCACGTTTATAGAAAGGGCGATTCCGGAGCTTCAAGACTTCAACAAAGATCAAGAAGTCGAATCAAGGAACGACGGAAGTTCGGTACATGAAGTACCCCAAAATACAGAGCCTGCAACGAGTATGTCGTCATCAACGACGACAACAACGACTACAACAGACAGTACGAGTTGCGGCTCGGCAAGCCAAAATAACCAAACCTGGACCACAGCAGCTAACGGCCCCAAAATGTCATCGGCGGAAAAGATGTCACCAGATGACTTAATCACATATGTGCTCCCAGATGGCACCCCCACAGTGATGTCCCGAAGAGCAGCTACGTCATTCGAAATGGCAATGGCGCTGCAACAACGACAGAGCAAAAACATCCGAGAACTAACACAGGAATCGGAAAGACTGGCAGATATAGTGAACGATGTCCTCCAGCAACTACAGCAACAGGCTCAAAAACAAACCCCGTTCTCCAGTACCAGAATTCAAGACAGGTCCAGTACTGGCCTAGAACATCAAATGCCAACAACAGACGGGACAGACAAACAAAGAGTCAACTTCAGAGACACGTTCCAACTGAATTACTTCGATTCGACCATCCCGCAAATAAACAACGCGGGCCAGTCTCAATCGAACCAGTCCCAAAGCCAACCTCAGGGACAGCAAGCAGGAAATGCAGCGTGCCACACGAGCCAGCCCAATCACCAGGACCTGGACGGCTCTGGGGGAGGGGGATGGTTCCCGAACTCAGGCGTTTCCGGAACCAGATTCGGCACTTCCTCAAGATGGGGTCAAGGACCACGTGACGTGGGCAAAATCGCCCGACAATGGAGAACGACATTCTCAGGGGCTCAAGGAGAACGAATCGAAACCTTCTTGGCCAGGATAGAAGAATGTCGAGGCCCAGCGGATCTCTCGGATGACGAGATGCTGAGCGCCCTTCCTGAGCTGCTGACCGGCTCAGCACACCGGTGGTACCGGATGTCCAGGCCCACATGGCGGACCTGGGAAGACTTCTGTAGGTCGGCCCGTCGATGTTACGGATTCAACCATCTGGATAAACAGAAGCTCTGGCTTGAGGCAAACTCCCGCACGCAGGGATTGGATGAGCCAGTCAGAGATTACATCGGGTGCCTGATGACCATCCTGGACCTGTATCCAGATCCACTGTCACTCGATCAACGCATCGCCTTCCTGCATAAAAACATGAAGCCTGGACTTCAGTGGAGGGTACCGCTGACCCGAGTACACACTCTGGAGGACTTCATGGTCGCGGCCGTAGAAGCTGAAAGCGCTGAAGATGCCATGCGCGCTTATAAGGAGCCGCCACCACCCGAGGGCACCCTCGTGCCAGAAGTCGCCTACAACAGGCCCAAGAGGACGGCAGTGAAGAGCCAACCAAAGATATCGTCGGTAGAAGAGCCGAAACCGGATAAAATGGATCTGGTGCTGAAAACACTGACCACCCTGCTAGAGGAAATGCGCCAGGTCGAGGAAAAACAAGCGCTGGCGGGGGAGAAAAAGCGGCCAGAAAGGCCCAAGAGCCCAGATGCGTCGTATTGGCGAAAGAAGAGAACGAAGGCGCAAACAAGCAACGACAAGAAGACGACGCCTAAACAGCCAGCACCCCAGGCGCCGGCCAGCGGGAGCCGAGACAAGCGGGGCCCGCCAGGATCACCTAGGCCCAACCTAACCTGTTGGACCTGCAGAGCACCTGGGTATAGCAGGGATACATGTCCACATTGCGCGGAAAACGGGCGCAGGAGGTCGTAGAAGGGGTCACTACGTCTCCCGAGGCCAAAACTACGACCTCGACGAACCAGGAAGCGGAATTATCATTCGCTCCTGATCTGGAGGATGCCACCGACCAACCGGCAGAAGATCAGCATTCGCGATGGTGGCTGAGGGTAAAAGTGCAGGACTTCAATGTCACAGCCTTGTTTGACCCGGGTGCAGCCCGTACCGCCATCGGTCCCATAGGAATACACCTTGCGGCAGCATGCGGAGAACGGATCATTCCGTACGGAGGTCCCGGAGCAAGAGTAGCCGACGGCTCTCTCTCCCCCATTTTGGGGCTCGTAACTCTTCCGTTCAGAGTCGACGGAACGGAGAAGAGGATTCAGGCGATGATCATGCCTCGCCTGGATACGGAATGCCTACTTGGCGCGGATTTCGTGCGAGCGTTCGACGCGATTCTCCATCCAAGGCAGAATCTGCTTTACCTCGAAGGCTCACAGCGTGGGATCGCCGTGGAGGTAGCGAGTTTGGAGGTGGGACGCCACTCAAACTCATCTTCGGTGGGTACAGCCAGAGTGTCTGCGGCAGAGAAGAGCCGCCTGGATGAGATGATCAGGAGATTGATCCCGGAAGGAGGTCCAGCGATTGGATGCACCAACCTGGTCCAGCACGACATCGTCACCAAGGTCGATGCCCCCCCGATCAAACAGCGGTACTACCCAGTCTCGAAAAAGACCGAAGAGGAGATGTACGCACAGGTGGATCGGATGCTCGAAGACGACATCATAGAACCTTCGAATAGCGGATGGTCCAGCCCCGTCGTAATGGTCCGGAAATCGAACGGCACCTACCGCTTCTGCGTAGACTACCGTAAGTTAAACGACGTAACAGAAGCCAGTGCATACCCGATTCCCTACATGGACACCATCCATCGCGAGCTTCAGTCGGCCAGGTACATCTCGAACCTGGACCTGAGTAGCGCGTACCATCATATTAGGATGAAGGAGAGTGCGAAACCTCTGACGGCGTTCACGGTACCCGGAAAGGGCCTGTACCAGTTCCGAAGAATGCCGTACGGCTTGACAGGCGCCCCAGCCACGTTCCAGGCCCTACTGGACTCGCTGATTGGCCCGGAACTCGAGCCCCATGCCTTTGCCTACCTCGACGACATTATCATCGTCACAGAGACGTTCGAGGAACATCTGCGTTGGCTGGAGCATGTACTCTCCCGTATCCAAGGCGCTGGCCTTACCATTAATCGGGAGAAGAGCCATTTTTGCAGAGAAGAAGGAAGATACCTCGGGGTTATGGTCAATGAACAGGGGTTCCGACCTGACCCAGAAAAGGTGGCACCGATTCTGGAGTACCCCCCACCCAAGAACCTGAAGCAACTCCGAAGATTTCTTGGGATGGCCTCGTGGTACCGGAAGTTTTTAGAAGACTTCGCTACCGTGGTGGGGCCACTCACGCATCTCACGAAGAAAAGTGTAAAGTATGAGTGGTCACCGGAATGCCAAAGGGCATTCGAAGAAACGAAGGCCTTGATAGCTAGCGCGCCAGTACTGCAGCGACCGGATTTCAACGCGATGTTTACGCTGCAAACCGACGCTAGCGACACCGGTCTAGGCGCTGTCCTGACCCAGGAAATTGGCGGCGAAGAACGAGTGCTAGGCTTCGCCAGCCGCACGATGACCCCGGCGGAAAGGAACTACTCGGTTACGGAACGAGAGTGCCTTGCCGTCTTATGGGCCATCCAGAAATTCCGGCCCTACGTCGAGGGATACCATTTCCTGGTCATCACGGACCACGGTAGCCTCGAGTGGCTGTGTAATCTCAGGAATCCGACTGGAAGGCTCGCCCGTTGGGCCCTGCAACTCCAGGGGTACGATTACAAGATACGTCACCGAAAGGGGGCGCTGAACTACGTACGCGACGCGCTGTCCAGGATGTATGAGATAGACGTACCGGAGGTCTCCGCCCTCCAAGCGCCAGACGTTCCGGATGACACCGAAGGAGACGACTGGTACCAGAAGAAGAAGCGTGAAATCGGCAACCACCCACACGAGAATCCGTACTGGAAGGTCGTAGGTAACAGGATATATGTGTACCGACCACACCCAGTGCTCGAACAACTCCTGGGCGATGATGGGGCCTGGAAATTGGTGATCCCCCAAAAGCAAAGACTGGCGGCCTTACAGGAGTGCCACGACGCAGCTACCACCGCAGCGGGACACCTGGGCCAAAAGAAGACATACGAACGTCTGGCCACCCAATACTGGTGGCCCAATATTCACAAAGATGTGGCCCTATATGTGCGGAAGTGCGAGGTGTGCCAGCGTTGTAAAGTGGAACAGCGGAAGCCAGCTGGACTAATGGGACGCCGCACCCTCACCAGGCCTTGGTAGATGGTAGCCGGGGATCTCATGGGTCCGTTTCCAAGAAGCAAAAAGGGCTTCGAGTTCCTACTAATCCTGGAAGACCTCTTCACTCGCTGGATCGAATGTGTTCCCCTACGTCACTCGAACGCCCATCTCGTAACCGAAGCGTTGGAACAACGAATTTTTTGGCGGTTTGGAACACCGGAACTCTTCCTGTCCGACCAGAGCCTAGAATTCAAGAACCATGTCCTGGATGAGTTCCTGGCCCTCAGAGGAGTGCCCCGGGAACATACGCCTACGTACCACCCGCAAGCCAACCCGGTGGAAAGGGTCAACAGGACCGTGAAGGGTATGATCCGGTCGTTCATCTCGGAAGATCATCGAACGTGGGACGAACATCTCGGCGAATTCACCTTCGCATACAACACGTCGGTGCACGAGTCAACCGGGTTCAGCCCGGCCCTGTGATCTACGGTCGGCAACCCGAGCCGCCAAATTCGCTCCGCCGTCAAGAGGATGGAAAAGCACTCGCCAGCGAAGCCCAGCAAGCGGTGCAAGACTGGCGAGAACGAACGAGTTGCTTGCCGACACTACAGCGAGAAGCAGTAGATCAGGCACAAGCAGCACAAGCGCGACAGGCTAGCTACTATGATGCCAAACGACGAGCTGTGCAGTATCAAGTCGGAGATCAAGTGCTGAAACGCAATCGAGTACTGTCGTCAGCGGCTCGTGGCCTTACGGCCAAGTTGGCCCGAAATACGCTGGGCCCTTCACGATCGTCGCACCACTAGGCTCAAATACGTATGAGATCGCCGACCAGTCCGGCCAGAAAACCGGCCCTGTCCATGTGGTGGACTTAAAACCGTATATTACGGACCGCCCGGAAGAATCCATCACGGAAGATTCCCCAACTGAAGATGGGAGAGCGAGGGACGGCCCTTCGGCCGCAACGGATGCAAATCCGATGTCGGCAAGTGTGCCGATGCCGAAACGCGGTAAAGGGCGCCCGAGAAAGGCGGTGTTAAGCGCTCAAAACGCGAGAGGTAGTCCGACACCGGTCCCCGCGGCGCACCTCAGCGATTCACCCTCCGCTCGCCAAACGCGGTCGCGTGCGAAACGAGCTGTCTAGGCCCTAAGTTTCGGTGTATAACCCGACCGAGTCGATCAAATTAGACATAAACAATTTCGTCCTTTTTTTCGCGTTATCACTATCCGCACGTACTAGGTTCGATAAAGGACAGGGGGAGAAAGAAATGGAGAAGGTACCCTTTGGTCCACGCTGCCCTCTGGGCAAGCAACCCATTCCTAATCCCTCCTCCCAATTCCCTGTCTCCAAATAGCGAGACAGTATGGGCCCGTGGAGGTCCGTAAGTAAGTCGAGCTGGTACGCCTGCCGGGTTCTCAGCGTCTGGGGGTGGGGTGTAACGGAGATCTCGATCCCGCGGCCGGGGCGACGAAATCTCCGTTAACGCGTCCATCCCTGGGCCCCGTAGTCTTAAGTTTATATTGTTTATGCCTAGCTTTAGGTGTTACAGCATTCGTCAGCGGGCACTAGCCAATGAAAGAGAGAGAGAGAGAGAGAGGGAGAGAGAGAGAGAGAGGGAGCAAGGAAGCACCGCGAAACTCGCGAGCGCCATCTAGGGGGTAAGGGTGGAACGAAGTTCCAGCGCGCACGTGGCTGTTGGCACCTTTTTCGGGCAGACTGCTTTTGGCGACGAAGAGAACCGTCTCGTGACTTCCTTCGGCGCGCGTCCGAAACGGGACAACGAAAACGACTCGGGCGAGTTGGGAGAAGCGGGCCGCGCGCGGGATTTTTGTTGTTGTGCCTGGTACCCCGATCTGTTTGGTTGGTGCCTGGACCACGGCGGAGGAGATCCGGGCGGTGGAGAAATCGGCAACTGTAAGTACCAGTTCGACCCTTGCTTCCACGGGGACATCCGTCCCATCGCTCTCCTTCCTCCGTCTCTATCTCTCTCGGTCTCGCGACGGTGAGCCCTAGCGAGGGTTCGAAAGCGTTGCGGCTGTTCAAGGTCGCGCGTTGCCAGACCGTATTTTGCCCGTTTTTTTTTGGAGCCGGCTGCACCGGGTAACCGCTACCCCTCGGAGCCCGTTGCTCCCCTTTGTATTTAGTGTATTTTTTTTTCTCATGTATTTAGTCAATAAAAGTGTCGTGTCTTTTGGTAAACTCGCGTGTCCGTTATTTCGGGAAAACAACCCAATCGCGCTTTTCCCCTAGAACCCCCTAACGACGGTCTCGTGCTCACCGGAAGTGAGCCAACCGGTGGACCTTTTTTCGCCGAGGATTGCGTCCGTACCAGGACGTCGCGACGACATCGGGTCGGCAAAATCGAGAATTGGTCCCGGAGTTTGGACACCGGAGCCCGAGTGGAAATTCACGTTAATTCCCGGTGTAAATAGTGTTACAAGGTACAAAAATATTCGAAAATAGGTCTGTCAACAATCGAAAACACGGCTTGTTCTACATAAGTTAAAATTAGCGGAATCAATTGACAAAATATTTTCTTACGCCTTAACAACAAAAATACTCTTGTAGGGGAAGATTAGGGGATATTCGACATAGTTTTAAGCAGCTTAGAAAAAAGCTTGTTTTTGAGAAACAAAATTTTTTTATTTTTTCGAAAAAATTATATATTTACTATTACTATTTACTCGAATTTTTAATATTTTTAAAAATATTAAACAAGTTTTAAGGAGTGAAACCTCTTATAAAATACATGTTAATTTGATCTATATAGATCTCATAATGAAAAACGGCAGCGTTTTTTATGAAAAAATTATTTAATTTTTTAAAAAAATCCATTAAGTGGTTAAGATGAAAAAAAAAGATAAATCATTCAAATTGAAATTTGTTTTAAAACAAAAAAAATACGTATTCGCTTATTTTCCATACAGAATATCATATTTCAACTGCACTATGATTAGCGGCATGCTATCCGACCGCCTGCTTGATCTGAGATGGATTCGGTCCTATTACATATCGATTTTCGTTTGCTGGGTTCTGATTATTTAGAATTGAAGGGATTAGATGGGATTCAATCTTTTAGTTTTCAATACATACAAATTTATTCCGCCGCATGTCGTCAGAAAAAGAGATTCAAAATGATTGAAAATTATGAATGTCATTCCATTCATTTTCGTTTGCTGGGATATGAATATGATTTGTTAGCATGCAATTATAATAAATCTAAACAAGAAGGAAAAAGGAAAATAATATATAAAAAATTATAACAAAAAAAAAAAAATATATATATATATATGTACAGGGTCATCGAAAAGTATCGGACCCCCCTAATATCTTCAGTTTCTTCAATGCACTTAACAGAAAATGTCCAATAGCAAAGTTGTATGGTTTCAAGCGGGGAGTAAGATGATGACCTTGACTTTGACCTTGACCATGTCCTTCAAGGTCATTTCAAGGTCAATCTTATTTTTTTAAATAGAACCCCCTATATTTTATTGCATATTCTTATAGCTTATCTCGAGAGCTTTCCAAAACACTATAATAAAATATTTTTTTATTAAGTACTTTTTGAGTTATAAAGCTTTGAAGTTAAGTCCAAAATGCATTCTTACTGAAAATATTAGAGGGATCCGATTAATGTATTTTCTTTAAACCAATTAATTGGTCTCATTATTCCGTGCACAAAAGTATTAAGGTTATGATTACTGAAAACTAAATAATATTTTACAAGATATTCTACATTTTGTGTCAAAAAATTGTTAACTTCAAACCTTTATAACTCAAAAAGTACTTAATAAAAAAATATTTTATTATAGTGTTTTGGAAAGCTCTCGAGATAAGCTATAAGAATATGCAATAAAATGTAAGGGGTTCTATTTAAAAAAAATAAGATTGACCTTGAAATGACCTTGAAGGACATGGTCAAGGTCAAAGTCAAGGTCATCATCTTACTCCCCGCTTGAAACCATACAACTTTCCTATCGGACGTTTTCTCCTAAGTGCATTCTAACTGAAGATATTAGGGGGGTCCGATACTTTTCGATGACCCTGTATATACATAGACATGCAAAATAATATACAGACATGCAAACAAATATATAAACATGCAAAAAAATAAAAAAATAATTAAAATTAAAAATATACATGCGTGGCGTTTCGTTCAATCCCCTCCGCACCTGAACTCTACAGTGAGGCTTAGCGGAAGGAATTAGGCTCAGACACCCTAACTAAGCACTAATACTGAATTCTGGTACACACATACATGATGTTATTGAAAACGCAAGGTCAGAAAAGATTCCCCACGTGATTGAAGGGATGGTTAATTTGGAAAGGAAAACTATATCTATGCTGACCCATCTTTATTATTATTTAAAGGAAATTAGGTTATAAAAAATGAGAGGCATAACAACGGGGAGTAAGGCCAAACACCCTACTCCCTTTAAATGTGGTTACAACAAACGCAACGCGCAGGGCTCCTGACCAGCGGGCTACTTCGGATGTAGCCCAGTCCCGAAGTGGAGGAGCCGAAACAGGTGTCCCGGGACAACGACACACGAATGCCCACGGACGATTTCCGTGGACGGAGGATCTCAGGTAAGATTTAATGCGCTGCTACGAGGAGAGCTGTCCGCAACAGAGAGGCTACATGGCGCGAATGCATAGTCGGTTTGCAGTATTGCATCCCGAACTGGCAGATCGCTTTTCTCAACAACAACTGAGAGATTATGTAGCCTATCTGAGGCGGATAGGTTTCGTTGTCCCCAGCTGTCAACCGGTACCGGATGTGCGGGCAATAACAACTGAGCCCGTATGCGGTGCAGGGATAGATATTCCACATTGTGAAAGCACGACACTCGTATTTAGGCGAAATCTGACAACGAAAATTTTGCCTAAACAACGAGAAATAGACAGAGCAAATAGCCTACTTCTGGATGCTCTTCCAGATGACTGCGACCTGTGGCAAGTCAATTGTGCCGCTTACGAGGCTGCGAGTGATCTGGTGACTCTGCAAAATCTGACACAGATATCGGGGAGTCGGCAGATTACAAAACGCATGTATCAATTGAACGGCAAGATTCGACTGACACGAAAACTCGCTTCCCGAATTCAGTGTGTGATCGACTATTTAACATCTGGTCGTTTATTCACGGCTATAGTCAAGAAGTTCGCACAACAACTGCGGACGTACTTTCACACACTGGACAAGCTGAAGTTGCTCAACATCATGCAACGTTTGGCGGATAAAATTCGGGTTTTGGCGGATGCCAAAAAGGGACTGCAAATGCGGGAGGATGGAATTCGACAAAATGCAACATTTTGGTCGAATCCGTCCAATCTCTTCAAACATCGTATCTCGAAAATCACCTCTCGCGAGTTTCCGTCGATGTCCTCAGTTGAGAAATTCTGGGGAAGTATCTACGAGAAAACATCCAGGCTTAATGCAGACACTCCGGGTATCGAAATCTTTACCGAGTTGTGTGACGAACTCATCAACAAAGTGAAGAAGAAGCCCACCCGTCAGTATGTTACGTCCTACATAACGCACCTAATTTCAAAAATACCGGCCAAATATCCGATGCAATAGCGCGCCTGGCGTATACTAACTGAACCTCTTAACAAATAACTTACCGATACCGATCGAAAATAGAGAACCCTATAATTCCTGAATTTTCACTCGCACTTACAGTTTCCTACATTACTAGTAGAGAGTAATAATATCATTAATTATTTTATATAAACTTTCCGAAATAGTCTCAAAGAAAAATGTACGGGAAAATGTAAAAGCATCTTTAGAAAGTACAGTAAACCGGACTAGCAACCTGTACCCTTGACCAACTCTATCTATTTCTAAAAAAGTAATAAAAATTCCAAAGTACATCCGCTTTATCATGCACACGCTTATATGACATACTTTTCTTTTCCAAGAAAATTCTTTTCCAGATAGCTTTTCATATAATATAAAAATTATAAACCAAATCTAACGAACAATGGAATGATAACATTGGTCGGATTCGTCTCCATATTTAGATACAAATTCTATTACAAAATAAAGTGCTGGTTTTGCAGAAAACACATTTATAAAATAAAATGAAACGTTTATTTATAATAAATAACAAATTCCGTTTTTTCCTTTTATTACAATAGATTCAACCACGAAATTTCATTAGTCAAACTTCCAAACTGGTACCGAACAAACGAATAAATAAACATTAGCGTGTAAAACATTGTAAACACCATCCCATGAATAAACAATGAACCTTTTATTTATATATGTATCTATTACAAAATTGAACCTCCTTTAAAATTTAGCATCTCGATAATCATGTTTTCAAATGTTACAATAATACAAAATTTATAAAAACAAACAATTATTTTAAGAATATCTCATTGTTTATTCATGTCTTGTACGAAATTCAGGCTTTGTATCACTATGTGTAAATTGCTCTTATAAGCCTTCAATAAAAATACTGTTAAATTGTACAAAAATCAACAACAGTTGTATTAAAACAATTAATGCAAAATAGTGTATTAAAAATACAAATTTACTATTAAAACAACACAACGACATATAAAAATTGAATAAAATCTATCGGATTATTAAAAAACTAATTTAGTAAATATTAACAAATAAATATCTCCAGTTCTATACAAGATACAACTACCGTTCATTTTTGTACAATCTTATTATTAACGTAATTGTCTAAACGCGCAAGAAGATTCTGTTCAATTCGGACGGAAGCTGCAAATCTCGCATTCACATGAATTTTGGCTAGAAACCCGTGACACGGCACAACGCTTCAAAACGGAACTGGGCACCACGGGCGGTATCCAGTATAAATACAGCACCTCCTGGACCAAAAAAGTTAGTTAAGGTTGAGCAGTTAAGCTCGAGCAGTTGAGTTCTGCTGGTTCAGCTCGACAAGTGCATCACTTCAGCCCAGCAGTTTAGATTTCATCGGCACTACGAGTCATCGAAGGAGAGGTAGTATGGCCCGAAATAATAAGGGTGTCCGTCGTCCAAAGCGGGAGCGAGCTCGGAAATTATATAAATTTCTGTTGGAACAACGCGTCCAACGAGAAGGCCAGCCAGTACACACCCCACCACCATAACCAGCCTCCTCCCCGCAGAAAATAAAAATCACATTAGAAGAATATCGCCGCCGTAACGCAATTTCAAAATAAAAAAAAAATCACAAGAAAGAAAATCGAGTTTTATTTATTTGAACCTTTCCCCTTTCCTTTTAAACACATTCGGCAGCTCCGTCCAGCCTGAAAAACCCTTCTGGTCGATTTGGCCATTTCACGGCAGAGAGGTGGCGTCCACGTTCGGGCGCCATCGCAGCCATAACAAATGGTGACAGCGAAATTAGGACGGAACCCGAATGTGTCCAACAAATAGGAAAGTAGTTATCCCATTCCGTCACATAACAATTGCTCAGGGCGAAACCCGAGTATATTCAACCAATAAAAATCCTGACAAAAAAAAGAGTACTACCTAAAACTGGCGTGACTACAAAAACAGAAAGCACCCAATTAGCTGGCTGTCCTTGCCGTTGTAAAAAACCTTCACTTTTTTTCTTGGTAGAAGGATGCTTCCTTTTAAATGCAGATTCTATTGAAAAATCACATAAACCAAATAAAAAAACTGCATAATCAAACTTCTAATGAACAAAAATATAAATTTACATATATATTATTATTTTTTTTTTTTAATGTCCAATATTTCATAAATGCCTAACAAAAGAATAACTCGAAGAGACACACACAATTTAAATACAACCGACAAAAACACATTACTAGGAACAGGACTAACTAACGATAGAAGACAAAGCTATAGAGCCTGAACTAGACCCAAAAAACTCCGAAAACCCACAAACCGTAGAACAAAATATTCTTGAGACAAACGAAAACATTCAAACGTTAAAACAACACCTAGACAATATAGAACAAAATACACTCTCACGAAAGACGCCCATCGACGATGTAAGAAGTAAATTTAACGAACTAGTTAGAGAATTTGATTGTCTCATAGATAAAACTCCAGAGAACAAAAATACACAAATATCAGAATCTCGAGACTGGTACGCAAAACATACACCGCTATGTGCCAGCACCCCAACAAATAGTAATATAAACTAGTAACACAAAAAAAGAACCAACAACGAAGAATATCAGATTATTAAAGAAAACCCCGTACATGAAAGTAGTAATTATAAGATAGGAAATCATAACATCGAAAGCGAAGGTGAAGACACCTTCAGAACGATAAATAACTCGAATCCATATTTTTTCGAAGACGAAATAGCAAAGATGGCAAACTACAAAGACAAACTAACTCTTAACCACGCTATAGAAAATGTACCCAGATATGGCGGAAACCCTAAAATTTTTTACCGAAATAGAAGTTAGATTATTAAATTCAGAACTAACAGACCTATCAGCTGGTATGCATAAAGCAATACAGATAGAAAGAAGACTAAAACTCGCAAATAATGTAAGAGGAATCCCTCTTGAAGAACCAAAAAACGAAGAAAAACCTCAAACACAAAGAATAAAATTTTTAACTACAGAAAAAAAAATTCCAAATCTGTAAATAAAAAATAGGACATGAAGCTGATACGTGCCTCTTCAGAAACTCAAATCAACCAAAATTTCAACCCAACAACTATCAAGCTTACGGATATCCAAGGAATAACTAGAGGAACAAATAGAGGAAAATGTAGAACACATAAACGAAAACAAATAAGAAAATGAAATAATAAATGAAAACAAATATTAAAATGAAATAATAAATGAAAACAAATATGAAAATGAAATAATAAATGAAAACAAATACGAAAATGAAATAATAAATGAAAATAATGAAATAACCAACAAAAACAAATACGAAATAATAAATGAAAACAAATATGAAAACAAAATAATAAATTAATACGAAAATGAAATAATAAATGAAAACAAATACGAAAATGAAATAATAAATGAAAACAAATATGAAAATGAAATAATAAATGAATACGAAAATGAAATAATAAATGAATACGAAAATGAAATAATAAATGAAAACAAATATGGAAATGAAATAATAAATGAAAATAATGAAATAACCAACAAAAACAAATACGAAAACGAAATAATAAACGAAAGCAAAAATGAAAATGAAAACGAAATAATAAATGAAAACAAATATGAAAATGAAGATGAAATTAACCAAATGATAAAACAACACTTATCGAAATCTTTCAATTCCTCAATACAGGAAGATCAAGACTTCTATAATGAAAATGTGAAGTTACTAATCTTACAACAGTGGAAAATAAACAAATAACACCAAGACCCGTCAAAGAAACCACACGAGTACAAGGAAAAAGATAAAAATAAACCCGATGTGGACCTAACAAATAAACCTTCTGAAAATATTACAAACGAAACATCAAAAGGGATAATCATATAATAATACACGGTTCAGAAGAACCAAACAAACATCCCAATAAACAAAAAAAACTCTTTACATACACAGAATATTTAAACGAACCCCTAACAAGAATGAAAACAACTAAAGTATATCACATAACCAAAGAAACAAAACGAGCAAAACAAGTAAAACAGCTATTACGAATGGATCATCTAAACACTGAAGAAAAAGGAAGTTTAGATAGAATAATAAATAAAAATGCAGACATATTTCACTTACCAGACGAGCCTTTAGGCTTCACACCACTTATAAAGCATAAAATAATAACAACTGACGAAGTACCTATAAACACAAAACAATACCGATTCCCCCTATACATAAAGAAGAAATTAATAAGCAAATATCGGAAAAATTAAAAAGTGGTATAATAAAACCATCAGAATCACCATATAACACACCCCTATGGATAGTACCTAAAAAAACGGATACTCAAGGTAACAAAAGATGGAGAATGGTTTTAGATTTCAGAAAATTAAATAACAAGTCAATAGGCGATTCATACCCTATTCCAAACATTGTCGATATACTAGACCACCTTGGAAGTGCTAAATATTTATCAATTTTTGATCTTGCATCCGGATTCCTGCAAATAAAAATGCATGAAAACGACTCTCACAAAAAAGCCTTTCCTACCCCACATGGACATTACGAATTCGATAGAATGCCATTCGGATTAAAAAATGCACCAGCAACCTTCCAAAGACTAATGGACATAATCTTATCAGGCCTGCAAGGTAACGAACTTTTTGTATATCTTGACGATATTGTGATATACGCATCATCTTTAGAAGAACATGAGATCAAATGCGAGAAATTAATGAAACGACTAAGAAACGCAAACCTTAAATTACTACCAGACAAATGTGAATTTTTAAGAAAAGAAGTTTGTTATTAAGGACATATAATTAGCGAAGAAGGTCTAAAACCAGACCCGAACAAAATCAATTGCGTACAGAAATTTCCAATACCTAAAAATCAGAAGAATATCAGATAATTTCTCGGACTCGCAGGATACTACCGTAGATTTATTGAAAATTTTTCATCTATAGCCAAACCTTTAGCAAATTTACTAAAAAACGATATATCGTTCCAATGGGAACAAGAAGAAAACGATGCATTTAACACACTGCGTGAAAATTTATGCAACGCACCTGTCCTTCAGTACCCTAACTTCAACGAACCTTTTATAATCACTACAGATGCAACAGGATATGCGATAGGCGCAATACTATCTCAAGGAGAAATAGGTAAAGATAGACCTATTGCTTATACCTCTCGCGTACTAAACGATCACGAAAAGAAATACGAAACTTATGGTAAAGAAGCTCTGGCAATATACTGTGCCATATTACATTTCAGACCTTACGTTTATGGAAAACATTTACGGTAGTTACTGATCATAAACCCCTCACATCATTCAGAACAAAGAAAGACCCCAATTCCAGAGTTGCCAAATGGATGTACAATTTATTAGAATACGAATTTGAGGTAATACATAAAGCAGGCAAATCAAACGTCAACGCAGATGCATTATCAAAAAATTCTATAGAAATACTAAAAATTAACGAATCAAATAAAAGAGCATACCTTAATAATACCATTACTAAGATGATGGAAAATATGGGATAGAGAGGAGCCGGAATAGGCAGATATAATCAAGGAATTAGAGAACCAATCAGAATTAAAACCCAAACCGACCGAAAAGGACTAGGATTTAATGGAGACAGTAATTATTGGAATAAGTATAGCAACCAAGATGCACAAGCACTAGAACCAATTAAATTCATTAAAAGTAAACTCACAATAGCAAAGAACAAAATTCTTAAACAAATACTAGTACACAGTCCAATATATAATATTCAAAAACCTCGAAACGATAAGGTAAATTAAACAGGGCCAAAATAGAACCTTCCGGCTGTAATACCATTCTGTACTAAATGTTATAAATTCAATCACATAGAAATAAATTGTCCTGGAATATTCGCACACGAAAAGAAAAAGGACACAAAAACCGAAAAACATACCAAAGATGAAATAAACAATTTAGAACCTGAATGTAAACAAATCGCAAATATCACAGACTGAGCATGCCTGAGACGAAGTACAAGAAAATTCCAACCTCCCAAAAGACTAGAGATAAATAATAAAAAACAACAACAGACAAAAACATATAAAAGTGAGCACCAACAGAGAGGACGGCCTAGAACAAAAAAAAAAGGAACCAACCAGAAAACAACAGCAAAACGACACAAATTACAACCTAAATAACGACAATATAGAATTAGACTCAAGTAATGAAAGCAACGACACTGACGAAGAAATCACTAACAAATATAATAAACGCTGTTGCAACAAAAACATTATAGAAATTAAAAATTATATATATATATATGCAAAAAGACAACATAGCCCATTTCGTAACCACATCTGGGAAACTATGCGATAATAGAAACTTAAAACACAAAAACAGAAACAAACTGCCAACATTTGAAAACCTTTCTTTGAATAAAATCTCAATATCAAAACAAAAAAATAAATACCATTTTGCACTTCCAATAGCAACAGACACAGGAGAGAGTCAATTAACAATATTAAAGAATATTAAAACTGTAATAAAATCTTAAAAAAAAGAAGCTGATAACATAGATTTAAACACAATTAGCATTTCAAAAACAGAGAACATAATAGGCATAAACTGGACAAAAATGAAAGAGATTTTAGAACAAAATTTTAAAAACGGCAAAACAAAGATAATAATCTGCAACGGAACAATTAACCACCCTGATGCAAACGACAGGGAGGACTTTATAAAAGAACTACACTCTTCACTTGTAGGAGGACACAAAGGAATCAATGAAACCCTCAAAAGAATTAAACAAAATCATTACTGGGAAAACATGAAATCCGATATAGAAAAATTCATTCCAATGGTCATACCGACACACCAAGAAAAGCTCTAGAAAAAATAGCAATGGATATTGTAATACCAAATAATAAAACCGAAGAAGGCTATGAAAACATCTTAACTATCCAAGACAATCTAACAAAATATTTAGTAGCTATACCTTTGAAAAAAGCCACAGCCTCAGACATAGCAGAGGCACTAACAAAACGATTTATATGCATTTTTGGAACTTCAAGAAGCATCCTAACAGACCAAGGAAAGAACTTTTTGAGCAAAATAATGAAAAAAATGGCAAAACTCTTCAATATAAAGCAAATAAAAACCACAGCATTTCACCCTCAATCTAACGGCTCATTAGAACGATCTCATCATGTAATAAAAGTATATATTAAACATTTCACAAACAAACACTCTGACTGGGATAAATGGCTGGAATTAGCTACTTTTTCCTATAACACTAGCATTCACGAGGGAACTAAATACATACCTTCTGAACTAATGTTTGGTAGACTAGCAAAATTACCATCATCAAAACTTATCGAATACGAACCCCAGAAAACATACAGTGACTATGTACAAAACTTAGCCTCAAAACTTTACGACACACAGAAATTCGGAAGACAAAATCTAACAACCGCTAAACTAAAATCAAAACATTACTACGACAAATATATTAACCCAATAACATTCAATATAGGAGACCCTGTTTTTCTTTAAAAAAAATCATAAAACTAGCAAATTCGATGACGAATATCAAGGCCCCTTCGAAGTACTCGAACTATTTGATAACGGAAATATAAAAATAAGATTAAAAAACGAAGACAAAATAGTTCACGCGAATCGACTAAAATTATCAAAAATACCAATACAGTAAATTTAAGTATATAAAAAAAAACTAAAAACAAAAAAAAAATAATATAGATATATATATATATATATATATATATATATATATATATGTTTAACAGGAACAGAGACAAACGAAGAAAAGAAGTCAGTATTGTAAACAAAATGAATACTCTCATAACCACAGTTCTACTACTTATAACAATTCTGGACGTTCAAGCATTTATAGCATTTGATTGCGGAGCACAGAGTTCAAACATATCCACAATCTCATTATTAAATACACAAGATTGCGAAATAGAAAAAAATCAATCAAATCTGAAAAAATTAAAGCCCAGGCAGTTATTACAACTAAAAAAATATGAAGAAATCCAAGTAAGACAAAGTAAAATAGAAATTAACCGAATCATTCAATATTGCGGAATGCACTCACATATGCCTACAGTGTCAAACGGTTTAGCAACAGATATACTAGAAGTATCACGAGACGAGTGTGACAAAATACACAACACAGGGGCGTTAACTATAAATTCCAATGTATTCCTAGATCAAATAACACCTAACAAAGTTCACTCCCGCAGTTTAAACATGGCTGGTACATCCCAAGTAGATGGAAATTGTAAAGGAGTAGAATATAGCAATTCGTTTAGTTCATGGAGCAACGTGGTAGTACACGCAACAGCAAAAATATTAATTCAAAAATATCAAGCAAGTCATAAATCTGAATGAAAATAGATTACATTTAAGATCAGGAATATCATATCCTTTAACAGATAAATCTTGCCTAGACATGGGAGGCGGAAATACATACTGGGACACAATCCCGAAAGACTTCTGTGGTGCTAACAAATATGACGTATTATACGAAGACAAAACAATAGTCTATTCACTCACAACAGACGAAATAACCTTTGCATTAGGAAAAAGAGGAAAGAAGAATATATCTGGCTATGAATTAACACTTACAGAACATCCTAAACTGATATTTGAATCACAAAATAACGGAGACTTCAAGAAACGCCCCATAAAAACATGGAACCTCGATTTATTCTCATATGTAAAATCCAAATTTGTTTATGTAGAAAGACACGTAAGACATCAGATAAAACAACTTTACTATGACATGCTGATTCAGAGATGTGCCTTAGAAAAACAAGTACTTCACAACGCTCTATCACTAGCAACACATGCCCCAGATGAATTTGCCTACAATATCATGAAAGGCCCTGAATACATGGCAGTAGCAGCAGGAGAAGTAGCATATATAATGAAATGTATCCCAGTGGAAGTAAAAATTAGAAGAACAGAAGAATGTTAATCTCACTTACCAGTTACATACATCGAAAAAGAAATGTATATGACACCCAAGACAAGAATAATTGTCAATAAAGGAAATCAAATAACATGCAATAGTCTAGTGCCACCAATGTATTCAGTTAATAATATTTGGTACAAACTCCTACCAAATCCAGTACAGGCATCAGCCCCAGAACAATTAAAACCTCTAAGTAAACAAACTTGGACATATATAAAACCTCAGAATTTACTCACAAATGGAATCTACAGCCAAGAAGACCTCAAGAAACCAAAAGAACATATAATGTTCCCCGCCGACAAACCGGCACTCCTCAATACTGTAGCAAGAGGTTTAACAGGACAACAAACAATCAAGGTACATCAGTAACAAACTTATTAGACGAAAACTACATAGGGAAAATCATAAAATCAGCATGGAACAAAACTTGGCAAAAGTTTATAATATTCGGATCAACAACAACTGGTATAATGGGAGTATTTGTAATAGTAAAAATAATAAAATCTATAATAGACACAGCAATCCATGGCTATGCACTAAATAATACTTATGGATGGTCAATTTTTTTATTAGGAGCTATTTGGGATTCTGTAATTCATCTTCTACTACACTTATCGGTAAAGTTGTAGAAAAACTGCCTCACTCAAAAAATGAAATGTATAACATGTTGTTGGTGTATTTTCGGCCGCTGATTACGAATATCGCAATCAAATTTGGCGGTCGGACGAATCGATGCCACTATCATGAAAAAACTGCCAAAAAACGGGATTTTTTGCGCTCTCTTGCATTCATCTTGAAAACTACGAGTTTGACAAAAAATGTTTCAAACAAAAAAGATAGAGAATTTAATTCTGTATAAAAAAGGTCTAATGTATTTTTTCGCATTACGAACGGTAACCCCGTAAAAGAAGGATGAAACCCTGAGAACAGTGAGTAGTAAGAAATGTCGTCCCTGAAACGACAACAATGCCAGATAAGTGGAAAGCATACAATTGCTTAGACAGGGAGGACTATAAACATCTTTCGGTCAACCACTCTATTTATTTTGTAGATCCAGATACAGGTGCACATACTAAAGGTATCGAACATACGTGCCGAGAAGTACGCAGTAATATTTCAAAATACGGTACAAAAGAAGCACACTTACTATCGTATCTTGCTGAATACCTTTTTAAGCGATCGCATTCACATACTGAACGTATCCACTCTTTCTTTCAGTTAATGAAGGAATTTCAAAATCAAATGGTCGAAGACAATATGTTCGATGATCCAAGCACCGATGCTGATGTTGAATAAACAAACACATGTACAAATAATCGGCCCTTTTCAGGGCCACATGATGTGCCAAATCCGATCGAGCTTCCTCCCCGCGCAGCACATCGGATAACGCTGATGCCGGCGGTAGGCATGGAGTTCAATTATTGCAAAGATTTATTGGTTGGAGGTTAGGCTAGTATAAAAAGGGGGTCTGGGGGCGGAGCCCCCCAGCACGCAAGCACCCCTTAGGTATAATCATTGGTAATTAGAGAAGTAGACATAAGCTGGTGATGATGCGTGTGCCCAAGGGGTGCTTGCGTGCTGGGGGGCTCCGCCCCCAGACCCCCCTTTTTATACTAGCCTAACCTCCAACCAATAGATCTTTGCAATAATTGAGTGGAAGTGCTTCGCCAGTCCCAGCGCAGAACGGCATTTCTTGTGACTCATTTTTCTCAAGGTTTCATCCTTCTTTTACGGGGTTACCGTTCGTAATACGAAAAAAATACATTTGACCTTTTTTATACAGAATTCAATTCTCTATCTTTTTTGTTTGAAACATTTTTTGTCAAATTCGTAGTTTTCAAGATAAATGCAACAAACTCCAAAAATTCACGTTTTTTAGTAGTTTTTTTAAAATAGCGGCTTCAATAGGTCCGAGCGCCAAATTTGATTGCGATATTCGTTATTAGCAGCCCAAAATACACTTAAAACATGTTATACATTTCATTTTTTGAGTGAGGCAGTTTTTCTACACTTTTACCCACTTATCAAGGAAACACAATAACAAAAACAATAACAATAATACAAACTACCAACAAATTCCCCAAATCGAGCTTCAAGAAATAAAAATTGAACAAAACGAAACACCTAATTTAAACCTATCACAAGACACTCGAAATGTCGAAAACAGTCAAATATACCGAAACCTATACAAAGAAACCATAGAAATTCAAAACGAACCGACGGAATTGAACGTAAAAAACCAATTTCCTAATATAGAAAACAAAACATTTACATTAAAAAAATAATAGTATATTCCTTATTTAATTTTTTTTATATATTTACTACAAAAATTCCTTTCTATCTACAGGAATCAACAAAAAAAAAACAACAATGAATACCACACTTTTACATTACTTATTACTCATAACCTTAGAAATTTCCATACTCTGCGTCATGGCACCCCGTCGCAACGTGCCGGTATGGACAAGTGCCTATCGTGTTCCATTGAACGTCCTCGCTCTCGCACGGGAGGACTTTGGAAAGACTGCGCCTTGACTTTCATACCTCACACCTGTGAAAGCCAACACGCAGAGCTCGAGACGCTATCATATGAATTGGCAATCGACGCCGAGACGTAGTGATGTGAAATCATGCGTCTCCGGTGGTGTACGGCTTGCTCTGTTACTCTAACCTTATAGACTCACTATATATATATATATATATATATATATATATATATATATATATATATATATATATATATATATATATATATATATATATATATATATTAGGGTGGGGTGAATCGCAAAAGTTTTTTTGTAACACTTATTTTTTGGTAGTTTTTGATGCGCTAAGAACGAAAATGACCATAAAAAAATTCTAAAAAAATGTTTCACATTCACCCCGACGTCCCAAAGATGCCGTTTTTGGGGTGTTTTTTTCGATTGTTTGTAACTCCGTCATTTTTTTTAATTTTTTTTTTTTTCGGAAAAGGTGCCCACATTATCCATCTATTAATTCCATATAACAAAAATTTTTATTTTTTTTTGATTACGCCTCTAAAAAATCGATATGTATGTCGATTTTTCAAAAAATTGAATATTTCGATATTTTTCATTTATAACAAGTCAAATATCGGCAAAATCGAAGTGTGGCTACGATTTTTCAACGTATTTTGTGCTCCTAAACATGAAAATGATCGTAAAATTTAACTAAACATCTTCTCTTAGTCGATATTTTTTAAAAAGTTCTAAAAATGTAACCTGATTCTATTAAAAGCTATTTTAAGTGCTTACTACGGTCAAAAATTGTGAAAGTTTTAATTTTTTTATTCGAAAGTACAATATTTCAAGAATCTTCTGTAAAATCCCGCGTCAATCCGAGCAAAACTAACACAGACATGATTTTTTGAACTGTCAAACTCGGAGACCTATAATATGAATAAAACGACAACTCGCCAGAGGTCACCCTAGTCAACAGCCCAAAAATTTCAGCAAGCTCACGGATCCATATTGAATTGGCGATCCAGAGCTGTGGGCCGTAGTGGATTTGGAATATCATATCTAATCCTGCGTTAATGCCACAATTCAAGAAGAAGAAGTCATATATGTCATATTGTTGCTCAGCTCTTACGCGTTAGGTCTCCCAGTCGGACAGTTCAAAAAATCATGTCTGTGTTAGTTTTGCTCGGATCGACGCGAGATTTTTACAGAATATTCTTGAAATGTTGTACTTTCGAATAAAAAATTAAAAATGACAATTTTTGGCCGTAGTAAGCCCTTAAAATAGCTTTTAATAGAATCAGGTTACATTTTTAGAACTTTTTAAAAAATAACGACTAAGAGAAGACATTTAGCTAAATTTTCCGATCATTTTCATGTTTAGGAGGTCAAAATACGTCAAAAAATCGTAGCCACACTTCGATTTTGCCGATATTTGACTTGTTATAAATAAAAAATATCGAAATATTCAATTTTTTGAAAAATCGACATACACATCAATTTTTTAGAGGCATAATAAAAAAAAAATTGTTATTATATGGATTTAATAGATAGATAATGTGGGCACCTTTTCCGAAAAAAAAAAATTAAAAAAAATGACGGAGTTACAAACAATCGAAAAAAAACACCCCAAAAACGGCATCTTTGGGACGTCGGGGCGAATGTGAAACATTTTTTTAGAATTTTTTTATGGTCATTTTTGTTCTTAGCGCATCAAAAACTACCAAAAAATAAGTGTTACAAAAAATCTTTTCCGATTCACACGCCCTAATATATATATATATATCGGGCATTCCACGTCAACCGGATCACTTGGCTGGCCAAAATTCATTACCGCCAAAAAAATTGTGTCAGGGCTTAAAATTTAGCTCAGTATATCTACTTTTAATTTCCGTGTGGTATTTTTGAAAATTCAAAATGGCGGCTCCAATACGGTGCTTAAAAAGACCACACTTTTGAAAACGAGAGTAAAAACCTTTCATACAGTTTTTTGTGCCTAAGAAAAATACCATTTTAGAATTTAGTTCTTTGATATTGGATGCTCCAATTACGAATCTCGTATCAGAATTTTGAAATTCAAAATGGCGGATCCAATATGGCGGATGAATTTGTAAAAAGTGATCGGATGTTGCTGAAACTTGTTTCTCGGGGGTTTTCGGGTTCGCAGAATACGATTCTGATATTAGATTTTAAAAATTCAAAATGGCGGATCCAATATGGCGGATGAATTTGTAAAAAGTGATCGGATGTTGCTGAAACTTGTTTCTCGGGGGTTTGCGGGGTCGCAGAATACGATTCAGAGGTTAGATTTTAAAAATTAAAAATGGCGGATCCAATATGGCGGATGAATTTGTAAAAAGTGATCGGATGTTGCTAAAACTTGTTTCTCGGGGGTTTTCGGGGTCGCAGAAAACGATTCTGAACTTAGATTTTAAAGATTCAAAATGGCGGATCCAATATGGCGAATGAATTTTTAAGAAGTGAACGGATGTTGCTGAAACTTGTTTCTCGGGGGTTTTCGGGGTCGCAGAATACGATGCTGATGTTAGATTTTAAAAATTTAAAATGGCGGATCCAATATGGCGGATGAATTTGTAAAAAGTGATCGGATGTTGCTAAAACTTGTTTCTCGGGGGTTTTCGGGGACGCAGAAAACGATTCTGAACTTAGATTTTAAAGATTCAAAATGGCGGATCCAATATGGCGGATGAATTTTTAAGAAGTGAACGGATGTTGCTGAAACTTGTTTCTCGGGGGTTTTTGGGGTCGCAGAATACGATTCTGAACTTAAATTTTAAAGATTCAAAATGGAGGATCCAATGTGGCGGATGAATTTTTAAAAAGTAATTGGGCGTGGTTGAAACTTGTTCCTCGGGGAGTTTTGGGGTCGTACAATACGAATCTGGTGGATGACAAAGCTAAATTAAAAATTGTATAGTACCAAAATAATGTCGAAAATCGGTTAAACATAGAATAGCTTGCCTCTAGTATTATTGCAACCTTCGGATTTAAGAAGTTACGACCTCTGAACCGTATATGTAACAGCTGTTGCCATCGCCAGGAGGCACTATTACCCGTAAAGTTAGATTGTCGTGTTTCTCTTCCGACATTTCCCGCAGCTCTTGAAGTGATGTTGATTTTGTATCGTCAATTCGGAGCGAGTTTCCTTTTCGATGCAGATGCATCTAAAAATCGTGCCCTTCTTAGCATTACCCAGTATGAATGACGCGGACGTAATAGGGTTCTCATCCCATTGGGGTGCTTTTTGAAAGTGAGTCCCCTTGCCTCTCACGAATTGGGGTGCTTTTTGAAAGTGAGTCCCCTTGCCTCTCACGAATTGGGGTGCTTTTTGGAAGTGAGTCCCCTTGCCTCTCACAAAAGGAAGAATCATATTAATCATATAATTTAAAAAAGGAAAAAGTAATCGAACATTGTCATAAGCTCTGAAAAACCCGTCTGCTAAAGGTTTACAATAAAAATCATTTCTGGATTTCTTAAATATTTAATAGCAGTCAATAATGGTAGAAATAATAGCAATATCAATATTAAGAATATAACGTCATTTTAAATTTAAAAATTGTCAATAACTTCAGTACTGGACTTTACTAGTGGGATTAATAGCACTTGAGTATGTCATAAGATTCAATATCTTACTTGAATCTGGTACGAATGCATGTGACATTCGAATATTTGGCACGGCTGGGGCAACTGTAAATCTCTTATTTAGAAATCTCTGAGCTTTCTCGTGTGTTTGTTTAGTATAGTAGAAAAATTGAATATTTTTGAAGTTATTTTTTGCCCAGATATATAGAGCTTCTGCGTTCAAAATTGCTAAATTTCCTTTGGCCTGAAGACTAGCACGCGTTGCTTCCCTTTTTAAAGTCGCGCCGATACCATCGCATGCTCCTTTTCCATGAAAATGCCATTCAGCTTCAATGCCGAAATCGATTTTGTGATACATGAGATTACTCATTTGGAATCTATTTTTATAATGTTGTACCGCACCATCGGTAACATAAATTACATGTTGTACGTGTGGGCACACTTTTTTTATTTCAGGAATAATAGTTTGTTGCATTAAATACCCGGCAGATGTATCATGAGTCAAGCTGTTTGATAATAATATATTACTACAATGGATTATTGTACCTTCTGATTTGTAATAGAAAACGACAGGATGAACCGTACATTGGTCGTTGTTGTAATGAAACCCTTGTGCTGCATTTTGTACAACGAATGCGAAGTTTTCCGAGAAATCACTGTGAACTAATACTTCACCGTATTGAAGGTTCGCTTTACGTTCTTCTACATATTGCGACTGACTCTTAGAAATAAAGTGGTGCAATACGAATTCAGGCAATCTAGAGCACAGTCTGTCAACATAAGTATCTATTGAAAAACATTCTTTTATCAATGCACATCTGTCAGTGGATTGCCATGTGCTACAAAGAATTCGCGAAATTTCATTCTCTTCCAAAACACGCGATACATAATCTGAAAATTTATCCAAGTGAGGACAAGACTCACACTCCCGTAAGTAGCAATTAGGTTTTGAGCTAGAACAAAGTACAAAATTGATGCAATCATTGTAATCTTTTATGGAATATTCCAAATCTTTAGTCAATTAGGCATCAAGTAAACTTTTAAAATTTTGATGTACGACGCAGACGCAGATGTTGTGCGTGCCTGCCGCTCCGGCAGGCACACACCATTTTGGCCTAAGTTCATAAAACTTACTTAAGCCAATTGGAAATTCAGGATTCTCTATTTTAAATAGTTCATGCAGTTTATTCACGTCACTGAGTAATGACCGTTTTTGAACTGTTTGCTTGTGTCCATTAACTCTCACTGATATGCAGTCATTTTTGTGCGGCAGAATTCGGCTGTTACTATCGTTTTCGTAAAATCAATTACTTTTTTAATTGTCTGTGTAGGAATGGTCTTTCCTTGTTTTGGACGAGGTACTGCCAACATGCCCAGTTCGTTTCTCAAATCACGACCATTCTTTGCAGTTCGACAGGATGTTCCAAATTCTAAAGCTATGTCACATATACTACAGCATTGTGGAGGTATTGTTAAAATAGTCAAGCGTAAGGGATCATTTTCAGGCAAACTCGAAAATTTATCTTTCAGACCCTGCAAAAGTGCTTCTAACTGAGCCTCTCTAGATAAACGGGTTCTTTTATTTGAAGGTGTGTCTATGTCTATTTCTGAATCGGGAACATCTTCAGGTTCATTAGCGGTTGTACAAAGTGTTTTTTCTTTTTCGGCAATTTTTTTTCTACAATCCTTGCAAATTCTAGCTTTCTGCGGTAAGTGCGGAAACATTAATAAAATATTTTCCGAAACTTCTCGTAACACTTTACCTATATCACCACGTTTCAGCAATGGATTTATGCATCTGTCTGTGCGAATTACTGTATTTGATCTACCACTATGATCGGAAACCCCCGCCATGGTAAGTAATGAACACAACGATAATACAAGTTATACACTAATAGGTAATATTTGAATCAATACTTGTAGCAAATAGCAAGCGTCACCAATAAACTGCAATATTTTATTTAAAAATATTTATATGCGTTTTATACTGCAAAAGAAAGACATGTAACATATAAGATATAAAGTATCGACATATTCCTTCAAGTCTTCTATTATACCAAATGAAGTTACGTTTCTATAACGGGAGCAAAATCGAACCGCGGAAATCGCAATGCCACCTAGCGTCAGCTTAACCCATTAAGGCCCAAACGGGTGGAAGGCTTATTGCTGCTAGGTGCCGTTGCATTATTCGCGGCTCTGCGCGTCTGTAAACGCAGCTCCCATAGTAGAAATGGATTTTCATTAGGTCAAAAGGAAGCCTGATATCGAGTACTAATATCGATGTAATATATCTAGATACAGATGTTCCACATGAGTGTAATGTGCATTGCATATTACTTTTTTACAGTTGTGAGTGCGAAATGTACATCCTAACTATCACGACATCGATCTTTTATCTTTAGTTTAATGAATAACAAAGATAACAAGAGTCGTTGATGTGTTGGATTTATGAAAGTGAAAACGATTATATCCTTATTTTTTTTTTAATTCAAGGACTAAGCAGAATCCCCATAATTTTGGAACTTAATTTGCGCTGCTGTTGACAGCCCCATCTGCGAATCGACTTAGTTCACAGTGATTTCTCGAAAAACTTCGCATTCGTTGTACAAAATGCAGCACAAGGGTTTCATTACAACAACGACCAATGTGCGGTTCATCCTGTCGTTTTTTACAAATCAGAAGGTACAATAATCCATTTTAGTAATTCTTATTATTAAACAGCTTGACTCATGATACATCTGCCGTGTATGTAATGCAACAAACTATTATTCCTGAAATAAAAAAAGTGTGCCCACGCGTACAACATGTAATTTATGTTACCGATGGTGCGGTACAACATTATAAAAATAGATTCCAAATGAGTAATCTCATGTATCACAAAATCGATTTCGGCATTGAAGCTGAATGGCATTTTCATGCGACAGCGCATGGAAAAGGAGCATGCGATGGTATCGGCGCGACTTTAAAAAGGGAAGCAACGCGTGCTAGTCTTCAGGCCGAACAACATCTACGTTTGCGTCATACCACAAAATTTTAAAAGCTTAATTGATGCCGCACATTCGAACGAATTGACTGAAGATTTGGCATATTCCAAATAAGAATCTTAATCTTCCAAAAAGGAACAAGTTTCAACAACGCCCAATCACTTTTCAAAAATTCATCCGCCATATTGGATCCACCAATTTGAATCTTTAAAATCTAAGTTCAGAATCGTATTCTGCGACCCCAAAAACCCCCGAGAAACAAGTTTCAGCAACATCCGTTCACTTCTTAAAAATTCATCCGCCATATTGGATCCGCCATTTTGAATCTTTAAAATCTAAGTTCAGAATCGTATTCTGTGACCCCGAAAACCCCCGAGAAACAAGTTTCAGCAACTTCCGTTCACTTCTTAAAAATTCATCCGCCATATTGGATCCGCCATTTTGAATCTTTAAAATCTAAGTTCAGAATCGTTTTCTGCGACCCCGAAAACCCCCGAGAAACAAGTTTTAGCAACATCCGATCACTTTTTACAAATTCATCCGCCATATTGGATCCGCCATTTTGAGTTTTTAAAATCTAACATCAGAATCGTATTCTGCGACCCCGAAAACCCCCGAGAAACAAGTTTCAGAAACATTCGATCACTTCTTAAAAATTCATCCGCCATATTGGATCCGCCATTTTGAATCCTTAAAATCTAAGTTCAGAATCGTATTCTGCGACCCCGAAAACCCCCGAGGAACAAGTTCCCGCAACATCCGATCACTTTTTACAAATTCTTCCGCCATATTGGATCCGCCATTTTGAATTTCCAAATTCTAATACGAGATTCGTAATTGGAGCATCCAATAACAAAGAACTAAATTCGAAAATGGTATTTTTCTTAGGCACAAAAAACTGTATGAAAGGTTTTTACTCTCGTTTTCGAAAGTGTGGTCTTTTTAAGCACCGTATTGGAGCCGCCATTTTGAATTTTCAAAAATACCACACGGAAATTAAAAGTAGATATACTGAGCTAAATTTTAAGCCCTGAAACAATTTTTTTGGCGGTAATGAATTTTGGCCAGCCAAGTGATCCGGTTGACGTGGAATGCCCGATATATATAATTTATTATATTCGTAATAGAATTATATGGACAAATCTCTAGTACTATATGGTTTATCTAAAATGACAATATTATATATTTTCAAGCACATGTTTGTCGTATTAAAAAGTACACGTTTATATGACATATGACGTATATTTGTAGTCGTACATGCTATTTTTTTGCCCTCGGCGATTATTAGCTATACTTTTTATTATACCACCATTTTCAAGTTAGAAATGGCATGTAATACGTCATAGTAGCAAATGAAAGATAAATAACATTATTAAAAGTACAATGAAATACTAAAAAAGTAAATACATTTTTCTGAAATATTATATACTTGACAGAAGAAATTGCAAAAGTTTAAAATAATGTAATAAATTTTATGAAATTAATTAAAGTTAAAGTTTAGTAAAGTTAAAATGCAATTAATATGCAAGATTTTTAATTGATATATATGCTTATAAAAATTTAAAAACGCCTTATTATATTCTCTTATTGAACGTTTAGCCTAAAATAACCTAAACTAATATATAGATTCTTTATTATTTGTACAGAAGAACCTCGGGACTTCTAATTTTAATTTTTCAGTGTCATACCCTTCAAAAGTTGACGAAGAGCCTTCCCTGCTATTGGAAAGCTCGAAACACGATTTGGATATATTTACTTGTAAAAAGCTGCTAAAACTATTACTAAAGATTTTGTTGTTATCGAAGGAGCTAAATATGCGTAAGAGTTAGGTATCGGTGACTGGAATTAGACTCTGTACTTTAAAATAAAGTTTTTATTAAATTTACTTCTACGCAGGCTGTTAAAATTCCTCCTAAAGGGTTTTTTTTGCTCTCGAAGGAGCTAAATATGCATAATAATTATGTCCCAGAAGTTTGCAACGTTGAAAAATCTGCAACGGATCAGTTCTATATTCCTAGAGCTGTCAAAAAAGTAACTAGGCACGAATTTCAGGTTATAACAATAAATCATGCGATTAGATAATAAATATGCATTATATAAATTCGGAAACATAAAAGGAATATACGATAAACCGAAATTCAGCAACGTTAAACGTTATTTGATTTATCAAAATCATATGACAATATGCTAAATCATCTAATGGGCATATAAGACTAATTATTCTTATTTTTAATCAGTAAAATTATAAATGAAAAATTATGCCGCTATCAACTAAATCAACTAAAACGACGAATGGGTTCAGAATATCATACTCTTCCAATCCGTTGTAAAAAATTTGCAACATATTAACGAGAAAATTGTAGAGACTAATTTTTCGTATTTCTCTATATGGTCTATTTATAAATAAACAAATAAGAGTCCCCATCAACTAAAACTTTGAGTAGGTTCAGAATTTGATACTCATCAAATCCGTTGTAAAATGTTTCTAACATATTAACGGGAAAATTGAGCGGCCCAATTCTATAACTCGCTAGACGCTCGAACGGCCGGAAAAGTTTTGTCCAACGAAAAAAAACAAACGTTCAATTTTTAAAAGTCGATATTTCGATTTAAAAAAAATATATGAATGTAAAAAATGACAAACCGAACAAGTTTTTTCCAATCATTTTTTTAATAATAATGAATAGTTTCCGTTTTAATAAATATAAACTATAAAATTTAGAACCAAAAATTCGATTACATTTTAAAACATAAATCGTCATATCTCGGCCAATTATTGTTAAAATTGTTTGAAATTTGCGATGTACACCGAACAGATCCTAGCGATGCCTATGAAGTGATAAAGCATTGTAAAAGTTAATTTCGTCATAAACAAATTAATTTTTTAATGGCAACTGTCGGAATCCGCGAATAGTCAGCTATGTCGTCGAAAAGTCTGTGGGGAACTTTCGATTTCAAAAAACTTCAAGCAAGTAATTTGTTCCTTACAAGTAGAGGAAGTTTTTTGGAAAATTTGTAGTCGATTGGAATTGAATTCGCAAAGTTATGACGATTCGTAATAAACCGCGCTGCGAAACACGGAACGCGTTTTAGTTCCGTATACAGAATGCGCGGCTTGTACACTTTTTGATGAGCAAGCGTTCAAAATCCTTTACATTGTTCTCTAATTCAATCATTATAAATGCGGATCTCTCAAGTTTTTGTATTAAATTTATATAATCTACCAAATTCTTCATTTTTTCTCCTTTTTCTACCACTATTAGTAGAATTTATACTATGACTCATGTTCCTATTTCTTATTACTCTTACTTTAAGGTACAAAACAATTTTATTCTTACACTAGATATGCACACGCCATCGACAAAATTTTTAAAATAAAGTTATAACATCTGCATCTGACCTTGCGATGCTTTAAATGCCGCGTTGTGTGATTATTATCAGAACATATATAAATAAATAAATTCTTCTTTTCCGTAATAGTTTCTTAAGTGAAAAATTCCTGTGTGAATTTAATTTCTTGGTATGACGGAAATAATTGACTACAAATTAATTAAAAAAATCTTCGACGTTTCGACTCTTTATTTAGGTCCTCATCAGAAAGTAACTATTTTTGTAAATTAGGTAATGATACATATTATTTTTATAAAAAACATTTATAAATTCTAATAACTATCAGTGTGTATAAAAAAGGCGATTATCAGAACATAATCAAAAAGGAGTCATTAATAGGTTAGGAACAAAATCGATGAATACTAATAAAGAAACATAATAATGGCTAAAGTCATTTTTAAAAAGCTACTAAATCTAATAAAACAGTTCACAAAATCCCAATATCGACACCAATTGAAATAGCTAAAACGAGAATAGAAAAAGGTGTAAGATGTTTGCTTTCATGCCTTCCAACTATGGGCAAAGAATTTTATCAAAATTTATTTAAAAACTCAAATGTAAAGATAAAAAAAAAGCTAAAAATATAAACACTATAATATTCATATTATATATAAATGAATTCATAAGCCGTACATTCTTTATACGGAACTACAACGCGTTCCGTGTTTCGCCGCGCGCTTTATTAAGAATCACCATAACTTTGCGAATTTAATTCCAATCGATTTCAAATTTTCCAAAAAACTTCCTCTACTTGTAAGGAACAAATTACTTGCTTGAAGTTTTTTGAAATCGAAAGTTCCCCCCAGACTTTTCGACGACGTAGCTCACTATTCGCGGATTCTAACCGTTGCTATTAAAAAATTTATTTGTTGAAAACGAAATTAACTTTTACAATGCTTCATCACTTCATAGGCATCGCTAGGATCTGTTCGCTGTACGTCGTAAATTTCAAACAATTTTAACAATATTTGGCCGAGATATGACGATTTATGTTTTAAAATGTAATTGAATGTTTGGTTCTAAATTTTATTGTTTTTATTTATTAAAACGGAAACTATTCATTATTATTAAAAAATTCTTGAGAACAACTTGTGCGGTTTGTCCCTTTCTACATTCACGTATTTTTTTTTAAATCGAAATATCGACTTTTAAAAATTGAACGTTTTTTTTTTCGTTGGACAAAACTTTTCCGGCCGTTCGAGCGTCGAGCGAGTTATAGAATTGGGCCGCTCAATTTTCCCGTTAATATGTTAGAAACATTTTACAACGGATTTGATGAGTATCAAATTCTGAACCTACTCAAAGTTTTAGTTGATGGGGACTCTTATTTGTTTATTTATAAATAGACCATATAGAAAAATACGAAAAATTAGTCTCTACAATTTTCTCGTTAATATGTTGCAAATTTTTTACAACGGATTGGAAGAGTATGATATTCTGAACCCAGTCAACGTGTTAGTTGATGGGGACTCTTATTTGTTTATTTATAAATAGACCATTTAGAAAAATACGAAAAATTAGTCTCTACAATTTTCCCGTTAATATGTTGCAAATTTTTCAGTATCGGTGACTGGAATTAGACTCTGTACTTGAAAATAAAGTTTTTTTTAAATTTACGTCTACGCGGGCTGTTAAATTTCCTATTAAAGGGTTTTTTGTTATCGAAGGAGCTAAATATGCATAAGAATTAAAAAATTTGCTGAAATAAAAAATGTAAACAATTTTCTTGACCCATAAATTATAGCATGAAACAAAATTTGTCTTTTTCGGAAAATGCTACATTTTTCAAAATTAATTTAAAGATTAAAAAAAATGGAGTAAACTTAAAAACACATTTTTACAATAATTTAAAAAATCCAATTTTTTTTCCAGAAAAAATGTCGTTACGGGTCAAAAACAATTTTTTAATTTTTTATTCTAGCACCACTGAAGTCCATGTCAAATATTACTAAAAAAAAACAATTTTCTTCACCTATACGTTTTAGCATGGGAAAAACTTTTTATTTGTCGAAAAAATGCTTTTAGACTTTACTAAATTAAACACATTTTACAAATAATTACGGATAGATTTAAAAAAAGATCGATTTTTGCCAGAGAAATTGGACTAGGGTCGTTAAAAAGAACCGATTTTGACATTCGAGCAGAGAACATGACATTCGAGAATATCGAAAAAGAATATACGGGTTTTTGTGTTATATTAAGGGGACCGTTTCCCGAATTTTCAGCCAGGTGAAGTAATAATTAAAAAAATAATTAAAGAAATATTTTTTTCCTGGAACAATGTTTGGTAAGAAATGCACGTGAGAAAAGACAAAAAATATTTAACGGGTTTGTTTCAAATTATTTGCTAAGGGAACAAATATTTTTGAAAGTACAAAAAATATTTTAAACCTACTTTCCTTAAACATTTTGTTAAACTTCATCCGACATTACAATCTCTGTTTCAAATGGCAAGAAAAAATTACGTACGATTTTTTAATAACGGCAAATGAAAAATTTAGCAAAACCGTAAAAATTGTGCTTTATGTACTATGCATGAAACATTCTGGATAAGCTAAGGTGTTCGCAGCGCCCCGCCTTTGCAACCACGCCGAAACGTTCCGGTTCGAGTCGAAGCGCTGCGTCTTGATTTTCACACCTCTGATGAGCTGTGAAAACCCGAACGCTGCGATGGGCCTTGAATCATAGCCTACCTTTGTGGCTTCCTAACCAATAAGTATACAGAGCCAGATTGCATCGTTTGAGGCGCGCATCATGCCGGCGCATTAGGAGAGCGGCACGGCGCTGAGTAGGGAAATTTCTATGAGTGCAGGAGTAAGAATCAAAGGCAAAACGATACTTGTAAAAAATTAAAAAGTGAAATTTATGAAAACAATAGACTCGTGTGACAGAAAATTAATAATAGAAGACGATAAAAGTAGTGGAGCTAAGCCGGTCCTGGATACCCCCACCCTACCTCCCATCCGTTCCTGGATACCCCCACCCCATCTCCCAGTCGGTCCTGTATACCCCCACCCTACCTCCCAGTCGGTTCTGGATACCCCTACCCTACCTCCCATCCGGTCCTGTATACCCCCACCCTACCTCCCAGTCGGTCCTGTTTACCCCCAACCTACTTCCCATCCGTTCCTGGATACCCCCACCCTATCTCCCAGTCGGTCCTGTATACCCCCACCCTACCTCCCAGTCGGTTCTGGATACCCCTACCCTACCTCCCATCCGGTCCTGTATACCCCCTCCCTACCTCCCAGTCGGTCCTGTATACCCCCACCCTACCTCCCAGTCGATAGTGTAAATAAACCGGTCCCGTATACCCTCACCCTACCTCCCAGTCGATTTATTTAAACAATTAATTATTTATTTGATGATGTCACGCATGACAGGTGAGTAGGGGGACAAAGTCGCGAGTGAAAGGGAAATTGTAAACAATTTCGTAAACAATTTCATAATCGAAGATTGTGAAGGTTGAGAAACATGTGTACTACATATTATTATTCCATATAATTAATGACCTAATCCAACCATAGGCAACAAATTGTTATTAAGAATTCACTATTATCATGAATAAACATCCGCGGCCGAAGCCCGTCGCCTATAAGAATACCAACGCAGATCGCTCTATGCGCGAGGAACCGCAGTGATACGTAAAAGTCCTCGTCATGCTGTTTACTACTGCCTTCTCTCTCGCACTCATTGCCGAGCTCATATTTGTCGTGACAAGAACATTTAGTTTTCACGGTCATTGATACCCCACGTTCGTCATCTGTACCTCTAAACTTTCAAATGCGTGCGCCCTTGTAGACAAGTTATGACGCGTATCCCGGATCTTTTCGTCGTAGGTACTATTTTCCCCGTAATTACTTTTGAAATGTACGAATAGACCTATACCAGACGTGGCCCACATATATATTTTCTAAATACATCTAATTAATCAGTCCGTAGCATTTCTCAATTTTCGGCGAAAAACAGATTTTAAAAGTCGCCTTCATTAAAGGTCAGATATGGCATCATTATATTCGCTTCACCGTGATTATGTGCAAATACATCGTAAGCTAGGAACCGTGTTGAGAGTGAAAGTAAAATGACCTTTTCCTCGAGGCAGCCTAATTCAAGCATTCCAATGTGGTATTGCCATATGTGAGTAAAATGACTTTTTCCTCGTGCGTCCTACTACCATCTCTCTCGCTCTCGCATACTCTTTGTTACATCCATTAACTATAGCAGTATACTGTTTTTCACGGTCGTCGATCACTTATTCACCGTACATTTGTTTTCCCGAAACTCTCGAAATTGTATACAGGTCCAGATATCGTTTCAAAGGAATGTCGCGTTCCTGTGTCTATGTTTGACAGTACGTAAGCACCTCTATTTCAAATATTGTATTTCTACATCAATATGGTAGATGTCAAGAAGATTTTGTCGTCATGGAAAGAGGCCTTGAAGAAGGTTTACAACACTCTTGAAGAAGACGCTACTGAGGATCATTTTTCCAACTCCATTCGAGAATCCATCGCGAAGATTGACAAAATCAATTCATTCTCAAGGGCCAATCCTCACATTCCCAATGGGATGAAGATATCGTTGGGGGCATGTATTCATTGTATCACGGTATAGAGGGTTACAGCTGCTGTCATATTAATTAGCGTATCTCAATGATCTTCAATAGAGACAAAACTGTCGAATCCCTTCACCCAAAACTGCTAAGACCATTTTGAAATTAATGTAGAAAAGCCGCTAAGCAAGTCTGAACGCGTTCAAAAGACCTGGCGCCGACCCCCTAATATTGTTATAAAAATGTCCTACCTTTAGATGGTCATTGCAAACGGTCTCTTTCTAATACATGATCTTAAATATTGAAAAATACTAGCAGTTACACATTCGTATTGTCATGTGAGGAATATAAAAAAAAAATGCAAAAGTCGCCTTCATTAAAGGTCAGCTATAGCTACATCATAGTCGCTTCTCGGTGCCTATGTGGGAATACATCGTAGGCTAGGAACCGTATTTTGAAAGTGGAGGTAAAATTGTAATAATGACCTTTTCCTACAGCGTTCTACTACCATCTCTCTCGCTCTCGCGTACTCTTTGTTAGATCCATTAACTTTAGCATTATACCAGTTTCACGGTCATCGTCATTGCCGATTACCCGCGGATCATTTTCACAACATATTTTTGCATGTATACAGGTTCAGACGCGTTTAAAGTCATTGGACAATTTCATCAAAACATATACTAAGTGACACATTTTCTCTTTCCCAAATTTAGGCAAACTCCGCCATTATAGAAAGGAGATGTCCTCAGTTCCGTATTTTATCTGTAGGAATGACCTAGCGGATCACCCGTAGGCCAACACACCCCTTCGTTAACAAAAGTAGCATTAATACATAAATGAATAATTTACAATTATAATATTCAAATAGTAATAAATCTCACATAATCCGAATAGCGTGTATTAAAATGTATAATATAAAACTGATGGAAGAAGCTAGCAGTAATTAGAAAGAGAGAGGATGACACACTTATTCCTTATGCATTTATCTATTCACGGTATTTACGCGTTTTCATGACGTTCGAACCATAGCTATACGAATTTGGACACGTGGGTAATGTAATTAATCAGGTTCCCGACCATTTTTTGATATGTGTACAATTTACAACATCTTAAATATCGCCATGCAGGTTTCGACCTGTTAATTATCCGTAGACTTTACTATACGGTAACAATGAATCTGACTTCCCATAAGTGACGAATACATACGAGTATCGACTTGCATTTAATGTAATTAATTAACCTTTATTTAATATATAAGCGTGTAAAATTCAACAGTTTCTTTCTATCTTTACGCACAGTTGTGTTTCTTTTAAGCAAAAAATTAAAGGAAGTGACAGCGCTGCCATCTTTTGGTATGTTTAAAGAGATTGCAGAATCTGTGTATCGCAGAATTAAATATGCGGGTGCATCTGAAATGCATGGTTTCATCGTAGGCTACGATGATACACTTGATGATATAAATGGTTATAAAGCGATTACAATTGAATACGAGGTTCTTGGAAATTGGCTCTAATTGACAATTAACCTTATTATCGCCATGCCAAAGAATATGAAAGTGAAATTGTTAAATATTACCGCGCATCTACTGAAAATCTCGAGGAACCAGATTTCTTATTTTTAAAATACCTATATTGCCATTGATATACAACCCTTTGAAATTGATACTTTGCACAGTATTTAATCATCGGCGGTTGTCTATCTGCGGTATCATCACTCGTTTCAAAATGTTTATCGACGAAATTCACGTAAATCTGGATGCATTTGCATTGTGAGTGGTAAGCATGACCATACTTCTTCAATTTCACGTTCTGCAAACGTTGAAACGAAAACTATAGGTAGACACTCGATGTCATTTGTTTCCATTAATGCAAGACGTTTCACTTCTTAGTAAATTCTCATTGACCTTTGAAGAGATGCAGGCTAGTCTTGAAGATTTTCCAGCATCTAATTTTTAAGCATTTTAACATTTTGTTTAGCACCCTTTCCGTTAAATGTATGATTTTCGCAATTTATCGATAATCAAGGTTGTTGTTGTCCTGTGAGTTTTGGTAGAGATGGACAGGCTAATATGTCTATGTCGACAACATTGTCAGCATCTAAAATTATCTGCAACCTATGTCTTTTATTTGTCTGCACCTTTTATGTATATCTTTTGAGCACATGTAACGATATACTCCAACGTTTCGTTGATTGCATCAAAGGGTATATCGCCCGATTCCCATCGTAGATCATGATAATTGTGCATTAACCAATTGTTTTACGTTCAAAACGTACTTTACAACATGACTGTCGGAAATATACATAATACACATTTTCTTCGGTATAAACCAACTACCAGGTCAGGGGAATCCTTGCACGTCAGTAATATATTACATTTCTATTACCTAATACTGATTTGCTTGTCACCTTCATTAATTGACGCGTCATTCTCTCTCTCACACACTCTTTGCCACTTCCACATATAGCGTGGTGCCTCTAATTCATGGATATACGTCGTACCTTTCTCTCTAGATCGTAGTATCTCTTCGTCAATTCCTATGAATCGGAAATAAAATCAGAGTGTAACAAAAACAGATACTTTTCACGGTCACTAGATCCCTCTCGGTATCATCCGACGTTCCTCTCGAGATTAGAATAGATGGTCCCATACGTGTTCATTTTCGATAGTTTGCGAGTTACGACACTCAGATGATGAAGAAGTTAAACGCAATAATAAATCGTTTAAAGTACTAGCACCAGTATGATGGTCACCGCACTTTCACAATTGAATAAATCTTTTCTACGATATTCGATCTAATTGAAATGTGCATAGACGTATGAATACAAGTTTCGATTGGTTAATAATACAATTGAACGTTCCAAAGATCTTTCAATTTTAAATAAAAAATGTTCACTCATTAACTTGACATCGTTTGAACAATTAATTTTTGTATGTATATTAAATCGCGATATACTGTAGTCTTAAATCAAATAATTAAAATCATTATATCTTAAAGTCAGTCCATGCATAAATCTTACATGGTCTAAGTCGTCTTATCGACACTACATCTTTCTTTCTGTAAATGTAAACCAAAACGAAAGACAACAAAGTATTTATCATTATGATAACAACAAATTCCTTCACATTAGAACCGTGTACAATAGCCTACATAAGGTCGCCTTACTCGTAGTGAATTGAACTTTCGAACTGTCATCTTTAATTGTCGATCATTCTCTCTCTCTCTCTCTCTCTCTCTCTCTCTCTCTACCCTACGTTGTAATCGCTCGACTATTATTATTATATATCTATTTTATATCTACTTTGTTATAGAACTAGTATTGCGCTTTTATATGCATCTGTTAGTATGTCTTGTTATATTAAGCTTAGTTTTAGTTTTAGTTATCTGTATGTATGCTCTATATTGGTTGGCCTAAGAGGTAATACCTCAAGCCATAATAAAGACAATCAATCAATCAATCAATCTCTCTCATTAGCTACCGATTTGTTGCATCTATACGAATGCTCTTACATCAAATCGAGTCGCGTGCGCATTCTTGTATTGTAACATTCACACAACTATGGAAGGAAATTCATTCTGAAAACCCAACTAGTACAAGCGTAAATGTATTTTAATACTAACGAATGGTATACCTCTTGATTCGAAATTGTATGTAGCGTAACCGACATTGTAATCTTGATTTGTTAACTAAGTTATTCATGTACGAATACTATTATTATATGTAGGTATTTTGTTAAATATATTGCCATAAGGAGAATGTCCTCCTATCTATCGCACCTAGTGTAATACAAAAAGACACAAATCATTATATGAATAAATCATTTTCATAGTAATAAATTAACCTTTAAAAACATCTTATGTTTTCATATCATGCACTACAATTTCATATTATTATTATTAATATTGAATCGTTTATAGAACTGATCTTTTCATATATTATCACTTTAAAAGATTGCTACCGTATATGAAATATAAGACTAAACAGCAATTCAACATGAAGACATGCATAGATTAATTCTATTTAAACGTGCGCATGTGATTCCGTAAACCATTAGTCATTTTGAAAGGAAAAGTGAAAAATTCTCAATGACCTGTCGGTAAAGCTTCTACCTTACTTCGTGTTTCTTTTCGACAGTCCAAACACATCTGTACACAAACACACTTTCATTAATTATTGAATATTTTCTTATATAAGGGAGTCAATATTCAACGATTTTTTCGTAAATAATAAAACAATTTAATATTTAAGATCATTATAGAATTTTACTAAAACAAGATTAATTGCGGTGTTTTGGAAATGACAAAAGTATGAGTATGCAATTATATGAATAATTTAACACACGTATCTCTATCATTACGTTCAATTATATAATTTTTAATATTATAACACGTACATATTTACAATATTTGCAGACTGTACGTCAGTCTTTTCATTATCATGTTTAGACTAAAATGTGCGTCAAAATTGCCTGTTGCCCGTCTTTAATTATTGACATCTAGTACATCGATGCTTTGAAACGCACTCTCTATATTGCATTCATATTTTAAAGATAAATTGTAGCTACTTCAGATATTAACGAACACCTTACTAATAATTAAGACTGATAATCAAAGGACAATTTTGTATACAGTAATTATTTGACCACCCACCTTATACCCGCACTAATATTCAACCAATACCAAAAACATCTAGCAAATAATGGAGGTAATATATTCACTTCAAATTTATTATTGTACTTGAAATATTTCTCTCAGTCTAAACTTCTCTTACAAGTGTAATATTTTTTCCATCTTACTTACCTAATATCGGAAATATTTATAGTTAACTGATATTTTAAGCGATGAATTTGTATATTATCCAACCCATATGTTTGAACACATTTATTCCCTAGAGATTAGTCTAATTGTAAGTGTTTTCTTTCGACTCTTAGGTTACAGCAACCAGTGCTATCCTCTTCTTTTATACTCCCTGGTACCACATTCTAATAAGACTTGTATTTTATATGTATTTGATGACGTCATCATTTTCAATATAACATTCCGGTTTGTCACCACATAAATGCATTATTGATTTAAATCTGTCGGCATTTATTTAATATTTCTACGCATTTGAACATTACATCGAGTTACTATAGAAACTTTCATAATAAGGCTTGAATTTTATATTAAACTTAATGATTGAATGCAATTTGTCATGAGCCTACATTCAATATTTTTCTTCAAAATATGCAATCTGCAACATTTTACTGAACGGTAGTTCATCTTAAGTAAGAACACTTCTAATTATACTTTTATTTATAATTTGGATTATTAAGCTATCTACGTTATGATATGCATTGTGAACGTTTGTTACCATTGGCTCTGCATTTAATATGGTCTTATGCTAAACGATCACCTGCTTTATGAATGATTAGCTACCTTTTGTATAAGTATTAAATGTGGAATCGTTCATAATTGCAGTTACCCATATTGCTGTATGCCTCTCTCCCTCACACTTTCTCACTTTTTCTCTCTCAATCATCAATTGAACAACCGATAAAAATCATAATAGTTGAGCATAATTTTAAAATCGTGTCAGCAAACGTGCAGAAATTTGATACCTTTTGTGTGTGAGAGAGCAATAATGTAAGTGTCAAATAAATGATGTATGTATTACACAGTAATTGACCAACTCACACAATGCCGTAAACAAATAAAAGAACCAAGTCTTCGACGGTCGAAATAACGGAAATTATGTCCTTTGATTGTCAGTCATAATTAGTAGTAAGCTGCTCGTTAATATCTGGAGTAGCTGTAATTTTTATCTTTAAAACATGAGTATTACACGATTACGCCATAGACGGAAGGTATATGCTACAGAAATATTGAAACTATATATAAATGAAGTTAAGGAATATTAATAGTGTGAGGAATGTTAGCAGAGACGATACAAAATAAGCTTATGATATAAGAAAGCTAATGAGATATAAATGGAAAATTAAAAATAATTATAAATTTTGAAAGTGAATATTACGATTGAGATGTATGATGTTAGGAGAATATTAGTGAAAGTATAATGTAATATTGGGAAAGTAATAATGTGTATAAGATTATTATTAACTATTAGTAAGGATTTAATTAATGTCTTGAGCAGCTAGACCGTAACTTTAAAAAATACATATGATTCGTATATACTACTCGTTTAAGCGTGCACAGTATGAAATAAGACAGTAGGATCAGTATTTGAAGTGAAATATTTAAATAACACATTAATATTAAAATTAAGGAATGCAATATAGACTGTGGGAGCAGTTATATTGCAAGATGCAATAAGCAAAAATAGAACACGACGCTTTGAAGGGTACATATTGAATATTGTGAGGAATTAAATGTAAGATAAGGAATTAGATACTTACCGACCTACATTAAACAATATGTTTATTATGAATCTAGTCGACAGCAAACTTATGAAGTTTTTTTTTTATGACTTATTAAGAATCATATTAATAACTGTAAATGCTTTTGCCTATAATTTACGAAACTCCTTGATAGGTGTGGGTAAGTAATTTCAGATACTGGCAATTAATGGTACTGATCTCAATTTGTTGCGTTTACACCTTTGGTCAAGATGAAACTAAAGAAGCATTATTGTCATCAGTAACGTGAATGCATTCAGATGCAAGAAAATATACAACGTATTGTAAAGGTGTTTCAAAGCTCCGATGTACTAGATGCCTATAATTATTGACGAGCAAGAGTCAATTTTGACGCACATTTTATTCTAAACGTGATAATGAAAAGTCTGACGTGCAGTCTGCAAATATTGTCAATATGTACGTGTTATAATATTAAAAAATTATATAATTGAACGTAATGATAGAGATACGCGTGTTAAATTATTCATTTAATTGCATATTCATACTTTTATCACCAACATTTCTAAAACGCCGCAATTAAGCTCATTGATGTTTTTTCACTTTTCCTTTCAAAATGACTAATGGTTTACGGAATCACATGCGCACGTTTAAATAGAATTAATCTATGCATGTCTTCATGTTGAATTGTTGTTTAGTCTTATATTTCATATACGGTAGCAATCTTTTTAAGTGATAATATATGAAAAGATCAGTTCTATAAACGATTCAATATTAATAATAATAATATGAAATTGTAGTGCATGATATGAAAACATAAGATGTTTTTAAAGGTTAATTTATTACTATGAAAATGATTTATTCATATAATGATTTGTGTCTTTTTGTATTACACTAGGTGCGATAGATAGGAGGACATTCTCCTTATGGCAATATATTTAACAAAATACCTACATATAATAATAGTATTCGTACATGAATAACTTAGTTAACAAATCAAGATTACAATGTCGGTTACGCTACATACAATTTCGAATCAAGAGGTATACCATTCGTTAGTATTAAAATACATTTACGCTTGTACTAGTTGGGTTTTCAGAATGAATTTCCTTCCATAGTCGTGTGAATGATACAATACAAGAATGCGCACGCGACTCGATTTGATGTAAGAGCATTCGTATAGATGCAACAAATCGGTAGCTAATGAGAGAGATTGATTGATTGATTGATTGTCTTTATTATGGCTTGAGGTATTACCTCTTAGGCCAACCAATATAGAGCATACATACAGATAACTAAAACTAAAACTAAGCTTAATATAACAAGACATACTAACAGATGCATATAAAAGCGCAATACTAGTTCTATAACAAAGTAGATATAAAATAGATATATAATAATAATAGTCGAGCGATTACAACGTAGGGTAGAGAGAGAGAGAGAGAGAGAGAGAGAGAGAGAGAGAGAGAGAGAGAGAGAATGATCGACAATTAAAGATGACAGTTCGAAAGTTCAATTCACTACGAGTAAGGCGACCTTATGTAGGCTATTGTACACGGTTCTAATGTGAAGGAATTTGTTATTATCATAATGATAAATACTTTGTTGTCTTTCGTTTCGGTTTACATTTACAGAAAGAAAGATGTAGTGTCGATAAGACGACTTAGACCATGTAAGATTTATGCATGGACTGACTTTAAGATATAATGATTTTAATTATTTGATTTAAGACTACAGTATATCGCGATTTAATATACATACAAAAATTAATTGTTCAAACGATGTCAAGTTAATGACTGAACATTTTTTATTTAAAATTGAAAGATCTTTGGAACGTTCAATTGTATTATTAACCAATCGAAACTTGTATTCATACGTCTATGCACATTTCAATTAGATCGAATATCGTAGAAAAGATTTATTCAATTGTGAAAGTGCGGTGACCATCATACTGGTGCTAGTACTTTAAACGATTTATTATTGCGTTTAACTTCTTCATCGTCTGAGTGTCGTAACTCGCAAACTATCGAAAATGAACACGTATGGGACCATCTATTCTAATCTCGAGAGGAACGTCGGATGATACCGAGAGGGATCTAGTGACCGTGAAAAGTATCTGTTTTTGTTACACTCTGATTTTATTTCCGATTCATAGGAATTGACGAAGAGATACTACGATCTAGAGAGAAAGGTACGACGTATATCCATGAATTAGAGGCACCACGCTATATGTGGAAGTGGCAAAGAGTGTGTGAGAGAGAGAATGACGCGTCAATTAATGAAGGTGACAAGCAAATCAGTATTAGGTAATAGAAATGTAATATATTACTGACGTGCAAGGATTCCCCTGACCTGGTAGTTGGTTTATACCGAAGAAAATGTGTATTATGTATATTTCCGACAGTCATGTTGTAAAGTACGTTTTGAACGTAAAACAATTGGTTAATGCACAATTATCATGATCTACGATGGGAATCGGGCGATATACCCTTTGATGCAATCAACGAAACGTTGGAGTATATCGTTACATGTGCTCAAAAGATATACATAAAAGGTGCAGACAAATAAAAGACATAGGTTGCAGATAATTTTAGATGCTGACAATGTTGTCGACATAGACATATTAGCCTGTCCATCTCTACCAAAACTCACAGGACAACAACAACCTTGATTATCGATAAATTGCGAAAATCATACATTTAACGGAAAGGGTGCTAAACAAAATGTTAAAATGCTTAAAAATTAGATGCTGGAAAATCTTCAAGACTAGCCTGCATCTCTTCAAAGGTCAATGAGAATTTACTAAGAAGTGAAACGTCTTGCATTAATGGAAACAAATGACATCGAGTGTCTACCTATAGATTTCGTTTCAACGTTTGCAGAACGTGAAATTGAAGAAGTATGGTCATGCTTACCACTCACAATGCAAATGCATCCAGATTTACGTGAATTTCGTCGATAAACATTTTGAAACGAGTGATGATACCGCAGATAGACAACCGCCGATGATTAAATACTGTGCAAAGTATCAATTTCAAAGGGTTGTATATCAATGGCAATATAGGTATTTTAAAAATAAGAAATCTGGTTCCTCGAGATTTTCAGTAGATGCGCGGTAATATTTAACAATTTCACTTTCATATTCTTTTGCATGGCGATAATAAGGTTAATTGTCAATTAGAGCCAATTTTCAAGAACCTCGTATTCAATTGTAATCGCTTTATAACCATTTATATCATCAAGTGTATCATCGTAGCCTACGATGAAACCATGGATTTCAGATGCACCCGCATATTTAATTCTGCGATACACAGATTCTGCAATCTCTTTAAACATACCAAAAGATGGCAGCGCTGTCACTTCCTTTAATTTTTTGCTTAAAAGAAACACAACTGTGCGTAAAGATAGAAAGAAACTGTTGAATTTTACACGCTTATATATTAAATAAAGGTTAATTAATTACATTAAATGCAAGTCGATACTCGTATGTATTCGTCACTTATGGGAAGTCAGATTCATTGTTACCGTATAGTAAAGTCTACGGATAATTAACAGGTCGAAACCTACATGGCGATATTTAAGATGTTGTAAATTGTACACATATCAAAAAATGGTCGGGAACCTGATTAATTACATTACCCACGTGTCCAAATTCGTATAGCTATGGTTCGAACGTCATGAAAACGCGTAAATACCGTGAATAGATAAATGCATAAGGAATAAGTGTGTCATCCTCTCTCTTTCTAATTACTGCTAGCTTCTTCCATCAGTTCTATATTATACATTTTAATACACGCTATTCGGATTATGTGAGATTTATTACTATTTGAATATTATAATTGTAAATTATTCATTTATGTATTAATGCTACTTTTGTTAACGAAGGGGTGTGTTGGCCTACGGGTGATCCGCTAGGTCATTCCTACAGATAAAATACGGAACTGAGGACATCTCCTTTCTATAATGGCGGAGTTTGCCTAAATTTGGGAAAGAGAAAATGTGTCACTTAGTATATGTTTTGATGAAATTGTCCAATGACTTTAAACGCGTCTGAACCTGTATACATGCAAAAATATGTTGTGAAAATGATCCGCGGGTAATCGGCAATGACGATGACCGTGAAACTGGTATAATGCTAAAGTTAATGGATCTAACAAAGAGTACGCGAGAGCAAGAGAGATGGTAGTAGAACGCTGTAGGATAAGGTCATTATTACAATTTTACCTCCACTTTCAAAATACGGTTCCTAGCCTACGATGTATTCCCACATAGGCACCGAGAAGCGACTATGATGTAGCAATAGCTGACCTTTAATGAAGGCGACTTTTGCATTTTTTTTTTATATTCCTCACATGACAATACGAATGTGTAACTGCTAGTATTTTTCAATATTTAAGATCATGTATTAGAAAGAGACCGTTTGCAATGACCATCTAAAGGTAGGACATTTTCATAACAATATTAGGGGGTCGGCGCCAGGTCTTTTGAACGCGTTCAGACTTGCTTAGCGGCTTTTCTACATTAATTTCAAAATGGTCTTAGCAGTTTTGGGTGAAGGGATTCGACAGTTTTGTCTCTATTGAAGATCATTGAGATACGCAAATTAATCTGACAGCAGCTGTAACCCTCTATACCGTGATGCAATGAATACGTGCCCCCAACGATATCTTCATCCCATTGGGAATGTGAGGATTGGCCCATGAGAATGAATTGATTTTGTCAATCTTTGCGATGGATTCTCGAATGGAGTTGGAAAAATGATCCTCAGTAGCGTCTTCTTCAAGAGTGTTGTAAACCTTCTTCAAGGCCTCTTTCCATGACGACAAAATCTTCTTGACATCTACCATATTGATGTAGAAATACAATATTTGAAATAGAGGTGCTTACGTACTGTCAAACATAGACACAGGAACGCGACATTCCTTTGAAACGATATCTGGACCTGTATACAATTTCGAGAGTTTCGGGAAAACAAATGTACGGTGAATAAGTGATCGACGACCGTGAAAAACAGTATACTGCTATAGTTAATGGATGTAACAAAGAGTATGCGAGAGCGAGAGAGATGGTAGTAGGACGCACGAGGAAAAAGTCATTTTACTCACATATGGCAATACCACATTGGAATGCTTGAATTAGGCTGCCTCGAGGAAAAGGTCATTTTACTTTCACTCTCAACACGGTTCCTAGCTTACGATGTATTTGCACATAATCACGGTGAAGCGAATATAATGATGCCATATCTGACCTTTAATGAAGGCGACTTTTAAAATCTGTTTTTCGCCGAAAATTGAGAAATGCTACGGACTGATTAATTAGATGTATTTAGAAAATATATATGTGGGCCACGTCTGGTATAGGTCTATTCGTACATTTCAAAAGTAATTACGGGGAAAATAGTACCTACGACGAAAAGATCCGGGATACGCGTCATAACTTGTCTACAAGGGCGCACGCATTTGAAAGTTTAGAGGTACAGATGACGAACGTGGGGTATCAATGACCGTGAAAACTAAATGTTCTTGTCACGACAAATATGAGCTCGGCAATGAGTGCGAGAGAGAAGGCAGTAGTAAACAGCATGACGAGGTCTTTTACGTATCACTGCGGTTCCTCGCGCATAGAGCGATCTGCGTTGGTATTCTTATAGGCGACGGGCTTCGGCTGCGGATGTTTATTCATGATAATAGTAAATTCTTAATAACAATTTGTTGCCTATGGTTGGATTAGGTCATTAATTATATGGAATAATAATATGTAGTACACATGTTTCTCAACCTTCACAATCTTCGATTATGAAATTGTTTACGAAATTGTTTACAATTTCCCTTTCACTCGCGACTTTGTCCCCCTACTCACCTGTCATGCGTGACATCATCAAATAAATAATTAATTGTTTAAATAAATCGACTGGGAGGTAGGGTGAGGGTATACGGGACCGGTTTATTTACACTATCGACTGGGAGGTAGGGTGGGGGTATATAGGACCGACTGGGAGGTAGGGAGGGGGTATACAGGACCGGATGGGAGGTAGGGTAGGGGTATCCAGGACCGACTGGGAGGTAGGGTGGGGGTATACAGGACCGACTGGGAGGTAGGGTGGGGGTATCCAGGAACGGATGGGAGGTAGGGTGGGGGTATACAGGACCGACTGGGAGGTAGGGTGGGGGTATACAGGAACGGATGGGAGTTAGGGTGGGGGTATCCAGGAACGGATGGGAGGTAGGGTGGGGGTATCCAGGACCGGCCTAGCTCCACTACTGATAAAAAAGTTAACATCTCAGTAGAATATTGCAAAATACAACTTCTTGGAGTAGAAATCAACGATTTAGAAATATACAAATGTGCAGAAAAAGTACTGACGACATTTGAAGACTGCAAAGATAATGGAGTTAACACAGAAATAACAAACTACTTAATAACAGCAATAATAACAGAATATAAAATACTATTAGAAAATAATAACGTAATACGATCGTACTATATAACGGACAAGAATGCCCCGTGAATGGAACATGCTCCGGCGACTATGGAGGCAGCTTTTGGGATACAATAATTACCACAACGACACCATGTCCCAAAATAGAACCAACTACAGAAATAATACAAAATCGCGATAACCATACAATAATCGAAAGTATGAGACCAAATAACAACGACACACCAACAATGGAAAACTTACCATCACAAACACTAATAGTTGCTGGGATTTACTGCCTTATCGTTACCATACTACTAACTATTATAATAGTAAATTATATAAACAAAATAAAAACAATTCAAAATGAAGACAAGTTTTCGAAAATTTGTTTCTTCTTAATCCGTAATATATTTAAAATAGGTATGTTTGTTGAGTTTATTTTCTCGGTGTATCGGATAGTGAATATTAGATATAAAAATTAAAACGAAGAAAATTACGTCGGTCAAGAATTTTTGACCCTCTTCAGAAATTTATTCTGTAATATAATAATAATAATACAAAAATTAAAAATGAAAAAAATGAAATACAATAAAAACTGAAAAAATGAATAGCAATAAAAAAGAATGAAAAAATGAATAACAATAAAAAATATGATGATCAAATGAATAACAATTATAAGAAAAATGAAAAATTGAAAAATGATATGATCGATTACATAACTATCGAGGAAAAACATTGACAAATCGTATCGTATATTATTTTATGCTGAATTCTTACCTTTTAAAAATAACGTAGATCTTTATTAAAATCCAAGATGCGATCACCACTCCAAGGATTAAAAAAAGAATTAAAGGAAGATGTAAACCTATAAAAAAATGGATGGAATTAGTTTCAAAAGAAACTAAGTAAGAACACAGCACGAAATACATACGAGTCGCACGATGTTATATGTTAAACTGACGAAAATGTAAATATTTGCCAATGTTAAACCTTTACAATTCTTTGAAGGAACTTTGAACTTTCAAAATATCGAAAAAATTCAAACATTTAATAAAGGAAAATAAATATCAGGAAGATTAGACTTCTCAAATCTGATGTTAACTGTGTTGTTATATTTTTTAATGAAGAAATTCTCTAAATGTCTCCTTTTCCATGTATTTTTTTCGGTGGCTAGAATTTTGACATTTTTGTAGTCAAAATTATGTCCTGTATCTAGTCTATGTTTAGTAAGTCCAGTATGTTTATTCTCGTCTAAATAAATATTTCTTTTATGTTTGTTAATTCTGTCTTTTATTAATCGTCCTGTTTCACCTATATAAACAGAGTTATATTGATTACATTTGATTAAGTAAACAACTCCACTTTTTTGTAGAGTATCTAGTTTGTCTTTTCCAGGTTTTATACCTGCTATATTTGTATTACATGGTTTAAAACCTATTCGGATTTGTTTGTCTTTCATGGTGTTTTTTATTTGTTCCGAAACTCCCTTAACATATGGAATACTAGTTATCTTAATATATTCAATATTATCTTTATTATTCTGTAGTGAATTATAAATTTTATGTATTCTTTTCTAAAACAATCAAGGATTAAATCTTCCGGATAATTGTTATTTCTTAAAATATTTTTAACTATTTTTAAATTTTTCTATCTGAATTTTATGTGATAATTTGACTGCTCTATCTATTAATCCATAAACTATTCCAATTTTATAAGATAATGGGTGGTTTGATAAAAAATTTAAGTATCTTCCCGAAAAAGTTTCTTTATGATACCAATCTGTAATAATAAAATTATCTTTACCTCTAATGATCTTCATATCTAAAAAATTAATGGTTTTATGTTTTTCAATTTCAATAGTAAATTTAATCCTGTTTAATTTTCTCCCAATTTTATCCATACTGTTAAAAATATCTAAAATTTTATTTGAAAAATTTTAAGGAATAGCCGTCAAAATATCATCTACGTATCTAAAATAAAAAGGAATCCTAAAGGGTAGTTTGTTAATCAAAATATTTTCTATAAAATCTAAAACTATATTAGAAATAATAGGAGATAAAGGGGATCCCATTGGAACTCCATAAACCTGTTTATATGTAACATTATCAAAGTTAAAGTAAGTGGAATTATGTATAAGTTTGAGAGTTACGAAAAATTGTCTCTCAGGAATTTTTGTGAAATTTTTAATTTTCTGCCAATTTTTCTTTAATACAAAAATAGCTAGATCTGTTGAAACGTTAGTAAAAAGTGATATAACATCTAATGAAATTAAAATAAAATTTGTTTCTAGTTTAAAATTATGAAGTTTTTCTTTCAATTCCCAGCTATCTCTCACAGTTCTTGACATTTTAGGAAAGGTAGAAGTTAAAATTGAAGCAAAAAAGAAGTTAATTTGTAGGTGGGAGAATTTATAGTAAAAACTATTATTCTTAGTGGAATGTCAGGTTTGTGTACTTTTTTTTCCAGGTTTTATACCTGCTATATTTGTATTACATGGTTTAAAAACTATTCGGATTTGTTTGTCTTTCATGGTGTTTTTTATTTGTTCCGAAACTCCCTTAACATATGGAATACTAGTTGTCTTAAAAATAAAAACAAACCTACAAACCAACAAAACACGTATGTAAAGTTTAGTCAAGACGATATCGAAATAAAGACACATACAGGTTCAAAACAAGATGAACCAATATCCAACAATAAAACGAAAATCAACTTTGATAACATCAAATTCATTCTAACTCCTACTGAAGAAGATTCAAGACAGGAACCCATATACGATATACCTAAACCAACTACACAACTAACTAAAATTGAAAGTATACACACAAATGAAGAATTACAAAATTAAGTTAAAAATGTAATAAATTTGTTTTAATCCTTAAAGAAGTCTACCTTATTCTCACCTGACATTTCCCCTTTAACTCTATTATTTTAATAAGAAAATCCATGCCATCACATTATTGTACTACTTTTGTTTTTCTTTCTTCTTCTTTTCTTTTAATTCTCTAGCTTCATTAGTATTATTTTAATATTCTCATATCATATACTCTAGTTATAAGCATTGCAAGATGGAGCCAAGCCGAAAGGCAGGTAAAAATTACCTCACCAAAAGAGAAATACATATTTTTCTTTTTGGGAGATGGTAGTGCGCAAGTTCTCATGGGTATAACCGAAATAACATCTTTCTACATAACAATGAAGAAAACTGAAAACTCCGCAACATAAAAATTTTTTTTTTCTCCCCTCTTTTCTCTTCCTTTATTTTTACAAAAAAAAACAATAGAAAGCATACAAGGGGTAGCATATTTCTCATCTGTAGGTAAAAGAAGTGAAGATAAATCTATATATATTCGCACATACAAGTATATGAATAATATTAATAATAACTGACTACATATACATAAATGCCAAACAGCATATGTGTATATGAAAACTCTGTTTCAGGAACACTATCTACACACGGCAGGCAAAATAAACAATACAAAACAAACATGCTAGATTTTAATTTGCATAAATACACAAAATTTTTTTTTATATAGAATCTTTATCCTATTTTTTCGCCTCTTCAAATCATAACCAAAAAAGAAAAGTATATAATAATATTCTGCAATTGTGTTGCATAATATTGAATTTGACGAAATGAACAAAAAGTATATATATGTAACGTATAAAGGACACAACAAATGTTTACAAATGTTTAGTATCAAAACAATTTAATTCATTTCTAATCATTTTTTTAGAGGATTCAAACCTCACATCACAGAAAAATGATAAGAAACTCGCCGTTAAGTTAGGCTTGCCACATTTTAAGTGGAGTACGAGAAAAATAACCTATTAAACTAAGTTAGTCTTTATATATATGTTGTAACGGGGCGTTACGTTGTCCAGGAGTCGTGCCGCGGTCGCGAGAGCGCGGAGTGATACATCAATTCGAATCGATCGATAATAGAATCGTTTCAGGAACGAACGGCCCCGAAAATGCCCGAGCGCCGCCGGCAACGGCGCTCGGAGATGCGCGGCAGCCGAGAACGCCGCAGTTCAGTTCCGAGTAGACCTTCGAGTAGGAAGGACGTATAATAACAAAACGTGTCGAGTAACCCCCCGAGTTTCGAGCACCGCGTGAGTAGTCGAGGATTGGATCTGCGAGTTACGTCGTGTAAAGAGGGAAACGAACAGTACAATTGGAAACCCGAGGACGAGGTCTGCCGTCAACGAGGACGAGATCGGCCGTCAAGCGAGGACGAGACCCGCCGTCGCACCGAGGACGAGACGCCAATTGTCGGGAGGGGTCAAAAAGACTTGAAAAATGGATTTCCGAAAAGCTATTGTTTTATATGCTGGAAACCTGTTTTTTTAGTGGATAAATTGGTTTCGGGATTATCCCCGATTAAAATAGGCGAATTTTACTTTTTGACATTTTGAGCCCACCATACGATCATTTCGGGATATTTGGGGTCAAAAAGTCTCGAAAAATCGATTTTGGAAAAGATAATATTTTATATGCTGGAAACCTGTTTTTTAGTGGATAAATTTGTTTGGGATCATTTCCGTTGAGAATAGGCGAAGTTGACTTTTTGACAATTTTGACCCCACCATACGATTATTTCGGGTTATTTAGGGTCAGTTGGTGTCTTTTAGTGGATAAATTGGTTTAGGATAATTTCCGATAAGAACAGGGGAAGTTGACTTTACGACAATTTTGACCCCTCCATAGGGTCATTTGGGGCAACTGGGCTCATTTGAGTTCAATTGAGGTTATTTGGGGTCATTTAAGGTCAAAAAGACTTGAAAAATCGATTTTCGATAAGTTAAGGTTTTATATGCTGGAAACCTGTACTTTAGTGGATAAATTGGTTTCGGGATCATCCCCGATAAAAATAGGCGAAGTTTGCTTTTTGACAATTTTGACCCCACCATACGATCATTTCGGGTTATTTGGGGTCAGTTGGGGTCATTTGGGGTCAAAAAGACTCGAAAAATCGATTTTCGAAAAGTTAATGTTTTATATGCTGGAAACCTGTTTTTGAGTGGATAAATTGGTTTGGGATCATCCCCGATAAAAATAGGCGAAGTCGATTTTTTGACAATTTTGAACCCTCCATAGGATCATTTCGGGTTATTTGGTGTCAAAAAGTCTCGAAAAATCGATTTTCGAAAAGTTAAGGTTTTATATGCTGGAAACCTGTTTTTTAGAGGATAAATTGGTTTGGGATCATTTCCGATAAGAATAGGGGAAGTTGACTTTACGACAATTTTGACCCCTCCATAGGATCATTTGGGGTCATTTGAGTTCAATTGAGGTTATTTGGGGTCATTTAAGGTCAAAAAGACTCGAAAAATCGATTTTCGATAAGTGCAGGTTTTATTTGCTGGAAACCTGTTTTTGAGTGGATAAATTGGTTTCGGGATCATCCCCGATAAAAATAGGCGAAGTTGACTTTTTGACAATTTTGACCCCTTGATTGGGTCATTTGGGTTCATTTGGTGACAAAAATTCTCGAAAAATCGATTTTGGAAAAGATAATATGTTATATGCTGGAAACCTGTTTTTTAGTGGATAAATTTGTTTGGGATCATTCCCGTTGAGAATAGGCGAAGTTGACTTTTTGACAATTTTTACCCCCCCCCCCCATAGGGTCATTTGGGGTCAATTGGGGTCATTTGAGTTCAATTGAGGTTATTTGGGGTCATTTAAGGTCAAAAAGTGAGTGGATAAATTGGTTTCGGGATCATCCCCGATAAAAATAGGCGAAGTTTGCTTTTTGACAATTTTGACCCCACCATACGATCATTTCGGGTTATTTGGGGTCAGTTGGGGTCATTTGGGGTCAAAAAGACTCGAAAAATCGATTTTCGAAAAGTTAATGTTTTATATGCTGGATACCTGTTTTTTAGTGGATAAATTGATTTGGGATCATTGCTGATAAGAATACGCGAAGTTGACTTTTTGATAATTTTGACTCCTCCATAAGGTCATTTGGGATCAACTGGGGTCATTTGGCGTCATTTGGGGTGATTTGGGGTCAAAAAGTCTCGAAAAATGGATTTTGGAAAAGTTAAGGTTTTATATGCTGGAAACCTGTCTTTTAGTGGATAAATTGGTTCTGGATCATTCCCGATAAGAATACGCGAAGTAGACTTTTTGACAATTTTGACCCCGCCACAGGGTCAGTTGGGGTCATTTGGGGTCAAAAAGACTCGAAAAATCGATTTTGGAAAAGTTAAGGTTTTATATGCTGGAAACCTGTTTTTTAGTGGATATATTGGTTTCGGGATCATCCCCGATAAAAATAGGCGAAGTTTACTTTTTGACAATTTTGACCCCACCATACGATCATTTCGAGTTATTTGGCCTCATTTGGGGGTGATTTGGGGTCAAAAAGTCTCGAAAAATCGATTTTGGAAAAGTTAATGTTTTATATGCTGGATACCTGTTTTTTTGTGGATAAATTGATTTGGGTTCATTCCTGATAAGAATACGCGAAGTTGACTTTTTGACAATTTTGATCCCTGAATAGGGTCATTTGGGGTCAATTGGGGTCATTTGGGTTCAATTGACGTTATTTGGGGTCATTTGGGGTCATTTGGGGTCAAAAAGACTCGAAAAATCGATTTTGGAAAAGTTAATGTTTTATATGCTGGATACCTGTTTTTCAGTGGATAAATTGATTTGGGATCATTCCTGATAAGAATATGCGAAGTTGACTTTTTGACCATTTTGACCCCACCATACAATCATTTCGGGTTATTTGGGGTCGTTTGGCGTAATTTGGGGTCAATAAGTCTCGAAAAATCGATTTTGGAAAAGTTAATGTTTTATACGCTGCAAACCTGTTTTTTAGTGGATAAATTGGTTTGGGATCATTCCCGACAAGAAAAGCCGAAGTTGACTTTTTGACAATTTTGACCCCTCCATAAGGTCATTTGGCGTCATTTGGGGTGATTTGGGGTCAAAATGTTTCGAAAAATCGATTTTGGAAAAGTTAAGGATTCATATGCTGGAAACCTGTTTTTTACTGGATAAATTGGTTTGGGATCATTCCCGACAAGAATAGGCGAAGTTGACTTTTTGACAATTTTGACCCCTTGAATGGGTCATTTGGGGTCATTTGGTGTCAAAAATTCTCTAAAAATCGATTTTGGAAAAGTTAAGGATTCATATGCTGCAAACCTGTTTTTTACTGGATAAATTGGTTTGGGATCATTCTGGATAAGAATAGGCGAAGTTGACTTTTTGACAATTTTGACCTCGCCATAGGGTCAGTTGGGTCATTTGGGATCAAAAAGACTCGATAAATCGATTTTGGAAAAGTTAAGGTTTTATATGCTGGAAACCTGTCTTTTAGTGGATAAATTGGTTTGGGATCATTCCCGATAATAATTGGCGAAGTTGATTTTTTGACAATTTTGAACACTCCATAATGTCATTTGGGATCAATTGGGGTCATTTGGCGTCATTTGGGGTGATTTACTGGATAAATTGGTTTGGGATCATTCCCGATAAGAATAGGTGAAGTTGACTTTTTTACAATTTTGACCCCGCCATAGGGTCAGTTGGGGTCATTTGGGGTCAAAAAGACTTGAAATATGGATTTCCGAAAAGCTATTGTTTTATATGCTGGAAACCTGTTTTTTTAGTGGATAAATTGGTTTGGGATCATTCCCGATAAGAATTGGCGAAGTTGATTTTTTGACAATTCTGAACACTCCATAAGGTCATTCGGGATCAATTGGGGTCATTTGGCGTCATTTGGGGTGATTTACTGGATAAATTGGTTTGGGATCATTCCCGATAAGAATAGGCGAAGTTGACTTTTTGACAATTTTGACCCCTTGATTGGGTCATTTGGGGTCATTTGGTGTCAAAAATTCTCGAAAAATCGATTTTGGAAAAAATAATATTTTATATGCTGGAAACCTGTTTTTTAGTGGATAAATTTGTTTGGGATCATTCCCGTTGAGAATAGGCGAAGTTGACTTTTTGACAATTTTTACCCCCCCCCCTTTTTTTAAATAAAATAAAGTAATTATTATTATTACCGTTTCCTGCTACACCCCTTCCGTAGCTTGTGCGGGCGGCGTGCGGTGCCGCCGTAGGGTATTTCGCGGTCCCCGTTTTCAGGCGCGGAAGGAGGCAGGAGCCGACCTCCTCTGGGCGAGCTCGTGCCCTACTGGGAGTTCGCCAGGTAGCCGTGCTAAAAAAAAAGCGAGTCGTCCACCTGGCGCGGGGTTTTCCCGAGAAAACCCCAAAGCCCGCTTCATGGGCGGTGGACGACAAGCCAATAAATTTTGGCCGTAAAAGCAGCCATTATAATGTACATATATTTTTCTTACACTACGTATGTAAAAATTCAAAATCATTTTTAAGTCTCGTAGAGTAAATAAACTTTGTATGGTTTCCTTAGGGCTTACCAGAAAACAAAGTCAACGTCATAAATTCGAGAAGGAGTGAAATGAGACTAGGAAATTCCAGTATCAGAGTATAAAAAATGCTAAGAAACTCGCCGTTAAGTTAGGCTTGCCACATTTTAAGTGGAGAGCGAGAAATGTACGTATTAAGAAGGATTATAATCACTCATGTTCATTTTACCAAATCATTATTAGAACTTAAATGCTGGCAACAACAAAAAATATATACACTAATAAAACTCAAATTTTATAAAATTATTATTTATTCTCCTTTCAATAATTTTCATACAAATATATATATTTTTTTTAAGATGCTCAAAATATGAACTCTTATATTTTTCAAATTGCACGAATAAGGAATACCTTTGATAATAACACGTGTGCCATTTCACAATTAACAAAATAAAATAATTGCACGAGGTCAGGTTACAACTAACAACAAAATTAGTAGACACATATGCGTACAGTGAAAAAAAAAACAATGGCACTATATTATTAAATATACATATGCGAATTGCGTTTATTGCGAAAATAAGTAATCAAAATGTTTATACTGCTCATTCGATTCACTACGAAAAATACCAATGTAACAATTACGTGATCACTAACCCGCCTCTACAAAAATTGTAATAATAATCTCTATAAACATTTGTAAAGCCAACTACAATGACTCGAACCGGTTGACCCGTTAACCCTTACAGAAATGACAAGTCTTATTTGTTCATCACTTTTCAAAACAACAAAAGCTACCAAAATGTGCCATCTAGACGAAATTTGCACAATAATAAACCAAAACATGCAACCATACTCAAGTGGAGGGACAATGCAGCCAATGTCCGTAATACATGTAGCACAACAGAATTTCAGAGAATTCTATCATTAAACACAAAAGGAATCTGGCAACTCATAATAATAATATATATCGAACGCAGGAGGAATCCAGCAACTCATATAATAATATATATCAAGCGTAGGAGGAATCCAGCAATTCATATAATAATTTATATCAAGCGTAGGAGGAAACCAGCAACTCAAATAATAATATGTATCAAACGCAGGAGTAATCCAGCCAAAACAAAAGAAAAAACACACACAAAAACCAATAGAATTTCTTTCTTTTTCGCTGCCAACAGAGATGTATTTCCCATGGATCATATTCATCAACACTACGATTATAACCATGCGAGATATATGCATCAATACTTGAATAATTATGGAAACATGCAACCAAACGGAACATATCTATACACATGACGAAGATGAATGGTTTTATCATCAGAATCTACCTTACCACAAAAAGAAACCAAAACAATAAAACAAACCGGCGTTCAATAACAAACGACATACAGGGTGCGCGCGTACGATCCGCACATAGGGCATGCCATGTTAAAGGTAGAACGTTCCTGATTGGCCAGTTACAGCCTGCACGGTTCTCTCATTGGCCGCGAGAGAGCATGGAACGGCTGAAACTGGAGATGCGAGTACTGCCTTCACTGTTCAGTAGTTCAATTCAGTAATTCAACTTGAAGGACTTGAAGTCACAAAACTTCGTTCTTGAAGTAAACATTGATTGATTGTTTAATTGGATAGATAAATGGATGGATAAAAACCTGCCAGGTTAAAAAGAAGTATCCAAGCCGAATTTTTCTAACCAAAAATTCGCTTAGAATCAATCAATGTTTACTTCAAGATCGAAGTTTCGTGACTTCAAGTCCTTCAACTTGAATTATTGAATTGAACTACTGAACAGTGAAGGCAGTACTCGCATCTCCAGTTTCAGCCGTTCCATGCTCTCTCGCGGCCAATGAGAGAACCGTGCGGGCTGTAACTGGCCAATCAGGAACGCTCTACCTTTAACATGGCATGCCCTATGTGCGGATCGTACGCGCGCACCCTGTATAACACGACATTTAATTGCGAATCCTGCAACAGACTACTACTTAGTAGAAGACCAACCACTTCTTGCATGAAATATTTAAACAATCTCACGGATCGCATAAACTGTTTAATCAAATATGGATTCCACAAATAGAAGGAACGAAAATGTATCGACTCAAACTACGAAACAACATAGATGACATCAATATTCCTAATCCCACAAAAGTAGATAACATCTACTAGAAATAAAATACTGCATTTCTTCCAGGGATTCACTGAGCAAAAGGTTCTAGATACACGAAGAGGCTAAATTCTTTTTATTACATTTCACGTATAATAATTAAAAATATAAACAGAAAGCGACTGTAATATAAACTATTTGTAATACCAGCGGAAATCCCATATTGGTTAATCATCACACTACAATGATTCTGCACTAACACACTTACTAACGCACGTACTCATAAAGCCGGACGGCCGACTTTCGACCGAGCGGGGGGTGTTATGTCCTACGTAACGCATCTAATTTCAAAAATGCCGGCCAAATATCCGATGCAATAGCGCGCCCGGCGTATACTAACGGAACCTCTTAACAAATAACTTACCGATACCGATCGAAAATAGAGAACCCTATAATTCCTGAATTTTCACTCTCACTTACAGTTTCCTACATTACCAGTAGAGAGTAATAATATCATTAATTATTTTATATAAACTTTCCGAAATAGTCTCAAAGGAAAATGTACGGGAAAATGTAAAAGCATCTTTAGAAAGTACAGTAAACAGGACTAGCAACCTGTACCCTTGACCAACTCTATCTATTTCAAAAAAGTAATAAAAATTTCAAAGTACATCCGCTTTCTAATGCACACGCTTATATGACATACTTTTCTTTCCCAAGAAAATTCTTTTCCAGATAGCTTTTCATACAATATAAAAATTATAAACCAAATCTAACGAACAATAGAATGATAACATTGGTCGGATTAGTCTCCAAATTTAGATACAAATTCTATTGCAAAATAAAGTGCTGGTTTTACAGAAAACACATTTATAAAATAAAATGAAACGTTTGTTTATAATAAATAAAAAATTCAGTTTTTTCCTTTTATTACAATAGATTCAACCTCGAAATTTCATTAGTCAAACTTCCAAACTGATACCGAACAAACGAATAAATAAACATTAGCGTATAAAACATTGTAAACACCATCTCATGAATAAACAATGAACCTTTTATTTATATATTATAAAATTGAACCTCCTTTAAAATTTAGCATCTCGATAATCATGTTTTCAAATGTTACAATAATACAAAATTTATAAATACAAACAATTATTTTAAGAATATCTCATTGTTTATTCATGTCTTGTACAACATTCATGCTATGTATCACTATGTGTAAATTGCTCTTACAAGCCTTCAATAAAAATACTGTTAAATTGTACAAAAATCAACAACAGTTGTATTAAAACAATTAATGAAAAATAGTGTATTAAAAATACAAATTTACTATTAAAACAACACAACGACATATAAAAATTGAATAAAATCTATCGGATTATTAAAAAACTAATTTAGTAAATATTAACAAATAAATATCTCTAGTTCTATACAAGATACAACTACCGTTCATTTTTGTAGAATCTTAAAATTAACGTAATTGTCTAAACACGCAAGAAGATTGTGTTCAATTCGGACGGAAGCTGCAAATCTCGCATTCACATGAATTTTTGCTACAAAACCGTGACACAACACAACGCTTCAAAACGGACCTGGGCACCACGGGCGGTATCCAGTATAAATACAGCACCTCCTGGACCAAAACAGTTAGTTAAGGTTGAGCAGTTAAGCTCGAGCAGTTGAGTTCTGCTGGTTCAGCTCGACAATTGCATCACTTCAGCCCAGCAGTCTAGACTCCGAAGAGGGCTCGAGACTTCCATCGACACAGCGAGTCATCGAAGGATAGGTAGTATGGCCCGAAATAGTAAGGGTGTCCGGCGTCGAAAGCGGGAGCGAGCTCGGAAATTATATAAATTCCTGTTGGAACAACGCGCTTAGCGAGAAGGCCAGCCAGTAAACACCCCCCACCATAACCAGCCTCCTCCCCCTCAGAAAATAAAAATCACATTAGAAGAATATCGCCGCCGTAACGCGATTTCAAAATTAAAAAAAATCACAAAAAAGAAAATCGAGTTTTATTTATTTTAACCTTTCCCCTTTCCTTTTGAACGCATTCGGCAGCTCCGTCCAGCCTAAAAGAATCCTCAAATCGACCCTTCTGGTCGATTTGGCCCTTTCACGGCAGAGAGGTGGCGTCCACGTTCGGGCGCCATCGCAGCCATAACAATTGTACATAAGAGGTGAATAATGCCATCAAAAGAGCGAGGAATTTCTCCTCGCCGGGCGGGAATGGAATTAACAACTATTGGTGAAAGAAGTTCACTTCTGTCCATCAACACCTATCCCGAATATTCCTCTTACATAAATGGAGACCAACCCATTCCGCACTGGCTGGTGGAGGGCGGTACGACACTAATCCCTAATTCGAGAGACTTGTCTGATCCGAGAAACCATAGACCAATCACGTGCCTCAATACGCTATACAAATAGTTCACTAACATCTTGAACGAACGTATTGAGAAAGCCGTGAAACCGGTGTGACAACGGATATTATAGTAGAACAACGAGGCTGCAAAATGGGTGTTTCCGGCTGCAAGGACAACTCGCTTATCGACAGGTGTGTTTGTCAGGGCTCATTCCAGTACAAGCGTAACCTGTCGATAGCCTGGCTGGATTACATGAAGGCGTATGACTCAACATCGCACGAGCTTTTAAGTTTGTTGCTCCTCCATGCCCACCCATGCCCACCCAAATATAGTGAGAATTGTAGAAGATCTGATGCCTCTTTGGAAAACACGCTTTGTTATGACATCGGGCAAGCTTCGAACCACGTCTAGACTGGTTTAATTCCAAAGAGATGTCTATCAGGGAGATTCTCTAAGTCCTCTGCTCTTCTGCATCTCACTATTGCCTCTATCCGTTGCTCTCCAGATATCTCAGGGGTACATGTGTTGAGCGCCTGGTGAACGTGTACATAAATTATACGCATTAGGCGAGGATCAATTACATCGATCTCTGAACATACTCGAGAGATATCGGCATGAAATTCGGTATGGACAAATGTGCAGTCGTTCATTTGCACAGAGGAAGGTCAGGCACCAATAACAACGATATGGAGCTCGTCAACGGAAATGTCATCCGCCACCTTAGTGTTGAAGAAGTCTACACATACCTGGGCGTACCTCATAGGCATGTCCCGGATGTGCAGTTAGGGTTTTAGTCGGTAAACCTTGCCGTCAACATCCAAGGTGAGGAAGTCCGACAAACGTGGGTTTAAACAACATCTTCAACCTCCTATGGTGCCTAAGGCATTTCCCCCCTCCGAAAAAAAAGTCTCTTCCGGCGTTTAAGGGACGTGCACGTTTTCATTTGAGAGCCGTAATTGCTTCCTGTTTCGACCGTGTTACTCGTTGAGAGCTACGCGTGGTTTCTCCGATGATCCTGCAAATCAACAATCTCAGGATTAGAGTAGTTTCTGACCCCCAACGGTCATTCAGCCAGAATACAAGAATAATGTAGGATATCGGATAAACAGAACTGGAGAGATGGTGGTAAGACGAGTCTTTGGTTGGTGTTCGCCAGCTAGGTGAAAAAATTAAAAAAAATTTCCTTTCTTTCCAAGCCACATGGAGCCAGGGCTCGAATTTTGGGCAGTTTGCGCAGTCGCCGTATGACGCCTTCCGTCTTTCTCGCCCTGCATGTCTCGAGAATTTAGTACCTGTATTCGCTGCGTGTAAGAGTGGCAGCAGAGTCCGGGCGAACCCGCCACGCCCATGCATCAGGAGGAGTCTGGCGTTCCTACCCCTCTCCCAAACAGTACGCCCAAAATTTTGACTGGCTCGAAGGAAGTGTCACAGGACCTGCTTCAACATCGCCCGTCGTCAGTAGGCCGTCCATCAACCGCGGGAAATGATTGTCATATAAAGACTCTACCATACCACTACGATAATCGACTATTTCGAGTCACCGAAGCGACATCGTTCGCCAGAATCGTCTAAACTAACTACTCAGGATGCTTCTAATATTAAGAAACAGCGTGTAATATTAAGCAGCGATTCAAGACGCAATAATTGCAGCTGTCTCAAAAAATAGATGATGTGCATTCGAAGAGTATGGAAGCCATTGGATTGCTTATATCGGAGGTTGCGCAAGAGATCGCTGACCTAAAAAATAAGATGGAGGCGAAGGACAAACAATTAAGCTGCCTAACTGCGGAATTAGAAAAACAAAATAAGCTCTTACACAAAAAACATATTAGGATCCAAGGCCTTATAGTAGTGGGGAATGTAACATCCTATATAGAATCCTTTCTCAAGACTACTTTTCATCTGAATGATGTAGTGGATACCGCATTCTTCATCCGGAAGGAGCCCCCATCATTTTGGTGGAGTTGCTGATTTCAAGAGCAATGAAATTTTTGAAAAAAAGAAGAACCTTCTGGGTGGGAAAAAGATTTTTATTGGCAGTGACCTGATTCAAGCAGAGCAAAAAATTGACTCCCAGGCCAGAGTACTTGTGCGTCAGGCGAAGGCAGCGAACAAACAGGTCAGCAGAAAATTTTACAAAGTTTTTGTTGAAAACGACTGTTATGTCTGGTCTGACGTTTCCGGTCAGTTTGAAAAGGATGGTTTGCCTGCTCAGACGTTATCTCCTACAACTAGTGACAGATTGGTTCCGATGGACATCCCAAAAAACGTTTAGTGGCGGCCCCTGGTTCTAACCATAGGGGTTGTACGACTAACAGACATTCGCTAATTCATCGCCTCAGTCCTCAAACAGAGTTTACTTGTGGAAATCCTCCGTCTAGCCGGAATGGTTTAAATGATGTGCTTAAACAGAATGATTTGGAGAACAGTTTGACATTTTGGAATGCCCATGGACCTCGAACCCTTTTTGCGATAAACAAATTTGCCCCCAAAGCAATACTGAACTTCACCGAAACCTGGCTTGCATTATATACTACTCCGACTCAACAAGAGGGTACTAAATTCTTATTTGTTTCTGATACGCGAGAAGGCTCAAGAGGAAGATGTGGAGGCGGCTTATTATCGATTGTACCAGCGGTAGGGTCCCCTGAAATGATTGAGACCTCCCCTCATTGGATTTTTATACATGTGAAAACACATCCAATTTCTATTTTGCAAGGTTCAGTCTATTTTTCACCTACAATTAATTTACTTTTTCTAGTTCAAAAATTACAAACGGTTTTAGATTCTCTAATGATTAAATTTCTTAATAGTATATTTTTATTGGGGGGAGACTTCAATTCATGGATGGGTCCCCTTGACTTAGAAAACAAAGGGGAACATCTTTTTGTCAACACTCAATTAAGTGCTGTCAAGCATACGTATGATCCGTGGTAAAATGTTATATGAGTGGAAGTTCAAAAACAATTTTATTTTATTAAACGGTCGTACTCTGGGTGATTCACTAGCGCATTTTACCTTTTTTAATGAGAATGGTCGTAGCACAGTAGATTTGGTCTGGGTCTCCGCAAACCATTTACAATTTATGACAGACTTTTCAATAGGCTTAGATGACGGGGGCTCTGACCATCTGCCTGCTACAGTGACTTTGTTTCTTGCTTTCTCAAGTTCGGTGTATGTTATGCCCCGGTTAAACACCGCTGTTAGAAATAAAATAACCTGGTCAGCAGTTCGGTGATCTGCGCATCATCTTTGATCAATTTATAAGGAAGTATTGAATAAAAATCTCGTGCATTTACAAGGGTAAGAGAATCATTTTCTGCCCTTCATCTTTTTTTATTCCCTTCAATTTTAATAATTCCACATAACACCCGTATAGGTGGTAATCGGGGCTTCACTCTGAAGAGTAAAAGGAAATCGTATTAAAATTATATTAATTCATCTATTGCATTCTTCAGAACGTAACAAGACATGCAGAAAAATATATAGACATACAGAAAAATATATAGACATGCAAAAAAAATATATAGATGCGCAAACAAAACATATATGTACATCCAAAAAAATATATAAACTGTGATGTGGTATATTAGATACCCTGTAATCGCAGCTTCTGTCTCTTTCGTCGGGTCTCGCGTAACACCTAGCAAGTCGAGAATCGACGAGGAAGAGCGCTAGCGTCGGATTAGTATGGAAGTATGAATGGGAAATTATGCTGAATGTTGTGTGCGTAATGGTGCAAGTGTCGACCATCGGTAAGGTAGTTATCTGTGGTACGGTTCTTCAGGATCGGGAGGACATCTAGAACATCGGGGTAAGACGAACGGCTGTTGGTTACGGTATCTCGCCCGTTAGGGCACCGTCGTGTTTTAACATCTCGACGACGTGGGAACGCTAACAGCTCGACAAGTTAACAGTCTCGTTGTCGCTTCGTCTCGTCCGTCCGGACGAGAGAACAGGATGAAATCCGATTGGACGACGCCGATCAAGTTACTTCGCCGCAAGTTTCGTCGACGATTGCCACGGCTAACCGGCCTCGCCGCCACCGTCGCCGTCGCCGTTTCGCCAACGCCTATTGCTTCTACCCCTTGTTCTTCATCGCCGACAACGACTTCGCTTCTGCGGCACTACCGGCCATTCTCGTTTCGGTGCTAGGCGGTACCACGTCGCGCTCAATAAAAATCGGTACTTTCTGGAAAAATATCTTTTGCGAGATCTTCGGTCGCGTATTCCGGTGGGTACAAAGTCATCCCGTACCATCGCGTAAGTGCGACGACAGGCGGTACCGCTGGACCTTGGGTTTTTTGGGATTTTGGATTACGAGCGGTTAGTGTTTCGCCGCGGTAAAAAGTTCGCTTCCGGGAAGCTCGCCTCGTGCGCCCGGGTTCTCGTTCGTGTGTGTAACTGTGGATGAGTGAGTGGCGGTCCCAGGATTTGCGACGTCGCCAGGACTGGAGCCTCTTCCTCGTCCCTCATCGTCGTGGTCCTCGAGACGAAGGCTACTGTACTGTAAGTACTTTGTGAGGCACTCGTCCGCGAGTATAAGATATCTACGCCGCGATATGTTCGTTCTTTCTACCATAGATTTCGTTCCGGTTCTTATAATCTCATTATTCACTTTTTACTATTTTTTGCATAACTTCGGTACCTGCGTCGACGGTACCGTATTGTAACCGAGTCTTAGATTAATTAATGATTTCCGTCAATAACCAACGTGTTCAGCTTATTTCTATGAGTTAAACTTTGTTCCTTCCCCGACCTCAAGTCTCTCCGAGTTTGAGTTGGTCGCGAGCAATTGGGCTATTCGTTTGTTTTTGGCAATTTGGCACTTTGGGAATTAGGTTTTGCCGTTTAAGAACGGCTGGCGCCCTGTAAAAGTAAGTATTTGGCATTTCGAAACTCCATACGTGACCTCGGAAAAATCACGCGTCACAAGACATGCAAAAAAAAAAAACACAAATAATTAAAAAGCTACATGCGTAGCGTTTCATTCAATCACCTCCACACCTGAACTCTTCAGTGAGGCTTGGCTGAAGGAATCAGCCTCAGACTCCCTAATTACGAACTAATACTGAATTCTGGTACACACATGCATGATATTTATGGAAAACCCAGGTAAGAAAAGATTCCCCACGTGCTGGAAGAGATGGTTAATTTGGAAAGGAAAACTAATTTATCGAATATTAATTTCATGAATTTAATGAAAATCGAGACGATCTGTCACTCGCATCGTCGTCTGCCGCAGACTACCGGTTTCGCAGTTTCACTCGCATCTACTCGGCCATATTGCCGAGTCTCTTTTTTTCAAATGGCACTTTCCGACGTGTGCCATCTCTGATTCTCTTCCCTATTCGCAGAGTCGATGCTTGCCGCGCTCTTGCATGGAATAGCCGCTAGAATAGTCATGCGTCTAGAGTCTGTGCATGTCGCATTTATTGATTAGTAATATTCTCCCCTCTATAACGCCGAGTGAATGTTTGTGCGAGAATAGACGCCTTTCCCCTTCCTTTTTGTGATCATTTGGATAAGTCTACTTGTTTTTAGCAGTATTGACAAAATAATATTTCCAACATCTGTCTTTAATTGCTCCTGATTCGTCATTTTTGTTTCCTTTTCTTCCTAGATGATTCGTCCTTGATATTAAAGTGCTTCTGGTTCACGTTGGGTAGCGTGACGATACCGGACCTGACTACGAAGGAAAAGAAGAAGATTCGCGCACTTCAATGTCTGCGAGCGTCCAAAATTGTATTTCGCGCATGATTTAGAGAAAAGCTTTAAATTAGTTTAAAGGAATATTGTAAAGTCTGATTTCTTGTAAAAATTACTGTTATTGTTATTATTACATGAAGGTCTGTACTGACCCTTCAATCGACTATTCGCAGAGCTCCGACTCCTGGTGTCGATGTTGAGAATTTCCAGTACCTTCGTTCTCTATTGGGTTCTCCTATGTTTTTGTGGTCGTGGTGACTCCCTAAACTTCATATTTTGAATACCGATGAACTAAACATAAATTGTTTTATAAATAGTCTATTTTGCATATGCTTCGTTCCACTGTGGCGCCATCTACTGCACGTATTTCTGTGAAAACTCAAAATGCCGCAACGTATCCATAAAGTAAAATCTCTCCCGAGAATTTTTTTTTTTTTTTTATATTAATTAATTAACGGGCGGAATCGCCCTTTTTACTGAATTGTTGCCTTATTATTGACTATGATTTTGCGAGAGCTGCAGATCAACTTAGACAGATGGCGCCATACTTCACATTTGTGTATGAAATGTAGGACTGCAGAAACCTACACCAAGTACAGCAGCGGTCATGGGTCGATTTTCGCCAGATAAACAATACTTTGGCGATTTCCGATAAAAGTTGACGTCTTATCAAAAAATGTTAAATACAAGAGTTGTAGGTCTTGAAAAAATCTCTAACTTTTGTAGAAAGCACTTTTTTACATAACCTAAAAATTTCCGAGTTAAATGCAAAAAATCAAGTTTTCTGTTTTTTATTTTTCATTTCTCGAAAAATGATTTAATTTTAATGAAACTTGGTGGAATACTACTTTTGAATGTCTAGAATAACTACAATTTTTTTGAGATTGGAGAAGGGAATATTTTCTATGATATTCGATTTAAAAAAAAAACACGCCCTTTTTCAACAAAATTTTGTGACCGGGAGAATGATTGTGCAGTGCTCTACTGGGTCGCATTTTTTTTGCTATTAAATGTACTTTTCAACTATTTAATAATATATACAGGACACTGTGGAAAAATATGTTTTAAAATTCAAAAACCCCAAAAAATCGCTTTTGGAACTTATTTTTTTTGTTTAGTTGTTGATTATTTGTTTAAATTAACTACAATATACAAAAAGTAGTTCATTCATTTAATTCTACGAGACAAAATACGGAAGAAAATGTATTTCTAGATTATTATAATAAATCCTAAGTTCTGGAATTAACTAGAACGAAGGAATATTGGCGGCAAAGGTAATTAACGGTACTACCTGCACCCCAAAATTTTCCACAGGTAGAATACTGTGCAAGTGATCACTCAAAAATATTTGAATTTTGTACGCAAGCATTATTCGGAGGACAGTTTTATTGTGTTTGATGGCTACCCAGACAATAAGTTAGATACAAATACTACAACATACTCAAGAAAAACAGCGGAACGCTCAAGACGAAAAAGCACTTCAGTAGTTCCTGCCTTTATAGTTGAGCCGCAAACCAAAATAACTCTTTCACAAGCCCAATTTCTATCTAATGAAAAAAATAAGAAAGAATTGATAGGAGAGTTGTCAAGAATATTTAGATTCCAAGGATGCACCGTTAGACAAGCTGAAGAAGATGTCGATTGGCACCAATTATATATACAGACATTGAAATTGCCGGAAAAAAACAAGATTGTAAAGACAACAACAGGTGTTGCCGAATACAAAAAAACTGTTGTTGTTGTTGTTGGACAAGACATAGATCTGTTGGTTCCATTAAATTAAGGACAAAGGACAGGTAATTTTCCTGTCCTTAATTAAATCGAGGCTGCGACTTAATTAAATCGATTTATAACTGCAAGAACTTTAATACAACTTTTGATGAATAAAGATACCAGCATTATAAAAAACTAGTAAAAACTTCTACTTTTAAATTAAAAAAAATTCCACCTACTACTGGAGCAGCTATACAATTTTCGAAGAGAGCATATTTCCAACTTCAAAAGTGACTTGGAAATGATGAAATCAATGCAACACTATGGGGTTGGAAACATGTAATTGTAAATAATCAACAAATACTTATGCCTCGCTTCACAGAAGATCCTGTAATCCCCGAAGATCTATTAAGAATAGTTGGAATACATTGAAGTCGAAGTCGAAATTGAGCACCAAATGCTTTCGGAGAATTTCAAAGATGAACTATATATTAGAAGAAAGAAGAGATAAAATGGCTTTTGAAAACGAATTTTCCATTCACGAATCGAACGACGACCAACGAATTCCGTCAAAAAGATCAAAACTGCCATAAAATGATGTATTCTGTGTAAATTCTTTAATTATATTGTAAATATGACACGATGTATTAGATGTAATATATTTATTGTAAAACGTGAAATAAACAAATTATTTTAACAAAAAAAATAGAAATTTTATCCAATTATTTATAAAAATTACGTAAAAGTTATAATATATAGGTTAATCAAAGTCTTAGGTTTTTAAAAATATTAAACGGTTTCACGTGAAAAAAACTTGGAAAAGTGGAAAAGTTGAAAATTTTAGTAATCAACATTAATCTTCATTTAAATACTACAACAAAATAATCTCTATAATGGCGTAGTTGAAATACCGTTAATTACCTTTGCCGTCAATATTCCATCGTTCTAGTTAATTCCAGAAATACGTTTTCTTCCGTATTTTTTTCTCGTAGAATCGAATGAATGAACCAGTTTGTGCATTTTGTAGTTAATTTAAACAAATAATCAACAATTAAAAAAAAATAAGTTCCAAAAGCGGTTTTAACCCTTAAAGCGCCATGTTATGGAAAAATAATACAAAGCGCAACGGTGGTATGAGCAGACCTCTCGTAAAAAATCGTTTGCTGCTGAGCGAGTATTCACAATTTCGGTTCGAAAAAATTCCTGGATTCTATTCAACTATCCTTTTAATGAGAAGAATCGTCATATTAATTAAAAATTCATTGGATCTCGTTAAAAAAAAATAAAATAGGTACACAAATGTGAAAAATTGCTTTTTTTCAATCAAAAAATCATAACTCGGTCAATTTTTAATATTTTTAGCTAAACTTTTAACCTGCAACTTTTGAAATATAGATCTTTAGGAAAAAATACTATGATAGTGTATGTAAAGAAAAGTGTATTTATTTTAAAATCTGAATTAGGCCATTTTGTAAAACAAAATGTAACATTTTTCGAACAAAAAAAATTACATCTCGGTCAATTTTTGATATTTTTACATGAAAATTTAGCCTCTAAATTTGAAATATACCTCTTCAAGTAAAAAAATATACTTAACGTGTAGGTTTGAAAAAAATTGAATGAAAGTGGATCGAAAGTGATAGGAACGATTTTTTATTGTCTTATTTGTTCACAAACATTTTAAATGTACATATTAGATCATATTGTCCAAGTATACATAAATGAAATGAATGTAGTTTTTATCGGGAAATGAATTGTCATTCAATGCCCACGCAATCCAAAGTAATGAATGTCCGATGGACCTTACATGTGTGACTTTTGCACGAATGACAGTAATCAGCCGTTTTATTGTCTTGTTTTCTGCTGCACAAGTAACATCTTTTCCGTTTAACGAGAGAAGTGTATTCGGCGACTGCTTCAGAGAGCCGATCCTTGACGAGAATATTCTATACTCTCTATTCCCATCAAGATGTCTTTCCGCAGTTCATCTTTGTAGTATCTAATTTGAAGATGTGAATGAACGAGATACTCTTGCAGACTCTGTAGATTGTCAATTGCCGAAGTAGATTGTCTACCTTCCTTTAATTCACGGCAATTTCGTAGAATACGGGAATTGACAGCTGCTTGGTCAAGTATTCCGAAGAAGTAGCGCATAGGCCAGCGTTGAATTCTTCTTGTTACGGTGTACGAGTGGCAGAGTTGGTCGAAACAATCGGTCCCGCCCTTAGTATCGTTGTAATGTAATGCAATTTTTGGTTTTCCATCCGTAATTGCAGATGTTGTCATATAGGAGGACACCAGTAGCACAAATTTGTGCTTTTTTTGTGAAAAAGAGACGAGTGTCATGTCTTTAGTAAAACAAAAGGTACAACTGGGCGGTTCTTTTATTGCCACTTTCATCTCATGTGGAATTTCCCGTTTATTTTTCCGCACAGTTCCTGTGATGGTTAGGTCGAAGGAATGAATTGTGGTCAACCAGTTGTCACAGGTTAAGTGCGTCCAAAACATTGAATGGGAGTCGTAACTAGGCGGAAAAAATATTCGCAAATGGACTCGTCTTTTACATTGATGGTTGTTTTCCCCAAGTATGGTATCCCGTTAATCTGAAAGCAGAGTATTGTATTATTTTTCAGAATATTTAGATGGATAAAAAATACCATGTTATATAAATGAAACCTTACCAAGTATGAAGTCGCAGCGTCATTCAAAGTTACGATTTTCAGTCCGTACTGATCCGGTTTCGACTTCATGTACATTCTGAACTGACAACGAACGTCCTCTGAAGCTAAGAAGCTGTTCATCTACTGTACACTTTGAACTTGGTGTGTAGTATTTTTGGCAGTTTGAAATCAATAAATTCCACACTTCCCGTATCGGTGCAAAATGGTCGCCTTTTCGCCTATTACTTTTATCATCGAAACGAAGGCAGCTTGAAAGGAACATGAATCGGTGATGAGACATGGTACTTCAATATAATGTTATCCCATTTGATGCTGACCATAAATATTTAAGGTCAACATTTGAAGACTTCCATAGCCCAGAATAATACATAAGACCTGAATAAATAATAATAATAAAATAATAATAATTCATAAAATACTAATATACAATAATAATAACAATGCATAACAATAATATTGGCAATACCTAAGTAAGCTCGAAACTCCATAAGTTTCGTCAGTAAGTTCGTGGTAATAAGCTGGTTCTCGTTCTTCGGCTGCCCTACGTGCGAGAAAATCTTCAATCATCAGGTTCGTATATTCCAGTATCAAATTAATTATTTCTTTGTCAATGAGCAAATCTCAAAATTCGCCTATAGTTTCACAATTGACAGCAGCATCTGCTAAACTGAAATCGATATTTTGCCCACTAGAACTCATACGATCTGAAAAATAACAATATGAACAGTGTAAATGCACATTGTGAACTAGTATAAGAATCGTATAAATAATACAATAAAAATAATATGTATATAACATAAAAAATAATAATAATAATATAGTAGAAAAGTATTTTCCTCAAGATGCAGTATAATACGGTATTTTACTTGTAATTCAGTATAACATATTACGCTCCTACCTAATCTCCTTTCTGGCGCGCTTGTATGCCATGTAAAGCCAATTTTCCCTTTCCACTTGGAGACTTGTCGCCCGCGTCCCTTGCTACGTGTCGAATTTTCTGGTTCGTTTTCAACATTTTCCAACTCACTGGACTCGTCACTGCTTTCAGAATATTCGTATTCACTTTCAGATTGTTCGGAAACGTGGTCTTCTTCATCATCCGAAGTATATCCTCCGATTTGTTGATCACACTCTTGTACGAGAAGGCTTTCACGCATCGAACGTAAATTGTATATCGCCATGTTCGATCAGCGTGCAGAAAAAAAATTTCCGTCTTTTTCTTTCTAACCTGAGCACTCCTGGGCACCAGAACACGCAAAAATTCGGCAAAAAAAAAATTTACTTACAAATTACAAATCGACACTGAGCGCCACGTGGGGCATTCAGAGACCCCGTGCTGTTTCCAACGAGTGCTGAAGCTCGACTAACGCACGCAGCGACTTGCACGTGGTACGGATCGACAGATGAGATTTCCAACTACCGCTAGGGGGCACTGCTCTGGACATCCCAAGAAGCCCCCAGAAAGAAATTGATAGTTGCCCCTCAATTATTTGCGCACATAAATAACAACTTCTATGCCACGCATTCGGCCGCGAACTCTGGCAGTCATCTTCAGACTTGTTATTTATAAACAGAGGCCAGTATCAAAAATCGTGAGGGCATACGTGAAAATACAGATATTCACGAGTGTTTTACACAAAGATTCAATAAGATTGGTCAAAAATTGAGCCGTCGAATACTTTTGAAAGTCGGACACACTTGTATGCCTACCGTGCGATGTCTGGAATGCCTTCTGGGACGGGATCCTAATATTGGATATGCCTGTGGGTGCATTCCTGGTTGGATATGCCGACGATGTCGCGGCAGTCGTTATAGCTAGAGACCCCGCGACTGTTCAAGCTCGACTCAACCAGGTAATGCTACGTACTCGTTCCTGGATGGACGAGCACGGGCTAGAGCTGGTCTTAGCCACGATCCAGACCGTGCTTTTGACTAAGAGGAGGATCTCCACTATTGCAGATCTCAGGGTGGGAAATGAGACGGCTCAGACCAAACCAGTAATAAAATACCTAGGGATGAGTTTTGACACTAGACTCACCTTCTGGCCGCACATACTTAGAATGGCGGACAGGCCGGTAAAAGTGCGGAGATCTGGGCCGACTCGCCAAGGTACGAGATGTACCTCAAACGGTTGGCCGTGGTTCAGCGAAGGACGGCACTCCGTATTGCGTGCTCGTAGTTATCGCACGGTCTCAGAGCCCGCAGCGATGGTGGTGGCTGGAGTCATTCCCATCCATCTCCTCGCCCAGGAGCGAATGTTCGTCCATGAGAACAAAACAGAGTTAGAGTTGTTCTGCGCCAGAGATGCTGCCAGAAGACGGAGCATGGATGCCTAGCAGGACCTATGGACCCAGGAGACAAGAGGACGATGGACGGCTTGCCTGATCGGCGAGCTAAAAGACTGGACCAATCGCCAGTTCGGCGAGATAAATTATTACTTGACACAGTTTTTGACAGGGCACGGCTTGTTCCGTTACTACCTTTACAAAATGGGGACGGTGGCGGACACAGTCTGTGTGTGCTGTGGCTGTATCCGCGACGACGCCCTCCACATATTCTTTGAATGTAATCAGCTAGGTGGACAGTGGAACAAGAAATTGAATAATTGACGCCGGACAATATCGTCCGGCTAATGCTGCAAGACGAAGACGCCTGGACAAGGACCGCTGAATTCACCGAAGTGGTCCTTCGACAAAAAGAAGAGGGACGCGGATGCAGCCGCAACAAGAACGAAGTAAATCTTTGTAGTAAATATTAAATATTTAATATTATAATAAATTAATATTATTATTATTTAAAAAATTAATATAATATAAAATATTATTTATTTATTTATTTACTTATTTTAATACGTGACGCAGCGGCCACTAAGAGCCAGTGGTTACTGAGACACGACTTTTTGTTTTTATTTTTGACGACGAAATGGACGCAATTTTAATTATTTATTAATTATTTATTTTTTTAAACATTCGGAAGGACACGGCAGTTACTGTAACCCAGTAACTGGCAAGATACCGGCCCCACCGTGAAGTATTGTAACCAGTCCCGCGGTGGAATCATGAACGTCGGCGGCAAAGAAGTGTAGGGTATAGTGGGTGTGCCTGTATCGGATAGACGGGTGAGTCTCACATACGGGGGGGGGGGGGGCTCGCATAACTCCCTTATGGGGCTTAACGTATTCCCTCTTCTTCGGATACAAGAAAAAACTGTCGGCGTTGATATCATTGACCACAATCACGTGCACTGAGAAAAGACTTGGAAAGTGGTTGTAATGGATGCCACTTTAAACTTTCTGTAAGATAAAAGGTCGGTCGAATTTATTGTCTAATTTTGCGTTTGTATTTTCGACTTTATTGGACAGAATATAGTCCGATCAAATAGTACATTTAAATAAGATAGGGAAAACAGTAGCAATTTTTTTATTCTACCACTAAATATCATAAGACAAAATATTATTGGACAAAATATCATGCGAAAATATCATAATCCAAAATATTATTGGAACAAAATATTACAGGACAAAATATTATTGGAACAAAATATTATTAGAACAAATTATCACAGGACAAAATATTATTTGCATACAATATTATTTGCATAAAATATTATTTGCATAAAATATTATTTTGCAAAATATTATTGGGACAAATCATTATAACCTAACCTAACCTAACCTAACCTAACCTAAACAGTAATCATATTCAAGGAATATAATAAATGTACACAGTGTCATTAAATAAATTCGACGTTGTGCTTTTTTAAGGGGGCTCCAAAACTTTTTTTTTCATTAAAATTGAGATAACTCGGCTTCTATTGAAGCTAATAGGTTCAGTAAGGACTCATTTTATAGGTTTTCTTGTGCTCTACAAGTTATCATATATATTTAGCCTATCATAGATAGTTTTAGAGCTATCGAACGATAAAAGAAAGTACGAAGATACAAATTTTACTTTTATGCTTGTAACTAATTACAGCCGCGAGATATTGCAAAATTGTGTAAGAGTAACTTGTATACGATAAAACTCGAACATTTATGTTTTTTATTCGTTCAGATAGTTAAAAATTGCGCCTTGTAGAGGGCGCCAAAGTTACAAGGTAGCTGAATCTTTTTCAATGCCGATCGATGGAGCGATACAATGGATTCCAGAGGTGCCGATTAGAACATGACGATCGACGCACGAACCCCTTTTTTAAAGATCCACCAAAATTATATTAGAGATAGTATCTCGAATTTTCCGTTGTCACTTTTCATTTCCTGTGAGTGGTCAACAATCTGCTTTCGGTTATTGCTTCGCATTTCTATCCGGATTTAATTCGCTCCATTTTGTGAATCTTTTATTACGATTGATATTTTATTACCTTTCGTAGACGTTGGAAATGTTCCAACTAAATCTACGAAAACTTGTTCCCATTGAACGAGTGTAATCGTTATACATTCCTTAAATTAATGTAGAAATTAATGTAGAAAATAAAAGATGGAACGTATTAAAACGGAACTAGCATGATAAGACAGTGACTTTTAGAATAAATACATTTTCTGGGAAAAGAAATCTATATTCTTAGCCTGCATTCTCTCACCAGCTTGCATAATACCGCAGAATGATAAAATTACAAAAATAGCAGATTTTTTTCTCCACGAAGTTAATAAAAATTACTGTGTTTCTTAGGCTTTGTAAACTGTTATTTGAAATTTATAAGAATTTATGCTGCCGAAATGGGAACGTTATTCGAATGACAATGTAAAGATGATTCATGAAGTTGGTTATCATCATGAGGAAATTAACAATATAATAAAGGTATTTATTGATCCAATGATTTTGAAATACTGATAAGTACCAAGATGTACAAGGAATACTAATACATGAAAAAGAATAGATTTAATTACTAATGGGGCATTCCATACACAGGGCAAACTTTGAGTCTCAGATTTTGTTCATAAATGGGCATTTTGATGTCTTTTGGGTGTACTTGAAGTTCATTGGCGGATTTTCCAAAATTTCAATTATTTTGCAAGGTAATGTTAATTGAATTTTTTTGTCATTAATTTTTATCTCGCAATCTATCGATGTTAGAAAAAAATGTTTCTTACAAAAGTTGTGTAGAAAACATTGAAATTTAATAATATGTATTAAAAAGATTAATAATATAAGTTTTTAATTAATTTATTTAAAAATTAAAGTTTCAATAATTTTGTTGTACCCGAAGTACAGAATTTTTTTTTAAAATATTTTTAAATTAAAGCTCTAAATGTTCTTTAAAAACTATGAAATTTTTAGAGACCCCTCTTTTGACATTTTCGAGAAATTACTTTCTGAAATTTTCGTTGCGGTGCCCGGTCCGTGGGGTTACCGACCGTCGGACCGCCCGTAGGGTACTAAATATAGCTTTCCAAGCATTTGCGACTTGTACGAGATTACTCTACATTCTCGTCTTCACATTAATTTCAATTTATTATTAATATTAAGACCCATCTCCTCGCCACCTTACAAGATGATTTTGACATAAAAGTCGAGTAAAGTAAAAAGGTACGTTAGACGTGAAAGTTTACGTAGACCAGATACTGTACCTATTTCAACTCTGTCGCGTTATGCGCGAAGTTTCATGGGAGGACCTTCCGCGACCGTCACTTGCTTTTCTCGTTCGTCGCGATCTTGGATTTCGGTGATGAGTCCGCCCGGACAAGAGGGAGTCGATTCGGGACAACGGTCTGCGGATTCGGTAATTTCCGTTCCTTTTCGATCCCTACCTCGTGCGCCCCCCCCCCCCCCATCGTTCGCTGCGCTGCGCCGCGACTTTTATTTTCATTCGAACCTCGGTGAGACGAATTTCGCGCGGTTTGAAAGCAAGCTTTCTTCCGGTTTCTTTGTAATAAGAACACGTGTGGAAAAATAAATAGGGAAATTGTGTTCGAATGAGGAGCATAACTAAGTCAAAGCGTTTTTAGTACAACGATTCTTAACTTGTAAAACAATGTCTGGTACACGTCGTTTTCATTCTTTCATTCCACTGACAAATAATACAATTCGATGTAAAACAGTTTCAAGTTTCGGCGCCAGTGTTTCTTCTGTATTAAATATTTAATAAGAACTACTCGAATAAAAATATTAAATATCACTAATTTAACATACTTAAATGGCTCAAATTTATTCACTGCCTATATACAAACAATATTTCATATTTATACTTTTACATATAACAGTGATGTAAAAAATTAAAAAACCGGTGGATTAGGCCTAATGGGGACATCAACATTTTTTTTTAAATACTTTTTTCAAAAATACGCACCCAATGTACCCTACCTCCTGGGTGGTGAGAAAATGGGTCATATTATTAATAAGAAATTGAAATTCATCAAATTTCAGAAATTAATTTCTTAAAAATGTCAAAAAAGGCGTCTCTAAAAATTTCATAGTTTTTAAAGAACATTTAGATTCAATTTAAAAATATTTTAAAAAAAAATTCTGTACTTCGGGTACAAAAAAATTATTAAAATTTTAATTTTTAAATAAATTGATGAAAAACTTATATTATTAATCTTTTTAACACATATTATTAAATTTCAATGTTTTCTACACAACTTTTCTAGGAAATATTTTGTTCTAACATCAATAGATTTCCGGATAAAAATTAATGAAAAAGAAATGACCAAAAAATTCAATTAACAATATCTTGCAAAATAATTGAAATTTTTGGAAAATCCGCAAATGAACTTCAAGTACACACGAAAGACATCGAAATGCCCATTTATGAACAAAATCTGAGACTCAAAGTGTGCCCTCTGTATGGAATGCCCCTAATGTAAGCGACTTAGTGATAAGGGATCACTGTCTCAAACAAATGACAATGAATAAGAAAAAGTAGTTGCTTTTGCGAGCAGGCCGCTTTAAGGACGTGAACATACATGTAGTAGAAATTTATTTGGCGCCCAGAGCTCATCGCCATTCGGGCGCCTCCTCCCACGAGGTTGGGGCCAAATTTGAGTGAAGCGCCAGCATCGCTGGTTGTGCAAATATAAAAATCTACAACAAGTCAGCTACCAAAATTAGTAGTAACAAGCTGCCTGCCTTGAGGCTTCTGTTGGTTCAGAGAACCCTTTCTAACGTTGCCACGACCCGCTAGAGGCCAACCCTCTTTGCGGTTACTACCGGACGGACACGGCACGCCGTAACGCTCCCCCGTGTGGAACCCGCCGGTAGGGGCTTGAAGCCGCACCCTAACTCCCCAGTACGGTGGGTATCTCGAGTCGTTTCACGATCAGGCAATCGTCGGCACAGACCAGCCGAACGATCGGGTCCGTGAGGTCGTAAATTCTCAAAACTTGCTAAGAGAAGCGGATCTTTCAAAAGCATTGCTCCTATTCGAGTTCGGGAACTTCGACCCCTCCCTCTTCCTTGCGGACGGAGTTACCCGCTCCGCTCTCTTCCACAAGTCCCCTGCGGGAGACGTGAACATACAGGAGAGTCTCTATATATCTACCTACTCGGTTCCTCGCTTTCTCCTCACGTCTCGTTATATTTACTAAAAGAGGGGGAGCGCCGGCCGCTTCTCCTACTCCCCTCAGTCACGTTATATGCGTGTCGTCATAGCAGGCCCTTCCTGAGACCGCTGCTAAGCCCCGGCGACAGTTGAATAAAACGTGTTGGAACTGGGCAAATATGCTGAGACATAAATATAACGAGACGCAATTTTACTGGGACACTACTATATTTTACAAGAGATAACGAATATTTGGAAATGGTACGATTGCTTGACAAATTTCGGTCATATCTAGCGGTGCTGAATGTTCCGATCATAAAACCTTAAGGGTGTTCTTCTGAAGCCCCTGAGCGCCGCGGTGGCGCAACGATTGTCGCACAATCAAAAAAAAAAAAGGATAAAATGGGCATGTTTTTCACCTCACACGTACATGATGTGTACATGTGTTAGTCGTCACGATAAACACGCTTATTGCATCGTGTCAATAACGCTAACGCACAAAAACGGAGTGGACGTTCATTCCTGACAATTCGCGGATTACATTGAACCTATTTTTATGCAAATTAATTATGTTTTCGAGGCGTAATCTGCAAAATGCGACTCGAAGCGGGTAATGGCGGCACAAGCGAAAGATTTAACATATATCAGTTCCGCGTTTTTCGGTGAGATGGAGCCCAAAGCGAATGTCAGGATCGTGGGTATTCTAGGGCGCTTCGCAGGGTCCCGCGACCATGTGTACGCATACATATGTAACTTGCATGTATGAATATGTCTACATTCATGCATGTATGCATGAATCCACATATATACAGGGTGATCGGCCAACCATTACCCAGCGGCTAAGTCTAGATTCTACAGATAATTCTGAACAACTTTTTCCTCTAAAAAAATGTTCGGGAAGGTAGAGTTTTTAAGTTATTCAACACTAATTAGGTGAAAAAATCACATTTGTTGAAATATCTCGACTCGGTTTGAAGGTACCTTAACGAACCGGAGCTCATTTTAAAGATATTTTAAAGCTCTATAAATTGTCTCTATTGGTTTTTGATCTATAATGAATATCTCTCTTGTTATAGCCATAAAAACGGGATAAATGCCGATTTTTCAGGATTTGCGCGTTTAACTCGTTTCGACACATAGTTACCGAAATATCACACAGAAAAAAGTTGTAGGCCTTGAAAAAACAAAAATTTTTTGTCCTCTAATACGATGCGATTAAATTAAAACTGAACCCTACAAGAGCCTCGTAACGTTGACAAAATACAGTTCGACAAATAAATCGATATTAATAACAAAATGTTATGAAAACGAGTACAAATAGGGTTCAGTTTTAATTTAATCGCATCGTATTAGAGGACAAAAAATGTTTGTGTGTTTCAAAAATGGGTTAGATGCAAAAAAAAAACACAAAAATGGCCCTTTTTACCGTTTTTGAGGCAATAACTCCAGAACTATTTATCGGAGGCCAAATGTTCTCCGAGATGTATTGTAGGTGTTGAAAAAAGCTTTAAAATGAGTCTCCATTCATTAAAATAACTTAAAAGAGAGCCGAGTTATGGCGAAAAAAGTAATTTTTTTTCTGAACTTCAATGGCTTGTCACTCGAATTCTGAGCCTCAGATCCAATTTTGGTAAAGGACTTTTTTGTTTGAAATATCATGGAGAATCACCTCCTGAAATATTGTTACCCAGTTTTTGGACACCCTGTATATATATTCATTCATAAATAGTTTATAACAAATAGGCTTTAAAAAAAACAACACCCCTCTATCACGATTTGAACCCATGAAACATTAGTTACGAAACAAGCACTATACCGCCTGAGCCAAATAGCTTCTATAAAAAATTGCGATACTCGCTTCATATAAGTTACCACTTATAGCTTAAAAGGTAGTAAATTCAAATACGATTTACTAGAAAACGATTGAGTATTGCATCGATCTTTCTGATAATCAAAAGGGTGGTAAGTATGTGCGATCTTATGAGAAAGTTTCAATAAAATCGGTGAGAATCATCGCACCAGAGATTCCCTTGTGAGAGAATGAGATGACCGCCTTTTACATTCTTGTCCCCCCCCCCCTCTCTCTCTCTCTCTCTCTTTCTGCTCCCGTACATGTCGCGCCGCTTCGCGTCCATACCCCTCCTATATATATATATTGTAACACAAAGTAGACAGTCCGTCTACTTGCGTTCCCAACTAAAATACTTACCTCAAGAAAGAAGACTGAAGATCGGTGCATCGTCCCGTCAGAATCCACTTAACCATCTCCAGGAACCGTTCCCCAATGTTGGTTCTCGTCCTGTCAATTCGTTGGTGTCATCGTCCCGTCTCGTCCAGCTGTCCAAGAACTCGATATACCTGTAAACATAGAAATTATTAATTATTATGTTTTAAATAAAGAATCTGTCAGTGTCGTGAAGTAATAAAGTCATCGTCCAAGGAAGAGGCATATGTGGAAGAGGAAAGATATATTAAAGAAATGTAAACACTATACTTACATTTGCACTCAGCTGTTCCGATGGTCTGCTTCCTCGTGCCGGAATCGCTGCTGGCTGACGTCCTGTTCCTGAAACATAAATTTTCCCATCCTTACACAAAGAAATAGTCCTTAATAATTAAAGTTTAAACTTACCGTAACTGCTGCTCCTTGTCGCCTTCCTCCAAAACTCCAAACTCCTTTTCCCGTTGCCGTCGAGAGGATGACTCCGATTGCATTCTCCTGTACCCGATCCTTTGGCACTCGATCCCGGAGTGAACCACACAAGAAAACCCGCACAAACTTTAATTTATTCACTTCAAAACACTCAAAAATCCCGAAAACCGAGACGACCTGTCACTTCAGTCGTCGTTCACCGTGGACTGGCTATCGCGCAGTTTTACGCGCAACTCGTCGGCCATCTTGATCAAACTCAGTCCCTATTGGTCAATTCATTTGTACAGCGTCTCTGTCTACCTTCCATATTCCCGTAGTCGACGTTCGTCGCACTCATCCATGGAATAGACTATTGCTGTCGCGCTCATCGAGTCGACGTTCGTCGCACTCATGGCCCAATGTACAATTACTAATTCGTTATCAATATTGTCTGCGCTTGTCGCACTCGTTACATATATCATTACCCCTTCCAGTGCCGAGTAAATGTTCGTCGCACTCGTGCAGAAACCTCATTCAGTCGCCCACCCCTTTTTGAAAACTTAGACTTTCCCTACTATTCCCAGCATTGCCAAAATTATGTTCCCCGTCTTTGTCCTTACGTTGTCTTAAATTCGTCCTTATTCGTAATTGTTTTTCCTTTTTGTTTGTCCCCTGAAAGTTAGTATCCAGGACTGACGCTGTGGCGTGATGGTAACGGGCCAGACCATCTTCACTTCACTTCCTTGTAAACCGTTAAGGGGAGCAAATCGTTGTTATTACATTGTGAACAAATTAGATATATTGTGTTATTACGGCGTATAGAGAATTGTATTGCGAATATCGAGATACTGCAGTTAGAGTAAGTACTGTGCACAGTGCGCGGCGAATTATTATTATTATATTTTAAATTATAATTAATAAAGTCCTCCCCTATAATTTTGTAATTTCCCCTTCTAAATATATATCGATACAACACATCCCCTTTTATAATTGTTATTTTTTTTTTATTCCCGCCTTTTTTTTGAGTAAAAACCAGAGTCCCCGTGTCGTCGGGACTCAGTACGGTTGTAAATGGCGCAGCCAACGTGTGGCCCGGAAAATTAAAAAGTGAAATAGTAAAAATTAAAAGAAAAGAAAATTTTAAGTGTAACGGTCTCGCGAAACGGTTGTTGGCTCGCGTGACCAACAGAAAATTTTTTGAACAACAGTATTTCTCTGAATTCCCTGAACCCCATTTCCCAATACATAATTATTAATAAATGTAATATAATATAATATATGTAATATAAATTTAAATATATGTGATATGATATATATGGTGCAATTATTATATGAAAAATTTTATGTGAATGAAATAATAGATATTTTCTTTCAGGTTTTCTTGTTAACATTGGAAATAAGTTTTCCTTCTATTAATTATTTGGGAAGTGAAATTATTAATTAAGATAAAGATTTTCAAATTTTATGGTGTTCGAAAATTTCCCCCTCCCCTCCCAGTGTTAATTTGAATTGAATGTCTGAGAACCGTGAATTAAATTTTGTTATTTTTTTCTTTGGATTTATTATTATAGAATTTAATAATTTGAATTGGTTAAAAGTGAATTAAATTTTTTTTTATTATTAAATTTTTTTTTTTAGTGGTTGTTATTATTAAATTTAATTTTTTTATTATTGATTTAAAAATAAAATTTTTTTTTATTTGAATTAATTTAGAATATTTTAGTTATTTTTATATTTTTTGTTTTGTGATAAAATATTATTTTTTTTTGTTTATTTGCGTGTGTTTTTTAAAAACAAAAAAAAAAACAATGGCGGAACAATACAGACTGTTCTGGGATAATCATGTTGCCCACAATACCATCCCCACACCGGAAGTACCAACAACTACCACTAGTGCGACAGTCCCAACAATAACCCCTCCAATAATAACTACAGTACCCGTGACTACAACTTTTGTGACCACTACCTCTACTGCTTCAGGATCCCGAAAGGCCACTAAAGAGCAATATGAAGCCATATTAGAGAGCATTGAAAATATGAATTTCTTAGATTTTATTAAAGAATGCGATAGGGCTGAAATTGCTTTTAGCGGTGACTTTAGAATAATGCAAGATCGGTTAACACGATATAAGGTGTTAGCTACTTACCCCGATTCCGATGTTGATTGGAATGAAGCAGTGGATGGTACAGGTGAAGCATTACCAGTTACCCTTGGTGAAGCATTAAGTGACCCAGTAATAGGAAATATAATCCGGAACCCCTTACAAAATACTGTACCCCCTAGCACCGTTACTACTAGCGCCGCCCAGGAGCTTGGCGCTCGCGTACGGGATCCTTCCCTTATTTTTCCTTCCGATCGATCTCGCGCGTTTTATAAAGACCCAGAATCTTTTATGGAAGATCAGTCCAGTCATCCTGAACCACCTACCCATTTAAATACCCTTTTAAGATCCTCAACTATCCCTACAATTTCCTTAGCCCCTGCCACTCCTCCTATTATTAACCCAAATATAACCTGTGCTCCTCCCTCTCGTCATACTGTCCATTTCCCCCCTGACCAAACCTATAATTTATCCCTCCACGATCCTCATGGCCACAGTATAAAGGTTGGCCCCACTCCCAGATTCTTGAAAAATATTCAGACTCCTACCAAATCATACTTCGGTTGCTCTGCATGTCCGTCGCAGACAACCGGAGTATGGAATAAAAGCGCTGTTGAGCAATGGAGAACCCAAGGTCCAAAATTTTCCGGAGAGGACGACGAAGACGCCGAAATTTTCCTGCTAAAATTAAAGGAATACGGCGTTAGTCGAGAACTCTCCGAGGAAGAATTATTGCGTGCCCTCCCCGAGGCATTCACTGGATCTGCTTTAAATTGGTATCGAGTAGAGCAGGGATGCTGATCCACTTTTGATCAATTTGTCTCCAGTTTTAAATCGGATTTTGGTCAGATGCATTCCGAAATAAGTATTCGACGAGATATTTCCCTACGTACCCAAGGTTTAGAAGAATCCGCCCGAGACTTTATAGTAGCTTTACGTGGTCTTTTTAATTTATTATCCACCCCTCCTCCCCTTGAAGAACAATTAGCTATATGCTGCCACAATTTGGGTCCAGCCTTATCGGAAAGAATTTCTCGAGAAAAGGTAAATAATTTCTCAGAATTGTACCAATTATGTAGACATTATGAAAACATAATGCAGAGGGAAAAACAATATAGGCCCCCTCCTTCTGCCTCCCTATCCTTTTGTCCTACCTATGCCTATAACCCTAATAAAAATAGACCAAAAATTAGAATTGCTGCTACCGATCCAGTTCCTGAAAATCCCTTTTCCTTTCGTACTCCAAGCCCTACCACATCATTGTCGGTCCCACAAACCCCGATTAATCCTTTAAGGCAATATCGTCCAAAAATTCCTCCACCTCCTTCAAACCGGAAAGCAATGCAAAAACCAAAATCCCAATCAGAAGTTTCTTCCATTCCACCCCTAATGAGTAAAGTAGTAAAAGCCCCCTCTCAACCCCTAACAGGTAATAGTGTAAGATGTTTTAATTGTAAGAAAATAGGCCATATTTTTAGAGAATGTCCCGATTCCCTCGGATACTTTTGTTTTATTTGTGGATATCCGGGAAAATCGTCAGTAAATTGCCCATCGTGTGCTCGTAGGCGTACGGGAAACGCTTAGCCGGGGGGACCAAATCGTTCCTGTCTCCCCGTAAAAATTTGTTTCAGAAACCCCATAAAATCTGATTGAATAATTTAGGTTGTATACATTCCCCTTCATCAGATCCTCGTTACTACGTTTGGTTAGAATTGAACGGAACCCCCTTAAAAGCCCTTGTAGATTCTGGAGCATCACAAACATACTTAGGTGTTGGTTGTGAGAACATACTGGCTCCATTTTTAAGACCAATTGAAGAAGAAGTAAGAGTAGCAGACGGAAGCGTTGTCCCTTTGCGAGGAGTCGCGTCCCTAGAAATAAAATTAGATAATGATGTCCAATTGTTAGATGTGAGAGTAGCCCCCCTGAATTATGCATGCGTTTTAGGAATAGATTTTTTAGAATTATTTGGAATTAAGATTGATTATGAGAGAGGAATATGGAAAACTAAAAACGGCCCTTTTCGTAAATTCGGTAGAAATATTGGTATGATTCCCGTCCAACCTATTTATGATTGTGCCGGTTTAATGAAACTATCATTTTATGCAGAGAAAAGACTTAATGAACTATTAACCCGATTAATTCCCGTATCCCATTCCCCAGTCCTAACCCATACCCATCTAGCCCAGCATACTATCAATGTACAAAATCATCCCCCTATTCGACAAAAACCCCCTGTGTTATCCCCTTATATGTTGAGAATTGCCCAAACGGAAGTTGATAAAATGTTAAGTGAGGATGTAATTGAAAGATCTATGAGCCCGTGGATGAGTAACCCTGTAATTGTCCCCAAAGCCGACGGTAAGCATAGATTTTGTATAGATTATAGAGATGTAAATAAAGTAACTTTGAAAGACGCGTATCCCATCCCTAATATGGAACGTATTTTATCAGCAATACGTCGTGCCCGTTGTGTTTCCAAATTAGATTTAAGCCAAGCATACTTCCAGGTCCCCGTAGAACCCAGTAGTCGCCCAATCACCGCCTTCGCCGTCCCAGGAAGAGGCATGTTTCAATTTAAAAGAATGCCTTTTGGATTAACAAATGCCCCTGCCACCTTCCAAAGGCTAATGGATAGACTCATTGATCCTGCTTGGGAACCCCATGTCTTTGCCTACCTAGATGACGTAATAATAGCCACGGAATCGGAAAACGAACATTTTAAGTATTTAGAGATTGTTTTGAAAACATTAGTTGAAGCTGGTTTAGATATAAATCAACAAAAAAGTGAGTTCTTCTGTTCCGAGGTTAAATATCTGGGTTACGTCATAGGCAAGGACGGGTTAAAAGCGGATCAAGATAAAATAACCCCTATTTTAGAATACCCCCCTCCTACTACCCTGAAACAATTACGCCGATTCCTGGGAATGGTTGGTTGGTATGCCCGTTTCCTCCCTAACATATCTAGAGATCGAGTCCCGTTGACACAGCTCCTAATGAAGAACGCATCCTGGCACTGGGGAGCTGAACAACAACAAGCCTTCGATACCCTCCGTTATTCCCTTACCTGTATTCCTGTTTTAGCCCGCCCTAATTTCGAATTACCCTTTTCAGTCCAGACAGACGCTAGCAACGTTGCTGTAGGTGCCGTTCTGACCCAGGAAATAGACGGATTTGAACATCCCATTGTTTTTGCGAGTCGAGTATTGACTGCGGCGGAACGGAAATACACAGTAACGGAGCGAGAGTGTCTAGCTGTGTTATGGGCAGTAAAAAAGTTCAGGCCCTACATTGAGGGAACCACCTTTGACGTGATCACAGACCACAGTAGTTTACAGTGGTTAAGAAATTTACGTGATCCGACGGGACGATTGGCTCGTTGGGCACTGGCCTTACAGGCGTATGATATGAAGATAATTCATAGGAAAGGATCCCTCCATGTAGTGCCGGACGCCCTTTCCCGAATGTATGATTCTTTTGATGCCGCCCTTTTTGCGATAGGAGATTCCGAAGATAATTGGTATAAAGATAAAATGAATAATATTAGAGAATTCCCATTTAAGTACCCTAATTGGAAGATAGTTGAAGATAAGATATATTACCATCGCCCTCACCCTGTTATAGAGCCCGCCGTGGAAGACCTTGATGCTTGGAAGTTAGTATTGCCCTCAGAATCCCGTCTTCGTGCCATAAGTGATGCCCATGATAACCCACAGTCTGGTCATTTAGGAGTCGACAAAACGTATCAACGTTTGATACAAGACTTCTTTTGGCCTGGCATCTTTCATGATGTGGCCAAATATGTCGCTCGATGTCCTGAATGCCAACGCCAGAAAGTATCCCAACGCCCTCCTGTAGGTTTGATGCGAGAAAGAACTACGGAATATCCCTGGAGTACCGTAGCTGCTGATTTAATGGGTCCCTTTCCCCCCAGTAAACATCAGAATCAGTACATAGTTGTTTTTCAGGACCTATTTACCAAGTATGTGGAGGCAAAAGCCCTTCGATCGGCCACAGGATCGGCAATATCGAATGCTTTGGACTCTTTAGTGGTCAATCGTTGGGGTTGCCCAAAATATTTTGTCCCCGATAATGGAAAAGAATTTGATAATAAGTACTTGGATCATCATTTACAGCAGCTAGGTATCTCCAAAGTCCCAACACCCCCTACCATCCCCATGCGAATCCTGTGGAACGTGCCAATAGAACCCTAAAAACGATGATTTCCTCTTTTGTTGGTATGGATCATCGTGATTGGGATTTGCACTTAAATGAATTCTGCTTTGCCATGAATACGTCAGTACAAGCCTCCACCCAAATGACCCCTGCCTTCTTAAATTTTGGTCGCAATCCCCGTCCGGCTCGAAGTATCCGTAATAATGACCCAGTCACCCTTAATAGTAATGACCCCACGGCATGGAGAGATAGAATAAAACGATTACCGTTGATTCATGATTGGGTTCGAAAGAATTTAGAGCAAGCTGCAAAAAGACAAGCCCAATATTATAATAGAAATCGTGTAGACTCCCGTTTTAAAATAAATGATTTAGTAATGAGAAGAACTAGAGTTTTGTCGTCCGGAATTCAAAATTTTGCAGCTAAATTAGCACCCAAATTTACCGGCCCCTTTCGAATTATTAAAGTATTGTCCCCGGTTGTGTATGAGATTGAAGATAATAGTACTCGGAGAAATCCAAAAGTACATATCAAGGATTTGAAATTGTATGTGACCCCTGATACACCCATTAATAATAATTTTTCCGGCCCAAATAATGAAAATCCGATTATGAGTAGAAATGAAGAAACCCCTAATACCGTACAAATTACCCAAGAAATACCCCCTCTAGTCAATCTTCCTCCAAAAAGAAGAGTGGGTAGACCAAAAAAATCACCCATTACCTATCCGACGTATAACCCCATAGATCAACCCGTAAATGAACCCCGTAAATATAACCTTCGTTCAAGAACCAATCAATAGGATAAAAATAATATAGAGTAGAAGTTGGACGGAAATAGAGAACTATGAATAGATAATTTATAAATAAATTATATTGTTTTAGGAAGAATGCCAATGAGACGAGCGCGTTTTGGGCCAAGGAGCCGAAATACGGAGCGGCCAGAATACGTGGCCCCGAAATGGAGTCCGGTTCCGCAGGCTCCGCAGCTGGAACGGAATGCCAGCCGCTCCTATTTCATTCCAAAGAACTACCCTGCTCCTACTCCTGACCCCACTTCCCCATTTGATTTTCCCCCAACATACCCTTCATCCAAATCCCTCCCAGCCTCCTTTAACCCTGTTCCTCTTCCCCCTAGACCTTTCTCCTTCTTTGCCGGCCCTCCTAAACCCTCACCCCTTTCTAGATCTGCATCGCCTATAACTCCTTCACCCATCTCAAGATCTCCAACTCCTCCTAAACCTTCACCCCTTCATACTCCTACTAGACCGTCATCTTCTCTTATTTCCTCACCCCTACAACAATCTTCACCTCCTCCTAAACACCCTTCCCTGCCATATACCCCCATTCAATCTCCCATTCCTTCTCCTAAATCCAAAAATTACCGCCGAATGGTGCCGGTTATGGCCAGTCTGGCCATAAGCGAGCGCAGGGTAACGGGCCCCAGGACGGACCAGAAGGTGGTCATCGACCACCCTGCCCCGTCGGGATCTGCCCCCTTGCGACAACCGCGATGCCCACCACATGTGTGGATGGAACGGCAGGCTATACAAGCCGTCGCAGCTGCCATCGAAAAGGCGAATCCCCCGGGATTCGACAATTCACGGCCGGCACATTCGGCCGTAATTTCATCAATCCCAGCCCTAATGTCCTTAAAAATTCCCCGTCCTTTATCCTTGCCCTCTTCACCTTCACCTTCCATAAGCCCGAATGCCTTCCCTCCGGGATTTAAGTGCAGAAGGTGTCGTCAGGAAGGACACTCGGCAAAAACCTGCTTAAAACCCCGTTTCCCTACTACCCAATAATCCCTTCCCTATTTCGCCTGTTCCTTTCGGCATCCCTTCCTTATTTCGCCTGTTCCTTTCGGCATTCCCTAGTTATTATTCGCCTGTTCCTTTCGGCATTCCCTTTATTATTTCGCCTGTTCCTTTCAGCATTCCCTAGTTATTATTCGCCTGTTCCTTTCGGCAATACCCTTTATTATTAATTGCCTGTTCCTTTCGGCAATACCCTTTATTATTTCGCCTGTTCCTTTCGACATCCCCTTGTTATTAAATTGCCTGTTCCTTTCGGCAATACCCTTTATTATTAATTGCCTGTTCCTTTTGGCAGTACCTTTTTAGTATTTTATTTTTTTTATGTTTTGTTAATAATATGCTTCTTAACTTTGGTAAACATTGTAATTATTTGTGTATTATTTTGTTTGTTCAGTATAAACTTTGAAAATATGCCCCCTTATTGGTTGTTTGTGATATTATTAATGGAATATTTAGAGATCCAGTGTTAACAAGAAAAATAAGTATTGGAAATATTTTGTTATTGTTTGTTGTACATATATTTGCATCATATCACATTTATCTGATAATAAGAATAATTTTTGTTGGCAATCTGCGATTATTATGTTCCTTCTTTCCACTCGACCTTATCCTTTCTTTATATGATAGCCCTCTACCTTAGCCCGGACAGCCGTATCGTGAAATCGTAAAGCGGAAATTGATGTAAGTTTAGATTTTAAGTTTGTTTATATTGTATGACGATTCGAGAATTTTATGTAGTATTCAAAATCTACTTTCGTCAGGCCCGGGGGAATTTGTAACACAAAGTAGACAGTCCGTCTACTTGCGTTCCCAACTAAAATACTTACCTCAAGAAAGAAGACTGAAGATTGGTGCATCGTCCCGTCAGAATCCGCTTAACCATCCCCAGGAACCGTTCCCCAATGTTGGTTCTCGTCCTGTCAATTCGTTGGTGTCATCGTCCCGTCTCGTCCAGCTGTCCAGGAACTCGATATACCTGTAAACCTAGAAATTATTAATTATTATGTTTTAAATAAAGAATCTGTCAGTGTCGTGAAGTAATAAAGTCATCGTCCAAGGAAGAGGCATATATGGAAGAGGAAAAATATATTAAAGAAATGTAAACACTATACTTACATTTGCACTCAGCTGTTCCGATGGTCTGCTTCCTCGTGCCGGAATCGCTGCTGGCTGACGTCCTGTTTCTGAAACATAAATTTACCCATCCTTACACAAAGAAATAGTCCTTAATAATTAAAGTTTAAACTTACCGTAACTGCTGCTCCTTTTCGCCTTCCTCCAAAACTCCAAACTCCTTTTCCCGTTGCCGTCGAGAGGATGACTCCGATTGCATTCTCCTGTGTACCCGATCCTTTGGCACTCGATCCCGGAGTGAACCACACAAGAAAACCCGCACAAACTTTAATTTATTCACTTCAAAACACTCAAAAATCCCGAAAACCGAGACGACCTGTCACTTCAGTCGTCGTTCACCGTGGACTGGCTATCGCGCAGTTTTACGCGCAACTCGTCGGCCATCTTGATCAAACTCAGTCCCTATTGGTCAATTCATTTGTACAGCGTCTCTGTCTACCTTCCATATTCGCGTAGTCGACGTTCGTCGCACTCATGCATGGAATAGACTATTGCTGTCGCGCTCATCGAGTCGACGTTCGTCGTACTCATGGCCCAATGTACAATTACTAATTCGTTATCAATATTATCTGCGCTTGTCGCACTCGTTACATATATCATTACCCCTTCCAGTGCCGAGTAAATGTTCGTCGCACTCGTGCAGAAACCTCATTCAGTCGCCCATCCCTTTTTGAAAACTTAGACTTTCCCTACTATTCCCAGCATTGCCAAAATTATGTTCCCCGTCTTTGTCCTTACGTTGTCTTAAATTCGTCCTTATTCGTAATTGTTTTTCCTTTTTGTTTGTCCCCTGAAAGTTAGTATACAGGACTGACGCTGTGGCGTGATGGTAACGGGCCAGACCATCTTCACTTCACTTCCTTGTAAACCGTTAAGGCGAGCAAATCGTTGTTATTACATTGTGAACAAATTAGATATATTGTGTTATTACGGCGTATAGAGAATTGTATTGCGAATATCGAGATACTGCAGTTAGAGTAAGTACTGTGCACAGTGCGCGGCGAATTATTATTATTATATTTTAAATTATAATTAATAAAGTCCTCCCCTACAATTTTGTAATTTCCCCTTCTAAATATATATCGATACAACACATCCCCTTTTATAATTGTTATTTTTTTTTTATTCCCCCCTTTTTTTTGAGTAAAAACCAGAGTCCCCGTGTCGTCGGGACTCAGTACGGTTGTAATATATGTAAAAGGCGGTCATCTCATTCTCTCACAAGGGAATCTCTGGTGCGATGATTCTCACCGATTTTATTGAAACTTTCTCATAATATCGCACATACTTACCACCCTTTTGATTATCAGAAAGATCGATGCAATACTCAATCGTTTTCTATTAAATCGTATTTGAATTTACTACCTTTTAAGCTATAAGTGGTAACTTATATATAGCGAATATCGCAATTTTTTATAGAAGCTGTGTTGGCTCAGGCGGTATAGTGCTTGTTTCGTAACTAATGTTTCATGGGTTCAAATCTCGATAGAGGAGTGTTGTTTTTTTAAAGCCTATTTGTTATAAACTATTTATGAACCGTAGAAATTGCGAATTTTAATTATTTTTAACTTTTTTAAATTATGTTTTGAAGAAAATGAACTTCCTCTCATTTGTTTCTTATAATGAAAATGATGTAATAATATTCACATAACAAAATTACTACGTAGATACTGTTTATAAATAGTTAATATTTAAAAATATAATATTATTAATAATAATAACACCAACAATATGAAACTAAATTCTTCACGTTTTCATCATTTTTTTGATCATTTGTAAATTTGTATTTTTTTATGTAAAAATGTTCTTTCGAATAGATTGGATGGGTGTAAATGAATGTAATAAATTATAATCATTTTAATTATTCAAATTATTGTTATTGTTGTTCTTATTGTGATTATTATAACGTAAATAACAACTTTTAACAGCAACATTTGTTTTTGATCTCGCTCAATCTGCAGAAAAGTGATAAATTTTTGGATAAAATCCCTACCAGATCAGCATCAGTGTGAAATTCGGCCCCCTTTATTTCTTTTGTTATTATTATTACTATTATTATTAATAATTCAATTTCAATATCAGTAGATAACCGATTTTTAACAAAAATGTGTACGCTTGTTTTTACACAAAAATTGTAATTGTTACTAATTTTTACTTTTTTGCATGAAACTTCAGACGGCTATAACTCTTCAACAATTATTCATCGTAGAAACTTCAACAGATGCTCACATTACGCAGATAATTTCATCCTCTTCAAAATAGTTTGGATACTACTACTGTCTAAATGTAGCCAAAAAATACTTATTTACAAAAAAAGTACATGAAAAGAAATGTTCGTAATCTCATCCTCTACAAATTTATTTGAAGTATTTTGCGATGCGAATGATTATTTTTAACTTATAAGCGAAAAACGCGCGTTAAAGTTACTCCGGAAAACTGCGAATATTTAAAAAAAACTATCTCGGCTTGTATTGGTCGTATAAGCTATTTTAGAAGTCGAAATTGTGTCGAATTTCCCCTAATACAATTGTTCGATATCTTGGTCGATATCTATTAGCTGTTACGCTATACGACGAACCTTCGCGGTACGCGACCATTTTGCGCCATCTGTTGCCGCGGACTAAAGTTGTATCTTTCGTTGCCCGCGTCTGGGAGTCAGTCGCTAACTAGACCTTGACCGAAAAAGCTATGCGTGCGCTCACTCTCGGTTTTGAAAGTACTCGTTGTTGGAAACGCATACCAGTATTCGCGATTCTTGAACTCTACGCATTGTGTTTGTCGAGAACCGAATTATTGTGAAACGATTTACTCAATAAATCATCTATATTGAACCTTTTGGATTGTACGATCCTGGACTCTCTCCTTTCCGTATTTCTCATTCGGAACAAATATTGGCGATCCTGCCAGGATCTTTCGCGTGGACAGTGCTAGTGAGCGGAAAAAAAAGTGAAAAGGAGTAGTGCTTGTAAGGTGAAATGTTTTGTGGACCTACAGTAGAACGGGCATAATTTTGGTCATAAGGCACGTGCCGCAGAAATTAATCCGCCATTTTGTTCAGTTGGCGTCTCGGTTGGCGCTTCTCTCGGCGCAGCCTTTCTCTCTCGGGCTCGCCCCTCTCCGCGGTGCCTCTGTCGGCGGCTCTCTCGGCGCAGCCTTCCCTTCTCGGGCTCGCCCCTTTCCGCGGCGTCTAACCCGACGCGTATCTCGGCGCAGCCGTTCACTCTCGCACTAGCACTTCTCCGCGTCGTCACAGTCGACGCTTTTCTCGGCATTGTCGGTCTCTGGTTCGCCTCTCCTCTCAGTATCTAGTTGGGACTCGGTCACACTAGCCGCGACGAACCAGTGTGCATTGTGTATTGGTTTGAAAACGGCAAGAGTTTTCACAGAAAACTGACATAATGCCGAATTTCCATCTCGATGAAACTCTCGAGTCGACAGTCTCGGATATCTTGCGCCAACAAAATGCGCTCTTGGCATCGCTTGACCGACAAATTGCTTCGGTCCAGAAGCTGGTAGGTGCAGATGCCACTGTTTGGATAAACCGTCGACAACTACTACAAGACACATGGCATGTGTGTCAAGAAAATCATCTGCGCTTGGCATGTTTTGATCCTGAGACGACAAAGGAATATGAGTACTTTCAGAACGATGTCTTTGTTACGTCGGAAGCCCAGTATTGGGAAGCCCTGGATTACATTTGCTGCCAAATTTCCACACCCACTTCTGAGGTCAGGCCACCGGCGCCGTCAACGCAGTCAATGCAGTCTACAGCAATAGCAGCGTTTCATCCCACGGACCATTTGCCGAAGATTCAACTTCCGTCATTTTCTGGTAAATACACAGAATGGGCCAAATTTCGCGCGTATTTCGAATCGCTCATTGACAAAAATCGCGGATTAGATTCTATTCAGAAATTGCATTTTTTACTCTCAAGTCTTACGGGAGAACCCAGTGAGTTATTAAAAAATACGGTTTTTGCACCTGAAAGTTATGCGACTGCGTGGAGACTGCTCGTATCGCGATATGATAATTCTCGCTCGATTGTGAATGCACATCTTAACTCGCTATTATCGTTGCCGGTAAGTAAATCAGAATCAGCGGATTCGTTGCGCTTTTTACGAAATCGCGTAACTGAAGTAGTGTCGGCACTTGAATCCTCAGATCGGTTTATTCACGTTACCGTGCCGGCGGATCCGATTACTCCTGGCGCGCATGGAGTAAGTGACTTGCTGGTCTGCATGGTCGCGTCCAAGTTCGATCAGGCGACTCGGCGAGCCTGGGAGATGCATCTGGGCGACACGGATGAATATCCGCATTTTTCCCGATTAGACAAGTTTCTCGCTACGCGTATACGCGGTTTAGAAGCGTGTGCAAAACCGTTAGTATTTCATTCCGAACTGTCAAAAAAGGTCACTCCGTCCGGAAAATCACCTCTCGTTACCGCCCACGTAGTCGCAGCTTCTTCATCATTGTGCCCATTCTGTAAACGCGATCATGTCATTTATAAATGTGATTCATTTAAAGCATTAACGCCTTCGGCTAGGCTTAAGCGCGTCAAGGAAATAAAACTTTGCGAAAATTGTTTAGGAACGAAACATTCTACTAATCAGTGTAATAGTCAGCATTCGTGTTTTTTGTGCCACGCGAGGCACCATACGTTATTACACGTCAGGGATTCTCCAACGAGGACGCCCCCAGTTGCACCTGCGACCCGGCCCTCTGCCGCGGATGCAGCTGATGTCGTACAGACTCTAATTACGTCACATGCGCCTAAGTCTTCCGGCAGGATTTTGCTTGCAACAGCGCATGTACTGGTGGCGTCGTCGTCTCAAAGGATCTTGAAAATTCGCGCTTTACTCGATCCCGTCTCTACGCGCTCGTTTGTTGCAGAAGCGGTGGTGGGTGCTCTCAGAATTCGACCGGTGCGCTCCGCTAGCTCGTTAGTAGGTATAGGTGGTGTGACAGCAGGCACTTCAGCCGCTGTTGCTCCTATTGTAATAAAGGCCAAATCAGGACTCGGGCCGGGTTTTCAGACCGACGCGTTAATTTTGAAGACCCTTACTAGCTACGTCCCACGTCTTGAATATAGCGATATTCGGTGGCCCCACTTGGTGGGACTTGAATTTGCAGATGACCATCCAACCAATCCGGAGCCAATCCAACTCATAATAGGTGCCGATTTATACGGCTCTCTCTTATTAGAAGGTATCGTCAAGGGGAACCCCGGCGAGCCTATTGCACAAAATACCGTACTCGGTTGGGTGTTATCCGGACCCTTCTCGCCCAACGATTCTGGTGCTGATATTGCGGTGACAGCACTGCACTGTACCGATCTCGATGCGCTCAACGCATCTATCTGCAAATTTTGGGAATTAGAAAATATCCCATCCGATCCAATTCTCTCGGACGAAGAACGTCGCTGTGAAGAATATTTTAAATCCACTCATTCTCGAACAGACTCAGGTCAATATGTAGTACGACTACCGTTTAAGTACGCGCCTCCTATTCCAATCGGATATTCTTACCGCAACGCGGAACGAGCCTTGCAAGCTCTTAATCGACGATTAGTACGGGATCCGATAATGAGTCGTCAATATTCGGATTTTATGAAGGAGTATGCTGACCTTGGTCACATGCAGAAGGTGAATCCTCAACAACTTGAAAACCCTCAAGTTGTATATCTTACGCATCATCCGGTGATGAAGCCTGATAGTAGCACTACGAAGTTACGTGTGGTGTTTAACGCGTCATCACTCACAACTAATTTCACGTCATTAAATTCACACCTCATGATAGGTCAAAAACTGCATCCCGAACTTTTCACCATTCTAGTACAATGGCGAGCCTATCCATATGTATACTGCGCAGATATTGCCAAAATGTATAGGCAAATTTTGGTACACCATTTCGATCGTGATTTCCAAAGAATATTATGGCAGTCTCATCCCACAGATACGGTGCAGGTGTTTCAACTGTCGACGCTGACATATGGGACAGCATGCGCTCCGTACCTGGCGCTGAGAGTCATGCAGCAATTGGACTTCGATGAAGGGCAGGGTTGGCCGTTAGGCGCGGAAATTCTACGACGGTTCATCTACATAGATGACTGTTTATTCGGTGCCGATAGAGCCGAGGTCCTTGTCAAAATGCGTCAGGAATTGTGTGCGCTGTTAGCAAAAGGTCATTTCGAACCTCGCAAGTGGGCTAGTAATGATGAGACTCTTCTACGCGATATTGACAGCTCCAATCACGGATTAGCGTGGAGCTCGGTCGAGTTGGATTCAGTGGCAATAAAATTACTAGGATTGTCATGGAATCCTCAGGCCGACGCTTTCACATATAATATAGTTTTATCTCCTATCTCGGTAGTAACAAAAAGACGGGTACTCTCTATCACGGCTCGACTGTATGACCCGTTAGGATGGGTAGTTCCCGTTGTGACCCGCGCCAAGATTTTTATGCAGGACTTGTGGCGGCTAAAAGTGGGGTGGGATGAACGTCTTCCTGAAACATGGGCCGAACTCTGGACCCAAATCTTCGAAGATCTCGCAGCTTTACGCACTATTACTATTCCCAGATGGACGGGTCAATGTTCTGACCTTTTGTCCATTTCTCTCCACGGCTTTTCAGACGGCTCTAAACTTGCGTACGCAGCAGTGGTGTATGTCAGATGCGTCAACTCGGATGGACGTATCACTACCTCTCTCATCGCGGCTAAGACACGGGTGGCACCGATAAAAACCCAATCCATTCCACATTTAGAATTGTGTGGAGCATATCATCTCTCGCAATTGATGGTAGCGATTTGTTCTACGGTTGAGTACACGAAATTACCCTGCGTCTGTTGGACCGACTCCACAATTGTCTTGAGCTGGCTTAAAAACGAGCCCTGTAAGCGAGAGGTCTTCGTAGCCAATCGGGTTGCGAAAATTCAAACTTCGATTCCAGACGCGCCTTGGAGGCATGTGCCTTCCGGAGATAATCCGGCGGATATTGCATCTCGAAGATCTTCAGTCCACGATTTGAGACAGTCGACTTTGTGGTGGCACGGGCCCAAGTGGCTCTCTCGGGAGGCGGATCATTGGCCGTCAAACATAGAGTGTGTCCCGTCGGAAGAGTTCCCTGATAATAGTGACGAAACCGTATGTCACTCCTACGAGAATTCCGTTTTTGATGATTTGACGAAGCGATTTTCTTCCTGGCCCAAACTCATTCGAGTAACGGCGTATGTATTACGATCCTTACGTTCTATTCGTCCTATATCGCCGTATTTATTTGTCTTGCTAGTAGCGGAATCCACCTAGAATTAGTTTCAGATTGCTCCACTGAGGCCTTTATCGCGGCCTTAAGAAGGTTCATCAGTCGTCGAGGGTTACCGCAATGCCTGTACAGCGACCGAGGAAAGAATTTCCAAGGTGCACAGGCAGAACTCACACTAATGTATAGCACAGCGGTGCGTTCCCCCGAATTTCAAGGGTTTTTAGGTACTCAGGGCATAAGCTGGGAGTTTATACCACCCGCCGCTCCTCATTTTGGAGGATTGTGGGAAGCGGGCGTGCGTAGCGTGAAGCATCACCTGCGTTGTGTTTTGGGAGCTCACACACCCACCATAGAAGAGATGAGTACGCTTCTGTGTCAGATAGAGGCGTGCCTCAATTCGCGCCCCCTCGGCCCACTTAGAGATCACCCGGATGATCTCTCTGCGCTCACCTCTGGACATTTGATTGCTGGACGCGAGCTTACGGCTGTCCCGGAACCGTCACTGCTAGACTTGAATCCAAATCGATTGAATCGCTGGCAACTATTTTAGCAATTGCTTGAGTCGTTCTGGCAGCAGTGGTCCCTGGACTACGTGACCTCGCTCCAACATCGAAGTAAATGGCGTACTCGAACGGAATCGATCCGTGTAGGCCAATTAGTTCTTTTGCGCAATGACAATGCTCCGCCTACTAAATGGTTGCTGGGTCGAGTTATTAGGTGCCATCCGGGTGCAGATGGTTTAACTCGTGTTGTGACAGTGCGAACTGCGACGTCAACCTTTGTAAGACCTTTGTCAAAACTCGCTCGTCTTCCAGTCGAACATGTCGACTCACCCGTGGCACCAACTTTAGATTAAGCGTCGTTCGACCTCTAGTAATATTAATAGTGAGCACGTTAAGCTCAGCTCTTATTAACTCTGTATTAGCATTAAGTTTAGTCTGCAATATGGTCTTAGTGGCGTTCTGGACTTCCCCGGAGGGGCACTCCAGGACGGGCGGTATGTTCGATATCTTGGTCGATATCTATTAGCTGTTACGCTATACGACGAACCTTCGCGGTACGCGACCATTTTGCGCCATCTGTTGCCGCGGACTAAAGTTGTATCTTTCGTTGCCCGCGTCTGGGAGTCAGTCGCTAACTAGACCTCGACCGAAAAAGCTATGCGTGCGCTCACTCTCGGTTTTGAAAGTACTCGTTGTTGGAAACGCATACCAGTATTCGCGATTCTTGAACTCTACGCATTGTGTTTGTCGAGAACCGAATTATTGTGAAACGATTTACTCAATAAATCATCTATATCGAACCTTTTGGATTGTACGATCCTGGACTCTCTCCTTTCCGTATTTCTCATTTGGAACAACAATTTTCGTGAATTTCTTTTTTTGTTTAATATGATATTTTTAGAGTTATTTCAGAAAAATCTATGTTTTGGACACATTTTTCCTAGTTAACCCTTGTAGGTTAATAGCGTGAAGTTTTGCAGCACTATACCTGGACTAACTAGTTTAAAAAAGAATCTATATATATTTATGTATAGATTCTTTTTTCATAGATTCACTGAAATCGGTAATAATGTAGAAAATTTGTTATATGACTAAGTTTACTCGATATGTATATCCATTATTTTCTAATAATTATGATCAAAATAGTGTAGAATATTTAATTAACAAAATACAAATAAAATATCGCGTTTGTCTGAAGTAGATTCAGATTCTACGCTACTAACGAATTTTCCATTATGTAGCACGAATCATGGGATTAAAGTTCCAAACCAATACATCCCTGCATTTTTTATATGTTCAGTATGAAGCATTACTGGCAGAAATAACTAAGAAATGTCTCCATTTTACATGCAAAATACAAATAAAATATTCTTTCTTTCTCATTGCGAAAATAGATCTGTTGATAAACGTCGTAGTTTTGAAAAGTAGAGTCAAGATGTCAAAACCAAAGCCAAAACTCAAAGCCAATAGTGCAATGTATAAATATCCATTCAGAAGTTTAAAGGGAATCACCAAATTTGTGACCCCTATATATTGACCCCTTTATTTTTGTTTCCTTATCATTTTCGACCTACAAAATGATAGCGTGTCAAACAATTAAACATTCATATTGTTTATCACTTTAGAAATTTTCTTTTTTCACCACTCGTAAGTCGAATCCATTTAAAATTTATATTTCATGATATTTTGAAAAAGTATGAAAAATGCAAGAAAAAATCAAGGGTACGAGTGAAAGGTTAAAAAGTAAGTAAATTCAGAGCATCTGAATAAGAAACTTACAAAAATTTGTGTTATTGACAAAATTTGGAGTAATAAATTTTGGAAAACAATGCAAAAAAAATTGTTTATAAAAATGTTAACAAACACCTATTCCTTTATTTTTTAAGTAGAATATTGCATCTTAAAGTTAATTCTATACATACGATCGGTCTGCCTGCATTATTTTACAATTAGATGGATTCCGTATATTCTTTTTTTAAAATGCATGCTAGAAATCGATTGGTTACAAAATATGCATAAAAAAGTCGGCGTTGAAAATTATTAAAAATTGCAAGAAAAGTGACAATTTTAATAATCAAATTTGACAGTCTTTGACTCTTCTGAAGAGTCTTATTATTAATAAATACTAAATTTCAACAGTGAATATTGAATTTGTACTGCATTGCCTAGAATATGTTCAACTGAAATATTTCTTTGGAAGTAATGTTGAAATAATTATGAAATAATAATGTGAAATAATAATCAATAATATGTGCATATTTACATGGATATCATTTTTTTCTGTAAATGGACTTCTTATAATTCTCTGGCAGGGTATCGGATTGTTCTTTCTTTATTTGCCCATCAATATTCACTTAAAACTTGTTGCGTGACTTTATTTTTAAAATTTTTTTATTATAAAAAAATTTTAAATTATTCTTTACCAAGAAATAAAAATACTTGTAATAAATAATGTCAAACAGTGCATAAGAAGTTTCTTCATTACTTGCACGTTTTGAAGAATACATTTATAATTTTATCTATCTTCAAAGTCTGTTCTTTTACGAATAATAATTATGAATTTACATTATTTTTCTCGATTAATATTTAGAAACTGAAGAGCATCGCGATTCAGGGCCCAAAATAAAAAATTCTTATCATAATTTTTAAGTTATATCTGGGTATTCGACATAATTTTGTAAGGTTTTGCACTTCTCCACCTGACCAATCCCATTTCAAATCCTGCAATGAAAAAAGTTTTAAATTTAAAATCATGTTTTATACTACTTTTATTGTTCTTTTAGGTAAATTAAGAGATCCGTATTTTTTTGTTTTGCACAAAATCTCTCGCTGATGATTTCATTTTTTTCCGAAACAGGTAGGAAATTATTTTTAAATCTCTCTATTTCCGGTAAAAATCGATATTTTATCATTCTGTTTTCCTTATTCAGTAGTATTTTAAATGTTCTTTGACGGCCATTTTGAAATTTTACAAAATTTTGAAAATTAACAAAATAGAAGTCATTTGTTGAAAAAAAAAGAAAAACTTGATTTTCAAAATTTTAATTTTTTTTTATCATAATTAGAAACTATAAAAAGGAAAGTTTTCCAATAAGTTTGGTCTGCGCTAAAACGGTGTGAAAGCGTCAAGAATTTTTTTTTTTTAATAAAAGAAATCGCTATTTATCAGGTTTTAGCGACGTCATCTTTCAGTTAGTAAAACAACAGGAAAATGTTGAGTATATATATTACAAATAGAAACTTTTACACATTAACATTAAAAAACAATTTTTTATATTTTAAGAATAAAAACGTACTACCGCTTAATCCGTTATCGGCCCAAGGCAAATATGTTCAAACACCGTTAGGTCCGTGCATAAAATTGAGCGTATCGCCATTGTTGATGTCTAATAATAATGCGTAAATAGAACAATAAGAAAAGTGCAGAATTTTCAGGAGAAATTTTTCTTTCATATATTAAGAATCTTATAATGAATATTACAACCCTACTTAGCGTTACCCAGGATGAACGACATGGACGTGATAGAATTCTCATCCCATTGGGGTGCTTTTTGAAGTGAGTCCCATTGCCTCTCACGAATTGGGGTGCTTTTTGAATTGTAATTGTTTCACGATTAGATATGTAGATGTGTGCTTCATCTGTAACGTGAAACCTGAACGACACGTTCATTTGTATATACTGACGGATGAACATTTTTCAACAAATGTCTTCCACCCGTCGTTAACAATAGCACGCATTTATTCTTAAAATATAATCAAATTTTTTATTAATAATAATATTTGAAAGTTTATATGGCTAGAAGGTATGATCCAAATTTCTCTTTTATTTCACTAACTGAAAGATGACGTTGCTGCAACCTGATAAATACCGATTAAAAAAAAAATCTTGACGCTTCCACGCCATTTTAGCGCAGACCAAACCTGTTGGAAAACATTCCTTTTTATATTGTCTAATAAAAAAAAAAATTAGACTTTTGAAAAATGATGTTTTTGAGAAAAACGAGTTTTTCTATTTTTCAAAATATGGCCGCCATTTTGTTAATTTTCAAACTTTATAATTTTTTTTAAACATTACTAAATTAAGAAAACAGAATGCTAAAATATCGATTTTTAATGGAAATAGAGAGATTTGAATATAATTTCCTACCTACCCGTTTGGCAAAAATGAAATCACTAGCGAAATTTTTGTGCATGCCGTAACTTCGCAAAAATTTTTTTGTTTGTAAAACTTTATTTACTCAAAAGAACAATAAAAATCGTATAAAACACGATTTTGAATTTTAACTTTATTTTCATTGCATGATTTGTAATGGAATATAGGTCACCTATAATATTCGTTTTCTAAATCTTTATATATTTATGGTGTTATAGAATATATTCTCTATATCAATAATTTCCATTTAAAATCCATATTAATTACATTAGAAAGTGTTAATTAAGGCCCATGCCTACCACAGCACAGACAGCGCCAAACTAACTATCAAAAATAAGATATATGCCGAAAATTACATATCCCTGTATTTTGGTATTTAAAAAATACTTGTTTATAACAATTTGTTATAAACAATTTTGTTAAAAGTGGTTGTAGCCTCCATATACATACGCTACATGTACGCGTCATTAACAAGTAATATTCAACCCCGTGATGAACGACAACCACGCATGCATATGTGTATGGCGGGTTGCCCAACATCGACTTTATAGAGGCTCAAATCCACAAGAGAAGTGCGTTCTCCAGTAGTCACAATGAATTCATTGGGACGATCTAACCAGCTTCTACTCGATCCATATTTTTTTGAGTCAATCGAGCGCAGGAGAATCTTTCTCCGACATCGCCTTTCGCTCGATGGAATTAAGGAAGCAAATTCCGGCGATAAGTATTTTGGCTTTTTCCATTTCCTTCCTGTAGACAGCGGATGCAACCGCCGACTCACCAGGCGGAAGTGAGCCAGAGTCCGGCTCCAGCAATTTTCACCACCGCAGGCCGGCCAACAGTCAACTGCACAGCGGTCCGGATCACTAAATGCGGCGAGAAGCAGCATCCTGGTCCTCCGTCAGCGAATAACGTGAACCTACGTCTTCAGAACCCGGCTATCACAGCTACTCCACTAGACAACACCACCTTCTCACCGCATACGCCGCCAGGGACGCCACCAGCGGTTCGTATCGCAAGAAGGAAAACCAAATTGCAAGAAGTCTGTCGCAAACTTTTCGACACACCGGCCATCCGATTCACCAAAACGAAACCGTCGTTACTGTACCGCGAAAACCATCGCCATTAAATAGTGTACAATAAATAATTATTGTTTTTCTCCTTTTAAAAAGAATTTAATTATTATAGAACACCTCGAAACACTAAATGGTTTCAGGGGAAATCTGGCTGCGCCCATCGATTTTACGGGAAAAATTAGATGCAAACCATTGGAAGTACGATATGTCAAAAATAAAATAACGTTTTTTTTGTTTATAAAAAATAATTGTTTATAACAATTTATTGGTAAATAATATACAGAAATTCTATACTTTTCTGTAATAATGTGGATTTGCATTGTTTTCCATTGTCAACTGTTGATAAATATTTAAAAAATTACAGTTTTTTGTTGATAAAGCCCGTAAGAACTTTTAGATGATTGTTGCTGAGTAAATAAAGCAAAGAACAATCGGAAACCTGCCAGAGAATTATAAGAAGTCCATTTACAAAAAAAAATGATATCCATGTAAATATGCATATTATTGATTATTATTTCACATTATTATTTCATAATGATTTCAACATTACTTCCAAAATAATGGAAATATGTATTTCAATTCAACATTTTATATGTAAGGAGAGATGTAATCATTCCATCTATTTACGATGTTGTTTCGACGCAGATCCGCACCCTAGTATATATATATATATAATTTGTGTTATTCACATATAATCATACATATATGCACCCATATACTTTTTTAGGCATGTCTAAGAAGTGTACTACTAATGGTAAATGTCTTTTAATTTTCTATGCAAAAGTCTAATATTACATATTAAAATTTAGTATTTATTAATAATGGCTCAAACTCAGTTTAGCGAAAAAAATGTAATATTTGACTATTACAAATGTATTTTATCTTACAATTTTTAATATTTTTCAGCGATGATTTTTTTTCTATGCATATTTTGCAATTTTAAACTTCTCGCGTGGATTTAAAAGAAGTGGTAAAGAATGGAAAATTATGAACTGGAAAAAAATTACAATTTGGACATTTGTACCACTCTGTATGTTTTTGGATCGAAAATCATGAAGAAAAGAAATAAAGCCTTAGCAGAAAATTAAATTATAACTATACATATACTAATGTTACATTTTTGCAAACAAGTTTTAGCCATCTATTCTGTGCGATAACTTCATGTAGAAACGATTTTCTGAAGAAGACGTACGAGTTAACTCATCCGAATCCGTAGGATAGCCGGGAGAAATTCTATCGCAAGAAAGAAAATGAGCTTCGCCGTCGAAACTGTCAGACGATCGCTGTAAATACATATGTATATGTATATATATAGCAATAATATAAATATACTATAGCACCGATTTTCGGGATGCTCTTGGCGATCTCGGCCAACTTCGGCCTCCCCCGGTACATGCATGAATATGGTTTGTCCTATACATGTATACGTACACACCTAAACAAAATTGCGGGGCCCCCGCTAAGAACCCTTCGAGAAAATCTTTGATACGGTCCTAATGAGAGAACGGAAGTCGAACTTCGTAATATCGTCGCAGATGTCACTCGAATCAGTGCACTTAAAAGTTGTAGGCGTTGCTACAGTTAAATCTGACTTATGACTTTTTGGAAGAACACCCTTAACATTTACAAAAAATTGCAAATTTTTAGGTGGGCCCGTGGTGTACAGGATTATGACATTGTAGTTCTGTCTACAAAAGGCAACGAAAACGTGATTAAAGTTTAAGGCCAGAAAATGAATGTAAAATTTCAGTAGCACAGTTAATTTAATACGCAATCTAAATCCAAAATTAAAATTGAAATTATAAGATCTTGCAACAAACTTAAAAATTTCATTAGAATTATCCGAAATTTATAAGCAATTAACAAATAAATTTGGATCTGAAATAATGCAATAATATTTTTGTAAATATATTGGTTTAGAGAAACAATAATTCCTTAACTCTATTACCTATCGAAGTTGCACGCAAGATGGTAAAGCTAATAATGGACATATTAGAGCTACAAATTATCATAAAATATTCCAAGAAGATTTTTCATGTCCTAAGTTAAAATCATACATCAATAAATATATATCATCTGTGCTACTTGCCAAAGAAACAAGTTCTTTAGAGGATACTATGCTCGGGCACAATATATTACTCCTGATGCTACTGATGTCCCTTCTCAGTTTTTTGGTTCTTCCTTATACAGGGTATCCAAAAGACCGCAATCGACCTATATCGGGATGTAGGATATTTTTTTCTGAATCGAATGATGCTGGAAATCTTTTTAAATGAATGCTAAAAACTTGTTGTCTTTCAGTTCGATCGCGGATTCATTGACAATTGAAAATAAATTTCAAAATTCCCGGGAAGGCAGGTTGAAACTATCAATTGATGGCGGGAGATCCCTAACCTATGTTAAAGCTCCATTTATACAAAGGATAGACTTGTAGTATGGCGCAATGAAATACAAATAAATAACTCTGAATACTATTACGAATTTGACTTCAATCATTTTTGTCTTAACCTTTCAGTTGTTATTACAGAAAATGCTGAAGTGATATTAGATAATAAAGTGTGCAATACTCTACTGCGGATAAACTCATGAGAAATATCTACCACCATAAAGGAATAATTACGGATTTACGTGGAAATCGAATTCATTGTAATATTGTAGCATCATCGTGGTTTCTTTTGCAGTCTTGTAAGTGAACAACGAAATTTCGAAGATGTCCTCTTGAAGCGCTAAACGGACTAAATTATTTACCGGATTAAGATAATTATCCTTTGCTGATTCTTATAGCTGACTATGTAACCTTTAAAAACTTGTTTGAATTTAAAAAAAGTCTTTAAAATTGGCAAAATGGAAGCAGATTTTCTAAAATGAAATTTATTCTATTTTATCGAAAACACCACCATTTTAGCTGAAAGAACAAAGTACACTTTTCATGGTGTTATGTAAAACTACAGCTTTTGAACAAATTAATAATTAGATTAGTTGAAATTTATTTAAACCCATAAATAACGCCGAATGATGTTACGAATATAACCTCCATAATTTATCATTATTCATCATTATTATTTAGTAGGATATGGGATAAAAAGGGGATGGGTATTTTTCCCCACTTTAATGGCATTGTTACACTGCTAGACAATATTTGCTAACCAGAGAAAAATTCGAAATGGATTCGGAACAATTAGTTTATATGGAATTTGTTTAAGAAAAAGCGGAAGTAAGAAATTCTTAATCTGCTATTACGAAAAACTTCTGAAATCCCATCCAATCCAATAGTTACTTTATTTGAAAAACTCTCATTTCACATAAAGTCATCAAAAATACACTTTCTTTCGATCACGAAATTGAATTCTTCATTTTATTCACAATTTGAAGTGGGAACATAGGATTTAGAGGTCGTCCTCATTGTTATCAATATGAAGAAGAAATAGAAGAAATAAGTTTCAAGCGATATGAAACATTTTATAATTAACAATAATTGCAAAATACGTCTCGACTAAACCATTTGAACATATTTTTATCTCTTGATTACAAAGGCAATATAGAAAGTGTTTATCGGACATACTGAAAACGGTATATCGAAAAAAACATGAAACAAGTGTGTTTATATTTATTGCAAATATTTTCGAAAATAAGCTTTAAGTGGGCTAAAACACTCTTTTAATTCGAAGAATTCTTTTAGCATAATTTAAAAAATCTTTTGCAAGCTTTATAAATAAATTTATTGTTGAATTTATCCTAATACAATTAAATATGTTTAATGATTATCTAATTATATTTAAGGAAATAACTTTTAGGAATTATTATATTACTTATAATGTTAAAAATTGATGGATTGTCGCCCACCGCCCGTGAAGCGGGCTTTGCAGTTTTCTCGGGAAAACTGCGCGCCAGGTGGAAGACTTAGACGTTTTTTGCTCAGCCCGGCTAGCTGGCAACTCCCGGTAGGGCATGAACTCACCCAGAGGAGGTCGGCTCCTGCCTCCTTCCCTTGGCGGGATCGCACACCGCCCGCACAAACTACGGAAGGGGTGTGGCAGGAAAACAAGAATAATACAATTTTATTTAAAAAAAGGATATGGGGCCCTCGGCCCGTCTAAATTTATTATTAAGTAACTCACAAGTGTGGCCCACGGCCAACTTACGTTTAATTCTCGCTCCTTACAGATTGGTTGGCGTTTCGCCCGCTCGCTCTCTTAATTGGCGTCTCGTCCTCGATCCGACGGCAGGTCTCGACCTCGACGGCTTGCTCCGGGTTTAAGTTTATCCGGCCCGTTTTCACCCTACTCGCAACGACGTACTCGAAAGTCTTATTCTCGGCACTAACTCACACGATTCTTTCTGGTCGGAGGGTTCCTCGCTACTCTCACTATGTCCTTCCTACTTGAAGGTTGCCTCGATAACTGATCTCGTCCTTCCCGCTCGAAGGTTTCCCCGATACTCATCTGCGGCTCTCTCGGCTGCCGCGCATCTCCGAGCGCCGTTGCGAGCGGCGCTCGGGCATTTTCGGGGCCGTTCGTTCCTGTAACGATCCTCCTATCGATCGATTCGAATTAATGTACCACTCCGCGCCCTCGCGACCGCGGCACTACTCCTGGACAAGGTAACGCCCCGTTACAGACCCCTATCCTACCTCGGGATTACTCTGAACTCCCGTCTTAGAACTACCATATCTCGTATCTCGGATCAAGAGTTTGTCCAGGAAATCGTCGCGATCGCTCCACGCTCATCTCCTAATCCGCACTTACCTCCTCCCAAGAGGGCGGGTAAGGGAGAGACTCGACCTTCCCCCAATTACGGGCGGATTACTCCTTCCGCAGGGCTTCCCTCCTGGCCTCCAGGACGACCATCTTCTGCAGCGGGGGGATCAGCCCCGCCAGCCGATGGGCCCACCTAAGGGCGTCCCCCTCGTCGACCCGTTCCGCGGCAGTTGGCCCCAAACTGCGGAGCAGTGTGGCCAATGACTCGGCCGTCTTCAGGGCGTCCTCCTGTGCCCTCTCCTTGGCCTGCTCCTCCTGCCGGGGCGGGCTGGCCTCCTGGCCGTGTCCCGCGTTCTCCCCGGGGGCAGCTGCGTCTCCCCGGGGACTGGACTTCTGATCGGATTCAGGTCGCCCTCTGGCACTCTCCTCCTCTTTCGGCGGCTCTTCGCGGGTCCTCTGACCCCGTCGCCTCCGCGATCGATGTCGGCGGGTACGGGCGTTGGCCCCCTCACCTTCGACGCGGGTCACTGAAGAGCTCCGCTCTCCGCGACTCATCCACTCCCGGTAGCGCTCTGCACATCGAGGGCACCCCGAGATAGACAAGCCCGAGAACCCGCAGTTCACACAAAATGGGCGAATCCGCGGGGCCGGGCAGGATTTCCAAAGGTGCCTGTCGCGCCAGCAGTTAAAGCACTTCCTGGGAGGAGGATCACGCTCGACGTCATTAGGCAGCTCCCGCAGCCTGCCAAACATGATCCCCCGGGTGACTGGCTGCGAATTCGGGTGCCTACTCACTGGGAGAGGTAAATCCCCCTGGCGATCCGGCTGATCCCTCGGCACCGGTCGTGGACGTGGTGGCGCTGCCGCTATCCCGTGGTCCTCTTCCTCACACCATAGGGGAGCGACCTGTACCTCGACTGGGACGTCGTCGGGTCCGGGCTCCTGCAGGACGACCCAGCTTTTGTCCGGGGTGGACGCCTCCGCTATGCGCACCCCAGTCATCAGGGCCGCAAGGACTCCTCCCGACTGCTCTCGGTGGTCCCCTGTTACGGCCGGTGCAGTGCCCTTCTCTCGCGTTGGCCTCTCCACTATCGAGGCCTCCTCCCTTGCGGGGCCATACAAAGGCGGTCTCCACTCCCCTTGGTAGGGGGGAGCGCCTTCCTCCTCTCTGACTCAGTGTCGTTGATCTCCACATCTGTAACAGGAATGTAAACGGAATTAGTTCACGACTCGACGGGATCCGCGGGGTGCAACATACCGCTTTAGGTCCGTAACGTGGACTTTCCTCACTCTTCGCCCAGTTTCCCCGCCCAACTCGTACACGACGGGAGAAATTACATTTACGACGCGGAACGGCCCCTCGTATCGCGGCGCGAGTTTCGCTGCAAATATATCCGCGCCCGACGACAGGACGTGATTTCGCCGCAACACTAGATCTCCGACATTAAATCGAAATCACGTCTGCCGCGGTTATATTGTCGACGCTGGCGCTCGCTCGCTCGGTCTTGAAACCGACGTACCAGATTCCGTAGGGCACTTAGACGTTTCAGACGTTCTTCCCATTCTTCATTCTCGATGCGTTGCACTGGCGCTTCCTTATCCCGACTTATCTCGGTTTATTTGGAGACCGGCTCGTACAATGGTCTCCAGAACTCGACGGACCCAGACCATATGTTCGTCGAAAGACTCGTTGACGATGATTATGTCGTCTAGGTAGACGAACACCCACGGTTCGTACTCCGATCCGAACATCACGGCGTTCACGTCGCGATAATCGACGCAGAACCGGTAGGTCTCATTCGGCTTCCTTACCGTGACTGGCTAACTCGACCACGCGCTGGTGGATGGCTGAATAATGTCGTTCCTTATCATTCTGTCGACCTCGGCTTGGGCGGCCTCCAGGACGGCCGGCGTAACTCGACGAAAACGATGTTTCACCGGTCACGCGTCTCCTACGTCTATGACGTGCTCTACCAGCGTGGTCGTACCTAGCGTAGCTGGGGGTGGGGGTAGCCGTTCGTCCAACAATCTGGTCAGCTGTCCCTCCTGATTGGACGTGATCTCTGCCAAGTCCTCCAGTGCCCTTCTTGATAGTCGACGGTGATTCCCACCGATCTGAGGAAGTCAATTCCCAGAATGGCCTCGTATTGTACCACCGTGGCGACGCGGAAGGAAACCAGCTCGATCCGATTTCCCACGTCGACCATCAGCGGCAGTATTCCGGTAATTTCCGTGGAATGGCCCGTGGCGCTCCTTAATCCTCCTTTATGGGGCAGTATAGTCTCGACATGCGTCGGCAATCCTCGGTCTGACGAATGACCGTGTAGCCCGTGTGTCGCAGAGTCCTCGCACTGCGACTCCGGCGATGACGAGTCAAAATAGAGGCGGTCATCCAGCATGCCTCTTCCGACAGCGATGTTTTCTTCTACCTCACCTCTATGTCCTCGTGACGAGATACCCCATTTCTTCCTTACGAATCGGAGAAACTACTCTTTGTGGCATATACTGCCTATCCTCTTCGCGGCGCACTCGTCCTCCAGTTTGATGGGAAGAATCGTGCCTCGACCCTCGCTGCTCGTTTCCCGAGTGTCGCACACCAGCTTCCATGCATTGTACGCACTCCCGAAGTATCGTGCCGAATTTTCCGCATCCGTAGCACTGCCGGGGCTCCGGGCACTCGCGCGCGAAATGGCCCGTCCCGCCGTAGTTATAGCACGGGCCCGCTCCTGGTGCCACTCTCAACTCCCCCCACCAAGGCCTAACGTGGCGGGGCGAAGTCGGGCATCTCTCAGAAGGCGGCTCTACGGATCGCCGGAGCTCTTCGGTTGCTCTCGGCGGCTGTCGTCCTGGCTGATTATGCAGCTGAACAGCTGCTGTCCTTGGTGCTGATCTCCCCGTTGGGGGCGGCTCTCGACCGGCTTGCCTTTCTGGCAATACCGTAGCTATCTCTTCTCGGCTGCTTTTTCTTAATTTCGCGGCTCTACCCCTCTTCCTGCGGCTTTGTCGACTGCTCCTTTTTCTCGGCTCGCTTGCTGACGACGACGACGACGACGACGATGACGACGATGACGACGACGAGTCGTACACTTTTTCCCGGCGGCCACCCTGATGTTCCTGGACGACACTCGGCTTCCACCCTCCTTGCGGGCTGTCGTGGTAAGTTGCCGGTACCGTGCGTCCCATCGCTTATCGTCTGCGAGTTCTCGGCTTGCCTCGAACAGCTCGGCGAACATCGCGCACTCGCATTTTTCGTAATCGTCGCCGCAATTCCTGCAGGAAATCCTCCATATCTTCTGTCGGGTCTTGAATCCGTTCATGGATCGACAGAAGAATCTCGGTGTCCTTGATTTCTACGCCGAAACGGCGCTTGATACCTCTTTCGAACGTTCTCCACGTTATCAGTAAAGTGGGCTCGTCCCGAGTCCACTGTCTTGCCTTCCCCTCGAATAGGCCCGGCAAGGCGCGTAGCACGTCTCCCTCGGGTAGCTCGAGGCAATCCATGCACTCGTGTAACCCGGCTAAAAATTCCTCGACGTTGGACCCGTCGAACTTCAGACCCTACGATCGCAGCTGCTTCAGGGTCCATTCGCCCTGAGAATGTCTCCTTGGTTCCTCAGACGGAGCAGCATAATGGCCGTGCTCGGGTAACGTCCATCTCGGCCGTGCTGTCACCCTATGGAGTTCTCATTCATCCGAGGCTACCTCCTCGTAATCCTCCATCGGGCTTCTTCTTACCCACGAGTCTCTCGCCTGAGTCTCGCGCCTGCGCGGCTGTCTGGTTGGTCCCGCGGTGATCGAGCCTCGTTCTCCTCTCTCTCTCTCTCTCGTGCTCGTTCGGCTTTTCTCCGACGATCGTCCTGGTACCCTTCGCTCGGGCTCTCATCCTCGTATTCCTCTTCGGATGGAGCCGCAAAAAGAGTGCGCTTTGCTGCAATGCGCGTGCGAAGGCGATCGTCCTCGGTCTCCGTCTCTTCAGGCAGTGCGAGCGCCCTCTCCGAAAATTCCGGGCAATATCTGCGGGGAATGGCTCCCTGGTGCACTGGGTTCGGAGCCGCCAGCGGTCTGTGGATCACTGTGTTCCCTTGCGGGTGATGCCACCACCCGCTGCTCAAAGTGACATATGTCGTTGGCACGGCGTATGTCATCATCCCCACTAGATGGTCGGGGATGTCCACAATTCCGGGTGACACTCTCGAACTCGTTGTGGTCCAGGTTGGCTGGCTGCTCACGTTTAGTGGCGTGCATGTCCAGGTGGCTCGACTCGTAGTTCTCGTGTCCTTCGACACGGCTTGACAAGTGACGATCCTGGTCGAAAGCTCCTTTTGTCCCTCGATGTCCCTCGATGGTGTTCATCCCTCCGAGATCTGGACATGAACACTCGTTTCGGAAGCGCCGGATTTCATAGCGCTCTCGGCCTCTCCTTCTGAGAGTTCCTCCGATTGAGCTCTCGCAAGTCGGGCACATAGGACCTCCTCATGTCCGACTGTACTCAGGCCTACAGCTCTGAGCCCTGCAATGACCGCTCTGGTTCGACAGTCGACTGACGTACGCGCGCGGTTTCGCGTTGCACCTCGCCCATCGCTGTAGTTGTCGGACAGCCTGGTGACACCCGATTGTCACTCTCACTGCTCCGGTACACAAAGAATCTGTTCTTTGCTTTGTGTCACTTAGCCTATATCACTTAAATCTAAGGGAAGGATTATGTATCTTTTTTTTCTTTTCAATAACAAATTAGTTTTTTTTTAGTTTAGTTTAGTTTATTATTAATGACACAGGATTATAAATCCCTTAAGTAAACCATCAAATCGTTACAAAGTGCTTACAATAATATGTATATACATGGCTAAATTGTTGCATCTAATTCCAATGAGTAATATCTCCATATGTGCCGCTTAATTTTGTATTGAATAATATATATAGTATTTTAATAACACTCCGCAGGTACCTTAGTTAACTAAAAAATACTTAAAATTATAATATCGCACCTATACAGGGTGTATCTAAAAGCACGCATAGGAGCTATATCACGAGGTAGGTTATATTTTTCTTAATCGAATGGTACTAGAAATAATTATTTTTGAAACTAGATTTTGTGTTTAAACGGACTTTGAAAATTTATTTGTTTTGGGGAGATTGCCTCAGTGAAACTATCGTCAGACAAATCTCTGTCGACCTGTTGCCGTTGCTTCAGTTCGATCGCGCAAATTGTAGACAAGTAAACATCTGACTGTTCGTTCCCGCGAAGGAAATTTTAAATTGTGAATTCTCGGGAAGTCCTAACCAATGGTTACGAATGGCATTCATACAATGTATCTACACAGAATACATTAATTATTCTCACATAATAAAGGAAAAATAATTAATACTGAATGCCACAGAGAAATTAAAATATTATTCAATGATGAAACTAACCTCAGCGTTTACATTATGGAATAAATAAGACAAAGTAAAAAAAACGAAATGTACAATTTTAAAAATATGCATGTATTGGTATGAAACATATGTACAAATCCGTATAATTATCTTGTACCCTAAATTCTTAAGATATTTCCTCCAGGTTACAAGTATGATAATCCACAATATTTAATAATCTAATGCAAATTAATATTATCGCATATCATTTCTGTACCCTTTGGAAATTTTTATACGTGAAGGAACTGAATAATCTGTCTTTGAAAATCTTGCAAACAGTGCAAACTAATAAGTAATTTCTTACAAGTTTATTACGAAAATTTCGGTTTGTCGTTTTGCGTCGATACAGTAAAGCATAACAAAACGAGATACAATGAGAATACTTTAATTTAAAATAATTACGCATTGATATTCTTCTTAAAATCAGCTAATTAGTAATTGAACATTAAAAGCAGAATCAAGAGCAATAACATCCAACAATTATTCGAAAATGACGTAAAATACAACATACAAGCACGTTTCTATTCTTTTCGGCCAAGAACTTTCAGTTCATCAGATTGTAATTTAGAATTTTAGTTTCATTGTCGCAGTTTTATTTTCGCTGAAGTACTAATTTTATCGAAAATCACTCAGGCTCATTCTCGGCATTTCTGCCGATAAAATAGTAAATTTTTACGTCCATTTTAAATTAATATTCTCCTAAATTCTTGAAGAAAACTAACTTATATTGTTAATGAATTTCCGAGTCTATTAATGGCTTCAAAACAGGTCAAAACTTATTTGTAGAAATAAATACGCCAATTTCCTAACGCACTTTCAATTTCTCGAAAAACAACTCAAATTTTATTTATCGATTTTATCGAATGAAATTAATATTCTCCGAAATTCAGAAACAGGCGAACTTAAACACTTTTTGAATTACTGGGTCTATTAATTGCTCGAAAAATAACTGAAATTTTGGAAATGTTTGGGTCGCAATAAATATGCAAATTTTCTGCTGTACGTACTTTCAATTAATCATATTGTAATGTAGAAAATTAAATTATCTTCCCCAGGTTTATTTTAGTTCCTGAAATATTAATTGTACAGAAAATCGCACAAGCTTGTTCTTTTGCTTATCGGCCAATGAAAAAAAAAACAATATTTATCGATTTTATCGAATAGAATTAATATTCTCGAAAATTTATGAAGAAAACAAACTTAAATTCTTGATGAATTGCTGAGTCTATTAATGGCTTCAAAATAGCTCAAAACTTTGTAAATGCATTTGTGGAAATAAATACTCCTATTTCCTAACGCACTTTCAGTTCATCTGATTGTAATTTAGAGAATTAGGTTAACTTTCCCAGGTTTATTTTAGTTCCTTAAATATTAATTGTACAGAAAATCACACAATCTACTGCTTGGTCCATAATAAAATAATCTTGGAAGTCCAGAATGTAATATATCAAATGACTTTAGAACCCTCTTAAACACTTCTTGAATTTCTGAGTGTATGAATTGCTCCTAAATAGTTTAAACCGGAATTGAAATACTCAAACCACGAGGTACTTGCAGAATAAAATCTATGAGCCAGTAAATCCTGAGGTATGATTGAAGTACTCGGGATCGTTCTTTTTTCTCTTAGATCCATGGTGAGGAGTTAGTAGATATCCAAATTGAATAGAAGTTCCGTAAGACGCATCCGATCTGTTTATCTCTACCCAGATAGCAAGGCATGAGTCTCACGATGTCCTCACACTTGAGATTTCATCTGTGAGTGCTCATGTGAATGCGTGTATGAGCTCAGGTGAAAGTAAAATATACGGGATTGCATTTCGCATGTGCAAAAAAATATTCGTTTCCAAGCGTAGGTGAGTATTTTGTGATACGTGCAATGATTGGTTAATAGCTTGGTGATGAACCAATAAGCATCGGTTGAAACACCTGCGCGGCAAGACTAGTCGTTCGTGCATGCGCAAATTCTTCAATAAAGCAATACTCATATGTGAGTGACGATTGTTACTTGATTGGATGACACAAATAGCACTCACATGGAGTGTAGACATGCGCTTTAATCTCATTTGTGAGTTTCATTATGCATCTTATGTGCACTCACGTTGCTATCTGGGTAATAGATAATGGGGAAGAGAGAGAGAGAGAGAGAGAGAGAGAGAGAGAAAGAAGAAGTGAACTTGAATGAATCGTCGAGCGGTGTCGAGAGATGTCGGTCCACAGATACCCACCGTCGGCGAAAGATGTCGGTATTGTCGAGTGGTGGTGAGAGATGTCGAGATTTGTCGAGAGATATGAGACGGATAGAGAGGTTTCGAGAGAGAGCAAGAGGTGGCGTCGGGAGATGCCCTCAGATGCCGAGAGATGTCGAGGGACATCGGGAGATGTCGAGAGGTATCGTGGGTGTCGAGAGGGTGGTCTAGAGATGGTCACAGTGTCGGTAGATGTCAAGAGTTGTCTTAGAGGTTGAGGAGGTAAGAAGTTGTAGACTTTGGAAATTTCGTAGTTCGAAAAGTTTCGTTTCGACTAGGTTTAGACGAATCAGCCCAGCGGAAATCGCCTTCGAAGAAGAAGAGATCTGGACGTGAATAGTGCATGAATAATAATAAAATAGTGTAATGATTTTTTTTTATTTTCTGGTTTGTATTAGGAAAATCAAAAAATACAACGTTACACAAGCTATTGTAATGCTTTGTGAAAATGGGCATGCGAATGTTTCGATGTGTTCTTAATAAAACAAATTTTTTTATGATAATAGTAAAGTAGCTTACATGCTAATTTATTTATGATTTGAAATTGAAAAGTTTAAAATTATGTACATTTTAATTAACAACGGATTAATGTTTTGTCAATTACATTGTAACTGGTCACAGCAATTGTTCAAAATTTTTGCCATTCTGCTGACGGCATAACCTTATACGGTTGACAACGTCATCAACACTTCGAAGGACCATTTCTTCATCAACCGTAGCAAAAGCTTCGTGCAATTTTTGCATCATGGCCTCTTCGGTTTCCACTGGTGTTTTGAACACGAAATTTTTTATGTGTCCCCAAAGAAAGGAATCTAAGGGCGTGAGATCCGGTGATCGCGCTGGCCATCTCATTGGTCCTCCACGACCTATCCATCTACCGGGAAATTGTCGATCGAGCTCTTGCCGAACCCTGACACCATAATGAGCAGGGGCTCCATCTTGTTGAAAAATTATATTTTCTCGAACATCGTCTGGTAAATCGGCTTCCTCCAGTAACGTAGGAAGTTCGTATCGTAGAAAATGTTCGTAACCCTGAGCGTTGAGACGAGCCGGAAAAACGAATGGTCCAATCTAAGTCGCAAAATTATTTATGGAAGCTTGAGCTTTCTTTTAATAATCGTGTGTTTTACTTTTATAAAATAGGTACATTAATTTTTTGTCATATGTGTAGTAACGAAAATAATGCTTACAATAGCGTCTCCGATGATCCCAGCCCACAAATTAACAGTAAAACGATATTGGTAACTTCGGCTCCTTGTCGCATGTGGGTTTTGGTGTGACCAATGGTGATGGCTTTTAGTATTTAACGTGCCATTCGGTGTAAAAAGGCTCTCATCCGACCATAAAACTCTCCTATGATAATCAGGATCAGCATTGACACACGTTAAAAACTGATTACAGAATTCTACTCGATGTCCCTCATCTTGATCATACAATTTTTGTACAGGGGTGTAGTGGTATGGATGACGTTGATCACGACGTAACGTTCCATGAATTACGGAGTGTGAGATCCCTAAATGACGACCGGCCACACGTGTACTTTCAGTAGGATGAAACTAACCTCAGCGTTTACATTATGGAATAAATAAGACAAAGTAAAAAAAAACGAAATGTACAATTTTAAAAATATGCATGTATTGGTATGAAACATATGTACAAATCCGTATAATTATCTTGTACCCTAAATTCTTAAGATATTTCCTCCAGGTTACAAGTATGATAATCCACAATATTTAATAATCGAATGCATGGAAATTTTTATACGTGAAGGAACTGAATAATCTGTCTTTGAAAATCTTGCAAACAGTGCAAACTAATAAGTAATTTCTTACAAGTTTATTACGAAATTTTCGGTTTGTCGTATTGCGTCGATACATTAAAGCATAACAAAACGACATACAATGAGAATACTTTAATTTAAAATAATTATGCATTGATATTCTTCTTAAAATCAGCTAATTAGTAATTGAACATTAAAATCAGAATCAAGAGCAATAATATCCAACAATTAATCGAAAATGACGTAAAATACAACATACAAGCACGTTTCTATTCTTTTCGGCCAAGAACTTTCAGTTCATCAGATTGTAATTTAGAATTTTAGTTTCATTGTCGCAGTTTTATTTTCGCTGAAATACTAATTTTATCAAAAATCACTCAGGCTCATTGTCGGCATTTCTGCCGATAAAATAATAAATTTTTAGGTCCATTTTAAATTAATATTCTCCTAAATTCTTGAAGAAAACTAACTTATATTCTTAATGAATTTCTGAGTCTATTAATGGCTTCAAAACATGTCAAAACTTATTTGTAGAAATAAATACGCCAATTTCATAACGCACTTTCAATTGCTCGAAAAACAACTCAAATTTTATTTATCGATTTCATCGAATGAAATTAATATTCTCCGAAATTCAGAAACAGCCGAACCTAAACAATTTTTGAATTTCTGGGTCTATTAATTGCTCCAAAAATAACTAAAATTTTCTAAATGTATGGGTTGAACTGAATACGTTTTGAATGGTCTCGCCATTCTATTTTATAGGTTTTGTCAGGGTCCTCGTTGTCCAGATTAAATTCCTCCGCTTGGAAATCTTAAATCCACTCTGTTGGTTGGAATACGCAAATTTTCCGTTGTACGTATACTTTCAATTAATCAGATTATAAATTACAATTTTAGTTTAATCTTTGCATGTTTGTTTTAGTTCCTGAACTGGTAATTTTATCGAAATTTGCTTAAGCTTTTTACTCTTTTCGGCCATGGGAATAATAAATTTTTACATAGAAGATAAACGTAAGTTCTTGATGAATTTCTGAGTCTATTAATAGCTCCAAAATAACTCAAAACATTTAAAAATGTATTTGTAGAAATGAATATGTAAATTATCTAACTTTCAGTTCATCCAATTAATGTAATTTAAAGAATCAGGTTAACGTACGGAGCCTTTTTCCAGTTCCTCAAATATAAATTTTACGGAAATGCGTTTAAACTAGATATGCTTTTTAAAATCAATATTTAAAACAAGTTTTCAATTTATACAGCTATCCCTTGGAATTTTTTAACCCTGAAATTGCGCGATTTCTTTCGTCTTACGTTTTGCATTTGTTTCAGTAATATTTCTTGTGTTCCGGGTTTTACTAGTACATGGTTAGGTTTAATTGTAACTTACGAAATGGAGTATTCTGCAGCCGAATACGTGGAGATGATAATTTGTTACGGATTAGCAAGGGAGCAAGCAAATGTAGCAGCACGAATTTACCGCGAAAGGAATCCTTGAAGTAATCGTTTCCCTAACGCAAATGTAATTACACGTTTACTCGATCGATCCAGGAATTTTGGGCAACTTTTACCAGTCAATTTTGATAACGGGCGTGAACGTGTCCACGTGCGTGATGAAGAAAGGATCCTTCGCGTATTTGACGATGATCCTACTGAAAGTACACGTGTGGCCGGTCGTCATTTAGGGATCTCACACTCCGTAATTCATCGAACGTTACGTCGTGATCAACGTCATCCATACCACTACACCCCTGTACAAAAATTGTATGATCAAGATGAGGGACATCGAGTAGAACTTTGTTATCAGTTTTTAACGCGTGTCAATGCTGATCCTGATTATCATGGGAGAGTTTTATGGTCGGATGAGAGCCTTTTTACACCGAATGGCACGTTAAATACGAAAAACCATCACCATTGGTCACACCAAAACCCACATGCGACAAGAAGCCGAAGTTACCAATACCGTTTTACTGTTAATTTGTGGGCTGGGATCATCGGAGACGCTATTGTAAGCATTATTTTCGTTACTACACATAGGACAAAAAATTAATGTACCTATTTTATAAAAGTAAAAAAAACGATTATTAAAAGAAAACTTAAACTTCCTACGTTACTGGAGGAAGCCGATTTACCAGACGATCAATGAGATGGCCAGCGCGATCACCGGATCTCACGCCCTTAGATTTTTTTCTTTGGGGACACATAAAAAATTTCCTGTTCAAAACACCAGTGGAAACCGAAGAGGCCATGATGCAAAAATTGCACGAAGCTTTTGCTACGGTTGATGCAGAAATGGTCCTTCGAAGTGTCGATGACGTTGTCAACCGTATAAGGTTATGCCGTCAGCAGAATGGCAAAAATTTTGAACAATTGCTGTGATCAGTTACAATGTAATTGACAAAACATTAATCCGTTGTTAATTAAAATGTACATAATTTTAAACTTTTCAATTTCAAATCATAAATAAATTAGCATGTAAGCTACTTTACTATTATCATACAAAAATTTGTTTTATTAAGAACACATCGAAACATTCGCATGCCCATTTTCACAAAGCATTTCAATAGCTTGTGTAACGTTGTATTTTTTTGATTTTCCTAATACAAACCAGAAAACAAAAAAAAATCATTACACTATTTTATTATTATTCATGCACTATTAACGTCCAGATCTCTTCTTCTTCGAAGGCGATTTCCGCTGGGCTGATTCGTCTGAACCTAGTCGAGGTCTACAACTTTTTACCTACTCAACCTCTAAGACAACTCTTGACATCTACCGACACTGTGACCATCTCTCGATCACCCTCTCGACACCTCTCGATACCTCTCGACATCTCCCGATGTCCCTCGACATCTCTCGGCATCTGAGGGCATCTCCCGACGCCACCTCTTGCTCTCTCTCGAAACCTCTCTATCCGTCTCATATCTCTCGACAAATCTCGACATCTCTCACCACCACTCGACAATACCGACATCTTTCGCCGACGGTGGGTATCTGTGGACCGACAACTCTCGTCACCGCTCGACGATTCATTCAAGTTCACTTCTCTCTCTCTCTCTCTCTCTCTCTCTCTCTCTCTCTCTCTCTTCCCCATTATCTATTACCCAGATAGCAACGTGAGTGCACATAAGATGCATAATGAAACTCACAAATGAGATTAAAGCGCATGTCTACACTCCATGTGAGTGCTATTTGTGTCATCCAATCAAGTAACAATCGTCACTCACATATGAGTATTGCTTTATTGAAGAATTTGCGCATGCACGAACGACTAGTCTTGCCGCGCAGGTGTTTCAACCGATGCTTATTGGTTCATCACCAAGCTATTAACCAATCATTGCACGTATCACAAAATACTCACCTACGCTTGGAATCGGATATTTTTTTGCACATGCGAAATGCAATCCCGTATATTTTACTTTCACCTGAGCTCATACACGCATTCACATGAGCACTCACAGATGAAATCTCAAGTGTGAGGACATCGTGAGACTCATGCCTTGCTATCTGGGTAGAGATAAACAGATCGGATGCGTCTTACGGAACTTCTATTCAATTTGGATATCTACTAACTCTTCACCATGGATCTAAGAGAAAAAAGACCAATCCCGAGTACTTCAATCATACCTCAGGATTTACTGGCTCATAGATTTTATTCTGCAAGTACCTCGTGGTTTGAGTATTTCAATTCCGGTTTAAACTATTTAGGAGCAATTCATACACTCAGAAATTCAAGAAGTGTTTAAGAGGGTTCTAAAATCATTTGATATATTACATTCTGGACTTCCAAGATTATTTTATTATGGACCAAGCAGTAGATTGTGTGATTTTCTGTACAATTAATATTTAAGGAACTAAAATAAACCTGGGAAAGTTAACCTAATTCTCTAAATTATAATCAGATGAACTGAAAGTGCGTTAGGAAATAGGAGTATTTATTTCCACAAATGCATTTACAAAGTTTTGAGCTATTTTGAAGCCATTAATAGACTCAGCAATTCATCAAGAATTTAAGTTTGTTTTCTTCATAAATTTTCGAGAATATTAATTCTATTCGATAAAATCGATAAATATTGTTTTTTTTTTCATTGGCTGATAAGCAAAAGAACAAGCTTGTGCGATTTTCTGTACAATTAATATTTCAGGAACTAAAATAAACCTGGGGAAGATAATTTAATTTTCTACATTACAATATGATTAATTGAAAGTACGTACAGCAGAAAATTTGCATATTTATTGCGACCCAAACATTTAGAAAATTTTAGTTATTTTTGGAGCAATTAATAGACCCAGTAATTCAAAAAGTGTTTAAGTTCGCCTGTTTCTGAACTTCGGAGAATATTAATTTCATTCGATAAAATCGATAAATATTGTTTTTTTTTTCATTGGCTGATAAGCAAAAGAACAAGCTTGTGCGATTTTCTGTAAAATTGATATTTCAAGAACTAAAATAAACCTGGGGAAGATAATTTAATTCTCTACATTACAAGCTGATTAATTGAAAGTACGTACAGCAGAAAATTTGCATATTTATTGCGACCCAAACATTTCCAAAATTTCAGTTATTTTTCGAGCAATTAATAGACCCAGAAATTCAAAAATTGTTTAGGTTCGGCTGTTTCTGAATTTCGGAGAATATTAATTTCATTCGATGAAATCGATAAATAAAATTTGAGTTGTTTTTCGAGCAATTGAAAGTGCGTTAGGAAATTGGCGTATTTATTTCTACAAATAAGTTTTGACCTGTTTTGAAGCCATTAATAGACTCAGAAATTCATTAAGAATATAAGTTAGTTTTCTTCAAGAATTTAGGAGAATATTAATTTAAAATGGACGTAAAAATTTATTATTTTATCGGCAGAAATACCGACAATGAGCCTGAGTGATTTTTGATAAAATTAGTATTTCAGCGAAAATAAAACTGCGACAATGAAACTAAAATTCTAAATTACAATCTGATGAACTGAAAGTTCTTGGCCGAAAAGAATAGAAACGTGCTTGTATGTTGTATTTTACGTCATTTTCGATTAATTGTTGGATATTACTGCTCTTGATTCCTATTTTAATGTTCAATTACTAATTAGCTGATTTTAAGAAGAATATCAATGCATAATTATTTTAAATTAAAGTATTCTCATTGTATGTCGTTTTTTTATGCTTTAATGTATCGACGCAATACGACAAACCGAAAATTTCGTAATAAACTTGTAAGAAATTACTTATTGGCTTGCACTGTTTGCAAGATTTTCAAAGACAGATTATTCAGTTCCTTCATGTATAAAAATTTCCAAAGGGTACAGAAATGATATGCGATAATATTAATTTGCATTCGATTTTTAAATATTCTGGATTGTCATACTTGTAACCTGGAGGAAATATCTTAAGAATTTAGGGTACAAGATAATTATACGGATTTGTACATATGTTTCATACCAATACATGCATATTTTTAAAATTGTTCATTTCGTTTTTTTACTTTGTCTTATTTATTCCATAATGTAAACGCTGAGGTTAGTTTCATCATTGAATAATATTTTAATTTCTCTGTGGCATTCAGTATTAATTATTTTTCCTTTATTATGCGAGAATAATTAATGTATTCTGTGTAGATACATTGTATGAACGCCATTCGTAACCATTGGTTAGGACTTCCCGAGAATTCACAATTTGAAATTTCCTTCGCGGGAACGAACAGCCAGATGTTCACTTGTCTACAATTTGCGCGATCGAACTGAAGCAACGGCAACAGGTCGACAGTGATTTGTCTGACGATAGTTTCACTGAGGCAATCTCCCCAAAATAAATAAATTTTCAAAGTCCGTTTAAACACAAAATCTAGTTTCAAAAATAATTATTTCTAGTACCATTCGATTCAGAAAAATATAACCTACCTCGTGATATAGCTCTTATGCGGGCTTTTAGATACACCTTTTAGATACATAATAATAATTAAACATTTACGGGTAGAACACATTGCACAGATTAAGAATAAAATGCCTGTAATACATCGCGGCCGGACGTATCAGCGTCCCACAAATACTGGAAAAGTCTACTCTTAAAAGACTGTACTGTCGTACTAGCTGTAATATTGCTAGGGAGAGAGTTCCACAATGTGCTAGATGTTACAATGAAAGAATTTGTATATACCTGTGGGCGATGAGTAGGGATTCTTAATACTGCCCCTCTAGACCGGAGCTCACGCGAGACGAGATCACAGCGCCAAAGATAGCGTCGATACAAGTAATGTGGTTGTTTGGTATGCATGATCTGATAAGTGAAGCAACCTATAAAATATAGCCTACGATTTGAGACAGTTAACGAGCCAAGTGTACGTCGATAACAAGTAATGTGTTCATTCTTTCGGACTCGACAAATGAAACGTATACAGGCATTAAACATCCGTTGTACTTTTAACTTTTGGGTACTATCAATGGCATTGTAGACTACAGCACAGTAATCAAAATACGGAAGTACTAGAGAAGTGATCATTTGACACCTTAAATTCTCAGGTAAAGCCCTCTGACTAGTATAAAGCATCCGCAGCGTACCGTAGACTTTACAACATAGCTGGATAATCTGTTCACGCCATGAAAGCGTCTGATCAAAAATGTAGCCCGAGGTTTTGAACTGTAACAGCCCAAATCAATGGCTGTCCATGAACTACGACTTTAGGAATATTGACCAAATCTAAGTGCCTAATGTTTCGTGATCCACCTATAATAGTAGCATTAGTCTTTTTAACATTAATTGTCAGGTTATTTCTATCAGCCCAGTCAGTGAATCGTTGCGCATCAGACGTAATTCTCTCCACGCCTATGGTAATGTTTTCAGGTCGACATTTCAAGAAAATCTGTGTATCGTCAGCAAAAATAGCATGAGACGAATGCTGAAAAACAGAAGGCAGGTCATTGATGAAGAGTGAAAAAAAGAAGAGGATCAAGAACCGAGCATTGCGGTAGTCCGGCTTTCACTGGCAACCATGACGAGACTTTTCCATCTGGCCCACAAACCGCCTGCTGTCGTTCCCCAAGATATGATGCAAACCATGTTAAGACAGAATTTGAGAAACCAGCATCTCTAATATTTTGCAATAGCAAGACATGATCAACAAGATCAAACGCTTTGCTGAAGTCAAAAAGGATCAACACAACGGTCATGCCTTCCTCAATAGCCAAGCGGATTTCCTCTGTGACGAACAAGAGGGCCGTCTGAGTACTATGGTGTTTACGGAAGCCCGATTGGTATTGGTCAAACCAGTTTCTGCTGTTCAGAAATTTAGTAACCTGCTCATACACAATACGCTCTAACAGTTTAGAGGGCACGCACAGAATCGAAATAAGTCTGTAGTCTGCGGGACCCAAAGGTGAACTAATTTTTTTAATTGGTGTTAACAGGGCCTGCTTCCATAGTGATGGAAATGATGATGTCAACAGAAACGAGCGTGTAAGTCCATCCACCCCTTTAGCTTCAGATGATATACTCTTCATATGCCCACAAAGAACTTCAGGTGTAATATACGTAAAAAATAAGCGATCCTGTGAGAATTTGGTATGGTAAATAAGCGGAGTAAGGTCTATTGTTGATATGTCCGTAAAGTTTTGTGATAAAGAGGCCGAGAACATATTAATTTCGTCAACAGAGCAGCATAGTGGTGAATCGTGAACTTTGCACTTCACCAGACCCATTCCTCGTAGTTCCCTCCAGAACACCTTGGAGTCTTTTATCCCAGCGAGCCTGGAGGCATAATAGCTGTCTCTGGTCCGCGACCATATTTGCCTAAAATTTTTCCGATTACGGTTAGTTGCAATCTCATCTGGGGGTCTCGCGTGCGTCTAGCAGCTGAAATCAGCAATTAATACTGGGCGCGCATGCTGCGCAATTCCGGTGTAAGCCATGGGGCAAAAGCCGATTTCGGCCGAAAAGAGTGTAGCGGTGCATGTTCCTCAAGAATAGACTGTAGAGTAGTCGTCAAAGAATCACATGCCTCATTGATATCTGGAAGAGTGAGAAAGACTGACCAATTGTCTATGTTGATGCGATTATAGTTTCTACAAGTTACCACTTCACGGGCTTTAGTCTGCACTTTGATACTATACTCGATATGTATTAAATCGTGGCCCGAAACAAAAGAAGTAGGCATCTGGCCTGAATGAATGACCTTAGTGGAATCCAGCACCAGGCAGTGGTCTATCCATGTATACGATAAATGCCTATGATGTGTCGGGGCAAACGGAATAATGGAGAGACCATTGTCTGAGGCAAATTCACGCAAATGAAATGTGACAGAGTTATTTTTATTTAAATCGATGTTTAGATCACCGAATATTATAATATCGTTATATGCGTGGCTGTATCTTTGTAGCGAGTCTTCAAAATTAGTTAAATAAGATGCTATGGGAGGTCTGTCCATGAACTACGACTGACAGTAATATTTTCATGCTGTGATCTGCCTTTAAATAAAAAATCATGTATTCGGGTTTATTCAAAACATATTTAGATGTTAATAACACAACAGGACTCAGAGAATGATGTATATACGCGGCAACGCCACCCCCACGTTTCCCCTGTCTGTCATTTCGCAATAGCACGTAGTTTTTTAAGCTGAATTGTTTGTCAGTCGAAAGTGAATTAAACCAGGTTTCCGTCAGCAAAATGACATGAAAATAATTATTTGTAAAAAATTCTATGAACATTGCAAACTTATTAACGGAACCTAACGATTGCACATTTGTATGGCATATCTTGAAATTGTTACAGTTGGTAACAGTCGACACAGGCGTATCAACAGAATTCGCTACAGATTGACAGTTACGCGCGTCTCCTCAAATTGAAATCTGGGCGAGGTCCTCATCAGTTAAGATTTCGACAGCAGGTTCACCACTTGCCGAGCGATAATGGACTATTCCGTTGTAAACGTAACAACGTTTAGCAGGCATCCCACGAGCAGCAGCTTTAGCTTTCCTCAGTAGATCTCTTGTCTCAGGAGGCAAATGTTCATTCAGGAAAATTTGTTGTCTAGGCAGTGCTTCGTCTACCATAGTGGATACGAGATTTCGGTGCTTCCTAGCTTGTACAATAAATGCCGATCTCAAATGTGATGACGATAATTTTGCCAGAATGGAATATGGTCTGGGTGGTCGTTCATCGATGTTGTGGCTTGATGCATGGCATTATTTCTAGGTTTAAGTCTGTGTACAGCTAAAATTTCCTTGGGATCAAGAACGACGTTTAATACCTTAGATATTTTAGTGATAATCTCTCTTAGGTCTTCATTTTCCCGTTCTGGTACTCCAGAAACGATTAATTCCGAGTTTCGATTTTACTAAATCACTGCGCAACAATTTAATTTCGGATGTATTCGCGTCGGCTTTCTTCTCAATATTCTCTACCTTAGAGGATAACTTCAAGGCCTTATCCAATTTTTCATTTATTATTACACTGGTACTTTTAAATTCTTTATAAAAAGTTTGCAGATCTACAGTGCCTCCTAGGGTCCCCTCCGATGCACACGATTCGACAGACGATACACTGGCAGATCGTAAAAAACGTGGTGGCTGAAGTAAGTTGTCCGCGCCCCTGCGTTTTCGTCCCCTATTCGTGAGGCAACAAATATATAGTCCCTCGTCTGTTTTGACGCCCGCAACAGGCCAACATTTAGGATGACAATTGCTTTTGCATACAATGCATTATAATGCATTGCTATCAGTGAGAGGTTTATCGCAAGTGAATCACGCTTCCTCCATTTTGCTGAGATGAACGTGTATCCAGGACGAACGATAGCTAGGATTTCTCGTATACTATACCTACTAGACGGAATTGCGGCGTAGAACTGCAGGTGATCATCTCAAAATTTAGATGTTGCCAACAGAAGGTAAAATGTATCAGTGTAGCCAATCAATTATTACCGACCGGGTTGTTACCTACTGCGCAAGACTGCAATTCCATGTAGTTCGTAGTTATACTCAATAGCTGGCAGCACTTGTCACAGCCGCAGTGCAGGGATGGACATTCAGACACGTGGAATTTATAGGTTAGAAGACCTGTCACCATAAATATCAGTGCTCCACACAACCGCCAAGAAACGTGTCGGTTTCAAAAAAACAATATGGCACAAAACAAGCTTGCCGGTGCTCTGCAAGAAAACGTCGCCCGAAGGCCAAAATACAGCAGAAAAATGCCAAAATGACAGAGCGAAGAACAAGTGATGCTATTTAATACTCACCGGAACCGTAACCAATTACAACTTATTAACTAATTTTATATTACTAATCTTACTTCTTTTTAAATTTAAATAATATTAAAAATTAATATATTATTTATTAATCTAAATTGTACGTTATATGTTTTATTTCTCTTACTATCGTATTCTAACTATTAATTTAAATTTAAATACTCGCGGGAGGAATGAACCGGATGGATTTACTGATGCGCTTCTGTCAACCGCCCGCGGCGCTGCGTCGCGACGCTTCTCTTGTCGGCCTCTCTATCCGACTGCGCGTTTCGCGGCCCCTACTCCGGTGGGGGATACTCCCACTCGGGCGACGCACTGCCTCTCTGCAGCAGGGGAATCCCGTCCCTACTTTGTGCGACCCGTCGCGTGTTCCTTGCCGGGGGAACTTCTCTCCCGCCTGACGCGCACCGTGTCCGCACAACGGAAATCCCCGCGTGGCTCGTCTCTTTGGACAAGCACGATGCTTGCCCAAGATGGCGGCTTGCACCCGCGTTCGCAGGAAAAATAGCGAACTGCCTCATGGCCGAGAAACCGAAACTTTTTTTTGTTTTTCACTCGCGCACTTTTTCTTTGTGCATAATCTAGGCACTTTATCAAGCCCCACGTTTGACGCCATTTATAATGGCTGCTTTTTACGTGGCCAAAATTGATGGCTTGTCTCCCACCGCCCGTGAAGCGGGCTTTGCAGTTTTCTCGGGAAAACTGCGCGCCAGGTGGACGACACTTTTTTGCTCAGCCCGGCTAGCTGGCAACTCCCCGTAGGGCACGAACTCGCCCAGAGGAGGTCGGCTCCTGCCTCCTTCCGCGCCTTGAAACGGGGATCGCTAAATTCCCTTGGCGGCACCGCACACTGCCCGCACAAACCACGGAAGGGGTGTAGCAGGAAAACAAGATTAATACAATTTTATTTAAAAAAAATAATATGGGGCCCTCTGCCCGTCTCAATTTATTATTAAGTAACTCATAAGTGTGGCCCACGGCCGACTTACATTTAATTCTCGCTCCTTACAGTTTGGTTGGCGTTTCGCCCGCTCGCTCTCTTAATTGGCGTCTTGTCCTCGATTCGACGGAAGGTCTCGTCCTCGACGGCTTGCTCCGGGTTTTAGTTTATCCGGCCCGTTTTCACCCTACTCGCATCGATGTACTCGAAAGTCTTATTCTCGACACTAACTCACACGATCCTTTCTGCTCGGAGGGTTCCTCGCTACTCTCACTATGTCCTTCCTACTTGAAGGTTGCCTCGATATCTGATCTTGTCCTACCCGCTCGAAGGTTTCCTCGATACTCATCTGCGGCTCCCTCGGCTGCTGCGCATCTCCGAGCGCCGTTGCCGGCGGCGCTCGGGCATTTTCGGGGCCGTTCGTTCCTGTAACGATCCTACTATCGATCGATTCGAATTAATGTATCACTTCGCGCTCTCGCGACCGCGCACGACTCCTGGGCAACGTAACGCCCCGTTACATACTTGAAGAATTTTTTAAGTGGTGTTGAGTGCAGCATGAAGTATTTTTTATTAATTTTGTTTCAGTCACCATCTTTGCCATCTTCAACTTTCCAAACGTGACATCTTTATTTCCTACAAGCCAAGTTCTTATCAAACGCTCTAATTCCGTATATACTGTATATCTATATATACAGCTCCTTGATAGCTCACATAGCCTTAGTCCATGTGCACTCAACGTACTTTTCTCATTGAAATTTCCAAATTTTTGCAATGTCCATTTGTTTTTTATTTTTATATCTTTAATTTAAGCCTAGTCCGATTAAAATCGGCTCAGTAGGTCCTAAAATATGAATTATCAATTTCAGCGATTCCCACGATTTCACGAACGAAAATTCAGCTTCATCGGACATCACACCAATCATGTGATAGCACCTTTAACGTGTCCAGGGAGAGATGAGAGAGATATATGATGCCTGTTCCATTTGGATTTAGGCGACACCGATTTCCATTGTAGTACTCAATCCTCGGAACTTGTGCCTAGGATTTTAAAATAATGAGTCATGTGTAAGCGTAATTAATTTTAATGCTACAAGCACCCTTATAAATTTAACAAATTTGTTGTCACTAATCGGTACTAAACTGAGAGTATAATTATAAGTCTAATCATTATTAAGCCGAAAACTTGTCGCGACTCAATTATATTTAACATCAGCCGACGTACGCGGAAATTACCGACCATGTAACAAATCTTTCGACGTTTTCCGAACTTTTAATTGTCGAGCTTACTTGAGCGAGCGTTTTTCGTAACTTAGACGCGTTACCACGTGGATCGGAAATTACACCAGTGCCAGTCGATCTTAGCGCCACAATTGTTTGCAATTTCTTATAGGTGTGCGCAATAAATTGAATGTTGTATTAATTCGCAATCCGTTCGTCGGATGACGGCATAAGTTAGTTTCGGCGCATTACATATGCGAACATAACCGCCTGCATTGTATGATCTAGTATGCAATATCTAAAATTAAGATAAGTTAAATTAACTTATGTCTATCAAAGTGGCTCTAAAAGAATAAATTTGTCAACCCGTGACGAATTAGCCCGAAGAATCATTTTCAACCCCTGTATCTAGACAATCAGGTAGCAAAGCTAATTTGTAATCGGTCGAGTGTACCCCGATTTGGAAGTTCTAACAGTTACTACGCGTACTAACCCGTTCGCCCCTGGGTGACATTTCGTGATTCTTCCTAGATTCCATTTGTTTGGCGGAAACTGGTCACTCCGTAACTGCACTATCTGACCAACTCTGAGACTAGCAGTTTGAGCCTGCCATTTTGTTCTTTGTTGGCAAGATTGCATATATTCAGCGGATATTTTCAAACATTTATTGGGCTAACTGCCAACGATCGAGTCTATTCTCTGTGATATTTAGAACACTACTTTCAGGGATAGAAGTGAATGAATTTCCAATTGATAAATGTGCTGGGGTAAGGACTTTCAGAGATTCAGCGTTTCGAGTTTAAAACCGATTCTATTTGACAAAGTAAGGTGATAATTTCTTCAAATGTAGGAGTTCGATTCCTTAGCACCCGATACATATGACGTTTTACGATCTTTACTCCCGAACCCCAGAGCTCGCCAAAGTGTGGCGACGCCGGAAGTATTAAATGCCAAAGTATTCTTTCACTAGCCATCAAATCCTGAAACTTACTATCCTTGATTATCTTTTGAAAGGCAAGAGTTAACGCCTTATCAGCGCCCTCTAAATTTTTTCCGCAACCACTATTCAGAGTTTTTGGAGTACCACGTCGCGCGTATAATTTATAAAAAGCCGTTATAAACGCAACCGTTGTATAATTAGTAATGGCTTCTAAATGGACCGCTTTAATAGCCATGCATACAAAAACGGTTATGCATGCAGCTTGCGATTTTATTCCAGGACCGCCCGCCATGCGAATGCGTATTTGACCCGCATAGTCTACTGTGGTATCGTGAAATGTTTTACCCGGATTACGAACACGAGATGCAGGCAGAGAACCCATAAACAGACGAGGAATTTGAGCTCGCATACGAGCACAATTCATACAATTCTGTATAAACGATTCGACTAATTTACGAGCTTGTAAAATCCAAAAATTATCCCGCACGGTGCTAAGAGTTAGTTCAGTACCGCCGTGGAGACAACCTCGGTAGGCGTCTTCTATAATTAGACGTGCTCACGTATCAAGCCATCGGAATCTAGGAAGCGATTGAGCCTACGTAGAGAGCTACCTCGCGAAAGTGTTGACCTAATTGTGGAACATCCAGTGTCCTGAGATTGTGCTACGTTTTCTGAAATAATTTTAAGCTCTTCAGGAAATTGCTGATCTTGTGAAACTTTAATTAAGCGATGTGATGCATGATGAATCTTTTGAGCAATGACATACTGTGTTCGCGGAAAAGGGCAATGTTCTAACGGGAGCCAACTAAGCATGAATGTAACAATCCGCAGCAACCTTGTCCACGACGATACTCGATTAACAAATTCTAAAGTGTCATCTATCAGCACTGTAGACACCATCGAAGTAATGCGTATTTCAAGGTCTTCTTGTCAAACAGTTTCTGAACCTGTTCGAATCCAGCGTGGAATCTGCACATTATTCAGTACAGGTAGCGAGTTACAAAAATTGTCCCATCGTGCGACTAATTCGCTCGGCAAAGGATTATCCCAATCTAATTGCGTGCGCCAAAGTGTTTGCACAAAGGTTTTAGTAATTATAACAACCGGCGACAACCATCCTAATGCATCGAATAGCCGAGCAACCAGGGACAGAACTAGTCTTATAGTTAGCGAAGATATATCAGAGCGCTGAATTTTATCATCATATTCGTTTTCAGGAGGCAAAAATACATCGAAATAGTGTAAAATAAAATTTTTTTTAAGAGGATGCCCGTTTTCCGAACGTTTACCAAAAAATTTTTTCACACGTAACTGTGAAGCGATATATGTCCGAGTCTGGTGTCCAGACAACTCCCAAGACCTTGATGCTATCGTCTGGTTGTATGGGCTTATCGATCGCAAGTCCGTTTTGAGCAGAGTCAATGTTATCCAGAAGCATTTATGAGTTACTGACCCGCTTTCTTAACTCAAATTGGGCGCACTTGAGTAGCGTGCCCAGATGTTCACGAATCTGTTTTGCCAATATCAAATCATCTTCTCCGAAAAGACAATCATCTATAAAAGTCATACCCTCGACTACAGGCTTGGCTAATGGATAATCGTGTCCATTATCAATGGCTAGCTGTTGCATGATCCTATTAGCGAGAAAAGGCGCGCATACCATTCCATAAGTGATAATATGAAGGGCGTATTCTAGGATACTATCTGAAGTGTCATGTCGCCAGATAATACGCTGAAAGTCGCGGTCACGTTCGTCTATGAAGATATGGCGGAAAATTTTCTGAATATCCGCACAGTATATGAACCGATAAGTATGCCACCGCGTTAGAAGGATAATGAGATCCCTTGCAATTTTGGACCAGTCATTAAGTAATCTTTTAATGTGGTCTGATTTGTTGAAGGAGCCGAGGCGTCGAAGACGACTCCGAGTTTAGTCGTGATGCTCATTTTTTAAATAACAGAGAGGTATGGTAGATACACGCATTAAGAAGTGTGATTCTTGGAAACAACGCTCATGTGTCCCAGATCCTCATATTTACGAAGAAAAGTTGAATGAGAATCTCGATCAAGGGGTGAGCGGTCTAGTCGGCGTTCACATGATTTAAGCCTATATCGATAGGAGGCTTACTTTTGGAGAGTAAGCGTAAGACAGATCTTCCATCGTGATTTCGTGAGAATGTTTTTCAAAAATGCTTCTCGCACTTGACGTCCTCCTATGAAGGAGACCGCCTCATAAAACCTCCCTCTATCTCCCAGAACCGTGTTACCGCTAAAGAAAGTTCGCATATTTCATATATGTGGTTAGCATGAACTACCTGATTCGAATCGATGTGAGAATCGGTTCGGACAAGAAGTACCTATCCAAAAGCCGTGTTTTGTGCTTCATCTCTGTTGCGTCGCAATCCTTCCTTGAGTATATATGGATACAAATCAGCACCAATCACGAGATGTATCGGTGCATCATTCGAAACAATATCATCATCTAAGTTTAGACCAACGAAATGCTCCAAGCAGCTTACAGGAGAATGTATTCGAGGAGATTACGTAATTAATGTCTCTGTTACGTCTTCGTTATTGTATTCCTAAATACATGTTTATCTCTAGCTGCCCTATCCAGCTGAACCGAAAGAGAATGACCGACACATAACTCAATAAACATTAGTAATAGCTACCGGAGTAAAGACGCGGCGCGCAATGATTTGCTTCTCGTATCAAATACAGAATTAAAAGTCATGCAGTACAATACTATAGACTCTTCCAACCGTTTCAGATAAAGGCTGTGTGTACCTAATCCTTTGCTTGACGTAACTCCATCGCATTTTTCGCATAAGCGTTAAACAAACAAAATCTCGATTTTCTCAGCGAAAAGAACGGTTGAATTCCAGGTGTATTCTTATCTCTATCTCGCCCTAGGCAGGCTAGAAACGGAGAAATGACCAACATCTAAATGAACGAATACCGGCGATAACAACCGTCGAGAGGGCACAGCGTTTAACAAACACAACATTCAAAATTGTAGGAGATGAGACGGCCGACCTTTCCAATCGTTCGAGATAAAGCATGGGCTTACTCGCTCGCTATGTATGTGCCCTCTTTTCTAGGAAGTTAGAATTCGACATAACGAGATGTCACCGAAATTGCGAACAATGATCCGATTCTCCCCCTCCATCGCTTTCGATTTAGATTACAAAACTAGTCCTTATCAAAATACATATGAAAGAGGGGAGAGGATATAAATATCACCCACTATACCAAGAGGGGATAGTAATCATTCATAAGCAATCAGGAAACCAGTCAGGGAGACACCTACAGTCTGGCAGCAGCATTCAAGTTCGTGCGAGAATCAAAAAAATGTAAGAGTTCAATTTTCGAGAAGTCAGGGTTCCAGTTCACATCGTGGATAGTAATCACTGCCAGTAAAACAGATCTTCAGAGTCACCGGTCACCGTTCTGCAGACCCGTACTCCACCACACCGAATCCGAAAATCCAGAAGAACATCGGCCGTCTTTCCTAGGCGCCACAGCCCCATTATGCCCCTTCAATTTGATTCGAATACCAACCGAAAAGTGAGTATAGTACATTTGTTTAAATTCCATTTCCTTATTATGAAACCTACCCCCTTGCCTTTAATAAATTTGTATACCCCTTCATAACATGCCTCCCGATAACCCCTTTTTTCGGCCCCTATAACTAATTACGTATATATATATATACGTAATTAGTTATAGGGGCCGAAAGGAAGGGAATTGGAGAGGAAAAAAGGGGTTATTGGGAGGCAGGTTATGAAGGGGTATACAAATTTATTAAAGGCAACGGGGTAGGTACCGATTACTATACCGATACAGGGTGGCCGATTTATCTGAAGACATTAAAATACCGCAAGAACTATGCACAGAATCAAAAAAGGTGTGAGATGAAAGTTGTTCGACACGAAGGGGGGCATCCAGTAATAATGAAATTGACCCCCTCACCCACCTCCTGGGGGTGGGGTGGGGGAAAAACAATAAAACTTAAATAGGAACATCCATTTTTTATTGCAGATTTGGATTCTTCGGAAAAAAGTACACCAACTTGACCTAGGAGCTATTACATTGTAGTTCACAGGTGATGCTGTAGTCGACAAAAAACGAAAGTAAAAAATCCCTACAATTCGACGTCTCCAGAATTCACATCACATCTGATAAATAATAGTAGACGTATTTTATTTTAAAAATACTATTTAATGCCACCACTAGGAAATGTTCGTTTTTCTTTGACTTTATGTTATTCTTGTAATGTGTTTTCTAGCCGCTACAATGGAAATTATCTGAAAAATAATCAAGGATTTGGTTGTGTGTCAAAAATAGTATATTATGATTTAAGGGAGGAAAGAGCGTGATTCCCGAGTGGAAGGTTTGCTGCGTGAGCGAAGCGAGGGCAGCCCTCTCACGAGGTATGCGCGCATTCCTCTCGTGAAGCATACGCTAGTTTTTTCCTGGCCGCATCCATTACTCCCGCGGGCAGCACTTTTCGTCCCGCGGGAGTAATGAGAACGAAGTGCGCATGCACACGGGCACTCAGACGGAATTGACAACTTTTGCCCAGCGTAGCGGATATGGAATACGGTCATTCTAATAAAGCCGGGAAAATATACATTTAGCGTTACCCAGGAACAACGACGTGGACGTAGTATTTTTCTGTTCCCTTTGAGGTGCTTGTTTTACGTGAGTCCCCTTGCCTCTCACTATTCACTTACTTGAGTAAGTGTTCGAAATGTTGACCTTCCATTTCAATGCATTTATTTATTCTTTCTTCAAATGACTTTATACAGGATAGTATCATATCTGCAGAAATTTCTAATGTGTTTCACCATGTTTTCACGAGTCGTTGGTACTTGTTCATAAACCTTACCTTTTAGGTAACCCCACAGGAAGAAATCCGATGTATATGATGTTAAATCAGGTGACCTTGCCGGCCAATTAATGGGGCCACCTCTACCAATCCACCGACCATTGGAATCAGGGTCTAGTACTTCCCTTTCTACTCTTAAAAAATGTGCTGGGCAACCATTTTACTTTCTTTGATCTAAAACGAATTCTTCTCAATTTGTAATGATATTTTATACATTTTCATTTTTATCATCGAACCAAAACGCAAAAACTCGTCGATCAAATTGGTGCACTTTTTTCTGAGGAATCAAAATCTACAATAAAAAATGGGGGGTCCCTATTTAAGTTTTATTGTCCCCCCTCCCCCCTCTCGCAGGGGGCGGGGGAGGGGGTTGATTTCATTATCACTGGATATCCTCCTTCGTGTCGAACAACTTTCATCCTACACCTTTTTTTATTCTGTGGATAGTTCTCGAGATATTTCTATGTATTCAGATAAATCGGCCACCCGTAGTAGATAGAATCAAAAACAAGGGTGGGGGGGGGGGAGGGGTAAAACTCAAACTACGTGGGCAAACCGTACTCACGGGGGCTGCGAGCGCTTCCGCATGTAGATGCACCGGCGATCACCAAGGTCACCACTTTGTCTCCTTGGTCCTGTTCCGCTGCTTGGCAAGTCGGACGCCAACCTGGCGTTAATCAGTTGGATTAGAGGGCTTGGATGGATCAGAAACCCCTTAAAAATTCCTGCTCCCGACGGTTGCACTGTTTTTTGCGGTGGACACCAAAAATCCTATCACTGTATATCCTTTTTTTCTGGGCACGGAATCCAAATCCACAAATCCACGATTCGCACGTGAAGAACACAATAATTAGACGAGAAGAAGAGGCAGAGTCACGTCGCACGTCTACTAGCTAGATGGCGGAAGCGAAGTTACGTCTCGCGGCGTCGATGCCTGGAAAAGGGAGGGAAAAGGGGGGGAAAGATAGAGCAATCAGAATTCAGCGTCTCCCTATGGCTATACCTATCAAGGGACCGTAGGGAGAGTCGGAGTCTTTCTGTCGTCGACGTCGAATTAGGGGAGCCCCCACTGACGAAGGACTGGAGGGGAGGGCAAGAATTTGCTATACTACTCCTCTTATATCCGGGTGTGGTAATGACATGACACAGGGAAGAAGGGGGCCTGTCCAGCACCAATGCACGGCAGAGCCGGCGGCACATGGCAGCAGTGAAGCCCGAACGTCGTGGGTGCGTTCGCAACGGGGGTGCCGGTAGACAGGGTAGCTTTCTTTGTCCCCGGGAAAAAGAAATGCCATAAGGCCCACACATAATTCACACTAACCTAAGCATTGAAGCTCGCTAGTATCACATTAACGATAGCGTACGCTTCCTTCATCCCGGAACTTCCATTACGGTAGGTTCATTATCATGGCGCGCGATGGAGGAAAAGGGGTAGGGGAGAGGAGGGTGGGTAGAGGTTTTATGACGGAGGGGCTAGGGGGTAGGGAGTAAGATAATGATAAAAGAAATGGAAATAAGGGTAGGGGAAGAAGGGAGAAAAGAGCAACAAGACAAAACAAAACAAAATAAAATGAACTAACAATGATACCAAAGCGGGAGGGAAATCTAAAGAAAACAGAAACATAAACTAAAAAAAACGACCATAGGTAGATGTTAAAGGTCACACCAGGTGGGCCATTAGCTCGCTGATCCCGTCCGGGAGCCAGCCGTCCGCAGGAGGCACCGGAAGGAAGTCTAAAGAGGGTACACCTAGAATCGGGGGGATTGCTGGGGTTCTCGTCGTGGTTTTGTTCATCCTCGTGGGATGCGATTCCCGACGGGCTCTGTGAATACCCCAGAAGTAGCCCAGCGACGGGGTAATGGGGGAGTCCATTAGTGGCGGTGGACTAATGGGGCAGGGGTTTCAGTGGGTGTAGGGGGGGGGGGGTTGTGCCGTAATCGAGCGAGGATCTTCGCGTGGGGTTACTGGGGGTTCGATTGGGTGGTTCACCCGACGGGAGAGTCTCGGGGCGGGGAACCAGAGTCCCCATGAGAGGAAGAATGGGGGTAAATTTTCGCTGGATCTCTGTGGAGATCCTCAGAGACGTGAGGAATAGCAGTGCCGGGCGCCAACTGTGAGCTACACGGAAATTCGCTACTCTAAATTTGGAGCGGTAAATTTCAATCCGACAATTTGTCGATTAACAGTGCGTCCCCAAAGTTGCTATTATATTGCGACTGCATACTTCATCTCGAAGCCTCCAACTTTCGTGCAAATTGAAATCGCGAATGACTGACCTCAAGCCGACTTCGAGGTTGCTGATTACGGACTGATGTCAGATTTTGAAAATTCAAAATGGCGTATTCAAAATGGCCAACATAAATGTAAGATGGCCGACATAAATGTAACAAATTACTCGATCTAAATGAAGATCTCTCAGGATTTTTTTAGGTCGTTGATTACGAATCTGATCTCAGTTTTTGAAAATTCAAAATGGCGGATCCAAGATGGCCGACGAAAATGTAAAAAATTATTTGATCTACATGAAAGTGGGTACTCGGATTTTTTTTGGGTCGCTCATTACGAATCTGATCTCAGATTTTAAAAATTCAAAATGGCTGGTCCAACTGGTGGACTAACCTTTTTTAACTTGCTGATATTTGCTTTAAATTCATGAGTAAACGAGAAATTAAATGGAAAACGCGGATCTTTTGTTAATAACAAATCTCATTTATATTTATTTACTTTTAAATTCATTCATAAGAAATATCATTGTTATTATCAATTATTAATTCCAAAGCCTCTGAAGGCAGATCCATTATCTTACGACATCTGATTTCGCCGGATAAACTAACTTTCGGGTCTGCATACAGAGTGGCCGATTTATCTGAAGACCTTAATTTTGGATATTTGTCCTGGAAGTATCAATCGTGAATTTGTACTGGAACTAGCGTGAAAATCAGTGAAAATTTCCAGGACCTAGGCAAAGGTCCTTGAAGTATCGTAAATTCATGTATTTTGGTACCGGAAGTATACGTTCCACATAAATATGTTTGTGTGTTTTTCTCACTGATTCTAGGTCGGCAATACATTAACGAACACCACGTGCTGCAACATTTGCAAGGCCACCATTTTAGAAATGAATAATATTTCGGCATTGTTGGAAAAACAAGAAAACAGTAACGTTTTCCAATATAATATACCAATTACGCATGGGTATATCAATGCGATGGAATGTTTGCTGCACATACGTACATATTACCTGTGAAGAAATGGGGGGTAATTTCTTATACTCCAGTATACTTTAATATCTTTCAAGGAAATTGTCGCTTTGAGCATTTACTTGTATGAAACAAAAATTCTGTTTCTTTACACGGGGGTGAAAAATTCGAATTTTACACCCTCGAAAATAACATGGATAAGGTAGGAGTTTCAAAACCTTCGACTTGCACGTTCAAGGTATAAACTCGAATTTTACTATTCCATGTGACGAAAAATTCTGTTCGTAATATGGGCATAAACTACTTTTGTACCTGGAGGCGATCACGGTGATCTCCGGCGGGAGTAAAAGTTGATTTTACGCTCTTGTTACGAAAATAACTATTTAATAGTTCTAATTTTTAAAATTTTTACGTAAGAGTCTGAAAGAGCATTACCTTTTTCATAAGAAATTATATTAGAAGTATCCATAAAAAATTAACATTACAACAATGTAAGGAGAATAAACAGAAAAAAGACCCATGTGGACGATAATCAGTTCAAATGGGTTATATGGCTTTTTCGTAGAAGACAAACAAATAATTAACATCTCCATTGTCCTTAAAAGGTAAATGAAAAATATGGCACCAAAGCTATAATGAATGCGCGGAAAAAAGAGATACAAAATAATTTATATATATATATATATATATATATATATTGGTTGAGGGTTCGTTGAAAGACAGTTATGTATAAAAAGTGGCTATTATGGGGACATATGGTCTTTTTGGGGACTGTCCCCGAAATATATAGATAAAAATTGTATAATTTGCAACCATGATACTTCGGGGACATTTGAAATGTATAATTAAATATGTGAATATATCACAGACACTAGTTAAGGCAAAACCTAAGTCTAGGCAAGGTTCTGTAGAGGTTGGGTTAGGATAGTGTAAGGGAGGGGGGGTCCGGGTAGGAGGAAGAGCCCTATGTGTATATATATATGGGTCATTCTCCGTCAACCGGTGAACCCGCCTACCCAAAATTGGTTTCAATAAAAATGATCGAGTAAAGGCTTGAAATTCATAAAAAAATAAGGGCTATCAAATGCCGTATGCACATTTCTATTATCCAAAATGGCCGACCCAATATGGCGGCCAAAATGTAGAATTCGATTTATAACGATTTTTAATCACAAAGGAGACATTCACTTACGGTGTTTTTGGGTTCGCTGATTACGAATCCATCATCAGATTTTCAAAATCCAAAATGGCGGATTCAAAATGGCGGATGAAATATCTGGAATATAAATTTACTTGAATAACTCTCATTACTCGGGGAATTATGAAGGTGGCAGAATACGAATTTGGTACCAGGTTTTCAAAACCCAAAATGGCGGATTTAAAATGGCGGATGAAATACCTGGAATATAAATTTACTTGAATAATTCGCATTACTCGGGGGATTATGGAGGTCGCTGAATTCGAATTTGGTACCAGATTTTCAAAATCCAAAATGGTGGATTCAAAATGACTAACGAAAATCCGAAAACTTAAATTTATTTAACGATTCTCAGTTGTCACATTGTTTAAAATGGCGCTGAATATGAATCCGATTTCAGATTTTCTAAATTTGAAATTGTGGATGAAACATACGCGCACGCGTGGGTGTATAGGCATGTCCGAGCGCACATTGATATTTTTATTACCTCACCAATAGCAGCACCTATTGCACGAACACAGGTTATCAATATATTTTATGTTTACCGCGTTCAGCTTACCCCAAGACCACGGCGAGGACGTAGTGGTAGATGGTCCCATTTTTTTTTGTTTTTTCTTTATTTTATTTTTTTTGTTTTTTTTTTAATTGTAATTTTTGTGACTTTTATCTTTTTTTGAAGATTATTTTCGTTTGAATTTAATTTCATTAGTTAATATTAATTAGTTCCTGGCTGGTTAACCACAATCCCTGAAGAGGGGCCCAAGTTGGCACGGAACTTCGAGTATGTTTTTCAGTCGTAATATAAGATATAGATTCATCTATTTTCTTGTAGGATATCAGCCCTTGTACCCAATATTTTATTCAAATTATTCCTCCAACATTTACTACTTATTTAAAATGAATCAGTTAGACTTAAACTTTATTTCAAATTATTTGTACGAAAAAATAACGCTGTCTGCTGCCGTTGATAAATTTAAGTTTTCGGATTTTCGTCCGTCATTTTGAATCCACTATTTTGGATTTTGAAAATCCAGTACCAAATTCCAATTCAGCGACCTCCAGAATCCCCGGGTAATGAGAATTATTCAAGTAAATTTATATTCCAGGTATTTTATCCGCCATTTTGAATCCGCCATTTTGGATTTTGAGAATCTGGTACCAAATTCGTATTCTGCCACCTTCATAATCCCCCGAGTAATGAGAGTTATTCAAGTAAATTTATATTCCAGATATTTCATCCGCCATTTTGAATCCGCCATTTTGGATTTTGAAAATCTGATGATGGATTCGTAATCAGCGAACCAAAAAACACCGTAAGTGAATGTCTCCTTTGCGATTAAAAATTGTTATAAATCGAATTCTACATTTTGGCCGCCATATTGGGTCGGCCATTTTGGATAATAAAAATGTACATACGGCATTTGATAGCCCTTATGTTTTTATGTATTTTAAGCCTTTACTCGATCATTTTTATTGAAACCAATTTTGGGTAGGCGGGTTCACCGGTTGACGGAGAATGACCCATATATATATGCGAGTAAGGGTCACACGGGGGCCAGCTATACAAAGTGGCTATTTCGAGGACGTGTCCTTAAAATAACAATGAGTACCCGGGAGGGGGGGAGGGTCCGGGGGCAGAGCCCCCCCCCCCCTTACACTATCCTAACCCAACGTCTACAGAACCTTGCCTAGACCTAGGTTTTGCCTTAACTAGTTTCTGTGTTATATTCATATATTCAAGTATACATTTAAATGTCCCCGAAGTATCATGGTTTTAAAGTATACACTTTTTATGTATATATTTTGGAGACTGTCCCGAAAAAGATAATATGTCCCCATAATAGCCACTTGTTATACATAACTGTCCTTAAAAGAACCCCTCAACCAATATATATATATATATATATATATATATATATATATATATATATATATATATATACAGGGTGGACCTCGGCTTGCGGGTCATAGGCATTCCATGTTAAAGAAGTAACTAGATCAGCCGACAAATCACGCGATATTTAGAGATGATTCAGAGCTTGTCGGTTTTGCATTATGAGAAATTAAAATCCTGTAGCAAACCCAAATTACCACGGGATTAATCGACTGATGATCCAGTTACTTCTTTAACATGGGATGCCTATGACCCGCCAGCCGAGGTCCACTTTGTATATATATATATATACGCACTGATCTGTACGAATGTCATAGTTAATGTGAACTTGGATTTGAATTTCATCTCCATTTAATAGGCAGCTTTATCTTCTACACCCATTTGTGTCACTTTTATGTGCAAATGCTTCGTAAGGAAGGGCATGATCCCTGTGTGTATGACGATTTCATTTAACACATTTTTTATTGTGTGAACGCTTGGCCGTATTAAGTCTGTAGCACGCGGGTGACTATAAACAGACAACGCGTGCAACTTTTCGTAATTTGTAAAACGTCGCGTCGTCCCTAAACAGACAGTAAATTGAGATGACATTATTAATTAGTGTACAAAAATTAATATACAAAATCCAAACACCATAATAAACAGGGGATAAATATTTTGATCAAATAGAAAATTTCCTCACCATTATCGCCATTCCTTACCATTATATTGTGTGTCCATATCATGTTGAACGTTCTCATATCGCATGCATTGATTGATCGATTGTTTACTTGAAACGTAGGGGAGACCGGGGTACGACGGGGCAGGTTATGTTTTATGATTAAAGTGAGTTGCATCTTTGAGTGACATCGTTAGTAAATAATCAGCATTGAAGGAAAAAGTGGTAATTGTCTCGTTATGCCTCGAGCCAGGGGCATTATGAAGCAGGATCTGAGGCAGAATGGGACACGTTTCGGAGTAAAAGAAATGCAAAAAAATGCATGAATATAAAAATAATTTAAAAATTTTCACAGCATTTATAATTTTTTAAAACAGACGTGCTTTTTTAGCAACCGTGTTATGCTCATTTCTGCTGAAACTTTGCGTTTATTTATGCGTCTCTCTAAAGAACTTTTTCGTACCCCGCAAGCTTCTGCAGATTTGCGCAATCTATTTTGATCATTTTCAACTAATATGATTGCACAAGCCATGGATTCCTCAGACCTCGACTGTCGGTCACTTTTCCGTTGATATTTACCAATCATAAATTTGCCGAACATGATGCTCCGCGATGTGGCCCCTTTTCCCCCAAATCCAATATTTTAATAAAAACGAAATATACAATTTAAGGATGCACAAAACTGAAAAAATTTAAAGCAAAATTTTCGTTAAATTATATAAAAATAAGACACGCTGGGTCCTTAAAATTCAAATGCACATATTTAGTTCATTATTTAATTTTTCTTTGCGGATTTTTGTATATATAGTAATTGGAATTCAGTTTCGCCAACTATTTCAAAGTAAAAGAATTGTTAAATCACCGCCAATTATTAGAAAAATGCCTGTCCAGTTTTACCCGGGTGACCCATCCTACCCTGGTCTCACCTAGAAGATGTATTAATAACTTTTTAGACACAAACAATTAGGAGATTATTTTTGCACGTCGAAGTTACATTAATTATGACTATAAATTTCATGCTTTAGAATTTAAATTTACAAACAAAAAAATAATTAATAAAATCCACTTAAATTTAATGAAATTATATTAGTAATTTGATTATGCGCGCTAAAATATATCTAAACAAATACGTAACGAAAACTCTTTTATACATGTACATATATGAGTGATTCTTATAAACCTAGAAAACCATACATTCAATAACCCGACACCTCAACAACCGGACTCTCAAAACTCAGAAAATCAAAGACATTCAATCAATTAATGAAATTAAATGAAAGGTTTTCAATCGACTTTTTTATTAAATTTTTATTTGCACAATCGTTCAATTATTTTTATTTCATGAATTGTTTGGACGAATATCTTTGATTCTGTGATTTTTTATTTTCCGGTCTTTGAGGCGTCTGGTTTTGTAATATCGGATTTTTTAAGTTTCGGGTTTTCGAATGTCGGGATTTTGACTGTCGGGATTTTGAAGGGTCGGGTTATTGACATGTTCCCCCGTTTTCAATAAATTTGTAAGAAAATATTTTTTGCTGAAATCAAATACATCTTTTTATTTGTGAAATACGTTTAGGATACCTTATAAAGTGAGAAGCTCAAGTTGCACTAAATTCATTGTTATTACTATACATTTGATGGCCCTTCTTAATTGTTCATGTATTGATATGTATGTGACAATATGTTACGAATTACTCCTTTCATACTGCTTGAAATTTCTTATTCAGGAGTTGTCGAGGTCGCTGAGTACGAATACGTTGTCAGATTTTAGAAATTCAAAATGGCGGATCCAATATAGTGATCCAAAATCCGAAACATCACTCGATTAACAGGAAATAATAATTCACTGTTCGTTTGACATGTTTTTCACCATGTTTTCAAATTTCGACTGCCCGAAGTTGCTGACTTCTTGCAAACGTATTTTGGCCTTTCTAATACTCCTCTGATGTAATATGCAGCCAGATCGTAGTCGTTTCGTTTGTTAAAAAAATATTTTTGCCTTCCAGACAAAACCTCTTCCTTCATATATTTTCTTCGCAATAATCTCGTTGCAATCGCTTTTGCTGAAAATGAAATCATTCGCAATGTTGTACTGTCATTCACAGATTATGGTTTATATTTGAAATAAATGTTTCGAACAATTAAACAAATTACGTAAAGCACGAACGTTTGTAAGCTCAAAAAATGGACTAAAATTTTCGTGTTATATTATAAGTCCCAGAGATGCACATTTTTTTGTTGATTTTCGGGCTTCATTCTCAACAGGAAAACAGATTAATATTGACTTAAAAGTGACCTAGTCCATAACTTGTATGAGTATGATTTTCTATTAGTATTGCTAAAATTGAATTTCAACTGTTTTTTAATGAATTTTGTCATATTGAAGAAGTAATGGAAATGATCCCGGATTCCAATCAAGGGATCACAAAATAGTGAGCGTAAAATCATTTTAACCTCTCAAAATATAGTCACCGTAGTCATTTACAACTTATGTACTTATAAAAATGTAAAATCCATTGGCACGGTAAATATCCCAGTATCCGAACAAAAATGCTTTTAACTATCTCTCAGCAAAATTAGAAACAAAATTAAAAAAAATTTTAAATTCTTGAATAAATATGTAATTTCATCTATTCATTATGTAACTCCATGTTTGCTACTGTGTTATTGAGTCTGTTTGAATATTGGAATAGATCATTTCTAGCGTTCAGATACTGGGATATTTACCTTATCATGTGCGTTTCTAACAATCGAATTTTTTGTAAAAAATAATATACGTATGTTTTAATAGTCACAATATATCAGTTTACAGCAAAATCGGACCTTTTTTGTAATTTTTGACAGCTATAATGGAGCCTCCATTTCGAATTTTTAAAATTGGATGGCACAATAGCGATCAGCACTGTTTACCTGTATCATTTCTAACAAAAATTCGCTGCACATGGAGTGATATTTTTATTTAAAAAGAAAGCAAACCGATCTCTCCTTAACTTTCACGCCATTGGTCGATTCGTGTAAGTACTCGGCTAAAGCTCACTTCTCATTGATTACTGGCTATAACATGGGGTCTCCTATGTCTCACATCGAAAAACTCACCCGGTATATTAGGATGGGCCGAAAAAAGGATTTTTCTGAAATTGTGGTCAGAAATTGTTGAGAAGGCTGATTAAAAAAAGCACGCTAAAGCCGATTCTGATCAGATATTATCTTCAGCCTCCACAGTCACCATGAAATTTAACGTGGGATTTTAAATGGGAAAATCAGTATGTTTAATTTTTCAGAGATAAAAGTTAAAACAATATATATTTTTCAATACAAATTTAAGGAGCATTTCTAGGAGCAATTCCAAGTGCAATGTATTTTGGTAGAATTAAAAAAAAATGTTTTTCGTTGAAATACGAAATTTTGAAAATACGATACTTCATAACATTAAAAACCGTTAAAATACAAATTTCGTAAATTTAGGTCCAACATTTTATCCAAACCTACCCAAAAATTCTAAGCTGATAGTATTTGAATTCCTTATGATTTTAAGCTCCGAATGAGTATTGACTAAGCCGAAAATGTTAATTTGTTACGTACGCTATGTAGTATATCTAACATTTTGAAGTAGACTGTTAGTTTTAAGATAAATTTGATAAAGAAAAAATTTTTTTGTTTTATTTTTTCACTATAAATGAACAAATAATACTAGCAACATTATACCAAAAATCAATATAACAAAAAAATGGCAGTGAACATATCCCAATACTGGTTACTTAAAATTTGGTGCGTCATCTCGTTTATGCTAATACATAAGAGGAAGTTAGAGAATTATTCTCATATTGAGATCAGATGGATACTCGACAATGTGGCACATTTTTCTCAGCGAAGTGCTACTAATAAAATAATACGTTCGCCATTGCAATGCCATTTTGCACAGAAAACACATTTCCGATGAAGTAGCAGTCAAACAGCGTATATAGCGTAGCCACAAGTAAAATATACGCATACTTGAGCTTCACGGTACCGTATGATTAAATAGAAATCCATTTCTACAACGGGAGCTACTGACGGAAAGTATGTAGACCCACGAGCGTCGCAATCGCGCCTGGCGGACTAGTCCACTGCACGGAAAGAAATTGTTGAACGGATTCTGACAAACGGAAAATGGCGATTACAAATCGAAATCGTTAATTAAACAAAATTTATTAACAGGCATGCTTAGCTCTTTACATCCTTGAGAATATTTAATTAAAATTTGTAGAGTATTTAGTTATTAATAATTCTTTGTAATGATCTGTAAACGTTAAAACTGAACAAAATCGTTAATTTCTTAATTCTATGGCTTCCGTATCGAAAACAGTGCAATATACGCCAAAAATGTACTGAACCTTTTTTGTAGAGCACAAAATTTCCTATAAAAAAGTCACAAAGAGCCCAAGTCTAAAGTTGATAGATTACCCACGAATAATGCTGGAACGTTTGTTGCTTGCAAGTTGACTGTGAATATTTCAGTACTTCGGTAAAAACATGACGCATACTACATCGTCGCTCCAGGTTAACCTATTATCTGTAGACTAGGGCCCTCGCTGACTTTTTTGTAGAAAAGTTTGTGCTCTACAAAAAATGTTCAGTACATTCCTGGGATATATTGCACTGTTTTTGATACGGAAGCATTAGAATACAAAAATTAACGATTTTCTTCAGTTTTAACAACGTCTACAGATGATTACAAATAGTTATTAATAATTAAATCCTCTACAAATTATAATTAAATATTCTCAAAGATGTAACGAGCTAAACATGCGTATTAATAAATTTTGTGTAATTAACGATTTCGATTTGTAATCGCCAGTTTACGTTTGTCGGAATCTGTTCCTCAATGTCTGCTTCAAATAAGTGAAGCAGAAATTGATAAAAATTTCTTTGTGTGTGTGTATCCAACGTCAATCACCTAACATTGGCAGTCACGATTCTACCGCCAGGCGCGATGGCAATGGCACAGCTGCTATACTTAGGGTTAGCGGCTCCCGTTGTAGAAATGTGTTTTTATTTAGTTATAAAGAATTATACCGCCAAGCTCCTGCAATTCATATATTCTACTTGCAGCTTCGCTAAACGCTATCTGGCGGATGCTACATTATAAATATATTTTCTATGCAAAGTGTCATTGATATGGCGACGATATTTATTGGTCAAAAATGCCATATTATCAGCTATTCGTCTGTTTGCGCCGTAAACCTTATCCGCAAACGTAGGAATTTGTAGCCCAGGATTCGTAGAATTTTGCACATGCGGATAATAAATTACACTCCCGGTGTTAATAGTAAATTTTTATTTTGGTACTTTTAAATCGGTATAATTAATAGTGAGTTCTGAATTATTTTCAACTAATATTTAACTTTCACAACACCAGTGAAATGCCGAATGCTCGCGAGGTCTTTACCGACGCGCTGGAAAAGGGAATAATTGCTTCGGACTAGCGTGGTCGATCGTATGAAGACGAAATCGCAACTGAACTGTATCGCATCGGAAAACCAAAAACGGAAACATTAATTTGATAGAGGGCACTAATGATGCCGGATATAATAATAACATGGACTTTAACAATAATAGAGACCGCTTGTGTCGTTCGCGGGAATAGAATTATAAATTCGAACATTCCGCCCCCCGTGAGCGACGAAGTGCTCGCAACTAAATTACTCTAAATCGATTGGCAACATTGATATTTGTGTAATCGATCGTACAAGTTCGGAGTTAGCTAAGCGTAGCGTAACTACCCGCGAAAGACCGTCGGCACCCGGGTGACACTTGAGAAGCCTAGCTAAAGGCCACTTCGATGGTGGTAGTTGATTACGCTTGACCAAAACGAGTTGACCCACCGCAACGGGCTTCTTTTCGAATTTCCATTTCGACGGATGTTGCAGCGAGAGCAAATAATCCGCAGACCATAAGCGCCAGAAGTACTCATACATTTGTTGACAACGGTCCGCCAATCAGGAAGTGACCTGGGGTAAGAGCTGTCAGATCGTCTATGTCATCGGACATTTGGCCTAGCGGTCGTGAGTTCAAGACTGCTTCGATCTGACACAATAGGGTGGTCAGTTCTTCAAACGTCGGGGTATGCTATCTGAGTACACGTTTTATATGAAATTTCGTACTCTTGACTCCGGCCTCCCATAGACCACCGAAGTGGGGAGACGCCGGAGGTATGAAGTGCCAGGAGGTACCATCCTTCGCGAGAAGAGCGCGAAAATCAGGGTTTTCCACCGCGAGTTTAAAAGCGCGTGCAAGGTCATTAGCAACGCCAACGAAGGTCTTGCCTTGATCGCTGTACATAAACTTAGGAGCACCCCGACGAGATACGAATCTCTTAAACGCTGCTGCGAACATAGTGGCCGAATAATCTGACACTAGTTCCAGGTGAATGGCCTTGACCGCGAAGCACACGAAGAGTGCGATGTATGCAGGTTGCGATTTCCGGCCACGACCTCCCCCCATACGCACCTGCAGGGGGCCCGCGTAGTCCACGCCAGTGTGCAAGAAGGGACGATCAGGTTGCGTGACGCGCTGCTCTGGTAAGTTACCCATTTGCTGAAACCCCATCGAGGGTTTGAGACGCGAGCAGATCACACACTGCGAAATTATCGATCTGATGATTCTTTTCGCTTGTACGATCCAGGTGCCCTGCCGCAACATTTGAAGAGTGAGGCGTATGCCTCCATGGAGGCACTGAATATGATTGTATGCGCCGAGTTTGCGCACAACCGGATGCGCCCGAAGCGCGATCGGATGTTTGATGTTCGGAGCGAGACCCGAATTGGTCAAACGACCTCCTACTCGTATTATTCCATCATTGTCTACGAACGGATTGAGCGTCGCCAGGACGCTTTTTGGAGATACAGATTTTCCAGATCGCAATGCAAGTAGTTCATCAGCGAACACACTAGATTGAAGCCATTTAAATATGGTGAGAGTGGAGCAATTTAACTCATCATCAGTGAGGTAACCTCGGAGCTTGGCAGTTACTCGAAGTCTCCACCGAAACACGTAAGCGAGGACTCGTATCATGCGATGCCATTTCGAAATGCGAATCGCGAGTGCCTCTAAGATACAGGTACTGGTAACTGTGGCCGTTATAACATGTACGCGATGCTCCAGTGGTGCGTTTTCCTCTAATGGAGGCGCAGAACATGGCGAGGCATCGGACGGAAGCTTGAGCCACTCGGGTCCATGGAGCCAAAACGCAGATGTAAGTAGTTCCAAAGCAAGGCAACCGCGTGAAGCGATATCGGCCGGGTTCTCGGTCCCTGGGACGTGGCGCTAGGAAGCTTCTGGTAACGCTGTCTGAACTTCGGAAACCCGGTTGGCAATGAAAGTCTTCCACTTCGCCGTGTGCTGTCGCAGCCAGTGGAGAACAATAGTTACGTCTGACCAGCAAACAACTGGTGATACAGCGAATTGAGGCACTTCACGCTTAAAACCAAGCAGGCGAGTCAATAATACAGCTGCACTTAGTTCCAATCGTGAGATGGTTAGTTGTTTTATCGGAGCAACTTTAGTCCGGGACATGAGGAGGACGGCATTGACTGAGTTTCCATTTGTTACGCGAGCGTAGACGACAGCAGCATACGCAGAGCTCGATGCGTCCGCGAACCCGTGCAGTTCGCAGCTACTCGTATCAGTTTGAACAGTCCACGAGGAATGACCAATTTATTTAGTGCCGGAAGGTATAAGAGCCAGTGTATAACCGGTTCCAACGTTCATTGATTATGTCCGGAAGAGGGTCGTCCCATCCGAGAGTCAGCTGCCATAACTCTTGTACGAGTGCCTTGTCGGGGACGATAACCGGAGACACCCATCCCATTGTGTCATACAGTCTAGCGATTAGGGAAAGCAGTGTGCGCTTTGTGAGCCCGGATGTGGGCACAAGATCAATTTTGAATCGATAATGATCCGGGAATGGAGACCATAAAATACCGAGAATCTTGATCCCGCCGTCCTCGCAGAGGGGTTTCTCCAAGGCGAGTCCATGATCCGTCGGATGAATGTCTTGGAGAACTTCGGGAGAATTGTTGGCCCACTTCCTTAAAATAAAGCTTGCCGAACCAAGAACCGTTGTAAGTTCGTTGCGTATCCGACGAGCAGTGAAGACGTCATCGGGTCCGAACAAGAGGTCGTCGACATACAGGCCATGTCGCAGAACGTCTGTGGCGTGCATTGAATCATCATCGGCATCGTTGGCTAGCTGCTGCAACACTCGAAGCGCAAGGAATGGAGCGCTAGACACACCGAACGTCACTGTATTCCGTTGGTATTCCGCGATGGGAGCATCCGGGGAAGCACGCCAGAAGATCCATTGGAAATCCCGATCGGGCTGGTCAACCCATATTTGCCGGTACATCTGCGCAATGTCTTAGCTGTAAACAAACCGAAAGGTTCGACACCTTAACTACACGTGGCTCAATTCAGCTTGGACTTTGGGACCTGGCAGCAAGTGCGAGTTCAAGGTCGTGGCGTTCGAAGTGGAGTGAGACGCATTGAACACGACTCGCAGTTTAGTCGTAGTACTCGAAACTTTTCGCACGCCGTGATGCGGCAAATACACGACCGGACTTTGAGCTGGATGCGAAGGAACCTGAGTCATATGACCTTGCTGCTCATAATCGTCCATAAAGTCACGATAAGCGCGCGCGTCTTCGACGTTACGAGACATCCGTTTCTCTAGAGATTTAACAGAGGCGAGAGCTGGAAATCGCGATTCTCTGATGTTGACTGGGCTATGGCGGAATGGAAGGAGAACTGTGAATCGTCCACAAGCGTCCCGTGAGTGGGTGGCAACGAAATGTTGTTCACAGAGCGCATCATCGATCGAAAGTAAGGGCTTATTCGGAACGGACTCGATCTCCCAGAACTTTAGTAATACGTCATTGATGGTGGACTGATCTACTATGTGGTGTACGTAGGTGCTCGACAATACTTGAGTCGTGGGCGCGGTTGCCCAACCCGACAGAACCCATCCTAAGACCGTATTTTGGGCAGTGGAAACACCGTGGGAACCTTTCAGCAGTCCGTCCAAGAGCAAGGATCCATAGAGGTCAGCGCCGATAATCATATTGATTGGATCGGTACTCGAGGGATCAGGATCGGCAAACTGTAAGCCGAAAGGTGTGGCCATTGCGATATAGAAAGAGATGAGGTCGGCACATATGACGTGAGCATTTTCATGGTCAGAGCGTGCGTACGAAACGTAGGCTCCTTAGAGTGGACTGGGGAGAGGTAAATCTCCGCGGCCCGTGTAAAAGAACCAGCTGATACGCCTCTTACCCCGCTAATGGATGTAGAGACGCGGACGGAACGGGATTTTAGAGAATTTGCTAATGCGTTCGTGATGAAGGTCCAGGTGGAACCTTGATCCAGCAATGCTCTAACAATTAATGAACGTCCGCCATCGGAGCGAACACGAACGCGTGCAGTTGCGAGTATAATGCCAGACGGGTGGACCGATTGGTTGGATACAACATGAATCAGAGCCACGTTGCTGTCATTGTCACTGTGATTGGGTGAGTTCGAGGAAGCAGAATTGGAAGCCGATTGACTATTGGTAACCGAAGGTAAAACTGGACCGGAATGTTGCTCTCGGTGCAACATCGTGTGATGTTTGCGCTTGCAAACGAAACATGTAGTCGAGCACGAACACGACGCTGAGTTGTGCGCACGTAGACAGTTTATACATAATTTATGCCTCTGTACAAAATCAGCGCGAGCAGAGACCGACATGGTTTTGAATCGCTTACACTTGTAAATAGAATGTTTGTACGACGTACAAACTGGGCATGCCTTTTGTGTGGTATTTATAGCGTGAGACTGCACTGACGACTTGAAATGCGGCGAAGATTTTGAAAGAGCTTTGAAACCGCACTTGGTCGAATCCGCCTCACGGACAGTATTCGTAATAGCCGCCCCTAATCCATGAACCCTATTTTCGATAAATGATAAAAGTTCATTGGACTTAGGGTAGGTCTTTTTCGATCCGAGACCAATTACATAATCTCTACGAGACGCGGAATCAAGTTTTGAGGAGACGAGATATACTAATATCGAGTTCCATTCGCCAACTGGTTCACCGACCGATTGCAATGCTCCTACCGTCGCGACAAGTCGACTGTAAAAATCACAAAGTTCAGACGCGGACTCGCGGCTCAATGTCGGTAATGAAAAAAGTTCGCGAAGGTGATTTTCGACTATACATCTTTTATTCGCATAATGCGCTTCCAGTGCAGTCCAGGCTACCGCAAAATTTTCGTTAGTGCACTCGAGATGTGCAATCATATTTAATGGCTCTCCGGAGAGCGCAGACCGTAAATATAATAGTTTTCGGACATTATCGAGCCATGTGTCATTTAAAATTAATGATTTGCACTATTGTATTGTACAATAAAGACATTTATTATTATTATTATTATTATTTAAACAAGTCACAAAAGGCATCCCATTTATTATATATATAGCCCTCAGCAAACCTTGGTAACTCGATACGTGGAAGTTGAACCGTTGACCGTTGTTGACCTTGAAAACCTGCCACTCCAACTGGATCTTGCGCTTGAACGATGATTGGCGCAGCTGGTGGATTAAACTGCTGCACGGCCTCTTCGATATCGGAAACTGTGCCCAGGTACAACGCTTCTTGCGTGAGGAACTGCTTGTCTTTGAAGTACAGATGCCGAGATTCAATCTCCGTAGCAATATGCAGAATTTGTGCATTTAATTCGCGGCACCGTTCCCAAGTTGTATTTAAATACGTCAGTCGTACTTTCAATTTAATAGTAGTATGGCTTTCTGCAGATTGAATGGTGATGCGAGCTTGATTTAAGTTGTCAAAAAATGATATTGGATGCGCGATTAGTTCATCAAAAGCAAGTGCTCCTCCTGTTGCCACATTGCTGGGCGGCGGTTGCAATTCCGAGTATCGAAAAATAGAACGGCTGGAGCGAAACATCTAAGTGCAAAAGAGCCGCTGGTTCAATGCGTGTATGGAATACCGGAGCGGGGCGACGAAAATGGAAACGTTCCTTCCGGCCGATGCGTTAGGAGTTCGACAAAATTTTGGAGCGGGGCGTCCAAATGGAGACACACGGCTGGAGCGAAGCAGGACACACGATGTGTTGAAGTGGGGCGTCCGAGGGAAGACGCCCGGATGCGATGAGATGTTGCCGATTAATCCGAGATGGCAAAATTGGCAACACTGAGCATCGGAACCTGTATTATCCTATGCCCCTTTTTTTCAAACTTCAGGTTTATTTTCCAAATAGCAGGTTTTTTTCTCTTAGGAAAGAGCACTGCATGAAATCACTGCACTAAAAGAATCCTGGCAGGATCGCCAAATTTGTTTGCGCCGTAAACCTTATCCGCAAACGTATGAATTTGTAGCCCAGGATTCGTAGAATTTGGCACATGCGCAGAATAAATTACACTCCCGGTGTTAATAGTAAATTTTTATTTTGGTACTTTTAAATCGGTACAATTAATAGTGAGTTCTGAATTATTTTCAACTAATATTTAACTTACACAACACCGGTAAAATGCCGAATGCTCACGAGGTCTTTACCGACGCGCTGGAAAAGGGAATAATTGCTTCGGACTAGCGTGGTCGATCGTATGAAGACGAAATCGCAACTGAACTGTGTCGCATCGGAAAAACAAAAACGGAAACAATAATTTGATAGAGGGCACTAATGATGCCGGATATAATAATAACATGGACTTTAACAATAATAGAGACCGCTTGTGTCGTTCGCGGGAATAGAATTATAAATTCGAACACCGTCTGATCTCAATCAAAATAATTTTCCCATGTCCTGTGATGTATTACGCTTCTTTGTGATGATTCAATATGAGATAATGGACAGTAGTAGGTCAAGGAAGTAGGAACAGTCCATCAGTACATAAAATAGCTTCAATAGTCGACCTTGATTCCTACAATGCTTTTAAAAAATGTTATTGATAAAATTAAAAAACTGGATTGTGTAAGTGTGACATTAGTATTCCTCTTCACAGCTGCAAATGTGTTGCTGCTCACAAAATTCCGCGAAGTGAGCACGCATTTATTCTTGATCAAAAAGGTTCTCGTCTCCTGAACATCAGGGTCGACACTGAATTGGTCAATTTTCGCAAAACAAAATTGGAAGAAAACAGAAACGAGTTGGCTTTAGTCCCTCCTGATCCAATTAGTGTTTCTCAACCTAGTTCGTCTCAAAGTTCTTCTACTTCTCAAAATTATGTTTTACAAGACACTGAAAACATCTGTAACGATTCTCTTTATAGCTACCGGCTTACTTAGATTCGAATAAACGAAAGCAAATGAGAATACGACTCTTTAACACTTCTAAGACTGCTGATAGGTTTGCCGTTCCTAACACTGTCGTAGCTGCGATTGCTTCATAGGTTTTAACAGATCTCGGTATAATTCATAAAGAAGATGTTTCATTGGTTATAGATCCATCAAAAATGAAAAGAGAGAGAATTAAAACAAGATTAGTAACCCATTCCTATGAATAAAAAATTGCATGGATATATTGCGGCAGAAAGAAAGATCTTACTATTTACCAAGAAAAAAATGAAGAAACTTACCATCGTAAGAGACGTCGTAATGAACACGTATCTTCGATTGAAGACTCTGGTGGAAAATACATTGGTCTTGTAACTATCTTTGGTGGGTCTACAAAATATATCGCCAACCGCATATTAAGATATCTTGTAGAAAGTCATCTCAGCGATCTGACAGTTATTGGCTGTGACAGCACTGTGTTAAATACCGGAAATCTTGGAGGAGTGCTAATGTTGGTTGAACATTACGCTCGCCACAATCTTCAATTGCAAGTATGTCTTTTCCACTTTAACAAATTGCCCCTAAGACATCTTATCTTATCGAATCTTAAGATGCTGGTAAAACAGGACCACAATCGTTGTCTAGGCCATTTGAACAAAAGTTATGTACCTTCGAAAATTTACCTGTAATTAAATAAAAACCAATTCCTGATCAACCCTGGCCTCCGAAGAGGCAACCGAGGCAAGAAACAAGGAGTTCGGGAGGTTCAAGGAAGATCACACTAGGAAAAAAAATCGTATTGCTACCAATGAAGATCTCATGCATCATCTTATACTTATTTCTGATCATTACATTTTTGACCAGAGCTCGCAACTGCAACCACACCCTCTACCATCGGGTTAGTGGTTAATATCATTATTACTATTACTATTATTTTTTTGACGGAAGGGGGAAATGCGTTAGGCACCATAGAGGGTTTAAGATGTTGGTTAACCCCTCGTTTCAGGAATCCCTTGCCCTTGATGTTGAGGGCAAGGTTTACCGACAAAATCCCTAACCTCCCATGGCCCTCCATAAACCACTTGTGCAGTCTGCAGCAGAAAGCTGGCTCCAATATCCATCCTTTCCGCTGCAGACTGCACCGGACCATGTCGGCGGTAGCAGCAACCACTCCCTCTACCATATACCGGGTTAGTAGTTGCAGGATCTCGTGTGATCTCAGCAGACGGAGAGATCCCAGCAGCAATGCTTTCTGCATTCGGCCTGCGATGGAATTAGCGTGTTGATGACATCCATACGATCTACAAAGCGCACTCTGCACCGCCTGGTGTAAGATGTTGCGGCGGTACGATAGGGTAATAACGAACCTATCCAGGCATGCGAAGATAAAACCCTCGGTCTCGGATTTTAAGCCGGCAGATCTTAAGAACAAGAAGGTCATATCTGCCGACAAGCCAAGTTGTTGGACATTTCGAAAGAATTGTCCATTCCATGGCTTGTCGATATGCCTTCCCTCCAACATACGGAGTTATTCCTTCCGTATGTTAGCCCTGAGACGCACTGGGCACAGTTTGATGACTGATTCAGCTTCCTGTGCAACACTACGTCCCACGTTGAAAACCTGACCGAGGTTTCGCGCCGCTCCTTCCACCGCGTAGTACAAACACGCCCCCTTCCCCTAAATTTCATGCTGATGAACTAGCATCATCAGGGGATTCTCCGTTCGATTAATCACGTCGCAAGCTGTTTCGAGGACCAATCGGTCATGCATACACTCCAGGCTTAAAAGGCCACGACCTCCCATTTTTCGGGGCAAATACAGTCGTTCCACGGAAGATCTTGGATGCAAACTGCGTTGCATACAAATCATCTTCCGTGTGCTTCGGTCAAGATACCTTAGCTCGTCAACGTTCCACTTCAGTGCTCCAAAAGAATAGAGCACTGGTGATGCGGCCAACATATTCGTGGATGCCACTTTATTTCTCCCGGTCAATTCTGATGACCAGATCTGACGCAGAATGCGCCGGTATTTGTTAATGATGGTGGTTTTAGCAGCCTGCGCATCCTGGACATGCCTTTGAGGTACGCCCAGGTATGTGTAGGCTTCTTCGGCGCTAAGGTGGCGGATGACATTTCCGTTGACGAGCTCTATATCTTTGTTATGGGAGCCTGACCGTCCTCTGTGCAAATGAACGACTGCACACTTGTCCAATCCGAATTCCATGCCGATATCCCTCGAGTATGTGAGGGCGATGTTCAGAGATCGATGTAATTGATCTTCGCCTGATGCGTATAATTTAAGATCATCCATATAGAAAAGATGGCTGATCTTATGTACACGTTCACCAGGCGGTCCACACATGTACCCTGGAGATTTCCGGAGAGCAACGGATAGAGGCAATAGTGAGATGCAGAAGAGCAGAGGACTCGGAGGATCTCCCTGATAGACACCTCTTTGGAATTGAACCAGTCTAGACATGGTTCGACGCTTGCCCGATGTCATGACAACGCGTGTTTTCCAAAGAGGCATCAGGTCACATTTCTCACTATGTTTGGGTGGACATGGAGGCGTTTGAGCAACAAGCTTAAAAGCTCGTGCGATGTTGTGTCATACGCCTTCATGTAATCCAGCCAGGCTATCGACAGGTTCCGCTTGTACTGGACTGCGTCCTGACAAACACACCTGTCGATAAGCAAGTTGTCCTTGCATCTGGATACACCCATTTTGCAGCCTCGTTGTTCTACTATCCGTTGCCACACCGGTTTCACGGATTTCTCAATACGCTCGTTCAAGATGTTAGTGAACAATTTGTATAACGTATTGAGACACGTGATCGGTCTATGGTTTTTCGGATCGGACAAGTCTCCCGATTTTGGGATCAGTGTCGTTCGGCCCTCCACCTGCCAGTGCGGAATGGGTTGGTCTCCATTTATATAAGAGGTGAATATTCGGGCTAGGTGCTGATGGACAGAAGTGAACTTCTTCCACCAATAGTTGTTAATTCCATCCCAGCCCGGCGAGGGGAAATTCCTCGCTCCTGTGATGGCATTTTTCACCTCTAATGCACTGACGGGTGGGCAATCTTCACTTTGTTGTGTGACTTCGTCGCACAACTCGGTGAAGATTTCAATACCTGGAGTGTTTGCATTAAGCCTAGATGTTTTCTCGTAGATGCTCCCCCAGAATTCCTCAACTGCGGCCATCGACGGAGACTCGCTTGAGGCTGCGATACGATGTTTGAAGACGTTGGAAGGATTCGTCCAAAATATTGCATTTTGTCGAATTCCATCCTCCCGTCTTTGCAGCCTCTTTTTGGCATCCGCCAAAACCCGAATTTTATCCGCTAAACGTTGCTTGATGTTGAGCAACTTCAGCTTGTTCAGTGTGTGATAGTACGTCCGCAGTTGTTGTGCGAACTTCTTGACTTTAGCCGTAAATGAACGGCCAGATGTTAAATAGTCGATCACACACTGAATTCGGGAAGCGAGTTTCCGTGTCAGTCGAATCTTACCGTTCAATGGAGACATGCGTTTTGTAATCTACCGACTCACCGATATCTGTGTCAGATTTCGCGGAGACACCAGATCACTTGCAGCCTCGTAAACGGCACATTTGACTTGCCACAGGTCGCAGTCATCCGGAAGAGTATCCAGAAGTAGGCTATTTGCTCTGTCTAATTCTCGTTGTTTATGCAAAATTTTCGTTGTCAAATTTTTCCTAAACACGAGATTACTGCAAACCTACTATGCATTCGCTCCATGTAGCCCCTCTGTTGCGGACAGCTCTCCTCGTAGCAGCGCATTAGATCTTGCCTGTGATCCTCCGTCCACTGAAATCGTCCGTGGGCATTGGTTGGTCGTTGTCCCGGGACACCTGTTTTGGCTCCTTCACCTCGGTACTGGGCTGCATCCGAAGCAGCCCGATGGTCAGGAGCCCTGCGCGTTCTATTTATAGTAACCGCAAATACAGGGAGTAGGGTGGTTAGCCCTACTCCCCGTTGTTATGCTTCTCTCGTTTGTCTCTTACCTCGCCATCCACTATGGTTGGTTACCTAATCTCTGGCAAGGTTGCTAAGAGTCCAGGACCCACCGGCTTTAATAAGCACACGTGGAGGTGAGAGTAGGCCATTTGGGAAGATAGGCTAAGATGCAGCTTTTTGCATCGCCGCATTGTGTTACGCGTCGTTCCCTTTGGGCCCCTAATCCTCATTGCCCCTAATTTTTTTTATTTTTTTTTTTGACGGAGGGGGGAATGCATTAGGCAACATAGGGGGTTAAAGATATTGCGTAACCCCCCGTGTGTCGGACTCCCTCACCTTTGATGTTAAAGGCAAGGTTTACCGACTAAAACCCTAACCTCCCTTGGCCCTCCAGAATCCACGTGTGCAGTCTGCAGCAGACAAGTGGCTCCGATATCCATCTCCTCCGCTGCAGACTGCAACGCCCCATTTCGTTTGCAACTGTAACAACTCCCTCTACCATTGTGTAAGTGGTTACAGGATTTTAGTGTGACCTCAGTAGACGGAGAGATCCCAGTAGCACTGCTTTCTGCATTCGGCCTGCGATGGAATTTGCATGTTCTCAACAGGCCGGAATGCTTTTGATGTTTTAGAGGAAAGTTGGTCTCATTCCTCCCAGCACTCCTATTATCAGAACGACGAGCTTGATTTTGAATCTTCGATACAGCTTGCGAATCTCGAACAGGAGTTCCTGATATTTCATCCGTTTTTCGTCCTCTTTGCTGACTATATTTGTTTCTGCTGGTGCAGAAAACTCGATGACGAAGATGGATTTGTCATCGAAGTCAACAAGGACGATGTCAGGCTTATTGGCTGATATTTTCCTGCTCATCGGGAATGAGTAATTCCAGTATATTCGGCAAGACTCATTCCCGATAACGGATTCAATATCAGTGGGGACGTCCGGCAAAACTGGGGTTGCATCAATACCATAAGAGCTGCGAAGATGGTAATACAGCACTCGAAGAGCCGCATTGTGACGTTCGATGTATGCTGAAACTGCATATATTCGGTATGCTGCCAAAAGATGCATTAGTGTCTCAGCATGACATCTACACAATCTACAAAGCGTACTCTGTATCGCCTGGTGTAAGATGTTCTTGCGCTACGCTAAGGTATTGATGACCCCATCCTGGCACGCGAAGATAAAACGCTCGGTCTCGGATTTCAAGCCGGCTGATCTTAAGAAGGAGAAGATCATCTCTGCCAACAAGCCAAGTTGTTGGACATTTCGAAAGAATTGTCCATGCAACGGCTTTTCGATATGCCTTCCCTCCAACATACGGAGTTGTTCCTTCCGTATGTTAGCCCTGAGACGCACTGGGCACAGATTGATGACTGATTCAGCCTGCTGTGCACCGCGTTGTACAAAAACGCCCCCTTCCCCTGAATTTCATGCTGATGTACTAGCATCATCAGGGGGTCCTCCGTTCGATTAATCACGTCGCAAGCTGTTTCGATGACCAATCGGTCATGCATACACTCCAGGCTTAAAAGGCCACGACCTCCCATATTTCGGGGCAAATACAGTCGTTCCACGGAAGATCTTGGATGCAAACTGCGTTGCATACAAATCATCTTCCGTGTGCTTCGGTCAAGATCCCTTAGCTCGTCAACGTTCCACTTCAGTGCTCCAAAAGAATAGAGTACTGGTGATACGGCCAACATATTCGTGGCTGCCACCTTATTTCTCCCGGTAAATTCTGATGACCAGATCTGACGGAGAATGCGCCGGTATTTCTTAATGATGGTGGTTTTAGCAGCCTGCGCATCCTGGACATGTCTTTGAGGTACGCCCAGGTATGTGTAGGCTTCTTCGGCGCTAAGGTGGCGGATGACATTTCCGTTGACGAGCTCTATATCTTTGTTATGGGAGCCTGACCTTCCTCTGTGCAAATGAACGACTGCACACTTGTCCAATCCGAATTCCATGCCGATATCCCTCGAGTATGTGAGGGCGATGTTCAGAGATCGATGTAATTGATCTTCGCCTGATGCGTATAATTTAAGATCATCCATATAGAAAAGATGGCTGATCTTATGTACACGTTCACCAGGCGGTCCACACATGTACCCTTGAAATTTCCGGAGAGCAACGGATAGAGGCAATCGTGAGATGCAGAAGAGCAGAGGACTCAGAGGATCTCCCTGATTGACACCTCTTTGGAATTGAACCAGTCTAGACATGGTTCGACGCTTTCCCGATGTCATGACAACGCTTGTTTTCCGAAGAGGCATCAGGTCACATTTCTCACTATGTTTGGGTGGATATGGAGGCGTTTGAGCAACAAGCTTAAAAGCTCGTGCGATGTTGAGTCATACGCCTTAATGTAATCCAGCCAGGCTATCGACAGATTCCCCTTGTACTGGACTGCATCCTGACAAACACACCTGTCGATAAGCAAGTTGTCCTTGCAGCCGGATACACCCATTTTGCAGCCTCGTTGTTCTACTATCCGTTGCCACACCGGTTTCACGGATTTCTCAATACGTTCGTTCACGATGTTAGTGAAAAATTTGTATAACGTATTGAGACACGTGATCGGTCTATGGTTTCTCGGATCGGACAAGTCTCCCGATCTTGGATCAGTGTCGTTCGGCCCTCCACCAGCCAGTACGGAATGGGTTGGTCTCCATTTATATAAGAGGTGAATATTCGGGCTAGGTGTTGATGGGCAGAAGTGAACTTCTTCCACCAATAGTTATTAATTCCATCCCAGCCCGGCGAGGAGAAATTCCTCGCTCCTGTGATGGCATTTTTCACCTCTAATGCACTGACGGGTGGGCAATCTTCACTTTGTTGTGTGACTTCGTCGCACAACTCGGTGAAGATTTCAATACCTGGAGTGCCTGCATTAAGCCTAGATGTTTTCTTGTAGATGCTCCCCCAGAATTCCTCAACTGCGTCCATCGACGGAAACTCACTTGAGACTGCGATACGATGTTTGAAGAGGTTGGAAGGATCAGAGCGGCCAAACTGACCAACATTTCCGATCCCACTCAAGGCGCGTTTCTTCTCCCACCGCTTTCCGCCGCGCCACGCGAGACTCCGCCTCTCGAGCAATCAGGCGCGAGCAGGGATACCGCGAAGGTTGACTGCCGGCGCGCTGCTACGCGGAACTCGCTTCATTTCAATTATATGCACGCAGTGGATTTGGATACTTGGATCTTCTCAATGTACTTTATTCAATATTTCGCTTTTATTATAATTGAACAAAACATAATAGCTGTTCATTTTTCTATGAGACGTATTATTTTCTAGTATAGTAGACGTGCTAATAACATAAATCAGCATTCATTTTCAAAATCGTATTTTCGTAGGATATAATTTCATGAATCGTTTTTTTTACAATTTTAATATATTTTTCACGGAAACAAAAAATATCTTCAATATATATCTTTTTATCTAAAGCAGGAATTCAATGAATCATTTCCATTTATTTCTTTAATCTATTTCACCATTAAAATCTACTTTTGGGCTCATAAAATACAGAAAATTCACTTTTCTGATATGAAAACATAATTTCAAGCAATGTGTTAATTTCACTGAATTTGCATTAATTTTAAAAATTGTATTTGTTATTAAATTTCAATAATCTTTTCTTCATAATTTTGATTTATTTTTATATTTGTGTCTTTATAGTGCATTCTCCTGGTCGCTTTTCTTCATCAATGTTTACCTTATTAATTTTTAGTTCATTTTAGTTAAGTTAAATTTATTTTAAAAAATATCATTACGATTTAATAATCGTAAAATTTGAAGTTATGAAAAGGAAGGAATTAATTGCTTCAAGATGATTGTGTGCTGGAATTTAATTTTCAGTTTTGGGATGGAATTTTGGAATTAATACTTTTAAACGCCCTTTCGGAAATATCATATTTCAGGTTGGACAGTAATGTCAGATATATAAGCTGTAAGATTTACTTGATTGATAAGCCAAATAATTTGCATTTCTGATCCTTATCTTAAAAAGAAAAACAATTATTTCATGCTCGCATCCTCGTTATTTGGATTAATTCATTTAAAAGGGAAATAGTTAATTTTAAAAGGGATAATAGTTAACTTGAAGGCCTCTACGTTTTATTATTGTATGCATATATGCATTTCAGAGTCATATTTCCAGTGGATCTTTAAAATCCTTTGTTAAGGGTACTTAAAATTTGATTCATACATTGGATAAACCAAAATGGGGAAAAACCGAAACACACTTTTTAACATACCATATAATGTCCACTAAAACGATAATGGCGTTGAAATTTGTTGAGAATCTCAAATGTTGTCTAAATTTTTAATTACGAAATATAATAATAATATACTCAGTTTGCTTGAGTTATGTAAACAGAATGGTTGTAAGAACAGAAATTGCCAAACTAATTTTGTAGATTAAAAATGAAAGATTAAATATGAAAAAATGAATTCCAAAGTTACTGAAACCATTCCGAGAAAAAAAAAGAAAACATTAAAAGAGTCTATTTTAATACAATATAATTAAATTATAATAATATGAAAGCTACCTAATAATATTTAGAGATAATACGAGTGTTGATGTTTAACAGCAACAATTAAAAACAAGGGGTTATATGTGAAACAAGGAGATGATAAAAATAATAATAATAATAAAAAATTAATTGAAAAGTTTTTTTAAAAATAGGGGGGGGGGGAGATTATATATTAAAACATAAAAAAGCTAATAATGAATTAAAAGGGGGAATCATCAACACTCGTATTATCTCTAATTATTAAAAGCGGCCGAGAAACTGTATTGTTTAAAATACCTAATAATATTATATAACAAACATTTCTATTAATTGGAATAATAATAAACTGTATAAATCTTTGTCCATCAATTCTCTGAAAATTGTCTTTAAACTGATTAACTACGTAATGTAGAAAAACCAACGATTTAATTAGTTTAATTTTTTAGGAGTAAAGTTGTTCCACTTCATAGGTTACGTTGAAAAGAACAGGATACAAAAGCGTATGTATACTGGAGAAATAAAATAATACATTGCCTAGAACAATCACTAATGAGTATTATCTGTTTAATTATAAGACAATAAAAATGTTTGTTAAAGCCCATTGACAAACGCTGGCATCCATTTAACCATAACGCAATATCGAATATAATTTATGGAATTATGTCATATCATACACATCAATCAATTTTGTATACTCTATGATATGGTTTACAAATTTACAAGTAGAATAAATGCAAGAAATAAGTAGCCATTATTCTGTAACATGGGCTTGTAAACTCGCTTTCGACATCTGCAATGTTTCCAGCTAGACACACATGCAACCATAATACACACGTTCTATTTACACTAACAGCCCATGTTGGACTTTCCCACATAGAAAAACGAGAAGTTTATGATACTAGTACCGATTAAGACGGACTAGACCATGCGACAAAGAATCCTTTGCGTCATAGCTATCGCTTAAAAGTTAAAATAAAGTTCTCGAAAATCCCAGAAAGAACAACGAACATCTGTTGTCAATCAAATTAAACAGGAAACGTGGGAAAGCTGATTATTGAGCGTCATGTAATTCTCACGACAAAATTTCGTAAACTACATAGAAGGAATTATGTGTATTACACAATAATTCCATATTTTTCTTAATTATAAGTAGCGATAACTCTCGTTATATGTCATTCTATATTATTCATTTTCTTGCAGTAACCAACATATTAAATAATACTTGCGAGCGTTGCGCTGAGTTAATTTGAATGGAATTATAACTAGAATTATTAACTCAACAAATTATATTAATAATATTATCCTATTATACATATATATTACTATAATATTTGCGAGCGTTGCGCTGTGTTAATTCGAATGGAATTATAATCAGAATTATTAACTCAACAAATTATATTAATAATATTATCCTATTATACATATATATTACTATAATACTTGCGAGCGTTGCGCTGCGTTAATTCGAATGGAATTATAATTCGAATTATTAACTAGCCTAATTATATTAATAATATTACTTTCTTATTTATACATATATTTTACTATAATAATATTTGCGACCATTGCGTCTACAATTATTATTTATTACGAATGTAGTTATTAATAACAAATCGGAGATCGTTAGGTGGGAGGAATGACAGAGCTATCTTTCCTTTCACTAGGGCATTAGGCCCGCCCATTTTCTTCCCATTTATCCAATCTAAGACACAGTTCTTCCTCCTCCTCCAATGTGAAACCTTAAAATGTAAAGAAGGGGAAAATTCAAACTCGCAACCGAGTCGACGAGTTTGTGCCCTGAAAAAAAGAAAAGTCAGGTTTTCCTTACTCGTCTCTTTTCTAATTTCAGACTAAAAATTCTAATATTTGGTAAGACACTTTTATATTTTCTTTTCAAGAGAGAACTGCCTTTCTTGTTTTCCTCTTCCAAACCTTATTTTACTTTCCAACGATCTCTGACTGTGGATGCCGGATAATAATATCCGAGGTACCACTAAGAGATCGTTTTCCTCTTTAAATCTTTTTTACAACTCTTCTTTCCAACAATCTCTGACCGTGGATGCCGGAAAATATCCAAGGAACCACTAAGAGATCGTTTTCCTCTTTAAATCCTTTTTACAATTCTTCTTTCCAACGATCTCTGACCGTGGATGCCGGACAATATCCGAGGAACCACTAAGAGATCGTTTTCTTCTTTAACTCCTTTACAAACTCTTCTTTCCAACGATCTCTGACCGTGGATGCCGGACAATGTCCGAGGTACCACTAAGAGGTCGCCTCCAACATAAACGCCTTCCAACTTTTCTCCATTTCCTAAGTCGTCCTCCCAACGAACTCATAATTAAACTGAATTTGTAATTGTTAGTGTAAAAATAAATATATTTGTTGTTTGAATAGAATTAATCTTTCAATTAATTTATTCCACAAATTTTCCCTAACCCGGTCGTCCCAAGGTAAGAGGGACGAATTCAATTTTTAATCATTCGTGGTTTTTCTCACAACGTGGTCCTTTTTCACTGGACGTGACAAAAGACCTAATTTTTGGCGCAGTCGGTAGGACTGGGTTTGAAAATTTGTGGATAAATTGAATAATATGTTTTAATCTTAAAATTTCTTACAGGAATATAATGTAGTTGCAACCTGCTAATTAATATTATATGTATAATAAAGTTTTTTCCCTTTCAGACAAATTACAGTGAAAAAAAAGGTGTTTAGCTATTCGATAAGTGAAAAAAAAAGTGTTTTAGCTATTCGACATAGCAAGTGTTTCAAGTGCTAATATTCTATTTCGCGTAAAAATAAAATAATAAAACGCGAAGCCGCCAAAAGAGCGAAGCCGCCTCTGAGCGAAGTCGTCGCTCACGCGCGTTCGAATCACAAATATTAAATTGTTAAAAAGTTAATTTCCCGCGCTAAAATAATAAAACGCGAAGCCGCCAAAAGAACGAAGCCGTCGCCGATTGAACAAAACTCACATTATATTGTATTATAATTTATTTCCGCGAAATTTTAAAACACGAAGTCTCGCGAAGTCGTATAATAACTGATGATAGGGAATAGGAAATTTAAGGTTAATTTCAGCTTCTTAGTAAAATTTATGAATGCGTAATCATAAGCTATACAATTAACGAAAAGGACGGTCAGTCCTGCAAACCTATTTCTTAAAACTAATATCGAAAATCCCAAGAAGGTTGCAACGCGTTTCAAGCTTTACATTCATACATTCATATATATATATATATATATATATATATATATATATATATATATATATATATATATATTTACATGTGGAAATCTAATTGTAACTTCGAGAAATCGTTATGCCCACTGCGAGTACAACCCATTTTTTTTGTCTTAAAGCGTGATAAATGAGTGAAGACGGTAAACTCACTCGCAATAAATATAAAATTCTTAGCGAAGAGGAGAGAAAAACCGCGCTAGTAGATGGATTACCTCATGTGAATCAGCGAAACCTAAACAGTATCGGAAGTGAATATATAGACCCATTTCAAGCTTCCAGGACGTTATCATATTCTCCTGCGAAACCGGCATTTTCCGAGTAAAACCTAAATCCGGTTCCGGAGTCTGTCGTAGAACTAACTCCATTTGGAAATCAATCGGATAATTCCAGTGAAGATCTGGAAAATTTAAACCAGTCCTCGTTTTCACTTTACTCAGAATCTACGGGTAAATACGAGTTTAACGCCTCCGCAATGGCAAGTAACCAATATTTAAGCATCCGAGATGCAGCCGATACAATACGTGTATTCTCCGGGTCTAGAGATGGATACACATATACGGAATTCGCGACAGCTTGTAGTAACGCCTTAAAAATGATACCTAATACAGCAGAACGCTCGCTCGCCAAATTAACTCTTACTAGATTGAAAGGTGAAGCATATCGCACCATGCTTGGCAAAGATGCCGATACTATATCCGAGATGTTGAATATTCTAAAAGGGACTCATGGATCCCACACTTCTACAATAGAAGTATACGGAGAACTAACTCTTTTATGCCAAGGAAATTTGGAACCTGCTGCAAGTTACTTTAATCGTGCCCGTGCAATCGGATACAGATTGAAAGAAGCGTACAGACAAAATTCTACGGAATTATCACCCGAAAAAATCGCAGAACTAGAGCTCGCCTGCTGTAAAGCTTTTATTTTAGGATTGAAACCTGAAATTAATAATCGAATGACAACGCGTGATGACTTAAACGAAGCCGGCCCCCAGGCTATACAAATAGAAATTCAAATTGAAAACCGCAAATGACTAATTCCACAAGCGACTACCGTAATCATGGACTGCAATATCTGTAATAGTAACTTACATCAAACTATACAATGTCCAATTTTAGTTAAGGAACCAAGTCGCTGTCAACTATGCGATAGCACACAGCATACAGCCAAGACCTGCCAGAAACGTGAGAAGTTCGGAAATCGAGAAAATCTCGAAACCCAGGGAAAACGCGACACGTGTCAATTATGCAACAAGAATGGACATTTAGCCCGTGACTGCCAAAGCCAAGGAAAAAGATGTCAATATTGTAACTAACTAATCCACGAAGGTAGAGTATGTCGCAAGCGACTTTCAAATCAAGTCTGCGACCTATGCTGGCGCACCGGACATTTAGCTCATGACTGTAGATACGGAACTCCAGTCAGAATTTTACAACCCAGTTGTCAAGTATGCGGGTCACACTTCGAATTATTGTAAGGAAAGCTCACCTTGTCAATATTGTATGCAACAAGGACACTCTGCGAAAAATTGCCCACGAATATCAGAACAACAGTTACCGCGCTGTCAGTACTGCAATCCGAGTGGACATACGGCAAACCAATGTTTCCAAATATCCAAACGACAAGGGATTCAAGAAGCCTGCAGTTATTGCAAGAAACCCGGCCATACTATAGAATCATGTTTTGCGCGTAATCGGCAAACCCAAGTCTCTAACAACGGCCCACGAAACTCGGGAAACTTTCCAAGCCTCCCTCGTCGGGAGGCCATGCAACCTCAAACATCGCCGCGTGCCAACATTCGGATGATCGAATATCCCATGGAACAAGAATAATACAACCAGTAAAGCTAACCATAGATCGAGAATCTCCATCTATAAGGATAAACTGTCCTGATCCAATAGTACTATTATTAGATTCAGGAACTGGCCCATGTATAATTAAGCAAAGATTTATCAATCCAAAAACAATCGATCAAACTCATGTACTCAAATTACTCGGAATCTCACCACAATATGTACCTACCAAGGGACAAACATTCTTAACCATATTTGATAACCAAGTAGAATTTCATGTGGTATCAGACGACTTTCCAATTTACCAAGATGGAATTATAGGGACATCATTTTTATCCCAACACAAGGCTAAGATTAACTGGGAAAAGAAATGCTTAGAGCTCGGCAATAACGAGTGCCCATTTTTTACCCCACTTCCTGCTTTTGTTACACCTCCACCATTCGGAGGACGAATTAAGTGACAAGACAAGAAATTGTACGGATCAAGAAAGTGAAGACGATAGTGAATTAGACACGATAGAGAAGCTTATATCAAGCCAAAACATTTTTGAAACACGAGATAGTTTGATGATACGTAAAGACAATTCTGTATTTTTTTTTCACGAAGCGGGAAAGCCGATTGGCTCCGGTACCCAAGAATACACTAGGAAACGAGATCTAAGCGATTTCGGTCCCGGAGTAATTAGTACCATAAAACCCTTAAGGTTAGGCACCAAACAACATTTCGGCTTCTATTTGCCAGCTCTCAACCCCAATCTGGACGTGAATAAGTTCCTAGCTGCATTTCTCAGGTGCAGCAAAAGACTAACTGAATTACTGGAATCGTACAAAATTCAAAGCTTAAGCATCCCTTGCATCGATTTCCCCAACCGAGCAGATTGGCACAAAGCCCAAGAAATCTTAATATCGCATCTTAAACCGATTGACACTAAAATTTACATATGTTTAGGGTTAGTAAAACAACCTCAGATTTCAGAGCGATTTGACCTCATCAAGGAAATGCATAATTCAGTAATAGGGGGTCACAAGGGAGTGACTAAAACCTACCATCTATTAAGAAGAAATTATTATTGGGAAAATATGAAGGAGGATATACAAGTCTACATAGGACAATGCCTCCAATGCAAATTAAAAAAATTAGTTCGCGTAAAAACTCGCATGCCTATGGCTATAACAGATACTCCCGGCACCGCATTCGAAAAGGTAGCACTAGATCTAGTCGGACCCTTTCCACCTACCGATAACGGAAATCGGTGGATTTTGACAATGCAATGCCTGCTTACGAAATACTTTATAGGAGTCCCGTTACCCGACGCAACCGCCCCCACTGTAGCGGACGCGTTTCTAAAACGCCTCGTATGTGTATTTGGCCCCCAAAAATAGTTTTAACTGATCAAGTTAAACATTTTTTATCAAATCTGATTAAAATATTAGCCAAACGACTTCGCATTCGACAATTAAAGACCACCGCTTTTCATCCTCAAACTAATGGATCTTTAGAACGATCCCACACTACGCTCGTGGAATACCTACGTCAATTTATAGATAAGGATTATGAATGGGATAACTGGGTGGAACTTGCGATGTTCTCGTACAATTCCAACGTCCACGAAGGAACCAAGAGAACACCTTTCGAATTAGTGTACGCAAAAAATCCGAGAATCCCCTATGATCGACCCCTTCCCCAGTATGAGCGCATAGAAACATACGATAATTATCTAGTAAAGTTACTCGTTAGATTAGACGCCCTCCACAAAGAGGCACGCGAAAATCTTCAAATTGCAAAAGGAAGATCAAAACTATATTATGACAAGAAATTACATCCTGTCGAATTTGTTGCCGGAGATTACGTATTTTTAAGGAAGGGTATCAAATTCGGAAAATTGGGTGACTTGCAAGAGGGACCTTATCGAATTCTCGAAGTGTTTAATGATAAGAATATCAAATTAAGAATCGGAAGGAAGGAAAAGATCGTGTCAGCTGATCGTCTTATACCATCCGCTGTCCGAGAGCCCGACTCACGGCTCCCTAATGTTCAACATTGATTTGATACTAATCTAGTTTTATTTGTTTGTTGTTTGTTTAGTGAAAAAAAAAGGGGAATTACACATATTGATCGTCGAATTTTTTTCTACATATGTCTATATATAGACAAATGTTGAGTAATTGCATGTATATGCGTGCGTAAGTGTATACGTAAAAATACTTATACATTTGTACATACCAATATTTGTATAAATATATCTAGATATATTATAAAAAGAAAACTGACGAGAGAAATATGGAAGATAAAGGGCACATCGTATACGCCGCAGGAGATGAACCCCCGGCGTCGCGCCTAGACGCACAACTTCTTAGGTGGAGAATTCCCCACCTTAAGGGCCAGGGGCCCGAAGCCAGGAAAAAGGGAGTGCGGGAGCAAAAATGCCTTTCTAGGAGGAACGAAGTCGCTGCAAGAGATCAGGTTTTAGCCGATCTATATAAAGACAGTCCGGAACCTTCCTATGCACATAGCCAACCACAACGCAGGACTACCGGGCAGTTGCCCGCAAAAGGGGACGAACGTAAAAAGCATCCTCGCAGAAAAACTATTCCATTAAAGGAAATCAATTCAGGATCCGATAAGCGGAATGCATCCGGTTACAGACCGCATCGAACGCGGAAAGACAAAAGACCTCCGCTTCTTGAACACAAAGAGAATGAAATCTCGCATCTGAAACTAAAGGATACCGGGGCCATCCCGAAAGATTCAAGCTCTTTACGACGCTCAAACGTATCAGTTTATGATGATACTGTAGAAGATCCCTCACTACCGACAAAAGGGGACTTGAGAAAATGTAAACGGGCAACTCTCTACGTTGACCTGAACGATCCATATTTTGGATTGAAAAATACGCGACCAGAACAATTGCGTGATCTTGCGCCACCAAGGCCACCATCTCTACCCTTTCCAGAAGAATCTTGGGAAACTGCGAGCATGCAAGGAAATGCATGTACCATTCCAATGTCAACGCCGCCTCGAATGCCCATTTCATTGGAAAACGAACCCTTATCTACGCCTGACTCCATAGAGGTAGATGGTTGTGCGAGACAATACAATGTTTTGGAAAGGTCAAATTGGATGTCCGATACTAGTAAGGACTCAAAAATCGAGAAGAACATTGGAGCCATATTGGGCATAGAAGAAAAACGTATTCCAACCCCTACGAGTGAAATCGTTGAGTTCCAGCCGTCGATGCCACTCACCGACGTAGAAGACTTGTCCATGATATCTGATCATCAGATGTCGGAAGACTCACTATCGATCGACGAACATGGATCAGAAGCCTCGGGTCACAAGTGTATATCCAACAATGATGTTGTAAGAACAATAGACCATCTCCTTAAAACCATCAGTAACAATGTGGGAAAGAACGTGAAACCAAGGGAACTATCACCGAAAATGCGTCTAACTGGAAAAGCGAAAAAAAAATACCAAAGGCTTCGACAGTTTTTGAGCAAGAGTAGCTCCAGAACCTCTTCAATGAATAGCGTTTCGGAACAACGCCCTCTGTCTCGCGTTTCCGCGGATTTCATTCCAAAATTTTGTCCCGCCTGCGGATTTGGCATGTCCCTAGTATACGAGGTAGACAAAGATTGCAAATTCTGCCCCAAGTGCGGTCACCGACTAAATTAAATATCACCTGACTAAAAGTCTATTGGAAGGAAGCTTGCATAGATCGGGAATAATTATGTACAAAGAGACATACAAGATACAACGCACTTACGAATTGATTGATAACATTAGACATAAATGACGATTAATAACACTAACAGACAGACGTACGTATTCATTTAGATTATTATATCACTTGAATGTTTAGTTGTTATATTTACGTATTTTGCACTATTTATAAATTTAGATTAAATATATGTATATGTAATTCCTTGTTGTTACGTAGTAAATAGAAAATTGTATCTTTTAGTGCATAATGCGAAACCAGTCGATCAAGAGATCTTCAAGAACATCAAGAATGTCTTTCTTGCCAATTTTAGTCAGCTCACTCATCGTGGTAATGAATCCTGGTGTCAACGGATTAATAGCATACGATTGGGGTACGCCAAATGCCAATATGACCGTAATATCGTTAACCCAGATCGGAGATTGCGATATACCAGAACCCCGTGTAGACAAAAGGGCTGTCTATATACAACTTCTGCAAATACTCAATTACGGTAACGTCCAGATAGGAACTTGCAGAATAGATGTGTTTCGCGAAGTCACGCACTGTGGGATGCACAGCCATAGTTCCGCAGTCGCCAATGGTATCGCAGAATACGTGAAGGACGTCAGTTGCGAAGAGTGCAACAAAATGCACGAAACTGGACGTCTCCCGTTCGGTTCCACCATCCTAGACGGGCTTAAGAAAAACGGGACCACTGGATTTAGGACTGGTCTCGCAGGTCGGATCTCCTTCGAGGTAAATGTCAAGGCACTCATTATACCGACCCATACGGTTCTTGGGACGACGTCATCGTCCAGGCTCGAGTCAAGGTGACCATCTCCGACTATGACGCTCAAACACAACTTCAGTCTAACCAAGTTGTGCTAAACACCGGTACTCGATGTCCCATTGACCGAGAAATGTGTTTAGATTCTTTCGGAAGTACTGCATTTTGGGACAACATTCCCACGGATTCCTGCAAATTTAACAGATACGGAGTGTTGTACCAAGGTCCCGCCTCTAAACTGGTAGACGTATCCAATACCTTTGCCGAAACAATATATATTGTCATCAGCCAGGATCTCACTTTCGCTCTAGCTGTGGGTGGTTCCAAAACATTGTGTGGTTACAACATAATAAAGACGGAACATCCCAAGTTATTCATCCTGGAAGGGCAAAAAGAGCGGTTCTTCAACTCTCCGGCACCTCCACGAACTCAAGATATGGATCTTTTCGCGTACGTAAACAGCAAGTTTATTTACGTAGAAAAACACGTCAAGACACAAGTAACCAACTTATATCGGGACATCCTATTACATCGATGTGCTTTAGAACAAGACCTCTTGAGGAACGCTCAGGCTCTCGCAATCATCAGACCAGAAGAGTTCACGTACACCTACAAGAAGGGGTCTGGATACATGGCCATCACCACCGGAGAAGTAATTAGGCTCATCAAATGCGTGGTCGTTGAAGTAAAACGCGCTACCACTGAAAAATGTTACAATGAACTGCCAGTCTACAAGGGCGAAACCTTACTGTTTCGCACTCCACGGACTCATATCCTAAAGTCAGTAGGGTATGAAGTGCCTTGCAACAACATATTACCTCAGATGTTCCAGCTAGAAGGACTGTGGTTCAAGGTGTTCCCAACTCTAGTCGAAAGTCGGGCACCGCATATTATGTCTCCACAATCCAGAGAAACGTGGAAATACCAGAGCCCCGGAAACCTCGCTCGATAAGGCATATATACTTCTGAAGATCTAGATAGATTAAGGGACTACATTATGAGTCCTTTTGAACAACCGGCCATCGTGAACCATCTGGTACGTACCGTCAGGGGCGATGGCGATAACTCGGCAGGGTTATCAGTCGGAGGTCTATTGGATACGGAAACGTTGCAACGAATCGCAGACTCAACCTGGAACCGTCTTTGGTTAGGTTTCAGTAATTTCGGAACTTACAGCGCCGGCTTCTTAGGCATTATCTTAATTGCTAAGATCCTAAAATTCTTAATAGATACCGCGATACATTTATTCGCTTTGCAAAGGGCGTTTGGATGGACTCTATACTTATTGGGTGCTGTCATGGATTCAGTATCCAACGTTCTGTTACATCTACGATCATCATCCAAAACGAGAGAAACCGATTCCTCAACTCCTAAGGAACCAAGGGAAGAAACCAGAGCTTTATATCCAAGTGATCAATTAAATGGGGTAATTATACAATCTGCCGCTACCCCCACGTCGGAAATATCCAGACCATATGGACTTTCGTAAGCTGGATAATAAAGAACTTCATGTTTAAATTGACTAAAAGTTATGATAATTAGAGTGAATATAAACACAGTGAGTGAACTAACAAGTGAGTGACTAATTAATGGCACAGTCAAGAAAGACTAAGGTGCACCGGGTAACATAAATAACGTACTATAAGATAATCTGTAGCGTAATAATCATAAGAATTAGTTATAAGTAATTTTAGTACCACCAATTGTTCCAAAACCATTAATAAATTAAATTTTAAAATAATAAAACAAAAGAAATTGCTACATTAGTACAGTCTAACTTATATTCGAGATTTATTTCTGGTAAATAACTTCCCCGAAATCAATCTCAAAGGGGGGAGGTATAACATGGGCTGGTAAACTCGCTTTCGACATCTGCAATGTTTCCAGCTAGACACACATGCAACCATAATACACACATTCTATTTACACTAACAGCCCATGTTGGACTTTCCCACATAGAAAAACGAGAAGTTTATGATACTAGTACTGATTAAGACAGACTAGACCATGCGACAAAGAATCCTTTGCGTCATAGCTACCGCTTAAAAGTTAAAATAAAGTTCTCGAAAATCACAGAAAGAACAACGAACATCTGTTGTCAATCAAATTAAACAGGAAACGTGGGAAAGCTGATTATTGAGCGTCATGTAATTCTCACGACAAAATTTCGTAAACTACATAGAAGGAATTATGTGTATTACACAATAATTCCATATTTTTCTTAATTATAAGTAGCGATAACTCTCGTTATATGTCATTCTATATTATTCATTTTCTTGCAGTAACCAACATATTAAATAATACTTGCGAGCGTTGCGCTGAGTTAATTTGAATGGAATTATACCTAGAATTATTAACTCAACAAATTATATTAATAATATTATCCTATTATACATATATATTACTATAATATTTGCGAGCGTTGCGCTGTGTTAATTCGAATGGAATTATAATCAGAATTATTAACTCAACAAATTATATTAATAATATTATCCTATTATACATATATATTACTATAATACTTGCGAGCGTTGCGCTGCGTTAATTCGAATGGAATTATAATTCGAATTATTAACTCGCCTAATTATATTAATAATATTACTTTCTTATTTATACATATATTTTACTATAATAATATTTGCGACCATTGCGTCTACAATTATTATTTATTACGAATGTAGTTATTAATAACAAATCGAAGATCGTTAGGTGGAAGGAATCAAAGAGCTATCTTTCCTTTCACTAGGGCTTTAGGCCCGCTCATTTTCTTCCCATTTATCCAATCTAAGACACAGTTCTTCCTCCTCCTCCAATGTAAAACTTTAAAATGTAAAGAAGGGGAAAACTCAAACTCGCAACCGAGTCGACGAGTTTGAGCCCTGAAAAAAAGAAAAGTCAGTTCTTCCTTACTCGTCTCTTTTCTAATTTCAGACTAAAAATTCTAATATTTGGTAAGACACTTTTATATTTTCTTTTCAAGAGAGAACTGCCTTTCTTGTTTTCCTATTCCAAACCTTATTTGACTTTCCAACGATCTCTGACCGTGGATGCCGGATAATAATATCCGAGGTACCACTAAGAGATCGTTTTCCTCTTTAAATCCTTTTTACAACTCTTCTTTCCAACAATCTCTGACCGTGGATGCCGGACAATATCCGAGGAACCACTAAGAGATCGTTTTCCTCTTTAAATCCTTTTTACAACACTTCTTTCCAACAATCTCTGACCATGGATGCCGGACAATATCCGAGGAACCACTAAGAGATCGTTTTCTTCTTTAACTCCTTTACAAACTCTTCTTTCCAACACTCTCTGACCGTGGATGCCGGACAATGTCCGAGGTACCACTAAGAGGTCGCCTCCAACATTAACGCCTTCCAACTTTTCTCCATTTCCTAAGTCGTCCTCCCAACGAACTCATAATTAAACTGAATTTGTGATTGTTAGTGTAAAATTAAATATATTTGTTTTTTGAATAGAATTAATCTTTCAATTAATTTATTCCACAAATTTTCCCTAACCCGGACGTCCCAAGGTAAGAGGGACAAATTCAATTTTTAATCAGTCGTTGTTTTTCTCACAACGTGGTCCTTTTTCACTGGACGTGACAATTCATAGAATTTTGGATTTAAATAGAAAAGATATTTCTTAAATGTTTCTTTTCCATATTCAAAATCCTCAAAAGAAGAATAGATCAAAATTATAAAGTAACGATTAATGAAATTTGATCACATTATGAAAATATAGTTTATAAAATTAGTGCAAATTAATTAAGTAATTACGTAAATTATAACAGCATGCAATACAGTAAAATTACCACATTGCGTGAAATTGTATTCTCATATCAGAAAAGTGAATTTTGTGTATTTTATTAACCCAAAAGTAGATTTTAATGGTGAAATAGAATCAAGAAAAAAATAAAAATGATTCATTGAATTCCGGCTTTAGATAAAAAGATATGTATAGAAGATATTTTTTGTTTTCATGAAAAATATATTGAAATTGTAAAAAAAAGATTCCTGAAATTATATCATACGAAAATACGATTTTGAAAATGAATGTGGATTTATGTTATTAGCACGTCTAGTATACTAGAAAATAATCCGTCTCATAGAAAAATGAACAGCTATTATCTTTTGTTCAATTATAATAAAAGCGAAATATTGAATAAAGTACATTGAGAAGATCCAAGTATCCAAATCCACAGCGTGCATATAATTGAAATGAAGCGAGTTCCGCGTAGCAGCGCGCCGGCAGTCAACTTTCGCGGTACCCCTGCTCGCGCCTGATTGCTCGAGAGGCGGAGTCTCGCGTGACGCGGCGGAAAGCGGTGGGAGAAGAAACGCGCCTTGAGTGGGATCGGAAATGTTGGTCAGTTTGGCCGCGCTGGGAAGGATTCGTCCAACATATTGCATTTTATCGAATTCCATCCTCCCGTCTTTGCAGCCTCTTTTTGGCATCCGCCGAAAACCCGAATTTTATCAGCCAAACGTTGCTTGGTGTTGAGCAACTTCAGCTTGTTCAGTGTGTGATAGTACGTCCGCAGTTGTTGTGCGAACTTCTTGACTTTAGCCGTAAATGAACGGCCAGATGTTAAATAGTCGATCACACACTGAATTCGGGAAGCGAGTTTCCGTGTCAGTCGAATCTTGCCGTTCAATTGAGACATGCGTTTTGTAATCTGCCGACTCCACGATATCTGTACCAGATTTCGCGGAATCACCAGATCACTTGCAGCCTCGTAAACGGCACAATTGACTTGCCACAGGTCGCAGTCATCTGGAAGAGCATCTAGAAGTAGGCTATTTGCTCTGTCTATTTCTCGTTGCTTAGGCAAAACTTTCGTTGTTAAATTCTGCCTAAACACGAGTGTCGTGCTTTCATAATGTGGAGCATCTCTCCCAGCACCGCGTACGGGCTCAGTTGTTATTGCCCGCACATCCGGTACCGGTTGACAACTGGGAACAACGAAACCTGTCCGCCTCAGATAGGCCACATAATCTCTCAGTTGTTGTTGAGAAAAGCGATCTGCCAGTTCGGGATGCATTACTGCAAACCGACTGTGCATTCGCGCCATGTAGGCTCTCTGTTGCGGACAGCTCTCCTCGTAGCAGTGCATTATATCTAGCCTGAGATCCTCCGTCCACTGAAATCGTCCGTGGGCATGTTGGGGTTGTTGTCCCGGGACACCCGTTTCGGCCCCCCCACCTCGGGACTGGGCTGCATCCGAAGCAGCCCGATGGTCAGGAGCCCTGCGCGTTGCATTTCTTGTAACCGCATGTACAGGGAGTAGGGTGGTTGGCCCTACCCTCCGTTGTTATGCCTCTCTCGTTTGTCTCTTACCTTGCCATCCACTGGGGTTGGTTACCCAATCTCTGGCAAGGTTGCTAAGAGTCCAGGGCCCAACGGCTTTAATAAGCACACGTGGAGGTGAGAGTAGGCCATTTGGGAAGATAGGCTAAGATGCGGCTTTTTGCATAGCCGCATTGTGTTACGCATCATTCCCTTTGGGCCCCCATTATTATTATTATTATTATTATTATTTTTTTTTTTTTTTTTTTTTTTTTGACGGAGGGGGGAACTGCATTAGGCACCATAGGGGGTTGAAGATGTTGTGTAACCCCCCGTGTGTCGGACTCCCTCACCTTTGATGTTAACGGCAAGGTTTACCGACTAAAACCCTAACCTCCCTTGGCCCTCCAGAATCCACGTGTGCAGTCTGCAGTAGAAAAGTGGCTCCGATATCCATCTCCTCCGCTGCAGACTGCACCGGGCCATTGCGTTTGCAACTGTAACCACTCCCTCTACCATTAGGTAAGTGGTTACAGGATCTCGTGTGACCTCAGTAGACGGAGAGATCCCAGTAGCACTGCTTTCTGCATTCGGCCTGCGATGGAATTTGCATGTTCTCGACAGGCCGGAATGCTTTTGATGTTTTGGAGGAAAGTTGGTCTCATTCCTCCCAGCACTCCAATTATCAGCACGACGAGCTTGATTTTGAATCCTCGATACAGTCTGCGAATCTCGAACAGGAGTTCCTGATATTTCATCCGTTTTTCGTCCTCTTTGCTGACTATATTTGTTTCTGCTGGTGCAGAAAACTCGATGACGAAGATGGATTTGTCATCGAAGTCAACAAGGACGATGTCAGGCTTATTGGCTGATATTTGCCTGCTCGTCGGGAATGAGTAATTCCAGTATATTCGGCAAGACTCATTCCCGACTACGGATTCAATATCAGTGGGGACGTACGGCAAAACTGGGGTTGCATCAATACCATAAGTGCTGCGAAGATGGTAATACAGCACTCGAAGAGCCGCATTGTGACGTTCGATGTATGCTGAAACTGCATATATTGGACATGCTGCCAAAAGATGCATTAGTGTCTCAGCATGACATCTACACAATCTACAAAGCGTACTCTGTACCGCCTGGTGTAAGATGTTCTGGCGGTACGCTAAAGTATTGATGACCCCATCCTGGCACGCGAAGATAAAACCCTCGGTCTCGGATTTCAAGCCGGCTGATCTTAAGAAGGAGAAGGTCATCTCTGCCGACAAGCCAAGTTGTTGGACATTTCGAAAGAATTGTCCATGCAACGGCTTGTCGATATGCCTTCCCTCCAACATTCGGAGTTGTTCCTTCCGTATGTTAGCCCTGAGACGCACTGGGCACAGATTGATGACTGATTCAGCCTGCTGTGCACCACTACGTCCCACGTTGAAAAACAGACCGAGGTTTCGCGCCGCTCGTTCCACCGCGTTGTACAAAAACGCCCCCTTCCCCTGAATTTCATGCTGATGTACTAGCATCATCAGGGGGTCCTCCGTTCGATTAATCACGTCGCAAGCTGTTTCGAGGACCAATCGGTCATGCATACACTCCAGGCTTAAAAGGCCACGACCTCCCATATTTCGGGGCAAATACAGACGTTCCACGGAAGAACTTGGATGCAAACTGCATTGCATACAAATCATCTTCCGTGTGCTTCGGTCAAGATCCCTTAGCTCGTCAACGTTCCACTTCAGTGCTCCAAAAGAATAGAGCACTGGTGATACGGCCAACATATTCGTGGCTGCCACCTTATTTCTCCCGGTCAATTCTGATGACCAGATCTTACGGAGAATGCGCCGGTATTTCTTAATGATGGTGGTTTTAGCAGCCTGCACATCCTGGACATGCCTTTGAGGTACGCCCAGGTATGTGTAGGCTTCTTCGGCGCTAAGGTGGCGGATGACATTTCCGTTGACGAGCTCCATATCGTTGTTATGGGAGCCTGACCTTCCTCTGTGCAAATGAACGACTGCACACTTGTCCAATCCGAATTCCATACCGATATCTCTCGAGTATGTGAGGGCGATGTTCAGAGATCGATGTAATTGATCTTCGCCTGATGCGTATAATTTAAGATTATCCATATAGAAAAGATGGGTGATCTTATGTACACGTTCACCAGGCGGTCCACACATGTACCCTTGAGATTTCCGGTGAACAACGGATAGAGGCAATAGTGAGATGCAGAAGAGCAGAGGACTCAGAGAATCTCCCTGATAGACACCTCTTTGGAATTGAACCAGTCTAGACATGGTTCGACGCTTGCCCGATGTCATGACAAAGCGTGTTTTCCAAAGAGGCATCAGGTCTTCTACAATTCTCACTATGTTTGGGTGGACATGAAGGCGATTGAGCAACAAGCTTAAAAGCTCGTGCGATGTTGAGTCATACGCCTTCATGTAATCCAGCCAGGCTATCGACAGGTTACGCTTGTACTGGACTGCGTCCTGACAAACACACCTGTCGATAAGCAAGTTGTCCTTACAGCCGGATACACCCATTTTGCAGCCTCGTTGTTCTACTATCCGTTGCCACACCGGTTTCACGGATGTCTCAATACGTTCGTTCAAGATGTTAGTGAACAATTTGTATAACGTATTGAGACACGTGATCGGTCTATGGTTTTTCGGATCTGACAAGTCTCCCGATTTTGGGATCAGTGTCGTACGGCCCTCCACCAGCCAGTGCGGAATGGGTTGGTCTCCATTTATGTAAGAGGTGAATATTCGGGCTAGGTGTTGATGGACAGAAGTGAACTTCTTCCACCAATAGTTGTTAATTCCATCCCAGCCCGGCGAGGAGAAATTCCTGTCTCCTGTGATGGCATTTTTCACCTCTAATGCACTGACGGGTGGGCAATCTTCATTTTGTTGTGTGACTTCGTCGCACAACTCGGTGAAGATTTCAATACCTGGAGTGTATGCATTAAGCCTGGATGTTTTCTCGTAGATGCTCCCCCAGAATTCCTCAACTGCGGCCATCGACGGAGACTCGCTTGAGGCTGCGATACGATGTTTGAAGACGTTGGAAGGATTCGTCCAAAATATTGCATTTTGTCGAATTCCATCCTCCCGTCTTTGCAGCCTCTTTTTGGCATCCGCCAAAACCCGAATTTTATCAGCTAAACGTTGCTTGATGTTGAGCAACTTCAGCTTGTTCAGTGTGTGATAGTACGTCCGCAGTTGTTGTGCGAACTTCTTGACTTTAGCCGTAAATGAACGGCCAGATGTTACATAGTCGATCACACACTGAATTCGGGAAGCAAGTTTCCGTGTCAGTCGAATCTTGCCGTTCAATTGAGACATGCGTTTTGTAATCTGCCGACTCCCCGATATCTGTACCAGATTTCGCGGAATCACCACATCACTTGCAGCCTCGTAAACGGCACAATTGACTTGCCACAGGTCGCAGTCATCTGGAAGAGCATCCAGAAGTAGGCTATTTGCTCTGTCTATTTCTCGTTGCTTAGGCAAAACTTTCGTTGTTAAATTCTGCCTAAACAGGAGTGTCGTGCTTTCATAATGTGGAGCATCTCTCCCAGCACCGCGTACGGGCTCAGTTGTTATTGCCCGCACATCCGGTACCGGTTGACAGCTGGGAACAACGAAACCTGTCCGCCTCAGATAGGCCACATAATCTCTCAGTTGTTGTTGAGAAAAGCGATCTGCCAGTTCGGGATGCATTACTGCAAACCGACTGTGCATTCGCGCCATGTAGCCTCTCTGTTGCGGACAGCTCTCCTCGTAGCAGCGCATTAGATCTTGCCTGAGATTCTCCGTCCACTGAAATCGTCCGTGGACATCAGTTGGTCGTCGTCCCGGGACACCTGTTTCGGCTCCTCCACCTCGGGACTGGGCTGCATCCGAAGCAGCCCGATGGTCAGGAGCCCTGCGCGTTCTATTCATAGTAACCGCATGTGCAGGGAGTAGGGTGGTTGGCCCTACTCCCCGTTGTTATGCCTCTCTCGTTTATCTCTTACCTCGCCATCCACTGGGGTTGGTTACCCAATCTCTGGCAAGGTTGCTAAGAGTCCAGGGCCCACCGGCTTTAATAAGCACACGTGGAGGTGAGAGTAGGCCATTTGGGAAGATAGGCTAAGATGCAGCTTTTTGCATAGCTGCATTGTGTTACGCATCATTCCCTTTGGGCCCCTTATTATTTTTTTTTTTTTTTTTTTTTTTTTTGGAGGGGGGAAATGCATTAGGCACCATAGGGGGTTGAAGATGTTGTGTAACCCCCCGTGTGTCGGACTCCCTCACCTTTGATGTTAACGGCAAGGTTTACCGACTAAAACCCTAACCTCCCTTGGCCCTCCAGAATCCACGTGTGCAGTCTGCAGTAGAAAAGTGGCTCCGATATCCATCTCCTCCGCTGCAGACTGCACCGGGCCATTGCGTTTGCAACTGTAACCACTCCCTCTACCATTAGGTAAGTGGTTACAGGATCTCGTGTGACCTCAGTAGACGGAGAGATCCCAGTAGCACTGCTTTCTGCATTCGGCCTGCGATGGAATTTGCATGTTCTCGACAGGCCGGAATGCTTTTGATGTTTTGGAGGAAAGTTGGTCTCATTCCTCCCAGCACTCCAATTATCAGCACGACGAGCTTGATTTTGAATCCTCGATACAGTCTGCGAATCTCGAACAGGAGTTCCTGATATTTCATCCGTTTTTCGTCCTCTTTGCTGACTATATTTGTTTCTGCTGGTGCAGAAAACTCGATGACGAAGATGGATTTGTCATCGAAGTCAACAAGGACGATGTCAGGCTTATTGGCTGATATTTGCCTGCTCGTCGGGAATGAGTAATTCCAGTATATTCGGCAAGACTCATTCCCGACTACGGATTCAATATCAGTGGGGACGTACGGCAAAACTGGGGTTGCATCAATACCATAAGTGCTGCGAAGATGGTAATACAGCACTCGAAGAGCCGCATTGTGACGTTCGATGTATGCTGAAACTGCATATATTGGACATGCTGCCAAAAGATGCATTAGTGTCTCAGCATGACATCTACACAATCTACAAAGCGTACTCTGTACCGCCTGGTGTAAGATGTTCTGGCGGTACGCTAAAGTATTGATGACCCCATCCTGGCACGCGAAGATAAAACCCTCGGTCTCGGATTTCAAGCCGGCTGATCTTAAGAAGGAGAAGGTCATCTCTGCCGACAAGCCAAGTTGTTGGACATTTCGAAAGAATTGTCCATGCAACGGCTTGTCGATATGCCTTCCCTCCAACATTCGGAGTTGTTCCTTCCGTATGTTAGCCCTGAGACGCACTGGGCACAGATTGATGACTGATTCAGCCTCCTGTGCACCACTACGTCCCACGTTGAAAACCAGACCGAGGTTTCGCGCCGCTCGTTCCGCCGCGTTGTACAAAAACGCCCCCTTCCCCTGAATTTCATGCTGATGTACTAGCATCATCAGGGAATCCTCCGTTCGATTAATCACGTCGCAAGCTGTTTCAAGGACCAATCGGTCATGCATACACTCCAGGCTTAAAAGGCCACGACCTCCCATATTTCGGGGCAAATACAGTCGTTCCACGGAAGATCTTGGATGCAAACTGCGTTGCATACAAATGATCTTCCGTGTGCTTCGGTCAAGATGCCTTAGCTCGTCAACGTTCCACTTCAGTGCTCCAAAAGAATAGAGCACTGGTGATACGGCCAACATATTCGTGGCTGCCACCTTATTTCTCCCAGTCAATTCTGATGACCAGATCTGACGGAGAATGCGCCGGTATTTCTTAATGATCGTGGTTTTAGCAGCCTGCACATCCTGGACATGCCTTTGAGGTATGCCCAGGTATGTGTAGGCTTCTTCGGCGCTAAGGTGGCGGATGACATTTCCGTTGACGAGCTCCATATCGTTGTTATGGGAGCCTGACCTTCCTCTGTGCAAATGAACGACTGCACACTTGTCCAATCCGAATTCCATACCGATATCTCTCGAGTATGTGAGTGCGATGTTCAGAGATCGATGTAATTGATCTTCGCCTGATGCGTATAATTTAAGATCATCCATATAGAAAAGATGGGTGATCTTATGTACACGTTCACCAGGCGGTCCACACATGTACCCTTGAGATTTCCGGAGAGCAACGGATAGAGGCAATAGTGAGATGCAGAAGAGCAGAGGACTCAGAGAATCTCCCTGATAGACACCTCTTTGGAATTGAACCAGTCTAGACATGGTTCGACGCTTGCCCGATGTCATGACAAAGCGTGTTTTCCAAAGAGGCATCAGGTCTTCTACAATTCTCACTATGTTTGGGTGGACATGAAGGCGTTTGAGCAACAAGCTTAAAAGCTCGTGCGATGTTGAGTCATACGCCTTCATGTAATCGAGCCAGGCTATCGACAGGTTACGCTTGTACTGGACTGCGTCCTGACAAACACACCTGTCGATAAGCAAGTTGTCCTTGCAGCCGGATACACCCATTTTGCAGCCTCGTTGTTCTACTATCCGTTGCCACACCGGTTTCACGGATTTCTCAATACGTTCGTTCAAGATGTTAGTGAACAATTTGTATAACGTATTGAGACACGTGATCGGTCTATGGTTTCTCGGATCGGACAAGTCTCCCGATTTTGGGATCAGTGTCGTTCGGCCCTCCACCAGCCAGTGCGGAATGGGTTGGTCTCCATTTATATAAGAGGTGAATATTCGGGCTAGGTGTTGATGGACAGAAGTGAACTTCTTCCACCAATAGTTGTTAATTCCATCCCAGCCCGGCGAGGAGAAATTCTTCGCTCCTGTGATGGCATTTTTCACCTCTAATGCACTGACGGGTGGGCAATCTTCACTTTCTTGTGTGACTTCGTCGCACAACTCTTTAACTTTCGTTGTTAAATTCTGCCTAAACACGAGTGTCGTGCTGTCATAATGTGGAGCATCTCTCCCAGCACCGCGTACGGGCTCAGTTGTTATTGCCCGCACATCCGGTACCGGTTGACTGCTGGGAACAACGAAACCCGTCCGCCTCAGATAGGCCACATAATCTCTCAGTTGTTGTTGAGAAAAGCGATCTGCCAGTTCGGGATGCATTACTGCAAACCGACTGTGCATTCGCGCCATGTAGCCTCTCTGTTGCGGACAGCTCTCCTCATAGCAGCGCATTAGATCTTGCCTGAGATCCTCCGTCCACTGAAATCGTCCGTGGGCATCAGCTGGTCGTCGTCCCGGGACACCTGTTTCGGCCGCTTATTACTATTATTATTATTATTATTATTATTATTATTATTATTATTATTATTATTATTATTACTATCATTGTTTTCATTATTGATTAGTATATAGTTCGTCAATTTTACTAAAGTAATTTTAAAATTTAAAGAAAATAGTCGTTTATTCAAATTCATCGGCATCTGTTACCGCATAATTATTAATATATTATGTATATCATATTACTTATTATTAATATATATATATATATATATATATATATATATATATATATATATATATATATATATATATATATATATATATATATATTTTATACTACTTATGATGGGTAGTGTTATATTTTGGTTATATTATATATTATATATTTCTGACAGCTTTATACCGGATCTGTGCATAGATATCTTTATATTAAGTACGATACTCGATGAGTGCACAAAACTTTGTGCTGTAATAAACTATTATGTATACCTGGTTAAATAAAAAAAATTAATAAATAAAAAATAAAAGAAATTTTAATAATGATCGATGGACAGATAGTGTGTATATAACATTGTCTAATGTCGATTATGTATTTGACATGGTAAATACTTTAGCTAAAAACGATGGTGCTCTCATAATTATTTATCATGTCACAATTTTGTGAAAATGATACCTTATAAATTTAAGGCAATTATTTGTTTGCTACAAAAAAAAAAAGATTCATGTGGTAAAAAACAAAGTTTTGACATATTTCACATCATTTCAGCAATAAATTATGCATTATAAAGAAGTTATATAAGAACTGTTTGTTACTGAATATTAGTGGTGACTAAACAAATTGATTGTATCGCGCACCCGCACTGCAAGGTCCCTTACAGCAAAACACGTACATTTGGCGATCCTGCCTGGATCCTGTAAGTAAAGTAAAAGTGGACATTTATTTAAAGACAATTTTTCAAACACTCCAAAGACCTTTAATGACTTTTTTATGAAAATCGACAGAAGTGAATCCAGGAGTGCCTTTTTGATCTCTTATGGGTCAAAATGATGACTTAACAAATGTTCAATGATTACATTACTTGAAAACGAGTCTAACCTCTGACACTGCACTCTTATTAAAGAACATTACCGTTACGGATGCGAACTACGAATCCGCGTGGGAAAGTTTAAAAGTACGGTCTGAAAATTCGCGCGCGATGGTAAACGCTTATTTAACTAGTATTTTCGCGGTTTCAAGCGTTAAAACCGGAAACGCTTCGGAACTGGAATGTCTTCGCGATTCAATAAACGTTGACACAGCCTTGCGAATAAATGCGAATTCGCGTATTAGAATCTATTCCAGCTTCACCCGCGGTACCACGACCTGCGAAATCACCCGCTAAAAAACTCCGCAAAATGCATTCACGCTTGCATTTTTATCAATGGCCAATCAACCGACTTCTCTTTGTGTCAAAATAAATATTTTTTTATGCTGTCTAACCTTCAAAACCTTTTGCAAAAAACTTTAAAATGCCGTCAAAACACGGTTCGTGATTGTAAATTTTATGCAAATTACTTACGGACGGAACATAATATTGCAAGATGTCTGAGCAAGTATCGTTGTGCTCGTTGCCGACGTCTTCACTATAATACGTTACATCGCGACAATTCATTGTTGAATTAATACCTCGTTTAGCAATGATAGTACTCCGACGCTTAAACCGGGGTCCAGAATCAGTTGAACTAATCTCCGCCTTGGGGTTGAAATGTTCAAAATCGAGGAGATTCAGCACATTGATGAAGATGATTAAAAAATGTAATACACTTTCTCACAATTTGTAATTTTATTGAACGCTAGTCGACATACGTGATCGACAACCCTAGTATACACGGAGGAAATACGACACAACCCGTGCCTGACCGAAAAAGTGACCAAGACTATTATTACTCGATAGAAGCTCAAAGCGGAACTGAACTACTAACGCTGCTAATACATGAATATGTATATACGCAGAGTGCGAAAAAGGTGCATACTTTATGCGCAGGGAGGAAGGCGATCATCCGCGCATCGGTTCTGACACCCGCTCTAGCGTAATCATGAAAACATATTGTTTAGAGACAAATGCACATGAATAACGCAAGATTGATTGATTGATTTTCTTTATTATGGCTTGAGGTATTACCTCTTAGGCCGACCAATATAGAGCATACATACAGATAACTAAAACTAAAACTAAGCTTAATATCACATGGCATACTAACAGATGCATATAAAAGCGCAATACTAGTTCTATAACAAGGTAGATATAAAATAGATAGATAATAATAATAGTCGAGCGATTACAACGTAGGGTAGGGTACACGCATACCAGAAGTAAAAGTGGACTAAAATACTAATGTTAAATACTAAAGATACTAATACCAATACTAATAATGCTAATACTAAAATATAAAATACAAAATAATTACACTGAAGTCCGACTTAATAGGAATTTTTTTAGTTTTACTTTAAACGAATACACATTTTCACTTGCGCGAATTTCGACTGGAAGTTCATTCCATAACCGGGTAGAAGTGACAATAAAAGAGTTGGAATAGGACTCTAGCCGATGTGTCGGTACTCGAAGTTCTTGCATAGGTCGAAGAGCCCTGGATGTAGATTCTTCACGCCACTGATAACGTTCATAAAGATAGTGGGGTACGTGAGTCTTAATAATCTTATAGGTGACGATACCAATGTAGTATAACCTACGCGATTTGGTGTTGAGCCAGCCAAGCTTATTACGATATGGGGTAATGTGCTTATCGCGCCATAGATCGAAGATGAAACGAATGCCCGCTTTAAACATTCGTTCCACCCTGATTTTTTGAGTTACATTAATGTCGTTGTAAACTGCGCAGCAGTAATCGAAATAGGGTAAAATCAACGAGGAAACAAGGGTTTGCCTAACATCAGTTGGTAGTTGAGCACGGTTATTACGTAGTTGACGTAGAGTGGAGAAGACTTTATTGGACATTTGTATAAGATGGTACTTCCACGAGAGCGTTCCATCAAACACGAGACCCAAGTTCCTCACCGATTTAACCCACGGTATGACCGAATTATTAATAACAATCGGTGTGATCGAATCAGTATTAGAGGTATTCAGATAAAAAGTACTGCCGACAAGTAATGCTGTAGTTTTTTCAAAGTTAAGGACGAGGTCATTGCTATTCGCCCATTGACAGAAGCGAGTGATATCGGATGTTACCTTTGCAATGGCGATGTCAAGTTCTGAAACACGACATTTAAGAAAAATTTGAGTGTCGTCAGCGAAAATCATATGATCTCTATGATGGAGAACCCCAGGTAGATCATTAATAAATACTAAAAATAACAAAGCTCCTAACACAGAACCTTGGGGCACTCCAGCACCCACTGGAAACCACGACGATCTAGTGCCATCCACCCCTGTGAAAGCCTGAGATCGACACGAGAGGTAAGACGCAACCCACCGAATAGCGGTATCCGATAAATTAGCCATTTTTAGTTTCTGCAGCAAACGCCTATGACTAATAGTATCGAACGCACGGCTAAAGTCAAAGAGGATAACAATAGTTATCATGCGTTTGTCTATTGCCTGCCTGCAATATTCAAATACATATAATAGTGTTGTTTGCGTGCTGTAGTCTTTACGGAAACCCGATTGGTGAGAATCAAACCAATTACTGTTATTGAGGAACCCAAGTAGCTGATTGAAAACAATACGTTCTAGTATTTTAGAGAGAGCAGGAACAATAGCGATAAGTCGGTAATGAGCAGGAGAAACAGGGTTAGTCATTTTGCTAATGGGTATCATCAATGATTTTTTCCAGTCAGCAGGAAAGATGGATAAATTAAGCGATTCATTGAAGAGATGAACTATGTGAGGGGCAATGACAGACATACCCATGCCTGCTTATTAGCCTTATTAGCAGAAATGAGTCTAATTCTTAAGGAGGGATCCCTGGTCCTGCGATAAGCACATAAAAGGCTATTTCTCTCGTATTTAAGTCTAAGTAGCTGAGGTGAAATCCAAGGGGAAGGCTCATGAGTCGGTGTGAAGATGTGCTTAGGGGCATGCTTATCAAAAGTTTGCAATAGGCGATGACTAAGCGTATTGGTGAGTAAGTTCACGTTATTCAGTGGAGAAACAGAATTAAAAATATTCCAATCATAGCTAATCAGGTCCCTATGCTAACTCGATACATCGAACGAGCGATAGTCTCTACATGTGATTTGTGTCGGCTCTGCTTTCGGTGTTCCAATCTTACATTCGATATCTATCAGATCATGGCCACAGATAAAAGGTAGATTGGCTTGGCTATGTCCCAGGACATTTGTAAGGCTATTGACAAGACAGTGGTCAATCCATGTATCAGTTCGGTTCGTATGATTAGTAGGATGATATGGCACGATTTGAAGAGCATTGGCTACGGCAAACTGCTGCAAATATGTAGATTCAAAATTAGCACGATTTAAGTCAACATTGAAATCACCCATAATAATGATTCGATCATAATTACAACTACGTTTTTGCAGTACAGATTCAAATAGTTCGAGAAGAGCTTTCTTCGGTGGTCGATAGATAACTGCAAGTAGCACTCTGAGGTTCGTAGTGGCGCTGTGACCGACTTCAACAAGCATAAACTCGAGGGGGTTAACGGAAGAGCATTCAGATTTTTCTAAGATTTTGTAATTTAGAGCGGTATGAATATACATAGCAACACCTCCACCGAGCTTATACTTGCGGTCATTGCGAATCAAGTTAGGTAAAGAAAAATAGGAGTCAACAGTTTTAGTATTAAACCAGGTTTCAGAAAGAATAATAATATGATAAAAATTTTCGGTGAAATAAGATTTAAAAAAAGAAAATTTATTAGCAGAGCCGAGAGATTGAACATTAATATGACATAATTTTAGATTAATATAGTTAGCGTTTACTGGAATTATTGAATTAATCAAAGCCTGGTTGCTTCCGGAATTCGATGCAGCCGTTTCACTATTTTCGCGAACACTAAGAGTGCCACATGCCAAACGTCACTCGCTAATTCTTCGAAGATCTTCCTCGCAAGTAATGTCGATCGCCTTAGCGCTGCTAGATGGTCGAAAGCGTACAATGCCGTGATAGGTGTAAACATACTTATACGGATGGTCCTTCACTAACGCACGTGCTTTTCTGAGTAAGTTAAGCGTCGCAGATGGTAAGTGCTCATTGATAAAAACGCGGTTTTTCGCATTAGAGTTATCAATGTCGGTGGTAAATAGCATCTTCTTAGCTCTCATGCCTTTGATGAAGGCAAATCGTAGGTCGGGATTGGAGAGTTTTACCAGTATTGCTGGGTGCCTATGGGATGTTGACGAAGACGCAAGCATGGAAGCAGATGAGTCGATGCCATTTGTGCGTTGTAGCCGATAAGCAGAAAGAATGTCTTCTATGTGAAGCGTCACATTCAATACATCGGCGATTTTGAGTGAAATTTGTCGCAAATCTTTCATGCCTTTCGGAGGAATCCCTGTGATTATTAAATCGCAGTTCCGAGTGTCATAGCCCATAGTCGCTCGATCTGCCTTTAAGGACTGTACATCAGTTTGTAGTGATTTTACACTAACTTCTATGTCTTCTACTCGCTCCTCCAGCTTCAATATTCGATCCATCTTTCCATTTATTTCTTCAAAGCCCGCATTCTGTTGCGCGTTAAATTGTTCTTGTCTATCAAGATATAGTTTTAGCGCAGGAGGTATGGCACACGTATCGGACGTATCCGATTCTACAGAAGTAGCGCTATTGGAACGGAGAAGACGAGGCGGAGCGAGCAGAGTTTAGTTCAGCTTCCTTTTTTTGCTCTTAGCGGCAGGTGTATTAACGCAGCAAAAAATTGCACCCGATGCAGTCGTGGCCGCATTTTGAGGTTTGCAATCTTCATGAAATGCAAGTGCGCAAACAACACATTTTATTTCGTCGTCGCCAACGAGTTCGGCATTGCATTTATTGCAATTCTCCATTTGAGAAGCGTGCACGAGATAATAAGATAATAAGAGCCCGAAATATAGCCGTACGAGCGTTAAAGAGAGAAGGCTATACAAGCGTGTGGTAAACCCGCTTGGAAGGGGCGCGTGAACCGTACGCGTCTCGTGCACCGCGCAGCACGTGAAGAGAGGGGCCGCCGATAAGCCGTCAGCTGAATGTATAGTTCAGAAATAACGCAGATGATCACAATACAAGTGGTTGAACTAATCAATCACGACAATGCATGCGTGATTACAAGGCAAATGTCAGGCAGAAAACCATTTAGATAATGAAGATTATTTTAACAATAATAGGCATTCACAGGTCTCGCATCTCCACATTTCACCAACCTGCCAGTGGAAAGAAAGCGAAGTTGAAGGTGACAAACACTCGGTGATCGGTGTCATGCGACAAAGTGTTGAAGTCACTGACAGCTAGTGGGCAGCGCCATTTTGCGTAGTGTGACGTAGGCGATGACGTTTCGGGCGTGCGCAGATGTCTCGGTGGAAAAGCAGCAACGGCTAATTCCAGAATGACTTTTTAACTTTCCTCGCCTGAAGTAGACTCGGAGATAAATATCCCAATTAGTGATCGTGATCCGAGTCTGCTCAGGAACGTCTGTGCAAAATTTTAACTCCCACAAAACGGGGTTTAGAGTGTAATTTAGAGAAATTTAGCGGAGCTCGACAAAACGTGACTGCGTGTACTCACCACTAGAGAAAGAGAGATAAGGAAGCGACAAGACCGACTGCTGATAAATCGCACATTAATTTGTCACGACATACCGCCCCCTTGCGATTCGGTAGAGCTCGCAACTTAAATACTTAAATGTCCTACTTTTCTAAAGATGTACGAGTTTCGGAAACACCAAAGTGCACCGGTAACAAAATAATTTTCGTAATTGAGCGAACAAATTCAGATGTTGCCGTTCGAATGGTTACAACTCTAATAAGACCATCTTCGCCGCGAGTCCACTTTACAATACGACCTAATGGTCACTTTATAAAGGCAAAACATCATCTTAAGCGTATTCGTATAGGACACACGCCGATTCTTGTTGAACTCTGGACGCTTATGAGTGAGATCAGAGCGTGCTTAAGCTCACACCCGCTAGCTTCAAATACAAGGAGCAGCTCCAACTGTTGTTCCCACGACCTCACATCTCGACGACCTATTTGCTGCGTATTTAACTCGGTGGCAGACATTTCGTCGTCTGACGAAGAATTTTGGAGGACTGGTCGTCTGATTATTTGCGATCGTTCGCAGCATCGTAGCAAATGGTGGCGGCCGCAGTATAATGTTACCGTGGGTCAGTTTGGTACTATTAAATATTGCCACTTTGCCTCCTATAGGTATAATTTCAACAACAGATTTCAACAAGAATCAGCGTGTGTCCGATACGAATGCGCTCAAGATGATGTTTCAAAGCTATTGCAAGTGGAATGTGGCATTCAATTTATGACGGGATATGCTCAATTGTTTGAATCTTGAACTTGCTATAGAATAATGAAATGGCGATGGTACTATTGGATCATGTTATGCGCGAGTAGATGACAGTTGCGAATGCGAGACTAGAAGTATCTGCGAACCTGTGCAACTCGGTGGATACAACATTTGAATTGACAACGATCCAATGAAGTATATTTACGCAAGGGATCGTCCCATTCCATCGCCAGAAGCCAAAATCGCTGAATTAGCATCTTTGCAGAAACAATGACTGAAGACGCCCAACCAAGTGGGTCATAAAAGCGAGCTATTAGCGATAGGAAATATCGCTTTGTGCAGACTGATCATCAGACCGTACTCGATATTGTAACAAATCGTTTTTTAAATTCCAGTATACGCCTAATATTTTAAGGCTTTTGCCTGACGAATGAGTGGAATCCCATTCGAGTCCATGATTTGTTGATTCGATGTTTGGTAGTAAAGCATGTTCGTTGCTGACCTATTTTCGGAGGCAAAACCCGTCACCTCGCAAGAGGGCTTCATCTTCATCAGGAAGTATTACAGCCTTTGCAATATTTTTTGCTCCATAAAGACAGTCCTCAACGTACAGTCCGGTTCTAAGAGAGGATTGCGCGATCCGATATTATAATCCATCATCAACAATAAGTTGTTGAAGTACTCGCATGACTGAGAATAGCACACTCGAAACTCCGAAAGTAATTATATTGAGTCGATAATGAGAAATTTGCATTTCAGAAGAGGATCTCCAGACGATTAGCCGACAATCCCTATCTCCTATATCAAGGATCATATATCGAGGATTGAGGCAATACTTGCAGGTACATTTGAGTTACATCCGCGAAAAAAATCTCCACTGAGTCAATACGAATACGACGTCGGATTGCAGTTTTGAGCCTACTAACAGCTGGTTATTAAGGGACTTGGAGTTCGAGGATCGGCTGAAAAAACTTAAAACTTAAATAAATCATATTGAATTTATTTATTGCTTTATAAAAATTCAAAAATTAAATATAAAATTATCATCACAAATTCATTTATTTCATTTCTTATCTCGTACAAATTCAGATTACAGAGATAAGTTCATTGCAATGAGACAAAGATATTTCAATAACGATTTTTTGTTCATACGTATCTACAATATTTTTTATGATATTTATTATGATCTTCATAACGTTTACGTCTACGAGGTGCGATACATCCTCCACTGTCAAATTGTGTAAGTAACGTTTAGGTTGAACCTTGTTCTATTTTTAATTAATTAAAATTGATCAACAAATATAAAATATGAATTAAGACTTTGCCTCTTGCTTTAAGTACAAACTCTCGACTATGAATCCTTCTCTACCCTTTATCCTGTCAATGATGTTGAAACGAAATTTATAGTATAGTAAGAGTAAACATGGATCTTAGAATAAAAATTAAGTGCATAATCACTCATTTGGTATACAGAAAATGTATTAACGTTTGAATATATTATTACTATTATGTAAATAAACGTAATACATGATTTCATCTCATATCATGGTCTTTGGAACCTTTCGAGTATAATAAGACCCATATGAATGGAACATAATCGTTTCAAGTTGGGTTATTTCGAATTTTTTCTTTTACAAAACTCTAGAAAAGTTATAGCCGGAAAACAAAAATTATATTTAATAAGAAATTAAAACGGCTTATGCCCTGCAAAAATTATTTTTATTATATATTTTATTATTATTATTTTATTATATATATTTATATTTATATTATTATTTTGTTATATTTATATTATATAGCACCTGAAGAGGACTCGTAAAGAGTCGAAACGTCGTGCAAATTATAATTCCATCTCAAATAATGTTTGCAGGGCATAAGCCGTTTTAATTTCTTATTAAATATAATTTTTTATTTTCCGGCTATAACTTTTCTATACGGGATTAATAGTTATTGCACTTAAGAGCGTTGCATTCTTTACCTTTTTGCATCTATTTGACTACTTAAATTGCCAGAAATAAATTTTTGTCACCGAGTTATAATATTGCAAAAATGGTTCTTATTCGCTTTTGTAAGAAATCTGAAAACTCAAGAATACTCTTCTCTTTGCATATCTTGCATATGTTGAGGATGATTTTGTTTAGTTTTGGCAGTTAAATTTTGACGCATCTCGGTGTAAGTAGCAAAATTAGAAAAAAATTGGTAATAATTCGTTATCCTTACTTTTGACACCTTTATTCATGCGCATTACCGGAGTTTTTATAATTTTTTAAGTTTGCAGTCGTTTTTCGAGCCCTAATAAATGTCAAAACCAACAGAAATTATATCCAAAATACGATTCGGTAATCCGGGAGCGAGAAGAAAATGTTAAAGCAATGGTAATGATTTATTGCCGCGGCTATTGTCAACTTTATTAATGCCCAGAACCGGAATGACCATTATATTTGAGCCTCGTACTCGAGTCGACACGTAGTAGTATTATCGTTTAACGTATAATCACAACGTTTAGAATTTAAAAAATATTGAAGCTACCGTCACTATCTTCATTACGTGTGTCGTTTGTGTATTTATTGTTATTTCGTTGTGCATGAAGAATCACACGTCAAAGTGTTTAGGAATCAAGTAAAAAAATATGGGAAAAAGCCGCAAAAGGAAGTACTCCAAATGTCGTTCACCTTACCATAGTAGTTAAAGAGAAAAAAGCAGATAGCTAGATAGATGTTTTGACCAAGTAGAAGAAAGGTTATCTAACCTACCAAATTTGATCAATGAGATATTAAAAACACACCTCGAATCTAGTAAGTTTGAATGTTTTTTAGATTAATTAACATTATAAACAAAATATTCTATACAAAATTTGTGTTTGTTCCCTTTCTATAAGAAAGTTAACAGTTTCATAAGAACATTTGCTATTTGTTAAGGAAACTTTCCCCACTTCCCCTCACTTTTCTTTTTCTCTTTCGCTCGTTTTGTTTTTGTTCCGCGAATACCCGATCCGGAGTGAGGGATTTTCTTCCCAACTGCGCCGGTGGTAATAAACCGCGTTTTTCTCCTTTTCTCTGCGAATGTACGCCTTCATTCGATTGGATCAGCGCGGGGTTTGGCTGACCTCGATCGGGAAGGGTTTTCCACAAAAGCCCCCCCCCCCCCCCCCCCCTGCAGTTATGTGTATATATATACCGTCCCGAAACGGAAGATAGCGAGCTGATCGCAGAAATCAGAGCCGGCGGAACTTGGCTGAATCTGTAAAGAGAGGATCCACTTCCGGGTCCTCAACAAGTCGGGACTGTGGAGGCGACCAGAGGAGCCGAGCTTTGTGAGTATTCTACATTCAGGTAAATGATCGCCTTTTCATTCTCTCATTCACTTACGCATTGCTCCCTAACATCACTCATCAACATTACTCATTATCTTCTCACCCTAACAATCATCAATAGAGTTCAAGGAGATGCCGCGCGTGGCCATGGTACTCTACCATACGATCGTGACAGGGCTGCACGAATCGTCTCACCTCATGCATGCCTTCGCCCTTCTCACCCTCATAATCATCAATAGAGTTCAAGGAGATGCCATGCCGCCCGCGGCTATGGTACTCTACCATACGATCGTGACAGGGCTGCACGACTCGTCTCACCTCACGCATGCCTTCGCCATTCTTCACTTACGCATTGTTCATTCACATTACGCATTATCTTCTCACCCTCGCAATCTTCATAGAGTCCCGCCAAACGTCGCCCATGGCTATGGCACTATTTCATGCGATCGTGGCAGTCTCGACTCGTATCACTATTTTATTCCGTGTGCGATCACTACGATCATATTGATAAATTGGGTGTTAACCGGGATCGTTAGCGATCCCCTGTCGCGATGCATACTAACATTTTATTTTCAGCACTTCGAAGCCGATCTACACGTCGGAGACGTCTCAAAGAATACCTACTTCCCCTTGCCCTTGCTATCTGAGTGGAAAGCACACCCCACCGCGTGGCGGTGCCCCCCCCCCCCGTCGAATATTACGCAATTAGATATTATCGTTCTAATAAACGTTCTCATCTTGATCGACCGTGTTGTTTTTTGCTCCTCCTCCCCGGACCGTTGAGCGAGCTATTCGAACGAACCCGCTGACTGAATCCACTGGATTCCGAAACACTATTTATTACTTTGATTTCCACATGAAAATTCAAAGGCCAATACGAACCTCAAATATGATTTAAGATGATTTCAATAAGAATTTATTTTATCTACTGAACATTATTGTGCAATAAGCAATCGTGATTTTTATTTTAATACATTTTTCAAAGTCAAACAGTCAAAATGAAAAAGACTTAGATAACAAACAAAATGATCAAACATCCTCAAATATTAAAGAGGCTATCAATGATCTAAAGTCACCAGAGGTTGAAGAATCAGTTGCCCCTTCAGGGTCAATAGATTCTCTATCCAACGTACCACATATAGATGACGACATTTTAAAATTATTAGGTCACGATCAAGATACATAAGCGATCCTCTTTGATATCATATTACAAATAAAATCATTATGGAAAAAATTAATTGAAAAAGGATATTCTTTTGAAGAAAGAAATATATTTTTAAAGAAATATCCACGTACAAATGAACTTTTAACCGAAGCACCTAAAATCAATCCGGAAATTATTCCAAGATGTCTGAAGTCGCCATTAAACGTGATGCACACTTCACAGAAACGCAAAATTGCGTCGGTTATAGCTTAATTTCTGTTTCTGCAGCTATAAAAATGCTTCTATCGGACCCTGAAGAAGTTATTGATCGTCTCAAACTGATAGAACATCTGGCCGATACAGATACACTAAGTAACAGTTATACCGGTGAGTAAGACAGTCGCATTTTTCTTGGCTCTTGCCTTTTGTACTGTATTTTTGGTAACATCGTTTTGTGGGAGTTTATACTGTAGCGACTCATCTCCGGAACGACTCGGTGCTTTGCCTTGTGTGGCGATTGGTCTTTTCGAGTCTTATTCTGGATGGAAGTGCTTAATTTCTTTGGAAAATTTTCATCTTTGTAAGGAGTCGTGCATAAATCAGTCACACGAAACACGTGGCTTGTGATGTGGCGTATTTTGAAGTTTGCGCCCAAGATGACGTGGTATTGAAGAGCACCAGCGCCAGTCGCCCCACTTTGGAACTACGATCTGTCATCTGTCACTCATTGGACAACAGCAAGTAATGCGCTCATGTACTGTCTGATCTGGCGTTAATTGCAGCCTGTCTATGCCGAAACAATTTTTGCGGCGCCGTTCAAGATTAGTTAGTTGTGCTAGATGTGGTAAGTCAGTATATAACAGCCTAATCTGTGCAATCTGCGAGTGTTCGTATCATCCATCCTGTGCCCGCATACATATCGCGCGCAAAGCGAGGAACAATTGTTGTTATCGATCCTTCTCGCATCTAGTTTCCTTGTCGAACAAATCCCTTCCTACACCCGAACTTTCTCCTACACCTTCATTGCATATAACGTCCCCCTCTTTATCTATTGCAAACGCTCCGGCCGTACACTAAAATATCTCCCACTATCCATCTTTCACTCCTAGTATACCTAATCAAAATACTTTGATTAGGTATACTAGGAGTGAAAGATGGATAGTGGGAGATATTTGAATATGCCGCTCGCTCCTACTACCTGTACTATTAGTGATTCTTCGGTCTCTCCTCAGCCTGCTTCATTCCCGGCAGACTGGGGAACATTGACGACGTCACAACAACTTGAGCAAATAATGCGCGTGTTAGTTAACCATTCTAATGAAGCACTCAATATTAGGAATGATATCCGCGCACTTTCTGCATCGGTTGAAAATAATGCAGCTGAGCTCCGATCTTTAGCTAGTGCAGTGAAAAGTAATTCGTCAACATGTACGGTTTTGAATTCTGATGTTTCCGATCTTAAGAGTAAATGGTCGTATGCGTCTCCTGTACCGGAGTTTATTATAAATGGCATACCGGTTCATATTACTCTATCAATGGAGGATATTGTTGCACGCATTTTTAAGCGTCTCTCTATAGAGTCGCTTTTGACATATATCATTGATATCCGTCGTATCAGTGATAAACAAGCCACGCAACTCCCAAGCATATCTAAAACCGGCAATAACTTGTCTTATTTCTCATTAGTGGTTCGAGTTGCATCGTGTGACATCCGAAATGTTATTATTGAGAAGAAGCGGAAAGTTGGTAGGATTACCATTGCGGAGGTCTTCCCAGACTGTCCTACTGTTGAATTGGGAAATAGAACGGTTTTTGTGAACGAATTTCTCCCAAATCCTACTTACGTCCTGTTGAAGAAAGCTAAAACTGCAGCTAGAGCTGCTGGTTTTGAGCGTGTATGGCATCGCAATGGCTGTATATTTGTTCGTAAGAATAATTCTGAGTCCGAAATTCCAATTGTTACGGAAGAAGATTTGAAGCGTATCGCGTGACTTCGAGATGACATGTCGAACTCAGAATTAGATGTAATTAATCATTTCATGCCGTCTAGAGCGTGTTTAAAGGTTTCTCATGTTAATGTCAATTCACTCCGTGCTCATCTCTGTGAAGTTGAAAATCATCTTGCCGATTTCTCGACTCATATATTGGCGATAACTGAAACTTGGCTCACACCGGAAGTATCGTCTGCATGTGTCAATATTAGTGGTTACCGTTTTGTGCGCCATGATCGTGGCCTAATAAAAAATTCGCGTTATATTCTGGGAGGTGGAGTAGCGTGCTATGTACATGAATCACTTTTGTATTCAGTACTTGAAAGTTCTGCGAATGATTATTTAAACTCCCCAGAATTTTTATTTATAGATATAAAAACTCAAACGTCTATTAAACTTCTTCTTGTTGTAATTTACCGCCGTCCACAGGGACTCCTTTTTGCAGAATTTCTTAATAAATTTGCCCAGTACCATGCGTGTTATAAGAATATCATAATAGCTGGAGATTTAAATTGCAATATCCTTAGTGATAGTTTTGAGGCAAAATATGTTCGAAACTTTGTTTCTGATTTGTCGCTTTTTATAGTTCCGTTTAGAGCTACACACCATACGTCACACTCAGATACTCATTTGGATGTGATTATTTTAGATTCTAGTGATAAACTTTGCACATTCCACAAATCCTTGGCACCTTTTGCAGCGGGTCATAATCTTATCACTGTGGAATATGATATGTCACGCTCTTTGTATAAATCAACGTGTATTAGTTATCGTGATTTCCGTCAATGTGATATTATAGAATTTATAAATCAACTTAGAAACACTTTAAATAGTTCCTTAGTTCCTAAGTTACAATCGTTGTGCTCTAGTGCTCGTGAATACCGTACATCTCGACAGTTGTCTTATTTTTTATGTTTATTTTATGATATTGTTAACTCGGTTCTTGACGAAAACGCACCTCTCATAACGCGTCGTCCATGTAAACCTCTTGCGCCGTGGATTACACCGGAAATGCGACGAAGGATATGAGCTCGGTATTCAATTTATAGACAGGCTAAGCGTACTCACTCGTTAGATTTAATGTCGCGCTATAAATGCTTGCGTAAAGAAATTAAAATGATACTGAAAAGAGCGAAAGACAGTTATGTAGCAGCGGAAATAGAAAAGCAGAAAAATCCAGCAGGAATTTGGTCGGCTCTGAGAAAAATGGGGTTAGTACGTGATACCTCCTCCGTAGCAATTCAGCATTTCTCAGCTTCTGAATTAAACGCTTATTATAGTGCAGTTTCATCAATTGGATAGTATCCTTCGAAAATCATTACATCCTGCTCAACCCACTTTCAGTTTCTCTGCAATTCAACCAGGTGATACACTTGCAGCTTTAAAATCAGCTCTGCCAAAGCCTCATGGGCGTAGTCCGGATGGAATTCAATTGTCCCAGCTGAGAGATAGTTTTGAAATAATAAGTGGCCCCCTTACAGACATTTTCAATATGTCACTATTTACTGGCTCATTTCCAGAGATTTGGAAAAAAGTCTTCATTGTTCCACTAAATAAAATGGCAAATCCGATAAATCCATCAGATACTCGTCCAGTTGCAAATCAGTACATCTTTCAAAAGTTCTAGATACACTAGTAACACAGCAAATAGTTAATTTTTTAGAATCCCATTCATTACTTCACCCGCGCCAATGTGGATACCGACGGTTTCATAGTACTCAATCCGCTTTACTCAAAGTCACGGATGATGCACGGTATGCAATCGAAAAAGGATTAATTACGATCCTGATTCTTTTCGATTTCACTAAAGCATTTGACTCCCTGCCACATGCTACCATACTCCAATGTCTTCGCGATATTGGTTTCCAAGATCTGGAAATTCGTTGGATTCATTCATTCCTTACGGGGCGCTCGCAATCCATTATTGATAGTACAGGTCAACCATGTGAATCGCTCAGCACATCATCGGGAGTTCCGCAAGGTTCGAGTTTAGGACCTATACTCTTCATAGTTGTCATAAATACGCTATTCACTCGACTAAATTTTTGTAAGGATACAACTGTAATTTTTGCAGATGATGTGCAATTTTATTTGCACACTTCCATAGATGATGTAGAACTAACCATTGCAAACCTAAACTCTGAAATAGCTACTCTGTGTGATTGGTCCCGAGAATTCGGCTTGAAGTTAAATATCAGTAAAACGCAGGCGATCATGATTGGTTCGACTCATCACCTGACATTAGCTAAATCGAAGAAATTGCCAGATTTATTACTGGATGGAAATGTCATAACATTTTCAGATAGTGTAAAGAATCTTGGCGTCTACATCTCATCGGACTTATCCTGGAACCGACACATCTCTGCAATATCTTCCAGAGTACATTACATCTTGTATAGACTTCGGTATCGTGGCAACGTGCTATGTACTAAGGTCAAATTAATGTTGGTTAATGCTTTAATCATACCTCATTTTGATTACGCGTATTTGGTATATTCCGATCTATCTGGTTACTTAAATGTTAAGCTTCATTTTTTGGCTCTCCTTTTCTGTACGTCGTAAATATTTCCTGGGTACTCTTATGTACCAAGTTTTGTCTACTTTACATCCACTATATCTACGCTCCAGATTTGTGAATGCTACAGGTTTGCGAAGGTCAGCACGAACATCTGCTCCTTCTTTTATTATACCTTTTTGCCGCACGACTCGATACCAAAATTCATTTTGGATAAGAGCTGTTCAGTACTGGGACACTCTACCTGACGCGCTGAAATCAACTCGTAGTGCTAACATGTTTCGTGCTGGACTGATGGAATTATTAATGTTAGAGTAAAAATTATTGTAAATGTAGTTATCGTGTCAAATGTAACGTATATACCGGCTTTGTTTTTTTATATTTGCGTTTAGTTTTTAGTTTTTAGTTTTTATTATTTTGTATTATTTTGTATTTCCACCGTGCGCTACGATTTATATTTGTTATATTTATTATTATTTGCGTTATATATTGTTTTGTTATTAAATTGTTTTTTTATTATTTATGTACATATATATCTAGGGACAGTATGTCCAAGATATTAATAAATGATATACATACATACATACATACATACATACATACATACATACATACATACATACATACACTCTTATCTGGGTTTCATCAGCAATCTATATGCAGAAAATTTTTTATCACGCCAAAAATGAATAAATCGTAGAAGCCAATCGTTTCGGACGAGTTTTTATATGGTAAAAATTTTAACGAAATTGTCAAAGATGCTAAGGCAAGGGAGAAAAAAAGAAATGTTTTTCTGAGTTACCACTTTTTTTCAAAATTTTCTGCATATTTTCGGCATTGTCACATTTTTCTATCATTTATCACCATCAATTTGTATTTTTAAAATTAATTTTAAAAACAAATATTAAAAAGCCTCGAAATACTGGAATCAATTCAGAAGTTCTGTGCATTTACCATCTTTCAGAACTGTAATAGTCATATATATGAATTTTAATTATCAGACTCGAATACCTCTAAACAAACTGAACGACAGGCGGATTCCATCTCGAAAGAATGTGCAGATCAAGAAATAACTGATACGGTACATATTTATTCTGGTAGACTTCATGCTTTGTACAAAAACTGAGCTCCCATAACTAACGACGCAAAAGTTTGAAATTATATTCAAGATTATAAGATTGCTTTTCGAGAAATTCCTATTAAAAAATATCCGCCTAAAGAGGGAACAAAAAATCTTGACCTTTACGCATAGAAATTAATCAATTATTAGCAATTGGTATAGAGATTGCAAAAGAATGTGCAGATAAATTTTTATCTGCATATTTTTTACCTGAGAAATCTGACGGATCATATAGATTCATCTTTAATTTTCATGTCATATAGTTCATTTATGGGTTCATTAGATTGAAGAGATGCTTACTTCGCGGCACCTGTACCCGAAAGCAGTAGAACATTTTTAAGATTTCGATTTGAAGGCATTTTATATCAATTTACATGCTTACCATTTGGACTATACAGTAGTCCATACATCTTTACCAAAATCATAAAACCAGTGGTGAATAATTTAAGAGAATAACGTTTTTTATCTGTTTTATACCTTGATGACATTTTGTGCATTTGAGATTCTTTCGATTCTTGTAAAACTAATTTAGTTCATACACTGAACTGAAGATTAGGATTTATCATAAATTACGAAAAAAATTGTTTAATTGCTTCTTTGAGATGTGCTTTTTGAGGTTTTGTCATTGATACAAAAAATTTCACTCTTGAAATAACTGACAAAAAACGTACAAAAACTTTTACACTAGGTATGGTCACCATCTGTAAATTTGCACAATTATTAGGAATTCTAAATTCATGCTGGCCTGCTGCTGCATACATATAGTATATTGCAAGAGTTGAGAAATAGCAAAATATTTAGATTATAATTAATGAAAATAATTATGATGCAAATATGACAATAGGAAATAGATTATCTGATGATTTTCATTGGTGGAAACACAATGTACAAAGAGTGCTCCGTACCTCGGATCTACCGCCGCCTAATGGCCGATTTGGAACCTGGACTACTACTTCTCCTTGTTGTGTGTTGTATACTACTTATATACTGTATATATACAGAAAAGTGTCGCTTGTCGCCAGATTAATTAAAGCCTATATAATTAAACTATATATGTTAAATAGATATCGTTTCTTGTGGTATAAGTCCTCTTTCCTTTAGAACGACACAGTTGACACAGATCAATCATGTGCATCCGTGTCAAGTATGTCCTCCTGAATAGACCAATCATCTCTATTTGTGTAGTATGTCTCCTAAAATGCTCACAAGTGATATTTAACCATAGCACAGATGTTTGAAACGTTTAAAGTTTTAAACGCGAGCAAAACAAACCTTCAATTGTTCTATCAAGTTCGCCCGATACTTGACAGCCGTCAGAAGTGAGCATAACCAAATTTAGAGAAATAAAATTAAGAAATAGTAAAATAATCGAGCTCAAAAGTAATCTGGCATTACTGATATTTTTGCAAAATAATGTATAAAGAATTTACAGACCAGTCCCGATGCTCGCAATTGCATACGCTGCCCGCCACGGCCATCAGAAACTTACTGATGCGATTTTGATGATGTTAGGCAACATCAAATCACGTCGATTTTTGATATTATTTTAAATGGACAATTTGAAAAATTTTAAGACCAGTCTCGATCTCCGCACTAGAATAGACTGCCCTCCAGGGCCCGCTAAAGACTAATTATGCGATTTTGATGACGTTAGGTAACATCAAATCGCGTGCATTTTTGATATTATTTTTAATGAATTTTTTAACGATTTTTAAGCCCTGTGCCGTCGCTCGCACTTCAATAGATCGCCCTGCACGAAAATCATCGGTTACTCAGCGGTCAGTTTGATGACGTTAGGCAACATCAAATCGCGTGCATTTTTGATATTATTTTAAATGGACAATTTGAAACATTTTAAGACTAGTCTCGATGTCCGCACTTGAATAGACTGCCCTCCAGGGCCCGCTGAAGACTAAATATGCGATTTTGATGACGCTAGGTAACATCAAATCGCGTGCATTTTTGATATTATTTTTAATGAATTTTTTAACGATTTTTAAGCCCTGTGTCGTCGCTCGCACTTCAATAGATCGCGCTGCACGAAAATCGTTGATTACTCAGCGGTCATTTTGATGACGTTAGGCAACATCAAACCGCGTGCATTTTTGATATTATTTTAAATGGACAATTTGAAACAATCTAAGACTAGTCTCGATGTCCGCACTTGAATAGACTGCCTTCCAGGGCCCGCTGAAGACTACTTATGCGATTTTGATGACGTTAGGTAACATCAAATCGCGTGGATTTTTGATATTATTTTTAATGAATTTTTGAACGATTTTTAAGCCCTGTGTCGTCGCTCGCACTTCAATAGATCGCCCTGCACGAAAATCGATGATTACTCAGCGGTCATTTTGATGACGTTAGGCAATATCAAATCGCATGCATTTTTGATATTATTTTAAATGGACAATTTGGAACATTTTAAGACTAGTCTCGATGTCCGCACTTGAATAGACTGCCCTCCAGGGCCCGCTGAAGACTAAATATGCGATTTTGATGACGCTAGGTAACATCAAATAGCGTGCATTTTTGATATTATTTTTGATGAATTTTTTAACGATTTTTAAGCCCTGTGTCGTCGCTCGCACTTCAATAGATCGCGCTGCACGAAAATCGTTGATTACTCAGCGGTCATTTTGATGACGTTAGGCAACATCAAACCGCGTGCATTTTTGATATTATTTTAAATGGACAATTTGAAACAATTTAAGACTAGTCTCGATGTCCGCACTTGAATAGACTGCCTTCCAGGGCCCGCTGAAGACTACTTATGCGATTTTGATGACGTTAGGTAACATCAAATCGCGTGCATTTTTGATATTATTTTTAATGAATTTTTTAACGATTTTTAAGCCCTGTGTCGTCGCTCGCACTTCAATAGATCGCCCTGCACGAAAATCGATGATTACTCAGCGGTCATTTTGATGACGTTAGGCAACATCAAATCGCGTGCATTTTTGATATTATTTTAAATGGACAATTTGGAACATTTTAAGACCAGTCTCGGTATCCGCACTTGAATAGACTGCCCTCCAGGGCCCGCTGAAGACTAATTATGCGATTTTGATGACGTTAGGGAACATCAAATCGCGTGCATTTTTGATATTATTTTTAATGAATTTTTTAACGATTTTTAAGCCCTGTGTCGTCGCTCGCACTTCAATAGATCGCCCTGCACGAAAATCGATGATTACTCAGCGGTCATTGTGATGACGTTAGGCAACATCAATGGCAAAGACAATTTTAAAAATTTTAAGACCAGTCTCGATGTCAGCACTTTGATATTGCTATGTAATTGTGAAAATAAATGATTAAGTGCTATTAGTATAATAATTTATTGACTTGGTATTTGTACAAGTCATTGTATATAGTAATAGCATTTACTTGATGTCAAAGGAGAAATTATGGGCATTATGCTGCATTGACAGATGCACGGGCTTTATAATAATAAATATAATGAATATTATTACTAAAATTGAATAATAATGTAATTGAACATAATAAAATACATAATTTTATTACCAAATTGATAATTTTAATATAATAATAATTAAAGAATTTATAATTAAGGACCTACAAACCTTTTATTTAGAGAAATCATTTTTTACTTGTGTAATTTTAACTACTACAGGGGGATATCCCATTGTTCTCAAGGAGGTACAATATTCTAGTAATAAGAGTATGCAATTTCATTGCGATAATTACAAAAAAATTACTCAAGCACATTATTTTCAAAAGAAAAACTTGTTTTATTTTATTTTATTTTATTAAACATCAAAATCGCATAAGTAGTCTTCAGCAGGCCCTGGAGGTCATTCTATTCAAGTGCGGACATCGAGACTAGTCTTGAAATGTTTCAAATTGTCCATTTAAAATAATAACAAAAATGCACGCGATTTGATGTTGCCTAACGTCATCAAAATCGCATAAGTAGTCTTCAGCGGGCCCTGAAGGTGTGCTATTATTTAACCTGCAAATCTTGCATATTCACCAGTATCCAAAAAAGCTATTTGGAAATATTCTAGTAATTTTGGAGATCATGGGATATTGCAATTGATTTTAGGGGGGGGGGGGGTATGCATCTGCTGCCCTCCCTGCTCCTACGTGCCTGAATGTGCCTATAACTTCAATTTACAAGTATTGTAAATACATACAATGTAATGAGGTTACATCAAGTTCTGAGGGGGGGGGGGGTCCGAGGGCTCAGCGCTCCGGTGCATGCATGTTCATTTTGACATTAGTAGTTCGTAAATGCTATATTTTTGTGAGAAAAGGTCCGAGAATTGCCGTCATGATTTGTATATATAATGTTCTATAACTGTAACCGCATTTGTAAGTGTTTGGAAACCATATCCGCGCTTTACTAGACAATTTAACATTGTTTGATATATATAATATGTAACGTAAATATAAAATTGCAGGTGCTTCTAGTCGAAGGTCATTATATGCCCTGCATACCATTATACAACCGAAAGGAATCGGTTTTCGTTGCTTCCTGCAAGCCTGTTATTCTGCCTGAAACACGAGAAAGCGTTGTACAAGGAGCAACAAATATATTCATAACTATTCATTCTATGGATATGAAGTATCTCTACATCGATAGAACGTAAGATTCATTATCGCTTGTTCTATTTGGTTGCTGCTTAAACAATTGAAGTGATTCACATACATCACTCCTGTAGGAAATGCTATATTTGATAATAATTATATGAATATATCTTAATAATTTTACAGCTAGACAAATATTGTCAGAACTTTATTCATTTATAAAAATATTTGATTTATTTCGGAAATATCACTCTTATATTATTTTTCTATTTATTTTGAAGAGTAACGTTTCATCTTTCCTTGTTTTTTATTACTGTAAGACAGTTTGTAATAAGCGATATATATAATCTATTCGTGTTTGAAGGAGCAAGCGGAAACATAGCTGTAAAAAGCACTCACTGTGTCCTAATTTCAATGTCATTTAATCGCTTTCGCAGATATGGGTTACCTTTATTGAACTTGTTACTGAAATTAGATTTGCAATCCTTTCATGGATTAAAGTCACAGCAGAGAGAATTGAAAAATGCAAAACTAAGTTTTCACTTGATAAACATGATAGAAATCACTTGCCCTAATAAATTACATCGTATGGTCTATTTTATGACACTGGGACGTTTTAGGACATTCTCCGCCATTCTCTAATTAGAATATGACTACGTTCAAGAATCCTTCTAACGTCACTAGTGTTCATTACCTGTTTAGCATTAGAAATGAAAGACATGTGTACATTTTATTTGCACCACCCTATCTACAATGTAGAGTATGCTTTTATTTTTACCGGATTTTTCGGATTACGGTAGCAATGTCTATTAGCAATTTCTATTGACATTCGTAAAATTCCGTTGCAAGTTATAATAAATACATATTTTCCTGAAAAATTCAAAATTTTATTATTATTTACTTTCAATTAACTATTTTTTTTAAAGAAACTCACTCAGTCAAATTAAACAAATTAAAGAAATCAAATTTTTTTTAACAAAATTTTGTAGCGACATTTGTCAATAACGAATTAAAAGATATTTATATAAGATTATTATATATAAGTTATTTGAAGCACCTAACGATTAAAAAATTATCATTGTCATATGATTTTAATATTATGCAATTTGTCAGATGTAATAATATATAAACACATATAATGTTTTTTATATCTATCGTAAATATAATAATTCGTATCTCATTGTTTTCTTGATATTATTGGTAATACGTTTACAACTGTTATATAAATATATATATATATATGTCCTCTAATATTTTATCCTTACAATTCATATTACTAACGCATTCAATTTTATATAGAACATCGTTTATGAATTTATTATTCGATAAAAAAAAATAGTTTGAAAATAATTTGGCTACAAATTATATCCAATCGAATTTTGATCTAAACTTCGCTGAATTTTGCTTGGCTAGATGAGAATATATAATCTCAGCAGTAAAATATCTACCTTTGTGTTGTTTCAACAACAAAATGTAAAAAAAATAGTCAGTGAATGAAGATGTTACGTAAATGTTGCATACAAACGCTACATACCGGATAAACAGCGTTATTAAATGTACTAAATACATTATTTTTAAAGATGGTTCAACGAGAGAACATTTGTTATATAAATGTTATATACAATTGATACATCCTGGTTATATAACGTTCGTGAGATATCAAATACATCATTTTTAAAGATCACATATTGAAATGCAGAGAGAGAAAATTTGCATAAATGTGACATAAACTTGTTACCTACTTCATACGTAATGGCATACATGTAAATACCTCGTAATGTTTATGTACCTCATTGTTTTATAAATGCTATGTAACAGTTTTTATGTAGCAGTGATATCAATGAGCTATTGTGGTTGACTGGGCATATTCTTTCACCGCTTCCTTTTCGTATGTTATTACATTATATTGTATTTGTGTGATAATAATTAAAAAGGTACTGATTGTTTCCCTAGTAACGGCCTTCAAAAAATATATGGACAAATCTCACGAATAGAAATCTTATCCATTCTATCCATTTATTGACAAATCGGAACGAAACTTTATCCTACTTTGTCTGATTTTATCCAATTTTTTACTAGGAAGGCATAATAATGTTCATAGAGTTGACTAGTATGCAGAATACGTACATGACTCTGTTGATAAAATAGTACGATCTGTTATTTCCGGTTCAGTGTGTATTCTTTTCATAGCGAGTCGTTATCTCAATGTAGTGCATTTAAACCATTGATGTACCCTACAATAATCAATGAATCATCAAGTATTATATTCAATAATAACAATAATAATAATAAGGGGGCGAGATGGTTACGATGGCTAAAGCGTCCGCCTTGTTTCGTAACCTGAACGCCTCCGAAGGTTCTGGGTTCGAGTCCCCGTGTAGACAATTTTCTGCGCGTTGAATTGAACCCAGTACCAACACTGCAATCACCTACCTCATGGTTTGGAGCGTGGTTGCAGGGACATTTCACGCTGATCTGGTGGAGATTTGAGCAAAAAATTCTCACTTTTCGTACAGATTGAGCGACATAAGAAACCAATGTTGTTGTTAAAGTTATTATTGAAATAATAATAATAACAATAACAACAATAAATTTGACAACAAAAGTTTTTCCTAAACAACGAGAAATAGATAGAGCAAATAGCCTACTTCTGGATGCTCTGTGGCAAGTCAATTGTGCCGTTTACGAGGCTGCAAGTGATCTGGTGACTCCGCGAAATCTGACGCAGATATCGGGGAGTCGGCAGATTACAAAACGCATGTCTCAATTGAACGGCAAGATTCGACTAACACGGAACCTCGCATCCCGAATTCAGTGTGTGATCGACTATTTAACATCTGGCCGTTCATTTACGGCTAAAGTCAAGAAGTTTGCACAACAACTGCGAACGTACTATCACACACTGAACAAGCTGAAGTTGCTCAACACCAAGCAACGTTTAGCGGATAAAATTCGGGTTTTGGCGGATGCCAAAAAGAGGCTGCAAAGACGGAAGGAAGGAATTCGACAAAATGCAACATTTTGGTCGAATCCTCCCAATCTCTTCAAACATCGTATCGCAACCTCAAGGGAGTTTTCGTCGATGGCCTCGGTTGAGGAATTCTCTACGAGAAAACATCGAGGCTTAATGCAGACACACCAGGCATTGAAATTTTTACCGAGTTGTGTGACGAACTCGCACAACAAAGTGAAGATTGCCCACCCGTCAGTACATTAGAGGTGAAAAATGCCATCACAAGAGCGAGGAATTTTTCCTCGCCGGGCTGGGATGGAATCAATAGCTATTGGTGGAAGAAGTTCACATCTCTCCATCAACACCTAGCCCGTATATTCACTTCTTATATAAATGAAGACCAACCCATTCCGCACTGTCTGATATGGGGGGGGGGGGGCGAACGGCACTATTCCCAAAATCGGGAGACTTGTTGGATCCGAGAAACTATAGACCCATCACGTGTTTCAATAAGTTATACAAATGGTTCGCTAATACCTTGAACGAACGTACTGAGAAATCTGTGAAACCGGTGTGGCAACGGATAGTAGAACAACGAGACAATGTTATATACACACTATCTGTCCATCGATCATTATTAAAATTTCTTTTATTTTTTTTTTAATTAATTTTTTTTATTTAACCAGGTATACATAATAGTTTATTACAGCACAAAATTTTGTGCACTCAACGAGTATCGTACTTAATATAAAGATATCTATGCACAGCTCCGGTATAAAGCTGTCAGAAATATATAATATATAATATAACCAAAATATAACACTACCCATCATAAGTAGTATAAAATGTATATATATATATTAATAATTAGTAATATGATATATATAATATATTAATAATTATGCTGTAACAGATGCCGATGAATTTGAATAAACGACTATTTTCTTTAAATTTTAAAATTATTTTAGTAAAATTGACCAACTATATACTAAACAATGATGAAAACAATGATAGTATTAATAATAATAATAATAATAATAATAAAATAATAATAAAAAAAATAATAATAATAATAAATACGTTTTTTTTTTTTTTTTGACGGAGGGGGGAGATGCATTAGGCACCATAGGGGGTTGAAGATGTTGTGTAACCCCCGTGTGTCGGACTCCCTCACCTTTGACGTTAACGGCAAGGTTTACCGACTAAAACCCTAACCTCCCTTGGCCCTCCAGAATCCACGTGTGCAGTCTGCAGCAGAAACGTGGCTCCGATATCCATCTCCTCCGCTGCAGACTGCACCGGGCCATTTCGTTTGCAACTGTAACCACTCCCTCTACCATTGGGTAAGTGGTTACAGGATCTCGTGTGACCTCAGTAGACGGAGAGATCCCAGCAGCACTGCTTTCTGCATTCGGCCTGCGATGGAACTTGCATGTTCTCGACAGGCCGGAATGCTTTTGATGTTTTGGAGGAAAGTTGGTCTCATTCCTCCCAGCACTCCAATTATCAGCACGACGAGCTTGATTTTGAACCCTCGATACAGCTTGCGAATCTCGAACAGGAGTTCCTGATATTTCATCCGTTTTTCGTCCTCTTTGCTGACTATATTTGTTTCTGCTGGTGCAGAAAACTCGATGACGAAGATGGATTTGTCATCGAAGTCAACAAGGACGATGTCAGGCTTATTAGCTGATATTTGCCTGCTCGTCGGGAATGAGTAATTCCAGTATATTCGGCACGACTCATTCCCGACAACGGATTCAATATCAGTGGGGACGTACGGCAAAACTGGGGTTGCATCAATACCATAAGTGCTGCGAAGATGGTAGTACAGCACTCGAAGAGCCGCATTGTGACGTTCGTTGTATGCTGAAACTGCATACATTGGGCATGCTGCCAAAAGATGCATGAGTGTCTCAGCATGACATCTACACAATCTACAAAGCGTACTCTGTACCGCCTGGTGTAAGATGTTCTGGCGATACGCTAAGGTATTGATGACCCTTTCCTGGCACGCGAAGATAAAAGCCTCGGTCTCGGATTTCAAGCCGGCTGATCTTAAGAAGGAGAAGGTCATCTCTGCCGACAAGCCAAGTTGTTGGACATTTCGAAAGAATTGTCCATGCAACGGCTTGTCGATATGCCTTCCCTCCAACATACGGAGTTGTTCCTTCCGTATGTTAGCCCTGAGACGCACTGGGCACAGATTGATGACTGATTCAGCCTCCTGTGCACCACTACGTCCCACGTTGAAAACCAGACCGAGGTTTCGCGCTGCTCGTTCCGCCGCGTTGTACAAAAACGCCCCCTTCCCCTGAATTTCATGTTGATGTACTAGCATCATCAGGGGATCCTCCGTTCGATTAATCACGTCGCAAGCTGTTTCGAGAACCAATCGGTCATGCATACACTCCAGGCTTAAAAGGCCACGACCTCCCATATTTCGGGTCAAATACAGTCGTTCCACGGAAGATCTTGGATGCAAACTGCGTTGCATACAAATCATCTTCCGTGTGCTTCGGTCAAGATCCCTTAGCTCGTCAACGTTCCACTTCAGTGCTCCAAAAGAATAGAGCACTGGTGATACGGCCAACATATTCGTGGCTGCCACCTTATTTCTCCCGGTCAATTATGATGACCAGATCTGACGGAGAATGCGCCGGTATTTCTTAATGATGGTGGTTTTAGCAGCCTGCACATCCTGGACATGCCTTTGAGGTACGCCCAGATATGTGTAGGCTTCTTCGGCGCTAAGGTGGCGGATGACATTTCCGTTGACGAGCTCCATATTGTTGTTATGGGAGCCTGACCTTCCTCTGTGCAAATGAACGACTGCACACTTGTCCAATCCGAATTCCATACCGATATCTCTCGAGTATGTGAGGGCGATGTTCAGAGATCGATGTAATTGATCTTCGCCTGATGCGTATAATTTAAGATCATCCATATAGAAAAGATGGGTGATCTTATGTACACGTTCACCAGGCGGTCCACACATGTACCCTTGAGATTTCCGGAGAACAACGGATAGAGGCAATAGTGAGATGCAGAAGAGCAGAGGACTCAGAGAATCTCCCTGATAGACACCTCTTTGGAATTGAACCAGTCTAGACATGGTTCGATGCTTGCCCGATGTCATAACAAAGCGTGTTTTCCAAAGAGGCATCAGGTCTTCTACAATTCTCACTATGTTTGGGTGGACATGAAGGCGTTTGAGCAACAAGCTTAAAAGCTCGCGCGATGTTGAGTCATACGCCTTCATGTAATCCAGCCAGGCTATCGACAGGTTACGCTTGTACTGGACTGCGTCCTGACAAACACACCTGTCGATAAGCAAGTTGTCCTTGCAGCCGGATACACCCATTTTGCAGCCTCGTTGTTCTACTATCCGTTGCCACACCGGTTTCACGGATTTCTCAATACGTTCGTTCAAGATGTTAGTGAACAATTTGTATAACGTATTGAGACTCGTGATCGGTCTATGGTTTCTCGGATCGGACAAGTCTCCCTATTTTGGGATCAGTGTCGTTCGGCCCTCCACCAGCCAGTGCGGAATGGGTTGGTCTCCATTTATATAAGAGGTGAATATTCGGGCTAGGTGTTGATGGACAGAAGTGAACTTCTTCCACCAATAGTTGTTAATTCCATCCCAGCCCGGCGAGGAGAAATTCTTCGCTCCTGTGATGGCATTTTTCACCTCTAATGCACTGACGGGTGGGCAATCTTCACTTTCTTGTGTGACTTCGTCGCACAACTCGGTGAAGATTTCAATACCTGGAGTGTCTGCATTAAGCCTAGATGTTTTCTCGTAGATGCTCCCCCAGAATTCCTCAACTGTGGTCATCGACGGAAACTCGCTTGAGGCTGCGATACGATGTTTGAAGAGGTTGGAAGGATTCGTCCAAAATATTGCATTTTGTCGAATTCCATCCTCCCGTCTTTGCAGCCTCTTTTTGGCATCCGCCAAAACCCGAATTTTATCAGCCAAACGTTGCTTGATGTTGAGCAACTTCAGCTTGTTCAGTGTGTGATAGTACGTCCGCAGTTGTTGTGCGAACTTCTTGACTTTAGCCGTAAATGAACGGCCAGATGTTAAATAGTCGATCACACACTGAATTCGGGAAGCGAGTTTCCGTGTCAGTCGAATCTTGTCGTTCAATTGAGACATGCGTTTTGTAATTTGCCGACTCCCCGATATCTGTACCAGATTTCGCGGAATCACCAGATCACTTGCAGCCTCGTAAACGGCACAATTGACTTGCCACAGGTCGCAGTCATCTGGAAGAGCATCCAGAAGTAGGCTATTTGCTCTGTCTATTTCTCGTTGCTTAGGCAAAACTTTCGTTGTTAAATTCTGCCTAAACACGAGTGTCGTGCTTTCATAATGTGGAGCATCTCTCTCAGCACCGCGTACGGGCTCAGTTGTTATTGCCCGCACATCCGGTACCGGTTGACAGCTGGGAACAACGAAACCCGTCCGCCTCAGATAGGCCACATAATCTCTCAGTTGTTGTTGAGAAAAGCGATCTGCCAGTTCGGGATGCATTACTGCAAACCGACTGTGCATTCGCGCCATGTAGCCCCTCTGTTGCGGACAGCTCTCCTCGTAGCAGCGCATTAGATCTTGTCTGAGATCCTCCGTCCACTGAAATCGTCCGTGGACATTAGCTGGTCGTCGTCCCGGGACACCTGTTTCGGCTCCTCCACCTCGGGACTGGGCTGCATCCGAAGCAGCCCGATGGTCAGGAGCCCTGCGCGTTGCATTGCTTGTAACCGCAAATACAGGGAGCAGGGTGGTTAGCCCTACTCCCCGTTGTTATGCCTCTCTCGTTTGTCTCTTACCTCGCCATCCACTGGGGTTGGTTACCCAATCTCTGGCAAGGTTGCTAAGAGTCCAGAGCCCACCGGCTTTAATAAGCACACGTGGAGGTGAGAGTAGGCCATTTGGGAAGATAGGCTAAGATGCGGCTTTTTGCATAGCCGCATTGTGTTACGCATCATTCCCTTTGGGCCCCTTTTTTTATTATTATTATTTTTTTTTTTTTTTTTGCGGAGGGGGGAAATGCATTAGGCACCATAGGGGGTTGAAGATGTTGTGTAACCCCCCGTGTGTCGGACTCCCTCACCTTTGATGTTAGCGGCAAGGTTTACCGACTAAAACCCTAACCTCCCTTGGCCCTCCAGAATCCACGTGTGCAGTCTGCAGTAGAAAAGTGGCTCCGATATCCATCTCCTCCGCTGCAGACTGCACCGGACCATGTCGACGGTAGCAGCAACCACTCCCTCTACCATATACCGGGTTAGTAGTTGCAGGATCTCGTGTGATCTCAGCAGACGGAGAGATCCCAGCAGCACTGCTTTCTGCATTCGGCCTGCGATGGAATTAGCGTGTTGATGACATCCATACGATCTACAAAGCGTACTCTGTACCGCCTGGTGTAAGATGTTCTTGCGGTACGCTAAGGTATTGATGACCCCATCCTGGCACGCGAAGATAAAACCCTCGGTCTCGGATTTCAAGCCGGCTGATCTTAAGAAGGAGAAGGTCATCTCTGCCGACAAGCCAAGTTGTTGGACATTTCGAAAGAATTGTCCATGCAACGGCTTGTCGATATGCCTTCCCTCCAACATACGGAGTTGTTCCTTCCGTATGTTAGCCCTGAGACGCACTGGGCACAGATTGATGACTGATTCAGCCTCCTGTGCACCACTACGTCCCACGTTGAAAACCAGACCGAGGTTTCGCGCCGCTCGTTCCGCCGCGTTGTACAAAAACGACCCCTTCCCCTGAATTTCATGCTGATGTACTAGCATCATCAGGGGATCCTCCGTTCGATTAATCACGTCGCAAGCTGTTTCGAGAACCAATCGGTCATGCATACACTCCAGGCTTAAAAGGCCACGACCTCCCATATTTCGGGGCAAATACAGTCGTTCCACGGAAGATCTTGGATGCAAACTGCGTTGCATACAAATCATCTTCCGTGTGCTTCGGTCAAGATCCCTTAGCTCGTCAACGTTCCACTTCAGTGCTCCAAAAGAATAGAGCACTGGTGATACGGCCAACATATTCGTGGCTGCCACCTTATTTCTCCCGGTCAATTCTGATGACCAGATCTGACGGAGAATGCGCCGGTATTTCTTAATGATGGTGGTTTTAGCAGCCTGCACATCCTGGACATGCCTTTGAGGTACGCCCAGGTATGTGTAGGCTTCTTCGGCGCTAAGGTGGCGGATGACATTTCCGTTGACGAGCTCCATATCGTTGTTATGGGAGCCTGACCTTCCTCTGTGCAAATGAACGACTGCACACTTGTCCAATCCGAATTCCATACCGATATCTCTCGAGTATGTGAGGGCGATGTTCAGAGATCGATGTAATTGATCTTCGCCTGATGCGTATAATTTAAGATCGTCCATTATTATTATTATTATTATTATTATTATTATTATTATTATTATTATTATTATTGTGGCCCAAAAGGGAATGATGCGTAACACAATGCGGCTATGCAAAAAGCCGCATCTTAGCCTATCTTCCTAAATGGCCTACTCTCACCTCCACGTGTCGTTATGGCCGATGCCAAAAAGAGGCTGCAAAGACGGGAAGAAAGAATTCGACAAAACTCAATATTTTGGAGGAGTCCTTCCAACCTCTTCAAACATCGTATCGCAGCCTCAAGCGAGTTTCCGTCGATGGCCGCAGTTGAGGAATTCTGGGGGAGCATCTACGAGAGAACATCTAGGCTTAATGCAGACACTCCAGGTATTGAAATCTTCACCGAGTTGTGCGACGAAGTCACACAACAAAGTGAAGATTGCCCACCCGTCAGTGCTTTAGAGGTGAAAAATGCCATCACAGGAGCGAGGAATTTCTCCTCGCCGGGCTGGGATGGAATTAACAACTATTGATGGAAGAAGTTCACTTCTGTCCATCAACACCTAGCCCGAATATTCACCTCTTACATAAATGGAGACCAACCCATTCCGCACTGGCTGGTGGAGGGCCGAACGATACTGACCCCAAAATCGGGAGACTTGTCCGATCCGAAAAACCATAGACCGATCACGTGTCTCAATACGTTATACAAATTGTTCACTAACATCTTGAACGAACGTATTGAGAAATCCGTGAAACCGGTGTGGCAACGGATAGTAGAACAACGAGGCTGCAAAATGGGTGTATCCGGCTGCAAGGACAACTTACTTATCGACAGGTGTGTTTGTCAGGACGCAGTCCAGTACAAGCGTAACCTGTCGATAGCTTGGCTAGATTACATGAAGGCGCAGGACTCAACATCGCACGAGCTTTTAAGCTTGTTGCTCAAACGCCTCCATGTCCACCCAAACATAGTGAGAATTGTAGAAGACCTGATGCCTCTTTGGAAAACACGCTTTGTCATGACATCAGGCAAGCGTGGAACCACGTCTAGACTGGTTCAATTCCAAAGAGGTGTCTATCAGGGAGATTCTCTGAGTCCTCTGCTCTTCTGCATCTCAGTATTACCTCTATCCATTTCTCTCCGGAAATTTCAAGGGTACATGTGTGGACCGCCTGGTGAACGTGCACTAATTTAATTTAACCATCTTTTCTATACGGATGACCTTAAATTATACGTATCAGGCGAGGATCAATTACACCGAACTCTGAACATCGCCCTCACATACCGATTGGTCCTCGAGACAGTTTGCGACGTGATTAATCGAACGGAGGATCCTCTGATGATGCTACTTCATCAGCATGAAATTCAGGAGGTCATTTTTGTACGACGCGGTGGAACGGGCGGCGCGAAACCTCGGTCTGATTTTCAACGTAGGACGTAGTGGTGCACAGGAAGTTGAATCAGTCATCAATCTGTGCCCAGTACGTCTCAGGGTTAACATACTCAAGGAACAACTCCATATGTTGTTGGGAAGGCATGTCAATAAGCCACAATTCTTTCGAAATGTCCAACAGCTTGGCTTATCGGCAGAGATGACCTTTTCGTTCTTAAGATCAGCCGGCTTGAAATCCGAGACCGCGGGTTTTATGTTCGCATGCCAGGATGGGGTCATCACTACCTTAGCGTATCGCCAGACCGTCTTACACCAGGCGGTACAGAGTACGCTTTATAGATTGTGTAGATGTCATGCTGAGACACTAATGCATCTTTTGACAGCATGCCCAAGATATACAGCTTCCATCTTGTATTATCATCTTCGCAGCACTTATGGTATTGAGGCAACACCAGTTTTTCCGTACGTCCCCACTGATATGGAATCCGTAGTCGGGAATGAGTCCTGCCGAATATACTGGAATTACTCATTCCCGACGAGCAGGCAAATATCAGCTAATAAGCCGGACATCATCCTTGTAGACTTCGATGACAAATCCATCTTAAGAAACATCAGGAACTCTGGTTCGAGATTCGCAAGCTGTATGAAGGATTTAAAATCAAGCTCGTCGTGCTGATAATTGGAGTGCTGTGAGGAATGAGACCAACTTTCCTGCAAAACATTAAAAGCATTCCGGCTTGTCGAGAACTTGCAAATTCCATCGCAGGCCGAATGCAGAAAGCAGTGCTACTGGGATCTCTCCGTCTACTGAGGTCACACGAGATCCTGTAACCACTTACCAGGGTATGGATTTTGCGAAATTTTAATTTTGTAAAATAATGCCAAAAATGCAGAAAAAAAATGTTATTTCTCACCTAAAATAGTGCCAGAACAAAAATATTGAAATTGTTAAAAATTATTACTTAAATTGTAGCTAGTAATTGAAATACCGGTTCCCTTAACTCAAAAACTGAAAGTTAACAATGGAGAATAATTTTATTTTAAGATTCAACAGAACGCGCGTATCTTTCACTACATGTATTTATTGAACTTTAAGAGTAGGGCCATTTCAAAATTATAACAAGGTAGACAAGGACAGCGAGAACGAGTACATCCTTCGAGTTGGGGTTCGAAAAGGATCAAAACCTTGAACAGTTAAAAAGTTAAAAGATGACAAGTTTTGCAGAATAATTAACTAAGTTAATTTAAAATTATTTAACTTTTTAACTTGAAATGACAAAAATATAAATGTAATCTGCTTATATGCTAAGTGCAATAAATATTTTGCTTCCTATGATAGATTTCATTGGCACATTTATCGGATGCATGGTGAAAATATACAAAAAGGAAGGTACGTTTGTTCTACAGAAAAGTGTTCGCGTGTAATGTCTCACGCAACTACTCCACAAACACATGAGACAGCATTTGAGGAATTCTGTTGCTGTTAGATGTCCTTACAATAGTTGTAGGGAATCACAAACTGTATATAATACAGTAAATTCGTATTCACTACACGTATGTAGAAAACATACAATTAAAGGTGTACAAGAAGAATCGTGGAATGAAAACGACAACTACAATGATGAAGATATCGATACAGAAGAAAATGATACAAATGGTACACATTTATTTCATTCAGCTAAATGTGACGTTTCACAAGTTGCAACGATTAATACATCAGAATGTTTAAATGATACTTGCGAAACATGTGAAAGTAGTTTCCTCCAAAACCCAGAGACATTGTAGAATGAGAATAAATACGAAAATGATACGGAAGAAAGTGGTACAGAAGGTTCACGTTTCTCTTATTTTGAAGAATGTGATGAATCACGGGTTGGAATTACCGATACATTGAAATGTTCGAATGGCAACATCGAATCTGCGAATAGTTTGATCAAAAAATCAGAAACAGAAAAATGCTGTGATATCTTATTTAATTTATTTGTGAACTTAAATTTGAAGCACCATTCAACGAAAGTGTGTACCCAGGAAACTGTACAAGAAACCTACAAAGCATTTCCAATCTCCGAAAATTTATTTCTTCACAAACTTGACGCTAGTTCCTTATCGGAAAAAGACAAACAGAACGTAAAAAATTTATTTACTCAAAGTTTTTCTGCTATGCCGTTCGCTATAAATCCCACGTCCGGTGTTCTCAAAAGCGCGTATTGTCGAAAAAAATATTTCAACAAGCATATGAACGTAATTCTTCCAGTCGAAATTGAATTGCTCGATAGTGATGCCGGTGGTACCGGCTGCTTTTTCAGTTATGTGTCTATTTTAGAAACTCTAACATTGATGGTATCAAACAAAAATATCCAGGAATTTTTTCAGTATCGCCCACGTAATTTAAGAACAAGGTTTAATTTTCAGGATGGGACAGTCTACAAACAAAATCAATTTTTTACAAACCACCCAACACCCATACAAATCATTCTTTTTCAGGATGCTTTCAAAATATGCAATCCGCTGGGATCTTCCAAAGGAAAGTTCAAACTGATCGGTGTTTACATGGTATTAGGAAATATACCATCATACTTACGATCGAAAGTTGACAACATTAAACTCGTGACGTTATTATTTGAAAAAGATTTGAAATCAATTAGTTGGAATCAGATTTTAGATCCTTTAATGAAAGATTTGAAAGTGCTAGAAACCGAAGGTGTCATTAGAAATGTTTCAGGGCAACATACCTATTATTTTGGAACATTGTTGTTAATGCTTGGTGACAATCTGGGAAGCCACCAAATAGGCGGATATGTTGAAAATTTCAGCATAAACGAATATTTTTGCAGATATTGCAAAATTTCTAAAACAGAATTCAGAAGTAATCCCTTCCAGTCGAAGACATTGAGAATAATAGAGAGTTTCGAAAAATGTGTTGCGGATAAAAATAATAATGACCGGCCAGTAAAGGACGTTAAAAGAGACTCTCCTTTAAATAAGTTGCAACATTAGCATGTAGCATATCCCAGATTGCCCCCATGTATTGCACATGACGTTTTCGAAGGAAGAGTATCATTCGACTTATGATTGGCTATCAAATATTTCACACTGCAGAATTGGTTCACTGTGAAAATATTAAATTGTCGTCTGCATTAGATTAAATATGGAAATTCAGTGCAATATATTCCAAACATTATAGTGACTAGACCGAAAGTCAATAAAATACATGGTTCTGCTAATCAAATGAAAAAATTAGTTTTTATACTTCCAGTAGTCATCAGTAATTGCATTAAATATTTCGATGATCATGTGTGGACCATGGTTCTGCATTTACGTCGGATATGCAGTATAATATGCGCGCCGGCTCTAAATTCTGGTCAGATTGCAGTGCTACGAGACGAAATTAACAAATATTTGCGTTTAAGGACGCATTGCATCCCAGGAGTTACGGTACGACCAAAACACGAGTATATGTACCATTATCCTGACCTAATGATAAAATTCGGTCCTTTAAAACATTGCTCAACATTACGTTTTGAGAGTGTATATAGAGATCTAAAAATCGAAATAAAACACAGCGTGAATTTTAAGAATGTTCTTCAGACTCTTTCGCGCAAACGGGAGTTGGAGTTTGCAAGTAAAGATGATGTGCTTTTACAACTGAAAGATTCCAAGAAATGGATGTCAGATGATTTGGATGGAACATCTAATCCAGTTGTTGCAAAACTTCGCAGTGTAATGAAAAATTGCTTCAATAAATCAGACTGCCGTAAATACATTACAGAAGAAATACATACCGTGGCAAACAATATAAGAAGGGAATGTCTGTTTGCATTGGTAAAAGTAATGTTGACAATTTTATCATTTGTCAAATAGAACATACAGCGATCAAGAAGGAAGCACAGATATTGAACTTATAGGGCTTTGTAAGGAATTACATTTTAACACGTTTTTGAGTGTATTTGAAACTTATGATGAAAATACACTGACATTTGACGCAGACACTTTATATTCCTTTAATTTTTCCACATTATTATCTCCTGATCCCTTTCCTAAAGTTAGCATTGGAGGTGTATCGGTATTTATATCTAAATACGAACCTCTCGATCCGCACATGTGAGAGTTGTGTAAGTTGAAAAAGCACGTTTCAAGAAATGTTTATTTTTAACAACAGATAATTGCAATTTGTTTAAGATTTGTTAATGGTGGTTTGAAAACTTTCTTCTTATAATTGTGCGTGGTCTTGTTCTGCCGGTTTCAATGCCTTCATTTTTGTGCCATATTTTTTGTTATTGCATCACTCCTTAGTACATTTGAATATAAATATTATTATTAATTCATTACAGATGTTGGCGTGTGCAAAAATTTGGTCCGCTTACAGGGAAAAGAAAACAGCAGTTATATTTGACATTGAAAAGGTGTCGATATCTACATTTACTTCTGCTGCAAATGTAAAATTGAACATTAAAGGTAGTCATGTAGCTTTAGAAGAAGACGGGTCTAGCATTGATACTGATGAGGTATTAAGATATTTCTTGCAACAACAAAAAACCCTCATTTTACTGCAGAATACAGAAAAATGGAGTCCAGCACAAGCAGCAGTTTGTAACTTAATGGAGGGCTCCAATGAGTTCAACTCAGTGCTTGAATATAACGATACTGAGATGATTGGCAATTCAATGTCCTACGACCTTGTACGTCTGGATGTGCCGATAATGCACCCGAAAGTGGCATAACAATAGCACATCTCCTAAAAGAAGTATCCAATTCAATGATTGCAGAAACTCAAAATAAAGATCGTGCACAGGTTGATAATGACAGTGTATCTAATGAGATGCAAAGTGAAGAAATTGAAGGCGATAAAAATAAAGATGATGAAAATAACGAAAATAGAGCAGCTACCACAAGTACCAATTTTCAACAGTGGCAAAATTACAAAATGAAATGGGAAAGTTTTCCTGCGATGGCGTTATCGCAGCTTGAGGCTGGCCTGAGAGAAAGCCAACTCATTAAAACTGTAATCCACATAGTTATTAATGATATGAGATTTTATGAGCGTAATATACCCACAAACGTTTTAAAGAAGGTTGCATGGGAGTTATATACGAAATTTACAGAGACATTTGAAGATAGACACGAGGATGGATGTCGGTCCGATAACGGGTATAATGTTTTATATACCAAATTAAAGGAACATAGCCATTACTTGCACAGGTAACCCAAGCGCGGCTCTCTCGATTTTCAGCTGCAAATCCAAATTAAAATTCCAAAAAGTGGGAGAAAAATTAAAAGCAGGATGCATAGAGTGACAGCCGGAAACAGATCTAAAAGATGAAATGAAAGAAACAAACATGCAAAAAAAAGATGAGTTAGCAACGGTGAATTTCTTAGATGTAGATCCTGAGCGTAATGTTGAAGATAGAGAAGACATATTCCATAAACTGGAGGCAACGTATACAGCGCAAAGATGTTTTTAAAATAATTTTATTAAAAAACCGAAGTACAACGATATTTTAAAGGAATGGCCGATTTTGATGCAAAAAGACGGAATGTCCTGGCATTTTCAAACATTAACAGGCCGTTCTATTCATGACTGTAGCATAAAATTCAAGGAAAAACTTGATAAAGTGTATGCATTTGGATTGTTTAAGGGTTTCATAGAAGAAAGCGATGAATTAAGTAGTAATGAAAAATATCATTCCTCATTAATTGCCGGCCACAAACACTTTAAGGAAAATCCAAAAACTTTGTTTACGTTAGATTCGGTACGTTTGCATGCACTTACATATAATTTTAAATCATTAAGAGCTTTCCTCATATACGATTCATTTCAATAAAATCGCTGCTTAAAACAATAACCTTGTTTAATAGAAATGTCCACTTTTTAGCAATGCTTTCAATCATGGAACCAAATTTCATTTTCAGGCCATTCAGAACGTAGATATTGATTATCCACACTTAATTTGCAATAGTGAGTATTTTTGGTTTTGTGACTGAAGACTTATAAATCTATACTTATAATCATATTTCTTTTAGGTGAATATGATGACTATTCGTTGTCATTGGACCAAACCACATTTTGGCAAACTTCAAATTTTATCGAAGCATTACAAATGATATTATGCATATATTTTATATTTAATAGGCTGTACCCGAAGCCCTATTCATGTTCGATGTTATTCGTACCAATGTATTTGTGCAATATATTTACTGAAAAACAGCGAACCACAGACAGCGACAAACGGAAAGTCATCACACTGTTTCAGAAAATTCAAATGGAAAAACATGGAAAAAGTCAAGTGGGTCGAAAATGGGCTCGAAACTGGGTCGCAAGTGGTCTATAGGTATTTTCTAATAGTCATAACAAAATTTGGTTTTGTACATATACTGGTGCAAATAATTATTGAACATAAAAATGTGTCGAAAATACTTAATACGTATGTACTTCACTAATCGTTATCACTTCTTTCGCTAAAATACTGTCAAAAAGTTTCTCAAATTCTAGCTCGTATACTGCCCCGATAATTTATACCTCTATTTACTTCGAGTAACTGTCAAGTACTTCGATATAAAAAAAAAACATTACGTCGAACAACAACACGATTATAAGACCAGTGCAGAAAAATACCAAGGTGGGTCATATATAGTGCTGGGTCGCATACGATGCCTCCCCCTTATGTAATCTTAATGTATTTTATAAATATTGTTAAATAAATATTTCATAAGTTTTTCGAATACTTAAAAACTTTGTAACATTGTTTTTCAGATTAAGCAGAATTGAATCGCTGCTACAAGTTACAGTTTCGTTTTGATGCATCATTGAAGGACATTTTCAATAAAGGGTGAGCTTCTTGGTTTTGCATTAAGAATCAAATTTATTGTTATCATTACAATTAATAATTATTATAATTAAATTTATGAAACTTATTGTTCTTTCTCTCTTCTGATGAATGTATACATATATAGTTGACAAATCACTGTTATACCATTGAACAGGGTTGTGTAAGTTAACTTTTTTTTAACTTAGTTAAGTTAAAGTTAACACGTTATTTTCTTAACAGAAATTAAAGTTTAGTTAATTCATAGAAGAAATAAAAATTAAAAGTTAAAACGTTAAAAAGTTGAGTTAAAAGTTGTAAATTACTCGTTAAAAGTTAGAGAAGTTAACATTTTAATGTGAAAAATTAAAGAGTTAAATTTAATTATAGCAGGCAAAAAGTTAAAAATTAAAAAATTGAAATTTAGAAATTAAAAGTTAAAAAATTGTAAAGCTAAAAGTTAATAATTAAAAGTTAAAAATGAAAAGTTATAAAAGTTAACAAATTACAAAGCTGGAAGTTAATAATTAAATGTTAAAAATTATCATTTATAAAAATAAAAAGTTAAAAAGATAAAAGTAAATTTAATTAAGTTAAGATAAAAGTTCAGAATCTAAAATGTAACTAAGTTAAGTTAATATTAATTAATTTTTTAAGTTTCAACTTAAGTTTTAACGGTTTCATTTTCGACTACTCAACCCTGCCATTGAATATAACTTAACCAAAAATTCAAGAAATTGTACGGTCGCTGATGTTTGAAAAATTATAAATCACAAAAAGTTTCATACGTATACTGCTTCGCTGATAATATCTGAAATCGCATGAATATTTGTTGATTTTTAATGTCATTTCTCAAGAGGGATGCTCATTCTACATTAAAATACACAATTGCGGCATTATCTGCGAAAGCCTGTAGATTGTTTCGATATCTCTTACAACCTGACAAGATTTGTCGATGTTATTTGCCTCAGAAATCTCTTTTAATGTATTTCATTAAAACACATCTTTCTTCATTTCACCTACCAGTAATTAACTTTTGATTTCTTTGTCAATGTAAGTGCTCTGCGTTGTCGAAGGTCAGGAAGCAAGTTTTACGACAAGCAAAACTATATTGCAGAGAAGGAATATATATAAAAATGTTAATGTTAATATAATATAAATGTATATGTTACAAATTTTAATAAATTGATTTTTCCATACTTACGATATTTTTACGTAATATTTTCCAACGGTGCAACTGCTTCAATTTGTTAATAGAGGACACCTTTGTCAAATATTATTAACTTGTGTTTTTGTATTTGAAAGATGTGTCATCTCTGCGAATGAGTAATTTACGTTCACTTATATCGATCAATTAAAATCATTTATATGTATGAACAAATTATTGGGATGTATTTGTGAACTTTACTAAAAATGTTTGAATAATTAGTAATTATATGTTCGGAGCTGCTTGCGACTAAGATGATTACTATTACGTTATCCATCATGTGTTCGAGTACGTATTTCCGACTGCACAGAAACAAGATTTAATAGCAATATGCTTAATATTTTCAATCCAAGCGGTAATTAGAAGATTTTCTAAATATATAATTTCATATATTTTAAAGCACGACATTTATAAAACAAAACTTGATAAAGATGAAAAATACTGTTTTCTAGATCAAAAGAACGCAATACAAACATATGGGGGTTAATAGACACAATAACAAGAATTTTTATTTATGCTGAAAATGTTATATATTCTCTTTGATAAATTATTAGTATTCATTTATTTCTTATTATGTAAATGAATATTTTAAAATGCGCACCGGAAAATGAACGCATCCTAAAAGGTAACCTACAAAATCCATTGTGTTCCAGTGCTTATTGTAATTTTACAACGCGGATTGGAAAATTACCCATAACCTGCAAATTTTTATATTTGTTGTGATTATGTTCATCAAATTTTTACAACCGAGTACAGATTTTAAATCCAAATTGTAATTTTGATAACCGGAAGTTAATTTGCAATAATATGTTTCCCTGTTATGTACTTCCCTGTTCACCTGGGGTAGCAAAATCGCCTTCTGGCTGATACATGAAAACTTATAACTAGTTCTTAAATTCTAACGCGATACTAGGATTCGCATCTTCCAGCTCCATACCTTTTTAATCATTCTATCCTCCACAACGAAACGGAAAGTGAGGAGAAGGATGGAGTGAAGACGAATCCGGATGATAAAAGAAGAGAGAATCATCACGGTTACGAAGTACAATTAGTGAAACTTGCAATGAGATACCCGAACGTGATAGATCATTGCTCGCGGGGGGAGGGGGGGGGGGGGGAGGGAGCTTTATTCTCTATTTGGGCCAACTGAACGCAGCGGGACAACGGCGAGGAAGATTCAACTCACTTTGATCCTTAAAATACTAAGTCCCGAAATGACTAACCCAAAGATATATACACATGGTTCCGACTTTATACGGTGTCTGAACTTCGATACTGTTAGTGACTATATGTTACCCAATAAAAAAGAAGAAAGAAGGCAGTGAGAGTCGCCTTAGGAGATCTTCCTCCCACCTAGATACTAGGAATTTCTCGAAGTCTGCCCGTGCAAATTCTGTATCCATAATGACGTGGACGGTACCGTCACGTCATGCTACCGATATTACAGCTCAGGTTAGGCTGAGCAGTATAGGCTTGGGGGGAGGGCATATTGTGTTATGCTCGGAAGTGTACGCGACTGCACAGCAAATATGCAATTGCACAATATTTATAGGCCAACAAAACGCAAGGGGCAACCAGTACCAGTACATGTAGGTACTATTTAGCGAAACTGAATGTTTTTACACGAATGGGTGACTTCTTGCGACGTACACCGAATTACTCAAATACGTGGCTTAGCGAAGGGCCACTGAAACACATTGTGGGCGCGAATTAGCACAATTTAAAACAAACATCATCGACTGTATGGCGTAGCTCGATAGAAAAATCAATTAACTGCGCGATTTATCCCCAAACAAAAATAAACTATATAACTGTGACTTCAAGCAGTATCAAAAGTAATCTTATTGAATACGCGATTCAGTGCCAGACTAAATGAAACAGGCGATTGCGCGATTTAGTGCGAATCAGATGAACTGAATAATTGGCGCGGCTTAGCGCGAATCAATTTCAACTAAATAATTTACGCGACTTAGCGTGATTCAAATTAAACTTGATACTTGTGGGAACTAACAAAAATCAAAATAAACTCAATGCATGCGCGAATTAAACTTATATTACGTACGGGCATATTGTCGTAAGCAAAAATTTAATTTTATTAAGGGGTATGCCTTAACGCACTTGAATTTAACGGAATGAACCCAACTTAGAATCTTACTAGAGGTTACGACTTTACGTAATCAACGTTAAACGCGTAATCTAGCGCAAACTGAACAGACCTTTCTGAAACTGTACATTTTAATGTAATATGAACTTAACCGAATGACTGTGCGGAGGCATGGTAGGAGGTATGTACAATATCAGGTGAGTCGTACGCGATTGCTTTGCGCGATCGAGACATTCATCTCCTTGTATTTGATCGCCGAGCCTTACCCGCCCCCAGGCTTTAAGGCTCGGGCCCCAGAGCGAGGGGCCGGGATACGCCCGGCCAACGGGCCCTCCGTGAGGAGAGCTACCAATTTCCCCGTTGGTGGCAAGACCAACGGTGTCCCTCGGTCAGGGTCGTGGTACTTTCAAACCCCTACGGCCCAGCGAGGCCGCGTCCGAGCTGAGCAATGCGCAGCTCACCCGCCGGGGCCCCTGAAGGGGACTCCTAACCCAGCTTGCGGGCTTTAAACCACTACCCCCATGAGTCCAACACCATTCGGCCGACGGGGTGGGGTAAGCCCACCCCCGGGCAAACCGGCCCCCGTGGTACCGCCCATCATCAGCGGTGAGATGTGCGTGGGTCAACTTGGCCCACTTCCAGTTGCGCCCCTTGCCGGCGCGGGACTGGCCACCCAGCTCAGTGCGGGGTCGTTAATCCCGTAGGGGATGGGTCCACCGGACTCCAGAGCCGCCCCTTGCACGATCGACACAGCAGTATAACGCAACGGGCGAACCAATAACAAAAGTATAACCTTATACAGGTAGGGGATAATAGTCTCATCGAAGCTGTTAAATCGCCAAGCTAGGGACTGCAGTTCCTGTATGTCAACGGAATATAAAACAAGTAATTGAAAATAATTCAACGTAAATCTTAGTCGCGAAATGTCTCGACGGCGGGACCGGGTTTTCCACGGTGAGCGCCGCGAACCTGATGTTTCCGGGTTTTCCACTATTATACTTGCTGTCGGGAGGGACGGGAAGTCCGCCAGGGTGAGGCGCGGCAGCGCCTGTGGAGTCGCGTCTGGCGTTGCGGTTTGCGGCGGATGAGTCGTGGCTCTCCCGTGCCGCGCGAGGGTCACCTCGCAGGGCAGCTTTGCCCAACGGGTCCTCGCCCTCCGATTCGGCATCCTCTCTCTTCGTTTGGCTGTTCACCTGTAACAGAATAGAAACAACTCTACATTGGTTGAGGCTACTTGAAACATTGGGACAATACAATATTCTTCCACCAATGTGGTGTAAAACTACCAAAATTAATCAATATTTTCGGTAGGGCCCCTCGAAACTCGAGGTACCAGTGCGGCAGCTAGGCTTTACGGGGCCGTAGGCCGGAATGTCATTCGAGTAATGGCGCCGGCGAAAGGGGGATACGCGGCTTTGAGGTCTTACGCGGGCGACCCGGGCGCCTACGAGTTGAAGTCGGTTCGTCCGTCTCCGGTGGCCTTATCGCTCTGGGTGCCTCGATGCGACGTGGCATGCTGATGACCTCGTTCGGACAATGATCACCCTGTCGGAGTTGTTTCGGTGGTCGACCACGACGACTTGGCAACGGTCGCACATCCACTGAATTCCGAATGATTAGTTTCGACTGAGAGCCAGAATTCATGTGTCGGAGACGGAGCGGTTCGGTCGTTTCTCGAATTATTCCCGGCGTCGGGGGCATGATAGGGTTTCAAATCTTTAATATGCACTCTAGGATTCCGGCGACTATCCAGGTTCGAAAATGACGAGGGAGATTACTCGGACTAAACGATGCGGGCCACTAAATTTAGGCGCAAGATTGGCTGTAAAATTTTGGACTTCTGACGACAGGAATCGTACGCGACGTAGCACTACGTCTATAAAATACCCTATATTCGGCCTCACGATGGGAACGGTTTATAATACTCGGCTTGGCGCGTCGTAGCGCGCTTAAGGTTACGATGTACCCAGTCGTGAATTAAAGGTAGCCTCCACATCGATTCACGCCAGAACTCTGGGTCCTTAGGTAAAGTGAGCGGAAGAGAAGGGAGGTCAGTACGCAAATTTCTAATCGCTACCGGATTGCGACCATAGTTCAGAAACGCAGGGGTCATTTTGGTGGATGACTGGACAGCCGTATTCATGGCGAACGTAAGTTCGTCTAGGTGCGCATCCCAGCCGCGGTGATCATGTGAAACAAAGGTACACAGCATCGTTTTGAGGGTTCTATTAACCCTCTCGACTGGGTTCGACTGGGCGTGGTAGGGGGGAGTAAGAGCGGAGATAATACCTAATTGACTCAAATGGGACTGCACGTGCGAATTATCGTATTGTTTCGCATTATCTAACAAAGAATACTTTGGACAACCCCATCGATTTATTACTAGTCTATCGAAGGTGGCCATTATGGCACGGGCACGCGGTTCCGCTGGGAGGACCAATTTCCAGGCGTTGAAGTCGGTAAGGCCAGACTCTATTACCGGGTGGGCCTATGGAAATATATTCGGTCATCTTCGATTCTCCAATCAGGGTACTTCCAAAGGAATTTCCGAATATTTTCCATCTTCTGGGTATACCGTTGATCCGTAGTTTCTCTCAGGGCGCAAAGGGCTGTATCGTCGTTTTCGTACATCCTCGAGTGGGCGTCGAGCACCACGTTGAGAGTGCCCTTCCTAGGCTCTATTTCCATGTCATAGGCATGGCCAGGGCCCACCGCGCCAATCTGCCGGTTGGGTCACGCAAATTTCTCAGCCACTGCAGACTGCTATGGTCCGTAATCACTCGAAAGTGTGTTCCTTCAACATAGGGTCGATATTTCTTCACGACCCAGAAGACGGGAGGCACTCTTTTTCCGTGACGGTATACCTTCGTTCGGCCTTGGTGAGCACGCGACTAGCGAATCTAATCGGGTGCTCGTTACCGGCCATTTCTTGAGTGCTTACCGCCCTAATCGCAAAGTTGCTCGCATCCGTCTGGATCGGGAAGGGAACGTCGAAATTTGGGCGTGCTAAAACGGGGGTGAGGGCGAGAGAGTCGCGGAGGGACTCGAAAGCAGACTGCAGCTCCGGACCCCACACCCAGGGAGTATTCTTTATTAGCAGTTTGGTCAAATGGACGCGATCACGCGAAAAATCTGGAAGGAAATGCGAGTACCACCCCACCATCCCTAACAAGCGCGGCAGCTGTTTGAGATTGGGGGGGGGGGGGCGGAGTTCGAGAACGGGGACGACCTAGTCCGGACCTGTCTTTAAACCGTCTCGGTTTAGCAGAAAACCGAGGTAGTTTACCTCGTCGCGGAAGAATTCACTCTTTTCCAGGTTTAGTTCTAATCCAGCGTTGCGCAGACTAGTCAGGACAAGTCTGAAATAACGGAAGTGGTCCTCCTCATCGTCCGCGAAGACCTAGTCTCTGGAGGAGGACGCTCTCTCGGCGCCACGTCCAGGAGACGAGGTACTCTGGAAAGCCGAGGGTTGGGAGGTGTAGCCACTGGGGGCTGACGTGGCGAGTAGGACGGTACCGACCGTGTGGGGTTATGAACCCTATTTTTCTTAGCGCGGGCTACCGGCGCAGCTTCCTCTTCGACGCAGGGAGCTGGCGGCAGAGAGGTTGGGGTGCGATGCTGGCATTGGCCGGCTTCACAGCGGGCGTTGCAAGGGCAAGCTTTTCCTTCCCTCGTCTTGCCTTGGGTGTGTAGGCGTATGCGGGGAAGGCAGACTGATTAGCCGCGGGAGGGGATCGGTATACCATCTCCTGATTCGCGGCACATTCTACTTGGCGGCCTATCCTCACCAGTTCGGCGAAATCGAAGACGGCATTGCGCTCGAATTTGCGGGCGAGACCTGGACTCAAGTTCTGGACCGCAATGTCCAACTGTTCCTCTAGGGAAGGGGGAAACGTCAGTAAATTAAAGAGGCTATGCAGGGCTATTAGAAATTCTCGAATGCGCTCCTCAGGCCCTTGAGTGCGCAGGGTAATCTCCCTCTTGATACTGGCCTCCAGATGGCGCTGACCGAACGCGTCGAGGAAATAACGAACGAAACCTGGATATGTACTCCAGCTCGATTTCTCAACTCTGTACCAGTTTGGGGCCGATCCCTTAAACGCTTCAGGTAGAGCGTGCTGGAGTTCCTCCTCCGTCAAATCCCGACTGGTGAGGTATTCACCCAGTTTGATGAGGAACTCCTCCGCGTCTTCCCCCTCTTCGCCCGAATAGCGTGTGCCATATGTCCTGCAATGTTCAATGGCAGTTTTATGTCATCTAACCCCGGACATCGAGAGGATGGGGTTAAATGACCCACCAGCCGTTGACACATTACCGTCCGCACGGTGCGCGGAGTGAGGATGGCCGAGCCGTGTACTGTTATAGGGTATTATATGTACTATTATAAAATCGATATCCTAAAGATCTTGGAAAAAGGGGAAAAGCATTGTGATTTGGCAGAAAAGTACGGAGTTGTGGGGCAGACGATAACCCAGATCAGACATTGTAAAGATGAAATACTTCGGCAAAAAAATATTTTAAAACAAGAAGAAGTTTCCATGAAAAGAAAAAGATACACTGCTGTCGAGGAGTCTAATTTGGAAAAAATTATATTTTCATGGTTTTTACAAAAAAGGGAAATTGGCTCTGCGGTTTCTGGGCCAAACTTACAATAGACAGCAAAGCTAGTGAATGAAAAGATAGGAGAAAGACCAGAATTCAAAGCCACTAACGGATGGCGGAACAATTTTCAACGTCGACATGGCATCAGGGAACTGCCCATGCAAGGCGAACGGCTATGAACAGATAATTATGCAAGTGAGGAATTTTGTGCGAGCATTAGAGATTTTGTTGCCACAAATAATGTTGATTGGGACAATGTCTACCTGACAAGACCAAATTTTCAAGTTTTGGAAATGTCTTCCTGACAATACTCTGGCCTCAAGAAATGAGGTTTCTCCTTCTGGTCGTAAGCTGGCAAAAGAACGGGTTACACTTATGACCTGCGCAAATAGTACTGGAATACACAGAATTCCATTAATTGTCATCGGCAAGTTTCAGAAGCCGAGATGCTTTAAAAAATGTGGAGCTTCTGCCAGTACCATACAGGCATCAAAAGAATGCCTGGGTAGATAAAGAACTTTTCCTGTCATGGTACAAGGACATCTTCTTACCAGAAATTAAAAAAAGAAATGAAAATGAAAAATGTCTTTTAATTTTAGACAATGCGCCAACGCAACCATCAGAATATGACTTAAATGATATTGAGATCCATGCTGCGTGGTAAAGTATTTACTACCAAATGTTATCAGTTTGATCCAGCCCATGGATGAAGGTATCATTGTTACCCTAAAGCGTTTATATAAGATGGAATTCTCGAGAGGTTTCCTGTTAGCTGATTTTGAGAACGATCAGAGGGTAGAACAATTTTTAAAGGAATGGAACATTCTAAAATCTATGCAAAAACTGAGTGTGTCATGGAGTGTAATTTCTCCTGACACACTTAAGAATGCATGGAATAATATATTCCGAAAGAACTTTGCAGAAGAATGGATCGAGAACGATGATAATGAAATTAGAAATTTAGCGAATCGAGTTTGCGACAAAGAATTTTCTGTACCTGAAGTTAATAAATGACTCGACATGGATCGATTAGACTGTGGTTGGAGGCTACAATCGATAGATGAATTGGTTCAAGATATGCCAAATCCAGGTGAGGAACAACCAGAGCATACCATTGAAAATGAGCAGGAAGCAGAAGAAAATGAAGAAGAATTCTGTAATGCCTCGGATCAGCCGATATCAAACAAGCAAGCTTTGCAGTGCATAAGGAGTTTATATCAGTGGTTTATATCAAGAGTCCCTATTAAACCTTGGGCAGATACAATCAATGGTCACAAGTATAAAGTGCAAGAGCATATAACATATTATATTAGTGATACAGAAAATTAATGTTTTATGTGATGTAATACATAAATTATTTTTCTAAACCAACAAAGAAATCCTTATTTCATTTAAACCTCACATGAATTTGTTTATCGAATCTGTATGTAATTTTTAATTGTTGAATATTCTTTATACTTCATTAATTAAAAGTAATTACAAATTCTCGGCTACACTTTGGAAGTGAACCTTGAACTTGAATACCGGTTTCCCTTGTTTGTTCGAACTCGCCTATTTATCGAAGAGTTTGCTTAAAGCGATGCTTTACTATAAATCGAAATCACTCTATTTATAGCACTTTGTATAGAACACTTTGTTCTAAAATGTTAGCTCTAAGTATTCTAAACAATTTTCATCTATGAACTATTATTTAGTAAATCTGTTCATTTTAAATATGTAATTATGTATTGTTTATTATTTAAAAATCTAACCTTTTCATCTGCATAACATAACCGCAATGCACTCGCAAGCTGACAGGTTTCGAGATATCGAATACGATTTGGAGACTCAGGTCGGAGACTTGTAGTGGGGGAAAGCATATATAGGGGAAAGCAATATTAACGAACACTGAGAGGCAATATTAGCGAAGGCAATTTTAGTGAGGGTCCACTGTATGTTTTAATTGTTGCCAACAGCCTCCCGAATTTCCTCCACGACCAGAGGATCTGACAGTATGAACAACAGTACGATCTCCAGTTATAGAGCGAACAATTATTTTTAATATTATTATAATATAAATTTTGTGCTCATTATCAAATTATTAATTATTATGAAATTATTATTTATTCAAATAAATTTTCAGAATTTCAAGAATCAGTTAATATTATTATTATTATTGTTCTTATTTATTAGTGTAACATGTGTAAATTAGTGTAAATATGTCAAAAAAAAGTAATAACTTTCAGGCATTTTTATTGAAAATTAGGTACCGTATTTGCCCGAATATAAGCCCCCTTTTTTCGTTTTTTTCCACTCTGAAATCCCAAAGGGGGCTTATAATCGTAACTTTAGAAATATGGGGTTAGAAACTTCGAGATGTTCGCGGGTTTTACGTTGGCAACAGTGAAATATGTTGGTAGACCAATTTGCTGATGTTGGTAGAACGAATATTATCTATAGAAATGTTAAATATAGGGATATTTGATGAAAAATTTGGTGATTTTTTGTTTGTGCAGTATATGCACCCTGAATAATCGTTTTAAAATAAAATTAACCTAGATCTTTTGAATGTGATGTGTGAATTTTGGTCGGAATGTCTACAAAAAACATTCCGCTTGAAAAAAGAGGCGCTCAAACTATCCAAATTCCTAAAGGATTTAGAAGGAGTTACGATGCAAATTTGAAATTGAAGGTTATTAATGATGCCAAATTAAATTCAAATAAGAGTGCAGCAAGAAAGTATGCCATAGATGCTAAATATGCACGAAGGTGGCGAAAAGCAGAATGTGAATTAAAAAAGCGCCATTCCCAAAGAAAATCATTCCGAGGACCGAAAAAAGGAAGGTTTGGAGAAATAGAAACTATTGTCGTTCATTGGATTCGTGAAAAGCGTAATGCTGGATTACCAATATCGATTGAATCCATTTGTGAAAAAGGTTTATTGGTTGCAAAAGAACAAGGTTTAACGAGAAAAAATTTTAAAGGAAATAACGGATGAGCAAGACGACTTATGCGAAGGAATGGATTTTCTCTTCGCCGAAAAACTACTTTGGATCAAAAGGTTCCTGCATACTATGAAGAAAAATTATTGGAATTTCAGCGATATGTAATACGATTAAGAAAAACGCCCAATTACTTAGTGAGTGGCATTGGCAATGCAGATCAAACGCCAGTTTGGTTCAGTATGCCAAGTGATACGACAGTAGAACGACGTGGTGTAAAGTCTGTAAAAATGAAGGCAACAGGTTGTGAGAAAATGTATTACGGTTATGCTGGCTTGAACCGCTGATGGCAGAAAACTGCCTCCTTATGTTGTTTTAAATAGAAAAACTTTACCGAAAATCCAAATTCTAAAGGATATTATTGTAACATGTAATGAAAAAGGTTTTTTTGACAAAGAGTTCACTAAAAATTGGATACAACGCGTATGGAATACACGTCCTGGTGCTATGCTTGGTCAACGAGGGATGCTGGTTCTGGATACGTTTCGTGGACATATAACTGACAGTGTGAAGGCAGTAATTAATCGCTTTAATAATGATCTAGTCATTATACCTGGTTGAATGACAAGCCAGTTGCAACCTCTTGATGTTGTCGCCAATAAGCCTTCCAAAACATATCTCAAGAAAAATTATAATAGCTGGTTACGTGAAGGAAATTTTGAATACACCGAAACTGGAAGAGTTAAAAAACCGGAGCTCAATTTATTATTATCATGGATTTTGGCAGCTTGGAGATGAATTCCAGACATTACAATTGTTAGAGGCTTCAAAAAATGCTGCATCAGCAATGCTATAGATGGATCGGAAGATGACATCTTATGGATGGAAGGCAGTGACACAGATGATTCTGACTGGGAACCGAACAATGATAAAACCGATTCGAACAATTCATCACAAACCGAAGAAATTGACGAAAACTAAAAAGTGACATGTTTACCTACCTTGTGATATACTACTGTAATTCCAGTAGAAGCAATCGATGCCAAAAGATTTGAAAGATTAAATATTGTTTATTATGTTATGTGTTCTGTAAAATGTTGCAAAATGGAAAAAAATAAAATTTATTTTAAGCAAATTATTATTTAGGATTTTTAGGCTAAATTTTGGAGGCTTATATTCAAGTAAAACTTTTTTGTTTGTCATTTAGTCTTCTAAAGTCAGAGGGGGCTTATATTCGGGCAAATACGGTATATACTTTTGTATACAAATGATATTCGAGTATTTTTGACGAATCAAAAAGATTATTATGAATTTAATTTTGACGAATCAAGTAATAATGAAATTCTTGCCTTAACCTGTATATTTATTATTCTTTTTTCAGCATAATTTGCGATGAATAATAAAATTTAACCTGTCTGAAACTGGAGCTTCGGGCACAAATAATAGTATAAAAATTATGACCTGGGACCGCTGCTCTCGTCCGGGTATGGTGAAGCAGTCTCCTGGGACACCATCCTCGCTGCCGTTGCTCCAGTCCGGGCACACATCTGGAGACCATCACCGGGGATGCCTGGGATGTCATAGCTGCTGCATCCTCAGACGAGCACACGCCTGATGAAATCGTCTCCTCGGGCAATCACACATATGTGCACATACATATGAAGTATGCATATGTCGCGTTCCCCGACATATATATAAATATTAGTTTAGACGAGGAAGGTTTATTGGTAATTTTGAGACCCATACAGTATAAAAATGAAAATTGTTTTGACGAAGAAGATTTTTCGATTACTTTAATTCCGGATGAAGATTTTAAACGAATTAGTTTATTCCAAGAAGATTTAATTGTAATTTTGAGACTCGTAGAGTATTAAATTGCAAATTGTTGTGACATAGGTCTTTCGATTATTTTGAGACCGGTGCAAGATTTTAAATGAATTTTAGTTTATTCGAGGAAGATTTATTTGTAATTTTGTGACTCGTAGAGGAATAAATTGCAAATTGTTTTGACATAGTACTTTAGATTATTTTGAGACCGGTACAAGATTTTAAACAAGTTAGTTTAGACGAGAAAGGTTTATTATTCATTTTGTGACTCGAAGAGTATTAAATTGAAAACGGTTTTTATGAAGATGGCTTTTAGATTATTCTGAGATCGGTGCAAGATTTTAAACAAGTTAGTTTAGAACAGAAAAGTTTATTGGTAATTTTGAGACTCGTAGAGTATTAAATTGCAAATTCTTTTGACATAGGACATTAGATTATTTTGAGACCGGTGGAAGATTTTAAAGATATTAGTTTGGACGAGGAAGGTTTATTGGTAATTGAGCGATTGAAAAATTCGTCTAATTTTCCGTTAATTTGGATAGTGTAGTCGTGGCGCGTACAAATGTGACATTTTCGTAATTGCACTACTGCGTGTGTGTTGTACTGTTCACCGCTACACGTGCTTTGTTGTTATTTACTGTCTTCAATATTGTGGTTTCTTTTAAATGTGACGCGTCGTGACAGATATACATGTTTATATACATAAACTTTAGACGAGATAATTATATTATGAGTGTTATGCTTCGTTCGATTGGCAGTTTTATGGACAATTAAATTTGTAACGATCGCGATCAATTTTACCTAAATTATCTGCTGATTTTTTTTTTGTTGGAACGTCTCTTTAAGCTCTGGAGAAACTTTTATGCGTTTTATCATTTGACGATAAATATTGGGTTGTGATTTTAAAAGCAACCGCATGTCCAGCAAGTCTACGCCTGAACACCGGAAATCTAGAGGTCGCCCGCCTATTGCGTCTTCTTGGTATAAGCTAAGATCTAGCTCTTCTTCTTCGATCAAATCATTCATAGCCAACAACAAGACGTGATCTTCGCAAAGTGCATTTAACGCTGTGCGTATTGGTGTTTTGGATAACTCTGACTCTGATTTATTTTCAAATCAAGACATCGATACTGACTTATGTACCGAAGATTCTTCAACTGATGCTGTTTCTGCTCAACGTTCGAACCTAAATATGGATCCTGCCCTGACTCAAATTCTGGAAAAGCTTAATGAATTCCAGAAATCTCAAGATGTTATGTCATCCAAAATCGACTCCTTTAAAACCGAGGTCATGGGAAAAATTGCCACTAAAAACGACATAGCTTCGTTACGCAGCGATTTCATTAATTTGAAAAAGAAAGTTGACGATGATAATGCTGTCAGGGACTTGAAAATCTTAGAGCAAAAGAAAAAAATCAACTCTTTATCCACCACATTTGGCAGAATAGAGCATGCGGAAAAAAGATGCAATATAATTTTGAGGAGACTGGAGTTGACGTTACAAAAAGATGTTAAGAAAAAAATTAATGAATTTTTTGCTACTAGATTCGATCTTAACGACTCTGTCAATAAAGCAATTTCTCTGGGTTCTCGAAATTCTGGCGTCCCGGTAAAATTCAATAATGCCGATGTTAAGTTTAAGGTTCTGTCATCGAAGGCAAGAATCCTCAGAAGGACGCAACTTTCTATCAACAGTGATCTCACACAAGTCGAACAGCAGATACGAAAGTTGGCCATAGCCGAAACACGAAAAGCTCGTGAGTCTGGGTCAATAATAAAACTAGCACACTTGGCATATTCAGTAGATGGTAACTGGTATAACTGGGACTCATCTCTGCAGAAGTTTCTGTTGACCAAAAGCACGACTGGTAATCGTCCCAATCTTTCACAAAGTATGGAAACGGATGATATTACATCTAGGAAACGCGCAAAAAACTAATTGTCTCCCATGGGATGTGTCCCAGACTTCCAAGACGCTCTACAACGCCATATTCAAGAACTTCTAATCGCATTAGCATGGTGTTTTGGAATGCTAAAGGTCCATTCAATATTAAATGTCTGCATCTGGACGAAGTTCCATCCACCTTGTGCTGCTCAAAAACTTGGCAAGTAAATCCTAGGCCTGATTTACTCCCCGACGCACTGAACAACACTTTTTCTGCATGGTCACCGGCTAGTAAAGTTAAAATGCATGGAAGAGCCAGTGGTGGCCTCGGCTCGATCGTCGACAAGAAGCTGCAGCCTGCAATCGTCCAGTCAACGTCTTCGTTACTTATGTTAAAAGTGTCCTGCGTACCCCTAGATTTATTTGTACGTTCCGTATATTTTAAGACTACCAGTGATATTCGGGCTGATTTGTCGACACTCCAAGAGTTTCTGGATTCGGCACAATCCCTACACCCAGATCATGCTGTTGTAATCAGCGTAGATTTTAACGCTCGTGTGGGTCTTGGGTCTGTGGTCGATCCGAAGATCCTGGACGGGTCATCTCTTATTGCTGACCATGATTCATTCGACCGGACCTCAAATACTCGCGGTGTTATATTGCATGATTTTATGTCTGACAATGGTTTTATTTTAGTAAACGGTAGATCACTTAGTGATTCTCCGGCACATTTTACATATTTGGGTTCTGGAGGATTTAGTTGAATTGACTTAGTGTGGGCATCAGTGAACTGTGTACAATTTGTTGCAGATCTTAAAGTTTCTTCTTGCTTGCATGGATCTGACCACATACCGGTAACTCTACGGATGAATCTCGGTCAGTAGACTGATTCAGCCGCTTCCGGGCATATGCGTTTTGCCGAGTCCCTCCGCAGTAATGGCAGTAATAATACTACGAATTTATCGACGTCAGTAGACGATATGTAGAATAGTTTTTGTGACGTAGTTAAAAAAGCGGCATCCGACGCTGGCATGACATCGGTCATTCAACCTTCTAACATTAAAGTTGGAAAACGTCCCTGGCACGACGGTGAATACGACTCAGCGCATCGTGGAGTTCGCAGGGCGCTGTCTCGTTTTCGCAGCAGTGGCTATGCTGTGGCCGAGCATGCCGCGTTTGTCGCCGCCAAAATGTTTTATAGTGAAATCATTATTCGTAAAAAGTCCGATTATTGTAAGAACGTTCGTGATAGCTTTGCAAATTCTCGTAATGCATCCGATTTTTGGCGCGCAGTCTCTCGATTTAGAGCTAGACCACGATCTGAACATCCTATTAGTCCTGCAGCATGGACTGAATTTTTTAGACAAATCTATCGTCCCAGACTCTCTTCGGAACTTACCTTTTTTGGAACATTTGACCAAACTTTGGATGTTCCGTTCTCATGTGGAGAGCTTAAGCGTTGCATAAATAAGTTTGAGAGTAAAAAGGTTCCGGGTGAGGACGGAATTCCTCCAGAGTTTTATAAGGCCCTAAATGACGATATGAAACTAAAATAGCTCCGACTATTTAATAAGGTTATGTCTACTGAGGTAGTTCCGAACGGTTGGTCTACGGTTTTTCTTTCTATGATGCACAAGAAAGGTGATTCAGTTGACCCGTGTAATTATAACGGTTTGGCAATGGTCAATGTATGTACAAATTTATTCACGCAATATCTTTGTGACCACCTGACTGCGTGGGTGGTCTGTAGGAATATAATACCGGAAGAGCAAGCCGGTTTCCGCAAAGGTAGGGGCGCCATGGATAATCTATTTAGTTTATTAGCGACTGCGCATATAATTCTTAGACGAAAAAGTGCTAAATTGTACACTCTCTTTATTGACTTCAAGCGTGCGTTTGGCTCCATCCGCGATGCGAAACTGTAGTATAAGCTGCGTAATCTTGGCATTAGTTGTAAGATCGTTCGCATATTGAGTTCGCTTTACTCGGCAGCCACGGTATCTATCCGTTCCTCTCGTGGAACGTCTGAAGCGGTCGACTATCCGAAGGCGTGTTACAGGGCGAGGTCTTGAGCCCTCTCCTTTTTATTTTATATATATATCCGACATTGTCACCTTTTTTCGCGCACAGGGGGTTAGAGGCGTAGACATTACACATGCATACGATTTAATAATGCTTTTAAATGCGGACGATATTACAATTTTTGTTTATTCGGAAATGGATCTGCGTAAGAAATTAGAGGTATTGAGCGATTATTGTTACGTGAACGGGCTGACTGTGAATGCGAGCAAGACCAACGTGATGGTTTTTAAAAGAGGTGGTAGACTTAGCGCACGCGACTCCACATTCGTATATAGAGGCGAAAAGCTTCGAACAGTCCCGAAAATCAATTACCTGGGGATCGAGGTCTCATACACTGCCCTCGGCGCTGCGTCAGTCAAAGCGACTGTGAACAAGTCTGTTTGTGCGTCTGGGGCTGTTCTTTCAATCATAGCATCGTCGGGTGCTAATTCATGGTCTGCCTACCAGACCCTTTACAGGGCCATGGTGTGCTCAACTCTGATGTACTTGTCACCGATATGGTCATTGCGTTATCTTCGTGAGCTAGAGCGGGTTCAGGTTGGATTTCTTAAGCGTTTATTTGTACTTCCCCAATCGACACCGGGTTACGGCATAAGAGCGGAGCTAGGGTTTGTTGCCCTTGGCTTTTTACGTAGCGAAGTATGTTATAATTTGGGTGACTAAACTGCTAAAGATGCCTTTGGAAAGGATTCCTAGGATCTCTTTCAATAGACTTCTAGTGCTATCTGACGCCGAGTTGACTGGTCCTGAATACAACTGGGTTACTCAAGCTAGGACTTGCTGTCTGTCGTGGCTCCTCAGCAGATGTGGGAAGATCTTTCTGCTAACTTGTGGACAAATACTACACCTACAATGCTGGTTAACCTGAGGTCTTCGTTTAGAGATGAAGATTTACGTAGATGTCGAGAATCGTCTTCGCTTGTTCTACCTCTGGATAGACCGCAGTCAGGATGCTTTCTCTCATGGTATCCGTTACGAGCACCGCTCCCATTTTATAGAACCAAACTGCAAGTCCGTTTATCCAATGTTTACAGTGATCGCATCTGCATTGGAGTAAATGTCCTTCGTTTGGAACCGACGAAAAATTGTGCTTTCTGCGACAGAATGGAGAAGGAGACACTCCTTCATGTTCTATTATACTGTACTAAATTTGAACGTAGGCGTCTCTCCTTTCTCGGGTTAACCCCGGGGCCCGACTGCGATAACAATCGAGGATCAGAACTTGAACGTTTTTTATGTGATAACACTGTTTATACACCACGTGCTCTTCACTTCTTTTTAAATTATGTTTTCCGTTTGCCTGAACAATCTTCACCCGCTTAGCAGAGTTACTGTCGATACCGCCGAACATCACTAGTCCTTTTATAGTATTACACCTTGGCACTATTTACTGATAGCTTACTAATATGTTTAGACGATTGTAAACGGTCTCCCTTTCCTTCTAGATTTGTATCCAAATAAATGGAAAATAAATTATTATATTATTATTAGTTTAGATGAGGAAGGTTTATTGGTAATTTTGAGACCCATGCAGTATTAAAATGAAAATTGTTTTGTCGAAGGAGGTTTTTCGGGTACGGTACGTTTCACCACAGCAGTTTCAAGATTTCTATATGTCGATTTCGAACACAGTACATGTACTACAAAACCACGGTTTATGTGAATATGTGTGTGCATCGTCCGTAGCATAAGGGGAAATAACTATATGACACCTGTCTGTCTCTCTTTATTTATTTCTCTCTCTCTCTCTCCCTCTTTTTGTAAATCAGCTGTATATATACCTGTATATATATGGCTACCGTGTATCGGCGACATCGTGGGTTATGATTTGCCCTCGGAGATGGTTTCTCCAGCGGTTTTCGGCGGATTTCGGTGCGTCGGCGAGGATTTCACAACAACCACGAGTTTTTCTCCCTGCGTTTTCGATTACTGTAAGTTCGGTTGAAGATTTTTAATGAATTAGTTTATTCGAGGAAGATTTATTGGTAATTTTCAGACTCGAAGAGTATTAAATTGCAAATGGTTTTGACATAGGACTTTAGATTATTTTGAGACAGGTGCAAGATTTTCAACAAGTTAGTTTAGACGAGAAAAGTTTATTGTTCATTTTGAGACTCGAAGAGTATTAAATTGAAAATTTATTTTTGCGAAGAAGGCTTTTAGATAATTTTGAGACCGGTGGAAGATTTTAAAGATATTAGTTTTGGAGAAGAAGGTTATTAGAATATTTTGAGAACAGCGGAAGTCTTTAAAGAAATTAGTTTAGACAATGAAGGTTTATTGGTAATTTTGAGACCTGTTCACGATTCGGTCAGCATGTCGCGCCTTTTCTCGAAGCGAGCGCCACTAGCGCCATCGCGCTCTTTGATGTAACTCGCGTTCGCCGCCATGTTAGTCAGTCGCATATCAGCTAATGGCCAGATGAGACCGCGCTCTCCCAATTCGGCACAATCGGCATTAAATTCGTTCGGCAATTTCCGAAATTATATTATGTACGTGTTAACTTTGCGCTCGCACGAAACTGTACCGCAAGTTGCGCGATTCAAAATAGTTAAATTTCAATAAACACAAATTTCAGTTACGCAAACGAACACGCGTGTGTCTTGGACCAATTTTTTCTCTCCACGCGTTCCATTTTGAACAATTATTGGCGATCCTGCCAGGATCTACGCGTGTGCTCAGTGGATTAGCAGTGTAAAAGTGCTGAAAAACATTAAAAACATGAAAAAACAGACATAGTCTGTATAGTGCCGGATTCCTTAAGACCTCGTGGAAAATTTCTTTCCCGGTCGCCATTTTCTTTCGTGGTCTCGTCGGAAATCAGAGACGTCACGTGATCGGCGTCTTTATTCCTGCGCACAGTGCGTCTTTGCACCTCGGGCTTCTCCTACTATCGCGTTCTCTCTCGCTCTCACGTTCTCGTGCACGCTTTTACTCTAGCGTGCCCCCACGCGTCCTAGTAGTCGACGCTTGCCCGTTCACGCTCGAACGGATTCGCATTCTTGCAGTGTGCGCGTCACTGGCAACAACTTTGGATTTTTCGGGTTACTTCAACAGCCGCATTTTCGCTCTTCACTAAATATACGACAATCCTCGCATTTGGGTCACAATTTGCATCTCTCTCTATCTTTTTGTAAGAGATCTCTCTTTCTCACGTTATTATTCCAAAATACATAATGAGTGCACATGATGAGACATTTCAAATTACCGTGTCGGATTTATTACGACAACAAGCGGCACATGTCGACTCCCTACAACGACAGCTTGATTCATTACATCAAGTTGCACAAAAAGAACAACTGCCGTTAGAAAGTGTTTTAAATTATCGATTGAAGATTTTTAATGAGACTTGGGCCGTGTGTACTGACACTCACCTATGATTAGTGTGTCTTGCAAGTGATTCGGATGCAAATTTGGACTATTTCAAGGACACACAGTTTAACTCATATGAAAAACTGTTTTTTGATGGAATTGATTTATTCGCCACTCTTCACGAAAAGGTGAACCCTGCAGTGTCTGCTTCTCAAATGTTTCGAGTGCCTCCACCAGTATTTAATCTTCAAGGACGACATCAAGGTCAAATTCGACTGGATCATCTGCCAAAGATTACGATGCCGAATTTTACCGGTAATTATACAGATTGGGCGAAATATTCTGCGTATTTCGAATCGCTTATTATAAACAATGAAGCTCTAGATCCGTTGCAAAAATTGCATTATTTATTATCAAGTATTTCGGGTGAACCTCGGGATTTATTGAAAAATATTACTTTTGCTCCGGAAAGTTTTGATACTGCTTGGACTTTGCTTCAATCGCGTTACGATAATTCGAGATTAATTGTTGCTGCGCATATTAAATCATTATTTTCGATTCCTCATGTCAAACCGGACTCTCTAGATTCACTTCGCGCATTACGTAATCGTGTCACGGAAGCCATCACGGGGCTTGAAAATGAAAACCGGTTTGTCAATGTGTCAAAACCGGCCGCGGAAGTTACTCCCGGTGCGCATGGAGTAAGCGATTTAGTAACTTGTCTCGTAATTGAGCGGTTCGACGATGCAACCCGTAAGGCGTGGGAATTGCATTTAGGGGAAACAAACGAGTTCCCACATTTTTCGACACTCGATAAATTTCCAGCAGCGCGAATTCGCGGATTAGAAGCTTGTGCTAAAACAAAGAGCGCGTCTAGTTTAATTTCGAAACGGTCAGATTATACATCGAAAACGCAAGTCCACGCAGTCATTACCGCTCATTGCCCAGTCTGTACGCAATCTCATTCAATTTATAGATGTGCTAGGTTTAAGTCAATGACACCTCAAGCTCGTATTGATCGGACAAAGGAATTAAAACTTTGTATGAATTGTCTCGGTTCAAAGCATCGTGTAAATCAGTGCACTAGTACGTATGTGTGTGTTCATTGTAAGGGCAAAAATCACACACTCTTGCATCGACCGACGGGGATGCAATCGCTCGCGCATTCGAATACGTCAACAGATATTGCATTATCAAATAATTCCGTATCTGAACAGCAGGGTGAAACCGATGCTGTCACCTTGCATTCAACCACGATGGCGGTTCATAGTCCGAAACAAGTGCTGTTGGCAACAGCACACGTGTTGGTTAGTTCGTCGTCTAACGGCGCGGTTAAAGTTCGGGCACTCCTCGATCAAGGGTCAACGCGGTCATTCATAACGCATGATTTAGTGCGGATGTTGAAACTTCGCACTTTTAAAGCCACAAGCTCATTAGTCGGTATCGGTGGCTCCTCGGCTGGAGTCGCAACTAGCACTGCCGAACTCTCGTTCGGGCCAAAAACCGGGAACGGTCCGGTATTCCACACCACAGCCCTAGTTCTTAAATCACTAACCTCTTATGCGCCACAAGTTAATCGAAGTACATGTATGTGGCCACATATTAAAAATTTGACTCTCGCGGACGATCACCCTGAACGGGATGAACCCGTGCACATAATTCTAGGCGCGGATGTATATGGGTTTATGCTTCTCGATGGCGTAATGCGCGGACAGGCCCAGGAACCGGTAGCGCAGAATACTGTCCTTGGGTGGATACTCTCCGGTCCTTCCACTCTTCTCAGCGACGCGAATGACGCACCCATCTCCGTGCATCATTGCACTACTGACCCATTAAATGATGCGTTAGCACGATTTTGGGAAATAGAAGCGTGTCCTACTGTCAAGGTCATGTCTCGGGAAGAAGCTCGATGTGAATCACATTTTCAAACGACTCATTCACTTACCCTTTAAGAATGGCCCTCCCATCGATATTGGGCAATCACGTCACATAGCGCTACGCTCTTTAACCTCACTCTCTAAACGTTTGTCTCGGGATTCAGAATTATATCAACGCTATTCGGATTTCATAAACGAATATCACGCTCTCGGCCACATGCAACGGGTAGATTCGAATGCACCGGTTGCATCTCAAATAGTGTATCTCCCTCATCATCCGGTAATTAAACCTGACCGTTCTACCACTAAAGTAAGAGTAGTGTTTAATGCATCTTCGTTGACCTCTAATTTTACTTCATTAAATTCGCACCTTATGATAGGGCCCAAACTGCAACCCGAGCTATTTAATATCTTGAGTCAATGGTGCACTTTTAGATTTGTATATTGCGCAGATATCGCACGTATGTACCGGCAAATCTTGGTGCATCCAGACGATCGTAATTACCTACGTATTCTTTGGAAATGTCACCCGAACTCTCCAGTTGAAGAATATAAGCTCATTACGTTGACATATGGCACTGCGTGTGCCCCATATATCGCTATCCGCGTCATTCAACAGCTGGCAATCGATGACGGCGATCAGTTCCCATTAGGTAAACACATTCTTCAACGATGTCTATATATTGACGATTGTCTATTCGGAGCAGACGATCACCAAAGCCTCATACAAATGCGTCAAGAAGTGTGTGATCTCTTAGCTCAAGCACATTTTTGTCCGCGGAAATGGGGATCCAACGAGAACACACTACTCGCAGACATTGATCACTCTGATCATGGTCTAGCATGGAGTCTATCTGACTCTGGAAACCCAGGCGTAAAATTACTCGGTCTTTTGTGGAATCCTGTGTCAGATTCCTTCTCGTTCAAGGTCAATGTGTCCTCTCTCTCGGACGTTACTAAACGCACAGTATTGTCAGTGATCGCTCGCCTGTTTGATCCCTTAGGGTGGATATCACCAGTAGTCATACGGGCAAAGATCTTTTTACAAAATCTGTGGCGTTCAGAACTCACCTGGGACGATCCGCTCGCTCATGAGTTACGCCAACAATGGATTGAAATTCACGAAGATCTCCCTCTCTTATCAGGTACAAACATACCTCGTTGGACGCATCAGAGCTCTACCCTCCATAACAGCTCCTTACATGGGTTCTACGATGCCTCCAGCTTAGCGTATGCCGCAATGGTATACATTCAATGCACTCAATTAAATGGCACGATCACTACCGCATTAGTGGCCAGTAAAACTAGAGTAGCTCCCATTAAGACACAGTCGATTCCCCATCTCGAACTGTGCGGCGCGCTACTCCTTGCTGAATTGATGAATGTAGTGCATAACATACCCGAATATAAAGAATCGAGCCAATATTGTTGGACGGACGCTACAATACTCCTCTCGTGGTTGCGGCGCGAACCTTCGAAGCGTGACATTTTCGTAGCAAACAGGGTCTCAAAAATCCAGACCCTACTACCAGAAGTAAAATGGTTACACGTACCCTCAGCGGAAAATCCGGCAGATCTGGCTTCCCGTGGTATGTCCGCGCAAGACCTTGGTACGTCGACACTATGGTGGAAGGGTCCGGACTGGCTTTCATGCGAGCACTCGGCTTGGCCGACCCTAGAATTGTCTGCACATTTTTGCTCAGGAGATGACGATCGGAGGTTAGTCGAGCCCGTGATTCATCTCTATCACGTCACGTCATGGTTCGATGATTTGCTTCCCCACGCATCCACCTGGCCGAAACTTATTAGAATCGTCGCCTATTTGTTAAAATGGATTCGTAAACGACACCCTGAATCTAGTTTTCTCTCTCAGGGTAGAAGCGTTAATGCGCTACAGTTTCAGGAAGCAGAAATTAAAGTTCTTAAACTACTCCAGCACTTACAATTCTCCCCAGAAATAAAAAGACTGGAGTCACAAATCTCGTTGCCCAAATCTAGCTGTTTGCTTCCCTTAGATCCGTTTGTAGATGAAAATGGAGTCCTGCGTGTAGGAGGTCGTTTGACAAGGTCAAACTTAGCTTATACTCAAAAGCACCCAGTGATTGTAAGTGATCATCCAGCCACCCGACTTCTTGTACTCTACGCTCATGAGCGATGTCTCCATGGGGGACTTCAGCTCACTCTGCGAACTCTCCGCCAGACCGTATGGGTCATTCGCGCTCGTCAAGTTGCTCGCTCAATCCTAGCTAGTTGTGTTACTTGTGTGCGACTAAAAGCAGCTGTGGCTACCCAGTTAATGGGTGTATTACCTCCAGCACGAGTTACTAGACCAGAACGAGCATTCCTTCACTGTGGTGTGGATTATGCCGGTCCCGTCTCTGTTCGAGAAGTTGGCGGACGAGGTAAACATTTTCACTTGACGTACGTTTCACTTTTTGTATGCATGGCCGTGCGGGCAGTGCATTTAGAATTAGTTCACGACTATACGTCTAACGCATTCTTAGCGGCTTTTAAACGATTCTCTTCGCGACGTGGTCTCCCTCATACTATGTATAGTGATACTGGGACTACGTTTCAAGGCGCTGAATCCGAATTACGCGGGGCATTTGGTGCTGCGATACGCTCACAGAAATTTAATAAGTTCATCACCATTAAAGGTGTGAGATGGCAATTCATACCTCCGGCTGCTCCCCATTTTGGGGGCCTTTGGGAGGCGGGCGTTCGCAGCGTCAAACACCACCTTCGTCGAATTCTCGGACAGCATACTCCAACAATCGAAGAATTTACGACCCTGTTATGCCAGATCGAGGCGTGTCTGAACTCACGGCCGCTCTCACCGCTTACCGATGATCCCGATGATTTGTCGGCGTTAACCCCCGGTCACTTCCTCGTCGGAAGTGAAATCACGGCTGTTCCGGAACCCTCGCTACTTGAGTTAAATTCCAACCGACTTTCTAGGTGGCAATTATATCAGCAAATGCTGGAGACATTCTGGGAGCGATGGAGTGCGGACTACGTGACCTCACTTCAGCAACGATCAAAGTGGCGTCTGCGAACAGAACCTATAAGCGTCGGTCAAATGGTTCTAATTCGGGAGAAGAAAGTTCCTCCCACGAAGTGGCGTTTAGGGCGTGTCATTAAGTGTAATCCCGGAAGCGATAACTTGATTAGAGTTGTAACTGTGAGGACTGCTACTAATACGCTCGATCGTTCACTGTCTCAAATTGCGTTATTACCGATAATTCATGATAATCAACAAGATTAGTCTAAGAATTGAGTTTTAAAGTGTATTTACTCCAGTAGGTAGTCTTAAGACGTTTTGTGTACTAAGTCATAAAGCGTTCAATTCAATTTTGATAGCGCGACATTCCTTTCGCTTGTCGATTTACGGCCCCGAATGGGTCCTAGGGGGGCGGTAATGTTCACGATTCGGTCAGCATGTCGCGCCTTTTCTCGAAGCGAGCGCCACTAGCGCCATCGCGCTCTTTGATGTAACTCGCGTTCGCCGCCATGTTAGTCAGTCGCATATCAGCTAATGGCCAGATGAGACCGCGCTCTCCCAATTCGGCACAATCGGCATTAAATTCGTTCGGCAATTTCCGAAATTATATTATGTACGTGTTAACTTTGCGCTCGCACGAAACTGTACCGCAAGTTGCGCGATTCAAAATAGTTAAATTTCAATAAACACAAATTTCAGTTACGCAAACGAACACGCGTGTGTCTTGGACCAATTTTTTCTCTCCACGCGTTCCATTTTGAACAAGACCCATACAGTATTAAAATGAAAATTGTTTTGACGAAGGAGGTTTTTGATTACTTTAATTCCGGATGAAAATTTTAAATGAATTAGTTTATTCGAGGAAGATTTAATTGTAATTTTGAGACTCGTAGAGCATTAAATTGCAAATTATTTTGACATAGGACTTTATATTATTTTCAGACCGGTGCAAGTTTTTAAACAAGTTAGTTTAGACGAGAAAGGTGAATTGTTCATTTTGAGATACGAAGAGTATTAAATTGAAAACTGTTTTTACGAAGAAGGCTTTCAGATTATTTTGTGTCCGGTGCAAGATTTTAATGATATTAGTTTAGACGAGGAAGGTTTATTGGTAATTTTGAGACCCATACAGTATTAAAAAGAAAATTGTTTTGACGAAGGAGGTTTTTCGATTACTTTAAGTCCAGTGCAAAATTTTAAACAAGTTAGTTTAGACGAGAAAGGTTTTTTGGTAATTTTGAATCTCGAGGAGTAGTAAATTGAAAATTGTTTTGAAGAAGAAGGTTTTTAGAAAATGTTGAGGACAGCGGAAGATTTTAAAGATATTAGTTTAGACAAGAAAGTTTTATTGGGAATGTCGGGCCTCGAAGAGTATTAAATTGAAAATTTATTTTTGCGAAGTAGGCTTTTGGGTTATTTTGAGACCGGTGGAAGATTTTAAAGATATTAGTTTAGACGATGAAGGTTTATTGGTAATTTTGAGACCCATACAGTATTAAATACAGAAATTAAATACGTCAGAAAATTGTTTTGACGACGGAGGTTTTTCGATTACTTCAATTTCGGATGTAGATTTTAAATGAATTAATTTATTCGCGGAAGATTTAATTTTATAGGCACAGAATTGAGATGAGACAAGGCACACCTTATTCCTTGGAATACGTCATTTATTATATCATCAATTAAAAATTCCCAAAGTATGGAGCCATAATATTGTTTGTTCCAAAAGTTATTGTTAGAAATTAACGAAGATTCCATTTTCCATAAATCTTCTGCACGCGACTTTGGACGCATGTCATTTTATTAAGCGATAGGCACACTTATTTTTCAAGTATCTTTGGCTTTTATAAAGTGCCATTAATGAATGACATGCTTTTCAAATGAAAAGAATACACGTTCCAAAAGTTACAGAACAAAATATTTAAAAAAATGCGATTAGCACGCAGCAGTTTATTCAAATTTTTTGAGCTTTCGTGTTTCCTTTGGTTCTTTAATCAACTATCATGTAAAACAAATAACTGTACCTTGAAAAGCATATTCTTTTTAGTAAATAGTAATGTTTTATAAATATTTCTGTACAGCTTATTTACGTGAATCTTGAAATAACATGAAAGTCAAAAGTTTGGATTTGCCCATATATAAGATCATAATAATACAGACAGTAATTAGTAAAATATAGTAAACATGTGATATGCATCGAATAGTCTATTACAATACAAGTGCATGAAGTAAGGGTTTTGCAACTTTTATTTATTCATACTTCGGCTGGCCTGTTGTCGGGGTCTAAGTTTTGAAAATGCTCATTTTCAATTTTCCTACATATAAGAAACACTATATTGCTGTAATATATCAATCGAAGCCACTTGCAGCTAAATATGATTGGACCCGCAAATATCGATATAATTTTATAACATAATTGAAAGCCGTTAGTAAACGAACGAGTATTAAGGAATAGCCGACTCTCCCCTGTGTCGAAGTTTTTGAGCGACCGAAGCGAACGAGGCACCACGCCAACACTAGTTTTTTTTTATATTTTTGTTTTTTACATTAATTTTTTTTTAATTTTTCTTTCCTCTTATTTATTTTTGTAATTTTTTCAATTTTTTTTACATTTTGTAATTTTCTCTTATTTTTTCTCATTTTGTGTTTTTCTTTAAATTATTTGTTATTTAATTTTAGCCCAGGACGAGAATTTGGACGTTTCCAACTAGCCATTTTGGCGCGAATAGTTTATGTGTCGCTTAACCCTTTGCGGCGCAGTGGTAACCCAGATTACCACCTTTTTAATTCACATCTTTTCTGTCTAGTTTCAATGCTTTCGAAGCAATATTCAAAAAATCTTATTACAGGGGGCTTTTTAGTACGTAACGAAAAGGATAATAAATACAATTACGCATAACTATTAGCCGGGCGTAACCCGCCATCAAGTTCCGCCCCTCCCGGAGGAGGAACGGGTTTTACACCGGAGCGCGCCTCCACTTGTTCCCCCCACTGGCAGTGCCGCAGTTCGCCTCTAGAGTTCCCGAGGTACGGGCCTCGGCCACCGCCGCCGAGCTCTCCCTCTCTATCTCTCTCTCTCTCTCTCACAGCGGCGACAGCTAGCCCGAGACGAGTGGGTGACGCACGAAGCCCGTTTCAGCGCTCCGTGTCGTCCCCTCCCACCACGAAAACGCCCGAAGGCGCACCGCCGCGCAAGAGAAGAGCATGGAGAAGTCTCAGTCAGAAATGCCGATCCGCAGAGAATTCACATCCCCACCACGTTCCGGCCACGGAGATTTTCGTCCCCTTCCATGCTTCCCGCTGACTCGCCGCGGAGAATCCACATGCAAACGCGACTCGTCCGTGTGTTTTCTCCTCCACACTCAAACTACCAAAGTCGACGTGCCCGTGTGATATCCCCACCGCACTCACACTATCAAAGTCGGCGTGCCTGTGTGAGCTCTACAGACGCTGTTAAAAGGAAATTTGCCGGACGTATCCTTCCCCGAATTCCTATATTATAAATATAGAATAAATATAATATATGGCTCCCGATTCGATCCTAAATTTTCTTTTCTCTTATGATTTTGGAATAAATCTAGGCGCAAAATTCAAAATGAAGATTCAATTAATTATTGTAAGAAAATTCATACTTTTATAAATCAAGTCGTTTTAATCGAAATGAATTATTTTTTAATGTAAATTCAATTCAATAAAAAATAATTAATTAAAAATAATATTGATCATAAGATATTAATTTCATTGTATGAACTAAATATCCCTGCCCAAAAATATGCTAGCCAAGTTTCAACTATCCTAAATAATTTTTTTTTTCAATTTTTAAAATTATGTAATTTTCAATATTACATATAGATAGCTTTCTTTATTTTTCTTGTTAATGTTAATTATTTTTTCATTAAACAAATTTCTTCTGCCGATGTTCATATACAACATTACCACATACATAATTTCGTAATGCTTGGTAGCCTAGTGGTTAAAGTGCTGGAATGTTGCGCAGTTTTTTGGTGTTCGCGCCCAGTACGGAACGATTTATTTTTTTTTTCAACAAAATTTCTTTTTTTCTTATTTATTTGCATAATAAAGATTGTGCATATGAAAATTATTTATCAGATAATTTAATATATGTTTATGATTTCTTCATTTATTTTGACAAATGTAACATTAAAGCAAATGAAAAAATACCGTAATTTATTTCCTCCAAAATTTATTCGATTGGATATTATTAATTATGGCTTTGAATTATTTTTATAAAACTATATTTATTTTTTACTAGTTGTAACCCTAACTAAAAGAATCATTATTTTAATAATTTATTTTTCAACAATATTTTTAACTTATTGACATGTCCGAAATTCTTAATTTCTTAATTATTATATTAAAGATACTTTACTTCTTTTAAGGAGAAATGCAAAAGCAATGTATTAAATTTACTCATGCAATCCAATATCAATTGTTATTGTATTTTAACCAATTCGAGTGTTTTTAATATTGAAAATCTATAAAATGAGATTTAGTCATATACATCGAACCAAAGAATTCTAAATTCAGGTTTCAGAAGTTAATTAATAATTCTTTTTGTTCAACTTTTATGATTTAAGTTCAATTTATAAATTTTCCATATAAAAAAATCAAAATTTTATTATTCGCGATTTTAATACGGAAATTTTCGGTAATGAATGAGAATAGGTAATGTATTGAATCCAATGAAACTGTTTTTATAATAATAATAATAATAATAATTATAATAATAATAATATTTCTTTTAATTAGGATTGCAACTGAAATATATTTGTATAAAAATGCTGTAAAGCCATAATTAATAATATTGAATGGAATAAATGTTGTGGGAATCAAAACAGAGTATTTTAGTATTTGCTTTAACATTACATATGCCAAAATAAATTTTAAAAATGTAATATTAAATTGTCCAATAAACAATTTGATAAGCATGATCCTTATTATGAAAAAAAAAGATCGTCCCATATTGGGCGCGAACGCCAAAACAAATCTCAACTTTCCAACGCTTAGACCACTCGCCTACCAAGTGGTTTGTAAAGTTTAACAAAAATCCTCCTAATAAAGTTTTACCCGACGGTACATTATATATTAAAAACAATTTCATTAATCAATTTATTTCATCGTTTTGCGAAAAGTACCTTATTAAAACGGATAAATATTACTTTTACTGTTATTTTTTTATATTAATACAAACAAATGTGATCTATTACGTTGTAATCGATGATAATAATCAAAATATTTACTTATGCCTTTTCCGAAATAATCTCACATTTCATGAAATAAACGTTTTAAGCTCTTTTGTTTAGCAGTTTTGAAGCTATTGTTTTAAATATTAAGAATAACTTACAAAATAATTTATGATATAATTATATTTTTAAAGTACAAATAACTATGATTTGAAATAATTTGAATGTAAAAGTTCAAATAACTTTCAGTACATATATTTCAGTTATAAGAAAAAGTCAGTGATCAACAATAACCTTTTAATTTTTTAAATAAATCCTTTTCTACTTTTTGTTAACTCCTTACTGAGTTTTTATAAAATACTCACAGTTATTTTATATTTTTTAGGTTTATACAAATAATTTTTTTCGGTGTCAACAAGGGTTTTAAAATCCCTCAAGCCATATAATTCCATATGGCAATTAAGGTAAGGAGATTTCATTTCTTTACACACTGCAAGTTATTAGAATTTATAAATTTTTTTTATACAAATAACATGTACAAATTTATAAAAACAGTTACTTTCTGATGAGGAAAGAGTCGAAACGTCGAAGATTTTTTTAATCAATTTGTAGTCAATTATATCCTTCGTACCAAGAAACTAAATTCACACAAGAATTTTTCACTTAAGAAACATTTATGGAAAAGAAGAATTTATTTATATATATAATATATACAAATAACTAACTGAAAACAGTATAAATCAGTTAGAGTTGGACCAGAGATTCATTTATAATTCTTTTTATTCGAATTTTATGATTTTAGTTCAATTTATGCATTTTTCATATTTAATGAATAAAAACGTTTACATTAACAACTTCTGGGATTAATGAAATTGTTCTTAATATATTGTGTCCGTCGGGTAAAACTTGATTAGGAGGATTTTTGTAAAATTTTACGTACCACTTGGTAGCCGAGTGGTCTAAACGTTAGGAAGTTAAGATTTTTTTTGGCTTTGGCGCCCTATATAGGACGATTTTTTTTCGGTTTTATTTTCATAATAACGATCATGCTTATCAAATTGTTTATTGGACAATTTAATATTACATTTTTAAAGCAAATACAAAAATACTCTGTTTTGATTCCTACAACATTTATTCCATTCAATATTATTAATTATGGCTTTACAGCATTCTTATACAAATATATTTAAGTTGCAATCCTAATTAAAAGAATTATTATTATTATTATTATTATTATAAAAACAGTTTCGTTGGATTCAATACATTAACTATTGTCATTCATTAGCGAAAATTTCCGTATTAACCCTTTGAGTCACGGTAGTAACCCACGTTACTACCTCGATTTCTTTGAATTTTAATTATTTACGTTCAAGTTAACGTATTCCGATCGGTCTTTTTGTTATTTTCTGTTACCTTAGTACTTAAAGAACATATCCACATGACTAAAAATACATAATTGTTTAGTGTTTACTTTATATAAATAAACAAACACAAAAAAATCATGTTTTTTTGGAAAGAATTCATTTTTGACGCTGTTTTGAAAGATAATGACTTGAAGTTCGGGGTATATAGGTTTTTGGGGTCCCTGATTACGAATCCTGTGGCAGATTTACAAAATTCAAAATGGCGGATTCAATATGGCGGTCAGAAATATGTAAAAAATCGCCAATTTTGATGAAAATGCGCATTAGGGGGTTTTCGGGGTCGCTGATTGCGAATCCGATGTCAGCTTTACGAAATTTAAAATGACGGATCCAAGATGGCTGATTCAAGATGGCGGTGATCGAGATTTAAAAAAGCGCGAATTATGGTGAAAATGCGTGTTTGGGATTTCCGAAGTCGATAATTACGAATCCAATATCAACTTTACGAAATTCAAAATGGCTGTGAGCAAGATGTAAAAAGGCGAGAGTTTTTTTATGAAAACGCGTGTTAGGGAATTTTCAGCCTCACTGAATATGAATTTTATGTTGATTATGGATAAGATGTTATATTTTAAATCGAATTATATTTTACATTTTTGTCCGCCATATTGGATGCGCCATCTTGAATTTCGAAAAACTAACCTCGGATTCGTAATCAGCGACCTTGAAAACTCCCGAGTCGCAATTTTTGTCCGAATCGAATTATATTTTAAATTTTTGTCCGCCATATTGGATCCGCCATCTTAAATTTCGAAAAACTAACCTGGGATTCGTAATCAGCGACCTCAAAAACCCCCGACTAACAAATTTCAGCTAAATTCGATAAAAGGAAAAATGTGTGACTCAAAGGGTTAAAATCGCGAATAATAAAATTTTGTTTTTTTTTATATGGAAAATTAATAAATTGAACTTAAATCATAAAAGTTGAACAAAAAGAATTATTAATTAACTTCTGAAATCTGAATTTAGAATTCTTTGGTTCGATGTATATGACTGAATCTCATTTTATAGATTTTCAATATTAAAAACACTCGAATTGGTTAAAATACAATAACAATTGATATTGGATTGCATGAATAAATTTAATACATTGCTTTTGCATTTCTCCTTAAAAGAAGTAAAGTTTCTTTAATATAATAATTAAGAAATTAAAAATTTCGGACATGTCAATAAGTTAAAAATATTGTTGAAAAATAAATTATTAAAATAATGATTCTTTTAGTTAGGGTTACAACTGATATAGTTTTATAAAAATAATTCAAAGCCATAATTAATAATATCCAATCGAATAAATTTTGGTGGAAATAAATTACGGTATTTTTTCATTTGCTTTAATGTTACATTTGTCAAAATAAATGAAGAAATCATAAACATATATTAAATTATCTGATAAATAATTTTCATATGCACAATCTTTATTATGCAAATAAATAAGAAAAAAAGAAATTTTGTTGAAAAAAAAAAATAAATCGTTCCGTACTGGGCGCGAACACCAAAAAACTGCGCAACATTCCAGCACTTTAACCACTAGGCTACCAAGCATTACGAAATTATGTATGTGGTAATGTTGTATATGAACATCGGCAAAAGAAATTTGTTTAATGAAAAAATAATTAACATTAACAAGAAAAATAAAGAAAGCTATCTATATGTAATATTGAAAATTACATAATTTTAAAAATTGAAAAAAAAAATTATTTAGGATAGTTGAAACTTGGCTAGCATATTTTTGGGCAGGGATATTTAGTTCATACAATGAAATTAATATCTTATGATCAATATTATTTTTAATTAATTATTTTTTATTGAATTGAATTTACATTAAAAAATAATTCATTTCGATTAAAACGACTTGATTTATAAAAGTATGAATTTTCTTACAATAATTAATTGAATCTTCATTTTGAATTTTGCGCCTAGATTTATTCCAAAATCATAAGAGAAAAGAAAATTTAGGATCGAATCGGGAGCCATATATTATATTTATTCTATATTTATAATATAGGAATTCGGGGAAGGATACGTCCGGCAAATTTCCTTTTAACAGCGTCTGTAGAGCTCACACAGGCACGCCGACTTTGATAGTGTGAGTGCGGTGGGGATATCACACGGGCACGTCGACTTTGGTAGTTTGAGTGTGGAGGAGAAAACACACGAACGAGCCGCGTTTGCATGTGGATTCTCCGCGGCGAGTCAGCGGGAAGCATGGAAGGGGACGAAAATCTCCCTGGCCGGAACACGGTGGGGATGTGAATTCTCCGTGGCCGGAACGCGGTGGGGATGTGAATTCTCCGTGGCCGGAACGCGGTGGGGATGTGAATTCTCCGCGGATCGGGAACTCTGACATAAGGGGTTAAAAAATGCTAGACATTAATTCTATACTATTCAAATATTTTGCTACACTTTCCAACATATTTAACATACATATTTCATTCTTTACATCCAAAATAGCGGATTCAAAAATAGGGGAGGAAATTGCAAAATTTATTTCCATAATAATTCTACTGATATTCTACTTCTAATGCAATATACAAATGTAGTCACCCACTTTCTATTTTATGCATTGTGATCGACTTGTATTTTACGTACATTATATACAAAATACAAATATGACATGACGGTGAAGAACCCCAGCGGAAGATTCGAAAAGCAGTCGTTCTTAATCGGTTCTGAACACGCGAGGTTAATTTCAATAGAAACACATATGGGTAAATCCACGAAACTTTTAATTTTTGGCACTAAAACATTTTTGGAATTTAACCATATATTCAGGCTATCGCTCTGATGTGAAAATCATGCGCGTGCACAATTTTTATGACACGGCGTGTGTGTAAAATACAAAATGGCGGATAAAATGTGAAAAATTACTCGATTTTAATGAAATTTGTTTTTTTTTTGGCGGAGGATGTTAGCGATCGCTGATTACGGTTATGTTGTCAGATTTTGGAAACTCAAAATGGTGGACGCAATATGGCGGATTACAGTACGAAAAATTTTTTAATGTAAATAAATATAAAAGTGGAGATTATCCGAGGGGAAATTCATGTTCAGTCCTGTCGAAGTGCTTAACTTACATCTTAATCGATGTAAATTTTTTTTAATGGCTATAACACTGTATTCTCCGTAGTGAATTTAAAATTTCTGATATCAGATTCGTAATTAGCGATTTCGTAAACCTCTTAATGTGAAATTCTGTAAAATTTAAGTCGTATTTGATAAGTTTGCCCGCCATATTGGATTCACCATGTTGAATTTCAAAATTTTACCTTCAGATTCATAATCAGCGACCGCAAAACCCTCTGATCGTCGATTTTCGCCCACTTTAGATTATATTTTGATAGTTTTGTCCGTCATATTGGGTCCGCCATATTGAATTTCAAATTTCTAAATTCAGATTTGTAATCATCAACCTATAAAAATTCAGAATATAATTACTAAAATGTATTTAAACCCCTCTGCAAATCGTATAACGAAGATCCGTTGAACTAATGCCATCCTGGACGAGTGGTGCTCACCAATTTGCAAAATCTAAAGATGCCGTCATAATTTTTGCATTAAGTATGAAATTTGAGAACGATCAAAGAAAGAAATAATTAAAAAAATATTGTTTAGTTTAAGTGTGCCGCAGTAAAAAAGGCAATTATGAAAATAATCACGTTTAAAGTGAAAATGATTAAACCTGTATAGAATCATTTTTAAAAGGGTCACATAGATGAGTAACAGCGTAATTTGTTCGTTTATATGTCAGTAACAAATTGGACTCTGAGTTAAAACGATTAATAATATGGCATTAAACTTATAATAGATAACCTTAATTACATATAATTTTATATTTCTACAAAACTTATCACGCAGTTTTAAATCCCTGTAGTTTTTTATCACGAGCAACCACATTGATCAGACTGTGACTATTACTTAGTGTATTCACTTGACTACATTTTGTACTTTGAGAAAATAAAATATCTTGCATGGCATAGATGTAGCAAAGCACAGTTTTAAATAATTTGTAAAAATCACAAGTTAAATTTTTCGGTTTTCAATTCGGAAACGTCTGTAGCAAGTGTCTGTTTATCAATTGACTCGATATCGTCCAGATATATTATTTAAATGCGTTAAAAACGAAATATCACCACTCACTAAATGTATTTTAATAGTGAACATATTTATTTCCATATATCACTGAATCACAGAAAAGTTAAAAGTTCTGTGGATTTGCCCATATATCCATTTGAGATATCTGTTGAGATTTCTTAAAGGCATCACAGATAAATTCGAAATACAAACAATCATTGAAAAGCATACCACCATAGTTTAAACAATGTTCAGATATTTGTTGCCCAGTAATTATAATGATAATACATGTACCTGAAGTTCCGAATGTTCAATGAACGGTTTCTCAGGGACGGCGTGCGGTGGACGAACGATAGAAATGAGGCGCCGGAGCCCTGCGGGTTTCGGTTAATAATATCAAAGAAATTTTGAATTTTGTGATACTCAAAGTAATATTATTATTCAACTAATAAAATACAATGTTCATATGGGTGATAATGCCATTGTTAATCCCACAAATCCCTAAAAATCTTAAAAATACAACTCCACAAGTGTCCGTTTTTGTAAACCCTAGAGCAGGGCGCGGGCAATTAGAGCAAACGAGTACATCTGGATGTTTTAAAGTGAATCCGCTGCTAAAGAGTAGAAAAATTGTTATAAATAATAGGCGGAAATTTTGTTACCTTTTTCTATACATATCAAATTGTTTCGTGATGTACAACAAAGCTTCACAAGAAACTGGATTTGAAATGCGCAGTTTTAATCCTGTAAAGAGTATTTTTACATTTAAGTTGAGAACCGCTGTTTTGTCGAATCCGCTGCTGCGAATCCGCTGCTAGTTTCAACGTTATGAAATAAACTTTATACAAAAATACACGCACTACGACCAGTAAGAGATTTCGGAAAAAGCTCCTTTAATCATCCCCACCCCTTATAAACTGAAAATATCGATTTTTCGCATTTTGACAAACTACGCCAGCAAAATGTTTATTTCAAATGTACCTACCTAAAATGAACGGTCTCTCAGCGAAGCCCATAGGCGTCGTACCATAAAATATTCGAATTGTGCCCCTCTGAATTTTTACTACATGAACTCAACAAAATTATAATTTCTCTGTATACTAAACATCTATTTCAAAGTTTTTACACAAAATGTCATGTGTAACAAACGGATCAACTTCCTTTTCATCCCCAGCAACCAAAATTTCAAATTCACTCGCTACTTTCACATTTGCCAGCTTTTAAACTTCCGTACTCTCGCGATAAATTTTTCAAAAGATATGTAAAAATAAATTCATATGAATATAAACAGAATATAACCAATTAGAAACCTCGGACGAAATTTAAACATGACGCTGAAGCTAGCAGCAGATTCCCAGTAACAGATTTAATCGTAACATACTCTTTTAAAATGTACCAAGCAACCGCTTCGTATGACTCGTGGTACCACCAGGTCAAACGATGTATGAAGAGCGCTTTCAATATCGGCCATCATGAATACTGCCCTATTTGACAGATTGACCGCCCATGCATAAAAAATTAGTCGTAAGACGGGGGTGTAATCTTCACAGCGGCGTCCACTCATCAACACCTATGTAAATGGCAAAAACTAAAAGAAAATGAAAAACGTAAAATTCATATTATATACTTTTTAAATCTGAATTAACTAAATTAACCACAAACTACTAATTGATGCATAAAAAGGCAGACACTAATTGAATTAGTAATAATTTTTACTAACAAATAGGAAAAAATACTAATTATTAGTCAAATTCTACTAATTCAATTCAATATCAAGATGAAAAAAATCAAAATTACTATTTTTAGATTAGTACAATTCGACTAGTAATTAGTTGTTTTTAATATTTGTTAGTAAAAATGATTACTAATTTATTTAGTGACCTACTGTTCACTCTTTTATTATTCGTTTGTAACTAATTCAGATTTGGGAAGTAAGCAACGATAACGTATACTCAAAAACCTTCATTAAATGTCGATGAAAAATTATTATGGCAACGCATATAGTAATGACACATTACCAGTGAAGTGGTGAAATTATTCTAATTTTTTTAGATAAGCATAGGGAGTTTTTCGAGGTCTTCCATTACGATCAGAATCTGAAGGTCATATTGGAAAAATTTTGAAATAGAAGTTTCATCAATCCCCTATATACCATGTTTTATGAGAATATATTGAAAATTTTCATTGGCGACCATATTGGATTCGCCATATTCAATTCTTGCAAAAATGACATTAGAATCATAATAAGCAACTGAAATAATCTCTATATTCCAAGTTTCTTTAAAATTGAAAGAAAATGTGAATTTTCACGTTATCCTCAATGTTTATCCTCATGAACAGAATCTGAAAGAGTGACACGTTTTACGTCGAAAATGGTTTGTTCAAAATTTTTTGAATCGTTTTTCAATACCATGAAATATTCTTTAAATCTTGCTAAAAATGTAGCCTTTCGGGTGTTAATGGGTTAATCGCATTTAAATGAATTGTTTATTTGTCTACTTATGGTTACAGATGAAATTGTTCGAAAGAACAAAAAAAATTGTACCATCTCCGAAATTGAGAGGAAGTTGGGCGGTCCCAAGCTTCTCCGATGGTGTGTGACCGATTACTCCCTTTTTGGGACATTTTGGATGACAACCATAAGATCGGAGAGTTTTTGACTGCAACGGCTCGGCCCAACATTGAAAATAGTCAGGCGGAGAATGAGTAATCCGGCGCGTCTGACGCGGACTCCGAACCTGAACTTCAACCCGAACCTGCTGAAGATGCGGGTAAGTAATTTCAGGACTAATTCCAACATTCAGGCAATTTCGTAAGTCAAGAAAACAGTTAAAACCGTAACAACAGAGAATTTGCAAAAATAAATTTCGTAGGTAACAATTTTGAAAATATGACAATGGATTCATAGTCAGCGACCTCGAAGACCTCCAAGTACCAAGTTTCATGTAAAACAAACAATGTTTTAGGTTTTTGCTCCAGCATTTTGGATCCGCCATTATGATTGTTTAAAATCTGACAACATATTCTTAATCAGCGATCACGAAAACTTGTTGATATCTAAAGAAGTTATTTGCATTTATTTTCATTAAACGCAATTAATTCCGGATACCTAGTTTCACAGAAATATAAGAAAATTTCAGATTTTTGTCCGCCATATTGGATCGACCATGTCGAACTTTGAAATATTTACAAATTCGTAACCAGTGACCTCATAAACCTATATATATCAAATATTACACAAAATGATCTTGTTTTCAAAATTTCTGTCGAATATTGGATCCGTCATTTTGAATTTGAAAAATCTGACATCGGATTCGTGATTAGCGACCTCAAAACCCTTGGACAGTATCTAAAAGAATCGTTGAAAAAATTCATGACTAAAAGGGTTCATTATTGCTAACAAAAATAATTGTTCTTTTGCAGATGAAGCGAACGACAGAGGAAATGTCGAGGAAGGTGTAGAGCCTGTTCAAGTGGCAAATCAAAACAGCAACAATGAGCAGATCGTAATGCTTGATCTTGCCACATTGCAACAATTTCTTGCTGGCAATAATGCGTTTGGTGTTTAGAAAAATAAAATAAAATGTTCTTTAATTTCTATTTCTACGAAAAATTTATTTACCTCTCCCCCAATAACACAACCCACGCTAAAACTTAGGGTGAACTGCCCTAAGTTTACGCACTTAACTTTCTTTCAGTGATAACTTTTTAACCTATGTGTAAAAATTTATAAAAAATGATCAAATTGTAGTAATATGTTCCTAAAATGAACGCACTGTAGTGAAAGTTGAAATATAATTACATTTTTTTGTAAAACAAAGCATTTGGAGTACATGTCATTTTCGTACTTTGCTGTATGATGTGCCCAAGAGTACGCAGTATTTCCTTTTGCCAATTGTCAAATTCATTGCTTTCATAATTTTGCAAAAAACGCAAGATTTCTTCTGTTTTTCGAATATCGGTGTCACAATAACTGACAATATAATGGAACAGACAAAGAAAACAATAAGAAACAAAATAATAATTGTCTCTTTTATTAAAACTACGGTACTGCGGACTCTTGTTCATTATGACGTATGATGAAAATTACACTATGCTTCTTTGAAGTATAAAGAACACTGATTTTTCTAATATATATGATTTATATTATATATATATATATATATATATATATATATATATATATATATATATATTGTAACGGTGATTTCAAGTTCGTCGCAAGAGCAACGAAATCGCCGTACGCGTACCGTTCCGGGCCACGTAGTGATATTAATTAATCATTCGTAATATTTTGTTTCAGAGGCCGAAATAGCCTAGGGCCGACTATGGCCCGAAACTAAAGCCAAAGAGGGAGAGATAGAGAGAGAATAGTATTAAACGTGGAAACGGCGGAAATTAGGAACCGCGGAAAAAGAGGTCCACAAAACGTGGAATTTGACACTCTTGATTCAGCCTTCGAGAGTGACGCATCGTGCGTGATTAAGAGAGTCGAAATCTCATTGTTGCCTCGTGCGCGCTTTTTTCGGGGACAATTATTGTCTGAAACCGTCCTCTCGCGTATACCGATTTTGGATACTAGTCCATCGGGTTTTGTGTGCACCAATTTAAGTGCCAGCATCCGGGGAGGAATTAAGAGGGGTCAGAACGTAAGTACCGGCGAGTTGCCCGCCTGAAACGGCAAAGTTCTATTCTCTCGCGCTCTCTTCCTCTTCTCTTTTCCCGGAAGGTTTATCTCATTTTTCGGTTGTGCCCGATTGGCACTTTTTATTTCGCCAATAACGATTATTTTGTGCGTTACGCAAAATTGCACATTTAGCGTGCAATTTTTGGTCACAGTGCAGTAGGGACTTTCTGCTACGAAATTTGGCAGATTTGTATACGTACTGTCACCGTTACAAGGTATTAGTATTCTTTTAGTCTCCCCAATAATTTCCGAATACATTTTTCCGCATTTTCTTTCGGTAACGGCCGTCTCGTAAACTCACCGCGAGTGAGTCAGTCGGTGAACGAGTGTTTCCCAGCGGGTTGCGTCCATACCAGGACGTTGGTGTGTGTCCATTCGGGTTGTCAGGAGGCCATTTGCTCGGACGGAGCCCGGACAACGTGGGTCGACCGTCCTGGCCACTTTGAGTCGCACTTCCGTCGGGAAAAACCGTTACATGGCACCCAACGTTAATTAGTAATTAAAATAGGAAATAGTATTCAGAACTTATTACAGTGCATACGAAAAGTGCAACTACGTTACACAAAATAGTCGCAAAGTACAATTTCGAAAAATTTGTTCGCATGGTTCGTTTGATCGTCATGCATTCTAAAAACGACGAGATTCGAAAATAAATAAAAACAAACGGTCTATCATTTCGTTGGCCAAAGTTTAAATTGATGTTTTTTGTCGGTAAATTTATAAATTCGTACACGTCAGTTGTTGACAGCGCGTCATAATAATAATAATTGTAATTTTCAAACATCCCGTTTTTTTTCAAATTATGTCGTTCAAAAATAAAGTGAATGAATAAATAGATTTGAACATTGACGAAAACGATAAGCCCTGTGTTTTCAGGCAAATATGTTTACACCACGCGTAAACAATATTAGGCCAAATAATTTTGAAATATGTGTTCAAAATAAAAAGTAATATATACGGAACAAATTTAAATGAGCGCACGAAAGTACAGATAATAAACAAAATCTAATAAGAAGATATTTGCATACAGGAAAGTTTATTTGAATTTTTTTTAATTAATATATAATAATTTAAATAAATTAAATTTTTTAAAATTGAATTATAAATTGTAACGTGGCAACACGTTACAGCTGTAGATCTGCGCGAGAATCAATCCGAAGGGGTGCTGCAGTGCCTATAATGGGGGGACTGTCAATCGTGGCGCTAATCTTTTCTTGGTACTGTTGCTCGCGGGGGTCATATCAAGGGGTAAATGGGGGACTGCTGTAGTGGCGCTGGTTTTTTGGATATGGCTCCAAACCACGGGTTGGTATAGTTCCATAATAGGGGGGACTGTCGTTCGTGGCGCTAATTTTTGTAAGGGGCTGCACTGACCCGTGGCGAGGGATTACCGCTCCGTACCGAAACGGACTTTGTCTTGCCGGGAGGCTTTATCTGGGGAACGATAACGATCACTATAAGGGGGGACTGCTGTTCGAAGCGCAAATTTTACAGTGACGTTTCGTATGGTTTTTTGAGTTTTGGTTTTGTGATTTTGAGCAATGGCCGCCGGAGTGCCGTAGAAATTATAGACTTTGTCTTGCCGGGAGGCTTTATCCGGGGAATAAGGATATTCTTTGATATAAAGGGGGGGCTGCTGTGAAGGCGCTAATTTTTTAGATATCCTACACTGCGTCGTGAATGTTGAGATTCCGGAGGTCGTAAAAAGTAAATTAAATTAAGTAAAATTAAGCTAAATTAAGTTAGGGTAATTTAGAGTAAATTAAAATAAGTTAAATTAAGTTAGGATAAATTAGAGTAAGTTAAATTAAGTTAAATTAAGTTGTGCTAAATTAAAGTAAGCTAAATTAAGTTAAAGTAAGTAAAAGCAAGTTAAATTAAGTAAACATCTTTTTTGGGAAAAGGGGGCAGCACTAAATCGGCTATCGGATTGTGTAATTAGAGAGATTCAAAAGTAGCTTTCATTAATTAAATTCCCTGTGCATACTTTCATTGATTTAAAACGAAGTATTATTTATTTATTTAGTTTTGTATTTGGAAAAGGTTTTCATATTTGGCTTAATTAATTAAAGGAGTTAGAACGCCGAGAAGGGAGATTTTACGCACATTATTCGTTTTCTTAGAAGGTTCTCGTTTTGGTAATTTCATAAATATATTGTGTTTCTCAGAGCAAATAATATTATGTAGTTTCATTTCTCGGCAATAATTGTAAACAGAGCTCACGTGTAGACGGGTTTCGTCACATTGTAGGTCGGTTACAGAATAAACGAAGTCACCTATTGTGTTGATAAACGCATCGACACAATGGGTGTTTACGAAGGATATGGCTTCTAGAATTTTCGAGAAGGTTCCATGAAGGCGTGAGGGAAAAAGGTAGTAGGAGAAAGGCGCGGAAGGGGCAATCGGCGGCTAACTTTCGATATAGCCTTCGATAACAGCCTTCCGGAATTCGTAGATAGTTTCTTGCTCGCGTGGTCGGCTGAAGTGTTCTCTAAAATGGTTCCGGGTTCGTAATACAACGTGATAGCGCCGTTATAAATAGTTTTCTTCCGTAATTAATAGATTCTTCGCAAATTGATTAGCATCATCGTTTCTCTTCGCGAGTGTAACTTTCTGTGGACGAAGTGCGGGTATCGTCATCAAATGAATCGATAAATATTAATAAAAGATTCGTGTTTTCGGACTTTTCTCGTGGTAGAGGTTCTTTATCGAACAAAATTCGCCTTAATCACTTTAAACATAAATTGCTACCGTCCGTAACTTATTACAGCAAACTAAAATTGTTAATTAATCAAATTAAATTTACTGCTCTCGTCTTTGATAATTCTTCAAGGAGATTAATAAATAATTTAAATAAAAGTAACATTGCTATCGCCTTTGATTCGCTCAGAGGGAATAATGTTACTTAATTAAACATAAACTTAACGGTTCACGTCCTTGAAACTTCTTCAAGGAGAATAATAAATAATTTAAACAAAAGTAACATGGCTACCGCCTTTGATTCGCTCATAGGGAATAATGTTACTTAATTAAAAATACACTTAATGGTTTACGGCCTTGAAACTTCTTCAAGGAGATTAATAACCAATATAAACAAAAGTAATATTGCTATCCCCTTTGATTCGCTTAGAGGGAATAATGTTTAAAAGAATTACTAAAAGGAAACGTAATTAAAAGAATTAATCTAAATAATAACAATTCGGAAGGTGGCACTGAAGTTGTGAGATAAAGGATCACCCACGGCTAAGTGTTTATGTGCGGGCGAGCGCGGTTTCCGTAGCGGCATGTCCAAGCAGCGCGTTCGAAAAATTAATCGAGATGGCCCGAGACGTACATAAAAGGGAGGATGGAATACAGTGAGAAACAGGGAGCGTCGGGTCGACTAGTCGGTACCGAGTGGACGCGTTGCGTCTCTCTCGCAGTGGTTCCGGCATGATAGGATTGGGTAGGAATCTGGGTTACCGACACCCGTGAGGGTGCACCGAACTATTGAATATTATTTTTCTTATGTTTGGGTTATCGGCCATGGCGGCTAAGGACACCCATTGTGGAGGTGTGGCGCGCTTTTTGTATCTTTTATTTCGAAGGCTCTCGGCCCCTACGGGGCAACCCAAAATTTTGTCGCTACATCGTCTCTTTTTCGTCTGCCAGTTTCGGTTACGACGCACATTTACCCGTATGTGATAATTGTGGTTACGGACGTCTCCTTGGTGCAAACGCGTAAAACTCGTGAATCTTATTTCTGTTTCATGGCTGAGCATAGCGAGCACACCATCGCCTTGCGACGCGCCTATAAATTCGGCATGCTTCGGCATGCCTGGCGCCCTTAATAATATCTTGCGCGTCGTAAGGTCTTGTGACCCCAGGGATGTGGTTGGTTGACGTTTTATTGGTTGGCGTTGCGGTTCGGGCGGTTACGAACGGCGACGACGTTTTGGGCAGTTTCTGGGTCGGTTCGGATTTAGTTTTGTTTCGAAATTTTGGGATTCGTTTTTGGGGGGGTCACAAAATACACAAGAATACTATAATTTTTTGTATTTTTGTTTGATCAACCCTAATTTTCTCTTATTATATTTTCACTGTATACTTTAAATAAATATTACGGAAATTATATGTGAATAAGGCGCCGCAAGAAATAAGCGTAAGGTATATATTATGTATTTGTACCATTGATAACGGCAAGAGAGAAGAGAGAAAATCTGTTGGCTAGAAGAGGCCGAATAAAATAAAGTGAAAATTTTTTTTTAATTTCCCTTCCTCTACGTTAAAAATAAATAAAGGCCAAAGTAATAATAAGGCACGATAAAAGCACACGAAGCGCAATACGTGCAAATCTAATCGTTTCACTGGCACCACGTGACTTTCCCTTCAGCCACTAGGGAGAAAAATCAACTGGTGCAAAAACCCAATTTTCTTTGGATTTTCAAGCATTTTTATGACATAATAGTCAAAAAGATTAAAATATGTCACATCAACTGGAAAATAACGTAACAATTGAGGAGGAGCTACAACATTGGCCAATAGAGGAATGGGCAATGGATCTGAGCTCACAGAGGCCTTATCAGAGTGGGGTCTGCAAACGACTGGTAGGAGACTTACCAGAGTTGACCGACTGTACCGACGGATAATGGGGGACTATACCCAAAGCGTCTTCGTACAAACGGTACAGGAAGATGAAAATTAAAATGATGCCAGAGTGTACCGAAACTCGCTACTGGCCACATTTTTAGAGAAGACCATTCCGATATTCCGGGAGGTCGAGCACTCAATTCCGGATGAACAGAACAATCGGTCATTCTACGAAATTCCAACGGGCACCGAAGGGCCAACATCGGTTACGATATCGGTCATAACGACAACGGCCACATCATTACCCACATCCTGCAATAGCAACTTATGCTCACAAGGCCAAACGAATACAACGAATTCATCACGGATAACAACGGCATCCCAACAAACAATGTCACCGGACGTTTTCGTGACATACGTATTACCGGATGGAATAACGACTGCCATGTCCAGGAGGGCAGTAGCAGCGTTCGAAATGGCTAAAGCTATTCAAGAGCAGCAGGAGAAAAACATAAGGGAATTAATGAACAAGTCGGAAAAGCTGGCTCAAACGGTAGAGGACCAAATACACCAGCACGTAGAAAATGAGCGAAGTATGCCATTCTCTAGCACCAGGCTCGATAGGAGGTCAAATATAGGGCCAAAAACAGACCTCAGATCTGAACAAAGAAGAGTCAACTCCCAGGATACGTTCCAGTTAAACTATTTGAAGCCGGATCAGTAGAGACACGAAGAAAACATCGAAACCCGGGAACGTCATGAAGACATAGTTCCGTTGAACTTCGCACAAGCATATTCGAGCCAATCCCGCCTGGGAGGCGTGGATGCCTCTGGGGGAAGGGGACGTCACCCGAACGCAAGCTTCTCGGGAACGAGGCTCAGTTCATCATCTCGATGGGAACATGGACCGAGAGACGTGGGCAAGATCGTACGCCAATGGCGAATTACATTCTCTGGCTCGAAAGAGAGCCGAATAGAGTAATTTTTGGCCCACATTGAAGAATGTAGAGGGCTGTCAAATCTCTCAGACGAGGAGCTATTAAGTGCTTTGCCAGAACTCCTCACGGATTCGGCGAAGAAATGGTACAGGATCTCGAAGGTGACCTGGAGGTCATGGAATGATTTCTGCCGATCTGCAAGGAAATGCTATGGCTTCAGTCAATTAGAAAAGCAGAAGCTGTATGCAGAGGCAAATTCCTGGACTCAGGGCATAGAAGAGCCCGTACGTGACTATATTGGGTGTCTTATGACAATCCTCGACCTGTACCCAGATCCGCTGACGCTCGGACAGAGATTAGCATTTCTTCACAAGAATATGAAGCCCGGTCTTCAATGGAGGATAGCGATGTCCAAGATCAGAACATTTGAGGACTTCATGGTAGCCGCAATCGGGACTGAAAGTGCGGAGGAGGCAATGCGCTCATATAAGGAGCCACCGACTCCCGAGAATTCTCTGATACCGGAAATGGCTTATAACAAGTCAAGAAAACAGTCGCACGATAGTGCTCAAAGTGCTCCCAAAATTGCAACTGTACAACAACCTGAGATGGACGAAACGTCCATAATATTAAAGGAGTTAGCGGCGCTGCGGAAAGAAATCCGCGAAGTAAAAGAAGCGCAAGCGAACCAAACCGCGGAGAAATCGCGAAAAAGCGAGAAGCAAAATATATTTTGGCGCAAGAAAAGGCTACAAACTTATTCAAATCTCCAAAGGTTACAAAGGCCGAAGACACGACCGCCAATGGGCCAGAATCGATCGTCTGGAAGCCACGGTGTTTCTCAGGATACGGTTGAGTCGACCTTGATATATTGGTCATGCCAGTTGCCTGGCTTCACGAAAAAGACGTGCCTGAGACGCGCGAAAAATCGGCAAAGGAGTCAGTAAATGAGGTCGCTACGTATCCAACGGTTCAATCTTCGATCTCAGGGCCTTGTCACAAGGAAGAGAGGGTGAAAGCACAAGAAATCTCTGTGGCATCCAGTACACTGCCAAAAAAGTATTCCAGATGGTGGTTAAACGTGAAGGTGCACGGTTTTAACCTCAAAGCCATGTTTGACCCTGGCTCGGCCAAAACGGCCAATGGGCCCATCGGCGTACAGATTGCGTCAGCTAGTGGGGAGCCAATAAACCCATACGGAGGTCCCGGCACTAGAGTCGCTAATGGGTCATACTAATGTCGAACCTGGATGTGGATTACCTGCTCGGTGTCGACTTTCTTCGGGCGTTCGATGCCGTTCTGCACCCCAGACAGAACCGGCTTTTTCTCGAAGGTTCTCGATATGGTATCGCTGTTGAAGTGGCAAGCCTGGACGTAGGAAACCACTCAGCATCAACTTCGGTGAGCACGGCAAGATCGTCTGTAACGGGCCATAGAGCCATGAGAAAATGAATGCACGGCCTACGGAAACTGCACCAGGAAGCTAAATACCGGTCTCGTGCTGCTCAACTGCGTTAAACAGAATATTATGACGTTCGAAAGCGCGATGTTCAGTGCCAAATTGGCGACCAGAGGAATCGCGTGCTATCTCCCACGGGACAAGGCATTTCGTAAAAATTAGCCTCGAAACATATTAGCCCGTTCAATGGACAAGTGAAGGTATCCACGAATACGTACGAGTTGAGAGGTACAGACGGCCAAAAGAATGGCCCAATTTATACCGTTGACCAGAAACCATATGGTAGAACAAGATCGGAAAATAGCGTCTGAAAAGAAACTTCCCCCGCCAACGAGAAGAGCATTAAGAAGATTATAGCTCCTGCGGCCCAAAAACACGGGAGGTCGCAAGTAACTCAACTTAGCGTTCGGACAGTTGAACAAATTGGCCACAAGATATATCGCCTATACGAATTCGAGTTTAAACGAGAGCCAGAATGGCTCACAATTAAAAGCAAGTCTTAGTCCACCTAAAGGACCGCCGAAGAAGAGGCCAAAAGGCTGAAGAGGCCAGAAGGCCGAAGAGGGGAACCCCTGCGTGGGCAGCAAGAGCCCCAGAATAGCGAAGAGCACCTGCGAGTGCTACCACAATCTGTGTACGCACAGCGATTAGACTTCCGACTGCAGAGCCGCAGTACGCCCGTATCTATTAGTATTAATTATATTGCGTTGCGTATTATATGAGAAGGGAGGAAAGGGTAGAGAGAGCATTGGCTTAACCTAGAGATTCCGATCTTTTTAGTATCCAGCATCCATCTTCCTATAATCAAACCTGCCATAAGAGAGGAGAGTTGCCGGATCAGGTCCGCTGGGTTTCTCGACCTGGTACACCGTCCGGTACTCAGGGTCTGGGGGCGGGGTGTAACCGTGATTTCAAGTTCGTCGCAAGAGCAACGAAATCGCCGTACGCGTACCGTTCCGTGCCACGTAGTGATATTAATTAATCATTCGTAATATTTTGTTTCAGGGACAGAAATAGCGTAGGGTCGACTATGGCCTGAAACTAAAGACAAAGAGGGAGAGATGGAGAGAGAATAGTATTAAACGTGGAAACGGCGGAAATTAGGAACCGCGGAAAAAGAGGTCCGGGAAACGTGGAATTTGACACTCTTGATTCAGCCTTCGAGAGTGACGCATCGTGCGTGATTAAGAGAGTCGAAATCTCATTGTTGCCTCGTGCGCGCTTTTTTCGGGGACAATTATTGTCTGAAACCGTCCTCTCGCGTATACCGATTTTGGATACTAGTCCATCGGGTTTTGTGTGCACCAATTGCCAGCATCCGGGGAGGAATTAAGAGGGGTCAGAACGTAAGTACCCGCGAGTTGCCCGCCTGAAACGGCAAAGTTCTATTCTCTCGCTCTTTCTCCCTCTTCTCTTTTCCCGGAAGATTTATTTCATTTTTCGGTTGTGCCCGATTGGCACTTTTTATTTCGCCAATAACGATTATTTTGTGCGTTACGCAAAATTGCACATTTAGCGTACAATTTTTGGTTCCAGTGCAGTAGGGACTTTCTGCTACGAAATTTGGCAGATTTGTATACGTACTGTCACCGTTACAAGGTATTAGTATTCTTTTAGTCTCCCCAATAACTTCCGAATACATTTTTCCGCATTTTCTTTCGGTAACGGCTGTCTCGTAAACTCACCGCGAGTGAGTTAGTCGGTGAACGAGTGTTTCGCCGCAGGTTGCGCCCATACCAGGACGTTGGTGCATGTCCATTCGGGTCGTCAGGAGGCCATTTGCTCGGACGGAGCCCGGACAATGTGGGTTGACCATCCTGGCTACTTTGGGTCGCACTTCCGTCGGGAAAACCCGTTACATATATATATATATATATATATATATATTAGGGTGGTCGCAAAAAAATTTTCCGCCGCCCCTCATATCGACTCCAAACCACTCCAAAGTAACCTCAGAATTTTTTGAGATTTTTATTTTGAGTCTATACCGCCCCGCCAAAACCTCGATTTTTAACATTAGTTTTAAATGGGGAAATTGATTTTTTTTAGTTTTTCTGCTATAACTATTAATATAAGATCCGGAAAAATACACCCATTGTCATACCTTTTCTCGAAGATATTTGGAAAAGATTCATCCTAGACTCGTTACAAAAAAAAAATTTCCATTCGAGTTATTCAACTTTGAATATCCATCATTTATCGACCTGCAAATTGAAAAAGCAAAAATACAAACACTTTCGCCTTCCAAACTTCCTAAAACCATAACTAAAAATTATATACCACAAAGTTTTTTTCAGTATTATTATAATGATTAGAAATACACTTTTATTGTATTATACCGATACGTATTATAAGAGCAACTATACTGATTTAATTATTACATATAGAACATATAACCTATACGATAAAATATGAAATAGAATTATGAAATGAGTGATGATTTATTCGCTGACGGATATATTTTTCTGTACTCTGTAACGATCTGCAGGATAAATTGTTTTTGTTCTTCATTTCTTGTTAAAACTTGATTGTAGTCTGTGAACAAACGTACCCCTCGTTCTGCAACATCGTTGACGATTTTCAATTTTTTCACTAATTCTAAACCATGTAGGTAATTTTGATTTTTATTCCAAACCGTTTGGTCATTCTTGAGAAATTCTTCGTCAATCTCAAATCTTCGGAAGAAGTTTAACGTCTGTGGAGATATAAAATAATCAATTTCTTTTTTCGTGTAACCCTCGATATCTTTGAGATTAACTTGAAGACGTTTTGGACAAAAGTCATCAATTTCATAATCAGCAGTTAACTGTAAAACCATCGAGCGCTTAACTTCCATTGATAAAGTTTCGTCAAAAAATGCCATTCCTGCTGTTTCAGGATTCAGGTACCATAAATGTCCTTTAAATTTCTGAAGGATGGCGTTTGCAACTGCTTCATCGATCGATTTATATTTATAGAGATTTTTTAAAAATTGTACGTCGTGATTTGGGGCTCTTGTAGCAAGTGTGGCAGTAAACCATGCTTCTACGTACAATATCACGATGAAAATCGACGTATCACGAATCGCCAATATCTCTTCTTTTGTTAAATTAAGTTCATCCCGAAAAATAAATATCTTTAAGCAATATATAGCTTTCGCCATCCAGCGTGCATGATAGAAGGCTCCAGGATGACGAAATGTAACGTTCGTAAATCGAGTAGATCCTAGGAAGACAAGTGTTAATTGTAGAAGCTCTTTGTAATCATCTCTGGGTTGATGCTTATTCAGTGTTTCTTCTACAAACGTATTAATTCTACTAATATACTCAGGTGTTATAATTTGTTTAACATACTCATCTTCTATTCCGCTCTTATATTTCGTTAAGTCGATATTTTTCCAGCTTTCACGAAAATTTTTGAAGAGTGGAACGTTACGTCCTGTTGTCGAAGGCATTCATTTCAAATACGCAGCGTAAGATTAATTCAAAAATATGGTGCCTGCAAGGTAGAAACAAGACATTCCTCTGCAAGAGATTCTCTAAAATAATAGCTGCACCGCCCTTGCATCCTAAATTGGCTGCCGTCGTGTCACAGCAAAGTGCCTTGATGAATTCGCAAAGTCCCCAATCATTCAATATACCATGAACAGCAGTGGCTTGGGTTATTCCTTTGCCATTTTCTAACGCTGGAACACCAAGAAGCTTTTCAATATCACCGTTCGTTACAATTACGGGTAGCCTATCAACCATTTCACGTTGCGTTAAATCAAATAATAATTTTCCGTCCCAATGTAAGACGAGAGCATCTAATTTTTCAGTTTGGAAAATTCTTTTAATATTTCCAGCTTTCTTGGCACGTATTTTTTGTTGACATGATCGAATCGATGATCGATTGAGAGTTAAATTATTTCGATCAATATTTAAAGCCTCTGTTATAGCAGCAACTAAATGGACGGCGTCTCTGTCACTTACTCGGCATTTATCAAGGACGGCGATGACTTTATCATTATTAAATATATTAATTTTACGTAATGCACCAGCCTTGCTATCGCTATCGCTGTCGCTATCGCTGTCAGAATCGATAGAAATGTTAGAGAAGGTACCTATTTGACTGAGAGCTTGGGAGGAGGTGCTATTTTCGCTCAATAACGACTCAATGAATTCGTCTATAACAAATTATAATAAAAATGTTCAAGGTCATGAATGAAATATAGACTTTATATATTGTTGATGAATAGGGTAGTCGGTAGAATTATTGGCCACATTACAATGATTGGCCACTTTATTTAATATTCTTCGTCTTATTTTTTTAGGCATAGTATTTTACTGCAAATACTAAATGTGAAACGGCTTAGTTTCGCGGGGAAACGTGAAATGGCATAGTCTTCGTAGGAGCCGTCGAAATCATTCTCCAAATATAAGAAATACTGGTTACATTTTTAAATTAAACTACACATATATTGCAAAAATAAAATAACTACTACTAAATACAAATATATTTTAATGTATGATTTTTATTTTCAAGCAAAAAATGATAAAAAGTATACTAATTCTTTAGTAACAAATTTAGATACTTCAAATATTGAAAGAATGTTATAATTAAATAAACTGTTTTAATGATACGCGCATGGAAATGTCTTCTTCAAGAATATGATTACGACATTATTTATGTAAAGAAAAGATATTTACTGCAGTCATTGAAACTAATGACTGTATTTTACACCTGTCAGAAGGCCAATAGTACAACCATTGGTCCCTGCTAATCACTATGTTTTCCGGCGAATCATTGTAGATTTTGAAACCAGTTTTAATTTTCTCATAAATGAATAATTGACTACTTTCATTCAAATATTACTGCAGCTATTTGAAATTTGAATGAATTTAGGAGTCTCTTACGTAGGGGAGACTGGGGTCAGTTGGCGGTAAAATTGTTAATCTATTTCTAAAATATTGTAAATAGTATCATTCAATTTATACAATATACCATTTTGAAGGTATAAGGTCTGGCAATAAAATGCCTTATGTAACATTTTATAAATAATGTTAGAAAAAGAGAAAATAACCAAATAATCGGTGAGTTCAAAACCGCCAATATGCCCCACGCGTGAGGCACATTGGCGGATGCAATGCTGCCAATGGATGGTTGATAAAAAGTTATGTTTTAGTGAATCCATAATACTCCAGCAAGGTGTAAGAAGTGTTTCAAATCTCTGACTTTCGCTTAATTCCCTTTCTTACAATAAAAATACGTTAACGGATGTTTTTTGTATAAATATCGCCACTCTCTTGTGACTGTTGTCGGCTATCCCTAACTTTATATATAAAACGTAAATTTCGCACTTTTAAACAAAAAACAATTTTGTAGTATATTATTATTTGTCATTAGTTTCCCGTTATTAGTGTCCCATGCAAAAACCGCCAACATGCCCCTTCCCGAGTTTATAGATTAAAATGTAATTTTTGTAATGATATATACAAATATTACGATATTTCTTACAGTAGTTTTATGCACTGAAAGTAGATGAAGCTAAATGCATAAATATACTTACTCTGATATCGTTCGCATACGGAGAAACGCGCTTATCTAATCAAAAGTAAATAGTTACATGTCATACGCCAGATCAATTATTCCGAACTATAACCAAATTCAGTTCGATAAACAAGGCGTTATTATGGTAATTCGATGCAGCTGGGCGCAATGAATATAATATATGATGCGTAGGATTTTCTAACGTGTAGAATTCGAGAAAAGTGCAAACCGCCAAAGTGCCCCTACCGCCATTTGACCCCAGTCTCTCCTACTTGTCAAGTGTTTTTATTTTTCTAGTGTCTTGAAAAAGAATAATACACATGAACTGTTTCTTAAGAGGCCAATCATTATACCGACCACCATATATATTAAAAAATATTGATGAAAAAATTATTTAAAAAGTAAAATTCCTAAATTTTTCTCAACTGAAGACTAACACTTATTCTTTTTATCAATATTTAAGGGCTTACCATAATTTTAACTGATATGCTTTTATGGATTTCGTTGGCCAAACGAAAATTATGTAATTATATAATATAAGATAAATTTTTCTTCAGAAACCTTTCGATCTTAAGGTATCTACGTTAAAAATTCTAAATTAAAAATGACTTTATTGATTTTTTCAAATTCGGGCTACTTAAAAGTAATGCTAATCACTATATATATGATCCCCTAAAAAATATAATAGAAATTAATTAAGAATTTACTGAGTGTTTTTGGAAATTTTTTCTTATTGTCGAAAACACTCGGTCAATTCTCGGTTAATTTCTTTGGTATCTTTTAACAGATCGTACATAGTGATTAAAATTGCATGAACGGAAGCCTAATTTTAAAAAATCGATTCGATCATTTTCAATTTAGATTGTTTAGTGTAGATTGCTACCTTGTCGGTTGGCCACTTTAGAGCCCTCTTAATATTTTTCATTTTAACAAAAATGCACAAAACAATTGAGTGCCACGATGCAATAACAACCCAGGCGCTTGAACTAGCAGATGGGGCAGTAGCAAAAGTTACTAAAAATGAAATTTACAAAAATGGATTTTGAAAAATACTAATCATGTGGAGAATTTAAAAATACACGTTTCGTAGATTTAACCTTTTCCGACTTACAGTTTTTGAGATAAAAACATGAAAATTGTAAACTTTTCTTATTCGTGAAAACGATGATTTTTTAAACATAAAATTCGTTTACTCGTAAACAAATAAAAGAAATCCATTCAAATTTTTAAAACATGTTAAGTACAGTTATCCGAAGACGACGAGCAGTCTGAAATTTCTTAATGTTCTTTTTCTGAAATGTTATAGATTCTCAAATCTCGCAATCATAGTCGTGATTTCACGTCTTCAATCGCTTGGGAAGTCGTGCAAAATGAACGAAATAGAAAAACACAAAATGTGGGTATGTAAATGAAGAATTGAAAATTTTTTTTGTGAAAACAGAATATCAATTATGGTGAAATAAAAAATACTACTAAATACAGCGTGATACGAAAAAATAAAGCGCGAGACAGGCCATATTCTTCACTTGTAAACAAAGGCGCACCAGCTAGGATTTACAGCGTTAGAAAAACTCGCACAGTATTCTTTGTTTAACAATTATCGATATTCTGTTTTCACAAAAAACTTCTTCAATTCTTCATCTGCATACCTGGGTTGTTATTGCACCCTGGCACTCAATTTTCATTATATTAAAAAGTCGCGATTCCTCAGTTTCGAAAATGACATTATTGATATGATCAATAATTTAGTAGTACCTAAAAGGGAGGTAGTAGTACTTTAGAATTAATATGTTTTACCTTCATGTTCCTCCTTATTCAGTTTGCCATAAAGGTCTATGTTATCAGATTTGTGTGCGCCTCGATTTCTTTGACTTTCCAAAAACTTCATTCTCGTTTCATTAATCATTTTAAATGTGTTTCCATGCGCAATATCAAATAAACTATCGAGCTGAGAACAAAAATGCTGCTCTTTTTCACGATTCGTAGGTTTTCCCTTACTTTTCTGCAACTTATTCCAGTCTTCATGCAGAGTCAAAATTTTATTTACACAACGATCATCTTTTTGTGTTGGTAATTGAGCTGTGTCCCAGGAAATTTTCAGTTTACTGAGAACAATTTTTGCACTTTCACGTAAACTTAATTGCTCACAACGAAGATGGTAAAACGAAACTTTAAGTACTTGTTTTTTTGATGGTAATTCCTGTCCGTAGAAATGAGTGTCAGTGTCACCAATTAGATAAATGTTTTGACGTAGGAATGGTTTCTTAAACATGTTGGTTTCAGGTCTTAACCTAGACTTATCTAGCATTTACAATTTATCACTAATACTTAAGTGTCACTGATCGAAAAATCACTAATGTCGATACATTCATCGGATAAAACAAAGAATGTATTTTTACAAAACGTAAATTAAGAGTCACCCTGACTGCTCAACAATACGCAGTGAACAAGAGGGTACACATTCTCCGTTTGATTTGTTGTGATTCAAAATTGGGGCGCTTGATACGTGTTCCACTGGCGCACTTGGTGTGCACTCAGTGTATATCGATTCTGACGTTTTCGATTCCGATATTTCCGCTTTACACAAGCACTATTGCAACTGTTAATACCTCCGTTATTACTTACAGAATGATTTTTGTAATAAATCCTACAATTCAAACACTGTTTTCAAGAGATATAAATTATATAAATTCAAAGATTTATACTTTCATGAATAGAACAAAAAAATTAAAACAAATAACTTATTCTGTAATAAATATGTAATTTACATAAATAATTGTATTTAATTAATTTTTTAATTTTTTAATTATATTTATAATTATTATTTTTTTTTTTTTTTTTGACGGAGGGGGGGAATGCATTAGTCACCATAGGGGGTTGAAGATGTTGTGTAACCCCCCGTGTGTCGGACTCCCTCACCTTTGATGTTAATGGCAAGGTTTATCGACTAAAACCCTAACCTCCCTTGGCCCTCCAGAATCCACGTGTGCAGTCTGCAGCAGAAAAGTGGCTCCGATATCCATCTACTCTGCTGCAGACTGCACCGGGCCATTTCGTTTGCAACTGTAACCACTCCCTCTACCATTGGGTTAGTGGTTACAGGATCTCGTGTGACCTCAGTAGACGGAGAGATCCCAGCAGCACTGCTTTCTGCATTCGGCCTGCGATGGAATTTGCATGTTCTTGACAGGCCGGAATGTTTTCGAGGAAAGTTGGTCTTATTCCTCCCAGAACTCCAATTATCATATTTGTCTCTGCTGGTGCAGAAAACTCGACGACGAAGATGGATTTGTCATCGAAGTCAACAAGGACGATGTCAGACTTATTGGCTGATATTTGCCTGCTCGTCGGGAATGAGTAATTCCAGTATATTCGGCACGACTCATTCCCGATAACGGATTCAATATCAGTGGGGACGTACGGCAAAACTGGGGTTGCATCAATACCACAAGTGCTGCGAAGATGGTGCTGCCAAAAGATGCATTAGTGTTTCAGCATGACATCTACACAATCTACAAAGCGTACTCTGTACCGCCTGGTGTAAGATGTTCTGGCGATACGCTAAGGTATTGATCACCCCATCCTGGTACGCGAAGATAAAACCCTCGGTCTCGGATTTCAAGCCGGCTGATCTTAAGTAGGAGAAGGTCATCTCTGCCGACAAGCCAAGTTGTTGGACATTTCGAAAGAATTGTCCATTCAACGGCTTGTCGATATGCCTTCCCTCCAACATATGGAGTTGTTCCTTCCGTATGTTAGCCCTGAGACGCACTGGGCACAGATTGATGACTGATTCAGCCTCCTGTGCACCACTACGTCCCACGTTGAAAACCAGACCGAGGTTTCGTGCCGCTCGTTCCGCCGCGTTGTACAAAAACGCCCCCTTCCCCTGAATTTCATGCTGATATACTAGCATCATCAGGGGGTCCTCCGTTCGATTAATCACGTCGCAAGCTGTTTCGAGGACCAATCGGTCATGCATACACTCCAGGCTTAAAAGGCCACGACCTCCCATATTTCGGGGCAAATACAGTCGTTCCACGGAAGATCTTGGATGCAAACTGCGTTGCATACAAATCATCTTCCGTGTGCTTCGGTCAAGATCCCTCAGCTCGTCAACGTTCCACTTCAGTGCTCCAAAAGAATAAAGCACTGGTGATACGGCCAACATATTCGTGGCTGCCACAGGTCGCAGTCATCTGGAAGAGCATCCAGAAGTAGGCTATTTGCTCTGTCTAATTCTCGTTGCTTAGGCAAAACTTTCGTTGTCAAATTTTGCCTAAACACGAGTGTCGTGCTTTCGTAATGTGGAGCATCTCTCCCAGCACCGCGTACGGGCTCAGTTGTTATTGCCCGCACATCCGGTACCGGTTGACAGCTGGGAACAACGAAACCTATCCGCCTCAGATAGGCCACATAATCTCTCAGTTGTTGTTGAGAAAAGCGATCTGCCAGTTCGGGATGCATTACTGCAAACCGACTATGCATTCGCGCCATGTAGCCTCTCTGTTGCGGACAGCTCTCCTCGTAGCAGCGCATAAGATCTTGCCTGAGATCCTCCGTCCACTGAAATCGTCCGTGGTCATTCGTGCGTTGTTGTCCCGGGACACCTGTTTCGGCTCCTCCACCTCGGGACTGGGCTGCATCCGAAGCAGCCCGATGGTCAGGAGCCCTGCGCGTTATTCTATGAGTAACCGCAAATACAGAGTGGTTAGCCCTACTCCCCGTTGTTATGCCTCTCTCTTTTGTCTCTTATCTCGCCATCCACTGGGGTTGGTTACCCAATCTCTGGCAAGGTTGCTAAGAGTCCAGGGCCCACCGGCTTTAATAAGCACACGTGGAGGTGAGAGTAGGCCATTTGGGAAGATAGGCTAAGATGCGGCTTTTTGCATAGCCGCATTGTGTTACGCATCATTCCCTTTGGGTTATTATTATTATTTTTTTTTTGATTATTATCCTCAATTTATTAATAATTATAAAATAAATATGCCTTTTACAAAAGAATGAATATCAGATATTAAAAATTTGTTATTTACATTGCAATACGAAATACATATTACGCTGCACATTATTCGCAAAAATTGTTCTTTACGTTGATAAGTAGGTCAATGAGCGCACAAAAAAGGCAAGCAACTGATTTCCTCTGATATGATATGATAGGATATTTTTCGTACGAAATATTGCCATTAAAAGCAAATTGTAATTATTTGCAAAATCTTGATTAAAACGAATTTTTGATCAAAACAAAACATAATGCCGCTTTAAATAATTATTTTTTTAATGAACCGGAGATGATTTCGAGCAGCAAACACCAAGGAATGCGAAACTTCGTGGTTTATAATTTTTAGTGTGGTTTCAGGAAGTTTGGAAAGACGGTTGCATTTTTACTTTTTTAATTTGCGAACTTGATAATGATGGATATTCAAAGTTGAATAACTCGAATGGAATTTTTTTTTTTTTTTTCACGAGTCTAGGATGAATTTTTTCCAAATATCTTCGAGAAAAGGTATGACAATGGGTGTATTTTTCCGGATCTTATATTAATAGTTATAGCAGAAAAACTAAAAAAAATCAATTTCCCCATTTAAAACTAATGTTAAAAATTGAGGTTTTGGCGGGGTGGTATAGACTCAAAATAATAATCTCAAAAAATTCTGAGATTACTTTGGAGTGGTTTGGAATCGATATGAGGGGCGGCGGACAAATTTTTTTTTTTGCGACCACCCTAATATATATATATATATATATATATATATATATATATATATATATATATAAATATAAATCACTTCAATGATAATATTGAATTAGACCTTGAACATGACCTTGAACGTCGTTTGTTTTTTAAATGAAAACCCCAATTTTTTCTCACGGATTTGGAAAAAGCACAAAATTTTACGTTCGAATATGATATGCCCGATAATTTGGTTAAGGTCATTTCAAGGTGAAACTTAAAAGTTCCCGTAACGGTGAATTATCTCAGTGAGGGTGCATTTTTGGGGAAAATGTGAAACATAAAAGTTCCAGGATTGTTCCTTATCTATTTCTTTGGATGGCGCCATACTTACATTTGTCGAGAATCTAGGAAACTGCAGAAACCTACATTAAGTACAGCAGCATCCATGAGTCGATTCCCGTCTGATAGACAATACTTCGGAATATAAACTCAACAACATGGCTCGGCTTACATATTGCAAGCTACTACCGAGAATATAATTTCGAAAAATTGCTACCCGGCGGGGCTCGAACTCACGACCTACGACTTCATAGTCCAGTACGTTATCGCCTGAGCCACGAATCCGATTTTCATCAAATGTCGACGTTTCTGAACCTAATGTTCACAAAAATGCAATACAAACATTTTTGTCCGTGATCTTGTACGTCCGTCCATCCGTTTATGGTCATTTTTTTACCGGGCGCAGTATCTCGCGAACGGATTGGCGTCGTGACCAGTTTAACCTCTCTTTGAACTTGGCAAGACCTAACTTCTATCTGAATAGATTATGGATTATTTCAATTCAGACCTTTAAAAATACTGTAGACGGTAAGAAAGCTTCCTCTATGAGGAAGCTAAATAATTTGAATGAAAATCACGTAATCCCAATGGTAGGATAAACTAGGATAAAGGCAGAAATGATTTTAGGCAACCCAAATTTTAGGCAGACTGAATTTTTGGCAGACCAGCTGTAGACACCCCGTAAGTAGGCAATTCCAATTTTAGGAAAACAGAATTCATCACAGAACAACTTTAGGCATCCCGCGAGTAGGTAGACTCAAATTTAGGCAATCAAATTTTAGGCAGGCCGAATTTGCTGTTTTTTGGTGGCTTTTTTTTTTTTAATTGTGTACCTACCCAACATTATAAAGAAAATTACATTGACAAAAATTGAAGGTCAACATTTTTTAAATACTATTGAATTCTATTGAAATCTCGAAATTCCAATTAAAAAGTTTATTTTTAAAATACACGCAAAAAACAAAAGGTAAAAATTGAGCATCACTATATCTTTCAGAAATAAATTAAAAAAAAACAATATACATGTTCACACATTTTATACCTAAAACTTGCAAAGAACATTTTCACCTATTGAAAAAACATTCTACAGATTTTGGAGGTCCAAGACCTTTCTGCAACGTAGAAGGTGGGTTTTAATATAAAAACTGCATCTAAACCACTGTGAATCGCGATAGATGTTGCGCCTGGACACGATCACAATTTGATATGGTGTTGAGAGAAGAATCGAAAATTCCTACAAATGTTGAGAGGCCCACGACCTTTCTATAAAGTAGCTGTCGGCTTTCAATAGAACAAATTGCTTATATTAAATGATTAAATAGTCGGTCTGTAGGCTCTGTTTCGCCTAAACGATACTGTAGACTACATCCAAAAAATTCAGGGTTCTTCAGAAATTAGTTAGCTTTCAAATGAGCACTGGTTCGAATGTCTTCGTAGTGTACTTCCAGAGATAACAAATAAATTTTTCGCCATGTTAATCAAATGCAAAACTTTGCGCGACCTCTAAATATCCTCTAATCGATTTTTGACAAGAGAGAAAAAATTTTCTTTTGTCTATCGAATAAGCGTGGTTACCATCTTTTCCCCCGACTTTTCATTTTTTGGACCACCCTAATATACATATATATTTAGACAGGGTATCCGAAAAGTATGTAAACGGTCCTGTAACTTTTGAAAGAAAAGATATTCCGAAAATCGCTGAAACACGTTAAACTATTTTTCGAAAAATCTATTTTTTCTGCGGTGTTCCAACCCCCTCCCTCCCTCCGCCCCAAGGGGGGGGGGCGTGAGGCCCGAGGGGGGATGAATATCTTAAATACAAACATGGGGCTCATTTGTAAGGTCTTTTCTAGACGAATACAAAAGACTAGGCACAGATGTCGTTGCGTCCACTTGTCGCGGATGTGTTCATCGTTTGAAATTTTTAATTTCAGAAACCAATATTCGGATCCAACATAGCACACAAAATTCTTAGCACCCTCCTCTTTAACACGGGTTTGGGACTATCAATGGCAGATTTACGATATTTTTTTTTTTACATTTTGTCTTTTCCATTGTTTTACGAGTTTCAGCGATTTTCGAACATTGTTTTCTTTTTACAGGACCGTTTCGTGAAAAGTGTGTAAACTATCGGTTATTGCGAGAAATACAGGTCGAATAAAACAATAATAATTTTTAATGATTTCGTTTATTCAAAAAAATTTACTTAAATATTACCTTATTATTCTGATCGTTTTAGTGGATACATGGCGCTGTAATCATCGAAATTAAAATTATGCTAACGTAGGTATCCTAGTTTTTGTAATTGGGTGCGTAAAGAGAGTGCGTAAAGTTTTGATGCCTGGATGAGTGCGTAAAGTACAACTTTACGCACGACCGTTTACTTTACAAATTTTGTCGTTTGGAGTGCGTAAAAGTGAACTTCACGCACGAAAAACAGGCATCAAAAGTGCTTTACGCACACAATTAAAAAAAGATTCTCAAAATCGTCCAGCTCCTCGCGGTAAGAATCGGGAAACTTTGAAATAGTCAAAGGCAAAGGACGCCACTACAAATTTCAAAAACGGTATCGTCTATTGCAAGTACGCAACTAACGAATTGCATTCAAATTCGAGTACATTTCAGAAAAATGATCCGACATTTTATTTCAGCCATTTTAAATTAATGAAATGTATGTATACATGGGTAATTCCACGTCAACCGAACACTGCTCTGTCCACAATTAAAAACAACCAAAAATACGAATGAGGGCTCATTTTACAGCGTAAGATCTATACTTTCGAATACCGAGTGCGCATTTGCAAACTCCAAAATGGACTCTCCAATATGGCGTCCAGAAGCTCTTAATTTGTTGGAAAAAATGTTAAAACTTGCTTAAAATAAAAATTTAGTGCACGTTTATAGTGCTTTTTATGCTATCCGATGTATTTTGACCTACCAAACACGAATCCACTCATCACCTTACATTTTTTCTAACCTAAACAACAGGTAAAATATTGACTTGCTAATTAATGAAAAGTACCATGTGAATTGTTTAGTTTATTTATAAATATATATATATGTGTGTGTGTATACTCTTTATATGTACCATCTTTGAAATAGAATGATTTGATGTCATTAGAGTAAATCAACCCTTTTCGATGTTATTAATTGCCCTTGAGCGTCCCGAGAGCTGTCATAAAAGCGAGCAAATTTTAAAGTTTGATTATCCTTTTTCAAGTTGTCAAGTTCTATGTAAGACATCAGTTTCCGATTCGATAAGTCCATTTTTCTTACAATAATACTTTGCTTACAATATTAGTAGTAGTTTATTATGCTCCACATTACATGTGTTTACATAGACTTCCATGTCAATTCTCATCCTAATCCAAATTACACAAAATACAAAAACGCCATTTACAAGGTACAGCAGGCAGCCGGCTAACTATTCATTCTCTCTCTCTCTCTATTTCATTATCTCTCTCTCTCTCTCTCTATCTCTATATATACCCCCTCTCTTCGTTCCCACATCTCCACCTCGCTATTGTCATCAGTCTTTTCCCCTCATTTCTCTTACATACTCCTATGTACGTTGGTATACCAAGCACTTTTGTGTATCTCGCACATGACTTTGACGCTCTCACCTTTTCTTCTCTCTCTTGTTCATCAACCATTACGTCTCTTTCTCTCAACAGTTCCCATTTATTTTCTCCCCAATCATTCAACGCCATCTGATTCATGCCCCCTTTCCATAAATAATTCTCCATCTCAACGCTCTCTTTTGCCCATTCACACCTAACCTTTTCCCTTTCAGTCTTTCTTTTTTCTATTATGCACTTCATCGCTATCTCTCCTCCCTCTCCTTTCTCTAGTTTTTCCTCAAACCTGCCCGCCTTCCATCCCGTTTCCACTCTCAGTTTATTTCTTTTTAACTCATCCCTTACTATGTATCCCGGTGTCCTCCGTTCCATCCCCAAAATCCACTTCAAATACTTTTCTTGAACCGCCTCCACCTCCTTCCACTCCTTTAACCCCCATATCTCCACTCCATAGAATAAGATTCCCTTCACTACACTGTCAAACAGTTTTGATCTCCACCTCACATCCCCCTTAAACTTTCTCTCCCCGAAACTCCATAACCATCCCATTGCTACCCTAGCTCTTCTGACCCTTTTCCTGATATGTTCTTTTTCTCCTCCATGCCTTGTTAACACGTACCCTAAGTAATTATATTCCTTCACTTCCTCTATCCTTTCTCCTGCCCACCACCAGAATCTTTCCTTCTCTCTCCCTCCCTTATTTTTAAAAACCATTACCTTAGACTTCACTATACTCAGTTCTAACTTTTCCCTGCTATATACTTCCTCACTCCCCTTATCATGTGGCTTAATCCTTCCTCTTCCTCTGTTAATACCACAATATCATCGGCGTATTCCATGGACCATACCTTATCTTTCCCCACCCTAATCCCATGCTCGTCATCGTTACACCTCTGTAGTTCCCCGGCTCCTTTCTATCACCCCGCTTCCCAATTGGTACCACTACTCCTACCCTCCATTTCTCCGGAAACCCTTCCCCTCCCCACACCCCCTTCAAAATTTCCCCCAATCTTTTTTCCGTTCTTTCCCCTCCTTCCTTCCATGCCTCATTTTTTATACCATCAGGACCTGCTGCTTTACCTTTTTTCAGCCTTTTTATCTACATTCTTATGTCATCGTAACTTATCCCTTCGTCTCCTACTTTATTGAATTCCCTTCTGTTTCCTCCCTCCGCTATCTTTTCCTCCACTCTCCCCAGTGTTCCAATGAAGTGCTTCACCCATTCCTCCATTTCAATCTCTTTGCTTACCCCTTCCCTTTTCTTCTTTCCTTTGTTTATAAAACTCCACGCCTCTGACTCCATCTTTATCTTTTCAATCTCCTTTTCCTCCCTTCTCTTCTGTTCCACCTCCTTCTTTTCTCAAAGCTCTCTGTACTCTTTCCTACACTGTATAAATTCTACATGCCTTTCTTCGTTATGTTCTCTCCTGTATCTCCTTCTCGCTCTGTGCGTTTCTCTCTTTTTTTCCCTGCAGTCTATGTCCCACCACGGGCACGAACCTATCCCTTTTCTCTTACCCTTTCTTCTCCATTCCACTGCCCCGATTATTTCTCTTTCCAACTCCTCCCACCCCTCTTGAACCCCTACCTCTTTCCATTTTATCCTCTCCATTGCATTCCGATACCTCCTTGTCCCCTCCTCTGACCTATCCTGTACCCTTTTCTCTTCCTCCCCCTCCTTTCCCCTCTTTCATACCATGTCCCCAAATCGATCAAAATTGGTTGGTGGTCCGACTCTCCCCTACATCCCACCTCGAATCTCCCTACTCTCTCCCATGCTTCCCAATTCACTATGCCGACGTCTATTACTGACCTTCCTCCTCTCGTCTCATAAGTCCACTCCCCCTCCTCATCCCCCTCTTTATCTCCATTTAGGACCATCCATCCTCTTTCCTCTAATACCTCCATCAAATCCCGTCCTTGCCTATTTTTTACTCTATCTTTTGATTCTCTAGTTACCTCCTTCATTTTCTCTCCTTCTACACTCTGTTTCCCCCGCCCTCCTTCTTTCCCTATCCTAGCATTAAAATCCCCGGCTACTATTAACACGCCCTCTTCCTCTTCCTTAATCACCTCTTTCATATTATCCAAGCCTTCTTTTCGTCTCTCGCTATTATACACTACCACAAACCTCTACCTTTCCCTATCTATGACCACTTCCCTTTCTTGAATACCTTCCCTCTCCTCATATTCAATATCTCTTTCCTCGAACTCCATTCTCACTTCAGTCACAATCCCCCCCTTCGCCGTTCCCATCTTCAGCTCTTTCTTTGCCACTTGACACCTCCACCTCCATCCTACTGGCATCTTATCCTTCAAATTCCCCCATTCTCTTTCATCCACCCACGTTTCTACCAGTCCGATCACATCAAAGTCCTTCAGGAATTTCCAAAAATCCTCATCCTTCTTTTATAACCCTGCCACATTCCACACTATCCCCCTCACTCTTTTCTCGCCCCCCACCCCCTTTCCTCTCCCTCGTCCTCTTCGCTTGTTTCCCCTTATTTCCCCTCCTCCCCTTTCTCCCGCCATGTAAGCACTACTTAAAAATTTTCCTTTATACACCCCCTTTCACCCTCCCACACATACTCTTTTCCATTCAACCACGCTTTACCAAACCCTACTTTCACATGCACACTTCTGTCTTTCTCTCTCTCATTCTTTGCCCATACTCTAATCGCACTCTGCATCTCTCTATCACTCTTCGACATGTCATCATCCACATACACTCTCGTTCCTTTCAGCGCCCTCTTTTTCTGCATTATCCTTCGTTTATCATCCATACTATTTAATTTCACCACTATCATACTCTCCTTGTCTTTCACACCGATCGCATATGCATCATTCATTTATACCTCATTCTCATTCACTCCCATTTTCACAAAAACGCCTGCCACCGCCGGTTTTACCTCCCCCCCCCCCCCCCCCTTATTTCCGCCCCTTTTATCACAATGTTCAATCTTCTCCTTCTTCTTTCTTCGTCTATGTTCTTATTCTCCATCTCTTGCATTTTCTTTCTCATGCTCTGCATCTCTATCTGTAATTTCTCTCTTTCCTTTCTTTCTTCTCCTCTCATTTTTTCAATTTCTTCTTTCATTTCTTGTCTCATTACTCGTTTTATATCTCTCTTTATCTTTTCCCCTATTTCCTCCACTTTCGCTTTTTCCAGCAGCTTCTTCATCATCTCCTCCATTACCTCCATACTGTCTTTCTCGTTTTCTTTTCGCACTACCGTGCCTCGCTGGGCGTTTCCAGCGCTCTTCACCCTTTGTTTTTTCTTCTCCTGTTCCTCCTGTTCCGGATCGGAAACGCTTTATCTATTTCGTTTCGACAGTAACGAAATTATACTGCCGCTACAGCTGCTCTCCCTCTTCCCTCGGCCCAAGCTTTCCGCGTTCGTGGGTCTACCTCTCCTCACATTCGTCTCGTCCTTCTTGGCTTCCTTCTTTTGTTCTTCCCTTCCCTTTACTTCACTCCACTCGCCACTAAGCCACTTCTCGACTTTTTCCCCACCTGACTCAAGCGGCATAGTGAAGATTTCTTCTTCGTCCTCCTCTTCCTCCGATCTCCTACTCATCCCCCTCCTCTACGCCTTCCACTGTGCTCGCAGCTCGTGCCCTTGCTTACAATTGTAGTCCTTGCGATGAGGAACATGTCTGTGAAAAAAATCTGAAAAAAGTACCTAAAAAATGAACAATTATGGTGCAAAGTTTCACCGCTGTCTTGACAGAAGAAAATTTATATTTCATTAAATAAAAAGGAAAAATTTCCAATCAGACCGTTTACTTTGAGAGAAATTCAGTATTTCAATTAAGTAAATTTCAAAGTGCATCTATTTAAAACTTATTTTAATAACTCAAATTCATTACAGACTTTATTAAACATCGGAAAATTAGGTTATTTGGTATGTCAATCTTGAAATCATACTTTATCTGTAATATTAAAATGTTAGCATTTTCAGTCGACAAAAAAGTCATAAACCAAACAATGCTAAAGAGAAATTTATGTTTTCTCTTCGTCTTCTAGTATTCATCTATATATATTCTGCTTGCTAGAAAGGTGACAGTTTTTCACATCTTCTATAATTAAAACTCACATTTAAAGAGATATAATAAAAATATTAACATAACTCTTGTTTTTTAATTTAATACTTTTGATAACTTATAGAATCATTTCTAGAAATATGAATTTTTTAAAAAATAGGGTCACAACGACTTCGGTCAAAATATAAATCCCATAGTTTTTCACAAAACCTTGCATTTATGGTTCAATTTGTACGATAATTCAAACTCTGCTGATACCACACTCAGCCTAACTCATAACCACAACGGGGACGTGATGGTGCACCAGTTTCATTACAAAAAATGTATTTATTTATTTTTTTTATTATAAAATTGTTTTTATTTCGTATAAGTACAAAAATGTGAACTTAAAATAAAGCGGATTGAAACAGATTTTTGTTCACTGTATATTGTTTACATATTCGCAAGACTATATTAAAACTATAATAAAGAGCTTCGCATTGCAAAAGCTTTTGGCCGCGCATGCGCTTGTGTGTAGTTCTTTTTGAATTCTACCCCTGTGTGTCCTTCTATATGCATATACAGGGTGGCCGATTTGTCTGAAGACATCGAAATATCTCGAGAACTATGCACAGAATCAAAAAAGTTGTCGGATGAAAGTTGTTCGACACGAAGGGGGGCATCCAGTGATAATTAAATTTACCCCCTCCCCCATCCCCTGGGGGTGGAGTGGGGGCAAAAACAATAAAACTTAAATAGGAACCCCCAGTTTTTATTGCAGATTTGGATTCTCCGGAAAAAAGTACACCAATTTGACCTAGGAGCTATTGCATTTTGGTTCACAGGTGGCGCTGTAATCGAAAAAAATCCAAATTTACCTGAAGACATTGAAATACCTCGAGAACTATGCACAGAATCAAAAAAGTTGTCAGATGAAAGTTGTTCGACACGAAGGCGGGCATCCAGGGGGCAAATAGGGACAATTTGATCCCTTTATGAAAGGGATATTATATTATATTATATTATATCATATTAGAATTTTTAATATTAGAATTTAGTAATATCAATTGCGAAAATTGTTATTCTGAATATGAAATTTTAATAATGTCCATTCGAAAAATTAAGATTATGAATAATTGATATTCTTCATATTAAAAATCAAAACTGATTACATAAAAATTGTGCATACAATATGGAAGCAATTTTATAAATAAGTTTTCTACCTTCAATAAAATTACATTTTAGGTTTTAAATTTATTATTTAATAAACAAAAAGGGGACATCACGCAATCCATTAAAAAACGCGTCATGTCCCTTCACTCAGCTCATTCATTCTCTCTCTGTATGTTTTTTCCGAAATGAGAATAAATAAGCTGAGCATTGACGGTCAAACCAGCTTCTATTAAACAAAACGAAACTCTTACTTCATTTGGGGATTTCGTCGCCATCTACCGGACCCCGAGAGAACTCACGTGGTTTCATACATGTACATCGCTTGCATTTCGGTCATCACCGGCGCCGGTTCTGTTACATAACGCTAGAGGGCGACATAACTCGAAAATAAAGTAGCATATCATTTTATACATAAGTTGAGTCACACGTAACCAGTTCACCTACATTTTTCTCTACTTTCCTGAAGGGAAGTAAATGGATATCGCGACTTTCTAATCCCCATATTAAAATTTAGTATTCACGGTCTCTCAGTGTAAGACTGTTTTTGAAGTCCATTGTATTGGTAGTAATTCGGTCGGAGGTCACTTTGCTTTTAGAATAACAACTTTCCGTTTACGTGACTATTTTTTGTCTACCCTTCATTGCTTAAATCGAATTGCAAGTTAAAAATGAATCCTGCTACAGTTCCCGAAAAAATCGAAATGATTCTTATTTATGGTGAATGTAAGAGGAATATTGACGATGCTGTTGCGTTGTATGCTGAGCGTTTTCCAGATAATGCTCGCTCGCGTTCTTTTTTTTACAAAGTTGTGAATGCCTTTCACTCTGATGGCAGCGTACAAATGAAAAAAAGGAAGCGAAGATTAACAGTTACAGGAGAAGCTAACGAAGTAGCTGTACTAGCAGCTATTCACCAAAATCCACATGTAAGCACACGACAATTACATTGCGATTCCGGCATTTCCAGAGACAGTATTCAAAGAATATTGCATCGTCATAAGTTTCACCCATATCACATTTCACTGCACCAGGAACTAGATGGCGATGATTTTCATAACCGCGTGGTGTTTTGTGAATGGGCATTTCAAAAAATGCAAACGAACCACAATTTCTTTGCTAATGTATTATTTTCAGATGAATCTACATTCACGAACCATGGTGGCGTCAATAGGCATAATATGCATTATTGGAGCGTAGAAAATCCCCATTGGTTACAAGTTAATCATCAACGTCCTTGGTCGGTGAACGTTTGGTGTGGAATCATAGGAAATAAACTCATTGGTCCTTATTTCATTGAAGGTAATTTGAATGGAACAAAATATCGAGATTTCCTAGAACAAGAAGTACCATTACTACTTGAGGATGTTGCTATGGACGTCCGACGGACAATGTGGTTTCAGCATGATGGTTGCCCAGCACATTTTTCAAGAGTAGCAAGGGAAATACTAGACCGTGATTACAATGGTAGGTGGATTGGTAGAGATGGCCCCATTAATTGGCCTGCGAGGTCACCTGATCTAACATCTCCGGATTTCTTCCTATGGGGTTACTTAAAAGGTAAGGTTTATGAACAAGTACCAACGACTCGTGAAAACATGGTGGAACGCATAAGAACTGCTTGCGCAGAAATTTCTGCAGATATGATTCTATCATGTATAAAGTCATTTGAAGAAAGAATCAATAAATGCATTGAAGTGGAAGGTCAACATTTCGAACACTTACTCAAGTAAGTGAACAGTGAGACAGTGAGAGGCAAGGGGACTCACGTAAAACAAGCACCCCAAAGGGAACAGAAAAATACTACGTCCACGTCGTTGTTCCTGGGTAACGCTAAATGTATTTTTTCCCGGCTTTGTTAGAATGACCGTATTCCATATCCGCTACGCGGGCGAAAATTGTCAATATTGGAGAATCCAAATCTGCAATAAAAAATGGGGGTTCCTATTTAAGTTTTATTGTTTTTGCCCCCACTCCACCTCCAGGGGATGGGGGAGGGGGTAAATTGAATTATCACTGGATGCCCCCCTTCGTGTCGAACAACTTTCATCCGACAACTTTTTTGATTCTGTGCATAGTTCTCGAGATATTTCGATGTCTTCAGATAAATCGGCCACCCTGTATATATACAACTGGGTGAAAACCTTTATTTCTAACAAAAATTAACATTTGGGATTTATAACGCCATACCATTAAATGATATGGCGTTATAATACCCGCGAAAAATTGTTGGATGTTAATTATAACGTAATAAATAAGAATATTAAAATAATAAATAATTTGAAGAGGGTGCAGGTCGAAATCATGAAAATTAAAATCCCGAAAGGTCACAATTTCGAAGTAGCGTGGTTCTAAGGTATTTTAAATCACTTTTTTAAAAAAAAAACTTATCCAAAATTTCTAAATAGTGTGGTTCCCACCTGTACTTTAACCCTTTAACGCTCAAATGACAAAGATTTTGACGTCAACTTCAAGCCCCTGCCTTTCAATTATAACTCGTATGGTAAAAATATTGGGATACATATTCTTGTGTAAAAAAGTTTCATCTTTCGAATGGCATAGCCAAATTTGTCAATAAATGACTGCAAATTGTTTCTTTTTAACAATAAACAAATAAAAACGCTGATTTTCGATTTGTTTTTTTTTTAAGGAATTTTTTAAACAACGTTGTCGGTACAGAAGAACATTCTAACCCATCAGGATGCGGGACCCGAATGTTGTACTTCCAAAATATATTTTTTAATTAATTAATTATTTTTAAGCTGTGTAAATACATTATTTTAGCTGACTCATCACGGCCGCCATCTTGAAAATCAATTCTATGAGCTAATTTTGCTAATGTGCATCCAATTTATTGCCACGAAACTGTAAACAATTATTTTTCCGGCTAAAACTTAGATTAGAATTCAAAAGTGCACATTACTGTGATTTTTCAATAATTTCGGGCATTCGGACGCCATTTTGGATCGGTTAACAATGAAAATCACAGTTTCTAAAAATATATTTTGGAAGTACAACATTCGGGTCCCGCATCCTGATGGGTTGGAATGTTCTTCTGTACCGACAACGTTGTTAAGACAATACCTAAAAAAAAAACAAATCGGAAATCAGCGTTTTTATTTGTTTATTGTTAAAAAGAAACAATTTGCAATCATTTATTGACAAATTTGGCTATGCCATTCGAAAGATAAGACTTTTTTACACAAGAATATGTATCCCAATATTTTTTCCATACGGGTTATAATTGAAAGGCAGGGGCTTGAAGTTGACGTCAAAATTTTGGCCATTTGAGCGTTAAAGGGTTAAAAGGCACGGGCTTGAAGTTGACGTCAACTTTGGCCATTTGAGCGTTAAAGGGTTAATGTACTTTCCTTTGAAATTTTAGTCATTCAGGATTTAGTTTTTCGTAATGTCTAGAATGACCCTTTTAAAATAGGATAATGTAACATTTAGATGTGTAATGAGGAATATTCATCTAATGCATTTCATAAAGGTATTATTTCGGCATAAAGTTTGAATTATTCAACAAGAATACTCATTAACGATAAGCGTCATTAGTTGTTGACATACCCACTTTGTAATTTGTGAATAATTATGTGATTTTAGTATTGTTTTTATATTCTAACTCAATGATCTTATTGAAAAATTTTGCTTTCCAATGTATGAAATATACCTATCTTTCAAAATATGTTACAATTCTGATTTGAACGAATCGTAAATTTAATTAATATTTTTGAACTTTTAGTTGCCATAAGCTTTAATGGAATTAACTACCAGAAAAAATCGTAAAAAAATGTTTATTAGTGTTTTTGTATGAAAACGATCAGCTAGGATTTCACTCAAAACGGATTTTGAGAAAATAACTAAAATAAGATGCCGTGAACTATTTTGCCGGGCATTTTCATTAAACTTCTTTTTGGTTGAGGACAACCGTGCAGGCCAGAAAAATCTTTGGGTGCTGTTGTGGTAGATTTTATCCAAGCCGAGGTGACCGGCTTTTGGATAATCATGCGATTCATGTAGGACATGAGAGTGACCATCCAAGACAACGCTTCAAAGATCAGCACAGCATAGATGCCATAAGCCCAAAGGAAATAGTTAAGAACAGAGCGAAGTGGAACTCCTTTACCTCCTTACCCAGACAACCAGCTATCTACATATTGCCGCTGGTGTCGGGTTTTCTGGTCCCGCATCCAACGCCTCCCCGGGTGGCGGATAGGGGAACGCTCATTAGATATAATGGGTACCGGGGAAATAAAATACCCGGGGCGGACCAAAACCAGTATTCTCGGGTGGAACGAACTCGATAGCCTTGGCAGGCAATCGTTCTAGCGGAAGGAAAACCGCGAAGACAAACCCCGAAGGCAAGCACGGTTTATCGCTTCCATCTATGGAAAAAATGTCGGCTGGTAAAAATAATTACCTGCGGGGTAAGGCTTTGGCCGAATCCCCCATCGCTTCCAACTGTCAAGCGGCTACGGCCGTGGGGGCAGTGGGCGGTGGCCCAGGGATGCAGGAGGGCAACACCGACTACACAAAACCAAGGAATACAGCTGGGAGAGGGATTGTCACAGCCTCCACCAGTGGTCATGTGACTGAGACTACAATGAAAGCCAATGGAAACGAATATGGCAGCGACGGTAATTCTATGAAGTATGACGGCACCATCGGCACTGAGTCGGTGGTGGATACGGATGAGGAAGATCTCGAACCACTGATCGACCCGTTTGCTAGAAGAGACTCCATCTTAAGAACACCTCCGAGAGGAAGGTCGTACTCTCTTCTCAACCTGGCAGATACCGACTCCTTCGTCACTTCCGATCCTCAATCGGCCATAAATAAATCCGCAGACAACGCGGGGAAAGGAAACGAAGACACCCAGAAAAGAAAAAGAAAGGATGGTACACCAGAAGGTCGGAAAAGGGAGCGCAAAGAAAGTGAGATTTACGCTACGGCTCTTGAGGAAATGCTGCGGCAGATAGCCAAACTTGAACAGGTTGTTGGTAGCATGTACAAGCCAAAGAGGGAAGTGACAGACATCAGCAAATCCCTACTCCTGCAAGCAGAGATACTTCGGCCCGAAGGGCTTAAGCAGAACACAGAAAGATCAAGCGGTGTCGATAGAAGTAATATAATAAAAGCCTTACAGCAAGAGAATGGACGACTCCGAAGCGGACTAGCAGAAGCGGAAGCTAAGATGGAAAAACTGGCGAAGGCCAGGGAAGTAGCCTCAGAAAATAGATGCGAACAGTGTGCCAATATCCAGAAGAATAGCCGAAGAAGATTAGAGTTAAAGGCAAATGAGAGCTACACAATATTCCGCACTATCACAGAAGAGGACTGGAATACGGAAGTCTTCCCGAGAGTAAAGACCGTCTCGGGTAACATCTGGGAAGCTCCGTGGACGCGTGACATCGTAATACCCTGCAAAGTTAATATAACATCCGACGACAGCCTAATCGACAGCGCTATCAACATCTTTGGCGGAAGGCAGGGCCTGTTAATGCAGGGAAGCAAGGCGGGGAAAGTACTGACGATGCAGCAAACCATGGGTTTCCCAAAAGCCGACGCAAGCCGCGTTCAGTTATCCAGGCACATCTTCTACGTCATACTCAGCGCCAAACCACCAGGCAGTGAAGAGTACGAACAGGACTTGTTTAAGGCACTGGCGGCCCTTAAGAAAAGTATCACAAGTGGAAATAATAAGATTATCGTCGCACCAGATCTGGGAGGTGTGACAGGCCTCAAGCTCTCACAAATGTTAGAGTATCTGTTTGCAGACACGGATGTGCGCGTGGAATTATGCAAAACAGAGCTGCGCCAGACTGAGGGTAGCAAACAACATCGATCGAATGCGATTAGTACAAACGAGAAAGACACCAAGAAAGACTCCCGAAAAAAGCAGGAAGCCCTCATTCCACTTGTGATCCAGGCGAAAGGAAAAAATTACGCAGACGTGCTGAAGCAGGTTAAACTCTCTGTTCACCCACATGGGTTAGGGGTGGATGTTGACAAGACCAGAAAAACGAAGAACGGTGACCTCTTGGTTTTTGTTAAGAACGGCATGGAAAAGGTCGAGATCTTAAAAAAAGCACTACAGGATAAGCTACCAGACATGAACACGCACCTCCTTGTAAAGAAGAAGGTCCTGCATATAAGGGGCATGGATGCCACGACAACTGCTGTCGATATTCAGGAGGCGATCTGTGATGAATTCCAGTTATCCAAAGAAACGTTCGAGGTCAGAGCGCTTAGGCCGGCATTTGGGAACAGGCAGAATGCTACAATTGTGCTCAGAGCCAATGAGGCAGAGAAGATGATCCAGAAAGGCTCGATTAGGATAGGAGAATGGTCAAGCTCCCGGATAGTAGAAAGGAAAAAGGAGGAATACTGTCACAGATGCTGGGAACCAGGACACGTACAGTCTCAATGTCAAGGACCGGACAGAAGAAACCTGTGTATGCGATGTGGGGAAGAGGGGCACAAAGCCTGGGAGTGCAGAAATGACCCATACTGCGTGCGATGTCGTGAAAAGGGCCATAAATTTAATGACAATCGAGGGCACGGGAAGACCGCAGAAATAGACAACGAAAGTGAAAGTCCTACAGATAAACACGGCCCGTAGGCGCCCCGCCCACGACCTGGCAATAGCCACGGCCAGAGAGATGGGGGCAGGCCTAATCGTCGTCTGTGAACCAAATAGAAAAGCGATCAAGGACCAACTAGACTGGATGAGCGATGACAACCTGGACACAGCCATCAAGGTGCTGGACCCGGGCATCCCTGTGATAGGACAAGGAAAGGGCAAAGGGTTTACCTACATAGCGACGCCTTCCTTCACTCTCTTCAGCTGCTATGCTTCGCCTAATCAGGACATCGGCGAGCTGGAAGACACCCTCGAAGATATCGGCGACAAGATGAGACATGGACGTGTGGACGCTATCATCGCGGGCGACTTTAATGCCAAATCCCCACAGTGGGGTATGCACTCTACGGACGTCAGAGGTGCGGCGATGACAGAATGGATCGCCCAATGTGACCTGACGGTCAAGAACGAAGGCACAACACCAACCTTCGAGCGGGAAGGTTACGGGTCAATAATTGACCTCACCATGGCCACCGCAGACGTAGCAGGCAGGATCCAGCAGTGGAAGGTCAGCGACAGGGAAACGCTCAGTGACCACAACTACATCGTGTTCAAGGTCAGTGATACCATCCAATCCTTGGGACCACCTCCCACCCGGAATAGACCCTCGGGTTGGAACATCAACAAGATTGACCGAGAGATGCTAGAAAGGGCTATCGAACAAATAGAAGTGTCCCCGTATACAACGACCGCAAAGGGATTCACAGCTACTCTGATGAAGATATGTCAGCAGTGCATGCCCAAAAAAAAGCCTTCCAAGGTGGGAACACCTGTATACTGGTGGAACCCGGAGATCGCGGGTTTAAGAAGGGAGTGCATCCAGGCAAGAAGGAGATATACGAGGTGCGGGAAGAATAAAGACCAGGAACAAAGGCGCCTCTGGTGGGAAACGCTATCAGACCTTAAGAGGAGGCTGACAAAGGCAATAAAAGCAGCAAAGAGGAGCGGTTGGAAAACGCTGTGTGACGAAGTAGACAACGACGTATGGGGCAAAGGATACCAAATAGTCAGAAAGAGGCTACTGGGAAACCCCACCAAAGCAGCAATGACGATGGAGACTGTAGAAAGGGTTGCTGCACACCTTTTCCCCGAACACGAGGAAGTGAGATTCGACTGTCAGGTGACTGTTGGCGCCGAGCCGTACACGCGGAGGGAGCTGCAAGAGGCGTGCAGAAAGCTACGGAATGGGAAGTCGCCGGGTCCGAGCAATATTCCCTCGGAAATACTGAAGGAGGTGGCTGTCGGTAGACCGGACTACGTCCTCGAGGTCTACAATAGACTGGCCAATAGCGGGGAATTCCCGGCGATCTGGAAACGGGCCAGTCTCGTGCTTCTCAGGAAGGGAAAGAAATCAGCTGAAGAGCCTAGCTCGTACAGACCAATCTGCCTCCTTGACGCAGAGGGAAAGCTGGGCGAGCACTTGATTCTGGCCCGCCTGAAAAAAGAGCTGGAACGCACCGGAGATCTGGCGGAAAACCAGCACGGCTTCAGGGAGGGGAGACAAACGACGGGTGCCGTAAAAAAGGTCATGGAAGCAGCAGTACAGGCAGCGGCCCGTCCGAAGTATAGAAGACCTCTGTGTGCAGCCATCATGTTGGATGTCCGAAACGCCTTTAATAACGCCTCGTGGCAGGTCATTCTGGAGGCTCTACGGAGCAGGGGCGTGGCGGAAAACCTTATAGGTATGATAGCCTCCTACCTATCGGAGCGAGTCATTATCCTGGAAGCGGAGGGGGAGTCCGACGTCAGGAGGGTGACAAGCGGGGTTCCACAGGGATCGGTGCTGGGTCCCATCCTCTGGAACATCCAGTACGACGATCTACTGAGAATGAAGCTACCAGACGGTGCAAAGATCGAGGGCTTCGCAGATGACGTCGCTGTTATCGCTACAGCAGACAACGAGAGTCAGCTCATGGCTACAGCCAACACGTCCACCCTAAGAGTGGGAAGATGGATGAAGAGCCGGCAGTTAGAGCTTGCGCCGGAAAAGACAGAGGCGTTACTCTTGACGAACAAGAGGAAAATTGGCCCAGTACGCTTCAACGTCGAAGGGGTCGAGGTACAGCCGACGAACGCGGTGAAATATCTGGGAGTCTGGCTGGACCAGAAAATGACGTTTTCCCGCCACGTGAAAGAAGTGACCCAGAAAGCGGAAAAGACGATGACGGCTCTGGCCAGCCTCATTCCAAACATCAGGGGCCCAAGACCATCCAAGAGAAGGATCCTAGCCAGCGTAGTCCACTCTCAGCTGCTGTATGCTGCCCCCGTCTGGGCAGACGCAATGAAAAGAGAGTACCTGCGGAAAAAAATGACCCGAGTTCAGAAGACCGTTTGCATCAGGATATGCAGCGGCTACCGTACGGTATCGGCGGAAGGCGCGAGGGTAATCGCCGGCATTCCCCCGATCGAGCTGCTGGCGAAAGAGAGGCAGCGCATATACGAGGGCGCCCTGAGACAGGAAGCTAGAGAAGATCTGTGGCATAGCTGGCAAGAAAAATGGGAAACGGGAAGACACGGCCGGTGGACATTTAGCCTCATCCCAGACGTGAAGTCGTGGGCAGAAAGAAACCATGGGGAGGTGGATTACTTCTTGACACAGGCTCTATCAGGACATGGATGCTTCCGCAAGTATCTGTTTGACCGGAAAAAATCGACAAGCGATAAATGTTTCTATTGCTCGGAAACAGACGACGCCAAACACACACTGTTCGCATGCACGAGATGGCAGGCCGAGAGAGACTCGTTCGCAGAGAAGACAAGATTACAGTTTAATCAGATGAATATGATGACGGGCCTCCTCAGTTCTGAGGAAGGGTGGACGATAACCTACCAGACGATACGAGGAATCGTAGAAACAAAGGAGAGGGAAATAAGACTGATGATAAGACAAGAGCAGCATGATACGAGCACATGAAAACTCATTTACTCATTTACTTATTTATTTATTCTAACTTATTAGAGAAGCAAGACTGAGTAGATGGATGGACGACGTATATACGAGATAGGCTTTAACCGCATTGTTCTTTGTTTAAATGTTTAAGACTTTAATTTATTTAATTTATTTAATTTATTATAGATAAAAGACTGATCGCACAGATAAAACGAGACGGGCATTAATCGCCAGACAGTCCCCGTGTGGAAGGAATGCTAACGCGGTTTCCCACACGGCCGACCGATTCTTCGGGGAGGTTTTTTAGTCAGTAAGAATCTGACACTACCCTCATTCCATCTTAGAGGGTGTCATATGCAAGATTTTTCCTCCCCAACCAAAACAAAAAAAAAAAAAAAAAAAAAAAAAAAAATCTACATATTGCCGCATATAAGGGAAAAGTCAGGCGGCGGATATGTCGGCAGAAATACGGAATATGCGTCATCACACAGACAGCAAATTTGCTGGAAAATTCTCACCTGCCGACTAGTCTGCGGCGATTCTGACGTATTTCTGTCGAAGGTCACTATAAACTGTAGGTCCCTCAACACAATTCCTAGATCCCCGGTCTGGGTTTGTGTAAACCACAATTGCCTATCATGTAGGAATATGTTTCAGTAAAGTAATTTCGAATGGATATAAGAAACGTGCTGTAGCTTCGGTATACGGAAATATGGTGGACGTTTCTCTTCTAGAAACACACAAGGGGCATTTCTATTTTTTTTCTATTTCGGAGTCGGTTGGGTTTGTTGAGATGGAAGGGGATGTAGGTTGGACCAAAAGGATGATGGCGGGCGCTGATTAGTAGTCTAAGATGAAGGAGCTGGAGGGTCGGAAAAGGAAGTAAGGTAAGGTTGTATCGGTGGAAAGGGCGGAGCGCTATACAATGTCGATAGATGAGGTTGTTCGGGGAGCGTAGTTCGCGATAAATTCAGAAGTTGGCCCATAGTTGTTTCACTGGCAAAAGAAAAGGGAGGATTGGAACTTTTTTTTATTAAAATGTTTTTTATTAAAATGTTTTTTAACAAAAATAAATTATTGTCTTATAAGTACATATTATTTACATTTTTACTTTATTTTCTTTTTTTTTGAAGAGTCTTCTCCCCCAGAGCACTTGTCAGCTCCTACCGACACGTATCCGCGGGTCCATCGGGTGCTTCTCAGGATCCTGAAACAGCAATATCGACAAATAAATAAAATGAATATTTCTAAAAAATTGTTTACTGATAATAATTACATAAACCAAAACTGCTACGCAATCTATATGTGCAATTCAGTAAATGGCACCGATTGATTGTAGACATGTACAATCGTTTTCGTAGTTGAAATCTGAATAGAAGTTTAGAAGCTTCCTTTGCCAGACTCGATAACAGATTTTGGGAAAACCTTGCGATATTCTCAAATCATTACACACACTCCGTCCTAAGAAACTGTAAAACTTGCCATTTTATTTCAAATTCTGCAAAAAATCCATCGACATAATGTTTTGGAATTTTGCACAATTTTTTAAAAGACTGTTATCGACTACGACAAAAGAGAGCTTCTGATCTTCTATTCAAGATTTAACAATAAAAACAATTGTACATATCTACAATCAATTTCTGTAATTTACTGAATCGCACATATGTATAACAACTATTACAGTTATCACAACTATACATTAAAAAACTTCCGTGAGTGGATTGACAGCTATGTGTACGGTTCACCGAATTACACAATTTGATTGTAAATAGGATTACGTGCTTTCATTTCGAATAGAAGGTTACATGCACCCCCTTTGCACGAGTCAATAATAAACTTTGAAAAAACTTTGCGACCTACTCAAATCATTACACACACTCCGTCGTATGAAACTCTACAACTTGTCGTTTGATTCCAAATTCAACTACAAAATCCATCTATGTATTATTTTGAAATGTTCACCAGATTTTCTAAAAGACTGTTATCAAGTGCAGCAAAGGGAAACATCTAATCTACTATTCAAAATTCGACTATAAAAACAATTGTCCATGTCTACAATCAATTTCTGTAATTTACTGAATCGTACACATGTAACAATACTATTACAATTATCTCGACTATACATTAAAAAACTTCTGTGAATTGATTGACAGTTACATGTATGATTCAGTAAAATTGTTTTTATAGTTAATTTTTGAATAGAAGGTCAGATGTTTCCCTTTGCTGCAGTCGATAACAGTCTTTTAAAAATCTTGCAATAATTTGAAAACAAAACGTCGATATATTTTGTTGATTAAATTGGAATCGAGCGACTAGTCGCAGAGTTTCATACGACGGAGTGTGTGCAATGATTTGAGAATGTCGCGAAGATTTTTAAAGTCTATTATCGACTCCGACATAGGGACACTTCTAACCTTTCATTCGAAATGACAGTACGTAATAATGTTTACAATCAATTTGTGCAACTTACTGAATATAGCATGCAGCTGTCAATTATTTTACAGTAATTTAAAATGTAGCAATTTACCTGGTGTGTTGCCTGGGAATTGTCTACTTGCTGCCGGTGGCCTCGTCGCATGATCCTCTCGCGAAGATTTGATCGCCGAAAATCGTCAATTCTTCAGCTTTGCCGTCTGTTGCGTCCGTCTGCTGGGCGTTTTCATTGTTGCTGTAAAAAAGAAAACATATTTTAGTTCTAGTATAATTACAAAAAGTTATGTCGGAGATAATTCGAAAATTTACAAAATTCTTACCGGTTGTCCTTGTTAACGCCTGTTACGCATAACAGATGTGTAAGCGACTTGCTGCTCTTCCGTCTTCCGTACATATGCCGCGCCGTCGAATTTACCCCACGAACCGAGTGTTGCCGAAAGTTTAGCGTTGTTGCCAAGTCGTTGGCTCTCCGGACTCCGCGCCGCGCAGTACCCAGGAAGAAACTATGTATAAGATGATGATGATACGTATTGTATAGTTTCTTCCTAGTTCCTGCGCGGCGCGGAATCCGGAGAGCCAACGACTTCGCAACACCGCTAGGCGTTCGGCAACACTTGGTTCGTGGGGTAAATTCGGAAAAAGTCAGAAAAAAAATAATTTGGACAAACAAAAATTATTTGTTGACATACGTCACAATATAAAGTGGAAAAAAACAAAAACAACTTGATCCTCAATTTTTGCGAAAAATCTTCTCTTTGCCATCTGTCGTGAAATGTGATATTTTAAAAAATTTGTCGAAAATTTTGTGAATTGTACAGACCGAGTGTCTCGTATCGCAAACAAAGTTAGGAAAACTGAATAAAAGAAATATTGCGCAAATTAGATCTAATTTGTTTGCATAGGCCACAACATCAAGTTTAATTTATTCAAAAAAAAGAACAGTTTTCGACGCTTGTGCGCTTTACTTTGCCAATTATTTTACTTTGCGCACTGAAAAGTCGTGCACAAAAGTTATTCGATCTGCGACGAATTGACTATAAGTTTTCTCGCTTTTTATCCTCCGACAATCAAAAAGTAACCTTTCAAAATTATATTCTATGACTTACCGTATCTCACCATCTGCAGTTTTCGGTGTGTTACTTTCTAAAAAGCATCCATATTTTTTAAAAATCGTGCAATTTGCGCGGACGGGAAACAAAGTTCCAAAAACGAAAACTAAAATTTCGATATTGCCTGATACTGTAGGAGCACGATAATTATCCGAAAAAGTGTAAATAGTGGAGTAACGGAGGCTTGCGGATACGGCCTCGTCTTCCACTCTCAGGGAAATGATAAATAGGAGGGCATTACCACGATCATCTATCTCGAGGTTCCAATCCAACGAGGTATCGGGATATTGGGGCCGTATACGCCATCTAGTGAGACGGTCCTGCATCTCCTCCAGAGTGCCGGATATGGAGATGCGGGCCCTGTCACGTGCGATGATGAGTTCTCGGACATCCCGGATGTCCGCTACCTCCTCTTTTACAGCAGTATAATCCGAACCAAAAACAGAGCACTTGTGACTCAAAACAAAATTTTATATAAAAAAAAAATTTATTATTGAATATATAAAAAAAAAAACTATACGGGTGTTAATTTCGGAATAGGGGCGGCAGCTGGGTGCAGGGTAGTTTTACCCTGTCAAACAGTGCAAAATTTAAGGACGCTGTGAAGTAATAAAGGTTATTTTCAAAAACAAAATTACATTTTTTAATTTTCTCAGTACTAATAATAAAATTCTAATCATAAAAAAACAGGAAAATAATGGCTGGTAATCACTGTAAAGAGATAAGGAAGATTAGGTTAAGGTATTGGAAGTTGAAGGCACAAACAGATTCAAATATTCAATATTCATTTATTTCTCAATTTCTAGTTCTTAATTCTAAATTAAGATTATACTTTCGGGAATTCTGTAAAATGCGAGAACCGAAGACAATAGACCGCGCGAACAATAGGTTATTTAAGTTTACGCTTGAACGCAAAAACATTAGGCTAGCCTTTGAACAAATATTAAGAACTCTACAATTTACTATATACTATTGAATCAAAAGTTTATTTTCGAAAATTTTAATTTTATATATAAAAAGAAACTTTTCAGATTTATTTCAGTTCCTCACAAAAGATACCATTTATGACGGGGTTTGTGGTAATAAAAAAAATTAAACTTACATCGTCACTTATACACCGTTATTTATTATACTTGCCCCCAAAATAACAATAAAATTAATTACTAAAAAGGGGAAAGAACATTAACGCATAAAATTATGAAAGATAAAGGACGCAATCAAGTTCAATGTACTTACATGGATGGCTCGCTGCCACGTGGGGCTGGAGTGCTCCGTCGAAAGGGATCGCGCGCCGTAAAAAAACCAACAAAAATCCAATCGTGACAATTCGCTCGTAAAAATAATAACTAATAATTTTAACAATTAGTTTAAGAATTCGCCGCAATAACCATAACAATTCTAAATAACAATATATATTCACAATCGCAAATCAAAATCTCTAAACTGCTAAATACACCTGATGGATTCTTAGACACTTTATAAAATGATAGTTAGGAAAGGATAGGGGAAGGTATTCTTTCTTCTCTAGTTTATTTTCACCGCTGCGCCACCTATATCCGGAGAGGGATTTTAGAGGGGCCAATAATAGGATCAGAAATATAGGAGGGATCTTCGATTAGATTATGAAAGTACGGCTGCGTTTAGGTTGTATATGCGCGAGAGGCAGGGATTAGGGTGAGGGAAAGAGTAGGAATTTATTAGATATTACAGTAAACGATGATGGTAAATGCGCAGAATGGCAATGTATCCTATGTAGAGGGCGCTGCTTGGGGAGAATTAATATTTTCCTTGAAGTGGGGTTGCTACTAGGGAGGGCGCTGGTGTTTACATTACCGTGGCGCCGGATAGTGCTTGGGCGGGAACTCAGTTTCATATTAGTTTCATTGGAATTTCAGTTTCATACATTGACCATAGGGGGATGTTGCATCGCAGAACTGAGATTGCTTCTGCGCTAGTCTATAATAATGCGCATCTCGATTGTGCAGCCATAAAGAATGCGCAGATACTGAATTCGTCAAATTTCGAGGTTAACCCCATTTCGCTTTGCTCGGGCCACAAACTCCACACTCGTCGGAGATCGATAATTGCGCCCTTGATACATAATATACTATTGAATCAAAAAATAATAATAATATTGGTAGGTAATTGAGGTTCTGTGCAATGGCAAGAGGGGAGAGATTCTTTTGAAAACAAATTAAAATTGCATATGTCCCCTTTTTTGCGAATGCACAGAAAATGCAAGGGCATCGATTCGTTCCTTTCGACTCTTAGCTTGTCTTTGTTTTCCTCTATACATCATCACGTAAAGATAAGGACAACAAAGGATTGAAACGAAAACTATCAATGCTCTTGGGTGTACATATAAGTTCAAGGTCTTCAAATTGCCCCGCCAGTACTATAAAAAATAGCACATATATTTTTAAATAGTCATTGAATTGACAAAAGTGCATATAATATTTATTAATGTTATTGTTAAAATGTCCTCGAAATGACCGAAATATTTATAATTTCAGGTTCCAAACTGCCTAATCGGCGCTGTAACAAATAGCAGATGTTTTTAAAATGTCCACGAATTGACACGTATATGGGTAAAAACGCAAAATACCAACCAATGATCTGGCGCCTAATTTTCGATTTCTATCATTTTTTAATATGTTTTAGTACTCGGTAACAGGTGACTTTTCCTCAAATTAGAACTCTCTAACTCTATACCCTTTCAAGATATACCTGATCTCATTAATTTGCGAAAAAGAAATAAAAGTCTCTTAAATAATTAGAATATTTTAAAAATCTGTTTAATATATTTCGTCGGAAAAAAATTCTCAATTTTCTAAAAAAAATATATTAATTAATTCCAACTATTTTCTCATGATCAAACTGCAAAATTTCTACTTAAAAATGAAAGTAATCCCTGTTCCCCAAACTTTTTTTGCAATTTTTGTTTTTTCCCCTTTAAATATAAAGTTTTTATTATTTACTAAAAAAAAAACCCTATTTCCAAAACAACATATATATATACTAACGTGCGCAAACAAAAACATTTCGAAATTTGTTTAATATATACATATATATACATATATAGTTTTCAATATAACTGCTATAAATTATCATAAATTAATACCCTTATTATTTATTATTATATTATTAATATCTTTATTTTTATTATTGTCCTTCGCAGACTAAAATCACAGAAACATTACTAGTGTAAAGAGAGTTCTTGTGTAGTGCATTCCTATATCTTAAATGGCTAATCCGCTTAATCTTTCCTGACCCATTGAACTCAGCAAATAATTTTTAATATGTTTCAATTTTGAGAATGATCTTTCAGCTATTGCAACTGTCACTGGGATAGTAAGGTATATAATAAAAGCGGAGTAAACATCTGAAAAAATTGACATCAAAGAACTGTGTTCAATAGGGTGGTTCAAAAATCAATTTGAAATTTATTTTTTCTCCCTTCGATCAAATTCTTGTAGAATGTGCAAAAAAATGATCACGTATTTTTCGTTTTTTTTTCAATGCTATTAACTGGACGCACCCGGAGCTTGACGTTTGTATGTTCAAAGGAAAAATGCGATTTTTTTAATTTATTCGCGATAATTGTTTCCTAATTCGCGGAAGTACCTTTTTTCGAAAGTCTTCAGGACACAAAAAACCTCGGTTAAACCCCCAAACAAAATTTTATACGTGAATTTTGAATAAAAAAACTATTGACAAAAAAATCAACAAAACCATCAAATTTCTTCATTTTTGCTTAAAATTACTTAACCGGTGTTTGTAATCGGACTCATTTTTTAGTTTTTAAATTAAAAAAAAAAAAAATGGCGGATTTAATGTCTTTACTACTGATGTTTCCAAGTTTCTCGAATACAATTTTCGGCTCAAAATTTGACTCTAACCAAGACGTCGAAAGTTTAGCGGTTGATAGTTTGAATGTTCAAAAAATTGTTTTCCTGATGGTCGTTTGGGGGTTATTCGATACGAAAAAAACGAAGAAATACGATACCGATTAGCACACTAACCGCATATTTTTTATGGCGAGATATATCGAAAAAAAATTAGAAAATGTTTTTGCTTTATCTGCAGATAAGGTTAAGTAATTTTTTAAATAAATTGCGGAATGAATATCGCTCAAGAAATAATAAATTATTCGCGACTCCAGATTTCACGTCACCTAAGACGTCCAAAGTTCAGTGTTTGATAATTCGCGTAAAATTGTTCTCCTGCGTCTCCCATCGTGTGAAGGTCATTCGATGTAAAACAAGGCAAGGAAAACAATGCTCAATAGCACACTAATCGCACATTTTTTGCCGCCATAATATAGCGAAAAATAGAAAATGTTTTTCCTTTATCTGATTTATGTTAAAATAGACGTTGATATTGAATGTAATGTAACTCAGCAAAAACTAATCATTTTCTATTCAATTACACCTTATTTTAATCGTATCATAAGAAATTTAAAAGTACGTGACATAGAATTTTTAAAATTTTTTTGTGAAAGTTACGAAGCAAAAATGAAGAAATTTGATGGTTTTGTTGATTTTTTGTCAAGAGTTTTTAATTCAAAATTCATGTATAAATTCTTTTGGGGGGGTTTAACCAAGGTTTTTTGTGTCCTGAAGACTTTCGAAAAAAGGTACTCCCACGAATTTTGAAACAATTGTGTTAATTTGAGTATCAGAACGAATTATCGCGAATAAATTGAAAAAATCGCATTTTTCCTTTGAACATACAAACTTCAAGCTTCGTGCGCGTCCAGTTAATAGCATTAAAAAAAAAAAGCAAAAATACGTGTTCATTTTTTTTTGCATATTCTACAAGAATTCGATCGAGGGAGAAAAAAAACATTTCAAATTGATTTTTGAACCAACCCAGTGTTCAAGTATAAGAAAGTCAGCTAGCTGTTTGACAGTTTTCATTTGCTTAATTTTGGAGTTGAATGCAGATTTTATAGGCAGTAATTGCGCAGGGAAAGATGCAGGTTATGTACTTGGGAAATGTTCGAACAAACTTTTCTGCCTCCAATCTTATGTCTTCTTCGCTTGAATTGGCAATGAAATGTGGTTGCACGACTTTGTATGTTTCTAGAAGTAAATGCATCCCTTCAAAACTTAAAAACTTACAACTTTCATAGCTTAACAACTACTACTTGTATTAACGTAAAACTTTCCAGAAAACTTTAACAAACCCTAATAAACAACTTTCTCACCGGAAGTTTTTTGTACCTTCAAATTCGCCCAACAAACGAAGCGCTGGAATGTTTCAAAACATGTTTTTCGGAGATTCGCGGAAAAAAAATCATAACTTTTTTGTTTTTTAAGATTTTCCATATTTTCTTTTTGATACTGAAATTTTTTATAAAATCAAAATTACGTTTTTGTCGTTTATTTAAAAAACTATAAACTTTGAACATTTTTGTTAAAGGAAAAAAAGATGCGTTTCTGAATTCCCTACAAATACCAATTTCTACTTTGTCAACCAAGCACTTTTAAAAATTGGTCATTAGGAAGCCCTCAAGTAATGACCTTCGTTAATGTAAAAGTGCCCTAAAATGACAATTCATGGTGAATTTATCTGAAACTAATGTTTTTTAATGAAAATATAGCGTCGGTAAAAGCGAATATGATTACAGTAGTGCGTCGGTATTTAGCAGCCTCTTAATACGGACAAAATAAAGAATTAATTGTTGTTTTTAATGCAATTATTATGATTATTTATGGAGACTAGATTTTAGCCAATCAGAGCGCGATATTCAAGGGGTATGAGGGTCCTTTGTGTAAAATTATACTGGGAATTACACCCGATAATTGCACACTATTCATAAATAGAAAAGGGGGTGTAGGATGAACGTCGAGGCAATTATTTTCATTTTTTGATTTGTAGGTTATAATCCGACTTTATTTTATTTATTTAATTACACACTATAGCTTTTTTATTTCTTTCGAACCAATTGCGCTCCGCTTGACTGAAATACAGTCTCAAAAAAAACCTCCGAATACCCCTCGAACTTCAAAAGTGCTACGCAATCGGGATCTTTAACCTGCAAAATTTCACATATTCACTTGTACGCTACGAAGCTGTCGGGACATATTCCGATAATTATGAAGGTTTCAGGATATTACAACTGATTATAACAAGATGAGCGTAAAAATATCTATGACCAAAATTATGAATCAATTTTATTTTGGTCAAATCCATCGGCATATTTTTCTTGGATAATGTCGACGTTTTGTTTGCTACTAAACCATGATGTCAGTTTTTTGTTTTTTCCACACTCGCACTTTCTTTACTTTTTTTTCAGCCCTCTTTTCATGCCCACTTAAGTATATACGTTTCATATTTTGAACGGGATTTATTGCACTTCAAATCGAACAAATGCCATCTTGCCACTCAAGAATCGTAACGAAGAGACAGCTTTGCGGTGTGCGCTTCCGCCGTATGAAGGCGTTATGGGCACTACCCAGCACGATGTTTTATCTCCATCGTCGAAGACGCTTGCAGACACTCTTTTGGCATAGATGATCTGTGCTCTTGGCATATTCGGATGACAGCACCGGTGTTTCACTTTTCAGTGCACGTATTAGCTCGTTGAAAAACAGACTCTCTTTCGGTATATGAATTGTACTCTCCCGGAACATAGATTAGTAAGCTTGCTGGTGTTGGGATATAGTATAAAAACGGTGCAGAAACGATGCACAAACGGTGCGTCGGTGCAGCCCGTCCGAACACACTATCTATCAGTGAGAGCAATCAAATGCCAGAAAATTGATAGATTTAACAGAATGTAATATGCTGATATTTTGCATGCAAAAACAACAGAATTATCTGTTAAATAAACAGATAAATTCTGTAAGAGGATTAGAGATATCTTTTTTATTGTCACTTTCTGCAAAGCCAATTTTTTTTGCAATTTTTTTTAAGCTCGTAGGAATTATGATATTTTCCATTTCTTTTTCGTCCTGGGGGCCCTTCGCAGCCGAGGGCCCCGGTGCACCGCACCGCTTGCACCGGCGTCATTACGGCCCTGGGCACATGCTCAAACAAAGAGAGCACTTGCAAAAAGATTTTCTGACGCTCAGCAAGTCTCGAAAATTCAAAGCGGACACGCATTACTTGTGCACCCAGACAAAACATTGCATGCAATGCGGTACTCGTCAAGTCGATCCAATGAAATTGGCGATTGATTGTTGGCTTATAAATAGGAAAAATAAAGCATCAAAGTTTCACAGAGGCCATCTCTTTGTCTAACTTCAGACGATCGACATAAGACCTTCTTTTTCTAGATTGTTCCGAGCACTCACGCTTCGAGCTGTCTCATGTAAATCATACATTTTTGCGAATGTGTCCGGGGAACAAAGTTCCGAAAATCAACACACCCCCCGACAGGCCAAGATTTGCATATAACATGGCTCCAGCGTGATTTTCTTCCGTTTGTCTTTGAAACACTCACGCAGTATCGAAATTTTAGTTTTCGTTTTCGGAACTTTATTTCCCGGCCGCGAAAATTCCACGATTTTTAAAAAATATGGATGCATTTTAGAAAGTAACACATCGAGAACTTCAGATGGTGAGATACGGAAGTCATACAATACAATTTTGAAGGGTTACTTTTTGATTGTCGGAGGATAAAAAGCGAGAAAACTTATAGTCAATTCATCGCAGATCGAATAACTTTTGTGCACGACTTTTCAGTGAGTAAAGTAAAATAATTGGGAAAGTAAAGCGCACAAGCATCGAAAACTGTTTTTTTTTCAATAAATTACAATTGATGTTTTTTTTCTGACATTGGACACTCGGTCTGCACAATGACATTTTTGTTAAAACAAAAATGTGGATCAAACCGTTCTTTTTTTTTATGACACGACTAGCCTATAAATACCTACCTTTGAAGTCCATACCCGGAAAGCAGCCTCACTACGGGGAAATGCGGAAATGCGGAAGAACACACACGAACGCATATTCAATAAATATACACAGGGAATGAATTGATAAATGTAGGGGGGGGGGGTGCCAAACGTGCAAGAACGATATGTATATAGTATATATAGGTATACATTTGCTCCCCTCCCCCTCCCCCAATGAGAGAAGGAAAAATGTATTATTTATCTCCTTTTTTTCTTTCTTTTTTTTTCTCTCTTTTTTTTTTTTTTTTTTTTTTTTTTGATGACGGGGTCTGGGCCCCCGGGGCATTCTCCAGACACTACATGTATTGGCGATGCCTGGCCGCCTCCCGCCGCTCCCGCACCCACCTCCCTCCTCGGACCCTGGGGCCCCTCGGGTGACACTGAAACAATACAAACGTATTATAAGTAAAATACACGACAATAAGCACTTATAGAAATAAAATATTTAATCACACCAAACAATAAACATATTGCATCTAAATTTTATGAGAGATTGCGTTATCGCTTTTAAAAATATTAAAATGACGGTTACATAATTAAAAATCTGCAATAAACATCTGCATTGGACTTATTATTTTCATCGTTCTCAAGACTGCTCATCGAACCTGCCAGTGATATTTTGATCGAGCCCGACTCTCATCATAAGTGCTTCGAAATTTCTATTGCTAATCCTACATCCTTAGAATTGCATCACTCAGGGTTTTATTATGATTTTAAGAATGCTAATTTCGATAGTCTAAACTCTACCCTGAGTGAAGTAAACTGGGAGTTTATGTCGAAATCTGTAGATGTCAGTAATTTAACCTATCGATTTTATAAGAATGTTATGGAAGCAATAGATCAACATGTTATAAAGAGACCCATCAGACCTCATGATAAACCGAGGTGGCATACCCCCGAACTAAACAACCTGTTACTGTCAAAGAGGCTTGCGCATTCTGTATGGAAAACATCTAATTCCATAGATGATTATGTGATATTTAAACACTTACGAGCTCAATGCATAAAACTATCGCGAAAATGTCATGTTGATTATATCAGAAAAGTTGAATCGAATGCAAGATTAAATATGAAAGCATTCTGGTCATATGTAAATAGTTCGCGTAAGTGAAATGAATTCCCCAGTTCGATGTTTATTGGGAAATCATCCTCGCATGACCCTACCGTCATTGCAAATTATTTTGCTAAACATTTCAAAAATGTGTATCGTAACTCTAGGGTACTTTTACCTGATCTAGTCTCTGGTGATAACTCTGTAAGTTGCATCAATATTTCTAAGGATGACATATTATTAGCTGTAGGTGATCTTGATGAGGGATTTTACAGTGGACCAGACTTGTTGCCTCCGATATTTATAAAAAAAATGCATCTCCTCTTTTTAAATCCCATTCATCCATTATTTAACCTTTCGCTGAATTTTGGTTTGTTTCCGCATAAATGGAAACAATCATTTATAAATCCAATTTTTAAAAATGGCGATAGACAGAACATATTCAATTATAGCCCCATTTCTCTTATTAGCACTATTCCAAAGATATTTGACGCTATAGTTACTGCGAAACTTAGTGCTTACTTATCACATGTTATCTCCCCATCCCAATATGGTTTTGTTAAAGGTAGATCTACGGTATCAAATCTATTATCTTTTACTTCTTTCGTAAATGATGGTCTGGAAGCGGGATGTCAGGTGGACTCTATCTACCTTGATTTTTCTAAAGCCTTCGATTCGATAAACCATTCTTTGCTGATTCGTAAGTTGCAGAATGTTGTCATAACCGGCCCTATGTTGGGTTGGTTGAAGTCTTTCCTCATAGATCGTACACAAATTGTTAGATTGAAAGGGCATTTATTCGATCCTTTTGATGCTCCCTCTGGGGTTCCACAGGGATCACATCTTGGTCCATTACTTTTTATCTTATTTATAAATGATATGTGTTTTCAATTAAATTTTCTAACTATTTATTATATGCGGATGATGTAAAGATCTATTCAACTGTGAGGTCCCCCATTGAAGCGTCCAAATTCCAGCAAGATCTCCATGCACTTCAAATATGGTGCGAATCTAATAGTCTATATTTAAATATTGAAAAGTATAAGACTCTCAGATTTTGTAGATCGCGTTCACCAGTCCTATATGAATATCGACTAAATGACAGTCCTGTTGAAACTGTTCCCTCGATTAAGGATCTCGGGGTTATCGTCGATCAAGAATTGTCTTTTCACGAGCACTTCACATATGTTATATCTAAGGCCTATAAACAATATGGGTTTGTTATACGTACTACCCAAAGTTTCAAAGATCCTCTTGCTATATTGTCCATTTATAAAGCCTTAGTTCAACCCATATTGTTATATGCTTCACCGATATGCTCTCCTTTTACTGCATGTGCCAAAAGGGATTTAGAAAGTGTGCAACGAAGGTTTATGCGGTACCTTTCATATAAGACTGGCAATCCTATGGCGTATGATTGCCACGATTATAGTCTAGTTTCTAAGAAATTTGGAATCCATACACTGACAAAGTCAATACGCTCAGAGGACGGAGACCGGGATAAAATATTAGATTTGATAGCTACGCAATGATTATAACGACAAGATGTGCCCAGCTTATAAAGTTTCAACTATTTACAATATTATAACAAACATTTATTATATTTTATTTTTTGTTCTCTTACCTTTGAGAGCGAGAAATGTAATTTTTTAACAAAATTTTCAAGTCATTTTCCTGTACTTTGTTCTCAGATTGGTCAATATTTTCATTTTGGCAGTTTAATAATCACTATTTATATGTTTATTCTGAAGTATATTTTTTGGACTTATTATAAAAAATGAATTATTCCTTTTTTGTGTGTGTTATAATGAGATATAGTTCCTGGAAGTCCAAATGATACTTTGGGGCGAAGCGGCGAAATTTTTTCCCGGATGTCTTTTTTTCATGATTATTTTTCAATTCAGAATTCACTTTTTATAAATGCATTGAGGAACTAAAGATGAAGTTAAAATAGGAAATCCTGGTATAATACGGGTATTCAAATCTTCCGAAGATGCAATTTCTTTTCTTACTGCTATTGAAAACTTTGATATATCTGAAGAGGTTCATTCCGCCATTGTCGAAATCTTATTTTCATTAAAACAAACAGCTAAAACTTAAAAGATTATGACTTGTACTTAATTTTATGATAGTCGTCTCAGAGATCATTAAAAATAAGGATTCGCCACTTCACCCCGATATCGCCGCTTCGCCCCCTGTTTTTTAAGTTTTTTAAATTGGCCATAGCTGTCTATCTGTAAAACATATACCATAAGTAACACGTACGTAAATATTTACTATGAGTTTACATATAAAATGATACTTTCCATCATCCTAAATACGAAATTCAAGGAGTGATGTGATTCGCGAAAAAAATCCTCGCCGCTTCGCCCCGCCTTCCCTTATTTTTAAAAAGTATGAAAAATGCAAGAAAAAATCCGGGGCACAGGTGAAAGTTTAAAAAGTCAGTAAATTCAGAGCATCTAAATAATAAACTTACAAAAATTTGTTTTATTGCCAAAATTTAGAGTAATAAATTTTGGTAACCAATAAAAAAAAATTGTTTATAAAAATGTAAACAAATACGTATTCCTTTATTTTACATGTAGAATATTGCATCTTGAAGTTAACTCTTCACATGCCATCGGTCTGCCTCCATCATTTTAGATGGATTCCGCATATACTTTTTTCAAATGCATGCGAGAAATTGATTGGTTATAAAATATGCATAAAAAAAGTCGGCGATCAAAATTATAAACAATTGTAAGAAAAATAACAATTTTAATAATCAAATTTTACAGTCTTTGACTCTTCTGAAAAGTCTTGTTATTAATAAATACTAAATTTTAACGATGCAATATTTGATTTGTACTTCATTGCCTACAATATGTGCAATTGAAATGTTATTTTGGAAATAATGTTGAAATAATCAATAATATGCACATTTAAAGGGACTTCTTATAATTCTCTGGCAGGTTTCCGATTGTTCTTTCTTTATTTACCCATCAACATTCATTTAAAAGTTGTTACGCGACTTCATCAATAAAAAAACTAAAAAATTTTTCTAATTATTTATCGACATTTGACAGTGGAAAACAATGTAAATTCACAATAATACAAAAAAAATTAATTTCTGCGTATTCTTTACTAACAAATAAAAATACTTTAGCCATATGCACAGGTATACCAAACAGTGCATAAGATTTTTCATTACTTGCACGTTTTGAAAAATACGTTTATGATTTTATCAAAGGCTATTCTTTTACAAATAATAATTATGAATTTACATTATTTTTCTCATCAAACTTCCGATTAATATTTAGAAACTGAAAAGCGTCATGATTCAGGGCCCAAAATAAAAAATGTCTTTCAACAAAATTGTCTTATCACAATTTTTTAAGTTATGTCTGGGCATTCGACATAATTTTGTAAGGTTTTTTAGTTCTACACCTTCAATATTCGTTTTTTAAATCTTTATATACTTATGGTGTTATGGAACATATTCTACATATTAATTTGCATTTAAAATCCATATTAATTACATTAGAAAGTTTTAATTAAGGCCCATGCCCACCACAGCGCAGATAGCGCCAAACTAACTATTGGAAATAAGATATATGCCAAAAATAAAATATCCGTGTTTTCTTGTTTTTAAAAAATAATTGTTTATAACAATTTGTTATCAACAATTTCGTCAAAAGAGGGTTTAGGCGAAATCTGACTGCGCCAATTGATTCTACGGGAAAAATTAAATGCAAAACAAGCATAACATTTTGTAAAAGATCGTCAATTTGTTGTTAAAAATAATAAATAAACAATACAAACGAACACCCACTTCTGTTCATGCCTGGCATATCGCAGTTAGCGCGAGACTAACCATTGGAAGTACGATATATGTAAAAAAATAAAATACCCGTTTTTTTTGTTTTTAAAAAATAATTGTTTATAACAATTTATTGGTAAAGAATATACAGAAATTCGATAGTTTTTTGTAATATTGTGAATTTACATTGTTTTCCATTATCAATTGTCGATAAATATTTAGAAAAATTACAGTTCTTTATTGATAAAGTCACGCAACAACTTTAAGATGATTGTTGGTGAGTAAATAAAGGGAAGGATAAGAATTCCGTTTACAGAAAAGAATTATATCCATGTAAATATGCATATTATTGATTATTATTTCACATTATATTTTCAACGTTACTTCGAAAATAATTGAAATATGTATTTCAATTGAACATTTTATATGCAATGAGAGATGCAATCATTCCATCTATTTACTATGTCGTTTCGACACATATCCGCGACCTACTAAATATATATATGTTCACATATATGTACATTAGGGTGGCCCTTATTTTAGATAATTTCGAATTTCATACGGGACACCCCCTAGATCGATTCGAATAATTAAAAAATGATTTTTAAGCTTGGCGAGAGCTCTTAATTTTAATATTTAGGGGTGGCGCATTTGACTTGAAGTTTAACATTGGTTTTAAATGCGAAAAACTTACTATTTCAGTTTTTTAACTTTCACTTTTCCGGAAAAAATTGTAATTTTTTGCCCATTGGCAGATATATTCTGGAATACTTTTAGATGAGAAAAAACCAAGTTACGATAAAAAAAAAATGTATTCGGTCGATTTATTCAAGATTTACTTATTACAATTTTTAGCTCAAAAAATTAAAAAAGTGTCAATTTTTCATTTATTTCCTTTATAACAAATACATTTTACAATTTTAACTCAAAGATATTTAATTTCTTTAAAGATTTCTACGTAAAATTACCTCCTTAGGAAAGTCCAAATGATGTAATAGAGAGTAGTTATCGCATTTTTAAAGAATACGTTTTTTTTTTAGTCGAAAATCAAGTAAAATAAAACATATTTTAGTTTATCCGCCATTACGCGCAAACAAAAAATCTAATCGTAATGTATTATACAGGATCATATTTCTTACCTTTTTACGGATCGAGATGCCTACTAATAACTTGATAATAAAATTTCTTGGCGAATTATGGCATTAAAGAAATTACTCCGTTTGGCTAGTGTAAAATCTGGAACCGACTTTTTTCAAATATTATTACAAAATTAATATCTCCTCAGGTATTTATATGGAAAACGGCTGAAATTTGGTATTCGGGGGTATTCGAGGTCGCTGATTACGAATCTCATCTTCGATTTTCAAAATTGAAAATAGCGGATCAAATGTTGAAAAGTTACCTGATGCAAATGAAACAAGGTACTTGGAGGTTTTCTGATTTCAGATTATGAATTTTTAATCTTATACTTTCAAAGAATACGAATTTGTATCCGAAGGAGCAAGTCCCCCTTCTTTTATTATTATTATTATTTTGTTTACGCGTAATGGCGGATAAACTGAAATATGTTTTCTTTTACTTGATTTTCGACAAAAAAACGTATTCTTTAAAAATGCGATAACTACTCTCTATTACATCATTTGGACTTTACTAAGGAGGTAATTTTACCCAGAAATCTTTAAAGAAATGAAATATCTTTGAGTTAAAATTGTAAAATGTATTTGTCCCGAGTTATAAAGGAAATAAATGAAAAATTGACACTTTTTTAATTTTTTGAGCTAAAAATTGTAATAAGTAAATCTTGAATAAATCGACCGAAAAATTTTTTTTTATCGTAACTTGGTTTTTTCTCACCTAAAAGAATTCCAGAATATATCTGGGAATGGGCAAAAAATTACAATTTTTTCTGGAAAAGTGAGAGTTAAAAAACTGAAATAGTAGGTTTCTCCCATTTATAACCAATGTTAAACTTCAAGTCAAATGCGCCACCCCTAAAGATTAAAATTAAGAGCTCTCACCAAGCTTAAAAATCATTTTTTAATTATTCGAATCGATCTAGGGAGTGTCCCGTATGAAATTCGAAAATATCTAAAATAAGGGCCACCCTAATGTACATATGCACCCATACACTTTTTTGTATACGTAGGTATGTCTAAGAAGTCAACAGATAGTTAATGTTTTCTAATTTTCTATGTAGAAGTCTAATGTTACATATTAAAATTGAAAAAGTCTTTTAAGATGGTTCAAACTCTGCTTAGTGTAAAAAATGTAAAATTTGACCATTACAAATTTGTCTTACAATCTGTAATATTTTTCAGCGATGATTTTTTTTCTATGCATATTTTGTAATTTTAAACTTCTCACATGAGTTTGAAAAAAATGGTAAAGAATGGAAAATTATGAACTGGTAAAAGATTACAATTTGTACATTGTACCACCCTGTATGTTTTTAGGTCGAAAATGATGAAGGAAACAAATAAAACCTTAGGTGAAAATGAAAATATAAAGAGATAAAAATAAAGGTGGTGATGATTCACCCTTCAATGAGAAAAACGACGGAAAAGTAGTTTTGAATATTTTTGTAAACAGGCTCAAATGAAAGCTCGTATATTTTCCTATAAAATCACATTTTCACAATTATGGGCCGGTTGGTTCTTCATCCTGAAATGTGCAAAATAATACGCGCACTCGGCTAGAAATGCAGCCTCGTGAGCGGCAATACCCAAATGCGCTTATTATTATGCATTTTTATAGATGAAGAACCAACCGGCCCATAATTGTGCCAATGGGATCTTATAGGAAAATATACGAGCTTTCATTTGAGCCTGTTTAAAAAAATATTTAAAACGTCCAAGTTGGAGAAAAATCGATTTCTATTTTTTAAACTAAAAATCATGATTAATATATGAATTAAATAAAAAATTATTTTAATTATCGGTAAGTGCATAAAAAGAATAAAATCCACTAATTATTTTTTGCTTTCTCGGAAACAGAACTTCAGAATCAAGCGTTTACTGCGAAACACCCAAAAAGGATAATCTTCTCAGTTGCCCGTTTGGCATGGAATGCCCCATGTGCTTAATCTTAGTTAAGTTTATTTACTTTATATAAATTTTACAGGATACAAGAAATACAAGATACATTTTTCAATAACAGCAATTCCAGACATTAAAGTTTTAGAATCATAGACGAACATTTTAAATTTTCTTCTCCACAGATTCGAATTTACATACATTAAGCACGAAACACCCAGTACCTGTACTAATCGATAATTGTAAAACTTTTCTCGTATCTATTAGGCAAGTTACTTAGATTACATAACCTCATAACTTTAGTTGATTAAATTTGTTTTATAGCAGGATTTCTTTTTCACCTTGTGCTTGTAAGTGGAAATAAATATTTTATTTGTGGTTTAAATAAAACATTAATAAAAGGACATATTTCATTCACTTTATGTTGTTTGTATGACTTGTTTCTTATTAATCTATGTTTAAAAGTTGTTTTTAAGTTTCATTATATTATTTTTTTCTTGAATTTTTTATACATATGTATTATTTTACATGCCACCATAAGGTGCCGGTGTAGTATGTGGAAATAGAACCTTCTTGTAATATGTGAAAATTTCAGTGCATAATTTTAAATGGAATACTGGGGTCATGACGGTAAGATGCGTGAGAGTAATCCATGTTGTAGACAAATTATTAGAAGTGTTCTTTACTGGATTGACCAGTAATATCTTATGCAAGCAGTGCTTGGGTTCGTCCAGGTTAAAACGGGAAAAATGAAATAGTTTTGATCTATTACAATTGTGTGTCTATTGTACTAGATTATGTGTTAGTTTTAACTTACATATTTCCTTAGCTATGAAGTAATGAAATTGCATATACATATACATGTTCTTTTCCATCACAAGAAAAATTTAATTCAACCTTCATCATTTTTCTAGCAACTAAATTCAGTGGTTTATTGATCGCAATGTTGTTTGATTGATCGTGAAGTTCGTACATTTTAAGGGATTTTGACGAAGTTGGGTAACTATATACAGATTTTTTTACCGCCCATTCGACACCCTGCAATATAATTTCATCCACTGCTTTTTCAGATACAAAAATTTTGTTTATTTGCAAAATACAGTTGTCTGTTAGTTGGACTACATTATTAGGTGCTGTTTCTGTCAATATTTGGGATTTAAACCTGATTCGTTTTATACGCTCATCTGTAGATGTCTTCAATATTAATTTCAGTGTCGGATGAGATGTCTCGTGTTTCTTTTGCTATTCATCCGGCTTAATGTATTCATCGACAAATTTGTGCCAATGGGCGATAAGGAGTATGAACAGTTTTTTAACTTTTCCAAGTAGTGGAAAACATTCAAATGCAAAAGCGTAAATTTCACTCACCGAATAACCCATATTCCCCACATCATCTCTAGATGAGTTAAGTTGTGAGAGTTTAAGGTTTGTATATTTGAAGAATATATTGTTGGCAAAGTCGTGAAAAATGCTTCCAAGTAGGTTCTAGCAACTTCTCTAAATCTTGGGGAGGAGCAAAACATTCCACAGTACAAAATTCGACATGCTGAGTGCAATAGCAAAAAGTGATTGTAACGATTTTTGTCCAAAAATAACAGGACCGATATAATGAAAGAAAAGTATGAATTCTGTGCATTTCCAATTTGGTAGTAATTGCGATGTTCTTGGTTTTCTATGGAAATCCGAAGGAATTTAAGCTCTTAAATACATCACATGCCGGTTTAATTCAAGTTTATTTTGAGATCTAAACTTTGATTTAATTTTATTTTAATTCCTGCAAACAATAAGTTCATTGCACGAAGCACAAACAATTTTACCATGTCAATTGGAGGATGTATTTTCAACAATGGTAAATTTCCAGAATGGTGATTTCGATCCTTTTGATTCCTGAATGTGGAATTATCTCTTTTTTCTACGTTTAATTCAGGGTAGATACTGCAAAAACTACGACCTTTCTTTACACGAACTCCATGGATAATGTATCGCTCGCATGCACCACAGCCTCCTGGACTCTTTGTGCATTTTAATAAATACCGAGCCTCAGGGCCGTAACGACGCCGGTGCAAACGGTGCGGTGCACCGCGGCCCCCGGCTGCGAAGGGCCCCCAGGACGAAAAAGAAATGAAAAACATCATAATTCCTACGCGCTTAAAAAAAAATGTCAAACAAAAATTGGCTTTGCAGAAAGTGACAATAGAAAAGATATCTGTAATCCTCTTACAGAATTTATTTGTATATTTAAAAGATAACTCTGTTGTTTTGGCATGCAAAATATCAGCATATTACATTCTGTTAAATCTATCAATTTTTCTGGCATTTGATTGCTCTCACTGATAGATAGCCTATTCGGACGGGCTGCACCGACGCATCGTTTCTGCACCTCCGAGAAGTTAATCGGCCATTGTAACGAAATCGAACGAAAATAGCGCGAATCGTTTGCGATTCGTTTGCGAATGATTGCGATTACCGATTTTTCGTTTGCGACTTCGTCGTTTTTGAGTTATTTGCAAAAAATGACATGACCGGCTAACTTCACGTTAGCATTTTTGAAAACGCAATTACTCGGCAACCAATTGACCAATTTCGCCCAAAATAGGCTTGATCGTTTGCGATTCGTTTGCGAATTATGAATTAAAAGTGCTTTTTCCGATAACTTGTAAAATAAAAAAAAATAAATTATCCTATATGTCTCATTATATACAAAATTCTTTAAAAGGTTTGCGATTTTTGTGCAATCGGTCGCAAACGTTTGCGATTTGTTTGTGAATTGAGAAAATATAGCAATATCCCGAATATCATAATAAATAAGGCGAAAATAAACGAATTATCGAAAGTTACTAGATCCAACACTACTCGATATACAAAATCCTTTAAAAGGTTTGCAATTTTTTTGAAATCGGTCTCAAACGTTTGCGATTCGTTTGCGAATTGAGAAAATATAGCAATCTCCCGAATATCATAATAAATAATGGGAAAATAAATGAATTATCGAAAGTTACTAGATCCAGGTCGCCTCGATATACAAAATCCTTTAAAAGGTTTGCGATTTTTTTGCAATCGGTCTAAAACGTTTGCGATTCTTGTGCGAATTGAGAAAATATAGCAATCTCCCGAAAATCATAATAAATAATTCGAAAATAAACGAATTATCGTAATTTACTAGATCCAGCCCGCCTCGATATACAAAATCCTTTAAAAGGTTTGCGATTTTTTTTGAAATCTGACTTAAACGTTTGCGATTCATTTGAAATTTTTTAAAATATAGCAATCTCCCGAATATCATAATAAAGAATGCGAAAATAAACGAATTATCGAAAGTTACAAGATCCAGCCCGCATTGATATACAAAATCCTTTAAACGTTTGCAATTTTTTTGCAATCTTTCTCAAACGTTTGCGATTCGTTTGCGAATTGAGAAAATATAGCAATCTCCCGAATATCGTAATAAATAATGCGAATATATACGAATTATCGAAAGTTACTAGATCCAGCCCGCCACATTATAAACCATCCTTTAAAGGGTTTGCGATTTTTTTTAAATCGGTCTCAAACGTTTACGATTCGTTAGCGAATTGATAAAATATAACAATCTCTCGAATATCATAATATATGATGCGAAAATAAACGAATTATCGAAAGTTGCTAGATCCAACCCGCCACATTATAAACCATCCTTTAAAGGGTTTGCGATTTTTTTTAAATCGGTCTCAAACGTTTACGATTCGTTAGCGAATTGATAAAATATAACAATCTCTCGAATATCATAATATATGATGCGAAAATAAACGAATTATCGAAAGTTGCTAGATCCAACCCTACTCGATATACAAAATCCTTTAAAAGGTTTGCAATTTTTTTTAAATCGGTCTCAAACGTTTGCGATTCGTTTGCGATTTGAGAAAATATAGCAATCTCCCGAATATCATAATAAATGATGCGAAAATAAACGAATTATCGAAAGTTACTAGGTCCAGCCCGCCTCGATATACAAAATCCTTTAAAAGGTTTGCGATTTTTTTGAAATCTGACTTAAACGTTTGCGATTCGTTTGCGAATTGAGAAAATATAGCAATCTCCCAAATATCGTAATAAATAATTCGAAAATAAACGAATTATCGTAATTTACTAGATCCAGCCCGCCTCGATATACAAAATCCTTTAAAAGGTTAGCGATTTTTTTGCAATCGGTCTCAAACGGTTGCGATTCGTTTGCGAATTGAGAAAATATAGCAATCTCCCGAATATCGTAATAAATAATGCGAAAATAAACGAATTATCAAAAGTTACTAGATCCAGCCCGCCTCGATATACAAAATCCTTTAAAAGGTTTGCGATTTTTTTGCAATCGGTCTAAAACGTTTGCGATTCTTGTGCGAATTGAGAAAATATAGCAATCTCCCGAAAATCATAATAAATAATTCGAAAATAAACGAATTATCGTAATTTACTAGATCCAGCCCGCCTCGATATACAAAATCCTTTAAAAGGTTTGCGATTTTTTTGCAATCGGTCTCAAACGGTTGCGATTCGTTTGCGAATTGAGAAAATATAGCAATCTCCCGAATATCGTAATAAATAATGCGAAAATAAACGAATTATCAAAAGTTACTAGATCCAGCCCGCCTCGATATACAAAATCCTTTAAAACGTTTGCGATTTTTTTGCAATCGGTCTCAAACGTTTGCGATTCGTTTGCGAATTGAGAAAATATAGCAATCTCCCGAATATCATAATAAATAATTCGAAAATAAACGAATTATCGTAATTTACTAGATCCAGCCCGCCTCGATATACAAAATCCTTTAAAAGGTTTGCGATTTTTTTGCAATCGGTCTCAAACGTTTGCGATTCGTTTGCGAATTGAGAAAATATAGCAATCTCCCGAATATCATAATAAATAATGGGAAAATAAATGAATTATCGAAAGTTACTAGATCCAGGTCGCCTCGATATACAAAATGCTTTAAAAGGTTTGCGATTTTTTTGCAATCGGTCTCAAACGTTTGCGATTCTTTTGCGAATTGAGAAAATATAGCAATCTCCCGAAAATCATAATAAATAATGCGAAAATAAACGAATTATAAAAAGTTACTAGATCCAGCCCGCCTCGATATACAAAATCCTTTAAAAGGTTTGCGATTTTTTTTGAAATCTGACTTAAACGTTTGTGATTCGTTTGCAATTTTATAAAATATAGCAATCTCCCGAATATCATAATAAAGAATGCGAAAATAAACGAATTATCGAAAGTTACAAGATCCAGCCTGCATCGATATACAAAATCCTTTAAACGTTTGTGATTTTTTTGCAATCTTTCTCAAACGTTTGCGATTCGTTTGCGAATTGAGAAAATATAGCAATCTCCCGAATATCATAATAAATAATGGGAAAATAAATGAATTATCGAAAGTTACTAGATCCAGGTCGCCTCGATATACAAAATCCTTTAAAAGGTTAGCGATTTTTTTGCAATCGGTCTCAAACGGTTGCGATTCGTTTGCGAATTGAGAAAATATAGCAATCTCCCGAATATCGTAATAAATAATGCGAAAATAAACGAATTATCAAAAGTTACTAGATCCAGCCCGCCTCGATATACAAAATCCTTTAAAAGGTTTGCGATTTTTTTGCAATCGGTCTAAAACGTTTGCGATTCTTGTGCGAATTGAGAAAATATAGCAATCTCCCGAAAATCATAATAAATAATTCGAAAATAAACGAATTATCGTAATTTACTAGATCCAGCCCGCCTCGGTATACAAAATCCTTTAAAAGGTTTGCGATTTTTTTGCAATCGGTCTCAAACGTTTGCGATTCGTTTGCGAATTGAGAAAATATAGCAATCTCCCGAATATCATAATAAATAATTCGAAAATAAACGAATTATCATAAGTTACTAGATCCAGCCCGCCTCGATATACAAAATCCTTTAAAACGTTTGCGATTTTTTTGCAATCGGTCTCAAACGTTTGCGATTCGTTTGCGAATTGAGAAAATATAGCAATCTCCCGAATATCATAATAAATAATTCGAAAATAAACGAATTATCGTAATTTACTAGATCCAGCCCGCCTCGATATACAAAATCCTTTAAAAGGTTTGCGATTTTTTTGCAATCGGTCTCAAACGTTTGCGATTCGTTTGCGAATTGAGAAAATATAGCAATCTCCCGAATATCATAATAAATAATGGGAAAATAAATGAATTATCGAAAGTTACTAGATCCAGGTCGCCTCGATATACAAAATCCTTTAAAAGGTTTGCGATTTTTTTGCAATCGGTCTCAAACGTTTGCGATTCTTTTGCGAATTGAGAAAATATAGCAATCTCCCGAAAATCATAATAAATAATGCGAAAATAAACGAATTATAAAAAGTTACTAGATCCAGCCCGCCTCGATATACAAAATCCTTTAAAAGGTTTGCGATTTTTTTTGAAATCTGACTTAAACGTTTGTGATTCGTTTGCAATTTTATAAAATATAGCAATCTCCCGAATATCATAATAAAGAATGCGAAAATAAACGAATTATCGAAAGTTACAAGATCCAGCCTGCATCGATATACAAAATCCTTTAAACGTTTGCGATTTTTTTGCAATCTTTCTCAAACGTTTGCGATTCGTTTGCGAATTGAGAAAATATAGCAATCTCCCGAATATCATAATAAATAATGGGAAAATAAATGAATTATCGAAAGTTACTAGATCCAGGTCGCCTCGATATACAAAATCCTTTAAAAGGTTTGCGATTTTTTTGCAACCGATTTCAAACATTGGCGATTCGTTTGCGAAATGAGAAAATATAGCAATCTCCCGAATATCATAATAAATAATGCGAAAATAAACGAATTATCGAAATTTACTAGATCCAGCCCGCCTCGATATACAAAATCCTTTCGAAGGTTAGCGATTTTTTTGCAATCGGTCTCAAACGGTTGCGATTCGTTTGCGAATTGAGAAAATATAGCAATCTCCCGAATATCGTAATAAATAATGCGAAAATAAACGAATTATCAAAAGTTACTAGATCCAGCCCGCCTCGATATACAAAATCCTTTAAAAGGTTTGCGATTTTTTTGCAATCGGTCTAAAACGTTTGCGATTCTTGTGCGAATTGAGAAAATATAGCAATCTCCCGAAAATCATAATAAATAATTCGAAAATAAACGAATTATCGTAATTTACTAGATCCAGCCCGCCTCGATATACAAAATCCTTTAAAAGGTTTGCGATTTTTTTGCAATCGGTCTCAAACGGTTGCGATTCGTTTGCGAATTGAGAAAATATAGCAATCTCCCGAATATCGTAATAAATAATGCGAAAATAAACGAATTATCAAAAGTTACTAGGTCCAGCCCGCCTCGATATACAAAATCCTTTAAAACGTTTGCGATTTTTTTGCAATCGGTCTCAAACGTTTGCGATTCGTTTGCGAATTGAGAAAATATAGCAATCTCCCGAATATCATAATAAATAATTCGAAAATAAACGAATTATCGTAATTTACTAGATCCAGCCCGCCTCGATATACAAAATCCTTTAAAAGGTTTGCGATTTTTTTGCAATCGGTCTCAAACGTTTGCGATTCGTTTGCGAATTGAGAAAATATAGCAATCTCCCGAATATCATAATAAATAATGGGAAAATAAATGAATTATCGAAAGTTACTAGATCCAGGTCGCCTCGATATACAAAATCCTTTAAAAGGTTTGCGATTTTTTTGCAATCGGTCTCAAACGTTTGCGATTCTTTTGCGAATTGAGAAAATATAGCAATCTCCCGAAAATCATAATAAATAATGCGAAAATAAACGAATTATAAAAAGTTACTAGATCCAGCCCGCCTCGATATACAAAATCCTTTAAAAGGTTTGCGATTTTTTTTGAAATCTGACTTAAACGTTTGTGATTCGTTTGCAATTTTATAAAATATAGCAATCTCCCGAATATCATAATAAAGAATGCGAAAATAAACGAATTATCGAAAGTTACAAGATCCAGCCTGCATCGATATACAAAATCCTTTAAACGTTTGCGATTTTTTTGCAATCTTTCTCAAACGTTTGCGATTCGTTTGCGAATTGAGAAAATATAGCAATCTCCCGAATATCATAATAAATAATGGGAAAATAAATGAATTATCGAAAGTTACTAGATCCAGGTCGCCTCGATATACAAAATCCTTTAAAAGGTTTGCGATTTTTTTGCAACCGATTTCAAACATTGGCGATTCGTTTGCGAAATGAGAAAATATAGCAATCTCCCGAATATCATAATAAATAATGCGAAAATAAACGAATTATCGAAATTTACTAGATCCAGCCCGCCTCGATATACAAAATCCTTTCGAAGGTTAGCGATTTTTTTGCAATCGGTCTCAAACGGTTGCGATTCGTTTGCGAATTGAGAAAATATAGCAATCTCCCGAATATCGTAATAAATAATGCGAAAATAAACGAATTATCAAAAGTTACTAGATCCAGCCCGCCTCAATATACAAAATCCTTTAAAAGGTTTGCGATTTTTTTGCAATCGGTCTAAAACGTTTGCGATTCTTGTGCGAATTGAGAAAATATAGCAATCTCCCGAAAATCATAATAAATAATTCGAAAATAAACGAATTATCGTAATTTACTAGATCCAGCCCGCCTCGATATACAAAATCCTTTAAAAGGTTTGCGATTTTTTTGCAATCGGTCTCAAACGGTTGCGATTCGTTTGCGAATTGAGAAAATATAGCAATCTCCCGAATATCGTAATAAATAATGCGAAAATAAACGAATTATCAAAAGTTACTAGATCCAGCCCGCCTCGATATACAAAATCCTTTAAAACGTTTGCGATTTTTTTGCAATCGGTCTCAAACGTTTGCGATTCGTTTGCGAATTGAGAAAATATAGCAATCTCCCGAATATCATAATAAATGATGCGAAAATAAACGAATTATCGAATTGTTTGCAATTTTTGGCGATCGAGCCTAATTTATTTGAAATTTATTGATTGGTTACTAAGTAAACGCGTTTTGAAAAATGCGAACGTGAAGTTAGCCGGCCATTTCGTTTTCCGCAAATGACTTTCAAACAACAAAGTTGCAAACGAAAAATAGGTAATCGCAATCATTCGCAAACGAATCGCAAATGTTTAAGATCGAGTACAGAAAAATCGCAAACATTTAAAGGATTTTGTATATGGAGGTGGGCTGGATCGAGTAACTTTCGATAATTCGTTTATTTTCGCATTATTTATTGTGATATTCGGGAGATTGCTATATTTTCTCAATTCGCAAACGAATCGCAAACGTTTTAGAAAGATTGCAAAAAAATCGCAAACCTTTTAAAGGATTTTGTATATCGAGGCGGGCTGGATCTTGTAACGTTCGATAATTCGTTTATTTTCGGATTATTTATTATGATATTCGGGAGATTGCTATATTTTCTCAAATTGCAAATTAATCGCTAACGTTTAAGTCCGATTTCAAAAAAATCGCAAACCTTTTAAAAGATTTTGTATATCGAGGCGGGTTGGATCTAGTAACTATTGATAATTCGTTTATTTTCGCATTATTTATTGTGATATTCGGGAGATTGTTATATTTTCTCAATTCGCAAACGAATCGCACACGTTTGAGACCGATTGCAAAATAATCACAAACCTTTTAAAGGATTTTGTATATCGAGGCGACCTGGATCTAGTAACTTTCGATAATTCGTTTATTTTCGCATTATTTATTATGATATTCGAGAAATTGTTATATTTTCTCAATTCGCAAACGAATCGCACACGTTTGAGATTGATTGCAAAATAATCACAAAGATTGTAAAGGATTTTGTAAGTCGAGGCGGGCTGGATCTAGTAACTTTTGATAATTCGTTTATTTTCGCACTATTTATTACGATATTCGCGAGATTGCTATATTTTCTCAAATTGCAAACGAATCGCAAACGTTTGAGACCGATTAAAAAAAAACCGCAAACCTTTTAAAGGATTTTGTTTATCGAGTATGGCTGGATCTAGTAACTTTCGATAATTCGTTTATTTTCGCATCATTTCTTGTGATGTTCGGGAGATTGCTATATTTTCTCAATTCGCAAACGAATCGCAAACGTTTGAGAAAGATTGCAAAAAAATCGCAAACGTTTAAAGGATTTTGTATATCGATGCGGGCTGGATCTTGTAACTTTCGATAATTCGTTTATTTTCGCATTATTTATATTTATATTCGAGAGATTGTTATATTTTCTCAATTCGCAAACGAATCGCAAACATTTGAGACCGATTGCAAAAAAATCGCAAACCTTTTAAAGGATTTTGTATATCGAAGCGGGCTGGATCTAATAAATTTCGATAATTCGTTTATTTTCGCATTATGTATTATGATATTCGCGAGATTGCTATATTTTATCAATTCGCAAACGAATCGCAAAAGTTTGAGAAAGATTGCAAAAAAATCGCAAACGTTTAAAGGATTTTGTATATCGAGGCGGGCTGGACCTAGTAACTTACGATAATTCGTTTATTTTCACCTTATTTATTATAATATTCGGGACATTGCTATATTTTCTCAATTCGCAAGCGAATCGCAAACGTTTGAGACCGATTGCAAAAAATCACAAACCTTTTAAAGGATTTTGTATATCGCGGCGGGGCTGGATCTAGTAACTTTCGATAATTCGTTTATTTTCGCATTTTTTATTATGATTTTCGAGAGATTGCTATATTTTCTCAAATCGCAAACGAATCTCAAACGTTCGAAACCGATTGCAAAAAAATCGCAAACCTTTTAAAGGATTTTGTATATCGAAGCGGGCTGGATCTAGTAACTTTCGATAATTCGTTTATTTTCGCATTTTTTATTATGATATTCGAGAGATTGCTATATTTTCTCAAATCGCAAACGAATCGCAAACGTTTGAAACCGATTGCAAAAAAATCGCAAACCTTTTAAAGGATTTTGTATATCGAGGCGGGCTGGATCTAGTAACTTTCGATAATTCGTTTATTTTCGCATTATTTATTATGATATTCGGGAGATTGCTATATTTTCTCAATTCGCAAACGAATCGCAAACGTTTGAGACCGATTGCAAAAAAATCGCAAACCTTTTAAAGGATTTTGTATATCGAGGCGGGCTGGATCTAGTAACTTTCGATAATTCGTTTATTTTCGCATTATTTATTATGATATTCGAGAGATTGCTATATTTTCTCAATTCGCAAACGAATCGCAAACGTTTGAGACCGATTGCAAAAAAATCGCAAACCTTTTAAAGGATTTTGTATATCGAGGCGGGCTGGATCTAGTAACTTTCGATAATTCGTTTATTTTCGCATTATTTATTATGATATTCGGGAGATTGCTATATTTTCTAAAATTGCAAATGAATCGCAAACGTTTAAGTCAGATTTCAAAAAAATCGCAAACCTTTTAAAGGATTTTGTATATCTAGGCGACCTGGATCTAGTAACTTTCGATAATTCGTCTATTTTTGCATTATTTATTATGATGTTCGGAAGATTGCTATAGTTTCTCAATTCGCAAACGAATCGCAAACGTTTGAGAAAGATTGCAAAAAATTCGCAAAATTTTAAAGGATTTTGTATATCGAGGCGGGCTGGATCTTGTAACTTTCGATAATTCGTTTATTTTCGCATTATTTATTATGATATTCGAGAGATTGTTATATTTTCTCAATTCGCAAACGAATCGCACACGTTTGAGACTGATTGCAAAATAATCACAAACTTTTAAAAGATTTTGTATATCGAGGCGACCTGGATGTAGTAACTTTCGATAATTCGTTTATTTTCGCATTATTTATAATGATATTCGGGAGATTGCTATATTTTCTCAAATTGCAAATTAATCGCAAACGTTTAAGTCCGATTTCAAAAAAATCGCAAACCTTTTAAAGGATTTTGTATATCGAGGCGGGCTGGATCTAGTAACTTTCGATAATTCGTTTATTTTCGCATTATTTATTATGATATTCGGGTGATTGCTATATTTTCTCAATTCGCAAACGAATCGCAAACGTTTGAGACCGATTGCAAAAAAATCGCAAACCTTTTAAAGGATTTTGTATATCGAGGCGGGCTGGATCTAGTAACTTTCGATAATTCGTTTATTTTCGCATTATTTATTATGATATTCGGGAGATTGCTATATTTTCTCAATTCGCAAACGAATCGCAAACGTTTGAGACCGATTGCAAAAAAATCGCAAACCTTTTAAAGGATTTTGTATATCGAGGCGGGCTGGATCTAGTAACTTTCGATAATTCGTTTATTTTCGCATTATTTATTATGATATTCGGGAGATTGCTATATTTTCTCAATTCGCAAACGAATCGCAAACGTTTGAGACCGATTGCAAAAAAATCGCAAACCTTTTAAAGGATTTTGTATATCGAGGCGGGCTGGATCTAGTAACTTTCGATAATTCGTTTATTTTCGCATTATTTATTATGATATTCGAGAGATTGTTATATTTTCTCAATTCGCAAACGAATCGCAAACGTTTGAGACCGATTGCAAAAAAATCGCAAACCTTTTAAAGGATTTTGTATATCGAGGCGGGCTGGATCTAGTAACTTTCGATAATTCGTTTATTTTCGCATTATTTATTATGATATTCGGGAGATTGCTATATTTTCTCAATTCGCAAACGAATCGCAAACGTTTGAGACCGATTGCAAAAAAATCGCAAACCTTTTAAAGGATTTTGTATATCGAGGCGGGCTGGATCTAGTAACTTTCGATAATTCGTTTATTTTCGCATTATTTATTATGATATTCGGGAGATTGCTATATTTTCTCAATTCGCAAACGAATCGCAAACGTTTGAGACCGATTGCAAAAAAATCGCAAACCTTTTAAAGGATTTTGTATATCGAGGCGGGCTGGATCTAGTAACTTTCGATAATTCGTTTATTTTCGCATTATTTATTATGTACTCGCGAGATTGCTATATTTTCTCACATTGCAAACGAATCGCAAACGTTTGAGTCCGATTGCAAAAAAATCGCAAACCTTTTAAAGGATTTTGTATATCGAGGCGGGCTGGATCTAGTAACTTTCGATAATTCGTTTATTTTCGCATTATTTATTATGATTTTCGGGAGATTGCTATATTTTCTCAATTCGCAAACGAATCGCAAACGTTTGAGACCGATTGCAAAAAAATCGCAAACCTTTTAAAGGATTTTGTATATCGAGGCGGCCTGGATCTAGTAACTTTCGATAATTCGTTTATTTTCGCATTATTTATTATGATTTTCGGGAGATTGCTATATTTTCTCAATTCGCAAACGAATCGCAAACGTTTGAGACCGATTGCAAAAAAATCGCAAACCTTTCAAAGGATTTTGTATATCGAGGCGGGCTGGATCTAGTAACTTTCGATAATTCGTTTATTTTCGCATTATTTATTATGATTTTCGGGAGATTGCTATATTTTCTCAATTCGCTAACGAATCGTAAACGTTTGAGACCGATTGCAAAAAAATCGCAAAACTTTTAAACGATTTTGTATATCGAGGCGGGCTGGATATAGTAACTTTCGATAATTCGTTTTTTTACATTATTTATTATTATTTTCGGGAGATTGCTATATTTTCTCAATTCGCAAACGAATCGCAAACGTTTGAGACCGATTGCAAAAAATCGCGAAACTTTTAAGGGATTTTAAAGCGAACGTGAAGTTAGCCGGCCCTGTCGAGTAACTTTCGATAATTCGTTTATTTTCTCAATATTTATTATGATATTCGCGAGATTGCTATATTTTGTCAATTCGCAAACGAATCGCATACGTTTGAGGACGATTGCAAAAGAATCGCAATCCTCTTAAAGGATTTTGTGTATCCAGTAGGGCTGGATCTAGTAATTTTCGATTATTCGTTTATTTTCGCATTATTTATTATGATATTCGGGAAATTGCTATATTTTTTCAATTCGCAAACGAATCGCAAACGTTTGAGAAAGATTGCAAGAAAATCGCAAACCTTTTAAAGGATTTTATATATCGAGTAGGGCTGGATCTCGTAACTTTCGATAATTCGTTTATTTTCGAATTATTTATTATGATATTCGCGAGATTGCTATATTTTATCAATTCGCAAACGAATCGCAAACGTTTGAGAAAGATTGCAAAAAAATTGCAAACGTTTTAAAGGATTTTGTGTATCGACGCGGGCTGGATCTAGTAACTATCGATAATTCGTTTATATTCGCATTATTTATTATGATATTCGAGAGATTGTTATATTTTATCAATTCGCTAACGAATCGTAAACGTTTGAGACCGATTTAAAAAAAATCGCAAACCCTTTAAAGGATTTTGTATAATGTGGCGGGCTGGATCTAGTAACTTTCGATAATTCGTATATATTCGCATTATTTATTATGATATTCGAGAGATTGTCATATTTTCTCAATTCGCAAACGAATCGCAAACGTTTGAGACCGATTGCAAAAAATCGCGAAACTTTTAAGGGATTTTGTATATCGAGGCGGGCTGGATCTAGTAAATTTCGATAATACGTTTATTTTCGCATTATTTATTATGATTTTCGGGAGATTGCTATATTTTCTCAATTCGCAAAAGAATTGCAAACGTTTGAGACCGATTTAAAAAAAATCGCAAACCCTTTAAAGGATTTTGTATATTGTGGCGGGCTGGATCTAGTAACTTTCGATAATTCGTTTATATTCGCATTATTTATTATGATATTCGAGAGTTGGTATATTTTATCAATTCGCAAACGAATCGTAAACGTTTGTGACCGATTGCAAAAAAATCGCAAACCTGTTAAAGGATTTTGTATATCGAGTAGGGCTGGATCTCGTAACTGTCGATAATTCGTTTATTTTCGAATTATTTATTATGATATTCGCGAGATTGCTATATTTTCTCAATTCGCAAACGAATCGCAAACGTTTGCGACCGATTGCAAAAAAATCGCAAACCTTTTAAAGGATTTTGTATATCGAGGCGGGGTGGATCTAGTAACTTTCGATAATTCGTTTATTTTCGCATTATTTATTATGATTTTCGGGAGATTGCTATATTTTCTCAATTCGCAAACGAATCGCAAACGTTTGAGACCGATTGCAAAAAAATCGCAAACCTTTTAAAGGATTTTGTATATCGAGGCGGGCTGGATCTAGTAACTTTCGATAATTCGTTTATTTTCGCATTATTTATTATGATTTTCGGGAGATTGCTATATTTTCTCAATTCGCAAAAGAATTGCAAACGTTTGAGACCGATTTAAAAAAAATCGCAAACCCTTTAAAGGATTTTGTATATTGTGGCGGGCTGGATCTAGTAACTTTCGATAATTCGTTTATATTCGCATTATTTATTATGATATTCGAGAGATTGCTATATTTTATCAATTCGCTAACGAATCGTAAACGTTTGAGACCGATTGCAAAAAAATCGCAAACCTTTCAAAGGATTTTGTATATCGAGGCGGGCTGGATCTAGTAACTTTCGATAATTCGTTTATATTCGCATTATTTATTATGATATTCGAGAGATTGTTATATTTTATCAATTCGCTAACGAATCGTAAACGTTTGAGACCGATTTAAAAAAAATCGCAAACCCTTTAAAGGATTTTGTATAATGTGGCGGGCTGGATCTAGTAACTTTCGATAATTCGTATATATTCGCATTATTTATTATGATATTCGAGAGATTGCTATATTTTCTCAATTCGCAAACGAATCGAAAACCTTTTAAAGGCTCAATTCGCAAACGAATCGAAAACCTTTTAAAGGATTTTGTATATCGTGCCGGGCTGGATCTAGTAACTTTCGATAATTCGTTTATTTTCGCATTATTTATTATGATTTTCGGGAGATTGCTATATTTTCTCAATTCGCAAACGAATCGCAAACGTTTGAGACCGATTGCAAAAAAATCGCAAACCTTTTAAAGGAATTTGTATATCGAGGCGGGCTGGATCTAGTAACTTTCGATAATTCGTTTATTTTCGTATTATTTATTATGATATTCGAGAGATTGTTATATTTTCTCAATTCGCAAACGAATCGCAAACGTTTGAGACCGATTGCAAAAAATCGCGAAACTTTTAAGGGATTTTGTATATCGAGTAGGGCTGGATCTCGTAACTTTCGATAATTCGTTTATTTTCGAATTATTTATTATGATATTCGCGAGATTGTTATATTTTATCAATTCGCTAACGAATCGCAAACGTTTGAGACCGATTGCAAAAAAATCGCAAACCTTTTAAAGGATTTTGTATATCGAGGCGACCAGGATCTAGTAACTTCCGATAATTCGTTTATTTTCGCATGATTTATTATGATATTCGGGAGATTGCTATATTTTCTCAATTCGCAAAAGAATCACAAACGTTTGAGACCGATTTAAAAAAAATCGCAAACCCTTTAAAGGATTTTGTATAATGTGGCGGGCTGGATCTAGTAACTTTCGATAATTCGTTTATATTCGCATTATTTATTATGATATTCGAGAGATTGTTATATTTTATCAATTCGCTAACGAATCGTAAACGTTTGAGACCGATTGCAAAAAAATCGCAAACCTTTCAAAGGATTTTGTATATCGAGGCGGGCTGGATCTAGTAACTTTCGATAATTCGTTTATTTTCGCATTATTTATTATGATTTTCGGGAGATTGCTATATTTTCTCAATTCGCAAACGAATCGCAAACGTTTGAGACCGATTGCAAAAAAATCGCAAACCTTTTAAAGGATTTTGTATATCGTGCCGGGCTGGATCTAGTAACTTTCGATAATTCGTTTATTTTCGCATTATTTATTATGATTTTCGGGAGATTGCTATATTTTCTCAATTCGCAAACGAATCGCAAACGTTTGAGACCGATTGCAAAAAATTCGCAAACCTTTTACAGGATTTTGTATATCGAGGCGGGCTGGATCTAGTAACTTTCGATAATTCGTTTATTTTCGCATTATTTATTATGATATTCGGGAGATTGCTATATTTTCTCAAATCGCAAATGAATCGCAAACGTTTCAGACTGATTTCAAAAAAATCGCAAACCTTTTAAAGGATTTTTTATATCGAGGCGACCAGGATCTAGTAACTTCCGATAATTCGTTTATTTTCGCATGATTTATTATGATATTCGGGAGATTGCTATATTTTCTCAATTCGCAAAAGAATCGCAAACGTTTGAGACCGATTTAAAAAAAATCGCAAACCTTTAAAGGATTTTGTATATTGTGGCGGGCTGGATCTAGTAACTTTAGATAATTCGTTTATATTCGCATTATTTATTATGATATTCGAGAGATTGTTATATTTTATCAATTCGCTAACGAATCGTAAACGTTTGAGACCGATTGCAAAAAAATCGCAAACCTTTCAAAGGATTTTGTATATCGAGGCGGGCTGGATCTAGTAACTTTCGATAATTCGTTTATTTTCGCATTATTTATTATGATTTTCGGGAGATTGCTATATTTTCTCAATTCGCAAACGAATCGCAAACGTTTGAGACCGATTGCAAAAAAATCGCAAACCTTTTAAAGGATTTTGTATATCGAGGCGGGCTGGATCTAGTAACTTTCGATAATTCGTTTATTTTCGCATTATTTATTATGATTTTCGGGAGATTGCTATATTTTCTCAATTCGCAAACGAATCGCAAACGTTTGAGACCGATTGCAAAAAAATCGCAAACCTTTTAAAGGATTTTGTATATCGAGGCGGGCTGGATCTAGTAACTTTCGATAATTCGTTTATTTTCGCATTATTTATTATGATATTCGGGAGATTGCTATATTTTCTCAATTCGCAAACGAATCGCAAACGTTTGAGACCGATTGCAAAAAATCGCAAACCTTTTAAAGGATTTTGTATATCGAGGCGGGCTGGATCTAGTAACTTTCGATAATTCGTTTATTTTCGCATTATTTATTATGATATTCGGGAGATTGCTATATTTTCTCAATTCGCAAACGAATCGCAAACGTTTGAGACCGATTGCAAAAAAATCGCAAACCTTTTAAAGGATTTTGTATATCGAGGCGGGCTGGATCTAGTAACTTTCGATAATTCGTTTATTTTCGCATTATTTATTATGATATTCGGGAGATTGCTATATTTTCTCAATTCGCAAACGAATCGCAAACGTTTGAGACCGATTGCAAAAAAATCGCAAACCTTTTAAAGGATTTTGTATATTGTGGCGGGCTGGATCTAGTAACTTTCGATAATTCGTTTATATTCGCATTATTTATTATGATATTCGAGAGATTGTTATATTTTATCAATTCGCTAACGAATCGTAAACGTTTGAGACCGATTGCAAAAAAATCGCAAACCTTTTAAAGGATTTTGTATATCGAGGCGGGCTGGATCTAGTAACTTTCGATAATTCGTTTATTTTCGCATTATTTATTATGATTTTCGGGAGATTGCTATATTTTCTCAATTCGCAAACGAATCGCAAACGTTTGAGACCGATTGCAAAAAAATCGCAAACCTTTTAAAGGATTTTGTATATCGTGCCGGGCTGGATCTAGTAACTTTCGATAATTCGTTTATTTTCGCATTATTTATTATGATTTTCGGGAGATTGCTATATTTTCTCAATTCGCAAACGAATCGCAAACGTTTGAGACCGATTGCAAAAAAATCGCAAACCTTTTAAAGGATTTTGTATATCGAGGCGGGCTGGATCTAGTAACTTTCGATAATTCGTTTATTTTCGCATTATTTATTATGATTTTCGGGAGATTGCTATATTTTCTCAATTCGCTAACGAATCGTAAACGTTTGAGACCGATTGCAAAAAAATCGCAAAACTTTTAAACGATTTTGTGTATCGAGGCGGGCTGGATATAGTAACTTTCGATAATTCGTTTATTTTCACATTATTTATTATTATTTTCGGGAGATTGCTATATTTTCTCAATTCGCAAACGAATCGTAAACGTTTGAGACCGATTGCAAAAAAATCGCAAACCTTTCAAAGGATTTTGTATATCGAGGCGGGCTGGATCTAGTAACTTTCGATAATTCGTTTATTTTCTCAATATTTATTATGATATTCGGGAGATTGCTATATTTTCTCAATTCGCAAACGAATCGAAAACGTTTGAGACCGATTGCAAAAAAATCGCAAACCTTTTAAAGGATTTTGTATATCGAGGCGGGCTGGATCTAGTAACTTTCGATAATTCGTTTATTTTCGCATTATTTATTATGATATTCGGGAGATTGCTATATTTTCTCAATTCGCAAACGAATCGCATAAGTTTGAGACCGATTGCAAAAAAATCGCAAACCTTTTAAAGGATTTTGTATATCGAGGCGGGCTGGATCTAGTAACTTTCGATAATACGTTTATTTTCGCATTATTTATTATGATTTTCGGGAGATTGCTATATTTTCTCAATTCGCAAAAGAATTGCAAACGTTTGAGACCGATTTAAAAAAAATCGCAAACCCTTTAAAGGATTTTGTATATTGTGGCGGGCTGGATCTAGTAACTTTCGATAATTCGTTTATATTCGCATTATTTATTATGATATTCGAGAGATTGTTATATTTTATCAATTCGCAAACGAATCGTAAACGTTTGAGACCGATTGCAAAAAAATCGCAAACCTTTTAAAGGATTTTGTATATCGAGGCGGGCTGGATCTAGTAACTTTCGATAATTCGTTTATTTTCGCATTATTTATTATGATATTCGAGAGATTGTTATATTTTATCAATTCGCTAACGAATCGTAAACGTTTGAGACCGATTTAAAAAAAATCGCAAACCCTTTAAAGGATTGTTTATAATGTGGCGGGCTGGATCTAGTAACTTTCGATAATTCGTATATATTCGCATTATTTATTATGATATTCGAGAGATTGCTATATTTTCTCAATTCGCAAACGAATCGAAAACCTTTTAAAGGATTTTGTATATCGTGGCGGGCTGGATCTAGTAACTTTCGGTAATTCGTTTATTTTCGCATTATTTATTATGTATTCAGGAGATTGCTATATTTTCTCAATTCGCAAACGAATCGAAAACCTTTTAAAGGATTTTATATATCGAGGCGGGCTGGATCTTGTAACTTTCGATAATTCGTTTATTTTCGCATTATTTATTATGATATTCGGGAGATTGCTATATCTTATCAATTCGCTAACGAATCGTAAACGTTTGAGACCGATTGCAAAAAAATCGCAAACCTTTCAAAGGATGGTTTATAATGTGGCGGGCTGGATCTAGTAACTTTCGATAATTCGTATATATTCGCATTATTTATTATGATATTCGAGAGATTGTTATATTTTCTCAATTCGCAAACGAATTTTGTGTATCGAGGCGGGCTGGATCTAGTAACTTTCGATAATACGTTTATTTTCGCATTATTTATTATGATTTTCGGGAGATTGCTATATTTTCTCAATTCGCTAACGAATCGTAAACGTTTGAGACCGATTGCAAAAAAATCGCAAACCCTTTAAAGGATTTTGTATAATGTGGCGGGCTGGATCTAGTAACTTTCGATAATTCGTATATATTCGCATTATTTATTATGATATTCGAGAGATTGTTATATTTTATCAATTCGCTAACGAATCGTAAACGTTTGAGACCGATTGCAAAAAAATCGCAAACCTTTTAAAGGATTTTGTATATCGAGGCGGGCTGGATCTAGTAACTTTCGATAATTCGTTTATTTTCGCATTATTTATTGATTTTTGGGAGATTGCTATATTTTCTCAATTCGCAAACGAATCGCAAACGTTTGAGACCGATTGCAAAAAAATCGCAAAACTTTTAAACGATTTTGTATATCGAGGCGGGCTGGATATAGTAACTTTCGATAATTCGTTTATTTTCTCATTATTTATTATGATATTCGCGAGATTGCTATATTTTGTCAATTCGCAAACGAATCGCATACGTTTGAGGACGATTGCAAAAGAATCGCAAACCTCTTAAAGGATTTTGTGTATCCAGTAGGGCTGGATCTAGTAATTTTCGATTATTCGTTTATTTTCGCATTATTTATTATGATATTCGGGAAATTGCTATATTTTTTCAATTCGCAAACGAATCGCAAACGTTTGAGAAAGATTGCAAGAAAATCGCAAACCTTTTAAAGGACTTTATATATCGAGTAGGGCTGGATCTCGTAACTTTCGATAATTCGTTTATTTTCGCATTATGTATTATGATATTCGGGAGATTGCTATATTTTCTCAATTCGCAAACGAATCGCATAAGTTTGAGACCGATTGCAAAAAAATCGCAAACCTTTTAAAGGATATTGTATATCGAGGCGGGCTGGATCTAGTAACTTTCGATAATACGTTTATTTTCGCATTATTTATTATGATTTTCGGGAGATTGCTATATTTTCTCAATTCGCAAAAGAATCGTAAACGTTTGAGACCGATTGCAAAAAAATCGCAAACCTTTCAAAGGATTTTGTATATCGAGGCGGGCTGGATCTAGTAACTTTCGATAATTCGTTTATATTCGCATTATTTATTATGATATTCGAGAGATCGTTATATTTTGTCAATTCGCAAACGATTCGCAAACGTTTGAGACCGATTGCAAAAAAATCGCAAACCTTCTAAAGGATTTTGTATATCAAGGCGGGCTGGATCTAGTAACTTTCGATAATTCGTTTATTTTCGCCTTATTTATTATGATATTCGAGAGATCGTTATATTTTGTCAATTCGCAAACGAATCGCAAACGTTTGAGACCGATTGCAAAAAAATCGCAAGCCTTGTAAAGGATTTTGTATACAGAGGCGGGCTGGAGCTAGTAACTCTCCATAATTCGTTTATTTTCGCATTATTTATTCTGATATTCAGGAGATTGCTATATTTTCTCAAATCGCAAACGAATGGCAAACGTTTGAGACCGATTGCAAAAAAATCGCAAACATTTTAAAGGATTTTGTATACCGAGGCGGGCTGGATCTAGTAACTCTCCATAATTCGTATATTTTCGAATTATTTATTATGATATTCGGGAGATTGCTATATTTTCTCCAATCGAAAATGAATCGCAAACGTTTGAGACCGATTGCAAAGAAATCGCAAACCATTTAATGGATTTTGTATACTGAGGCGTGTTGGATCCAGTAACTTTCGAGAATTCGTTTATTTTCGCATTATTTATTATGATATTCGAGAGAATGCTATATTTTCTCAATTCGCAAACGAATCGCAAACGTTTGAGACAGATTGCAAAAAAATCGCAAACCTTTTAAAGGATTTTGTATACCGAGGCGGGCTGGATCTAGTAAATTTCGATAATTCGTTTAATTTCGCATAATCTATTATGATAATCAGGAGATTGCAATATTTTCTCAAATCGCAAACGAATCGCAAACGTTTGAGACCGATTGCAAAAAAATCGCAAACCTTTTAAAGGATTTTGTATATCGAGGCGGGCTGGATCTAGTAACTTTCGATAATTCGTTTATATTCGCATTATTTATTATGATATTCGAGAGATTGTTATATTTTATCAATTCGCAAACGAATCGTAAACGTTTGAGACCGATTGCAAAAAACTCGCAAACCTTTTAAAGGATTTTGTATATCGAGGCGGACTGGATCTAGTAACTTTCGATAATTCGTTTATTTTCGCATTATTTGTTATGATATTCGGGAGATTGCTATATTTTCTCAATTCGCTAACAAATCGCAAACGTTTGAGACCGATTGCAAAAAAATCGCAAACCTTTTAAAGGATTTTGTATATCGAGGCGGGCTGGATCTAGTAACTTTCGATAATTCGTTTATTTTAGCATTATTTATTATGATTTTCGCGAGATTGCTATATTTTCTCAATTCGCAAACGAATCGCAAACGTTTAAGTCCGATTTCACAAAAATCGCAAACCTTTTAAAGGATTTTGTATATCGAGGCGGGCTGGATCTAGTAACTTTCGATAATTCGTTTATTTTCGCATTATTTATTATGATATTCGGGAGATTGCTATATTTTCTCAATTCGCAAACGAATCGCAAACGTTTGAGACCGATTGCAAAAAATCGCAAACCTTTTAAAGGATTTTGTATATCGAGGCGGGCTGGATCTAGTAACTTTCGATAATTCGTTTATTTTCGCATTATTTATTATGATATTCGGGAGATTGCTATATTTTCTCAATTCGCAAACGAATCGCAAACGTTTGAGACCGATTGCAAAAAAATCGCATACCTTTTAAAGGATTTTGTATATCGAGGCTGGCTGGATCTAGTAACTTTCGATAATTCGTTTATTTTCGCATTATTTATTATGATATTCGGGAGATTGCTATGTTTTCTCAATTCGCAAACTAATCGCACACGTTTGAGATTGATTGCAAAATAATCACAAAGATTTTAAAGGATTTTGTATATCGAGGCGGGCTGTATCTAGTAACTTTCGATAATTCGTTTATTTTCGCATTATTTATTATGATTTTCGGGAGATTGCTATATTTTCTCAATGCGCAAACGAATCGCAAACGTTTGAGACCGATTGCAAATAAATCGCAAACCTTTTAAAGGATTTTGTATATCGATGCGGGCTGGATCTAGTAACTTTCGATAATTCGTTTATTTTCGCATCATTTATAATGATATTCGGGAGATTGCTATATTTTCTAAAATTGCAAATGAATCGCAAATGTTTAAGACAGATTGCAAAAAAATCGCAAACCTTTTAAAGGATTTTGTATATCGAGGCGGGCTGGATCTAGTAACTTTCGATAATTCGTTTATTTTCGCATTATTTATTATGATATTCGGGAGATTGCTATATTTTCTCAATTCGCTAACGAATCGCAAACGTTTGAGACCGATTTAAAAAAAATCGCAAACCCTTTAAAGGATTGTTTATAATGTGGCGGGCTGGATCTAGTAACTTTCGATAATTCGTATATATTCGCATTATTTATTATGATTTTCGGGAGATTGCTATATTTTCTCAATTCGCAAAAGAATTGCAAACGTTTGAGACCGATTTAAAAAAAATCGCAAACCCTTTAAAGGATTTTGTATATTGTGGCGGGCTGGATCTAGTAACTTTCGATAATTCGTTTATATTCGCATTATTTATTATGATATCCGAGAGATTGCTATATTTTATCAATTCGCTAACGAATCGTAAACGTTTGAGACCGATTGCAAAAAAATCGCAAACCTTTCAAAGGATTTTGTATATCGAGGCGGGCTGGATCTAGTAACTTTCGATAATTCGTTTATATTTGCATTATTTATTATGATATTCGAGAGATTGTTATATTTTATCAATTCGCTAACGAATCGTAAACGTTTGAGACCGATTTAAAAAAAATCGCAAACCCTTTAAAGGATTTTGTATAATGTGGCGGGCTGGATCTAGTAACTTTCGATAATTCGTTTATATTCGCATTATTTATTATGATATTCGAGAGATTGTTATATTTTATCAATTCGCTAACGAATCGTAAACGTTTGAGACCGATTGCAAAAAAATCGCAAACCTTTCAAAGGATTTTGTATAATGTGGCGGGCTGGATCTAGTAACTTTCGATAATTCGTATATATTCGCATTATTTATTATGATATTCGAGAGATTGTTACATTTTATCAATTCGCTAACGAATCGTAAACGTTTGTGACCGATTGCAAAAAAATCGCAAAACTTTTAAACGATTTTGTATATCGAGGCGGGCTGGATATAGTAACTTTCGATAATTCGTTTTTTTACATTATTTATTATTATTTTCGGGAGATTGCTAGATTTTCTCAATTCGCAAACGAATCGCATAAGTTTGAGACCGATTGCAAAAAAATCGCAAACCTTTTAAAGGATTTTGTATATCGTGCCGGGCTGGATCTAGTAACTTTCGATAATTCGTTTATTTTCGCATTATTTATTATGATTTTCGGGAGATTGCTATATTTTCTCAATTCGCAAACGAATCGCAAACGTTTGAGACCGATTGCAAAAAAATCGCAAACCTTTTAAAGGATTTTGTATATCGAGGCGGGCTGGATCTAGTAACTTTCGATAATTCGTTTATTTTCGCATTATTTATTATGATTTTCGGGAGATTGATATATTTTCTCAATTCGCAAACGAATCGCATAAGTTTGAGACCGATTGCAAAAAAATCGCAAACCTTTTAAAGGATTTTGTATATCGTGCCGGGCTGGATCTAGTAACTTTCGATAATTCGTTTATTTTCTCATTATTTATTATGATATTCGCGAGATTGCTATATTTTGTCAATTCGCAAACGAATCGCATACGTTTGAGGACGATTGCAAAAGAATCGCAAACCTTTTAATGGATTTTATATATCGAGTTGGGCTGGATCTCGTAACTTTCGATAATTCGTTTAGTTTCGAATTATTTATTATGATATTCGCGCGATTGCTATATTTTATCAATTCGCAAACGAATCGCAAACGTTTGAGAAAGATTGCAAAAAAAATTGCAAACGTTTTAAAGGATTTTGTGTATCGAGGCGGGCTGGATCTTGTAACTTTCGATAATTCGTTTATTTTCGCATTATTTATTATGATATTCGGGAGATTGCTATATTTTCTCAAATCGCAAATGAATCGCAAACGTTTCAGACTGATTTCAAAAAATTCGCAAACCTTTTAAAGGATTTTTTATATCGAGGCGACCAGGATCTAGTAACTTTCGATAATTCGTTTATTTTCGCATTATTTATTATGATTTTCGGGAGATTGCTATATTTTCTCAAGTCGCAAAAGAATTGCAAACGTTTGAGACCGATTTAAAAAAAATCGCAAACCCTTTAAAGGATTTTGTATATTGTGGCGGGCTGGATCTAGTAACTTTCGATAATTCGTTTATATTCTCATTATTTATTATGCTATTCGAGAGATTGTTATATTTTATCAATTCGCAAACGAATCGTAAACGTTTGAGACCGATTGCAAAAAAATCGCAAACCTTTTAAAGGATTTTGTATATCGAGGCGGGCTGGATCTAGTAACTTTCGATAATTCGTTTATTTTCGAATTATTTATTATGATATTCGCGAGATTGCTATATTTTCTCAATTCGCTAACGAATCGTAAACGTTTGAGACCGATTTAAAAAAAATCGCAAACCCTTTAAAGGATTTTGTATAATGTGGCGGGCTGGATCTAGTAACTTTCGACAATTCGTATATATTCGCATTATTTATTATGATATTCGAGAGATTGTTATATTTTATCAATTCGCTAACGAATCGTAAACGTTTGAGACCGATTGCAAAAAAATCGCAAACCTTTCAAAGGATTTTGTATATCGAGGCGGGCTGGATCTAGTAACTTTCGATAATTCGTTTATTTTCGCATTATTTATTATGATTTTCGGGAGATTGCTATATTTTCTCAATTCGCAAACGAATCGCAAACGTTTGAGACCGATTGCAAAAAAATCGCAAACCTTTTAAAGGATTTTATATATCGTGCTGGGCTGGATCTAGTAACTTTAGATAATTCGTTTATATTCGCATTATTCATTATGATATTCAAGAGATTGTTATATTTTATCAAATCGCAAACGAATCGCAAACGTTTGAGACAGATTGCAAAAAAATCGCAAACATTTTAAAGGATTTGGTGAACCGAGGCGGGCTGGATCTAGTTACTTTCGATAATTCGTATATTGTCGAGTTATTTATTATGATATTCGGGAGATTGCTATAATTTCTCAAATCGAAAACGAATCGGAAACGTTTGATACCGATTGCAAAATGATCGCAAATCTATTAAAGGATTTTATATATCGAGGCGGGCTGGTTCTAATAACTTTCCATAGTTCGGTTATTTCGCATTATTTATTATGAGTTTCGGGAGATTGCTATATTTTCACAAATCGCAAACGAATTGCAAACGTATGAGACAGATTGCAAAAAAATCGCAAACCTTTTAAAGGATTTTGTATACCGAGGCGGGCTGGATCTAGTAACTCTCCATAATTCGTTTATTTTCGCATTATTTATTCTGATATTCGGGAGATTGCTATATTTTCTCAAATCGCAAACGAATCGCAAACGTTTGAGACCGATTGCAAAAAAATCGCAAACATTTTAAAGGATTTTGTATACCGAGGCGGGCTGGATCTAGTAACTTTCGATAATTCGTTTATTTTCGCATTATTTATTATGATATTCGGGAGATTGCTATATTTTCTCAATTCGCAAACGAATCGCAAACGTTTGAGACCGATTGCAAAAAAATCGCAAACCTTTTAAAGGATTTTGTATATCGAGGCGGGCTGGATCTAGTAACTTTCGATAATTCGTTTATTTTCGCATTATTTATTATGATTTTCGGGAGATTGCTATATTTTCTCAATTCGCAAAAGAATTGCAAACGTTTGAGACCGATTTAAAAAAAATCGCAAACCCTTTAAAGGATTTTGTATATTGTGGCGGGCTGGATCTAGTAACTTTCGATAATTCGTTTATATTCGCATTATTTATTATGATATTCGAGAGATTGTTATATTTTCTCAATTCGCAAACGAATCGCAAACGTTTGAGACCGATTGCAAAAAAATCGCAAACCTTTTAAAGGATTTTGTATATCGAGGCGGGCTGGATCTAGTAACTTTCGATAATTCGTTTATTTTCGCATTATTTATTATGATATTCGGGAGATTGCTATATTTTCTCAATTCGCAAACGAATCGCAAACGTTTGAGACCGATTTAAAAAAAATCGCAAACCCTTTAAAGGATTTTGTATATTGTGGCGGGCTGGATCTAGTAACTTTCGATAATTCGTTTATATTCGCATTATTTATTATGATATTCGAGAGATTGCTATATTTTCTCAATTCGCAAACGAATCGCAAACGTTTGAGACCGATTGCAAAAAAATCGCAAACCTTTTAAAGGATTTTGTATATCGAGGCGGGCTGGATCTAGTAACTTTCGATAATTCGTTTATTTTCGCATTATTTATTATGATATTCGGGAGATTGCTATATTTTCTCAATTCGCAAACGAATCGCAAACGTTTGAGACCGATTGCAAAAAAATCGCAAACCTTTTAAAGGATTTTGTATATCGAGGCGGGCTGGATCTAGTAACTTTCGATAATTCGTTTATTTTCGCATTATTTATTATGATATTCGGGAGATTGCTATATTTTCTCAATTCGCAAACGAATCGCAAACGTTTGAGACCGATTGCAAAAAAATCGCAAACCTTTTAAAGGATTTTGTATATCGAGGCGGGCTGGATCTAGTAACTTTCGATAATTCGTTTATTTTCGCATTATTTATTATGATATTCGGGAGATTGCTATATTTTCTCAATTCGCAAACGAATCGCAAACGTTTGAGACCGATTGCAAAAAAATCGCAAACCTTTTAAAGGATTTTGTATATCGAGGCGGGCTGGATCTAGTAACTTTCGATAATTCGTTTATTTTCGCATTATTTATTATGATATTCGGGAGATTGCTATATTTTCTCAATTCGCAAACGAATCGCAAACGTTTGAGACCGATTGCAAAAAAATCGCAAACCTTTTAAAGGATTTTGTATATCGAGGCGGGCTGGATCTAGTAACTTTCGATAATTCGTTTATTTTCGCATTATTTATTATGATATTCGGGAGATTGCTATATTTTCTCAATTCGCAAACGAATCGCAAACGTTTGAGACCGATTGCAAAAAAATCGCAAACCTTTTAAAGGATTTTGTATATCGAGGCGGGCTGGATCTAGTAACTTTCGATAATTCGTTTATTTTCGCATTATTTATTATGATATTCGGGAGATTGCTATATTTTCTCAATTCGCAAACGAATCGCAAACGTTTGAGACAGATTGCAAAAAAATCGCAAACCTTTTAAAGGGTTTTGTATATCGAGGCGGGCTGGATCTAGTAACTTTCGATAATTCGTTTATTTTCGCATTATTTATTATGATAATCAGGAGATTGCTATATTTTCTCAAATCGCAAACGAATCGCAAACGTTTGAGACAGATTGCAAAAAAATCGCAAACCTTTTAAAGGATTTGGTGAACCGAGGCGGGCTGGATCTAGTAACTTTCGATAATTCGTTTATTTTCGCATTATTTATTATGATATTCGGGAGGTTGCTAAATTTTCTCAAATCGCAAAATGATCGCAAAGCTTTCGTAGGTTTTTGTATATCGAGGCGAGCTGGATCTAGTAACTTTCGATAATTCGTTTATTTTCGCATTAATAATTATGATATTCGAGAGAATGCTATATTTTCTCAATTCGCAAACGAATCGCAAACGTTTGAGACCGATTGCAAAGAAATCGCACACCTTTTAATGGATTTTGTATCCCGAGGCGGGCTGGATCTAGTAACTTTCGATAATTCGTTTATTTTCGCATAATCTAATATGATAATCAGGAGATTGCAATATTTTCTCAAATCGCAAACGAATCGCAAACGTTTGAGACGGTTTGCAAAAAAATCGCAAACCTTTTAAAGGATTTTGTATACTGAGGCGGGTTGGATCTAGTAACTTTCGATAATTCGTTTATTTTCGCATTATTTATTATGATATTCGGGAGATTGCTATATTTTCTCAATTCGCAAAAGAATCGTAAACGTTTGAGACCGATTGCAAAAAAATCGCAAACCTTTCAAAGGATTTTGTATATCGAGGCGTGCTGGATCTAGTAACTTTCGATAATTCGTTTATTTTCGCATTATTTATTATGATTTTCGGGAGATTGCTATATTTTCTCAATTCGCAAACGAATCGCATAAGTTTGAGACCGATTGCAAAAAAATCGCAAACCTTTTAAAGGATTTTGTATATCGAGGCGGGCTGGATCTAGTAACTTTCGATAATTCGTTTATTTTCGCATTATTTATTATGATATTCGCGAGATTGCTATATTTTATCAATTCGCTAACGAATCGTAAACGTTTGAGACCGATTGCAAAAAAATCGCAAACCTTTCAAAGGATTTTGTATATCGAGGCGGGCTGGATCTAGTAACTTTCGATAATTCGTTTATTTTCGCATTATTTATTATGATATTCGCGAGATTGCTATATTTTATCAATTCGCTAACGAATCGTAAACGTTTGAGACCGATTGCAAAAAAATCGCAAACCTTTTAAAGGATTTTGTATATCGAGGCGGGCTGGATCTAGTAACTTTCGATAATTCGTTTATTTTCGCATTATTTATTATGATATTCGGGAGATTGATATATTTTCTCAATTCGCAAACGAATCGCAAACGTTTTAGACCTATTGCACAAAAATCGCAAACTTTTAAAGGATTTTGTATACTGAGGCGGGCTGGATCTAGTAACTTTCGATAATTCGTTTATTTTCGCATTATTTATTATGATATTCGAGAGAATGCTATATTTTCTCAATTCGCAAACGAATCGCAAACGTTTGAGACCGATTGCAAAGAAATCGCAAACCATTTAATGGATTTTGTATACTGAGGCGTGTTGGATCCAGTAACTTTCGAGAATTCGTTTATTATCGCATTATTTATTATGATATTCGAGAGAATGCTATATTTTCTCAATTCGCAAACGAATCGTAAACGTTTGAGACAGATTGCAAAAAAATCGCAAACCTTTTAAAGGGTTTTGTATCTCGAGGCGGGCTGGATCTAGTAACTTTCGATAATTCGTTTATTTTCGAAATATTTATTATGATATTCGGGAGATTGCTATATTTTCTCAAATCGCAAACGAATCGCAAACGTTTGAGACTGATTGCAAAAAAATCGCCAACCTTTTAAAGGATTTTGTATATCGAGGCTTGCTGGATCTAGTAACTTTCGATAATTCCTTTATTTTCGCATTATTTATTATGATATTCGGGAGACTGCTATATTTTCTCAATTCGCAAACGAATCGCAAACGTTTGAGACTGATTTAAAAAAAATCGCAAACCTTTTAAAGAATTTTTTATATCGAGTCGGGCTGGATCTAGTAACTTTCGATAATTCGTTTATTTTCGCATTATTTATTATGATATTCGGGAGACTGCTATATGTTCTCAATTTGCAAACGAATCGCAAACGTTTGAGACCGATTTAAAAAAATCGCAAACCTTTCAAAGAATTTTGTATATCGAGTCGGGCTGGATCTAGTAACTTTCGATAATTCGTTTATTTTCGCATTATTTATTATGATATTCGAGAGATTGTTATATTTTCACAATTCGCAAACAAATCGCAAACCTTTTAAAGGATTTTGTATATCGAGGCGGGCTGGATCTAGTAACTTTCGATAATTCGTTTATTTTCGCATTATTTATTATGATATTCGGGACATTGCTATATTTTCTCAATTCGCAAACGAATCGCAAACGGTTGAGACCGATTGCAAACAAATCGCAAACCTTTCAAAACATTTTGTATATCGTGGCGGGCTGGATCTAGTAACTTTCGATAATTCGTTTATTTCCGCCTTATTGATTATGATATTTGAGCGAATGTTATATTTTCTCAATTCGCAAACGAATCGCAAACGTTTGAGACCGATTGCAAAAAAATCGCAAACCTTTTAAAGGATTTTGTATATCGAGGCGGGCTGGATCTAGTAACTTTCGATAATTCGTTTATTTTCGCATTATTTATTATGATTTTCGGGAGATTGCTATATTTTCTCAATTCGCAAACGAATCGCAAACGTTTGAGACCGATTGCAAAAAAATCGCAAACCTTTTAAAGGATTTTGTATATCGTGGCGGGCTGGATCTAGTAACTTTCGATAATTCGTTTATTTTCGCATTATTTATTATGATTTTCGGGAGATTGCTATATTTTCTCAATTCGCAAACGAATCGCATAAGTTTGAGACCGATTGCAAAAAAATCGCAAACCTTTTAAAGGATTTTGTATATCGAGGCGGGCTGGATCTAGTAACTTTCGATAATTCGTTTATTTTCGCATTATTTATTATGATTTTCGGGAGATTGCTATATTTTCTCAATTCGCAAACGAATCGAAAACCTTTTAAAGGATTTTGTATATCGTGGCGGGCTGGATCTAGTAACTTTCGATAATTCGTATATATTCGCATTATTTATTATGATATTCGAGAGATTGTTACATTTTATCAATTCGCTAACGAATCGTAAACGTTTGTGACCGATTGCAAAAAAATCGCAAAACTTTTAAACGATTTTGTATATCGAGGCGGGCTGGATCTAGTAACTTTCGATAATTCGTTTATTTTCGCATTATTTATTATGATTTTCGGGAGATTGCTATATTTTCTCAATTCGCAAACGAATCGAAAACGTTTGAGACCGATTGCAAAAAAATCGCAAACCTTTTAAAGGATTTTGTATATCGAGGCGGGCTGGATCTAGTAACTTTCGATAATTCGTTTATTTTCGCATTATTTATTATGATTTTCGGGAGATTGATATATTTTCTCAATTCGCAAACGAATCGCATAAGTTTGAGACCGATTGCAAAAAAATCGCAAACCTTTTAAAGGATTTTGTATATCGAGGCGGGCTGGATCTAGTAACTTTCGATAATTCGTTTATTTTCGCATTATTTATTATGATTTTCGGGAGATTGCTATATTTTCTCAATTCGCAAACGAATCGCAAACGTTTGAGACCGATTGCAAAAAAATCGCAAACCTTTTAAAGGATTTTGTATATCGAGGCGGGCTGGATCTAGTAACTTTCGATAATTCGTTTATTTTCGCATTATTTATTATGATATTCGGGAGATTGCTATATTTTCTAAAATTGCAAATGAATCGCAAACGTTTAAGTCAGATTTCAAAAAAATCGCAAACCTTTTAAAGGATTTTGTATATCGAGGCGACCTGGATCTAGTAACTTTCGATAATTCGTTTATTTTCGCATTATTTATTATGATATTCGGGAGATTGCTATATTTTCTAAATTCGCAAACGAATCGCAAACATTTTAGACCGATTGCAAAAAAATCGCAAACCTTTTAAAGAATTTTGTATATCGAGGCGGGCTGGATCGAGTAACTTTCGATAATTCGTTTATTTTCGCATTATTGATTATGATATTCGCGAGATTGCTATATTTTCTCAATTCGCAAACGAATCGCAAACGTTTGAGACCGATTGCAAAAAAATCGCAAACCTTTTAAAGGATTTTGTATATCGAGGCGGGCTGGATCTAGTAACTTTCGATAATTCGTTTATTTTCGCATTATTTATTATGATATTCGAGAGATTGCTATATTTTCTCAATTCGCAAACGAATCGCAAACGTTTGAGACCGATTGCAAAAGAATCGCAAACCTTTTAAAGGATTTTGTATATCGAGGCGGGCTGGATCTAGTAACTTTCGATAATTCGTTTATTTTCGCATTATTTATTATGATATTCGCAAGATCGCTATATTTTCTCAATTCGCAAACGAATCGCAAACGTTTGAGACCGATTGCAAAAAAATCGCAAACCTTTTAAAGGATTTTTTATATCGAGGCGACCTGGATCTAGTAACTTTCGATAATTCGTTTATTTTCGCATTATTTATTATGATATTCGGGATATTGCTATATTTTCTCAATTCGCTAACGAATCGTAAACGTTTGAGACCGATTGCAAAAAAATCGCAAACCTTTCAAAGGATTTTGTATATCGAGGCGGGCTGGATCTAGTAACTTTCGATAATACGTTTATTTTCGCATTATTTATTATGATATTCGAGAGATTGTTATATTTTCTCAATTCGCTAACGAATCGTAAACGTTTGAGACCGATTGCAAAAAAATCGCAAACCTTTCAAAGGATTTTGTATATCGAGGCGGGCTGGATCTAGTAACTTTCGATAATTCGTTTATATTCGCATTATTTATTATGATATTCGAGAGATTGTTATATTTTATCAATTCGCAAACGAATCGTAAACGTTTGAGACCGATTGCAAAAAAATCGCAAACCTTTTAAAGGATTTTGTATATTGTGGCGGGCTGGATCTAGTAACTTTCGATAATTCGTTTATATTCGCATTATTTATTATGATATTCGAAAGATTGTTATATTTTATCAATTCGCAAACGAATCGTAAACGTTTGAGACCGATTGCAAAAAACTCGCAAACCTTTTAAAGGATTTTGTATATCGAGGCGGGCTGGATCTAGTAACTTTCGATAATTCGTTTATTTTCGCATTATTTATTTATTTTCGGGAGATTGCTATATTTTCTCAATTCGCAAACGAATCGCAAACGTTTGAGAAAGATTTCAAAAAAATCGCAAACTTTTAAAGGATTTGGTATATCGAGGCAACCTGGTCCTAGTAACTTTCGATAATTCGTTTATTTTCGCATTATTTATTATGATATTCGGGAGATTGCTATATTTTCTCAATTCGCAAACGAATCGCAAACGTTTGAGGACCGATTGCAAAAAAATCGCAAACCTTTTAAAGGATTTTGTATATTGTGGCGGGCTGGATCTAGTAACTTTCGATAATTCGTTTATTTTCGCATTATTTATTATGATATTCGGGAGATTGCTATATTTTCTCAATTTGCAAACGAATCGCAAACCTTTTAAAGGATTTTGTGTATCGAGGCGGGCTGGATCTTGTAACTTTCGATTATTCGTTTATTTTCGTATTATTTATTATGATATTCGGGAGATTGCTATATTTTTTTAATTCGCAAACGAATCGCAAACGTTTGAGAAAGATTGCAAGAAAATCGCAAACCTTTTAAAGGATTTTATATATCGAGGGGACCTGGATCTAGTAACTTTCGATAATTCGTTTATTTTCGAATTATTTATTATGATATTCGCGAGATTGCTATATTTTCTCAATTCGCAAACGAATCGCATACGCTTGAGGACGATTGCAAAAGAATCGCAATCCTCTTAAAGGATATTGTATATTGTGGCGGGCTGGATCTAGTAACTTTCGATAATTCGTTTATATTCGCACTATTTGTTATGATATTCGGGAGATTGCTATATTTTATCAATTCGCTAACAAATCGCAAACGTTTGAGACCGATTGCAAAAAAATCGCAAACCTTTTAAAGGATTTTGTATATCGAGGCGGGCTGGATCTAGTAACTTTCGATAATTCGATTATCTTCGCATTATTTATTATGATATTCGGGAGATTGCTATATTTTCTCAATTCGCAAACGAATCGCAAACGTTTGAGACCGATTGCAAAAAAATCGCAAACCCTTTAAGGGATGTTGGAGTTTAGTTCAACGTGGCCGGCTGCATCTAGTAACTTTCGATAATTCGTTTATTTTCGCATTGTTTATTATAATATTCGGGTGATTGCTATATTTTCTCAATTCGCAAACGAATCGCAAGCGTTTGTAACCGTTTTCAAAAAAATCGCAAACCTTTTAAAGGATTTTGTATATCGAGGCGGGCTGGATCTAGTAACTTTCGATAATTCGTTTATTTTCGCATTATTTATTATGATTTTCGCGAGATTGCTATATTTTCTCAATTCGCAAACGAATCGCAAACGTTTGCGACCGATTGCAAAAAAATCACAAACCTTTTAAGGGATTTTGTATATCGAGGCGACCTGGATCTAGTAACTTTCGATAATTCGTTTATTTTCGCATTATTTATTATGATATTCGAGAGATGGTTATATTTGATCAACTCGCAAACGAATCGCAAACGTTTGAGACCGTTTGCAAAAAAATCGCAAACCTTTTAAAGGATTTTGTATATCGAGGCGGGCTGGATCTAGTAACTTTCGATAATTCGTTTATTTTCGCATTATTTATTATGATATTCGGGAAATTGTTATACTTTATCAATTCGCAAACGAATCGTAAACGTTTGAGACCGATTGCAAAAAAATCACAAACCTTTTAAAGGATATTGTATAGTGTGGCGGGCTGGATCTAGTAACATTCTATAATTCGTTTATTTTTGCATTATTTATTATGATATTCGGGAGATTGCTATATTTTCTCAAATTGCAAATGAATCGCAAACCTTTTAAAGGATTTTGTATAATCGAGGCGGCCAGAGATCTAGTAACTTTCGATAAATTCGTTTTATTTTCGCATGATTTATTCTGATTATTACGGGAGATTGCTATAATTTTTCTCAATTCGCAAATGACACGCAAACTGTTTGAGAATGAATTCAAAAAAAATCGCAAACCTATTAAAGGGATTATATTTGTATATCGAGGCGGGGCCTGGATCTAGTTAACTTCCGATAGTTCGTTTATTATTCGCAATTATTTATTCTGATATTTCGGGAGATGGCTATATTTTACTTCAATTCGCTAACGAATCGCAAACGTTTTGAGTAACCGGATTGCAAAAAAAATCGCAACAACCTTTCAAAGGATTTTGTATATTGTGGCGGGCTGGAATCTAGTTACTTTAAGATAATTCGTTTAATTTCGCATTATTTAATTATAGATATTCGGGAGATAGGATATATTTTCTCAATTCGCAAACGAATCGCAAAAACGTTTTTGAGGACCGATTGCAAAAAAATCGCAAAACCTTTTCAAAGGATTATGTATATCGAGGCGGGCTAGATCTAGTAACTATTCGATTAATTCGTTTATTTTCGCATTATTTATTAATGATTTTCGGTGAGATTGCTATATTTATCTCAATTCGCAAACGAATCGCAAACGTTTGAGACCGATTGCAAAAAAATCGCAAAACTTTTGAGACCGATTGCAAAAAAATCGCATACCTTGTAAAAGATTTTGTATATCGTGCCGGGCTGGATCTGAGTAACTTTCGTATAAATTCGTTTATTTTCGCATTATTTATTATGATATTCGGGAGATTGCGATATATTATTCTGTCAATTCGCAAACGAATCGCAAACGTTTGAGACCGATTGCATATGAAAATCGCAAACCTTTTAAAGAACTTTTGTAATAATCGGAGGCGGGCTGGATCAACGTGACCTTTGCGATAATTCTTTTAATTTATCGCATTATTTTATTATGAATATTCGGGAGATTGCTATATTTTACCTCAATTCGCAAACGAAATCGCAAACGTTTGAGACCGAGGTTTGCAAAAGAAATCGCAAACCTTTTAAGGGATATTTGTAATATCGAGTAGCGGGCTGGCTACCTCGTAACTTTCGATAATACGTTATATTTTCGAAATTATTTATTATGATCTACGGGAGATTGCTATATTTTCTCATCATTCGCTTAACGTAATCGTAAACGTTTTGATGACCGAGTGCAAAAACATCGCCAAACCTTTCTTTTAAAGGATTTTGTATATCGAGGCGGGCTGGATCTAGTTAACTTTCGATAATTCGTTTATTATTCGCATTGTTTACTATGATTTATCGGGAGATTGCTATAATATCTCAATTCGCAAAAGAAACATCAAAACACGTTTGAGACCGATTTTTATAAAAAAATCGCCACAACACCTTTTAAAGGATTTTGTTATAATTTGTGGCGGGCTGGATCTAGTAACTTTTCGATAATTCGTTTATCTTTCGCATTATTTATTATGATATTCGGGAGGATAGCTATAATATTTCCTCAATACGCAAACCGAAATCAGCAAACGTTTGAGACCGATTGCAACACAATCGCAACCTTTTAAAAGGCTATTATGTATATCGAGGCGGCGGCGTGGATCTAGTAATCTTTCGATAATTACGTTTATTTTCGCCATTATTTATTTATGATTGTTCGGCGAGATTGCCTATATTTTTCTCAATTTCGCAAAAGTGAATTCGCAAAAACGATTGAGACCGATTGCAAAAAAATCGCAAACCTGTTTAAACGGATTTTGTATATCGAGGCGCGGCTGGATCTAGAAACTTTCGATATAATTCGTTTATTTTCGCATTATTTATTATGATATTCGGGATATTGTTATATTTTCTCAATTCGCAAACGAATTCGCAAACGTTTGAGACCGATTGCAAAAAAATCGCAAACCTGTTAAAGGAATTTTGTATATCGTGAAGTTAGCGGGTACTGGATCGAGTAACTGTTTCGATAATTCGTTTATTTTCCGCATTATTTTATTATGATATTCAGGCGATTGCTATATTTTCTCAATTCCGCAAACGAATCGCTAAACGTTTGAGCGAACCCCGATTGCAAAAAAAATCGCAAACCTTTTAAAGGATTTTTGTATATCGTGGCGGGCTGGATCTAGTAACTTTCGATAATTCGTTTATTTTCGCATTATTTATTATGATATTCGGGAGATTGCTATATTTTCTCAATTCGCAAACGAATCGCAAACGTTTTGAGACCGATTGCAAAAAAATCGCAAACCTTTTAAAGGATTTTGTATATCGAGGCGGGCTGGATCTAGTAACTTTCGATAATTCGTTTATTTTCGCATTATTTATTATGATTTTCGGGAGATTGATATATTTTCTCAATTCGCAAACGAATCGCATAAGTTTGAGACCGATTGCAAAAAAATCGCAAACCTTTTAAAGGATTTTGTGTATCCAGTAGGGCTGGATCTAGTAATTTTCGATTATTCGTTTATTTTCGCATTATTTATTATGATATTCGGGAAATTGCTATATTTTCTCAATTCGCAAACGAATCGCAAACGTTTGAGACCGATTGCAAAAAAATCGCAAACCTTTTAATGGATTTTGTATATCGAGGCGGGCTGGATCTAGTAACTTTCGATAATTCGTTTATTTTCGCATTCTTTATTATGATATTCGGGAGATTGCTATATTTTCTCAATTCGCAAACGAATCGCAAACCTTTTAAAGGATTTTGTATATCGAGGCGGGCTGGATCTAGTAACTTTCGATAATTCGTTTATTTTCGCATTATTTATTATGATATTCGGGAGATTGCTATATTTTGTCAATTCGCTAACGAATCGCATACGTTTGAGGACGATTGCAAAAAAATCGCAATCCCTTTAAAGGATTTTGTATATTCAGTCGGGCTGGATCTAGTAACATTCGATTATTCGTTTATATTCGCATTATTTATTATGATATTCGGGAGATTGCTAGATTTTCTCAATTCGCAAACGAATCGCAAACGTTTGAGACCGATTGCAAAAAAATCGCAAACCTTTTAAAGGATTTTATATATCGTGCTGGGCTGGATCTAGTAACTTTAGATAATTCGTTTATTTTCGCATTATTTATTATGATATTCGGGAGATTGCTATATTTTCTCAATTCGCAAACGAATCGCATAAGTTTGAGACCGATTGCAAAAAAATCGCAAACCTTTTAAAGGATTTTGTATATCGTGCTGGGCTGGATCTAGTAACTTTCGATAATACGTTTATTTTCGCATTGTTTATTATGATTTTCGGGAGATTGCTATATTTTCTCAATTCGCAAAAGAATCGCAAACCTGTTAAAGGATTTTGTATATCGAGTAGGGCTGGATCTCGTAACTGTCGATAATTCGTTTATTTTCGAATTATTTATTATGATATTCGCGAGATTGCTATATTTTCTCAATTCGCAAACGAATCGCAAACGTTTGCGACCGATTGCAAAAAAATCGCAAACCTTTCAAAGGATTTTGTATATCAAGGCGGGCTGGATCTAGTAACTTTCGATAATTCGTTTATATTCGCATAATTATTATGATATTCGAGAGATTGTTATATTTTATCAATTCGCTAACGAATCGCATACGTTTTGAGGAAAGATTGCAAAAAAAATCGCAAACCTTTTAAAGGATTTTGTATGTATCGAGAGGGCTGGATCTAGTAACTTTCGATAATTCGTTTATTTTCGCATTATTTATTATGATATTCGGAAGATCGCTATATTTTCTCAATTCACAAACGAATCGCAAACGTTTGAGACCAATTGCAAAAGAATCGCAAATCTTTTTAAGGATTTTGTATGTCGAGGCGGGCTGGATCTAGTAACTTTCGATAATTCGTTTATTTTCGCATTATTTATTATGATATTCGGAAGATCGCTATATTTTCTCAATTCACAAACGAATCGCAAACGTTTGAGACCGATTGCAAAAGAATCGCAAACCTTTTTAAGGATTTTGTATGTCGAGGCGGGCTGGATCTAGTAACTTTCGATAATTCGTTTATTTTCGCATTATTTATTATGATATTCGAGAGATTGTTATATTTTCTCAATTCGCAAACGAATCGCAAACGTTTGAGACCGATTGCAAAAAAATCGCAAACCTTTTAAAGGATTTTGTATATCGAGGCGGGCTGGATCTAGTAACTTTCGATAATTCGTTTATTTTCGCATTATTTATTATGATATTCGGGAGATTGCTATATTTTCTCAATTCGCAAACGAATCGCAAACGTTTGAGACCGATTGCAAAAGAATCGAAAACCTTCTAAAGGATTTTGTATAGCGAGGCGGGCTGGATCTAGTAACTTTCGATAATTCGTTTATTTTCGCATTATTTATTATGATATTCGGGAGATTGCTATATTTTCTCAATTCGCAAACGAATCGCAAACGTTTGAGACCGATTGCAAAAGAATCGAAAACCTTCTAAAGGATTTTGTATAGCGAGGCGGGCTGGATCTAGTAACTTTCGATAATTCGTTTATTTTCGCATTATTTATTATGATTTTCGGGAGATTGCTTTATTTTCTCAATTCGCAAACGAATCGCAAACGTTTGAGACCGATTGCAAAAAAATCGCAAACCTTTTAAAGGATTTTGTATATCGTGCCGGGCTGGATCTAGTAACTTTCGATAATTCGTTTATTTTCGCATTATTTATTATGATTTTCGGGAGATTGCTATATTTTCTCAATTCGCAAACGAATCGCAAACGTTTGAGACCGATTGCAAAAAAATCGCAAACCTTTTAAAGGATTTTGTATATCGAGGCGGGCTGGATCTAGTAACTTTCGATAATTCGTTTATTTTCGCATTATTTATTATGATATTCGGGAGATTGCTATATTTTCTCAAATCGCAAATGAATCGCAAACGTTTCAGACTGATTTCAAAAAAATCGCAAACCTTTTAAAGGATTTTTTATATCGTGCCTGGTTGGATCTAGTAACTTTCGATAATTCGTTTATTTTCGCATTATTTATTATGATATTCGAGAGAATGCTATATTTTCTCAATTCGCAAACGAATCGCAAACGTTTGAGACAGATTGCAAAAAAATCGCAAACCTTTTAAAGGATTTTGTATACCGAGGCGGGCTGGATCTAGTAACTTTCGATAATTCGTTTATTTTCGCATTATTTATTATGATATTCAGGAGATTGCTATATTTTCTCAAATCGCAAACGAATGGCAAACGTTTGAGACCGATTGCAAAAAAATCGCGAACATTTTAAAGGATTTTGTATACCGAGGCGGGCTGGATCTAGTAACTTTCGATAATTCGTTTATTTTGGCATAATCTATTATGATATTCGGGAGATTGCTATATTTTCTCAAATCGCAAACGAATCGCAAACGTTTGAGACAGATTGCGAAAAATCACAAACCTTTTAATGGTTTTTGTATATCGAGGCGGGCTGGATCAAGTAACTTTCGATAATTCGTTTATTTTCGCAATATTTATTATGATATTCGGGAGATTGCTAAATTTTCTCAAATCGCAAAATGATCGCAAAGCTTTCGTAGGTTATTGTATATCGAGGCGAGCTGGATCTAGTAACTTTCGATAATTCGTTTATTTTCGCAATATTTATTATGATATTCGGGAGATTGCTATATTTTCTCCAATCGAAAACGAATCGCAAACGTTTGAGACAGATTGCGAAAAAATCGCAAACCTTTTAAAGGATTTGGTGAACCGAGGCGGGCTGGATCTAGTAACTTTCCATAGTTTGTTTATTTTCGCATTATTTATTATGATAATCAGGAGATTGCTATATTTTCTCAAATCGCAAACGAATCGCAAACGTTTGAGACAGATTGCAAAAAAATCGCAAACCTTTTAAAGGATTTTGTATACTGAGGCGGGCTGGATCTAGTAACTTTCGATAATTCGTTTATTTTCGCAATATTTATTATGATATTCGGGAGATTGCTATATTTTCTCAAATCGAAAACGAATCGCAAACGTTTGAGACCAATTGCAAAAAAATCGCAAACCTTTTAAAGGATTTTGTATATCGAGGCGGGCTGGATCTAGTAACTTTCGATAATTCGTTTATTGTCGCATTATTTATTATGATATTCGGGAGATTGCTATATTTGTTCAATTCGCTAACGAATCGCAAACGTTTGAGGCCGATTGCAAACAAATCGCAAACCTTTTAAAGGATTTTGTATATCGAGGCGGGCTGGATCTAGTAACTTTCGATAATTCGTTTATTGTCGCATTATTTATTATGATATTCGGGAGATTGCTATATTTTTTCAATTCGCAAACGAATCGCAAACGTTTGAGACCGATTGCAAAAAAATCGCAAACCTTTTAAAGGATTTTGTATATCGAGGCGGGCTGGATCTAGTAACTTTCGATAATTCGTTTATTTTCGCATTATTTATTATGATATTCGGGAGATTGCTATATTTTCTCAATTCGCAAACGAATCGCAAACGTTTGAGACCGATTGCAAAAAAATCGCAAACCTTTTAAAGGATTTTGTATATTGAGGCGGGCTGGATCTAGTAACTTTCGATAATTCGTTTATTTTCGCATTATTTATTATGATATTCGGGAGATTGCTATATTTTCTCAATTCGCAAACGAATCGCAAACGTTTGAGACCGATTGCAAAAAAAATCGCAAACCTTTTAAAGGATTTTGTATATCGAGGCGGGCTGGATCTAGTAACTTTCGATAATTCGTTTATTTTCGCATTATTTATTATGATATTCGGGAGATTGCTATATTTTCTCAATTCGCAAACGAATCGCAAACGTTTGAGACCGATTGCAAAAAAATCGCAAACCTTTTAAAGGATTTTGTATATCGAGGCGGGCTGGATCTAGTAACTTTCGATAATTCGTTTATTTTCGCATTATTTATTATGATATTCGGGAGATTGCTATATTTTCTCAATTCATAAACGAATCGCAAACGTTTGAGACCGATTGCAAAAAAATCGCAAACCTTTTAAAGGATTTTGTATATCGAGGCGGGCTGGATCTAGTAACTTTCGATAATTCGTTTATTTTCGCATTATTTATTATGATATTCGCACATTGCTATATTTTCTCAATTCGCAAACGAATCGCAAAAGTTTGAGACCGATTGCAAAAGAATCGCAAATCTTTTAAAGGATTTTCTATATCGAGGAGGGCTGGATCTAGTAACTTTCGATAATTCGTTTATTTTCGCATTATTTATTATGATATTCGGGAGATTGCTATATTTTCTCAATTCGCAAACGAATCGCAAACGTTTGAGACCGATTGCAAAAAAATCGCAAACCTTTTAAAGGATTTTGTATATCGAGGAGGGCTGGATCTAGTAACTTTCGATAATTCGTTTATTTTCGCATTATTTATTATGATATTCGGGAGATTGCTATATTTTCTCAATTCGCAAACGAATCGCAAACGTTTGAGACCGATTGCAAAAAAATCGCAAACCTTTTAAAGGATTTTGTATACCGAGGCGGGCTGGATCTAGTAACTTTCGATAATTCGTTTATTTTCGCATTATTTATTATGATATTCGGGAGATTGCTATATTTTCTCAAATCGCAAACGAATCGCAAACGTTTGAGACAGATTGCAAAAAAATCGCAAACCTTTTAAAGGATTTTGTATCCCGAGGCGGGCTGGATCTAGTAACTTTCGATAATTCGTTTATTTTCGCATTATTTATTATGATATTCGGGAGATTGCTATATTTTCACAAATCGAAAACGAATCGCAAACGTTTGAGAACGATTGCAAAAAAATCGCAAACCTTTTAAAGGATTTTGTATACTGAGGCGGGTTGGATCTAGTAACTTTCGATAATTCGTTTATTTTCGCATTATTTATTATGATATTCGAGAGAATGCTATATTTTCTCAATTCGCAAACTAATCGCAAACGTTTGAGACAGATTGCAAAAAAATCGCAAACCTTTTAATGGTTTTTGTATATCGTGGCGGGCTGGATCTAGTAACTTTCGATAATTCGTTTATTTGCGCATTATTTATTATGATATTCGGGAGATTGCTATATTTTCACAAACCGAAATCGAATCGCAAACGTTTGAGACCGATTGCAAAAAAATCGCAAACCTTTTAAAGGATTTTTTATACCGAGGCGGGCTGGATCTAGTAACTTTCGATAATTCGTTTATTTTCGCATTATTTATTATGATATTCGAGAGAATGCTATATTTTCTCAAATCCCAAACGAATCGCAAACGTTTGAGACCGATTGCAAAAAAATCGCAAACCTTTTAAAGTATGTAGTATATCGAGGCGGGCTGGATCTAGTAACTTTCCATAGTTCGTTTATTTTCGTATTATTTATTATGATTTTCGGGAGATTGCTATATTTTCTCCATTCGCAAACAAATCGCAGACGTATGAGACAGATTGCAAAAATTCGCAAACCTTTTAAAGGATTTTGTATACCGAGGCGGGCTGGATCTAGTAACTTTCCATAGTTCGTTTATTTTCGCAATATTTATTATGATATTCGGAAGATTGCTATATTTTCTCAAATCGCAAACGAATCGCAAACGTTTGATACCGATTGCAAGAAAATCGCAAACCTTTTAAAGGATTTTGTATATCGAGGCCGGATGGATCTAGTAACTTTCCATAGTTCGTTTATTTTCGCATTATTTATTATGATATTCGGAAGATTGCTATATTTTCTCAAATCGCAAACGAATCGCAAACGTTTGATACCGATTGCAAAAAAATCGCAAACCTTTTAAAGGATTTTGTATATCGAGGCGGGCTGGATCTAGTAACTTTCCATAGTTCGTTTATTTTCGCATTATTTATTATGATTTTCGGGAGATTGCTATATTTTCTCAAATCGCAAACGAATCGCAAACGTTTGAGAAAGATTGCAAGAAAATCGCAAACCTTTTAAAGGATTTTATATATCGAGGGGACCTGGATCTAGTAACTTTCGATAATTCGTTTATTTTCGAATTATTTATTATGATATTCGCGAGATTGCTATATTTTCTCAATTCGCAAACGAATCGCATACGTTTGAGGACGATTGCAAAAGAATCGCAATCCTCTTAAAGGATTTTGTGTATCCAGTAGGGCTGGATCTAGTAATTTTCGATTATTCGTTTATTTTCGCATTATTTATTATGATATTCGGGAGATTGCTATATTTTCTCAATTCGCAAACGAATCGCAAACGTTTGAGACCGATTGCAAAAAAATCGCAAACCTTTTAAAGGATTTTGTATATCGAGGCGGGCTGGATCTAGTAACTTTCGATAATTCGTTTATTTTCGCATTATTTATTATGATATTCGGGAGATTGCTATATTTTCTCAAATCGCAAACGAATCGCAAACGTTTGAGACCGATTGCAAAAAAATCGCAAACCTTTTAAAGGATTTTGTATATCGAGGCGGGCTGGATCTAGTAAGTTTCGATAATTCGTTTATTTTCGCATTATTTATTATGATATTCGAGAGAATGCTATATTTTCTCAATTCGCAAACGAATCGCAAACGTTTGAGACCGATTGCAAAAAAATCGCAAACCTTTTAAAGGATTTTGTATACCGAGGCGGGCTGGATCTAGTAACTTTCGATAATTCGTTTATTTTCGCATTATTTATTATGATATTCGGGAGATTGCTATATTTTCTCAATTCGCAAACGAATCGCAAACGTTTGAGACCGATTGCAAAAAAATCGCAAACCTTTTAAAGGATTTTGTATATTGTGGCGGGCTGGATCTAGTAACTTTCGATAATTCGTTTATATTCGCATTATTTATTATGATATTCGAGAGATTGTTATATTTTATCAATTCGCTAACGAATCGTAAACGTTTGAGACCGATTGCAAAAAAATCGCAAACCTTTCAAAGGATTTTGTATATCGAGGCGGGCTGGATCTAGTAACTTTCGATAATTCGTTTATTTTCGCATTATTTATTATGATTTTCGGGAGATTGCTATATTTTCTCAATTCGCAAACGAATCGTAAACGTTTGAGACCGATTGCAAAAAAATCGCAAACCTTTTAAAGGATTTTGTATATCGAGGCGGGCTGGATCTAGTAACTTTCGATAATTCGTTTATTTTCTCAATATTTATTATGATATTCGCGAGATTGCTATATTTTGTCAATTCGCAAACGAATCGCATACGTTTGAGGACGATTGCAAAAAAATCGCAATCCTCTTAAAGGATTTTATGTATCCAGTAGGGCTGAATCTAGTAATTTTCGATTATTCGTTTATTTTCGCATTATTTATTATGATATTCGGGAAATTGCTATATTTTCTCAAATTGCAAATGAATCGCAAACGTTTAAGTCCGATTTCACAAAAATCGCAAACCTTTTAAAGGATTTTGTATATCGAGGCGACCTGGATCTAGTAACTTTCGATAATTCGTTTATTTTCGCATTATTTATTATGATTTTCGGGAGATTGCTATATTTTGTCAATTCGCTAACGAATCGCATACGTTTGAGGACGATTGCAAAAAAATCGCAATCCTCTTAAAGGATTTTGTATATCGTGCTGGGCTGGATCTAGTAACTTTCGATAATTCGTTTATTTTCGCATTATTCATTATGATATTCAAGAGATTGTTATATTTTATCAATTCGCAAACGAATCGTAAACGTTTGAGACCGATTGCAAAAAAATCGCAAACCTTTTAAAGGATTTTGTATATTGTGGCGGGCTGGATCTAGTAACTTTCGATAATTCGTTTATTTTCGCATTATTTATTATGATATTCGGGAGATTGCTATATTTTCTCAATTCGCAAACGAATCGCATAAGTTTGAGACCGATTGCAAAAAAATCGCAAACCTTTTAAAGGATTTTGTATATCGAGGCGGGCTGGATCTAGTAACTTTCGATAATACGTTTATTTTCGCATTATTTATTATGATTTTCGGGAGATTGCTATATTTTCTCAATTCGCAAAAGAATTGCAAACGTTTGAGACCGATTTAAAAAAAATCGCAAACCCTTTAAAGGATTTTGTATATTGTGGCGGGCTGGATCTAGTAACTTTCGATAATTCGTTTATTTTCGCATTATTTATTATGATTTTCGGGAGATTGCTATATTTTCTCAATTCGCAAACGAATCGCAAACGTTTGAGACCGATTGCAAAAAAATCGCAAACCTTTTAAAGGATTTTGTATATCGAGGCGGGCTGGATCTAGTAACTTTCGATAATTCGTTTATTTTCGAATTATTTATTATGATATTCGGGAGATTGCTATATTTTCTCAATTCGCAAACGAATCGCAAACGTTTGAGACCGATTGCAAAAAAATCGCAAACCTTTTAAAGGATTTTGTATATCGAGGCGGGCTGGATCTAGTAACTTTCGATAATTCGTTTATTTTCGCATTATTTATTATGATATTCGGGAGATTGCTATATTTTCTCAATTTGTAAACGAATCCCAAACGTTTGAGACCGATTGCAAAAAAATCGCAAACCTTTTCAGGGATTTTTTATATCGAGGCGGGCTGGATCTAGTAACTTTCGATCATTCGTTTATTTTCGCATTATTTATTATGATATTCGGGAGATTGCTATATTTTCTCAATTCGCAAACGAATCGCAAACGTTTTAGACCGGTTGCACAAAAATCGCAAAACTTTTAAAGGATTTTGTATATCGAGGCGGGCTGGATCTAGTAACTTTCGATAATTCGTTTATTTTCGCATTATTTATTATGATATTCGGGAGATTGCTATATTTTCTCAATTCGCAAACGAATCGCAAACGTTTGAGACCGATGTCAAACAATCCGAAAACCTTTAAATGATTTTTGTATATGGAGCCGGGCTGGATCTAGTAACTTTCGATAATTCGTTTATTTTCGCATTATTTATTATGATATTCGGGAGATTGCTATAATTTCTCAAATCGCAAACGAATCGCAAACGTTTGAGACCGATTGCAAAAAAATCGCAAACCTTTTAAAGGATTTTGTACATCGAGGCGGGCTGGATCTAGTAACTTTCGATAATTCGTTTATTTTCGCATTATTTATTATGATATTCGGGAGATTGCTATATTTTCTCAATTCGCAAACGAATCGCAAACGTTTGAGACCGATTGCAAAAAAATCGCAAACCTTTTAAAGGATTTTGTATATCGAGGCGGGCTGGATCTAGTAACTTTCGATAATTCGTTTATTTTCGCATTATTTATTATGATTTTCGCGAGTTGGTATATTTTATCAATTCGCAAACGAATCGTAAACGTTTGTGACCGATTGCAAAAAAATCGCAAACCTGTTAAAGGATTTTGTATATCGAGTAGGGCTGGATCTCGTAACTGTCGATAATTCGTTTATTTTCGAATTATTTATTATGATATTCGCGAGATTGCTATATTTTCTCAATTCGCAAACGAATCGTAAACGTTTGAGACCGATTGCAAAAAAATCGCAAACCTTTCAAAGGATTTTGTATATTGTGGCGGGCTGGATCTAGTAACTTTCGATAATTCGTTTATTTTCGCATTATTTATTATGATATTCGAGAGATTGTTATATTTTATCAATTCGCAAACGAATCGCAAACGTTTGAGACCGATTGCAAAAAAATCGCAAACCTTTTAAAGGATTTTGTATATCGAGGCGGGCTGGATCTAGTAACTTTCGATAATTCGTTTATTTTCGCATTATTTATTATGATATTCGGGAGATTGCTATATTTTCTCAATTCGCAAACGAATCGCAAACGTTTGAGACCGATTGCAAAAAAATCGCAAACCTTTTAAAGGATTTTGTATATCGAGGCGGGCTGGATCTAGTAACTTTCGATAATTCGTTTATTTTCGCATTATTTATTATGATATTTGGGAGATTGCTATATTTTCTCAATTCGCAAACGAATCGCAAACGTTTGAGACCGATTGCAAAAAAATCGCAAACCTTTTAAAGGATTTTGTATATCGAGGCGGGCTGGATCTAGTAACTTTCGATAATTCGTTTATTTTCGCATTATTTATTATGATATTCGAGAGATTGCTATATTTTCTCAATTCGCAAACGAATCGCAAACGTTTGAGACCGATTGCAAAAAAATCGCAAACCTTTTAAAGGATTTTGTATATCGAGGCGGGCTGGATCTAGTAACTTTCGATAATTCGTTTATTTTCGCATTATTTATTATGATATTCGGGAGATTGCTATATTTTCTCAATTCGCAAACGAATCGCAAACGTTTGAGACCGATTGCAAAAAAATCGCAAACCTTTTAAAGGATTTTGTATATTGAGGCGGGCTGGATCTAGTAACTTTCGATAATTCGTTTATTTTCGCATTATTTATTATGATATTCGGGAGATTGCTATATTTTCTCAATTCGCAAACGAATCGCAAACGTTTTCAAAAAAATCGCAAACTTTTTAAAGGATTTTGTATATCGAGGCGGGCTGGATCTAGTAACTTTCGATAATTCGTTTATTTTCGCATTATTTATTATGATATTCGGGAGATTGCTATATTTTCTCAATTCGCAAACGAATCGCAAACGTTTCAGACCGATTGAAAAAAAATCGCAAACCATTTAAAGGATTTTGTATAATGTGGCGGGCTGGATCTAGTAATTTTCGATAATTCGTTTATTTTCGAATTATTTATTATGATATTCGCGAGATTGCTATATTTTATCAATTCGCAAACGAATCGCAAACGTTTGAGAAAGATTGCAAAAAAATTGCAAACGTTTTAAAGGATTTTGTGTATCGAGGCGGGCTGGATCTTGTAACTTTCGATAATTCGTTTATTTTCGCATTATTTATTATGATATTCGGGAGATTGCTATATTTTCTCAATTCGCTAACGAATCGTAAACGTTTGAGACCGATTGCAAAAAAATCGCAAACCTTTCAAAGGATTTTGTATATCGAGGCGGGCTGGATCTAGTAACTTTCGATAATACGTTTATTTTCGCATTATTTATTATGATATTCGGGAGATTGCTATATTTTCTCAATTCGCAAACGAATCGCAAACGTTTGAGACCGATTGCAAAAAAATCGCAAACCTTTTAATGGTTTTTGTATATCGAGGCGGGCTGGATCTAGTAACTTTCGATAATTCGTTTATTTGCGCATAATCTAATATGATAATCAGGAGATTGCAGTATTTTCTCAAATCGCAAACGAATCGCAAACGTTTGAGACGGTTTGCAAAAAAATCGGAAACCTTTTAAAGGGTTTTGTATCTCGAGGCGGGCTGGATCTAGTAATTTTCCATAGTTTGTTTATTTTCGCATTATTTATTATGATAATCAGGAGATTGCTATATTTTCTCAAATCGCAAACGAATCGCAAACGTTTGAGACAGATTGCAAAGAAATCGCAAACCTTTTAAAGGATTTTGTATACTAAGGCGGGTTGGATCTAGTAACTTTCGATAATTCGTTTATTTTCGCATTATTTATTATGATATTTGAGAGAATGCTATATTTTCTCAATTCGCAAACGAATCGCAAACGTTTGAGACCGATTGCAAAAAAATCGCAAACCTTTTAAAGGATTTTGTATACCGAGGCGTGCTGGATCTAGTAACTTTCGATAATTCGTTTATTTTCGCATTATTTATTATGATATTCGGAAGATTGCTATATTTTTTCAATTCACAAACGAATCGCAAACGTTTCAGACCGATTGCAAAAAAATCGCAAACCTTTTAAAGGATTTTGTATATCGAGGCGGGCTGGATCTACTCTTCGAGTATCTTTCGATAATTCGTTTATTTTCGCATTATTTATTAGGATATTCGGGAGATTGCTATATTTTCTCAATTCGCAAACGAATCGCAAACGTTTGAGACCGATTTAAAAAAAATCGCAAACCCTTTTAAAGGATTTTGTAAGCGCGGGCTGGATCTAGTAACTTTCGATAATTCGTTTATTTTCGCATTATTTATTATGATATTCGGGAGATTGCTATATTTTATCAATTCGCAAACGAATCGCAAACGTTTGAGACCGATTGCAAAAAAATCGCAAACCTTTTAAAGGATTTTGTATATCGAGGCTGGATCTAGTAACTTTCGATAATTCGTTTATTTTCGCATTATTTATTATGATATTCGGGAGATTGCTATATTTTCTCAATTCGCAAACGAATCGCAAACGTTTGAGACCGATTGCAAAAAAATCGCAAACCTTTTAAAGGATTTTGTATAGCGAACGTGAAGTTAGCTGGATCTAGTAACTTTCGATCATTCGTTTATTTTCGCATTATTTATTTTGATATTCGGGAGATTGATATATTTTCTCAATTCGGAAACGAATCGCAAACGTTTGAGACCGATTGCAAAAAAATCGCAAACCTTTTAAAGGATTTTGTATATCGAGGCGGGCTGGATCTAGTAACTTTCGATAATTCGTTTATTTTCGCATTATTTATTATGATATTCGGGAGATTGCTATATTTTCTCAATTCGCAAACGAATCGCAAACGTTTGAGACCGATTGCAAAAAAATCGCAAACCTTTTAAAGGATTTTGAAGCGAACGTGAAGTTAGCCGGCCACGTCGAGTAACTTTCGATAATTCGTTTATTTTCGCATTATTTATTATGATATTCGGGAGATTGCTATATTTTCTCAATTCGCAAACGAATCGCAAACGTTTGAGACCGATTGCAAAAAAATCGCAAACCTTTTAAAGGATTTTGTATATCGTGGCGGGCTGGATCTAGTAAATTTCGATAATTCGTTTATTTTCGCATTATTTATTATGATATTCGGGAGATTGCTATATTTTCTCAATTCGCAAACGAATCGCAAACGTTTGAGACCGATTTCAAAAAAATCGCAAACCTTTTAAGGGATTTTGAAGCGAACGTGAAGTTAGCCGGCCACGTCGAGTAACTTTCGATAATTCGTTTATTTTCGCATTATTTATTATGATATTCGGGAGATTGCTATATTTTCTCAATTCGCAAACGAATCGCAAACGTTTGAGACCGATTGCAAAAAAATCGCAAACCTTTTAAAGGATTTTGTATATCGAGGCGGGCTGGATCTAGTAACTTTCGATAATTCGTTTATTTTCGCATTATTTATTATGATATTCGGGAGATTGCTATATTTTCTCAATTCGCAAACGAATCGCAAACGTTTGAGACCGATGGCAAAAAAATCGCAAACCTTTTAAAGGATTTTGTATATCGAGGCGGGCTGGATCTAGTAACTTTCGATAATTCGTTTATTTTCGCATTATTTATTATGATATTCGGGAGATTGCTATATTTTCTCAATTCGCAAACGAATCGCAAACTTTAGACCTATGTCAAAAAAATCGCAAACTTTTTAAAGGATTTTGTATATTGTGGCGGGCTGGATCTAGTAACTTTCGATAATTCGTTTATTTTCGCATTATTAATTGTGATATTCGGGAGATTGCTATATTTTCTCAATTCGCAAACGAATCGCAAACGTTTCAGACCGATTGCAAAAAAATCGCAAACCTTTTAAAGGATTTTGTATATCGAGGCGGGCTGGATCTAGTAACTTTCGATAATTCGTTTATTTTCGCATTATTTATTATGATATTCGGGAGATTGCTATATTTTCTCAATTCGCAAACGAATCGCAAACGTTTGAGACCGATTGCAAAAAAATCGCAAACCTTTTAAAGGATTTTGAAGCGAACGTGAAGTTAGCCGGCCACGTCGAGTAACTTTCGATAATTCGTTTATTGTCTCATTATTAATTATGATATTCGCGAGATTGCGATATTTTGTCAATTCGCAAACGAATCGCATACGTTTGAGACCGTTTGCAAAAAAATCGCAAACCTTTTAAAGGATTTTGTATATCGAGGCGGGCTGGATCTAGTAACTTTCGATAATTCGTTTATTTTCGCATTATTTATTATGATATTCGGGAAATTGCTATATTTTCTCAATTCGCAAAGGATTGCAAACGTTTGAGACCGATTTAAAAAAAATCGCAAACCCTTTAAAGGATTTTGTATATTGTGGCGGGCTGGATCTAGTAACTTTCGATAATTCGTTTATATTCGCATTATTTATTATGATATTCGAGAGATTGTTATACTTTATCAATTCGCAAACGAATCGTAAACGTTTGAGACCGATTGCAAAAAAATCACAAACCTTTTAAAGGATATTGTATATTGTGGCGGGCTGGATCTAGTAACATTCTATAATTCGTTTATTTTTGCATTATTTATTATGATATTCGGGAGAATGCTATATTTTCTCAATTCGCAAACAAATCGCAAACGTTTGAGACCGATTGCAAAAAAATCGCAAACCTTTTAAGGGATTTTGAAGCGAACGTGAAGTTAGCCGACCACGTCGAGTAACTTACGATAATTCGTTTATTGTCTCATTATTTATTATGATATTCGCGAGATTGCTATATTTTGTCAATTCGCAAACGAATCGCATACGTTTGAGGACGATTGCAAAAAAATCGCAAACCCTTTAAAGGATATTGTATATTGTCGCGGGCTGGATCTAGTAACTTTCGATAATTCGTTTATATTCGCATTATTTATTATGATATTCGAGAGATTGTTATACTTTATCAATTCGCAAACGAATCGCAAACGTTTGAGACCGTTTGCAAAAAAATCGCAAACCCTTTAAAGGATTTTGTATATTGTGGCGGGCTGGATCTAGTAACATTCGATAATTCGTTTATTTTCGCATTATTTATTATGATATTCGAGAGATTGTTATACTTTATCAATTCGCAAACGAATCGTAAACGTTTGAGACCGATTGCAAAAAAATCACAAACCTTTTAAAGGATATTGTATATTGTGGCGGGCTGGATCTAGTAACATTCTATAATTCGTTTATTTTTGCATTATTTATTATGATATTCGGGAGATTGCTATATTTTCTCAATTCGCAAACAAATCGCAAACGTTTGAGACCGATTGCAAAAAAATCGCAAACCTTTTAAAGGATTTTGTATATCGAGGCGGGCTGGATCTAGTAACTTTCGATAATTCGTTTATTTTCGCATTATTTATTATGATTTTCGCGAGATTGCTATATTTTCTCAATTCGCAAACGAATCGCAAACGTTTGCGACCGATTGCAAAAAAATCGCAAACCTTTTAAGGGATTTTGAAGCGAACGTGAAGTTAGCCGGCCACGTCGAGTAACTTTCGATAATTCGTTTATTGTCTCATTATTTATTATGATATTCGCGAGATTGCTATATTTTGTCAATTCGCAAACGAATCGCATACGTTTGAGGACGATTGCAAAAAAATCGCAATCCTCTTAAAGGATTTTATGTATCCAGTAGGGCTGAATCTAGTAATTTTCGATTATTCGTTTATTTTCGCATTATTTATTATGATTTTCGCGAGATTGCTATATTTTCTCAATTCGCAAACGAATCGCAAACGTTTGAGACCGATTGCAAAAAAATCGCAAACCTTTTAAGGGATTTTGAAGCGAACGTGAAGTTAGCCGGCCACGTCGAGTAACTTTCGATAATTCGTTTATATTCGCATTATTTATTATGATATTCGAGAGATTGTTATACTTTATCAATTCGCAAACGAATCGTAAACGTTTGAGACCGATTGCAAAAAAATCACAAACCTTTTAAAGGATATTGTATATCGAGGCGACCTGGATCTAGTAACTTTCGATAATTCGTTTATTTTCGCATTATTTATTATGATATTCGAGAGATGGTTATATTTGATCAACTCGCAAACGAATCGCAAACGTTTGAGACCGTTTGCAAAAAAATCGCAAACCTTTTAAAGGATTTTGTATATCGAGGCGGGCTGGATCTAGTAACTTTCGATAATTCGTTTATTTTCGCATTATTTATTATGATATTCGGGAGATTGCTATATTTTCTCAACTCGCAAACGAATCGCAAACGTTTGAGACCGATTGCAAATAAATCGCAAACCTTTTAAAGGATTTTGTATATTGTGGCGGGCTGGATCTAGTAACTTTCGATAATTCGTTTATTTTCGCATTATTTATTATGATATTCGGGAGATTGCTATATTTTCTCAATTCGCAAACGAATCGCAAACGTTTGAGACCGATTGCAAAAAAATCGCAAACCTTTTAAAGGATTTTGTATATCGAGGCGGGCTGGATCTAGTAACTTTCGATAATTCGTTTATTTTCGCATTATTTATTATGATTTTCGGGAGATTGCTATATTTTCTCAATTCGCAAACGAATCGCAAACGTTTGAGACCGATTGCAAAAAAATCGCAAACCTTTTAAAGGATTTTGTATATTGTGGCGGGCTGGATCTAGTAACTTTCGATAATTCGTTTATTTTCGCATTATTTATTATGCTTTTCGGGAGATTGCTATATTTTCTCAATTCGCAAACGAATCGCAAACGTTTGAGACCGATTGCAAAAAAATCGCAAACCTTTTAAAGGATTTTGTATATTGTGGCGGGCTGGATCTAGTAACTTTCGATAATTCGTTTATTTTCGCATTATTTATTATGATATTCGGGAGATTGCTATATTTTCTCAATTCGCAAACGAATCGCAAACGTTTGAGACCGATTGCAAAAAAATCGCAAACCTTTTAAAGGATTTTGTATATCGAGGCGGGCTGGATCTAGTAACTTTCGATAATTCGTTTATTTTCGCATTATTTTTTATGATATTCGGGAGATTGCTATATTTTCTCAATTCGCAAACGAATCGCAAACGTTTGAGACCGATTGCAAAAAAATCGCAAACCTTTTAAAGGATTTTGTATATCGAGGCGGGCTGGATCTAGTAACTTTCGATAATTCGTTAATTTCCCATTATTTATTATGATATTCGGGAGATTGCTATATTTTCTCAATTCGCAAACGAATCGCAAACGTTTGAAACCGATTTCAAAAAAATCGCAAAAATTTTAAAGGATTTTGTATATTGTGGCGGGCTGGATCTAGTAACTTTCGATAATTCGTTTATTTTCGCATTATTTATTATGATATTCGGGAGATTGATATATTTTCTCAATTCGCAAACGAATCGCATAAGTTTGAGACCGATTGCAAAAAAATCGCAAACCTTTTAAAGGATTTTGTATATCGAGGCGGGCTGGATATAGTAACTTTCGGTAATTCGTTTTTTTTCACATTATTTATTATTATTTTCAGGAAATTGTTATATTTTCTCAATTCGCAAAAGAATCGCAAACGTTTGAGACCGATTGCAAAAAATCGCAAACCTTTTAAAGGATTTTGTATATCGAGGCGGACTGGATCTAGTAACTTTCGATAATTCGTTTATTTTCGCATTATTTATTCTGATTTTCGCGAGATTGCTATATTTTCTCAATTCGCAAACGAATCGCAAACGTTTGCGACCGATTGCAAAAAAATCGCAAACCTTTTAAAGGATTTTGAAGCGAACGTGAAGTTAGCCGGCCACGTCGGGTAACTTTCGATAATTCGTTTATTGTCTCATTATTTATTATGATATTCGCGAGATTGCTATATTTTGTTAATTCGCAAACGAATCGCATACGTTTGAGGACGATTGCAAAAAAATCGCAATCCTCTTAAAGGATTTTATGTATCCAGTAGGGCTGAATCTAGTAATTTTCGATTATTCGTTTATTTTCGCATTATTTATTATGATATTCGGGAGATTGCTATATTTTCTCAATTCGCAAATGAATCGCAAACGTTTAAGTCCGATTTCACAAAAATCGCAAACCCTTTAAAGGATTTTGTATATTGTGGCGGGCTGGATCTAGTAACTTTCGATAATTCGTTTATATTCGCATTATTTATTATGATATTCGAGAGATTGTTATACTTTATCAATTCGCAAACGAATCGTAAACGTTTGAGACCGATTGCAAAAAAATCGCAAACCTTTTAAAGGATATTGTATATCGAGGCGGGCTGGATCTAGTAACTTTCGATAATTCGTTTATTTTCGCATTATTTATTATGATATTCGGGAGATTGTTATATTTTCTCAATTCGCAAACGAATCGCAAACGTTTGAGACCGATTGCAAAAAAATCGCAAACTTTTAAAGGATTTTGTATATCAAGGCGGGCTGGATCTAGTAACTTTCGATAATTCGTTTATTTTCGCATTATTAATTATGATATTCGGGACATTGATATGTTTTCTCAATTCGCAAACGAATCGCAAACGTTTGAGACCGATTGCAAAAAAATCGCAAACTTTTAAAGGATTTTGTATATCGAGGCGGGCTGGATCTAGTAACTTTCGATAATTCGTTTATTTTCGCATTATTTATTATGATATTCGGGTGATTGCTATATTTTCTCAATTCGCAAACGAATCGCAAACGTTTGAGACCGATTGCAAAAAAAATCGCAAACCTTTTAAAGGATTTTGTATATGGAGGCGGGCGGGATCTCGTAACTTTGGATAATTCGTTTATTTTCGCCTTATTTATTATGATATCCGAGAGATTGCTATATTTTCTCAATTCGCAAACGATCGTAAAACGTTTGAGACCGATTGCAAAAAAATCGCAAACCTTTTAAAGGATTTTGTATATGGAGGCGGGCTGGATCAAGTAACTTTCGATAATTCGTTTATTTTCGCATTATTTAGTATGATATTCGGCAGATTGCTATATTTTCTCAATTCGCAAACGAATCGCAAACGTTTGAGACCGATTGCAAAAAAATCGCAAACCTTTTAAAGGATTTTGTATATTGTGACGGGCTGGATCTAGTAACTTTCGATAATTCGTTTATTTTCGCATTATTTATTATGATTTTCACGAGATTGCTATATTATCTCAATTCGCAAACGAATCGCAAACGTTTGCGACCGATTGCAAAAAAATCGCAAACCTTTTAAAGGATTTTATATATCGTGCTGGGCTGGATCTAGTAACTTTCGATAATTCGTTTATTTTCACGGCATTCATTGAGATCTACACTCTATTCCTATATTTCGCCCATTCGCACTCGAATCGTAAACGTTTGAGACCGATTGCAAAAAAATCGCCAACCTTTTAAAGGATTTTGTATATTGTGGCGGGCTGGATCTAGTAACTTTCGATAATTCGTTTATTTTCGCATTATTTATTATGATATTCGGGAGATTGCTATATTTTCTCAATTCGCAAACGAATCGCAAACGTTTGAGACCGATTGCAAAAAAATCGCAAACCTTTTAAAGGATTTGAGATTGCTATATTTTGTCAATTCGCAAACGAATCGCAAACGTTTGAGAAAGATTGCAAGAAAATCGCAAACCTTTTAAAGGATTTTATATATCGAGTAGGGCTGGATCTTGTAACTTTCGATAATTCGTTTATTTTCGCATTATTTATTATGATATTCGGGATATTGCTATATTTTCTCAATTCGCTAACGAATCGTAAACGTTTGAGACCGATTGCAAAAAAATCGCAAACCTTTCAAAGGATTTTGTATATCGAGGCGGGCTGGATCTAGTAACTTTCGATAATACGTTTATTTTCGCATTATTTATTATGATATTCGAGAGATTGTTATATTTTATCAATTCGCAAACGAATCGCAAACGTTTGAGACCGCTTGCAAAAAATCGCAAACCTTTTAAAGGATTTTGTATATCGAGGCGGGCTGGATCTAGTAACTTTCGATAATTCGTTTTTTTCGCATTATTTATTATGATATTCGGGAGATTCCTACATTTTCTCAATTCGCAAACGAATCACAAACGTTTGAGACCGAATGCAAAAAAATCTCCAACCTTTTAAAGGATTTTGTATATCGAGGGGACCTGGATCTAGTAACTTTCGATAATTCGTTTATTTTCGCATTATTTATTATGATATTCGGGAGATTGCTATATTTTCTCAAATTGCAAATGAATCGCAAACGTTTAAGTCCGATTTCACAAAAATCGCAAACCTTTTAAAGGATTTTGTATATCGAGGCGGGCTGGATCTAGTAACTTTCGATAATTCGTTTATTTTCGCATTATTTATTATGATTTTCGCGAGATTGCTATATTTTCTCAATTCGCAAACGAATCGCAAACGTTTGCGACCGATTGCAAAAAAATCGCAAACCTTTTAAGGGATTTTGAAGCGAACGTGAAGTTAGCCGGCCACGTCGAGTAACTTTCGATAATTCGTTTATTGTCTCATTATTTATTATGATATTCGCGAGATTGCTATATGTTGTCAATTCGCAAACGAATCGCATACGTTTGAGGACGATTGCAAAAAAATCGCAATCCTCTTAAAGGATTTTATGTATCCAGTAGGGCTGAATCTAGTAATTTTCGATTATTCGTTTATTTTCGCATTATTTATTATGATTTTCGCGAGATTGCTATATTTTCTCAATTCGCAAACGAACCGCAAACGTTTGCGACCGATTGCAAAAAAATCGCAAACCTTTTAAGGGATTTTGAAGCGAACGTGAAGTTAGCCGGCCACGTCGAGTAACGTTCGATAATTCGTTTATTTTCGCATTATTTATTATGATATTCGGGAGATTGCTATATTTTCTCAAATTGCAAATGAATCGCAAACGTTTAAGTCCGATTTCACAAAAATCGCAAACCTTTTAAAGGATTTTGTATATCGAGGCGACCTGGATCTAGTAACTTTCGATAATTCGTTTATTTTCGCATTATTTATTATGATATTCGAGAGATGGTTATATTTGATCAATTCGCAAACGATTCGCAAACGTTTGAGACCGATTGCAAAAAAATCGCAAACCTTTTAAAGGATTTTGTATATCGAGGCGACCTGGATCTAGTAACTTTCGATAATTCGTTTATTTTCGCATTATTTATTATGATTTTCGGGAGATTGCTATATTTTGTCAATTCGCTAACGAATCGCATACGTTTGAGGACGATTGCAAAAAAATCGCAATCCTCTTAAAGGATTTTATGTATCCAGTAGGGCTGAATCTAGTAATTTTCGATTATTCGTTTATTTTCGCATTATTTATTATGATATTCGGGAAATTGCTATATTTTCTCAATTCGCAAAGGATTGCAAACGTTTGAGACCTATTTAAAAAAAATCACAAACCCTTTAAAGGATTTTGTATATTGTGGCGGGCTGGATCTAGTAACTTTCGATAATTCGTTTATATTCGCATTATTTATTATGATATTCGACAGATTGTTATATTTTATCAATTCGCAAACGAATCGAAAAAATTTGAGACCGATTGCAAAAAAATCGCAAACCTTTTAAAGGATTTTGTATATCGAGGCGGACTGGATCTAGTAACTTTCGATAATTCGTTAATTTTCGCATTATTTATTATGATATTCGGGAGATTGCTATATTTTCTCAACTCGCAAACGAATCGCAAACGTTTGAGACCGATAGCAAAAAAATCGCAAACCTTTTAAGGGATTTTGTATATCGAGGCGGGCTGGATCTAGTAACTTTCGATAATTCGTTTATTTTCGCATTATTTATTATGATATTCGGGAGATTGCTATATTTTCTCAATTCGCAAACGAATCGCAAACGTTTGAGACCGATTGCAAAAAAATCGCAAACCTTTTAAAGGATTTTGTATATCGAGGCGGGCTGGATCTAGTAACTTTCGATAATTCGTTTATTTTCGCATTATTTATTATGATTTTCGCGAGATTGCTATATTTTCTCAATTCGCAAACGAATCGCAAACGTTTGCGACCGATTGCAAAAAAATCGCAAACCTTTTAAGGGATTTTGAAGCGAACGTGAAGTTAGCCGGCCACGTCGAGTAACTTTCGATAATTCGTTTATTTTCGCATTATTTATTATGATATTCGGGACATTGCTATATTTTCTCAATTCGCAAACGAATCGCAAACGTTTGAGAAAGATTGCAAAAAAATCGCAAACCTTTTAAAGGATTTTGTATATCGAGGCGGGCTGGATCTAGTAACTTTCGATAATTCGTTTATTTTCGCATTATTTATTATGATATTCGGGACATTGCTATATTTTCTCAATTCGCAAACGAATCGCAAACGTTTGAGAAAGATTTCAAAAAAATCGCAAACTTTTAAGGGATTTGGTATATCGAGGCAACCTGGTCCTAGTAACTTTCTATAATTCGTTTATTTTCGCATTATTTATTATGATATTCGGGAGATTGATATATTTTCTCAATTCGCAAACGAATCGCATAAGTTTGAGACCGATTGCAAAAAAATCGCAAACCTTTTAAAGGATTTTGTATATCGAGGCGGGCTGGATCTAGTAACTTTCGATAATTCGTTTATATTCGCATTATTTATTATGATATTCGAGAGATTGTTATATTTTATCAATTCGCAAACGAATCGAAAAAATTTGAGACCGATTGCAAAAAAATCGCAAACCTTTTAAAGGATTTTGTATATCGAGGCGGACTGGATCTAGTAACTTTCGATAATTCGTTTATTTTCGCATTATTTATTATGATATTCGGGAGATTGCTATATTTTCTCAATTCGCAAACGAATCGCAAACGTTTGAGACCGATTGCAAAAAAATCGCAAACCTTTTAAGGGATTTTGAAGCGAACGTGAAGTTAGCCGACCACGTCGAGTAACTTACGATAATTCGTTTATTGTCTCATTATTTATTATGATATTCGCGAGATTGCTATATTTTGTCAATTCGCAAACGAATCGCATACGTTTGAGGACGATTGCAAAAAAATCGCAATCCTCTTAAAGGATTTTATGTATCCAGTAGGGCTGAATCTAGTAATTTTCGATTATTCGTTTATTTTCGCATTATTTATTATGATATTCGGGAAATTGCTATATTTTCTCAATTCGCAAAGGATTGCAAACGTTTGAGACCGATTTAAAAAAAATCGCAAACCCTTTAAAGGATTTTGTATATTGTGGCGGGCTGGATCTAGTAACTTTCGATAATTCGTTTATATTCGCATTATTTATTATGATATTCGAGAGATTGTTATACTTTATCAATTCGCAAACGAATCGTAAACGTTTGAGACCGATTGCAAAAAAATCACAAACCTTTTAAAGGATATTGTATATTGTGGCGGGCTGGATCTAGTAACATTCTATAATTCGTTTATTTTTGCATTATTTATTATGATATTCGGGAGATTGCTATATTTTCTCAATTCGCAAACAAATCGCAAACGTTTGAGAAAGATTTCAAAAAAATCGCAAACTTTTAAAGGATTTGGTATATCGAGGCAACCTGGTCCTAGTAACTTTCGATAATTCGTTTATTTTCGCATTATTTATTATGATATTCGGGAGATTGCTATATTTTCTCAAATTGCAAATGAATCGCAAACGTTTAAGTCCGATTTCACAAAAATCGCAAACCTTTTAAAGGATTTTGTATATCGAGGCGACCTGGATCTAGTAACTTTCTATAATTCGTTTATTTTCGCCTTATTTATTATGATATTCGGGAGATTGATATATTTTCTCAATTCGCAAACGAATCGCATAAGTTTGAGACCGATTGCAAAAAAATCGCAAACCTTTTAAAGGATTTTGTATATCGAGGCGGGCTGGATATAGTAACTTTCGATAATTCGTTTATATTCGCATTATTTATTATGATATTCGAAAGATTGTTATATTTTCTCAATTCGCAAAAGAATCGCAAACGTTTGAGACCGATTGCAAAAAATCGCAAACCTTTTAAAGGATTTTGTATATTGTGGCGGGCTGGATCTAGTAACATTCTATAATTCGTTTATTTTCGCATTATTTATTATGATATTCGGGAGATTGCTATATTTTCTCAATTCGCAAATAAATCGCAAACGTTTGAGACCGATTGCAAAAAAATCGCAAACCTTTTAAAGGATTTTGTATATCGAGGCGGGCTGGATCTAGTAACTTTCGATAATTCGTTTATTTTCGCATTATTTATTATGATTTTCGCGAGATTGCTATATTTTCTCAATTCGCAAACGAATCGCAAACGTTTACGACCGATTGCAAAAAAATCGCAAAACTTTTAAACGATATTGTATATCGAGGCGGGCTGGATCTAGTAACTTTCTATAATTCGTTTATTTTCGCATTATTTATTATGATATTCGGGAGATTGATATATTTTCTCAATTCGCAAACGAATCGCATAAGTTTGAGACCGATTGCAAAAAAATCGCAAACCTTTTAAACGATTTTGTATATTTTGGCGGGCTGGATCTAGTAACTTTCTATAATTCGTTTTTCAACATTATTTATTATTATTTTCGCGAGATTGCTATATTTTGTCAATTCGCAAACGAATCGCATACGTTTGAGGACGATTGCAAAAAAATCGCAATCCTCTTAACGGATTTTGTGTATCCAGTAGGGCTGAATCTAGTAATTTTCGATTATTCGTTTATTTTCGCATTATTTATTATGATATTCGGGAAATTGCTATATTTTTTCAATTCGCAAACGTTTGAGAAAGATTGCAAGAAAATCGCAAACGTTTTAAAGGATTTTGTATATCGAGGCGGGCTGGATCTTGTAACTTTCGATAATTCGTTTATTTTCGTATTATTTATTATGATATTCGAGAGATTGTTATATTTTATCAATTCGCAAACGAATCGCAAACGTTTGAGACCGCTTGCAAAAAAATCGCAAACCTTTTAAAGGATTTTGTATATCGAGGCGGGCTGGATATAGTAACTTTCGATAATTCGTTTTTTTTTCACATTATTTATTATTATTTTCGGGAGATTGCTATATTTTCTCAATTCGCAAAAGAATCGCAAACGTTTGAGACCGAATGCAAAAAATCACAAACCTTTCAAAGGATTTTGTATATCGTGGCGGGCTGGATCTAGTAACTTTCGATAATTCATTTATTTTCCCATTATTTATTATGATATTCGGGGGATTGCTATATATTTTCTCAATTCCCAAATGAATCGCAAATGTTTCAGACCGATTGCAAAAAAAATCGCAAACCTTTTAAAGAATTTTGTATATAATGGGACATATTGGATAATTTATTTTTTTTTATTTTACAAGTTTTCGTAAAAAGCACTTTTAATTCATAATTCGCTAACGAAATGCAACCGATCAAGCCTAATTTGGGCGAAATTGGTCGATTGTTTGCCCCGTGTAATTGCGTTTTCAAAAATGCTAACGTGAAGTTAGCCGGCCTTGTCGTTTTTTGCAAATAACTAAAAAACGACGAAGTTGCAAACGAAAAATCGGTAATCGCAATCATTCGCAAACGATTCGCGCTATTTTCGATCGATTTCGTCACAATGGCCGGTTAACTTCACGGAGGTCTAATCACGAGCGATTACCGCTATGTCTGAACTCTGACTAGAGGGACTCTTGTGTGTAGGACCCATAACGCCATCGTACGGCGGAAACGCACACCGCAAAACACTCTCTTCGTTACGATTCTTGAGTGGCAAGATGGCGTTTGTTTGATTTGAAGTGTAATAAATCCTGTTCAAAATACGAAACGTATATATTTAAGTGGACATGAAAACAAGGTTGAAAAAAACGTAAAGAAAGTGTAAAAAAAAAACAAAAAACTGACGTCATCCCAGATAACATTGGGTGCGACTCACGATGGGCTCACGACGTGAATTCACGAAATGATAACATTGTGCAGCCTTTATGATAGACAGTTCCGTGCTGCACATGCACGTCTCTCACCTTCGAATGACAGTGAATTCACGCGTGATGCGCATTGTGAGTTTATCGTGATTCGCATCTGAGTAACATGCGCATGCGCATAGGTGCATTACTTGAGCCCCGTTCTGTCTTCTCTTTTCGAGCGGGGCGCCACCTACACGAAAATGTCGCCCGGCATTTACCGACGTACATTACACATTTTGTGTGAACCAACATGACTGACACACGCTGTATTACGTTTTCTTGTATTTATTTATTAACAAAGTAAATGAAAGTTATTTATTCCTAGAAGGAACAATGAAACTTTTATTAACGCTTGAATATATATTTTTTAGGCCCGGATTGATAGTTGTAAATTCAACTTAAGTTCGTTTTTTTTTTGTTTACATTATCGTCCATGTCAAAGTTGTACGATGGTAAAATGGCATCACATACCTTTCAAACATAAAAAGCAACATACCGTAGATCTGGACAACACCAAAGTACATAACAGAATGTATAATTACTGATTTATCAGTTTGAGGTCAAGCGTGATTTCACTATGAGACGCAATACGCGTCGCATTACGCAGCGTTCATGAATTCATCCGTGATAGAATTTCTCACAAGTGAATTCTTCGTGATTTCATTGCGATATCATTTTGTTATCTGGGCATGGTTTAGTAGTAAACAAAACGTCGAAATTATCCAAGAAAATTATGCTGATGGATTTGATAGTAAATAAAATTGTTTCATTATTTTGGTCATAGATATTTTTACGCTTATCTTGTTATAATCAGTTGTAATATCCCGATACCTTCATAGTTATCGGAATATGCCCCGACAGCTTCGTAGCGTACAAGTGAATGTGTCAAATTTTGCAGGTTAGAGATCCCAATTGCCCAGTAAACGAAAATGGATAGAAATTTATTGAACTTAATTGAAATTTTTACTCGCCAATCCGGATTGTTGATTTTAGCAAATCTATTTCAATTCTGAATTCGTTTGTATTCCTGTACATGGATTGCCCTGCTGCGATTTGTATTCAGTGAAATCAATTACAATATGGAAGTTGTAGTCTATTGATTTCAATTCCAATAAATAGAATTCGCCAATGTTATTTTAGATTCAATTGAATCCTTCGTAAAATGAGAGGTTATGTCAATTTATTTGAATTCAGGACGTAGAATTGGAAAGACAATCTTTCAATAATTGTGTATTTCTTTCAAAATCAGATTACTTTTTTTTATTCTTTTAACAGAATAGGCAACCTTCTCCTGTGTATAATCCAATTATTAGCAGAAATATTGTAGAGGAATTCATTTCAGTTTAGTGTGCGGAATTGCCGATTTTTGTATGTATTGAAATCAATACCGAATGAAATAAATGTGTGGAAGGGAATTCCTCGATACGAGAATCTATTCACGACAATTCTTTTAATATTTAATAATGTGAGCTTCGTCATTTTAATTATTCTTTGTTATTAAATAATGAATATAACTTTTTTCTAAGCAGGCGATTATCACTTTAAAACGCATAACACATAAAATATGATAAATAACCAATTATTTAAAAATATTAATATTATGAGAAAATGTTTTTTCCGGGTTTCGTTAGAAAGTTAGTAATATACTAATTGAAACATAAATTTTAACACCGAAAATATTGTGAACGAGGAGGAATGGAGCAAATAATGTTACCATGTGTCTTTTAGTGCAATTTGATATACTGCAATCCATCGATGGAGAAAACGTTTTTAGAAACATGAATTTACTATACCCTCAGTAATTGCGTATCCACTCGGTATGCACAAAAGTAAATAAATACAAGAGTAAATTTTTATATTCACAATTTATTCTAGTACCTACGTAATAACAAAGTACATAAAAGATATATTTATCAAATATTATTTATTTACAAAGTAGTTAAAAAGTGTTGATACCGACTACAGGTTTAGTCGGCTTCGAACACATTTGGTATGTGTGACTCGAAAGCTAGTTTTCCTATTCTCAAACACATAATTTTGCTATCGATATTCCTAATTGCCACTTTAAGGTTATCTTCACTTCATTGACAGAGATTAATTGATATTTTGAATCTTTTTCAATGCAAATTGATTTTATTCTTCAATTACCCAGTATGAATAGAAAATTATTTAACCCTGAACATGCTAATTTATTTAAATTCTTTACACGGAATTAAGAATCCGGATTCAAAAAAATTCAAATTTTCAATTTATTGTAATCCATTTTCGTTTGCTGGATGAGTTACACTTTTAAAGGTCAAGGGGTATTCGGAGGTTTATTTTTTTTAATACTGTATTTCAGTCAAGCGGAGCGCGATTGGTTCGAAAGAAATGAAAAAGCTATAGTGTGCAATTAAATAAATAAAATAAAGTCGGCTTACCTACAAATCAAAAAATGAAAATAATTGCCTCGACGTTCATCCAACACCCCTTTTTCTGTTTATAGTGTGCAATTATCGGGTGTAATTTCCAGTATAATTTTACGCAAAGGACCTTCATACCCCTTGAATATCGCGCTCTGATTGGCTGAAATCTAGTCTCCAGAAATAATCATAATAATTACATTAAAAACAACAATTAATTCTTTATTTTGTCCGTATTAAGAGGGTGGTAAATACCGACGCACTGCTGTAATCATATTCGCGTTTACCGACGCTATATTTTCATTAAAAAACATTAGTTTCAGATAGATTCACAATGAACAGTTATTTTAGGGCACTTTTACAGTACCGAAGTTCATTACTTGAGGGCTTCCATGCAAGAAGGGGATACGCACGGATTCGTCCGGAAAAGTATTGTCCTAATGACCAATTTTTAAAAGTGCTTGGATTGACAAAGTAAAAATTGGTATTCGTAGGGAATTTAGAAACGCATCTTTTTCCCCTTTAACAAAAATGTTCAAAGTTTATAGTTTTTTAAATAAACGACAAAAACGCAATTTTGATTTTATTCAAAATTTCAAAATCAAAAAGAAAATATGGAAAATCTTAAAAAACAAAAAAGTTATGATTTTTTCCCGCGATTTTCCAAAAAACATGTTTCGATACATTCCAGCGCTTCATTTGTTGGGCGAATTTGAAGGTCCCGGAAAAAATGGGTCGTATCTGAATGAGATATAATTATATCTGAATTATATATGGATCAGATATGCTTCAGATATAATTTTATCTAACTATATATGACTATAAAGGGTGGACCTCGGCTTGCGGGTCATAGGCATTCCATGTTAAAGAAGTAACTAGATCTGCCGACTAATCACGCGGTATTTAGAACTTGTGGGCTTTGCTACAATTCTTAATTCTGTTTTGTTATGCATTGTGAGAAATGAAAATCCTGTAGCAAACCCTAATTACCACGGGATTAATCGATTGATGATCTAGTTACTTCTTTAACATGGGATGCCTATGCTCCGCCAGCCGAGGTTCACCCTGTATATGGATTTTGACCGGATATAACTATACAGGGTGATTGTCCATTGAATGACTTCCGGATAACAGTAAATTCTGTGATAAATTCTAAGAACATTTTTCCTTTGAAAAAAATTTGTGCGATGTATAGTTTTCAAATTATTTAGCATTAAAGTCAGCCAATAGGAACAGGAATTGCTTGATTGTCGCGACGATTTCGATGTTCGCTGAATTCAATCGTCGAAACCATCGAAAACCGTACGCCTGCTACATAAAATACTATTCCAATATGTAAATGCAAAAAAACTTGAAAAAAACACGTTTTTTGGCTATTTTTTCAAGATAGCGGCCGAAATATTGACGAGCGCCAATTTCTGGCATCATATTCGTAATCAGGAGACCAAAATCATATTGTCAAATATTATTTTTTCGAATAGCCAGTTTTTTACCAGGTTTGCGATAGCGGATTATCGTTACGGGGCAAAAATGGTCATATTTAGCGATTTTTCACAGGCGCGAAAAAATTTTAAAATTATTTTTGTAATTTGGGTCTTAAAGATGCATACTCTCGGCACAATTTAAGATAAAAAAGTCAAGGAAAAAAAAATCGCAAAGTTACAGGAAAAATAATAAAAAAACGACGTTTTTGACGCGCATGCGCGAATGCTAGATATTTTTTTAAATTTTGTTTATATTTTTTTTCATGAATAGGGCATCTTAAACTATCGTTTTATCACTACTCACTTCGATTTTAAAAAATTCGATACACCCTAATATATATAGACCATATATCGTTGTAGATACATATACGGTGGACTAACGTATGGGGGAAGTGTGCGGGAAACAACCACAGTGAATGAAGACTGCTGTTGATATTTGAAATTTGCAATACCGTACGTAAAAGCACAGTTTTAGCCATTAACGATTGAAAACTGTTGTACACTTCATAACGATAACAAATAAGCACGACTATGCAAGTGTATGTTTAAGACGTCGAAAAAACATGGAAAATAAACTATATCGTGTCAAAAAGTTATTGAAAGTAAAAATGAAAATAAAAAAATATATTGTAACCTAATGATCTGTGTGTTTATTACGTCATAAGAAACAAACACTTAATAATTACTTTCATTAATATATTCATACTAAAACATAATAATTTAATGAACATAATTAAAAGACTGCATTTACTCATTCTTTTTTTTTAAGTAAGGCACTTTAATTTCAAACTTATGTTTATTAATTAATATAATAAAACAATTCATGTCAATTAAATTATTAATCTGCTAGTTAATCAATTTATTTGACCAATTTTTGATAATTTCAATTACGAAAACCTGAATAAATAATTGTCTCTACTTATTTACTCCCTGTATTTGCGGTTACTCATCGAATAACGCGCAGGGCTCCTGACCATCGGGCTGCTTCGGATGCAGCCCAATCCCGAGGTGGAGGAGCCGAAACAGGTGACCCGGGACGACGACCAGCTCATGTCCACGGACGATTTCAGTGGACGGAGGATCTCAGGCAAGATCTAATGCGCTGCTACGAGGAGAGCTGTCCGCAACAGAGAGGCTACATGGCGCGAATGCACAGTCGGGTTGCAGTAATGCATCCCGAACTGGCAGATCGCTTTTCTCAACAACAACTGAGAGATTATGTGGCCTATCTGAGGCGGACGGGTTTCGTTGTTCCCAGCTGTCAACCGGTACCGGATGTGCGGGCAATAACAACTGAGCCCGTACGCGGTGCTGGGAGAGATGCTCCACATTACGAAAGCACGACACTCGTGTTTAGGCAAAATTTGACAACAAAAATGTTGCCTAAACAACGAGAATTAGACAGAGCAAATAGCCTACTTCTGGATGCTCTTCCAGATGACTGCGACCTGTGGCAAGTCAATTGTGCCGTTTACGAGGCTGCAAGTGATCTGGTGACTCCGCGAAATCTGACACAGATATCGGGGAGTCGGCAGATTACAAAACGCATGTCTCAATTGAACGGCAAGATTCGACTGACACTGAAGCTCGCTTCCCGAGTTCAGTGTGTGATCGACTATTTAACATCTGGCCGTTCATTTACGGCAAAAGTCAAGAAGTTCGCACAACAACTGCGGACGTACTATCACACACTGAACAAGCTGAAGTTGCTCAACATCAAGCAACGTTTGGCGAATAAAATTCGGGTTTTGGCGGATGCCAAAAAGAGGCTGCAAAGACGGGAGGATGGAATTCGACAAAATGCAATATTTTGGACGAATCCTTCCAACCTCTTCAAACATCGTATCGCAGCCTCAAGCGAGTTTCCGTCGATGGCCGCAGTTGAGGAATTCTGGGGGAGCATCTACGAGAGAACATCTAGGCTTAATGCAGACACTCCAGGTATTGAAATCTTCACCGAGTTGTGCATCCGAGTCACACAACAAAGTGAAGATTGCCCACCCGTCAGTGCTTTAGAGGTGAAAAATGCCATCACAGGAGCGAGCAATTTCTCCTCGCCGGGCTGGGATGGAATTAACAACTATTGGTGGAAGAAGTTCACTTCTGTCCATCAACACCTAGCCCGAATATTCACCTCTTATATAAATGGAGACCAACCCATTCCGCACTGGCTGGTGGAGGGCCGAACGACACTGATCCCAAAATCGGGAGACTTGTCCGATCCGAAAAACCATAGACCGATCACGTGTCTCAATACGTTATACAAATTGTTCACTAACATCTTGAACGAACGTATTGAGAAATCCGTGAAACCGGTGTGGCAACGTATAGTAGAACAACGAGGCTGCAAAATGGGTTTATCCGGCTGCAAGGACAACTTGCTTATCGACAGGTGTGTTTGTCAGGACGCAGTCCAGTACAAGCGTAACCTGTCGATACCTGGCTGGATTACATGAAGGCGTATGACTCAACATCGCACGAGCTTTTAAGCTTGTTGTGCCTCCATGTCCACCCAAACATAGTGAGAATTGTCGAAGACCTGATGCCTCTTTGGAAAACACGCTTTGTCATGACATCGGACAAGCGTCGAACCATGTCTAGACTGGTTCAATTCCAAAGACGTGTCTATCAAGGAGATTCTCTGAGTCCTCTGCTGTTCTGCATCTCACTATTGCCTCTATCCGTTGCTCTCCGGAAATCTCAAGGGTACATGTGTGGACCGCCTGGTGAACGTGTACATAAGATCACCCATCTTTTCTATATGGACGATCTTAAATTTTACGCATCAGGCGAAGATCAATTACATCGATCTCTGAACATCGCCCTCACATACTCGAGAGATATCGGCATGGAATTCGGATTGGACAAGTGTGCAGTCGTTCATTTGCACAGAGGAAGGTCAGGCTCCCATAACAACGATATGGAGCTCGTCAACGGAAATGTCATCCGCCAGCTTAGCGCCGAAGAAGCCTACACATACCTGGGCGTACCTCAAAGGCATGTCCAGGATGTGCAGGCTGCTAAAACCACCATCATTAAGAAATACCGGCGCATTCTCCGTCAGATCTGGTCATCAGAATTGACCGGGAGAAATAAGGTGGCAGCCACGAATATGTTGGCCGTATCACCAGTGCTCTATTCTTTTGGAGCACTGAAGTGGAACGTTGACGAGCTAAGGGATCTTGACCGAAGCACACGGAAGATGATTTGTATGCAACGTAGTTTGCATCCAAGATCTTCCGTGGAACGACTGTATTTACCCCGAAATATGGGAGGTCGTGGCCTTTTAAGCCTGGAGTGTATGCATGACCGATTGGTTCTCGAAACAGCTTGCGACGTGATTAATCGAACGGAGGATCCCCTGATGATGCTAGTACATCAACATGAAATTCAGGGGAAGGGGGCGTTTTTGTACAACGCGGCGGAACGAGCAGCGCGAAACCTCGGTCTGGTTTTCAACGTGGGACGTAGTGGTGCACAGGAGGCTGAATCAGTCATCAATCTGTGCCCAGTGCGTCTCAGGGCTAACATACGGAAGGAACAACTCCGTATGTTGGAGGGAAGGCATATCGACAAGCCGTTGCATGGACAATTCTTTCGAAATGTCCAACAACTTGGCTTGTCGGCAGAGATGACCTTCTCCTTCTTAAGATCAGCCGGCTTGAAATCCGAGACCGAGGGTTTTATCTTCGCGTGCCAGGAAAGGGTCATCAATACCTTAGCGTATCGCCAGAACATCTTACACCAGGCGGTACAGAGTACGCTTTGTAGATTGTGTAGATGTCATGCTGAGACACTCATGCATCTTTTGGCAGCATGCCCAATGTATGCAGTTTCAGCATACAACGAACGTCACAATGCGGCTCTTCGAGTGCTGTACTACCATCTTCGCAGCACTTATGGTATTGATGCAACCCCAGTTTTGCCGTACGTCCCCACTGATATTGAATCCGTTGTCGGGAATGAGTCGTGCCGAATATACTGGAATTACTCATTCCCGACGAGCAGGCAAATATCAGCTAATAAGCCTGACATCGTCCTTGTTGACTTCGATGACAAATCCATCTTCGTCATCGAGTTTTCTGCACCAGCAGAAACAAATATAGTCAGCAAAGAGGACGAAAAACGGATGAAATATCAGGAACTCCTGTTCGAGATTCGCAAGCTGTATCGAGGGTTCAAAATCAAGCTCGTCGTGCTGATAATTGGAGTGCTGGGAGGAATGAGACCAACTTTCCTCCAAAACATCAAAAGCATTCCGGCCTGTCGAGAACATGCAAGTTCCATCGCAGGCCGAATGCAGAAAGCAGTGCTGCTGGGATCTCTCCGTCTACTGAGGTCACACGAGATCCTGTAAGCACTAACCCAATGGTAGAGGGAGTGGTTACAGTTGCAAACGAAATGGCCCGGTGCAGTCTGCAGCGGAGGAGATGGATATCGGAGCCACTTTTCTGCTGCAGACTGCACACTATTTATTTATAATTTTGTTTTTTAAAAATAATAACAACTGTTACGATCCGTCGATCGTAGATCATCTACATTCTACTAATAATTATACGTATATCTTATAGCTACTAATAATTTCTACGTATCATATTAAAGTAAGGTAACGCCGCGCATCCGGTCTCATGTGACTACATGGGACCCTTCCCGAACAATTCGGTTAAATGCATTTCGGGAAGCAGTCAGCATTTTTCGGCTGGGAACCTGCAGAAATCGGCAATTCGCAGGACTCGACGACGGTCGCCTGCTCACGAAAACTACAAGTTCAGCAGGGCCCCAGGCCAGGAAATGCTGACGGTGTGTGAGAACGACGTCGATCCGTCCACGGACACGTTGACGGATCTCGACGAAGTGGGCTCTCAAGACAGACAGTTTTTAGCTGCGGAACGAGTAACTTCGTCGGCTCGTGTCCGAAAAGCTCGTAGTAACCAACTTCGAGCGGAATGCCGGAAATTATAAGTGTGCGCTCCGGTGTTCGACCACGCGCGCTATTAGAATAACAACAAGTCCGCGTTTGCAATCGAATTAACGCGAGATCGCGAAGGGACGCGGGTGCTGTACCGTCTAATAAAACATATACTATTTGGACATCTTTTGTGTCATTCACACCCCCTTCGCGCCTGTTACGCACGACCGCTCCGTACGTAACAACAACAATGATAAAAAGAATAGTACTTTTCGATGCAAGTGCGAAAAAGTTATTTAGTCGCATAAAAAACATTTTTGCACGTGTGACGAACAATATTATTTGTTGCAAGTATGTGTACAGTGCGACAAAACGTCAGAAGTATGTAAAATAGCATTTTACGCTTACTGTTACAACAAAATTGATAAAATGGTGTTTTTTTGGTGTTTTTGGTGTTTTTGGTATTTTCCTTTTTTTTATTATGTCCAAGTTGCGGTGCTGATCATGGCAGAAGTGATTGGCGTGGTTTCTCTCTCCGTCTGCGCTTAGTTCAACGAGGGGTAATTATAAAATCAAACTACAAAATATTGATAAAAATTACTTATGAAAATAATGATAAAAAAAAAGATATTTACAAGAAAAAAAAGGAAATTATAATTCAAAATAGTTATTATTTACAACATTCATATATACAATATTTACACATTCATTCCGTGTATATTTATAGCTATTCTATTTTTTATTATAGCCTGCGTAAAGTGCTTCTTTTACACATTCTTTGATTTCTTTTTACGCTCTTTCCGCAAAAGAAATAATATATTTAGATAAATGGGAGTAAAAATTTTCCAGGATTGAGCTAATAAAATAAATAATAAAAATCTGTTTTATTCAAAAAAAGATATTTACAAGAAAAAAACATGAAATTATTATTCAAAATAGGTATTATTTACAAAAAAAATATTTATAAAATTTATATTTACAATATTTACACATGCCCTCCATATGTATTTACCGTTATTCTAATAATTATAATATCAAATTACAAAATATTGACAAAAATTACTTAGGAAAATAATGATTAAAAAAAGATATTTACAAGAAATAAAAAGGAAATTATAATTCAAAACTATTACATATATTTGCTTCCTTACACAGTTTTCTATTTTTTTTTCTATTACATATTTACATATCCTCACTTCAAATAATTTTACTTTTGGCGTTATTTCCATTCGTTCATCTCGGCTTTTTTGAAAAAAATCCCGCGGGCATTACATAAAGTGACAGGTTCTCTAACCTGCTACTCGGTACCCAACTTTTGCACGCATTTTTACAAACTTCCTAGCAGCAAAATTTTCCCGAACTCACTGAGCCGGTAGCCAATAAAATAATAAACATTTTAGTAAAAAAAAAACTGATAAACAAACCGCAAAATTGTCTCGCCTCTGACCCTGACGTCATAGGCGGCACGTGCCGCAGTACGCTCGTTAGACAGAGACGCCCGCTGTGAAACTTTCAGGCATGTTCTTTCCTATTTACACGCAATTAATCCTTTTCATATTACTTCATTTCCTAACCCTCGTTGCAAAGATGCCGTTCCTGCAAAAAAATCATAAAAAAGCCTCGAAAATCGCCAAATTAATGGCGCAAAGTTTCCTCGCTTTTTTCGACAGGCCACGCCCCCATTTTGGAGCGCTCGAGGGCCCTTAAGGTCCTCTCGGTGATAGTCTGGATCATGATATCGGCTGCTTCCTCTGTTGCGCCTCTCAGCTGGAATGCTTCCCTGATAACAAACCTGCTGCTAATGAAAGTCTGCGGTTAAGTGGATGAGTTGGTCTGTATGGAGAAGACAATAATTTGAGATGAGGATCAAAATAAATTGGTTTTCATACGACTAGTGACTTAAAGAAAGGGTACCAGGGATGAGTTGGCCACTGTGGTACAACTACAACTCCCTTCGCTTTATCTGTTTGAATTTTCCGTAGTACTCGTAGTATAACAGAAAATGGAGGAAAAGCATAGAAAAAATAACTCTCCCACTCAATAGTGAACGCATCTATTGCAGCAGAGTCTGGATCTCTATGCCATGAAATGTAAATATCACATTTGGTGTTTGCTCTTGATGTAAAAAGGTCAAGGTCGAATCGTCCGAAATGGCTGTTGATCTCTGCAAAGGCCCAAGGTTCCAATTCCCATTCCGTCTCCTGAGGATGAAGTCTTGACCCTTCATCCGCTTCCTTATTTTCTTTGGATGGTAGGTAAGAACCGTAGATCCACAATTCGCGTGCTTCACACCAATTCCAATTATCTCTAGAGATTTTTGTTAATACTGGGTACTGGATTTTTCCCATTCTGTTAATGTAGGAAATTGATGTTGTATTATCTACGCGGAGTAGTATTTCATAATTGTGTTCTCCTTTGGCAAAGCACTTTAAGCCCAGGTAAGCTGCAGTGAGTTCTAGCTCATTAATATGCAATTTAGCTTCATCTTTGTTCCATAGACCAGATGCTCGTTTACCTTCGCAATATGCTCCCCAAGCTGTTAAGGATGCATCTGTGCTTATCTCTTTCTTGAATTTCATTTTTCTTATTGGATTATATGAGATTGTTATTTTCTCTAACCACCATTTTAGGTCTGATTTTGTTAGCATGGATAATGTGATTCGAGCTTTGTAATTGCTGTTTGAATTTTTCAAAACTAGATATTTGTCACGTTCTAGTCTCTTGGTATACAGCCCACCATACCTCATGGCAGAACACGCAGCAACTAACGTCCCATTCAGTTTCGCTAGTTCTTCTATAGTACAATCTTGGGATGTAATGAACTTAGTTATTAGCGGAGAAATTGATTTTCGTTTTTTGTCCGTCAGTTCGACTCGGAGATTCAAGCTATCAATAATGCATTCCAAAAAAGTACATCTTTGTGTGGGTTTCAGCTGGCTTTTGTTTACGTTGACTATGAATCCCAACGATTCAATTAATTTTCGACCGACTGAAATATGTTTGTTGCATTCGTCCACCGATTGGGCAATTATGAGTAAATCATCGAGATATACAGCTAAGGTAATGCCTCGACTTTTTAGTTTTTGAATGATGGGTTTCATCAGCTTCGTGCAAGTGAATGGTGCTGTGCAAAGCCCAAAGGGAAGGCAATTAAATGCGTAAATTGTATGTAAAAATAAATGGGTTCTTCAGTGATAGGAACCATGAGATAAGCGTCTTTGAGGTCCAGAACTGCCATGAAACAATTTCTATATACAAGACGCAGAGTCGTTTTTAAATTTTAAATTTTAAAGTGTGACGTAGTTATGAACTTATTCAGACTCTTCAAATCTTCTATAATATTAATCTACTTTAGTCTGAATGTTCACGTCATTTTCTACGAATCTCTCCCTTCCATATGAAATCCGATAGTAAAACGTCCCTTTCCTTCCGTCGATTTTGGCCCGGAGTAGCTACATCGGAAAAGGCTGGTAGGAGTATATCCTACCCTGAACCAGCTACCTGGGAAAAGAAAAATGAAACCATGCTCTTTTCTTTTTTCTAAAGGCTTCCCCTACCCTTTCATTGATCTTGCTTTTCCTTCTATATCGTTTACCGTCCCTATATAGAGTGTTTTCACATTTGATTTCATTCAGTCTCCAATCTCCAACTAGCATTCTGGATAGCTAGGCAGTCATCCACATAGATCATGTAAGAAGTACGAAATTACGCTGGGAGTACAAAGTACGGTATTGTATTCCGTGTCCGGGGTCGTCGAACATGTAGTCCAGGTAACGCGCCCCGCAGTTTTTCATTTTTAACATTGAAACCATGTTAAGGTCATGCTGGTGGCAACTACGCTGTTAATTTCTTGTGAATACATATATGAATTAAGAAACGTTACGGTATTGACGATGTAATAAATAAAATAATGAAATAAACCGCTCTTCCTTTATGACTTTTAGAAATAAGATTTCATAACATAACAATTCATTAAATATTTGTATCAATTTAACAAAATTCACATCCATTCTAATAAAAGATGCACCAAAAATTGCACATTCCGAGCGAGCTTTAGCGAGCGAGGAAATAACGCTCGTTTAGTATGAAACGATCATCACCACTGGATTTTTGTCTCAGGAGAAAAGAAGAAAGAAATTGCCTGTCACATGGTTCACATCGAGGTACTGCATCTATATTTAGAAGGTGCGCGACTACTATTGCTTTTGAGGTTTTACGCAGTTCACTATGAATGGATCAGTAGTTAATTTTTTCCATTCTGCGAAAAAATATTTTAACCTTCCAGCCGATTTATTTACCTCTAATTCTTTCTCTGGTAATTCCATTATCTGCGTGCACCCCGAATTTGCTGGTGACCCCCCCCCCCCGTTTTGAACTCGTGCGCGGGTAGTTCTTCTTGGAGGGGTCCATCCAGTTTAAATGTCTCTTCGTCGTATTTTGACCCTAATGCCTTGGTGAATTTGCTCGAACTTTCCTTTGTCGAGCTAGGTAGCTTGGTTATGTCCTTGCTCGACCTTTCCACGTCCTTAGCGGACTTAAGCTTCTCAGCCAGATTCTCACTAAAGAGAGGAGTGTCAACATCTATTTCATCAGCAATCGTTTTTAACCTTAAACTGAACGATGGCATAATAAATGATCTAGAGTTAGGGATAGCCCGTGTTGTAGATCTGTAAGTATTCGGCCCACATCGCTTATTGTATCAAAAAGTACAAAATTGAGCTCCATTTGTTTTTCAGCATTTATGGTATTCAAGATATTTGTAAGGTCTTTGCTTGTGGCGATGATGGCTGCCCCCAGTTGCTTTTGAGCGGTTACTTGGTATTCGTCTTTTTTTATGGCTGATGCGCTCATGCTGGTTTTCAGATCGGGGTTTAGAGAAGATGCACTCATAATAGGGCAATTTTCTGCTCGCTGTTACTTTTAATAATTCATGCTTTACTTCATTCGATAAACCAGATTTCAGAATTTTTGGCCAGAGTGTGGCGACCGAATTGTGAACGGAAATACTACACTTATTTTCTTCTGTAGCGTCATCTCCTAATAGTTTTAAAAACTTGTTTTCGTATGCCACCGACCCAGTGGGGATACCAGCCGCAGATTTTGGTTCGCCATCTTTCAATATTTCGGCTTCTTCGTTTTCTACTTTGCTCGGACTTGATGAAACACTTCTCGATCTGGAGAGATTTCTGAGAGAACGGGACGTGCCTCTCGGACTACGCACTTCGTCTTTACTTGCACACGTGCTGGGCCACGAAGTTTCTCGCAGATAATGCTTCTGGCAGATTCTATAGTATAATAGAATACTAACCTTCAAGGTCAAATTCAATATCATCATTAAATAGCCATTAAATAGCATTCAAAATAACCTTCAAGGTCAAATTCAATATCATCATTAAATAGTCAGGGAAAAATAATAAAACTCATGTCTGAAACTTTTTTTCAGAAAATGCATTCCTTTCAAGATAATCTAGTGGGGAAGTTAAAATGGATCACCCTGTATATATTTCACTAATTAAATTATAAAGCGATATAGAATGAAACAAATCAAGCCCTTTTATAGAAGTAACATGTCCCATATTGGCTTATACTTAAAAAAGTAAGGGACATAAAAAGACCAGCTTTTACTTTTCATCGAAATTTGTTGGGCATTCTGTCTCCTGAATGTCCATATTTTTAAACAGGAACGTATTCTACCTCCCGAGTGACGTGGAAGATAATACGTTATGCTCATATTTTCTATTTTTTATTATAATTTATGCAATATGTATCTAATTATTGTTTGTATTATTCAACAATCAATTCTTTTCGTTTCCATTAAATCATGTACGGGATAATAATTATACATGCATAATAATTGCGATTCAACAAGAAGAGCCCCAAGCAGCTAAATTGGTCGAAACTACGTTAATTCGAATAAGTCCAACTGCCTAACGGCCGTAATCTGATTAACGTCGAATCGACTTCTATTTCAGGTAAATGGGGAATAAAAAGGCGGTAAATTTTAAGTCGAAATTAGGTAATGGAAGGCATTTGGACTTTAAAGGCACAGTCCAATTGGGGAGAACGGACCTATAAGAAGTCGAATTGTAGTAATAATTTGGTAATTTTGCCCTAGTTTAGACTTTCTGACCTGGTGGATCCCTTTATTAAAAAGAAACATCTGAACATTTTCCAATTAAAATTTACTGGTTCATACACGGAGAGAAATTTCTAATGTTTATACTTACACATGTGGTACTATGAAACATGCTTTCTTATATACGTACCTGCTTATGCTTTAACCTCTTGCAAGAAAGTTTGAGTATGTTACAATATGCAATGCATTTGTTCCATGTGTTAAATACGGCACTTATGCGCCACCCCTCGGTGGGAGTTCGAAACTATTCGAAACGTCAATCGATGAATCGCTGCAAAGCCTTTATACTTTCATGTTCGGAATAGGGAATTTAACAAAGGCATATTCATTTTCAATCAGAACCTAATTTCTTATTTCAAACCCACTGGACTTTTAAGGATAAAGGATTTGGAATTTTCCCCCGCTTTAATGACTTAGATGCCTATTCGCGGGTCGGCTCTCGGGTGGAGAGGTATAGGATCGACAACACACAGACATTATACATGACGGAACAGGACAACATAACACCCACCCAGAGCCAGTCCCCCCTACCCCAATATCGGTACCACCAGCAGATTCGGCGATCTGTGCTTTAGCGAGTACGACGCGGGGCTTATCCCATCTTTATCCGAGATAAGACCCACGACGTACCGACCGCGGATAAGACGCTGGCGGTACCGACAACTGCCGACGGGGGTCGGCAGCGGTCCCAAATTCGTAACTTCGCGCAGCAAAGTTCCCCGGTTATTCCACACTGGACATAAGCAGAGAAAATTGCACGGACGGGGATTCGAACTCGGGACCTTCGCGACGTTCAGTTTGGGTGGACTAAACTGATACCTTAGCCCGCACGACCATCACGTCGACCTCGATTATAATTCGAAATTTAGTTAGTTTTACTTTCACAATATACCTCAAATACATTTTTACTATGAGGAGATTTTTGAAGTCATTATTTGGTTAAATTAACCCATCAAATAGACCTTAAATACATTTTGACTTAGAAGACATATTTTAGGTTGTAATTTGGCTATTTTTTACTAAAATAGGGCATTTCAACTGTGGCTGGAGTCAGAATTCCTTAGTGTGCTGCTTGGAGCAACGACGGCCATGAATAGGTCAGAGGAATGACAATCGGACTATCTCTTCACGGTGTTGGAAAGAATAAGGAATAATTACTCACATTTTTTAGATAATGCTGCAGACTTAAATGTCCATGAATTATGGTTCGCACTTACATAAAAATAAACTAATAAACTTAAAAACTAAATACGATAAATGAAATATGAGCAAGTTTTTGTTCTTTGCCCATCTAATTTTGGTAATTATTGAAGTGACACTTCAATTGACAGCTATTTGAGCGTCCGTTCTTCATAATGTATTACTTTTATTTCATATTATAGTCTTTAACAATATGTCAATGAAATAATTACTTTAATGAAATTAGCAATTATAAAAACGAGCACTCCAAAAAGGAAATATGTCGTTATGAATTTTTTTAAAATGGCGATTTAAAAGCAGTAGATAAAACTTATTAATTATTTTAATACAAAATGAAAGATGATACTCATTCTGATGAAGCATTTATTTGCTTCTGAAAGAGAAATACATTTCATATATATTTATACTTGTATCTTAAAAACATTAGTCGCCTAAATTTCATTTTCAAAGCGACATCTATACGATTTGAAAAATAAGCTTTTCTGACAATACATTGATCACGAACAGTTTAAGAAACATACAAATTACTAAACAAATTGTTACAGCGTATGTTGCTTAAAATCATGAAAAAGCAAATCAGAAATTTAACGTCCTTATAAATTTACAGAGATTACTTCTGCTTTGCAGACAAGGATGGAAATCACAGTATCTTGGATTTTTGGGACTAACCCATATTCAAAACGTTTCCACCGACTATAAGAGAAATTCACTCCAGTTTTCTTAAGTCAAATGAACAGCACTCTCGGATCTAAGACAACTCGTCAATCATTTTAACCCTCCTGATTTGTTTGAAGATCGGTCGACCTCACAGCACCAACAGAAAAATCGCTAAAATGTTCTCGGTAAGCTAAAATTCTAGCAAATATCTTTGTCAAAGACCGAAATTACACAGTCTGGTGTAATAAGTAATAGATAATAACGTACCTTAACAGTTGAAATAAACCTAGATGTTTTCTAGAATATTCCATATTGACTATCATTTCGAAAATATCATAGATCGAATCCATATCAGATCATGCAGGCAGTCGGATGGCATGTCGCCAATCACAGTGCAGTAATAATATATGGAAAATAAGCGAATACGTGTTTTTTTTTATTTTACGCATAATCGCAATTTGAATGATTTATCGTTTTTTTTTTCACTTTAGACGCTTAATGGATTTTTTTGATAAATTATATAATTTTTTAATAAAAAACACTGCAACACGTTTGAAAAATATCAAAAATTCGAGAAAATAGAACGATTTTTTGAAAAAATAAAAATATTTTTTTTTCTCAAAAACATTATTTTTTCGCTGAAATTTTTTTCTTGGCTTCTTAAAACTATTTCGAATATCTTCTAATTTTCCCTAAAAGAGTATTTTTGTTGTTAAAGAGTAACAAAATATTTTGTCAATTGATTCCGCTAATTTTGACCTATGTAGAACAAACCGTGTTTTCGATTGTTGACAGATCTATTTTTGAATATTTTAGTACCTAAAATGTACGTGGACGCTGTACACACTAGGTCTTCAATAATCGAAACACAGCTTATTCTACATAGGTCAAAATTAGCGGAATCAATTGATAAAATCTTACTCTTTAACAAAAAAAAAATACTCTTGTAGTGAGAATTAGGGGAAATTCCACAAAGTTTTAAAAAGCCTACAAAAAAATTACAGCGAAAAAAAATGATGTTCTTGAGAAAAAAATATTTATGTAATTTCGAAAATTCGCTTTATTTTCTCGAATTTACGATATTTTTTAAAAATATTGAATGGGTTTTAAAGAGTGAAACCCCTTCTGTAGTATTCGTTAATTTGATCTATATAGATTTCTTAATAAGAAAATGACAGCGTTTTTATTAAAAAATTATTTAATTTTTTTCAAAAATCCATTAAGCGATTAAAATGAAAAAAATGCCTGCATGATCTGCGATGGATTCGGTCCATAGCAACTGCCATGTTAGTTAGTAAAAATGATACATTTAATAGCCATTTCAGTTAGTAACAATGACAGTATCCGAATAATAATTACTTTTAATGGCGGGACAACATTTGAAAATTAGAGCTAGATTACCACTCATTTCAAAGAACCAGTTTCCTCTTTTAGAAATGGCTGACTGAATATCGGGCAGACCAATCCTTAAAAAAAAGTTTTTCTTCTCCCAGAAAATTAAAGAAAATGGAGGACGCCTGAAGTCCTGGATCGGCTACGCACTCTGGCGTATTCTCATCTTCCAGAGGAAAGTATTTTGAATAACAACACTTAGAAATTTTCAATTACTATTTAATCATTTCAAGAATGAAAAGAACGAATAATTTACAGAGCACGCTTCCAATCGTGTCAATTCGATTTTCGATCCGTTCTGTTTGCGATCATTAGCGGAACTAGTTGGAAAATTCGGGAATCGTCGAGACGCCTTGAGTATTCACAAATTTGCGCATAGAAACATGAATTCTTATTTCACCTCGCGCAGTTCGAAAGCGAACATCCCGCACGCCTGGTTTCGATAGAAACGAAATAATACCGCAAGCCGTAATTTCTACGGACCAGATTCGCACGCATCAGTTGTGCCCTCTATAAGATAACAATCTATAACGCGCTCTAATGGTCATCGAGATCGAGGATAATTTTCGCGTAAGACTAAGACCTTGTCACCAACTTGCAGGTTAGCTTTGCGATCACGCCACTTATACCTACGATAAAGTGTTCGCAAATAGTCCAGATGCCAATCCTTCTAGATCTGATCACGTGCACGCTCTACAAGCTTCCATCGCGATAATGAAGATTCTTACAAATTCATCAACGATGGTTCGAGCAATGCTAGAAGAAGTCGACCGACCAAAAAATGCCCGGGACTTGTAGGTCTTGTGGGTGAGATCTGAGATGAGTGATCGGAAGTGAATTGAGACAAGCCTCTATCTGTTTCAACAGGGTTGTGAATTACTCTATGGTCAACATGAGCGGACCAACCGCACGGCGGAAGTGCCGTTTCACAGACTTGACTCCGGCTTCCCAATTTTTCCGAAATGTGGCAAATGGGGGGGGGGGGGTGAATTTCCACTCAACTCTATGATCTAACATATACACCAGAAATTCGGACGCACGAGAGAGTTCTTTCAATGTCTGCCGCAAATCAGCAGCTACTCCCTGAAACTTTGTGCTGTTATCACTGTTGACAGATGCAGGAATTCCTCGCCGAGAAACAAATCTACGAAAGGCAGCTAAAAACGTAGGAGACGAATAATTCAGCACGGTGTCGGGCACAAATGACGCAAGAGGATAAAACAGAACGAACTAGCACAGCAGCACGAATTATCAAAAATTCCTCGGCAAGCATTCTCAACGTTAGGCACCCACCCACACGCATTATGCCCTCGGGGTCAATATTCGATCTAAAGAAGTCACTGCACTCGTTTGCGGAAGCGGAAAATTTATATAAGAAAACCGGGACGCTAATGACCACTCTGATTGATAGCTATCGTGGGCCGACACTTCCGTCTCCTTCCGAGCATTGCGAGGCCTCCGGGACTCAGACCCAAGCGGCTCTCTAATTTGAAACATGATGCTCCTCCAAAGGAAATTCGGGAGATAGAGAGGGCAGACTGTCGGGCCAACCAATTGGATCTTCACTCAGCCAGCTGGGACCATGCCACCATAAATCCGAATCTAAGAGACTGGATGAGGCTATGCCTCGCGAGGCAATATCAGCCGGGTTAGAGTTGGAACGTACTGCCACTTAGCGTTTGGTAGAAGCTCTTGAATAGCCTGTATCCGATGGGTGACAAAGAGTTGCAAGCGTGAAGGTGAAGGGCCACACAATGGAGAAGGACTGCAGAATAGGACCAAGCAAACTGCTCGATGTTTGACAGAGATAACGTCAGTTAATCACGGGATATTGGGCGTTAACTTAGCTGGTGCAACACGACTTTTCGCGCACAGCAATGAGACAGTTGTTTCGGAATCCCCGGCGGCATAAGTTAATTCGGAGGCATCCGCGAATCCGTGGATCTGAACTACGACTGCGCTCCGATAGTCTATCCAATGTGGTACATAAAGTGAACTAATGGTTTGGAGATCCAAAATCAAGGACTGCCATGAGAGCTTGACATCTGAGGGAACGGGTTCGTCCCATCCTAACTCGAGTCGCCATAAATGCAGGATAATTCCTTGTGCGACCACGATTATTGGTGACACTAATCCGAGGGGGTCGAAAAGCTTAACCACTTGGGATAAAATAGTTCGTTTCGTAAGGACTGGGGTTTCGACGATCGTATTCGAGAAAATGAACTCTTCTGCATTCGGACACCAATTCAACCCAAGTACCTTCACTGGGACTTCCTCCTGGAACGATTTGAGAGGTATCACAATGAGCAGCAGGTAAGTCGGAAAGCAATGCAAATTGGTTAACCTTCCGCTTTCGTAAGGCTAGGAGTCAGTCAACGCGATAATTTCGTTTCGCAAACTAAAACACTCTTGTAAGGAGGATGCTCTAAACAAAATAACGCCCGCATAGACATTTCCCAGTAGTTCCACTGACGAGTGCGGAATGCGCTCCGCTTCATCGCTGGCTAATTGTTGTAAGACCCGTTGAGACAGAGACGGTGCCGGAGCCGTACCGGACGTGACGGTATTTAATCGGAAAGTCTGTATGTTCAAATCTGCTGCAGGTCGCCATAAGATTAATTGGTAAATCGTTCCGGATTGACAAGAATTTGTCCGAACATTTTGCTTACATAGGCGCTACAGACAAACGGGTGTAAGCGCCATCTAAATAAAACCGAAGCGAGATTCAGGTGCAGCTTAGGACCTACATACAAGTTATCGGTTAGTGATAACCCATTTGTCGTCCCACACGACGCATTGAACACAACGCGCAACTTTGACAAAGTGCTCGACTCTTTCACCGATCACTCGATCACCGGGTGGTGTGGTATATAACGCAGATAATTCGGGGAATCTCGCAAGTCTAGTTTCCAGTCTTTTATAGGCCGTTAACGCGATAGCGAAAGAATCGTGATAGCTATCGGTGGAGCTTCTTTAAACGGCAAATCTACACAGTAACGACCTCGATCGTCACGAACTGTCGAACGGGCGAATACATTATCACAGGACAACTCCTGATCTGAGCACGCGCGTTTTTGGCACTTCCTCTAAGGCCCAAAATTTTTCAAGCGAATCATGCAATTGCACGTTAGAAGCGTCATGCAATGACGTTATGAATAATAAGCCCGAGTACATCCGCGTCGAGAATAAGGGATATTGCGTCAGAGCCCGTAGGGGCACTATCCGGGAGCTCCAGATCTGCCAAAAAATGTAACGAAATAACATCGCTTTTCTGTCGCGGAGTATAAGTCGTAAGTTTTGGATGGATCAAGGCATGCATAAACACATGATTTGCATCATTAAAACGCGAACTTACCCGAATCTTGGTCACTTGACGCACATTACCTGATGTACTCCCGATACCGCTAATCATCGCTGAATATGGTTGGCGCTTAACGCGTAAAAATTAAGCAGCCGATTTGGAAATGAATAAAGATTCCGAACCCTGATCGATTAGAGCTCGGAGAAGCATCGTACGTCCTTGAGGCGTGGTAACGGGAACCACGGTTGTCATGAGCAAAACGAAATTTTTCTCCGTATTGGATGGAACTGCAAGATTTAGCCGAAAGACAGACTCGACACGCGAATAAGACATTTGTTCATTTGCCAGTGCTTCATGTAGGAGGGCATGATGACTTTTTTTACAATTACACTTCGCTCTTCGGGAGCACTTCGACGGAGAATGTCCGGGATTTAAGCAGTTATGACCCAATCTATGCTTCCGAACTACATAAATATGACCCGTAGGGGCCAGACCCTTAAATTTCGGGCATGAATGCAATAGATGATTCGCCTTACACATGACACATGATTGTGATTGAGGAGTAGCAACGTGAGACGCATGCTTGGGAGGGTTCCTTGATCCTGGTCATTTGGTTGTCTTAGTAGAATTAGTGATTGTTAGGGGTTTAAACTCTGCAATACTAAGCGAATGGATTCGCTTTACTGAATACCTCTCGAGTTCGGCGAAAGTCGGAAATTCAGTCGGATTTGCAATTGACAATTCCCAATCGCGACGCGTAGCTGCATCTAAACGTAGAGCGGTTATGACAACTAATAAAGTACTCCAACTATTCGTAGGCTGACCCGCTCTCTTTAATGATGCAGTAGCAGCTGATGTTTTATCCAATAAATTACTTAATAAGGTAGGTTTCGCACTCGTCACGGGTTCAATACTTAACAATTGAGATACTTGTCTGAAAATAGTCAAATGTGGATTAGAATATCTAGCTTTTAATAAATCTCAAGCAACCTGGAAATTCTCCTCATTCATAGCAATGTTTTGAATAACCGTTAAGGTTTCGCCATATAAAATAGTTTTTACATATTGTAATCGATATACATTACTCAAAGATCAGTCGGTGATAACTAAAGATGAAAATAAATCTGAAAAACTCTCCCATTGCGTGATGTCTTCAGAAACGCGCGGCAAGTCGATACTATGTAGGACAGAAGAAACTGGTCTTATGTGCATTTGCGTCGTGACTGCTGTCGCAGGATTGACAGGATTAACCTCAGCAGTAGACGTCGATTCCTGCGTCCTTCGATCTCCGACGGCTGCAGACAATTCATCCAGAACGTTGAAATAAAGCTCTTCGTACTCAATCAGGACCTCTGCGGTGAAATAAGGCTCCTCAGCTTTCTCCTCTGCAGGCATGGTAGACTTCAACGAGACATGAACTGTTTCAATAGCTTTACGTAAGGCACGAAAAGTATCTACTCGAAATTTGCAGGAGGCAATGGAAAGATCATCAATGACAGCTGGTCGGTAGCGAGCGACGAAACGGTTAAAGGGCTCAAGTTGATTCCATTGTTGTATAACGGAAAGAGAAATAAGTCCGGACGAACGAAGTTGTCGTCGCGACGGATCCTGTTTGGCCATGACGATCACAGTAAATAAATCCCGCGGACTCACGTCACAAAAAATAAACGGCAGAGTCCAATCGCCGAAGCGAAATTAATGTGACTAGCACTGAATCTTGAAGTCCGATCGCAAAAACAAAAATTTTCCGGCGCGAAATAGAAAGGCATCAACGCAAAAAATAGAAATCTTCCGGGGTAAGCACAAGGCTTCAAATACGGAAACTAGCCTTCCGTGTTAAGAAACACGAAACTTCTTGCCCAATACAGAAATCTTCAACAAGAAGCGAAATTTTTGAACCAAAATCGGAAATCATGAACACCTCTCGAAAATCGCGACCGAAAATCTGGAACTGATAAATGGAAATCTTCAAAACGATGCGAAAATTTTGTTTTTTTTTTAAACCAAATTAACACGAATCAAAAATCGCGAACGAAAATCTCGAATTATAAAATCGGAAATCTTCAACACGACGCGAAATCGCGACCGAAAAGGTCGAATTGTAAAATCTTCAAAAACCGGAGGTCGGCAATCTTGAACGCGAAACGAAAATTTCGAATATCAATCCAAATTTTCGAATACCGAATTAATTTCCAAATCGAAATGGAGTGTTCGTAATAACTTACGGGCAATGCATCGCCGTCGGTGATCCAAGCAAGCTGTTGCAAGCGCCGTACAGGGACACGAAGTGGCGCGAGAAGAGGAGCACGTTCCTTGACTGTCGGGGAGCATTAAGTGCGTACGGAACGGAAACTGAACTGTGCAAAATAGTTGTCATTTGAATACAATAACATGGGTGTTACTCGGTGATGTTTTTTTGCAGCTCATCTACTCGAATAGGAGCGGAAGCTGTCCAGGAAGATGATTGTGATATTTTTGACGAGAGTTCCTCCTCGATAAAGAGGATTCTTGCAGGTTTTATTAGCTCCTGATTTCGGAGTCAGCTATGTAAAAACAAAATGTGCTACTGTTTTTAAAAATAAGCATTGATGCTTGGTAGGGTCTTTTTGCAGGCTGTCTATTTGATGCATAGTCGCATTAGTCGAGGAAGACTAGTACTAAATTGACATATCCTGGCCTGCAGCGTATTCAAAAGGGCTCTCCATTTTTTGGTTAGCGCCAAGCATGTTTGGGAGCACCGCTGCTAATTTTCTCGGTTTGAAATATTCCAAATGAGACATTTGACTTGCAAATATTCCTGTCTTGGGTTGCAGAGGACACAGTAGACTCATAAGTTCGCCAATATTGCAATTATGCTCCAGTTTTTAACTTGTAATGCGTCCACATTCCCTGAGAAACTTGCTAACTTCCATCGTCATAAAGTCAATTTGTTTAGGAATTTTTTAAGGGTTCTTAAAATGGTTTTGCCTTATTTTTACGCGAAAGTATGTCTGTAATATCGAATATACGGCCTTGCTATTCGTCAAAATTGTAATTAGACTCCAGTTCGGAACTTTTAATGCGCCCAAAATGTTTGAACGATATGAAAATTTTAATCGCTGTAATATTAATTTGTAAGACATTTTTTAAGGGATCTTTAAGAGTCATTTCATCTCAACAATATCAAGTTGTCGTCGACCACAACTTTGATATTGTTGACATGGAATGACTCTAAAATTAGTTCGAATTATTTTTGTGCAGAAGTACGTCTACAATATAGAATATAAGGCTCTGATTATTTCGTTAAAATCTTAATTTAATAGTATTTTTTATCTGGTGATACATTTGCGGTATCTCAGATACATGATAACTTTAATTTCTTAAGTCGTTAATCGTAAAATTATCGTAACTTTCAGTCGTAAACTGAAATTATTGCAAATGTTTAAAAAGCCCTGCAATAATTTTTAATTGTTTTCATGCACAAGTATGTCTGTGATAGTATAATGGGCCAGAAATATGTGTAAATTGTAATCCAGCTTCAATTAATAATGTTGTAACGGAAAGGCTGTTTACAATCTCAAGTACTAGTTACATGGCCTTCCGTTATTTCCCCAGGCTCCGGCGATTGGTTAATTATGTTTCCATTCTAGGGAGTTTCAGGACGCGGCTACTGCGGGCGTGAACGAAGTTCGGCAACACCGCGCGCCCCGGCACATGTAGGTGCCATGCGGTAGTCGGGAAGTGAGACCTCGACAACTTGCGGCGATAACCGGCTGATCCAAACGCGGAGAATTCTTTTCTTTTTTTGTATCCGGTTTTGCGGAATTCTGAGTGTGTGTGTGGGTGACGGACGGACGTCCATAATCTCGAGGCGTCCAAAGTGTATTAAGTGGACGGCCTATTTCGGTGGACTGTACGCGGACCCAACAAATAAAGTCAGGCCCCAAGGACTGTATTGGTGTGTTGGAGTGATTCGCCACCTGTTTTTGTAAGTACCAGTTTTCTCTGGTCCCTTGTCTCAGGTTGTAATAAAATTTAAGTCAACGCGATTGTTTCCCATCCTTTTATTCAATTTTACGTTCCCTCCGTCTTCCTTCTCGCGTTTGTCCAAATTGTGCTCCCTTCCAGGTCAGCACTTTGTAACTGTCGGCGCGAGACCGACTTCTTTTGGAGTTTGACGTATAGACGTCTCATTAAAATTAATAAAAAATCTAAAAGACAGTTACAAATTGGCGCCCGAATTGAAATTACCCTACTAGACTAATTTTAATTTTGTGGTAAAATTGTGTTTCGTTAAATGCGTTCGGTGCAAACAAAGGTTGATACCTGAGAAACATTGACTCATCTAGTCAATGCTAAAATTGAATAGTTTCACCTTTCTATGTGTGTTAAATTAAAGTTGACTCGTGGGTCAATGGGTGAAACTAGGTAGAAAAATAAAAATAAAAGAAATACATTGTCTGTCTAAAGTGACTGAGGAAAATGCATGGTTGTCATGAAAATATTAATTAAGTCGAGGCGACTATATATTGATAAATTGTTCGACTATTTTTATTTAATTAATAAAGTCGACAGATAACCTGTAAGATCGATTACGGTTGGAGAAAATTAAATAGAGTCGACAATTAGTTGTGAATAAACGTTTAAAAGTGAAAAAGTGACAATATTTGGTTATTGTGGCTTGACGTTTAAAGAAAATTTATATAATTATTAACGTTATTAGTTCTAGAGTAGTAAAATAATATAATAAAGATATCAAAATAAAATTAGGAATATTTGTAATAACGGAAAAAGTTTGATCAGTGAAAGTAACGGTTAAATTTTTTTTGAAAGGTAGAGCTTGCTAATAGAAAGTAAACAATGACAGGCTTTACTTTGAAAATATGATAATAGATAGTGAAACAATAACTCAGAAAAATTTGATATTGATATACGTTATATGGTTAGTAAGTGAACAAGAACAAATTTAAATTTGAAAATAGTATGTGAATAGGTAATAATAAAAGAAATAAAGATTGAAGTTATATGTGTTATTAACATCTGACCAACAATATGATTGGGTTAGTCGATTACTATTATATTACTAAAATAAATTAACGTCTTGGTAAAGTATAATAGTCTATTATATGTATAGATAAAAAAGACTTAGTAAAATTAAAGTATAATAGACGTCTAACGTAAAATTGACAATTAGCGTCTAATTAGGTTATGAGAGTGTAGATGGGAACTATTAAATGAAAAGGCGATATGATAAGTGGTTTATTAATTATTAATTCTAGACAGACAATGGTATTTAAAATTTAGTTGATATGAAATTATGTTAAGTATTATTAATTGTTGTTTAATATTATTTATCGACTGAATTTTAGGTTAATGAAATGATGAATTATTTAAGGTGAATGCGGTGTATTATTTATAATTTTGTTTGTATTGTCGACATTTCTGTCAAGCCCGGTACATTTAAGAATTATTGGTCGGTCATTGTATAGGTTAAGTAAGTAATTAATAATAAATTAAAGCGGTACTACGGGGGTACTTGGTCATTGTAAACAACCATTTTATTTAAAGCGGATGGAAGTATACAGGTATGGATTTACGGTATTGTCTCGATGGGGCTGATTAATATTTATTAAAGCGAAACAAAAGCGACTAGGATTATAGGCGACAAAAATAAAAGGAAAAATTAAGTCGATCAAATTGAAAGTTAATTGTAGGTTAGGTCGTCTATAGTTTCGTAAATGGTTGACAGGTGTGGTGGTCTTAGGATATAATTCCATTGTTGGAGTAGATCCATGTAAGACCGACTAAATTAAATTATTAAAAGTGAAAATTTTAAATTAATAAAGTGATTTTAACGAATGTATTACAGTCTTTAAAAACAAGAAGTGAGGTTTAAGTCATCCATTTACTAGACGGGGGTTAAAATATGTTTGAGAGCGTATTATCAAATTTGAAGGATAAGACGTCAAATTAATTAATCAAAATTGTGACTTTTAAATTATTTTATGGATTAAGACGTAAATATTTTGGAAGACTTTTATTTTATTTTAAGTTAATAAAGGCGTTAATTAGCCTAAAATGTATATTTGTGGATATGTTTTAATAATTTATTTAAATGTAAAGTGCAATTGTGTATTTTTATTACACCAGACGTCAAGTCAATATTAATTAAATTGAAATTTTTTAAAAATTAATTGGACGTCTAATAACTTTATTTTTTTATTTTTTTTTATTGTATTATATTAAAGTTTTATTTTAATTTTATTCACTGATGTGAAATAAATGAATGGAGGAATTCATCATATTCACGATAGGCGTGTGTGTTGGTGTAATCGTAATTTATTTATTTACAGAATTAAGTGACAATACAATTCAGAAAAGAAAAATGAGCCAAGACGATTATCGTGAGTTAGATGAATATGGGTTTTCCATTTGTCGACCCAAGAATTGGATGAGGCATTAGAGCGTCTCGAGTTAAATAGATCTGGTCGACCATTTATTCGGGTCAGTCGTCTTTTAGATCGACTTGAGGGTAATTATACTGCGGCAGACTTTATACAAACTAATGTAGAGGAAAGTGAAGTAGAGTCTAGGTCGCGTCGCGATGCCTTATTAGAATCTTTTGTAGGGTTTATTGAAGAGCCCCAAAATAGGGATAGAATTAGAGTTCAGGCTCAAGTACATCGAGAACAAGATTTGTCGTCGATTAATAATATTGGAGAAAGTATAAATAACCCAACAAGAGGACAAGATGGAAACCAATCAGATCAGAGCTCCGTACAAGAGACTAATTTAAGTCAGAATGAAGCAGATCTGAAGGAATTAGTACAACGAGTCAGCCAATTAGTCGTCCAACAATTGAAAAATGGATGGTCAGATAGAGCGCATAGTACCACATTGGGCCAGGCGGCCAGGACAGAAAAAGTTACCTTCCGTGATACGTTTGACATTAACTATCCTTCACCCCCGGATGAAATACAAGCAGTGGAGGAAGGTCAACATGTGCCACAGCAAAGTCGACCACGTCATGGAGATCGGTCGGGGGGGATCCAGAGGGTCAGACTTTAGGTTTACCCTGTCAGGGTGCCCCTAAGGAGGGGGGAGATCGTTCTGGTTTGGTGAACGAAATTGTTAGCCGACTCAATAGCCAACGGGAAAATGATAGTCGGCTAAATTGAACCCTCCGGAGCAGAGATCTGTGCGAAGTGGTCAGAAGATGGAACGTGACGTTTGCAGGACGCGAAAACCAGAGTATCAATGACTTCTTGGCCCGAGTCCGGGAATGTAGCAGGATGGCAGAAATCTCGGAAGAAGAGCTGCTATATGCTTTACCATACCTGCTAACAGGAGTCGCCCTGCAATGGTATAGGTTTTCCTATCACCACTGGCATACCTGGACACAGTTCTGTGAGGAAGCCCGCGCCACGTATGGAGGTGATCGGAATTTACAGTGCCAGCTTGAGATGGAGGTTCACACTAGGACTCAAGGTCCCGATGAATCAGTCCGGGAATACTTAATATGCCTGCAATCGTTATTGCATAGGCCAGTCCCGGAGCCGTCAGTCGAGGCGCAGCTGGACCGGCTACATCGAAATCTTCGGCCAGACATACAGATGGCGGTACAGCGAGACAGAGTCAGATCGTTTGGCGAACTCCTGCACCATGCAACTGAGGCCGAACGAATTGTGAAATGTGGACAGGCCTATAGACCTCCAACAGCACAAGAATAGTCGTTCTGTCCAGAAGTAGCCTATCGTGGGAAACCAAAGAAGAAAATAGGTTTCGCCGCAGTAGAGGTACCGAAGACCAAATCGTCTTCAATAGCGGCCTTATCCGAGTCGGACGTACGGGAAATGGTGAAGAACACCTGTGCCAAACTCATCGGGTCAATGGAACATAGATTGGCGACTACGGTGAGGGACATGAAGGAGGCAGTAACGTCACTTCAACGAGAAAGGTCGGCAACCAGGGTGGCCGAGGACAGACGTCCATATTATGGGAATGCCGGCCAATGGACATCCCCGCCGAGCCAAAAAGCTCCTAAATGGAGGAAGAAACCAGGGCAGGCATCTCGGGGTGCCCCAACTGCTGATCCAGAAAAATTCCAAGGCTCAGCAAATAAAACTCCGCCCGGAGCCAAGGAGATGGATAATCCAAACGCCGGAGTTTCCGGATTAAAATGTTTTCGGTGTGGTCTCTTGGGATACAAGAGCTACAATTGCCCTCGATGCCGGGAAAACGAGATCAGGGATGCGTAGGGGAGGTCGCACCTATCCCTAGTTCTCGAATACAGACCTCGTCACCATTAGACCGTGCAGCCGCTCAATACCCGTCAGAAGTGGACATGGCGACGGAAAAAGGTACTACTCGATGGTGGGTAACTGGGACTGTCCATGGTCACAGACTGAAAGCTCTGTTTGATCCAGGAGCGGCTCGTACGGTAATCGGGCGTATCGCACATCGACTCGCCCATAATGTTGGTCTCCACATAGAACCATATCGAGGTAGTGGCGCTAAAGTCGCTGATGGAAGAACTGTGTCGATTACCGGCCAAATTCGACTACCATTTAGGATTGGCAACCAGGAGAAATGGCTGACTGCCTTACTAATACCAGATTTGGAGCATGAATGTTTGCTAGGCGCCGACTTCATCAGGGAATTCAACGCAATCCTTCATCCTCGGCAGAATTACATTACGCTGAATGGAGATGTACAAAAAATTCCAGTAGAGATCGCTATGGTTTCCCTTCCTCTTGAAGAGAGCCACGAGACATCGGGTCTACGGAAGTTGACGGACGAGCAACAAAGACGTCTCCAGAGAGTAGTTCAATCGGTTATTCCTATGGATACGCCTCACATAGGATGTACTCACTTAGTCGAGCACGTGATAGATGTAGGTTGTGCCCGACCAATTAAACAACGGTATCATCCGGTCTCGAAGAAAATTGAGGAAGACATGCACCAACAGGTTCAACATATGTTAGATGAGGGCATTATTGAACCATCTTCAAGTCCATGGTCGAGTCCTGTCGTCATGGTGAAGAAGTCGGACGGTAGTTGGCGATTCTGCGTTGACTATCGTAAGGTAAATGCCGTCTCGAGGCCAGACGCCTACCCTCTACCCTACATGGATTCCATTTTGCGGAAATTACAGGGCGCTAAGTATATTACAACCCTGGATTTAGGGATCGCCTATCATCAAATTCCGATGGACAGACGATCCAAACTAATCACGGTGCCCGGAAAAGGATTATTCCAGTTCCGTAGGATGCCCTTTGGATTGAATGGAGCCCCCGCTACTTTTCAGCGGATGATTGATTCTCTGATTGGACCCGAGTTGGAGCCCTATGCCTTCTCATATTTAGACGACATTATAATTGTCACTGAGTCGTTTGAGGAGCACCTTGAGTGGGTAGAGTATGTCCTAAACAAAATTAAAGACGCAGGACTAACTATAAATTTGGAAAAGAGCATCTTTGGTAAGGAAGAAGTTAGATATTTAGGCGTCTTAGTCAATAAAGATGGTTTCCGACCCGATCCTGAGAAGATTAGACCGATTGTGGAGTATCCAGCGCCGAAGAACTTAAAGCAATTAAGAAGATTCATCGGTACGACGTCATGGTACCGTAAGTTTATGGGTGACTTTGCCACTATTGCAGAGCCACTCACTCAATTAACACGGAAGGACCAGCCCTTCATCTGGGGAGAGGCGCAACAAGAAGCTTTTGAACGACTCAAATATTTGTTGAGTACAGCACCTATTCTTCACCGGCCTGACTTCTCAAAAGAATATATTTTGGAGACAGACGCTAGTGATACGGGTCTCGGAGTTGTGTTGAGTCAACAGTTCGACGAAGACAGGCGGGTTCTCGCGTTTGCAAGTCGAACATTAACCCCGGCCGAGCGAAACTATTCAGATTCAGAACGAGAGTGTTTGGCTGCTCTATGGGCCATACGTAAATTCCGAGAGTACGTTGAGGGCTATCATTTTATGATAATCACAGACCATAAGAGTCTCGAATGGCTCGGTGATTTACGAATCCCCAACGGTAGACTAGCTCGATGGTCCCTAAAATTGCAGGGTTATCAATATAGCGTGAAACACCGGAAGGGTTCCCTGCATCACGTACCCGACGCGCTGTTGCGCATGTATGAGACGGACGATGGAGTCCAAATTAGTTCAATGCAAGAGACTCACAAGGTCTTGGACGAATGGTATCTGGAGAAACGTCGACAACTCGAAGAGGATCCATACAAATTTCCCTACTGGAAACTCGTTGGTGGTCAACTATATGTCTACCGTCCAGATCCCATATTAGATACGTTGATAGACGACGAGAATGCGTGGAAGTTAGTCATCCCAGAAGAAAATAGGCAGGCGATTTTACAGGAGAGTCACGACGTACCTACTGCTGGTCACCTTGGCAACCGTAAAACTTATGACCGGGTTGCTCGGTATTATTTCTGGCCGACGATGAGGAAAGATGTTGTAAAATACGTACGGAGATGTTCTGTGTGTCAGCGAATGAAAATTCCTCCGGTCGCTCCAGCAGGGTTAATGGGTCGTCGACCAATTCCGGGACCATGGAAAATGGTTACAGCGGATGCCATGGGTCCGTTCCCTAAAAGCTCTCAAGGTCGAGAATTCTTATTAGTCTTCCAAGATGTCTTTACACGCTGGATACAATGCGTGCCTGTTAGAAAAGTGAACGCGGTCTCTGTAATTAAGGCGTTTAATGAAAGAATCGTTTTTCGCTTCGGAACGCCAGAGGTCATCCACACAGATAATGGAAAAGCCTTCCAGAATAACTTACTCGATAGGTACTTAAGAGAGCGAGGAATTAAGCCCTCGACGAGTCCTCTTTATCACCCTCAGGCCAATCCAGTCGAAAGGACTAATAGGACTTTAAAAGGGATGATTATATCCTTTGTCGAGGAGAATCATCGTCAATGGGACAAATATATTTTGGAATTTGCCTTTAACTCAGCGATTCACGACTCTATGCAAGAGAGTCCGGCGATGATGAATTATGGACGTCAATTGGTTCCGCCGGATCATTCAAAACGTCATTTGGATTGAGCGGCTGAGCGAGCCCAAGAAGAGCAGGCTGTTCAAGATTGGATGGCACGATTGAAAGCCTTGAGGTCCCTACATCAAGAAGTAACTCGTAATGTGGAAGCTGCTCAAGAACGTCAAGCGCGCTATTATGATGCGAGAAGACGAGACGTCCAATTTAACCAAGGGGACGCTGTCCTTGAAAGAAACTACGTGTTATCATCGGCGGCACAAAGTTTCGCTGCAAAATTGGCTCCTAAATTTATAGGACCCTATACTATTTCTGCTAAACTAGGATCCAACGTATATGAGTTAAAGGATGGTTCCGGGAAACGTATAGGAAAGTGTCATGTCACCAATTGAAGCCATACCATGGAGAAAATGATTCTCATGGAGAGGATCCCACGTTCTTAGAAGAAGAGGACATCGAACATCAGGCAACTTTGCTTGAGCCTGAACAAGAAGTGGTAGATAAGTCCCAACTGATTGTACACGCGGACGTGCATAGGAAAGACGAGGTCGAGCGTCGACCACGGGGTCGGCCTAGAAAGGCGAAGATAGGCGACACGAATGGCGACAGTGTCGGTAGGTTAGGTAGACGGCCGGCGCACTCAGGTACGGTTAGCGGAGCAAACGTGGAGGTCTCTGTTAGTCCGTCCAGTCGAGTCAATACGCCTAATCCCGCGAAAAAGCGCCCTCGTGGGCGTCCGAGCAAGAATGAACGACCAATAGTTCCTATTCGCGTTCCCTTCCATAACTATGGCACTCGTAGCCGACGTTAGCCTGAATGCATGCTCATCGTGAAGTTCGAATCGGTCCTAAATAATTATAAGTCAAATACTCATATTTTGCATGTAAAAGGAATCATCTTTCATTGGCACGCTCATTTCATTAATATAGGTCATGGCAGACAATCTACGGTTCCTGGAGGAGGAGCTCAGAGGGATGAAGCGGGCGCTTATAGAGCAGAGCCGCGCCACGAAGACGGGCGCCATGCGGGGACCGCATCTGTAAAGTCAGATGACCAAATAAAAGGCTCGCCTAGTAAATATTAATAAATACATTGGTGTGGTTCATTTTATCCCACATTGTTGCATGATTTCTGTATAACCTATCCTATTGGTTGCACGGTCTCTTTTCCTTTTCCGACCATTTAATAAGAATAATTTCTGAGATTGTGCCTGAGACTGGGGAGCTGGTGATCGAGCCGGTATCCGGATCGGATAGTCAGCGTCTGGGCGGGGGGTGTAACGGAAAGGCTGTTTACAATCTCAAGTACTAGTTACATGGCCTTCCGTTATTTCACCAGGCTCCGGCGATTGGTTAATTATGTTTCCATTCTAGGGAGTTTCAGGACGCGGCTACTGCGGGCGTGAACGAAGTTCGGCAACACCGCGCGCCCCGGCACATGTAGGTGCCATGCGGTAGTCGGGAAGTGAGACCTCGACAACTTGCGGCGATAACCGGCTGATCCAAACGCGGAGAATTCTTTTCTTTTTTTGTATCCGGTTTTGCGGAATTCTGAGTGTGTGTGTGGGTGACGAACGGACGTCCATAATCTCGAGGCGTCCAAAGTGTATTAAGTGGACGGCCTATTTCGGTGGACTGTACGCGGACCCAACAAATAAAGTCAGGCCCCAAGGACTGTATTGGTGTGTTGGAGTGATTCGCCACCTGTTTTTGTAAGTACCAGTTTTCTCTGGTCCCTTGTCTCAGGTTGTAATAAAATTTAAGTCAACGCGATTGTTTCCCATCCTTTTATTCAATTTTACGTTCCCTCCGTCTTCCTTCTCGCGTTTGTCCAAATTGTGCTCCCTTCCAGGTCAGCACTTTGTAACTGTCGGCGCGAGACCGACTTCTTTTGGAGTTTGACGTATAGACGTCTCATTAAAATTAATAAAAAATCTAAAAGACAGTTATAATGTGTTATATGTCTCCGGTTCCTGAGAGTAATGTTAATTGTAATCAACGTAAACTAAATTTGGTAAGCATTTTTTAAGGGCCCCTACAATTATTTAGAATTGTTTTAATGCACAAGAGTGTGATATAGTGTAAAGAGCCTTGAAATTTGTTAAAATAGTAATTAAGCTACAATTTATAATTTTTTAATACGCCTACAGTGCCTGAGAATTAAGCTAATTTTCCTCGTCATAATGTAAATTTGTAACACATTTTTGAAGGGCTTTTAATTATTGCGAATTATTTGTACGGGCAAGTACGTCTATAATACAGAATATAAGGCTCTAAAACTAGTTAAAATTTTAATAGGCTTCAGCTTCCAACTTGCAATGTGACTTTGGTATCTGAGAGACACCAGACCTTCATTTGACGTACAGTAAATCTGTAAGAAATTTTTTAAATGTTTTAAATTTATTTTGTACTGTTTTTATAAGCAACTGCATCTATAACATCGAATAAAAGGCTCATCGTTAAAATTGTAATTAGGCTTCTAATTTATGTGCAGTTAACTTGTGTTATTCACGTGCTATGTATTTTAAGAATATAATGGAATAAACTATAATAAACTATTCAATTTATTTCAAATTTCAATTATTTATAGATTTAAATATCGGCTTCGTGGCTCAGGCGGTTAACGCACTGGACTACGAAGTCGTAGGTCGTGAGTTCGATCCCCGTCTGGTGAACAATTTTTCGATTTCGTTTCCAAGCAGCAGCTCGCTGTTGGTAAGACGAGCCACGTTGTTTGTGTTTACGTTTCGAAAGTATTGTTTATCTGGCGGAAATCGACTCATGACCGCCGCTGTACTTGGTGTAGGTTTCTGCAGTCCTACATTTCATCACAAATGTGAAGTATGGCGCCATCTGTCTAAGTCGATCTGCAGCTCTCGCAAAATCATATAGTAAAATAATAAGGCAACAATTTAGTAAAAAGGGCGATTCCGCCCGTTAATTAATTAATAAAAAAAAATACCCATTTCCATTTATTGTGATATTTATGTATTTATTTATAAGAACATATAGGAAGAAACCCGAACGTAAATCATTATTGCATTATCAACAAATAAAATGAACAATTCGGAATAATCAATATAAACTGAAAATGAAAATAAAATATTGAAAACCGAGAAGAAAATACATAAACTAAACTAAAAATTACAAATATACATTCAGCATATTAAATTATCAATATTGCACACAAGCGTCATTAAATAATAACTTCAAAACATTTTTTTTTGTATAGGCATACAAATCTTGTGGGATACATTCATAAAAATGTTGGAAGAATATCATAATATTTCATTAATGGTAAACAACAACCTATTACGGAAAAATTAATTGTATGGTTCTACTCATCTATTTATTATTTTTTATATTATGCATTGCATTCACTATATACAGGGTCATCGAAAAGTATCGGACCCCCCTAATATCTTCAGTTAGAATGCACTTAGGAGAAAATGTCCAATAGCAAAGTTGTATGGTTTCAAGCGGGGAGTAAGATGATGACCTTGACTTTGACCTTGACCATGTCCTTCAAGGTCATTTCAAGGTCAATCTTATTTTTTTAAATAGAACCCCCTACATTTTATTGCATATTTTTATAGCTTATCTCGAGAGCTTTCCAAAACACTATAATAAAATATTTTTTTATTAAGTACTTTTTGAGTTATAAAGGTTTGAAGTTAACAATTTGTTAACATTTTTCCAAAATGCATCCTTAGTGAAAATATTAGGGGGATCCGATTAATGTATTTTCTTTAAACCAATTAATTGGTCTCATTATTCCGCGCACAAAAGTATTAAGGTTATGATTACTGAAAACTAAATAATATTTTACAAGATATTCTACATTTTGTGTCAAAAAATTGTTAACTTCAAACCTTTATAACTCAAAAAGTACTTAATAAAAAAATATTTTATTATAGTGTTTTGGAAAGCTCTCGAGATAAGCTATAGGAATATGCAATAAAATGTAGGGGGTTCTATTTAAAAAAATAAGATTGACCTTGAAATGACCTTGAAGGACATGGTCAAGGTCATCATCTTACTCCCCGCTTGAAACCATACAACTTTGCTATTGGACATTTTCTCCTAAGTGCATTCTAACTGAAGATATTAGGGGGGTCCGATACTTTTCGATGACCCTTTATATACAAATTCATCTATTTTTAAGAATCACGGGATGCATTAATTTGGCCATCAAATGCCAGATGGACACTTTTCGATTTTATTGATTTCCTCGATTTTATGCAAGTGGCATTGATTTGCTGCAATTTAGCTATATAAGCAACAATATTCATTTTATATACATGTATCTTGATCGATTTCGAGTAAGCAATCGATAACTAGGGTTGGTAGTATTTGGATTGTCAATCGATGACAAAGTGACGTGTACCAACTACTTAAAAAGTAATATTTTAGCCAGCTGTAGGAGCGACTGGTAATTTGTTCCCCCCCCCCCCCTTTACGGATTTAGTTTGGTCGCCGAGAGTTAGAGGAGCTTATTTGGTTACCCACCTTTCAACATGGGATCTTCTCTTTAGTTATTGTTCTGTGATGGGTCGACTCTGGGTTCTAGGTGAACGGAGAGGCTGCGCTAAAGAGAGAAAACTGGGGAAAAGAAACAAATACGACTGAATTAATCGAAATTAGGCTTCTTTTCTTTGACATATATTTACGATGCGGAGCACATGGAGATGGGACAAAGAAGGCAGAATCCGGAATTGGGAAATAATGGTATGATGATTTTAGTGATTTTTGACAAGTTTGGTTTGTTTGGGTTGAAGAAAATCGCCGGCGACAATGGCGGCTTCTGTAAATGCCCGGTCACGAGATTGGTTCTGACGGCGGAAATATACGCGATGATTTTCCCACTGAAAAGGGAGAATAAGCAGTGTTCAATAGTGGTCTAAAAATGTTATTAGTGGAGAATAGGGATGAGGAGAACGCGAGAGAAAAATAAATAATAACCTAATAGAAAATAATTATTATAAAAAAAATAAAGGATTGAATTGAATACCTAATGGGCCCTACTGATGTTCTTTGCTACAACATCGGGTCACTCGTAGGTTCCCGGTCAAGTATACAAATACTAATCACGAACTAAAAAGAGATATTCCCTAAGGTGTTAATCTCTTTGTTTGGTGTAACGAAAATAAAAGAGATTAACACGTTCGTCTCAATAATTTAAAAAAATAGATAAAAAACTTGATTTTTTAAAATGTTGCCATTGCTTGTCACGTTGGGGGCAAAGGGAATAGAAAGTTATTTGTTAATAATTAAAAAAGGGTGGGGGGTATACTTACTCTTGGTGAAACCGGGTGGAATCTCCGCGGGGATTCTCTGGATTGCTGAAGCCGCAGGAGGCTACTCTATCCCTTCTGATTATGTTGAGGGACCGCAATGATGGACATGGAGACTGTTCAATTTTCCAAAAGCGCACGAATCAAGAACTTTCTTTCTTGTTGCCACGACGAACGGGTGCCGACGCGTGTAGATTTTAGGAAGAAGACAGGATCGGGAAATTCATTCAAACGTTCAGATTGATGAACGGAGTTAGAAAGGCGTAGGAACCGTGCGAAGTAGACCTCAGTCGTTTTATATATATATATTTCTCATTAAAAATAAAAAAATGTTAGGATATATATATATATATATATAGAGAGAATGTATCGTTTTTTGAAATGGAAGCAAATAGACATTTTTTTACATGTTAATCAAATGGAAAATGAAAACGGTCAATGTGGCACCACTTAGAGCGGTTGCACAGATTTCCGCCAACGGATTCGTCCTCGCATCATCAAATACTTTACAAAAAACCCTATGGAGATGAAAAAAAGAATGTTGCCAAATTTTGAACAGGTCTAATATATTACTTTAACAGAAGTAAATACATTGATTAATAAAACAGTTTATTTTCAAAATTATAGAAAAATTATATATAAGAAGACATATATCTGCGCGTAATTTTTCAATTTTTAAACGCAATAAACTTTAATTTATAATACTTAAAATGCATTTATCAAAATAACTTTTAAACTATCCTTATTCAAAGAAACGATAGTTAACATTTCATATCTATCCGATGTTACTCAATGTACTATACGAGTTTAAATTTAAATAGAACTGTAATCATATTAAAAGAGAGGTGCAACTAAGTATTCTTGTCGCTATAGACTCATGACGATTGGCCGGCGGTAGTGATACGTTTTTGTCTGGTTGCAACTTCAAGTATACATTGCTGACAGGTGGAGGTTACTTTGACTTTCTGGGTATACCTCGCAACATTTTGGTTATTTTGTTATTCACGTGGGGTCGAGGTTGTTTTGTCGATAAATTTTTAAACCTCTTTTGGTTTTTCGACGGTATTATATTCAAAACTTTAAAAAATCTCATTTCATGCAAGCGAAGAAATCGCAATAATTATTACAACTGATTATTATCCATTCCCTTTTTATTGATAATGTCTTCTAAGTAATTTTGACAAAAAGAATAATATATAGTGTTTCGATTGCTTGGTTACATGGGGCCTCTAATACACGTTTCACACCTGGGCTCGAATGCTCGTTGATAATCAATGACAACATTAAGAAAAAATATACTCTAAAATTTCAACATATATCGGATTATTTTTAATGGTCAAAAATTAATGCATTTGAAAGTCTCTTTCAAGCACATTTAAGAAAAATTGAAATTGAAGCTTACCGGTATGCTTAAAAGTGCAAATCCACGCTTCTTTATGCAATTTAAGCGTACTCAAAGTGTTCTATAAGCGTGAATTTATACTTCTAAGCGTACGGTGCGCTTCGATCTTTACCAGGGAACATATAGCCTTTATTTATTTTTCGGTGTTAGGAACATTTTAATTCTAATTTATTAACGGTCAACAAATACAATTGTATATTATAAAACGCAATTACAATGTAATTTAATTAAATTTCATTTAATTTTGATAATATTTTAAATCCTTTTTAAATTGTTGAAAAATCCATTTGTCTGCCTTTGAATTTTTCGATTTGTCCGTAATTCGCCACTCTTGTTCTCGAGAATTATATTTCATTTGGTTACAATATGTTTTAGCTTCATATTTTTATTACATTATCATGCATTTTTAACTTAAAGTTAAGTAAAATAGAATTTACCTGAATTTATATATAAAGAAATTGTTTTGCTTGTTCTATAAAAGTTTCAGTCCCATTGTTCGTTGTATTTAACAGTTTACTCGATAAAAATATATTTTGTTAAGAAGGAACAAGCAACAAGCCCAAAATTGAATAAACCGGAAGTTATTAATGTTGTTACATGTTGTAAATAAAATGACGTTCTTTGTACCCACAAAATTTCAGATGTGGTTATCGATTAATAGGTGCCAGAAAATAATGTTGAAATTATGACTTTTGCTATGTACCATAGTTTATGTCACGCATCCAAGACGTAGAATAATTAATATCTTTGAAATTACAATGCAGAACCGAAAAAACTAGAAACATATTCATAATACTATTAGGAGTCGTAATCTCGTATAATATTCGTATGTTATCGGAGATTCTGAAAAGCGGTGAAGCAGTGCAATTTAATACAAAAGAAAGCAGTGCCGTAGCCTGAAATTGGTCCCTTATTTGTTTCATTTTAATTTGTTATTTGTTAATAATAATTCTTCGGATTTTCAAAATATTACGTGTTTTTATATTTCGAACTGAAAAACATAAAAATATTTGGACAAAATTGAGTTTTATTTGCACACAAAGTTTAGCACACATAAATTTCGCCCCTTAGCTCGTGTTCTTTCTTAATAGTTTTCAAAATCGTTCAAAGGCCCAGGGGGGGAGGGGCGCCCCCGGCTGGATCCGCCACTGCGCTTTTGATAGATAAGTAGACTTACAAGGGACAATTCTTCACTTGGGTGGTTATTATTTTTAAAAAATCCCGAAGGTCAACTTGCTAGGTAGTTCAAAATTCTTTTACAATTCGATTATGATCTTGAATATCTTCCAGGGAAAGATCGTTCAAACGCAGACGGTGTATCTCGTATTATATGCAAATGTCATAAACGCCAACGATGGTTAAAAAATTGTTATACATATATTAAAAATGTTTTTCGTACTATTTATGATTTGACCAATGTAATTAATTGGGCAAAAGATCAAAATAATGATTCCGAGCTTAAAATATTAATTGAATGTAAAAAGAAAAATTTAATTCGTATTTGGAGTTCTGTTTCTCACCTTAGTAATTCTTTTAATTCATACTATACTGGTTATGTTAATATTAGCTTACTGATAACAGAACGTACAGGGCTCCTGACCATCGGGCTACTTCGGATGTAGCCCAGTCCCGAGATGAAGGGGCCATAAGGGAAATCCCGGGAGAACGACTATCGATTGCCCACGGACGATTTCAGTGGACATGCAGTCTCAGACAAACTCTGATGCACTGCTGCAAGGAGAGTTGTCCGCAGCAGAGAGGCTACATGGCGCGAATGCACCCCGAATTTGCAGAGCACTTTTCTCAACAACTTCTGAGAAATTATATGGCCTATCTGAGGCGGATAGGTCTCGTTGTTTCCAGCTATTAACCGGTACGGGATGTGCGGGCAATAACAACTAAGCCCGTACGCGGTGCTAGGAGAGCTGCTTCACAATGTGAAAGCACGACACTCGTGTTTAGGCGAAATCTGACAACGAAAATTTTTCCTAAACAACGAGAAATAGGTAGTGCAAATAGCCTACTTCAAGATGCTCTTCCGGAAGACTGCGACCTATGGCAAGTCAAAGATTACAAAACGCATGTCTCAATTGAACTGCAAAATTCAACTGACCTGGAAACTCGCTTCCCGAATACACTTTGTGATCGTCTGTATAATATCTGGCCGTTCATTTATGGCTAAAATCAAGAAGTCCGAGCAATAACTGAGGACGTACTATCATACACTGAACAAGCTGAAGTTGCTCAACATTAAGTAACGTTTGGCGAATGAAATTCGGGTATTGGCGGATGTTAAAAAGAGGCTGCAAAGACGGTAGGATAGAATTCGGCAAAATGCAACGTATTGAAATCTTTACCGAGTTGTGTGACGAACTCGTACAACAAAGCGAAGGTTGTCCACACATCAGCGCATTAGTGGTGAATTAATACATAAAAAAAGCGAGGAATTTCTCCTCACCGGGCTGGGGTGTAATTAACAACTATTGGTGGAAGAAGTTCGCTTCTGTCCATCAACACCTAGCTCGAATATTCACCTCTTATATAAATGTAAACCAACCCATTCTGCACTGGGTGGTGGAGGGCGGAAGGACACTAAGTCCAAAATCGGGAGACTTATCTCATCCAAGAAACCATACACCAATCACGTGTCTCAATACTTTATACAAATGGTCTACTAATATCTTGACCGAACGTATTGAGAAAGCCGTGAAACAGGTGTGGCAGCGGATAGTAGACCAACGAGGCTGCAAACTGGTTGCATCCGGTTGCAAGGACAATTTGCTTATCGACAGGTGTGTTTTTCGGGACTCAGTCCAGTACAAGCGTAACCTGTCTATAACCTGGCTAGATTGCATGAAGGCGTATGTCTCAACATCGCACGAGCTTTTAAGCTTGTTGCACAAAAGCCTCCATGTCCAGCCAAACATAGTGAGAATTGTAGAAGACCTGACGCCTCTTTGGAAAACACGCTTTGTCATGACATCAGGCAAGCGTCGAACCACGTCTAGACTGGTTCAATTCCAAAGAGGTGTCTATCAGAGAGATGCTCTGAGCCCTCTGCTCTTCTGCATCTCAATATTACCTCTATCCGTTTCGCTCCGGAAATCTCAAGAGTACATGTGTGGACCGCCTGGTGAACGTGTAGATAAGATCACCCATTTATTCTATATGGATGATCTTAAATTATACGTATCAGACGAGTATCAATTACATCGATTTCTGAACATCGCCCTCACATACTCGAGAGATGTAGGCATGACATTCGGATTGGACAAGTGTGCAGTCGTTAATTTGCACAGAGGAAGCTCAGACTCCATTAAAAGGATCTGGATCTGGTCAACGGAAATGTCATCTGCCACCTTAGCGCCGCGGAAGTCTACACGTACCTGGGAATGCCTCAGAGGCATGCCCAGAATCTGCAGACTGTTAAAATGACCATCGTTACGAAGTACCGGCGCCTTCTCCGTCAGATCTTGTCATCAAAATTGACGGGGGAAATAAGGTGGCAGCCACGAGTATGCTGACCGTTTCACCATTGCTCTATTCATTTTGAGTACCTAAGTGGAACGTTGACGATCTAAGAGGTCTTCACCCGTGCACACGGAAGATGATTTGTATGCAAAGCAGTTTGCATCCAAGATCTTCCGCGGAACAACTGTATTTGCCCCGAAAATTGGGAGGTCGTGGCCTTTTGAACCTGGAGTGTATGCATGACAGATTAGTCCTCGAAACGGCTTGCGACATGATTAATCGAACGAAATTGTATAGAATACATATAGCGTTATTAATAAACAAATAAAATATAGTTACAATTTTGTTGTTATTATGATAGTATAAATGAGAAAGTATATGCATGAATTGTGTAGGAAGAATTGATTCTTTCTGCTTGCTTATCAGGTAGCGTTTGTACAGGTATAAAAAAGATAACATTATAACCTCGAGAACTTATAGCTAATGCAAGTTTATTAAAAACATTAGCAGCAGTTGCAAAGAATGAACCGAAAGATTTAGCTGTTCCCATTGTGCGATATCTTAATGTAAAAGCATTCCGAGCGCTGTAGCGATTATTTCCTAGCCTCACAAATCGATGGAAAAGATATCCGGGAATTACAGAAGCTATTATACGAGACATAGTGCAGATGATTTGGTATGATAGTAAATTTCTGATATAGAGGCAGCCAAATCTACGCATGTTAGGAGTAATATGGTCAAATTTTCCGACTCCATAAATGAAAAGGAGACAGGCATTCTGTACCGCCTGAATCTTCCGCCATCCTTCCCCCCTATGACAGGGTCCATTTACACAAAAGCAGTATAATAGATAAGGAAGGATTAAAGCCTCACAAAGTTTTTGTTTAACTACAGGTAGAAGAACTCGTCTCCAGGGAAAAAGCCGGCGTAAGCAGGCTAATGAAATAGCGTTCTTTTTGCCAATATGAACTCCGAAGGACCAATTAGAATCAATCCAAAGTCTGAGGGTTTTCGTTTCTTGAACCACGGGAATAGCACTTCCATTTACAATAAATGGTTCTGCATTTAAATCGACTTTTTTAGGTGATATCGCATTACCGATAACCATTATTTTTGTTTTATTTGGATTGTGTAGTAATGCATTATCACTTGACCAGATCGCGATTGCGTTAAGGTCTTTGTTAAAGGCACAGAAAGCTTGTGGAACGTCAGCAGCGTTAAAGGGTGACAAAATTTGTGTGTCATCGCCTTATGTTTTGATTTGGATCGTGGAACATGTGCTGCAGATATCGGCAGTATATATGATAAAAAGTAATGAGCTTAATTTGGCCTCTTGAGGGCAGCCTGCTTTCAACGCTTTAGAGTTTGAAGTTCCCCCATTATATGATAACGCTGCTGTCTGAAACCGCTGTTCGAAATAAGATCATACCAATTTACAAGCTGCGGCGGGGAACCCATATTATGATAATTTTGTGATTAATAGCTCGTAATTTATTGGATCAAATTCGCGTGCAAAATCTAGTAAGCTAATTAGTAATAACTGTTGACTATCAAAACAGGACTGTGTTTTTTCAGAGAGATCGAAAAGAGCGGTGTGACAACTATAATATTTTCGGAAGCCTGATTGATACTTTGGGAAAACCTCATATTTGTTACAGTAATCTAAGGTTTGAGCGTAGAGCACACTTTCGGTAATCTTAGAGAAGATTGGCAAACGGTTTATAGGGTGCAAGTTAGAAGGTAGAGCAGGCTTGGATATTTTTGGTACTGGGCGTACGATTGCATGTTTCCACATGTTCCAACATCTCCCCAGAGATACCGTCAGATCCGGTGGCATGAATATTAATATTCGTTAGTGCATCCGATAATTAAAATTTAGAAATTTGTTTGAATAAGAAGGAGTAAAATAGTAGGAATGGAGATAAAATATTCATTAAGCAGGTCTGGATCTGAGAGATGAGTAGGTAATTCGGGAGAGATGTTTCTTTTGACTCCTACAAACTTTACAGATTCCAGAATTTTGGTTGGTCTGCGTAGGTTCCAATTGAACAAAAATATACTTTTCGCTCTCTCCTGATCATGGATGTAACACACTTAATAAGTAAGATTTTATAATAAGAGAAGTTTGAGTAACTTCTCGATCTTCTCCATCTTGATTGTGCTGTGTTCTGTTGATAAAGATTTTTATTGCGTCGGCTATCTACGGTGCGTTAGGTTTCCATACGCGGAATGTTTTTACGAAAGAACGAAAGCAGGATTTCATCCTCATTCTTGACAAGCCTAGCCAAGGAAAGGTGATAGAATTCTGCACGGCCATAGGAGCCTTGTTGGGACAGGACGCAGCTGTCACGGCAAAAGTCCACGAAACTTCGTTCGAGATCAAAGACCTTGACGATGTCACCACGAAAGAAAACGTACTCCAAGTGCTTTCTAAGACTCTAGGAAGTACAACTGTGAAGCCTGAGTCAATTAAATCCATGAGGAAGGCCTATGGTAATACTCAGACTGCCGTGGTAAATCTTCCAGCTGAAATGGCAAAGAAGATCACCGACAAGGGGAAACTTCGCATTGGTTGGGTTGTCTGACGTGTGAGAGTCCTGATGAGGCCAACCAAGTGCTTCAAGTGTTGGAACTACGGACACCTCTCCAAGGACTGCAGAAGTAAGGTAGACAGATCAAAACTCTGCATCAGGTGTGGAGTCGAGGGTCACAAAGCCGAGAAATGCACTTGCGAGCCTCACTGCGTACTCTGCAGTGGGAAGGAAAAAGAAGGAGAATGTAAACACATAACAGGGAGCAGTCGATGCTCGGCCTTTAAAAAGGCCTACCAGGAGCTCATACAGAAGAGAGGATGAGAGTACTCCAAGTCAACCTGAACCACTGTGAGGTAGCGCAGGGTCTGATAACGCAGACCTTGTGAGAGAAGAACATTGATGTGTTAATCATCTCGGAGCCATACAGGAACCTGGGCATTCCATCGTGGAGGGAAGATGCGACGGGCAAAGCCGCTATTTGGTCATGATCCAAGTATCTCTTTCAGGAGGTTATGCACAAGGCCAAAGACGGCTTCGTAAGAGCAAAGGTCAACGGCGTGTACTTCTACAGCTGTTACCCACCACCTAGCCTGTCACAAGAAGACTTCGAGGGAATACTGGACCGGCTTGTCACTGACGCGAAAGACCGAAACCCAAAAGTGATCGCGGGAGACTTTAATACCTGGGCAACGGACTGGGGCAGTAAAAAGACGGATAAAAGAGGGCAAGCACTCTTGGAAACGTTCTCTATCCTAAATCTATTCCTGCTCAATGATGGAAAAAAGCCCACATACGCCAAGGGCGAAAAAAGCTCCATCATAGATCTTACCTTTGCCAGTGCTGGCCTCGTGAAAAGGGACACGCACTGGCGAGTGACAGACATCTGCATAGCGAACACCAAGCTATCACATGGCAGATCATGCGGCAAAGCAGATGTGACATCCGGACCAAGAAAGAACGAAGAGTTCGTTTGATGAAGATGTCTTCAAATTAGCCATGGACGGAGATACCATCGTGGAAGACACAGCAAAAGAGCAAGTGGCAAACGTAATGCAAAGAGTAGCGAAAGCTTGCGACGCTACCATGCCAAGAAGAAAAGGCGGAAATCCTCATACCCCAGTTTACTCGTGGAATGACGTCATTGCCGGATGTCGCAGAGAGAGCAACCGTGCTAGAAGGCTAGCTCAACGAGCCAAAGGTAAGCCAACTTACGTAGCACTCGAGAAGAAGCACAAGAAGGCACGTTTGAAACTCACCAAAGCTATCAAACGCAGTAAACGCGAGATGTGTAACGAGTTACAGGAGGAGGTCGATAAAGACCCGTGGGGAAGACCGTATAAGGTAGTCATGACTCGGCTCAAGGGCCAGTCCAGACAGCAACCCACCTGCCCCGAACAACTGGAGAGGATAGTGACTACACCATTCCCACAGCAAGCCGAACTCGACTATCCGGAAGACGACAATGAGGACACGGGAGATATCCCCAACATCACAGTTGAGGAACTATTGCGTGCAACTAGTAGGGTTAAAAACCAGAAAGCGCCAGGAATGGGCAATGTCCCTAATGCTGCTCTCAAAGCAGCAATTCAGACAGCTCCTGGAATCTTCTGTAGCATGTACAACGCCGGCCTCGGAGAAGAAATCTTCCCTGAGCGCTGGAAATGGCAGAGGCTTGTCCTCTTGCCTAAGGGCAATAAACCACCTGATGATCTTTCGTCGTACCGCCCATTGTGCATGCTAGATACTGCTGGCAAGATCATGGAACGCGTGATACACAACCGGATCGAGGCTGTTATTGGGGACTCCTTAGCGAATAACCAGTACAGTTTCCGAAGGTCCACATCAACAATGGACGCAATTGATCGAGTCGTGAACACAGCCACTAAAGCCACGGAAGGCAACCGATACAAAGGAGGCACTAAGAAGTATGGCTTAGTAGTCGCCCTTGACATCAAGAATGCTGGTGGGACAACACAGCGAGGTAGGACACAATCTGCAAGGCGCTGGATCGGCTGGAGGTGCCCACGTACTTGAAGAGGATGGTGAAAAACTACTTCAATGGCCGCTACCTCAAGTACAACACAGAAGATGGACCCAAGGAATACCGAGTCACGGGGGGTGTTCCTCAGGGTTCGGTACTTGGTCCACTTCTGTGGAATGTAATGTACGGCGCGCGGCTGAAATTGAAGTTACCGAGAGGAGCAGAGCTGGCGGCCTTCGCGGACGATGCAATGCTCACAATTGAAGCTAAGCTCATGGAAGAATTGCCTAACATCTTTGGAGATTCCTACAGGCTCATACAAGAGTGGATGAGGTCGGCTGGCTTGCAACTGGCTGAGCATAAAACAGAAGCGATGCTCATCACGAGCCAGAAGAAGGTTGAAACCATCACCCTCACAATTGGCGATCATAGTATCACCTCCCAGCAGTGCATCAAGTACCTGGGAGTGTGGATGGATGCACGGCTGAAATTCAAACAGCACGTCGAGCAGGTAGAGTACCGCAGGAAGGTGTCAGCAGTCTACCAGCTGAGTGCCTTGAGGGTTTCCAGCGCTTTCCGTACAGTATCCGAAGATGCGGTATGTGTCATTGCTGGAATGTTGCCCATTCACATCCTGGCGGAAGAGAGGAAAAAGCTGTACCAGCAGAGGTGCCAAGCACCAGAACCGCAAGAAGAACAGCCAGAAGAGATCAAGTTGGAAAGTCTACTTCGCTGGCAAGTGGAGTGGGACACATCTGACAAGGGAAGATGGACACATCGTCTGATCCCACAATTGGAAAGTTGGCTGAACCAGAAACACGGAGAAGTCAACTACTACCTGACGCAAATGCTCTCAGGACACGGATGTTTCCGGCAGTATCTTCATCGCTTCAAACATGAGGATACACCGGACTGCCCTGCGGACTGTGGAGTACCTGAGAATGCGGAACACGTCTTCTTCCGCTGCCCCCGTTACTTCGGAGAATGAGTTGAAGTCGAGCGAGCGACAAAAGAGACCCTCACCCCTGACAACATCGTGCAATGCATGCTGAAGTCAGACGCTAACTCGACTGCAGTGAGTAACTTTGCCACTGCAATTCTTAAAAAATTGCGAGAAGAGGAGCAACAAAGGCACCAGAGTGCCTGATATAGAAGAAGGAAAGGGTGGTTGCCATGCAACGAAGAGAAGCAGCTGCCGCTGAGGTCGCCCTCGGGAAGTAATGCCTGACGGCGGTTCCGCGAGGGTAAGGAAAAGGTCAATGAAGAGAGAGGACAGGTTTTTCAGTCGGTATTGTCAAACAACATCAAGACGACCCCGACACACGGGAGACGGCAGTCTCTTATGGTGCGTAAATTGCATTTTTCCACACCTCTATAAAAAAAAAAATGCACACGCACACGCACACACGCACACGCACGCACACACACACACGCACGCGCGCGCGCGCACACACACACACACACACATACACACACACACACACACACACACACTGTAACATGAAGTTTCAATATCAAGACACTCTACTTACCTGTCGACATTGCTGTCTCGTCTTTATTAGAATAGCACCAAGCATCATTTACACCTGTATAATTGCGATTAATATTGTTACATTATTTTAATAAGTAAATAAGGATTTTCGTTACGTGTATTGCGAGGCCTGGAGTTGACGTCCCTAAGTCCTCCCATGGCTAGTGGTCATGTCCGGGCCCAGTCTCGATCCTGGCGTGAACCTGGAACGCGAACAAAAAGGGATACACAAAGAAAATAGTTCTTATTAAAAAGTATTTACAAAACCAATGCTTACCGTAAGTGATTCGGATGACAGCCATGAAGAGGTCGTTCCCTAGGAGGTTCCACTGGTCGCGTTCCGTGTTTGTGTTCACGTGAACCTGACGTAAACACGACATCATCGCGCACTCGGCATTTGAAACTAAGACTCGCGAAAATCGCACAATCGTGATACGTACATTTGACGATGACATGTCAACATCGTCACCATAGTTGATACTGACTCGTGCGCATCTCTTACGCGCAGCATTCCGCCGTTCCGGCCAGTCAGTAGCAGTATTGCCTCTCTCCATGCGTATCATGCATCCCTGTCCCACGACTTGTGTATGGCATCGCCGACCCTTGTCGCACGCATACGCAACGTGGTGAACAAGGGAATGCAAACTCTGCAATGATGGTCGCTCGCGCACGCGCAATATGGAGAGAGGAAGGTTAGTTATAAACGGGAGAAAACCTTATTTGTACTCCCTTCCCTGTAATACCCTTAGATGTACCATGTAGCTCCTCCCCCCCCCCCCCGAATACGAACGAAGCAATGAACACCGAACATCCAGTGCTGCCAACCTTGGGAATGTTCCGTTACCGTCCCTAAGTTGTCATAAAGTTGACCTTTTTTATTAATGTTTGGTAATTGGTCCCCCTTTGTTTTGGATATGATTCCCGGTTCACGCAAGGTGGCGCAGAGCTACCGGACATGACCAAAAATTAAGGAAGAAGCTGCCATTTTGGACATTCTTCCCTTTGACAGCGACCATTACCGTAACGTGCGAGCGAACTTAAGACTTTCGTTTTGATATTGTTAAGAGGCCATCGGGTGTTTCCAAATTATCCCAAAAATTAAGGACATTCTCAACAGCGATCCAGGTACTGTGCACAGTGCGCGTTTTCATATAAATTTAATCAGATTTTTCGTATGATTCCCATTCCCCATTTTCTTTCCCCACGTGTCGAATGGTCGACCTCGTGATCAAGTTCTTTTAAATGTAAATATTTTCGCTGAAATTAAAATTATTTACTTTCAAAAATCGATAGTGTTTTAAGTGAATTCTGTTTTCCTTTTCTTGTTGGTCCTTAAGTGTATACCAGAGTTCGCGTTCCGTCCGAACTCAACGGTTATAAATGGCGCAGCCAACGTGTGGCTCAAAATTTTAAGTGTTTCTTTTTTCGGTCGGTAAAATTCGTCGTCTGTCGGAAAGATTTTTAGTTAGTGTGAAAAATATTTTGTAAAGAATTTTTAATGTAAAGATTTCACTAAGCGGAGACCGAACACGTATCGTGTAGTGGTGCTATATTGAGCACATTTTTTATCTCGTACGTTACCGAATGTTCCCTCATTACCCTAAATCTAAATAATGAAATTTTAATTTTAAGAGTTTTGTTAATATTTAAGGATGTATATATATATATATATATATATATATATATATATGTGTTGAAATGTATTGTATGAATTGTTGAAAATGATATATATGTTGAAATTTATGTTATGAATTATTGAATATAATGTACTATTCCATGAATTGATGAAAAATTGATGAAGTATATTGTGTGATTGGTAACGTATTTTATTCCATGTAGTGGGGATAAATCAGGAGAAAGTCCTTTGGGTTCTGGGTAATAAGAGGTGTTTAAATTAGCAGTTGACGAGTAATTTGGTAGTGACTTATTAAGTATTTTATTTGTTTACAATTTTTTGTTGTGGTAATTATAAATTTTTTTTTTTCTCTATTGGTAATAAAATTTTTTTTTTATTATGTTTTTTTTTTATTATATTTAATATTTTTTTTTATGTATTATTATTTTTTTTTTCGGTTTAGGTTCAATAAAATAGAAATATTTTTTGGGTTTTTATACTGTCTCCTACTGCTAATATATAAAACGACCTGTTGGGAAATCACGCTGGTATTTATATATATATATATATATATATATATATATATATATATATATATATATATATAATTTTTGTTTGTCACCAAACATTTTGTTTTTTAATATGGGGGATCCATATACCTATATATTAATAGGACAGTACCTTATCCCACTCAACCTTTTACATTCACATTTGCAATATCTCGGAAAGCTACTGCTGAGCAATATGAAGCCATATTAATACTGGTCGAAAATATGACTGATATGAGAGAATTTATATCTGCCTGCGATAAGGCGGAGATCTCCATATCAGGTAGCTTAGAGATTATGCAGGATCGCTTGGCTAGACATATGGTCTTGGCACAATTTCCTGATTCGGATGTAGCATGAGATGAGGCGGTCGACGGGAGAGGGGATAGACAACCATTCACTTTAAATGAAGCGATGAATGATCCAATAATGAGAGAGATCATTAGGAAACCATTAGGACACTGAGAAACCAGACCCACAGCAATCTCAGCATCTATAAGTGAGACAGGGACAGGATTAATAGCTAGGGATCCATCTTTAATTTTTCCTTCGGATAGATCTAGGATGTTTTATCATGACCCTGAAACCTTTCGAAATGATACCGGGATGCAGAGGGAACAATCCACAATGAATAACCCTTTTCATCGCTCAGCTATAGTACGTTCGTTGCATAATACTCAAGTACCTCAGGTACATATTGAACCTCCCTACCCGTCCTACTTCTAGGAGACCTATCACGGTACATCAAGGACCTACTGTACATTTTGATAATAAACAGACGTATATGTCCGCGCACCCTCCTTTTCAGAATCAGACGTATATGTCCGCTCAACATCCTATTAGGAATCAGACGTACAATTGGTCCGCGCTGAACCTTACGGGGCATAGTATGCGTGTAGGTCCCACTCCCCGTTCCACAGTCACCGCCTCTACTTTTAATCGACCAAACTACAACCAATCTCTGAATCTGACTAATACTACCGGAGTCCACCCGGTATACTTGGGATGAAACGTGCTATTTTTCAAAAATAGTCTTTTTAAATAATATCGCTAGAGGGAAACTAAATCTGTTACTTAAATACTAATCTTAACTCCTTATATTCCGTGGTTTAATCAAAATTTAGTCCGCGATATTATCTCCAAAAATTTAATTTTCAAATTTAACTTATTATCGCATATTTCGTTGGTTGACATTACAACCTTATTTATTTTTATTTACTTACCTTCAAAATATTTATTTTATAGTACGAGAGACCGAAAACTCAAGAAATAACTTTTAATTTTAAATTTAATTATTCTTACATACGGTCAAAGAAAAATTCCTTTTTGTCGTTTATTCGACATCATATTTATTTAATACTACCGGAATTTAGAGTAAGTCTGCAATAGAGCATTGGAAGAGTCACGGTCCAAAATTTTCGGGTGATGACACTGATGATGCGAAGGATTTTCTCCTCAAATTACAGGAATACGGGACAAGCCGTGACCTGACTGAAGAGGAACTCCTTCGGGCGTTACCGGAAGGATTTAGGGGAGTCGCGCTAAGTTGGTATAGGGTAGAACGGGAAATTTGTCTAGTTATGAAGAATTTGTGTTTTATTTCAGGGCAGCTTATGATCAAAGCAATTTGGAAAGTAGTATAAAAAGAGATATTGCTTTACGTACTCAAGAGGTAGATGAACCTGTCCGAGATTTTATAGTGTCGTTGAGAAGTCTTTTCAATTTGCTACCCGTTAGACCAAGCTTAGAGGAACAATTAGATATTTGTTGTCAAAATTTGCGACCAGCCTTAGCTGAACGAATTTTTAGAGATGGAATTTCAAATTTTTCGGAATTAATCAGAGCTTGCAGACATTATGAATTAATTCTCCAAAGAGAGCGTTCGTATAGAGCCCCACCTCCCGCATCACAATCAGCTTTCCCTGCCTATACTTATGTTCCCCGAAAACCTAAGTTGAAAGAGAAGGTAGCAGCTACTAATGAAATAGCGGAACAAAATGAGGCTCTACCGACATCTACAGCTTCGGTTACTCCGTCCATGCCACAGTCAACAGTTCCCGTTAATCAGACCAGGGGAGCTTATCCGCGTAGATCGAGTCCTAATTATTCGGTACGTCGTTATGTGGAACCGCAAAAGACGACTAGATTACCTAACAATCGAATACCGTCATTATTAACAATCCCTACTAATAATTCCCAGTCTGCAGCATCACCTCCTCCAGCAGGTAGTATGCCAAGATGCTACAATTGTAAAAAAATAGGTCATATTTTCAGAAACTGCCCTAACCCATTGGGTTATTTTTGCCATGTATGTGGGTACCCAGGTAAAACTGCGAATGACTGTCCATTATGTAGTCGCAAGCGGTCGGGGAACTTGTAAGAGGGGAGGCAAGATCCCGATTGACTCTCCTTAATAATAAGGATAATGTAGTAAGACGGGAAGTTGGATGTGTATTGCTTCCCAATTCTGATTCCAGATATTTTATTTGGTTAGATTTAAACGGCACTTCGGTAAAAGCATTAGTAGATTCCGGCGCATCTCGTTCATACTTAAGGTTGATCCATGAGAAGATGCTATTACCTTTCTTGCGAGAGATAGAAGAGGACGTGAGGGTAGCTGACGGTAGTACCGTCCCCTTACGCGGAATAGTGTCGCTTAGAATTTGTGTAGATGACGATGTGAGAAGGATGGATATCCGAGTAGCACCGTTAAGTTATTCATGTGTGTTACGTATTGATTTTTGAGATTATTTGGAATAACCGTTGATTATGAAAATGGAATATGGAACAGTCGGAATGGTCCTTATAGAAAGTTTGGTAACAGTTCGTTATCGGTAACCGCGCAGACCGTGTCAGATTGTGTAGGTCTAGCAGAACCGCCCAGAAAAGCAGATAGACGTTTAGAGTCCCTCTTCAGTAATATTATTCCGCAACGAGAGTCTCCGGTGTTGAGTAGAACGCATCTCACTCAACATGTTATCAATGTACAAGGGCATCCGTCAATAAGGCAAAAATCCAGAATGTTATCACCATTCATGTTGAAGATTGCCCAAACCGAGGTGGATAAAATGCTGAGTGAAGATGTAATTGAAAGATCAAATAGCCCATGGATGAGTAATCCGGTAATTGTCCCCAAGGCAGGAGAAAAGCATAGATTCTGCATAGATTATCGAGATGTGAACAAAAGCTCATTAAGAGATGCGTACCCTATTCCAAGCATGGAAAGTTTATTATCGGCAATGCGTCGTGCCCGTTGTGTATCGAAATTGGATCTAAGTCAAGCCTATTTTCAAGTACCTGTGGAACCGTAGAGTCGGCCAAAAACCGCTTTTGCTGTCCCCAGAAGAGGCTTATTTTTTAAAGAGTTTAAGAGAATGCCTTTCGGACTTACTAACGCCCCAGCTACATTCCAAAGGTTGATGGATAGGTTAATTGGTCCTGCTTGGGAACCAACCGCACGTCTTTGCTTATTTGGATGATGTAATAATCGCTACTGAAACTGAGGAAGAACATTTTAGATTTTTGGAGATTGTAATACGTACCCTGGTAGCAGCAGGGTTAGATATTAATCGGGAAAAGAGTGAATTTTTCTGCACGGTAGTTAAATCCCTAGGGTATATAATAGGGAAAGACGGGCTGAAAGCGGACCAAGAGAAAATTTCTCCTATTTTGGACTATCCTCCGCCTAAGTATGTGAAACAATTACGTCGATTCCTGGGAATGGTGGGATAGGATTCCCGTTTTCTACCAGAATTGTCACAAGATCGAGTTCCATTGACTCAACTGCTTACGAAAAATGCACCTTGGCAGTGGGGAGTTGAGCCGCAGCAGGCTTTCGATACCCTGCGATATTCATTGACTCGTACTCCTGTTCTGGGATGCCCTGATTTTGATTTACCATTTACCGTCCGGACCGACGCCAGCGACGTGGCGATTGGTGCTGTGTTGACGCAGAAAATCGACATCCGTCGATTTGAACACCCCATAGTGTACGCCAGTAGAATATTAACCGCACCCGAGCGGAAATATACTGTAACGGAACGTGAATGTCTAGCGGTCATATGGGCTGTAAAGAAATTTCGGCCCTACATCGAGGGAACTTCGTTTAGTGTAATTACGGATCATAGTAGCTTGCAATGGTTACGAAATTTGAAAGATCCTACGGGTAGATTAGCTCGGTGGGCATTAGCTTTGCAAGCATATAAAATAGAAATTTTCCATCGGGGAGGAACCCTTCATGTAGTGCCGGATGCATTGTCGAGAATGTACGAGTCCGTTGATGAAGCGCTGTGTGCATTAGGTGATTCAGTAGATCCGTGGTATACGAATAAGACGAGTAATATCAGAGAATTCCCTTGTAAATACCCCAATTGGAAAATTGTTGAGAATAAGATTTATTACCATCGTCCTCATCCAGTAATAGAACCGGCTGTGGAAGATTTGGACGCATGGAAATTAGTTTTGCCGTTAGAAGCCCGTGATATAGCCATCCAAGATGCCCATGATAATCCCCAATCTGGACACTTATAGGTGGACAAAACTTACCAAAGATTAATTCAGGATTCCTTTGGCCTGGTATTTCCCAAGATGTTGCCAAATATGTGGCCCGGTGCCCAGAATGCCAGCGCCAAAAGATATCACGACGACCTCCAGTCGGCTTAATGAGAGAGCGAATGACTGAATACCCATGGAGTACCATAGCTGCGGATGTAATGGTTCCTTTTCCCCCCAGTAAACGACAAAATCAATATATAGTTGTATTCCAAGACCTATTTACTAAGTTTGTAGAGGCAAAGGCCTTAAGAGTAGCTAATGGGAAAACCACATCAGATGCTTTAGATGTTTTAATCATTAATAGATGGGGTTGTCCGCCATATTTTGTACCTGATAACGGAAAAGAGTTTGAGAATAATTATTTAGACAAACATTTAAGAGAACTAGGTATTTCAAAAGACCCTACTCCATCGTATCACCCCCGGGCTAATCCGGTGGTACGGGCCAACCGTACGATGAAAACAATGATTTCCTCCTTTGTGGAATTGGACCATCATGACTGGGACGTTCATTTAAATGAATTTTGTTTTGCGATGAATACCTCAACCCAGTCGTCTACACAAATGACCCCAGCATTTTTAAATTTTGGTCGTAATCCCCGCCCTGCGCGTAGTATCCGCAATCGGGATTGCATTATCCCGAGTCCAAATGACCCCAATGCATGGAGAGACCGCATGAAGCGTTTACCATTAATCCATGATTGGGTGAGGAAGAACTTGGAACAAGCAGCTTGCAGACAATCCCAATGCTATAATCGAAATAGAGCAGACGTGCGATTTAAGATAAACGATTTAGTAATGAGACGAACTCGAGTGCTATCATCGGGAGCACAATACTTTGCGGCCAAGTTTGCTCCAAAGTTCACATGTCCCTATAGAATAGTAAAGGTCTTGTCACCGGTAGTGTATGAAATTGAAGACAATACTAGTAGAAGGAATCCTAAGGTTCATATTAAGGATCTCAAGTTGTATATAGCCCCAGAGTTGCCTAACCCGGACACTAGTATGCCAGAAAAATTCCTTCCTGAAATTACTAGTCCAGTACCAGATCCATATGAAGATAGACCTGATCCGTCAGGAGTTGATAACGGAATCCAATCAGGCCTTCCCCCTACTTTGAGACGAGCAGGGCGGCCTAAAAAGGTCGTAGTTGATACCGGTATACCTCCCTTACAAAATCCTAATGAAATCGAACCCCGTAGGTATAGCTTGCGTTCGCGCAAACACTGCAATGATGTACGATAAAATAAATGTATAATAGTGATATATTAAGTATCATGGTGAATATAGTTGTAAGTATCATGTCTCGTGTTGAAGGTAACGATGCCTTTGGGACGCAGCAGGCGAATAGGACCCGGCAATCGATGGTCCACAGATTGACCGGAGTATAGAGCTCCTTATTGGAAAGGAGAGCTTCATCGTCCCCGGGTGGAAAGATTGGCCACCAAACCAATTTTCGTCCCTAGGACCTATCCCGAACCGGAAGTGGAGCCTACATACCCATTTGATTTTCCCCCGCCTAGGAGATCTCAATATGCCTTGCCTCCTACCTATATCCCGGAGGCCTTCCTTCCTATTCTGCAACCTGTGGAGAAGACAGGAGTACCAAGTATCGTAGTTGACGTGGAAGAGGAAGAATGGGATACCTCTCCTCCTTCACCCCCCCCCCTCCAACGATCCAACCGCGAAAGAAAAAGGGGTACTCTAAGGTGTCTATTTCGTCTACCCGAGGTCCGGACACCACAGACATTTTTCATCCGTCCGACGTGGAACTGCGGCATCCAGGACAACCGTCTGGACCGTTAGTTGGTCCTATGGGTCCCCCTGGATTGCCTCCACGTAAGGTTCCCATGGAAAAATGCGCGAGTGCGGAAAGTTGCAAGAAACCCGGATCTCTGCAGGATCGGATGATGGAGGAATGGACCCAAGTTGACAAAGGAGGCGGAGATTCCAAACGATCGGCCCCATGGTCGTTCTCACGGTCGTCCCCGAGATCGTGTTCCGGATTGCTCCGGAAGGCCGATAGAGGTAAATCCCAGCCCCATGGCAAGACATAGTCGAGGAAGAGCGATTCGTCGGCCGCAGGATCAAACCCTGGGACGCCCTGGCATCCCGCGTGTTGAAGGGGGACATAACCCTGTCTTCGCGTGGTGGCTGGGGCTTTCCCGAGGTCCTGTCCCTAATCAGCCACTGACCCCCTACCCCAGATCGTGGAAACGGTTGTTCCCATACTAGTGAGGGCGTTCGTCCCTGGGATCGCTCCACTAATCAAGTAAATCGTCATTTCAGGGAGCAACAGCGGGATCAGGAATCAAGGATGGGCGGACAGGCTGTTGATGGCTGCCGAGGTCGGAAAGGGAAATCCCGGAATGAGCGGTCTCGAAGTTGTCATCGGCGGGCACCATCGGCTACTCCGGTCCCTTCTTTGATGTCCCTTAACATCCCTGCACCTGCATCGGTGGCTCTGAGACCGGTAACAGTCCCAAGCACCCCGAGAATTCCAATCATAGTGGACAAAAGTCAATGGAAGTGTCGATGGTGTAAGCAGCCCAGACATCTAGTCAAAGGTTGCTTGCAGCGTCGGACCCGACATTGAACCCTGTCCTGATCTAATCTTGGTCGTAGCCGTTTTCTCTGGCATTAACCTTTTCTGTTTTGTATTATACTGGATCAAGGCTATACTTCCCATATTTTCTTTTTTTTTTAATATTTTATTTGGTCCCTTCTATTTAGCTACGTTTACACAAATAAAAAAAGTCTAGATCATGGAATAGTACTTAAGTAAGAAAGTAATCCTTCAATCCTTAGTCTTAATCCTGGTACCTTTATGCTCCTATATGTAACGTATTGGTCGGTAGTCGTCGTGAGGAAACCCTATCGTGAAATCAACAGGAACTGAAACTGTAAGTATGAATGATGTATGTATTAAGTTTGTATAGTATGACAATGCGACAATTTTATTATTATGAAAAATGTACTTTCGTCAGGTCCGGGGGAGTTTGTAACACGAAGTTACAATATCAAGACACTCTACTTACCTGCCGACATTGGTGTATCGTCTTTATTATAATTGCACCAAGCATCATTTATACCTGTAAAAATAATTGCGATTAATATTGTTACATTATTACAATTAGTAAATAAGGATTTTCGTTACGTGTATTGCGAAGCCTGGAGTTGACGTCCCTAAGTCCTCCCATGGCTAGTGGTCATGTCCGGGCCCAGTCTGGATCCTGGCGTGAACCTGGAACGCAAACAAAAAGGGATACACAAAGAAAATAGTTCTTATTAAAAAGTATTTACAAAACCAATGCTTACCGTAAGTGATTCTGATGACAGCCATCAAGAGGTCGTTCCCCAGGAGGTTTCACTGGTCGCGTTCCGTGTTTGTGTTCACGTGAACCTGACGAAACACGACATCATCGCGCACTCGGCATTTGAAACTAAGACTCGCGAAAATCGCACAAAATCGCACAAAATCACACTGTTTTCACTCCAGAATACAGTGTTGGAGGGAACATCGGAAGAAAGGGCTCAAAGCCTCTCTCAGGCCATATCATCAGCTTGCGATGTCTCAATGGCCGCAAAATCAAATCCTCGCGGCAGACCGCCAGTATACTGGTGGAACGAGGACATCGCAACTATCCGGCGAGAGTGCCTTAGAGCCAGGAGACTGCACCAGAGAGCTCTTCATAAACCGCAGTACCAACAACTAACGGCGGCCTACGAAGAAAAGAGGAAGAAGCTTAAAGCTGCCATTAAGATCGCGAAAAAAAAGTGCTGGCAGGAATTCTGCGAGGAGGTAGACCGGGACCCTTGGGGCCGTCCGTATAAAACGGTCATGAGGAAAATCAAGCCCAAGGGAATGAATGCTCCATCTTGCCCACACTTCCTCCACAGAGTAATCCACCATCTGTTCCCAGAACAACAGGAACGATCCACTGGTACTGGTCTGCTGGCAGAACCTGGTGCAGTCGAGCCAACAGCCGTCACTGAAATCGAATTGAGGATGGCTGCTAAGAGGATATCTGCACGCAAACTCCGGGAATAGATGGAATCCCGGGTCTGGCGGTTAAGAGCGCAGCGCTGGATGTCCCAGGTATCTTCCTGGAAACATTTACCGCATGTCTAAAAGATGGATGCTTCCCGGTGCAATGGAAGCAACAAAGGTTGGTACTGCTGTACAAGGGTTCTAAACCCTTGGACGAATCATCTGCACACCGACCACTTTGTATGCTGGACACTCTCGGGAAGCTGTACGAGCGGATAATATGTACCAGGCTCGAAGCAGCCATCGATAAAGTTGGAGGTCTTTCCGACAATCAGTTCGGCTTCAGGACGGGTCGCTCAACCATTGATGCAGTCGACCGGGTGAAGACGTTGGCCGCTAACGCCATCAGTGGCAGTCGGAATACCAAGCGAATGTGTGCCATCATCACGCTTGATATCAAGAACGCCTTTAACTCGGCCCGTAGGGATTGCATCATGCTAGCCTTAGAAGAACTCAAGGTACCAATTTACCTTAGAAGGGTCATCTCTAGCTACCTGTCAGCCCGTACCCTGTTTTATGACACCGTTGACGGCAGGCGCTCCCACAACATCACAGGAGGCGTGCCGCAGGGTTCGGTCCTAGGTCCCTTGCTCTGGAACGTCATGTATGACGGATTGCTCAAACAATCACTTCCAGAAGGGGTGACTATGGTAGCCTATGCCGACGACGTTGCACTTATCGTCGTCACAAAAACCATAGAGGAGGTCCAATACCTCGGAGATGACGCTATTGAGGTGGTAGCTAGCTGGTTGAGAAACCACGGACTCTGCCTGGCGGCTGAGAAAACGGAGGCGGTGCTCATCTCTCCTACTAAGAAGAGAATGTACGCTACCTTCACGGTCGAGGATAAGGGGATCAGAACGAAAGACACCATTAAATACCTTGGTGTTATGCTCGACGCGCGATTGTCGTTCAAAGACCATCTCCAGTATGCAGGCACAAAAGCGCTAAAAGTGGCTCGCGTGCTGGGGTATATTATGCCCAATATAGGGGGACCAAAACAATACCGTCGATCCCTCCTTGCTTCAGTGGTGAGCTCTGTAATTCTTTACGGAGCCCCCGTCTGGGCGAACGCCATTGCAAGCAAGAAAAGCTATGGAGCCACTTGCCGACGGGCCTGCAGGACAGTAGCGCTAGAGTGGCCCGAGCGTATTGTACCGTGTCCGACATTGCCCTCTCAGTAATCTCGGGATTCCCCCCCCCCCCTTAGATCTAATGGCAGCTGAGAGGGCTGAAAAGTACCGTGAAGTTAGAAGTGTAGGCCAAGAATTGGCAAATGTCTCGGGAGGCCAAAGCAAATGGTCCGAAAGACTACTTGCCGAGTGGCAGCAACGATGGGACTCAGCAGCCAAAGGGCGCTGGACCCACCGTCTCATCCCGAATGTGGCGAAGTGGACAGGCAGAGACCACGGATTCGTCACATTCCATCTGACCCAGGTATTTACTGGGCACGGCTGTTTCCGCAGCTACCTCCATCGAATCCGCGTGTACGAAAACGCGGAGTGCCCGGTGTGCCCTGGCGTGGACGAGGATGTGGAACACGCCATCTTCCACTGTCCACGGTTCGCAGAGGAGCGGAAACCGCTGCACAAATATGGAGAAGACCCAATAACACCCGAGCGATTGGGTAGGGTCCTGCTCCTCTCACAGGAAGGATGGGACGCAGTGGTCCAACTCGCCACGTCCATCGTGGAGCAGCTGAGTGCTATCCGCAAAAACGAGGAGGGACGGATAGAAATACCATCACCTATCCGTCATGCGCCATGATATCGGTGAAGAGCCTCTCGGGGCTTAGGCTGCCTTCCTGGAAGTAATGCCTTAAGGCGGTTCCCGGGAATGGACAAAACAGCCTTATGCGGCGGTGGTTTTAGCGGATGAGAGCTCCGCACTTCTGCTGGCACCGGTCGGCAGAGAAGGCTGGTAGAGCTTTCCATCGTCGCGTCGGAAAAAACACACACACACACACACACACACACACACACACACACACACACGCACGCACGCACGCACGCACGCGCACACACACGCACACACGCACACACGCACACGCACGCACGCACGCGCGCACACACACACACACATACACACACACGCGCGCGCACACACACACACACACACACATGCACACACACGCACACACGCACGCACGCACGCACGCACGCCCGTTGAAATAACCTTAAAGGTCTTGTTCAAGGTCAAATTCAATATCGCCATTAAATAACCAGGGCAAAATCCTTGAACTTTTGCCCGAAACATTTTCCTGGAAAATGCACTCCTGCTGAGATATTTCGCCGTCGCGGTACTTTTGGCGGACCCTGCATATATATATATATACTGTTACGTATGCAGGGTTCGGCGGCGAACCTGTATTCGTAGGATCATGTATAAGTATACATTAGTAACGTTTTTTAGACATCCGGTATGCTGATAAATCGACCACCGGTAAAGCGCCTACGTGACATTCATGATCCCAAAGAATGTCAGTATCTTAAGTAGTTTTTGTTACTAAAATCTCTGGTGCCAGTATTATTATTGCAAATGAATACTGTGCATCCGGAGATTGTTTAAATTCATGAATAACTTTAGTCTTAGTTTTTGTTATAATTGATGACGCTCGTCCGAGAAGTAAGCTAGAATTACAACCTAAGAATGTGCAGAAACATAATCATAAACAGTCGAACTCGATTTCACGAAGTTTGGACGGTCCGGCAGTTCGACATCTCGGTTCGAGGCGCGAATCTTATGGTCGCTTAGATTCGCTCGTGTTACTTTTAAGTCCGTGCGAACCGCCAGTGTGAAACCTCGCCTCTGACAAACGACGAATAAAAATTCACGATAACTCATTTTCTGTCTTCCACTAGGGATTTCGGTCTCCTTTGCACGTGTATACTGAATTCAAATTCGAATTATACAATAAACATTTAAAAAGATGCAAACGCAAAATCCGCAACATAAAAATGGTGGCAGCGGTGGGATACGCGAGTGGCATTGGAAAAAACAACACAACACAAAAATGACCGTGCGGTGGAATGGACAATGGAAAAAATTTTACAAACAATTTATTACAACTTTTACAAACATTTAATGACCAATAAAAACGCGCAAACTGAACATTCATTTTCAACTGCCGGACTGACTCAACTATCGAGATTCAAATTGTAACTGATCATTTTTCCATTGCTGAGGACGGTATCCTGGGCGATCCCTTTTTTCGGAATATATCTGCTAGGATCGACTACAAATACGATTGTTTATTTATACAAAATAGTAGGATTCCGTTCATCGATCAGGAATCAGTATTGATTCCCCCTAGAAGCCGGAAAGTATTGGGGATAAAAATAAATAACGACCTAAAATTCGGATTTATCTCTAAAAAAGACGTAGAACCGGGGGTATTTTTCGGGAATGCGCACGTCACAAATAGGAACGAGTATGCGTACGTGTCCGTAATAAATACAAAATCACAGAATTTTCAATTAAAGACGCCTCCCTCGAATTGAAGGAATGCGAAATTCGGAAGAATATAGATTTCTTAGGCGAAGAAGAAAGCTTCGTACCGGTCAACGGCGAATAAATGCAATAGAACCAAAGCAGTCCTATCGCAAATAGATTTAAACTCGCTTTCAGGCGAAGAGAGAACATGTAGAGGCACTCATCGAAGAATACGCGCAAATGTTCTACCTACCGGGTCAGTCACTGCGAGCGACCACGGACTTTAAGCATCGCATCCATACGATGGATGACGTGCCCATTCGTGCCAAACGATTTCGTCACCCACCATCAATAACAACCGCAATTCAACGCCAGGTTGACGAGCAACTTCCAGCCGTAATAATAAGACTGTCAAAATCTCCTTACGATTCTCCAGCTTGGGTGGTTCCGAAAAAAAGCGGGACCAAATGATGAGAAATAGTGGAGACCCGTAATAAACTTCAGAGACCTCAAAGAGAAAACTATTGGCGATGCATGCCCAATTCCGAATATAACTGATGTCTTAGATCAATTAGGGATGGCAGAATATTTTACAACTTTAGATTGAAAATCGGGATTCCATCAGATTGAGATGGACGAAAGGGATGCCCACAAAACGCGATTTTCCACCCCCTATGGTCATTATGAATACGCCCGAATGCCAATGGGAATTAAAAACGGCCCTAGCGACTTCCAACGATTGATGGATCTCGTTTTAACTGGTCTACAAAGGGTCTACATGATATTTTCTGTTACAGAGGAATCTCCAGCGGTCCGTCAACTCACGCTACGAAGATATCGAAATTTGAAAATAACCCAGGTTATATTCAGAGAATCTAGAAACAATACTAGTAACGAATACAAAATGGACACTAATATCGACAATATCAACAGAGAAATTCCTGAGTAGAGCAAAAATCTTAGAAGAACATGTGAAATTTGCGAACGAAAATTGTCATCGATTCACAGAATGTCACCTGATACCGAGAATCGCTGAAATATACTACGACTTACAAGAAATAAAGATAGAACAAGAACACTTATTTGAAATTACAAGGGGCGGAAAAAAAAGAATATGTAAGAGAGCAGTGCTGGGAGTCATAGGAAAAATCAGACATCTTCTATTTGAAGCGGCAGATGAAGATGTTGTCAAAGAGATTATGGATCACATTCGCATTTTATATAACGCTACTGCGGACGTGGCTACTTTATTAGGAAATCAAACGTCGTTAATAAAAGAAGAATTCTCACAGGAACGGTTCGAGAAAACAGCTTTAAATTGAGCCACTCAAAAGGTAGATGAGGAACTGAATGTATTAAAAGCAAAGGAGGAACTAGACGTGGTGATTGAGGTCTTAGCAAGCGAAGTACAGAAATATGCGCTTGACACCAGTATACTCATAGATGCCGTGCTTCTATTTCGCAAGACAGAGTCCGATTCATCCGAAATTGTTAGGTCCTATGCATATCTCAAACGGAATAAAAGAGATTCTAGGAGCGGAGCCCGATTGTGAATTCCCAGTACAAACGCGCCCTCTGGCAACAGGCGAGCTGCTTAAAGTTTCCGATACTAAAATATTATATGCCGATAATAATTTAGTTTATGTAATTGATATCCCATTACTATCCTTCGTTAAATATGAATTGTACAAACACTATTCGATACTAGTTAAACAGGAAATCAGACAAAATTCCTCTAAATATGTGTTCATAACTCCAACCTCGATGTCCACCGGTATTACAACTGATTGAGACCGATATATGCACATTACACCCGAAAACCTCCAGAAATGTAAGAAAACAGATAGGAGTTTAATATGCCAGAACGATTACCCTGTCTTCTTAGTAAATGAGAGGAGTGAGTGTGAGGTACGATTGATAGCCGAACCATTATTCCGTAATTTTCAAGTATGTAACATCCAAATGATGGATCCCTCAAACGCATTTTGGATCCTATTAGAGTCACGAAATAGGTGGACCTTCTCGATACCTGGAAATTACGCTATTCATATCATGTGTAAGGTCAAACCGACCATAACAACAAATTTAAATAATACCGGAATACTTACTTTAGAACGCGAAAAGTCGCGTCTGAACAAAACATACATTTATTTAACATTACAGAATTGTTTTCGGCAACTTTAATCGTACGGATTCGGGAATCCTGGAACAGAGCATTCGCGACACGAACCTAGGTAAACCGCGTGAAACAAATCATGTAAAAAATGGGGTGCCGTTCAGCGAAATAGTCCGAAGGGCGCACGAAATCGCAAAGATGAATTTCGAAAAAGAAAAATCCACTCACATCCAATATGTATCAGCATTTATCGGTTTGGGGATAATCGCGGCAATCATTAATGAAATTATTTTATGCAGGTGGTTTCGTTGGAGAAACCTCCATAAAATAATAATCCCACAACAATGCATTCCGCAAAAACCGAAACCTAGCGTTAGATTTAGTAGTCACAACAGTGACAGTGATAGTGCTTGCGAGATTGAAATGGGAGACCACCGTCAAAACATTAGTGACGTGACGGGCGGCTCTTCTCACAGGCGAGACAAGAAGGCGCCAAAAAGCTATACAGATTGTGTGACCGACGTGCATCCGGACATGTTTATTTCCAATCCATAAGGCAAACAGACTATACATAGAATAGGATAACGAATATGAACAATTATGTAACACTAACCCTAAGTTAAGGAAATTTTACATGTACAAGATTACCAAAATGATTTTGTAAAAGTACTAACACGTCAGAGAGAGGTTGCGCGAATAGGCATAATTATGAGGCGAATGTCAGTTCTCGAGTAGTTTTTAATACTAAAATCTCCGGTGCCAGTATTATTATTGTAAATGAATACTGTGCATCCGGAGATTATTTAAATTCATAAGTAACCTTAGTCTTAGTTTTTGTTATAATTGATGACGCTCGTCCGAGAAGTAAGCTAGAATCACAACCTAAGAATGTGCAGACACATATTAATAAACAGTCGAACTCGATTTCACGAAGTTTGGATGGACTTATCGGTCGCATCGGGCCATCCAACTCTTCGGTGAAATCGTACACCGTCATGTATAAACAATAACGCGCGATAGATTGGAGGATGAAATACGCTTAAAAACCCTTCTCATTGGGCGGCACGGGGAGACATATTCTACATTTCGTACACTGCACTTCGGTCCGGCAGTTCGACATCTCGGTTCGAGGCGCGAATCTTATCGTCGCTTAGATTCGCTCGCGTTACGTTTAAGTCCGTGCGAACCGCTAGTGTGAAACCTCGTCTCTGACAAACGACGAATAATAAATTCACGATAACACATTTTCGATGTTTTCCACTGAGGGTTTCGATCCCCTTTGCACGTGTATACCCAATTCAAAATCCGAATGATAAAATAAACATTTAAAAAGTTGCAACCGGAAAACAATATATATATAATAAAGGGTGTTTTTTAAAGCCCGATAGAATTTGTATTGTAAATTGTAAAAAATAACACAAAAAATTTAATAAAAAAATTCATATTATTTGCTTTAGTATACTTTGGCAAGTCATCATGAACTGACTGACGCTTGAACAACGCTACCAAATTAGCCAAATTTACTTCGAAAATCAGTCGTCGATTCGCGCAACTTACAGACGACGTGATTTTTATGGCGCACATGATCGTCCATCTGAGCAAGCCATCCGTCGAACTGTGTATAGATTTCTTATCACATACTCTCTACATGATGCAGTAACACCAACACGTCGAAGGAATGTGCGTACTGAAGAGAATATCACCGCTGTAAACGAAAGTGTGGAAGAAGATCCAAATTTATCGATTCGTCGTCGGTCGCAGGAATTGGGGGTCTGTCCGTCCACTCCGTGGAAAATTTTGCGCAAAGATCTTGGCCTACACTCGTATAAGATCCAGCTGTTGCAGGAATTAAAGTCACGAGACCATGATATGGGTCGTTCTTTCGCCCATTGGGCTCTCTAGAACAGTTGGCAATTGACTCGTTGTTTTATCTCCAAATTGTGTTCAGCGATGAGGCTCATTTTTGGGCTTTAACGGGTTTGTTAATAAGCGAAATTGCCGCATATAGAGTGAGACCAATCCACAACAGACACTCCAGACTCCATTACATCCAGAAAAATACACCGTTTGGTGCGGTTTACACGCTGGTGACATCATCGGACCTTATTTCTTCAAAAATGAGGCCGGAGCTCGAGTTAGGGTCAATGGAGATCGTTACCGCACCATGATCAATGATTTTGTGTTTGAAGATACGGATGACATTGATCCAAACGAGATGTGGTTTCAACAGGAAGGCGCTATAAGTCATACGGTGACCGAAACCATCGACTTATTGAAATCAAAATTTGGCGATAAGTTGATTTCGAGAAATGGACCTGTAAATTGGCCTCTAAGGTCGTGCGATTTGACAGCTCTCGATTATTTCCTATGGGGCTACGTGAAGTCACTGGTTTATGCTGATAAACCAGCAACAATTGACGACTTGGAGGCCAACATTGTTGGTGTTATTCGTGACATACGGCCAGCAGTACTCGAAAAAGTGGCCGAAAATTGGACGTCCAGAATGCGCTTCGTCAAGAACAGTCGCAGTGGCCATATGCCTGAAATCATTTTCAAATGGTCATGCCACGTATTGATCTTTCAAATAAAAAAAGAATTTTATTAAAATTTAATTTTTTGTATTATTTTTTACAATTTGAAGTTCTATCGGGCTTAAACACCCTTTATAAATTTGAGATGACAATATTACAATTACGTTGTTCGTATTCAGCATGGATTTTATGTTGATCAATGTCACGACTAACAATGCAAATATCGGATCTATTTGCGGCTCCCGACTCACCTAAACGGTCGACTTTGTCAGAAAGAGAGAGAGATTTAAAACTTTATCTATTTTGTCGTCTAGACGCTTAAGAAATTCATAATGTCATTATTAGGCGTGGAATTGGACGACGTATCAGAAAAGTCACTTTGCGTCTGCCGGCAAGGGCGTGAAGTTTACATGTTTCACAAAGCGGCTTCATGGGAAAAATTAGTACATAAGACTACATTTCGTAAGACTCTAAATTCAAAATATACATCACGGAGCAGTGACACATATAACGCCAACGAAGAGAGCCAGACATGTACTGAAATATAGTGTTAATAACAATTTTTCAGTGGAATGGAAGGGGCTTTTCGATACCTGGTGAACTGTATGAGTCGATTTGCTGCGGAGGCTAGTATGTACAGATGGTAATTGCATAGGTATAGGAGATATGATTTCGCTTCTAGTGTTAAAATATAAGCACAAATTGACAATTTGTTTACTGTTAGTTTCAGACACAGAGTTTCTGAATGCATAAGGATTAACGGCTATACTATAAAATTAATTTTCTTGTACTGACGAATTAATCACTCTGCAGTTTCTACATGCAATTTAACACCTTTCATAAGCTGGCTTTAACTTTTAATTGCACTCCTATTAAACCACGAAAAAAACACTAAAAATCACTAGTGCACAAACTAAAAAAGTGTATTAGTGTATCTCGAAATAGTTAAACGTGTATCAACAAGCGAACAAAAACGAAAATTCAAAAGTCACACGAACACTTTAAAAATGTTACATAGCACCAACATTTAAATTATGTGTACAATATTAAAATATAACAGACACTCACGGATAATAAAAACAACAAGACAATTTGTAAAATAAAATCAAAATCAAAATATAGATGAGTACTGTATTTAACACGTGTTAATGCTGCTAAGGTGAGTTAAACACTATAACCTATAAGAATACTTAACTTGAGGTTATATAAAAATATAATATATACATATATAAATATATATATATATATATATATATATATATATACAGGGTGATCCAAAAGTCCCGGAACAGCAAAATATCTCAGCGGGAGTGCATTTTCGGGGAAAATGTTTTAGACAAAAGTTTAAGGATTTTTCCCTGGCTATTTAATGGCGATATTGAATTTGACCTTGAACATGACCTTGAAGGTTATTTCAAGGTCAAGTTAATTTTTTTAAATGGGAACCCCTATTTTTTTTCATGGATTCTGAAAGAGCGGGAAATTCTACGTCCGAGTATGATATGATCGATTTTTCCGGCAAGGTCATTTCAAGGTGAAACTTAAAACTCCCGTGACGGCGAAATATCTCAGAGGGTGTGCATTTCTTTGGAAATTGTTTCAGTCAAAAGTTTAAGGATTTTTCCCGGGCTATTTAATGGTAGCACAGAATTTGACCTTGAACATGACCTTGAAGGTTATTTCAAGGTCAAGTTTGTTTTTTTTAATGGAAACTGCTATTTTTTTTCACGGATTCGGAGAGAGCACAAAATTTTACGTCCAAATATGCTATGGCCGTTTTTTTCGGCAATGTCATTTCAAGGCCAAACTTAAAACTCCCGGAACAGCGAATTAACTCAGCAAGAGGTCATTTTCGGGTAAAATGTTTCGGACAAAAGTTTCAGGATTTTTTCCGGGATATTTAATGCTAGCATAAAATTTGACCTTGAAAATTACCTTGAAGATTATTCTCAGGTCAAGATTATTTTTTTTTTAATTGGAACCCCGTTTCATTTTCTTAACGAAGTTATGAGGATCTTCCGGTATTGAGAGTGGTTAAATTCATTTTGTTCAGTCGATGCTATTACTGGACGATCTGCTCTAGGGAGATCCTTTACAGTGCCGTAAACTTCGAAACAATTTATTGTTCTGCCAATAGTCGATTTAGGAATCAGTTCCTGTCCCTCGCTTGTCCTCTAATTTTGTAAATAGAATAATAAACTGTTTAAAAAAAGTGTATATACATCTTACGCAACACTTGTGCAAAGTGAACTTGGGCGCGCGAACAACGACAGAGAGCACGAGTCACCAGCGAAGTAAATAAACAACATACATTCACATTGAATTTATACATACGTGTACAGTCTTATAAGGTTACATTTTGGTCTTAACTTTATCGTTTTGTGAGATACATGGATTTCCTATCTAAACGCCTTTCCTATCTAAACGTATTAAGCATCATTTCAGTAACAAAATACATACGTATATTTCGTACAAAGAGCAATGGCTGCGCTAAGTGAACGAGAAAGAATAACCATTCTCATGATGAGAGGCTGGGGTGATAACCAGCGATCTTTAGAGAATGTGCGAACCTTATTTAACGCATCATTTAGAGAGGGACGAGAACCGATTTCTAAATCTACTGTTAGCAGAACAATAAATCGTTTTGAAGTTCACGGTACTGTGAAGGATCTCCCAAGAGCAGGTCGTCCAGTAACAGCATCAACTGAAGAAAATGAGTTGAATGTCGCGCTGTCAATAACGGAAGATCCTCATACTTCCATCAGGAAAGTTAAACAGCAGCACGACTTATGTTACGGTACAGTACAACGGATCTTAACTAAAAACTTAAAATTTCACCCATACAAAGTTAGACTCGTACAACAATTGAATGAAGACGATCCTGATAGACGCCTACAGTTTGCGGAATTAATGATGAATCGAATAGATGCTGATGCCGGTTTCTTGAATCGCATCGTATTTTCTGATGACGCTACATTCTTCTTAAATGGGGCAATCAATAGACATAACATGTCTTATTGGAGTGAAACCAATCCTAATTGGATGGTCGATAGTCGTTCTACTCAATATCCTGAAAAAGTAAACGTATGGGCAGGTATTATAAACAATGCGGTAGTTGGGCCCTTCTTCATCGAGGGTACCCTTACTGGTCAAAAATATCACGATATGTTGAGGGACGACATCATCCCTGCTATTCAGGTTATTGTAGGCGAGGATTTCGATCAGACTTGGTTTCAGCAAGATGGTGCAGCGCCCCATTATGCAACAGATGTTCGCAATTATTTGAGTGATGTATTCGCAGAACGGTGGATAGGTCGAAGGGGTGTAATAGAATGGCCACCAAGATCTCCGGATCTTACGCCCCTTGACTATTTTCTATGGGGTTATCTCAAAGATAGAGTGTATCGAACGAAACCGGTGAATATTGAGGAAGTAAAACAACGAATACGGGATGAGATCGCGGCTATAGAACCAGATATGATTAAAAAAGTCGTATCGACTTTTTATAATCGCTTGGGATATTGCCAAGAAGTTCATGGCAATCACTTTGAGCATAAGCTTTAGTAAGATACATAATTTCATCAAAATCTTAGTATACCCTTCTTGCCTTAACTGTCTGGGGACATCCACACACACACACACGCACACGCACACGAACACGCACACGCACACGCACACGCACAGGTGACGGCGAGGGGAACCACCTGAACAAAGCACCCCGAAGAGGTGTAAACCCGACCGTGCTACCTCCACGCGGTACATCTTGGGTAATGCTAAAGCCGGCGGTTGCATTGGAAACAATGTAAATTATAAACGTATCGGATGTAAAAAAAATGTATATTTTTATCCGGGAACAATGATAATGCATTGCCCTCTGGAAACTCTGGAAACATTACGAAAATGAAACGGGGTTCCAATTAAAAAAAAATAGTCTTGAGCTTAGAATAAGCCTCAAGGTAATTTTCAAGGTTAAATTCAATGGTGCCTGTTGCTGAGTTAATTCGCTGTTCCGGGAGTTTTAAGTTTGGCCTTGAAATGACATTGCCGAAAAAAACGGCCATAGCATATTTGGACGTAAAATTTTGTGCTCTCTCCGAATCCGTGAAAAAAAAATAGCAGTTTCCATTAAAAAAAAACAAACTTGACCTTGAAATAACCTTCAAGGTCATGTTCAAGGTCAAATTCTGTGCTACCATTAAATATCCCAGGAAAAATCCTTAAACTTTTGTCTGAAACAATTTCCAAAGAAATGCACACCCTCTGAGATATTTCGCCGTTACGGGAGTTTTAAGTTTCACCTTGAAATGACCTTGCCGGAAAAATCGATCATATCATACTCGGACGTAGAATTTCCCGCTCTTTCAGAATCCATGAAAAAAAATAGGGGTTCCCATTTAAAAAAAATTAACTTGACCTTGAAATAACCTTCAAGGTCATGTTCACGGTCAAATTCAATATCGCCAATAAATAGCCAGGGAAAAATCCTGAAACTTTTGTCTGAAACATTTTCCTCGAAAATGCACTCCCGCTGAGATATTTTGCTGTTCCGGGACTTTTGGATCACCCTGTATATATATATATATATATATATATATATATATATATATATATATATATATATATATATATATATATATATATATATATATATATATATATATATATATATAATAGAAAAAGGAAAAAGGAATTGAATTAATTTGAAGAGGACAATGTAAAATAGACGGATTTATAATAATTGATTACGTTTCGACCCTAGATTCGGGTCATCTTCAGACAGAGGTAATACCTGCAACGCATATCGCATTTATATTAACTGGGAAACATCCCTACTATATAAATCCAGGTGGGTTTTTCCACATGGTCTCTATTTGACTAGGTTGAGATCATGTCTGATTTTGCCACCAGCTCATGACCACCTGGTCAAAACTATCTACCCTACTGAAAATTGCCACACGACATATCATGTGATATGTCATGTGAGAATTTGTCAAATGATACATCATGTGATTTATCATATGATAAAAGTAAATAGCCAAAAAAAAAAACTTAAATAACTGGGCAAATTAATATATATTATATATATTTAATTTGCTTTTTATTGATATTTATGTGAATGCTTGATATGTTATTACGGAATATAGTTTTACAATTTCTCTCGCAAATAAATGTATGAATTTGAAAATAATTTACCCCGACCAGGGATCTAACCCCGATCTTCTGTTTACTACGCTTACGCCTTAATCACCACGCTACGCTCGCGTATGTATTACTATGTGAACAAGAGAAACTTATACTCAAGCATATTGAGGAGGAAGGCATATTGATAAGTGCTGGTTCAAACAAAAAGTTAAGCAAATCTTTGCAGATGTTATTAGTTACATTTAAAACCCCCAAAAAACACTTCTTGTAAAACAACTCACCAAGTTCTTATTAGTAAAACATAATTACCACAAAAGTGCTATCAGAATTAAATTATGTACAATTATAATGCTATATTCTTATTCTATAAAAAGCATTGAAATCATGTAATAAGATCAAGTTCTTTCTAATGAATGAAACTATCCATTAATGCAATATACAATCATTTGGAAAGAAAATTTTGCGTACATTCAGAACCCCACAAAATTTTTCAAAAAACTTCTTTGAAATCAAAGTAATTCTAATTAATTTTTAATGAAATTACCATTTAATAAAAAAATGTTATGAATGAATTTAATGAATTTAATGAACTTTAAAAAACGATGCAATATCATCAATAATGTACACATTGGCCCTTATTCCAAGCATTCTATAACTGGCTTGTCAAAAACTTGGCTGCCGTTTTAGTCAAGATTTGGGAGTTAAGAAAAAAACGCCGTCATTGAGTAATCTATTCATGGTGTTAAGTAATAAAAGTATAATGCTATCCGAAATTACAAAACTATGTTCTGAAAATGAAGTTCTTGCAATTTTCAATATGGTATCATGTTTCTGGATAGCGCCATATTACCATTCGCCAAAAATGTATGCAAAATAGATGAAATTGCAGAAATGTACAATTCCTCGAATGGTAAATAAAGAATGGTTCAACTTACAAAGCTACTACACTGAGGGACTGTTCGGCGCGTAACGGTACGAAATTGGCCGACAGCAATCCGAATGTTAAGCTGTGTACGCTTCGAATTGTCGGACCGCTGCCAGACGAAAATTGTCCGAACGCCATCCGAAATTGGTTCGGGGCTATCCGATAGTTGGCGCGCTTCTAACCTACGCGTAGTCCGAACGAGTTGCGACATTTCGGTCCGACCCAGTATATCTTATACATTCATGTTAGCAGCCGGACTGGGTTGCGTATTAAAGAATTTTGTCGGATGGAGCACATAACTTATGTCTGCTTGTTACAGATATGAATGTTACACATATCTATTTTTTAATTCTTAACACAGTACAAATAAAATATGAAAAGATTGAAATATACAGTGAATGATCTGAAAAAAAAATTAAGACTGTGAAACGCATCAATGAATTTTGTCGACGAAGACAAAATTCAGTTACCTCTCTTATATATATATATATATATGACTTTTATATGTATGATCGTTAGTATATATAATATATATTAAAATTTTACAGTTATTTGCAACCCATATACTATTTTTCATTAACCTCATTATCATACATTTGTCGATACAGCTGTCATCTTTCACCTATTAGAGTTATAACCTATAAACGAATAAACTCTTATATTAAAAAATTAACAGTAATTTGCAACCCATATATTAGTTTTCATTAACCACATTATCATACACTTGTCAATACAGCTGTCATCTTTTACCTATTAGGATTACATATATATATATATATATGTATATTTGTGAAGCATGAATGTCGCCTCTTTTTCGTATTCCCGCGCGCCTGCGACTTTTGTTGGCTGGCAGCGGTTCGATAAAATCGGACGTCTCCCGTCAGAAAAATCGGTCGACACCTGTGCGAAAACTATCGTCGCGCTGCTATACTCTGAGTAGTTCGGGTGCGGTCCGAAGAGCCTCTCAGTGTACATATGCCCCTCCGTTGTCGGTCGGATGCTACCAGTACAGTCTCCAAACCCAATGTTTTATAGTTAATTTATTATGCTTTTTTCCCTTCATCTCATTATGCAATAATAAGTACCCCATTTTTTTATATCAGTTTTGTTTACTAATAGAGTTATATAATACTAGATTTTTTGTCGTATCAAATATTGTAAAGATGAATATTTTGTTGTGCAAGTGAATGTAAAGGATGTGATGATAAATTAACTGGAATATGTGAGTAACGAAATATACGAAATTGTAAATAGTACAATAATGTATTGACTGACAAACTAATGCATGTATTCTGAAAATTGCATGACACTTCGAAATGGGGACCATTCTTTAGGGACCAAGATTCTCTGAAAAACTTGATTAAAATGACAGCCAAGTTTTTGATAAGCCAGTTGTGGAATGCTTGGAATAAAGGCCATGTGTAATATCGTATTTTTGAAAATGTAAACTTCATGGAAATTAAGAATGTATAAATCCTTAGAATTTCTTGGACATGTTTTGTTTGTTATAATGTTGCCGTTTACATGAATCCTAGACTTTCCATTGTGTAACATACTCGTGTAGTGCCCTTGTTTACAGTTATCTCCAATACATATACAAATCCGAGTAAATTATTTCACCTTGAATTTACCTCCAAGTGCGACCGCAAGGACGGAGACCTTAAATACCTTGTGGAGATATTTGGGCAAATGAGATAACTAATATATATTATTACTTTATCTATTATAACTAATAGATAAAATAACTATGGAGCGAAAGACCTGGACTTCAACATCAGTGCTCCTTTTCCCCAGGTGCTCTGAACATAGTTTTCGCGACTACCCTTTTTAGACTTGGCACAGATATTTAATCTGATAAAATGAAAAATTGGTGGAAAAATGGTGATGATAAAACTGATATATGTAATTGTTTTGTATACAGTAATTTTATATGTATAGTATTTGTATAGTATATATATATGTATAGTTATATGTATAATATATGTATAGTATACATTAATTTTAAATTAAATAAGAGCTGTTTAAGAAAAGATAAGGAAATATTTATCATAACTGAAGACTATTTAGATAAGAGCACATATTCATTTCATATATTTCAAATTAGTGTACAAATTTGAAATAAAATAAGAAACAAATTTATTTGTTTATTTATTATGACAACATACATTGTAAACATTAAATTTTTTCTCAAATGTGATGTTAAAACGATCTTGAAATTCATTTTTTAATTTACAAAAGATTCTGCTGTAAAAAACTATCGGTCAGGGCGAAAGAGAGGAAACAAGGTGGGAGAACCGAAACCCGAATGAAATAGTGAAGTCTGATTCCAAAAGTGTCTTGAAAATATGTAATATATTTCGGGTAAACAACCTTTACATGAGACTCGCTTAAAGGTGAAACGTATCGCGATAATATTCGCGAAAGAAACGTAAAAAACGCCACGGCGAAAAACAAAGGCCGGAAAAACGGGAGCGATCGGAAACCCGTTGCCCACTCGACATCTCACGTAAGTCTGTCCGTCTTCCCGCGCTCTGCTTACTGCTCGCCCGCTTGGCGCAACGCGCATGCGCAAACGTCCGACTGGCAGGCCGGCCAAATACAGGAAACAAAAGGGATTCGTTCGTTTTTTTTTTGACATTCGATTTCTTACAGCTCGGCCATTCTGACCCATGCATACGACCCGGATGCTGTCATGGTTTCTAATTACATAACATTAAACTCCCTTTTTTTTTAAACAAATATAACGCTGTTTAAGCAAACGTAAGGTGTCTTGGATTTTTTTTGTATATAAAGATGAACATTGTTACAAGTTTTCGCAACGTTGAATAATCTCGCTGACATGTATTTCACACGAACCTCACAAAAACAAACTTTCTTTTCTTATAACAAATAACGCGAAGAACAAAGTTATGACTAAGGCTGGTCACGCGGAGACTCTGAATTTTTACCAACATTGATCCATCGCTTCAATCGGTCCGACGATAGTATGGAATCGTACGGGCGCGAAACAATATTAAAGCCCGGCACGTCTCTCACTACATATCGGTTATTATTTAGAACTTTGGCCACTCGATACGGGCCTCGATAGAGCGGTTTAAGTTTACGATTTTCTCCCGATTTGCTTGATGTGACACGAATCAATACTAAATCACCCTCGCTATATTGCGATGGTTTGGTGTGTCGCTTATCATAATATACTTTGTTGTATTTTTTAATTTTTTCCGTCGCTTCCAACGCAACCCGACGACAATCTGAGCGTTGTGAATCTAGGTCTAAATCGGATTTCGCAAGATCAGATAAATGTTTGACTAAAATGGAGTCGGAATGATTGCGTTGCTCGTAGCCCAATAGTACCTTAGACGGAGAAGCCTTCAAAGAAGAGTGAAAGGAATTATTTATCACATATTGTATCGTTCCAATCGAATTACTCCAGTCACCCGAATCTCCTACGCTTTTCTTAAGACATGACTTTAGGAAACGATTTACGCGTTCAATGAGACCGTTTGCCCACGGGGCAGCCACGGCGACCTTCCTATGCTTGATCTTTCTTTTTTCCATAAAACCGGCAAATTCATCGGACGTAAATGCCGGACCTCGATCGGAAACGAGGATTTGCGGGTTGCCAAAAATATTAAACATTTCGGTTAGTTTGTTAATTGTTTCTTTTGAACTAGTAGAACTCACAGGGAAAAGCCATGTGAAGCGCGAGTACGCGTCAATCACGAGAAGTACATGCTTTGATCCACCAGATGATTCAATTAAAGGGCCGCAGTGATCAGCGTGTACGATCTCAATAGGAACGGAGGGTCTATCGGTTTCCGCTAGATCACCTTCACGGACATTCATTGACGGATTATTAACCAAACATGTTAAACAATTTTCGATATAATTGCGAACGACGACTCGAAGAGAGGGGTACCAATAGTTTTCCAGAATGCCTTGCACCGTTTTTTCCACGCCGCAGTGTGCCATTTCATCATGATAGATGCGCATTACGTTTCTGATCATAGATTCAGGAATCGCAAATTTAGGTTTGTCGTCCCCTTTCCTATATACCAGTCCCTCGATCAGCACGAATTTTTCGTCATCAGAGTATTCGAGATTTTCCGCGATCGATTTGAGGCGTGCATCCTGTAATTGGCGAAATTCAAGCTCGCGTTCAAGAGGCATTGCTTCAGCAAATGCAATAACGCGGCTGAGGGCATCGACATGTGTCATTAAACGCCCTTCACGGTGAATAATTCGAAATTTATAATTTTGTAATCGCAGGGTCCACCTCGCGATTCGAGGGTTTAAATGCGCGTTGTTTACGGCGTAAACCAACGCATGACAATCCGTCACGACAGTAAACTCTAAACCGTAAATGTAAATGTGGAATCGCTCAATTGCCTTAACGACCGCAAGCATTTCCAACTCGTAACTGTGAAATTTTTGCTCGGCGCTATTCGTACTCTGGCTAAAGTAAGCAACCGGAGCCCAATTACGAGAGGGTTGCTTCTGTAGAAGAATTCCCGCCAATGCTATGGCGCTGGCGTCGGTATGCAATTGTGTTTCCTTTTGCGGATCATACAACTGAAGGACCGGACCCTCGATCAAGTTCTGTTTTAAAGATGAGAAAGCCCGAACACAGTCATCATCGAAGTCAAACTTAACAGATTTGCGCAAAAGGTTCTGTAAGGGTCTTGCAATTTCCGCGTAGTTACGTACGAATTTGCGGAAATAATTGGTCAAACCCAGAAATCGCTGTACCTCAACCATTGATTGCGGTCGCGGAAAATTTCTCACTGCATCTGTATGACGTGGACACAGAGTAATCCCCTCAGGCGAGATAATATAACCGAGATACTCTATAGTCGTCCTGAGGAATTGGCACTTGCGTACATTAATCTCTAGATTATATTGCTTCAACAACAGCAATACCTCCCGAAGAGTCTCGAGGTTTTCTGAAATTGACTTTGCCGCGACAAGAATATCATCGATGTAGATGACTACCCTATCTTCCCGGATCAATGGTTGCAGAATTTGCACTAGTCGCTTTTGAAATTCCGCTGGAGACTCGCAAAAACCGAAAGGAAGCCGGGTGAACTCGAATTGACCGTCGGGAGTCGCGAAGGCGAAGTATTTCGTATGATCTGGATGAAGTTTAATTTGAAGGAAACCGTCTTTCAGATCGAGCACGGAAAAAACTGTTTTATCCGCTAAACGAGCAAGGCAATCTTCGATGAGTGGAAAAGGGTACTTTTGCTTTATTACGCGATCATTGAGAGGTCTCAAATCAACGCACAAGCGAAGTGACCCGTTCTTTTTCCGAACCGGTACCACCCTAGAGCAGTATGGAGACGTGCTGACCTTTATAATACCGCGCGCAAGCAAATCGTCGGTAATCTCCCGAATTTGAAGGCGCTCTGACCATGCAAAATGACGAGGAGCACACGCGTAGACTGAATCGTCCTTAAGGCTTACTTTTACTAGATAATCATCTTTGACTTTAGGAACGTTGACGCTTTTGATGTCGCGGAATACGTTTAACAACTCACGCTTAACCTTCGGATCTAGGTCGGTAATCGCACTTTCTACTCGATCGACAAGACTCGATTGCGTTCGTTCTACGATATCGGTAGAAGCTACCTCATTAAACAAACGAATTCGACTTTGCAAATCGTCGACTACCGGATTAAACATAACCTTGATTTTGTGTTTTTCTAAAAAGTCGCATCCTATAATTAGGTCGGACGATACTGAATTCTCCGGCAAAACGTGACATGTAATATCGAGAGCGTCACACGTGTAATTAGCTATTCTTAAGTTCGTTTGAACTAACCCGGAAACCGGAATTACGGAACCGTTTAACGCTTTGAAAACACGCGAAGACTCTTTTAACGATATAACATCCGAATCGAAGAAATTTAGAAATGTCGATCGCCGACAAAAAGAAATTGGACTTCCCGTATCCAATAGGGCTACCAGATCGCACTGCTTACCGTTCAGCTCGTTTACGCATAACAAAGAACCACTCGCTTCCAAGACGCGATCTGAACACGCACTTACACTCGCCACTAGGTTCGAAGATTCAGGAGTCTCTGTGTTGACCACGGCGACTGAAGCAGGATCCCTCGTGCTCGAAGAATTTTGCATCTGTTCCTTGCGTTTTTGCTTGATGCAGTCTGCTATCACATGTCCTTTTGCTTTGCAGTAGAAACAAAAAACTCCTTTCGATGCTGTCTTTTGTGGCGTACTTGATGCCTCCCGAGAGGTTCCCTTGGTCGGAATCTCCAAATTCGACGTCCGTCTATTGGCACGATCAGGCGTCCCATGACCTTTTGACATTGCAACATCGGCTGAGGAAATAGTGATATGATGCATTTCCTCTAAAAAGTCGTCAATTGTCTCGACTCGAAGAGCTGCAGCAGTTTCACGTAATGATCGACTAGAGATACCACTGATCAACAAATGAATTGAGTCTTGTTCACTTAACCTCAATTTTTGCATAAGCATCAGCTTGTCCGCTGCATAGCTCTGGAAGGACTCGTTATTAAAAAGCCACTTACGTGCTTCAACTTTTTGCAAAATGACAGGTATTAAAACTCTGCGTTTAAATCGTCGAGAAAGAGCCTGGCTGAATTTCGATTTTGTGACGTTTAACGAGTTAAATTAATAAATTCTTACTGAAAATGTGTTTATTAAAAGTTATTTGTATCCCTAATCACTGATATAATGTCCAACTTGCGAAATTCAAAATGGTGGATCCAATATGGCGGACAAAAATTTTCGAAACTTTTCGATTTTTATGTAAATCGGTATACCGGGGTTTGTACGATCGCTGATTACGAATCTGATGCCAAATATACGAAATTCAAAATGACGGATTCAATATGGCGGACGAAAATGTCCAAATGTCTCCATTTTTATAAAAGTCTGCATTCATTGATTTTTTGTGTTGTCGACGATGAAACTGATATCACAGAATTCTAATGGCAGTTTATGATGATGCTCGTATATATGTAAAGTTACTAAATAATCACAATTTACGTTCGTTAGCCGTCAAAAGATTTGTCCGTTGCCCGACTCCCACACTTGGCGGTGAACGAATAACAGGGAGTCTTTTTTTTTTAATTTTCTTGTTTTTATTTTTTTTTTAATTTTTAATTTTTATTTTTTCTTATTTTTCCCACTTTTGTTCTTATTTGTTTTCATTAATTTTTTTTTCAGTTTTATTTATTTTTTTTTTTTTTTTTTTCAGTTTTATTTATTTTTTTGTTTTTTTTCAGTTTTATTTTTTATTTTTTTTTCTTCACTTTTATTTACAGTTTTTCTTGTTTTTAATTTTTAATTTTTATTTCTAAATTTGAAATCGATAGTAAACCAGGAAATATAAGTCTTTCATATTTCGTCATGGAAACGGACATAAATAAAGCACACAAAAATAAAGTTCGCAATTTGTACAGAATCTTTTTGTCCTTACGTTACATTTTTTAAAATTGTGGCAATTTTTCTTCGCTTTATATGTGATGCACTTATGTGGAAGAGCTTTTGATTTTCCTAGATAGGCTTCAGCAATCGCTAAACGCATTTCTCTCGTTCCTATTTTATCATCGTCATGTACTAAATTTCGGAGGACTGTAGCATTAGTTGCAGACGAATGCATTATTCTCATGAGAAATGGCCAAGTCCATTTTTTAGCTCGTACACAAGAATGATATACATACATGGAAGTCTCCGCGGGAATTTCGACTTTGGAAATGAAAATCGTCGCTAGGTGCACTCGCGATTCCTAGCGCTGTTTTTTCGTTCTCGCTGTAGAAATGACTTTCGATTTAGTATGTATGATGAGTTGCTCGTACGTTCTGTCATAAAATATCAGGTTTTTTGAAATAGCGGTCTTATTGAGTTTCACAAAACATCTGCAGCGAATAGTTTCGATTGTGCGTCGTAGCTTAGAGACGCTTTCTTTATTTGTTTTTAAAAAATGTCAGATTCTGCAAAAGCAAAGCGAAAAAAATTGTCTAAAAACATTGACAATTTTGAAATTGAATAGCGAGAAAATGGATCCGTTGATCCAGTAGTCATCCCGAATCCCGATGATTCTGAAGATTCTGATTCTGTCTCTGATTATGAATCGAACGGTGTTTCAGGTTCGAATGTTTATTCAACAGGCAAAGAGGCAAAATTGACAAAGTGTGTATTAGGGGGTCGGGTTGTGTTGCAAATGGTTCAAAACTTGTTGACATCAGTTGTCGGAAACAAATTACGACAATACCATTTATATTTTGACAACTTCTTTTCCAGTCCAAACCTAATAATTCATTTAAAAAAAGTTGGTTTGAAAGCAACGGGCACTCTACGAGCAAGCAGGGTAAAAGTAAAAAATGAATTGGATAAAAAAACAACGAGGGGGTAATTTTCAGTAAAACACGAGGAGAACAGGGGTATGAACTTTATAACGTTCATGGATTCAAAGCCGGTGTCTCTACTCTCAGAATCGGAAAGTACGATTAATTTTACGTTAGAAATGATAAGTTCGAATTTTTTTTCTATGTTGATAACCCTTCACAACTTACAGTTGATATGTTCAAAAAATATTCGTCCTTCTGGGACTTAATGGGCTAGAGTTACATTTAAAATTTTTACCGCCATTTTGAATTTCGCAAATCTAACCTCGGATTCGTAATCAGCGACTCCGAAAACACTCGAGTACCAAATTTCGTCCAAATACAGTGATATTTAAAATTTTCATCCGCCATTTCAGATCAGCTTTTTGAATTTCAAAAAACTAACAAAAATCTCTATTAAAAAAATTTGCAGAAAAAAATAATGGGAGGTTTATTTAAAACTGCATTTATTCGAGAAAAAACTCATATTTTTAAATTGTTTTGTTAATAATAATTATATTATTAGCAATAAAGGGGAAACAATTTTTTTTACTGGTTATTAGGGTCTAAATAAGTAACAGAAAAAGATTGGATCAAAATGGGTCTTAGATTTCACGAGAGAAACAGCAATATCTATATAAATGTATGTGGGACGATGTGTGTCCCACTGAGACTCAAAGGATAAATAAAGAAACAATCTAACGATACACATGTCTATTGCAGTGAATTGTTCATACGTAAGCACGGTTCCACTGGCAGGTCCTGATTAACACGAAATAGTCCACCTCGTTGGATTCTGTGCTATTTACCATAAGAAACTATTGAAGTGTAGCTGGGAATAGCTTAGCGAACTTGGTGTTTTGATAGCATTTCTACGTAATCCTTGCCAAAAAAAAAAATAGAATTTTTGAAGGTCCTGAAAAATTACTGAAACGTAAGTAACCATTTCTCAAATGTAATGTCCAGTGATCTTTACAGCATCTTTTTTAATTTACAATAGAATTTCCGTACTTGACTTACGGAAGAAAGGAAATCGAAAACTGATTAGAAGAAACTGTGAGCAATCGTACCAAGAATTTAAATCTTTTTATCCTAATATGATATATTGCTATTATTTCGAGCACCCAAGTTCTTCCAGCTTTATCTATTTGTACTTCTTGTAGCATTCCCTGTCATGGGAATCCTGACAATCGACTGTAGAAGATAAATATATCAGTAGACACTTTCATTATGAATAGTTGCGAATCATAATTTTATCGCAAGTGCACTTCATGCTTGAAATGACAGAAAATATTTAAAAAAATGCAAATAGACAAAGATGGAAGAACTTCAGAGCTTGAAATAACAGAAGAATATATTATTACGTGAAAAGCCTTAAATTCTTAATACGATAATTAGAAGTAACACATGCTTCTAATAGTTTTTTCCTTTCTCCTATAAGTCAATTACGAAGATTCCTTTCTAAATGAAAAAAATGTACTCCCAAGATCACTGGAAGATTACATTTCAAAAATGTTTACTTACTTTTAAGTAAATTTACAGACGCTACAAAATGTCTACTTTTTCAACAGCCAGGATGTCTGAAAACTGACGTCAACACACTAATCTCGTCACCTTCGTCACCTTCCTTCGGCTTGCTTCGGCCGCTCCAGCTTGATGGCTCTTGAGACGGGAACGGAGCGCGGGCGGAGATTATATAGCATGTCGCGCGAAACTATCAAACAAATGACGGGTGGTTGAAACTTAAATACCGCCTTTTGTTAAATATCAAATATGTCCTTGTGGCTCAGTGGTTTGCGTACTTGCTTCGCGCTCGTGTAATCGCAAGATCGCGTCGCGAAAGGTGAAAATTTTTTTTTTTTCCGAATTCTATTTATAAATTCTATTTATTTTGACAACGATCATTTCTTTTATTCGAGACATTTTTTTATGTCAAAATTATGCACACATATACTATATAAAAAATATTATTAAATAAAAATTTATTACAACACTGCTTGTTACTAATCTACGATGATTTCTCGAGATTAAAAAATAAGTGATATACAGTTTGTAATTGGGCAGTTTTAAATTTTAACGGGAAGCGTAGAATAATTATTATTCTTTTACTCGAACATTTTTTTATTCCGATATTATGTTACCCGTTTAATATTACCAATACCAGTACTAACACACTGGTTTTTAATTATAGCTAATAACATCTTTTATTTACTATGTATTTCAGTGCTTGTTTTTCATTATATTTTAACTAGTGATGTAATTAATACAGTACGTCTCATTTACAGTTAGTATTATTAATACAGTACGTCTCATTTCTAGTTACATTATGTTAGCCGCATAAATGTATGTAGAATAACTGACAGTTTTGTTACTGATTTCTAGATGTTACTATCTACTTCATATCAATAAAGATTTTTCATTACAAAATACTCTTTTATTGCATTTTGTTAAAAAAATTGACGGCTAATAATGGAAAATATTTATTCTCGACTAAAACGGGAATAATGCGGAGCTTAGTAATGCACATTGTTTAAAAAATACGTAATAATTTATTCAGAAAATATAATTAACCCAATAATGGTACTGAATGCTGCTTGAAAATAAATTTTGATTAAGTGTGGTTCTTGGCTTGAATTTTCATAGAATTATATATGTATATATAGAATACACACGTCGGCCAGAAATATTGTCACTATTGGTTATTGCTGCCATTAAAAACATGTGAAATTAAAACAATAAAAATTTGCTTTATAAAAATGGAATGTAGGCTAGTCCAGCGAGTCAAATGATTTTTATTCGCTTTATGCTGTTTACGTATGAAAAGAAAATCAGTTTTCATCAAAAAGTAGATTACTAGAGGTAATCGTTACCCGCTGTTAAAGTACTTTATATATTATTTCGAAAAATATACAAAGTAGAATTGAAAAAGTGATTTTCAGAATATACTCATATTTAAACATTTTCAGCCTACCTACATGTGTTGTACTTCAGTATTTTGTATTTTGAAGGGATACCTAAAAAATATTTATCATATTCGGATTTACACAGCATCGTTACGCTACCGAATACGTAAAGTTAACAGGTAATTGTAAATATTAGTAACCAGAAATAATAGTATGTTTAAAATTATCCTAAAGTAGTGATTTTTGTTAAAGGACCAAATAAAATAAATTGTGCGTCTTGTAAAAACGAAATTTGTACACATGTTACAAAACTTAAATGTAACTAATTATACGTAAAAATTAGTTGCAGGTAAGTATACGTGAAGATTAATTTTTTATTAATATGAATTGAAAAACATCCCATTTTATCTCAACACATCATTTGACGATGGAAATGCGTTAGATTTCAGGCGCGAATTCGTTTCGTTTTAATTCGTTTTCGCCATCCTTCGTGTCGAATCCAGTTCAATGCCCTTTCATTCATTGAGATAATTTCATTAAAAATCATGAGTGGGTCAAAATGAATTAACATACAGATTTCAATAATTCTATATCGAGTTATTTAGAAATTTTAAGAAATACCAGTATATTTTAAAGGGATATATATTTAAAAAATAGTTATTCTATTCGGATTTCCACACCACCATTGAGGTACCGAATATATCCCTGGTTAACGTGAGGTTACGAAAAAGAATGAAAATTATGTTTTATACAACATTCGTATATTTTATTAACCAGGAATTGGTGCACTTCTTTTTTTTTTAAGTGGAAAGATCGCCTGTAGCTATAGTGAAAACCACTCTTCTCACACCATACTTGAGGATTGTCAAGATGTGAGGCGAAACATAGCTCCATAAAAAGAGCGAAAGGTAATATTGCAAAAAAATTAATGAATAAAGAAAAAACATCATTGGATTTCATGCGTACAATATATTTGATTTTAACATGAAAGTTCTGGGAAGTAATTCCATTGTTTTCGTTGTACGTAAGTATACGTAAAGATTAATTTTTTTAATATAAATTGAAAAGCATCCCATTTTGTCTCAACATATTATTTGGCGATTTGAAATGTGTTGGATTGTAGGCGCCAATTCGTTTCGTTTATCTATTTTCATAATCTTTTTGTTTCATCAAGAATTAAAAAAAATATGTCGAATTATTTATAAATATTAAGAAATAATAATTAAAATTGTAGGAATTTTTGCGACTTTCATAAAGATTTTAATAATTAGGTATTTTTTAAAATTACAAATAAAGCAGGATTCAATAATTAAAAAATACAAAAACGAATTTATAACAAATAATTCTAATCCACGTAATATGTAGAGTCAAAAAGTAAGCCTTCATTATTGTAGGCTTCAGTATGTGCCCACTTGAACATTATATTAAAAATGTTACGGGTTCTATATACACATGCAGTACATCAATTAAAATTTTTATTTTTATAATTTTCTCATTTGTTACGATAATTGCAAAAAGATATTTCACATTTGTTAATACCTTGAAGCCTAGTAAACGTAGAATTTCATATTATGCTTGCAGCATTATTTTGCCCCTGTCGAAAAATTGTATTTTGTAATAAGCAAAATTTATATACAAAGTATTCCGTTATGAAACCCCCTCTTACCGACGATTTTACTAATGCATTTTTAATAAGATTATCGGGTATTTGCGTGAAATTAAATTAAATACTGTTCAAAATTTCTATTCATTGTAAATTTTTATTAAAAACAATGAAATTGAGTAGAATTGAATATAAATGGTTGTTCAGCGAAAATTAGCGAAATTCAGCAATTCAAACCTTTACTTTTTTGAGCCGTAAAATTCAAAGACTCACAAAATTGTCAAGAACCCGCGGCAGAAAGTTTATAATTTTATATTATAACGTAGGTAACAAAAGTGCGATGTACTACAAAATTAATAAATACATGATAACAATAAATGCTTCGTAAACATAGCAAAAAATGTAGTATATTATCGAAAGAATATTTTGTTGTAAGACAAGTTTATATTTCAGGGAACATTCTGTGTAATACCTAGCGTTTAGGCACTAATACGATTAAGTGGAAATTCGCATTCGGTGGAATTCATCGAAGTTCATCAAAATTCAACAAAAGGAAATGGAAGTTAACGTTTGAGAAAATGTATAAAAATTAGAGAATTTAAACAGTTTACCCATTCCTATCGATCGTCGAATTATTTTTGCTTTTGCGGATTGTGATTAATTTCGCTGAATTTTGAACGTGAATTTTCATTTCATTAATTTTTTACTCAATTCTGCATTGAATTTCCACCACAATTTACCGTTTTATGGTTGCAAAAATCATATTTGATTTTACATTACTTTTTGTTTAATTTATGTAGCATGAATTTTTAGCGCGCTTTTATTAGTTACTCAAATTTGACCGCGCTTTTGTTAGGTTATAATGTCAAACATAAACATTCCGATGCCGGTTCCTCAACAGAATTGTGTGAGCTTTCTTGGAATTTTACAAGTCGACCGAATATTTTGGCAAGTTATCAATATATCATTACTTAATTTATTACAACATTTTTTTTCTAATTTTCCTATTTTTTCACAATCGTGTTCGTAATTTACGCGTTAGTGACGTGCTTAACCGTTCTCGCCGATTTTCTTAATAGCTTCCGATTCCCTTTGCGTTTTCTTTTGCTCTCAACAATAAGCACATTACTTATTTCTTAAAATAGCAATGAGTAGTCGAAGCAGTGAAGAACCCGCGGGTAAAAAGAAAAAATTTTCTCATAAATGGGTAGTGGAATTTGGTGAATGGTTGCAACCCGCTTTAAATGATGACACTAAATTCGTCTGTACCATTTGCGAGAAAACTTTAAATTGCGGTAGATCTCAAATTATTAAACACCTCAGTACGGATTTACATAAAAAAAACTTTCAACCGAGTAATATCAATTGCACAAATAATAGCAATTTAACCGAATACGAAACCGCAGTAAAAAAAGCCGAGCTTATTTTTTCCGCGTTAATGGCCGAACATAATATTTCGTTTTCATCCGGAGAAAATTTTGTTAAAGCAGTTCAAGCTGCACTTCCGGATTCTAATATCGCGAAAAGTATTCATCTCGGGGTAACTAAATGCACAAAAATCGTATCAAACGTAATCGCGCAAGAAATTAAAGAGTCGTTAATGGAAAAATTAAAACGATCTAATTTTTCCGTGTTTATTGATGAAAGTACGGATATCGGTCTTAAAAAACAATTGTGCATATCGGTTCAATACGTGAAAGATAATGGTTCGCCTACCATCACATTATTAGATCTATTGGAACTAGATCCAAAGGACTGTTCTGCTCAAAAAGTTTTTGATGCGTTCAAATCGTGTTTTGAGCAGAAAGAAATCCCTTTACGGAATATAGTTGCAGTAGCTTCTAATAATGCAAGCGTTATGGTAGGCTGTAAAAAATCGTTTGCAACCCTCCTTAAAGAACGCGTGCCGCACGTAATAATAATGAAATGCATTTGTCACTCATTATCACTTATCTCGAATCATGCGTGCAATAAATTACCAGTAGATTGCGATGAATTAATCCGCGGAGTTTCAACTTACGTAAATAGTAGTTCAAAGAGAACTGCACAACTTCGCAAAATTCAAACATTATATAATGTAAAACAAAATCGAATGTTAAAACTTTCTGCAACTCGGTGGTTATGCCGGTACAATTGCATCGTGCGGTTGTTAGACAATTGGGCACCGGTACGCGATTTTTTTCTTCTTGAAACGGTAGAAGACCCCAAAAATAATAAAGCTAAAAAAATCTTTGATCTTTTAAATAATCCCTTTATAAAAGCACTATTACTCTTCCTGAAATACGCTTTAAATTATTTTAATGCATGTAACGCCAAATTCCAATCAACCGAATTAATAGTTCACCAATTGTCATATTCCAGTTCTAAACTACTTAACAATATTTCAAAAAATGTAGTTCTTCCCGAATACGTTGACAATATTGCAAACTTAGCAATCACTGATTCGACTGTATTAAAAGCTATCTCCAGTATACATTTAGGACCTGAAGCCGAGGATCACCTCAAAATGTACCCGGATGAAGCCGAAAAAGTCCGAAACCTAGGCCTAGTATTTTATCAAACGGCTATCCGTGAAATAATTAATCGCCTTCCTATTTCCGACAGTTTCTTTCAAAATCTTAATTTTATAAATCCCGAAGTGATACTTTCCCGCGAATTAAGAAGCTCCATAAATATCACAAAAGTGTACGAAAAATTTCCACATTTGATTAATGCTACCGATTTATCTAAAGAATGGACCGAGTTGCCTAATTTTTTTTCCGGTGAGGAATGCGAAAATCTAATGTCGAAATCGCCCGTTACTTTTTGGATACATCAAGAAAAAGATGCGAAAGGAATTGATAAATTTCCAAATTTAATAAAATTATACAGATTAATTGCTGTCCTTCCTCATTCTAACGCTCCAGCTGAAAGGGTTTTCTCAATTGTTACGGACATTAAATCTTCTAAGAGAAATTGTTTGAGTAATAAAGTACTCAATTCCATTTGCACAATTAGGACTTATTTTCGAGCTAATGGAATTACTTCCCAGAACTTTCAAATCAATGCACGTCACATAGAATTGTTAAAATCAAATATATTGTACGCATGAAATCCAATGATGTTTTCTCTTTATTCATTAATTTTTTTGCAATATTACCTTTCGCTCTTTTTATGGAGCTATGTTTCGCCTCATATCTTGACAATCCTCAAGTATGGTGTGAGAAGAGTGGTTTTCACTATAGCTACAGGCGATCTTTCCACTTAGAAAACGCAAAGGGAATCGGAAGCTATTAAGAAAATCGGCGAGAACGGTTAAGCACGTCACTAACGCGTAAATTACGAACACGATTGTGAAAAAATAGGAAAATTAGAAAAAAAATGTTGTAATAAATTAAGTAATGATATATTGATAACTTGCCAAAATATTCGGTCGACTTGTAAAATTCCAAGAAAGCTCACACAATTCTGTTGAGGAACCGGCATCGGAATGTTTATGTTTGACATTATAACCTAACAAAAGCGCGGTCAAATTTGAGTAACTAATAAAAGCGCGCTAAAAATTCATGCTACATAAATTAAACAAAAAGTAATGTAAAATCAAATATGATTTTTGCAACCATAAAACGGTAAATTGTGGTGGAAATTCAATGCAGAATTGAGTAAAAAATTAATGAAATGAAAATTCACGTTCAAAATTCAGCGAAATTAATCACAATCCGCAAAAGCAAAAATAATTCGACGATCGATAGGAATGGGTAAACTGTTTAAATTCTCTAATTTTTATACATTTTCTCAAACGTTAACTTCCATTTCCTTTTGTTGAATTTTGATGAACTTCGATGAATTCCACCGAATGCGAATTTCCACTTAATCGTATTAGTGCCTAAACGCTAGGTATTACACAGAATGTTCCCTGAAATATAAACTTGTCTTACAACAAAATATTCTTTCGATAATATACTACATTTTTTGCTATGTTTACGAAGCATTTATTGTTATCATGTATTTATTAATTTTGTAGTACATCGCACTTTTGTTACCTACGTTATAATATAAAATTATAAACTTTCTGCCGCGGGTTCTTGACAATTTTGTGAGTCTTTGAATTTTACGGCTCAAAAAAGTAAAGGTTTGAATTGCTGAATTTCGCTAATTTTCGCTGAACAACCATTTATATTCAATTCTACTCAATTTCATTGTTTTTAATAAAAATTTACAATGAATAGAAATTTTGAACAGTATTTAATTTAATTTCACGCAAATACCCGATAATCTTATTAAAAATGCATTAGTAAAATCGTCGGTAAGAGGGGGTTTCATAACGGAATACTTTGTATATAAATTTTGCTTATTACAAAATACAATTTTTCGACAGGGGCAAAATAATGCTGCAAGCATAATATGAAATTCTACGTTTACTAGGCTTCAAGGTATTAACAAATGTGAAATATCTTTTTGCAATTATCGTAACAAATGAGAAAATTATAAAAATAAAAATTTTAATTGATGTACTGCATGTGTATATAGAACCCGTAACATTTTTAATATAATGTTCAAGTGGGCACATACTGAAGCCTACAATAATGAAGGCTTACTTTTTGACTCTACATATTACGTGGATTAGAATTATTTGTTATAAATTCGTTTTTGTATTTTTTAATTATTGAATCCTGCTTTATTTGTAATTTTAAAAAATACCTAATTATTAAAATCTTTATGAAAGTCGCAAAAATTCCTACAATTTTAATTATTATTTCTTAATATTTATAAATAATTCGACATATTTTTTTTAATTCTTGATGAAACAAAAAGATTATGAAAATAGATAAACGAAACGAATTGGCGCCTACAATCCAACACATTTCAAATCGCCAAATAATATGTTGAGACAAAATGGGATGCTTTTCAATTTATATTAAAAAAATTAATCTTTACGTATACTTACGTACAACGAAAACAATGGAATTACTTCCCAGAACTTTCATGTTAAAATCAAATATATTGTACGCATGAAATCCAATGATGTTTTTTCTTTATTCATTAATTTTTTTGCAATATTACCTTTCGCTCTTTTTATGGAGCTATGTTTCGCCTCACATCTTGACAATCCTCAAGTATGGTGTGAGAAGAGTGGTTTTCACTATAGCTACAGGCGATCTTTCCACTTAAAAAAAAAAGAAGTGCACCAATTCCTGGTTAATAAAATATACGAATGTTGTATAAAACATAATTTTCATTCTTTTTCGTAACCTCACGTTAACCAGGGATATATTCGGTACCTCAATGGTGGTGTGGAAATCCGAATAGAATAACTATTTTTTAAATATATATCCCTTTAAAATATACTGGTATTTCTTAAAATTTCTAAATAACTCGATATAGAATTATTGAAATCTGTATGTTAATTCATTTTGACCCACTCATGATTTTTAATGAAATTATCTCAATGAATGAAAGGGCATTGAACTGGATTCGACACGAAGGATGGCGAAAACGAATTAAAACGAAACGAATTCGCGCCTGAAATCTAACGCATTTCCATCGTCAAATGATGTGTTGAGATAAAATGGGATGTTTTTCAATTCATATTAATAAAAAATTAATCTTCACGTATACTTACCTGCAACTAATTTTTACGTATAATTAGTTACATTTAAGTTTTGTAACATGTGTACAAATTTCGTTTTTACAAGACGCACAATTTATTTTATTTGGTCCTTTAACAAAAATCACTACTTTAGGATAATTTTAAACATACTATTATTTCTGGTTACTAATATTTACAATTACCTGTTAACTTTACGTATTCGGTAGCGTAACGATGCTGTGTAAATCCGAATATGATAAATATTTTTTAGGTATCCCTTCAAAATACAAAATACTGAAGTACAACACATGTAGGTAGGCTGAAAATGTTTAAATATGAGTATATTCTGAAAATCACTTTTTCAATTCTACTTTGTATATTTTTCGAAATAATATATAAAGTACTTTAACAGCGGGTAACGATTACCTCTAGTAATCTACTTTTTGATGAAAACTGATTTTCTTTTCATACGTAAACAGCATAAAGCGAATAAAAATCATTTGACTCGCTGGACTAGCCTACATTCCATTTTTATAAAGCAAATTTTTATTGTTTTAATTTCACATGTTTTTAATGGCAGCAATAACCAATAGTGACAATATTTCTGGCCGACGTGTGTATTCTATATATACACATATAATTCTATGAAAATTCAAGCCAAGAACCACACTTAATCAAAATTTATTTTCAAGCAGCATTCAGTACCATTATTGGGTTAATTATATTTTCTGAATAAATTATTACGTATTTTTTAAACAATGTGCATTACTAAGCTCCGCATTATTCCCGTTTTAGTCGAGAATAAATATTTTCCATTATTAGCCGTCAATTTTTTTAACAAAATGCAATAAAAGAGTATTTTGTAATGAAAAATCTTTATTGATATGAAGTAGATAGTAACATCTAGAAATCAGTAACAAAACTGTCAGTTATTCTACATACATTTATGCGGCTAACATAATGAGACGTACTGTATTAATTACATCACTAGTTAAAATATAATGAAAAACAAGCACTGAAATACATAGTAAATAAAAGATGTTATTAGCTATAATTAAAAACCAGTGTGTTAGTACTGGTATTGGTAATATTAAACGGGTAACATAATATCGGAATAAAAAAATGTTCGAGTAAAAGAATAATAATTATTCTACGCTTCCCGTTAAAATTTAAAACTGCCCAATTACAAACTGTATATCACTTATTTTTTAATCTCGAGAAATCATCGTAGATTAGTAACAAGCAGTGTTGTAATAAATTTTTATTTAATAATATTTTTTATATAGTATATGTGTGCATAATTTTGACATAAAAAAATGTCTCGAATAAAAGAAATGATCGTTGTCAAAATAAATAGAATTTATAAATAGAATTCGGAAAAAAAAAAAATTTTCACCTTTCGCGACGCGATCTTGCGATTACACGAGCGCGAAGCAAGTACGCAAACCACTGAGCCACAAGGACATATTTGATATTTAACAAAAGGCTGTATTTAAGTTTCAACCACCCGTCATTTGTTTGATAGTTTCGCGCGACATGCTATATAATCTCCGCCCGCGCTCCGTTCCCGTCTCAAGAGCCATCAAGCTGGAGCGGCCGAAGCAAGCCGAAGGAAGGTGCGCGAGGCAGATGCGCGGTGGACCCCAATCTGAGAGCACTGTGCGGAGGTACTTGGAGAATACACAAAGCGTAGTACTTTACGAGGACTATCAAGCCAATCAAATTTTGTATAGTTGGATTATTTACAACTGTAAGATAAGTTTAGGCTAAACAAATATATTGTAAATTAAATTCAAAAATATATATATAAAAAAAAAAAAAAAAATTTCAATTTTAATATTTTGTTCGGAATAATGTTTTGTTCTCATAGACAAGTAGTTCGTCTCTAAGCATTAGTGAGTCGTCATCAGACACGAGTGGTTAATGTCTAAACATGACTGGCTTGTGTCGAAGGACAACTGGCTAATATTGGAAGACAACTCACTAATGTATAGAGACGACCTACTTGTCTATTTGGCTACTTGCCTTTAAAAACAAAACATTATTAGACACAAGCCAGTTGTATCGGAAAGACAAACCACTAGTATTAGCTGCTCTCTGTACATGATACATGACATTACGACAAATTATTTAAATTCTTAATACCGTTGTTTAGACTTTTTATAATCGTTTTCAATTTTTTTTCCAGCAATCAACAACGAAAATTCTTTTGTAAATGATAAACTACACTTCAAGATCATTTCAACATTACATTGAGAAAAGTTCACTTACGTTTTTGTAGAGTTTCTAGAGCTACAAAATTATTTTATTTTTTCACTCGTAAGGATACTTATAATATAAAACCACAGACCACTCTCAAAATTCCAAGCAGGTTCTCCAAGCCACTTTTCACGCGGATCTCTATTGTGTCATCTCACAGGTCAATTTCAATAATTTGTCCACAAAGGTGTCTTTTTCTATTCCACAAACGTCAAAACGTCAATACTGTTCGTATTGAACGTAAAGCCGCCGCTGATCAACTGATAGTCCGGGAAACGAACGAAAAAATAGAGGGTAATCCGGAACAAATTGCAACAGGACCGATTTTTTCGTGATAATTACTAAAAAATGAGTTAAAAACATATCCAAAATCGCCGAAAATCGGAGTGGGGGAAAGCTGATTTTTATGACAAAATATGCCTAATTTTATTTAAAAACGGCTGTAACTTTTTAGCGACGCATTACAGCGCAAAATAAGTCAAACAAAAGTTGTAGGAAATGTAAAAATCAATAAAAAAGGTAACAATGATATTTTCTCTAATTGTCGTCATTTTTGAGATAATTTCTTAGAAAGTTGCAACTTATTACAATGTTAGTCCAAGCGAGCCTTATTATTCTGTTTTTTGTAAAGTACATATGTAATTTCCGTTATATTTTTGACGATGAAATGCTAACGCTCACAATATCCCCTTTTTAGGTTATATTTCAATAAAAAGTGAGGTTATGTCGGACAAACAGACATTTTATACAGTCAACCCTCTCAATAGTTCCGTTCTCAATAGTTCCGCTTCCCCAGATTTTCGAGCGAGCTGTTCCCCCACTACTAATCCGGAATTTTTTCTCTCGAATTTTAGGTACCTTATTCTCAATATTCCGCTAAGCATGATCGGTTTCTTGTGTCATTCATAGTGAAAATTTGTTTGTTCTAAACTTGCAATATAGAAAGTGTAACACAGAAAACAAGAAAATGTAGGCGAAAAGTGTCATATATATCCCAATCACAGACAATCATTAAAAAAATGGTTTTAAAATATTTTTAAATTAAAAAAATATTATTTTCGAGTGTGTTTGCATATATACGAGCATGTCACCTCACAACAATTAAGTCAATAACAGACTCTAGTACATTAAGGAACAACATTGAAGTAATAACTCTCGGGTCAAGTTCGACGTACCGGAACTATCGAGAATATGAGCGAAAAATTTTCAGCGGATGAGTAGAAAGTGGGGGAATCCGTGTTCTCGGAAAAATATTGCTCCTTTCCGGCTTTCCCGGAACTATTGAGAGGGATGACTGTATCACATTACCCAATTTCTCGGTAGTGTAGTCGCATAATCAGTAGAAATTGATAGCATATTTCGATAGACTGCAATGATATTAGGCCTATGTGTCATGAACTTTTAATCGCTAACTTTTAACTTTTAAAAAACAAATATATTCCCATCATGACTGATGAGCAACCTGCTCCAGACAACTTAATAAAAATGATAAGATGTGCATGTAAAAAAAGCTGCGATAACCTCAGATGTACATGCCGCAAAAATGGGTTTTCGTGTACCATTTCCTGTACCGATTGCTGTGGAAGCACGCGTACAAATGCTGAACCTGTTATCGATACTGTTACAGATACTTAATTATTTTATTATTTGAACATGTTTGTAATTGTTAATAATAAAGTTACAGTATTGTAGGTGTTAATCGAGGTTTGCTATTTACAATATGATTATTTTCTCTGTTGTTTTTTAATATTCTTTATCATAATTTCAGTATAGTTTATTGTACAAAGTATTAAAGATTTCAATATAAAATGGAATTAAAGAAGAGATTTATAATTGGAAAATGACGAAGAGTTCTGCTCAGATGAAGACAGATGGTCATTGGAATATCTTTGCAGAACATACAATATTTCTGGCTCGGATGAAGACAGTTGTCAATGGAATATCCTTGAATAGACATTAAATCGAATGGTGTGATATCAGTGATAAATTAACATGATTCAGATTGAATTTGAATTCGAATCACCGATTTGCAATTGTTGTTTGATGGTTTTGTTTTGTTTTGTCTGTCTGTCACTCTTGACTTTTTGGTTAACAAATTTTTCAGCTCTGACTAAATAAAACAACAATAAAATTAATCGAATTGTTATTTATTAGCAGAGACAATCATTATTGACAACAAATTGGTGGAGACGCCGGGTAAACTTTATTCGAATATCGATCGAGTCGGCAAAGGACAATGGTTCGAGGTCGAGTAAGAAGGCATGGAGGACGTGAAAGAGGAAGTCGTACACGAGACGAATCAATGCGAAGAAGAGATGAAGAAATTCAAAGAAATAGCAATTCGATATCTCCTAGTCAGGTTGCAGTACAAACTACAGGTAACAACACCGAAGTGGTTTTGGAACAAGGAAATCCACCAGCTCCTGTGGAAAGAGCAACTCTGGTTCAACCATCTAGTGATGCATCACAGTCTTGTACACAGGTATCAGCACCATAAGTTATAACAACTCGCAGTAGATCGAGACAATTTCAACATAACCTTATCGTTAATGATCAATATGACCGATCAAATCAATGCAATGTACTGCAATCGATAGTAAATAATCAGAACGTAAGAGAAAATCAAAATACCGATATTTCACCAGAAAATCACGTTAATATTGATAATTCTACTTCCGTTAATTTAAATTTGGCATTAAAGAGAAAAAAAGAATTATTACTAGAAGCTGCAAAAAAACGATATGAAATTCAATATTCTTTATTAAAGGAGAAGGAAAAATTAGAAATGCAATTGATTAATGATAATTCAGAAGCCTGTTTAGCAGAACTTAACGAAAGAACAAATGAAAATATTAGTGAAAAATGTTCTAATTCGGGCGTAAATGATAATGCTAGTGTTGTATTTGATTCTATTGAGGAAATTCCCGAAAATAATGACAATTTAGTTACAAACAATATACCTCTTAATCAAAACACTCCAATAACTGGAAATGATTTTCGTGAATTTACTCAAGAATTGTCTAGATCTATTCGAGAAACGCGTACGGAACCACTATCACAAAATGTAACACAAAATGTACTTAAACATATGTCAATTGGAAAAAACTTACCGATTTTTGATGGAGATGTATTAGAATGGCCATGTTTTAAGAGAGCCTTTGAAGAAAGTACCTAAAAAATCGGTTATAGTGAACAAGAAAATATGATGAGACTTAATGAAAGTTTAAAAGGGACTGCAAGGGAAGCTGTAACCTCATTAATGATAACTACAAACGGTACAAAAAAAAATTATGCAAGTACTCCATTTACGGTTCGGGAATCCTGGTGCGGTTGCAAAACGTATAATTAATAAACTTCGCGCTTTACCTATGATTTCCGGTGTCAGTGTTGAACTTATAGATTTTGCAACTACTGTAAAAAATTGTGTCGCCGTATTAGAAGCCGCAAAGCATATAGGTTATTTACATAAACAAGAACTTTTGATGGAAATTACACGAAAGATGCCGTCAGCTATGATATATAATTATAATCGTTATTTAAATGAAAGAGATAGTCAGGAAGAACCTGAGTTAGTAACTTTATTGAATTTTTTATTCTTTGAAGCTGAAATTGCATGTAAAGCTGGTATTTATGAAATTGTAGAATCAAAAACAGAATATATAAAACGAGATCATGACTACAGTCCTTGTTGCGTTATGTCCGAGATTACCGTCGTCGTTTCGCTTCGAAAGCGTCATCGCAACGCCATCTGTTGGCTCACACGCAAACTCAACAGTGCCGGTATCGTCACCGAGCTTGCTATCATAGATCAGCGATTATCGCTTTTGAATCTCGCGCATACTGGCCCTTTAAATTTTTTTTTTGAGGAATTTCCACTATGCGAATACACAGCAACTTCCGTTGCTGCGGCCCTCTCGAAATCGCTTTCCGGGAAGACAACGAGGCTTTTTCGGTAAGGTCGTCTCCACGAGAACACCTGTTCTCCAAATCGGAGTATACAATTTAGCCCGCACCGTAATCTATACATCCGAAACGCTCGCCGCTTCCGCGTATCAGATCTCGCAAGATCTCCGTGAATTTACTTTGTCAGTCTCTAAGTGTTATCTTGATGAATAATTTGCCCAAAACACCGGTGAATCGTCATCTTCCACCACGCATTCCGAACAGTGTTGTTCGCGCTTAAATGTATCGTGCCAGCGAAATATACAGTGTTTTGGATTAATTTTCAATTATTCATTTCCATCCGCATTTTCCAAGCTCCAACCTTTGCTCAGTGCTGGACCAATGGATTCTGGGATCACGCAGTTGATGGTCGCGGTGCACTAAGATTGGACACACGGCAATTAATGAACATTTTGGCGATCCTGCCAGGATCCGCATCTACATCCAGCCTCCGCAGCATCTGGACTACATCGCAGTGCAGTGGATTTATGTGGATTTTTTTGACCCTTTTTGGACAGTGTCAATAGTGTCTTCGCTAGTGTTTCCGTAGTGAAGAAGAGTGCTAGTGAAACCTAGGAGAAAAACATTCATCTCGTGCTCATAATTTCAAATTTATGCGGACGCGCGCGCTAATAAGATTAAACACTTCGGCTTTAATCTCGCTTTTGGCCGCCTTCGGCCACCTCCGGAGTTACCCGACTCCTGATCACGCGACGCTTCGTGACGTCACGGTGAGGGGCCAGATTCGGGCTCCTCTCCCGTAAACACTTTCCGGAACGGTTCGGCCTCCTCAGGCCCCACTCGGCACCTGGCCGCACGAACTCCTACGAGAAGTCGCGAAACCATTAATTCCACTTCGGTACGAGTCCCCACTCGCACCCACCGCTCTCTCTCTCTCTCTCCAGAGCCAAGTCAAGAGCTTTCGGAAGCTTTCGGACTCCCGCGAATTCTACCGACTTGTGCGAAAGTGTCCCCCGCTAACACGCGTCACCTAGCAACCGGCCGACCTACGACCGGAGTGAGAATCCCGAGAACGACGTTCCGCGGCATTCGACTAGCAGCACGCAACCCGTGCGTTTACTATATGCATAAGTATATTCGCACGAAGGACTTATAATACTCGCTCGCATTTCTCGCACATTTCGGTGCATCAAATCGACAAAAAACATTCAGCTATTGTTCCAAAATAGCAATTACAAATTTACGATGCCTAAAACGAGAAGTCACCCCGATCCAGATGAACTGTATGATCAGTTTGTTCGGCTGACAGCTTCGCAGAGTGACGCACTCAAAGCCATAAACCGAACGTCGGCAGTTCTGCAACGATCAGATTTGACGTACGACCAAGCAGTCGCACGCCGCGACAACGTCACAAATTTATGGCAACAAATGTCAGAGCGCCACCAGGAGCTACTGATGTTCAGCGAAATGGCGTCTTGCGCCACGGACAGCTATTTTACAGACGAATTCTTCGCATCAGCTGAGACCATATACCTCGATACAGTTGCAGGCCTGTTAGCTGTTGTACGACTTACTGCACCAACGCCAGCCACGCCAAGACACACCGACGCTCCCGTTGCAGCCAGCATCTCTACAAGACCGCAAGTACCTGCGTTTAAACTTCCGCGTTTTTTGGGTATTTACACCGAATGGGCAGAATTCCGCGATCACTTCACCGCTTTGTTTTTAAAAAATAACGATTTTGACTCCTGTCAAAAATTGTATTATTTAAAGTCATGCCTCGACGGAGAGACCGCGAATATTATAAAAAATATGTCTCTTACAGTTCAAAATTTTGAAATCGCGTGGAAACTCTTGAAAGATAGATACGAAAATCGACGACGACTTTTGAATTTATATTTATCTAATTTATTTGCATTAAAATCGGTGTCGCGGGATGTTAGAATATGGGATGAGGTGAAAGAAAAACACGAAGGATTCTAATGTACGTCTTTATTGTACGAGCTCTGCGATACAACTAACTCTTAAAATACAAAAGAAAAAGTATGAGTGGGAACGCCCCACTATTCCTAAAAGAAAAACAATGAAATTATTATATCAGTTCAAAACATAAATACTGACGTTCTGTGTTTAAATTTTGAATGTAAACAATATTAATACTATCACATTATATAAATATTTATATGATTTCTTACACTCCCCCTCAAAATTTATAACGCGGATACAATTGAAATATGAATATAATTAAGTAAATACAAAGGAAACATAAATTGTTGGCTATATTTATAATAATCCTAAATTCTTCCGCATTGCAACAAATTTTGGAGCCGCTATAGATTTAGTAAACATGTCTGCTTGTTGCTCATCTGTAGAAATAAATTTCAGGCTTATAATACCTTTCTGAACCTGTTCTCTTGAGAAATGATATTTAATGTCTATATGCTTCGACCTCTTATGATTTGTAGGGTTTTTTTGCGATGTTGATGCAGCCTTGATTATCTTCAAAAATTAATATTGAATCTGAATATTTAATATTAATACTCACTAGCAACGATTTCAACCAAAGTGCCTCTCGAATACTTTCATAGAGTGCAATATATTCTGCCTCAGTTGAAGAAGTTGCTACACTATTTTGGGTTCGAGTATTCCAAGATATTGTACAAGAATCAAACATTTTAAATATATATCCGCTAGTACTTCTTCGATCAACATCGTTACTTCCCCAATCTGAATCAACGTAGCCGGTTAACATATTTTTGTAATCATTTTTCTCATACATCAGTTTTAATTCCAAAGAGCCTTGGATATATCGTAGGACCCCTTTTAAATATTGCCAGAGTGTTTTATTATTTTTATTTTTAAATCTACTTAAAATATTAATTGCGTATGACAAATCAGGTCGCGTGCAAAGCATAGCATACATCAAACACCCTAGTAAGTTTTTGCAGGGCATATCATAATACTCATCAGAAATTAAATCAGTATATTTTATTTTTATTGGCAAAGGCGTTTTAACCGGCTTACAATCATGCATACTAAATTTTCTTAAGATTCCCTTTAAATAATTTGTTTGACTTAATGAAATACTATGGTTGCTTCTACTAATTTCGATTCCTAGGAATAATCGGACATCATTTAGGTCAGTCATTTCGAATAATTGTTGTAAATATTTCTCAAGGTATCTGGACAAAAAGTCCACAACAATAAAAGTCCACAGTATTTAAAATCCAAAGTCCAAAAAAAAGTTCTACACAATACAGATACTTCATTTGTCTCTCTATCTAATTGAAATTATCGCTGACAGAACTTCGTCAACCTCAAAATTTTGTGTAATTTAATTTTTCGTATTTTTCTTTACACTTTTTTGCTACTATGGCTTTGATGCAACTCGAGATTATAACTAAAGGTCGTTCTACATACGGTCACATCGGCGGATTTTTGTACGTTAGGTCATATTGTCGGGGTGACGTTTCAAATTGGAAATGCCGAAATACACCCGTTTGTTCGGCACGATTAACAACTGGATACGACTAACGATCAGCAATGGGAGAAATGTTCTCATTCGAAGAGGTGGTTCTGCTGATTCCCATATAGGGCAAGGATCTAACCCTGCAGAGGTCGAAGCTTTACGTGTTATGTCGTCTATCAAGGTAACCTAACTTTTACCCAACGTCTACAAGGTCACCTAAACTGTTCACGAATATTAATCTTTCTCTGTAGCGTGCAGCGCGTGAACACCCTGAACTTCCACCTTCCGCAGTTATACGAGAGGTGCAAAGCGTTGACGACGCTGTGCAGGCTAGGTTACCTGACCTTGGCAACAAAAGGAGCGTAAGGTTGCTCTTCCTTTTGTATACGCGCTACTAGAAACGAAAAAAGAAGAGGCTTACTCAAAAGTTTTCGAGGTTACAATGTCACATGCTCAAAATTCCAATATTCCAGTGATACATCCCACGACAATTATGTCGGATTTTGAGATGGCGATTATAAACGCGATAAAATGTCATTGTAACGCCGATATAATACGGCTATGTCTTTTTCATCTATGCCAAAGCGTCGGTTACTTCTCCTAGGTTGTTCCTCATCTAAAGAGGTATTTTTGTTTATCATTTCTATTGACTCGTGATTTTCATCAGGAATTTTAACTAGGCAACGATCATTATTTTTATCGTATGTTGGTGTTGTAACTTCAGAAGTTTTTATTAGTGAATCAACTCCTTTTAATGATCGAGGCCTTGAAACTTTGAAATTTGCTTCATCGACTACAACGTCGCGTGCAATAATAAATTTTTGAGTTTCAACGTTCCATAGTTTATAACCGTTTAGTTCGTAACCAACAAAAATGCATTTTATTGATTTTGGATCAAATTTACCTTGTGGTATTTTTAAGTGTACATACATAGTTGAACCAAAAATCCTTAAATGCTTTAATTGTGGTTTTTTATTATGCCACATTTCATATGGTGTTTTATTGATCTTTATCGCTTTAGATGGGGTCCTATTAATCAAATATGTAGCAGTTAAAACTGCTTCGCCCCAAAACGATTTATCGAGATCAGCAGAACATAACATTGCACGTCCCTTTTCGGTGATTGTGCGGTTCATACGCTCTGCTACACCATTTTGTTGCGGGGTATACGGAACTGTTAAATTGAACGTTATTCCTTTGTTTCAACAAAAATCTTTACAGTCATTTGATAAATATTCACGCCCATTATCGCAATATAAATATAAAACTTTTGTGTTGAAATGAGCTTCACTTTTAGTTACGTAATCTTTAAAAGCATTAAATACTTCAGATTTAAAATTAACAAATATGTGTCCGTGTAATGAGTGTATTCGTCGATAAATGTAACATAATAATTCTGATTGAGTATGGTTGGTGGTGTGATTGGTCCACGAACATCAGTGTGTACTATGTACAAAGGTCTATCCACATGTTCCTTATTTTTATATTTACTAAAGGGAAGTTTACTTTGCTTTCCATATATGCAAGATTCGCACAACTCGTTTGTTATATTTGATAGTTTAATTTCATGAAAGTCATCCACCATGTTATTATTTGTTAATTGTTTTATTTTATCGAAACTAATATGGCCAAGACGTTCATGCCATTATAACCCCTCCTTGGAAGGGTAAACGCAAAATAATTGTTCGACACAAATGATTTTTCTAAGATCGATTTGATTTATTTTAAGTACTCGTCACGGAGATTACAAAATTATCCTATTTCACGGTTAATTGTCACGGGCTCAAATCTCGCGAATGGGATCGTTACTCACAAATGACCAGAGGAAAGCTATCGCGGAGGCGCGAGAGTAATCCACGCACGATTTGGGACACTAGACCACGGGGGAGGGGGGGCGCAATCACAATTTCAATCCCACTGGTTACTCACAAAAACTGCTGTGCCGTCCGGCTGCTGGACCGGAAGTCGGGGTCCAGAGGTGGCCGCTCTGGATGAGTCTAGACGGGGCCTGGAATCGGCGTCCTCGCCTCGGTGAGTCCGGGGTGGTACCACTACTCGACGTCCTGTGGATTCCTGCGGGATCCGGCACTGCACCTGTACGCGCGACGATAACTGCACCGGAACTTTTACGCAAAGGGCTGTCTCAACAACGCAAAGGGCTGTACTCAACTCCAAACGGCGGTATTCAGCTGAACTGCGCAAAGGGCTTTCCTCGACTCTCTTCAATCTCGCGATCCGCGATGGAATCGCGTCTCCGCCGATTCTCCGCGTGGCGCCACCTCGGGGCCTGATGTCGGGGTGATCCGTGGAAGGAGGGAGAAGCGCGGCGGCCGCGCCGCCCGCTCGTACGGGCTTCTCCTTCGGAGAGGTAGAGAGAGAGATACTCGATCGAGTCAATCGGCTCGGCTTCCATTTGCGGAGAGAAAGAGAGAAAAGTCCCGGCATCACTCGGCTCCGTCTGTGGGTGAGGACTCCCGATGGCGACTGCCTAGAGGAGCGACGGCGGGGAGGTCTGAACCTCCATGAAGCGTATCCCCGGTACGACGTGCGAGAGCAGCGGCGAATAGGGGGAAGGATTCCCCCGGAACGCTCTCCCCGGTTGGAGTTACCGGCTCGATCTGTGACTACGTTACAAACCCCCGGGCCTGACTCGAGTACACCGTCGAAAAAGGGGTGTACGAGTGTCATATTAAATGTCCTGAGAGGCACTTCACTGGGGAACACTTCAATAAACCGGTCCATCTCGATAATTGTCACTAGAGAGCACTGTACTTAAATCTAGAACACTTCACAAAGCCAACAGAGGCGTCTCCTTCGCCACTGGGAACGAATTGCCCGTAGGCCTATACAGTGAGGTAGCTAAATAGCCATTAGAGGCACCGGACGCAAAGTCGCAAGGGGAAGGGGGGGTGCTCGCAACGAGATAAAAAAAAACTAAAATGGTGAATACGCAGATTCACTGACGCATGTTCGAACGCTACGCTGAATCACACCAACTCAGGATCATGCCCGCATATGGCAATGATCCTGTTTGCACATCACTCAAATCCATACTACAGAAAGATGTCATACAAGTATAAGCCCAAGAACCTGGCATCGCAAAGACATACCATCGCCCCCACTCATAACCAAAAAAAAAACGAAATATCGCAATCATACTCGCTACTAAGAGTAGAGTCGCAAATACAAGAAAAATAAAAAATCGCAACCAGGCGATATGTTACGGCCGGAGGGAAAGGCGTTTTGCAAGGGTTTTTGGTTGCAAATACCGTTTCCTCGACACAACCGCGAAAAGACTGGATCGACTGGAAGAGTCAATCCTGAGTTCGAAAATTTGTGGGGGCTGCTGTTAATGCAAAAGAAATGAATAAAGGTGAAGGTAAAATAACGAAGTACAAATGTTTTCAGGAAAAATTTAATTTATTTAATTTAAGTTTCAAAAACATGGTGTTAGACAGAATAAGAAAGGTATAAGATAGGAATGATAGGGAGCGATGAAGCGACCTTCTGAACAATTTGGAGGAGCCGTCTAATATTTCTTTCCCAAGCATCTGGCACATACGTTCCTTCTGGTGTCACCTAAGACCGAAGTGTGGCTGAGCGGCTGGAACTTATCCACTCATCATCTTCAACTGCCTGCCTGACGCTGGTTGACACTCTAACTAACTGACTGTTTGGTTGTTTGCGCACGCCCTTTTTATAATGAAGATGGCCCATGGTCGCGAATCATAAAATTTTGGGAGTAGGAAAAGTGAAAGGAATTCTTGGAAAGATGCTGGATTCTGGTTGTTCCGTCATATCTCTACATGTTTTTAACAATATTTGAAATTCAATATGAATTATGTATAATGTGGCAAATATAATGAGATCCATGCGAATCTTGGACTCTGTGCTATGCCATTCGCAACTTTCAATATATAGAATAACAAGCATTCTCGTCGACGTTGGCAGAATATAAAAATGTTTGGAATTGTTAAACTGAAAATATCGTGAAACTATTCGGATACTGATGTAATTAATGTTGCTGTTGTAATTAAACGTTATCGTAATTAAATTGGCAATTTTGATCGTCGTGATTAACAGTAGTAATTAAATTTACAAAAATGTATGGTTGAAAGTATTGTCGTACTTAAATCGAATTAAATATATTGTCGGAATAGAATTTACAATTGTTGGTGCAATTAAATATAGCCCTATTTGAAATTACAAAAATATTCGATTGTCGCATTAAATTGGAATTAAACATATTGTCGCAAAGAAACGTATAAAAATGATCGATGATGGATATTGTCGCGTTTGAAAAATCTACTGAAAATGTTGTCGCAATTGAATGTTTTTTAAATTATAGAATATTTATTTAAGATTTTAAAATGCTGTAACGAAGATTACGACATCGTGTTTTCGGAAATTAACGTGCAATATTCTTATTCGGTATACTGAATTATTTACTTCTTTTCTTAGATATAGCGAAGGTTTTTCTTTGAAGGACAAATCTAAGTGCGATGTTCGGCTGACGTAATATCACGTGAATTACTTATTTTACAGAATTTTCGGCATACCGGTTTTGATTCTTCTTTTTCGTGAATAATGGCGAAGTTTTTAGAAAACGATGAAATTGCTGTTGCCCAGTGATTGCCTTCGGTCCAGTATGATTCATGCAAAGCAGTTTATTTGTCGAATTAAATTATTAAGCAATGCTCAATTACTATGAATGTGGTTATACTTCTCAGAACTGTTTTTTAGTAATTATTTATATAGTTACGGGGACGTAACAGATACATAAAAGAGTGACATGTTCTACGGGTTACTTCCCTGTTCACCCGGGATAGCAAAATAGCCATCTGGCTGATACAGTGTGACTTATAAATAGGCCTTAATTTCTATCGCATGATTGGGATTCACCTCTTCCAGTTCCATGCCTTTACAATCACCATACCGGCTACGACGTCGTGGAGGATGGAGAGAAGGATGGAATGAAGAGGAATCCGCGTGACAAAAGAAAAGAGGGATAGTACGATACACAACGACAACAAAGGATTTGAGATGACATAGGCTGATGCGGTCGATACATGCTCACGAGGGGGTAGCGGCTATTTTCGCCGTGGGGCCAACTGAATGCAACGGGACAGCGGCGAGGAAATGTCAACTCGCTGGATTTCCTAAAATACTAAGTTCCGACGAGTGCCACACAATGACCTCCACTACAGTACCGAATTTGCACGGTTTACTACTCCACAGCACGCATGGCTATCATTTATGAACATGAAGCGATAAGACTAACCTTAGGAGGCCTACCTGAAATTCAAACATTAGCCAGATCTGGGAGTATGTCCGGGCAAACTCTATACTCGTAGATTCGTAGGTGATGATGTCACGTCGGGCTATCGAGGTTCCGCCTCACATTAGGCGACCATACGATAGACTTGGGGGGGGGGGGGATATCGTGTTACACTAGACACATTACGTAACTGTGAAGCGCATCTGCAATGGCACAGTATACAACGACACGATAGTTTCCGGGCCAACAAAGCGCGAAGGGACAGCACATACCTCGACTGTATTCTTATCGCGATTGATACTAAATTGACTCGACAAGATCGCAGTTTATCGCGACGCAGAAATTTAAGTACTCGAAAACGTGACTTAGCACCATGTATGCGCAAATCAGCGCGAATTAAGCTTGAAGTTATCAACGGCGTGCGTCGTCTAAGACGTACCCATGGGGCTGATAAAGCCGCGCTGGTTAGCGTAAAACCAACGTAAGCTACCTAAATGCGCGATTTAGTGTAATATGGAGATAACGCATGGGTGGCGTGACTAGACGAAATACAAAATCAAGCAAACTGAGTGCATAACTCGAACTACACGAATTCCAAGTCGGCCTTCGACGCAATGCACTACTACCACCAATATGAGCGTACCTCAGCACTACCGGACATTGAATAAATCTATTGAAAGGCCGTTCGTTAGAGCTACAGATGGCCCAACGAAAACGTCATGGGACGACGACTTTTTTTTTTTTTTAAAACGTATCGCAAAGACACAAATATTAATTAAGAATCTGCACAATTAGGCGTGAGCCAAGCTCTAAATTCGCTCCCTACGCGAGTCAGCGTAGGTCCCGAATAAATTAACTACTAGCCACGACTTAGTGACCTTCAAATTATTGAACAGAACCGTAAGTTTACGCAAATCAAGGTTACTCGCATACTCAGAGTGAGTAGGTGCTAATTCACAAAAGAAAATTTTTAAGGGATGGTCGCGATTCCCCGAAATAAAACTCGACCATATGATTGAGCGCAACTGAACTATCTTTTCTTACATCCGTTGCGGCCACTGAGGCACGCAACAGGAACTCACTCGGTATTGTCGGATACTGAGCCATGACGCAAAAAAAATGTATAGAATCTGTGTATCAAGTCGTAACGTACCATAGTCGGAGATTTTTATTAGATCGGCTAATTACGTGTAAAAGTTGCGAATCGAAACACAGCCATATTGCTTGTCAGAAGCAATGGGGACGTGACTGACGACGACAGGTCATAACAAAAAAAAATTTGTTCTATTATTAATATTTGAACGCGATGGACTGACACAAATCGCAAATGAAAATAAAAAAAAACGCGGTTACGTTCCGTACGACTGAATGAAGCAACTTCATGTGAAAAATGCTCGACTATAGGAGCTTAAGGTCGATTCTACTATTATACATCCGTGCTCACACGTATCTGGATTTTTGTACCGAAGGGACAACTTAAACGCAAGGGGCAACCAAACGAGAGATCTTTCTTAAACTTTACCAACGTGTTATAAATATAAAAAGATGGCCGCGCACCAATTTTCAGCAAGTTCTACCGTGATACGGGGTGTAAAACCTAATTTAGTTTGAACATAACCTAACCTGACCTAAGTGCATCTTGTAGAGAATTAAAAATGCAACATAGGTTGATATATAACATGGGAACAAAAACTCAATATTCAACGAGTTAGGAGCCTCTGAAAATAAAGATGAAGTAAATTCTCACTTTTCAGTTTATCTCCCAGAGAGCGTGCATTAGGTCATAAATTAGTAAAGTCCAAATATAATTAATCAACTTTTGTATACGGATAATTTCAAAATACCTCTAGAAAGTCACTTGTCGTTGGTATACGGATACTTAGGGCGTTTTGAAAAACACCTCCGAAAACACATGTTTTTAAAAAAAACTTAGAAATAATTTTCAAAATACGCAAAGTTGATCGCAAAGTTTATCGCAAAGTTATTCGCAAAGTTTATCGCAAGGTTATTCGCAAAGTTATTCGCAAAGTTTATCGCAAGGTTATTCGCAAAGTTATTCGCAAAGGGCCAACATAAACGCAAAGGACGGCGCTACATTGATAAGGGGATATCACAAAGCATCGTAATGTCATCTTGCTATTTCTACACGCATGGTACATTAGTGCTATTTAGACCAGTGTATTATCCTCGGGGGCACTTTTGAAAAACATCGGGGCACCAGTGCAGCCGTTAGGTCCTACGGGATCGTAGACCATAACGTGGTTCCAATAATGGTGTGGTGGGGGGAGGCGCGCACCTGGTCCACACTTTGCGCGGACGACCGGGGCGCCTGCAAGTGACAGTCGGTTCGACTGTCTCTGGCGGCCTTGCCGTTAGGTGGACCTCGTTGCGGCGTGGCACACGTGGTCTTCCGCTCGGACAGCGGGGGACCTCTCCGGCTGGTTCCGGAGGTCGACCGTGGCGACGCGGCACCGGGTCGGCTCTCACCAGGTTCTGAATAATTGGTTTCGACCGAGGGCCAGAAGGGTTTTCGCGCGTATTAGTCGACGCGGTCCGGTCGCTCGTAGAGTTACTCCCCTCGTCGGGGGCGTGGTACGGCTTCAAATCTTTAATATGGGCCTTAGGGTTCCGACGAATCGTCTGGATCGTCGAGCTCAAAGACAACGGGAGAGATTACCCGCAGGATGCGGTGGGGGCCGCTGAATTTAGGCGCGAGTTTGGCCGCGAAATTTTGGATCCCCGAAGAAAGGAACCGGATGCGGCGTAGTACTAGTTCACCCACCTGGTATGTTATTTCTCGGGGGGAGTGCTTACAATACTCAGCTTGGCGCGTCGCCATTGGACGAAATGGGTCCACGTGACGTGAGTCGAAATTGTCACATCCTGTGTTCCACACGAGGCAGCACTCGGTCGGAAAGACTCAGGGGCCGACTGGGTCGGGTCACGTGACCCACCTTGTGCAGGGTCATTCCTGATTACCAGATTCGACTGGTTATAACCGTTCCCGGCACGACCCTCTGGTTGAGGGTCGTCTTCGCGGCGGTCGTCGGGGGGGGGGGGGGGGGGCTACGGGCGCGGGATTTATTCAACCGGCTGGGTGCGTGGAGGTGTCAGGCCATCGGAAACCGGAAACTCTCCTCCTCTCTCCGGGACCAAAACGGTCCCTATTATGAGACAACCTACCGCTTCGGTCAACGTATAGGGGGGTTGATCACCGCGCCCATCCGCACTGGAGTTCCACTCGACCGAGGTATCCGGGAATCGCCGCAAAATGGTGTACCGCACCAGGCGATCCCGGATTACCTCCACTGATCCGGCGATCAGGAGCTCGGCCTTATCGCATCTACCGATAAGATCACGTAGATCGATGATTCGGTCGATCTCCGCGCGTATTGCCGAGATTTGGGCAAGGCTGGCGATTTGCCGCCCCTCCGCGCGGGAGGGGGTGACGTTAGTCGCGGTAGCCGAGAATGCCACGGGGGCCGTAGTAATGGACGGGTGTCCCGAGGTAGTGGTGGGGGTTACCACCGTTAACGTGGGCACCACCGTTGCCGGGGAACTAGTGGGAGTGGATAGCAATGTATCCATTGTCCCCAAACAAACTATAAAAAGAAGAGAGAAAAAAAAAAGATGAAAAAGTTCGGACGCTCCTCAAGGTCACCGCGCAGTTCGAGATTCTACGTCGAGCTGCCGGATTCGTAAATCGAACGACCTGTGGTCCAACTTATGCAAAAAAACGAATACGAAGCTCAGAAAAAAAGAAAACTCGGCTTCGCTGATATGGGTTCAAAACCGGATATCTGGCGCTAAGGGGACGCCAATAATGAAACAACAACAAAAAATTTTTAAAGAGAAGAAAATGTAATTCAGGCCTCCGCGGACCGATAGCCAAAAGCTCTCAAAAATCGGCGAGAGCACAAGCAAAAACAACAAAAAAGTCATAAAAGAAAGAGGAGAAGGGGGGGGGGGATTTTCCCCAGATGCCAAAACTTTTTTATTTACAGAGGCGCGCGACAGTTATCTGTCGCAGCTGACGCCTCGACAACGGTTGCAATAATCCAAACCGCGAAGGGTAGGGGATCGCGCACGGCGATAGGACGGGTATTCTAGAAAATTCTTCGGGTCGCTGCACTGGTACATACAATATACACATATATATATATATATCAATTATATTATGTACATTAATTATCTTATTGCATAATATATCTAAATCGAAATTTATTCCGACTCAATTGCAGGAGCTGCGTGTCTCTCTATGGTTTGCTGCAAGGGGAGGGGGAAATCCTGTACCTGAAATCGCGAAAGTCAAAACGAAAGAAAGTCAAACGTTTTAAATTGAATACGCCAAACTAACTTAACTCTTCCGGGAGATTTGCTATTAAATCGAAAAACGGAACACAACCTCAAATTTAATTGAATTTAAACTTCGTTCTCTCACTATTGTGAGACAAATTAAAAATTTTTCTGAAGTTTCCTAAAATTAAATTGAATCCGGAAAACTAGATCAGAATTGAAAAGAAAGTTTATTTTGATAAAAACAATTCTAAGTTCCGTAACCGACTCTAATTAGTGAAGTAATATTTAAGTTTCAAATTACTAAATATTATAAACGAGTGTTGAAAAATAACTGGAAATGTACGTTATTTATTTCCCGGTGTTTTCGAATATTAATTATTCCAGGGACGACAACATTTGCTTAGGCCAACGTAATCATCGGCCCGTAGGGGGATACGGGGGGAGACCATAGAGAGAATAATAAATGCTGAAAAGATAAACACAAGTATACATTCGTATTATTCATGCAACGATTTATTACAATCATAAATCCAGATAGCAATATTCAGGGAGATCGGTTGGGAAGAAACGTAAACAAGGTCGTTCCCGAGAATTTCTTGGAATACGCCGAAAAGAAATCTATTGTTTACTGCCGAAAGTTACGGCTTTGTTATTGTTTACAAAGCTCACAACTAATCTACTGGAGATCAACTTTATTTATTTTCGAAGTTGTTTTCAATTTATGAAAAATGATTATCGTTATGATATACAATTTCGAAATAATATTTTAAATAATTAATTAATTATTTTCCAACGGTGCAAATTCAAACTCGAAAATTTATTTATGCAAAAATTTTTTGAACATGATAAACGATTTGAATTCCAAACACCAAAGAGAAAATATATTTTATAATTTCTTGAAATTCAATATGATATTACTATTATTCATCGATTATTATTCCGTAATACCCGGAATTGGTTCGGGACAACAATGCGGACGTCGTATGACGTCACGCTACCTCCAGGCCAGCTTTATGGGCTCGGAATTGTTATTGTGGAGGGAGAGGAGTAGCGAGGGAAATCTGAAGGACGGAAAAGGAAACACATTAAATGCACATTTTTATATTAATAATCTAGTCTTAAGATTAATTATTACGCCAAGGGAAAAAGAGGGGGCGCGAACAACACAGTCGGAACTGAAAAAAACGCGAAACGCAAACGACACTTTCTCCGGCGAACTTTCCCGATACAAATTTCCACTCACACACAAAAATGTTTATAATTTTTGGGAAATCTTTTTAGATTTCCCCACCAGGGATGCCATTTTATAACCCCTCCTTGGAAGGGTAAACGCAAAATAATTGTTCGACACAAATGATTTTTCTAAGATCGATTTGATTTATTTTAAGTACTCGTCACGGAGATTACAAAATTATCCTATTTCCCGGTTAATTGTCACGGGCTCAAATCTCGCGAATGGGATCGTTACTCACAAATGACCGGAGAAAAGCTATCGCGGAGGCGCGAGAGTAATCCACGCACGATTTGGAACACTAGAGCACGGGGGAGGGGGGGCGCAATCACAATTTCAATCCCACTGGTTACTCACAAAAACTGCTGTGCCGTCCGGCTGCTGGACCGGAAGTCGGGGTCCAGAGGTGGCTGCTCCGGATGAGTCTGGACGGGGCCTGGAATCGGCGTCCTCGCCTCGGTGAGTCCGGGGTGGTACCACTACTCGACGTCCTGTGGATTCCTGCGGGATCCGGCACTGCACCCTTACGCGCGACGATAACTGCACCGGAACTTTTACGCAAAAGGCTGTCTCAACAACGCAAAGGGCTGTACTCATCTCCAAACGGCGGTATTCAGCTGAACTGCGCAAAGGGCTTTCCTCGACTCTCTACAATCTCGCGATCCGCGACCAGCCTGATGTCGGGGTGATCCGTGGAAGGAGGGAGAAGCGCGGCGGCCGCGCCGCCCGCTCGTACCGGCTTCTCCTTCGGAGAGGGAGAGAGAGAGATACTCGATCGAGTCAATCGGCTCGGCTTCCATTTGCGGAGAGAAAGAGAGAAAAGTCCCGGCGTCACTCGGCTCCGTCTGTGGGTGAGGACTCCCGATGGCGACTGCCTAGAGGAGCGACGGCGGGGAGGTCTGAACCTCCATGACGCGTATCCCCGGTACGGCGGGCGAGAGCAGCGGCGAATAGGGGGAAGGATTCCCCCGGAACGCTCTCCCCAGTTGGAGTTATCGGCTCGATCTGTGACTACGTCACACCATAAACGACCTTTATCTTTTGGACTTGTGTTAAAAGCAACTGCCTCAGTTCTACTCATGTTTATGGATACATTCAATTCTACACCAATTAATCCATTTATTTGCTTACCACACATGATAACTCGTTTTTTATCGTTTAATACCAGGGTGCTTTGAGGACCAAATGTAACTGTCATCCCACTCTGTTGAATACGGCAAACTGAAAGAAGATTTACTGTTGCTTCTTGTGCATAAAGAACGTCCGTTAAAGTTCCATAGACTCCGGTATTTGAAATGATATTTATAGTTCCTCTCTTCGTAGCAATAATAGATGAATTAGTCTTCGCAACCCCTATTTGCAGTGGTGGGTTAAGCTCTGTGAAAGATGCAAAAACGTCATCCCTGTTCACAATGTGATCAGTAGCTCCGGAATCAAAGAGAAAAATTAGGCTTCCTTTCTCGAAATTTTTCTTCGCCTTTCAATTTCCCAACATAAAAACGAAACTTTCACTATTTGCTAGGATAGCCGATTGAGTCTTTTGCTGGGGTTTGTTACTTTTTGTCAGTATTTGTTTGTAGTAATAATAGTCTGCTTTAATATGATTATTACGGCCACAATGATCACACATTAAATTAGATTTTTTATTATAATTTTTGTTTTTCCATTTACTCTTCATAATATGTTTCTTAATCTTCGTGTTTTTATCATTTTTAAATCTTTTATTTTTATAATTACTCCTACTTGTTGAAGCTGTGATTATACTCAATGCTTTTGAACTATTGGAGTTTTCGTTTGTACGCAATTTAACTTCGTAGTCCATCAATCTTGTTTTTACGAAAGCAAGATTTAATTGTTGTTCTCCCAGCGTCTCTAATGCGGTAGTAACAACGTCATAAGAGCTTGGTAATGTTAACAGTAGATGAGATACTTTATCCATTTCATCTAGGGTCGCGCCGGCTGCTATTATATCAGCAATAATTGTGTCGAAAATGGTGAAATGTTGGATCAACGTATTTCCATTCAATTGTAGGGTCAGTAATTGTTTTCGCAATGCTAATTGTGTAGCAAGACTTCTTCTTTGATAAATATTATCCAATTTAGTTATGATATCTCGTGCTCTATCAGTTTCTTTAGCAAATCCTAGAAGAGCATCACTAAGATATTCCACTATTACACTTTTCGCCATTTTATCTTTCTTCTTCCAATCATCGCCCAAGTTTTAGGCACTTCTTCATCAATTACACTTAGCACATCTACTTCAGCAAGTAAAGCTCTAATTCGGTATTTCCATATATTGTACTTTTCACCATTAAAAGGCACTATATTCCATTTCGATAATTTATTATCCATTTCACAAATTATGATTAAACTTTATTGTTAAATATATATATACTTATTATGATATAAGTGACCCTGGGCCCATAACCTGTTGGAATATGGGATGAGGTAAAAGAAAAACACGAAGGATTCTAATGTACGTCTTTATTGTACGAGCTCTGCGATACAACTAACTCTTAAAATACAAAAGAAAAGGTATGAGTGGGAACGCCCCACAATTCCTAAAAGAAAAACAATTATATTATTATATCAGTTCAAAACATAAATACTGACGTTCTGTGTTTAAATTTTGAATGTAAACAATATTAATACTATCACATTATATAAATATTTATATGATTTCTTACACGGGATAATTCGCCTATTGAATTACGTAAATTATTGCATTCTGCCCAAGAATCGATCGAAGCGCTCAGCAAACTGGAACGTCCGGTTGCTGATGATATTTCAGTATTTTTAATTACGCAAAGACTTGACCGAGGTACGCGTGAGGCATGGGATTTCTCTCTGAACAGAGATGAATACGCAACGTTAGATCAATTAACGAATTTTTTAACGGCTAAAATAAGGTCGCTAGAAGCCGCATGCGGATTTGAAAAGTTGAAATCAAGTTCAACTGTAGCGCGTACAAACCTGCCTCGGCCTCCCCCGCTCAAGTACTTCACGCGAACACGAATACGCATTCAAATTCGAAATGCATCGTGTGCAAATCTGCACATTTTATATTTAGATGTCCGAAATTCGGACAAATGTGGCTGTCCCAACACTGGGACATAGTAAAAACAAATGCTCTCTGCGTTAATTGCTTATCAAGCGGTCATAAGACAAAGCAATGTAAAACTGAAAAATCGTGTATCCATTGTGCAGAACGACACAATTCACTTTTACATAATAATAATATTAATAACAAGAAAATTACGCAAACTGAAATGTCGCCAGTTTCGACGATCATACAAGCAAGCACCAGTACCGCGATGGACACAGATTTGGTCCAATCTCATCTGAGTACTCCCAGTTCCCTTTCTCATATAATACTGGCTACTGCTTGGGTTGTTGTCACATCCGCCTCGCAACGCACTGTTATAGTACGCGCGCTGCTCGATCCCGGATCGACTAGCACTTTTATCTCGCAAGAAGTCGCTAACTTGACTCGAACAAAGGAATACGTCGCGAACTTCCAAGTTACGGGACTTGGTTCGACCGGAACCGAACACGTGAAAAGGATGATTCCAATTTCAATCATGTCCGCATATGATAACGAGGTTAGACTGTCATCCGACGCGCTCGTCATCGACCGCCTGACAGCGTATACACGAAAATTCAGATTTCCTATTTCGCATTGGCCGCATTTAAAAAAATTTGAACTTTGCCGATGGTAACCCCACCGACGATACCACTATTTATGCACTCATCGGGGCAGATGTATACCCCTACGCGCTGAGCGATGGAATCGTGCGCGGACAACGCGATGAGCCGGTCGCGCTGAACACCGTCTTTGGGTGGGTTCTCTCGGGCGTGAGCGCGAGTGAGAAAAGTGAGCAACCCGATGCGACCTCCGTACAAATCCATCACGTACACAATATGCACGACTTCAGGGAATTAAACGCGTCCTCAACTTGATTTTGGGAAATCGAGGACGTTCCCACACGTGATGTCCTATCTGAAGAAAACCAGCGCTGCGAATCACATTTCGCCAAAACGCATTCGCGGTGTCCAAACGGACAATACACAGTCCGAATCCCACTAAGAGAACCCGATTCCATCGCTATCGGCGATACCCGCGGCCGGGCTCTACAATGTCTCCTATGAATGGAACGTAGATTCGCGACAAAACCCGCTGAACGCGACGCCTATGTCGCTTTCATAGACGAATACGCTCGGTTAGGACATTTGCGTCCGCACCAACCGAACCAAAGTATACCCCAGTCGTATATTTGCCGCATCATGCTCTAGTGAAAACGTCGAGTACCACTTCGCAAACTCGCGTTGTGTTTAATGCATCCGCAAAGTCCACGAACGGACAATCATTAAATTCCCTGCAATTCATCGGTCCCAAATTGCAGGCAGATCTTCCGACTTTACATACGCAATGGCGGACGCATAGGTATGTCTATGCGGCCGATATTGCTAAAATGCATCGACAAATTCTCGTCGATAACCGCGATTTGCACTTGCAACGCATTTTATGGCGTCGGTCGCCCACGGATCAAATTTCTGAATTCGAACTCCTCACAGTCACATATGGGACTGCGAGCGCGCCATATCTGGCTCTTCGCGTCCTTCGGCAACTAGTCGAAGAAGAAGGAGCACGTTTTCCTCTCGGAAAACAGGCTCTCTTAACCAACTTCTTCATCGATGATGCGCTTCTCGGCGCCGACACTGAAGATAAGTTAAGAGATATACGCGATCAGCTGATTAACTTACTTGCTACCGCACACTTTCGATTACGCAAGTGGGTAAGTAACTCCGCGAGTCTACTTCATGATATAGATGACGATGACCACGGCCTCTCGTGTACTAAGACTTTGCAAGACGACGAAAGCGTCAAAGTATTAGGCATAACGTGGCATCCTGCATCCGACGTGTACGGATACTATTTTAATTTCTCTCCACCCACTGAATGGACAAAACGAGCGGTGCTTTCACAATTACATGAACATATTAAAACTGCGTTGCTTACGGCAAAAACTCGAGTAGCGCCTCTGAAAACGCTTTCGATACCCCGCTTAGAGCTCAGCGGAGCCGTGCTGCTCGCTCGACTTGTGTCCCAAATTCGAGCCGCGCCTGCATTCGCTCAGTGCCCAGTAACACGTTGGTCTGATGCGACAATCGTCCTCGTCTGGCTGCAAAATTCTTCATCCCAGTGGAAAACTTTCGTAGCCAACCGAGTATCCGAAATCCACACATCACTCGATGCCCCTTGGTTTCATGTGGCCCCTTTAATATGCGCTTGGCGGGCGGTCGCGGACATAAAGCAATGCTTGTTTACGTCGCTGTTTTTATATGTATGGCGTCCCGAGCCATACATTTGGAAACAGTATGTGCGTACTCCACCGATGCGTTCATCGCGGCATTTGAACGATTTTACTCGCGCCGCGGCTTACCAAGTAAAATGTTTAGCGATTGTGGTCCTAATTTCCAGGGCGCCGATAAGGAGCTGCAATCTGCGTATCGCGCCGCGATTAGAAGCGACGAGTTCCAGGCACGCGCCGCTGAACATGGCGTCGATTGGCACTTCATCCCGCCCGCAGCTCCTCACTTCGGTGGGCTTCAGTACGAGGAGTTGAACACCTTGCTTTGCAAAATCGAAGCGTGTTTAAATTCTCGCCCCCTAGCTCCGCTTACCGGCGACGTCGAAAGCCTCGACGCCTTAACACCAGGGCATTTCCTTGTCGGCGGACCCCTGATGGCGCACCCGATCTCAATTAGTGTAGATTATTCGCAACGATTGCATATAATCTACATACGCGTTGGAAAATTCTCCAACAAACTTTGGAGAGTTTCTGGCACGACTGGTCCAAAGATTACATACTATCATGCCAGCACCGCTCCAAATGGCTCACTCGTACGCCTAATATTAAGTGCGGTCAATTAGTGCTTGTGAGAGAAACCCAGCTTCCTCCTTCAAAATGGAAGATGGCTCGCGTTCTGAAATGCCATCCGGGTTCTAATGGTCAGGTTTGAGCGGTAACGATCCGCACGGCGACCAAAACGTTTCAACGACCTCTCGTGAAACTCGCATTGCTTCCGGTTGACCTGGGGCCTGAGTCGTATCTCACAACACTTTAGTCTTAAGTTTAGATATATTCAGTATATTGCGACCCGAACGTCGCAAGGCGGGCGGTAATGTTGCGTTATGTCCAAGATTACCGTCGTCGTTTCGCTTCGAAAGCGTCATCGCAACGCCATCTGTTGGCTCACACGCAAACTCAACAGTGCCGGTATCGTCACCGAGCTTGCTATCATAGATCAGCGCTTATCGCTTTTGAATCTCGCGCCTACTGGCCCTTTAAATTTTTTTTTTTAGGAATTTCCACTATGCGAATACACAGCAACTTCCGTCGCTGCGGCCCTCTCGAAATCGCTTTTCGGGAAGACAACGAGGCTTTTTCGGTAGGGTCGTCTCGACGAGAACACCTGTTCTCCAAATCGGAGTATACAATTTAGCCCGCACCGTAATCTATACATCCGAAACGCTTTTCCGCCGCTTCCGCGTAACAGATCTCGCAAAATCTCCGCTAATTTACTTTGTCAGTCTCTAAGTGTAGTCTTAATGAATAATTCGCCCAAAACGCCGGTGGATCGTCATCTTCCACCATTCGTTCCGAACAGTGTTATTCGCGCTTAAATGTATCGTGCCAGCGAAATATACAGTGTTTTGGATTAATTTTTAATTATTTATTTCCATTCGCATTTTCCAAGCTCCAACCTTTGCTCAGTGCTGGACCAACGGATTCTGGGACCACGCAGTTGATGGTCGCGGTGCACTAAGATTGGGCACACGGCAATTACTGAACAGTCCTGACAAAGAACGATTTACTTCAAAGCGGATGAAAATGAACTATTACAATAATTTTAAACCTAATACACGTTTTAATGAAAGAGATTTTCACTTCGACAAACGTAAATGATTGCGTAAATGATGAACTGAAAAAATAATTGTGCATTCTGTAAAAATGATCATTTGATAAACGATTGTCAACAATTTCGAAAACTATCTACTACAGATCGTTGGAACTGGGCTAGTACAAATAAAGTTTGTTTCAGATGTTTAAATAATTCTGAATATAGATCAAATCGATGCCGTAAAAAGTGTTGTGAAATTGAAGGATATAATAGTACACATCGTACATTATTACATAGGACACGCGATGAAAAAGTCGATCAATAAATTTCAAAATTAAGAGAAAATGCGATAAGATCAAGAAGTCAGAATAGATCAAGCAGTTGACTAGAAATGGAAAAACGCGTTCTCTTAAAAATTGCGTTAATAAGACTACATGGACCAACAAAAAATATTCTCGCATTTGCTTTAATGGATGAAGGATCGACGATAACATTATTAGATGCAAAATTAGCTAGTGATTTAGGTATTCGGGGTACTCGACAACCATTAAATATAACTAACGTGGGGAGTTCGAATGTTTCGGATTATTATAGTGAACGGGTAAAATTTGGAGTTAGTTCACCAAGTGGTACAATAATACATTCACTAGTCGATGCACGAACTTTAAATAGATTGGTCCTCCCATGTCAAACGTTAAGAAACTATGAAATAAAAAACTATCCACACTTATCTCGATTACCCATTGAATCGTATACAGATGCTATACCAAAATTATTAATAGGTCAAGATTATTGGGACTTGATATCAGCAATTCGTATTCAATGCACGAATCGAAATGAACCTGCTGTATCCCTTTCAAAATTAGGTTGGATAGTACACGGTCAGATTTCTTTATACTCGACACAGTTCAATTACATGTGTTGTTCACTAACCACGCCGAAATTTCCAGATGAGTGTAACCATCTCATATCTGATATAGAATTACAAGCTTTCGTGAAAACGACATTTAGTGTTGAAAGTATAGGTGTTTCAAATTTTAGTAGAAATAATAAAGAAGAGACGAGGGCAGAAAATATTTTATTGTCAACCGCAAAACAAGTGGGTTCTAGTTGGCAAGTTGGATTATTATGGAACAAAGATGACATAAAAATGCCAAATAATCGCAGGAATGCAATGCATCGACTAATGTTGCTTGAAATGAGAATGGATCGTGATCTTGAATATGCAAAATGGTACTGCAAACAACTAGATCATTTACTTGAATGTGGCGCAATACGCAAAAAGATTAACATTTCCAGATAATAAAAATCCTCGGACATGGTATCTACCACATTTTGGTGTTATTAATTCAAATAAACCGAACAAAATTCGACTTGTATTTGATGCTGCAGCTAAAACCGATGGGGTTTCTTTAAATGACAAATTATTATCTGGTCCCAATCTTACGTGCTCATTGTTAGGAGTTCTTATCAGATTTAGAGAACGAGCTGTTGCGTTCATGGGAGATATTCGAGAAATGTTTTTGAAGTTAAAATTCAACCAGAAGATCAAGACACACACAACGATTTCTATGGCGAGGCATGGATAGAAAACGGGATCCCGATGCTTATGTAATGACATCCATGTTATTTGGGACATCTTCACCTTGTACAGGACAATATATTATAAATCTTAATGCCAGTAAATTCATTACTAAGTATCCACAAGCTGTATTCATACCGCCGGCAACTCCTCATATGGGTGGAAGTTGGGAAAGGTTGGTCAGAAGTGTAAAGACTGCATTAAAAGCAACCTTAAATTCAAGATCGCCGAAAGAAGAAATTTTAATGACGCTTATTACAAAAGTTGAACATATTGTAAACAGCAGACCGTTGACACATGTTTCGGTTGAAAATCCACGCATGGAAAGTTTGACTCCCAATCATTTCCTCATTGGCTCTTCATCTGATGCACCTGTACCAGAGAAATTTACAGATGAGGATTTCTGTTTACGTAAGAATTGGAGGAAATTACAACGATTGGCCGATATGTTTTGGGAACGATGGGTGAAGGAATATTTGCCAAATTTAGTAGTAAGAAAATGTTGGTCCCAAGAAGTGCGATCACTTCAAATCGGCGATATTGTGATTATTGCAGATCCAACGTTTCCCCGAAATACTTGGCCTAAAGGATTAATTGTGGAAGTTTTTCCAGGAAGAGATGGACATGTACGTTCAGTAAACGTACAGATTCGAGGTCATATATTTCGACGATCAGCGGTTAATATTATAGTTTTAGTTCCTGTATCTGATCGTACGGAAATATCACATTCCCGTACTGGGAGGGAAAATGTTACAGATACTTAATTATTTTATTATTTGAACATGCTTGTAATTGTTAATAATAAAGTTACAGTGTTGTAGATGTTAATCAAGGTTTGCTATTTACAATATGATTATTTTCTCTGTTGTTTTTTAATATTCTTTATCATAATTTCAGTATAGTTTATTGTACAAAGTATTGAAGATTTCAATATAAAATGGAATTAAAGAAGAGATTTATAATTGGAAAATGACGAAGAGTTCTTCTCAGATGAAGACAGATGGTCATTGGAATATCTTTACAGAACATACAATATTTCTGGCTCGGATGAAGACAGTTGTCAATGGAATATCCTTGAATAGACATTAAATCAAATGGTGTGATATCAGTGATAAATTAACATGATTCAGATTGAATTTGAATTCGAATCATCGATTTGCAATTGTTGTTTGATGGTTTTGTCTTGTTTTGTCTGTCTGTCACTCTTGACTTTTTGGTTAACAAATTTTTCAGCTCTGACTAAATAAAACAACAAAATTAATCGAATTGTTATTTATTAGCAGAGACAATCATTATTGACAACAGATACTGAGGATTAAGGGTGTTCTTCTGAAGCCCCTGAGCGCCGCGGTGGCCATTCTGGAACTACCAAACCGGAAGTAAAACTCTTTTGCAGATTACGCCTTCAATTTTAACTTTTATCTTATTAAGTATATTTTTTATAAGCTACTATTCCCCTATAATGTGCGTCTACTTCGATATTGGCGCAACGATTATCGCATAATCAAAAAAAAAAGATAAAATCGGCCTGCTTTTCACCTCACACGTACATGATGTGTAGATGTGTTAGTCGTCACGATAAAAACGCTTATTGCATCGTTTCGATAACGCTAACGCACAAAAACGGAGTGGACGTTCATTCCTGACATTTCGCGGATTACATTGAACCCATTTTTATGCAAATTAATTATATTTTCGAGGCGTAATCTGCAAATTGCGGCTCAAAGCGGTTAATGGCGGCACAAGCGAAAGATTTGACATATATCAGTTCCGCGTTTTTCGGGGAGATGGAGTGCAAAGCGAATGTCAGGATCGTAGGTATTCTAGGGCGCTTCCCAGGGCTCCGCGAGCATGTGCACTCATACATATATAACTGACATGTATGAATATGTCTACATTCATGTGTGTATGCATGAATCCCTCCATATATATAGGAAAGGTATGGACTCGAAACGGCGCGGCATATACGGGAGCAGAAAGAGAGAGAGAGAGAGGGGGGGGGGGCAAGAATATAAAAGGCTGTCATCTCATTCTCTCAGAAGGGAATCTCTGGTGCGATGAATCTCACCGATTTTATTGAAACTTTCTCATAATATCGTATATACTTACCACCCTTTTGATTATCAGAAAGATCGATGCAATACTCAATCGTTTTCTAGAAAATCGTATTTGAATTTACTACCTTTTAAGCTATAAGTAATAACTTATATGAAGCGAATATCGCAATTTTTTATAGAAGCTATGTTGGCTCAGGCGGTATAGTGCTTGTTTCGTAACAAAACGTTAAACGTAATAAATTTAATTATTTGCAACTTCCATTATATGCACTTTTCCCACATGAAGCACGGTTTTCGAGTAATGATTGATTTCATCGCAAAAAACGTTCCGATTGTGCGTTAATTTGTTTTTTAAACGATCATATCTTCGTAAATATTGAACGTACAATATTACATAAAATGAAATGTTCTTAATTTCATCCACTACAATTTTTATTTGAAGTATTTTGTGATGTGAATGTTTTTGACTTATAAGCGAAAAACGCGCGTTATAGTTACTCCGCAAAACTGCCAATATTTGAAAAAAAAACTATCTCGGCTTCTATTGGTCGTAGAAGCTATTTTAAAAGTCGAAATTGTGGAGAATTTCCCCAAATACAATTTTCGTGAATTTCTTTTTTCGTTTACTGTGATATTTTTAGAGTTATTTCAGAAAAACCAATTTTTCGGACAAATTTTTCCTAGTTAACTCTTGTAGTTTGATAGCGTGAACTTTTACATCACCATATCTGAAATAACTACCCAAGCAACAAGAGAAGTCATTTCGACCAAGCCAATGTCAGAATGCCCTAATCAAGTAAAATTAACCACTTTTCGATCTTTTCATCCAAATATTACCTAAGAAATGCCTTTAAAGTCCTATGACTTCAAAATTATATATTAGGTCGAAATTACCAAATCTGGACCAAAAATATGTCTCCAAAGTCGAATAAACTTATCAGTCGATATCATGCCCAGTTTTAAGTCTATATGACCTTGCACGTTTCCCTTTTTTCGACTACGAGGTCGAAATGTCTTAATTGGTCAATATGACTTATATAAGTCTAGATCTTGACTAACAGGTTAAAATTAAGACCTCCCATGCAGCAAAGTAAGGAATTCTGACCCTAGCCACGGTTGAAATGCCCTATTTTAGTAAAAAGTAGCCGAATTACAACCTAAAATATGTCTTCTAAGTCAAAACGTATTTGAAGTCTGTTTGATGGGATGATTTAACCAAATAATGACCTCAAAAATGTCCTCATAGTAAAAAAGTATTTGAGGTATATTCTGTAAGTAAAATTCACCAAATCTCGACTTATAACTTGCCCTGAAGATTTTCAACGAAAAGGTTAAATTTTAGTACATAATTTACCAAATATGAACATGTGTTCTGCCTTAAAAGTCCAGTGGTTTTGAAATGAGAAATTAGGTTCCGATTGAAAATGAATATTGCCTTTGCTAAATTCCCTATTCTGAACTGGAAAGTAAAGGCTTTGTTGCGATGACGTTTCGACTAGTTTCGAGCTTCCACCGAGGGGTGGTACATAAGTGTCGTATTTAACACATGCATTGCATATTGTAACATACTCAAACTTTCTCGCAAGCGAATAGAGTATAACCAGGTACGTATACATGAAAGCATGTTCCATAGTACCACAAGTAAAATGCGTGCGAGCGCGAAAATACTGATCTGTGTTTATAATATGGCGTCGAATAGTTGTATGTGTACATATATTAGGTGCGTATCTTAGGTTCTAACGGTGAACGAGCGCGTGTTTGTGATTTTCATGTATGTGTTTATATAAATAAATTATCTCTGGGTATGCCGTGAAATCCGATGGGTCTTGTGGAAATACAGTATGCATTCACAGTACAATACGTTGTCAATCTGTTGTCGCAGCAAAATAGTATGACAACGAACGAATCTCGAAGTGAGACCCTGAGTGTGTTCGGGCGAAGGTGACCCACGGTTATAAACATTAGAAATTTTTCTCCGTGTATGAACCTGTAAATTTCCGTTGGAAATTGTTCACAAGTTCCTTTTTAAAAAAGCGATCCAATAGGTCGGAAAGTCTAAACTAGGGTGAAATTACCTAATTATTATTAATATTCGACTTCTTATAGGTCCGTGTTTCCAAATTGGACTATGCCTTTAAAGTCCAAATGCCATCCATTACCTAATTTAGACTTAAAATTTACCGTGTTTTTATTCCCCATTTACCTGAAATAGAAGTCGATTCAAAGTTAATCAAGTTAGGGCCGTTAGGCAGTTGGGCCTATTGGGAAGTCGAATTGACGCAATTTCGACCAATTTTGCTGCTTGGGTATTTTAAAAAGAATCTATACGTATTTATGTATTAATGTTGAAAATTTGTTATATAACTAAGTTTCCTCGATATGTATATCCATTATTTTCTAATAGTTATATCGCGTTTGTCTGAAGTAGATTCAGATTCTACGCTACTAACGAATTTTTCATTATGTAGCACGAATCATGGGATTAAAGTTCCAAACCAATACATCCCTACGTTTTTTATCTGTTCAGTATGAAGCATTACTGGCAGAAATAACTAAGAAATATCTCCATTTTACATGCAAAATACAAATAAAATATTCTTTCTTTCTCATTGCAAAAATAGATATGTTGATAAACGTCGTAGTTTTGAAAAGTAGAGTCAAGATGTCAAAACCAAAGCCAAAACTCAAAACCAATAGTGCGACGTATAAATATCCATTCAGAAGTTTAAAGGGAATCACCTTATTTTTGTTTCTTTATCATTTTCGACCTGCAAAATGATAGCGTGTCGAACAATTAAACGTTCATATTGTTTATCACTTTAGAAATAATTCTTTTTTCACCACTTATAAGTCGAATCCATTTAAAATTCATATTTTTAAAAAGTATGAAAAATGCAAGAAAAAAATCCAGGGCACGAGTGAAATGTTAAAAAGTAAGTAAATTCAGAGCATCTGAATAAGAAACTTACAAAAATGTGTGTTATTAACAAAATTTGGAGTAATAAATTTTGGTAAACAATGCAAACAAAATTGTTTATAAAAATGTTAACAAACACGTATTCCGTTATTTTTCAAGTAGAATATTGCATCTTGAAGTTAATTCTTAACATACCATCGGTCTGCCTGCATCATTTTACAATTGGATGGATTCCGCATATTCTTTTTTTAAAATGCATGCTAGAAATCGATTGGTTACAAAATATGCATAAAAAAGTCGGCGTTGAAAATTATTAAAAATTGCAAGAAAAGTGACAATTTTAATAATCAAATTTGATAGTCTTTGACTCTTCTGAAAAGTCTTGTTATTAATAAATACTAAATTTCAACAGTTAATATTGAATTTGTACTACATTGCCTAGAATATGTTCAACTGAAATATTTCTTTGGAAGTAATGTTGAAATAATTATGAAATAATAATGTGAAATAATAATCAATAATATGCATAATTACATGGATATCATGTTTTTCTGTAAATGGACTTCTTATAATTCTCCGACAGGGTATCCGATTGTTCTTTCTTTATTTGCCCATCAATATTCATTTAAAAGTTGTTGCGTGACTTTATTTTTAAATATTTATTGTCAGTGAAAATACAATGTAAATTCACAATATTATACAAAAATTTTAAATTATTTTTTACCAACAAATAACACTACTTGTAATAAATAATGTCAAATAGTGCATAAGAAGTTTCTTCATTACTTGCACGTTTTGAAGAATACGTTTATAATTTTATCTTTCTTCGAAGTCTGTTCTTTTACGAATAATAATTATGAATTTACATTATTTTTTTCGATTAATATTTAGAAACTGAAGAGCATTGAGATTCAGGGCCCAACATAAGAAATTCTTATCACAATTTTTAAGTTACATCTGGGTATTCGACATAATTTTGTAAGGTTTTTGTAATTCTCCACCTGACCAAACCCATTTCAAATCCTGCAGTGAAAATCTTTCAAATTTAAAATCATGTTTTATACTATTTTTATTGTTCTTTTAGGTAAATTAAGAGATACGTATTTTTTGTTTTGCACAAAATCTCTCGCTGGTGATTTCATTTTGTCCGAAACAGGTAGGAAATTATTTTTAAATCTCTATTTCCGGTAAAAATCGATATTTTAACATTCTGTTTTCTTAATTTTGTAGTGTTTTAAATGTTCTTTGATGGCCATTTTGAAATTTTACAAAATTTTGAAAATTAACAAAATGGCGGTCATTTATTGAAAAAAAAGAAAAACTTGATTTTCAAAAATATAAATTTTTTTTTATCATAATTAGACACTATAAAAAGGAAAGTTTTCCAATAAGTTTAGTCTGCACTAAAACGGTGTGAAAGCGTCAAGAATTTTTTTTCTGAAAAAAGAAATCGTTATTTATCAGGTTTCAGCGACGTCATCTTTCAGTTAGTAAAACAACAGGAAAATGTTGAGCATATATATTACCAATAGAAACTTTTACATATTAACATTAACAAACAATTTTTTATAATTTAAGAATAAAAACGTGCTACCGCTTACTCCGTTATCGGCCCAAGGAAAATATGTTCAAACACCGTTAGGTCCGTTCATAAAATTGAGCGTATCGCCATTGTTGATGTCTAATAATAATGCGTAAATAGAACAAGAAAAAATAATAAAAGTGCAGAATTTTCAGGAGAAATTTTTCTTTCATATATTAAGAATCTTGCAATGAATATTACAACCCTACTTAGCGCTACCCAGGATGAACGACATGGACGTGATAGAATTCTCATCCCATTGGGGTACTTTTTGAAGTGAGTCCCATTGCCTCTCACGAATTGGGGTGCTTTTTGAATTGTAATTGTTTCACGATTAGATAAGTAGATGTGTGCTCCATCTGTAACATGAAACCTGAACGACACGTTCATTTGTATATACTGGCGAATGAACATTTTTCGACGAATGTCTTCCACCGGCCGTTAACAATAGCACGCATTTATTCTTAAAATATAATCAAATTGTTTATTAATAATAATATTTGAAAGTTTCTATGGCTAATAGATATAATACAAATTTCTCTTTTATTTCACTAACTGAAAGATGACATTGCTGCAACATGATGAATGCCGATTAAAAAAAAAATCTTGACGCTTCTACGCCATTTTAGCGCAGAGCAAACCTATTGGAAAACATTCCTTTTTATATCGTAAAATAACCATTAAAAAATTAGAATTTTGAAAAATAATGTTTTTGAGAAAGACGAGTTTTTTTATTTTTCAAAATATGGCTGCCATTTTGTTAATTTTCAAACTTTATAAAATTTCCAAATGGCCATGAAAAAACGTTTTAAACACTACTAAATTAAGAAAACAGAATGCTAAAATATCGATTTTTAACAGAAATAGAGAGATTGGAATATAATTTCCTATCTGTTTGGCAAAAATGAAATCACCAGCGAAATTTTTGTGCAGGCCGTAACTTCGCGAAAAATTTTTTGTTTGCCAAACAACAAAATACGTATCTCTTTATTTACCCAAAAGAACAATAAAAATCGTATAAAACATGATTTTGAATTTTAAATTTATTTTCATTGCATGATTTGAAATGGAATATAGGTCACCTACAATATTCGTTTTCTAAATCCTTATATATTTATGGTATTATAGAATATATTCTCTATATCAATAATTTCCATTTAAAATCCATATTAATTACGTACCAGGATACTACAAAGAGGTATTGTTAACTATTGACTTACCAATTTACGCAACGTTATTCAAATATGCGTTTCTTTTTTGAAGGGCTTAAAATTAATTTAAACTCAACTTTCTTTAAATTCCAAGACACAACTTACAAACAGGTGTTTGGTGTACCCATGGGATCTCCGTTATCACCAGTCATTGCCAACTTAGTGATGGAATTTTTAGAAAATAAGTTTTTTAAAATGCTAAATTTTAAAGTAGGTTTTTACTTTCGTTACGTTGACGATATATTGATAGGGGTTCCACCCCTAAAGTTGGATTACCTGTTGAAAATCTTTAATAGCTTTCTAGATTTCGATAATAGAATTACCTTCACGGCCGAGGTGGAAATCGACAGCTGCCTACCCTTCTTAGACCTTATGGTTTTTAGAGAAAACGATGGCTCCCTACGGACTGATTGGCATCACAAAAAGACCTGGTCGGGCCGATACCTCAACTATTATTCCGAGCATCCTCATAATCATAAAATTGGGGTTATGTACGGTTTAATAGACATGGCGTTTCTGTTATCAGAGATCGAATTTAGAGAAAAAAACTTAAAATTGGTTGAAAAAATACTAACCCAAAATAATTATCCACCTGACATGATTCAAGAAATTATTCGTAAACGTACTCACAGCATTTACAACAATAATATAGAACGCCGTGATGCTGCAACAGAGCATATTACTACTACCTCCCTTCCTTATGTCAAAGGGTTAACAGAGAAAGTTTCTAAGACCTTAAAAAAGCATCATTATATACGTGTTGTACAAAAACCAGTTAACACTAATATCGGAGGCATTAAACCTTTTAAAGATAAGTTAAACAAACTTAAAAAAAGTGGTGTAGTATATTCGATTCCTTGCCATCATTGTGGCTGTGTATACATAGGAGAGACTAGAAGACTACTTGAAACACGAATAAAAGAACACACTGCTCTTACCAAACATCGTATAGAAACAGGTCACGATTTTGATTATCGTAAAGTCAAAATCTTAGCCTCAGAAATTAATTTATTCAAAAGAAAAGAGATCGAAAATTATTACATTAAAAAAACTAAAAATACAGTTAATGAACAATTCGAAAACACATTTTTACCGGAAATCTATAAAACTTTAATCTCATAGTTTCGGGCAAACATAATTGGATAGTAGGTATGATTTTACATATGTATTACATATAAATGTATCTTCGTACTTACTAGCCCTGGTCGCGTGTGTATATGGTTTTCTTTGTTTATATTGTCTCTATGGGCTCCAAGCGTTATAACTGTGTGTGAATGCAAAACTTTGTAGTACCAGGATACTACAAAGAGGTATTGGTAACTATTGACTTACCAATTTACGCAACGTTATTCAAATATGCGTTTCTAACAGTGAGAGATACGAGTGAAAGGTCGCATACAAGGAAATATGGTATAACATCAGCCTAAGCGATAAAAAGATCGGTTCGTCTCTTTCCTTTTGTAAGTCTCCTACAATATGTTATCTACAAACTTTTTGATTTTACGCGATAATAATTGTATTAACGGGTCTTTCAGACTTTCCTCGTTCTCTCATAAACACTTCTATGTGTTATATGACAAGTCACGTTGCGAGATTTTTGTCTACCCTTCACTTTAAGTGAGTAATTTTGTTTTAATCTTTTTACCTTTTAGAATCTGTAACTTAATGTAAAGTAAAAACTGATTGTCAAAAATATTTTTTATAGATACAATAAAACTGAAGATGGCACACATCACAGTGCCGAAACGTCTTTTCAACTATAGTGGTCCCCGTCCTAACGCATATGTTTCGTTCCATAAAAAATGGCCGCCCCCGTCCAAACGCATATCCTCCCTCAACCATCACTACGGCAAAAGTCTCTTTGTATTTATCATACTGAGCATGCGCGTAGATGTCTCACCAGCAACGCTAGCAACTAAGAATCGTGTTGTGGGGAGAGGAACAAAGGGGAATCTATGCATTTAGACGGGAAAGAAATATGCGTTTGGAAGGGAATATGCTTTAGGACGGGATGCGTTAGGACGGGGACCACTGTAACTTCATTTTATTGTTTATTCATGGGACCGACACAACCAAGAAAAGAGTCAAGAGATTCAAATCTCCTATGATTTAGTCTCAACCTTAATTAATACTAACGGTCAAGAAAAAAAGCTTCCTAAATCAGGATGACTACAATTCCTGTTTTACCCCATATTAATTACATTAGAAAGTGTTAATTAAGGCCCATGCCTACCACAGCACAGATAGCGCCAAACTAACTATCGAAAATAAGATATGCCAAAAATCAAATATCCCTGTATTTTGGTTTTTGAAAAATACTTGTTTATAACAATTTGTTATCAACAATTTTGTCAAAAGTGGTTTTAGGGGAATTTGGTTGCGCCCATCGATTTTACGGGAAAAATTACATACTAACCATTGGAAGTATGATGTGTCAAAAATAAAATACCCGTTTTTTATGTTTAAAAAAAATAATTGTTTATAACAATTTATTGGTAAAGAATACACAGAAACTCTATACTTTTCTGTAATAATGTGGATTTATATTGTTTTCTATTGTCAACTGTCGATAAATATTTAGAAAAATTACAGTTTTTTGTTGATAAAGCCCGCAACAACTTTTATATGATTGTTGATGAGTAAATAAAAATGATATCCATGTATATATGCATATTATTGATTATTATTTCACATTATTATTTCATCATTATTTCAACATTACTACCGAAATAATGGAAATATGCATTTCAATTGAACATTTTATATGCAAGGAGAGATGCAATCATTCCATCTATTTACTATGTCGTTTCGACGCAGATCCGCAACCTTATATATATATATAATGTGTGTTATTCACAATATGCATACATATATGCACCCATATACTTTTTTAGGCATATCTAAGCAGTGTACTACACGTGATCTCATTAAGGGGCACATGCATAAATATATTTACGTTTGGGGAGGCATTGTATGTTAAAAGTCAAGCAAGGACGCAAGTCTTATCGAAATTATTTGCGAAGATGATTTGGAGAAACTTTCAGCATGACGCCGTAAAGCCCGTCACTCAACGATGCGGAGAATCAAGTCAAGATCACCATCATCTAACACATCAACTTCGTCTTCAAATTGTATACGCGTATCGTTTTTGAATGTTTGCTCTCTTGTCCCCCATTTTGTGAAAATTAAAGATTTTATTTTATCGCTCAATATTGATATTTTCGGCGTTTGCGAATCTTGGTTGTCCGATAGAATTAATAATGATGATATAAATATTAGCGGCTATAGTCTTTTACGAAATGATAGGAAATATTCACGTGGCGGAGGAATTGCAGTATTTTTCAAAAACGAGTTTAACTGTGTCCGTTTCGTGAATGCTTTCAACAAATTATGAAGGCGTTGATGAGACTTTACCACATTCAAGAACAATAGTTGACCAAATAATAATAATGGGAGATCTCAATTCGGATTTACTATCTAAATTTAAGCCTGACTCATCAAAACTCGACTCTTGGATATATTCTTCCGGTCTGCAACAAATTATTGATTCACTAACAAGATTGACAGACTCTTCTGCTACTTTACTTGATGTGATTTTAATCTCGAATAATGCTAAATACGAGAATTCTTTTAATGTTGATTCTCTTGGAGTATCTGATCACAGGATGATTGGTACCGGTATTCTTTGTCCTCGTGAACATTATCGAGATAAATTTATCCTCAAGCGCGACTTCAATGTATTTGATCGTAAGCTTTTTAAAACAACAGCTAACTGTGCGCCGTGGAGATTTCACTTCTTGACTCAGTTGATAAGAAAGTCGATTTCCTTACAAAAACTACTTGTGAGTTATTCGATATTTTTGCACCGTACAAAAATATTAGAGTGTCCAAACAAAATGCACCTTGGGTAACTAATACAGTCAAAATTTTCATCAAGAAGAGAAATATCGTTCAAACTAAAATGCGTAAATCTAGAGCAGATAACGATATATCTCATTATAAATTACTGCCTAATCAAACGACTTATATTTTAAGAAGTGAACGTACGGCTTATTATGAGGGACTAAACACTCTCAAGTATAAAGAGTTCTGGCGTAATATAAAGTTACTAGGTCTAAATAATAATAGAATTAGTGAGCTGCCTCAGTCTTTCAATAACCCGGATAGCATCAATAAATTTTTTGCGGAACGACCTAATACAGTGCTCAGTCAGGATCCTTATAATAAATTTAATGGAGGGCGATCAATGAAGTTGCCTACTCACGTTTAGTGAAATTGGAATCTATGATCTACAAAAAGTAATTATAAATCTGAAACGCTCTGCTGCAGGTTCAGATGGTATCTCATGGGAAATGATTGCGCACATACATGAGTTTTGCTTGCCTCAATTTTTGCACATAATAAATTTTATGATATCTTCGGGAACTTTTCCTTCGGCGTGGAAACATTGTCACTCCACTACCAAAAATTAAAGTTCCGCAGTCTCCAAAAGACCTTCGTCCTGTTAGCCGTCTACCTTTGTTTTCCAAAATAGCTGAAGCTATTCTTCGCGATCAATTATTCAACTATTTCAACCAACATAAGCTTTTTCCACTTTTTCAGCCCGGATATAGAAAATACCACGGATGTGAATCCGCTTTGATAGATTTATCAGACGACATTTTACGAAATGCTGATAAAGGCTTACTCTCTTTTTTATGCCTACTTGATTTTTCACGGGCTTTTGATACGTTAAACCATACATTGCTTATGGGGAAGCTCAAAATCTATGGTGTCACAGAGTCCGCATGCCGTCTGGTGAAGTCGTACCTTTCTGAGAGAACACAGTCAGTAGCTATTGAGAATAATAATAAATCTCTTATTTCTAAGCCTTCACGCCTGGAGTGCGGGGTACCTCAGGGCGCAAAACTTAGTTCTTTATTATTTATTATATACACAGCTGATATTTTTGATTGCTGTCCAAATGTAAAACTTAAAAGCTATGCTGACGACACTCAAGTACTACTCTCTTTTCACCCTGATATGATAGATGAGGCTAGGCTCACTCTCTCTAGTCAGTTTGAAATTATAGCTGCATGGTCTGAGGCTAATGCACTTATTTTGAATCCTGATAAATCACAATTGTTGGTGATAGGCAGTCCTAAGATTCGTTCCAAATTAGAATTAAATAGTGTTAATATTCGAATGCGTGATAAGATTATTCCGATGGTATCATCAGCTCGCGATTTAGGTCTAATTATTGACCATAATTGGTCATTTTCACAACATATTACTGTGAAACGACAGATTGCTTTTGCAAATCTAGCCGTTTATTCCCATTTAGGCGTGAGCTGTCGCGACAGGTAAAATTACAACTTTGTGAATCTCTCGTTTTATCCCACCTAATATACTGTCTCTTGGTGTACGGTCCATGTCTGGGTGGGGTAGGGTGGCATTTAATACAATCAGTGCAGAATGCGTGTATTCGGTTTGCGATTGGCATACGGAAATTTGAACATATCTCAGAAGCATTCGATAGATCAGGATGGCTTCGACTGAAACAACGCATGTATTTCCGTCTACTAATGTTTGTATGTCGATTATTAAGTACAAAAACACCGGAAATTTTTTTTACTCCCGAATTTCGATGCTTGGCAATAGAAGATCTAATGCAAGAGAGGTTGTTTCTTATACAATGCGTTATCCGAGTTTTGCTTTGGAACGTTTTAAGGGCTCCTTTACTTATATTGTACCTTATGCCTTTAATAGCTTACCTTTTGGTGTAAAAGTGTGGTATATATCCAATCATTATTTATTAAACGTTTAATTTTGTTTATGTATTCTCAATCTGCCAAAATAGTTTTTAATTAAGCGTTTCGTAAATTAAACGGTGTGTTTTAGTTCATTTATTTTTATAATGATAGTGTGGAGACATGTTGACTAAATATCATCTTTAATTTATGCGTGTGACTGATTTCTTATTGAATTTTAAATATTTTCAATGCATAACTATGTATCATTATTTAATTATGTTTTCTTGAATGTTATAAGGTTGTTTAAATTTATTGTAAATATGTTATGTTCGGCAATTAAATTGTGTGTTTTATTTTATCTATTTTTATAATGATAGTGTGGAGATATGTTGACTAAATATCATCTTTAATTTATGTGAGTGACTGATTTCTTATTGTTCTTATTGTTTAATAAATATTTTCAATGAAAAACTCTGTATTATTACTATATTATAAGTGGAAGTCGCTGTTTGTTGGCCATTCACGATTAGTAGAAGCTTAAAGTCTGCGAGAAATTTGAATGAAATATTATTCAAATTTGTTAGCTCAATTAATCTATGGACATTTTCATAGGTTTCCTTTATTTTAGGAACAATATATAACATTCAGATTCTGTGAACACTGGTTAATGGAGCTCTGTTGCCCGTACTGCCTCCTTCTGAATATAAAATCCTTTTCTTAGTTATTGTATCTTCATTGAAAGCATTGCTGGTATTTGAAGGATTTCCTATTGTAGCTGAGTAATTTTCTGGGAGTATACTCAAGTAGATTTTAAAAAATTCTTGGCCACGATCAGCCATGACCTCAATGACGGCATTGCTACATAGATTTCGTCTTTCAATGACAGTCTGAAGAAGCTCTGCGGTATCTGCCGAAATTACAGGCCTGCTTTTTTGCACTGTTTCACCTTCACATTCAAATTGATAGATGTCCTCTTTGTAGAGTGAGTCTGAAGCTTTTGAAACATCAGTTACGTGCTTGTTATAATTAACTGGCCTAGACTTTCTCCCATCATTACTTCTTATAAAATTTGCTACCTTTTTCATTTGATTAGCCGATGCTCTTGTTTTCACTTGAAAATTATTTAAACTATTTTTATCGAAAGTAACATTTTTTAAAACAGGATTCATAAGAATAGTTGCGTTTCTACCTCCAGTAGATAGGCTTACTTCAATATTCTTAGACCTGTATGAAATCGATTCCTTACCACTACTATCATATATGCTACTAACCTTTCTTTTTAAAATATTATAGGCAACCTGTTCTTGTTCTTTTTCAGATAGTTTGTCAATAATATTATGTACTACATTCATTGTAGTATTCATACATTCGTGATTTTCCTCATATCTATTTCTTTAAAACAATTTTTGCAAAGAATAATACAATTTTTGTCATGAATTAAACTTTCTGAAGACTGACTTTCCTCGTTTGCAATAAAACTCTGTTCACTGGATACATTAACCTCTTTACATAAATGTCTGAAATGTCCTTTGCCTTTCACATTTTTTATATGGCCTTTAAATCTTGCCGTCACACAAACGTAACAATTGCATACATCATTTTTATCAGATGCAGACCGGGTATTTCTTTGCAATTGTAAAGTTTCATATTTTGGCATAACTTGTATTGGTCTTTTGAAAATACCTTATTTATGATCATCAAGAGTCAGGTAGCAAGTTCTGCAAATACTAGCAGGATATTTGTCATCAACTAAACAAAAGTTCTCGTTTACAAATTCTTTTATTAAGATGTCCACCCTTTCATTTATAAGAAATTTTTCAGAATTACTTTTTCCAAAAACAATTTTTCGTCCACATGGCGCACATATCATTTTTAATTTTCATTATGGGAACCTTTACTATTCATTATGCATATGTCAAAATCAAGTGAATATGGTTTAAAATTAGGTATTTTAGAGTGAAATGTAGATAACTACGTGGAAGATTTCTGTAGCGGGAATCTAATATCTGTAAGAGATTAACGTAGAGCGCATCGATTAGTATCAAAACTAAAACTGACGTCAACCCTATTCGACATATCGATATGTTACATAAGCAGATCAGAAATAATCTTTGGTTATTATAAGAAAATCTATGCAAAAAAAGGTATACAGATTTGCGCCCCTTTGAAGAAAATTACGAGATATAATGAGGTGGAAGAGAAGCGACACACGCCGAAAATATTTTTCTTTCTCGGCTTCGCCCCGAGCGCCAACTTCGCGCAGTAGCGGGCCTTCGACAGTCGTCCTTATAAATGAACTTCTTTTCTATTGAAAACAACGACGAAACTACGTAATTTCTCCCGGAGGATCACGAAAAATCGTATATCGCACACAAGACGAAAGTCGAAGTTCCGCCACTGCGTGCTGTTTGATATAATGTGATATACATGCTTGTAAATGCGTCGAAATAAATCGTATAACATTCGTCCCTCTTTTACGCGGAAACTATTGAGTTTACGAAAATAATCTATTTCACCTTTTTTATGCAGAATATTATGCTCTTCATTTTTTATTTAAAATTTTAAATAGTCATTAGTACGGTAAATGCTAAAAACTCGTAAAAATCACGATTTTTCACACTTTTTTCAAGATATCTTAAGAAAACGATCAGCTGCGATATCGAGATTAGCATTTTTCAAGTCAGAAAATAGCCATCTTTGAAGCTACAGAGGTTATTTTTTGATCCATTTTCAAAAAAAACCTTTGCAAGCTTCAAGCGAGGTGTGCGATGGAGAACCATTTTCTATGGTTGAAATCGTGATGAATGATAAACTGATGATTTATATCTCACGAACCACTGAACCGATTTCAATCGGACTAGGTTTAAATGAAAGATAAAAAAATAAAAAATACTGGGCATATCATGATTAAGAAATTTTTCAAACCTTCTAAACTAACAATAAATATGTTGTAAACCCAAAAATAAAAAAACTCTTGTTTGCTTAAAGAATGCACACTTTTAGACATAGCCCTCTTTCGAACCAATCACAGTGCGCTCGATTGGGTGTGCTCTGAAAAATGCGCTTGCAAACTTGTATCAACGCGAACTCTCCCTCAGAACGTTTCGATTACAAAGTTCGTTGCAAAATCGCTCCAATCAATCGCCGCGATCACCGTGCTCGACTCTGATTAGCGCGCGCCCGCAGAATCGTGTATATAAACGGGTCGCGGTCGCTATAAAAGGAATTTCCGACTTCGCCTTCGGGATCACGCTGACCTCCGAGCGCTAGGCCGCTTTCAAAGGGAAATAAAGAAGTTTTAATTCATCTCCTCAAAGAAGGCGGAAGAGATTGGATCATCTCCTGGAACACAGGGGGCGTTCGCATTCAAGCAGGCGAATGAAAAAAATAAATATATTATTTTCCTTTTACCTCCCTTCCTTAATCTATCATTATAAATCTGCGCTTTTCAGAGCGCAGCCAGAAGGAACAATTTGGATTTCGAATTCGCTATGAAATCTCTGATGGGATTTCATACGAATTTAACTACTCAGCAATCCTGGTAATTTCGTTATTTAAAAATACGATCTTTTAAGAACTTGGAATTCGCTATGAAATCTCTGATGGGATTTCAAGCGAACTCAATTAATAAATGAACTACTTAAAAATTGTGGTGATTAGCCGGGGAATCAAACCAATCAGCAATCACCGAGTCAAACGCAGAAAGTTATTATTTAATTTTCATTTTTTTTCACGTTCCGATTGGTGTACCAATCAGAGTTCCTCTCGCTATCTACATAAGAGACGCAGCAATGCATAACCTCTCATTTCTCGTCCACACTCGAGATGGCACGGAGATATTCCGTACGAAATGGATGAAGAACAACTCGATAAATTTCATGCTGTTGGACGCTATCCGCAGCATCGATGAGGCCTACAACGGTTGCCTAATCGATTTGGCAGAACCAATCATCTTTGCCGAGACCAGGGAAACAAAATCAAGTCCTGATTCCAAGCAGGGCTCCCAATTGGCAGCTGCGGGAGATTCCGACTGGTCCTAATATAAACCTGCGTCTACATAAGACCTCCAGCCTTCAACAAAAACCCAGAATCGATGAAGGCCGACATCTCACGGAACCCCGTACCGAAATTCAGCCGCAACGGAAACGCGACAAGCAGCGTCGACGAAGAGAACGCCGGGGTTACGAAAAACACCATAATTTTTATTTTTATATATTTTTATATACATAATAAAGTCCATTCGCGTTTCCAATATCTGTCCTATTTTATACATCCACCAATCCGGTTGCTAAGAAAGCGTTCTGTTCAGGACGGACTACGATTGGCTTATCCCTCAGCTAACTCGCTGGCAAGCAAGGAAGTCAAGTCCACCAGCGGTAACTGACTCTGATCGAGGCTCCTGATTGGTGGACTCGTTTTATTCGCTCTAAAGCAACTTATGCACATTTCTCGACGCTCCTGATTGGTCGACTCTTTTCTCTCGCTGTTCTCATTTTTACAACAAATGTAGGCAATTTTTCTTTCGAAAGGTTTTTCAAGAATCTTTTTTTGGTAAAGTCGATACCTCTAATAAAAAGTACTACTTCAATTTTAAAGACAAGAACATAGATGCTATATCTTTGGAAAAGAAATTAATTATACAGCGCTAACAAAACATAGACAAGAAACCGGACATGATTTTGATTCTTCTACAGTAAAAATCTTAGCATCTGAAACGAATAGCTGTAAAAGTACAGAGATTGAGAATTTTTAAATTAAAAAGTAATAAACTTTGTAAATGAACGTTTTGAAGAGCTATTTACCGCAAATATACAATGTATTATTTTGTTAAATATCAAGATTAAATAATGCAATAGGAAGTATTATCACACCAACATTTAAATCACCAACTAAACGCCTTTCGATGTTTACTTAATATAATGGGTTCCAATATCATAATGGAAGGGGGCAGAAACGACGGGAAATTACCAAAAGATTGGTTATTTCTTTAGGTATTTTATCATACTTTTATCTCGGCCGGGGATCAAACTCGTGCCCTACGACTTCGTAGTCCAGAGCGTTACGGCCTGAGACACGAGCCGAGTTTGTAGTAATGTAGTATTTCAGTGCTGATATGTGCTTCATTTGGTAACGGAAAAACTAATTTTACTCTTGCGATTTGCGATCGTTTTCTGAGGTATCTGATGAGCATAAGATTTTGCATACGATTCAGTGTCCCAGCGCGTAAGGGACTTTTCACTATAACGTCGGACGGTTTTCCCTACCTCAAACTTTTTCTTGTTTGTTTCTAATGTTTGTAATATAAGTAATGTGTTAAATAACGTCAGTAACAACGTTCGAGGGTATCATGCAGAGCCTTCAGTTTCGACACGTCCCACGATAGCTCTATTTCTCTCCCCCGAATTCTCACATGTGTATCCAAGCAGCCGCCTCCGATGCGTCGAATGCTGCGCGGAATCCTAACGGTAGGGTGACACAGCAGCACAGGCTTCCCGGTTTTATCGGAGTTCGGCTTTATCGTCAAGGAGGATGGAGCGCAACGTCTCTCTGGTTGTAAAAGTCTAAGTAACAGGGTATTTTATCCCTGTGATCTGAAGTATTCAATTTATACGGAATATTTTTCTATCCATGATCGAATGCTTATGAAAAATTCAATTCAATTGAATATTTTATTATCAACGAATTATAAAAATATAATTACAACGTAAACATAAGAATAGATATTGAATGCAAATAAATCCACAAACGATGAAATCTAAAAAAATAATAATTTATGTATTATATTCGAATGTACTTGAATACAAAAATTCAATTGATTTCTGCACACTTTGTAGTTATTACAGAATTAAATTATAACAAATTTTGTACCAAATAGATAATACATATGCCAGAGTATCCATCTATTAAAAATTAAAAGGGCTTTCTCTTTTTTAAATGGAATCTTTATATCTGCAAGGGCAAAAAGTTAGGTATAGATATCAGATTTAGAATGGTAGCTCGATCATCAAAATTGAATGATCCGCTCAAAAGTTATGGATATATGAATAAACAAAGTTCACGATGAGGAACCTTTCCCATATTAATTTGAAAAATGGGATGCTATTAGAGGGTATTTATGCAGATGGCCATAGAAAGTCAATACACCAAACTTAAATTAGAGACATATTATTTCTCAGAATACATTAAAAAAATACAATATTTTATACTAAAAATACCGTATTTTACTATTTCGAGTGATAAAATAAATTTAATCTGCGCACGTTTAATGCAACAGTTCGTAATATCAGAATTCTTGTCTTTCAGTGCTGAGAGCCATATTGAATACACTCGTTCTGATGTCGTGGGCATTTCTTGGTATCATCTACTGCACTGGGAGAGTATTCGAACAGCACAGACTAAGCATCAATTAGGTATGTGTACAAGCAACAATTTTTCTAGACATATGTCTGATAGATTTGTGTAGATATGGTTAATATTCTTCTTAACATATGTGTCACAGAAGTATAAACAAAATAAGTTATTTAACACGCATGGAACAGATAAACTGCAAATAGTAGATATTACCCAACATTAATAAGCCTTTACTCGAAATCTAAATTATTGCGAATGACAAAATAAGAATAAATGTGCTATATTCATCGCTTGAAAAGAATTAATTGCAATATGAGCTGGGCATATAATTAACGAATATTATTTCTCCAATATAGATATCAACCTATAGAATTGCACCATTCCATGTTACATAATACAATCTGCGGAGATTTCAAGTGATTTTTTATTAATAAAACTTTCTCTAAAAGCACTGATATACAATGTGTTGTTGCCATTGCGCGTGAGGGAAAACTTAATGAAACATCCGCGCATGTAATCTCTACGATGTCGCAAAGAGATTTAGAATGCGATTCTTGTGGATGCCACGGATACGTGAAATCCGATTGCCAGGCAAAAATGTATAATAATTCAAAACGTGTCTATTGCAAGAGAATCGGCCATACTCATGAAAATTGCTATTATTTACGCGATAAACCATAACAGAACAATTATCAACCTGAACAAAATAAGAGTGTTAGGAATTAGGCACATACAAGATTTACCCGGGAGAGAGACCATGATATCGATCACTGTCCGAAATTTAAAAACGATATAGGAAAGCATGCGAATACCGTGGATGATTACTACACTAGACTCCTAGAAAAAAGATTGAAGGCAAATAATAGATAGACAAGATATGGAAACAATAACAATCAACTCCAACTGTTGAGGACAGATTCGCGAGTGTTGACTAGGCAACCGAAAACCGAATCTACGAAGCGAGACAAGACCGTTGGAAATCTGTCCGGTCACTTAAGCTCCCAGACCGCTCGGCGCTTTCAAGACGCGTCGAGCGGACCCCAACGTTGCATCACCCCTCGTCAGGTCCGTACTCTCGTCGCCGAAGCGCATCCGTGCACTTCGGGAATGTTGAGCTTTTTGAATGCCCAAGAATAGAGATTCGAAGTTCAAATCTCTTGCGTGCGTCGGGAAACTTTCTCATAGATTCCGGCGTCGAAATAAATTTAATAAAAGTCAGTAAAATATCAGAAAAATTATACCCCGATAAAGATATCACCTACAGCCTGATCGGTATTGGGAAATTAATTACTAGGACTTAAGGATCTGTAAAAATAAATGTGGTAGGCATAATCGTATAAATGCAAGTTGTACACGACGAATTTCCGATTAAGGAGGATGGAATATTAGGCGATCCCTTTTTCCGTATACTTCGTGCAAAAAACGATTACGAGCAGGATTGTGTACGGGTTCACAATTACATTTTCTCATGTGTAGATCGCGCGGAAATCGAAATTCCACTTTGATGTCGGACAGTAGTTCGAATGCGTGTAGTAAACGATCGAGAATTCGGGTTTTTTATGAAAGAACCCTTTATCGAATTGGAGGCATGCGAAATTCGGAACAATGTAGATTTCTTAGGCGAAGAAGAAAGTTTCGTACCTATAGCCTACTGCGAGGAATTAAATACAGGGGGTAAAATGGTAAAAATTGGAAGGGCAACGGCGAATAAATGCAATAGAACTAAAGCAGTCTTATCGTGAATAGACTTAAACCCGCTTTTAGGTGAAGAAAGAGAACATGTAGAGGCACTCATCGAAGAATACGCGCACACGTTCCACCTATCGGGTGAGTCACTGCGAGCGACCACGGTCTTTAAGCATCGCATCCATACGACTCATGACGTGCCGATACGTGCCAAACGTTTCGTCACCCACCATCCATATTCCATACAAACTGAAATGCAACGCCGGGTTGACGAACCGGAATAAGAAGACCATCAAAATCTCCTTACGATTCTCCAGCTTGGGTGGTTCCGAAAATAGCGGGACCAAATGGTGAGAAAAAGTGGAGGCTCGTAATAGACTTCAGAGACCTCAACGAAAAAACTATTGGCGACGTTTACCCAGTCCCGAATGTAACCGATGTCTTAGATCAATTAGGGATGAAGAATATTTCACCACTTTAGACTTAAAATCGGGATTCCATCAGATTGAGATATATGAAAGGGATGCCCATAAAATTGGATTTTCCACCCTCTATGGTCATTAAGAATATGTCCGAATGCCAATGGGAATTAAAAACAGCCCTAGCGACTTCCAACGATTGATGGATCTTGTTTTAACCGGTCTACACGGGATAGAACTTTTAGTCTATGACGATGTTCCAATTGTAACGTTCGAATTTTCACGGCTCAGAGGCGTGAAAATCGAGACGCAGCGCTTTGACTTGGATCTAAACGTATCGACGTGGTTCTCAAAGGGTGGCGCTGCGAACCTCTCAGCCTGTACATATATATGTAGTATATAGTTCATTTGTAGCCATATTATTTTGTAATTACCAGTTTTTCGTCTCTATGACATTTTTCGTACGACATTTATTTATTTCACGAGTGTTAAATTGATCTTTGAAGTGAAAGTTTTATACATGGGACATTCCATGTAAAAAGAGCCACTTTTTTGGACGTATTTTTAAATTTTTATATTCATCACATATTGTCATTCAGGCATATAAATGTTGACTTTTGGAAGAGACATACAATTTTTAGAGCATTTTTTCATATGGTCGAATTTTCAGTATTGCCTAATTTTTGTTAATTTTTGGTTAATACGGGTAGTCAGAAAAAAATTTGTTAAAAAATAGATTTTGTTGGTTTTTTGCGGGCTTTCTCGTAAAAATATTGATTTTTAATTATACGTTGTTTATCTTGGTGAAAAAACGTTTTAAAAATTTCAATTTTCATTTTAACACGTTTGGCCGGTCAAGCTAAAAAAAATACAGAAAATTATCATAACTTAGGAAGAAAGTGACGATATTGAAAAAAACATGGTATGGAAAAGCTTGATGCTTTAAAAATTGCTTTAAAAACAAGTGTCGAAAAAGAAGACCCCTGAATAGCACGTAGATGCCTATACATCCTGGGTCTTCTACATGCAAAATTTAACTGTCCATAACTTCGTCAATTATTATCGTACGGGAACGATTTTTCTTTCGTTTTAAACGGAATACAATGCTCTTTAACGTAAGCCTATGTACGTGGCTGTATTCAGATTATTCAGTTAGGAAAAACTTGAAAACATATTGCAGGTAAATTTTTATTATTATAATGAAATATACATGTACATTTTAATTGAAACTTTCAAAACGTTTTTCACCAAGATAATCAACGTATAATTAGAAATAAATAATTTCACGAGAAAGGTATTAACAAAAAATTAACAAAAAGAGGTAATACTGAAAATTCGAAAATATGAAAAAATCCTCTAAAAATTTGTTATGGAGGATTAAAAATTGTTTGTATCGGCCAAAAGTTAACATGTATATGCCTGAATGACAATATGTAATGAATATAAAAATTAAAAATTACCTCAAAAACAGTGGCTCTGTTTACATGGGATGCCATTATGGATGGGATTACACGGGATGCCATTATGGATGGGATTACATGGGATATATATATATATATATGTATCCCCCACATATAAGTATGCCAAACGCATATTTCCAGGACTAAAATACATAAATTTACCATACTTCAGGGACCTTTATATAGTTCCAGGACGGTCCTAAAAGTTTCAACTGATTTTTACATTCCAGGACCAATTTCACGACTGATAGTTCCAGGAACTGTAGCCAAATTTAGGCATAACCGAGCGTAGGCGAGGTTCTGATGGGGTAGGTTATTTTAGTTGTTAGGGGGGTCTGGGGGCAGAGCCCCCCCCCCCCCCAGCGCACGCAGCCGAGTTAGGCACATTAAAAAATAATACACACTTTTCTAAAAATGATATATGTCATAAAAGGCGTATAATACAAGAACCGTCCCTGAACTATGCGTTTGGGCCACCGACCTGCCCAAAATTCAGATTGACAGATATTAGTGATCTTGGGCTAAAATGTTCCATATTGACCCCTCTTTACGGGTCCATGTGTTATTTTGCAAAATTTCAAAACGGCGGCTGGAAACCACAGAAAACTTGAGAGTTCGGATCAAAACGCTTATAAGAAAGAAAATTGGCATTCTATTCGATTGGTTTTGGGCTGAAATTGTCGGTATCGGATGGCTTCATACAGTTGGTAAGATAGGTTAATAAAATCCAAGATGGCGGATTCAAGATGGCCCGCCATGGCGCCTAAAATCTCTAAATTGTAGGGATTTAAAAAAGAATCGTCAGATAATTGCTAAAATTGGTTTATGGGGGGTTTTGGAGGTCGCCGATCATGAATTTGAAGACGGATTTGCAAAATTCAACACAGCGGATCCAATATGGCGGACAAATTATTGAATATTTTTGTTTGGTGGAAAGTGCGGTTTGGCGAGAATAGAATGTTCGAGATCCGTCGAGTAATGTGGTCGCGTCCTGTTTCGAATATTCCCCGCGTATCAGCCAATGGGGTAGTACGGCTTTCGCGCTTTGATTCGAAGGGCTGCGGGGCCAATGAAACGCGATCAAGTTCGTCAGCGGTCCGACATGACCGACAAGCCGAAGTCAGTCTTTTCATGTCCGCGAACACGCGCATATTTTATCGACTATCGATAATTCTTAGTACAATCGTTACCGAAATGAATGATCACCGAGATCATTGTACGCTAGATACGGTTCTTGAGTTCACAGCGCGATATCATTTAATTTATTGTTAATAATTCCACCTAGCGACAGTTTTCTCCGGCGACAACGGTCGCACTGGTGAAACTAAAACCTTTGCAACAACGGTCGCATAAAACCATTTCGGCAACAACGGTTGCATGAAACTATTTCGGCAACGACGGCTGCACCGATCACGGTTTCGCCGCTCGATAACAAATCGCGATTTTATGTACGAATTAATGTAACATTTAAAAGGTTCTTTATGCCTAAAGGCTTTTTCCCTTTATCGAGCCATTAAAGAGACTCGCTCACCTCGCTCATACATTCTGGTGATTTATTTACTGTGTGTGAATTTACCGAACCTCTTCATCCCATCACAAATCGATGAATTAGTGAATCAGTCCATGTTGGCCCGATTAAACCCAAAACAATTTTTCGAAAATTACCCGTTTTACTCCAAAATTTGTTTACGGGGGTGTTGAAGGTCTCTGATCACGAAGCTGAAGAAGAATTTGCATAATAAAATAAACGTTGGATTTAAAAGACATGAATTCTACAGGTAGACATTTTTGATGTAAACAAATTAAAGTCTTGACATCACTGAATACATATTCGGTGCCAGATGTCCAGAATTCAATACGGTTGTCCAACATGGTGGATAGGTAATTACAAATAAGATTACGAATACCAAACGGGGATGAAAGGTGTTTATTTCGAAATGTTGTTATACCGCTGGCGTTAGCGTCATCCAACATGCACACGCGGAGGTCACACAGCTGGATTTGCATGTCTTTGGGGTGCTTTGATCAGGTGGGCGTGGGCGTGGGCCTGTGCGTGCGCGTGTGCGTGTGCGTATGCGTATGTATGTGCGCGTGTGTGTGTTCTTCAACTTCCTAACAGTTATAATTGTATCTACTTTCGACAATCTGTTCAACATCGGAAAACGAATAGGCTTTAGTTGTTAGATTGCCATTAGGTAACACTACAAAGGCGTGCATTATGAAATATGCGGAATAGCTTTAGGTTCTAAGAATCGCTGAGGAGGATGTCTTGCTGCTTTCTGGTGCATTTTCTCAGAGTGAGGACCTATCGCGATGTTTTCAAAATATTTCCTAGCCCATTCAAGCAAAGATTCTTCATTTGTAAATGACTGGGTTGAAGAGGTCTCCAAGATTGCTCTAGTGGCTGCTCGTTTAAAAATAGCTCCTATTCCGTCATAAGTGTTTTTTCTGTGTGCAGTGGCATGAGAATGCCACTCTGCAGATTTTCCGTGGTCACTAGTATGGTTCAAAAGATTGGCAACTTGGAACCGATTTTTAAAATGCTGTTTAGCACCATTTGAAAAATAAATTACATGTTGTATGGTAATTTTCGTCTTCATTTCTGCCAATAATAATCCCTGGATGTTTAGTGCAAGCTGACAGAAACGCAAAGCTCTGATGTTTAATTTCATCTCCTTCTTGATAGTAACAAATTACGGGCATTACAGTACATTAACTATTGTTGTAATGGAAACCCTGAGACGCATTCTGTATCACGTATGCGAAGTTTTCCGAGAAATCATATAAAACTAGGACATCGCCGACTTGCATGTTGTGTTTCCTGTATTCGAGATAGGCTGACTGTTGTTTGGCAATAAATGAATGACTTTTTAATTTTGTTAGGTCGTCGCGTAATTTTTCAACGCAATCATCAGCAGTAAGCAATTCCGTAATAAGGTTTGACCGGTCAGTAGAAGTTCACTAGGTACATAGAATATTTTATATGCAATGTCCCTCCAAACATGTCAGTAATAATTCTGAAATGATGGTTATGCCAGAATAACGCTGAAATTCATTTTATTGACAAATCGGTAATTGTACATCACACATCATCAATTTCAAGCAGTCTTTGCAGTCACTCATAGGATATTCGGATGATTTTGTCAAATCTTTACGATTGATAGCCTCCAATTTCAATTTGGGAATCTCATGGAGGGCACAAATGCAAACATAATGCGTTCCTGCCGATCCAGCGAATTCGCATTCATTGAAACAACGTCGCTTTTGCCAGGAATTATTTCGTATAAATCATTATAGAAGAATTGATTCACTTCTATGATAGTTTCTTCAGGTAAGCGTTTGCCATTCTTTGACGTAGTTGAAGGAAGAACACTTCTTCATTATTTCAATTCTTTTCCCTTTTTTGCCATTCGCCTTGACGCTCTTGAATCAAACTGTTGAATCCGACATCTTGGATTTCATTAACCTATCTTACCATCTTTGTGAAGCCGTCAGATACCGATAATTTGAGCCCAAAACCAATCGAATAGAACGCCAATTTTCTTTCTTACAAGCGTTTTGATCCGATCACTCAATTTTTCTGTGATTTCCAGCCGCCATTTTGAAATTTTGCAAAATAACACATGGCCCCGTAAAGAGGGCTCAATAAGGAACATTTTAGCCCTCGATCACTAAAATCCATCGATCTGAATTTTGGGCAGTCCGGTGGCCCGGTTGACAAATTTTCCCCCATACATATATATATATATATATATATATATATATATATATATATATATATATATATATATATATATATATATATATATATATATGGGCGTACCTCTAAACTTTAGGTCGTAGTAAATTATGATACCTTAAAGACTGTAAAAATAATTTTGCAACATCATCATTATTGGATCGTATATATTTTGGTTTTCCAATTTAGATTCTTTATTTTTAATCATCAACCCTAAAAATTCATAGACATCATATTCAAGACAAAAAAATAACATATAATATTCCGAATTATTTGTGAATTACAACTACCATTTAAAATTTCTCAAAAGTTAATTGAAATATATAATCAATGCCCTTAGGAACCCCACATTTTATCAAAAATATAAAAATGTTTTCAAAATACGTCCGACGTATTGGACTCGTCATTTTGAATTTTAAAATTGCGGTTGCTGATTCGCATACAGTACATATAAAAATCCCGAGATACCAATTTGTATGAAAATAAACAAATTTCAAAATTGGTCCACCATGTTGGATTTGCCATTTTGATTTTCAGAGTTCTGACCTCAAATTGGGAATCAGGGACCCCAAAAACCCTCATAAACCAAGTTATATGAAAATCCAACCATACGAAACAAGTTGTAATACTGAGTTACGCGGTGTTTTTCCTCTTATTTGAACAACACCAAAGATGATAAAGATAGTTTAAAAAATGTGCATTTAAAAAAAATTAAGTTCTCTAATACCCACAAGTTTCAAAGTTCTATAGATACGCCTATACTAGATTTTTTCATTTTTGACCCCAAGGGTCCCCCTTTTGGGTGCTGTCTCCGAAACTGCTATTGTTTCATATGTTACTTTGAGGACTGTCCCCAAAACTGCTATTATTTCACAGTTTCAGTCCCCAAAGAAACCATCAGACATATTTATATATAATAATAATAATAATAATAATAATAATAATAATAATAATAATATTGTCTTTATTGAACAAAAAAAAAAGATTTGCCCAAAGGGCGAGACACAGCAAAATGCTGTTTTACAGCCTGACCCGCAGATACATAAAATTATCTACTTACAGCAGTAAGGAAATATATAGTAGAACACAAGTAATACATAAAATGAAAAGATAAAAAAGCGCAATTGAAATAAAAACAATAATAAAAGCCCAAAGGGAATGATGCGTAACACAATGCGGCTATGCAAAAAGCCGCATCTTAGCCTATCTTCCCAAATGGCCTACTCTCACCTCCACGTGTGCTTATTAGAGCCGGTGGGCCCTGGACTCTTAGCAACCTTGCCAGAGATTGGGTAACCAACCCCAGTGGATGGCGAGGTAAGAGACAAACGAGAGAGGCATAACAACGGGGAGTAGGGCTAACCACCCTACTCCCTGTATTTGCGGTTACTCATCAAATAACGCGCAGGGCTCCTGACCATCGGGCTGCTTCGGATGCAGCCCAGTCCCGAGGTGGAGGAGCCGAAACAGGTGTCCCGGGACGACGACCAGCTGATGCCCACGGACGATTTCAGTGGACGGAGGATCTCAGGCAAGATCTAATGCGCTGCTATGAGGAGAGCTGTCCGCAACAGAGAGGCTACATGGCGCGAATGCACAGTCGGTTTGCAGTAATGCATCCCGAACTGGCAGATCGCTTTTCTCAACAACAACTGAGAGATTATGTGGCCTATCTGAGGCGGACGGGTTTCGTTGTTCCCAGCAGTCAACCGGTACCGGATGTGCGGGCAATAACAACTGAGCCCGTACGCGGTGCTGGGAGAGATGCTCCACATTATGACAGCACGACACCCGTGTTTAGGAAAAATTTGACAACAAAAATTTTGCCTAAACAACGAGAAATAGACAGAGCAAATAGCCTACTTCTAGATGCTCTTCCAGATGACTGCGAGCTGTGGCAAGTCAATTGTGCCGTTTACGAGGCTGCAAGTGATCTGGTGACTCCGCGAAATCTGACACAGATATCGGGGAGTCGGCAGATTACAAAACGCATGTCTCAATTGAACGGTAAGATTCGACTGACACGGAAACTCGCTTCCCGAATTCAGTGTGTGATCGACTATTTAACATCTGGCCGTTCATTTACGGCTAAAGTCAAGAAGTTCGCACAACAACTGCGGACGTATTATCACACACTGAACAAGCTGAAGTTGCTCAACATCAAGCAACGTTTAGCGGATAAAATTTGGGTTATGGCCGATGCCAAAAAGAGGCTGCAAAGACGGGAAGAAGGAATTCGACAAAACTCAATATTTTGGACGAATCCTTCCAACCTCTTCAAACATCGTATCGCAGCCTCAAGCGAGTTTCCGTCGATGGCCGCAGTTAAGGAATTCTGGAGGAGCATCTACGAGAGAACATCTAGGCTTAATGCAGACACTCCAGGTATTGAAATCTTCACCGAGTTGTGCGACGAAGTCACACAACAAAGTGAAGATTGCCCACCCGTCAGTGCTTTAGAGGTGAAAAATGCCATCACAGGAGCGAGGAATTTCTCCTCGCCGGGCTGGGATGGAATTAATAACTATTGGTGGAAGAAGTTCACTTCTGTCCATCAACACCTAGCCCGAATATTCACCTCTTATATAAATGGAGACCAACCCATTCCGCACTGGCTGGTGGAGGGCCGAACGACACTGATCCCAAAATCGGGAGACTTGTCCGATCCGAAAAACCATAGACCGATCACGTGTCTCAATACGTTATACAAATTGTTCACTAACATCTTGAACGAACGTATTGAGAAATACGTGAAACCGGTGTGGCAACGTATAGTAGAACAGCGAGGCTGCAAAATGGGTGTATCCGGCTGCAAGGACAACTTGCTTATCGACAGGTGTGTTTGTCAGGACGCAGTCCAGTACAAGCGTAACCTGTCGATAGCCTGGCTGGATTACATGAAGGCGTATGACTCAATATCGCACGAGCTTTTAAGCTTGTTGCTCAAACGCCTTCATGTCCACCCAAACATAGTGAGAATTGTAGAAGACCTGATGCCTCTTTGGAAAACACGCTTTGTCATGACATCGGGCAAGCGTCGAACCATGTCTAGACTGGTTCAATTCCAAAGAGGTGTCTATCAGGGAGATTCTCTGAGTCCTCTGCTCTTCTGCATCTCACTATTGCCTCTATCCGTTGCTCTCCGGAAATCTCAAGGGTACATGTGTGGACCGCCTGGTGAACGTGTACATAAGATCACCCATCTTTTCTATATGGACGATCTTAAATTATACGCATCAGGCGAAGATCAATTACATCGATCTCTGAACATCGCCCTCACATACTCGAGAGATATCGGCATGGAATTCGGATTGGACAAGTGTGCAGTCGTTCATTTGCACAGAGGAAGGTCAGGCTCCCATAACAACGATATGGAGCTCGTCAACGGAAATGTCATCCACCACCTTAGCGCCGAAGAAGCCTACACATACCTGGGCGTACCTCAAAGGCATGTCCAGGATGTGAAGGCTGCTAAAACCACCATCATTAAGAAATACCGGCGCATTCTCCGTCAGATCTGGTCATCAGAATTGACCGGGAGAAATAAGGTGGCAGCCACGAATATGTTGGCCGTATCACCAGTGCTCTATTCTTTTGGAGCACTGAAGTGGAACGTTGACGAGCTAAGGGATCTTGACCGAAGCACACGGAATATGATTTGTATGCAACGCAGTTTGCATCCAAGATCTTCCGTGGAACGACTGTATTTGCCCCGAAATATGGGAGGTCGTGGCCTTTTAAGCCTGGAGTGTATGCATGACCGATTGGTCCTCGAAACAGCTTGCGACGTGATTAATCGAACGGAGGATCCCCTGATGATGCTAGTACATCAGCATGAAATTCAGGGGAAGGGGGCGTTTTTGTACAACGCGGCAGAACGAGCGGCGCGAAACCTCGGTCTGGTTTTCAACGTGGGACGTAGTGGTGCACAGGAGGCTGAATCAGTCATCAATCTGTGCCCAGTGCGTCTCAGGGCTAACATACGGAAGGAACAACTCCGTATGTTGGAGGGAAGGCATATCGACAAGCCGTTGCATGGACAATTCTTTCGAAATGTCCAACAACTTGGCTTGTCGGCAGAGATGACCTTCTCCTTCTTAAGATCAGCCGGCTTGAAATCCGAGACCGAGGGTTTTATCTTCGCGTGCCAGGATGGGGTCATCAATACCTTAGCGTATCGCCAGAACATCTTACACCAGGCGGTACAGAGTACGCTTTGTAGATTGTGTAGATGTCATGCTGAGACACTCATGCATCTTTTGGCAGCATGCCCAATGTATGCAGTTTCAGCATACATCGAGCGTCACAATGCGGCTCTTCGAGTGCTGTACTACCATCTTCGCAGCACTTATGGTATTGATGAACCCCAGTTTTGCCGTACGTCCCCACTGATATTGAATCCGTTGTCGGGAATGAGTCGTGCCGAATATACTGGAATTACTCATTCCCGACGAGCTGGCAAATATCAGCTAATAAGCCTGACATCGTCCTTGTTGACTTCGATGACAAATCCATCTTCGTCATCGAGTTTTCTGCACCAGCAGAAACAAATATAGTCAGCAAAGAGGACGAAAAACGGATGAAATATCAGGAACTCCTGTTCGAGATTCGCAAGCTGTATCGAGGATTCAAAATCAAGCTCGTCGTGCTGATAATTGGAGTGCTGGGAGGAATGAGACCAACTTTCCTCCAAAACATCAAAAGCATTCCGGCCTGTCGAGAACATGCAAATTCCATCGCAGGCCGAATGCAGAAAGCAGTGCTGCTGGGATCTCTCCGTCTACTGAGGTCACACGAGATCCTGTAACCACTAACCCAATGGTAGAGGGAGTGGTTGCAGTTGCAAACGAAATGGCCCGGCGCAGTCTGCAGCGGAGGAGATGGATATCGGAGCCACTTTTCTGCTGCAGACTGCACACGTGGATTCTGGAGGGCCAATTTATTGAAAAACCTTTTGTCTTTATTGAACAAAAAAAAAAGTTTGCCCAAATGTTTTACAGCCTGACCCGCAGATACATAAAATTATCTACTTACAGCAGTAAGGAAATATATAGTAGAACACAAGTAATACATAAAATGAAAAGATAAAAAAGCGCAATTGAAATAAAAACAATAATAAATGTTACAATAATTTAGCTCGAATGGGTTGCGTATTGTTGATCCAGCAGAGGGCGCTTACACAATGAGAGAAATGAGGTCGCGCAATACAACTTAGACCTAATATTAAGCGTTATCAGTTTTGGTTTCGGTAACAGAGACCACCAAGCGATCAACTTTTTCTGAAAGGTTCAACACTTTGTCCATTTTTTGATTGAGTTGAACTAGAAATTCTCTGATATCGTCGTTATTCGATTCTTCAACTCTGTTTTGGGGTTCAAAGTTAGACGAAGAATCACTCTCAACTCTTGAATTGCTGGAACTTCGAGTATACCGTTGGGCTTTGAATAATGGAGCTGCTGCCTTACGTTTCTTTACGGCCCCTGAATTCGCGACGTATACAGCAAACCAGCTGGTTATTCCCAGCTTGTGCACTTGTTGATGGAATGCACTCGACATGGTAAGATTTACTGCAAAGAGCACAATCAGTCCGCAAATCTGCAGTGATGGTAAGCTTGCATACTGCATAAGTTATTTCCATGTTTATTACAAATTAAAAATCTTTACCAGAAGTTTTACCTTAGTAGCAAAGTAAATCATGCAAATGCGCTTTTATCTTCAATTGTAGAAGTAGTGACATATATAACGTCATTTTCGAAGGTTGTACATGTACTGGCGAGTAACTCTTCCAAAATATCCGACGAAATAGAGGGGGATATACGATACTCCGTGAACCGTAAGCGCATTTATATCGCGCAATCGAACATAGAGATGGCTCACATATAGTCACTTTCCTTTTCCTTACATATAAATGTGCGAGAGTGTCACACACACACTAAGTTGTTTACAACGAAAATTCAAATACAAAGCGATATTCTCAATGTTTCCATTACACGTGGCAATCAATCGCAGCAGTCCAAAAATTAATAAAAATTAAAATCAAATGTTGTCAATGATGTTCCAGACAGGCCTCATAAAAGCTTAAAAAGGAGTGCCACAGGATCCATACCAGGATTTGAACATCGGAATCACAATAAGCACCGTTGACACACAAATAAATAGACCACATCAAAAGTTGGAACACGGACCCGGACTTGACACGTGCGCCTCTCACGAAAGCAAGCGCTGAACTGAATATATATAACAATTTAAAAATAATAATTAAAAAAAAAAGTGTGACATAGATCGCCTCCACGCGGTGCACTTTGGATAACTTAGAAATAACATAAAATCTAAGGCAAAACGGTCTATTATAGCTGACATTTTCTCAAAAATAAATTTTATAATAAAAAACAACAGAAAAATGAGAGCCACATTGAAATACATTTATTTATGACAAACTGTTAAAAATTAAAATCTAGTACTTATAATTTGTGTCAATCTAATTTGATATTTGTATTCAGCGACGCTGTAAATCTCCGAGTAAGGGCGCGTACAGACTGGGAGCGGATCGCGAAAAGCTGTAAGCGACAGGCGAAACAATTTGACAATCATCAAAATACGCCGTTCGCTGCCGCTTTTCGTTGACAGGTTGCAAAATTTCCAACTGAAAGCGAATTTTCGCAGACGAATATTATGGTCGATGTATAACTAGTACTAATAAAAGGAAATATAGCTAAAACTCGATGACTGAAGATTCCGAATTAAGCAATTTGGAGGTAAGAATAAAATATGTAGAATTGTTTAGGATGCGAAATTTTATTGAAATACCTCAAAATCGCTTGTGTTGGAATCATTAGCCATCAAGTTTTTTGACTTCTTTCTGTTTATGTGGTACTAATAATTACTTCGAACACAATATTCGCCACCGAAAATTCGCTTTCCGCTCAAAAGTTCGCAACCTGTCAACGAAAAGCGGCAGCGAACGGCGAATTTTGATGATTGTCAATTTGTTTCGCTTGAGGCTTGCCATTTTTCGCGAACCGCTCCCAGTCTGTGCGCGCTCTAACAAATTTCAAGCGAATCGTATAAATTTTAAAATAATTCGTCCGCCATATTGGATCCGCCATTTTGAATTTTTAAAATCTAATTTTATATTTGTAATCGGCGCCCCTAAAATCCCCCCAGTTAAAAGTATCGAACGAATCCTATATTTTTTTATAATAGTTGTATTGACGGGCAGTGAAAGACAATTTTTATACTTGATAACTGTAAAAAAAAATCATCTTTGACGGTCCATCTAGTTTGTTGTTGCCGATATTTATATCTTCTAAAAGTACAAGGTTCAAGCTTTCATTTAGCCCCGATAACAAGTCACTAGCACGTCGAGTTTACGCGGTAGACAATTTCAAGAAGTGCCAAAAAGGTGATTTTTTACAGTTTTACCACCACTTTTCTCAAAATCCTGACGTGATCTTTATGTGTTATTAAACATATTTCAGTTCGTGAAAAAATAGTGTCACTTTATTAAATTTCTTTAAAATGATTTATTTCATAAAATTCTTCTTTCAAAAAATATTTTTAAATAATTAAGCTTCACTTAATTTATTTTCGAATATGAAATGTCCACGTGTACAAGTGGAAACGGAGGGGGTTTGCCAAATGTCCACGGTTATCCACGAGGGGGGGGGGGGGGTCGACAATTAGTGAAAAATTATCTACGTGGTTTTTGGAGAACCCCGATTCGATTTTTTAAATTTAATAGTAACTAAAATAGTTGTATAAAAAAAAAGCTTTACCGTAGTCCAATTTATGTCATAAATGAATCCAATGTTGATTTAAAAAAATGAATATACAATTTATTAATTTATGATAGAAAAAACTACGATATTGTTGTAACGTGCTGCACAAAAACGGATTAAAAAATAAACATTCCCGCAAGTTCGACGTTTACAAGTGGTAATCTTAAAGTAAACATAAATATATACTCAATGCCGGACGAAGGTCATAAACGATCAACCGAAATTTCAAACCGACGCGGACACTGGCGCCCAATGAATGTGCCCTTGTCTATCTCGCCTGGTTGCATTTCGCCTTGTAAAGTTGAAACAATTAGTAATAAACCATCCACAACCCTTTCGTTATTTATAAAAGAAAAGAGTATAGTTAAATGAAAACAATATTTATTTTTTTTAACATAGGTGTTGATGTTTCGCAATGAGTTTGCATAATAATAATACGCAACTACTTATGCTTTATTACGATGAAAATCTAGCGAGATTAAATGTTAATAAGGAAAGAATAATGTTAAAAGGGATGGAAAAATAAATAAAATGTAATAAAACACTGAATAAAAATAAAATTTATAAAAACACATTAACATAGAAAAAAGGCAAAGAATATAGCTCGTCCTTATTAACATTCAATCATCATTATAGCTAAATGTAAAATTTGATTATTTATTTAATATTGTCGTTAACGTAAACATTCGTATCTCGTTGTGTGATATTCGATACCTCAACACATATGTTACTCTACCTTGGCCTTACAACGTGAGATAACATTTTTCCAGCCTCCAATGAGGACTGAGGACTCTGATTGGTCAAAGACCAGAGCTTTGAATTTCGTTTAGAATATTAAAAATGTAAGGTGAGGATTTCCGATATAAAAAAGCTCGGAAAATGCCTACAAACTCTTTTTCGATTTCATCAGCCTGCGAGGGAACATCATCCAAAATCTTTTAAAGTGAGTATATATATATTTTTAAATAATTTAAATATAAACCCGATTTCATGGTCAAGAGAAAAAGACTATGTAAATTTTTCCAGTTAATTCATTAAGTCAGATGTAGTCAATAATTATCGTTGCAGTTAATTCAGCTTCTCTCTACTGAGAGCTGATTAACTGAGACTTATTATATGGTCAGTCTGTAAAACAGCTATTGCTGTGGCTCGCCCTTTGGCATTTTTGTATTATTTATATCCTGTATTGTTTTTGTAATTGCCAATAAAGACGTGATTATTATTATTATTATTATTATTAATATTATATTTAACCATCTAGTTAATTTATTAACTGAGACGTAACCTGTATTTAACCTTCCAGTTAATTCATTAACTGAGACTTAATTTATATTTAGTTTTCCAGTTAATTCAGTTCTCCGTGAAGAGAACTGATTAAATTAGAACAAGGAAATTTAATCATACCTCTGAGTGATCGATTTCTTTGTAAAGAGAAAATCGGTTAACTCGTTTCTTTTTTATTATTATTATTTTTTCAGTTAATTAACTGAGACGAAAAAGTACTTAATGATTTCTGATAAGTCTTCACTAATCTCCCCTTCTCTCTATCCACTATTACAGGGGAAAATATCAGAAAATTGAATCAATCGCTGGAAAAATTGAAAAATAAAATAAAAATTCTCCGTATAGCAAAGGAGAGACTATGGAAGAGATTAGCCGAAAGTTCTAGTCTCTCATAACAGTTAGAAAAAATGTCTAAAATAAGAACTTGCGGAGTGCCAGGAAAAATTTCACAAATTACAGAAAATAGAGAACGAAAGCATTGCAACCGTGTTTGACAAATGTCTCGCAAACATGGAATCTTATGCGACGCATTCTAACCAAAAAAATGTTTAGTTAATGAGAGGTTGATGGATGTACAATGTCTTGTTTAAATTACACTAATTTATGTTAAAAAATAAATTTTGTTATAATTAATTCTTCCTTCTCTCGCAGTTCGACCGCCCTTCCTTGTTCTATAAATCCTAATTGGGCAACAAATTTTTAAGGTCTAAAAAGATTCTTGAGCCTTCTTGGATCCTGTCCGTGGATAATTCTCTGGAGTGGTCTGGACGTGAGATAAAATTGGCGCAGTCGGTAGGATACATGGTCGAAATGCAGGAGAACGTTCTATTTTAATTTTTATTTACGTATTTCAGATAAATAAACATAAATGTCATAAGGATATGATATCAGAACATAATCACTAAAAACTATCTTGTCCTAAAGTATAGTAAGAATTGTAACTGTTAAAATATAGATAAATGATAAAAATTTCATATAAGTTGTAACGCATTCAGAATTATCACTTTAGGGTATTCAACGTTGAGCTGTCAAAATAAAAATCACGTAAATAATACATGTGTATTATTTATGTACGATAGACAAGTTCACTTTCTAAGAAAAGAGAGACAAAAAAGGCAGATAAAAGCAGAGCTAACGCGGATTTTTGAGAACGAGATCATATCTTTATATTGATTCTTAAATTCTAAAATGATTAATGAAAGACAATAAATGTTGAAAATTATCGATAGTGGAATTTTTAACAGTAAAGATCAAGTTATGACAAGATAAGTCACTGATCTCCACTCTTTCCGCAACCAGACACGGCATCACCCTGTTTTCAATCCTAAATTTCCTATCTGACACTTCTCCGTCAGCTGCCGGTATGGAAGTCATACGAAACAGCATTTAAAACTTCGCGCCAGCTGTGTGAGTCGTGCAGAAGCTTCCAGCGATCGCCTTGAGGGTGGAATATCGGCCATGACCGCCGGCGCCTTCCCCTGAATTTCCCCTTTTTTTATCTCCGTCTCACGAGGACGGCGAGGTCGCGCCGTAGCGCGACTTTAAGTCGAGTCACCCGGTCATTTCAGTCAGTCACCTAGCGCCCGGTCATCGCGTTTGGAGTATTATTGCGTACTTTACGAATTATCGTAATAGTGTCGCGTTCAAGCAATCTTGTAGTGTTCGTATTTTCGCCGCTGTAATCGATTATGGCGTGAAAATATATTCAAGTGATATAGATATAGTTTTTTTTTAGTTGGAATAAAATTATTTATTTCCCCTTTCCTGACGGGTTATCAAGTAAACCTCGTAAATAAACGGGAAGCCTCGAATAAATTCAGGAAGATGATTGTCAACAGAACAATAATATAAAATGAAATAAAAAGAACAAAAAAAAGAGAATAAAATTTACAAAAACTCGTAAAATCGAAGATTATTGTAGAAGAACAATAATATAATCTAAATAAACCTTGTAACGAAAACGGAAAGCCTCAAACAAATTCGGGAAGATTATTTTCAAAAGAGCAATAATATAAAGATTTATAAATATTAATACAAGAAAAAGAACTACCCATAATTGAACTTTTATCATTTTTATAGTATTCCGAATCTTAATTTCATTCTGATCAGTCTCGCTTTAGTCTGCGACTTCTTAATTATTTAGAGTAATAAACTCAATTTGATCAACTAAAATTGGACAGTGATATTCTCTAACATTGTGATCGATCACCTTATTTTGTAACTCTTGAATACTTTCTTTCTTCAAAAGAATGATTTAAATGTCCGAGAACTCGCATAACACCCGAAGCAAAACCAGAGATTTAGATGTAGATGAAAAGGAATTCTTATTAGGTTCTGTGTTGCCAATAAGAAGATGGGATACGTCACATAACGAAAATATTGATACATTCAAATTAAATGTCAGATCTGTAACAGCGCTAAGCACATCGCTAAAAATTGCGACTATCGGACCAAATGTCAAATATATGATTTGATAGGACACACAGAAAAAAATACCCAGAAGCTTCCCAAACCCAATGTCAAAGTTCGGTCATGAAACGATTTAAACAGGAAAACTATCGACAAAATATTTGTCAATTATGCAACAAATCAGGTCACGTAACTCGAGACCTTAGAAGTAAACACTTCTGCCAGGTCTGTAAGAAATTAGGATATCAAATTAATAATTGTCGATATCTTTCATCAATTAAAATCACTTAAGCTTCTCTTACATGTTAACTATCCAATCAACCCGGTCATCACGCTGGAGATTATCGTTCAATAGAAACTTACAAAATTTGTAATTCTTTGGGACACGTCGCGAATAAATGTCCTCGAATTTTGAAAGAGAGAAAGCGTCCACAGTGCCAATATTGCCAAAGGGTTGGACACACTGCCGATAAATTCTATCAAATAAAGCCACGAACATAAACTCAAACCATCTGTAGTTATTGTTGAAAACCGAATCATACAATAGAGAATGGCTACTCGCGAAATAGAGCCTTTGCATCCCCATATGAAAATCAAGAAACCTCGGGAAACTCCCGCGGATTCTTTTTATATTCACGGCTGTTTAAATAATGATTCAATTAAAATGCCGTTTCGCCAGTGAAAGTGAAAGTGAAAAACGTGAATCGCCTTCGGTTATCTGAGTCGGGTCTTCGGTTCGTATCTTGTTTTGGTGAATTTCTGCTTTGGCCGCGAATTTTTCTATGGTTATCTTCCGGGAATCTTTCTTTTGGCGGAGAATATCTTGAGTAGATTCTTTAACGCGACTGTGGTTATCTCTTGTTGTTTTATTCGGCATATTCGAGAAAATGTGGTTATCTTACGATTTTTTAGTTCTCGTTACTTACCGAAAGACGATGCCCAAAAGCCACGCGCATCGGTATGGTTAACTATCGGAAACGCGATCGAAGGTCTACCTCGTAAAATTTCATGAGATGCTTCGGTAAGAGGATAACTTCCTTCATTCGAGGACTTCAGGAAAAAGCCGTCACGTGGTTATCTTTTGAGATCGTTCGGAGTCCGGGAGAAATAACTAGCGGTTCGGGGAACGTAAGATCGATTCTAGCGTGGTTATCTTTATCGTTTCGAAAGTGCGGGTCCGGTAATCGGAAATAGCGATGGTAACGAAAACGGAAATAAGACGCGAGGAAAGCTAAGTCCGCCGAACGTGATGCTCTGTGACATCACACCGCGACGCCGACAAGATGGCCGCTAGTTCCGAACCGCGGCCCGCGACGCGATCTCCAGTTGGCTTGAAGAGCCGTTGATTAGCATGGTCGACATTTTAACTTCATAATTTAGCTTCTTATGAACGAAAACGCAAGCTCGTTAATTTTACCTTGGTTTGCATGGATCTCTCTTGTGAGTGATCGTATCTTGAATTTCTTGGTTATCTTTTCACTCTGTTACACTGTGGCTATCTGTTATCTTGCCCCTCTTGTGAAGGGGCGCTATCTTACCAACTAACGAGCGGACTTTTTGTGCCATAAGAAGGTTTTTCTCGGGTAATACTCCAGCCGATCTGTCGGTAAGGATAGGCCCATGCGTGCGATGCTAACTGGACGGGGCCCTCCGCGCGGTTGAATTACCTAGATTGCCGATTCACGAGCAATCTTTGTGGGGCCAAGGCTATCTAGCACAGCCGGAAGGTAGTGCCGTGTTTTTGTTATGTTTTTGTACGTGAGGCTAACTGTCTCTACGGAGACACTAAAGTTATGGCGTGTAAGTATGAGTGTATTAACTTGAATGGCAGTGTCCGCGGTAAAATGATAGCGTCCGGGTGATTCCAAATTCACGCGGTAAATTTGAATGGGTTTCGGGTAGCGTACTTTTGGTGATTTGTCCGCGTTTAGTAGATTTCAGTGACGGGGTACAATCTGTCAAGTTGGTCGGTTTCGGTAAAGATTCGTGTGGATAACGTGAGGATAACGTCGTTCAGTGTAATTTCGGTATGAGATTCGCGTAAGTTCGTGTAGGTAATATAGTGGCATTGGGGAGGGCGCGTGATTATCGGACGAGCACGATTCCTCGACGGGTTCGTCGCAGAGCGCCGCGACCGCGTGCGAAAGTCCCGACTGAGTCCGTCGCAAGGCAGGGTGCTTCAGAAAGTCCTTGTCGAGTTCGTCGGCGGGCACCCCGTCTTTAGGAAGTCCTGGTAGAGTTCGTCGCCAGGTACCGCGTGCGAAAAGTCCCTATCGAGTTCGTCGCAGGGCATCGTATTAGGAAGTCCCTGTCGAGCTCTCCGTCGGGGAATCGCGCGTCGTCGCGTATCGAGGAATGGCGTATTAAATTTGAAGTTCGTAATTTGGGAAGCGATAGAGGGCACGAGAAGCGAAGAGAACCGTCCTCGTCGGCCGTGGTCGCGTAGTTGTTCATCTGCGCCAGAGAATACTACCCTCTCCCTTACCGAGCCGGGAACTCGGGGCTGAGCTAGCGGGCACACCAGCGCGTGCGGCGCGCCTATAAAATTGTCGAGCTTCATCTCGTCTGGCGCCCTCTCTTACCATCCGGCGCGCCGTGCGGATTTTTGTGGCCCCCGGGGAAAAGTTCGTTTTTTGGCAGGCGGCCACGAGCGACGACGACGAACGGGCGGAAGTGAATAAGTTGGGGGCGGGGGTCACAAATTTGGCGCTCAACGTGGGCCCGCGCAGACAATGGGTTAAAAATTCGGTGATTAATTCAGTTTCGATCGCGAGTTAAAGAGTTGTCGTTTTGAGGATTAATTTGAAAGTTGTGTTATAGTTCATTTCAGTTTCGATTTTCTGCAGTAGAGTTCGGTTAGTAAAATATTAATTAGTTGCGAGTAATTTAGTTTAGGATTGAGTGCATTACACTGTTGGTATGTGTATGTGTGTGTGTGTGCGAACACTGGTGCGGCAATCGGAAAATGGGGCTCGTTGAGTTGCGGGTCGGTGATATTTCGAGCCTATTAACGTAATTTATATTATTGATAATCACGTCTTCTACTATGTCTTATATTATAGTCACAATTTATAAATATTTTCCATTTTTATGATGTATATGTTAATTATTATTGATATATATATATATAATATAATATTGGTGCAATTGATATCTAATTATGAAAATGTGATATGTGGGTTAAGTTTTTGCCATGTTGTGCCGATTCCGATATAATTCATCCAAATTATAGAGGAACCATTTCATTTTGTGCTTGGTAATTAATAAAGAACCCAGGATTCCGAAACCGAGGTGTGGGAGCCTATGGTGCGCAATAAAGTCCCTTTGTGACATTCAAGTAACTACAAGTGTATGCATGCTTACAGGAATGCTCTTTCCTTTCTGAGAATACCGCTGTTTTCCGTGCCTGCTTTGCCGCTAAGTCACGCATTTAAAATTTTCGGCTACGTGTCACCTCATCATATATAGTCATTATTTGGTTATCCATAGTCCCCCACATCATTGTCACTTCCAGCTGACACGACGTGGATTTTCCGTTCTTTTCTACCTTATAAATTCCTATCTTCTTCCTTTGTTTTTTTTCTTGTGGTTATCTATCAATCGACAAGTCGATTGATCACACGCGCCGTTATTTCGCATTTTCGGCGGCTCACTCTCATTTCATGAAATTAAAATAATAATAGCTTCATCTTAACAGTCATAAATTATAAGAAACTCTCAATAATTGTAGAGTAAAGGGACCACTGTACTTGCGAATAGGGTGGTATCTGTTTCTCATGTCACACGTGAACGACTGGACCTCCGAGTTGACAACGGAGGAGGTCCGCGGGGAATTGTCTCGGCGACTTCTATCGACGGAAGGGACGACCGAGGAGCTGCGGGTACGATTGACCACCGCGGCGCGATTGCAACACGGGGGCACAGTGTCTTCGCAGACCATACCGGGTTCGGGAATAACGATTGAAGATGATACGGATCTCTTTGACGCCGCGCACGCGAACAGCACGCGAGTACTGATCGATCGTAACGAAGAGGAAGATGACAGAGATGAAGGTCGCTCGGATGATCGCGGAGAATATTCGGATGAAACGCGGTGCCGCGCTGCTGCATTGCATTTCCCCGGAATAAGGGGAAAAGGAAACGATCAGGATAACTTCTCGGATAGGCCGTGCGGGGAGAAACATCGGGGCGAGAGTAGAGGCGATATCGATGATAATTTCCGGGACATTAGGGGCCATATGTTCAGGATTAATGCTCGGGAAGCACGGCCCGGAAAGATATCGATTTCCATAAATATACGGATAACTTCCGAAATGACATCGAAGATAACTTTGGCGATAGACTTAGAGAGAATTCGAGACATCCTCCTAAGGACCGCCGGTTTCCGTCCCGTGATAATAAGAAGCGTATCCCGGCAGTGCAAACTGCCTTTGATATCGTGCGACGATGGGGACTGAGGTTTACTGGTCGATCGGGTGAGGATGGAATCGCGTTTTTAACAAGGCTTAACGAAAGTCGCGAGATAGTACCTTTGCCGGATATCGTCTTATTGAGTTGTTTGCCATTTTTCTTGCAAGGCGTGACCTTACAATTGTTCGATTTTGATCGCACGAGCAGCAATATTTCGCGTCGATTTAATCTGTGCGTGGTTCAGGATGGTGCTTATAAAAGGAAGAAATGTGATTTTGTCTATAAAAAAATGGTTTTATTTTAAGTTTTACACCAAACTTCGCGGCCGGTACTTCTTCGTGTCGCGACGTGAAGACAATTCAATTCACGTGGAAGAAAATGTTCAAATTAACACTAATTTTAAAACTACTTATAAAACTAATTAAGACTTATGCGCGACTACTAAATTTAATTGCGTGCAGTGCGGATGCTGCGAAAATATTTGCGGATCAAGGCGATTTTAACCCGATGCGTGCGTTGCTCGTGGCGATGGCGACGAGGTCCACGTGGAATCTAGTCTCTTTCGGAAGTCGTCCTTGCAAACGGAGGCAGCGGCGGAACTAGATATAAAGTGCGGTATCACCTTCAATTAAATTTAAAGGTCAGCGAGCGCGAGATTTGATTATTCAAATGACCCATATCGCGCGCGGTGAGTCGGTAACTGCGAGCTGCGTCGTCGTATGCGCGGACGCCAAGAGATGGCGCGACGATGTCGATTTTACACTACATAACGCAACATTACCGCCCGCCTTGCGATAATCGTATCGCAAAACTCAACACTAAATACAACTTAACTTAATACTAAATACAACGGTTACAAACTAACTTATGCTAGGTCTGGTTCGATGTCTATAGGAAGCAGCGCAAGTTTTACGATCGGACGTGTGAACGTATTTGTTGCAGTACGCACTGTAACCACACGCACGTAGCCATCATGTCCCGGATAACATTCTGTCACTCGTGCCAACTCCCATTTCGACGGAGGAAGTTGGTCATTGCGAACTAGCACCATTTGGCCCAGTTTAATATTGGGACTGGTACGCAGCCACTTGGAGCGATGCTGGCAAGACATGACGTAGTCCTTTGACCAACTTTTCCAGAATTGCTCCAAGATCTGTCGTACCATCCTCCAACGCGTTAACAAACCGATTGCGTAATCTGAAAGCGGGGCTGGCGCAGCTAACAACGGGCCGCCGACAAGAAGTGCGCAGGTGTTAAGACATCCAAACTCTCAGCATCGTCGTGTAACGGAGCGAGAGGCCGGGAATTTAAGCATGCTTCGATGCGGCATAGGAGTGTGCACAATTCCTCATACGTAGGAGTGTGAGACCCGAGCACTCGCCGTAGATGATGTTTCATCGACTTCACCCCTGCCTCCCACAACCCGCCGAAGTGAGGCGCAGCAGGAGGGATGAAGTGCCATTCAACACCCTCATCAGCGATTCGAGCTCTGAGCTCATCACTCTGTAACACGGCGCGAAACGCGGCTTGCATGTCCTTGTCGGCTCGCCTGAAATTTGGACCGTTGTCGCTATACATGTTTTTAGGAAGTCCGCGGCGAGAGTAAAACCGTTCAAACGCGGCAAGAAAGGCGACACTAGTATAAGCGCAGACTACCTCTAAATGTATGGCACGCGACGCCATACATATAAAAATGGCGATGTAAGCCGGAATCGAGCGATGCCCGCGACCGCCCGCCAAGCGCATCTTGACCGGACCCGCGTAATCGACGCCACATTCCGTGAACGCGCGGCTAGGACGAATGACTCGAGCCGGAGGTAGCGACCCCATCACCTGAGTGGGCGTCACGGTATCATAGCGAGCGCATCGAACGCATCGATCCACGACAGATTTGACGGTCTTTCTTGCTTGCAAAACCCAAACAAGATCGCGAACTGTGCTCAGCGTGAGCATGATTCCTCCATGCAAGCATCGTTCGTGTGCATGCTGAATAAGCAAACGTGCGACATGACCCGAAGGAAGAATAATCGGACATTTTTTGTCTATAGGATGCCGCGTTTGCATCAGGCGGCCTCCAACTCGCAATAGTCCGACCTCGTCTAAAAACGGGCTGAGTCGTCGAAGTGGACTCTGTTTGGAAAGTCGTTGTCCTGTTGACAGACGACTCGTTCCGTCCGTATCTACCTGATTGCGAGATAATACTTTTATCTCAGTTGCAAACGCTTCCGCTTGCAGAAGTTGAAAAATCCTGCCTTTTACGCAATGTAGCTGTGAAGCTAAGCTACGTTTGGCCGTGAGCTGGACCCAATTCTTGGACCAACGAAGAATGCGAAGCATCACCCGGCATAGGCGCGGCCAAGAGGAAAATTTGCAAAAAATTTCATTGATAGGCGGCATATTGTGACAGGTAGCTGTAACATGCAGCACTGGCGTTTTGCGCTCAAGCGGAGCGTCATAACTCAACTCTGGGGAGATATCTGGCCATTCTGACTCCGGCAATCGCAACCATGAAGGACCGGTCCACCACAGGCTTGAGGTAGCCAGTTCCTCAACGCTGACCCCCCGCGAAGCCAAATCTGCAGGATTGTCCTCGCTGCAAACGTGACGCCACGATACGTCAGGAAGAAGTGTCTGGATCTCCGATGTACTGTTGGCTACTAAGGTTTTCCACTGCGATGGAGAACCTCTCAGCCAAGCGAGAACTATCGTCGCGTCTGTCCAGCAGTGGGTGGGCCAATCACGAAACGTCGGAATCTGACTGACCTGCGTGATTAAGCGAGCTAACAACACGGCGCCGCTAAGTTCCAATCGCGGGATCGAGAGCGTTTTAAGCGGAGCGACTCGTGTTTTAGATACGAGGAGGGATGATTGGCTGAGACCGTTTGAATCGGTATAGTGTACATACACGGTTGCCGCATATGCCTTTTCCGAAGCATCTGAAAATCCGATGAGCGAACACTTCATCGAAGTTAGCGTTCCCAACCATCGCGGGATTGAAATGCGGGATAATGCAGGCAGATTACTATAAAATTTCAGCCATGGTTTCGTTTGGTTCTCGGGCAATGGGGAGTCCCAATCGACATCTGATTGCCATAAGCTTTGCATAAACGCTTTGGCGTCAATCACGACCGGCGCGATCCAACCCACTGGGTCGAAAATTCGTGCGATTTCCGATAGGACCATGCGTTTGGTCCATATCGGACGTGGAGATAGATTTACGTAGTAACTGTAGGTATCGGAGGCTGGGTGCCATGCGATCCCCAGTATTTTAACGTTGTCATCGTCTTGTAACGTCTTGTTGCAGATGACTCCGTGATCGTCAGCGTCAATGTCGATCAGCAGGTTGGTGGAATTACTCACCCACTTCCTCAGTCTGAAGTGTGAAGTGGCAAGTAAACCAATCAGCTGATCACGGATTGTTTTTAATGCGTCTTCGGTGTCAGCGCCGATAAGCGCATCGTCCACAAAGAAATTGTGCAGTAATGCGTTTTTTCCTAGCGGGAATTGAGACCCTTCGTCCTCGGCGAGTTGCCGAAGTACTCTAAGCGCCAGATAGGGTGCGCTCGCTGTACCGTAGGTCACGGTCAGCAATTGGTACTCCTCCACTGCTTGTTCGGGTCTCCGACGCCACAAAATGCGCTGCAGATCGACATCTCGCTCGTCGACGAGGATCTGCCGATACATTTTGGCGACATCCGCAGCATACACGAACCGATGAGTACGCCATTGCATATGCAACGATGGTAAATCCGCTTGCAGTTTCGGACCGATGTGCTGTAGTGAATTTAGTGACCTTCCATTCGAGGACTTCGCGGACGCGTTGAAAACTACGCGCGTTTTTGTCGTTTCGCTCGAAGGTTTAATTACCGCGTGATGTGGCAAATAAATGACCGTCGAGAGCGTTGCGTTAATTGGGGCAGGACGCATGTGCCCCAGACTTGCGTATTCGTCCATAAATTCCGTGTACGCGTTTCGTTCCACGGGATGATGCGATAATTTTTGTTCCATGCGTTGGAGACAGTGCATTGCTTGGGCATGCGTGTTGCCAATCGCAATGTTATCGGGATCTTTTAATGGAATTCGTACCCGATATTGACCCGATAAGGTTCGGGAATGAGTTTTTAAGAAATGCCGTTCACAATATTGGTCATCATCGGACAACACTTTCTCGCTCGCGACATTTTCGATTTCCCAAAATCGCGTTATGGAAGCGTTTATATCGGAAATCTCTCGAACGTGATGAGTATGATGCGTCTGCACTACCGGTCGGGTAAGTCGATCGTCGTGATCGCTCGCGCTGACACCGGACAGAATCCACCCAAAAGCGGTATTTACAGCGACCGGCTCGTCAGTCCTCCCACGCCTAATCCCGTCCCTTAGCACGTAGGGGTAGATATCGGCACCGATAAGTGCATGTATCTTGGTGTCGTCGGTGGGGTTACCATCGGCGAAACCAAGATCTTTTATATGTGGCCAATGCGTAAGTGGATATTTGAAATGCGGCGTATATGTAGTCAAGTCATCGATGACAAGCGCGTTAGACGAGAATTTAACGTTATCGTTCGACACGGGCATCACCGATATCGGAATCGTGCGCTTAATAAATTCCGCACCGGATTTGCCAAGTCCCGAGACTTGTATATTCGTGGCGTATTCCTTCGTATTCAGCAAGTCCGCAACTTCTCGCGTGATGAATGTGCGGGTCGAGCCTGGGTCGAGAAGCGCGCGCAATTTTACGGTCTGCTGCGACGCGGCTGTCACGAGTACCCAAGCAGTGGCCAGTATAATATGCGCGGATGTACTTGGTGTACTTAAATGCGTCTGAACTAAATCATGCGTTTGTGTACTGGCACCTGCTGTGGATATATTCGCCACAGGCGTATTTGAATTTTGCGACGGGTTGTGTAAAAGCGAAGGATGGCGTTTTGCACAATGCCTACATGTTTTTTCGCTCTTGCATAATTTTGCAGTATGCATTGCAGACAAGCAATTCGTGCAAATTGTGCATAATTTTACGAAGTCCCAGCGTTGGGACACTGACATGTCGTTGAATGGCGGACATTTAAAAAGTAAATGCGATTGCGAGCATAAATTACACTTAAAATTAGATGTCTTAGAGCTAATGTGTAAGACTTGAGCGCGGGAGGCGGATGCAGGTTTTTCATGCGCGGTCGATTTCCCCATCTTAACCGACTGGCCAAACTCCGAACCGGCTTCTAAGGATCGTATTTTCGCTGTCAGAAACGTAGTCAGCTGTTTACTCGTGGCATAGTCGTCTCCCTCTAGCGAGAAGTCCCATGCCTCGCGCGTCGCACGATCAAGTCTTTGCGTGATTAAAAAAACAACGATATCATCGGACACCGGTCGGTCTAATTTTTTTAACGCGTCTATTGATTCATGGGCCGAATCTAATAGCTTTCGTAATTCTATTGCCGAATTCTCTTTCATAACATGCTTTAAGGAAAATAAGTTGGCTAAATACAAATTTAAAAGTCTACGTCGATTTTCGTAGCGATCTTTTAATAGTTGCCAGGCTATTTCAAAATTTTCCGCGGTAATAGAGAGATTTTTTAAAATGTTCGCGGCCTCACCGGTGAGGCATGACTTTAGGTAGTATAACCGTTGAAACGAGTCAAAGTTATCATTTATAATTAACGCGGTGAAATGATCGCGGAATTCGGCCCATTCGGTATATTTCCCGGAAAAACCTGGTAATTTGATGGCAGGAACTTTCGGCCGGGTGCGTTGTTCTGCGATGACTGGATCGGCTGATGTAGTTGACATTGAGGCAACAACTCCTTTGGCGACAATTATGCTCAACCTGGTGACAGTTTCTAGGTAGATTTCCTCTGACGTCCCGAAAACGTCATTGGCATAATAATCCAAGGACGTGCAATGCGGATTGTCCAAGTAGGCGTACAGCGTCTCGTTTCGATCGACAATGCGAGACCATTGCTTCTCGATGTGTTTTAACCGAGTGCTCGCCTGATCAGCTGTGGTGTCAGGTCGGTTTGCCAACTCCGCGGCTCTTTTGACCGATTTAAAGTCTTGCGTTTGAGCTGCAATAATTTTCACGCAGGTGTGATAATCATCTTCACCCTTGCTCATTATGAAATTAAAGTTTGACTTTAAAGTTGACATTTGGAGCTTCGCTGCTTAATCGCGCATCAGCTGTGATGCGTCGCTCTATATGTGCAATTCACAGCGACAGTCTTATGCGGATATATGACGGCTGCGAGTTGCCTTGAGAATGCACTCGTCTTACGTGCCGAGGTGGGATCGAAGGCGCGGTTATCAATGATTGGCGCTAGCGCGCGCAATCAGTTCGATAGGCGTGATAGTTGCTTGGCAACGCGTGAGTGGGAACCGGCCGTTCCCCGTAACGTGGCACTCTCGGATGCTCGTAAGAGCGCGCGGAGAATATTAACACATGCGCGTTCTCGCGTGAGACGCAGAACATGTGATTAACGGGTGCGAGTGAGAAACTCGTACGAAGCGCGATGATTGCCGTGTTCACTCAAGCAACGTCGTGATTAATGCGGATATTAGTCACTGCGAGTGGACCGAATAAGGCCGAAGCGTTCCGGGAAGATTACGGGGAGAGTGGCCTTGATGAGGCGACTCGCCGTGACGTCATGAACGCGTCGCGGAGAAAAGTGAAGTCGGAAGACTTCGTGCGTGGCGAAAGTTGCCGAAGTTAGGTTTGCGTGAGCACACCTACTTAATATCATTAGCGCGGGCTGCGCTAATGAATTCAACTTTATGCGAACTAAATGTCTTTTCACGAAATAAATGTTTTTTTCAAAGGTTTCACTAAAACCACACAATCACTTAATCCCAAATGTACTTGCAGATGCGATCTGCGCTTAAGTCACTGCACTTAATCCGGTACTTGTACTTGAGGTCACTGAAGTCCGAAGTCCGAAAAAACTTATTAAATTTTTTTTTTTTTTTTTTTAATCACTCGCGTGCACCATCCTGGCAGGATCGCCAAATGTTCGATTTTGATCGCACGAGCAGCAATATTTCGCGTCGATTTAATCTGTGCGTGGTTCAGGATGGTGCTTATAAAAGGAAGAAATGTGATTTTGTCTATAAAAAAATGGTTTTATTTTAAGTTTTACACCAAACTTCGCGGCCGGTACTTCTTCGTGTCGCGACGTGAAGACAATTCAATTCACGTGGAAGAAAATGTTCAAATTAACACTAATTTTAAAACTACTTATAAAACTAATTAAGACTTATGCGCGACTACTAAATTTAATGGCGTGCAGCACGGATGCTGCGAAAATATTTGCGGATCAAGGCGATTTTAACCCGATGCGTGCGTTGCTCGTGGCGATGGCGACGAGGTCCACGTGGAATCTAGTCTCTTTCGGAAGTCGTCCTTGCAAAAGGAGGCAGCGGCGGAACTAGATATAAAGTGCGGTATCACCTTCAATTAAATTTAAAGGTCAGCGAGCGCGAGATTTGATTATTCAAATGACCCATATCGCGCGCGGTGAGTCGGTAACTGCGAGCTGCGTCGTCGTATGCGCGGACGCCAAGAGATGGCGCGACGATGTCGATTTTACACTACATAACGCAACAACAATGGTTTCGAGCTTCTCGTAAGGATTGGCTTAATTTCGATGATTTCAATTAAATTCAACGATATTCAACGTCGAACCCAGGGAGCTACGGAATCGGTCGCGGATTACCTAACGTGCATTCGTACCATAATGGGAGGCGTCATACTGCCTATGTCAAGCGGTGCAATGATTGATCGGGCGTTGTGGAATATGTTACCACGGTTACAGATGCTGATTGACCGTGATGCCATTCGTAACTGGAGTCAACTGAAAACGATTTCCATTCGGCGAGAGAAATCTATTCGAATCGCGAACGCGTATATACCTCCGCCACCCGCCGAAGCACGCTAATGCCGGAATCCGGATATCGAACAAGTAATAATCCCCGCGAAGTCCCTCGTTATCCTGGTAACCGGCTACCGTCACGTGGCAACGATTTTAAGCTAAATCTTCTAGAGCACGATTTAATTTCTTATAATGACCCAGGATATCTAAAAACCCGTTACGAGCGTGAACCCGAGTGCGTATAACATCCTTCGGAACGCGATTATCATTACCCCTGTTCGGAGAGACGGTATGGAGAAGGGGACGCGAGAGCTGCACGCGCTGAGGCTCGCTACGCAGAGGGCCGAGAGGGGCCACTCCGTAGTATAGTAGAAAATCACGGCCGTCGTATTGCAGAATCTCCTTGGGAGTCGGATCGTGTAACGAATCCTTCGTGTGCGAGGGGAAATGATCGGTACGGTGCTCCTTCTCCACCTAGTATGCAGCCCAGCTGCTGCCGTTGCGATCGCACCTCGATAAAAGACAGCTTGGCTGCTTTGAACCTAACTCACCAGGAGTCGGAGAGGGTGACCGCTAAAGCCGAACCGTTGCCTAATCACACTGTCGTCCCACCTCCGCGCTTCTCCTGCTACAACTGTTCGAAACCTGCCCAACGGTTCAACGAATGCCGTGAGGAAAGGCGGTTATTCTGCTATCGTTGTGGCCGCCCGGGCGTAACTCGTATGGAATGCCCCGTATACCTTCCACCCGCGGAACCACACAGCTACGCGTGCAAAGTATGTGGCAATCGAGTGTCGGTACCGCTCGTTGTGGTTGGGAAACTCATCGGCGAGCCACTAAGCCGAACCGAGGTGGCTCAAGAGAATCTGTCGACCCTCCCGTTGGTCCGTAAGGATGCGTTGAACCGAATAAACCAAACGCCTTCCCTTTTGTACATAACACTTCGAATTCTCTGACGACCCATATGAGCGTTAGTTGACAGTGGTGCTTCACGCACTTTCCTCGAATTAAAGTGCTTGAGGCTCACGTACTTCCCACCCTCGAATGTCCTTGTATTTTCGGTCTTGATGCCTTAAACCGATTCGCCATCAGTATCGATTTCGAATTTCGAACGTGGTTTTTCCAGGATCAGCCGTCGTTGAGGTTACCTTTCGATTCACATCTTCGTGCTCCGGATCCCTTTGACATTATTTGTGGGTTGCAAATCCTTGATCTCGAAGAACGTATTCAATTGCAGGCTCTCTTGCGAGAGGAAGTACCCCCTGCTAACCCCAACCCGGTTTTAACCCATCCGAACATGTCATGGACGTGCAAGGTCATCCGAACATTCGACAGCGCGCCTCTCCCGTCTCCCACAGTGTAAAACAACATCTGTTCGCGGAAGTAGACAAAATACTAGCCGCCGGAATTATGGTCGTCACCAATCGTTATTGTCAAAAAGCCGAACATGACATATCGGTTCTGCTTAGACCTCTGTTTCGTTAAGGGTGTTCTTCCAAAAAGTCGGAAGTCAGATTTGACTGTAGCGACGCCTACAACTTTTAAGTGCACTGATTGGAGTGACATCTGCCGACGATATTACGCAGTTCGACTTTCGTTCTCTCGTCAGGACCGTATCAAAGATTTTCTCGAAGGGTTCTTACCGGGGCCCCACAATTTTGTTTTCATGTGTACGTATACACATGTATAGGACAAACGATATTCATACATGTAGCGGGGAAGGCCGAAGTTGGCCGAGATCGCCAAGAGCATCCCGAAAATCGGTGCTGTAGCATATATATATATATGTATATGCATTTACAGCGATCGTCCGATAGTTTCGACGGCGAAGCTCATTTTTTTTCTTGCGATAGAATTTCTCCCGGCTATCCGACGGATTCGGACCAGGTAACTCGTGCGTCTTCTTTGGAAAATCGTTTCTACATGAAGTTATCGCATTGAATAGATGGCTAAAACTTTTTTTGCAAATATGTAACATTAGTATATGTATAGTGATATTTTAATTTTCAGCTAAGGTTTTATTTCTTTTCTTCATCATTTTCGACCTAAAAACATAGAGTGGTGAAAATGTCCAAATTGCAATTTTTTATCAGTTCATGATTTTCCATTCTTTACCACTTTTTTTAAATCCACGTGGGAAGTTTAAAATTACAAAATATGCATAGAAAAAAAAATCATCGCTGAAAAATATTAAAAATTGTAAGACAAAATACATTTGTAATAGTCAAATTTTACATTTTTTCGCTAAACAGAGTTTGAGCCACACCGGAACCAATCGTGGACTGGGTGGACCACATGCTGGCGAATCGTAGTCTGCGAGCGGAGAAAGGTGATACGAAAATCCGGGGCTATGTTGACTCCGGATGTCCACAAGGGGGGGTTCTTTCGCCACTGCTATGGAATGTAGTGATGAATGAGCTCCTGGTTGGAATCACGGAGCTTGGACTACACGTCACGGGATATGCGGACGACGCTCTGATAATTGCCAGGGGGCCGTTCTTGAGCCCGCTGACAAGTTTAATGCAGCGCGCACTTACATTTGTGGAGCACTGGTGTCAGGAAACGGGGCTCTCTATAAACCCTAGGAAAATAGAGGTGCTGGTGTTCACCAGAAACTACAAATGGGACCGTGTCTGTCCGCTCACTCTGTCTGGACACAGGCTAGAGTACGCGGAAACAGCCAAATACCTCGGGGTGACTCTAGATAGCAAGCTTAGCTGGAAGAAACATCTGAAAGACAGATGTGCCGGAGTCACAGCTTCCCTATGGCTAATGAGACGAACCATAGGCAGCAGCTGGAGCCTCAAGCCGGCCACTATGCTATGGATATACGAGGCTATACTGAAGCCAAGGTTAACCTATGCTTCACTAGCCTGGTGGAACAGGTCCACTATGGCTACGGCTGTCAAGGACTTAGAGAAAGTGAGAGGGCTCACACTCAGGAGTATCACGGGCGCTGCGAGGTCAACCCCCACGGCGGCGCTAGGTGTTCTCCTGGATATAGAGCCCTTTCACATAACTTTGAAAGCCAAGGCCGCAAAGGCCTGGCGCAGGATCAAAGCAAAGAGTGGGTACAGGAGCTATGTCAAAAGAACAGGACCACTGGATGCCTACTTTCGGGGTAGCGTCTTAGACGAGATCGCAGATCACACGTCACCACGCTATCTTTTTGACAAAAAATACAAAATCAGTCTCCCGACCAGAGAAGACTGGGAATGCAACCATGCGACACTACTCAACGGCAACAACTGATTCACAGATGGGTCAGTTGGGGCGCGGGGAAGTGGAGCAGGGGTATACAGAGGAAGAAGTGGAAAAGGGTCCACATACCCCTTGGGAGCCTACACCACTGTTTTGCAAGCAGAATTAATGGCTATCATTCAGTGTTCAAATAGAGCGCTGAATGAGGTAACGGTAATAATACCACCATTTTTTCTGATAGCCGGGGAGCCTTACAGGCCCTCAACAACTTTAGCACAAGGTCAGGACTAGTCTGGGACTGCTACCAGTCCCTGAATAGACTAGCTGCGAAAACCCGCGTCACGCTGCGCTGGATTCCAAGCCACTGTGGATTCAAAGGCAACATGATGGCGGATAAGCTAGCCAAACTGGCAGCAAAAAAAGAATTTTATTGGCCCCGCACCCGTGGTGGGCGTGTGCAAAAACCTCGCTCGGGAAGCATTCCGGACGAAGGTTGAGCTCGAACACCAAAGAATATGGGGTTCCACACCGGGATGCAGGCAAGCCAAACTTTTTATTGGCGACAGCTGGCCCTGCAGATGGAAACCGGTATTCCTGAATGCCAAAAGATCGGTGACCAAAGATCTCATGGCAATGATCACTGGGCACGGGGATCTCCGGGGACATCTCCACAAAATAGGACTGTCAGACTCGACGGCCTGCATAGAAAATTAAAAAACTTTTACCATAAGTAGTACACTTCTTAGACATGCCTAAAAAAGTATATGGGTGCATATATGTATGCACACATTATATATATATATATATATATATATATATATATATACTAGGTTGCGGATCTGCGTCAAAACGACATAGTAAATAGATGTAATGAATGTATCTCGCCTTGCATATAAAATGTATATTTGAAATGCATATTTCCATTATTTTGGAAGTAATGTCGAAATAATTGTGAAATAATAATGTGAAATAATAATCAATAATATGCATATTTACATGGATATCATTTTTTTTTGTAAATGGACTTCTTATAATTCTCTGGTAGGTTTCCGATTGTTCTTTGCTTTATTTACTCATCAACAGTTATTTAAAGTTGTTGCGGGCTTTATCTACAAAAAACTGTAATTTTTCTAAATATTTATCGACAGTTGACAATGGAAAACAATGTAAATCCACATTATTACAGAAAAGTATTGAATTTCTGTATATTCTTTACCAATAAGTTGTTATAAACAAGTATTTTTTAAAAACCAAAACACAGGGATATTTAATTTTTGGCATATATCTTATTTTCGATAGTTAGTTTGGCGCTATCTGTGCTGTGGTAGGCACGGGCCTTAATTAACACTTTCTAATGTAATTAATATGGATTTTGACCTATATTCCATTTCAAATCATGCAATGAAAATAAATTTAAAATTCAAAATCATGCATTATAAGATTTTTATTGTTCTTTTGGGTAAATAAAGAGATACGTATTTTTTTGTTTTGCAAACAAAAAATTTTTCGCGAAGTTACGGCCTGCACAAAAATTTCGCTGGTGATTTCATTTTTGCCAAACAGGTAGGAAATTATATTCACATCTCTCTATTTCCGTTAAAAATCGATATTTTAGCATTCTGTTTTCTTAATTTAGTAGTGTTTAAAATGTTCTTTCATGGCCATTTTGAAATTTTATAAAGTTTGAAAATTAACAAAATGGCGGCCATATTTTGAAAAATAAAAAACTCGTTTTTCTCAAAAACATCATTTTTCAAAATTCTAATTTTTGTTATGATTGGACAATATAAAAAGGAATGTATTCCAATAGGTTTGGTCTGCGCTAAAATAGCGTGGAAGCGTCAAGATTTGTTTGTTTAATCGGCATTTATCAGGTTGCAGCAACGTCATCTTTCAGTTATTGAAATAAACGAGAAATTTGGATCATATCTATTAGCCATAGAAACTTTCAAATATTATTATTAATAAACAATTTGATTATATTTTAAGAATAAATGCGTGCTATTATTAACGACCGGTGGAAGACATTCGTTGAAAAATGTTCATCTGTCAGTATATACAAATGAACGTGTCGTTCAGGTTTCATGTTACAGATGAAGCACACATCTACTTATTTAATCGTGAAACAATTACAATTCAAAAAGCACCCCAATTCGTGAGAGGCAATGGGACTGACTAACTTCAAAAAGTACCCCAATGGGATGAGAATCCTATCACGTCCATGTCGTTCATCTCGGGTAGCGCTAAGTAGGGTTGTAATATTCATTGCAAGATTCTTAATATATGAAAGAAAAATTTCTCCTGAAAATTCTGCACTTTTCTTTTTTTCTCTTGTTCTATTTACGCATTATTATTAGACATCAACAATGGCGATACGCTCAATTTTATGAACGGACCTAACGGTGTTTGAACATATTTTCCTTGGGCCGATAACGGAGTAAGCGGTAGCATATTTTTATTCTTAAAATATAAAAAATTGTTTGTTAATGTTAATGTGTAAAAGTTTCTATTTTGTAATATATATGCTCAACATTTTCCTGTTGTTTTACTAACTGAAAGATGACGTCGCTGAAACCTGATAAATAACGATTTCTTTTTTTCAGAATGTTAAAATATCGATTTTTACCGGAAATAGAGAGATTTAAAAATAATTTCATACCTGTTTCGGACAAAAATGAAATCACCAGCGAGAGATTTTGTGCAAAACAAAAAAATACGTATCTCTTAATTTACCTAAAAGAACAATAAAAATAGTATAAACATGATTTTAAATTTGAAACTTTTTTCATTGCAGGATTTGAAATGGGATTGGTCAGGTGGAGAATTGCAAAACCTTACAAAATTATGTCGAATACCCAGATATAACATAAAAATTGTAATAAGAATTTTTTATTTTGGGCCCTGAATCGCGATGCTTTTCAGTTTCTAAATATTAATCGAGAAAAATAATGTAAATTCATAATTATTATTCGTAAAAGAACAGACTTTGAAGATAGATAAAATTATAAACTACAACCGTACTGAGTCCCGACGACACGGGGACTCTGGTTTTTACTCTAAAAAAAAGGGGGGAATAAAAAAAATAACAATTATCAAAGGGGATATGTTGGTATTGATATATATTTTAAAAGGGGAAATTACAAAATTGTGGGGGAGGACTTTACTAATTATAATATAACAAAGATAATAAAAATAATATGCCGCGCACTGTGCACAGTACTTACTTTTGTTTCGGTATCTCGAGATTCGCACAATATAATCTTTATACGCACTACAATATAATTAATTTTCGCAATATAAAATACAATGATTTGCTCGCCTTAACGGTTTACAACAAAGTAAAAATGAAGATGGTCTGGCCCGTTACCATCAGGCCACAGCGTCAGTCCTGGATACTAACTTTCAGGGGACAAACAAAAAGGAAAGACAATTACGAATAAGGACGAATTTAAGACAACGTAAGGACAAAGACGGGGAACATAATTTTGGCAATGCTGGGAATAGTAGGGCAAGTCTAAGTTTTCAAAAAGGGGTGGGCGACTGAATGAGGTTTCTGCACGAGTGCGACGAACATTCACTCGGCACTGGAAGGGGTAATGATATATGTAACGAGTGCGACAAGCGCAGACAATATTGATGACGAATTAGTAATTGTACATTGGGCCATGAGTGCGACGAACGTCGACTCGATGAGCGCGACAGCAATAGTCTATTCCATGCATGAGTGCGACGAACGTCGACTACGCGAATATGGAAGGTAGACAGAGACGCTGTAGAAATGAATTTGACCAATAGGGACTGAGTTTGATCAAGATGGCCGACGAGTTGCGCGTAAAACTGCGCGATAGCCAGTCCACGGTGAACGACGACTGAAGTGACAGGTCGTCTCGGTTTTCGAGATTTTCGAGTGTTTTGAAGTGAATAATTTAAAGTTTGTGCGGGTTTTCGTGTGTGGTTCACTCCGGGTTCGAGTGCCAAAGGATCGGATACAGGAGAATGCAATCGGAGTCATCCTCTCGACGGCAACGGGAAAAGGAGTTTGGAGTTTTGGAGGAAGGCGAAAAAGGAGCAGCAATTACGGTAAGTTTAAACTTTAATTAATAAGGACTATTTCTTTGTGTAAGGATGGGTAAATTTATGTTTCAGGAACAGGACGTCAGCCAGCAGCGATTCCGGCACGAGGAAGCAGACCATCGGAACAGCTGAGTGCACATGTAAGTATAGTGTTTACATTTGTTTAAATATATTCCTCTTCCATATATGCCTCTTCCTTGGACGATAACTTTACTTCACGACACTGACAGATTCTTTATTTAAAACAATTATGATTAATAATTTCTATGTTTACAGGTATATCGAGTTCTTGGACAGCTGGACAAGACGGGACGATGACACCAACGAGTTGACAGGACGAGCACCAACATTGGGGAACGGTTCCTGGGGATGGTTAAGTGGATTCTGACGGGACGATGCACCAATCTTCAGTCTTCTTTCTTGAGGTAAGTATTTTAGTTGGGAACGCAAGTAGACGGACTGTCTACTTTGTGTTACAAAACGTATTCTTTAAAACGTGCAAGTAATGAAGACACTTCTTATGCACTGTTTGACATTATTTATTACAAGTATTTTTATTTGTTGGTAAAGAATAATTTAAAATTTTTTTATAGTATTGTGAATTTACATTGTATTTTCACTGACAACTGTCGATAAATATTTAAAAATAAAGTCACGCAACAACTTTTAAATGAATATTGATGGTCAAATAAAGAAAAAACAATCGGATACCCTGCCAGAGAATTATATGAAGTCCATTTACAGAAAAAAATGATATCCATGTAAGTATGCATATTATTGATTATTATTTCACATTAGTATTTCATAATTATTTCAACATTACTTCCAAAGAAATATTTCAGTTGAACATATTCTAGGCAATGCAGTACAAATTCAATATTAACTGTTGAAATTTATTATTTATTAATAACAAGACTTTTCCGAAAAGTCAAAGACTGTCAAATTTGATTATTAAAATTGTCACTTTTCTTACAATTTTTAATAATTTTCAACGCCGACATTTTTATGCATATTTTGTAACCAATCGATTTTAAAAAAAGAATATGCGGAATCCATCTAATTGTAAAATGATGCAGGCAGACCGATCGTGTGTTAAGAATTAACTTCAAGATGCAATATTCTACTTGAAAAATAAAGGAATACGTGTTTGTTAAGATTTTTATAAAGAATTTTTTTTTGCATTGTTTAGCAAAATTTATTACTTCAAATTTTGTCAATAACACAAATTTTTGTAAGTTTCTTATTCAGATGCTCTGAATTTGCTTACTTTTTAACCTTTCACTCGTGCCCTGGAATTTTTTCTTGCATTTTTCATACTTTTTAAAAATATGAATTTTAAATGGATTCGACTTATAAGTGGTGAAAAAAGAATTATTTCTAAAGTGATAAACAATATGAACGTTTAATTGTTCGACACGCTATCATTTTGCAGGTCGAAAATGATAAAGAAATAAAAATAAGGTGATTCCCTTTAATCTTCTGAATGGATATTTATACGTCGCACTATTGGTTTTGAGTTTTGGCTTTGGTTTTGACATCTTGACTCTACTTTTCAAAACTACGACGTTTATCAACAGATCTATTTTTGCAATGAGAAAGAAAGAATATTTTATTTGTATTTTGCATGTAAAATGGAGATATTTCTTAGTTATTTCTGCCAGTAATGCTTCATACTGAACAGATAAAAAACGTAGGGATGTATTGGTTTGGAACTTTAATCCCATGATTCGTGCTACATAATGAAAAATTCGTTAGTAGCGTAGAATCTGAATCTACTTCAGACAAACGCGATATAACTATTAGAAAATAATGGATATACATATCGAGGAAACTTAGTCATTTAAAAATATTCAACATTATTATCGATTTCAGTGAATCTATAAAAAAGAATCTATACATAGATATGTATAGATTCATTAAAATGATTCAGTTTCTTGGTTTTTATCGGTCACCATACAATTAGATGTTTAAGAAAAACAGAAACCTGCAACTAAGTACAGTTACTAGATTTAATAAAAAATTGAACGTTTCGTCCTTGGGGGCGCATACACTGAGAGAAGTTTGGTAATTGGAAACTTCAACGGTTTTTCCAATATCCCTAGTCCCATTGCATTGAACTTTATGAAGTCAAAAAGTGAGATTCCCTAGCACTAAATTTTTACTACAGAACTTCAATAACAGTCTGTATTATGACACCTCTAAAAGTGTATTGGTACATGTCCAATCTAGTCGTGAAATAGTTCAACGTTTCATTGAACGCCCAGAGCTCTATAGTTTGATGCGTGACGCTCCAACGATGGGCGTCTCAGACGCCCATCGGTAGAAGTACCAAATTCACCATTCGTGGCGCTGAGATCTCGCATCGCATTTTTTCAATAATACTATTCAATAATACTTGGCTACTTGCACAAAAAATTAAAACATCCACAAAAATTATAAGATTATCTTTAGAACCTCTAGAAGTGGAAAAAATTGTTCAACACTTTGAGTCACGCATTTTTCTTTTCACTGAATTTGAAACTCGATGCTCGGGGTTTTCGATTTTGCTGATTACGAATCCAATGTCAGCTTTACGAAATTCATCAAATACATTTTCGTAAAAATTCACGTCTTACTACATCTCGCAAAAAAATTATACAATCCAAATTTCAAGTAATTACTTTTTTTCAACTGAGTGCGCGAAGTTCAATTTCGCGCACTGACTTGAGTGCGCGAAATGCCCCATTTGCGCACTACACTTCGCGCACTCAAATCAGTGCGCGTAGTAATTATATATATATATATATATATATATATATATATATATATATATATATATATATATATATATATGTTTGTCCTTCTTTCTTTCGTTTCGATACATGCCCAGGCGCATTCAAAACAATCTGCGGTTCCCGAAAAACGTAAACAACGGTTACAATAACAAAACGGATTCATTATTGTATACACAATCAAACTGAACTGTTTTCGTTCGTTTTGTAGGCAATCTTATTCTGATAATTATTTATCCAATAACTGTAATAAGTGTAGTAAATTACAAACATAAAATTTCCTTATTAAATAATTTAAATTAATCATAAATATATACGTAATAATAATGTTACTTAATAATAAGTGTATACTTTTCATATGAATTTGATACGTTCCTGAAATATATTATTTCATTTCATAATGTTTATTTATTCTATTGGGGGCCCTCTAACCCCCCTTCCCCGCCCTTGCCACCAATTTCCCCTCTTATAATGCTTTGCGCACACGTTGAAAAAAATAGTATACGATACACGTGCGCTCATGGGATTTCCTCACTCGCGCTCCTGTCCCCCTCGCTACGCTCGGACGACAACTGCGCTCGTGCGCAAATCCCATACTTCACGCACTCGTATCGTAATGAACTATTCTGTGTTTATTTATATAACGAGAACAATAAACAATTATGTATTTTTAGTCATATGGATATGTATTAATATAACAGAAAATAGCAAAAAGACCGATCAGAAAACGTCAACTTAGACGTAAATAATTAAAATTCAAAGAAATCCAGTTAGTAACGTGGATCACAACCGTGACGCTAAGGGTTAAAACATTTTTTAACAATGAAAAGCAGCAACAACAATTGATAAAAATGCATTATATAGTCTATTGATGTTTTCACTAAAGTATTGTATTATTTTCATTATAGGATTTAGTAAGAAGCGAAATTTCACTTTAGTATAAAATGAGTGTGACTTTCAGGAGAGTGGCTGAATTCTGACTTTTTACGGTGAAATTCAGTGTATTGAAGACTTTTAGAGAAATTTTATATTATATCTTTTTTTTATATTATAATATAAAAAAAAAGCATTTCTGCCATTTTAGGATATTCGACAAACCTTTACGGAAAATTACTGTGTAATGTTTAAATTCACTATGAAAGTCAATGGTAACGGATAGTTCAAATATTCTATTATGAATTACCATTGACTTATATAGTAATTTCGGACATTATGTAGTTCTTTTAAGAATATGTGGATCCGTCCAAAATGCAGTAACGACATCTGTGCTTCCGACGGCACACAGCGTGGCTGTTCCGCGGGTTCAATGGGCGTGTGAGGCGCCCATCGTTGGACCTCTAAGAGTTCAACGCACATTGAACTGCCTCTCCACCAAATTAGAAGTGTCACGATTACAAGTTGGTATTGGTTGAGTTCAAAACATTATTTAAGACGTACGTTACCATTATGAGACTTTTAAACTTCATTTTTCGTATTAAGATACCTCAACTTTAATTTGAACAACAGAATTTCAAAAATTTTGAATTCCCCGATTACCAAACTTCTCTCAGTGTAGGACTTGTCAATAAGGTTTTGCGCCTCCATCCTTAGATGTTCAAAAAAGTCACTAAATTTTGAATTTAACAATCTGTTAAATATCAAAAATTTAGAAAAGTCTCAAAATGCATCCGGATTTGGATGACATGTAGAAAAGAAGCAAAAATTTGAATGTTTCATCATATGAAGAACATATAACGTCGGGCAACTTTTGAACGAAATAAATTTCGATCAAAACCAACCAGAAGTCAATAATGTCCGTATAATCATAAGTACAAACAATAACATATTTCACTTGGGAAAATACAATTTTGAAAAAAAATGAAAATACACAAGCCGTGGAATTTTGTGTATACATATAATATAGATATAAAAATGAATTTTCTAAACTATTGCAATTGAGACCAGATTTGTTTTCTATATTTGCAAAGTTATTTAGAAAATGATAGTAAAAAGCAAGTATGTTCCACAAAAATATGAAGATCCACTTGCCTTTCATAGGAAAAACCAGAATGAATCAATAAATTGTCGTAAATCTTTCTTGACCGTAGTTAAATACATTAAAATGATTGAGTTTCTTGGTTTTTATCGGTCACCATACAATTGATAGATTCTTTTTTAAACTAGTTAGTCCAAGTATGGTGATGCAAAACTTCATGCTATCAACCTACAAGGGTTAACTAGGAAAAATGTGTCCAAAAAATAGGTTTTTCTGAAATAACTCTAAAAATATCACATTAAACAAAAAAAGAAATTCACGAAAATTGTATTTGCGGAAATTCTACACAATTTCGACTTTTAAAATAGCTTCTACGACCAACAGAAGCCGAGATAGTTTTTTTCAAATATTGGCAGTTTTGCGGAGTAACTGTAGCGCGTTTTTCGCTTATATGTCAAAAATAGTCATTCGCATCGCAAAATACTTCAAATAAAAGTTGTAGAGGATGAAATTACGAAAATTTCATTTTTTTATGTAATGTTGTACGTTCCATATTTACGAAGATATGAACGTTTAAAACACAAATTAACGCACAATTGGAACGTTTTTTGCGATGAAATCAATAATTACTCGAAAACCGTGCTTCATGTGGGAAAAGTGCATATAATGAAAGTTGCAAATAATGAAATTTTGAATCTTTATGTTTAAGAAAAAAATCATTTTGATCATAAATCCACGATGGTACAAAAGAAAAATATGAAAAATTGTTATTTTCATGTATTTTTTTTGGCTACATTTAGACAGTACTAGTATCCGAACTACTTTGAAGAAGATGAAATTATCTGCGTAAAGTGAGCATCTGTTGAAGTTTCTAAGATGAATAATTGTTGAAGAGTTATTGCCGTCTGAAGTTCCATGCAAAAAAGTAAAAATTAGTAACAATTACAGTTTTTGTGTAAAAACAAGCGTACAAATTTTTGTTCGGTTATCTACTGATATTGAAATTGAATTAATAATAATAATAATAATAGTAATAACAAAAGAAATAAAGGGGGCCAAATTTCACACTGATGCTGATATGGTAGGGATTTTATCAAAAAATTTATCACTTTTCGGTAGATGGAGCGAGATCAAAAACAAATGTTGCTATTATAAGTTGTTATTTACGTAATAATAATAACACTAAGAACAACAATAACAATAATTTGAATCATTGAAATGATTATAATTTATTACATTCATTTACACCCATCCAATCTATTCCAAAGAACATTTTTACATAAAAAATGTAAATTTACAAATGATTAAAAAAATGATTAAAAAGCGAAGAATTTTGTTTCATATTGTTGTTGTTATTATTATTATTAATATTATTTATAAATATTATATTTATAAAGAGAACTTAGAAATGTTGTTATGGGAATATTATTACATAATTTTCATTATAAGAAAGAAATGAGATGATACATACAAAATTCTTTTAAAGGTTTGCGATTTTTTTGCAATCGGTCTCCAACGTTTGCGATTCGTTTGCGAATTGAGAAAATATATCAATCTCTCGAATATCATAATAAATAATGCGAAAATAAACGAATTATCGAAAGTTACTAGACGTGGCCGGCTAACTTCACGTTCGCTTCAAAATCCCTTAAAAGATTTGCGATTTTTTGCAATTGGTCTCAAACGTTTGCGATTTATTTGCGAATTGAGAAAATATAGCAATCTCCCGAATATCATAATAAATAATGCGAAATATAAACGAATAATCGAAAGTTACTAGATCCAGCCCGCCTCGATACACAAAATCCTTTAAAAGGTTTGCGATTTTTTTGCAATTGGTCTCAAACGTTTGCGATTCGTTTGCGAATTGAGAAAATATAGCAATCTCCCGAAAATCATAATAAATAATGCGAAAATAAACGAATTATCGAAAGTTACTAGACGTGGCCGGCTAACTTCATGTTCGCTTCAAAATCCCTTAAAAGATTTGCGACTTTTTTGCATTCGGTCTCAAACGTTTGCGATTCGTTTGCGAATTGAGAAAATATAGCAATCTCCCGAAAATCATAATAAATAATGCGAAAATAAACGAATTATCGAAAGTTACTAGACGTGGCCGGCTAACTTCATGTTCGCTTCAAAAACCCTTAAAAGATTTGCGACTTTTTTGCATTCGGTCTCAAACGTTTGCGATTCGTTTGCGAATTGAGAAAATATAACAATCTCTCGAATATCATAATAAATAATGCGAAAATAAACGAATTATCGAAAGTTACTAGACGTGGCCGGCTAACTTCATGTTCGCTTCAAAATCCCTTAAAAGATTTGCGACTTTTTTGCATTCGGTCTCAAACGTTTGCGATTCGTTTGCGAATTGAGAAAATATAACAATCTCTCGAATATCATAATAAATAATGCGAAAATAAACGAATTATCGAAAGTTACTAGATCCAGCCCGCCTCGATACACAAAATCCTTTAAAAGGTTTGCGATTTTTTTGCAATTGGTCTCAAACGTTTGCGATTCGTTTGAGAATTGAGAAAATATAGCAATCTCCCGAATATCATAATAAATAATGCGAAAATAAACGAATTATCGAAAGTTACTAGATCCAGCCCGCCTCGATATACAAAATCCTTTAAAAGGTTTCCGATTTTTTGCAATCGGTCTTAAACGTTTGCGATTCGTTTGCGAATTGAGAAAATATATCAATCTCCCGAATATCGTAATAAATAATTCGAAAATAAACGTATTATCGAAAGTTACTAGACGTAGCCGGCTAACTTCACGTTCGCTTCAAAATCCCTTTAAAGGTTTGCGATTTTTTTGCAATCGGTCTCAAACGTTTGCGATTCGTTTGCGAATTCAGAAAATATAACAATCTCTCGAATATCATAATAAATAATGCGAAAATAAACGAATTATCGAAAGTTACTAGATCCAGCCCGCCACGATATACAAAACCCTTTAAAAGGTTTGCGATTTTTTTGCCATCGGTCTCAAACCTTTGCGATTCGTTTGCGAATTGAGAAAATATATCAATCTCCCGAATATCATAATAAATAATGCGAAAATAAACCAATTATAGAAAGTTACTAGACGTGGCCGGCCTCGATATACAAAATCCTTTAAAAGGATTGCGATTTTTTGCAATCAGTCTCAAACGTTTGCGATTCTTTTGCAAATTATGAATTAAAAGTGCTTATTCCGATAACTTGTAAAATAAAAAAAAATAAATTATCCTATATGTCCCATTATACAGGGTGAGTCTGATAGAAGTGAACATAGGGAAACCCATGTTAAGGCTACGCGCCTCGTGATTGGTCGATTCCGGTGGAACGTTGCTTCTCGCTGATTGGCTGTGTTAGAGACACAAGAATGTAAACAAAATACTGTCTGTATGTATCAAATCTCTTGTGTGACATAACGGACATAACCACGTTTTAGGCTTATGTAAAATGTGTCAAATCTGTGAAATGTGTAACACAAACTGAAATTCAAGGCTCAGTTCGTGAATCTGTACTTTTGTTAAAACCGGATGCAGCCGATAAGTTGAAGGGTTTTCAACAAATCAATTGGCAAGAGTAAAATGTGCTATTCATAAATGATGCAGAGATATTCTACTCCAAAAATGATATCAGATAAGTTTTTCGTTTTAATAAAATCATTTCAATTTACAGCAAAGAATCTGGTACTTTGTGTCGTGTTATTACAGATACAACCGCTCAAATCATCGGAAACAATCGCATGAAAGATTTGTTGCTTAGTGCTCGAATATCGAAAGCAGGAATGGGCATGGGGATGCACAAAGTCGTGAATCGTCCTGTAAGTATTCCCGTCAATGTTATAATTTTACTCATTTTCTTCTCCTTTCCTTCGCCATGATCAGTGTTGACTCGAGTTTCTCAACGTGCAATGAAATTATTTATGTATTTTTATTTTCCTCTGTTTCGTATAATAAACAACAGCGATTGAAGTAAATTACACTGTAACAAAGTAAAAAGATCGCAAAGTACTAATATGTCTTTTTCCAGGCAGTCGTAATTGCGAGTAACCTTTCACCTTCGATACTATTTTCCTAAAAAGTGGCGCTAGCAAATTAGTCCAAAAATCAGCTCGTTTTCGGAAAAAATTCATTAGAATCCCGTTTCGATGATACCACATTGCACGGAGCAGACTCATAGTGCTGTCGAAAAGTCTGTCATGAACGTTACTTTCCTCTTTTCGAATTCTCTCCAAATACAAATCGAGAAACCTGGTACAACCTTCAGTATGGAACTCATCAGCGGGTCTTGGAAATTTTCTTTATGGCTCGGCCTGATGCATGATGTTGAAAAGAGCTTCTGTCAAACCAGGCAGAAGCAAAAGTTTCCCGTATAGCAGTACCGTCCATTCCCATGCAAAAAATTAATTTCATTTTATTTACAATGTATGTTATAATAACAACGTAAGTGGAGTGAACAAAATCAATTTGATGTCATTTCATTTATTCAATTAGGATTAAGGTTACGAGATCAAATAAGCCATTTTACTGGACCGAACATACCCAACCAACGTTCCTGAAAAATGTTGTTAAGATCGTTCTTAACCGGTCTGACACCATGCGCTTAACTGGTCTGTCCTGTCGAAATCAGATAGCCCGCTCTCCCATCGAGCTGAAGTTGGCATACGCAGTCCAGCATACGTGTAAACGCACAAATGTCTTTTTTATTTTTTAAACGAAGTAACTTGCATTTATTGTTAATTGGGCAAATTTTATTTTACTCAGTAGTTCAATAAGTATTTATTAAAAAATTATAAAGTTCGCCAGATCATGCTACATCATACGTATGCTGGACTGCGTATGCTAACTTCAGCCTGATCGCTCTCTCTGTATTTTATTGAAAGACAATAAATATTACCTAACCAAGTTTAGTTCAAGAAATAGGCTAAATCTAACAAGTGATAGCATAATAATTCGCAAGCTTCCAACGAACTTCTCAGCAGCGGCATCCAACCTGTCAGCCGATAAGCAGGGTTTATCCAATAGTTAGAAAATTTTTCATTTTATACGTGGTTTTTCCTTTTACATTGTAATAACAATTAAATTGTTTTCGTATGTTTTCAATGTGCATTCATCTGAAAACACATTTTATAAGTTTACATTATTTTCCTAACTAATCTGGGATTATTGTTGTTATTATTAAGATTTACTTAGTTATAAATAGGTAGCGAGCTATCAACTTTACATTCTAATTTTTGTTAAGGGTTTTTACTCGTTGATATTTTAATAAATTAAAAAACACAAGAAAATTATTATTATATAAGTATTTTTATTATTATTATTATTATTATTCAGCATATTTATTATAAAACTTACGAGCATTTACAGATATAAATCTCCATTCAAATTATCTTTGACGCAGATCGATCCTATTATTTTGTTGATTACGATACCAGCCCATTCTTGTACTTTCACTTTGTTCTGTTTGAGTTCCATTAAAAATTACATTCGGTATTCGTAGTCATCTGTATTTCCTAGTGTTTATGCATTAGGTTCATCACCATTTTTTTTAAGTACTTGGCTTATTGATATTTGAGCGAATCCAAGTTGCCTTGCAATTTGCCTCAAGATGAGGGTATGTACTATCAACTGCGGCACAAATCATTATTTGGTCATCTTCTGTGATATATTGCCTCCTAATTTTTGTGTGTAGGAAAAACCACGTATAAAATGAAAAATTTTCTAATAATTTGATAAACCCTGCTTATCGGCTGACAGGTTGGATGCCGCTGTTGAGAAGTTCGTTGGAAGCTTGCGAATTATTATGCTATTACTTGTTAGATTTAGCCTATTTATTGAACTAAACTTGGTTAGGTAATATTTATTGTCTTTCAATAAATTGCAGGGAGAGCGATCAGGCTGAAGTTAGCATACGCAGTCCAGCATACGTATGAGGTAGCATAATCTGGCGAACTTTGTAATTTTTTAATAAATACTTATTGAACTACTGAGTAAAATAAAATTTGCCCAATTAACAATAAATGCAAGTTACTTCGTTTAAAAAATAAAAAAGATATTTGTGCGTTTACACGTATGCTGGACTGCGTATGCCAACTTCAGCTCGATGGGAGAGCGGGCGATCCGATTTCGACAGGACAGACCAGTTAAGCGCATGGTGTCAGACCGGTTAATAACGATCTAAACAACATTTTTCAGGAACGTTGGTTGGGTATGTTCGGTCCGGTAAAATGGCTTATTTGATCTCGTAACCTTAATCCTAATTGAATAAATGAAATGACATCAAATTGATTTTGTTCACTCCACTTACGTTGTCATTATAACATACATTGTAAATAAAATGAAATTAATGTTTTGCATGGGAATTGACGGTACTGCTATACGGGAAACTTTTGCTTCTGCCTGGTTTGACAGAAGCTCTTTTCAACATCATGCATCAGGCCGAGCGATAAAGAAAATTTCCAAGACCCGCTGATGAGTTCCATACTGAAGGTTGTACCAGGTTTCTGGATTTGCATTTGGAGAGAATTCGAAAAGAGGAAAGTATCGTTCATGATAGACTTTTCGACAGCACTATGAGTCTGCTCCGTGCAATGTGGTATCATCGAAACGGGAATCTAATGAATTTTTTCCGAATAAGAGCTGATTTTTGGACTAATTTGCTAGCGCCACTTTTTAGGAAATTAGTATCGAAGGTGAAAGGTTACTCGCAATTACGACTGCCTGGAAAAAGACATATTAGTACTTTGCGATCTTTCTACTTTGTTACAGTGTAATATACTTCAATCGCTGTTGTTTATTATACGAAACAGAGGAAAATAAAAATACATAAATAATTTCATTGCACGTTGAGAAACTCGAGTCAACACTGATCATGGCGAAGGAAAAGAGAAGAAAATGAGTAAAATTATAACATTGACGGGAATACTTACAGGACGATTCACGACTTTGTGCATCCCCATGCCCATTCCTGCTTTCGATATTCGAGCACTAAGCAACAAATCTTTCATGCGATTGTTTCCGATGATTTCAGCGGTTGTATCTGTAATAACACGACACAAAGTACCACATTCTTTGCTGTAAATTGAAATGATTTTATTAAAACGAAAACTTATCTGATATCATTTTTGGAGTAGAATATCTCTGCATCATTTATGAATAGCACATTTTACTCTTGCCAATTGATTTGTTGAAAACCCTTCAACTTATCCGCTGCATCCGGTTGTAACAAAAGTACAGATTCACGAACTGAGTCTTGAATTTTAGTTTGTGTTACACATTTCACGGATTTGACACATTTTACATAAGCCTAAAACGTGGTTATGTCCGTTATGTCTCACAAGAGATTTGATACATACAGACAGTATTTTGTTTACATTCTTGTGCCTCTAACACAGCCAATCAGCGAGAAGCAACGTTCCACCGGAATCGACCAATCACGAGGCGCGTAGCCTTAACATGGGTTTCCCTATGTTCACTTCTATCAGACTCACCCTGTATAATGGGACATATAGGATAATTTATTTTTTTTTATTTTACAAGTTATCGGAATAAGCACTTTTAATTCATAGTTTGCAAACGAATCGCAAACGTTTGAGACTGATTGCAAAAAAATCGCAATCCTTTTAAAGGATTTTGTATATCGAGGCCGGCCACGTCTAGTAACTTTCTATAATTGGTTTATTTTCGCATTATTTATTATGATATTCGGGAGATTGATATATTTTCGCAATTCGCAAACGAATTGCAAACGTTTGAGACCGATTGCAAAAAAATCGCAAACCTTTTAAAGGATTTTGTATATCGAGGCGGGCTGGATCTAGTAACTTTTGATAATTCGTTTATTTTCGCATTATTTATTATGATATTCGGGTGATTGCTATATTTTCTCAATTCGCAAACGAATCGCAAACGTTTGAGACCGATTGCAAAAAAATCGCAAACCTTTTAAAGAATTTTGTATGTAATGGGACATATAGGGTAATTTATTTTTTTTTTATTTTACAAGTTATCGGAAAAAGCACTTTTAATTCATAATTCGCAAACGAATCGCAAACGTTCAAGCCTAATTTGGGCGAAATTGGTCGATTGGTTGCCGAGTAATTGCGTTTTCAAAAATGCTAACGTGAAGTTAGCCGGCCATGTCGTTTTTTGCAAATAACTCAAAAACGACGAAGTCGCAAACGAAAAATCGGTAATCGCAATCATTCGCAAACGAATCGCAAACGATTCCCGCTATTTTCGATCGATATTCGTTACAATGGCCGGTTAACTTCACGGAGGTCCTGGGAAGCGCCCTAGAATACCTACGATCCTGACATTTGCTTTGGGCTCCATCTCACCGAAAAACGCGGAACTGATATATGTCAAATCTTTTGCTTGTGCCGCCATTACCCGCTTCGAGTCGCAATTTGCAGATTACGCCTCGAAAACATAATTAATTTGCATAAAAGTGGGTTCAACGTAATCCGCAAAGTGTCAGGAATGCACGTCCACTCCGTTTTTGTGCGTTAGCGTTATCGAAACGATGCAATAAGCGTTTTTATCGTGACGACTAACACATCTACACATCATGTACGTGTGAGGTGAAAAACAGGCCGATTTTATCCTTTTTTTTTTGGATTATGAGACAATCGTTGCACCCATATCGAAGTGGACGCATATTCTAGGGGAATAATAGCTTATAAAAAACGCACTTAATAATATAAAAAGTTAAAATTGAAGGCGTAATCTGCAAAGGAGTTTTACTTCCGTTTTGGTAGTTCCACAATGGCCACCTTGGCGCTCAGGGGCTTCAGAAGAACACCCTTAACGAAGTCTCAAAACGTGATGCTTATCCGCTACCTTTGATGGATAGCATAATTTCAAAATTGTGTAAGGCCACATATATTTCCACCTTGGATTTAAGCCAGGCATAATTCCAAGTATGCTTGGACAGTAATAGTCGAGAAATTACCGCGTTCATGGTTCCTGGAAAGGGTCTCTTTCATTTCGTACGAATGCCGTATGGGCTTACGGGAGCGCCCGTATCTTTTCAAAAATTAGTTGATAAGATCATCGGTCCAGAACTGGCTCCGCATGCGTTTGCACATCTCGACGATATAATTATCGTGACGAAGACAGTTCAGGAGCACTTTCAGTGGTTACGTGTAGTGTTACGACGACTTAGAGAAGCTAACTTAACAATTAACTTAGAGAAGAGCGAGTTCTGCCGCGAAAGCGTAAAATATCTAGGATTCGTAGTTAACCGGGAGGGGTTACAAATAGATGAGGATAAAATTAAGCCTGTCCTATCGTATACGCGGCCGGTGAACCTCAAGCAAGTCCGTCGTTCATCGTAGCTCCGTTATCCGCTCTCTTAAAAAAGAATCGGGCCTGGAAATGGGGAGAAGAACAACAAACGGCATTTTCCAACCTTATAAACAAATTAACACAATCACCAGTTTTAGTACGGCCGGATTTTTCCCTCTCCTTCGTATTGCAAACGGACGCTAGTACGGTCGGCCTCGGGGCAGTTTTGACTCAAATGCCGGACGGGGTAGAAGACGTGATCGCGTATGCTAGTCGTACTCTAAGGGACGCGGAGCGGAATTACAGCACTACCGAACAAGAATATTTGGCAGTTATCTGGGCAGTAGAGAAATTTCGAGGTTATCGGGAAGGTTACTGGTTCACGGTGATTACGGATCACCATAGTCTGCGTTGGATTCGTCGACTAAATAATCCGACCGGGAGGTTAGCTCCGTAGGCTCTGCGTCTACTGTCGTATGACTTCGACATCGTACACAGAAAAGGTTCTCTGCACCAAGTGCCCGATGCTTTATCTCGGTTCTACGAGAGCAACGTATCTAATAATCCTGCAGATGATCTTTCGAGTCATGCTGTAATTGCTGCGATTAACTGTGACGAATGTGACCAATGGTACGCTCATCGCGAAGCGGAGGTGCGTAAAAATCCTATGCGCTTCCCCGATTGGAAACTGGAGGAAACTGTATCATCGTAGGCCTGACTCTCGGACAAACGGGTTGCTCGATGATCTGAGAGCGTTGAAACTCGTACCGTCATCAAAGGCGCGCGCATTTGTACTCCGAGAATACCATGACGTCCCACCGTCGGGACATTTAGGAGCGGAGAAAACATATCGTCGATTCGCGGAACATTATTTCTGGCCCGGGATGTACAAAGATATCGTGAATCACCGTCGTAAGTGTATTCCCTGTCAGCAGAGCAAAGTCGAGCAAGCGCCAATGGCGGGGTTACTGGGAAAAAGAATCGTGGAAGAACCGTGGTCGATCGTCTTGGTAGATATAATGGGACCATTACCGCGTAGTAAATCCGGATTTGTCTACATTTAAGTGATGCAGGACCTATTCACAAAATGGATCGAAATCTCCGCGCAGCGACATACGACGAGTAAGAATATCCGGGAAGCCTTCGAGAATTTGGTTATTTTTCAATGGGGAGTCCCCCGCGCTTTAATTTCCGATAATGGCACCAAATTTATTAACCGGATAATAAGGGATATGACGATAGAATACAATATTCATCACGCGGCGACCCCTCCTTACCACCCTCAGGCGAATCCGGTGGAACGAGTCAATCGGGTTTTAAAAACGATGATAGTCTCGTATCTAGGCACCGATCACCGCGAATGGTATATTTATTAGATTTTCGTTTCGCGTATAACACCGCGGTTCATACGACGACCATGTTCTTTCCAGTCTTTCTCAATTTCGGGCGCGATCCACTTGCGGTTGACTAGTATAAGCATAGGGTGAAGTGTCCGACCACCTGGGGATCCGACATCTCTGTATGGTCTGAATGAATGACACGACTTCACGATCTCTGGGAAATAGTAATCGAGAATCTCGCACAGGCTCACTCTCGGCAATCCCGCTATTACGACCGGAAACGCCGCGACCGCACTTTCGAACCGGGAGATCGGGTATGGATGCGGCAGGCTGTGCTGTCATCTGGCTAAAAGGGAATCGCCGCCAAACTATCACCCAAGTACAGAGGCCCCTTCGTGATTAGTCGAGTCTTGTCCCCCCGAGTGTACGAGCTGGAGGACGATACTAGGCGGAATGTCATGAAAGCTCATATATCAAGGCTTAAACCATATCGCACATACCACACACCGCCCTCAAGACCCGGACGAAATCGGTAAAGAAGAGCCTCCAACTAACGCGAGGACGCAGCAGAGGTCAGCGCTTATATTATCTCCTCTGGAACCCTTCCTCGACCTTCTGGCGGAACTGCGTGAAGAGAACTCATACTTCGAGGTTGCTCTCAAGGAGGTCTACCGCCGCAACCGGGAAGACATGCGGAAACGACCGTCTTGGGCCCCAGGGTGCCTGGGGAAGGTCCCACGACTGGCAGCCCCACAAGCCGGAGCGGGGAATTTCCCCATTCGGGATTTCCCCCTGACCACTGAAGAAGGAGTCCAAGCGGGCCGTAGCCAGTGGAATCGACGAGAAGCTGCAGTACAGACCGTTGTGACCTCGCCAAGGGAAGCGTCGCACAGTGGGCAAGCGCGACCCAGCGCCACGGACGTTAAGCTAGAGCCTTCAATTTTCGACCAAAATTAATGAATTTTTTTTTTAAATCTTCGTCGGCAAATTTCGAACAAATGTAAGGTCGTCGAATCTCAAAAAGTTATTGTTTATATAGAACAAAAATTCAAAACCTAAAAAAAAAACATCTTGCAAGAAAAAGAAATTCTTCTTTTTGACCTGGGGATCTGACTATGTTATCTGTACGTTTTTTGGGTCGCCGAATCTAAATTCGAGGTCTAATTAACGATACCACCTCAGGATTTTGGCATAACTTCAAAAACAAATATCTAGAAAGAAAAACGGAGTTCTTTTATGACCTGGGGATCTGACTATGTTACCTATACGTTTTTTGGGTCGCTGAATTTAAATTCGAGATTTAATTAACCCTATCACATCAGTATTTTGACATAACCTCAAAAACAAATATCTAGCCAGAAAAACGGATTTCTTCTTGTGACCTGGGGATCTGACTATGTTATCTATACGTATTTTGGGTCGCTGAATCTAACTTCGAGGTCTACTTAACCCCATTACATCAGGATTTTGACATAACCTCAAAAACAAATATCTAGAAAGCAAAAAGAAATTCTTCTTTTTGACCTGGGGATCTGACTACGTTATCTATTCGTTTTTTGGATCGCCGATTCTAAATTCCAAGTCTATTTAACTTATCACATCAGGATTTTGACATAACCTAGCAAGAAAAACGGAGTTCTACTTTTGACCTGGGGATCTGACTATGTTATCTATACGTTTTTTGGGTCGCTGAATCTAAATTCAGGATCTATTTAACTCTATCACATCAGGAATTTGAAATAACCTCAAAAACAAATATCTAGCAAGAAAAACGGAGTTCTTCTTGTGACCTTGGAATCTGACTATGTTATCTATACGATTTTTGGGTCGCTGAATCTAAATTCGAGGTCTAATTAATCCCATTACTGCAGGATTTTGGCATAACCTCAAAAACAAACATCTAGCAAGAAAAAAGGAATTCTCCTTTTTGATCGGGGGATCTGACTATGTTACCTGTACGTTTTTTGAGTCGCCGAATCTAAATTCGAGGTCTAAATAACCCTATCACCTCAGGATCTTGACATAACCTCAAAACAAATATCTAGCAAGAACAACGGAGTTCTTCTTTTGACCTAGGGATCTGACAAAGTTATCTATACGTATTTTGGGTCGCTGAATGTAAATTCGCGGTCTAATTAACCCTATCACCTCAAGATTTTGGCATAACCTCAAAAACAAATATCTAGCAAGAAAAACGGAGTGCTTCTTGTGACCTTGGAATCTGACTATGTTATCTATACGATTTTTGGGTCGCTGAATCTAAATTCGAGGTCTAATTAACCCCATTACTGCAGGATTTTGGCATAACCTCAAAAACAAACATCTAGCAAGAAAAAAGGAATTCTCCTTTTTGATCGGGGGATCTGACTATGTTACCTGTACGTTTTTTGGGTCGCTGGATCTAAATTCGTGGTCTAACTAACCCCATTACATCAGGATTTTGACATAACCTTGAAAACAAATATCTAGCCAGCAAAAAGAAATTCTTCTTTTCGACCTGGGGATCTGACTATGTTATCTATACGTTTTCTTGGTCGCCGAATCTAAATTCGAGGTCTAATTAACCCGACCACCTTAGAATTTTGACATAACCTCAAAAACAAATATCTAGAAAGAAAAACGGAGTTCTTCTTGTGACCTTGGAATCTGACTATGTTATCTATACGTTTTTTGGGTCGCTGGATCTAAATTCGAGGTCTAATTAACCCGACCACCTCAGGATTTTGACATAACCTCAAAAACAAACAACTAGAAAGAAAAACGGGGTTCTTCTTTTAACCTGGGGATCTGACTATGTTATCTGTACGTTTTTTGGGACGCCGAATCTAAATTCGAGGTCTAATTAACCCTACCACCTCAGGATTTTTACATAACCTCAAAAACAAATATCTAGCAAGCCAAAAGAAATTCTTCTTTTTGACCTGGGGATCTGACTATGTTATCTATACGTTTTTTGGGTCGCTGAATTTAAATTCGAGATTTAATTAACCCTATCACCTCCGGATTTTGACATAACCTCAAAAACAAACATCTAGCAGAAAAAGGGAATTCTTCTTTTTGATCTGGGGATCTGATTATGTTATCTATACTTTTTCTTGTTCGCCGAATCTAAATTCGAGGTCTAATTAACCCAACCACCTTAGGATTTTGACATAACCTCAAAAACAAACATCTAGAAAGAAAAACGGAGTTCTTCTTTTGATCTGGGGATCTGACTATGTTATCTATACGTTTTTTGGGTCGCCGAATCTAAATTCGAGGTCATATTAACCCTATCTCCTCAGGATTTTGACATAACCTTAAAAACAAACATCTAGCAAGAAAAAAAGTATTCTTCCTGTGACCTGGGGATCTGACTATGTTATCTATACGTATTTTGTATCGCTGAATCTAAATTTGAGGTCTAATTAACCCTATCACATCAGGATTTTGACGTAACTTAAAAAAAAAATATCTAGCAAGAAAAACGGAGTTCTTCTTTTAACCTGGGGATCTGACTATGTTATCTATACGTTTTTTGGGTCGCTGAATCTAAATTCGAGGTCTAATTAACCCCATTACATCATGATTTTGACGTAACCTCAAAAACAAACGTCTAGAAAGAAAAACGGAGTTCTTCTTTTCATCTGCGTATCTGACTATTATCTATACGTTTTTTGGGTCGCCGAATCTAAATTCGAGGTCATATTAACCCTATCTCCTCAGGATTTTGACATAACCTCAAAAACAAACATCTAGCAAGAAAAAAAGAATTCTTCTTGTGACCTGGGGATCTGACTATGTTATCTATACTTTTTCTGGGTCGCCGAATCTAAATTCGAGGTCTAATTAACCCCATTACATCAGGATTTTGACATAACCTCAAAAACAAACATCAAGAAAGAAAAACGGAGTTCTTCTTTTGACCTGGGGATCTGACTATGTTATCTATACGTTTTTTGGGTCGCTGAATCTAAATTCGAGGTCTAATTAACCCCATTACATCAGGATTTTGCCGTAACCTCAAAAACAAACATCTAGAAAGAAAAACGGAGTTCTTCTTTTGAGCTGCGGATCTGACTATTATCTATACGTTTTTTGGGTCGCCGAATCTAAATTCGAGGTCATATTAACCCTATCTCCTCATGATTTTGACATAACCTCAAAAACAAACATCTAGCAAGAAAAAAAGAATTCTTCTTGTGACCTGGGGATCTGACTATGTTAACTATACTTTTTCTGGGTCGCCGAATCTAAATTCGAGGTCTATTTAACCCCATTACATCAGGATTTTGACATAACCTCAAAAACAAGCATCAAGAAAGAAAAACGGAGTTCTTCTTTTGACCTGGGGATCTGACTATGTTATCTATACGTTTTTTGGGTCGCTGAATCTAAATTCGAGGTCTAATTAACCCCATTACATCAGGATTTTGCCGTAACCTCAAAAACAAACATCTAGAAAGAAAAACGGAGTTCTTCTTTTGATCTGCGGATCTGACTATTATCTATACGTTTTTTGGGTCGCCGAATCTAAATTCGAGGTCATATTAACACTATCACCTCAGGATTTTGACATAACTTCAAGAACAAACATCTAGCAAGAAAAACGGAGTTCTTCTTTTGACCTAGGGATCTGACTACGTTATCTATTCGTTTTTTGGATCGCCCAATCTAAATTCCAAGTCTAATTAACCCTATCACCTCAGGATTTTGACATAACCTCAAAAACAAACATCTACAAAGAAAAACGGAGTTCTTCTTTTGTCCTGGTGATCTGACTATGTCATCCATACGTTTTTTGGGTCGCTGAATCTAAATTCGAGAACTAATTAACCTCATTACATCAGGATTTTGACATAACCTCAATAATAAACATCTAGCAAGAAAAAAAGATTTCTTCTTGTGACCTGGGGATCTGACTACCTTATCTATACGTATTTTGGGTCGCTGAATCTAAATTCGAGATATAATTAACCCTATCACATCAGGATTTTTACATAACCTAAAAAACAAAGATCTAGCAGAAAAAGGGAATTCTTCTTTTGACCTGGGGATCTGACTATGTTATCTATACGTTTTCTGGGTCGCCGAATCTAAATTCGAGGTCTAATTAACCCGACCACCTCAGGATTTTGACATAACCACAAAAACAAACATCTAGAAAGAAAAACGGAGTTCTTCTTTTGACCTGGGGATCTGACTATGTTATCTATACGTTTTTTGGGTCGCTGAATCTAAATTCGAGGTTTAATTAACCCCATCACATCACGATTTTGACATAACCTCAAAAACAAACATCTAGCAAGAAAAAAAGAATTCTTCTTGTGACCTGGGGATCTGACTACGTTATCTATACGTATTTTGGGTCGCCGAATCTAAAATCGCAGTCTAATTAACGCTATCACCTCAGGATTTTGACATAACCTCAAAAACAAACATCTAGCAGAAAAAGGGAATTCTTCTTTTTGATCTGGGGATCTGATTATGTTATCTATACTTTTTCTTGGTCGCCGAATCTAAATTCGAGGTCTAATTAACCCCATCACATCACGATTTTGACATAACCTCAAAAACAAACATCTAGCAAGAAAAAAAGAATTCTTCTTTTGATCTGGGGATCTGACTATGTTATCTATACGTTTTTTGGGTCGCCGAATCTAAATTCGAGGTCATATTAACCCCCTCTCCTCAGGATTTTGACATAACCTTAAAAACAAACATCTAGCAAGAAAAAAAGATTTCTTCTTGTGACCTGGGGATCTGACTATGTTATCTATACGTTTTCTGGGTCGCCGAATCTAAATTTGAGGTCTAATTAACCCTATCACATCAGGATTTTGACATAACTTCAAAAACAAATATCTAGCAAGAAAAACGGAGTTCTTCTTTTGACCTGGCGATCTGACTATGTTATCTATACGTTTTTCGGGTCGCTGAATCCAAATTCGAGGTCTAATTAACCCCATTACATCAGGATTTTGACATAACCTTAAAAACAAACATCTAGCAGAAAAAGAGAATTCTTCCTTTGACCTGGGGATCGGACTGTGTTATCTATACGTATTTTGGGACGCCGAATCTAAATTCAAGGTCTAATTAACACTATCACCTCAGGATTTTGACATAACTTCAAGAACAAACATCTAGCAAGAAAAACGGAGTTCTTCTTTTGACCTAGGGATCTGACTACGTTATCTATTCGTTTTTTGGATCGCCCAATCTAAATTCCAAGTCTAATTAACCCTATCACCTCAGGATTTTGACATAACCTCAAAAACAAACATCTACAAAGAAAAACGGAGTTCTTCTTTTGTCCTGGTGATCTGACTATGTCATCCATAGGTTTTTTGGGTCGCTGAATTTAAATTCGAGAACTAATTAACCTCATTACATCAGGATTTTGACATAACCTCAAAAACAAACATCTAGCAAGAAAAAAAGATTTCTTCTTGTGACCTGGGGATCTGACTACGTTATCTATACGTATTTTGGGTCGCTGAATGTAAATTCGAGATCTAATTAACCCTATCACATCAGGATTTTTACATAACCTAAAAAACAAACATCTAGCAGAAAAAGGGAATTCTTCTTTTGACCTGGGGATCTGACTATGTTATCTATACGTTTTCTGGGTCGCCAAATCTAAATTCGAGGTCTAATTAACCCGACCACCTCAGGATTTTGACATAACCACAAAAACAAACATCTAGAAAGAAAAACGGAGTTCTTCTTTTGACCAGGGGATCTGACTATGTTATCTATACGTTTTTTGGGTCGCTGAATCTAAATTCGAGGTTTAATTAACCCCATCACATCAGGATTTTGACATAACCTCAAAAAAAATATCTAGCAAGAAAAACGGAGTTCTTCTTTTAACCTGGGGATCTGACTATGTTATCTATACGTTTTTTGGGTCGCTGAATCTAAATTCGAGGTCTAATTAACCTCAACACATCAGGATTTTGATATTACCTCAAAAAACAAACATCTAGCAAGAAAAAAAGAATTCTTTTTGTGACCTGGGGATCTGACTATGTTATCTATACGTATTTTGGGTCGCTGAATCTAAATTCGAGGTCTAATTAACCCCATTACATGAGGATTTTGACATAACCTCAAAAACAAATATCTAGCCAGAAAAACGGAGTTCTTCTTGTGACCTACGGATCTGACTATGTTATCTATACGTATTTTGGGTCGCTGAATCTAAATTCGAGGTCTAATTAACCCCATTTCATCACGATTTTGACATAACCTCAAAAACAAATATCTACCAAGCAAAAAGAAATTCTTCTTTTTGACCTGGGGATCTGACTTTGTTATCTATACGTTTTGCGGGTCGCCGAATCTAAATTCGAAGTCTAATCAAAGCTATCACCTCAGGATTTTAACTTAACCACAAAAACAAACATCTAGTAGAAAAAGGGAGTTCTTCTGTTTGATTTTGGGACCTGACTATGTTATCTATACGTTTTCTGGGTCGCCGAATCTAAATTCGAGGTCTAATTAACCCGACCACCTCAGGATTTTGACATAACCTCAAAAACAAACATCTAGAAAGAAAAACGGAGTTCTTCTTCTGACCTGGGGATCTGACTATGTTATCTCTACGTTTTCTGGGTCGCCGAATCTAAATTCGAGGTCTAATTAACCCGTCTGTTTAGAACCGAGCGAAGATCGAGAAAAAGACACAATTATTACGTTATTATAAGTATTGATTTATTTCAGATAAATAAAGAACGGACGTGCAAAGTTCAAATTAAACACGACAACTAATTCGCGAAGTCGCGCGATTGACTGAGAGACTCGATTCCGATGAGAATGGGAAAAATGGCAACTTTTCGAAACAACACGAAAACTCAAATGTACGACACACTGCCACAATTACACGCGCTTTCTTGAGAGTGGGCGACCACTCGCGCTGTAAAATGGTCCCGTTCCAACCTAGGTTCAGAAAACTGTCACAAAGGTGATCTCGGGTGGGCGACCACCATCACGTTTTGGACTTCGGCACAACCACGTAGGGATCACGGAACCGGGACGACAACTTCCACAAATTTCCAACCGAACGACCGAATCGTCACAGAACCACGCCGACCAAACCGACCCGGAAAACAATTCGAAAGGGGAACCAAAAATCTCTCGATCGATTCGAAAACGACTTTATTTTATTCCACGTTTCGCGGTTGTAACGCCGAGACGAAATATCGTTGATCTATCGCAGGCAACGCGTAATTTTCAAGATCACAAGCGATTCTCTCTAAAAGATGGCTAACACGAATTCGTCCTTCTTTTCTTCTACCGATCAAGCGATAGTCGACAAACAACCGTTGTCAAGGAACGATAGTAACTTGCAACCTTTCAAAATTCGAACGAGTATTTTAGATTTGACCGTTTTTGAACTTTGCATTTCCGCACGGCTGTGGCCGATTTCGCATATGGTATTCCATTAGGAGTGCAATGGTGCGGGGAAACCACAGAAAACCCGCACCAAATACCATTACAAATAATTTACAATAATTCTCAGTATATAAATCGATGGTTCGCAACATTCTCCCCCCTGTACGTAGTTCCCGTCTACGTACATTCCCAACTTATCATATATTCAAGTCAGAGTTCGCCGCTTTATTAAACAATTACTTATTTTACTGAATTATTTACGCAGAAACAACATGTTGGAGACCGATTTACAATATTTTTGTTTATACTAAACCATAATAACGTATAAATTAAAAAATCTTATAGCGCTTAAATTAGAACACTCACAACAATAGAATACGAAGCGAATACAACTTGATAACCCGAAGTAAAGCATTTTTTTCGCATATACATTAAGTCTTCTTAATTCCTCGACGGCCAGGTCGTTACGCTTTATCAACAATAAAATTGAAACGATATAGAACACGAACACAATAGGCAATATACTTAAACTCGACGACTATCTCTTGATCATAATTTACATATGATAATTCACGAGGATTCTCTTTTCGCAAAGCAAATTAATTCAGACGAGGGTCTTAAAAGTGTACCCTTCGCCGTTCGAACCTCGACCACTCGCACGTGGCCGTCACGACCCGGACAAATCTTTTCAACTATTCCTTTTCGCCATGAACTGCGAGGTGCTTGATCGTCAACGACTATAACGTGGTCACCTACTGCTAGACTAGCCATTTCTTTGAGCCATTTCGTTCTCGGAAATAGAGTCGGCAAATATTCTCGTGTCCATCGTCTCCAAAAGGCATCGGCCATACTCTGCGCGAAACGCCACTGCTTTCGCATGTCGGTATTTTGCAACTCATATCGAGTCAACGCGAGTCCCCCGGGAGATGTACCTATCAAAAAATGGTTAGGGGTAAGCGCTTCTTCATCTCGAGGATCAGGCGAAACGTGAGTTAAAGGTCGGGAATTCAAAATGTGTTCGATCTCCGCAAACAATGTTAGAAGCGTTTCTTCCTTCAGCACTTGATCTTTCGTAATTACCTTTAACGCTACCTTCACCGATCGAACTAATCGCTCCCATGCCCCACCCATATGAGGAGCTGAAGGAGAGATAAATCGCCACTCCATTTTTTGATCTGCCGCGTATCGCAGTAAAATATCGGTGTCGAATGCTAAAACGGATTCGCGTAGTTCTACGTCCGCGCCCCTAAAGTTTGTACCGTTATCCGAGTATAAAAAGGCTGGTTGGCCTCGTCTGGCCGACATTCTCCGAATGGCCATAATGGCCGAATCCGAACTCAGGTTATGTGCAAGCTCTAAATGTACCGCCCTGGTCGTAAGGCAAGTGAATATTACGCCCCATCGTTTTTCGCGCTTTTTTCGGCCCAAAATAATCGAGTCCAGTATGACTAAAAGGACGTAAGCGTGTGGCAACTCATGAATGTAAATCCACCATTAAAGGTTGTTGCGGTTTCGCACGATTAATTTTACAAATTGCACATTTCGATACGATGGAGCGCACAACACTTCTAAGTCTTGTCACCCAAAACTCACGCCTCACCTCGTTTACTACGGTCTCGTGTCCCCCGTGGTACATCTTCTCGTGATATTCTTTCACAAGAAGAAGAACCTCAGGAGAATTGCCGTCTAAAATAGCAGGTCCGTTTGTGATAAACTCGGGTACAGCCTGGCCCAACCTACCTTTCACACGCAAAATTTCGTTTTCGTCCAGATAAGGTGATAATCGTAAGATTGAGCTGCGATTGTCGAGTCGTTTGCCGTTTTTCAGCGCTCGAATTTCAGACTGGAAACTAGAAGCCTGCATGGCTCGTAATCTAAGGATTTCGGCTTTTCGGATATGGCCGGCAGATATTCGGTAATTTGGTAAACCTTTCATTCTTTCGATCGCTAGTAAAACGCACGCGGTGGCTCGAATCAGTCTTTTCCATGAAGAAAATCGTTCAAAGGCGGGTATCGATAATTTTAGTGGAATTTGATTGGACTGTTTATGGGTAACGATTCCGACGAAAGTTTTCAACTCGGACGCGACACGATCGCTTTCCTCCTTGGATTGTCGCGTTTGAATAACGGGCCATTCAGATTCATTTTGACGTAAGTAGTCTGGACCCCATACCCAACGATCATGGACTGTCGTATCATAAAGCACGCATTTGGTAGCAAAGTCCGCCGAGTTCAGTACAGAGGGTACCCATCTCCATTCCGCGGGCGATGTGAGTTCGCAAATTTCCGCTAAGCGATGGGACACGAATGTCTGAAACGAACGCGCATCCGCGTTTATCCAATCGAGAACTGTACGCGAATCAGACCAGAAAACCCTTCTTGAAATTCGGAATTCGTGTTCTTTCTCAATTGTTCGCGCCAGTCGACTCGCGATTAAAGCACCTTGTAACCCTAAGCGCGGGATGGACAGGGGTTTCAATGGAGCCACGCGAGATTTCGCCGCGACAAAGGCTGTTTGAATATCACCATTGGATGACACAAATCTCCAATACGCTACCGACGAAAATGCTTTATCACTCGCGTCACAAAAAACGTGAAGTTCTACTTCAGTATCTATCGTACGCTCCTTCGAATAGCAACGCGAAATGGATAATTGTTTAACTTTTTCGATATCTGAGATCCATTTTATCCACATTTCTCGTTCTTCGTCCCGCAACGAATCGTCCCACCCGATACCGCTCAAACATATTTTTTGCATAAGGATTTTCGAACGCACGATGAAGGGCGCTAAAAACCCAAATGGATCAAAAATTGACATGATAGTTCGCAAAACTTCCCCTTTTGTCGGTTTTCGCGTTCCGTCCCGAATGTCGCCAGGAATAAGATTATCTGAGATGTTAAAAAAGAACGTGTCAGACAAGGAATCCCATCGTAAACCGAGGACTTTTTGGCGATCGTTTTTACCGAGAATGTGCAAATTCGATTTAATTTTAGCGATCTCGGATTCAGGGACACAATCGATAACTCGAGATTCGTTGCTCGCCCAATCGTGCATGTTAAACCCGCCCGCTTTATTGATCGAACGTATGCCTATAACAGTATCTACCGCTTCTTCTACTGTGTCGCAGCTGACTAATAAATCATCCATATAGGATTGATTCTGTATAATTTTAGATGCAATCGGATTGGTCGAAGATAAAGTTTCCGCATTTCGATTCTTTACAAATAGGGCGCTACACGGCGACGATTTGGAACCGAAAAGTAACGTGTTCATTCGATATTCTAAGGGAGGTTTACTTCGGTCTTTGCCTCGCCAAAGAAACCGCTGAGCGTCTCGATCTTGCTCGCAAATTTTCACCCTAAGGAACATGTCGCTGATATCACCTTTAAAAGCAACTTTTCCGACCCGAAATCGCATCAAAACGCCCAGAAGCGACCGTAGGAGATCTGGACCCGGAAGTAAACGATCGTTAAGACACATATTTCCTGTTTTCGCGGCCGCGTCGAAAACGAGTCTTATTTTTCCCGGTTTGTTAGGGTTTGTTACGCCGAAGTGGGGTAAGTACCAAACTCGTCCTGTGGGAGGGGTAGTTATCTGTTCTGCGTAACCATTTGTTATCAAGCGATCCATTTCGGCGTAATAGAGTTTCGCGTGACGCGGATCTTTATCGAGTCTAGTTTCCACATTTCTTAGTCTTTTGAGAGCAGCAGATCTACTTTCTGGGAATCTGACGTGATCGTCACGCCACAATAACCCCGTTTCCCAAAACGCGCCTACTTTGCGAGTTGTCGACTCTAAAATTTCCAACGCTCGTCTTTTACTTGGCACTATTCTTTCGGCGGTTCCTACTCCTAGCGCATCGATTTTGAAATAATCCCGTATGAGGCAATCTAACGCGTCCTCAGAAGATTCGACTCCCCCCATTTTTTTCCCAGACACAGTACAGAGGGCATATCGATTGTTCGACGAGGTCTTTCGCGAATCGCTACCATGGACCACCCAGCCTAATGGGGTCTTCGAAACAAATGGCAAACCGCCTCCCACGCTGCGAAATTCCACTGTATTTATTACGTGGACATTGTCCTGACCAATTAGAATTACAGGTTTGGCATTAACATACGATTCTACTCCAAGATCGCGAATATGGGGAAATTTATCAATGAAAATTTTATCGAGCGATTGTACAGGCAGATCGAGATTAGCGATGGTATGCACACCGGTTAATTTATAGGTTAAAAATGGACCTAATACCGAAATCGTTACTTTCTCGCTTTCTGTTTCAACTAGTCCGGTTTCCGAGACATCTTTTAACGATAAATTAACGCGACAACCTCGCACTCCCAGCTGGCGTGAGATACTCGCGTCTATTAGCGTGATTGTAGATCCTTCGTCAAGTAACGCATATGTATTTAAGCAAGTAGTCGGACTAGACAGCGTTACTGGGAGAATTTTTAATAACACACGACCCGAACCTAGTCACAAGACAGTACCGTCAGCGCGCTTTCGTATATGTAAGGACTTCGGATCCAATGATTGGTTTGAAAAGGACAATCGGTTCTGTTTGCGCGTAGAATGATTTGTATTACGTTTGTTGACGTTTCGAGTAGCACTTTTATTAGAAATATATTTTGAATTAAAATTTTCATTATCATCGTGAAGTTTACGATGGTGTTCTCTTTTGCAATTATCAATACCGCAGGGACGTTTCGAACGGCAGTCATTTAAACGGTGAGTATTTGAGAGACACGAGAAACACCGATTTTCGGATCTTACCCAATTCCATCGTTCATTCACTGAAATTTCTGTGAACGATTGACAATCGAAGATTCTGTGATCCCTTTTGCCGCAATAATAACAACCGAACGTTTTGGTCTGTTTAGGACTTTCGTTGCAATTTAAATTTTCACGCACGACAGTTGCACATACTGCCCGAGTTGGCATTCGGCGTTTGCTCGGTACGCGAATTTCCTCGCGAGATTTTAAACGTTGATCGCGAGCGATCGATGTTTCATTCATACCTGCGCGGCAAGATAACTCTGCTTCTTGATATAAAAAATTCCCCAACGAAACTAATCGCGGTTCGGATTCATCGACGTCTTTTAAATATCTATTAAAATCGTATCTTAAGGATGACGGAATCTTGTGAATGATTTCGCGTACGAGTTCCGGACTATGTAAATAACCTATGTGATTGAGAGATTGTATGGCTATGACGGCGCTCTTTACTTTTGTCCCGAATGAAATTATATCGCATGCCGGAGAATCTAGTTTAGGCATATTTTTTAATTCGTTGGTAATAGACTCTATGACCGTATTGGATTTGCCGAAACGAGTCGATAACAAATTCATGACATCTGGTGCCTTACAGGTACCAATCATGACACAGCCTATTGCCGATTTAGCTTCGCCCACCAATGCTCCCTGGAGACGAGCGACATTTTCGCGATCTGAATATTTGCCTAATTCTGTCGACAATTCATATGATTGCTTAAATGATAGCCAATCCGCAGGGTTCCCGTCAAACTTTGGCAAAGCAGTGGCAGTCATTCGATTCACTAGACGATGCGAATCGTTTCCGGAATTAAACATTTCTGGTGAACGTGTTTTTTCTCGCAGTAAACAACTTTGTTGACAAATTCGCGGTGATTTTTCACGACAACCATGAACATTGCATTTCCGACGAGAATCGGAGAAAGCATGAGAAGTTCGGTCAGCAATACGATTAGAATTACGGCTTCGTTCACGACAATCACCACGTTCACAACCATGAACCATACGAATATTTTTGCGCGACGACTTATCATATCCCTTCGTAACTGGCGAACGGGATCTATATCGAACAGAATTTCTCTTACTTCGATTGTCGAATTTTTCGGAATAATAATCTTTATCACGGCAGTTTCGTCGAGCTCGGCTATCCTCGCGTACACGAGCGGCTTCAGACGATATGCTATCCTCGGTTACAATTGACGAACGCGATTGACATCTGTCACCTTCACGCGGCATCGATCGGTCTCGAGAAGTGAGGTTATCAACATTTCCACGGTTACGACCAAATTCACCACCTGAAACGCACCGATTACAACTCGAAACAATCGAACGGCTGCGAGATCGAGAGGGGTTCGAAAATGCATCTAACCGCTTTTCTAACCTCGCGATTCGTTCCGCTTCTCGACGTAAACGATCACGGCCACATTCAAGTCCTAACATGAGATCATTACGATTTTCATACGAATGAATTGACTCGCTATATTCGGAGATATTATCGCGGTGACCACGTTCGACCGATCTTACGTCAATTAATTCGGATGAAGAATCACGCGCGGCTTCCAAACTTAGGTTACTTCGATTTCTGACATTTACCGCGGTTTCACACTGACGTACCTCTCTTTCGACGTCGTTCTGCTCCAAGTTATCGGCCTGTTCACCAATAGCCGAGGGACCGGATGTTGATGCCTGTTCCAGCGCGTTACCTTGGGTCCTTTCAATTCTGCTTCCGTCTTCTTCTTGGTCGATTGGATCCTCCATTGTAGCATTAGATATAACCTCTCGAATTCGCCTGGCTAGTAGTATAACCTCTCCATGGATTTGAGTTGAAATGGATGCAACATTTCGACTTCTAGCCGCTCGCAAGGTTAAGTCGATTCTCGTAGAATGCGCTGCCTGTCGTTTCGCCTTCTTCGTAGCCATCAACTCCGATTGCTGGGTAATCGCTCGTGATGTAGATTGCTTCGCTGGCCGACCTCTTTTTCGCAAATTCACCATTTTGAATTGTAATTTGATATTCTTTTTTAGTCGAAAGTTACTAACACAGACACTCACTCCCGTCTTCGCTCGCCGGGGATATGATCCAGGGTTTCGGCACCAATGTTTAGAACCGAGCGAAGATCGAGAAAAAGACACAATTATTACGTTATTATAAGTATTGATTTATTTCAGATAAATAAAGAACGGACGTGCAAAGTTCAAATTAAACACGACAACTAATTCGCGAAGTCGCGCGATTGACTGAGAGACTCGATTCCGATGAGAATGGGAAAAATGGCAACTTTTCGAAACAACACGAAAACTCAAATGTACGACACACTGCCACAATTACACGCGCTTTCTTGAGAGTGGGCGACCACTCGCGCTGTAAAATGGTCCCGTTCCAACCTAGGTTCCGAAAACTGTCACAAAGGTGATCTCGGGTGGGCGACCACCATCACGTTTTGGACTTAGGCACAACCACGTAGGGATCACGGAACCGGGACGAGAACTTCCACAAAGTTCCAACCGAACGACCGAATCGTCACAGAACCACGCCGACCAAACCGACCCGGAAAACACTTCGAAAGGGGAACCAAAAATCTCTCGGTCGATCGAAAACGACTTTATTTTATTCCACGTTTCGCGGTTGTAACGCCGAGACGAAATATCGTTGATAATTTTCAAGATCACAAGCGATTCTCTCTAAAAGATGGCTGACACGAATTCGTCCTTCTTTTCTTCTACCGATCAAGCGATAGTCGATAAACAACCGTTGTCAAGGAACGATAGTAACTTGCAACCTTTCAAAATTCGAACGAGTATTTTAGATTTGACCGTTTTTGAACTTTGCATTTCCGCAAGGCTGTGGCCGATTTCGCATATGGTATTCCATTAGGAGTGCAATGGTGCGGGGAAACCACAGAAAACCCGGAACCGAATACCATTACAAATAATTTACAATAATTCTCAGTATATAAATCGATGGTTCGCAACACCGACCACCTCAGGATTTTGACATAACCTCAAAAACAAACATCTAGAAAGAAAAACGGAGTTCTTCTTGTGACCTACGGATCTGACTATGTTATCTATACGTATTTTGGGTCGCTGAATCTAAATTCGAGGTCTAATTAACCCCATTTCATCACGATTTTGACATAACCTCAAAAACAAATATCTACCAAGCAAAAAGAAATTCTTCTTTTTGACCTGGGGATCTGGCTATGTTATCTATACGTTTTGCGGGTCGCCGAATCTAAATTCGAAGTCTAATTAACGCTATCACCTCAGGATTTTAACTTAACCACAAAAACAAACATCTAGTAGAAAAAGAGAATTCTTCTTTTTGATTTTGGTACCTGACTATGTTATCTATACGTTTTCTGGGTCGCCGAATCTAAATTCGAGGTCTAATTAACCCGGCCACCTTAGGATTTTGACATAACCTCAAAAACAAACATCTAAAAAGAAAAACGGAGTTCTTCTTTTCACCTGGGGATCTGACTATGTTATCTATACGTTTCTTGGGTCGCTGAATCTAAATTCGAGATCTAATTAATCCCATTACATCAGGATTTTGACATAACCTCAAAGAAATATCTAGCAAGAAAAAAGGAATTCTTCTTATTGATCTGGGGATCTGACTGTTATCTATACGTTTTTTGGATCGTCCAATCTAAAGTCCAAGTCTAATTAACCCTATCACCTCAGGATTTTGACATAACCTTAAAAACAAACATCTAGCAGAAAAAGAGAATTTTTCTTTTGACCTGGGGATCTGACTATGTTATCTATACGTTTTCTGGGTCGCCGAATCTAAATTCGAGGTCTAATTAACCCGACCACCTCAGGATTTTGATATAACCTCAAAAACAAATATCTAGAAAGAAAAACGGAGTTCTTCTTTTGACCTGGGGATCGGACTGTGTTATCTATACGTACTTTGGGTCGCTGAATCTGAATTCGAGGTCTAATTAACCCCATTATATCAGGCTTTTGATATTACCTCAAAAACAAATATCTAGCAAGAAAAAAGGAATTCTTCTTATTGATCTGGGGATCTGACTGTTATCTATACGTTTTTTGGATCGCCCAATCTAAAGTCCAAGTCTAATTAACCCTATCACCTCAGGATTTTGACACAACCTCAAAAACAAACATCTACAAAAAAAACGGAGTTCTTCATTTGTCCTGGTGATCTGACTATGTCATCCATACGTTTTTTGGGTCGCTGAATCTAAATTCGAGATCTAATTAACCTCATTACATCAGGATTTTGACATAACCTCAAAAACAAACATCTAGCAAGAAAAAAAGATTTCTTCTTGTGACCTGGGGATCTGACTACGTTATCTATACGTATTTTGGGTCGCTGAATCTAAATTCGAGATCTAATTAACCCTATCACATCAGGATTTTTACATAACCTAAAAAACAAAGATCTAGCAGAAAAAGGGAATTCTTCTTTTGACCTGGGGATCTGACTATGTTATCTATACGTTTTTTGGGTCGCTGAATCTAAATTCGAGGTTTAATTAACCCCATCACATCACGATTTTGACATAACCTCAAAAACAAACATCTAGCAAGAAAAAAAGAATTCTTCTTGTGACCTGGGGATCTGATTATGTTATCTATACTTTTTCTTGGTCGCCGAATCTAAATTCGAAGTCTAATTAACGCTATCACCTCAGGATTTTGACATAACCTCAAAAACAAACATCTAGCAAGAAAAACGGAATTCCTCTTTTGACCTGGGGATCGGACTGTGTTATCTATACGTATTTTGGGTCGCTGAATCTGAATTCGTGGTCTAGTTAACCCCATTATATCAGGATTTTGATATTACTTCAAAAACAAATATCTAGCAAGAAAAAAGGAATTCTTCTTATTGATCTGGGGATCTGACAGTTATCTATACGTATTTTGGGTCGCCGAATCTAAATTCGAGGTCTAATTAACCCGACCACCTCAGGATTTTGAGATAACCACAAAAACAAACATCTAGAAAGAAAAACGGAGTTCTTCTTTTGATCTGCGGATCTGACTGTTATCTATACGTTTTTTGGGTCGCCGAATCTAAATTCGAGGTCATATTAACCCCATTACTTGAGGATTTTGACATAATCTTAACAACAAACATGCAGCGAGAAAAAAGGAATTCTTATTTTTGATCTGGGGATCTGACTTTTATCTATACGTTTTTTGGGTCGTCGAATCTAAATTCGAAGTCATATTAACTCTATCTCCTTAGGATTTTGACATAACCTCAAAAACAAACATCTTGAAAGAAAAAAAAGAATTCTTCTTGTGACCTGGGGATCTAACTATGTTATCTATACGTATTTTGGGTCGCTGAATCTAAATTCGGGATCTATTTAACTCCATCACATCAGGATTTTGACATAACCTCAAAAACAAACATCTAGCAAGCAAAAAGAATTTCTTCTTTTGACCTGGGTATCTGACTATGTTATCTATACGTTTTGCGGGTCGCCGAATCTAAATTCGAAGTCTAATTAACCCTACCACCTCAGGATTTTGACATAACCTCAAAAACAAACATCTAGCAGAAAAAGGGAATTCTTCTTTTTGATATGGGGCTCTGACTATGTTATCTATACGTTTTCTTGGTCGCCGAATCTAAATTCGAGGTCTAATTAACCCGACCACCTTAGAATTTTGACATAACCTCAAAAACAAACATCTAGAAAGAAAAACGGGGTTCTTCTTTTGACCTGGAGATCTGACTATGTTATCTATACGTATATTGGGTCGTTGAATCTAAATTCGAGGTCTAATTAACCCCTTTACATCCGGATTTTGACATAATCTTAACAACAAACATGCAGCGAGAAAAAGGGAATTCTTATTTTTGATCTGGGGATCTGACTGTTATCTATACGTTTTTTGGGTCGCCGAATCTAAATTCGAGGTCATATTAACGCTATCTCCTCAGGATTTTGACATAACCTCAATAACAAACATCTAGCAAGAAAAAAAGAATTCTTCTTGTGACCTGGGAATCTGACTACGTTATCTATACGTATTTTGGGTCGCTGAATCTAAATTCGAGTTCTAATTAACCCCATTACATCAGGATTATAACATAACCTCAAAAACAAACATCTAGCAAGAAAGAAGGAATTCTTCTTTTTGATCTGGGGATCTGACTGTTATCTATACGTTTTTTCGGTCGCCGAATCTAAATTCGAGGTCTAATTTACCCTATCACGTCAGCATTTTAACATAACTTAAAAAAAATGGTTCACTATTGGTTGCTGAACAGCAAAGCCTCTACACCGTGTCAAGGTTGTGATCAAGGTAGAAGTTTTTTTTTGTCTATCGATTGTAATTTTAATTTTTTTTTTTATTTTCGATTTTTTTGTTTTTCAGGATTTTTAGTGTCTATTTTATATCAGATTTTCTAGAAGATACTTTGGTATGTGATTTATTTTCCTTTTTTATTTAACCTTTTAGTAATTGAACAGTGTCTTCCTTCAACGGCTTCAGTATGGTTTTGTTTCTTTTCTCCTGAAGGCTTGCAATATAGAGATCTGACATTGCTAAATGCCGAAAAAATAAGTCAGTGATAGTATGGATGCGACTGTCCTTTCTGATGTGGTGTCCTTTATTGGATTTTATATACTTATTGTTCGCTTCCAAAAGTTCCTCCGAAAAGGATCCTATTTGCAACGGGAGAACATTTATCACTGTGGCACCATGTAATACTACTTTATGAAAAGTGGATGGCATATAAAACCACGCATATTCTTAAATCTATAATTCTGCAGTGGATAAACAATATTCCCTGAATCTTGTAGTATCGATTTCTTTACAAGATGACAAGGCTTGCAAGATAACATGAAATTTTTCTATTAAATCCTTGTTGACACCTGTAACTTCATGACTTATATCCACATTCGAAAAGAAACGTCCTGCCGTATTCCCGCCCTTGGATGTACCTGTTCCTTGTTTCGGAATGTCTATTATAAGGCCCAGTCTCTCTTGAAAACCAGCTTGAATGTGTATTTTTTTTTCATGAACCAGAGCTTTTTCTTAATGCCCTTTCGCTTGCCATTTCTTTAAAACTAGCTTATAGTTGATATGTAACAAGCATTCAAAAAATCGCATCCACGAGTGTAATTCTGATATTCCACTTTCAAGATTTGAGTCATCCTTCTTTTGTTCTATGATAACGTTAAGATTTTTCATCTCGCTTGGTTTTGTCTTACAAATAGAGCATACAGCCTCAGATGATGTATTAGTAATAACTCGTAACACCTTACCATCTAACATAGTGAAATATAGTTGATGAACAACCTGTAATAATACTTTCATCATTAAAAGTGTCACTGTCAGAAAACTTCTGCTTGTAAGCTGAAGAAGAGGTCATGAAAGAGATATAATTTTTTTATACGTTTCTGCAGTTGTCTTTCATTACTCCAGACGTAATAAATGTATAGGAGTAACCGGTATATGTAGTGCGCGTCAGGAGGACGTCTAGACCAGTCGAGAGTTCGTCCAGGCCGGTTCAGAGCTCGTCAGGAGGACGTCTAGGTTGGTGCAGAGTTCGTCAGGATGACGTCAAGGCCGGTCCAGAGCTCGTCCAAGCCGGTCCAAAGTTCGAACTCTGGACTGGTCTGGACGTCCTCCTGACGGCGCTCTGGACTGGTCTGGACGCGCTCTGGACCGGCCTGGACGAACTCTGGACTGGCCTGGACGAACTCTTTACTGGTCTGGACGTCCTCCTGACGCGCTCTGTACTGGCCTGGATGAAATCTGGACTGGTCTGGACGTCCTCCTGACGCGCTCTGGACTGGTGTGGACGAACTCTGGACTGGTCTGGACGTCCTCCTGACGTGCTCTGGACTGACCTGGTCGAACTCTGGACTGGTCTGGACGTCCTCTTGACGCGCTCTGGACGTCCTGGGGACCGGCTCTTCACGTCCGTTGGACGTCACGCTCCGTCCAAAAGTTACCCCAATAGACGCCCAGTGGACGTCCAGAAATCTCGTCCAGCCTCGTCCAGAGAATCCATCAGGGTTTCTTGAAAAAGTGGAGAACTTCTTTATATATGGAAAGGTAGTTTAATGAAAAGCATTATGAGTGGTTAAATAGCAATTTTATTATTCCTGAATCTGGCCCAGATAAAGTGAGCTACGGAAAGAAACCACAGAAATCTTTCAATGAACTTGCTATGGACACAAAAAGACGAAAAATTAATAAAGTTCTGAATGAAAATTTTCCGATGTCAGATATTGACTTTAATGTTCCAAACAATTGCGATATAATCAACGAATGCGAAACAGAAAATTTGACTTCTTCTTATGCATCTTCTTCATCAACCAAGAAACCCGTGCCTATACCTGCTGACAAAACTTAGCGCAAGCTCTTAGTAGTGGATTATCCAAATCGCAGTATCAGCAATTTCGTTCATTGCTGAAGGAACACAATGCTGATATTATGCACACATACAATGATGTAGCCTTAGCGGAAACAGCTTATTATCCGTACAAATCTGAGATCGTCATTACGGAAAGTTTTGCAGAGATTTCTTTACAAGGTTTATTGGACCAAACTGTGCGGAGAATACTACTAAGAAATGATGTTGATTTTAAAGGAATTACTAACAACGTTAGGTTGACCATGATTTCAAAATGGGGATGTGACGGCACTTCCGGGTTTTCAGCTTACAAGCAGAAGTTTTCTGAAGGTGACACTTTTAATGATGAAAGTATTTTTATTACATCTCTTGTGCCACTTCAAATTTCAGTAACTTCAAACGAATCCACAGTAATCTTGAAAAATCTCAATCCGTCCTCATCAAGATTATGTAGACCAATAAAATTTGAGTATACAAAAGAGTCACTTGCAATAACTTTACGAGTGGAAAATAAAATAAAAGAGGAAATACACAACCTGAAACCTACAGAAGTGTCAGTTAATCGTGAAAATAAATTACAGGATATTCATCAACTATATTTCACTATGTTAGATGGTAAGGTGTTACAAGTTATTACTAATATATCATATGCGGCTGTATGCCCTATATGTAAAGCAAAACCAAGCGAGATGAACAATCTTAACGTTATTATAGAAAAAACGGAAGATAACTCAAATCTTGAAAGTGGAATATCAGTATTACACTCGTGGATGCGATTTTTTGAATGCTTGTTACATATCAGCTATAAGCTAGTTTTAAAGAAATGGCAAGCAAAAGGGCACGAAGAAAAAGCTCTGGTTCATGAAAATAAAATACGCATTCAAGCTGGTTTTAAAGAAAGACTGGGCCTTATAATAGACATTCCGAAACAAGGAACAGGTACATCCAAGGACGGGAATACGGCAGGACGTTTCTTTTCGAATGTGGATATAAGTCATGAAGTTACAGGTGTCAACAAGGATTTAATAGAAAAATTTCATGTTATCTTGCAAGCCTTGTCATCTTGTAAAGAAATCGATACTACAAGATTCAGGGAATATTGTTTATCCACTGCAGAATTATAGATTTAAGAATATGCGTGGTTTTATATGCCATCCACTTTTCATAAAGTACTATTACATGGTGCCACAGTGATAAATGTTCTCCCGTTGCCCATAGGATTCTTTTCGGAGGAACTTTTGGAAGCGAACAATAAGTATATAAAATCCAATAAAGGACACCACACCAGAAAGGACAGTCGCATCCATACTATCACTGACTTATTTTTTCGGCATTTAGCAATGTCAGATCTCTATATTGCAAGCCTTCAGGAGAAAAGAAACAAAACCATACTGAAGCCGTTGAACGAAGACACTGTTCAATTACTAAAAGGTTAAATAAAAAAAGTAAATAAATCACGTACCAAAGTATCTTCTAGAAAATCTGATATAAAATAGACACTAAAAATCCTGAAAAACAAAACAAAAAAAAAACATCAAAAATCAAACAAAACATTAAAAATACAATCGACAAAGACCAAAAAAAACGTCTACCTTGATCACAACCTTGAGGCAGTGTAGAGGCTTAGCTGTTCAGCGACCAATAGTGAACCATTTTTTAAAAGTTATGTTAAAATCCTGACGTGATAGGGTTAATTAGACCTCGGATTTATATTAAGCGACCCAAAAAACGTATAGACAACATAGTCAGATCCCCAGGTCAGAAAGAAGAATTCCGGTTTGCTTGCAAGATGGATTTTTTTGAGGTTATATCAAAATCCAGATGTAATGGGGTTAATTAGACCTTGAATTTTGATGCAGCGATCAAAAAAACGTATAAATAACATAGTCAGATCCCCAGGTCAAAAGAAGAATTCCCTTTTTCTGCTAGATCTTTGTTTTTTAGGTTATGTAAAAATCCTGATGTGATAGGGTTAATTAGACCTCGAAATTAGATTCGGCGACCCAAAAAACATATAGATAACATAGTCAGAGCCCCAGGTCAAAAAGAAGAATTTCTTTTTGCTTGCAAGATGGTTTTTTTAAGGCTTTTCAATTTTTGTTCTATATAAACAATAACTTTTTATAAGACGATTTTTAAAAAAAAATCATTAATTTTGGTCAAAAATTAAAGGCTCTAGCTTAACGTCCGTGGCGCTGTTTCGCGCCGGCCCACTGTGCATCGGGCCTTCCGCTCCAGTCGACCGAGACTCCGGACCATCGGCCAAATGCAGCACCGACCATGCAGCGACCGTCTGCAACCATTTTAGCGCGCCCGGAGGAAGACACCGCCTTTACGAGGTACTACTTGCTCCGTAATAATCCAGAGCCCGTGTTCGTAATGCCTCGTACACGGTTGCTGGAACTGCGGGAAATGGGAGCATATCTTCTCGGCTTGCCAGTCGACTCCTCGAGTCCTGTGTCGGAGGTGCGGGATCCGGAACGTCAAGCTGGCCGTAGCTGCATTAGGAAGGAATGTGCCCAGAAGCCAGCGCCTAACGTCGGAAGACTTTAAAAACAAAAAGCCGACGGAGAAAGACATTCGCGAGTAACCTGGGCAAGGTTACCATGTGTGTGTGTGTGTGTGTGTGTGTGTGTGTGTGTGTGTGTGTGTGTGTGTGCATGTCTGTATAACTTTAGAATTTGTATAACGTTAACTTTTTATAGTATACACTCCCTTAGCTTTTCCTTCTACCTAGACCCTCCTTTACACCGAAAAGCCGGTAGCCAATCAGGCTAATAGGGGTTAACTTAAAATTATTCTTAAGTATCTATATATCAGTGTACGGAACGGTTCTCTCGAACCCGTGTAGTTATCCAAATCAATTGAAAAAAAAACTAAGTGTAGTGAATTCGGATCTCACCTTACCTGCGCTTCCCTTCACTAGTCATCAATGACCGAAAGCGAGTGGGGCAAACAGGGGCCAGAAGAAGGAAACGCACACTCCGAGGGTTCGGAAATGCTTGGGTGCTTGCATGGAAGTAGCACGTCGACGACTGAATAGGTAGAGTGGGGGGTGATCCAAGTTGGAATGCCACATAACATAATGCTGGTTATCTATATGTATGCAGTCGCATGTTTGCAGGTAGTGGATCACTCAAATAGTACAATATATGCTTATTCACTTTTCTCATCTTATATTCACTTTTATCATCCTTCTTACGCGAAGCAACAATATTTTCTTTCAAATTGGCTAGAGATATTTATTCGATCAGTTCTAGACGAGACCGGGCGGCCTTCGGATGACCTCGCCGGCCATGGTTTAGGGGGCAGGGTATGTAACGTGGCAAAACATGTTACAGTGCTATCTGTCACGAGACTCAACACGGGGATAACTTAAAGAGGGGACTAGTCTTCAGGAACCGCTAATATTTTGAATGGGTCTAATTTCCGAAATGATCTCATCATCTTATGGGGGGACTGCTCCGAAGAATCGTTAGTGTTTATTTTGGTGATGACGTAATTCGACACTTTCTGAATGGTATATGTTATGAATCTGCCGGGAGGTGGGATCCAAGGGAGAATGTTGTCATTATAGAGGAGACTGCTCCGAAGAAGCGCTAATTTTTAATATGGCAGCAATTTAGAATTAGAATTGATATTTGTTATGAATCTGCCGGGAGGCTTTTATCCCAGGAGAAATGTTGCCATTATAGGGGGGACTGTTCCAAAGAAGCGCTAATTTTTAATATGGCAACAATTTAGAATTAGAATTAGTATTTTAGGAATTAATAATTGGTAATTATAAAAGTACGTGTAATTCGGGCTATTATTCATCATTTAATTTTATTTCGATTATCTCCTGTAATAATATATTGCATGCGATAAATATTTTAGGCAGAAACATGGGTATTCGTATTTGCTTTGTTTTTGGAAGTCGGATCAAGGACGGCCTTATTTTCGATTTCCAGAAGTACGAGACCTAAACATCCAGATTATATCGTCAAGCACCCTCCTTATTACGGGCGTGCAGCGGGGGAACGACGTGTGAAGATTCTGAAACGTTCGCGAAGGAGAGGGTAAGTGAAGGCGACATGCCAAAACTTCATGAACGTTCGAGAAGAGTTAAGTAAGAAGGACGGGAGGGGACGTCTAGCCGTGTATGCCCGTATTCGTGTGGGCACGAATACTTTCTGGCTACGAAGTCCTTCCGTATGCCAATAACTAGATCCTTTATATTCACGGCTGTTTAAATAATGATTCAATTAAAATGGCGTTTGGCGAGTGAAAGTAAAAGTGAAAAACGCGAATCGCCTATGGTTATCTGAGTCGGGTCTTCGGTTCGTATCGTATTTCTATGAATTTCTGCTTTGGCCGCGAATTTCTCTATGGTTATCTTCCGGGAATCATTCTTTTGGCGGAAAATATCTCGAGTAGATTCTTTAACGCGACTGTGGTTATCTCTTGTTGTTTTATTCGGCATATTCGAGAAAATGTGGATATCTTACGATTTTCTAGTTCTCGTTACTTTCGGAAAAAAGATGCCCAAAGGCCACGCGCGTCAGTATGGTTAACTATCGGTAACGCGATCGAAGTATAATAATCCTCTTAAAATTCCATGAGATGCTTCGGTAAGAGGATAACTTCCTCCTTTCGAGAACTTCAGGAAAAACCCATCACGAGATTATCTTTTGAGATTGTTCGGTGTCCGGGAGAAATAACTAGCGGTTCGGGGAACGTAAGATCGATTATAGTGTGGTTATCTTTATCGTTTCGAAAGTGCGGGTCCGGTGATCGGAAATAGTGATGGTAACGAAAACGGAAATAAGACGCGAGGAAAGCTAAGTCCGCTGAACGTGATGCTCTGTGATGACACACCGCGACGCTAACAAGATGGCCGCCGGTTCTGAACCGTGACGCGATCTCCAGTTGGCTTAACGAGCCGTTGATTAGCATGGTCGACATTTTAACTTCATAATTTAGCTTCTTATGAACAAAAACGCAAGCTCGTTAATTTTACCTTGGTTTGCATGGATCTCTCTTGTGAATGATCGTATCTTGAACTTCTTGGTTATCTTTTCACTCTGTTACACTGTGGCTATCTGTTATCTTGCTCCTCTTGTGAAGGGGCGCTATCTTACAAAATAACGAGCGGACTTTTTGTGCCATAAGAAGGTTTTTCTCGGGTAATACTCCAGCCGATCTGTCGGTAAGGAAAGGACCATGCGTGCGATGCTAACTGGACAGGACCCTCCGCGCGGTTGAATTACCTAAATTGCCGATTCACGAGCAATCTTTGTGGGGCCAAGGCTATCTAGCACTGCCGGAAGGTAGTGCCGTGTTTTTGTTATGTTTTTGTACGTGAGGCTAACTGTCTCTACGGAGACACTAAAGTTATGGCGTGTAAGTATGAGTGCGTTAACTTGAATGGCAGTGTCCGCGGTAAAACGATAGCGTTCGTGTAAGTTCGTGTAGGTAATGTAGTGGCGTATTGGGGAGGGCGCATGATTATCGGACGAGCACGGTCCCTCAATGTCCGTCGCAAGGCAGCGCCCTTCGAAAGGTCCTTGTCAAGTTCGTCGGCGGGCACCCCGTCTTTAGGAAGTCCTGGTAGAGTTCGTCGCCAGGCATCGCGTGCGAAAAGTCCCTGTCGTGTTCGTTGCAGGGCATCGTATTGGGAAGTCCCTGTCGAGCTCTCTGTCGGGGAATTGCGTGTCGTCGCTTATCGAGGAATCGCTTTTACCGTTACTTATCAATGAAATAAAGATTTAGCAATAAATAGCCTACGTGAATTCAATCCAGTCCTTCCTATGGAACCATTCAGACGTTCCATACGAAACGTCAAGCTTTCATTAATGGGTCAACAATATCGCGAGTCCCTAGAAAAACAAACACGTAGGGATAAACGTTTATTAACAAAAAAAAAAGGAACATTAATAGAACCTAACATCGTATTAATGGAATCATCACCTATTCAATCTACCAAGTCTAACAATTTACCAACAGAATTTATTAATGAATCCTTTCATCCTGAACCAATATTTCCGGAAAACCCTGGAGATTTATCATCAGTACCCATCGACACTCTTAACCCTTCTCTACCAACAAACCCTTCTGAAAATGAATTAGAAGTCTCTCCTTCACCAATATTTTCCGATTTTGTCCCTTCTGATCCAAAAAACGCTGTAGTTGTACCAGAAATGATTCCAACTGACCTTTTAAATTGAGATTCCAACATAGACATTACCACTCCTGATAGTCCACCCTTAATTAACATTAAACCTGCCTACCGCGAAGATACATTTTCTGTGAATGATACCAGTGATTCTGATATTGACGAAAATGACGAACCATCGTTGGAGCGCTTGATATTGCGGGAGAATATTTTTGATCATCGCGATAAATTATACATGCGTAGGGACAATTATGCGTTTTTCTGCGTCGCTCAAGGTAATCCCTTAGATAAAGAATCAATCCATTTTTCAAAAAAATATGATCTAGGCAAATTCGGCCCTGAAGAGCTCGGTACAGTCATAACAGTAAGAACTGGTGCACGTTATTATGTGGGGTTATACTTATGTGATAGCTCGTGGGACATAAATGCCCTGGTAATTTTGTCGACATTGACCTGTATTCTAAAGAAATTTTTAAAAACATTGCAAATCCAAATTCTCGATATGTGTACCACTGCTAGATGCGACAGCATCTAGTGTTGCTGACGCTTTCTTAAAAAGACGAATTTGCATACATGATAGCTGTAAGGTATTTCTTACTGATCAAGGACTTCTTTTCTAATCTAATGAAAACATTAACAAAAAACTCCACATCAAACAGTTCAAAACTACGGCATTTCATCCACAGACCAACGGTTCTCTTGCAAGAAGCCATAATGTTCTAGTAGCATATTTGCGTCAATTTACCTCAAAAGACTACGAATGGGATGAATGGGTTGAACTGTCGATCTTCTCTTATAATACTAGTATGCACGAGGGATTGAAAAGAACACCAGATAGATCACTTCCATTCCAGGAACAATTAGAAACTAATGACAATTATTTAATAAAATGTTTAGCTCGATTAGACACTTTACATAACGAAGCGCGAGAAAACTTACAGATTGCTAAAGGAAAAGCTAAATATTATTATGCTGAAAAAATAAATACAAAAAAAAATCTTTCCTAGAAATTACGTCTTCTTAAGAAAAGGCTTAAAATCCGGTAACCTAGGAGACTTTACAGACGGTCCCTATCGCATAATCGAAATAATAAACGATAATAATATTATGTTACAATTTGGTAGAAAGGAAAAGGTCGTATTCGCTGATTGATTAATTTTGTTCTGAAATAATGAGCATTTTTATTATAGGTAATAATTACATGTAATAATTCAATTTTACAGAAGAACTCTGATATAGCCATCATCTACGCCGCCGGGGACGAACCCCGAGCGTCACCTAGAGATGCAAGGTTGCATCGCTGGGGGTGTCGAGTCTTAAGGAAACATCTCAAGAAATACAAAAATCTGCTATTCGAGAAGGAGTGAGGCTAGTTGGGAATTCAGAAAAAATGGAGAAGAATTGCCGGAAGTAATTCCGAGATGCGCCCGCAAAATAAAATCACGACCTTACGTAATTACGCCCGTCCCAGTTTTCGACAATACAGTAGAGGACCGCGATATCCCTACCAGAGGAATGGAAAAGCTGCAATATCGATAGACTTGACGGTTTTCGAAAGAGAAATGCGAACAGAACCGTCTGTTTATCCGATGAACCGAATGATTGCTCGTTCAGGAGAAAATTGGGAACCTGAATTAGAATCGAAACTCCCATATAAATCCAATACAGAACTAAACGATCCTCCAATCACAGAGAGGCCTCCAACTAAGGAAATTTCTGCAGGAACCGTTTTGCACGTGGAGGAAGTCGAACCGCAGAATTTTTCGAGGTAAGATTTTATTGCTGATAAACAGCAGCCGTCGCACCATGTCGAACATTATGTAAACTCACCAACCACCCCAATAACCCACTCGACTAAGGGATCACACTCTAGAGTTCCGAATAATCCAACCGCGGGACCATCCCGGGAGTACAATTCAGACAGACAGGCGAGATCGCGAGAACGATTAATTCATTACTCCTTATGATTTTCTTAATAATATAAAAGATTGCCCAGAAATGAAGACCCGATCTTGTTATGCAGAGAATCGCAACACAACAAGCGTATGTATGACATACGAATGGCGAAAAAACTGTCGCAACCTCAACTCTATCATAGCAACGATAATAAGTAGTTAAGTCACAAGGTTTCGTCTACTGACAGACCGGTCAATTTTTGTTCTTATTGTGGCCTAGAATTAAATCAAACACGGAACTTGTTACGCTATTGAAATCAATAGAAACCATCTTTTTTTTCTCTGAAATACTGAAGTGATCGGTGTGAACCTTGGATTGGTAGCCTACGATTGCGAGATGCCAAATTCTAATATAACGACGTTATCTTTAAATAAAACAGGAGAATGTAATGTTCCTGAATCTCGAGTCAACAAAACTGCTGTATATATAGATATATAGACAGTTGTTCCAAATACTAGCGGCGAGATGGTCGTGCGGGCTAAGGCGTCAGTCTTAGTTCGCTCGAACTGAACGTCGCGAAGGTTCCGAGGTCGAAAGCCCGTCCGTGCAATTTTCTCTGCTTATGCCCAGTGTGGAATAACCGGTGAACGTTACTGGGCGAAGGGCGAAGGACGAATTTGGGACCGCTGTTGACCTCGGTCGGCAGTTATCGGTACCGTCAGCGTCTCATCTGCGGTCGGTACGTTGTGGGTCTTATCACGGATAAAGATGGGACAATCCACGCGTCGTACTCGCTACGGCACAGACCTTCGAATCTGCTGGTGGTATCGATATTGGGGTAGGGGAGACTGCCCTTGGGTGGGTGTTGTGTGTGTGTCTGCCCAGCTCTGTCTTGTACCGTCCTGTATCTGTCCTGTACCACTCTAGCCGGAAGCCGACCGCGAATAGACATATTCGTCAATTAAGCGGGAGGAAATGCCTAGCCCTTTGTCTTTTTATAGCAAATACTACATTTTAGAACTTTACGCGTTCGCATATGTCGAGTGAAAAGGTTCCGAGAAATTACACATTGCGGCATGCACTCGCATTCTTCTGCAGTATCCGGAGGAATTGCAGATTACGTCAAAGATATGACAGAGGAATAGTGTAACCTCATGCACGAGATGGGTCGTTTTCATATTGGCGGCTCTACCGTAGATGGAATAAAAAGGAATGGAACTATTGGATTCAGCTTGACTCTAGCTGGAAGGTAACCCCCGACGCGAGTTGCAAAGGTACCACTTACATAGATCATTGCGGACCCTGGGAAGACGTCATCGTTCAAGCATGTGTAAAAATCACAATATCGGATTTCGAAGCACAGACGCACCTCCAGGAAAATCAAATTATTTTGCCAACAGGAACCAGGTGTTCTCTTTGTCGAGGTGTCTGTATAGACTGTAGTGGGAGTTCCGCTTACTGGGATTTGGCACCGAGAAATTCATGTAAATTCGACCAATATAGCGTTCTGTTTGAAGGATTCGCCAGCAAACTAATCGACTCGTAGCAAAATTTTGCAGAAACTTTTTACACCGTGGTCTCGGAAGAAATCACCTTCGCCCTTACTATAGGAGGATCCAAGATCTTACGTGACTACTCTCTCATCAAAACAGAGCATCCCAAACTGTTTATTCTTAAGGAAGAGAAGAACAAATTCTTTAATCGCCCACAAAGAAAAGAACTGAAAGTCTTAACCTTTTCACTTACATAAATAGTAAATTCGTATACGTAGAAAAATTGATACGAAATCAAATCGACTATTTATATCGAGATGTTACGTTGTAACGGTGTTATTTGGAACATTCGTCACCTCGTGATTTGTTGACCGAGCCTTACCTGCCGCAAGGCTTTAAGGCTCGGGCCCCATGGGGAGGGGCCGGGGTCAGCCCGGCCAATGCGCCCTCCGTGAGGAGAGCTACCAATTTTCCCGTCAGTGGCAAGACCGATGGAGTCCCTCGGTCACGGTCGGTGTACTTTCCAACTCCTACGGCCCAGAGAAGCTGCATCTGAACTGAACAATACGCAGCCCACCCGCCGGGACCCCGGAAGGGGATCCCTAGTCCAGCTTGCGGTCTTTAAACCACTGCCCCCCACGACTCCTACATCAATCGGTCGGCAGGATGGGACAGGCTCACCCCCGTGGTACCGTCCATCGTCAACGGTGGGGCATTCGTGGGTCAATTTTGCCCACTACCAGTTGCGCACTTGACGGCCCCAGTATAATGCCGAGATACTTGACCGAGGTCACGTACTCGATGGTCCGCCCGTCGAGCATGGCGCGAAGGTACCGCCCCGACAGCCGTCTCTTAAGTAGCATACAGACGGTCTTGCGGAGAGATATCTCCACACCCGCCCATACATCCCATTCAGGACACGGTAGTTGCGGTTGGTGGGGTGATGCTCCGCATCGTCCGTTAGCTTTGAGGGACGAGGCGTCAGATGGCGTTCTTCGAGAAGACGAACGTGTCGATAGCCAAGATGGCGTCGGCTGATAAGACGCGCACGACGAACGACAATATAGCGTCATTGGAGACGCGAGAGAATAATTGGATTTTCTCAAAATGAGTTATTCCACTGCTGTTTTTTTTTTCACTGGTACGACGCCTGAACAATTGACGAATTAGAACATGTTCTGAGCGCGCGTCACTTTTTCTTATTCGACCTTCGAAATGTTCCGCGGCGGAAATCTGCACGTACACCCGGATCCTAGTAGGATCGCCAATTTTCTATGCCGCGATATGCAACGGTACAGGCGACATGGAAGTTGGAGTTTTGAGACAGTTCGGATCGAGAGTGGTTTACTCCAAAATGCCTACCCAGTTCCACAAAAGTACATATTTTATTCCGGTGATTTAAATCAATTCGTTACAGAAACACCAGGTCGCGTCGCGGAAAAAAGAGAATCGATGCGGTCAAGTTCGCTTCGTGACAACAAGTGCCCGCGAGGCCTGTGTCGCGGCACCCGGCCGGCGTGTTCCTTTCCAGATGGCGCTACCTTCGCTAATTTTGCGGAAAGCGCCTTGCCTTTCTATTGGAGCGTGATTTCCAACTAGCTACAGGTATGTTAACAATAAGCTGACATTAGTCTCCGCTCAAAGATCTGTAACTTTGGACTCTAGTTCAAGAAAAAATAATAATTTTCGTCGGTAATGATTTTCCGCGGTCAAGTAGCTTAATTATCTATAACCAGAATGTCCGCTCTCTCAATAACAAGTTATGTATTTTAAAATCGAACCTTCATCAATTACTAGTGATACCGGATGTCATACTTTTTACTGAGACTTGGCTAAAACCTCATACGAGCGATGCAGAACTTGGATTACCTGGATTTTGCATTTTCCGCCGTGACATATTTTCTACTTATTCTATTCGTGTACGTGGGGTATTAGCTGCACTTAAAAAATCTACACTTGTGAATCAAACACACTTCACTACATCTTCGGAAGCTTTATTTATTCAGTTGAAAACAATATCGCGACGATATATTACAGTACTCGATTACATCCCTCCGTGTTCCAGAGCTGAAGTATTTAAAAAGTTTTGTCGTCGATGAAAGAAGTGTCTTCTAAGTTTCTTGATCATGAATTGATTGTATGTGGAGATTTTAATGTTCCAAACTTCAGTTGGTTCAATAATCCTCTTACGCTGGAACAGGTGAATTATATTTCCCCTGCACTTCAGCAATTTGCAAATCTGATGTATCGATCTTTTGCATTTTTGGGCTTAAGTCAACTGTTTGACGTACACAAGAACAAATGCTATACTCTGCACTTACTATTTGTACCTAGCTCATGTGTTCAAAATCTTCAATATCAAAATAATTTGTTGTCACTGGATGATCTTCATGATGCAGCGTTCTTCGAAGTATTTACATCCGAATATTTGGATTTACTGAATCGTACATTACTGTTTGATTTTTACCGTGGCGATTATGAAAGCATTAATCACGCTCTTGTAAATGTAGACTGGGACTGACTTTTTCCGATACTAATATAGACATCATCCTGAATTTATCCTGAATGGTACTCTTTTGAACTTAAACAATGTATTAATGATAAAAAATGGCGCATATTAAATGGAAGTGCTCCCTTCTAAATAATGATTATGTAGAATTTAAGCACTAATTTCCGAATAATTGTCGAAAAAAATTAAAAATAAATAATTTCGGACAAAAGAGGATAGTATTTTTGTTATTAGAGAATTAAAAAATAATAGCAAAGGGTTCTTCAAATCTTGTTATTTAATTTTTCGATAAAACCTTAACAGATTTATTAAAATTTTTCTTAACTTTTAAAATTACCCAATAAACAATCTCAATGAATATTAACCTTGAGCTTTAATATATTGATGGAAAAGTATTGATAAAAATTTCTAATTTATTAAAATTACTTAATTGGTAAGGAGGTTGACTGAACATTAATCTGGAATTTGATTTTTTCACTTTTCGGCGGCTTCTAATTTGATAACATAGTGGCTAGAGATTTTCTTTGAATGAAAATATCAAATTTAAGATTTTTTCTGCTGAAATTAATTTTTAGGTAATTTGGATACCTCGAAAGATTTAATCAACTCACGCAGTTTTTTAATGAATAAAAATTACATCACAGGTTAACAAAGTCTAGATTTGAGGAAAGTGGCGACCAAGGATCATTTAAAATCTGATCTAAACTGTGAAAATTACAACAAAGTAATCGGATATAAAATAAAGAATTAAATGTAATCGGAAAGGTTTTCCATGGTTACTTTGAATGTTTAAAATTGTTATCCTAATACACTTCATATCTTTAAAAGATTAAAATTATCTTCCAAGGAATTTGGTTTGAATACAATTTTAATTTTCCATAAGAATAATGGTATAAGTATAAAAATATGCCAACAAAGATTAATTTTCAAAATTAAAGTCACTAAAAATACAATGGAAAAATATAAACATCATAATCATTTAATACTTTCAAAAAATTTGGAACAAGAAAATCGTCTAAGAAATCATTTATTTTGCTAAAGATTTGAAAGAATAATGCAGAAGGTTTTCTAATAATAATTCAATGTAGTGGGAGTTAAAAGGAGGTAAACGAGAAAATTAACTTAAATAACTTCACTTTTATGTTGTTCAACCATGGAAACCCCTCAACCACTGATAATATTTTTATGGCGTTAAAAGCTACCAAAAGTTGACAAAATAAGATTCTAGTCTAGTTTTCAATTAATTAGATTGTTTATTGGTTACTTTTATTATACCGAAAATTTTTCATCAATCGTACTATTGACCTGATCAAAAACTGCACCAGGCAAGTAGACTTTAATTCTTCGAAAATTAAAGAGAAAACATAGAGTTAAAGTTCTAGTTATAGAACATATTGTGTATTAGGTAAATTGAATAATTTGTAATTCCTTTTTAGTTTATTAATAACAAAATGCCATTCTTTGTAAGCACAATTACTTAATTTCAAAATATTTTTATAGTATTAAACATTTATAATTTTCCTATTTTCACTGGATTCTGGGTAATTCTTTATCGACAAATAATGGTTGCAAATTGATACGGATTATTTCGAAATTGGACAACAATTTGTCATTGTTTCTTGAACGAGAATTTTATAAATACCTTGCGTTGTGCAAATGATTATCAATTACAACAATTCTCAAATTTAAAGCATTACGAATGTTTGACAATTATTACAGACAAGAAGGACAATTATTAGCCTGCAGTTTTAAATAGTAATTCGTTAAAAGGATTTAAGATTAAGATTAAAATCAAGAGTAAAAGAGCTGGAAAAGGAAAAACACCTCTCCTCGGCACTTTATCTATAATCGAACTTTTGCGAGTAGCCCGTGGAGCCGTGCAACACCTAATTTACGTCCACCTCGAGTTTCTTATAGAAATGCAACATGCCAGATATATTACAATCCTTAAATTATTCTGGTGCGAGAACGTTCGCCTATGATGTGTGCGGAAGTCTCTTCTTCCTCTAGGCAAAACCGACAGATGTTGTCAGTAACAAGTTCCATCTTTTATAGTGAGCGGCGGAACACACCTTATCCTATTAGGATCACTACTATCACCTTGAAATCGGCTCTATTTTCGTTTCGTAATAGCGAATTTCGTAATTATACTATCGTAATTGCGTGCGATGCAATAGCTTTGATGGCGGCTTGACTGTCAGACCATATTTTAATTTTTGCTTATTTTAAACCATTGTCCCGGTTTATCTCAGTTCATTCTAAAATAGCCATCACTTCGGCCGCGAAAACACTAGAATATTTGCTAATGAAATCGGTAGTTGTTTGTTGAGGCCAGAAATACCTAGCCCCTCTCCTTTCTCTGATTTAGACCCGTCCGTGAACCAATTTAGTTTATTCCTATTCACTAGGACTTTATTTTTTGTCCAGTCGCTTCTTTGGGGAAAGCTTACTTTAAGTCCTTTGTCGAACCGGAGACTTATTCAGCATTCGTCCGTGACAGCAGTAATTAGGTTGAATACCCAGGCTGCTTGAGGATACTCAGACGACCTTTCTCCTCCACCAGTGCGAAGCCCCTGGCCGCTCCCAGTCTTACCGCCTCCCCTGCAGCCACCTGTTCTAATTGCAGGTGTAGGTGAGACGAACCTAGTAAAACTTCGAGAGCGACCGTGGGACAAGACCTCACTGCTCCCGTTACATCCACGCATGCTATTCTTTGAATCTTATTAAGGGCGAGTGTGCATAGGTAATAATGGGTTTAACTATCGTCGAATATACCCATAGGGTAATATTTGGATTTAGTCCCTATGTTTGTCCATACATTCGATTACAGATCCAAATTGTCCTTGTCGCTTTATGGATTGTGTAGTCATGTTGTTCCCTCCACTTCAGCCTCCAGTCCAGCATTACACCCAGATATTTGACTTTCTCGGAGTAGTTCAGCGTTATTTCATTGAAATCAATATCTCTAAGAAGAATTTTATTTCTATTATTAAATGGGATGTCCACAGTCTTCTGCCAATTCATTTTGGGCTGCTCTTCTTGACACCACTCCAAAGTGGCCTTGACTGCTCATTGTAAAGCATCACTAACGAGATGATCCCATTGACCAGCTAAGACTAGCACCAGGCCGCCAACATACCCTTATGCGTAGTATCCTTTACTCTCTAACTTGTATAGAAGATCGTCGACAACAATCGTCTGCAATAAGGGTGACAGAACCCCTCCATATGGGCAGCCTCTGCTTGTTTTGATCGCTATCTCTGAACTACCACAGTTAAGATGAATGGTTATGTTTTCAAGCATATCCATAATCCAGAGCCTGACCGGCTCTTAGATTTGCTTGATTTTTATATCGAAAGCTGCCTCTATGTCCAGGGAAGCAGCCAATGCAATTCCTTTTTTCTGAAGAATATTCTCCAGTTTTGTTGCTAAGGAAGTGAGAGCGGTCACTGTTGAGCTGTCAGCTCTGTGTGCAAATTGATACTTGTGAAGTGGTATCGATTTTGCAATTCTTTCTCTCTTGTAGGCATCTATTAGCTTTCTAAGTTCTTTATAAAGAAAGAAAGAACTAAGGCCTATTCGATTTTGGGTTGACCATGGGTCTATTCCCGTGCTTCGGTAGGAACACCACTTTGACTTCTTTCCACGTATTAGGTAGGCGTTATAGTCGAATGTTTGGCCGAACTATTTGTACCAGGTAGGACTTGAAAATCTCTGCGCTATTCTGAAGAAAGGCAGAAAAGATCCCGTCCACCCCCGCAGCCTTGTATGGCTTGAACGATTTCAACGCTCATTCAAGGCGATCCCTGGTAATTATTATCCCCGAAATGTTTCTCCCTCTATCACGCCTATTCTAGCGTTCCGGATTCTTCAATATGGCGGGAGTACATAGTTTGAGAGCTGCACATCACCTGGGAAGTGGGATCTCGCTACCAGTTCCCAAGTTTCTTTCCCATCTGCTGTGTAGCTACCATTCTCTCGATTGGGAAGTCCTAGATCATTAACATGCTCTCTTTTTAATACTTTGTGATTTGTCTTGCTACCTTTGTCTTATCCAAGCATCCCTTTAGGCCTCCCTTAATTAATTGCTGTAGGCAGTGCGGGTGCCACGATAGGACTCTTGTGAGATCTGCGACCTCTTTACCAAATTGAACTTCAGTATGGCCTGTTTATTTATTTCTCCTAGCCTGCTATTCCACCACGGTATATTCCGCTTTACCATTCGGTTTCTTCCGCACAGCTGTCCAAGTAGGACGTCATAATCAGTTTTTGTACCACTCCCGCGGCTCGTTCGAGTTCTTCGGTGCTTTCAAAATTGCTAATAAGATCTTCTTTGCCTTCCCTAATGCGAGACACATAGTCCCCCCATTTAGTTCGGCACGGATCTCTAAACGAAGCTGCATCGGCATGTTCTGGATACAGTTCGAATTGGATATGTCTGTGATCAGATATTGATTCTTCGCTGGACACATGCCAGTTAGTAATTTTATCAGCGAGAAACATGCTAGATAAGGACCAATAAATTTCCTCTTTTCTAATGACGTTAACAAAAGTGGGTTTATTACCCTTATTTAAGACATTAATATTAAATCTGGTATTAAATGCAAGTAAAGACTCACCTCTGTTATTGATCTTAGTGCTTCCCCATACGGTATGATGCGCGTTTGCTTCGCAACCAATTGGCGGTTGGTTCGGTGGCAATAGCTGACCAGATCCTCTACAGTCTGTGGTGGCTCTTCTTTTGGTAAATAGGCCGAGGCCACGACCACTTCACGGCTGCCGATATTGGCAACATCTACTACTAGGTCTCTGGAAATAAAACCTGGAACAGGAAAGATCTTTAGTCCTGTGCTGTGTACTATGACAGCTCTTAGATTCAATTCACTTTTATAGTAGACAGCTTTCATATCTTATTTCTTTGGCCCGAAATTTTCTTATTTTTTCTTTCCCACGCACCATGGTTCCTAAAAGTGACCTATTTAGATATTACTCCTGGCCATCGTGTGCATAGCCGCACTAGATGCGTCTTTTGCACGGTACAGATTCGCCTGGAGTAATCTAACTTTTAGAGTAATTTGCGGTGAGGAGGGGATCTCCTCCGCAATATAGGTGTTCTGAGTATAGGGATCCGAATAGGCCTCGTGTCTATACGACTCTTCGGGGCGGCGCTCAGTCCGCTGTCTGCCGCTCCTCGAGGACTTCTTACCGGCACCCGTACTAGAGGCAGAGGAGAGATTAGGCCGCGGCTCGCCCACAGAGGACTATCCGAAGACATCACCTTTCTTGTAGATGAGGACCTAGCCATTTGTTTCGATAATCAATTTGTTAATATTAAAAAGAATTGAACGTCTGAAACGGTATCAATTATGTACCAACAATCATCGGTATTATCGATATGTACTACTGAATTCCGTTTTAACTCATTTACTTCGAATCAGTCACTTAACTCAATCCCAATTTTACTGGCTGCTGTTGTAGTTCATTCTACACGTGATCGATCTATCCAAATTAAACCCTTACACCAAGTAGACATTCAAAGTACCAGACGCTGCCATCCTTGCTATAGGAATCTGCCATTTTGTGATGATTTCATACCAAAATATGTGTGCACCATCTTCAGTGATACTAAAATATATATGTTAAGTTGTGTAAAGATTGCTTATTTTATTCTCTAAAAGAACTAAATAGAAACTGCTCATTTTTCGCGGTTTACATAACTGTCCCCTCTTAAAAGAATATATCAGTATAAGTATAAGAAATTATTTTGTACATTTTTGTGAGTGTCGTGAGATTATGTGAAGCGGCATATATAATACAATGAGCATTGTTCCCTTGCGCTTTATAGTTTTCTAGCGAAAACTATTACAGTGTGGATATTGGTATAAAATTTATTGCTGCATTCAATTAGTACTGTAATATTGATACTGAAATTATTACTGATTATAAATATTTACGTCTATTAATGCACCTTTTAATATGTACGTTCCATTAAGCCAATTTAAAGCATTTTATTCCTGTGTAGTTATACATTCGGTCCAAGATAAATCAAGTACGGCATTATTAAAACTGCAGAGCCGCACAGGCAGATGGTTTTGGATTCACTGTGTCCTTCAAGTAAAAAATACTCTGGATGATTGCGCCAATCCCGTAATCGTATGCACAAATCAAGTCTTGAGGTAAATGAATCGGAATCAAGTGGTTTTTATATAAGTAATGTGTATTGAAAAAATGAACTGTACAATTAACATGTATCATTTAGTCTATTTAGAAAAATGGCGTTTTCTTCATACATCTAGTCTCAAGAGTATCCATGTAGTAAGACGCGCTGTAGAATAAATTACACCCCACTAAAAGCCATTAGTTCACATCGAACTCGTCTTCTCTTGTCTTTGTGATAAAGATACATTAAGAGAAACCAAGATAACGAAAGGATCTCAGATATGAATGAGTAGTGCTAGATGTGCGTCAGCTAGAAAACTTGCGGCTCAAATGATAGACATGTTTTTACTAAAGAATAATTATGTTTGTAAAAGAAGATGATGCAAATTATAAAATCGGTTATCTAATTACTTATTGGCGCTTTCGATAGCTTGGACTGAGCTGGTAAAACCTCTAAAGCCATTTGCGGCAATGCGCCTTCATTTTTTAATAATTTTGACTTCATGTTTGGCTATGCGCATTTTTGTTAGAAATTTTGTACGGGTCTCTAAACTTTTTCAATATTTATTCTATATATAAGTATATTTTTACAATCGTAATAATATATGTAGTAATCATGAAAAGTACAATTTTGCCAGAGTGTGAGACTTATATACGCTTACACTGGCTTAGAAATATGAAAACTTTAATCGTCGCAAAATATCCTCTTTAGACATTTTTGAAAGGCTTCATGAATTATTTAATATTTTTTTAATACATCAGTAGATCTTTAAGAGCGAATAAATCTCCATAAAATTCATAAAAATTACAATTTATCTTTATTGTAACACTTGTCATTTGCCCTCGCTGCATTGATATCTGTCTATCTCTCTTTTCATTCGATTTCTCCCAGGTTGAGAAGTTATGAAATTTAATACTCTTTCTAATTAATTATTTGTATAAAAATAGAGGCTAAAGGACAGGAATTATCCTCCGCTTTTTTTGGATGATAACTTCACAAGACATTACAAGACAGACATAAAGATAAATCACAAAGCAACCCTTCTAGAGCAAGTCCCCCCGAATTGTGCCCCGCAGAACGTTTACTATTGAAAGACATATTGGAATGCGACAGTCGGCCTCCAACCTGCAATTGTCACACAAAACCGTATAAAATTTACTTAGCCAGTTGCGCTTCTGTAAACTCTTATCAATCTTTCAAATCTTTATGTGATAATCGGATAGCGATGAATCGCGCCTCTGGCAGCTCCGGGAAAGTGAGGAAAGGCTTCAATCTCAATTCTCAGTAAATGCAAGAGAAACGAGTAAGGAACTCCGATTCATCCGGCTGAGACAGAGCATGAAGACTTTTTCAAACCTCTGCTTGTTGGGGATACCTTTCTCTTAGTTGAGGGAGCCGACGAGGTCCATACCAAAAAGATAATTCTGAACCAGATCAGCAGGATTGCAGCCGCGAGTTGCTAAATCTGCCGGATTTTCCCCGATGGGTATGTGGTACCAAGTGGCGGATGGAAGTTCAGTTTCAATGTAGGGTACCTAGTTCGCAACGAAAGTCTTGCGGTGAGATGAATGCTGACGAAATCACATAAGCACTATCAGACCAAGCAAAAACAGGGTGAATACTGAGAAAATTCAATTTTCTAATATGGCATATGAGTTTAACAGGAAGAGACGCCTCGTATAACTGTAGATTCTGAATACTAACGGTCTTAACCAACGCGACTTTAGATCCGTCGACGATCATCGAGACGAGAACACGGCCATCTCTATTTTCGACACGTAAGTACACTACTTTGGAATATGTATGAAAGGACGCATCTAAAAATCCACGAAACTCATAAGAAGAAGCAGCGGCTTTACCCAGCCACCGATAGATGGACAGAGAAGGCATTGCAGACAGCGCATGACAGTAATCATACCAGTGTTCATAAAATTCCGAAGACAATAGAGTCCAGTCGCATTTCTGGATCCATAAATCCTGAATTACAATTTTCGCCACAACAGTAACCAGAGCCAGTCGCCCAAGTGGTCGATAACTCCTCAATGTCCTCCGCTCGGAACATAAACTGATCTTTCGAAGGATCCAACTGTAGTTCTCGAGTTCATAGATAAATGTGTTTCAATCAGTTTCACCGAGCTCTGCTACGCCTCAGGAAGAAGGAGGCTTGTATGATTTGCAAACGACTACTTTAACTTAATCACAGCGGAATTAAATAACAAGCAGAGCTCATCCCCTTTCCGGATTGCCGTAGGCAGATCATCCGTGCCTGCAAAGGTATAATCATCGTAAGTGTCACATTTGAGATATGCAGCACCTAAGGGGAACTTGGTTCCTTCCACGAAGAATTTGACGAATGTATGACGGCATGGTGTGATAAATACTATGCGTTATCTATTTGATGCAGATTAGTTGTGTAATTTTTGTTTATTGTAATTTTTCGACTCGCAACCCGACATGATGTAACACGAACTGCTTGCGCGCCTCTCGAGTCAGTCTCGATTTGAAAAGCACCGAAGACGGACCTCGCTCCAAATTGTCTAATATCGACGCGTACCTCTTACATGCAATTAGCGCACACTTCACATTTTTCGCGGCTTCATTTAGGAGCGGATATTAAACAGAAAGTGTCCCGAAATTATTTCAATGTATTTCTTAAGAAGTGTACAATAAAGGACGTTTTAGAAAAGTGACTCGCGTATGGAATGTGTGGACCTTCCTCCAAAACTGTTTCAACGTGTTTTCGAACAAAATCTAAGTGTATGTTCACATTAGATTTATGCACATATTTTTTGCTCACCTTTTTCAAAAAACGATGAAAAAATTATTAATATAATCAAAATTCTTTAACTTTATGAAAAATGTCGATTGTGTGTCTACGTGTGGGTGTATGTGCACGTGGATGCGTGCGTGCGTAAAATGCACGGAGAATTTTATTATACGGAGAAATATGTAATGTAAGATTTTTACTATATACTGTAATAAAAAAGTTACGTTACTTTGAATCATAGTTTTCATATGGTTGATGATATAAATATCATAGATTTAATTTACAAGGTATTCGAAACAAATACACTGTTATAGTAGCATGTTTGTATCAAATCATATTATAGCATAGTAGAATTGCTTATCTAAGGTATTGTGGACCTTATATGCTAGGTTTCATGGTTTTTAATATGGAATTCATTTCATAATTTCTTTATTTACATTTAATCACTTCTTAGTCTCAGAATTTATTCAAAATCACATCAGTAGCCAAATAAAGTAAAAAACGTTTTACTCTAAAATGAAGTATTAATTTAAAATGTTATTGTCTTCGTCGATGAAGGAATCTTCATCCGTTAATAAATCATCATCGTTTTCTTCAAAAACCATATTCTTGCTAAATATGTATGTATATATATAGAAATTACATTTGGACATCTATTTAGAATATTACACGGAATAAACAGCGCGGTTGTTACAACTTATGATATGGTTGTCTTGACAATATAGGTAATCAACCTAGATAACGTTAATGACAAAGTAACTTTCCTTAGAGATACCATAATTATAATTATATTAGTCATAAATATATAATTATAATTATTATATCTGTAAGGAAAGTTACTTTGTCATTAACGTTATCTAGGTTGATTACCTAACTACGCGATGCGTAGATCTAATGGGCAATCCTTCAAAAATCTTATGGAAAATCTCATTCTCGGTATTATCTGTCAAGTGATAGCTTATGAAACATTGAACGACCTTTTCCACCGACTCACAGTATTAGGGGGTAATCGTTCTGATCCTAGAAATGTAATTGCATTCACATGAAAATATCCTCCGTTACGAACCGCTAAAGCATCTGGTTCATTCTCTTCAACTGCCGCTAGAACTTTTAACTCGTTCCCTTTAGCTATAACATTACGGCTGCGCACAATCAACTCTTTTTTGTAAATGTTATATCATTAGCCAGCAACAACCGTCAAATTAGTCGCTTTCTAGTTTCTGCTCTATTTATTCTTATGTAATTATGCGTAGATGTTCTGCTATCTTTATATTTATATATTATACGTTATTTATATGTTATTTATTCTTTGCATTTGATGAACCGAACTTGTGTTTTATATATATTGAACGATCCATAAGTACCGTACAATAAACTTCGGGTCAGGCTGTAAAACAGCTTTATACTGTGTCTCGTCCTAGGGGTATCACTTTAGCCCAATAAGGATGATTTTTTTTTTGACGGAGCGGGGAAAAGCGTTAGGCACCAAAGGGGGCTGAAGATGTTGGTTAACCCCCCCCCCCCTTGGGTTGGACTTCCTTGCCCATGGTGTTCAGGGCAAGGTTTACGACTAAAACCCTAACCTCCCTTGGCCCTCCATAATCCACTTGTGCAGTCTGCAGTAGAAAAGTGGCTCTGTATCCATCGCTTCCGCTGCAGACTGCACCGGGCCATGTCAATGTTAACTGCAACCACTCCCTCTACCATCGGATTAGTGGTTGCATGATTTCATTTAATCTCAGCAGCCGGGAGATTCCTGCAGCACTGCTTCTTGCATTCGGCCTGCGATGGAATTTGTACGTTGTTAGCAGGCCGGAATACTTTTGATGTTATCGAGGAAAGTTGGTCTCATTCCTCTCAGGACTCCAATTATTAGCACAACGAGCTTGATTTTGAATCCTCGATACAGCTTGCGAATCTCGAACAGGATTTTCTGATATTTCGGCCCTTTCTCGCCCTTCTTGCTGACTATGTTTGTCTGTGCTGATGCACAGAACTCCATGACGAAGATGGATTTGTCATCGAGGTCAGCAAGAACGATGTCAGGCGTATTGGCTGATATTTGCCTGCTCGTCGGAATTGAGTAATTCCAGTATATTCGGCACGACTCATTTCCGAATACGGATTCAATATCAGTGGGGACGTACAGCAAAACTGGGGTTGCATTAATACTATAAGTGCTGCGAAGATGGTAATACAGCAATCGGAGAGCCCCAATGTGACGTTCGATGTATGCTGAAACTGCATATCTTGGGCATGCTGCCAAAAGATGCATTAGTGTCTCAGCATGACATCTACAGGATCTACAAAGCGTACTCCGTACCGCCTGGTGTAAGACGGTCTGGCGATGCGCTAAGGTATTGATAACCCCATCCTGGCATGCGAAGATAAAATCCTCGGTCTCGGATTTCTAGCCGGCTGATCTTAAGAACGAGAAGGTCATCTCTACCGACAAGCCAAGTTGTTGGACATTTCGAAAGAATTGTCCATGCAATGGCTTGTCGATATGCCTTCCCTCCAATATACGGAGTTGTTCCTTCCGTACGTTAGCCCTGAGACGCACTGGGCATAGATTCATGCCTGATTCAACTTCCTGTGCACCACTACATCCCACGTTGAAAACCAGACCGAGGTTTCGCGCCGCTCGTTCCGCCGCATGGTACAAACACGCCCGCTTACTCTGAATTTCATGCTGATGAACTAGCATCATTAGTGGATCCTCCGTTCAATCAATCACGTCGCAAGCTGTCTCGAGGAACAATCGGTCATGCATACACTCTAGGCTTAAAAGGCCACGACCTCCCATATTTCGGGGCAATAGTCGTTCCAAGGAAGATCTTGGATGCTGTTCAGGTTGATCTCGAGCCGATATCCGCGGGCGAGAGATGCGTTCGGCAGCCGCACGCTCGGCAGCCGCGCGCTCGGCAAGCGCGCGCTATGATTGGTTACGGGAGTCGACGTCCGTGTGAAGGAAGGACGGGTTCGCAGTGCCGCGGCGCGTTAGTCAGTTTTCGTGTGTTCGTTCGAGAGATCGCATCGTGCGGCTCGCGCTGTTATTGTGGTGTGGCTTCCTTCCCGTGTGAACAAGGATGTTTTGACGGGCTGCATTGTGCGCGATTGCTTGATTAGAGTGAGAAACTTGGGTACCTCGCGGGAGTCTTCCGAGTGCCATCTCCAAGGGCTGCATCTACACGCGGCGGACTACGTGTACCGCTCGTTGTCCGGGTGTCGGTCCCCTCGAGACGTCGAGGCGAACCCGCGACGTTGGACTTCAGGTGCACCCAGCCCATGCGCGGCAAGGACAAGTAGACCGGTTGTGTCAGAAAAGGACAAGTTGCTTGGTGAGTGCGTCAGAGTGTGGTAAGAGAGCTCTCTTCGGTGTGTATGGGTATGAGATTTGTTGCGTTGTTAACGATTTTCCAATTCTATTAAGTCTCTTTGCTCTGTATAATTTCCAATTTTCAATAAAGTATCCGCTTGCCCGGGCTTTTCTCTTTGTTCCGTAAGAGTTTTTATGCCTAGGCAAGTGTGTAATTTTACCGCGAGACAAATTGTGTTGTGTTGATTTATTTGACCACCCAATCCTCGTTCACCCTGGTGTTTTACGATATATCGAACTTAATTTTAGTTTACTGTTTCAAATCTGTTCAGATGCAAACTGCGTTGCATACAAATCATCTTCCGTGTGCTTCGGTCAAGACCCCTTAGCTCGTCAACGTTCCACTTCAGTGCTACAAATGAATAGAGCACTGGTGATGCGGCCAACATATTCGTGGCTACCACCTTATTTCTCGCGATCAATTCTGATGACCAGATCTGACGGAGAATGCGCAGGTTTTTCTTAATGATGGTGGTTTTAGCAGTCTGCACGTCCTGGACATGCCTTTAAGTAGGACCAGGTATGTGTAGGCTTCTTCGGCGCTAAGGTAGCGGATGACATTTCCGCTGATTAGCTCCATATCGTTTTTATTGGAGCCTGATCTTCCTCTGTGCAAATGAACGCACACTTGTCCAATCCGAATTCCATGCCTATATCTTTCGAGTATATGAGGGCGATGTTCAGAGATCGATGTAATTGATCCTCGCCTGATGCGTATAATTTAAGATCATCCATATAGAAAAGATGGGTGATCGTATGTACACGTTCACCAGCCGGCCCACACATGTACCCTTGAGATTGTCGGAGACCAACGGATAGATGCAATTATTGAGATGCAGACGAGCAGAGGACTCGGAGAATCTCCCAGATAGACACCTCTTTCGAATTGAACCAGTCTAGACATTGTTCTACGCTTGCCCGATGTCATGGCAAAGCGCTTTTCCAAGCAGGCATGAGGTCTTCTACACTCTCACTATATTTGGGTGGACAAGGAGGCGTTTGAGCAACAAGCTTGAAAGCTCGTGCGATGTTGAGTCATATGCCTTCATGTAATCCAGCCAGGCTATCGACAGGTTACGCTTGTACTGGACTGAGTCCTGACAAACACACCTGTCGATAAGCAAGTTGTCCTTGCAGCTGGATTCACTCATTTTGCAAGCTCGTTGTTCTACTATCCGTTGCCACACCGGTTTCACGGATTTTTCAATACGTTCGTTCAAGTTATTAGTGAACCATTTTCATAACGTATTTGGGATTAGTGTCGTACGGCCCTCCGCCAGCCAGTGCGGAAAGGGTTGGTCTCCATTTATATAAGAGGTGAATCTTCGGCTAGGTGTTGATGGACAGAAGTGAACTTATTCCACCAATAGTTGTTAATTCCATCCCAGCCCGGCGAGGAGAAATTCCTCGCTCATTTGTTGGCATTATTCACCTCTAATGCACTGACGGGTGAGCAATCTTTACTTTATTGTGTGAGTTCGTCACACAAGGCGGTAAAGATTTTAATACCTGCAGTGTCTGCATTAAGCCTGGATGTTTGCTCAAGTGAGGACATTGTTGGAAACTCGCGTGAGGCTGCGATACGATGTTTGAAGAGGTTGGACGGATTCAACCAATATGTTGCATTTTGTCGAATTCCAACCTCTCGTCTTTGCAGCCTCTTTTTGGCATCGGCCAAAACCCGAATTTTATCTACCAAATGTTTCTTGATGTTGAGCAACATCAGCTTGTTTAGTGTGTGATAGTACGTCCGCAGTTATTGTGCGAACTTCTTGACTTTTGCCGTAAATGAACGGCCAGATGTTAAACAGTGGATCACACAGTGAATTCGGAATGCGAGTTTCCGTGTAAGTCGAATCTTGCCGTTCAATTGACACATGCGTCTTGTAATCTGTCCACTCCCCGATATCTGTGTCAGATTTCGCGGAGTCACCAGATCACTCGCAGCCTCGTAAACGGCACAATTGACTTGCCACAGGTCGCAGTCATCCGGAAGAGCATCCAGAAGTAGGCTATTTGCTCTACCTACTTCTCGTTGTTTAGGCAAAACTTTCTTTTTTTAACTCAAATTTCGTCTAAACACGAGTGTCGTGCTTTCATTTATTTGGAGCATCTCTCCCAGCACCGCGTACGTGCTCAGTTCTTATTGCCCACACATCCGGTACTGTTGCACAGCTGGAAACAACGAAACCTATCCGCCTCAGATTGGCTACATAACCTCTCAGATGTTGTTGAGTAATACGATCTGCTAGTTCGGGATGTATTACTGCAAACCGACTATGCATTCGTGCCATATAGCCTCGCTGAGGCGGACAGCTCTCCTCGTAGCAGCGCATTAGATCTTGCCTGAGATCCTCCGACCACTGAAATCGTCCGTGGGCATGTTTGGGTTATGGTCCCGTGACACCCATTTCGGCTCCTCCACCTCGAGACTGGGCTGCACCCGAAGCAGCCCGATGGTCAGGAGCCCTGCGCGTTCCATTTCTAGTAACTGCATTTTTACAGAGAGTAGGGTGGTTGGCCCTACCCCTCGTTGTTGTTATACCTCTCTCGTTTGTCTCTTACCTCGCCATTCACTGGGGTTGGTTACCCAATCTCTGGCAAGGTTGCTAAGTGTCCAGGGCCCACCGGCTTTAATAAGCACTCGTGGATGTGAGAGTAGGCCATTTGGGAAGATAGGCTAAGCTGTAGTTTTTTGCATATCCGCATTGTGTTACGCATCATTCCCTACGGGCCCCTGGATTTTTTTTGTTATTGTTATTATTATTATTTTAATAATAACTTTAACAACAACATTGGTTTCTTATGTCGCTCAATCTGTACGAAAAGTGAGAAATTTTTTGCTCAAATCTCTACCAGATCAGTGTGAAATTACACTGCATTCACGCCCCAAACCATTTATTGGAATAAAGTGACTGGTGCAACTCATAACCAGTATGAACTTTGTAACGCGACGTTTATGACGCGAAAGAGAGAAGGAAAAAGGGAGAGAAAACCGCGAAAACGAGAAAACACGTGTGCGTCCGGAACGTGCGCCTGCCCGCCATGTTGAAATACTAATCACACGTGACCGCGGGTAGGCAACAAGGGAACGCGGAACGGGAACGGCGCCCCAAGTGGATCGCGCACGAACAAGAGCCGGCGCTAACACCTCCATACATTACCGCCACGATAATGCGCATGCGGCGCGGATATTCAAATGAAAAGGAGGAACTGTCAGTTCAAATGCACAAATGACATTTGAATGACTGACAGTTCCATCCAAAATTCTTAGTAAAAAGGCATCGTGGCGATTCCTGAGAGGACAACCCCGAAGTTATAAATGAGAGCTCCGCTTGGGGCTCAGGAGAACTACTCTGCTTCCTCTCACGGCCTGCAAGTTAAGTCCCTACGTCGACGACCCTCATCAGGAACCTTAAGACGTGGCCAAACACCAACCATCGAGGGCGTCGATTCATCCGTCAGGGCAAAGCCGGTGCAGCCGTTTTTTGTACGATCAAAGGCGATAATTTTCATCGACTTCGAACCACTTGGTCGAAGTCCGAGGTAAGCGTGATCTCTCCAATTATTCTTCAAATTTCCATGTTGAAAATTATCTGCCGCTCTGCTTCCCCTGTCGAGGTTCTGCGAGAGGACGGAAAGCGAAGGAGCGGCCAGTGGGTACCCGGGGAGATCCCGCTACTTGAGATCAACCGACACTTCGACCGGCGAATCAGTGAGAGGAAACCAGTGCCGGCCCAATAAACACAGGGGCCCCGAAGGGGTTCAATTTTCACTTTTCTTTTTCCGCCGATCATTCATATATTGTAGTAACAATATAGGATGAGTGCGTGTGCTCGCGCGCGCATGTGCGTGTATTTGGGAGTTCTAGTGCCATTTTTTTGTCTATTTTATCCTTTATTTCATTTCGGTTTCATCTCGTCTCTTAGATTGCATCGCGATAAACTTTGATTTTTCTTGTATCAATTAGCATACCTTCCGAAATTATCAAATTCAAAATGTTCAACAGGTCGATGCTCCATGTTTACCTTGTTCGTTATAAATCCATCTTTAATTTAGCATTAATATTGATGAAATTGATCGATTACCATGACAGATACTGGTGCGTCAATGTTAACTTAACGACTTTTCCCGAGCGTGAACGAAATGTCTCCAGCAATACAAACAACAGACATTTTATTATATCATGTAAAAACCATGAAACTTAACATATAATGCTCGTAATACTGTCTTTTAGATTTATTATTAATTTTAATAAGACGTCTATGCGTCTAACTCCAAGAAAAGTTGATCTCGCGCCGACAGTTACAACAGTCGCGCACTTTGAATAAAAAATGCACGGTCCGCAAATTTTGAGTTAGGAGTCACGTGTGCCACAAGACAACTACTAATACGTTTTCACACAACTCTTAGAATGAGATAATGTGAGACAACGTTAAGAGGAGGAGAGAATTCAAAGGAAGGAGATAAAACAGGACTTAACATAAATAAATTTATTGCCAATAATAACAAATGTATTTATTGCCCGAGTGACATGAGAAAGCCGGGATAGAGCCGGTACTTACAATAATTTGGTGTGTCGCCCAGGTACAACGACGATCTCGCTCTCTCTCCCTCACTCTCAACAGGCACCCGTAATGGACGTCGCTTGTCCCGCTTAATCGCCGGGTGTAATTAAAGGGACGTCGGTCGTCCGATAGCACGTCGCACAACAAACAAAAAACAAACGATAAATATGGACGACTAAATGGCTGTCCTTGGTAGCGAGCGATTCCCGAACCGAAAATATAAAAGGCACCTACAAAATATAGTCTTAAACGGTGTTCGCGGGTCAACAACAGGTAGAGGTCTGACTTCCCGGTTATCGGCGAGTACCCACGTGCCTCTCCACAGTGTTGTCGGCTCTAGTCGCCTTGGCGGTCAGCTAGTTCTGATATCTCCTTAGCCATATAATTATTACGCAATACGGAACCACCGCGCGCCGGAATCTGGGGAATAACGGAATGCTTTTTCCTATAACCGGATATGAAAACAAAGATAAAACAGCATTTCCGTTACACCCCCCGCCCAGACGCTGGCTATCCGATCAGGGTACCAGCTCTGAAATCAGCACCCCAGTCTCAGGCATAATCGAGCATAACCAAAATTTAAAAAACAAAATAACTTTATCACAGGTTTTCCAACACCAATGGATTTTCATGCTATTATCTACGACTACGTGTACTATAATGATGAGATGGGACACAAATAGAAGGAATTTGTCGTTCATATTGTCTAGGACGTCCACGAGGACGTCTAACAGCAGGATTAGGCATATTGACTTGATTAGACGGACTAACAGAGACCTCTACGTTAGCTCCGCTCGCCCTATTCGACAACGCAGGTCGCCTATTCTAATCTATCGAGTCCGACGTGTATCGCATCCCCTAATTTAATCTTTCTAGGCCTACCACGTAGTCTTCGCTCGACCTCCACGCCCCTATGGACGTCCGCATGTACAATGATCTGAGGCTTATCTATCACTTCTCGTTCAGGCTCAAGCAATGTTGATTGATGCTCAGGGACTTCTTCTTCAGTGTCACTCAACGAATCTTGTTCTTCAACCATTATTGGCACTTTTGAGGGTGGACTCTCCTCTTCGTGGTATTCTTCAATTGACTGACGTGGCTTTTACCGATACTTTTCTCTGATCCATCTTTTAGCTCATATACGTTCCCAGTCTAGCAAACGGTCCTACGAATTTAGGGGCTAATTTTGCGGCAAATCCATGCGCTGCTGATGAGAGGACTTGATTCCTCTTTAGGACGGAGTCCCCAATTTTAAAATAGACGTCTCGTCTTTTTAGATCATAATAATGAGCGTGACGCTCTTGAGCGGCTTCAATATTACGAGACGCCTTTTGATATAATGTTGGTAAGGTTTTCATCCTGGCCATCCAATTTTGAAGGACTTGTTCATCTTGCATTTCTTCAGCGACATTATCCTCTTGACGTCGAGCATGATCTGGTGGGATCAGATGTCGCCCATAATTCATCATGGCTGGACTTTCACCCATTGAGCCATGAACGGGCGGATTATACGCAAATGCGAATTCCAAAATATAGTTATCCCGAGAACGATGATTTTCATCGACAAACGCTATGTTCATTTCTATTAATGTTTTGTTAATCCGCTCAACAGGATTAACTTGTAGATGATAAGCGGGATTCGTCGATGGTTCAATTCCTCGGTCCTTCAGATATTTGTTTATTTTCTTATTTCGAAAGGCTTTCCCATTATCAGTATGGAATACTTCCGGTGTCCCAAAGCGGAAAATAATCCTTTCGTTGAACGCCTTAATTACAGATCTGCGTTCACATTTTTCACAGGCACACATTCGATCCAGCGTGTGAATAAATCCTGGAAGACTAGTAAGTATTCTCGACCTTGAGAACTTTTAGGAAATGGACCCATGGCGTCTGCTGCAACTATTTTCCATGGTCCAGGTACCGGTCGACGACCCATTAATCCTGATGGAGCCACCGGTGGAATTTTAGTTCTTTGACATACAGAACATTTCCGTACATATTTCACGATATCCTTCCGCATCGCCGGCCAGAAATAATATTGAGCAATCCTATCGGAGGTTTTGCAATTGCCGAAATGTCCTGCTGTAGGAATGTCGTGATTTTCTGTTAAAATAGTCTTCCTATTTTCTTCTGGGACGACTAGCTTCCACGCATCTTCGTCGTTCATTAGCGTATTCAAAATTGGATGTGGTCGATACACATATATAATCGACCACCGATTATTTTCCAATATGGAAACTTATGAGGCTCGTCCCCTACTTGTCGAGATTTTTCGACGTACCATTTATCCTTGATGGAGACTGGATTATCAATGATTCCATCGCGAATTATTTCAAAACGATATTTTGTATATTTGAAACAGTAAAGGATAAAGGAAAGGAATTAACCCCCGCTTTAATGACATTTTAGCCTATTCGCGGGTCGGCTCCCGGGAGGATAGGTCGGACATACAATCGAACACATCACAAGACAATACATAGACAAATACAAGGCAACAATCACCCAGAGCCAGTCCCCCCATTACTGGGCCCCGTAGAGCGACTTTGACCCTTCTGTATCGCATTTGCACGGGGTCTGGGAAAACTACGGAAAACCCAGACAGATACAGTCGACGAACTACTTTATCGTCAGAGGATACCCTCTGATGGTAAAGCAGGTGTGTCTCCCACTCAGCAATCGGCCTGTTACCTTTGTCGTAGCGGGCGCAACGCTCGTTTTTTTTTATTTTAACAGTCACCTTTCCAAGTATACATTCCCAATCAGGATGCTTTACTTGATAGAGCGACTGCGAGTCGCGCCGACCACAGGTAAATTGCTGTCTGTGTTTGAAGCAGTATTTTTGAAGTATTTGGAAATTTGAACATTGCAAAGAATTTCCAGCACAAGTTATCAGAAATCGTTATAAACGATGATTATTTAAACAATGTTTCCATCGCGAATGGTTTCAAAACGATATTTTCCATATTTCAAACAGTATTTTTTAAGTATTTGGATATTTGAACTTGATAAAGAATTTCCTGCACAAGTTATGCGCATTTTACGGAAATCGTTGTAAACAATGATTATTTAAACAATGATTCCATCCCGAATTTTTTCAAAAGCTTATTTTCGATATTTCCAACAGTACTTTTGAAGTGTTTAGAAAATTTGAACTTTATAAAGATTTTCCTGCATATGTTATACGCTTTTTACTTAAATCGTTATATACAATGATTATTTAAACAATGATTCCATCGCGAATTGTTTCAAAAGGATATTTTCTATATTTGAAACAGTATATTTAAAGTATTTGGATATTTGAACATTATAAAGAATTTCCGGTACAAGCTATCAGAAATCGTTGTAAACAATGATTATTTAAGCAATGATTCCATCGCGAATTGTTTCCAAACGATATTTTCCATATTTCTTACAGTATTTTTGAAGTGTTTAGAAAATTTGAACTTTATAAAGAATTTTCTGCACATTTTATATGCTTTTTACTAAAATCATAATTTAACCGACATTATCGATAATAAACAAGGATTATTTGAACAATGATTGCATCTCGAATTTTTTCAAAAGGATATTTTCGATTATTTCGATAATTTCAAACATATTTTGGAAGTATTCAGAAAATGTGAACATTATAAAGAATTTCCTCCCAAAGTTATCAGAAATCGTTGTAAACGATGATTACATAAAGAATGTGTCCATAGCGATGTGTTTCAAAACGATATTTTCCATATTTCATACAGTGTTTTTGAAGTATTTGGAAATTTGAACTTTATAAAGAATTTTCTGCACAAGTTGTAGGAAATCGTTATAAACGGTGATTATATAAAGAATTTCAAACCAAAATTTTCGATATTTCACGCAGTACTTTTGAAGTGTTTAGAAAAGTTGAACTTTTTAAAGATTTTCCTGCACAAGTTATGCGGTTTTTACCGAAATCGTTATAAACGATGATTATGTAAACAATGTTTCCATCGTGAATTGTTTAAAAACGATATTTTCCATATTTCGAACAGTATATTTTCAAGTATCATAGAACATTTGAACTTTATAAAGAATTTTCTGCACATGTTATAGGCTTTTTACTAAAATCATAATAAACAAGAATTATTTGAACAATGATTGAATATCGGTGTGAAGTTGGCCCCCCACTTGACTAAAAAAAAAAATTACAACAGTTCTATAATCCCCCACATAGTTCTGAAGTTCTTTATACATTTTGAAAATAGTTGCAAAAAAATTGCATTTGGTAATATCGGGGGGCATACTTCACAAATTACAAAATTTAAAGACCCGTAACTCTTCCATTTTTCATCAGATCAAAAACTTTTATTGGGCAAAGTTGTAGAACTCTTTGGGGGGCAAAAGAAACTCCAGAGAAAAATCGATTTTTTGAAATGTATCGGCCCTTAAAAACACAAGGTTTTTCATCAACCCTGACTACACCGATAAGGAACGCTTTATGGCGTATAAAGCCAGAGAGGCATGTCGGGCCGCCGCTGATAAAGGCCAGGCCTTCAGGAAGAAAGGCATTTCTATCGCCATTAACAACACCTGGTTCAAGTGGTCCGAAGCTGACCAGGATTATTCGACGCGCCAAAATGAGCCAGCTCCTGAATTAAGGACCTCTTACTCGTGAGCAGCACAACAGGGTTCATTACGATCCTCTCCAGAATTGCCCATTGGCTCTGAGAACTCGACAATGCGCCAAAATTTTTGAATCTCCCCCGTCAACACTCACGAAGATCTGCTAGGAAGTCTGCCAACATTTTGCCAATGTCTGCACCGCGCGCTACTGTTACTTGTAAATCTGCTCTAAAAATATTAAATATTGTATTTTGGAACGCTCGCGGTTTAATAAATGTAAAAAATAATGCTTTTTTTAGCCCGTATAAAATAATTAACTTTTCGGAAACTTGGTCAGATCGTGAAATAGACTCGGAGGCGATAGTCGCTGGTCATTCAAGAATCTTCACCCCGGCTATCCGCTCCAGTCACTTCGGTCGCTGTAGTGGGGGCCTTCAGTCGTTACTCAACCCAGAATTCACTTATACGGCTCTGGCGGCTTCTCCGCACTGGCTCTTTTTCCACGCTAACACCCTACCGATTAATTTAGTAGTCGGCTCTTTTTATTTTCCGCCGATTTCGGATTTAGCATCTCAACTCTCGGCGCTACAAATAGAAATGGATTCCTTGAATGACCAGTATCCAGAAGCGATTTTTGTTCTTGGCGGCGACTTTAACTGTCGAGTGGGAACTTTAGACAAATACACCGACTTCTCACAGATATTTGAAGGTGCGTCAATCCGCATGCGGAGACAGACACACGATGAATTATGCAACAGCCGCGAAGTCCTTCTATCCGAATTCATGCAGACAAATAATTTCGTCTTATTAAATAGGCGCTGCACTAGTGACGTTCCGGCGCATTTTACTTTTCTCGGACATAGGGGCTTTAGTGTTGTCGACCTTGTATGGGTTTCGGCCCTACACTTGCCTTTCATAGAGTACCTAAAGACAGGCGACGACCTGCACGGTTCAGACCACTTACCGGTTTCCCTGTCACTACTGCTGATGTCGGAAAGTGCTAGATTGAAATTAGAAAGTACTAATTCTCCCATTTTTGATCAGATCAAAAAAAAAATTGTAGAACTCTTTGGAGGGCACAAGGAACTCCAGGAAAAATCGATTTTTTGACATTTTTGTATTTTTGGAAAAATAAGAATGCCTGTAACTCAGCCATTTGTCATCGAATCAAAAACTTTAATAGAGCAAAGTTGTAGAACTCTTTGGGGGGCAAAAGGAACTCTAGAGAAAAAATCGATTTTTTGAAATTTTTTAAAATGTAAGTGCCTGTAACTTAGCCAGTTGTCATCAAATCAAAAACTTTCATAATGAAAAGTTGTACAACTCTTTGGGGGGCAAAAGGAACTCCAGAGAAAAAATAGTTTTTTTTTTTTAAATTTTTGTATTTTTTGAAAAACACAGTGCCTGTAACGCAGCCAGTTTTCATCGAATCAAAAAATTTAATTAAGCAAAGTTGTAGAACTCTTTGGGAGGCAAAAGGAACTCCAGAGAAAAAATCGATGTTTTAAAATTTTTGGATTTTTTGAAAATCTGAGTGCCTGTAACTCAGCCAGTTGACATCGAATCAAAAACTTTAATAAGACAAAGTTGTAGAACTCTTGAGGAGGCAAATAGAACTCCAGAGAAAAAATCGATTTTATTAAATTTTTGACATTTTTTGATTTTGGGAAAAACAGACTACCTGTAAATCTCCCATTTTTCATCGAATTAAAAACTTTCAAAAGGCAAAATTGTAGAACTCGTGGAGGGCAAAAGGAACTTCAGAGAAAAGATCGATTTTTTTACATTTTTTTATTTTTGGAAAAAAACAGACTACCAGTAATTCTCCCATTTTTCATCAGATCAAAAACTTTCATGAGGCAAAGGTGTAGAACTCTTTGGGAGGCAAAAGCAACTCCAGAGAAAAAATCGATTTTTCGACATTTTTTTATTTTTTGAAAAACACAGTGCCTGTAACTCAGCCAGTTTTCATCGAATCAAAAAATTTAATTAAGCAAAGTTGTAGATCTCTTTGGGAGGCAAAAGGAACTCCAGACAAAAAAATCGATTTTTTGAAATTTTTGAAATATTTGGATTTTTGAAAAACTGAGTGCCTGTAACTCAGCTAGTTTTTATCGAATCAAAAACGATGTTTTGAAATTTTTGAAATTTTTTTATTTTTGAAAAAACAAACTGCCAGTAATTCTCCCATTTTTCATCAGATCAAAAACTTTCATGAGGCAAAGTTGTAGAACTCTTTGGGGGAAAAAGTAACTCCAGAGAAAAAATCGATTTTTTGAAATTTTTTTATTTTTGGAAAAAACAGACTACCAGTAATAATCCCATTTTTCATCAGATCAAAAACATTCATAAGGAAAAGTTGTAGAACTCTTTTGGAGGCAAAAGGAACTCAAAGAAAAAATCGATTTTTTGAAATTTTGTTATTTTTGGAAAAAACAGACTGCCAGTAATTCTCCCATTTGTCATCAGATCAAAAACATTCATAAGGCAAAGTTGTAGAACTCTTTGGGGGGCAAAAGGAACTTCAGAGAAAAGATCGTTTATTTTTTTGAAATTTTTGAAATATTTGGATTTTTTGAAAATCTGAGTGCCTATAACTCAGCCAGTTGTCATCGAATCAAAAACTGTAATAAGGCAAAGTTGTAGAACTCTTTGGGATGCAAAAGGAACTCCAGAGAAAAAATCGATTTTTTGAACTTTTTGAAATTTATTTATTTTTGGAAAAAACAGACTGCCAGTAATTCTCCCATTTTTGATTAGATCAAAAACGTTCATAATGAAAAGTTGTAGAACTCTTTGGAGGGCAAAAGGAACTCCAATAAAAAATCGATTTTTTGAAATTTTTTTATTTTTGGAAAAAACAGAGTGCCTGTAACTCAGCCAGTTATCATCGAATCAAAAACATTAATAAGGCAAAGTTGTAGAACTCTTTGGGAGGCAAAAGGAACTCCAGACAAAAATCGATTTTTTGAAATTTTTGAAATATTTGGATTTTTGAAAATGTAAGTGCCTGTAACTCAGCCAGTTGTCATCGAATCAAAAACTGTAATAAGGCAAAGTTGTAGAACTCTTTGGGGGACAAAAGCAACTCCAGGGAAAAAATCGATTTTTTGAAATTTTTGAAATTTATTTATTTTTGGAAAAAACAGACTGCCAGTAATTCTCCCATTTTTCATCAGATCAAAAACTTTCATGAGGCAAAGGTGTAGAACTCTTTGGGAGGCAAAAGCAACTCCAGAGAAAAAATCGATTTTTCGAAATTTTTTTATTTTTGGAAAAAACAGAGTGCCTGTAACTCAGCCAGTTATCATCGAATCAAAAACATTAATAAGGCAAAGTTGTAGAACTCTTTAGGAGTCAAAAGGAACTCCAGACAAAAATCGATTTTTTGAAATTTTTGAAATATTTGGATTTTTGAAAATGTAAGTGCCTGTAACTCAGCCAGTTTTCATCGAATAAAAACTGTAATAAGGCAAAGTTGTAGAACTCTTTGGGGGGAAAAGGAACTCCAGAGAAAAATCAACTTTTTGAAATTTTGTTATTTTTGGAAAAAACAGACTGCCAGTAATTCTTCCATTTGTCATCAGATCAAAAACATTCATAAGGCAAAGTTGTAGAACTCTTTGGGGGGCAAAAGGAACTTCAGAGAAAAGATCGTTTATTTTTTGAAATTTTTGAAATATTTGGATTTTTTTAAAATCTGAGTGCCTGTAACTCAGCCAGTTGTCATCGAATCAAAAACTGTAATAAGGCAAAGTTGTAGAACTCTTTGGGATGCAAAAGGAACTCCAGAGAAAAAATCGATGTTTTGAAATTTTCGAAATTCTGTTATTTTTGGAAAAAACAGACTGCCGGTAATTCTTCCATTTGTCATCAGATCAAAAACTTTCATAAAGCAAAGTTGTAGAACTCTTTGGGCGGCAAAAAGAACTCCAGAAAAAAAATCGATTTTTTGAAATTTTTTTATTTTTGAAAAAACAAACTGCCAGTAATTCTCCCATTTTTCATCAGATCAAAAACTTTCATGAGGCAAAGTTGTAGAACTCTTTGGGAGGCAAAAGGAACTCCAGAGAAAAATCGATTTTTTGAAATTTTTGAAATATTTGGATTTTTGAAAATGTAAGTGCCTGTAACTCAGCCAGTTGTCATCGAATCAAAAACTGTAATAAGGCAAAGTTGTAGAACTCTTAGGGGTGCAAAAGGAACTTCAGAGAAAAAATCGAGTTTTTGAAATTTTTGAAATTTATTTATTTTTGGAAAAAACAGACTGCCAGTAATTCTCCCATTTGTCATCAGATCAAAAACATTCATAAGGCAAAGTTGTACAACTCTTTGGGGGGCAAAAGGAACTTCAGAGAAAAATCGATTTTTTGAAATATTTGGATTTTTGAAAATGTAAGTGCCTGTAACTCAGCCAGTTATCATCGAATAAAAACTGTAATAAGGCAAAGTTGTAGAACTCTTTGGGGGACAAAAGCAACTCCAGGGAAAAAATCGATTTTTTGAAATTTTTGAAATTTTTTTATTTTTGGAAAAACACAGTGCCTGTAACTCAGCCAGTTTTCATCGAATCAAAAAATTTAATTAAGCAAAGTGGTAGATCTCTTTGGGAGGCAAAAGGAACTCCAGACAAAAATCGATTTTTTGAAATTTTTGAAATATTTGGATTTTTGAAAATGTAAGTGCCTGTAACTCAGCTAGTTTTTATCGAATCAAAAACGATGTTTTGAAATTTTTGAAATTTTTTTATTTTTGAAAAAACAAACTGGCAGTAATTCTCCCATTTTTCATCAGATCAAAAACTTTCACGAGGCAAAGTTGTAGAACTCATGGGGGGAAAAAGTAACTCCAGAGAAAAAATCGATTTTTTGACATTTTTTTATTTTTGGAAAAAAACAGACTACCAGTAATAATTCCATTTTTCATCAGATCAAAAACATTCATAAGGAAAAGTTGTAGAACTCTTTTGGAGGCAAAAGGAACTCCAGAGAAAAAATCGATTTTTTGAAATTTTGTTATTTTTGGAAAAAACAGACTGCCAGTAATTCTCCCATTTGTCATCAGATCAAAAACATTCATAAGGAAAAGTTGTAGAACTCTTTGGGAGGCAAAAGGAACTCCAGAGAAAAAATCGATGTTTTGAAATTTTCGAAATTCTTTTATTTTTGGAAAAAACAGACTGCCAGTAATTCTTCCATTTATCATCAGATCAAAAACTTTCATAAAGCAAAGTTGTGGAACTCGTTTAGAGGCAAAAGGAACTCCAGAGAAAAATCAACTTTTTGAAATTTTGTTATTTTTGGAAAAAACAGACTGCCAGTAATTCTCCCATTTGTCAGCAGATCAAAAACTTTCATAACGCAAAGTTGTAGAACTCTTTTGGAGGCAAAAGGAACTCCAAAGAAAAAATCGATTTTTTGATATTTTTTTATTTTTGGAAAAAACAGACTGCCAGTAATTCTCCCATTTGTCATCAGATCAAAAACATTCATAAGGCAAAGTTGTAGAACTCTTTGGGGGGCAAAAGGAACTTCAGAGAAAAGATCGTTTATTTTTTTGAAATTTTTGAAATATTTGGATTTTTTGAAAATCTGAGTGCCTGTAACTCAGCCAGTTGTCATCGAATCAAAAACTGTAATAAGGCAAAGTTGTAGAACTCTTTGGGATGCAAAAGGAACTCCAGAGAAAAAATCGATTTTTTGAAATTTTTGAAATTTATTTATTTTTGGAAAAAACAGACTGCCAGTAATTCTCCCATTTTTTATTAGATCAAAAACGTTCATAATGAAAAGTTGTAGAACTCTTTGGAGGGCCAAAGGAACTCCAATAAAAAATCGATTTTTTGAAATTTTTTTATTTTTGGAAAAAACAGAGTGCCTGTAACTCAGCCAGTTATCATCGAATCAAAAACATTAATAAGGCAAAGTTGTAGAACTCTTTGGGAGTCAAAAGGAACTCCAGACAAAAATCGATTTTTTGAAATTTTTGAAATATTTGGATTTTTGAAAATGTAAGTGCCTGTAACTCAGCCAGTTGTCATCGAATAAAAACTGTAATAAGGCAAAGTTGTAGAACTCTTTGGGATGCAAAAGGAACTCCAGAGAAAAAATAGATTTTTTGAAATTTTTGAAATTTATTTATTTTTGGAAAAAACAGACTGCCAGTAATTCTCCCATTTGTCATCAGATCAAAAACATTCATAAGGCAAAGTTGTACAACTCTTTGGGGGGCAAAAGGAACTTCAGAGAAAAATCGATTTTTTGAAATATTGTTATTTTTGGAAAAAACAGAGTGCCTGTAACTCAGCCAGTTATCATCGAATCAAAAACATTAATAAGGCAAAGTTGTAGAACTCTTTGGGAGTCAAAAGGAACTCCAGACAAAAATCGATTTTTTTAAATTTTTGAAATATTTGGATTTTTGAAAATGTAAGTGCCTGTAACTCAGCCAGTTGTCATCGAATAAAAACTGTAATAAGGCAAAGTTGTAGAACTCTTTGGGATGCAAAAGGAACTCCAGAGAAAAAATAGATTTTTTGAAATTTTTGAAATTTATTTATTTTTGGAAAAAACAGACTGCCAGTAATTCTCCCATTTTTTATTAGATCAAAAACGTTCATAATGAAAAGTTGTAGAACTCTTTGGAGGGCCAAAGGAACTCCAATAAAAAATCGATTTTTTGAAATTTTTTTATTTTTGGAAAAAACAGAGTGCCTGTAACTCAGCCAGTTATCATCGAATCAAAAACATTAATAAGGCAAAGTTGTAGAACTCTTTGGGAGGCAAAAGGAACTCCAGACAAAAATCGATTTTTTGAAATTTTTGAAATATTTGGAATTTTGAAAATGTAAGTGCCTGTAACTCAGCCAGTTGTCATCGAATCGAAAACTGTAATAAGGCAAAGTTGTAGAACTCTTCGGGGGACAAAAGCAACTCCAGGGAAAAAAATCGATTTTTTAAAATTTTTGACATTTTTTGATTTTTGGAAAAACAGACTGCCAGTAATTCTCCCATTTTTCATCAGATCAAAAACTTTCATGAGGCAAAGGTGTAGAACTCTTTGGGAGGCAAAAGCAACTCCAGAGAAAAAATCGATTTTTCGAAATTTTTTTATTTTTTGAAAAACACAGTGCCTGTAACTCAGCCAGTTTTCATCGAATCAAAAAATTTAATTAAGCAAAGTTGTAGATCTCTTTGGGAGGCAAAAGGAACTCCAGACAAAAAATCGATTTTTTGAAATTTTGTTATTTTTGGAAAAAACAGACTGCCAGTAATTCTCCCATTTTTGATCAGATCAAAAACGTTCATAATGAAAAGTTGTAGAACTCTTTGGGAGGCAAAAGGAACTCCAGAGAAAAAATCGATGTTTTGAAATTTTTTTATTTTTGGAAAAAACAGACTGCCAGTAATTCTCCCATTTGTCAGCAGATCAAAAACTTTCATAACGCAAAGTTGTAGAACTCTTTTGGAGGCAAAAGGAACTCCAAAGAAAAAATCGATTTTTTTATATTTTTTTATTTTTGGAAAAAACAGACTGCCAGTAATTCTCCCATTTGTCATCAGATCAAAAACATTCATGAAGCAAAGGTGTAGAACTCTTTGGGAGGCAACAGCAACTCCAGAGAAAAATCGATTTTTTGAAATTTTTGAAATATTTGGATTTTTGAAAATGTAAGTGCCTGTAACTCAGCCAGTTGTCATCGAATCAAAAACTGTAATAAGGCAAAGTTGTAGAACTCTTTGGGATGCAAAAGGAACTCCAGAGAAAAAATAGATTTTTTGAAATTTTTGAAATTTATTTATTTTTGGAAAAAACAGACTGCCAGTAATTCTCCCATTTTTGATCAGATCAAAAACGTTCATAATGAAAAGTTGTAGAACTCTTTGGGAGGCAAAAGGAACTCCAGAGAAAAAATCGATGTTTTGAAATTTTTGAAATTTATTTATTTTTGGAAAAAACAGACTGCCAGTAATTCTCCCATTTTTTATTAGATCAAAAACGTTCATAATGAAAAGTTGTAGAACTCTTTGGGGGACAAAAGCAACTCCAGGGAAAAAATCGATTTTTTGAAATTTTTGAAATTTATTTATTTTTGGAAAAAACAGACTGCCAGTAATTCTCCCATTTTTCATCAGATCAAAAACTGTAATAAGGCAAAGTTGTAGAACTCTTTGGGGGGAAAAGGAACTCCAGAGAAAAATCCGAGTTTTTGAAATTTATTTATTTTTGGAAAAAACAGACTGCCAGTAATTCTCCCATTTGTCATCAGATCAAAAACATTCTTAAGGCAAAGTTGTATAACTCTTTGGGGGGCAAAAGGAACTTCAGAGAAAAATCGATTTTTTGAAATTTTTGAAATATTTGGATTTTTGAAAATGTAAGTGCCTGTAACTCAGCCAGTTGTCATCGAATCAAAAACCGTAATAAGGCAAAGTTGTAGAACTCTTTGGGATGCAAAAGGAACTCCAGAGAAAAAATAGATTTTTTGAAATTTTTGAAATTTATTTATTTTTGGAAAAAACAGACTGCCAGTAATTCTCCCATTTTTTATTAGATCAAAAACGTTCATAATGAAAAGTTGTAGAACTCTTTGGGGGACAAAAGCAACTCCAGGGAAAAAATCGATGTTTTGAAATTTTTTTATTTTTGGAAAAAACAGAGTGCCTGTAACTCAGCCAGTTATCATCGAATCAAAAACATTAATAAGGCAAAGTTGTAGAACTCTTTAGGAGTCAAAAGGAACTCCAGACAAAAATCGATTTTTTGAAATTTTTGAAATATTTGGATTTTTGAAAATGTAAGTGCCTGTAACTCAGCCAGTTTTCATCGAATAAAAACTGTAATAAGGCAAAGTTGTAGAACTCTTTGGGGGGAAAAGGAACTCCAGAGAAAAATCCGAGTTTTTGAAATTTATTTATTTTTGGAAAAAACAGACTGCCAGTAATTCTCCCATTTGTCATCAGATCAAAAACTTCATAACGCAAAGTTGTAGAACTCTTTTCGAGGTAAAAGGAACTCCAGAGAAAAAATCAACTTTTTGAAATTTTGTTATTTTTGGAAAAAACAGAGTGCCTGTAACTCAGCCAGTTATCATCGAATCAAAAACATTAATAAGGCAAAGTTGTAGAACTCTTTGGGAGGCAAAAGGAACTCCAGACAAAAATCGATTTTTTGAAATTTTTGAAATTTATTTATTTTTGGAAAAAACAGACTGCCAGTAATTCTCCCATTTTTCATCAGATCAAAAACTTTCATGAGGCAAAGGTGTAGAACTCTTTGGGAGGCAAAAGCAACTCCAGAGAAAAAATCGATTTTTCGAAATTTTTTTATTTTTTGAAAAACACAGTGCCTGTAACTCAGCCAGTTTTCATCGAATCAAAAAATTTAATTAAGCAAAGTGGTAGATCTCTTTGGGAGGCAAAAGGAACTCCAGACAAAAATCGATTTTTTGAAATTTTTGAAATATTTGGATTTTTGAAAATGTAAGTGCCTGTAACTCAGCTAGTTTTTATCGAATCAAAAACTTTCATGAGGCAAAGTTGTAGAACTCTTTGGGAGGCAAAAGGAACTCCAGAGAAAAAATCGATGTTTTGAAATTTTTGAAATTTATTTATTTTTGGAAAAAACAGACTGCCAGTAATTCTCCCATTTTTCATCAGATCAAAAACTGTAATAAGGCAAAGTTGTAGAACTCTTTGGGGGGAAAAGGAACTCCAGAGAAAAATCCGAGTTTTTGAAATTTATTTATTTTTGGAAAAAACAGACTGCCAGTAATTCTCCCATTTGTCATCAGATCAAAAACATTCTTAAGGCAAAGTTGTATAACTCTTTGGGGGGCAAAAGGAACTTCAGAGAAAAATCGATTTTTTGAAATTTTTGAAATATTTGGATTTTTGAAAATGTAAGTGCCTGTAACTCAGCCAGTTGTCATCGAATCAAAAACCGTAATAAGGCAAAGTTGTAGAACTCTTTGGGATGCAAAAGGAACTCCAGAGAAAAAATAGATTTTTTGAAATTTTTGAAATTTATTTATTTTTGGAAAAAACAGACTGCCAGTAATTCTCCCATTTTTCATCAGATCAAAAACTGTAATAAGGCAAAGTTGTAGAACTCTTTGGGGGGAAAAGGAACTCCAGAGAAAAATCCGAGTTTTTGAAATTTATTTATTTTTGGAAAAAACAGACTGCCAGTAATTCTTCCATTTTTCATCAGTTCAAAAACATGCATAAAGCAAAGTTGTAGAACTCTTTGGGAGGCAAAAGGAACTTCAGAGAAAAAATCGATTTTTTGAAATTTTTGAAATTTATTTATTTTTGGAAAAAACACAGTGCCTGTAACTCAGCCAGTTGTCATCGAATCAAAAACTGTAATAAGGCAAAGTTGTAGAACTCTTTGGGATGCAAAAGGAACTCCAGAGAAAAAATCGATGTTTTGAAATTTTCGAAATTCTGTTATTTTTGGAAAAAACAGACTGCCGGTAATTCTTCCATTTGTCATCAGATCAAAAACTTTCATAAAGCAAAGTTGTAGAACTCTTTGTGGGACAAAAGCAACTCCAGGGAAAAAATCGATTTTTTTAAATTTTTGACATTTTTGGATTTTTGGAAAAACAGACTGCCAGTAATTCTCCCATTTTTCATCAGATCAAAAACTTTCATGAGGCAAAGGTGTAGAACTCTTTGGGAGGCAAAAGCAACTCCAGAGAAAAAATCGATTTTTCGAAATTTTTTTATTTTTTGAAAAAACAGACTGCCAGTAATTCTCCCATTTTTCATCAGATCAAAAACTTTCATGAGGCAAAGGTGTAGAACTCTTTGGGAGGCAAAAGCAACTCCAGACAAAAAATCGATTTTTTTAAATTTTTGAAATATTTGGATTTTTGAAAAACTGAGTGCCTGTAACTCAGCTAGTTTTTATCGAATCAAAAACGATGTTTTGATATTTTTGAAATTTTTTTATTTTTGAAATAACAAACTGCCAGTAATTCTCCCATTTTTCATCAGATCAAAAACTTTCATGAGGCAAAGTTGTAGAACTCTTTGGGAGGCAAAAGGAACTCCAGAGAAAAAAACGATGTTTTGAAATTTTTGAAATTTATTTATTTTTGGAAAAAACAGACTGCCAGTAATTCTCCCATTTTTCATCAGATCAAAAACTGTAATAAGGCAAAGTTGTAGAACTCTTTGGGGGGAAAAGGAACTCCAGAGAAAAATCGATTTTTTGAAATTTTTGAAATTTATTTATGTTTGGAAATAACAGACTGCCAGTAATTCTCCCATTTGTCATCAGATCAAAAACATTCATAAGGCAAAGTTGTAGAACTCTTTGGGAGGCAAAAGGAACTCCAGAGAAAAAATCGATTTTTTGAAATTTTTGAAATATTTATTTTTGGAAAAAACAGACTGCCTGTAATTCTCCCATTTTTCATCAGATCAAAAACGTTTATAAGGCAAAGTTGTAGAACTCTTTGGGGGCAAAAGGAACTCCAGAGAAAAAATCGATTTTTTGAAATTTTTGAAATTATTTTTGGAAAAAACAGACTGCCAGTAATTCTCCCATTTTTCATCAGATCAAAAACTTTCATAAGGCAAAGTTGTAGAACTCTTTGGGAGGCAAAAGGAACTCCAGAGAAAAAATCGATTTTTTGAAATTTTTGAAATATTTGGATTTTTTGAAAATCTGAGTGCCTATAACTCAGCCAGTTGTCATCAGATCAAAAACTTTCATAAAGCAAAGTTGTGGAACTCGTTTAGAGGCAAAAGGCACTCCCGAGAAAAATCGACTTTTTGAAATTTTGTTATTTTTGGAAAAAACAGACTGCCAGTAATTCTCCCATTTTTCATCAGATCAAAAACTTTCATAACGCAAAGTTGTAGAACTCTTTTCGAGGCAAAAGGAACTCCAGAGAAAAAATCGATTTTTTGACATTTTTTTATTTTTGGAAAAAACAGACTGCCAGTAATTCACCCATTTTTGATCAGATCAAAAACGTTCATAATAAAAAGTTGTAGAACTCTTTGGGAGGCAAAAGGAACTCCAGAGAAAAATCTGATTTTTCTGAAATTTTTAAAATTTTTGGATTTTTTGAGAAAACAAACTACCTGTAATTCTTCCATTTGTCATCAGATCAAAAACATTCATAAGGCAAAGTTGTAGAACTCTTTGGGGGGCAAAAGGAACTTCAGAGAAAAGATCGTTTATTTTTTGAAATTTTTGAAATATTTGGATTTTTTTAAAATCTGAGTGCCTGTAACTCAGCCAGTTGTCATCGAATCAAAAACTGTAATAAGGCAAAGTTGTAGAACTCTTTGGGATGCAAAAGGAACTCCAGAGAAAAAATCGATGTTTTGAAATTTTCGAAATTCTGTTATTTTTGGAAAAAACAGACTGCCGGTAATTCTTCCATTTGTCATCAGATCAAAAACTTTCATAAAGCAAAGTTGTGGAACTCGTTTAGAGGCAAAAGGCACTCCCGAGAAAAATCGACTTTTTGAAATTTTGTTATTTTTGGAAAAAACAGACTGCCAGTAATTCTCCCATTTTTCATCAGATCAAAAACTTTCATAACGCAAAGTTGTAGAACTCTTTTCGAGGCAAAAGGAACTCCAGAGAAAAATCAACTTTTTGAAATTTTGTTATTTTTGGAAAAAACAGACTGCCAGTAATTCTTCCATTTTTCATCAGATCAAAAACATTCATAAGGCAAAGTTGTAGAACTCTTTGGAGGGCAAAAGGAACTCCAATAAAAAATCGATTTTTTGAAATTTTTTTATTTTTGGAAAAAACAGAGTGCCTGTAACTCAGCCAGTTATCATCGAATCAAAAACATTAATAAGGCAAAGTTGTAGAACTCTTTGGGATGCAAAAGGAACTCCAGAGAAAAAATAGATTTTTTGAAATTTTTGAAATTTATTTATTTTTGGAAAAAACAGACTGCCAGTAATTCTCCCATTTTTGATCAGATCAAAAACGTTCATAATGAAAAGTTGTAGAACTCTTTGGGAGGCAAAAGGAACTCCAGAGAAAAAATAGATTTTTTGAAATTTTTGAAATTTATTTATTTTTGGAAAAAACAGACTGCCAGTAATTCTCCCATTTTTTATTAGATCAAAAACGTTCATAATGAAAAGTTGTAGAACTCTTTGGAGGGCCAAAGGAACTCCAATAAAAAATCGATTTTTTGAAATTTTGTTATTTTTGGAAAAAACAGAGTGCCTGTAACTCAGCCAGTTATCATCGAATAAAAACTGTAATAAGGCAAAGTTGTAGAACTCTTTGGGGGACAAAAGCAACTCCAGGGAAAAAATCGATTTTTTGAAATTTTTGAAATATTTGGAATTTTGAAAATGTAAGTGCCTGTAACTCAGCCAGTTGTCATCGAATCAAAAACTGTAATAAGGCAAAGTTGTAGAACTCTTTGTGGGACAAAAGCAACTCCAGGGAAAAAATCGATTTTTTTAAATTTTTGACATTTTTGGATTTTTGGAAAAACAGACTGCCAGTAATTCTCCCATTTTTCATCAGATCAAAAACTTTCATGAGGCAAAGGTGTAGAACTCTTTGGGAGGCAAAAGCAACTCCAGACAAAAAATCGATTTTTTTAAATTTTTGAAATATTTGGATTTTTGAAAATCTGAGTGCCTGTAACTCAGCTAGTTTTTATCGAATCAAAAACGATGTTTTGAAATTTTTGAAATTTTTTTATTTTTGAAAAAACAAACTGCCAGTAATTCTCCCATTTTTCATCAGATCAAAAACTTTCATGAGGCAAAGGTGTAGAACTGTTTGGGAGGCAACAGCAACTCCAGAGAAAAAATCGATTTTTCGAAATTTTTGAAATTTTTTTATTTTTGAAAAAACAAACTGCCAGTAATTCTCCCATTTTTCATCAGATCAAAAACTTTCATGAGGCAAAGTTGTAGAACTCTTTGGGAGGCAAAAGGAACTCCAGAGAAAAATCGATTTTTTGAAATTTTTGAAATATTTGGATTTTTGAAAATGTAAGTGCCTGTAACTCAGCCAGTTGTCATCGAATCAAAAACTGTAATAAGGCAAAGTTGTAGAACTCTTTGGGATGCAAAAGGAACTCCAGAGAAAAAATAGATTTTTTGAAATTTTTGAAATTTATTTATTTTTGGAAAAAACAGACTGCCAGTAATTCTCCCATTTGTCATCAGATCAAAAACATTCATAAGGCAAAGTTGTACAACTCTTTGGGGGGCAAAAGGAACTTCAGAGAAAAATCGATTTTTTGAAATATTTGGATTTTTGAAAATGTAAGTGCCTGTAACTCAGCCAGTTGTCATCGAATCAAAAACCGTAATAAGGCAAAGTTGTAGAACTCTTTGGGATGCAAAAGGAACTCCAGAGAAAAAATAGATTTTTTGAAATTTTTGAAATATTTGGATTTTTGAAAATGTAAGTGCCTGTAACTCAGCCAGTTGTCATCGAATCAAAAACTGTAATAAGGCAAAGTTGTAGAACTCTTTGGGATGCAAAAGGAACTCCAGAGAAAAAATCGATTTTTTGAAATTTTTGAAATTTATTTATTTTTGGAAAAAACAGACTGCCAGTAATTCTCCCATTTTTCATCAGATCAAAAACATTCATAAGGCAAAGTTGTAGAACTCTTTTGGAGGTAAAAGGAACTCCAAAGAAAAAATCGATTTTTTGAAATTTTGTTATTTTTGGAAAAAACAGACTGCCAGTAATTCTCCCATTTTTCATCAGATCAAAAACTTTCATAACGCAAAGTTGTAGAACTCTTTTCGAGGCAAAAGGAACTCCAGAGAAAAAATCGATTTTTTGAAATTTTGTTATTTTTGGAAAAAACAGACTGCCAGTAATTCTTCCATTTGTCATCAGATCAAAAACATTCATAAGGCAAAGTTGTAGAACTCTTTGGGGGGCAAAGGGAACTCCATAGAAAAATTTGATTTTTTGAAATTTTTGGATTTTTGAAATAACAAACTGCCAGTAATTCTCCCATTTTTCATCAGATCAAAAACTTTCATGAGGCAAAGTTGTAGAACTCTTTGGGAGGCAAAAGGAACTCCAGAGAAAAAATCGATGTTTTGAAATTTTTGAAATTTATTTATTTTTGGAAAAAACAGACTGCCAGTAATTCTCCCATTTTTCATCAGATCAAAAACTGTAATAAGGCAAAGTTGTAGAACTCTTTGGGGGGAAAAGGAACTCCAGAGAAAAATCCGAGTTTTTGTAATTTATTTATTTTTGGAAAAAACAGACTGCCAGTAATTCTCCCATTTGTCATCAGATCAAAAACATTCATAAGGCAAAGTTGTACAACTCTTTGGGGGGCAAAAGGAACTCCAGAGAAAAAATAGATTTTTTGAAATTTTTGAAATTTATTTATTTTTGGAAAAAACAGACTGCCAGTAATTCTCCCATTTTTGATCAGATCAAAAACGTTCATAATGAAAAGTTGTAGAACTCTTTGGGAGGCAAAAGGAACTCCAGAGAAAAAATCGATGTTTTGAAATTTTGTTATTTTTGGAAAAAACAGAGTGCCTGTAACTCAGCCAGTTATCATCGAATCAAAAACATTAATAAGGCAAAGTTGTAGAACTCTTAGGGGTGCAAAAGGAACTTCAGAGAAAAAATCGAGTTTTTGAAATTTTTGAAATTTATTTATTTTTGGAAAAAACAGACTGCCAGTAATTCTCCCATTTTTCATCAGATCAAAAACATTCATAAGGCAAAGTTGTAGAACTCTTAGGGGTGCAAAAGGAACTTCAGAGAAAAAATCGAGTTTTTGAAATTTTTGAAATTTATTTATTTTTGGAAAAAACAGACTGCCAGTAATTCTCCCATTTTTTATTAGATCAAAAACGTTCATAATGAAAAGTTGTAGAACTCTTTCGAGGGCAAAAGGAACTCCAATAAAAAATCGATTTTTTGAAATTTTGTTATTTTTGGAAAAAACAGAGTGCCTGTAACTCAGCCAGTTATCATCGAATCAAAAACATTAATAAGGCAAAGTTGTAGAACTCTTTGGGAGTCAAAAGGAACTCCAGACAAAAATCGATTTTTTGAAATTTTTGAAATATTTGGATTTTTGAAAATGTAAGTGCCTGTAACTCAGCCAGTTGTCATCAAATAAAAACTGTAATAAGGCAAAGTTGTAGAACTCTTTGGGGGACAAAAGCAACTCCAGGGAAAAAATCGATTTTTTGAAATTTTTGAAATTTATTTATTTTTGGAAAAAACAGACTGCCAGTAATTCTCCCATTTTTTATTAGATCAAAAACGTTCATAATGAAAAGTTGTAGAACTCTTTGGGAGGCAAAAGGAACTCCAATAAAAAATCGATTTTTTGAAATTTTTGAAATATTTGGATTTTTGAAAATCTGAGTGCCTGTAACTCAGCTAGTTTTTATCGAATCAAAAACGATGTTTTGAAATTTTTGTAATTTTTTTATTTTTGAAAAAACAAGCTGCCAGTAATTCTCCCATTTTTCATCAGATCAAAAACTTTCATGAGGCAAAGTTGTAGAACTCTTTGGGAGGCAAAAGGAACTCCAGAGAAAAATCGATTTTTTGAAATTTATTTATTTTTGGAAAAAACAGACTGCCAGTAATTCTCCCATTTTTCATCAGATCAAAAACTTTCATGAGGCAAAGTTGTAGAACTCTTTGGGAGGCAAAAGGAACTCCAGAGAAAAATCGATTTTTTGAAATTTTTGAAATATTTGGATTTTTGAAAATGTAAGTGCCTGTAACTCAGCCAGTTGTCATCGAATCAAAAACTGTAATAAGGCAAAGTTGTAGAACTCTTTGGGATGCAAAAGGAACTCCAGAGAAAAAATAGATTTTTTGAAATTTTTGAAATTTATTTATTTTTGGAAAAAACAGACTGCCAGTAATTCTCCCATTTTTCATCAGATCAAAAACGTTCATAATGAAAAGTTGTAGAACTCTTTCGAGGGCAAAAGGAACTCCAATAAAAAATCGATTTTTTGAAATTTTGTTATTTTTGGAAAAAAACAGAGTGCCTGTAACTCAGCCAGTTATCATCGAATCTAAAACATTAATAAGGCAAAGTTGTAGAACTCTTAGGGGTGCAAAAGAAACTTCAGAGAAAAAATCGAGTTTTTGAAATTTTTGAAATATTTGGATTTTTGAAAATGTAAGTGCCTGTAACTCAGCCAGTTGTCATCGAATCAAAAACTGTAATAAGGCAAAGTTGTAGAACTCTTTGGGATGCAAATGGAACTCCAGAGAAAAAATCGATTTTTTGAAATTTTTGAAATTTATTTATTTTTGGAAAAAACAGACTGCCAGTAATTCTCCCATTTTTCATCAGATCAAAAACTTTCATGAGGCAAAGGTGTAGAACTCTTTGGGAGGCAAAAGCAACTCCAGAGAAAAAATCGATTTTTTGAAATTTTTTTATTTTTGGAAATAACAGACTACCAGTAATTCTCCCATTTGTCAGCAGATCAAAAACTTTCATAACGCAAAGTTGTAGAACTCTTTTGGAGGTAAAAGGAACTCCAAAGAAAAAATCGATTTTTTGATATTTTTTTATTTTTGGAAAAAACAGACTGCCAGTAATTCTCCCATTTTTTATTAGATCAAAAACGTTCATAATGAAAAGTTGTAGAACTCTTTCGAGGGCAAAAGGAACTCCAATAAAAAATCGATTTTTTGAAATTTTGTTATTTTTGGAAAAAACAGAGTGCCTGTAACTCAGCCAGTTATCATCGAATCAAAAACATTAATAAGGCAAAGTTGTAGAACACTTTGGGATGCAAAAGGAACTCCAGAGAAAAAATCGATTTTTTGAAATTTTTGAAATTTATTTATTTTTGGAAAAAACAGACTGCCAGTAATTCTCCCATTTTTCATCAGATCAAAAACATTCATAAGGCAAAGTTGTAGAACTCTTAGGGGTGCAAAAGGAACTTCAGAGAAAAAATCGAGTTTTTGAAATTTATTTATTTTTGGAAAAAACAGACTGCGAGTAATTCTCCCATTTTTCATCAGATCAAAAACATTCATAAGGCAAAGTTGTAGAACTCTTAGGGGTGCAAAAGGAACTTCAGAGAAAAAATCGAGTTTTTGAAATTTTTGAAATTTATTTATTTTTGGAAAAAACAGACTGCCAGTAATTCTCCCATTTTTTATTAGATCAAAAACGTTCATAATGAAAAGTTGTAGAACTCTTTCGAGGGCAAAAGGAACTCCAATAAAAAATCGATTTTTTGAAATTTTGTTATTTTTGGAAAAAACAGAGTGCCTGTAACTCAGCCAGTTATCATCGAATCAAAAACATTAATAAGGCAAAGTTGTAGAACTCTTAGGGGTGCAAAAGGAACTTCAGAGAAAAAATCGAGTTTTTGAAATTTTTGAAATTTATTTATTTTTGGAAAAAACAGACTGCCAGTAATTCTCCCATTTTTCATCAGATCAAAAACATTCATAAGGCAAAGTTGTAGAACTCTTAGGGGTGCAAAAGGAACTTCAGAGAAAAAATCGAGTTTTTGAAATTTTTGAAATTTATTTATTTTTGGAAAAAACAGACTGCCAGTAATTCTCCCATTTTTTATTAGATCAAAAACGTTCATAATGAAAAGTTGTAGAACTCTTTCGAGGGCAAAAGGAACTCCAATAAAAAATCGATTTTTTGAAATTTTGTTATTTTTGGAAAAAACAGAGTGCCTGTAACTCAGCCAGTTATCATCGAATCAAAAACATTAATAAGGCAAAGTTGTAGAACTCTTTGGGAGTCAAAAGGAACTCCAGACAAAAATCGATTTTTTGAAATTTTTGAAATATTTGGATTTTTGAAAATGTAAGTGCCTGTAACTCAGCCAGTTGTCATCAAATAAAAACTGTAATAAGGCAAAGTTGTAGAACTCTTTGGGGGACAAAAGCAACTCCAGGGAAAAAATCGATTTTTTGAAATTTTTGAAATTTATTTATTTTTGGAAAAAACAGACTGCCAGTAATTCTCCCATTTGTCATCAGATCAAAAACATTCATAAGGCAAAGTTGTAGAAGTCTTTGGGTAGCAAAAGGAACTTCAGAGAAAAGATCGTTTATTTTTTTGAAATTTTTGAAATATTTGGATTTTTGAAAAACTGAGTGCCTGTAACTCAGCTAGTTTTTATCGAATCAAAAACGATGTTTTGAAATTTTTGAAATTTTTTTATTTTTGAAAAAACAAACTGCCAGTAATTCTTCCATTTGTCATCAGATCAAAAACTTTCATAAAGCAAAGTTGTGGAACTCGTTTAGAGGCAAAAGGAACTCCAGAGAAAAATCAACTTTTTGAAATTTTGTTATTTTTGGAAAAAACAGACTGCCAGTAATTCTTCCATTTGTCATCAGATCAAAAACATTCATAAGGCAAAGTTGTAGAACTCTTTGGGGGGCAAAAGGAACTTCAGAGAAAAGATCGTTTATTTTTTGAAATTTTTGAAATATTTGGAATTTTGAAAATGTAAGTGCCTGTAACTCAGCCAGTTGTCATCGAATCAAAAACTGTAATAAGGCAAAGTTGTAGAACTCTTTGGGATGCAAAAGGAACTCCAGAGAAAAAATCGATTTTTTGAAATTTTTGAAATTTATTTATTTTTGGAAAAAACAGACTGCCAGTAATTCTCCCATTTTTCATCAGATCAAAAACTTTCATGAGGCAAAGGTGTAGAACTCTTTGGGAGGCAAAAGCAACTCCAGAGAAAAAATCGATTTTTCGACATTTTTTTATTTTTTGAAAAACACAGTGCCTGTAACTCAGCCAGTTTTCATCGAATCAAAAACATTAATAAGGCAAAGTTGTAGAACTCTTTGGGAGTCAAAAGGAACTCCAGACAAAAATCGATTTTTTGAAATTTTTGAAATATTTGGATTTTTGAAAATGTAAGTGCCTGTAACTCAGCCAGTTGTCATCGAATCAAAAACTGTAATAAGGCAAAGTTGTAGAACACTTTGGGATGCAAAAGGAACTCCAGAGAAAAAATCGATTTTTTGAAATTTTTGAAATTTATTTATTTTTGGAAAAAACAGACTGCCAGTAATTCTCCCATTTTTCATCAGATCAAAAACTTTCATGAGGCAAAGGTGTAGAACTCTTTGGGAGGCAAAAGCAACTCCAGAGAAAAAATCGATTTTTTGAAATTTTTTTATTTTTGGAAATAACAGACTACCAGTAATTCTCCCATTTGTCAGCAGATCAAAAACTTTCATAACGCAAAGTTGTAGAACTCTTTTGGAGGTAAAAGGAACTCCAAAGAAAAAATCGATTTTTTGATATTTTTTTATTTTTGGAAAAAACAGACTGCCAGTAATTCTCCCATTTTTTATTAGATCAAAAACGTTCATAATGAAAAGTTGTAGAACTCTTTCGAGGGCAAAAGGAACTCCAATAAAAAATCGATTTTTTGAAATTTTTGAAATTTATTTATTTTTGGAAAAAACAGACTGCCAGTAATTCTCCCATTTTTCATCAGATCAAAAACTTTCATAAGGCAAAGATGTAGAACTCTTTGGGAGGCAAAAGCAACTCCAGAGAAAAAATCGATTTTTCGACATTTTTTTATTTTTGGAAAAAACAGACTGCCAGTAATTCTCTAATTTTTCATCAGATCAAAAACTTTCATGAGGCAAAGTTGTAGAACTCTTTGGGGGAAAAAGTAACTCCAGAGAAAAAATCGATTTTTTTTGAAATTTATTTATTTTTGGAAAAAACAGACTGCCAGTAATTCTTCCATTTGTCATCAGATCAAAAACTTTCATAAAGCAAAGTTGTAGAACTCTTTGGGAGGCAAAAGGAACTCCAGACAAAAATCGATTTTTTGAAATTTTTGAAATATTTGGATTTTTGAAAATGTAAGTGCCTGTAACTCAGCCAGTTGTCATCGAATCAAAAACTGTAATAAGGCAAAGTTGTAGAACTCTTTGGGATGCAAAAGCAACTCCAGAGAAAAAATCGATTTTTTGAAATTTTTGAAATATTTGGATTTTTGAAAATCTGAGTGCCTCTAACTCAGCTTTTTTTTATCGAATCAAAAACGATGTTTTGAAATTTTTGAAATTTTTTTATTTTTGAAAAAACAAACTGCCTGTAATTCTCCCATTTTTCATCAGATCAAAAACTTTCATGAGGCAAAGTTGTAGAACTCTTTGGGGGAAAAAGTAACTCCAGGGAAAAAATCGATTTTTTGAAATTTTTGAAATTTATTTATTTTTGGAAAAAAGAGACTGCCAGTAATTCTCCCATTTTTCATCAGATCAAAAACTTTCATGAGGCAAAGGTGTAGAACTCTTTGGGAGGCAAAAGGAACTCCAGAGAAAAAATCGATGTTTTGAAATTTTCGAAATTCTTTTATTTTTGGAAAAAACAGACTGCCAGTAATTCTTCCATTTTTCATCAGATCAAAAACTTTCATAAGGCAAAGTTGTAGAAGTCTTTGGGTGGCAAAAGGAACTTCAGAGAAAAGATCGTTTATTTTTTTGAAATTTTCGAAATTCTTTTATTTTTGGAAAAACAGACTGCCAGTAACTCAGCCAGTTGTCATCGAATCAAAAACTGTAATAAGGCAAAGTTGTAGAACGCTTTGGGATGCAAAAGGAACTCCAGAGAAAAAATCGATTTTTTGAAATTTTTGAAATTTATTTATTTTTGGAAAAAACAGACTGCCAGTAATTCTCCCATTTTTCATCAGATCAAAAACTTTCATGAAGCAAAGGTGTAGAACTCTTTGGGAGGCAAAAGCAACTCCAGAGAAAAAATCGATTTTTTGAAATTTTTGAAATATTTGGATTTTTGAAAATCTGAGTGCCTGTAACTCAGCCAGTTTTCATCGAATCAAAAACTGTAATAAGGCAAAGTTGTAGAACTCTTTGGGATGCAAAAGGAACTCCAGAGAAAAAATCGATTTTTTGAAATTTTTGAAATTTTTTTATTTTTGAAAAAACAAACTGCCAGTAATTCTCCCATTTTTCATCAGATCCAAAACTTTCATGAGGCAAAGTTGTAGAACTCTTTGGGGGAAAAAGTAACTCCGGAGAAAAAATCGATTTTTCGAAATTTTTTTATTTTTTGAAAAACACAGTGCCTGTAACTCAGCCAGTTTTCATCGAATCAAAAACTTTAATTAAGCAAAGTTGTAGAACTCTTTGGGAGGCAAAAGGAACTCCAGACAAAAATCGATTTTTTGAAATTTTTGAAATATTTGGATTTTTGAAAATGTAAGTGCCTGTAACTCAGCCAGTTGTCATCGAATCAAAAACTGTAATAAGGCAAAGGTGTAGAACTCTTTGGGAGGCAAAAGCAACTCCAGAGAAAAAAATCGATTTTTCGACATTTTTTTATTTTTTGAAAAACACAGTGCCTGTAACTCAGCCAGTTTTCATCGAATCAAAAACATTAATAAGGCAAAGTTGTAGAACTCTTTGGGAGGCAAAAGCAACTCCAGAGAAAAAATCGATTTTTTGAAATTTTTGAAATATTTGGATTTTTGAAAATCTGAGTGCCTGTAACTCAGCCAGTTGTCATCGAATAAAAACTGTAATAAGGCAAAGTTGTAGAACTCTTTGGGGGACAAAAGCAACTCCAGGGAAAAAATCGATTTTTTGAAATTTTTGAAATTTATTTATTTTTGGAAAAAACAGACTGGCAGTAATAATCCCATTTTTCATCAGATCAAAAACATTCATAAGGAAAAGTTGTAGAACTCTTTTGGAGGCAAAAGGAACTCCAGAGAAAAAATCGATGTTTTGAAATTTTCGAAATTCTTTTATTTTTGGAAAAAACAGACTGCCAGTAATTCTTCCATTTTTCATCAGATCAAAAACATTCATAAAGCAAAGTTGTAGAACTCTTTGGGAGGCAAAAGGAACTCCAGACAAAAATCGATTTTTTGAAATTTTTGAAATATTTGGATTTTTGAAAATCTGAGTGCCTGTAACTCAGCCAGTTTTCATCGAATCAAAAACTGTAATAAGGCAAAGTTGTAGAACTCTTTGGGATGCAAAAGGAACTCCACAGAAAAAATCGTTTTTTTGAAATTTTTGAAATTTATTTATTTTTGGAAAAAACAGACTGCCAGTAATTCTCCCATTTTTCATCAGATCAAAAACTTTCATGAAGCAAAGGTGTAGAACTCTTTGGGAGGCAAAAGCAACTCCAGAGAAAAAATCGATTTTTTGAAATTTTTTTATTTTTTGAAAAACACAGTGCCTGTAACTCAGCCAGTTTTCATCGAATCAAAAACATTAATAAGGCAAAGTTGTAGAACTCTTTGGGAGTCAAAAGGAACTCCAGACAAAAATCGATTTTTTGAAATTTTTGAAATATTTGGATTTTTGAAAATGTAAGTGCCTGTAACTCAGCCAGTTGTCATCGAATCAAAAACTGTAATAAGGCAAAGTTGTAGAACTCTTTGGGATGCAAAAGGAACTCCAGAGAAAAAATAGATTTTTTGAAATTTTTGAAATTTATTTATTTTTGGAAAAAACAGACTGCCAGTAATTCTCCCATTTGTCATCAGATCAAAAACATTCATAAGGCAAAGTTGTACAACTCTTTGGGGGGCAAAAGGAACTCCAGAGAAAAAATAGATTTTTTGAAATTTTTGAAATTTATTTATTTTTGGAAAAAACAGACTGCCAGTAATTCTCCCATTTTTCATCAGATCAAAAACTGTAATAAGACAAAGTTGTAGAACTCTTTGGGATACAAAAAGAACTCCAGAGAAAACATCGATGTTTTGAAATTTTCGAAATTCTTTTATTTTTGGATAAAACAGACAGCCTGTAACTCAGCCAGTTGTCATCGAATAAAAACTGTAATAAGGCAAAGTTGTAGAACTCTTTGGGATGCAAAAGGAACTCCAGAGAAAAAATAGATTTTTTGAAATTTTTGAAATTTATTTATTTTTGGAAAAAACAGACTGCCAGTAATTCTCCCATTTTTCATCAGATCAAAAACTTTCATGAGGCAAAGATGTAGAACTCTTTGGGAGGCAAAAGCAACTCCAGAGAAAAAATCGATTTTTCGAAATTTTTTTATTTTTTGAAAAACACAGTGCCTGTAACTCAGCCAGTTTTCATCGAATCAAAAAATTTAATTAAGCAAAGTTGTAGATCTCTTTGGGAGGCAAAAGGAACTCCAGACAAAAAATCGATTTTTTGAAATTTTTGAAATATTTGGATTTTTGAAAAACTGAGTGCCTGTAACTCAGCTAGTTTTTATCGAATCAAAAACGATCTTTTGAAATTTTTAAAATTTTTGAAATTTTTTTATTTTTGGAAAAAACAGACTACCAGTAATAATCCCATTTTTCATCAGATCAAAAATATTCATAAGGAAAAGTTGTAGAACTCTTTTGGAGGCAAAAGGAACTCCAGAGAAAAAATCGATGTTTTGAAATTTTCGAAATTCTTTTATTTTTGGAAAAAACAGACTGCCAGTAATTCTTCCATTTTTCATCAGATCAAAAACATTCATAAAGCAAAGTTGTAGAACTCTTTGGGAGGCAAGAGGAACTCCAGACAAAAATCGATTTTTTGAAATTTTTGAAATATTTGGATTTTTGAAAATGTAAGTGCCTGTAACTCAGCCAGTTGTCATCGAATCAAAAACTGTAATAAGGCAAAGTTGTAGAACTCTTTGGGATGCAAAAGGAACTCCAGAGAAAAAATAGATTTTTTGAAATTTTTGAAATTTATTTATTTTTGGAAAAAACAGACTGCCAGTAATTCTCCCATTTTTCATCAGATCAAAAACTTTCATGAGGCAAAGATGTAGAACTCTTTGGGAGGCAAAAGCAACTCCAGAGAAAAAATCGATTTTTCGAAATTTTTTTATTTTTGGAAAAACAGTGCCTGTAACTCAGCCAGTTTTCATCGAATCAAAAAATTTAATTAAGCAAAGTTGTAGATCTCTTTGGGAGGCAAAAGGAACTCCAGACAAAAAATCGATTTTTTGAAATTTTTGAAATATTTGGATTTTTGAAAATCTGAGTGCCTGTAACTCAGCTAGTTTTTATCGAATCAAAAACGATGTTTTGATATTTTTGAAATTTTTTTATTTTTGAAATAACAAACTGCCAGTAATTCTCCCATTTTTCATCAGATCAAAAACTTTCATGAGGCAAAGTTGTAGAACTCTTTGGGAGGCAAAAGGAACTCCAGAGAAAAAATCGATGTTTTAAAATTTTTGAAATTTATTTATTTTTGGAAAAAACAGACTGCCAGTAATTCTTCCATTTTTCATCAGATCAAAAACATTCATAAAGCAAAGTTGTAGAACTCTTTGGGAGGCAAAAGGAACTCCAGACAAAAAATCGATTTTTTGAAATTTTTGAAATATTTGGATTTTTGAAAAACTGAGTGCCTGTAACTCAGCTAGTTTTTATCGAATCAAAAACGATCTTTTGAAATTTTTAAAATTTTTGAAATTTTGTTATTTTTGGAAAAAACAGACTGCCAGTAATTCTTCCATTTGTCATCAGATCAAAAACATTCATAAGGCAAATTTGTAGAACTCTTTGGGGGGAAAAAGGAACTCCAGAGAAAAAATCGATGTTTTGAAATTTTCGAAATTCTGTTATTTTTGGAAAAAACAGACTGCCGGTAATTCTTCCATTTGTCATCAGATCAAAAACTTTCATAAAGCAAAGTTGTAGAACTCTTTGTGGGACAAAAGCAACTCCAGGGAAAAAATCGATTTTTTTAAATTTTTTTATTTTTTGAAAAACACAGTGCCTGTAACTCAGCCAGTTTTCAACGAATCAAAAAACATTCTTAAGGCAAAGTTGTATAACTCTTTGGGGGGCAAAAGGAACTTCAGAGAAAAATCGATTTTTTGAAATTTTTGAAATATTTGGATTTTTGAAAATGTAAGTGCCTGTAACTCAGCCAGTTGTCATCGAATCAAAAACCGTAATAAGGCAAAGTTGTAGAACTCTTTGGGATGCAAAAGGAACTCCAGAGAAAAAATAGATTTTTTGAAATTTTTGAAATTTATTTATTTTTGGAAAAAACAGACTGCCAGTAATTCTCCCATTTTTTATTAGATCAAAAACGTTCATAATGAAAAGTTGTAGAACTCTTTGGGGGACAAAAGCAACTCCAGGGAAAAAATCGATTTTTTGAAATTTTTGAAATTTATTTATTTTTGGAAAAAACAGACTGCCAGTAATTCTCCCATTTTTCATCAGATCAAAAACTTTCATGAGGCAAAGATGTAGAACTCTTTGGGAGGCAAAAGCAACTCCAGAGAAAAAATCGATTTTTCGAAATTTTTTTATTTTTTGAAAAACACAGTGCCTGTAACTCAGCCAGTTTTCATCGAATCAAAAAATTTAATTAAGCAAAGTTGTAGATCTCTTTGGGAGGCAAAAGGAACTCCAGACAAAAAATCGATTTTTTGAAATTGTTGAAATATTTGGATTTTTGAAAATCTGAGTGCCTGTAACTCGGCTAGTTTTTATCGAATCAAAAACGATGTTTTGAAATTTTTTTATTTTTGGAAAAAACAGACTACCAGTAATAATCCCATTTTTCATCAGATCAAAAACATCCATAAGGAAAAGTTGTAGAACTCTTTTGGAGGCAAAAGGAACTCCAGAGAAAAAATCGATGTTTTGACATTTTCGAAATTCTTTTATTTTTGGAAAAAACAGACTGCCAGTAATTCTTCCATTTTTCATCAGATCAAAAACATTCATAAAGCAAAGTTGTAGAACTCTTTGGGAGGCAAAAGGAACTCCAGACAAAAATCGATTTTTTGAAATTTTTGAAATATTTGGATTTTTGAAAATGTAAGTGCCTGTAACTCAGCCAGTTGTCATCGAATCAAAAACTGTAATAAGGCAAAGTTGTAGAACTCTTTGGGATGCAAAAGGAACTCCAGAGAAAAAATCGTTTTTTTGAAATTTTTGAAATTTATTTATTTTTGGAAAAAACAGACTGCCAGTAATTCTCCCATTTTTCATCAGATCAAAAACTTTCATGAAGCAAAGGTGTAGAACTCTTTGGGAGGCAAAAGCAACTCCAGAAAAAAAATCGATTTTTCGACATTTTTTTATTTTTTGAAAAACACAGTGCCTGTAACTCAGCCAGTTTTCATCGAATCAAAAAATTTAATTAAGCAAAGTTGTAGATCTCTTTGGGAGGCAAAAGGAACTCCAGACAAAAAATCGATTTTTTGAAATTTTTGAAATATTTGGATTTTTGAAAAACTGAGTGCCTGTAACTCAGCTAGTTTTTATCGAATCAAAAACGATCTTTTGAAATTTTTAAAATTTTTGAAATTTTTTTATTTTTGGAAAAAACAGACTACCAGTAATAATCCCATTTTTCATCAGATCAAAAACATTCATAAGGAAAAGTTGTAGAACTCTTTTGGAGGCAAAAGGAACTCCAGAGAAAAAATCGATGTTTTGAAATTTTCGAAATTCTTTTATTTTTGGAAAAAACAGACTGCCAGTAATTCTTCCATTTTTCATCAGATCAAAAACATTCATAAAGCAAAGTTGTAGAACTCTTTGGGAGGCAAAAGGAACTCCAGACAAAAATCGATTTTTTGAAATTTTTGAAATATTTGGATTTTTGAAAATCTGAGTGCCTGTAACTCAGCTAGTTTTTATCGAATCAAAAAAATTTTTGAAATTTTTTTATTTTTGGAAAAAACAGACTGCCAGTAATAATCCCATTTTTCATCAGATCAAAAACATTCATAAGGCAAAGTTGTAGAACTCTTTGGGATGCAAAAGGAACTCCAGAGAAAAAATCGTTTTTTTGAAATTTTTGAAATTTATTTATTTTTGGAAAAAACAGACTGCCAGTAATTCTCCCATTTTTCATCAGATCAAAAACTTTCATGAAGCAAAGGTGTAGAACTCTTTGGGAGGCAAAAGCAACTCCAGAAAAAAAATCGATTTTTCGACATTTTTTTATTTTTTGAAAAACACAGTGCCTGTAACTCAGCCAGTTTTCATCGAATCAAAAACATTAATAAGGCAAAGTTGTAGAACTCTTTGGGAGTCAAAAGGAACTCCAGACAAAAATCGATTTTTTGAAATTTTTGAAATATTTGGATTTTTGAAAATGTAAGTGCCTGTAACTCAGCCAGTTGTCATCGAATCAAAAACTGTAATAAGGCAAAGTTGTAGAACACTTTGGGATGCAAAAGGAACTCCAGAGAAAAAATCGATTTTTTGAAATTTTTGAAATTTATTTATTTTTGGAAAAAACAGACTGCCAGTAATTCTCCCATTTGTCATCAGATCAAAAACATTCATAAGGCAAAGTTGTAGAAGTCTTTGGGTAGCAAAAGGAACTTCAGAGAAAAAATCGATTTTTTGAAATTTTTGAAATTTATTTATTTTTGGAAAAAACAGACTGCCAGTAATTCTCCCATTTTTCATCAGATCAAAAACTTTCATGAGGCAAAGGTGTAGAACTCTTTGGGAGGCAAAAGCAACTTCAGAGAAAAGATCGTTTATTTTTTTGAAATTTTTGAAATATTTGGATTTTTTGAAAATCTGAGTGCCTGTAACTCAGCCAGTTGTCATCGAATCAAAAACTGTAATAAGGCAAAGTTGTAGAACTCTTTGGGATGCAAAAGGAACTCCAGAGAAAAAATCGATTTTTTGAAATTTTTGAAATTTATTTATTTTTGGAAAAAACAGACTGCCAGTAATTCTCCCATTTTTCATCAGATCAAAAACTTTCATGAGGCAAAGGTGTAGAACTCTTTGGGAGGCAAAAGCAACTCCAGAGAAAAAATCGATTTTTCGACATTTTTTTATTTTTTGAAAAACACAGTGCCTGTAACTCAGCCAGTTTTCATCGAATCAAAAAATTTAATTAAGCAAAGTTGTAGATCTCTTTGGGAGGCAAAAGGAACTCCAGACAAAAAATCGATTTTTTGAAATTTTTGAAATATTTGGATTTTTGAAAATCTGAGTGCCTGTAACTCAGCTAGTTTTTATCGAATCAAAAACGATGTTTTGAAATTTTTGAAATTTTTGAAATTTTTTTATTTTTGAAAAAACAAACTGCCAGTAATTCTCCCATTTTTCATCAGATCCAAAACTTTCATGAGGCAAAGTTGTAGAACTCTTTGGGGGAAAAAGGAACTCCAGAGAAAAAATCGATGTTTTGAAATTTTCGAAATTCTTTTATTTTTGGAAAAAACAGACTGCCAGTAATTCTTCCATTTGTCATCAGATCAAAAACTTTCATAAGGCAAAGTTGTAGAAGTCATTGGGTGGCAAAAGGAACTTCAGAGAAAAGATCGTTTATTTTTTTGAAATTTTTGAAATATTTGGATTTTTTGAAAATCTGAGTGCCTGTAACTCAGCCAGTTGTCATCGAATCAAAAACTGTAATAAGGCAAAGTTGTAGAACTCTTTGGGGGACAAAAGCAACTCCAGGGAAAAAATCGATTTTTTGAAATTTTTGAAATTTATTTATTTTTGGAAAAAACAGACTGCCAGTAATTCTCCCATTTTTCATCAGATCAAAAACTTTCATGAGGCAAAGGTGTAGAACTCTTTGGGAGGCAAAAGCAACTCCAGAGAAAAAATCGATTTTTCGAAATTTTTTTATTTTTTGAAAAACACAGTGCCTGTAACTCAGCCAGTTTTCATCGAATCAAAAAATTTAATTAAGCAAAGTTGTAGATCTCTTTGGGAGGCAAAAGGAACTCCAGACAAAAAATCGATTTTTTGAAATTTTTGAAATATTTGGATTTTTGAAAATCTGAGTGCCTGTAACTCAGCTAGTTTTTATCGAATCAAAAACGATGTTTTGAAATTTTTGTAATTTTTTTATTTTTGAAAAAACAAGCTGCCAGTAATTCTCCCATTTTTCATCAGATCAAAAACATTCATAAGGAAAAGTTGTAGAACTCTTTGGGAGGCAAAAGGAACTCCAGAGAAAAAATCGATGTTTTGAAATTTTCGAAATTCTTTTATTTTTGGAAAAAACAGACTGCCAGTAATTCTTCCATTTTTCATCAGATCAAAAACATTCATAAAGCAAAGTTGTAGAACTCTTTGGGAGGCAAAAGGAACTCCAGACAAAAAATCGATTTTTTGAAATTTTTGAAATATTTGGATTTTTGAAAAACTGAGTGCCTGTAACTCAGCTAGTTTTTATCGAATCAAAAACGATCTTTTGAAATTTTTAAAATTTTTGAAATTTTTTTATTTTTGGAAAAAACAGACTGCCAGTAATTCTCCCATTTTTCATCAGATCAAAAACTTTCATGAGGCAAAGGTCTAGAACTCTTTGGGAGGCAAAAGAAACTCCAGAGAAAAAATCGTTTTTTTTTTAAATTTTTGAAATTTATTTATTTTTGGAAAAAACAGACTGCCAGTAATTCTCCCATTTTTCATCAGATCAAAAACTTTCATGAAGCAAAGGTGTTGAACTCTTTGGGAGGCAAAAGCAACTCCAGAAAAAAAATCGATTTTTCGACATTTTTTTATTTTTTGAAAAACACAGTGCCTGTAACTCAGCCAGTTTTCATCGAATCAAAAACATTAATAAGGCAAAGTTGTAGAACTCTTTGGGAGTCAAAAGGAACTCCAGACAAAAATCGATTTTTTGAAATTTTCGAAATATTTGGATTTTTGGAAATGTAAGTGCCTGTAACTCAGCCAGTTGTCATCGAATAAAAACTGTAATAAGGCAAAGTTGTAGAACTCTTTGGGGGACAAAAGCAACTCCAGGGAAAAAATCGATTTTTTGAAATTTTTGAAATTTATTTATTTTTGGAAAAAACAGACTGCCAGTAATAATCCCATTTTTCATCAGATCAAAAACATTCATAAGGAAAAGTTGTAGAACTCTTTTGGAGGCAAAAGGAACTCCAGAGAAAAAATCGATTTTTTGAAATTTTGTTATTTTTGGAAAAAACAGACTGCCAGTAATTCTCCCATTTTTGATCAGATCAAAAACGTTCATAATGAAAAGTTGTAGAACTCTTTGGGAGGCAAAAGGAACTCCAGAGAAAAAAACGATTTTTCGAAATTTTTTTATTTTTTGAAAAACACAGTGCCTGTAACTCAGCCAGTTGTCATCGAATCAAAAACTGTAATAAGGCAAAGTTGTAGAACTCTTTGGGGGACAAAAGCAACTCCAGGGAAAAAATCGATTTTTTGAAATTTTTGAAATATTTGGATTTTTGAAAATCTGAGTGCCTGTAACTCAGCTAGTTTTTATCGAATCAAAAACGATGTTTTGAAATTTTAAAAATTTTTGAAATTTTTTTATTTTTGGAAAAAACAGACTACCAGTAATAATCCCATTTTTCATCAGATCAAAAACATTCATAGGGAAAAGTTGTAGAACTCTTTTGGAGGCAAAAGTAACTCCAGAGAAAAAATCGATGTTTTGAAATTTTCGAAATTCTTTTATTTTTGGAAAAAACAGACTGCCAGTAATTCTTCCATTTTTCATCAGATCAAAAACTTTCATGAAGCAAAGGTGTAGAACTCTTTGGGAGGCAAAAGCAACTCCAGAGAAAAAATCGATTTTTTGAAATTTTTGAAATATTTGGATTTTTGAAAATGTAAGTGCCTGTAACTCAGCCAGTTGTCATCGAATCAAAAACTGTAATAAGGCAAAGTTGTAGAACACTTTGGGATGCAAAAGGAACTCCAGAGAAAAAATCGATTTTTTGAAATTTTTGAAATTTATTTATTTTTGGAAAAAACAGACTGCCAGTAATTCTCCCATTTTTCATCAGATCAAAAACTTTCATGAGGCAAAGGTGTAGAACTCTTTGGGAGGCAAAAGCAACTCCAGAGAAAAAATCGATTTTTCGACATTTTTTTATTTTTTGAAAAACACAGTGCCTGTAACTCAGCCAGTTTTCATCGAATCAAAAAATTTAATTAAGCAAAGTTGTAGATCTCTTTGGGAGGCAAAAGGAACTCCAGACAAAAAATCGATTTTTTGAAATTTTTGAAATATTTGGATTTTTGAAAAACTGAGTGCCTGTAACTCAGCTAGTTTTTATCGAATCAAAAACGATCTTTTGAAATTTTTAAAATTTTTGAAATTTTTTTATTTTTGGAAAAAACAGACTACCAGTAATAATCCCATTTTTCATCAGATCAAAAACATTCATAAGGAAAAGTTGTAGAACTCTTTTGGAGGCAAAAGGAACTCCAGAGAAAAAATCGATGTTTTGAAATTTTCGAAATTCTTTTATTTTTGGAAAAAACAGACTGCCAGTAATTCTTCCATTTTTCATCAGATCAAAAACATTCATAAAGCAAAGTTGTAGAACTCTTTGGGAGGCAAAAGGAACTCCAGACAAAAAATCGATTTTTTGAAATTTTTGAAATATTTGGATTTTTGAAAAACTGAGTGCCTGTAACTCAGCTAGTTTTTATCGAATCAAAAACGATCTTTTGAAATTTTTAAAATTTTTGAAATTTTTTTATTTTTGGAAAAAACAGACTACCAGTAATAATCCCATTTTTCATCAGATCAAAAACATTCATAAGGAAAAGTTGTAGAACTCTTTTGGAGGCAAAAGGAACTCCAGAGAAAAAATCGATGTTTTGAAATTTTCGAAATTCTTTTATTTTTGGAAAAAACAGACTGCCAGTAATTCTCCCATTTTTCATCAGATCAAAAACTTTCATGAAGCAAAGGTGTTAAACTCTTTGGGAGGCAAAAGCAACTCCAGAAAAAAAATCGATTTTTCGACATTTTTTTATTTTTTGAAAAACACAGTGCCTGTAACTCAGCCAGTTTTCATCGAATCAAAAACATTAATAAGGCAAAGTTGTAGAACTCTTTGGGAGTCAAAAGGAACTCCAGACAAAAATCGATTTTTTGAAATTTTCGAAATATTTGGATTTTTGGAAATGTAAGTGCCTGTAACTCAGCCAGTTGTCATCGAATAAAAACTGTAATAAGGCAAAGTTGTAGAACTCTTTGGGGGACAAAAGCAACTCCAGGGAAAAAATCGATTTTTTGAAATTTTTGAAATTTATTTATTTTTGGAAAAAACAGACTGCCAGTAATTCTTCCATTTTTCATCAGATCAAAAACATTCATAAAGCAAAGTTGTAGAACTCTTTGGGAGGCAAAAGGAACTCCAGAGAAAAAATCGATTTTTTGAAATTTTTGAAATTTATTTATTTTTGGAAAAAACAGACTGCCAGTAATTCTCCCATTTTTCATCAGATCAAAAACTTTCATGAGGCAAAGGTGTAGAACTCTTTGGGAGGCAAAAGCAACTCCAGAGAAAAAATCGATTTTTCGACATTTTTTTATTTTTTGAAAAACACAGTGCCTGTAACTCAGCCAGTTTTCATCGAATCAAAAAATTTAATTAAGCAAAGTTGTAGATCTCTTTGGGAGGCAAAAGGAACTCCAGACAAAAAATCGATTTTTTGAAATTTTTGAAATCTTTGGATTTTTGAAAAACTGAGTGCCTGTAACTCAGCTAGTTTTTATCGAATCAAAAACGATCTTTTGAAATTTTTAAAATTTTTGAAATTTTTTTATTTTTGGAAAAAACAGACTACCAGTAATAATCCCATTTTTCATCAGATCAAAAACTTTCATGAGGCAAAGGTGTAGAACTCTTTGGGAGGCAAAAGCAACTCCAGAGAAAAAATCGATTTTTTGACATTTTCGAAATTCTTTTATTTTTGGAAAAAACAGACTGCCAGTAATTCTTCCATTTTTCATCAGATCAAAAACATTCATAAAGCAAAGTTGTAGAACTCTTTGGGAGGCAAAAGGAACTCCAGACAAAAATCGATTTTTTGAAATTTTTGAAATATTTGGATTTTTGAAAATGTAAGTGCCTGTACCTCAGCCAGTTGTCATCGAATCAAAAACGATCTTTTTTTTTAAAATTTTTGAAATTTTTTTATTTTTGGAAAAAACAGACTGCCAGTAATTCTCCCATTTTTCATCAGATCAAAAACTTTCATGAAGCAAAGTTGTAGAACTCTTTGGGATGCAAAAGGAACTCCAGAGAAAAAATCGATTTTTTGAAATTTTTGAAATTTATTTATTTTTGGAAAAAACAGACTGCCAGTAATTCTCCCATTTTTCATCAGATCAAAAACATTCATAAGGCAAAGTTGTAGAACTCTTTGGGAGTCAAAAGGAACTCCAGACAAAAATCGATTTTTTGAAATTTTCGAAATATTTGGATTTTTGGAAATGTAAGTGCCTGTAACTCAGCCAGTTGTCATCGAATAAAAACTGTAATAAGGCAAAGTTGTAGAACTCTTTGGGGGACAAAAGCAACTCCAGGGAAAAAATCGATTTTTTGAAATTTTTGAAATTTATTTATTTTTGGAAAAAACAGACTGCCAGTAATTCTTCCATTTTTCATCAGATCAAAAACATTCATAAAGCAAAGTTGTAGAACTCTTTGGGAGGCAAAAGGAACTCCAGACAAAAATCGATTTTTTGAAATTTTTGAAATATTTGGATTTTTGAAAATCTGAGTGCCTGTAACTCAGCTTTTTTTTATCGAATCAAAAACGATGTTTTGAAATTTTTGAAATTTTTTTATTTTTGAAAAAACAAACTGCCAGTAATTCTCCCATTTTTCATCAGATCAAAAACTTTCATGAGGCAAAGTTGTAGAACTCTTTGGGGGAAAAAGTAACTCCAGAGAAAAAATCGATTTTTTGAAATTTTTGAAATATTTGGATTTTTGAAAATCTGAGTGCCTGTAACTCAGCTTTTTTTTATCGAATCAAAAACGATGTTTTGAAATTTTTGAAATTTTTTTATTTTTGAAAAAACAAACTGCCAGTAATTCTCCCATTTTTCATCAGATCAAAAACTTTCATGAGGCAAAGTTGTAGAACTCTTTGGGGGAAAAAGTAACTCCAGAGAAAAAATCGATTTTTTGAAATTTTTTTATTTTTGGAAATAACAGACCAGTAATAATCCCATTTTTCATCAGATCAAAAACATTCATAAGGAAAAGTTGTAGAACTCTTAGGGGTGCAAAAGGAACTTCAGAGAAAAAATCGAGTTTTTGAAATTTTTGAAATTTATTTATTTTTGGAAAAAACAGACTGCCAGTAATTCTCCCATTTTTCATCAGATCAAAAACTTTCATGAGGCAAAGATGTAGAACTCTTTGGGAGGCAAAAGCAACTCCAGAGAAAAAATCGATTTTTCGAAATATTTGGATTTTTGAAAATCTGAGTGCCTGTAACTCAGCTAGTTTTTATCGAATCAAAAACGATGTTTTGAAATTTTTTTATTTTTGAAAAAACAAGCTGCCAGTAATTCTCCCATTTTTCATCAGATCAAAAACTTTCATGAGGCAAAGTTGTAGAACTCTTTGGGAGGCAAAAGGAACTCCAGAGAAAAATCGATTTTTTGAAATTTTTGAAATTTATTTATTTTTGGAAAAAACAGACTGCCAGTAATTCTCCCATTTTTGATCAGATCAAAAACGTTCATAATGAAAAGTTGTAGAACTCTTTGGGAGGCAAAAGGAACTCCAGAGAAAAAATCGATTTTTTGAAATTTTTGAAATTTATTTATTTTTGGAAAAAACAGACTGCCAGTAATTCTCCCATTTTTCATCAGATCAAAAACTTTCATGAGGCAAAGATGTAGAACTCTTTGGGAGGCAAAAGCAACTCCAGAGAAAAAATCGATTTTTCGAAATATTTGGATTTTTGAAAATCTGAGTGCCTGTAACTCAGCTAGTTTTTATCGAATCAAAAACGATGTTTTGAAATTTTTTTATTTTTGAAAAAACAAACTGCCAGTAATTCTCCCATTTGTCATCAGATCAAAAACATTCATAAGGCAAAGTTGTAGAACTCTTTGGAGGGCCAAAGGAACTCCAATAAAAAATCGATTTTTTGCAATTTTGTTATTTTTGGAAAAAACAGAGTGCCTGTAACTCAGCCAGTTATCATCGAATAAAAACTGTAATAAGGCAAAGTTGTAGAACTCTTTGGGGGACAAAAGCAACTCCAGGGAAAAAATCGATTTTTTGAAATTTTTGAAATTTTTTTATTTTTGGAAAAAACAGTGTGCCAGTAATTCTCCCATTTTTCATCAGATCAAAAACTTTCATGAGGCAAAGATGTAGAACTCTTTGGGAGGCAAAAGCAACTTCAGAGAAAAAATCGATTTTTCGAAATATTTGGATTTTTGAAAATCTGAGTGCCTGTAACTCAGCTAGTTTTTATCGAATCAAAAACGATGTTTTGAAATTTTTTTATTTTTGAAAAAACAAACTGCCAGTAATTCTCCCATTTGTCATCAGATCAAAAACATTCATAATGAAAAGTTGTAGATCTCTTTGGGAGGCAAAAGGAACTCCAGACAAAAAATCGATTTTTTGAAATTTTTGAAATATTTGGATTTTTGAAAATCTGAGTGCCTGTAACTCAGCTAGTTTTTATCGAATCAAAAACGATGTTTTGAAATTTTTGTAATTTTTTTATTTTTGAAAAAACAAGCTGCCAGTAATTCTCCCATTTTTCATCAGATCAAAAACTTTCATGAGGCAAAGTTGTAGAACTCTTTGGGAGGCAAAAGGAACTCCAGACAAAAAATCGATTTTTTGAAATTTTGTTATTTTTGGAAAAAACAGACTGCCAGTAATTCTCCCATTTTTGATCAGATCAAAAACGTTCATAATGAAAAGTTGTAGAACTCTTTGGGAGGCAAAAGGAACTCCAGAGAAAAAATCGATGTTTTGAAATTTTTGAAATTTATTTATTTTTGGAAAAAACAGACTGCCAGTAATTCTCCCATTTTTCATCAGATCAAAAACTGTAATAAGGCAAAGTTGTAGAACTCTTTGGGGGGAAAAGGAACTCCAGAGAAAAATCCGAGTTTTTGAAATTTATTTATTTTTGGAAAAAACAGACTGCCAGTAATTCTCCCATTTGTCATCAGATCAAAAACATTCATAAGGCAAAGTTGTACAACTCTTTGGGGGGCAAAAGGAACTTCAGAGAAAAATCGATTTTTTGAAATTTTTGAAATATTTGGATTTTTGAAAATGTAAGTGCCTGTAACTCAGCTAGTTTTTATCGAATCAAAAACGATGTTTTGAAATTTTTGAAATTTTTTTATTTTTGAAAAAACAAACTGCCAGTAATTCTCCCATTTTTCATCAGATCAAAAACTTTCATGAGGCAAAGTTGTAGAACTCTTTGGGAGGCAAAAGGAACTCCAGAGAAAAATCGATTTTTTGAAATTTTTGAAATATTTGGATTTTTGAAAATCTGAGTGCCTGTAACTCAGCTAGTTTTTATCGAATCAAAAACGATGTTTTGAAATTTTTGAAATTTTTTTATTTTTGAAAAAACAAACTGGCAGTAATTCTCCCATTTTTCATCAGATCAAAAACTTTCACGAGGCAAAGTTGTAGAACTCATTGGGGGGAAAAGTAACTCCAGAGAAAAAATCGATTTTTCGAAATTTTTTTATTTTTGGAAAAAACAGACTGCCAGTAATTCTCCCATTTTTGATCAGATCAAAAACGTTCATAATGAAAAGTTGTAGAACTCTTTGGGAGGCAAAAGGAACTCCAGAGAAAAGATCGTTTATTTTTTGGAAATTTTTGAAATATTTGGTTTTTTGAAAAACTGAGCCTGTAACTCAGCTAGTTTTCATCGAATCAAAAACTGTAATGAGGAAAAGTTGTAGAACTTGTTGGGGGGCAAAAGGAACTCAAGAGAAAAAAATCGATGTTTTAACATTTTGAAATTTTTTTATTTTTTGAAAAAACAGACTGCCAGTAATTCTCCCATTTGTCATCAGATCAAAAACTTTCATACGGCAAAGTTGTAGAACTCTTTGGAGGGCAAAAGGAACGCCAGGGAAAAGATCGATGTTATAACATTTTGAAATTTTTTTCTTTTTGAAAAAACAGAATGCTAGTAAATATCCCATTTTTCATCGGATCAAAAACATTCATAATAAAAAGTTGTAGAACTCTTTGAGGGGCAAAAGGAACTCCAAGGAAAAATTTTTTGACATTTTTCTATCTTTTGAAAAACAGAGTGCCTGTAACTCAGCCAGTTGTCATCGAATCAAAAACTTTCATAAGGCAATGTTGTAGAACTCGTTGGTGGGCAAAAGGAACTCCAGAGAAAAGATGTTTTTTTTTTTTAATTTATGAAATATTTGGATTTTTTGAAAATCTGAGTGCCTGTAACTCGGCCAGTAATTCTTCCATTTTTCATCAGATCAAAAACTTTCATGAGGTAAAGTTGTAGAACTCTTAGGGGTGCAAAAGGAACTTCAGAGAAAAAATCGAGTTTTTGAAATTTTTGAAATTTATTTATTTTTGGAAAAAACAGACTGCCAGTAATTCTCCCATTTTTCATCAGATCAAAAACATTAATAAGGCAAAGTTGTAGAACTCTTTGGGAGTCAAAAGGAACTCCAGACAAAAATCGATTTTTTGAAATTTTTAAAATATTTGGATTTTTGAAAATGTAAGTGCCTGTAACTCATCCAGTTGTCATCAAATAAAAACTGTAATAAGGCAAAGTTGTAGAACTCTTTGGGGGACAAAAGCAACTCCAGGGAAAAAATCGATTTTTTGAAATTTTTGAAATTTATTTATTTTTGGAAAAAACAGACTGCCAGTAATTCTCCCATTTGTCATCAGATCAAAAACATTCATAAGGCAAAGTTGTAGAAGTCTTTGGGTAGCAAAAGGAACTTCAGAGAAAAGATCGTTTATTTTTTTGAAATTTTTGAAATATTTGGATTTTTTGAAAATCTGAGTGCCTGTAACTCGGCCAGTAATTCTTCCATTTTTCATCAGATCAAAAACTTTCATGAGGTAAAGTTGTAGAACTCTTTTGGAGGCAAAAGGAACACCAGAGAAAAAATCGATTTTTTGAAATTTTTTTATTTTTGGAAAAAACAGACTGCCAGTAATTCTCCCATTTTTCATCAGATCAAAAATTTTAATAAAGCAAAGTTGTAGAACTCTTTGGGGGGGCAAAAGAAACTCCAGAGAAAAATCGATTTTTTGAAAATTTTTTATTTTTGGAAAGAACAGACTACCAGTAATTCTCCCTTTTGTCATCAGATCAAAAACTTTCATGAGGCAAAGTTGTAGAACTCGTTAGGGGGCAATAGGAACTCCAGAAAAAAAATCGATGTTTTAAAATTTTGAAATTTTTTTATTTTTTGAAAAAACAGACTGCCAGTGATTCTCCCATTTTTCATCAGATCAAAAACTTTCATGAGGCAAAGTTGTACAACTCTTTGGAGGGCAAAAGGAACGCCAGGGAAAAGATCGATGTTATAACATTTTGAAATTTTTTTTCTTTTTGAAAAAACAGACTGCTAGTATATATCCCATTTTTCATCGGATCAAAAACATTCATAATAAAAAGTTGTAGAACTCTTTGAGGGGCAAAAGGAACTCCAAGGAAAAATTTTTTGACATTTTTCTATCTTTTGAAAAACAGAGTGCCTGTAACTCAGCCAGTTGTCATCGAATCAAAAACTTTCATAAGGCAATGTTGTAGAACTCGTTGGTGGGCAAAAGGAACTCCAGAGAAAAGATGGTTTTTTTTTAATTTATGAAATATTTGGATTTTTTGAAAATCTGAGTGCCTGTAACTCGGCCAGTAATTCTTCCATTTTTCATCAGATCAAAAACTTTCATGAGGTAAAGTTGTAGAACTCTTTTGGAGGCAAAAGGAACACCAGAGAAAAAATCGATGTTTTAAAATTTTGAAATTTTTTTATTTTTGGAAAGAACAGACTACCAGTAATTCTCCCATTTTTCATCAGATCAAAAATTTTAATAAAGCAAACTTGTAGAACTCTTTGGGGGGCAAAAGGAACTCCAGAGAAAAATCGATTTTTTGAAATTTTTTTATTTTTGGAAAGAACAGACTACCAGTAATTCTCCCTTTTGTCATCAGATCAAAAACTTTCATAAGGCAAACTTGTAGAACTCGATGGGGGGCAAAAGGAACTCCAGAAAAAAAATCGATGTTTTAACATTTTGAAATTTTTTTATTTTTCGAAAAAACAGACTGCCAGTAATTCTCCCATTTTTCATCAGATCAAAAATTTTAATAAAGCAAAGTTGTAGAACTCTTTGGGGGGCAAAAGAAACTCCAGAGAAAAAATCGATTTTTTGAAATTTTTTTATTTTTGGAAAGAACAGACTACCCGTAATTCTCCCTTTTGTCATCAGATCAAAAACTTTCATGAGGCAAAGTTGTAGAACTCGTTAGGGGGCAATAGGAACTCCAGAAAAAAAATCGATGTTTTAAAATTTTGAAATTTTTTTATTTTTTGAAAAAACAGACTGCCAGTAATTCTCCCATTTTTCATCAGATCAAAAACTTTCATGAGGCAAAGTTGTAGAACTCTTTAGGGGGCAAAAGGAACCCCAGAAAAAAAAGCTATATTTTCAAAATTTTCAAATTTTTTTATTTTTCGAAAGAACAGACTACCAGTAATTCTCCCTTTTTTCATCAGATCAAAAACTTTCATGAGGCAAAGTTGTAGAACTCGTTGGGGGGCAATAGGAACTCCAGAAAAAAAATCGATGTTTTAACATTTTGAAATTTTTTTATTTTTGAAAAAACAGACTGCCAGTAATTCTACATTTTTCATCAGATCAAAAACTTTCATAAGGCAATGTTGTTAGAACTCGTTGGTGGGCAAAAGGAACGCCAGGGAAAAGATCGATGTTATAACATTTTGAAATTTTTTTATTTTTGAAAAAACGGACTGCTAGTAAATATCCCATTTTTCATCGGATCAAAAACATTCATAATAAAAAGTTGTAGAACTCTTTGAGGGGCAAAAGGAACTCCAAGGAAAAATTTTTTGACATTTTTCTATCTTTTGAAAAACAGAGTGCCTGTAACTCAGCCAGTTGTCATCGAATCAAAAACTTTCATAAGGCAATGTTGTAGAACTCGTTGGTGGGCAAAAGGAACTCCAGAGAAAAGATGTTTTTTTTTTAATTTATGAAATATTTGGATTTTTTGAAAATCTGAGTGCCTGTAACTCGGCCAGTAATTCTTCCATTTTTCATCAGATCAAAAACTTTCATGAGGTAAAGTTGTAGAACTCTTTTGGAGGCAAAAGGAACACCAGAGAAAAAATCGATTTTTTGAAATTTTTTTATTTTTGGAAAAAACAGACTGCCAGTAATTCTCCCATTTTTCATCAGATCAAAAATTTTAATAAAGCAAAGTTGTAGAACTCTTTGCGGGGCAAAAGGAACTCCAGAGAAAAATCGATTTTTTTGAAATTTTTTTATTTTTGGAAAGAACAGACTACCAGTAATTCTCCCTTTTTTCATCAGATCAAAAACTTTCATGAGGCAAAGTTGTAGAACTCGTTAGGGGGCAATAGGAACTCCAGAAAAAAAATCGATGTTTTAAAATTTTGAAATTTTTTTATTTTTCGAAAAAACAGACTGCCAGTAATTCTCCCATTTTTCATCAGATCAAAAATTTTAATAAAGCAAAGTTGTAGAACTCTTTGGGGGGCAAAAGAACTCCAGAGAAAAATCGATTTTTTGAAATTTTTTTATTTTTGGAAAGAACAGACTACCAGTAATTCTCCCTTTTGTCATCAGATCAAAAACTTTCATAAGGCAAAGTTGTAGAACTCGTTGGGGGGAAAAAGGAACTCCAGAAAAAAAATCGATGTTTTAATATTTTGAAATTTTTTTATTTTTTGAAAAAACAGACTGCCAGTAATTCTACATTTTTCATCAGATCAAAAACTTTCATAAGGCAATATTGTTAGAACTCGTTGGTGGGCAAAAGGAACTCCAGAGAAAAAATCGATGTTTTAAAATTTTGAAATTTTTTTATTTTTCGAAAAAACAGACTGCCAGTAATTCTCCCATTTTTCATCAGATCAAAAATTTTAATAAAGCAAAGTTGTAGAACTCTTTGCGGGGCAAAAGGAACTTCAGAGAAAAATCGATTTTTTGAAATTTTTTTATTTTTGGAAAGAACAGACTACCAGTAATTCTCCCATTTTTCATCAGATCAAAAATTTTAATAAAGCAAAGTTGTAGAACTCTTTGGAGGGCAAAAGGAACTCCAGAGAAAAATCGATTTTTTGAAATTTTTTTATTTTTGGAAAGAACAGACTACCAGTAATTCTCCCTTTTGTCATCAGATCAAAAACTTTCATAAGGCAAAGTTGTAGAACTCGTTGGGGGGCAAAAGGAACTCCAGAAAAAAAATCGATGTTTTAATATTTTGAAATTTTTTTATTTTTCGAAAAAACAGAATGCCAGTAATTCTCCCATTTGTCATCGGATCAAAAACTTTTATAATGAAAAGTTGTAGAACTCTTTGGAGGGCAAAAGGAACGCCAGAGAAAAAATCGATTTTTTGAAATTTTTGAAATATTTGGTTTTTTGAAAATCTGAGCCTGTAACTCAGCTAGTTTTTATCGAATCAAAAACGATGTTTTGAAATTTTTGAAATTTTTTTATTTTTGGAAAAAACAGATTGCCTGTAATTCTCCCATTTGTCATCAGATCAAAAACTTTCATAAGGCAAAGTTGTAGAACTCTTTTAGGGGCAAAAGGAACTCCAGAGAAAAATCGATGTTTTAAAATTTTTGAAATTCTTTTATTTTTGGAAAAAACCGAATGCCAGTAATTCTCCCATTTTTTATCAGATCAAAAACTTTCATGAGGCAAAGTTGTAGAACTCTTTGGGGGGCAAAAGGAACTTCAGAGAAAAGATCGTTTATTTTTTGGAAATTTTTGAAATATTTGGTTTTTTGAAAAACTGAGCCTGTAACTCAGCTAGTTTTCATCGAATCAAAAACTGTAATGAGGAAAAGTTGTAGAACTTGTTGGGGGGCAAAAGGAACTCAAGAGAAAAGATCGTTTTTTTTTTTTTAATTTTTGAAATATTTGGATTTTTTTAATTTTAAAAACAACAGACTGCCAGTAATTCTCCCATTTTTCATCAGATCAAAAATTTTAATAAAGCAAAGTTGTAGAACTCTTTGGGGGGTTAAAAGAAACTCCAGAGAAAAATCGATTTTTTGAAATTTTTTTATTTTTGGAAAGAACAGACTACCCGTAATTCTCCCTTTTGTCATCAGATCAAAAACTTTCATGAGGCAAAGTTCTAGAACTCGTTAGGGGGCAATAGGAACTCCAGAAAAAAAATCGATGTTTTAAAATTTTGAAATTTTTTTATTTTTTGAAAAAACAGACTGCCAGTAATTCTCCCATTTTTCATCAGATCAAAAACTTTCATGAGGCAAAGTTGTTGAACTCTTTGGGGGGCAAAAGGAACTCCAGAGAAAAAATCCATGTTTTCAAAATTTTCAATTTTTTTTTTTTTTGGGAAGAACAGACCTCCCGTAATTCTCCCTTTTTTCATCAGATCAAAAACTTTCATGAGGCAAAGTTGTAGAACTCGTTGGGGGGCAATAGGAACTCCAGAAAAAAAATCGATGTTTTAACATTTTGAAATTTTTTTATTTTTTGAAAAAACAGACTGCCAGTAATTCTCCCATTTTTCATCAGATCAAAAACTTTCATGAGGCAAAGTTGTAGAACTCTTTGGGGGGCAAAAGGAACTCCAGAGAAAAAATCGATGTTTTCAAAATTTTGAAATTTTTTTATTTTTGGAAAGAACAGACTACCAGTAATTCTCCCTTTTTTCATCAGATCAAAAACTTTCATGAGGCAAAGTTGTAGAACTCGTTGGGGGGCAATAGGAACTCCAGAAAAAAAATCGATGTTTTAACATTTTGAAATTTTTTTATTTTTTGAAAAAACAGACTGCCAGTAATTCTACATTTTTCATCAGATCAAAAACTTTCATAAGGCAATGTTGTTAGAACTCGTTGGTGGGCAAAAGGAACGCCAGGGAAAAGATCGATGTTATAACATTTTGAAATTTTTTTTCTTTTTGAAAAAACAGACTGCTAGTAAATATCCCATTTTTCATCGGATCAAAAACATTCATAATAAAAAGTTGTAGAACTCTTTGAGGGGCAAAAGGAACTCCAAGGAAAAATTTTTTGACATTTTTCTATCTTTTGAAAAACAGAGTGCCTGTAACTCAGCCAGTTGTCATCGAATCAAAAACTTTCATAAGGCAATGTTGTAGAACTCGTTGGTGGGCAAAAGGAACTCCAGAGAAAAGATGTTTTTTTTTTAATTTATGAAATATTTGGATTTTTTGAAAATCTGAGTGCCTGTAACTCGGCCAGTAATTCTTCCATTTTTCATCAGATCAAAAACTTTCATGAGGTAAAGTTGTAGAACTCTTTTGGAGGCAAAAGGAACACCAGAGAAAAAATCGATTTTTTGAAATTTTTTTATTTTTGGAAAAAACAGACTGCCAGTAATTCTCCCATTTTTCATCAGATCAAAAATTTTAATAAAGCAAAGTTGTAGAACTCTTTGAGGGGCAAAAGGAACTCCAGAGAAAAATCGATTTTTCTGAAATTTTTTTATTTTTGGAAAGAACAGACTACCAGTAATTCTCCCTTTTTTCATCAGATCAAAAACTTTCATGAGGCAAAGTTGTAGAACTCGTTAGGGGGCAATAGGAACTCCAGAAAAAAAATCGATGTTTTAAAATTTTGAAATTTTTTTATTTTTCGAAAAAACAGACTGCCAGTAATTCTCCCATTTTTCATCAGATCAAAAATTTTAATAAAGCAAAGTTGTAGAACTCTTTGGGGGGCAAAAGAACTCCAGAGAAAAATCGATTTTTTGAAATTTTTTTATTTTTGGAAAGAACAGACTACCAGTAATTCTCCCTTTTGTCATCAGATCAAAAACTTTCATAAGACAAAGTTGTAGAACTCGTTGGGGGGAAAAAGGAACTCCAGAAAAAAAATCGATGTTTTAATATTTTGAAATTTTTTTATTTTTTGAAAAAACAGACTGCCAGTAATTCTACATTTTTCATCAGATCAAAAACTTTCATAAGGCAATATTGTTAGAACTCGTTGGTGGGCAAAAGGAACTCCAGAGAAAAAATCGATGTTTTAAAATTTTGAAATTTTTTTATTTTTCGAAAAAACAGACTGCCAGTAATTCTCCCATTTTTCATCAGATCAAAAATTTTAATAAAGCAAAGTTGTAGAACTCTTTGCGGGGCAAAAGGAACTTCAGAGAAAAATCGATTTTTTTGAAATTTTTTTATTTTTGGAAAGAACAGACTACCAGTAATTCTCCCATTTTTCATCAGATCAAAAATTTCAATAAAGCAAAGTTGTAGAACTCTTTGCGGGGCAAAAGGAACTCCAGAGAAAAATCGATTTTTTTGAAATTTTTTTATTTTTGGAAAGAACAGACTACCAGTAATTCTCCCTTTTTTCATCAGATCAAAAACTTTCATGAGGCAAAGTTGTAGAACTCGTTAGGGGGCAATAGGAACTCCAGAAAAAAAATCGATGTTTTAAAATTTTGAAATTTTTTTATTTTTTGAAAAAACAGACTGCCAGTAATTCTCCCATTTTTCATCAGATCAAAAACTTTCATAAGGCAAAGTTGTAGAACTCTTTGGGGGGCAAAAGGAACTCCAGAGAAAAAATCGATGTTTTCAAAATTTTGAAATTTTTTTATTTTTCGAAAAAACAGACTGCCAGTAATTCTCCCATTTTTCATCAGATCAAAAATTTTAATAAAGCAAAGTTGTAGAACTCTTTGGGGGGCAAAAGGAACTCCAGAGAAAAATCGATTTTTTGAAATTTTTTTATTTTTGGAAAGAACAGACTACCAGTAATTCTCCCTTTTGTCATCAGATCAAAAACTTTCATACGGCTAAGTTGTAGAACTCTTTGGGAGACAAAAGGAGCTCCAGACAAAAAATCGATTTTTTGAAATTTATGAAATATTTGGATTTTTGAAAATCTGAGCCTGTAACTCAGCTAGTTTTCATCGAATCAAAAACTGTAATAAGGCAAAGTGGTAGAACTCTTTGGGAGGCAAGAAAACTCCAGAGAAAAAATCGATTTTTTGAAATTTTTGAAATTTTTTGATTTTTTGAAAAACAGACTACCTGTAATTCTCCCATTTGTTATCGGATCAAAAACTTTCATAATGAAAAGTTGTAGAACTCTTTGGAGGGCAAAAGGAACGCCAGGGAAACAATCGATTTTTTGAAATTTTTTTATTTTTGGAAAAAACCGATTGCCTGTAACTCTGCCAGTTGTCATCGAATCAAAAACTTTCATAAGGCAAAGTTGTAGAACTCGTTGGGGGGCAAAAAGAACTCCAGAGAAAAAACCGTTTTTTTTTTGAAATTTTTGAAATATTTGGATTTTTTGAAAATCTGAGTGCCTGTAACTCAGCCAGTTTTCATCGAATCAAAAACTTTAATAAGGCAAAGTTGTAGAACTCTTTAGGAGGCAAAAAGAACTCAAGAGTAAAAATCGATGTTTTAAAATTTTGAAATTTTTTTATTTTTCGAAAAAACAGACTGCCAGTAATTCTCCCATTTTTCATCAGATCAAAAACTTTCATACGGCAAAGTTGTAGAACTCTTTGGGAGACAAAAGGAGCTCCAGACAAAAAATCGATTTTTTGAAATTTATTAAATATTTGGATTTTTGAAAATCTGAGCCTGTAACTCAGCTAGTTTTCATCGAATCAAAAGCTGTAATAAGGCAAAGTGGTAGAACCCTTTGGGAGGCAAAAGGAACTCCAGAGAAAAAATCGATTTTTTTTAATTTTTGATATTTTTGGATTTTTTGAAAAACAGACTACCTGTAATTCTACCATTTGTCATCGGATCAAAAACTATTATAATGAAAAGTTGTAGAACTCTTTGGAGGGCAAAAGGAACGCCAGGGAAAAGATCGATGTTATAATATTTTGAAATTTTTTTTATTTTTTGAAAAAACAGACTGCTAGTAAATATCCCATTTTTCATCGGATCAAAAACATTCATAATAAAAAGTTGTAGAACTCTTTGGGGGGCAAAAGGAACTCCAGAGATAAAATCGATGTTTTGAAATTTTTGAAATTTTTGAAATTTTTGAAATTTTTGGAAAGAACAGAGTGCCTGTAACTCATCCAGTTTTAATCAGATCAAATACTTTCTTAAGGCAAAGTTATAGAACTCTTTGGTGGGCAAAAGCAACTCCAGAGAAAAAATCGATTTTTTGAAATTTTTTTATTTTTGAAAACAACAGACTGCCAGTAATTCTCCCATTTGTCATCAGATCAAAAACTTTCATACGGCAAAGTTGTAGAACTATTTTGGTGGCAAAAGGAACTCCAGACAAAAAAATCGATTTTTTGAAATAGTTGGATTTTTGAAAATCTGAGTGCCTGTAACTCAGCTAGTTTTTATCGAATCAAAAACGATGTTTTGAAATTTTTGAAATTTTTTTATTTTTGGAAAAAACAGATTGCCTGTAATTCTCCCATTTGTCCTCAGATCAGAAACTTTCATAAGGCAAAGTTTTAAAACACTTTAGGGGGCAGCAGGAACTCCAGAGAAAAAATCGTTTTTTTTTTTTTTTAATTTTTGAAATATGTGGATTTTTTGGAAATCTGAGTGCCAGTAACTCAGCCGGTTGTCATCGAATCGAAAACTGTAATAAGGCAAAGTTGTAAAACTCTTTGGGGGGCAAAAGGAACGCCAGAGAAAAAATCGATTTTTTGAAATTTTTTTATTTTTGAAAACAACAGACTGCCAGTAATTCTCCCATTTGTCATCAGATCAAAAACTTTCATACGGCTAAGTTGTAGAACTCTTTGGGAGACAAAAGGAGCTCCAGACAAAAAATCGATTTTTTGAAATTTATGAAATATTTGGATTTTTGAAAATCTGAGCCTGTAACTCAGCCAGTTTTCATCGAATCAAAAACTTTAATAAGGCAAAGTTGTAGAACTCTTTAGGAGGCAAAAAGAACTCAAGAGTAAAAATCGATTTTTTTAATATTTGACATTTTTGGAAAAAACAGACTACCTGTAATTCTCCCATTTGTCATCGGATCAAAAACTTTCATAATGAAAAGTTGTAGAACTCTTTGGAAGGCAAAAGCACCTCCAGGGAAAAAATCGTTTTTTTTTTTAATTTTTGAAATATTTGGATTTTTTTGAAAATCTGAGTGCCTGTAACTCAGCCAGTTGTCATCGAATAAAAAACTGTAATAAGGCAAAGTTGTAGAACTCTTTGGGGGGCAAAAGGAACTCCAGAGATAAAATCGATGTTTTGAAATTTTTGAAATTTTTGAAATTTTTGAAATTTTTGGAAAGAACAGAGTGCCTGTAACTCATCCAGTTTTAATCAGATCAAATACTTTCTTAAGGCAAAGTTATAGAACTCTTTGGTGGGCAAAAGCAACTCCAGAGAAAAAATCGATTTTTTGAAATTTTTTTATTTTTGAAAACAACAGACTGCCAGTAATTCTCCCATTTGTCATCAGATCAAAAACTTTCATACGGCAAAGTTGTAGAACTATTTTGGTGGCAAAAGGAACTCCAGACAAAAAAATCGATTTTTTGAAATAGTTGGATTTTTGAAAATCTGAGTGCCTGTAACTCAGCTAGTTTTTATCGAATCAAAAACGATGTTTTGAAATTTTTGAAATTTTTTTATTTTTGGAAAAAACAGATTGCCTGTAATTCTCCCATTTGTCCTCAGATCAGAAACTTTCATAAGGCAAAGTTTTAAAACACTTTAGGGGGCAGCAGGAACTCCAGAGAAAAAATCGTTTTTTTTTTTTTTTAATTTTTGAAATATGTGGATTTTTTGGAAATCTGAGTGCCAGTAACTCAGCCGGTTGTCATCGAATCGAAAACTGTAATAAGGCAAAGTTGTAAAACTCTTTGGGGGGCAAAAGGAACGCCAGAGAAAAAATCGATTTTTTGAAATTTTTTTATTTTTGAAAACAACAGACTGCCAGTAATTCTCCCATTTGTCATCAGATCAAAAACTTTCATACGGCTAAGTTGTAGAACTCTTTGGGAGACAAAAGGAGCTCCAGACAAAAAATCGATTTTTTGAAATTTATGAAATATTTGGATTTTTGAAAATCTGAGCCTGTAACTCAGCCAGTTTTCATCGAATCAAAAACTTTAATAAGGCAAAGTTGTAGAACTCTTTAGGAGGCAAAAAGAACTCAAGAGTAAAAATCGATTTTTTTAATATTTGACATTTTTGGAAAAAACAGACTACCTGTAATTCTCCCATTTGTCATCGGATCAAAAACTTTCATAATGAAAAGTTGTAGAACTCTTTGGAAGGCAAAAGCACCTCCAGGGAAAAAATCGTTTTTTTTTTTAATTTTTGAAATATTTGGATTTTTTTGAAAATCTGAGTGCCTGTAACTCAGCCAGTTGTCATCGAATAAAAAACTGTAATAAGGCAAAGTTGTAGAACTCTTTGGGAGGCAAAATGAACTCCAGACAAAAAATCGATTTTTTGAAATTTTTGACATTTTTGGATTTTTGGAAAAAACAGTCTACCTGTAATTCTCCCATTTTTCATCGGATCAAAAACTTTTATGTAGAAAAGTTGTAGAACTCTTTGGGGGGAAAAGGAACTCCAGACAAAATTCCGAGTTTTTGAAATTTTTTGATTTTTGGTAAAAACAGACTGACTTTAAATGAGCCAGTTGTCGTCGGATCACAAACTTTCTTAAGGAAACGTTCTAGAACTCATTAGGGGGCAAAATAAACTCAAGAAAAAAATTAATTTTTTGAAATTTTTGGAGAAAACAGACTGTAAATCAGAAAGTTTCTTCAGGAAAAGTTGTAGAACTGTTTGGGAGAAGAACGAAACTCGAGAAAAAAATCTGATCACTAAAATTATTCAGAAAAGTTAAAAATAATATATATTGTATGTAATGTATGTAATGTATGTAATAATTTATTTCTCATATTTAGGGAATAATAACCCATCTAGAATGAGTTCCGAAACTTTCCGGTACAGTTGTTTACATCGAATATCACAGTTAAATTGAAACGGTAGTTGTCAGACTTAAATCTAGTGTTAGGCGCAAGGGTACAACCAGCCGCGTAGCTTTCGCAATACAATAACAATTTTCAATTAGAATTAATCGCCGAGCAGAAAGGCTCTCCTTTTGAAGCTGGCTTTTACAAATTTATAAAGGAGCTTTGCTTTAATTTATTTAATTTATTTGCTATTATTAAGGTGCATAGGATTCCTGAGGAGTGAAGTGGTCGGTGCTTTAGCATTTCGGAAAAGTTCACTCTGGTGGAAGCGAGTAGGGGGCCCTCTGTCAAAATGTGCAGCAACGACTCGTTTGCAGTCATATCGCAGAGAGAACAAGGGGCTAACGGATTATAAGTATATCGCTGACCGGCAATAACGATTGAGCGTGAAAAGAATGTCGCTAGCCTGAATTGGGCTATTACCTTAGGACAGCGCAGGGGCAAACGGGAAAGATACAGGGTATACGCCGAGTCCTCGAGGAGGCGATAAATAGGCAACTGAACATTGTCAGAATTAAAATAGGACCTGAGGTCGCACCTTCTCGAGGACTCGGCGAATTTAACGACTAGCGAGGGCCCTCGCTGATCCCAAATGTCCGCGTCGAAATTAATCCACAACTCGCACGCTCCGGCCTTGATCAGCAGAGCTTTTACTTGGAGGGCTCAGTTGCATGTACTCTGCGACGCGTCAGCGTCCGCCAGTTCTTTGAGACGCAGCAATAGTATCTTGGGCAATCTATAATCCTGCAGTTTCAGAGTTTTTGATACCTATTTAATAGTTCTTGACAGAATTTCTTCCGCTATGTGCGGAATACCAAGTTCTAAACGGACAAGGTAAGCCGGAGTGTTTCTTGGTAGGCTTAAGAGGCTCTTAAAGAACTCTATCTGCAGGGATTCCATCTTATCCAAGTATCGCAGGGCCCAAAATGGTGCCGCATAGAGCAAAACGGAAACAATCATCGCGCCATATAATTTCCAAAATGCATCCCAGGCCTCGATCTTTACCGCATATACCAGCGATAGAACAGCGCCTGCCGCCGTTTCAGTCCTCTTTATTATACAACCTCGACCGGACTATTTCTGAACAGAAAAGACCTCGAATAAGCGTTTAGTCTGCCAGCTTTTCTGAAACATATGATTTTCGTTTTGTCAATGTTGACTGTTAGCTGATTTTTTTGGCAGTAATTCGATAATAAAATTAGTTTCCTGCACAGATCGGCTGGCGAGTAAGCAAAAATAGTCAGGTCGTCGGCATACAGTAACATCAGCAAATCCTGCGTGTGCGAAACATCCACCCCGCGCGAACCCCCCCCCCCCCCTCCGGAAGAATTCCACGATATCGGCTATATACAGCAAAAATAGAAGAGGGCTGAGGATTTCACCCTGGAAGACCCCCTTCGAGACGCCGAAATCCGTTAAGTTGCAGTTGTCGATAATGGGGCACACCGAAGCTGAGCGATAAAGGGCGGAGAGAATTCTCACAAGCTTTGCGCTATCGCCGAGACCGAGCAGCTTCCGCCAGAGAAGCGAGTGAGGAACAGAGTCAAAGGCTCGTTTAAAGTCCACGAATAATCCGTAGAGTTTCGCTTGTTGTCGTCTGAAAACAATCTGAATGGTGGCGAGAAGCGAGAAGATGTTGTCTTCAGGCCTGTTCCTCAGGTAGCAGGTCCCTTAGCAGCGTCCACTCAGTCAGGCGCCCGCACATAACCTGCGAGAAGATCTTTGCTATGGCGTTAGTGATCGCGATCAGTCTGTAATTGGCCAGGTCGTCATGCGCACCTTTTTTAAAGAGAGCAGTTAACGAAGCCTGAGCCCAGCCTTTGGGAAAGGTCTCCAGAAGAAGGATGTTATTAAAAAGTAGCAGGAGGTGAGAGAGCCACGTGTCTTCCAAAAACTTAAAAAGTTCCGCAGGTAACTCATCTGCCCTTCCCACCTTCAGCCTCTTTATGCTGTCTTTGAGTTCTACCAAAGTGATCGGTGAGTCCAGAGCTGGGTCAAAAGTGCCGTAAAATGTCTCTGAGGGGCACTCTTCATGGGGAAAAAATCTCCGAGAAATACGCGCCCCAGGCGTCGATTTACTGATGGCGTCTAGGAGAGATTTTTGCAAGACATCCAGGCTGGCTTGCGTAATTGGAGTGGCCTCCATTGTAGCCGTCGAGGCAGATGGGTACTCTGTGGATGGAAGCGAAACTTTGCGGCGTCTAGGCGCTAGAGAAGTATACGAGTCGTCGACAGCCGGGCGATCGCGCTTACGCCTCACGAAACCAAAGTCTTCGAGCGAGCTGCCACTGCTCGGACGATATTCCAGCCACTTAGATGCGGTGGTGGGGCGGCCCGGTAAAATCGGTGGACACAGAAGCGGTGAGGCGTGCTCCGTCTTTCCGTCAATGCTAGAGCTGCTAGGTGCGTTGAGCGGCTGCGGCTGGATAGTGGGTATCTTCTTGTCCGACATATGCCGAAGCGACGTGTGCCCGGGAGATGCTGCCGTCTGGTGCCTAACAAGTGCACGAAAGTTGAAATCAAAGTCGGCACTAAAGTCGAGTCTTGAACGACTAGAGAGGCAGCATGCGACGCATGCGTAATACGCGGCGACGAAAACACGTACTACAGCGCGTTGAGCGTGTAGTGGGACTCACACATGCATAGAACGAAATCACCGATATACTGGCAAGATTCCGCTCCGCGGTAACGAATGCCTGAAAATATCATGAAGTGCACTTGACAGCTACCAAAAAATGGGAAGCATGATGCCGAAAAATGGTGTATTAATCTCTTGAGCGCTTTGACAGCTGTCGGGTATCCGCTGAATTTAGCATGCAGTGGTTGATGCACCGATTCCCGATGAAAAGGAGTAACCACTCTTTCAGAATTTTCGATTCGAGTTGTCGTCGGTGTCGGGACGGAGATTGGCTCCCGCTTCATTTGGTGACGCGTGACGTCATTCAGAAAGCCGGTGATTAAAGCGAAACACAACTGCCACAACAGAAATTGACACAGAGATGCAGACAATCCAAAAAAAGCCGGCTCGATGACTCGGATGTTTAACAGCTCTCAGCGAACACAATCCGAGCCAGTCCGGTGGTACGTCACTGAAAATTTGAGCTTCCAAAAAGTGGAATTAAGCAATTATATTCGAAGTTTAGTACGGAACGAAGAGGCATGCGGCTGCTCTACTTACCGTCAGTAACGGAACTCCCGTTATATTTTTTTTTAATAATTCGAGATATTTGACCCTAGTTTTAGAAATTCAAGAAATTCATTCGGTGAAGTTGTAGAGAATCTTTTTCTTGAAAAAATAAGCCGTCATTCATTGAAATCCATTCATTTTTAGAAAAGTTTTGAATGAAAATAAGAAGAAAATTTGAGTCGCTAAGAAAAGTTGGTTATCAAATTATTTTTGCAAGTTTCAATTTTTTTTCAAGAAAAATAACGCTCGAACTCCGTCACAATATCATGCATAATAAAAATTTTATTCCTGGAAGTGTTATTAAAATATTTTCGCTAACATATTATATCCTGGGGTCTAACTACCTTAAAAATGGGTACAAAATATTCATGATCTGTTTGGCATTGTTGATTCTACGTCTCAAAAGCTGCAACTTCTATTTTTTATATTTTAAATATTTTGTTATTAACATTGTATTTTCCTCTTGATTAGCACAGATATGACTCTCGGGTAGCACTGGCCACTAAAAAGTCGGGTAACTCCGGCCAGTTAAAATCGTGTATTATTTGAACTAATTCGAATACATTTTTCTCAATCTGATAATAATTCAATTGTATGACGTTAATGAGACATTTGCCTCACATTTGCATTATTATTTGCATTATTATTTGAACATATATGTTACACATATTCTGACTTGCTTATGACGTAACCTACGTTCATACGGCTTACGCAAATTTCGTTAATGATACTTTCATGGACCTCAGTTTGAAACAACGGTACAAATTGTTATCAGAGGTAAGTATTTCTAAAGTAATTGTGTTCAATTTTTAATATTTATCTTAATTTTGTTCTGTTTTTTGTATGGCCGGTGCTACCCGCTACCATTTTGACAGTATCAAAAATTGCGATGTACATTAATTGGCGATACTGACGAATACAATTGATTTTTTCAGGTAAATTTGTTTAATGTCTTAAACTGTCTTCTTTCTTCGTTTTGTCGGTCATTAATTTGGGTAGGTGGTAAATAAACCCCGATTGTTAAAAATAATAAACTGTGTATATTTGTCAACGTTTGGACCTCCTGTGAGTTTTCTTCAGGACTCAAAATTTGTTTAAGTTATGTTTGCTTATGTATAACGAATACTTCTACCTTTTTATAACGCTTTTTTATCCATTACTTTTTAAGCTATTCCACAAAAAGCTTAGGTGGCCGGAGCTACCCGACTCTCCCCTAATCTTTCTTGTGCAGAATTTTTACTGCTTCATTTTTTTGTATAAAAAACGTTGTCTGGGCTCTTTCTATAGCCCCCAAGGAGTTCTACAACTTTGCCTTATGAAAGTTTTTGATCTGATGACAAATGGGAGAATTACAGGCAGTCTGTTTTTTCAAAAAATAACAAAATTTCAAAAAATCGATTTTCTCTCTGGAGTTTCTTTTGCCCCCCAAAGAGTTCTACAACTTTGCCTTATGAAAGTTTTTGATCCGATGAAAACTGGCTGATTTACAGGCAATCTGTTTTTTCCAGAAATCCAAAAATTTCAAAAATTTAAAAAAATCGATTTTTTCTCTGTAGTTCCTTTTCCTCCCAAAGAGTTCTACCACTTTGCCTTATTACAGTTTTTGATTCGATGATAACTGGCTGAGTTATAGGCACTCTGTTTTTTCCAAAAATAAAAAAATTTCAAAAAATAGATTTTTTCTCTGGAGTTCCTTTTGCCCCCCCAGAGAGTTTTAAAACTTTGCCTTATGAAAGTTTTTGATCTGATGAAAAATGGGAGAATTACTGGCAGTCTGTTTTTTCCAAAAATAAAAAAATTTCAAAAATTTCAAAAAATCGATTTTTTCTTTGGAGTTCCTATTTCTCACCCTAAGGGTTCTACAACTTTTCATTATGAAAGTTTTTGATCTGATGAAAAATGGGAGAATTGCATGTAGTCTGTTTTTTTCCAAAAATCCAAAAATTTCAAAAAATCGATTTTTTCTCTGGAGTTCCTTTTGCCCCCCAAAGAGTTCTACAACTTTGCCTTATTACAGTTTTTGATTCGATGAAAACTGGCTGAGTTACAGGCACTCAGATTTTCAAAAAAAAACAAAAAAAAAACGATTTTTTCTCTGAAGTTCCTTTTGCCCCCCAACGAGTTCTACAACTTTGGGGTTCCCCCGGAACGCTCTCCCCGATTACGTCACAATATAAAGAATTTCAAAGCGACATTTTCGATATTTCACGCAGTACTTTTGAAGTGTTTAGAAAATTTGAACTTTTTAAAGATTTTCCTGCACAAGTCATGCGCTTTTTACCGAAATCGTTATAAACGATGATTATTTAAACAATGTTTCCATCGCCAATTGTTTCAAAACGATATTTTCCACATTTCAAACAGTATTTTTGAAGTGTTTAGAAAATTTTAACTTTATAAAGAATTGTTTGCACATGTTATAGGCTTTTTACTGAAATCGTAATAAACAAGGATTATTTGAACAATGATTGCATCTCGAATTTTTTCAAAAGGATATTTTCGATATTTCAAACAATATTTTGGAAGTATTCGGAAAATGTTCGCATTATAATGAATTTCCTCCTAAAGTTATCAGAAATCGTTATAAACGATGATTACTTAAGGAATGTTTCCATCGCGAATTGTTTCAAAACGAGATTTCCCATATTTCATACAGTATTTTTGAAGTATTTGGAAAAGTGGAACGTTATAAAGAATTTTCTGCAGAAGTTATCAGAAATCGTTATAAACGATGATTATATAATGAATATCGAAATGACATTTTCGATATTTCACGCAGTACTTTTGAAGTGTTTAGAAAATTTGAACTTTATAAAGATTTTCCTGCACAAGTATGCGATTTTTACCGAAATCGTTATAAACGATTGTTACGACCGACGGGTCGTACACCACCGCGTTTTCATAATTATCTATAACTCTTTATATCGCGCATATTGGGGATTAAGTTATTTTTTACTTGTATGAATAAATATCGTATTAACGACATACGATATTTATTCCATCCGGTGTCGAGTCGCAAACCCCGAAACAGGGTCCCAAGCCCGAGAAGTGCAAACGATGCGTGGTAGCGATTGAGCGAGTGGCGATTTGGTCGCGACGGACTTCGACGAGTGACACTTCGATTTTCCGCGCGGACTTGGCTGCATCAAGAAAATTATCCTTCCCTCCGAGAGTGGACACTTGGAGAAGCGGAATCACGGTAAATTCAACGTGCGCGCCCGTGGTTCGATATAGCGTGCCGATATAAATCGCGAGTGCTGGTTAGGGAATAATATTGGTCAGAGAATTAAACACATCTACTTATATATATCTGTGTTGATTTTCCCGATCCTGTTACCTCGTGATTGAGGACTTCGAAAGTCCTATGGTGTCAGAATCCTGCCTGATACCAAAAATCGAATTCGTAACATTCGACATTTTTGGTGTCAGAAGTGGGATACGCGTGTGTCCCTGTCGTTGGATCGAGCCACATGGGATGTCGTCCCCCTTTACGCGTATCCAGAGAACTCGCGAGTGCCATTACAGCGGCGCGCCATACCTACGTCACTTTGTACTTTTTGTGAAAGTTAAAAAAAAAAGAGGAAAATTTTTTTTCGAACTTGGACTTGGACTTTTTTTTGGTGAAAAAAAAAAATAATAATTCGAACTCTGGGTTGCGAGTGTGACATTTCGAACTTGGAAGTTTGGATTTGGTCGGCCGTTCCCAACACTCTCGTACCCCAAAGGACAGGAAAAGCGAAGGACACTCCTCGGCGGAACAATGGACACAGCGTCGACGTTGATTTTCTTCATGGCCATCGCCGTTATCAGGGTCATCGAAGGGTGAGTCGCGACATTTTGCTTCCTGACTTGCGGGGTTTATACTTTCCCTCACAGTCAATTCATATATATTCAATTTTGTTCGATTCATTACAATTCAATTAAATTCTATTTTATCAGTTCACAGTTAATTCGTATACGTTCCTTCAATTTTAATCCAAGTTAATTAAATGCAATTTTTACATAAGTCAATTAAATCCAGTTTTCATTCGATTAACCCGATTAAATTTTAAATAATTTGAACTGATTCACTTTTATTCAATTTTATGCAATTCTACTCAAGGCAATATAACTTTTATATTCAATATAACAATATAACTTATATGCAATATAACAACACAACTCAATGTAATATAACGCAAATGCAAGCGTCGGTTGTCGATTTTTTTTAAAAAGCGTATGAAAAAGACGCGCGAGATAATCGGCTCTCCCGCCTTCAAAAAAATAAGGAGTCGCAATCAGCGACCCGGAGTCAAGACGGAGGGAAGCTCCAGTTTCTCGTCTTCGGGAGATCAATCCGACGGGGAAGATAAATCCAACATGGGGAAAAACGTAGAAATCCCGATGAGCACGCTCACCTTACAAACGTCAGCCATGGACGTGATACCCGGCATACCCGAGTTTCACGGCGATGCCGACGAATATCGGTCTTTCGCGAATAAATGTCGGTCCGCGTTAGCTTTGCTACCCGATGGCAGCAAATCCCTGTTCAAATTCCTACTCGGCGCAAAATTTAAAGGCCGAGCAGAACGGTTCGCAAGAGAACTAGACTCTTGCGACACCGTAGTGGCGAAGATCCTCACTCATATTATCTAAGGTTTCGACCCTAATGCAGGGGAACGAGAGTCCGTCGAAGATTTTGGAGGCCGCGCTTCGAAATTAAAACACGATGCGATTGCCGCCGCGGACGCATCTACTGACTATACGGGTGAATTTTGCTACAGTTTTATCGCGCGAGTAGAGAAACGGACGCGTGAAGCTTTCATAGCGGGACTGAGGGGACCTTTGGAGTTCCGTGTTCTACGTGCAAATCCAAAAACGCTTAGCGAGGCCATCGCCAGCGCGACCGAGTTAAATCGCACATTTCACGCGAAGGATAGAGTCGGAGACTTCGGACGAAATCGACCAGAGACCGCGATGAAACCTGCTTATACGCGGATGATGCAAGCCGACGTCGCTTGCGATGGTTTCTCGGGGGACACCGACTTCATGTGCCCCCATTGCGATAGGTTTGGTCACAGCGAGACAGATTGTGCGGTACGTAAGCACAACGAGACCAAATGCGCTTCTTGCAAACGCATCGGCCATACACAGGACCGATGTTTCGCTTTGCGCCGCGAAAACGCTAAAAGATCGCCGCGTCGCGAAAATTTCGATCCGATGCGCTCCGATCCCCCGCCAAATAGCTTCAGATATACCCCCAATTATAATCGCGGTCTGACAAATGGTTATCCGCAGAATTATTACGATAATTATCGGCCATATACGGGAGATAGACCTTTCGACAACGAACGGGCGCGTTTCGATAATCGGCAAATGGATCTAAATAACCGTCACTATGGTAACTATCGAGATAGGAGAAGAAACGCACCTCAGAATGGGGGGAGAAGTTTCGGTCGGCCGGGATACCGAGGAAAATCGGGCCCATCACAGGCGAAAGGAAGGGGGCAGTCACAACCCCAGCAACCTTTAAACTTGGAAAGCGCTCGGGTCGCGACTGGGATACCGAGCGTTCCCCAAACACAGTCTCAGAATCCTCAACAGGTGAGGTTGCTGAGAACAGGCGAGCAGCCGTCCGTCTCGGGACTGCTGACTACCCGCAATGCCCGTGGCTAAAGATCACTAGCCCGGACTTGTATCTCCCCAGCGTCATTTTCCTGGTGGACACAGGCGCGGAAATAAATATCGTTAAATTAACAAAATTACGCCGGGACATGTATCCTGATGTGACGATAAACTATGACCTCAGCGGGATAGGAGACGGGATCACGCGTACGATCGGATGCGCGAAATTGAAGTTTAACGATATAATTATCGAAGCGCAAATCGTTGAGGATGATTTTCCCATCTCGGAAGATGGCATACTTGGAGATCCATTTTTACGCCAAAATGGGGTCAAAATAGACTATGAAAACAAAACATTCCGCATGGGCGACCGGAAAATGCTTTTCGCGGATACTCAATTCGTCGATCTTCCTCCGCGAACCAGAAAAGTGATTCCATGAAAGTGAAGAATGACGTAAAATTGGGAATATTACCTAGAACCAAAACGGTCGACGGAGTATATTTAGGAAATGCGCTCGTGCGAAATTTCAACGAATACGCGGACGCATTCGCCGTAAACACGACTGAGAATCACGTCCGAGTGAAGATTCCCGCCGCGAATCTCGAAGCGTGTGACGTCATGAACGACGACTGCCCCAAAATTCGCCGATGTCGCAAGAGAATCGACGAGACGCGATAAATAACGGGGGAGATTTAAAAATACGAAACCTATCCCCGCCAAAACAGGTGGCAGAGTCACACTTGGCCTCAACGGTAATAATGGATACCGATTCAGAAAATGGAAGTTTCGACGTTTCACCGGGTATAATTATGGATGTTAATGATTTCGGGGCAAATCGAGATAAGGATTACAGGGTCAGATCGGAAGACCGACTGGGGCATTGGCCGTATGAAAATATCGCTCCGAAAACGGACGAAGCAACGTCAGCGAAAGTTGAGGCCGATGAAAAGGAGGAAAAGACTCCACGTTCACTTAAGCAATCCGATTTCCTAGGCGTATCACCTCGGAAAACAGAGGCAAAGCCCCCACGCGAAAATTACAGCCACCATATTTGGGGAAAAATAGCCATTAAACCCTTGGAGGAGGACGAGGGAAATAGCGAGAGCTCCAAAACGAGTGACATTTGGAAGAGGCGGCGCAAAAAGAAATCGCGCACACCGGATCAGAGGCGCAAGGAGCGTGACAAAGAGGAAAACTCCGCGCTGGATGACGGTAGAAAGAAAGATCGTCACCGGCACGAAGAGCGCCGCGATTCCATAGGGTCCGTCACAAACGTTGCGAGACGGGTTAGCCGCAGGGAACGAATCCAGAGGAAAGAATTGCGGTCCGCAACGACTAGCGCTGATGAGCCAGGCGAAGACATAGCATGCAGCGAAAACGTTTCGCCTCACTGCCCAAGTCATACCGATAAAGCGGGTACCTCGCCGCGCAGCGTGGAAAGAGATAGTAAATACGCGTGGAAAGGAGAGAGCACTACTGCGGCCACATACGGGTCAAGTAGCGAGAGAATACTTACTTCAATGGATGCAAGTGCGTCCGAGGGCCGACCAAGAAGGACTAAGCGGCAAGCCGCCCCCTCTCCCGTCGACGAGGAGAGGGAGTACTATAGCGACGAAGTCGTTGATATTCGTTCACGAAATGACGAGTTGGAAATGACAAACACGGCTGATGTCGAGACTTCCACCTCCCCCTCAACCCCGAAGGTGAATGACGTACACCACGGTGATACGTCATCGCCTGCAGATACTCCTGCAAGCGGATCACCTCTTTTTTAACTATGAGGCACATACGAAATGCGCCGAACCGTTCGCGATCTTAATAAACGACGAAGAAACGATTACGGACGGGAACTGTTTGTTTGATGCGCTCATCAAAGCGCATCGATTAAAAATGATACCGAAGGAGCTCCGGAAAACTCTACTTGATTTGGGGGATTTTACGAAATGCGCAGAACCAGAGGATACTCGAAATATACTGCTTTCCCCAAACGAGTTCGGAAATGACAATCACATACGGTTGTTTGCGGCACATTTCAGTGTAAACGTTTGCGTTCATTACGATTCGGATCCTGTAATGACACAATATTTCCATATTAGTATCAAAACCACATACAAATGGCTTCACTTACATCTGAAGAATACCCATTATACGTCGTACAGGAAAGTGGTAGAGTCACCAAACTCTGATATGCATTCCTTACCTGATCATGACGGGGACCCTGCAGAAAGGTCATCGGATCCGCAAAACAAACCGCTACCATCATCCTCCACTGAAAGCGAGAAGGAATCCGAACAGCCGGATCCTTCCGGAGAACGTGATAGAAATCACCCAGAAAAGGGCGAACCTACGATAATATTCTCGAATCGTCATATGACAAGTGAGAAAGGACATATCGCATACTTCACCACGGCCGACGGTGAACTGAATAGCGAAGTAGGTCAACTTCTCCGCGAAAAATCTTTAATTACGCTCGAGAAATTAAAACAGGAGGACCTGACTATAGGGGAGGTCGTGACGACCAAGTCAGGAAATCATTGGCTATTCGCAATGGTAGTCAAAAGGACTGTCCACGAAAGACGATCGAAGGCAGCGATAACATCCTGTATCAAACAACTCAACAGAGCAATAGTAGAAACCGGCGTCAATACCATTCACACAGGGCATGATTATGAAATGCTCTCGTCACCGACGTGGTGGACGATTCTCGAAATTCTCCGTACCCATGTAAAATACCAGGTAACGATAGTAATGTTCAAGAACTCTCTCGCAGTGCCTAAGGCCACCGAGCGGTATATGATCATACGAGAACACCATTACTCCGCGTCGGGAGGTCACAAGGGGATAAAGAAAACCTACGACCGGTAATTAAGAAATTACTATTGGAAAAACATGAAGAAGGACGTGTCTGAAGTGATCGGGCGATGCTACGAATTCCAACACGGGAAAACAGTCCGAAGCAAAACGAGACTTCCCATGATGATCACTGACACACCTGCAGCGGCATTCGATAAGATTTCAATGGATTTATGGGGACCGACAACCTTGTCAAATGACGGAAATAAATTTGTACTCACGATGCAGGATTTGTTAACGAAATATTCGGTGGCAGTATCAATGGGCGACGGCACGGCGGAGACTGTAGCCGAAGCGTTCGCTACACACTTTATCTGTAAATTTGGCGCACCTCGGGCATTGCTAACGGACTTAGGTAGGAATTTCGTATCTGAAGTCTTCGAAGCGCTGGCTCGATTATTTAAAATAAAGAAATTTTTAACCACCGCTTACCATCCGCAATCCAACGGCAGTATAGAACGGAGCCATAACGTTCTGATTGAATATCTGAGGTGCTTCGTAGGTAAACGTCGCGAAAAATGGAATACGTGGATCCCTTATGCCATGTTGTCATACAACACTAGTGTTCACGAGGGTACGAAAAACGCTCCACACGAGCTAGTGTTTGGTGAAAACGCGCGCCTACCGTCCAGCGTTCCTCCAAAAGAAGGTATACCGACGTATCCTGAATACGTAGAGGAGCTTGCCCGGAACCTGAGGGAAATACAGACCCTCGCAGGTCTAAATTTGAATCAGGCGAAATTCCGCTCTAAGGGATATTACGACCGGAAACAAAATATCAAACACTTCCGGGTCGGGGAGAAGGTCATGCTCGTCAAACAACCGCGACACGGGAAACTTGACGACACGTACGTAGGCCCCTACGAAATTATTGAAATCTTAGGGCCAAGAAATGCGCGATTACAGATTGACGAAATGCAGACAAAAATCGTCCATATGGATAAGATCCGGAAAGGTTACGATCCTTTGATCTTCGATGATGACGAGGAAAGATATTCCGACGTATCGGCCGGCTCGTAGGAGACCAACGAAAGAAAAGCGATCAGAATTCGAGCAACGCCTACGATGACAGAATCAAGTTACCCGCGAAACCTAGTGCGTTACCATGGTAAAAAGCCACTTTTCGCGATAAAGAAAAAAAATATATACAATTCATACTATAACTTAAGCTACTATCCGACTCACAAAACACATATCCACGGCATAAACGATACTCTTCCCGGGTAGATAGTTCGAACCTTGCATTTGCATCCATATTTACTCTTGAGTAATTAAATTCGTATATATATCAAATTATCCTTGAACTTGCATTGAATTTAAAGATAGAATTTAAATTTTTGAAAAATAAGTTGATCCTAACCCGCAAGATTGGGGGGAAGATGGCGCGACCACTAGTCGTGACCAACAGGGACTAAATAGAGACTAAAAGAACCTAAAAAGAGAGGACCTTTGTTTTAGGAAATCCAGCGCGGGATATCAATTGCTATCGATCGGAGAAACGCTGAGAATCTTCTCTGAGAAAATCGGGCAGATGTGCTTGACCCACACGGAGTGGAAGTTAGTATCCAAGGTGCCCTTGAACGGGTATTTCCACAAACAAGACGAATTACAAGCCAATCTCAAAATTCTGAAGCAACGCTGCCTTGAAATACACAGCTGTCATCTACATGATCGAATACGCGAATCCCGCGTACTGTTGCGCGAAATTAACAGAAAGAATGCAAATCTCATGGAAATCTTATCGGGATCCGAAGGTCGGAGGAAGCGCGTCGTCCTCGGATGGGTTGGAAGGATTAGCAAAATACTATTTGGAACGGCAGAAGAGGAGGAAGTGGAGACACTCCGGCACCAGATCGAAACGACGAACGAAAGAGTGTCGGATACGGCGACGCTACTTGCAGAGCATATCCAGATGATCGCCATCAAATTTTCGGGCCTGCATAAGGAAATGCAAAATATCAACGAGTTGCTAAGCAAACTCTGGATGGACCGCGCATTAATCGAGTCACAGGTCGAACAAAGAGCGGCCACCGAAAAGCTGACTCATGTGATGATTATCATCGAGGCGGAGATCCAACGATACGCCTCTGAGGCAGACCAGCTGATGAACGCTGTCCTTTTTGCAAAGGCTGGGCAGATTCACCCAGAATTCGTATCGCTGAAAACTCTGACAGATCACATCAGGCACATTGTAGAAATCACACCTGAGTGCGAATTTCCAATTCAGCTTACACAGATAACCCTGGACGCACTACTAGATGTATCTGTGCTGAAAATCGCATTCATGAACGACACACTCGTGTATGCGCTATATTTACCGCTGGTGTCTTACACGAGGTTCGTCATCTACGAACATCGATCAGTTCCCGTGCCCCAGAAATTGGGAAACCAATCTAAATCGGCATTAGTAATACCATCAACTCCGTACTTGGGGATAACGAACGGGAGGGATAAGTATATCCGATTATCGACGGAAATGTATCGCCAGTGCAAAAGGAGTGGCGACACCTACGTATGTCATGGTGAGTCACCGATATACACTGTGAACCAGGACAGTGATTGCGAAGTGCGAATGTTAACTGAAATGAAGTTTCGAAGTTTCGAAAACTGCGACATCCGACTCATCGCCCATAAGGGCACATTTTGGATTAAACTCCGCGCCGCTAATTCTTGGCTGTACTCTGCGGCAGTGGCGGAAACTATACGCGTCAACTGCGGGATGACCACAGTTTCCACTCTGGTGCTGAATGGAACAGGCATAATCACTTTAACCGCGGGATGTAAGGGTTACACGGAGAGTACTACTCTAGCGGCATCTAAGATCGTTCAATCCGAAATAACGATGGAACCGCGCGCGTCGCAAACCTTTAATATAACAGGGTTGTTGATCAAAAATGCAGTGGAACAAGCCGACCTCGGCTGGACACTGAGCGAAGAGCGGAAAGATCGAGAAGAAACGCTCCCGTCAGTTGACACCTTTGAAAGCGGCACAAGATTTAGCGAACTTGTGAATAGAGCGCGAGCCATCGCTAAGGCTAGATAGATTCATAGCCGCATAAAGATCGTGGAAGGAACCACCATTTACGGTGCACCCGCAATAATCCTAGTGGCAACATGTATAGTTCTCTATTGGAAATGCATTCGGGGAAAAAGACTGGTCCATTTTCACTCCAATCAACGAAGAGGAAACAAACAACGCCGTTATACAGAATCACCGACAGTGCGGTTCTCTAGAGACACTAATACAGTGAATATAGGTGTAACAAACGGAGCGAGGGAAATTTCATCGGAATCTGATGAGGACCGTGGAGAATCGTCAGAGGGTGGAAAGAAAATTCCCTCGAATCGAAATCTAAGTTTAAGTAAACCGTGATGCAAGGCGTGCATCGAAAATTGTAATAATTTAATAAATAATGTAATAGTTCCGAGCCAGCACTACTTCGCATTAATCTACAATTGTTAAGAATCTATATGTAACTATGTAATAAGTGAATACATATGCGCGATTATTAGACGCACTCTCCCGGTGGGTCTTCGGCGATGGAACGCCGATTTTTTCGAAGGGGGGAGGTGTTACGACCGACTGGTCGTACACCACCGCGTTATCATAATTATCTATTACTCTTTATATCGCGCATATTGGGGATTAAGTTATATTTTACTCGTATGAATAAATATCGTATTAACGACATACGATATTTATTCCATCCGGTGTAGAGTCGCAAACCGCGAGACCGGATGGACATACAATGGGCATAATCACTATCAATTTTTAGAATAAGTAAGCACTTTACGTGGGAACCTGCAAACATCGACAAGCCACACGAGTGGCCTTAGCTTCCAAAATGCTGAAATCAGCAGGGTCCCAAGCCCGAAAAGTGCAAACGATGCGTGGTAGCGATCGAGCGAGTGGCGATTTGGTCGCGACGGACTTCGACGAGTGACACTTCGATTTTCCGCGCGGACTTGGAAGCATCAAGAAAATTATCCTTCCCTCCGGGAGTCGACACTTGGGGAAGCGGAATCACGTAAATTCAACTAGCGTGCCCGTGGTTCGAAATAGCGCGCCGATATAAATCGCGAGTGCTGGTTTGGGAATAATATTGGTCAGAGAATTAAACACATCTACTTATATATATCTGTGTTAATTTTCCCGATCCTGTTACCTCGTGATTGAGGACTTCGAAAGTGCTATGGTGTCAGAATCCTACCTGATACCAAAAATCGAATTCGTAACACGATGATTATTTAAACAATGTTTCCATCGCGAATTGTTTAAAAACGATATTTTCCATATTTCAAACTGTATTTTTGAAGTATTTAGAAATTTGAAATTTATAAATAATTTTCTGCACATGTTATAGGCTTTTTACTGAAATAGTAATAAACAAGGGTTATTTGATCAATGATTGCATCCCGATTTTTCTCAAAAGGTTATTTTCGATATTCCCAACAGTACTTTTGAAGTGTTTACAAAATTTGAACTTTATAAAGAATTTTCTGCACATGTTATAGGCTTTTTACTGAAATAGTAATAAACAAGGATTATTTGAACAATGATTGCATCCCGATTTTTCTCAAAAGGTAATTTTCGATATTCCCAACAGTACTTTTGAAGTATTTACAAAATTTGAACTTTATAAAGAATTCTGTGCATATGTTGTAGGCTTTTTACTGAAATCAAAATACACGAGGATTATTATAACAATGATTGCATCTCGAATTTTCTCAAAAGGATATTTTCAATATTTCAAACAATATTTTGCAAGTATTCGGAAAATGTTAACATTGTAAAGAATTTCCTGCTGAATTTATCATAAATCGTTATAAAAGATGATTACTTAAAGAATATTTCCATCGCGAATTGTTTCAAAACGATATTTTCCATATTTCATACAGTATTTTTGAAGTATTTGGAAAAGTGAAACGTTATAAAGAATTTTCTGCACAAGTAATGCGCTTTTTACTGAAATCGTTATAAACTAGAATTATTTCTACAATGATTCCGTCGCGAATTGTTTGAAAAAAATATTTTCGTTAATTCAAACATTATTTTGGAAGTATTGTGAAAATGTTAACATTATAAAGAATTTCCTGCCCAAATTATCAGAAATCGTTATAAACGATGATTATTTAAACAATGTTTCTATCGCCAATTGTTTCAAAACGATAATTTATTTCAAACAGTATTTTTGAAGTATTTGGAAATTTGAACATTACAAAGTATTTCCTGAACAAGTTATCAGAAATCGTTAGAAACGATAATTATTTAAACAATGTTTCCATCGCCAATTGTTCCAAACGAAATTTTCCATATGTCAAACTGTATTTTTGAAGTATTTAGAAATTGGAACTTTATAAATAATTTCCTGCACAAGTCATGCGCTTTTTGCCGAAATTGTTATAAACGATGATTATTTAAACAATGTTTCCATCGCGAATTGTTTCAAAACGATAATTTCCATATTTCAAGCAGTATTTTTGAAGTGTTTAGAAAATTTGAACTTTATAAAGAACTTTCTGCACAAGTTATGTGCTTTTTACTGAAATCGTTATAAACTAGGATTATTTGAACAACGATTCCGTCGCGAATTTTTTCAAAAGGATATTTTCGTTAATTCAAACAATATTTTGGAAGTAGTTAGAAAATGTTTACATTATAACGAATTTCCTGCCCAAATTATCAGAAATCGTTATAAACGATGATTATTTAAACAATGTTTCCATCGCCAATTGTTTCAAAACGATAATTTATTTCAAACAGTATTTTTGATATATTTGGAAATTTGAACTTTATAAAGATTTTCCGGTACAAGTTATGCGCTTTTTATGAAAGTCGTTGTAAACAATGATTATTTAAACAATGATTCCAGCCCGAATTTTTTCAAAAGGTAATTTTCGATATTTCCAACAGTACTTTTGAAGTATTTGGAAAAGTGGAACGTTTTAAAGAATTTTCTGCACAAGTTATCAGAAATCGTTATAAACAATGATTATTTAAACAATGTTCCCATTGCGAATTGTTTCGAAACGATATTTTCCATATTTCAAACAGTATTTTTGAAGTATTTGGAAATTTGAACTTTATTTTTTTTATTTATTATAAAAAATACACGGGCGCAAGCGCCCCTTAAAAGAACAATAATCAAAATGTTTAGATTGTATAAATTTTATAAATTATATAACTTGTATAACAGAGGTCGCCTAAACTTAAGATAATTAATCATAAAATACATATAATTCGCTCTTGCAGGCATTGATGAAAGATGCCAGACTCTCTATGTCTCTGACAGTACTGTCAAGATTGTTCCATAATCTAGTCAAACGAAACACCACAGAGTGATAACAAAGACTAGATTTACATGATTTTTCAATAAGCACTCTGGGATTACGACATAGAAAATTATAATTTCTCAAGACAAACAATTTGGAAACATTCGACGATTTAATATAACCCGTTAATATTTTTTTTATAATGATTACATCATTTACCCTGTGCAGAGAGTGTATCGTAGGAATATGAAAACGTATTGCTATTTCTGAATAACTGTGTGAAAAGTAATCCATAGGATTGTTTGTTTTAAATGATAAATAGCGTAGAAATTTTCGCTGGACACTTTCTAACAATTTAATGTCACAGTCATGGTAAGGAGACCATATTGAAGAATCGTAAGTTAAGGTTGGTATAACTAAAGAATTAAAAATATAAATAACAGCCTCACAATCATTAAAGTGTTTCGTAGATCGAATTACAAAACCAAGTGTTCTTAGTGCTTTATTAGTTACACCTAGCAAATGCTCCTTAAAAGACAAATTACAGTTAAAGATTATACCAAGGTCTTTAATAGAATTTATAACTTCAAGACTCTGCCCATTAATAAAATATGGAGAGTCTATGTAAGTTAGTGTCCTGCGAAATTTTATAGTTTTGCATTTATGAACATTTAAATATAAGAAGTTTAAATTGCACCATTCTATCACATTCTGTAAATCTTTCTGAAGGTTGACAACATCCAATTGAGAACGAACAGTAGAATATTCCTTTAAATCATCCGCGTATAATAGATATTTAGAATTTTTAATAACTGTGCATAAATCATTTATAAATACAATGAATAGTAGTGGACCCAGATGAGAACCCTGAGGAACACCAGATGTAACCTTGATAGGTACTGATCGATAACCTTTTATTTTAACAAATTGTGTTCTACCAGATAAATAGGAGTCGATCCAATTTAATATCGAGCCAGACATACCATAATAGGCTAGTTTTTGTATTAGACGTTGATGGTTTATTGAATCAAAAGCTTTAGAGAAATCAAGATAGATAGTATCCACTTGATGTCCCTGTTCTAAAGAATCGTTTACGAAAGATGAAAAAGCCATAAGGTTTGTGACTGTTGATCTGCCACTCATAAAACCATGCTGGTATGGTGATATTAATAATGAAAATACTTCATTCAATTTTTTAGCAACAATTGAATAAAAAATGTTGGCCAGGCAGCTAATAATTGAGATTGGTCGATAGTTCTCAACATCTAGCTTATTCCCATTCTTATAAATGGATGTAACAAATGATATTTTCCATTCTTCAGGAAAAATACCGGAAGACAGAGAACTATTGAAGAGAAACAGTAATGGGTTCATGAGGGAAGAAAAACAATTTTTAAAAAATATTGGGGGAAGCCCGTCCGGACCACAGCTTAGTCCACCCTGCATCGATTTAATAGCGAGAATTATATTTGCCTCTGATATAACTAAATTATCGATAAAAACTTCATCAGTAAAAACAATTTGGTTTGATGGTAACACATTTGAGTAGACCGAACTAAAATGCGTAGCAACAAGGTTAGCAATGTCCGAACCAGAAGAGGCCTTTACATCATCCAAAAACATAGAGCTCGGAAGATCATTAGATTTTTTAATGTTATTGATATAGGACCAGAAAGACTTAATATTAGTGCGTGAATAAGTTTGAACCTTCTTAAGATAATTATTGTACAAAGAACGAGATAATTTAATACATTTCGCACGCAATTCTTTAAATTTATTATAATCTACTGCAACCTTAGTCACTTTCCACACAGAATGAGCAAGCTTCTTTGCTTGGATTAATTTTGATAATTCAATGGAGTGCCAACGAGGTTTAAATGTTGGTTTTACTGATCTAATAGGAATAATTTCATTTACACGCTTAGAAACCTGCTCATAAAATGTGGCTAAATTAACATTTATGTCATCACTACAAAACACTGCGTCCCATTGGATCTTCTGGAGCTCTTGATTTAGAAGTTGGTAATTCGCACTCTTGAAATCAAGAAACGTTTCCGAATGTCTGAGATGGTAATTTTTGTTTGTATGAAATTCCAACATAAGACACAAGTGGTGATTGTCCGGCGATATAAGAACATCCGATGATTCAGATACTGTACAATTCGGTGATGATGTAAAAATAAGATCAAGCGTATATCCTTTTGATGTTACTGTAGGAGCATGTTGATATAGATCCAAAAAGTTTACCGACTGAGATAGTATATCAACAGCTTCTCTAATATCAGGAGGCAGATAACCTTGAATTATATGTTGAGCTGGACAACTGTTGGACCAAGACACATTCGGAAGGTTAAAATCGCCAAACAACATCCACGTATGGTCCTTATAAAGGTTATTAATAGATTCGACAATCCTTCCGTACTCGGCGTATGCATCTGGTGAAGAGTTAGTTGTAAAGTAAGAGACACCAATAATAAATCTCATATTACATTTATAAAGAATTTTCTGCACAAGTTATAGGAAATCGTTATAAACGATGATTATATAATGAATTTCAAAACGACAGTTTCGATATTTCACGCAGTACTTTTGAAGTGTTTAGAAAATTTGATCTTTATAAAGATTTTCCTGCACAAGTATGCGATTTTTACCGAAATCGTTATAAACGATGATTATTTAAATAATGTTTCCATCGCGAATTGTTTCAAAACGATATTTTCGATATTTCATACAGTATTTTTGAAGTATTTAGAAAATGTTAACATTATAAAGAATTTCCTGCCCAAGTTATCAGAAATCGTTATAAACGATGATTATTTAAACAATGATTCCATCGTGAATTTTTTCAAAACGATATTTTCCTTTTTACCGACCGTATTTTTGAAGTATTTGGAAAATGTTAACTTTGCAAAGAATTTCTAGCACAAGTTATACGCTTTTGACAGAAATCGTTATGGACAATTATTATTTAAACAATGTTTCCATCGCGAATTGTTTCAAAACGACATTTCCTTTCTTTCAAACAGTATGTTTGAAGTGTTTGGAAAATTTGAACTTTATAAAGAATTTCCTGCACAAGTTATCAGAAATCGTTATATTATTTGTTAAATATCACCTCGCACAAAATTCTATTTATTACTGATGTTATTTTTATTAATTTTTTTCTGCACATGCCATAATAAAAAATTATACAAAAATAGACGTCATATGAAACAACATTTTAAATATTAATAACGTATTTTTATCGTATGAAATATGTTATATTTTATAAAAAAAAATGAAAGTGGTAATTCATAGCGAGTAAATTAAATAGCGACCCTAAGCCCACGCAGCTATGCAACCCAACTGAAATATACTACAAGGTTTCGCCTATGAGTGGTATAAGCAGTTTCGGCATGTTTTTAGAAAAGATTACTTTCACAGTGCAGGTTTTCGCACCCGCCTTTACTTATTCATAAAGCGATTTTTAACTTGCCTTCATCTGTTTTTAAGCCTAAAATTGGCGTGCCTACCACTTAATAATATTTGAAAAACATTTATTAATCTGTGTGCAAAGTTTGTAAGGGAAATATTTTCCATAACATTTAATATAATTATATACCAAGCAGAATTCGACAATTTTAGTACACAATAAACAAATACTGACCCATATGTGGATATTCGCTTTTGTATCTATATTCGTTAAGAGTTGTTAGTTGTATTAAGATATATAATCATTTTTCACATCGAGGGATCTCTGGATGGATTTAAATATGACATTTTTTACCTGGCTGGTTTTATGCCAAGGATATGAATTTGAGACTTTTTATCTCGCTACTGGACTTCAGAGGTTCGGAACTTTACTTTTTTCGTATTGCTGATGTCATATGATTTTATATATAATTTTATATTTTTCATTACTCTAGGATCATACAATGGTACAATTTGACAATTTTCAACTTGATGGTACAGTGCAAAGAAAGCATACTATACTATTTTCGTGATGCTGGTGTCATACGATTCAACCCTATTTCATATTTTTCATAAGTCCAGGGTGCTCTTAAGGGTTCCGAAGCTGTCAGTGTTCACTTCGCCAGTATCATTTCCGAGTTTAAAATTTTTCCATGTTCATTTTGCTGGTGTAATTCCAATGATCCAAATTTCAACATTTTTATCTCGCTGCAATGCAAAAGTATCAAGCTTTATTTTTTTGAGATGCTGGATTCATGCAATGATGCCCAATTTTTCAATTTTCAATTTGATTCTACAATTAGAATGTTTTATTACAATTTTACTATTTTACTACCGAACTATAAAGAGGTTCCAAATTTTACAGTTTTCAGTATAATAATGAAACGATGTAACGTGGGTCGGTTTTTAACAAATTAAATCTGCTTCGTTCGTCTGATGATAAAAAAACTTTTTCAATTAAAAATGGGTGTATTTCTCATCGTGAATGATATATGTTTCCTCCTCGGAATGCACGCGAGTCGGCTGAGTCGGGGAAAATATAAATTTCTCATTCGTTGGGCATAAGCCGTATTTAATTTGTTATTACATTCGAATTACAGTATCTAGTTGAAAATGTTCTAATTTGGATCCTTGGAATGAGTATAAGCATGAAATTGTTTATTAACGTCCTGGACATCAAAGTCCGTGGACGAAACAGAAATATAAATGTGAATTCAAAAATTCGCTTAATAACTAACTACAACAATCGAAATCTAGCGCTAAAAACATCTCGTTCGCTCAGTGGTGGGTTCTATGACATCAGAAGATCGTTGTGAATACACTATCGCGATACAAAGTTTGCGGCAATATACAATTAAATCAGCATGAGAAGACAAGAAATAACAAATATATTATACACGTAATAACGTAAATAAGAGAGAACGCATAATTACATACATAAATTACCGACATTCGTAGTACAAAAGTATGATAAAAAATATAAATATAATAAAAGTATCACGGACTATTACGACTTCGCAGATAGCGTACAAGCGCCGCTTTAAAGATAGTTTGGGAGCGTTAGTTGCGAAGCTCGACCGGTAGTAGGTTCCAAGATTCAATAGCTGAGATCCAAAAAGAGTTACAAAAATAATTGGTGCGACAAACCGGCAAATAGAACGGGTTAAAATGTAGACGGGATGACTGACGTGGGGGAGAGGACGCTATGGTAAAGCTCTCTCGTGTATACGTGGGTAACGATGTACTCAATACCTGGTAGGTAAGAGGGTCCCGGAAGTACTTGTGGCGATTTTCGATGGAGAGCCAATTTGCTTTAGTCCAATAAGGAGCCAATGATTGATCGCGGCGTAGCTGGTAAATAAATCGTAGTGCTGTGTTGAGAAGTCTACGCAACTTAGCAAATAAATAACCAGAGGCATCGGAATAGACAAGACAAGCAAAATCCAATTGGGGGAGAATAAGGGCATTAACAAGCATTAGCTTCACCGATGACGGAAGACAGGAACCACGGAACCGTAAGCGATATAAGGTGTAATGAACTTTAGAGCTAATCGACGCTATGTGACGGTTCCAGGTTAGATCAGAAGAGAGACAGACCCCAAGGTTACGAACTTCAGTGACATATGGTACTATGTGATGGTTAACTAAAATGGGTGACAATGTCATTGACTCGAGGAGTACGAGATTAGGCCTAGTTCCAAATATCATAGCTTTCGTCTTCTTTTCATTGAGTCTGAGACCTAACTGTCGTGTGCACCTGTAGAATACCTCATCTTCTTCATTCAAACAATTTATGGCATGTTGGACACCGGTGACGGGTGCTGACAAATAAAATTGTGTGTCATCCGCAAAAACTATGGTCATATCGCAACAGTGATGTAATTGCTCAAATAGAGTTTTTTTTTTTTTATTTATTAATTAACGGGCGGAATCGCCCTTTTTACTGAATTTTTTCCATATTTTTATTAATCGTGAGATTTTGCGAGAGCTGCAGATCGACTTACGAACCTGGCGCCATACTTCACATTTGTGTATGAAATGTAGGACTGCAGAAACCTATACCAAGTACAGCAACGGTCATGAGTCGATTTCCGCCAGATAAACAATATTTTCGAAACGTAAACAAACAACGTGGCTCGTCTTACCAACAGCGAGCTGCTGCTTGAAAACGAAATCGAAAAATTGTTCACCGGACGGGGATCGAACTCACGACCTACGACTCCGTAGTCCAGTGCGTTAACCGCCTGAGCCACGAAGCCGCTTAGTATTAAAAACTATCGCGAACCAAATTGGGCCTAAACTTGATCCCTGTGGTACGCCACTAGTGGTAAAAAGTCGTTGAGAACAAGATCCATCCGTTCCTTCAATGAGTTGCGATCTACCCGTCAGATAAGAAGCCATCCAGGTTATGGACATATCATCAAACCCTAACCGCCGAAGGCATCGTAGACTAAGAGGATGATTCGAGGTATCGAAGGCGTTAGAGATGTCAAACATAACCAAGATGGTAACAAAATCCTTTTTAATACCATGGCGTATATCATCAGTGAGCTGTAATAGGGCCGTCTGAATGCTGTGAAACTTTCGAAATCCAAATTGTCCGGGATGGAGAAGGCTGTTAGTCTCGAGATATGACACTATAATCCGAGTCAATATAACATCAAGCAACTTAGCGATGTGGGAGGGATTCACTATGGGACGTGTATCGCCCGGGGAGACTGGATTAGAAATCTTATTAAGCGGGGTAATGTACGACTTCTTCCACATAGTTGGATACTCACCAGTAATCAACGAAGCATTGAAAATTACGGCGAGTGGATCAATGATAACGGATGAGATCCGCTGAATGTGAATGAGCTGAAGGCCATCTGGGCTTAATCCCTTCGATTTCGAAAATGATGATGCAATGATGCTCTGCACTTGCCTCGTCCGAATGATTGAGAAAGAAAATGTAGTGGAATTTGGCACAGGCTGTGACAGAAGAATCTGACGAAGCTTCGAGTTAGAACAAGCAGGGTGAGTAGAGGCTATTGCGGTATAATGCTTGTTTAATTCATCTGGTGGAAAGTGCTGCAAGGCAGAGTGTGTCGATGGTGCCGAAAGTCCGAATTTCCTTAGCAGGGCCCAGATTTTCGCAGAGTGTGTTGTGTTCTGAAGGGCGTTTCGCAGATACGAATTCTTGGCCATATTTAGGGAAGATTTGATAGTCTTTCTAAGTTCTCGATATTGGGCCAATAAAGTCCTATTATCGGAACGTTTGGCTTTGCTGTAGAGCTGTTCGTGACGTTTAATAAGACGTTTTAAATCATCAGTGATCCAAGGCGCGGCGTTTTTCTTTAAAGCACGAGTAACAAACGGGGCATGCTTATTGAAGGGTTAGTTAACACAGAAATAAAAACGTGAGTCCGGTGAGTCCAGATACATTACAGAGCGTAGCTCGTGGACTAACTCATCAGTATGGCAGTGACTAAAATTACGATAAGAGACGGTCTTTGAGTGGTGCAAAAAGGTGGTAACTATGTAGACCATACCAATTAAATCATGTCATGCAGCGAAAGCACTAGCAGTCTTGGTATAGCTAGCAATTTTTCCTTCGTCATCTACTAGAAACACGTCGATATGAGTATGCGAATTTGAATATAGGGTGTGGTGTGTAGGGCCGAATGGCACAGAGTAAAAGGACATATCACAGATGAAATCTCTCAAGTATTTAGCGTTATAGTCCACTCCTAGTAGATCACAGTTGAGATCACCCGTTACAACAACATTCTTATAAGTAGGTAAATAAAGAAAAAGTTTAACTTTAAAATCAGTGAGCATTAATCCTAGAGGTCTCCGATGAACAATGGCTAATAACACATTTACATTTTGAGGTAGCTTGACATTAATAATTAGAAATTCTGGCTCACTAATATCCGTATTATGCGAGAATTCCAAAATTGAGTATCACAGTGATTCATGGAGATAGCACGCTACCCCACCACCCAGGATGTACCTACTTCTATCACTAGAGAGAATTGCCCTATCATTGCGAACTAGGTTATAAAATGGAATAGCAACTATATCTGACGATATATCGGGACTTAAGCAGGTCTCGGAGAGGGATAAAATATGCGCATTTGTACTCTGAATAAATGATTCAACTTGAGTCAAATGAGCCCGTAATGAATTAATATTTATATGAAAAATACTGAGCGAGTTATTGCTATTTGACTGAGACGAAGATAAGCCGGGGACAGGTTGGTAAGTGGGAGGTAGACACTTTATATTTGACAGATCCTGCTCAGTTACAATTGGGATCTCATTCGAGTTTCCATCGCCTCTAAAAAAAAATGCCACCATTGCGCACCCACACACGTGACCCAACTAGGGGTCTAGCCGCTTGCTTAATTTGCATTACCAATTGATGCGTAGGTCGTACCAAAAACTCTTTAATATAGATAACCTTTGTGTGTTGAGAAAAATGATCGGGAAAAATATCCGCGCGGGTAATCTTTCCAATTTTTCGCTTTCGTTTGATAACTAAATTGCGAAGGTCGACTGAACGGCACTCGACTATAATCGAGAAAGTTTCCGGCATTTCTGTCAATGTACCATCAGATATAGCAGCTTTTCTAAGGTTAACTTTCCTAATTCCAGTGACGAAAACATTGGAATCATAGCGACTTAACTCAAGTTTTTGTAAGACGCGGCCCACGATATCCTCCAACGTTAGATTACACGAACCCGGTAGGCCCGTAATAATAAACTTACTGTCGGGTTGTCCGTAGGCCCACATGCTCTTTAAATCTGAAATTTCACACTTATTTGCTTGAATCGCCGCGGTGTTGTTTTCTAAATGGCTGATAATATGATCTAAGCGAACTGAATTATTAAGCAATTGCCGCATAAACAAAGTCATGCGTTGATGGACATCGAGCGAATCCCACGCCGGCGGCAAAGGCACTGAAGAAAACCTATCGTTTGGCATATTTGACGGTGGGTAAGCCGTTGAAGGCAAATTTGCAAGAATAGGCAAATTCACATTCGTCGCATTCGGAAACGCATTTGAAAAATTAGGCTGATTAACAACTGTCGCAATCGGAGTTCTATTAACATTCATAATGCTCTGCTCTACGAGTAATGACAGCGACACTGATCTACACTGCGAATGAGAAGGATCAATCAAACAATCAATAGGAGAGGTACATGAGGCGGTTGTCGGGAACGAGGTGGGCGATAAGGTAGTGGGGATGTAATCAGACGAAGAATGTAATTGAGACGGAGCATCAAGTGCAGCAACGGAGAGGGGTACGACACACGAGGAAACGATACCGGGGAATGAGCGAGGGGGAAGGGGATCAACTCGGACGTCACGAAGTAAATACTGAAAGGACTGAACGCAACAACAAACCTCCGGGTTTGCACGTATAAAAGAAATCACACACGACCGGTGAAACGTCGAATCGCAGACTTCACACGTGTATTTTGGTGGAACAGGAACACGACACTTTCTGCGCTTAAGCACTCGCTCACTGTACTGATTCGGCGATAACGGCTTACGAGTCAATTTTCTTGGCATGGAGACAATACCTGTCATACAGCGGTAATCGCGCAATGAAGGCGTGCGTAGTGCGTACTGAAGAAATGTCACTTGACGTCACAATCCAAGACACGCGGCCGGTTCATGCGCAGTAGTTCGTACCGCCAAAAAATGTTGATCGTTGAGAACCAAGAACTTCTGGTCGTGACTTGCCAAGTGAAAAAGCACTTTAACTGGCCTAAGGTACACCTCAACCACAATTGAATGCAGATAAAACTGGGATCGGTGTATGTGCTCCACCTGGATAAAATTATCTCACAAAGGGAGAGAAAGTTGGTGAGAACTTGCGAACTGAAATAGACAGGTAATTAATACGTCTGTCAAACTCACCAGCCTGAGCGAAACTGAATGATACCAGCCACATGAAAATTGTAAAATTGTTTTCTGTAAACCTTCAGAAGTTACACGTGTTAGAAATCGAAAAATCGACAACGTGTTTTCGATATATTTTTGCCTCCTGAAAACGAATATCATAACAGAAATTGGCGCTCGGCAATGTCCGGGCCGCTATCTTGAAAAAAACAGCCAAAAAACGTGTTTTTTCTAGTTTTTTTTTGCATTTAACTTAAAAAATACGAACCAAACGAAAAAATGTTTCAAACAAAAAATGTAGAGCATGAAATTCTCTACAAAAAAGCTGGTATGTATTTTCTTTGTAATATCAACAGAAAACTGGCAAATGAGCGATGAATAGCATTTCCTTTTGAACTGCAGGAAATAGGATGCGATTATCACCTATGATTTTTGGTTGGAGGTTAGATTAGTATAAAAAGAGGGGTCTGGGGGCGCACGCACCTCCTAGGTGGACGCATAATATTTAGAATTCGAAAATGGAGGTGCCCGTACTCCACTTGTTATTCCAACGGTAATGCGTCCATCTTGGCGGTGCCTCACTCGTCAGAATCCACACTCTCCCGCATTTCATCACGCGATATTGCCTCTTGAAACTCCGCTATTAATCGAAAAAACATATGGATCCTTTCTTTTGGTTAATATGCGCGCTTAAATAGGTATTCAGCTAAGTATGTGCTCACTGATCTTCCGATGTCCCATATTTTGAAATATTAGCGCGAACTTCTCTCCATGTGCGCTCTATCGATTGAGTGTGTGCACCTGAATCAAGATCTACAAAATTCATACTGTGATTGACCGAAAAATGAATGAAATCCTCTTTAGACAAACAGTTGTATGCTTTCCATTTATCAGAAATGGTGCACGTTCCGGGAAGGATCCATTGTTTTATGCATTCAAGAAGGATATCACTTGTCCGGTCTTCAACTGGAACGACGAACATTTTTTTCGATTCGTGCTCGTACCCACCGTATATTCATTTTCCTTTCACCAAGCGACCTTTGATATACTTCCGCTTGCCGAATTTAGCTTCATCAATTTCCACCGTCTTGCCAAAACCGCCCAGCTGCTCGCTCACACGCACATACATTTTTTGTTAGAAACGTTTTTTGGTACGAGTCGTTCGCATTCTAATCGCGGCTATCTCGCCACGTGTAATACGTATTGCTGCATACCGCTAACGTTGAATGATACATTGCTTCATATCGCACAATATGATAAAACAAAGTAATCCATTTTAAACTAAATAAAAATTTTGATGTGCCTAATTTAGAAACTTTGTTATCAAAATTTTATCAAATTCAATAATGCTTGAGAATATGACTTCTACTAACAATGACAATACTTTTGTAAATTTATGACCAAATTGGAGACCTTTCATTTCTGAGCCAGGACATTGCAGGAATTCTTCTCCTTATGTATCACGTATAGAGAAAGGTGCATATATACGTACGTCACCTGGCGACAGTCAAGATGGCAGTTTAAATAAAAGCAATTAATGAGCGGAAAGAATTTTGCGTTCGAGTTGTGCCTATTCCTGGCATCTCGTGTATTTTTTTTATTTTATTTACTAATATACGGACTGAAAGTTATTTACAGAAACAGTATACAGGACCACAATTATAAAAATAATGAAACTAAAGGGAAAAGATTATAATACATACAAAAATAATTAAGATAAGAACGCAGTAAAAATTGTGAACGCAATGAAGTGTGGCGAGAACGAAAAATACAAATATAAATTACTTATAGAAACAATGAACAAATTGCACTTAAATAAATATTGTATCAACGGAGCTGGTGTTATCGTGAATATTATTCTAAACACGTTTTTGGCGCATGATGGGATAGTTACAACTATAATTAGTTCTGCACTGCGATTCTTGGATGGATCTGATATTGCGTTTGGAGTACGGAAGCTCGCGAAACGGAAATAATGTCGCTAAGTCAGAGAACGCAGGAAAACACAAAATCTGAAAAACCGTCAATGCATCGTGATATCGGGGTAATGAGCTGATTATGGGGAAATTGAATTTCTTAGATACATCATTATAATTCTAATGAAAACCTGACTTAGGTTACCCAGATTTAAATGCCAAATAGCGATGGGCTCTCCTCCATACTATCTGCAACAGCTCACAGTCCGATAATGTATATGGAGGCCAAATAAGAGCCGCATAAACAAAATGCGGCAAAACCGGACCACGTATTATGTAAATGATCTTGGAATGGAAATATATATCACATAATCAAGCCAAGATCAGCATTGTATCGTACTCTTAATAATGGCTCATTAAGCAAATGATATAACTTATTAGGACGGCGGAAAAAAGACAGATGATCTTACACTTGCCAAAGTTTCAATCAAGACCATTTATGTTTATGTTACGCTCGAGCCCGGGGTACTTACATGAGTATTCCGAATACTTACGCGAACCGGGCGGGTCGACTCTGAGTTCTAGGTGAACGGAGGCGGCTGCGCTCGAGAAAGAAAATCTGAGGAATGGAAATAAACGACACTGAATTGATTGAAATAACGAATTTAATTAATGCCGATTAGACGAGTTCGAGATTTGGAAAAGACGAGGGATTTTATATAGGATTATTAAGGAATGTCGGCGGCGGCAACGGCGGCTTGTTGAAATCCCCGTCAGGTTTCAACGTCGGAAAACTGTCCGACTGAAAAGGGAGATTGCACAATATAAAAATAGTGACCAGAAATATTATTTTTAGTAGGGAATAGAGATGAGAAAAACACGAAAGGGTAAAAAAAAGATACGGACCTAAGCAAAAAATAATTATTATATAAAAAAAATTAAATGTTCTCAAAGGTGTTAATCTCTTTGTTCGGCGTATGAAAAAGATTAACACGTTCTTCTCAAAAAAATAAAAAATAGATAACGAAAATTTGATATTTAAGCTGTTGCCGTAGCAACCGGTCTCGTTTTCGGGCGTAATAGGTGAAGGATATGTTAGTTATGGATTAAAAAATGGTAACTTACACTTGTGTTGATGGGGAGCTTCTTCCCGTCGACGGCCCGTCGAGATGGCAGGTTCTTGAAATGGAGAGGGCACCCTGTGTTCCCTTTTTGGTTTAAACTCGGGAAAATTTGGAACGATGGTCCACTTACACACCAGTTTAACTTGTGACAAAGTCACCATATTAATTAACGATACTAAAGTACTAGAATATTGATTATATTTGGGCGAAAACAATACGCGTCATAAGAACTGCAAGTTCTCTCTCGGCAGTGGGAGCGAGAGGCATGCGAGTTGCGCCGGCCCGGGTAGTGGTAAGAGAAGGACTCTCGATCTTTCCCGTCGATCCCCGTTTTGTTGTGTCGGCGACGGCGTCTCCCATCGTGCGACGGAGAGGCGACGATCGGCTAGCTGACCACGCGTATGTGCATGTATACAGGCGCTTCACACACTAGCGCGTTATATTACGCACCCATTTAAGTATTCAAAATTTAAAGGAAAGTAGCGAGAGAGATGGAAAATTGTCATCGGTCAATACCGATTGCAATTTTCAAATTTAGTACGTTCGTGATAGCGAGATTCGGAGGAGTAAAGAAAATCGTCGCGTCGGTGAGAAAGTTGACGGTTGAATTTTTGGTTGTGTGGTTGTGGTGTGGAGTGAGGTGAGGGTGCGAGAAGCAGGTGGTGAGAGAGAGGTAGAAAGATAAAAAGTAGCGAGAAAGAGAGAGAGGAAGATAGGGCGAGAAAGGAAAATATAGAGACAGGAAGAAGAGAAGAAAGGAAAAGGTAAGGCGGCATAGCCGAAAAATTAAGCGAATAATTATTCAATACCAAAAATTTAATGATTCGGACCGGAAGTGGCGAGATAGTGATGGGAGATACATGTAAAATTTTTGTGATTGTCCGTGGATGATTGAGGTAACTTACTATTGTATCGGAAGTGGCGAAAATTAATGAAAAATAAAAAAGAAAAGAAAAACCGTTTTTTTTAAATAGACCGGAAGTGGCGAGTAGCGAGGCGAAGTTGATAGATCGTGCTTTTGTTTGAATTCGTGAGTGGATCGAGGGTGGCGAGTTAAAGTTGAAAGATCGTTTTTTTGAATTCGTGAGTGGATCGAGGGTGGCGAATTAAAATCGAAGGATCGGGTTTTCCGCTATATATTTTTAAATTACCGAGTCAGACCGGAAGTAGTGAGTGGATGATAGAAAAATCTAATAAAAATTTTTTTGGAATTATTAACCACGGACAAAATCATAAATTTTTGGTTTGGGAGAAGTGAGAAACCGGAAGTGAGCGTGAAGAGTTGACTTGGGTCGCGAGGAAGTTAGCGAGGAAGTTTGGGGAGGTAGTGTGAGAGGTCAAACAGGGAATTTCCACTTCCGGCAACGTGGGCCTAGGAGGATAATAATCATACCAGTTCAGCGGAAACCGCATTTTTGTGTCGCGTCCAAGAATAGAAATTTGTGTGAAATTATAATAATTTTATGTATATGTATTCTTTTTTAACACTAAATAAAGAAAAATACAACGTTACAAAATGGCGACCGTGACAGGACGTGGCTAGTGACTGGTCGTGATTTAAAATTTAGTTAATTGGTTATATTTATTTATTAATTTATATAATTAATTAATTATTACTTTTATAATTATTTAATTTTTTTTTAATGATTTTAATTTTTTTAATATTAATTTATATAATTAATTATTATTCTTTAATTATATATTTTTATTATTATTCATTTTTATAAATAATTAATTATTATTATTTATAATTATTTAAATTTTTTATTTATTAATTTAAATACTTAATTAATTAGTTCTTTTTTTTATTAATTGATAATTGATTATTTTTTTTTTTTTTTTTTAAATAAAGTGTGTAGCGAGAAGTGAGTAGAACGAGTGGGTGACAATAATTCCTTGTAATTATAGATATATAAAAAAAATTTTTGTTATATTGATAAATGTATTTATTATAAGTTTATGTCAATGTAAAATGTATTTCATAACATTTCATGTATGTTAATAAATTTTACTTCACAGCTAGCGATTAAGAGGGGGAAAGTAAAGTGAGAGAAAATAAAGTGGGAGAAAATAAACGTAAATTCGAAATTTCAAAGGGAAAGGGGGTATAGACAGCAGAATCGCGAGTGGTTGATAGAGGGCAGAGTAATTCGAATTGTGTCGTGGAAAAGGAAGAAGTGGGAGTGAACAAAATGGCGACTGAGGTGAGTGAGCACTCAGTGGGAATGAGGGCGCTGGGACGGGAGTCGAGAGATGTGAGGTTAATTAAAAATACTATAAATAAATTAAATCTTTCAGGGGTGGAGGAACAGTTAGAGAGGCACCGCCTTAGTAAAAAAGGGTCCGAGAAAATATTGCGAGATCGGTTGTTGCGAGTGGAGCTACGAATTTTTGATGACTCCCTGGATGTCCCATGGTACCCCGATTGGGATGAGAGGGGGGATGAGATACCGGTTACAGCGATTTCACATCTGATGGACGAATCAGAAGAAGATTCGTTACAACGGTATCAGCGGAAACCCCGGGGTAGGCCCAAAAAGGTTCAAAAGGTGTTGGAGAGGGAAGAAGAAGATCGGGAGAGTCTGGGTGAAGCGGAGGGTGGTACCGAATTCGGTTATAAGACGTTGATGTGGGATGGTTTGGGGTCCAATGAGCCCAACGTAAAGGTTAGTTCGGTGGCCGTCACTATCCCTACTACCACAGTATCGATGACTACGGTGGTTACTACCACCAGTCATAGCGCGCGGTCCCGAATGAGTAGCGAGGTGCAGAAGGTCCGCCACTTCAATACCTAAATTCAGATATTTCTGTTCCACCAAGAAAATCGATGTATTTCGCGAATTCGAAATTAGGGATAGGGACCAATCAACTTGGTAGAATAGAACGAGAAAGACGGTCAGTCTCCTGGGAAAAGAATGAAACGTATCCAAGGGGCAGAAATCGGAGAATAGATCCTCCACGTGATTGCGAGAGAGGGAGAGGGGGTAATGGACCGGTTCCACGGTCCCGAGAAGTAGTACCGGAGCGAGAAAATAATACAAATAGGTATTATGGTAGAGAGGACACTCATGACTATTATCGGGATCATGAAGAAGTGTCAGACCGACGGAGTGTAGTGAGTAGTGGGGGGTCAACGCGAAGCAGTGTTCGAAGGAGGAGGCTGTTGATGGACTACGAATATTCTAGCGATAGTGAGGATGAAGCTAGGGAGCGGGTAGTCCGTCATCAACGTAGGGATAGAGAGGTTGGCCGTGAGTTGCGTTGTACCAAAACTTTACGAGAGTGGGGATTGAAGTTCGCCGGAGAAGAGAAGGAATCGGCGGAAGAGTTATTTTCTCGGTTAGATGATTGTAGGGAACAATCCGGATTCGACGACCAAGATCTTTTCCGAGCGATTCCGGCTATTTTGTATCGTGGGGCGAGTAGGTGGTATCGGACGGCTCATTTAGATTTCCGAACGTGGCGAGATTTCGCGAAGGCATTTCGGAAGTTTTTCATTGGCGAAATAAATGAGGAGGATTAAGAGGACGAGTTGAAAAATCGGACTCAAGGAAAAAGGGAGTCGATTGGTCAATTCGTCTCCTGTTTCCGACACATCGTGAGCCATTTCAGAAGGCCCCCGTCAATAGACAAACAATTGCGAATCGTTTTCCGGAATCTCACGTCTGAATATCGGGCCTATTTAGCCGAGAAAGAGATTATCGATTTTGCGAGTTTGGAGAAATGGGGAGGACGGTTTGAGAAATTGAAAGAGATGGATCGCCGATACCGCGAACCTTCTACCAAGGATAAAACCAGATTGCCTGGTAGTGCATACGTACGTGCGACGTCCACTATGCGAGTCTCTGCTCTGGATGAGGAACATGGTCGGGAGGTGAAAAAGATTGCGAGTGTGGTAGTTTCGGAACCGCGGTCGACCCAAGGGATGCTGGCGCCGAAGAACCAGCCGAAAAAGGGGAAAAAGGAAAGTTCCTCAAAACTCAGACCCCCGTCCCCGGACACTGTTGCCGTACAGGTGGCCGAGGAAGTGGGCCTGGGTCGAGGTCAGAGAACTTATGGGCAATGGAAGGATGTCCCTCGGTTCCAGCCGGCCACCACGGGTCTAAATAATGCAAGAGCGGTATCGAGGCCCGTAGGACCGGTGGTTCGATACTCTCAAAGAGTTGAACCCCCGAGTTATGGGCCAACACCTAATTGGAGGTCCTGGTCTAACGGTCCGGGGGCAGGACAGCCGTTGAGGGATTCACGGAAATTTCCGAACGGGCTAGGGAATTCTGCAATGGTAGGGGCTTGTTTCCATTGCCAGATGGTGGGACATAGAGCTGCGGCATGTCCTAGACGGCCATGTTTCACATGCCAGCAACCTGGGCATCGAGCCTCTCAATGCCCGAATCGAAAATGCTTCGGGTGCCAGCAGACTGGACACATAATCTTAAATTGTCCTAACCGCGAGACTGGATTCCCTACTCCGTGGAGGGGGGCGTCAGGTCCTCCCCGTACGGTGGAGCGGTGTCAGGTATGCGGGACGGAAGGGAATCCGTTCCAAACCTGCCCGACATGCGCTCCACTGCGCCAACAGTGGGGAAACGCGAGGGCCGGAGGGTGCAGGAACCCCGCGCCCTCCCCGGCCGATCATCAGGGGTAGTTAGCAAGGAGTTGTTGGTGCCAGAAGAAGTTGAAGAGGGGATAGCGAGTGAAGCAAGTAATGAGGTGAGAATAGCGAGTTCAAATAGTGTGAGACCCTCCCCGGATGAACAAAACCAACAACATGAATGTAGAGTACAGCAAACGGTAAAGTTATTGATGGGAAGGGGAATAATAGGTTGGAGAGTAGAGAGTTAGTTAGATGGGGTGAAGTGGAGGAAATAGCTGCGGTAGAAAGTCGTTGTTTTGTCGAGATCGCAATAGGCGGGTGCCCATTTGTTGCGATGCATGATAGCGGGGCAATGGTCTCCATTGTAGGTCCCCGAGTAGTGGAGAAATTCAGAGATCGACTTAAACCGATGAAATCGACAATGCGAAGTGTATCAGGGGAGGTAAGTCCGTTTCTGGGAGTGTTAGTTGTGAAGATGGAGATTGACGGTAATACCCAACAAGTCGAGTTTAGAGCTACGGAAAGGGTCACCTCAGATATCATATTGGGAATGGATTTCGCCAGCGTGTTTGATTTAGATGTGCGACAGGGGCGAAGGCAGTGGGGCGTGTTTGAGGGTCCCTGGCATACCTTCATCGAACGACCCACCGGGCAACCCACAATTCATGCAGAGTGCGCCGGAATTAGCGAGTTGGATGAGTATCAAGAAAAGAGGGTAGTCGAGTTAGTTGCGAGTATCTTGAAAGGGAGTGAGAAAACCGCCGGGCTAACTCCTCTAACGGAGCATCATATCAAAGTGAAGGAAGCGACACCGATTAAGCATGGACCACGTCGTATGTCCCCCATAATGTTGCAAAAAGCACAACTGGAGGTGAGAGAGTTAGCGGAGAAAGGGGTTATCGAAAGATCCTCGAGTGAGTGTAGTAGCGCGCCGGTGATAGTTAAGAAAAGCGATGGGTCGATCCGGATGTACATCGATTATCGGGATTTGAATGCAGTCACCCGAAAATATGCATATCCGATTCCAAACATGGATTCATTTGTCCGCAGACACCCAATCACTAATTGTTCGGGCTGTGTTCAGGGGTACCCCCTCCCGACCACTCACCGAACTGGGAGAGGGGTCCGGAAGAGTAGATCACCGTTGTACCGACCTCACGGGTGCGAACTACTAATGCTATACATGTGTTTTATAGTTACAGGGCCGGAGAGGCTAGGCGCCATCCGCATGAAGAGAGAGGGAGACAGAAAGAGAGTAAGTAGGAGCACGTCGCGCCGGTCGTCTGATCGCTCCCAGGCGCGAATCGAAAATTCGAGATTCGAAATCGCGCGCTTAAGCGAAAAACACAAGTTAAAAATAGGGCCCGGAAGGCTACCGTGTGCGTCCACAAATAAAGGTCCATTTTATATGTAAGTACCAGTCGAAAGCTGTGTGGACCGGGGTGCCAATACCTCTTTCACTCGTCCTCTCTCGACCTCCACCTCGCGAGCGTAAGTGTGATAGAGACCGCGAGTCTCCGGTAGCGAGCACGTATGCCGGTGTTGGCACTTGCCAAAGTGTTACGCGTCGTGATCGCAAGTAGTGTACCGATTGTTATTTTTACTTTTCTTTCTGGTTAGAATAAACGTGATTGTATCTTTGTTAATAACTTCGCGTTTCATTTCTTTCTGGGACAACCTTTCCCGGGGATACTGTTAGGGCCGGTCTCTTTCATGCTACCGCGCGGGAGCTAGCCTGTGGACGGAGAATTCGCCGCGGGTTGCGTCTGGCCCAGGACGTCGCGAATATTCGGGCCGGATAAAAGTCGGGATTCCGTCCCGAAGCTGCTGGTGCGCCCGAAGACGCCAGAGGGCGCACAGGTGTCGGCGAAAATAATCTACCCCGTTAATATATATATATTATGGTAATTTTGCGGACTTTTTGTCATTTCGCTAACCGTCCGCGAAAAGAAAGTATGTTTTCTGGCGGACTTTTTTTAATACATGATGGGCATTATTCGGTCCATTTGTTGTTGATATAGGGAACATAATTTCGCACCAAACTTTAGGCACAGCTAGGTCTAGGCGAGGTTTCGTAAGGTTGGGTTAGGATAGCTTGTAGGGGGGGTCTGGGGGCGGAGCCCCCAGCGCACGCAGCCTAGTTAAGCTTGATAAGGTCCAAGTAGACCAAATTTATTTTTCCCGGAAGTCCGCAAAATGACCGATACATAGACGAATTATATATCAAAAATCGGGTTCGCGAAATTACCACTTTACGCATTTATATATATATATATCGGTATAATTTTTAGATTTTCCTGATAGTTTAAAGTTTGTTGGTAATTGCCGAATCATATTTATTTGCTGTGGAGGAGAAAAACCCTGCTTTTCCGACTTTTACTTTCTTTAGTGGAAACGGATTATCTTGAGAGAAGCTCGAGTTCGGGCGGTTAGAGTTTTTTTTATTTGTACCCTTCGATATCGGTTGGGTAGTGTTCTCTATTACTAAAAACTTTTATCTTGTATAACGAAGCAACGTGGTTCTGATTATGTTTGGGGATTTCTTAAAAGATAGAGTTAAAAAAGAATGGTATCGCCGATACGTGGGACGTAACATTTAGACCATGATCCAATGGAACTTAAATCTCTCTGTAATTTCGCTGCATGCAAAGTTGAACTATTGACGTTAAATAATTTAATATCATCGGCATAAATTAAAAATTTAGAAAACAAAATATCACTTGAAATATCGTTAATAATGTTTTTTTATGTAGATAAAGAGAATCAGGACTATTATGATATAGGGTATCAGGAATAGATAAAAGGAAGCGATATAAAGTATATCCTTTGCTGGGGTGAACAGGAAGGGAATGTAAAACTTCTAAAAACGTAAACAAATCGGAACAAATATTTGCAGCAGACTTAATTTCGGGCGGAATACATCCAGTATTACTATATCCCGAATGGTTGAAATCCCATACAATATTCGGATGATTGTAGTCATCGCTGTTTACATTATTCATGGAAATATTATCGATTAAATTTGCAACTACATTCACGGTAGACTAGATTCGAGGGTAAATCAAAAGTCTTCCGAAATCGAATATTCTTAATAATATTTCTTCTGGAGACTTTCCTGAGTATTTTACACCAAAAATCAAAATAATCGTAATAGCTGTTTTTGCGAAAATATATTTTTTTGGGCAAAAAATGTGAAAAAGAATAAAGTTAGAGTTTAACTTATGTGAAAACATTATAATCCTACATTCTTTTGCTGTTACATATGTATTACAATTATAACAATACGTTTTGATCATGCGAGCGAGAAGATTGACGAACGCGCTCGAGATTTCCGTATTTTTCTCCCCGTTTTCTCCCTGCCGCCGTATACCATCAGTACCAGAGTTCGAAACATAGGGAGGGACTTCTTCAGAATAATAAGTCGGTGATATGCGGTAAAATAGAAAATGAAGAAAATAAATATTTTATTGTCCGGGTTACAGGCTTCAGGTTAGGATCCCGGTATACAATATATATACAATATATCAATCGGTGTGTATGTGTGTATGTGTAGAAAAGATAAAAAACGGTAGCCGTTAAAATTTTAACGGAGGGGTGATTTTTCCTTGACGATGCGCATGTTGCTTGATGGGCCGTCTTGTCCCTGATGTGACCGGGAGGAGCTTCGAATTACGAATACAAAATCTGTAAAACGAAAGGTAATTAATTATACGTGATTTGCAGTGACGCTCTCGCCCTTTCGGCAGAGGTAAAAAAGAATACGGAACCACGAAACTCCTTGGTGGGGGTTACTCGATCGACGCAATCGCCGAGAATGCGAGAGAGAATCGTAAAAAGTGACGGATCGGAACGGTACGGATTCGGATTTCAATGATGGTGGATAGACCTTGGATGCTGCGGACGAGTGGCTGATAATCAGGTTAGGAGGTAAGGCCCGTCACGTGGAAACAGTCCGTTACGCTTATCTCTCTACTCGTGGAAACACACTGCAGAGATATCGGCTATGTAACAAGAGGTACATAGCGGTAACTGGGTCGGAATTGTGTTCCGCACTTCGTAAAAACACGAAAAGCGAGGGTCGAACAATAATACCGTGGGTCAACTACTCAACTTTGAAATACGTAGCATTAGCGTCCGTACACTCAGTGCCGACGGCCAGCTCACTCACTTCGACCTCTCGCATCTGCCCATATACCCGAGTAGGACCATTTCCGTATTGTGAATGGTCACGGTCGGGCCTCGCCCGTGTAACAGGCGTGCGCATATCTTGTGGCAGTGTAGCGCACTACCGCGAGTAACCGCGCATCGACAACGCGAGGGGCGTAATTGGTTTCAAGGACGGACTGCAACGTCTCTCTCGTTATACAATCCGAATGATCAAATTTGAATCTTTTACTTTTGATCTAATGGTCACAGAAATCCAGATTCGAATATACACGTATTTCAAAACATATTTAAACGAAAGATAATTTGTTGTGAGATCAAAATAATAATAATACGTTATATTTATAATAAATTATAACATTGATCTATATTTTTACAAATTAAGCGAATGTATATGTCAAGGGAGTTAAATCTCAAACAGCTCGCAATAAATGGAGCTTATATTCTGAATAGGTTAGGCTAACTTTACGTTTGTACCAAATAGTTTTAAACTCAAAACCAACCGATTCGAACGCTTGTTCGCTAAATATTCCTAGCCACATTCCATGATTTCCGCAAAGCTCTTTAATATGTACGAAAATACAATGCACCTCAGGACAGAAACTCCTAATGCTAAATAACTTTTTTAAAATCATCTATATATTTTCCATAATCAGTGTCGCGATTTGCAGTCTTTAATTTCGCGGATCTGTGTATCGATATTATATATAACAATTAGCCATCTGGTGGCCCTATTAGCTAGTTCATAAGTTTGGTAACAAAGCGAACAATATTCGACTCTGTTCCGATTTCCGGTTATCGCACCTGCGAAGTTTAGTTCAAATTTGGTCACGGCTCTGAACAGATGTCTTGCTATCGCGTATCGTGTGCAAAGATCGCTTCGTTTACACATTACGCTTAATTGTAACGCGCGTAAATTTTTTCTTGATCGTTCCAATTCGTGCTTGCATTCACTCATCGGTAGATTTTCTGCGTTTATATTGTTGCGTGTTCGATAACATATAGAATCTATGTTTGCTGAAGCAAGCATTGATTACTCACAAAACATCGCTATAAAATCTCACAATAAATCCGAAACTAACTGACAAACTTATATTCTGCACCACATGCATGCCTCGGGACAAGTAAGATTTCTAATGTGAAATAACTAGTAAACGAAATTGCATTAAATGAAAATCAGATTTATTATTAAAATTATCAAAAAAAAATATTTAAAAAAACGGAATACAGTTTCCAGTAAAGGACGAGAAGACTAATCCCAGCTGCTGACGTCATCAACGAAGTTGACTGGTTGAAATTGAAACTTCAATCCAACTATGGTGAAAACGGCCTTGCGCGCCGTTCGATACTTTGCCGTTGTTTCGGAATAGACAGCGATGATCCAGCGGAGAGCTCTTCCCTGTTCGCAGTCCGGGCGGAAAAAGAGATCTATGCGAAAACGCACGCCCTTATATATCTCTTATCGGTGGTCGTGCGCACCAATCAGCAAGCCCCACTTCTCTCGCGGTCTCGCAAAATGCAACAACGCCGCGCCAATCGAAGCGCTCCACTTCTATTGCCTCGCGAAAATGGAGCAGCGCAGCACCAATCAGAGAGCCGTTTGAATCGCGTGATCTCGTTCATCTGTTTATTATAAAATAATTATATTCTTAATTAACGAAACAATAAACTGCTTTCTATTAGCAATGTTATTTCGTTTAAATGCGTTTATTTCGATAACAAGGTTATAGCGTTCTCGAAAATATAACGTCGTGTTATGGTCTTGCGACTCAAACTTCGTCGGTAAATGACAATGGAAAAAACAATGTTTGTGCGGAATTAATTTTCGGCAATTCCGCCATAATAAGTTTAGTTCGAATTTGGTCACGGCTCTGAACAGATGTCTTGCTATCGAGAATCGTGTGCAAAGATCGCGTCGTTTACACATTACGCTTAATTATAACGCACGGTTACTGTGGTATCTATTAGTGGAAAAATAAACGTAATTATTGTACATTGCCATTTTTTCTTGATCGTTCCAATTCGTGCCTGCATACACTCATCGGAAAATTTTCTGTGTTTACATTGTCGCTTGTTCGATAACGCAACAAATAGAATTTAAGTTAGCTGAAGCAAGCTTTGATTACTTACTGATAATCGCTATAAACTTGTACATATTTCAAACAGCCTACTGGACATTACTACACAGATCATCTAATCGATAGTAGTATAGGGGTACCGATAGCCAGACGTAAACACCCCCCACTCCTCCACCTTGAGGTAGGTCTGGCGCCAGACGGTAGAGGACCCTTGGGATAGGTCAGGGATTAATGACCTCATTAAGAGGTGTTAATGGGTAATTAATGTCAAAACAAATAATAAAAATGTCAATAAATAATGATAATTGAGTGATTAACGCCAGATACGTATCAATTTATGATCGTAAATAACACTACTCCCGTCTTGTACGGTTTGTCAATAGTCTAACGTAAACAAAAACGTACGTGGTACCTCTGGCCGCTACGCGTGGCCGGCAGACGAATCTTGAGATAGGTCAGAGGTTAATGAACTCATAAAGAGGTGTTAATGGTTATTAATGGGTAATTAATGTAAAAACAAATAATAAAAATGTCACTAAATAATGTTAATTGGGTAATTAAAGCCAGATACCTATCAATTTGTGGTCGTAAATAACACTACCACCATCTCGTTCGCTTTGTCAATATTCTGACGTATACAAAAACGTACGCTGTACCATTGGCCGCTACGCGAGACTGGCAGACGAATCTTGACATAGGTCATGGGTTAATGGCCTCGTAAAGAGATGTTAGTGGTTATTAATGGATTATTAATATCAAAACAAACAATAAAAACGCTCCCGCCTTGCGAGGTAGCTCCGTAGTCTGGCGTAAACAAACCTGTACGGGGTCCCTTTGGCCGGAACATGAGGTAGGTCATGGTTCAACGACCTCTCGACGACTATTTGTTAGTTCTCGTGTTTGGCTTCTTATGATGATTCAGCCCCCACTCCTCCTTATTATTTATTAAGATTTACTAATAAATAACGCCGATGAACTTTATATACTTGTTGCGCACGTGTCAGTCCGCTTGTAGGTCGAAAACGAGAGACTGTGATTTCATACGATGTTGAAGCACACACATGGTTTTTACTCGAGGGGACCCAGTTTTCTAGGAAAAAGTTGAATACGAAGGGGAGATAAGACGTTGAAAATACGAAAGAGGAGATACGAAGATTTCCTATGAGTAGAGTCGACAAACAACGGGGAAATATGTTGCGTAATATGTAGGAGGTCCGGAGTCGTCCGAGTTGACTGTGACCTTGTATTAACGGATGAATGATCTGTACTTGCGTTCAATCGTAAGGGTAAATAAAATATTGTAATAATTTTTCATTATTCTTATTCTTATTAATTCGATTACATATATGTTCAACCTCTTATATTTATAATTTTCCACAAAAAACGATAAATCTTTTGTATGTACAAAATTTTACAATTACCAAGTGTGCTACAATTATGATCTACTTTACTGTTTGTACCCAAAAGGAAATGAGTAGCAAGTCGAAACGTGACGCCTTTTTTTCAAAACTATTTGACATGTTTTTTCTTCCGGTCGCGTTACAATTTCATGTACGGCGCGGCGGTGCGTCGTATTGCGTTAAATATAGTGCGTATTTTTGGACGTGTACCAGTGGTCGTAGTGGTATTAGTAGTATTATTACAATCACCTTCCATAATCATTTTATAAATCGAATTAAAGTTAAGTTTTTTTCCATTTTCGTAATTTAATGAAATACCCTTGACTTTAGACGTGTCGAAATACTGATCGTTTTCAGTTCGCACGCGAAAAGCGTAAAATTTAGGACCCCCTGAGATAAAGGTCTCAATATACGCGCCCGACCCGTAATCCGTTAGCTCGTCGGTCAAGTCACCCAGAAAATTACCCTAAGGCGGTTCATAATCTTCGGGTGACGTCATCGATTTATTAGATATATATATTACTAAATCGGTATTGAAATAAAGCACGCGACGATCCAATTTTTCTAAATATAGTTTCAAACGCGCTTGAGCTGTCGTGTAAGCCGCAATAACAACGTTTGTACAATTTGATGGTGTGACCGTTTCACTTCTGTCGACTCAATTGACAAATATAATCTTGTCATTTACCGGAAGAATCTGAGTAACGTCTTTTGTCACATCTGTGAAAATTTCAAGCAAGTCTTGGCGCGTGGAAATAATCTCTGTACGCTACAGATTTTCACAAACACAGTTTAGCAACGGCTCTTAAACCGGGATTTTTTCATATATTATTTTGTTCGAGCTTTATCCCTTCGGTCCGCTCATAAGATTCTACGTACAAGCTTTTTGTTTGCTCATCGACACATTTTGCAGGCCAGCCGCTCGCTTCTTGCTTCATTTTTAGAAACGTATCAATGTATTTCGAAAACAGACCACCATCGCGAGTCTGAAGATTGTATTGAGTTATATTATACTGCCAAATTTCGAGTATTTTCGGATTTTATAGCTTTTCTGAATAGCTTTTTTTACCTCATCGACCACCCACGTCCCAGTTAATACTCTATCGTCGTCATTCTCATGTATACAGTCTGATTGCCACTCGATTTCGCAACAGCTTCGGCAGAGAGGAAATAACAACCGAGAATTCATTTTAACTGGCAGTACCGCATGATAAAGATTTCGGGGTGGTAGTACTTTACACATGATAAGTCCTTCTACCCTGTCTAAATTAATTGGATCTTCTAGACTCGTGATGGCAGCACATTCTTCTCCAATATAAATGGTTGGATGGCCTACGGGAAAGCGACCGGTCTTGCAAATGTATGGATATAGCGAACATACATCTACGTACTTAATTTTTTCATTATTTTTGACAGTGTAATATGTTGCGGTATTTCCCGTTCGTCCGCCAAAAAATGTAGCGCGCGGATCGAGAACAACGTAAGACGCCATTGGATGATTTTACATGTAATCATAAAGTTCTCTATTTGTTTTTTTCTGCCGATTAAACGTACATTCCCATTTTTCGATAAGATTGTATCCAAACGAGCGTATTAGACGCGATATAGATATTGTATTTGCATAAGCTTTATTGAAATTTTCACCGTTTGAAAAAATAGGTTTATCTCTAAATTCCGAAAAACAATATCGACAACCGTGGAAGAAACACCCATGAAATTGAAACACGTGGCCTTTGATGTTATTAGTCACATCGTTTTCATCTGGTGGTAAGAAACCGTCTACTAGTGGACCTTCGGGTAGTCGATATTCTCGAGAACGACCTGCGTGCACAATTTCACAACCGTGCACCTTTTCACACCGAAGAAGCCACTCTATAACCACCTTCGATTGGCGATCACATCGTCTGTAACTGTTTCCCGGTGGTAATAGTCCGATAGTGTTGGGTTTCAGAAAATTCTTCCTATAAACGCGCGAACATGCTGATGCTATCGTTACCGCCTCACTAAAGGGGGAAACATTACCTTTTTGGAGAAATATTTCACGAAAAGCAACGCATGCTCTTCGTAAAATATCGACATCCATTTTGCAATATACTTCCATATCGAGTTTTATATGAAATACCTCATTTCTAGCGATACAGTCGTTATACCAGCTGAAAAAGTTTCCTCTCTCATCAGGCGACATTTGATCGGGGTCGTAGAAATGCGCTTCAGAAAATGCTCCGACATAATCTGTATTTTCGAGAGTATTAAATAAGTGAGGGAAATAACCTTTCTTGGTGTGATCTGAAAGGCCAAATGCTTTAGGCAAAGCACTTAACTTCATATGGAAATAATTTAAACTGCCTAGAAAAATTGTTTTATCGAATTCTATTTTTATAATGCTTTTTCCCTTTAAAATTACACTCGCTTTTAATGGTTTTTTTGAAGGCATTTTCACGTTCGATCAAATGTCTCAGGATAAACTGTGCATTAAAGCCTTTCGCGTTGTGCGCTGTACAAAAACAACTTTAGAAAAACTCGATTTCTCGCGTACTGCAAAGTCTATGAATTCTTTAACTGGGTCGTGTTTGAAAATAAATTCATGTGGTCCGCAAAACTCACAAATTCCGCTTATATCTAATAAATCGATGCATGACTCACATACTTGATGTGCGTCGCAAAGGTTTACGATGTGGAGGTTGATCTCTGGATTTCCGCGATACGCCACGTTTTGTCGGGTTTCAAAATCATAAAAAATAAAACGTGTACGGGGGCGACTTGTAATAATATTCGGCGAGTCGATACTACTAATACTACCACCATTATTGATACCACGCTCATTAGTATTTAAAGGTGTGGAAGATGACAAAGATAATGATGGCGAAGACGACGACGACGATAACGGTGATGATAATGTAGGTTGGGGTCTCAAGGAAAGATTCGAATTTTTTGTAGCAATTTTGTTGCATAAAACAATGCGAGTTGATATCGTGTTGACTTTTGCAACGTCTGCATTTTGTTAACCCGCACATGTGAGACCCGTAATTAACATCTACACATTTGTTGCAGCTTTTACAAATTTTTATAGTACCGCAAATACTACGCATACCTTTACCCAATTTAGAATATGAACCGGGGGTAGGATGCTTATTGAAGCAATCGTAGTTGTAAAAATGTCTGTTGCAAACGGTGCAGTAAACAAAATTATTCCTAATCTTCTCGCATGCGGGTTCCGAAAAACAGATGTTGCAGGTATACGGACACGAGTGCGAGTCGGGTCTTGTATAGCGTTTATTACAACATCGACAATATCTGCATTTTTTCCCAACCACGCCCATTAGATTTGTGATCGTCGAGAAATGGTTCGCTCTTGCGTGATAGAGTATATTTATAGTATCACCACGAAACGAGAGGAATTCTCGCCGACCGTCAAATATTAAGTCTTCGCCTTTGCCGATACCATTACTGTCGTATATGACAATGGCAACATTTTTATCCGCGTAATATCGTTGAAATTCCAGAAATTGAAGCGTTGAACAACCATTTTCAGGGATTCGAACGTTAGCCTCTGATATAATTCGTTTCGCGTTTTCTAATTGTAAATTACTATTGGGGCAAATTATGCTTTTCCACAATTTACGCCATATATCTGGGGAAACTTAATTTTTTTTTAAAAGTATTCGGCTATAGCAAGAGCCCTTGGGAAGCAGAGATTGTCATCGTTGCAAATCGATACGACTGATTTGCTACGGAAAGCAGCTTCGTTCATTTTGTTATTACCCCGACCGCGGCGGGAACACGAACGTGATGCACTTCAATAACAAAATCATCCCAATTCAATACCCGACGCGCTTTGCGCAACATACATTATAAGATTTAACATGTCCGTTGCGTTGAAATTACTGATAGTTCGGAAAGATAAACCGGCAGGTTTTGAAAAATTAGACGCGCTAAAAGTTAGACCTATTAAGTCGGGATCACCGCTATCGTCGCGTAAATCTATAGTTGACGTTTTCAAGTCAAACAGTTCTTGTATAACGCCTTCTATATATTTGATCGGATTCGTTTCATCGCTCGATTTTATTATTTTAAAACGAATCTCGCGACCCGACAGTTGAAATCGATTATAGTACCGGAATGTATCCTTAGCAATTTGAATTTTACTTGCCGGTGGTCCTGCTGAAGCTGTTGGCGATGATGAGGAAAACGCTGATGCTGGTTCATCATTTCTAGACTCTTCTCCAACGTCGGTGTCATCATCCTCGTCATCATATTCTTCGTCAGCGCAGGGGTATACGCTGCATCACCGGTACTGACACTGCTGTTGGAAAAGTCGTTGTTATCATCGCTTTCGTCGTCAGCCTCATAGGCGAATGTTGCACCTGAACAACCTCCACCGACTTGTCCTTGAGCGCCATCATGATCTGAAAACAAATTATTAACGCTTACTAAATAGTCTTATATATTAGACAATGATAATAATTTTCGAAAAAAAAACGAAATGTTACATTTTTATTCCTCGAGACACGAGCAATACGTCGCATCGACATTTCGCATTATTATCCCGAGATTAAGGGATGGAAAGGTTCCCCATCCAAATATTCACAATGGGTTGCCAACCATTTTGCCACCCTCTCCATTTTAAGGCCATATTCGGCGTAATCTTGAACGAGTCGCAAGCGCTTTCTTTTTTCAAAGTCTAAGAAAATTATAAAAAATGTAACAATTACGTTAAATATTTTTAATGTACATGTATCAATATTATTGAAAAATAAGAAAAGGCATTGCCACTATTAATAGCTGCGATATAAAGTATTCAGCTATAATCTGGTTCGTGTGCAACATCCTGCAGGACTGGTTGTTACCGAAAATTGACGGATTCACCCGGGGTCCTTTCTACCGTTAGATCATCGCTGCGGATGCTTCGCGCGACATCCGTTGTCAACGAATCGTGCTCCGAGAGAAGTTCACCTGTATTGATGGACGATACATTGTCCAATACGCAAACAACATCTGTAAAAACAAACAAAATGTCGATAAACAATTTTCGTAATACTTCAAACCCGCTCTACGTTAATGTAAAGTAGCCACCAATCATAATTAATTGCGATATCAGCATGGGAAAACTGTTCATTTTCTGCTGAATTTCACAGTTCCAAAATATTGGGAAGCATGCGTTCGCATTGTTCAGTTTTCAGTTGTCTATTATACGGCAAATTAATGCGAAGCGCATGTGTGCAAAAAAAAGTTTTTCTAGAATTTTATTTCTTCTGCTTTTCTTCGTTTTTTCCTCAAAAAAAAATACAATGGCTGAGAAGGTTAGTAGCGGGTCTCATTCCGCGAATAAAGAACAGCTGGATGATTTTGTATATTTCTTCATCAATTCGCTTCGCTTCTTCGGAGATAACTGGAGAACATTTGTTAGCGATAAGATTTTCTTGCAATAGCAAATTTTCAAAATAAGTAATCGCATCTTTTAAGCGTTGCTTCGATGGGTAACTGTAAAGTGAATTTTTATCCAGGTGTTCTTCAATCGCGGAATGAGACCCACTACTAATCTCCTCTGCCATTGTATTTTATTTTGAGGAAAAAACGAAGAAAAGCAGAAGAAGTAAAATTCTAGAAAAACTTCTTTTTGCACACGTGCGCTTCGAATTAATTTGCAGTATAATAGACAACTGAAAACTGAACAATGCGAACGCATTCTTGCCAATATTTTCGAACTGTGAAATTCAGCAGAAAATGAACAGTTTTCTCATACAGCTCTTATTTACAATATTTTCAATTTTCCAAAATGAATATACATTTTACATCAGATAATATATATGTTTGTATTACATTATATTTATAATATATGTTTATATCCTTGTACTATTATTTCGAACAAATTATATTTTTTTGATTGCAATTACAAACTTCTCATACGATATATGTTATACTTGTGAGTTAATTTATTAAAAATCACGTAATATACAATTCATTCTTTAAAAAAATTATTTCCAGTTTACGAGTAAGTAATGTATTCATATTTATTCATTATATTATTTTAAATAGAATTTCTTAATAATTAAATTAAAAAATAGAAATAATTAAAAAAAAAAAAGTTTTATTAAAAGTAATTGAAGTTATTAAAAATTATTAATTTTACAACTATTGAAAAAAATATATATACACACAACAAAATATAAAAAAAGAACTCGTAACGCTCGAGATTCGAACTCGCGACGTCAATATTAGCAGTCTGGCACTCTACCCACTGCGCCACCACCACTTCATTTCCCCAACGAAGCATATTAAGAAAAGCTAGGCAAGCGCAATTTTTTCAAACTCATTTTTCTCGATACCTGCTGCATATTGCGCTTTAGTACTTTACCACAAGAAATGTGACCTAATAATCTTTCATCAGGGGAAGTTTCGAATTTTTCTGAATTCCGTTGGTCTGACCCTCCCCTTGTAAGACCAAAAACGTAAATATTGCCTTAAATAAAGTTATAACTATATTTATTGATACGTTAATTTATACCATTTATACATTAAACCTACGAATAATGTTTTATTCTCAAAAACACAGCGCGTAAATCACAATGGCGGCGTAGCAAAAATATCCTACGGCACCCTTAAAAAATTGTCACGGACTCTGAGCGAATCTATCACAGCCGGGTGGGGGAAGTAGCATGGAGTGCACTGGTGTAACTGTAGGATCACTCCCGTGATTCTAGTTCACGTGCGCCGTTTCCTTTATCCATGGAAGCAGCACGTACTAGAGTCGCACAGATCCGTTGAGAAAATGCCCGTCCGCAGCGCTGCAAGTACACGCTAGGAACCTTGCGATCTTAGCGTGCACGGGCCCGCGAAAAGATGGCGACACAGTTCTCTGGGTGTACCTAAGAGAAGCCATCTCAAGCTACCTAGCAGAACGAACCCTGTATTATGACACCGATGACGGCAGGCACTCCTACAACATCACGGGAGGCATGATGCAGGGTTCGGTTCTGGGACCCTTGCTCTGGAACGTCTTATATGACGGACTGCTCAGGCAATCCCTTCCAGACGGGGTGTCAATGGTAGCTTTCGCAGACGACCTTGCACTAATCGTCGTCGCGAAGACCATCGACGAGGTGCAATTTAGCGGAGATGAAGCTATCGAGGTAGTAGATAGGTGGTTGAGCAACCATGGGTTAGATCTGGCGGCTGAGAAGACGGAGGCGGTGCTCATCTCTCGAACGAAGAAAAGGGTATACACCACCTTCACGGTGGAAGATACGCAGATCAGGACGGTGGACACTATTAGATATCTTGGAGTCACTCTAGATGCGCGGCTGTCGTTCAAACAACACCTGATGAACGCAGGCGCAAAGGCTTCCAAAGTGGCTCGTACGCTCTCCAGTATCATGCCCAATATGGGGGGGCGGGGGGGGGGGCCGAAACAGCCGCGACGGTCCCTCCTTTTATCGGTAGTAAGCTCCGTTATTCTTTACGGGGCACCGACCTGGGCTGATGCCATGAACATCCATAAGAGCTACGGAGCCACCTGCCGACGGGCTTATGGAACAGCCGCCCTAAGAGTGGCCCGTGCCTACCGTTCTCTATCGGACATTGCTCTCTCGGTGGTCACGGGACTCCCTCCCATAGACCTTCTTGCTATGGAGAGGGCAGCAGTACACCGCGAAGGCAGGGGTATAAGGCAGGACATCGCCGACCAGGAGCCAAACCACGACAAATGGTCCATGAGGACCATAGAAGAGTGGCAAAAAAGATGGGATTTAGCGGATTCGGGGCGGTGGACCCACTGCGTCATCCCAGATGTAGCAAAGTGGACGGGCAGACAACACGGATACACCACCTTTCATCTCACCCAGGTGCTCATCGGGCACGGCTGCTTTCGCAGCTACTTACATCGTTTCCGCATATATCAAAGTGCGGAGTGCCCGGCATGCCGTGGTGTCGATGAACACGTGGCCGATGTCCTCTTCCAGTGCCCGAGATTTGCAGCGGAACGGGAACAGTTCCGGATCTCAGGAGGAGGACCACTAACACCTGAGGGCATTGGGGAATGTCTGCTCGCCTCACAGGAGGGATGGGACGCGGTGGTCATCATCGCCACCTCCATCATCGATAGGCTGAATGCCATCAGAAGAGAAGAAGATGGAAGAGGCAACAACATCGCCCAGACTTGAAGAGCCAAAACATCGGCGGAGGGCCTACTGAGGCAAAGACTGCCCCCCTCGAAGTAATGCCTTGCGGCGGTTCCCGAGGGGGGAATCACAGTCTAAGCGGAGGTGGTTTTAGCGGGTGGGAGCCCCGGACTCCTGCTGGCACCGGCCGGCTGGGATGGCTGGTAGAGCTTTCCATCGTCGATTCGGAAAACACACACACACACGCACGCACGCACGCACGCACGCACACGCACACGCACGCACGCACATTACATGTATTACGCGGGTTTGTTATCTTACAAGCGGTGCTATGGAAGAGGGGGTATGGATGAGCTTGTTCAGCGCGGCCCCCTCTTCGATATTCGCGGTTGTCAAGCTCGCGAAAGCCCCCCCGGAGGCAGGGTGAGCTCCCCGCGGTAAATGAGCTCACGGTGCCCCAGCCGTAAGAGCGACTCGCGATAAATGAGCTTGCGAGAGCCTGTAGGAATGTGTACAACTCTATTAGTGTACAACTAGTTGTTATTGTTTTGTTTTTTTTTTCTTTTTTTTTTACGGCAGGGGGAAATGCGTTGGACACCATGGTGTTGTGGGCAAGGTTTACTTGTGCAGTCTGCAGCAGAAAAGTGGCTCCGATATCCATCTCCTCCGCTGCAGACTGCACCGGGCCATTTCTTTTGGAACTGTAACCACTCCCTCTACCGTCGGGTAAGTGGTTACAGGATCTCGTGTGACCTCAGTAGACGGAGAGATCCCAGCAGCACTGCTTTCTGCATTCGGCCTGCGATGGAATTTGCATGTTCTCGACAGGCCGGAATGCTATTGATGTTTTGGAGGAAAGTTGGTCACATTCCTCCCAGCACTCCAATTATCAGCACGACGAGCTTGATTTTGAATCCCCGATACAGCTTGCGAATCTCGAACACGAGTTCCTGATATTTTTTCCGTTTTTCGTCCTCTTTGCTGACTATATTTATTTCTGCTGATGCAGAAAACTCGATGACGAAGATGGATTTGTCATCGAAGTCAATAAGGACGATGTCAGGCTTATTGGCTGATATTTGCCTGCTCGTTGGGAATGAGTAATTCCAGTATATTTGGCACGACTCATTCCCGACTATGGATTCAATATCTGTGGGGACGTACGGCAAAACTAGGGTTGCATCAATACCATAAGTGCTGCGAAGATGCTAATAGAGCACTCGAAGAGCCGCATTGTGACGTTCGATGTATGCTGAAACTACATATATTGGACATGATGCCAAAAGATGCATTAGTGTCTCAGCATGACATCTACACAATCTACAAAGCGTACTCTGTACTGCCTGGTGTAAACTGTTCTGGCCATACGCTAAGGTATTGATGACCTCATCCTGGCATGCGCAGATAAAACCTTCGGTCTCGGATTTCAAGCCGGCTGATTTTTAAAACGAGAAGGTCATCTCTGCCGACAAGCCAAGTTGTTGGACATTTCGAAAGAATTAGCTTGTCGATATGCCTTTCCTCCAAAATACGAAGTTGTTCCTTCCGTATGTTAGCCCTGAGACGCACTGGGCACAGATTGATGACTGATTCAGCCTCCTGTGCACCACTACGTCCCACGTTGAAAACCAGACCGAGGTTTCGCGCCGCTCATTCCGCCGCGTTGTACAAAGACGTCCCCTTCCCCTGAATTTCATGCTGATGTACTAGCATCATCAGGGGATCCTCCGTTCGATTAATCACGTCGCAAGCTGTTTCGAGGACCAATCGGTCATGCATACACTCCAGGCTTAAAAGGCCACGACCTCCCATATTTCGGGGCAAATACAGTCGTTCCACGGAAGATCTTGGATGCAAACTACGTTGCATACAAATCATCTTCCGTGTGGTTCGGTCAAGATCTCTTAGCTCGACAACGTTCCACTTCAGTGCTCCAAATGAATAGAGCACTGGTGATACGGCCAACACATTCGTGGCTGCCACCTAATTCTGATGACCAGATCTGACGGAGAATGCGCCGGTATTTTTTTTTTATGGTGGTTTTAGCAGCCTGCACATCCTGGACATGCCTTCGAGGTAGGCCCAGGTATTAGACCGGAGTGAAAAACAAAACTCTTTTCGAATCGAATCGTAATATTGCGGAAAAGTTGCCATTTTTCATTGCGAATTCATGGAAAAAAAGTTTTTTGAAATCGGACATCTTCCGTTCGCGCATTGCAGTCAAAGTTTATGATGTCTGATTAAGCTCATTTCAAGTATTTAGCATGATTTTATGGTATCATTGTGTTACAAAATGATTTCCTTCCCCCTTCTCCCACTCCCTTTCGTCCGTGCGGCTCTTCCCAGCTCGTCTTCAGACAGCTCAAAACTCACCACTGAAAGGTGGTTGTACATACAGGGTTGTACATTCGTCTCCTTGTATTTGATAACCGAGCCTTACCCGCCGCAAGGTACACCGGACTCCAGAGCCCCCCCCCCTGCACTTCTCGGCTAGCAAGGGACTGGATGCATCCCTACTCTCTCCGCCATGCACCTGGGTCCCCTCCGCCGGCGGCAGCGAGACGGCTCGCCCTAGAGGAGAAGACCCAGTTCGCGAAGTCTCTGAAGGCCGCGAACGCTTCCGGTGTCGAGACAACCCCTTCCACATCCCAGCCACCAGCAGAACGGGCAGAGATGTCCATGCAATCCAAGTCCCGGCGAGCGTCGTAAAACGGACACTCGCACAGGACATGGACCCAGTCTTCGGCACCAAGCGGGCAATTGCAAGCGGGCGACTCCGCAAGTCCCCTCCTATGAAGGAACTCACGGAGCGAGCCATGGCCCGTCAGAAGGAATCCGGTGTTGAGCCCGAAGTCGAGATGCCGAAGTTCGGCAACCCGACTAGGCTCAGGGAAGAAACATCGGGTCGTAGACCCTTGGCCGCAACCCTGCCACCGGTCCTTCCAGCGGGACCACAGTGCCTCTTTAACGCATCGCTTGGCGCGTTCTAGCTCGGCGCCCTGAAGGGGGGCGAACCCCCCATCAGCCCCGACCTTGCGCGCTCCGGGCACGCCCACCGGATCGGGCAGCCCTTTGCGCGCGCAGTAGCCGAACTCCAGCCGCTGCACGTGAAGGTCCCAGGGGAGGACCCCTGCCAGGACGGTCAACGCCTCCGTGGACACGGTTCGGCATACGGGTAATATGGCCAGCAGCACTGAACGCTGGATGCGATTCAGTACCACTGCAGCCACAGAGCTGTTCCGGATCAGCTGCGCCCATATTGCCGCGCCATACAGCCCACAGGAGGTGAAGACAGTCTGGTAAAGAACCCTCACGGCATGCCGCCGGAGTCCCCACTCCCTCCGCATGACCCGACGGAACTGGCCAACGAGCCGCGACAACTTCTCCCTCACCTGTTGAAGATGACGTTTGAAGGTCAGTCGTTCCCCCAGCATGATGCCGAGGTACTTGACCGAGGTCGCGTACTCGATAGCCCGCCCATCGAGCATGACGCGAGGGTAACGTCCCGACAGCCGTCCCTTAAGAAGCATGCAGACGGTTTTGTGGAGAGATATCTCCACCCCCGCCCGCACGCCTCATTCAGCGACAGCTGCCAGGCCCACCCCGCGCGGATCTCCAGCTCGCGCCGGCTATCCGCGCTGGTTATGAGGAGGAGGTCATCGGCAAAAGCCACGACCTCCTCCCCACGACCACTAAGAGTCCGCAGGAGACGGTCGATAGCCAGGTTCCAAAAAATGGGACCCGACATCGACCCCTGCGGACATCCCCGCACGACCGACACATCCGCTCGGCTATACCCGGCGGACATACCGGCCCATCTGTCCCTGAAGAAGTCTGTCCAGAGCGGAAGCTCCGGACAGCGCGCCTCCCGGAGTATCCCGAGGATCGTGTCCCAGCGGAGGTGATCGAAAGCCCCCTTAAAGTCGATAAATGTCCCAAGGACATATCGACCTAGGGACGATCGAACCACCCCTATGGCTGTGAGCCACGCGTCCTTGGTGGACCTTCCCGCGCGGAAGGCGAACTGCCGTCCCGAAAGGGCATGCACGGCGCATTCCTCCAACCGCAGGACAAGGACATTCTCCAGGAGTTTCCCCAGTACTGACAGTAAGCTGATGGGTCGGTATGAACCGACCTCGTCAGTCGGCCTGCCAGGGCCCTTCAAGATGGCTTCCACCCGGGCCCTCTTCCACTGGGGTGGGAAGACCCCACTTTCGAGACACCCGTTTAGCAGCGCCACCAAAAGGACCGGGAGTGCCCGCGCAAAGGCCCGGAGCATCACTACCGTGATGCCATCCGCACCCGGGGCCCTCCTCGGCTTCATCCTGGCAAGCGCCCGGTTAGCCTCACAGATGGTGATCGGTGCAGGGGGTACACCCCTCATGCACCGCATGCACTGCGGCCCGAGGGGGGCTCCGCCACCCACCCGGATACCACCGATCCCGGCAGCAGGGCACTTCCCCCTGAGGACCTTGTAAGCATATCCCCAGAGGTCATCGTTGCCGACGGTTCCCACAAAACGCCGCCAGTCCGCCTCCTTCACCTCACAGATCAGGGCCGTCAGTTGCCTGTCGGCCCCTCTGTAGGCGATTCGGAGTCGGTCTAGCTCGTCCGGCGGGGTCGGCCGCAAGCGTGCCCGCTGCCAGGATCTCCTCCTCTGCCTAGCCTCTCGCCTGGCGGCCGCCAAATCGGCGTTCCACCAGGCGATCTTCTTCCTCGCCCTCGGTCGCGCCGCCTTCAGGGCCCGGTCGTTTACCCCTTGAATAAGGCGGCCAGGAACTCACCCATGTCGATTTCAGCAGAAGATCGGTACTGACCGTCGACCCCGAGAACCTCACGACGGGCTCCGTCACCGCGCCCTCCCCCTCCAGGAGTATGGTCATCGCGTTGTGGTCGGATAGACTCACGTCCTCGTGCACGGTCCACCCGGCCCTCCAACGCGACGGTCCCTCCCTGAAGAGGGTGACATCGACGTCGGACCTACCCGTCGAGCCGGCGTAGGTGAACACGGGGCAAGGGCGATTGAGAACCTCGACATCTTGGGAGTCGAGAAATTCCTCAAATATACGCCCACGCCTCGCATTCTCCCGCCCCGGCCTGACCCCCTTTGAGTGCCACCTATGCGAAACCGCGTTGGCATCCAACCCGATCAGGACCGAGCCCGCCGTTCGCGCCAGCAGCTCTTCCAAGTAGAGCAGCCGACCGGCTGGGTCGGCCCTGGGCGGGCAGTAAACGGACGAGACTTTCATCTCGCCCATGCCCCCGCGGATCCACACGGCGACACCGGCTTCGCCAGTGGCCGGCAGGACCATCGCATCCAGGGACGCGTTGAAAACCACAATAGCGGCCCTCCGGTCCCCGCTCCTGTAGGTTCTCATCCAAGCCGACAGGCCCGCGACCAGGCCCGACCGCCCCAGATAAGGCTCTTGCAGGAGAGCGACGTCATACCGATCCTCGACCAGGGTTACTCCCAGGTCGACCATCACAGGGTATTCCCCGTGGCAGTTCAGCTGGAGGACTTTGAGCTTGCGCTCTCCATCCCCCAGCCTCGACCGCTCACGGTTGGACCCTGCCATGACCGGGCCTGGCACCTAGCCGCTCCTTGAAAAACGGACAGGCCCCGCTGGTGCGCACCGGGCAGGCCCTTGCGCCTGTGGGCACTGCGACCGGGAGTGACCCTCTCCGGCGCAATGCCCATACGTTTCCCTCCTGGCCCCGCAATGCCGGGAGACGTGCCCGTACCCTTAGCACCTGAAGCACCGGGTAATGGGCACATAGTCCCGGAAATTGAGGGCCAGCCAGCCGAGGAAGACCTTGCCGGCCTTCCTCACCAACTCCCTGACCCTTGGGGTCACCCCCAGCACCCACGGGGAATTGGCCCCAGGCGGGCCAATCTTTCGATTGATCCGGACCTCCCGGTCGAATTTCTCCCGGGACAGAATCCGGAGATTCTGCCCCTGGAGGGCCGACAGGATGCCACCCTCATCCATGGTGCCGGGCACCCCAAAAACTATTATCTCAGGGCGGGGGGGCTCAGGCTCTTCGGCCCTTAGCCCTCCCTCCGCCCCGAGTCCTGCAACCAGAGATTTGAGCCGGGCCGCATCCTCTGCGCACCCGGTCTCAACTATCACGCCTCCGCGCCCAGTCTCCAGGACATTCCTGACGGAAATGGTCGCTGGGTCGACCAGGCGCTGGAGGCGCTCCTTCATTTGGGCGGAGGTGGCTTGGGAGCCGTCCCCCCGCCCAATTGGCATGATGGCGACCGCATTTCGGAGCGGCCGCCGTTTCGGAGCCTTCGGCGCCCGCGGTCCATCGGGTCCGGCTGGACCCGGCTCCGCTTGGCGCCGAGGCTGCGCAGGCGGCTGCGGCGTCGGAGGCGGGCACTTCCGGGCGGGGGGCCCTCGGTTAACCACGCATCGCCGCACCACAGCCGGGTACGACCCGGACCCCCGAGGGGGACCGGGTGGTGGCTTCTCTACCGGCCGCGGTTGCCCGCTCGCCATTCCAGCCTGGAGCGACACGACCGCCCCGAGCGTTTGCTCGAGGAGCAAACGGAGCTCCCCAAGCCGCTCGAGGACGGTATTCGCGTCGCTCCGGCTGAAGCGGCTCCCAGGCGAGAGGAGGAAGGCTCGGAGATCCTTTTCAATCCCCGCAGCCCTCCCCATCGCCGCGACCGGGTCGACGGCTACGGGTCGGAGGGGCTCGGCTCCGCTAAGCGGTCTCGGCCCCCCTTCCCGCCCCTTTTTCTTCTTCTTTTCCCCCCTTTGGGGGGGCTTGCCTCTCCCGAGGGAGGGCCCCCATCACCAACGGGTGCCTCGGCACCCATGCAAGTTGGGGCCTTGGTGCCAGATGGCAGACAGCGCCGCGTCTGTGGCTCTCCTGTTCTCTTCGCCCTGGTGGGCGGCGCTACGTCTCTGCCGGGGGGCAATGCCTCCCGGCCCCTCATCGCCGCTCGCGAGCGGGCTCTCCCCCCTGCTGGGGGGCAAGTCCGCTCGCAGGGCGTCCTCGCCAACAATCCCCTTTCCCTTATCCCCATCCCCTAACCCCCCTGCGGAAAAATCATCACCCATACACTTTGGCCTTACGATTCGTCCTCGCGTCCCCGCGGCCCTACTCTGACCCCACACGAGGGGTGGCGGGGTACGTCCGGATATAGACCAAGGGTCCGGGCGGGCGCCGAAGCACAGGCCCTCTCGCGGGTCCCCGGCCCGCAAAAACCGGTTCCCCGCTCTGGAGAAGCCCGCACCGGCCCCACACCATCCCCCGGGTCTCCCCCAAGCCTCCACCCCCCGCCACCCCAGAACCACCCCGACCCCTGCGCGGCCAACCGCAACAGGGGGGCCCTGCGCGGCCAACCGCACAGGGAGCCGGGAAGGAACCAGGGAGGAGGGGAGCTTCTGACCATGCCCGATTGATCCCAGGCGGGGTCCGCTCCCAGGACCGCCCGTCACATCGGCAGAATCAGGGGCCAAAGACATGTGTTGGTCCACGCATCCCGCAGGATGCGCTTCCCTCAATGCCCAGGACACCCTTCTCCCGCCTTCTCGGGATGCCGCGCACGGGCAAACACGCGGGCCGACGCCCATGCCGACATTCAGGGTGAAGCCCACACCACGTGAGCGCGCTGCACTTGGCCAGTCCCTCCCCGTCGGCCTTCCCGGCATGGTCGAACCTACCGGTATAGCCCGAACGGTTCATCGGAAACCAGAGCCCCCCCACCACAGCAAGGGGGGGTGGTTGTACATACAGCATGCATATGCGATGAGAGCACTTCTCTCAATTTCTTCACGAATATAGTTAAGATTTGAGCTGCTAGGCGGCGTCGTAAAGGTCGCCATAATATTTACGGCGCCCACATCTCCCGTTAAAGAAATGGATTTTCATTTGGTTATAAGACGGGCAGGTGCCAAGTACTGATATTATATCATGAATTTTATATGCTGACATTTATTCGCTGAGTTGCTTTACCTGAGACTTTTTGAGTTCCGGAGCCCATACATTTTCCTAATTCCTTTTATAAGGTTGTAGGCTTTACATGTGTCATGTCAGTTACGTGTAACGTCGTACACTGCCCATTTTTTGGCGCACCAAAGTCACTGCTGCCATCGGTCCTTCCCACTAATGCCGATGTTATCAAATATTGGCAGCAAGTGAGATACGATATGACGGTAGAATCCACTGCTGCCAGATATGGTCAAAAATTGGGGTTCGCAGCTGTGGCAGACACTGTAGCTTGCGAGATTGAGTCTCTCTATTCCAAAGCTTCGATTCCATTCGTTTCTCATACAAGAGTCGTTCAAAAGATCAAGAAGCTGCACGATCAATATTATGCACTTCGTAAATCTTATTCAAGGGACAAAGATACGGCTGAGAAACCGAAAAAATACAATGATTTTATTGAACAATGTTCAAATTCCTTATTTGATATATCATCTTGTAAATGTGAGATGACGTTGCATTGTTCTTGCGAAAAAAGCTTTGACACGTGCAGTTGTCTCAACCCGATACTTGTCGACTGCACTTGCCCTAAAGAAAGAAAAGTTCCTCCATTAGAAATAAAATTTCTCTACGCACAAGGACACCTCAGACTAGGTAAGATCGGGCCGATTGATGCAAAGGAAAGTCAAAAGATTACATTACGATTACAAAGAAAAACTCGTCGGCCAAAACAAACCAGCTTACCTGGACCCTCTTTTTGCAATATTGATCCTGAAAGAGAGACAACTTTTGAAAATAATAATGATGAGGATGATCCCGATTTTCAGTTTCCGCGCTTTCATCTTCCCAAGCAGATTGTCTGAAGACTAAACAGATGCGCTTATCACTTCCAGCAACTGTTTTGACAAGTGATCGTTTTGGCGTATCTGACAGAGCAACAGCTGCTATTACTTCTAGCGTACTTAAAGATCTAGGTCTCGTTACAGATAGTAATAAATCTCTTATCATCGACAGAAGTAAAATTAGAAGAGAGAAAAAAAAGTGTCGAGCGAAATTGATTACATCTGATAACTTAACGGGACAAATTAATGATCTGATGTGCGTGTACTTCGATGGAAGAATGGACGACACGTTAGTATTGATTGAAAAAGGATGCAAACGACACTAAACTGTTAGAAAAAAAGAACATATTTCAGTAATTGAGGAACCAGGATCGAAGTATATGCCATTTAGTGCCTACCTCTAAAACTGGAAAAGATACAGCGTTCTGCATTGTAGATCATTTTGAAGAGAATAGAATAGATACGTCAAACAAGGTAGTGATTGGTTCTGATGACACTTTAACAAATACAGGTTGGAAAAATGGAGCAATTTAATATATAGAAATGCGTCTTCAAAGACCAGTGCAATGGGCTATCTGTCTCCTCCATTTCAATGAGCTACCTCTACGGCATCTTGTGGAAGCACTTGATGGGAAAACCTCTGGCCCTCAGTCTTTTAATGGTCCTCTCGGTAAACAGTTGGTTCATTGCGAGTCTCTACCTGTCGTTGCTTTTCAAAAAATTGAATGCTCTCTTCCAGAAATAGTTGATTATGAACACCTAAGTAAAGATCAAAGATACTTACATGGCATTGCCATTGCCATTGATGGTGGATCTTGCTCCAAAGACCTAGAAAATCGTGATCCAGGACCAATATCACACTCGCGGTGGTTGACAACTGCAAACAGGTTTCTGAGGTTGTACATTTCCCTGCAAAAGCCATCTGAAAACCTCATTCAGATTATAAAGTACATTCTTACAATATACGTTCCTATGTGGTTCGAAATCAAAACAAAATCTTTAATAGTTGAAGGACCTAAACATATTTTAGAGTGTATTAAAAAATGCAGAAACTTACCTTCGAAAGTCCAAGACGTGGTTCATAAAATCATCCAAACAAATGCCTTCTTTGCCCATCCAGAAAACATTCTTCTCTCGATGGTGGTTGATGACAGAGAACATGTCCGAGAGCTCGGACTTACGCGAGTGCTAAAAACTAAAAAAGTTCCCGTAAAAGGCAAAAATGTTAGAAATTTTTTGGTTTCCAAAATTAATTTTGAATCTAATGAATATTACGAATTAATAAATTGGTCAGAAACAAAAGTTACTTGTCGCCCTCTTTTGGCAAGTTTTTCTTCAGACACAATTGCACAATTAATAATTCGTAAGGAGAAACCAAAATTAAATATAAATTTGGCAGATATTCCATGTCACACTCAGGCCGTGGAGCACTGCGTTAAATTAGTAACACAAGCCGCCTAAAAGTATATGGGCATGAGAGACGTGATAGGTTCCTAAGGGCAACCCTCGCCTCTCGTGCCGTGATGCCTAAATTTGATACTAAAGCAGAGTTCGCTATTGCTAAATAATTGTCTTCAACAATTTATAACTGACTGAGTGGGAAGGGTAGGGATGGAACTCGCAGTGCAGCCACCTTCCCGTGGTGAGTTCTAAGTCGTCCAAAAAAGGGCGAGCGAGGAGCTGCACAGAAGGAGGGCGGGGGAGGGTGGTACATGTTTCCAATTGGACCACAAAGTTAGGTATCTATCTATATTATGTGTGATAGACACCACACAAAAACTCAGATAGATAAATCAACGTTCACACTTGTTTTCTCCAGCTACATTTTTTATCATTTTTAACTAAAAATTGACCCCCCCCCCCCCCCCGGCGGTGAAAAGAGAGAGGTAGGGAGGAAATCATTTTTAATCTTAATGTACCATAAAATCATGCTAAACACTTAAAATGAGCTTGATCAGACATCATTTACAATGATTAAATGATGATGTACGATTTTTCTTAAATCCGCTCAATTTCGAATTAAATTCATAAACTTTGACTGCGATGCGCGAACGGAAGATGTTTAAAAAAAACTTTTTTTCCCTGAATTCGCAATGAAAAAAGGCAACTTTTCCGCCCTATTACGATTCGATTCGGAAAGAGTTTTATTTTTCACTCCGGTCTACTAGGTATGTGTAAAATATAGCAAACGGTACTATTTTTTGAGAACTAGTAATGCTAAGTTCATAATTTCATGCAATTTGACGTATTTTCGATTGTGTCTATTTTGAGGTTAAATATCTCGCTTTACTGGGCATTCTGAAATTTTGCCTATTGGCAATTAGAGTATACATAAATGTCTAACAAAATATTCGACAATTTTCTAAGCAAAAAAAAATAAATTATAATATATAGTCCCGAAAAAGAGAACTACCTTAAGTCAAAATATTTCAAAATACTCGTATCATTTGTGATTCAATTAAAATTTTCTAGAAATTTATTCATTTATAATTTCTATTTTACGGTACACTTCCCTCAGTGAAAATATCTGGTCGGTTTTACCGGCTGAATATTCAAAAATTCTATGTAAATTTACCAGATAGCCTATCGGCTGATAAAACGTCTGGCAATTCCGGCCGGTAAAATCGGCCGGTATTTATAAATAGAAGTTTCGACATAAACAATGAAAAAATAATAGAATTTATTAATATTTTATAACTGTTTTCGTCGAAAAACCTGTATTCGAATACCGGCCGGTTTTACTAGCCGGATTTACTAACCGATTTTGCCAGCCAGTATGACCAGACCGTTTTACCAGTCGACACTACCTGGTAAATTAGCATAGTGTACCGTTTCGAAACACCATCTGAATATTCAGGTGGTATTACCAGCCGGTAAAATCGGCCAAATTTTTTCACTAGGGTCGTAAATAAAAATTATTACGTCATACAAGAGACTTATTATAGCTGGCGGTGTTACAGTTGAATATGCCCGTTAAGACGAAGTATACGATGTCTGGTACTTTTTACTTTTTTTTTTTTATGATTCAGTTTTATTATTTAAGACGTATAACATTTATTTGACAAGGAATTGTTATTAATTATATCCACGATCATTAAATCTTGCGGAGAACCTCAGTATCCTCCTCAATTTGTTTCTTCATTTGGGACACATTAAGCCTTATTTGCGGTTTATGTAGCCCACATTTACAGTTGTAATCTCAAAACTTTCAAAATTATTAACATCAACCATTAATGGCACTGAAAACGCTCCATATGGAGAAAATTAAGGCTCGAGGTACCCCGAAAGAATTAATGATCGTGGGTGTCGTTTACGTCGTCGTTAACCATGTCCAGTACGACTTGGTTTACGATGTATGCAATTATTGTACGGGGGATGTGTTGTAAATTATGTAGTAAACTACGACGTTAACGATGTGTGAAACGACGTAGTTTACGATGTCCGAAACGACGCAGTTTACGATGTCCGAATCGACGCAGTTTACGATATCCGACAGCTCTCTAAAAATGTTGAAACTTTTACGATGTCGTTTCCGACGTCGTTAACTATGTCCAGTTCGACTTGCTTTACGATGTCTGAGATTTTTGTACAGAGGTTGTGTTGTACATTATGTAGTAAACGACGAGGTTAATGATGTCCGAAACGACATAGTTTACGATGTCCGAAACGACGCAATTTACGATATCCGACAGCTCTCTTCAAATATTGAAAATTTTACGATGGCGTTTACGACGTCATTAACCATGTCCAGTACGACTTGCTTTACGATGTCTGAGATTTTTTTACAGAGGGTGTGTTGTACATTATGTAGTAAACGACCGCGTTAATGATGTCAGAAATGACGTAGTTTACGATGTCCGGAACTATGCAGTTTACGATATCCGACGGCTGTCTGTAAGCGTTGAATCGTTTACGATGTCGTTTACGACGTCGTTTATAACGTCGTAAACTATAGTAAATACTATCCCAAAATATTACATCGTTTATCATTAAGTTTACCATGTCGTTTACGTAGTGGTTTTTAATATAGTTTATGCTATCGTAAACGATGTAGTTTACGATGACGGATACGATGCAATTTACGACATCGATTTTTTCAATAGGGTGGACACGAGATGCTAACATCGGTGGACGTGTATGGTATGCAGTCCAAGCACTATCGCGATTGGACGAGGAATTGTCTAGTATCCTAGAGGGTGGAGATAATAATAAGACATTAGATTGTGATAATATTTCCACGTTTAATATTAAAGACAGCGAGGCAGCACAGATTTTCCACCAACGTGGTAAACTCGCTAGGTACATTCGAACGCTTCAACGATATCTTCATTTTTTCACCAAACAATTATATGATGAAAAACAAACAAACTTACAGAATGTAAAGAATATTAGCGATATTGAAGATAGTGCTCATATCAAGAATGAGGAGAATCAGCAGCAGCAGGAACAACAACAACAACAACATAAGCTGCTAAACAGTGGACAGGAAATTTCCGGAGCTCGAAATGAAGTAACGTCCAAGGAGAAGGAAATGAGTCCGATTGCCACCTCCTAAATTCTAAAAAGTGTCCCTTTCTCGTGTAGAGCAAAAGCTTTGAAATTACTGAACCATATACATCGCTCGAAACGTATTTCGTGGGACAATGAAGGCGTTGTAACTATCGACAGTTATGAGTCATCGGGTCTAACATTGTCGAGCTTGTCAACGATGCAACACGTGCGCGAAAGTCCGCACAACCAGTTGGTCGCGAAGAATTTATTCGTACTCTTCGTGCGGATCGTATCCCACCACGTTCCATCGGCAACAAATCTTTGTGGAAGCTTGCCGCTACTCCACGATTTGGTAAAAAATCTAGAGATATTATAAACGCTGCGAGATTCCGAAAAAACTTGTCGAAAAGTGTCGTCGTCGACGACGACAAGGAGGGCAGTGACAGTATCAACGATCGTCTAAAAGTTTTTTACGACCAATTTTCAGACGAAGTACATGCGGGGCATCGTTTCTTCGTTTTGTACGCAAAAAGATTGTAAAAAATCACATTAATTTCTTTTTCACAGTTCGGTAAATAGGATTCTCGCACTTCCGGATATAGCGAACATTACTCCTGAAAAGGGGGAAGAAGCTGATAAGAAAAATCGAATACATCGGTACTACCCTGCTAGTTTGTCCCGTGCAATCCCCGATCAGTTATTTGTCTACACCGATATTTGTGAACCGAACATTGTCGGTGATTCGCAAGTGACTTTATTGCGAATTGTCAGTATCGGTGGAAAAAATTATAATTGTGGCGAAACTGTGGTAAGGCATTTTTCACCGCCCAATTACAATAGATATAAGAGACCACGCAGGTTTACTAATACCATTCGAGTACGGAACGTTGACCGTCACTCTTCACTTTAAAAGACAATATCGAATGGGTCTACAATGTTGAATCATTACATAACATACTACGACGAAACAGGCTGGTAATGGTCTTGGTGGTGGTGGAAACTTGTTCGGTAGAGGTCGACAAATTCGAAACGTTTATGTCGGGTCTTTGGATCAGCGCGGTCATGGAATTGGAAGTTTTCCCGGAGGATTGTTTAGACGCATATTACCGTTATTAAGTAAAGGCGCTGCTGTAGTTAGTAAAGAGGCCTTACGTGCTGGAATAAATGTAATCGAAGGTGTCGGCGAGAAGAAAGTTTCATTCAAGAAATCGTTGAGAAATCGTGCAAAGGAATCTGGAAAAAAACCTCACAGATAGAGCAAGAGAGAAACTTTCAAAAATTATGTCTGGTTCGGGATATAAAAGTTTATCAAAAATAGATCTTTCTCAGTATTCGTGTGGTATTACGTTAGTGCATGTCACACAGCGGCGTCGTCGCAGCACCCATAAATTACGCAAAACCAAATCGGGGCGTGTTTCGAAACGAAAGATAAATAGATTGCGAGGGAAAACCAAAAAGAAGAGGAAGAAGCCGTTAAAGAAAAAGAAGAAAACTCAGAAGAGAAGGAAGACAAATAACGGAAAGTGTAGAAAGCGAAAACGTAATACTGATTCGAACGACATATTTAGATAAAAATAGAAATAATGTAGGACGCGATGGTTAAGTGGTTAGCATGCTCGCCTCGTAAACTGAGAGTTCCTTAGGTCGTAAGTTCGAATCCCCGTCCGGCAACTTTTTCTGATTATTTCCATTGCGGATAATTCAGGAAACCTTGCTGGGCGAAGGTACGAATTTGCGACTGCTACCGACATTAGTCGGTAGTTATCGACACCGTGAATGGTTTTTCCGTGGTCGACGCTCCATCAATATTGTCTTGAATGAAAATAAGACAATGTTTGCGATGCGCCTGCTACGGCACAGGCCGCCGACTAACTGTTGACGGTGTCGATTATGTGTAGTATTTGTGATTGTTTACTTGTTTGTATCGTCCTGTGTGAGATGATGACTAAGCCTTGCCCGATTAGACATAAATGGCATAAAGTTGGCAAGTAAATCTGACCAATGTATGTATATGTAGAAATAATGTCTTTCCTCCATTCACACTCGTGCGAGTGCATAAAATCCGAGCTTGACCTCTTCACGCTACCCCCGACACAAACGACGATCAAGAGCTCGCACTGGGTACACTACAAACCTGTATATTCCTTAACAGATGACTCACCGATAGAATTTGTTGTACCAGGTCATGGTCAAGAGTACATTGACCTTGCGCATACGATGATTAGTCTGAAAGCTCGTATTCAACCAAACGATGCAGAAGACAACGCCAAAGTTGCACCTGCGAATAACTTTTTGCATTCAATGTTTAACCAGGTAGATGTGTTCTTTAACCAAAAATTTGTATCACCACCTAATAATACCTACGCCTACCGATCGTACATTGAAACATTATTGAATTACGGTCCAGCGGCGAAGGCTTCGCACTTAACTTCGACGCTTTGGTATAAAGACACTGGGGCTCATATGGATTCGTTACCCTCAAGTGCGAATAATGTTGGACAAACTAAGCGTAAAAAACACACTGAAAATTCTCAAACAGTGGATCTCATCGGACATTTGCACTGCGATATTTTCAATCAGGATAAATTCATGCTAAACGGTGTCGAAATACGCTTGCGTCTCGTCCGCTCTAAAGATTCGTTTACTCTCATAGACGAATCGGCAGATGGGAAATTTTCAGTAAATATCAGCGATATTATATGAGTAGTGCGTCGAGCCAAGATAAACCCAGGTATACTTCTCGCACATGCAAAAACCTTGTCAAATACTACAGCGAAATATCCTCTCACCAGGGTCGAGGTCAAATCGTTTGCACTACACAGCGGAGTACTTGGAGATACACTTGATAACGTTATTCTCGGACAGTTACCGAAAAGGGTGGTTATCGGTTTTGTTGACAATAAAGCTTTTAACAGCGATCGTCGACTTAATCCATTCAACTTTAAAAATTATGGTATTAACTTTTTATCGTTATACGTCGACGGCACGCAAATCCCTAGCAAACCACTACAGCCAAATTTCAAAACAAATTCACAGCTATTCGTGGAGTCGTATCACACGCTGTTTTCAGGTACAGGTATTCATTTCATGAACGAGGGGAAAGAAATCTCGAGGGATGAATTTGCAAACGGCTATTGACTGTTTGTTTTTGATCTAACGTCTGATCTTTCTGCAAGTTGCGCTACTCATTGGAACCTCGTAAAGAACGGTTGCTTACGTATAGAGGTACGCTTCGATTGCGCTCTTGAAAATACTGTAAATTGTATAGTCTACGCAGAATACGATAATGTTTTAGAAATTGACTCTTCTCGTCAGATTATTACCGATTACAATTCCTAAATTCGTAATGAGAGGGGACGCTGACTAGCTTAAAAGGATGAAACCGAACGAATTTTGACATCAATTGCACGACCCGAGTTGAGTATCACGGTGCAAGTATGGAGTTTATCGTCGACGTTCAAGGTTTTTTCAACAAAAGGCACAATTTTATTCCGAAAGAGATTGCTGTCACTTGTATAGAAAAAAACTACATTGGCCATTGGATTCTACGATCGAACGATAATTTCTCCGAATTACCTCCAAATTCGCGAAAGACAAATTCATACCTCTCCGAGCATGATCACGGGATCCAGTGGTTCGACGGTGAATCAGACACGTGTAAAGTATTTCACACACTTCAAGAAATCACGCACCATGCCAGTCGCATTTACGTATGCGGATATCAAAAAAAAATTACTGGAGCGAATTATTATGAGACCTTTCATAAATTTAGAAGAAAATCCGGACGCGCCAACATTCACAAAAATTCGCTCGAATGAAACGTTCTGTATTTATCACGGAATCAGAGTGTCTGACAAATACTCGTGCACCCTGAATAATGCTGTAAATTTACGAGGATGGCTAATTTCGCGCAAATCCTCTTCTAACAACAACAACAACAACAGCGACAAAGATAAAAGTGAAGATTGGGATTCGTCGCCTGCGACGTCGTCGTCATCGTTGTTGTGTGTTTCTACAGAAACTAGTTTCAGTTTCGCAACCGGCGATTGCAGTTCGGAGGCTCCAAACAAAATCGCCAATGAATTCGAAACAACTGTTACGATGCCTTCGATACATCCAAGGGCATACGAAAGGCGTCTATCCGACAGATCTGATTTCTCTGGTGTGGACGAAACCTGCGGTAATAATCGCTAACACGGACGATGAAACAAAACCAGGCTCGCACTGGGTAGCATTTTATGTCGACGAATTTTCTAATGGGATCTTCTTTGACAGTTATGGATCGCCTCCATTCATCACGCATCATATTCGCCGCCTCCCGACGCATTTGTAAGACAATCCGATGGAGCCACAAGTGTCTTCAGAGCGTTACTTCTTCTGTGTGCGGTCAATATTGCCTTATGTTTTTATATACTATGTCTAACGGTAACAGTTTATATAATTTTCACCAGAATTTCTCTACTGACATTAGAAAAAAACGATTACGTTGTGAACAAGAGGTACGATCAATTTTTGAGAAAATATCAATATTCTAGAAATACTAAAAATGAAACATGTACTAATTATCCGCTTAATTATGGCGGACAATATAATAACAAATGTATCCAATCTTGTACGTTTAAAATATGCTATGTTTGAATAAAATGTGTTTTTAACAAATCTAATATTTTCTTATTTTACCTTTGTCAAATCTTCCCTTCGAATTTTCAGGAGATTTCTAAGAAACTATTATAATAAAGTAGTTGTTTAGAGGGATTCCAGATTCTACATGTATTGCTTTGTATGCTATGATTTCCAGCTTACATCTAGAAGCTTATCTCCCCCTCGACTTTAAGATTTTCCTAGAAAACTAGGTCACTCGAATATAAACACCACGTGTGCGTTTCAACGTCGTAGGAAATTACAGTCTCTCGTTTTCGACCTACAAGCGGACTGACACGTGCGCAACAAGTATATAAAGGTCATCGGCGCGTATGTATTGGTAAATCTTAATAAATAATAAGGAGGAGTGGCGTGAATCACCATAAGAAGCCAAACACGAAAACTAAGAAATAGTCGTCGAGAGGTCGTTGAACCATGACCTACCTCACGTTCCGGCCAAAGGGACCCCGTACAGGTTTGATTACGCCAGACTGCAGAGCTACCTCGCAAGGCGGGGCGTTTTTATTGTTTGTTTTGATATTAATTATCCATTAATAACCACTAACATCTCTTTACGAGGTCATTAACCCATGGGCCAAAGGTACCCCGTACGTTTTTGTATACGTCAGAATATTGACAAAGCGAACGAGATGGTGGTAGTGTTATTTACGACCATAAATTGATAGGTATCTGGCTTTAGTTACCCAACTAACATTATGTAGTGACTTTTTTATTATTTGTTTCGACATTAATTACCCATTAATAACCATTAACACCTCTTTATGAGTTCATTAACCCCTGACCTATCTCAAGAATCGTCTGCCGGCCACGCGTAGCGGCCAGAGGTACCACGTACGTTTTTGTTTACGTTAGACTATTGACAAACCGTACAAGACGGGAGTAGTGTTATTTACGATCATAAATTGATACGTATCTGGCGTTAATCACCCAATTAACATTATTTATTGACATTTTTATTGCCTGTTTTGACATTAATTACCCCTTAATAACCATTATCATCTCTTTATGAGGTCATTAACCCCTGATCATATCCCAAGGTTCCTCTACCGTCTGGCGCCAGACCTACCTCAAGGTGGAGGAGTGGGGGGTGTTTACGTCTCGCTATCGGTACCCCTATACTACTATCGATCTAATAATTTCTTACACGAGGTTCCGTTAAAGCTTGTATAGTCATACGTAACTTCGCGCTCGACGTTACACGTATGTGCCCAGAATGATGCTGTTTCTTGAAATTCTTTGGACATATGATTAAATAAACCAATTGCTACTGCCAGTAGTAAATTAAGTTTTGGCGGTGGTATAAGATCAAGAATAGTTTTCTCTTCATTACTAATAAATAGCGACGGTGAAATAAAACACATAAAATATTTAGCTTCATTACATTGTTCAATCGTTCGTAAACTTAGAACACCCGCTAAGTTATCCCTCTGAGACGTTACACCAGGTGCACAGAAAAGAGCTACGAAAACATTATACCTGCCATAATATTTCCTCACTTTATATCATCCGCAATAGTCGTATTTGAGCTGCCGCAATCAATTCCTATCGCAGTCCATATTTTACCTTTTCATAGCTTTCTTGAACTTTCTCAGCTAAGCAATAATGAGTATCATAAGCTTCTTCAGGCTAATGCCTTGGAAACATTTAGAACTAAATCCGTATTTGTATTTTTGGTACTATGTTTCATTCGTTTTCATATCATGTTCAATAAATTGAACCGATAACCATATTTTTAAAGAACCACTTCCCCCGTCGGTGCCGAATTTTAAACGTACAGTAGTTACGTTTTTGTTTTACGTAATCAATCCGTTCAAATTGATGCACAGCTTCTTGTTTAAATTCCGAAAAGTTATCGCCTTTTATAGTATTAAATGTAAAACCTTTTACTTCTAAAAATTGATCCAAACAGTGAATATCACTGGAAAGCTTGCTTTTGAAATCAGATTCCATAATCTGTCTATGATTTGTTGCAACACGAATCATTGATGCAATTGCAATTGTCGTTTTTGGGGAGGCTAAATCTTTATTGAATTTTTTTCATATCGCTAGTTTTAATAAGTGGGTTTTTTGGAGTTAGTTTTTGAAGGTTGTACAACAATATTTAAATTTTTACCTCGAATCTGATTAATGGATAGATGTTTACTGAAGTATAGCATTTATTTTTCGGTTTGTTCACGATGGCTATTGTCACTTTTTCATTTAAAGTAGACGAAATCAGTTGATTCAGATCTAGTGAAGGTAATTTAGACATAAATAGTTTTAAATTATTAAAACGATTTGAGGGATTACATTTCCGTTGTGTACCTTTAGACATTATTGATAAGCAATTTTTGCAGCGTTTTTACGTTACGAAATTGTCTTCATTCTTCTTGAATGTATCTGGAATCATTACATAATATAATATTGTAAATAATAAATTCAAGAAATGTAAACTATGATTATTTTATCTTTAGATTTATCTTCAATCTGCTTCATTGATACAATACCATTGTACGTTGGACTAGTTTGTTTCTTCGAATAATTACAATTACTTTTGCGTGCTAGCAGTCAAATTATCATTCGCAATATGTTTGATTCGTGTATCTAAATATGTTCGTACTTAAAAAAGTTTGCTAACCAAATTATGGAAACCATGTATTAATAATAAATAATTATTAATATTATATTTCAATTAATATATATTTTTAACTCAATTTCAAATACAATTACCTGTAATTAGTAAAACCATATTTAAAATTTTCTAACTTCTTGACCGTTGATTTAAATTAGTAAACAGTTGAAATGTTTCTCGGGATGTGCGGTCCTTGTACCTTTTTTAGATATTGGTATTAAATAAAACTCCACATAAAATACGTTTCGGCCTCCATATGGGCCATCTTCAGAATCTTTAATAACATAAATAATAAAATGTAAAAAATATAAAATTCAATATTCACAATCACAAAATTACAACAATTAAATTACTCCAGTTGAAGTCTTTTGTAATTTCTTTCACTAGCAAGGATTTTCACATTATTATAATTAAAATCTTGTGATGTTTCTAGTCAATATTTTGTTAATCCAGTGTGTTTCTCTGTGTCTTCCGTAATATTCCTTGTATGTTCTGTAATTCTAGTATCCAGTAATCTTTTCGTTTGACCAATGTATACTTTGACACAATGTAAGCAGGGGGTAAGATATACTACATAGCTTCTTCTTTCAATATCTAGTTTGTCTATAATTGGAGATAATTTTGGAATTTTTAGAAAACATCCTAATTAAAAAATTAAATTGTAAACTCCCATTTTTCATTAGATATATGGACGATATTTTGACAACAGTACCAGAACAAAAAATAGATTATGTTTTAAAGAAGTTTAACAATCAACAAAAAATACTTGGAATGGAAAATAGAATTACTTTTACAATAGAAAAAGAACAAAACCATAAAATAAGCTTTTTAGACTAGCTTATAATTAGAAAAGGGGGTGGAACCCTAGATACGGATTGGTACCATAAAGTTACCTGGTCAAGAAGGTATCTACATTTTATCCAACCATCCAATGAACTATAAAATGAACGTGATCTTTGGATTAATAGATAGAGCAACTAGATTGGCAGAAATTAAGTTCAGGAAAAAGAACTTAAATTTAGTCAAAAATATCCTATCAGAAAATGGTTATCCGAAAGATCTTGTTAATGAATGTATTAAGAAGAAAGTCCACCTCTTATATAACACCAAACAAAAAAGTAAACCATCAAACATTCAATACATTAAAACAACTAGTATCTTATATGTAAGAGGACTAAGCGAAAAGTTAGCAAAAAACCTGAAAAAAAAGAAAAAATCAGAATTGTCCATAAGTCTACAAATATTAACGTGGGACAAATAAAACCATACAAAGACAAACTAGATATTGGAAGAAGAAGCTGTGTAGTATATCTTATCCCCTGATTACATTGTGACAAAGTATACATTGGTCAAATGAAAAGATTACTGGATACTAGAATTAAAGAACATAAAAGGAATATCACGGAAGACACAGAGAAACACATTGGATTAACAAAGTATTGACTAGAAACATCACACGATTTTAATTATAATAATGTGAAAATCCTTGCTAGTGAAAGAAATTACAACAAAAGACTTCAACTGGAAAACATTTTTTAAAGAAACATAAAAATGCAGTGAACATCAGGTTCGAGAGTTCTACCTTATCGACTGTGTATTACCCTATAGTGGAATTGTAATAATTGAGGGAGTTAAAATAATGTTTTTCAGGAAATAATTTATTTACTATTACTAAATTATGTTTTTGAGGCATTCAGTTGATCACATCATATTATTAACAATCCCCGCTACAGATAAAGGTTCAAATTTCGCGGGACTTTCATTCGTAACGCCTAGTGTCGATCGGTGTAAACTTTGTTATGTAATTTTCTAATGTAATAGTTTCAAAGTGACAGTTTATCGTAAACACGTATTCTGCAACATCTCTCTGTTTCGTTCCGAGTTTTTTTATACAAAACCGAGATGAAACGACCTAAAACTTGTGCATCACACACTAAGATATGTAATTTCGCATTGTAATTTCCACTTATATTCGGTGAGACAATGTTTTTGCAATAGTTGTAATTTTGTGATTGTGAATATTGAATTTTATATTTTTTACATTTTATTATTTATGTTATTAAAGATTCTGAAGATGGCCCATATGGAGGCCGAAACGTATTTTATGTGGAGTTTTATTTAATACCAATATCCAAAAAAGGTACAAGGACCGCACATCCCGAGAAACATTTCAACTATTTACCTGTAATTAGCTTTGTACTTAAAAATGTTGTTTACTAAACTTTAACTTTTTCCATTTGTGGTTATCGTTATAAATTTATTACCATTGTGCCCTTCCTTTCCATGACAAAATAAACAGATTCTACAAGGATTTTCGTCATGTGCACCGGCATGATCTTTCGATATATCATAATGACTATACAACTATTTATGTGACTATATAAACTTAATACAACTCAAATAATTGATTGCAAATAAACAACCGCATCAAATTTTCTCGACCGCTTGAAATTATAAAATTTACTAGAGGTATTATTTATTGGTATTTTCGGTCAATTAAAATAAAAATACAAAAAAGAAAAAAAAAACGAAAAATGTAGCTACAGAACAAAGTTTTTCAATTGCTCAATTTTCATATTGCGGTAGAAATGTCCAAAAAGATATCGGAATAAATTGTTAGATACAAAATATATAGTTCTTCCTTGAATTCAGTTTTCACATGAGCATTGCCAAGCATAATTTCTGTGCTTGACATTATCAAAAAGCAAAGGGAATAATGCTTGCCTGTTTATATGATTATATATTTATATGTTTATACTTAGATATTTAAGGTTTATATTTTTGTATGTAAATTTTGATATAAATTTTACCTATTTGTCACTCGCTTACTGCTTTTATTATTTTACTAAAAGTATAAGTAACCTCAAATAAGTCATCAGTTTTACCGCCATAATTTTATTACCGAATTTTTAACAATACTATTATAAGCTAACGATTACCTAATTTCATCATCCAGTTCCCTTCTTGGATATACCTGCTCCTGTAAAAGTATCCATATCATGCGAGATTTGCTAAGCACGTTTGCAAGGAATAAAACCTAACTGAAATAGCAGTGGTAGAAAGAACAAGTGTCTATTATTTACAGGGTGCGCATTTCGTCCCAGGAAATCGGGTGGACTTGCCAGTAAGCCGAATCCAAAAACTTTGCCTTGTACGCATTTAATATTGAAATTTGATATGTTTAAATAAATCGAGCAGTGGAAGCAAAAATGTTCGATTTATTTCATAGATATAAATGCAAAATGTGGTAACGTGATTTCAAATGTTAAACAAATTTTGTTACCATTGACATTTATTTTGTCTGGCAATGGATACACCGAAAAATTTGAAAATCAAATAAGAAGATCATTGTGTGCATATATTTAAAATTTCAAATAAACTACGAAAAATATTACATAATTATTCTTTTTTTCTATTATTAAATGCAAGTAAATATGTGTAGGGGAGAGTGGTGTAAGTTGGCAGTGGTGTAAGTCGGCACAGTCCAGTTTAAAGTGTTACAGTGTTGCCAGACTTACCGTTTTTATACTATAAACTAACTGTAATACACAGCAACTTTTCATGTTACTAACGGTAACCCCGTAAAAAGAGGGTTAAATCTAAGAATAACCTTCAAGTTTGCAAGAACAGCGAAAAAGACATGACTTTTATAAGATTCTTGCACTTATTTTGAAAACAGCAAACCTTATAAATAATGTTTCCAAGAAAAAATTTAGCACATGAATTTCTGTACAGAAATTTTTTAATGAGAGTAACCTATCAAGAACGTGTACCGCTGGCATTAGCATTACCCGATGTGCACCACGGGGAGTAAGCACAGTTGGATTTTGCACATCATTTGGCCCTGAGAAGGGCCGATTGTGCGTGTGTGCGTGCGTGCGTGCGTGCGTGCGTGTGTGTGTATGTGTGTGGTAGGAAATACCCAACAACCATGGCAATCTGGTTTAGAGATCTACTATTTCAAATGTTCGAATGCCTGTCCATTGACTTTGATGCATTTGTTAATCCTTCCTTGAAAGGAATTTCTTACATCTTGAAAAAGATGCGGAGTTGCGGTCTTGAAAGACATGCCCTTCGAATTCTCTCCTTCATATCTTCCATCGTTGTGGGTTCTGTTTTAGACACTTTCTCTTTGATATATCCCCAAAGAAAGAAATCCAAAGGGGTTAAGTCCGGTGATCGTGGTGGCCAAACTTGCGTAGTACTTCCCAGACCAATCCACCTATTTGGGAAGCGCTCATTCAAGTAAATTTTAACCTGTCGTGATCGATGTGCCGGGGCCCCATCCTGCTGGAACCACATTATATCCTGAGTGGTATGAGGTACATTTCTTAAGAGATTTGGCAACTCAGTTTGAAGGAAATCTAAATAGTTGTTGCCATTTAAATGTACCTCAAAGAAATAGGGTCCCACAATGTAATTATCTAGAAAGCCAACCCAGACGTTAAGCGACCATTGGTGCTGGAACTCCTTATGTCTTTTCCAGTGTGGATTGGAATCTGCATAATAATGCATATTATGCCTATTAACCTCACCTCTATTGGTGAAGGTTGCTTCATCGCTAAACAGTACCATTTTAACGAATTCTGGATTTGCTTCCACCTGCCCTTGCACCCAGTTGCAGAAAGTTAAACGTCGAGGATAATCAGCCTCCTCTAATTTTAGAAGCATGTGAATGTGATATGGATGGAATTTTTGAACCTTCAGAATTCGGTTGGCTGTCGATGTTTTGATACCATGACGTTTCTCGATTTCCCTAGTTGAGATATGAGGATCTACAATAGTATGAATTTTATTAATGCTTCACATTTCGTGTTACATGGACTTCCGCTTGTTACATGTTCACATCTACATTTCCAGTATACATTCTCTTCATCCTTTTTGTTTCTCTCTTACACACCTTTTACATTTACATTACATTGCCATTTACGAACTCTCACCCATGACTTGCCCCCTCTATACACTCTTAACCCCCCCCCCCCCTCCACACATACACACACACCGCACATATTCCACCCTTCTTCTCCCGCTCTATCCCCCTCCATACCGCCCGCTCTCCTTACTACACCTCTCCCTCCCTCTCTTTCTCTTTCTCTCTCTCCCTGCCCTTTCTCGTCCTCTCTATCATCTTCATCCATCTGTATCCTCTACCATCCTCATTCATCACATCCATATTACTTTCCATTTTTTCCTTCACATACCTACATTCCCTCTTCAAATGCTGTAGGTCTTCCCTTTTCTCCCCACATAACCTACACACTCTCTCTTCCTCCTCCATCCAATACCGGTTTACCTTTTCCTCACTCCCACACCTCCATCTCGCTATCCTTACCAGCTTTTTGCCCTCGTTTTTTTTTACTACTTCTAATATATTCCGGAATACCGTTCACTCTTTGGTACTGTTTACACGACCTAGACTCCTTTTCCTTTTCACCTCTCTCCTGCTCATCCACTTCAAAATCTCTCTCCCTAACCTTCTCCCATTTATTCTCTCCTACAGCGTTCAACGCTGCCTCACTTAAATCTACTCTCCACAGGTAGTCTCTTCTTTCCAGACTCTCTCTCTCGTCCAATCCTACCACTTGCTCCCCCGTTCCTCCTTCCTCCTCTGCCACATACACAACTTCCCAATCTCTCCTCCCTCTCCTCTTTCTAGTTTTTCTTCAAATTTCCCCGCCCTCCACCCTGTCTCTACCTTCAGTTTATTTCTCTCCGGTTCTTCTCTCACTATATACCCGGGCGTTGTTCTATCCACCCCCAATATCCACCTCAGATATTTCTCTTGCATACTCTCCATTTCCTTCCATTCCTTATACCCCCAAATCTCTACTCCGTAGTATATTATTCCTTTCACGATGCTGTCAAACAGCTTTAAACGCCACCTCACGTCCCCCTTAAATTTCCTCTCCTCATAACTACACACCCATCCCATCGCTACCCTACCTTTTCTCATTCTTTTTCCCCTCCATTACTTTCAATCACGTACCCCAAATACTTATATTTCTTTACCACTCCAGTCTTTTATCTCCCCACCAGGATCTACAATAGTAGCTGCCATTGTAACTACAGATTTTTTTTTCACCAGCGCCTGATTTTCATTGCACTCTTTTTAAACTTCCGCTCTCAGCTCTGCTGCAAAGCCTTTTTATAGTCTTTCTATTAGGATGAATGCCTGTTCGGATATTTTTCAGCATAAAAGCGCGCTGATAGCGAATAATTATCATCAGCTCGACCAGCTTGACGAATCATATCCAAAATTTCATTAGGTGGATAATCACCCATGATCACTGTTCACAAAAAATAAAGAAAAAAAAACAAGATAAATCTAAAATAACCTTTCAATTACGACTAACAACAGAAATCCGAAGATTTTGTTTCTGCTGGAGGCTATATCACAATTTGCTAGTTTATGAAATAAACACTAAGTACAATTAGACGAATGGCAATCGGTCTTCAGCACAAAAATTAACAATCTTTCAGTTATTCAAATGAACAAAGGACGCTAAACCGAAAATCCTTCGGGACTAAGTGGTTTTTTGTTTTTTATTAATTTTTCATTTATTTTTCATTTAGCGACTGGTATAAACGAAAAGGATGTTGACATATGGGCGTTAATTTTATGAACGACTTTGTGGTCAAAATAAATAATAATTATCTTGTCCAGTGTTATTCCTCTATTTCACCTCGAAAGATTTTCGTTTTAGGCTCTTTTGTTCACTAGAATAATTGAAAGATTCTTAAGTTTCATACGGAAGGAGAATTATCATTTATTATAGTTGTACAAGTTCCTTTTTTGTAAACCGTAATCCTGGTTGATTGTCCACCTAAAGAAATTGTAGATATAACTCGTCAAGTTGGTCGAGGTAAGGATAATTATTCGCTAGCAGCCCGCTTTTATGCTAAAAAAGGTCTGAACATGCGTCATCCTAATAGAAAGGCTATAAAAAGGCTTTGCACCAGAGCTGAGAGGGGAAGTCTAAAAAGAGAGCGACCAAAATCAGGCGCTGATGAAGAAAAATCTGTAGCTCCTGTAACATCTACTAGTGTATATCCTCATATCTTAACCAGAGAAATCGTAAAACGTCATGGTATTCTAAAATCGATGGCCAATCGATTTCTGAAAGCTCAAAAATTCCATCCGTATCACATTTACATGCGTCAAAAATTAGAAGAGGCTGATTATCCTCGACGTTTAGCTTTCTTTTTGCAATTGAGTGCAAGGACTGGTGGAAGCATTTATTAAAATAGTACTGTTCAGCGATGAAACCACCTTCACCAATAGAGATGATGTTAGTAGGCATATTATGGATTATTATACAGATTCTAATCCCCACTGGAAAAGACATAAAAAATTTCAGCGCCAATAATCGCTTAACGTCGGGGTTGACATTGTAGATAATTACACTGTGGGACCATATTTCTTTGAGGAACATTTAAATGGTAATAACTATGAACACAACCGCCGGTACACGTGCTTGATGTTTTACTAAAACATTTTTATAGATAAATTTAAGTGCTACTTTTATTGGAAACATTATTTATCCATCATTACGTAGATTTGCTGTTTTTAAAATAAGTGCAAGAATCTAATAAAAGTCATGTCTTTTTCGCCGTTTTTGCAAAATTGAAGTTGATTGTTAGATTTATCTCTCTTTTACGGGGTTACCATTAGTAATACGAACAAAATACATGCAACGATGAAAACAGTTTTAGTACGATACAATATTTGACAATATTTAGCGACTTTGAATATTTTATCATCTGAAGGTTACTATAGCATATTATAAACTATCATGTCGGACATAAAATATCCCGTTCTTCCCAAATCCACAACAAAAAATAGGGATTTACATTATAAAAACAACTTTGACCTTGGAATTACCTCGAAGGTCGTGCATCAGGAATGGTGATTGTCATACTCAAACGTCAACTATCAACTCTTTCCAAATCTACAATATAAAATGGAATTCCCGTTAAGAAAACTACTTTGACCTTGAAAAGATCTTGAAGGTCGTTGTCCCGTACATGGACAAGGTTGTACCTGAACGTAAAATTTCCCGCTCTTTCCAAATCTGCAATAAAAATTTGGAGTTCCCATTTAAAATAATGAATTTGACCTTGATATGACCTTTAAGGTCATGGACAAGGTCGAAGAAAGGTTGCCGTTGAATTGCCCAGAAAAATCTTGAAACTTTTGTCTGAAACATTTTTTTGTACAACGCGTTATTTTCAAGACACCCCCGAGTACACAGTTTCTTCTCTTCTTGGATCTTGGATCCTCTATTTTAAATATTCAAAATCCGAGGCCAGATTCGTAATCAGCGACCCCAAAACCCCCCGCGTAACGAGTTTTAAATAACTCCGATGAATTTTTAAAAATTAATCCGCCATAATGTTTCCGCTATTTTGAATTTCTCAAAACCGACTTCAAGTTCGTGATCAGCGACCCCAAAAACCCCCGAGTAAAGAGTTTCTAGTAAATCCGATGAATTTTTAAAAATTAATCGGCCGTAATGTTTCCGCCATTTTGAATTTTTAAAAACCGACTTCAAATTGGTAATCAGCGACTCCAAAAACCCGCGAGTAACGAGTTTCAAGTATATCCGATTAATTTTTAAAAATTAATCCGCCATAATGTTTCTGCCATTTTGAATTATTCAAAGCCGACTTCTAATTGTTAATCAGCGACCCCAAAAACCCCCGAGTAATGAGTTTCAAGTAAATCCGTTGAATTTCTAAAAATTAATCCGCCGTAATGTTTCCGCCATTTTGAAATTTTCAAAACCGACTTCAAATTCGTAATTAACGATTTCTTCTCGTTAATCATTACCTCCTGAAGAGGGATCAAAATAGATCCGAAACGTTGAGGTCTATAGGAGAACTTTGATATCCCATCCGTTAAGTTTCCTGCGTGCTTGGGGAAGAGGTTATTCAGGTTTGAACAACTTCCTGTTTTTTTTAATTATTGGCAGGTCTAAAGCCCGGTGTAAAACCGCTTTCATTATTTAATCCGCCATATTGTTTCCGCTATTTTGAATTTTTTAAAACCGACTTCAAATTCGTAATCAGCGAGCCCAAAAACCCCCGTGTACCAAATTTGGTTCTAATTTACCTTATAGTTCGTTCAAATCCGATTTCTTTCTCAAAAATCGTCGATTTTTAAATTTATTTATTTGTATTTGTTAATAATTTTGCATAATTGCATTTATTATCCTTTTCGTTACATACTAAAAAGCCCCATCTATCACCGTAAAAAGATTTTTTGAATATTGCTTCAAAAGCATTGAAACTAGACAGAAAAGTTCTGAATAAAAAAGGTGGTAATCTGGGTTACCACTGCGCCGCAAAGGGTTAATTTCATTACCTATGGTATCAGCAACATTTCAGCTGCATTTGATGATTCAATTCATATTATTGTCAAATTTGTGCAGTAGACTCTGTTTCTTCTGTTATTAGATAGACACAAATACTAATGGATTTCATGGTTTAATTTATGAAGTGCCTGTTTGTTATGTTAGTCCATAGACTGGTGATTCACTTAATAGTTAAATTTCTTCATTTGACTTTGTTAAAGGTTTTATTCAATTGAAGAATTCGATTATTTCTTTCAGTAATTTCATAGTTATATTTATGAGTTTGACTCTGCCTATGCTTTTATTGAATTGACGGATTTGCTGATTTAATTCATTGTATATAATTCCAGCAATATTGCAGCTGCAATTGCTGATTTATTTCAGTAATCTTATTGCTTTTGATTTCAGCAGCATTTCAGATGTAGTTGATGATGTAATTCATATTATTCTTAAATTTGTGCAGTCGACTCTGTTTCTTGTATTATTAGATAGACGCATGTTCTCATGCATTTTATTTCGTGGTTTAATTCAGGTTTAATTTAAGTGTTTTAGTTTAGTTATATTTAATTATATTTCCAATATGCCTAAAAATGTAAAATGTCATACTGACAGATGTTTCAATCCTTATGAAATCGTGGGTCACAAAGATAAGAATTTAAGAACTGTATCCTCAAATCTGAAACGCAAATTCCCTCATCTTCCTGATAATGCAAGAGTTTGTTCCGAATGCAGGAAAAGAAGTAATGATGGTTCAATTAGTAAAGAAAACTCTGGCATGACTGAAAATTCATTGGACGTAAGTCAAATAGATGTTGACATAGATCAGAATGTTTCTGCTCAAGGTAATGAAATCTCTTCTGTTATACGTTCCGCAGACATACGTTCGGAAAGAGAACTTCAGTTAGAAGGCATGCTAAGCTACTTAAAAGAAAAATTTGCTACACTTAGAAAATATTATCCTTTGAGATTAAAGATTCTCACTATTGTCCCAAAATCATGGTCTGCTAAGAAGATTTCAACTGAATTTAACTGCAGTTGGAAATTTTCCAAAAAAGCAAAAGATCTGAGAGACGCGAAGGGCATTTTAGCAGAGACAACTTCTAAAAGTGGTAAACTATTACCCAAATTGACTGTAGAGAAAGTTGTAGATTTTTATAATAGTGACACGGTCAGTAGAATGATGCCTCGCATGAAAGATGTCGTTTCTGTAAAGAATAATGATGAACGTTGCTTACTGCAGAAACGGCTTCTTCTATTAGATTTGAGGGGTTTTTATTTAAACTTTAAACAAAGTAACCCTGATTGCTCTGTTGGCTTTAGTAAGTTTGTCCAACTATGTCCAAAACAGTATATACTTGCTGGTGGTACTGGAACGCACTCCGTCTGCGTTTGTACCATTCACCAAAATTGCAAGTTTATGTTGGACTCTATTAGCATTATTAAACTTACTGAAAATTTAGAAACACCAATTTGCGATTATAAAGATTGCTTGCAACAAATTACTTGCCTCAACCCCAGTGAAGAATGTTCTCTTGGTGAATGCCAGAAATGTCCAGATATTACCGTTCTTAAACAACGCATACAAGAATTATTGGAAGAACAAAACATTCACGACGTTCATTTCAGTTCTTGGACTGCTACCGATAGATCGACACTACAGACTCGAATACTTCCTGCATTAGACTTTTTAGAAAAAATTAGTAGCAAGTTATTGCTTTTTAAGCCGCATTCTTTTAAAGCAAAACAGCAGTCGCGATTTTTTCATCTGAAAAATAATTTGAAAGAGTGGGAAGTACTTGTTGTTTTAGATTTTGCGGAAAATTACAAATACGTAGTTCAAGATGCGTCTCAGGCCTTACATTTTAATAACGACCAGTGTACAGTGTTCCCCGTGGTTTATTACTATAAAAAAAATAAAGAAATAAAACATAATAGTATCGCATTTCTATCAGAGAGTACCCGCCATGATACTGCCGCTGTTTATACTATTCAGAAAATGTTGATTCCTCACATTAAAAAAACTTTAGATGTAAAGAAAGTTATCTATTTCAGCGATGGTGCAAAGCAGCATTTTAAACATAAATATCAAACGGTTAACTTAATTCACTATGAAGAAGACTTTAGTGTAAACGCTGAATGGCATGTTCGTGCGACAGCTCACGGCAAAAGTGCCTCGGACGGAATTGGGGCCTTATTCACCAGAGAATCTGATGCAATATTATCTGCGATCAAGCTTCTTGAATGGGGGCAGAACAATTTTAAAAATATGACGGTATTATTGTACAGTTGCAAAGAACATGAAAGAAATGCTAAATTTTTAAAAAGACGTTTCGACAAGGCTCCAGCTGTTGCGGGTATACTGAAAAGGCATTCTTTTCTTGTGTCTAGAAAGAAAGAATTTCACATTAACGGATACTCTAATGCTTCCGCAATATCAACACTGGTGTACGATGGATAATTTATTTTCACACACGCACGCACACACACACACACACACACACACACACACACACACCCACCCATCCATAGCATATTTTCTCACTTCTATTCAGTAAATTATATTTTCTTGGAAAACGCGAACCTATAGAGGAAAATGGGTTTCAAATTTGAGTTTAGTGACCCAAAATCTATATTGGAGGCATAGTCTGGTCACAGTCAATTTTCGAAATTTTTCTTTGTGGTCCTGTCTATCCTAATCTATCCGCTTGTTTAAAATTTCAGATTCGGAATTGGCGTCCCAAAAATCCACAACTAACAAGTTTCAAGTGAATGACAGATTTTTCCAAAATTGTCCGCCATATGGGATCCACCATTCTGAATTTTTTAAGTCGGTTGTCATATTCATATTCAGCAACCCCGAAAACCCCGAGTGACAAGTTCTATGAGTTTTTGCTTACTTTTTATTCATTTTTTTTCTTTTCGGCGGCCATATTGGATCCATCATTTTGAATTTAGAAAATTAGATGTCAGATTCGGGATCAGAGTCCCAAAAAACCCCCAACTAACAAGTTTCAAGTAAATCGCACATATTTTTCCAAAATCGTCCTCCATATTAGATCCGCCATTTTGATTTTTAAAAATCGGTTGTCAGATTCTTATTCCGCAACTCCGAAAATACCCGAATGACCAGTTTCATGAGTTTTTAATTATTTTTCTTTCGTTTATTTCCTTTTCGGCGGCCGTATTGGGCCCGCCATTTTGAATTTTGAAAATCGCCACTTTGCATTTAAAAGTAGACAAAATACGCTAAAGGAGGCGGGCCCCTAAGGTCTATATTTCGCCCCCTTGGGATTTTGATTTAAACGGTTGAAAACGTTTTCTTAAGGTAGAAAAAGTAAGTTTTTATTGATTTTAGGTGAAACGGGGGTGTTTTGGTCAAATTAAGCCTTAGATTTTAGGGGTATTTTTCAAAAAGAGTGTCAAAAATATATCCAAACACGTTGTTAAATTGTTGGGCAATTGGCTTGAAAATCGTTACTCGGGGGGTTTCGCGGTCGCTGATTACGAATCCGATGATAGTTTTTCAAAAGTCAAAACGGCGGATCCAATACGGCGGACGACTTTTTTAAAATCTTATGCAGTTGGCTTGAAAATCGTTACTCGGGGGTTTGCGTGGTTGCTGATTACGAATCTGTGACCAGATTTTAAAAATTCATTTCCAAAACTTGTTAAAGTGTACTTTAAGAATTATTGGTAAAGATTTGGTTATCTACTCTTAGCGTTACCCAGGAACAACGACGTGGACGTGGCAGATACTGTTCACCTATCCAGAATATGAAATGGACGCTGTATGCACATGGTCCGAAACGGATGACTCGGAAAGTGAAGAAAACGAATCAATTGCTGGTTAAACGAACTGTGGTTTCTGAAATGTACAAAAGATCGAAGGTTGAGAAGATTATTCCTGTTACGTGAGAGGCAAGGGGACTCACATTAAACAAGCACCCCGAAGGGAACAGTATCTGCCACGTTCACGTCGTTGTTCCTGGGTAACGCTAAGAGTAGATAACCAAATCTTTACCAATAATTCTTAAAAGACACTTTAACAAGTTTTGGAACTGAATTTTTAAATCTGATCACAGATTCGTAATCAGCAACCCCGAGAACCCCCGAGTAACGATTTTCAAGCCAACTGCATAAGATTTAAAAAAGTCGTCCGCCATATTGGATCCGCCATTTTGAATTATTAAAAACTATCATCGAATTCGTAATCAGCGACCCCGAAAACCCTCGAGTAACGATTTTCAAGCCAATTGCCCAACAATTTAACAACGTTTTTTGCATATATTTTTTACACTCTTTTTGAAAAATACCCCTAAAATCTAAGGCTTAATTTGACCAAAACACCCCAGTTTCACCTAAAATCAATAAAAACTTACTTTTTTTACCTTAAGAAAAAGTTTTCAACCGTTTAAATCAAAATCCCAAGGGGGCGAAATATAGACCTTAGGGTCCCTACTCCTTTTAAGCTATAAAAAATCTTTTTACATTAAAACCTATTTTGGACAGGGGGGGTCTTCCACTGACGTGGAATGCCTCATATATATTGTTTTATTTATTTCTTTATTTACTACATGTTTACAGGCGATAACACCCTTTTTATATGAAATATTAACATTAACGTGGCGCAATTAAAATAACAAAATTTATATAAATTTATATAAGATTAGAATAAGACAACAATATAATAAGTCTAGCAGTAATACCGCAGCAAATCACGTGGTTTACAATTTTGCTAAGGTTTATTAATAATTTTCTCCTTAATTTTTCAACGTGTGTCAACTTACACCACCTTTTGAAAAAAGTTAATTTTTTCAATTTTTGATAAATCAACTGTAACTTTTTTCTGAGAAACGATAGAAACAAGTTTCTGGATTAAAAAGTTGCCGGAATTTATGATCTTTGGAATGCCGCATAGTACGTTTTAAAATTCATTAGTGAAAAAATTCTGTAGCAAAATGCTACCTATATATATAGCCGGAACTAATCTGCTGAAACTAGTAGTAGTAGTAGTATTTATTAAATGATCGCCTTTCGGCATTACATTGACTTCCGCAACATTACATATATTTTGCATTAAAACTTCTTTTGAACGCACCTTCTGTTTACAAATCATCTTGCTTCATCACACACACTCTTTCATTCTTACCGTTAACAGTTTCAACCATTCATACCCCTTCCCGCAACGCTCAGTAAATCACTTACACTCCCATTCCATCTCCTCATACCACCACAGTCAGACGCCCAGTGTTCCCACCCTATCTCATTCGTGCCGCATAATTTACATATCCTCTCTTGGTTACTCGTCCAATATTTTCGCCCGGCCATCCCTCCGCATCTTGCTGATGCTAGTATTTTGTTTTTCTCCCTTCCTTTATTATCAATTTGGTTGAGATACCTCGGGAGCGATGTTGTGCGAATAAATTTGTACCAGATGTTATATTTTGCTTTTGCGACTCTGTTGTACCTCTCCTGACTATCCACGTCTGCATCTCTTTTCCATAGGTTTAAGCCATCCTCGCCTGTTGCATCTAGTTCTTGCTGACTTGATCCGCATCTCCAAAAATACTTTCTTCGTTCTATGCTCTTTTCACTCCCCGCATCATCCCTGTCCTCCCTCATTCTTTCTTTTTCGCATTCGTACAGCAGGTCTCCCTCCCCCCTTCTTTACACTTTTTCTCGTATTTCATGGCCCGCCTCCTGCTTCTATTCCAAATTTATTCCGTTTGCTTTCCTCCCTGATGATGTACCCTGGTGTGCACCTTTCTACCCCGAGGACCCATCTGATATATCTTTCCTCCAGCCTCTCCACTTCCTCCCATTCTTTGAGTCCCCATATTTCCACCCCGTAAGAAACCACGCTTTTTACTAAGGAGTCGTATAACCTCATTCGCCACTTCCAATTTCCCGGTAAGTTTCTTTCCCCAAAACCCCAGGCCCATCTCATTACGACATTCGCTTTTTTTATTCTCTCTTTTATGTGTCCTCGTTTTCGTTGTTACTTTGCAGAACGTATCCCAGGTATTTAAATTCCTTAACTACCTCCAACTTGTATCTCTTCCACCACCACAATCTATCTCTTCTGCTTCTCTTACCCTCTCTTTTCTTAAATATCATAACCTTCGTTTTCTCCGCATTAAGCTCTAGATCTTTGTTATCCAAATATTTTTCTAGTGTCTTTAACATACCCCCGAGCCCTTCTTCTCACTTCTTGACAATAGGACTATCATCCGCGTACTCCAAAGAGTACACCCTCTTTTTCCCCACCTTCGCTCCATCCACTCCCTTCCTTAACGTTTCCCCTATATCCGCGATGTATAAGGTGAATAACGTGGGGCTCAGCGGGCATCCCTGCCTGACTCCTTTACTTATCCAGAAACTATCAGACCGGCCCTCGTCTACTTTCACCCTAAACCTCGCCTCCTTATACGCCTCCTTTATTCTGAGGATTAGCTCCTCACTGATACCCCTTCTTCTGAGAGACTCCCACAGCAGTGTCCTGTTCACTTTATCGAAAGCAGCCCTTAAATCCACGAACAGAGTGTATAATTTCCCCCCCCTTAATGCTAAGTTCTTTCCCCACGATATGTTTTAGAATTTTTACGCAGTCGACCGCCCCCCTCCATTTCCTAAACCCATATTGGGTTTCGCTCCATGCCGCCACTCCGTTTGCCTCTTCTATCAATCTGTTGTTCAGTACCCTCAGGTAAATTTTGTATGCCCTACTCAATAATGTCACCCCCCTGTAATTATTGATATTTCCGTCATCCCCTTTCTTCTTGATCGGTACTATTATCCCCTCTCGCCAGTCATCAGGGAAGCCCTTTCCCCTCCATACCTCTGTTATCACCCTCTCTAGCTACAACTGTGGTACCTCCCTATTTCCAGGCTTCGTTCCTTATCCCATCCCCCGCCGGCGCTTTTCGGAACTTTAAGGAACGTGTCTGGTTTTTAATTTCACCCCTCGTTATCGGGCGCCCCTCTGCCTCTTCTCGTGGCGTTACTGCCTCCTCACAATTTTCCTTATTTTCACTGCCCTCTAGCAGGTTCATGAAGTGGGCCTTCCTACCATTCCTCCACTCTGAACTTCGCCCCCACTCCTTTGCCTCTTGATTTCCTATTTTTATTTATGAATTCCAGACTTGTTTTTCATTTCCGATTCTTGACAACTCCTCGCTTTTCTTCTCCTTCCATTCCTTTATCTTTCTTTCTTTGAGCTCTTTATACTCTCTCCTGGCTTGCGTTACGTCCAGTCCATACTCCCCATTGCTTCTCCTCACCAGTTTGTTCAGTTCTTTTTTCCTTTCCCAGCAGTCTTGATCCCACCATGGTTTTCCCACCCTTCTTTTGGGTTTAACTCTGTACATTTTTGTCGCACTTCTTATTTCCTCGTTCAGTTCAACCCATTCTTCTTCCACTCCCTTTTATCCCCATCTTATGTTTTGCATGATCTTTTTATAATGTGCTACTCCTTTCTCCGTCCAGTCTTGCATAGTTTTGTCTTGACTTTCCTCTCCCTCTTCCTCGGTTACGTCTCCTTCTACACTTACTATCAGGGCATGGTGGTCCGAGTCAATTACCTCCCTTATTTCAAATTTCTTGACTCTATCCCATGAATCCAGGTCCGTAATGACATAGTCTATTACTGATTTGCCCGTTCCTTTCTCGTAAGTCCACCACCCCTCTTCGTCCCCCTCTTTATTACCGTTTAATATGCACCAACCCTTATCTTCAATTAGTTTTATTAAGGCTCTCCCTTCGGTGTTCAACACCTTATCCTTGCTTTCCCTACTCTCTTCCCTCTCCTTTTCTCCTGTCCAATCCAGATCTCGTTGCGTTCCCACCCTTGCGTTGAAGTCCCCCCCCCCCTATCAGAAGATATTCTCCATTACTCTCCTCAAATTCCTCACCTATCTCCTCTAGACTATTTACATCGCCATCTTTGTTATATACTGCGCCTATTTTCCATGATTTCCCTATTTTCACCTTACAGCTCACCCCCCAGTCTCTGCACCAGCTTACCCCCTCTATGGATACGCTGCCATGCTTAACCCCAACGATAATTCCTCCCTTTGCCCTTCTCTTTATATTTTCTCTTGTTGCCCATCTGCACTCCCACACCCACCCCTCTGTTAAACACTGTTTCCATCTCTCCCACTCTTCTTGCTCTATCCAAGTTTCAAGGATGCATACCACTTCGAAATTCTTAAAAAAACTCCAGGCATTCTTCGTCTTTATTTTTAAGACCCGCTAGATTCCAAAAAAGACACTTCACCCCTTTTTTACACTCCTCCCTTTGGTCTTCATTACATACCCTCCCCTGCCCTCTCTTGTATTCTGCATACTACACTCTACATTCACTCCCTCTGACATACGCATACTAATATTTTTTTCATTCATCCCCGCACGCTGTCTTCCTTTTTACAAAAAATTCTTTTTGATCATCCTTTTGGACTTATCATTCCATTCGAACTCTTTTTCCCCAATCCACGCTCTTCCGAATCCTACTTTTAGTCGCACGCCTCTTTCACTTTCTCTTTTTGCCCATGTTCTGATCGCGCTCTGTCTTTCTGTCTCATTTTTTGTCAAATCTTCGTCGATGTAGACCCTCGTGCCCGTTAATTTATTTTTGTTCAACATTATTGATTTCTTATCTTCCATACTATTCAGTTTTACTATTATTAAATTATCATTCGATCTGTTCCCTATTTTATATGCTTCTTTAATTTTTATTGCCATGTCTAAATTTCCCATGTTTTCAAAACGCTTGCCACCGCGTCTTTCACATTTCCCCCCTCTATTTGAACCCCTCTCATAATGACATTAAATTGTCGTTCTTTTCTATCTTGATCAGCGTTTCTTCTCTCTATGTCATTCAGTCTTCTGCGCATATCTTCATTTTCTTTCTCTAATTCCAATCTCTTTTCTTTCGCTTCTTTTTTGATATTCTCTATTTCTCCTTTCACTTCCTCCTTCACCATTTCTCTTATCTCCTCTCTCAATTCTCTTTTAATATCTTTTATTATTTCCCCTCTTTGTGCATCAAGTAATCTTTTCATCATTTTTTTCCATTTCTGTTAGATTTTCGCTTCCCGTTCCCATTGCGCCATCCACTGCGGGATGTTTATTTTCTTTCGCTCGCTTCGTGCTTTGCTTTTGTTTGTCCTTCTCTTTATCACAGTCTCCCAAGTCGCTCTCTCTTCCTCTCTTCGACCACCACGAATTCGGTAAGCTGGCGGTACTACCGTCCCTACTCTCTTTCCTTAGGCGTTCCGCGTTTTGTTGGTCTCCCTCTGTTCTTCTTCGCTCCCTCTTCCTCTGCGCTTCTTTCCGGTGTTTGTCGGTTGCCTTCGTCGCTTTCTTTCGCGCTGATTCCCCACTGTTCCCCGCCCTCTAGCCACTTCTTCGCGCGGCTTTGGCTTTCCTCGCTGGTCAGCGGCACGAGTTGTTCCCTCTCTTTCTCTACTGTTGCCTTCACACTCATTCCTTGCCACGGTAAATCTCTCCGTCCGCCTGTCCCTCTTTTCTCCATCAAGTCCCAATTCTGAATTCATAATATCATTTTGGAGCCATGTCTCTGAAAGGGAGATGATATCCGGAGATGGTAGAATACAGGATACGTTATTACGAATTACTGACAGTTTCGTGTGAATACATCTGGCATTTTGGTAGTAAAAGTCAAGATTACCATGTGGTTGATATTGATTTGAAAGCTGCACTGCGTTGGGAATCAGTCATATCTTACTGGAAAAAGCGGTGAGATTATCTGCTATCTGAAAGAATTATAAACAAGGAGCCACGCCGAAGCACTATATTTAGTGCTAGCAAGATATTTCGGTTTCCACGTGATACGATGCGAATGAAAATATTCGCAGGCCGTGTGCCACTTCGAGCTGCGATCGACGATGATTTCAAAAGAGTTGTCCGAGAAGGGGGCGTACGCCTAGCACGTTCCACTTCTGAGTCGATTAGATCCTCGATCTTCATCGACTTTAGGTACACCGTTAATTACAATATCGCACTGATACTCCAGCATTCCAAGGGATGATGTTCGATTGTCGATTCTATCAGTCTGCTCTTTAAGCTGACGATTTTCAGCCTGCAGCGCCTCTACTTGCGTTTTCAGTACGTCAATCTCTTCCGTTTTCTTTTCAATAAAGTCTAACCATTTATTTTGATTCTCGACAATACGGAAGTCGGACGAAAATTTGTTAAATTTATCCGTTATCAAGTTAAATTCGGATTTGAGAAGATATTAAGGGGTTACACCACTGTAATGGCCAAAAAAATAACTCTTTTTTGAGAATTTTTTTTTAATGGAAGGAAATGAAATTAAGTATTCATATTTACAGAAAATCATTATCATATATTGAAATATGTCTACAATTTTTTTCATTAGAAAATATCACAAAATGGCGGAATGGCGACCATATTGCCGATGCACTGTTTAAAAAAAGGAACAAATAAAAAAATTCCTCATGATCTTCAATGGTATATCTAGTAAAATACGTACGGAATTTTCGAAATATTGATATTTGATTAATTGGCGACCATTTCAATAAAAGTGTTCATTTTTTACCTAAAAAAGTGACGTATTTTGGCAATAAAAAATCGGCAAAGCAACGTATCAAAAATTCCCTAAGTATTTTACTTCGAAATGTTGTTTTTGAATGTACTGTATAAAAATTCGAGTGAAAATATTAAAAATTGTTTGAGTTGTACTGCTTGCGATAAAAAAACGTGTTTCGAGAAAAAGTTTGGAGTTGTATTGTAAATACCGTTTCGGAGTCGCCCGCCTCGCTCGGTACATTGCTCGAAATTTCGATGAAAAAAAAATAGTTTCACGTATAAAACTTTTTTCTTCGTATTCAAGAGGGTTCAAAGGATTTTTTAAGCAAAAAAAAAATTTGTTGATTTTTTCAAAATTTTGCAGTGGTGTAACCACTAATAAAAGATGACATTTTCCCCTTCATTTTCTGGAATTGATTTAATAAAAGCTTTTGGACGTTTTCACTTCGTTTGCGTCTGCTCCATATTATTCACAGACTCTGTGATAGCACATAAATCTTCGCTCTCCGGTGCTAGGTTGATACAGCAATTAAAAATGCTAGTTGTTGTGCAGTGTAGAGCTGTGATACATCAGGAGTGTTCAGCTTGTGTATAGGTGCAACAAAATTCGGTCAGCTGCGGAACCGTTGATGTACAATAAATGCACTCAACCGAAGTGATTATCATTTTCGATATATTGGGCATAGTGGCGAAATCTGTCAAAACTTCTTAATAAGCGTCGATGTAAACAGTATGTTTGCGTATTGTATATAAAGGCGCCTATCGTATATAAAGGTCGATCGAAACTGTAAGAAAGTGATCTCTGCGAGCGACAGTCAAAATGGCCGTGTAAACAAAAGCACGTAACCCTTTCGATGTGGACTACGTGTATACGCGTAGTGGACTAGGTGGGCTCCCAGTGTGGACTACGTGTATATACGTAGTTATAAAATACTGAATAAACAGAGAATAAACAAACGGATATATACCAGTGTTATATTTTATTGCGTATTTTGAATCGATGGATCCAAATCGAGGTCAAATTTCGAACATTCTAAAAGTAAAAACCAATATGGCTGTTCAAAATCGGACAATTTTTAAGCATTTTCATTATACACGTAATTATAAAAGAATAAATAAATAGAGAATAAAGAAAAAGATATCACAGATGTAGGTTTTATTGGGTATGTTGAATCGCTGAATATGAATTTGAGGACAAATTATTAAAACTTTAAACAGAAAATTCAACATGACGGCTTGCATTGTCGGCCATATTGGATCCGCAATTTTTAATGTTTGAAAACTGACTCCAAATTCGTAACATTCATGTCTACACAAATTTCAAATTAATCGGAAACATCGTTACATTTGAGCCCACTTTCTAGTTTTCGGTCTTAACAGCTAAAGGTTTAATGAGCGAAAACAACTTTACGTTTGAGTGCCTATTCCTAGCTTTTCGCATATGGCAGATTATTTAAATAAAATTAAATGCTAACTATATGACACGTTGGTGTAAGTAATGATAAATTCTAATTTTGTGATACATATTAACCCAATTTCAAGAGCAGTTCTAAGAGAACTAAAATCCAGATCCACAGGAGCTCTCACAGAAACTTAGTGGGAGTTCGTAGGCATCACATTATACAAATTATTATGAGATTACTGATAAAACTCCCGGGGGTCTCATATGTAGCAATTTAAATCCGGAGGATCCCAGTGGGAGCTTTGTGTTATTAAGAAAGCTGGATTTGGGCTTTGTTGAAGTAAAGATAAAGCCAAGCTGATGAATTTTATAAATAATTTGGTACAGCGATTCTTATGAATATGTGTACGGTTTAATTAATATTAACTTAGTCGAAGTAATTCCGATTTGTGTATACTGTGTGGGCATTAAATACATAATTCAAATTAAAATTTTGTAATACAAAAGTAAATCAGCAATAGAAAAAATTGATCATAGTACATAAGGTCGAATCTTTCCTTCTTCTTGCCTCAAATATGATCAAATAGATTTCGAAGTTTGTGACTTTTGTGATGTATGTGATTTCAGCTTTCAGATTATCTTTAGCTTATAGCTTAATTATTTATTGTATCATGTGATGTATTATGTTGTATTGTGTTTATTAGTTATATTAATTGCTGACGGGTGTAAGCACTGTGGGGGTAAACCAAGGGATTGGGTAACATTAAATTCAAAGGTATAATATGCTGAACATTATACAAAAAAGAAGAATCTAAAAGAAAACTAATAAGGATAATGACAAGGTCTTTGGTAATCTAAATAAATGTTGTAATTGCTCATATCATTTTTTGTAATGGACATATTTAATTTGAATATTGCCGGCGAATTTATGTATAGAAGTAGGCTTCTTAATGCACATACATGTTTTATTTCAAATAATATTTAATGCCAGCTGCGAAAAAGAATACATATATTATAATAATATTTGTCATTATTTATTTCAGTGATAAAGAAGCTGAAATATTAAGAAACTGTTCCTGGTTGTACTCTTCAGGTAATAAGTTCATTCGCGGCGTATGTCCAAAAAATCCAGTACGTGCACTCTCAAAATCATTTGATGAAGATGGAAAGTGTAATAATCATTTATCAAAATATTACATATCCCCTAAGGAAAAGGAAATCATGAAAATTAACTATGTTTGGAATACCCATAAAGTAATAAATAACAGCGAGAACTGCAGGGTGCCTTTCTATGCAACAATTTCACCACTTAAAGCGCAAATATACCATTCACTCAGTAACGGAAACGAATATGATATTTCTTTTAAAAATTTCGCTGAAAATGACACTAACAGGATGCTTCTTCAAACGTCGACATTACATTATAGAAGCACTATGAATTTTGGTGCCCAAAATAAGACAGATATGCCACGCAAAAAGTCAGTTCTTATTTCACCCCACTCTTGGGATAGTTCAACTGTATGTTACCAAAGTAATTCATACGTACAGCGACCGCTTGATCAAACACGACAAATTTCGACTACTAATAACAATAATGTTGAATGTAGTATCTACGATCTTGATCAATTTAATATTGAAACTTACGCATTCTCACAAAAAAAACATTTAGTTTTACGCGAAACTAAATCAATCAGAGTGCCTAAAAGGGATTTCAACATTGATTCTCAAATTTCCTTACCACATCAGGGATCCTCAAGTGGCGCCTTTATGTCAGATTGTTCATTAAAAATAATACCTGATCGAATTGAAGATGAAATCCACCCCTACGCTGTAACACAACCTATTTTAGGCACTTCAATCCAAAATCCTGAAACGCGAAAATCTTTACTAAATAAGGAAGGGCCAGATGATCGACATCTATCCAACATCAGATTCATCGCCTTTCATAACTCCTGACACGAAATAATACCAGTGGTCGAAGATAATGAATCAATCACGATTTCGACTGCTAGAAAGGAGCCGCACTAATTTCAACTTTAATATTGCAGAAAAATATAATGATTATTTCGTCGGTTACAATGTAAACGTCATTTAAAAATTCGGTACAGATTATTGAGAAGTACCGGTAACAAATTGTTATTTAGAATTATTACTAATAGACTGCGTATATAATATATATATATATATATATATATATATATATATATATATATATATATATATATATGTATAATGTTCTTCCAAGTTCCCCGTTATTTTTCTAAATTTTTCACCCGTTTTCAATTTCTCTATATCTTTCATATATTTAACGTTTTTAGCCAGCATTTTTAACATTTTCTGTAAAAATATTTATTAAAAATTCCGCTTTTCGACAATCCTAGTGATTCCAACACAGGGCACTGGAAAATATTTTCAACGACCTTGAAAATGTTTAACTAAAGCAATTACCACGCATTAGTCGCAAGCATGACTATATGCGACTAATGCCACTAATGCGATGACCATATCAATTGTGCATTGAAATAATTTCTAAAATAATTTAGTGTAATTTCTGGCCCTTTTAATAAAATTCAATACAAAATGTTCGACTAACAATAAATTGCAGCTGTTCCGCCACGCAAGAAAACGGGGGAAACTGTAGATGCTTGGTTTCGGATCAGTCAAAGGAAAATCACACACTCCCGGAAATATTCCAAATTCAGTATTTATTGAAACCGTAAATACTTCTAATTATAATTTTAATAAAAAAGCCGATTAGTGTATCGAAAACTTCGCAAGCAAAGTGCCGTGGAACTAAAGTGCCGAATTTCCGAACTTATCGATTTCGCAAATGACGAAAATGCGTCCACCGATTCGCAAATCTTACGAAAGAATGAATGCGGAAGTCTCGACGACGATGTGTTTTAGCAAAACGTCTTCTAATCGTTTCGGAAATAGACCCGTGAACATTTCTTCTTCGCACGAGAAACTTTGTTCGGGAAACTAGGGTTGCATATCGCAACATCATGCAGCAATCAATTTAAATATTCCTTCATTTTGAATCTAATTAACTGTAACTAAATATTCAAATCCCTTTTACCTTTTATGAATACTGAATTATGGCCCCTACATCTTTTTTGTTGTTTCGTAGGCAATTAGTTCAAAATTAAATCATAGATTTATATTTTTTACCGTATAGTACTTTTTAATTATTAAATTAAGAGATGAAAGAAAAGTATTACCACCTGTTGTCTGACATTGTAACATGGCAATACTGAAATTATAGGGAATACGCCAAAAAATTAGGTTATTGGATTAATTCCCAATGGAGAAAGAGAGAGAATGAGATTCGAAATATTCGCGGAAAAATGGAACAAAATCCCGGGGTGCAAGAGACGTTCCGCCAATTTATTATTGTCGACCGAGAACAAAAAGGAAGGAAATTAGGATAGTTCCACGAATGACTAGCCAGAATAAAGTGAAAATTTTTTTATTTAATTGAATTTAACAAGTTTGGGCTGTTCATGGCGAAACTACAAGAAAAAGTGTCCGAAATTCGATGGTAAATGTAGCCCGATATATAAGCTCGACCAGAAAATCCAAAGGAAATTAGGCCCAATAATATGCACAGCCTAGGAGGCACTTTCGACACACACCAAATTTCGCACAAAACTGAACGATTTTCTTCAGAAATTCGGTATTTGCACGTTACAATTTAAGAAGAATTCGGTTGCGTTGGTCAAAGTGAATCTGCCTAATTTTTCAAGTGTTTCAGCGTTCCGCGACACATGCTGTCCCCCTCGTATCTCCATATTAAAATTTCCAATAATTAGTGGAAGATTCCTTTTTTTTTGTTATATCTATATTAATTCCATTATAGATCTCTAGTGTACCTCATTTGTACATTTCGAAAAAAGCAAATTAAAATTAATCAACGAATTTTTGTTTTTCTCACACGCAAACGTTCCCAATCAGAAAATTATGGATGCCACGAGGACTAAATGATTGTTTTATAGTGAGGGAACAAAGGTTGACAAAAACGAGAACCCAGAATTCATAGAATTCAAACAACATTTCGTCATTTTTTTTCCGAAAAATAATACAAATTATAAGCGGTATAACAAATTTTGTGCTGCTCTTAAAAAATATTTTTTTTAGTAGTGGATACGATATCTTAAAAATAGTGCGCCCCATATTTTGAAGTACAATGTCCTAATTTATGGTTCCCGACGCTGATGATTCCAGAGGGTGTGTATCGGGATGGAATGCTAGACGCAGATTCTCTCCGTTTTTAAATGAGCAACGCCTTAGATGTGTCGGACAAGGTTGATCTTAACTTCAGAGGGGACTCAGATGAAAAATATCAGCGATATCGAAAATCCCCTACTACCAAGTTTTAGTTTGATCAAATTTTAATGTAGTGCAAACATCAAAACTGTCCAGTTGATCCAATGTTTACGGTGTCGGCAGTATTAGCTTATGAAAGGTTCTTTAAATATTTATCCAACGAATTTCTAACTACAGACGCCTTCGGGATGCTGACATCTAACTGTACTGCAGATCCAATAGTTTATACCATCGGCCATATTTGCTTCTAAACAATTGTCTAAAAAATGTAGGCCACGAGTTTCTAACTACAGTCACCTTAAGGATGCTTTCAGCTAGCTTTCTGACAAATTTGAGGTTGTGCAAATATTAAAACTATACAGCAGGACCAATTCATTATAGCGTCGACGGTATTTGTTTATAAACGATTGTTTAAACATTTTTCTAGCAGATATCTACCTATACGAGATCCACAAGCAAATTTAAACTTTATAGATATTGTGTAACACGAAGTTACAACATCCACAGACTATACTCACTTGTCGACATTGGTGTCTCGCCTTATCAAAATTTCACCAAGCATTATTTCTATCTGTAAAAATAATTGCGATTAATATTATAATATTATTATAATTAGTAAATAAGGATTTATATTACTTTATTGCGAAGCCTGGAGTTGACGTCCCTAAGTCCTCCCATGGCTAGTGGTCATGTCCGGGCCCAGTCTGGATCCTGGCGTGAACCTGGAACGCAAACAAAGAGGAATCCACAAAGAAAATTGTTCTTATTAAAAGTATTTACAAAACCAATACTCACCGAGATCCGGATGACAGCCATCAAGAGGTCGTTCCCCAGGAGGTTCCACTGGTCGCGTTCCATGTTGGTGTTCACGCGAACCCGACGTAAACGCGATATCATTGCGCCTTCAGCACTTCCAACTAAAACGCGAAAATCCCACAATCGCGATACATCCATTTGACGATGATATGTCAACATCGTCGCCATATTTGATACTGACTCGTGCGCATCTATTACGCGCAGCATTCCGCCGTTCCGGCTAGTCAGTAGCGGTTTTGCCTCTCTCCATGCGTATCATACATCCCTGTCCCACGACTTGTGTATGGCATCGCCGACCCTTGTCGCACGCATACACAGCGTGGTGAACAAGGGAATGCAAACTCTGCGATGGTAGTCGCTCACGCACGCGCAATATGGAGAGAGGAAAGTTAATTATAACCGGGAGTGAACCTGATTGGTACTCCCTTAGAGGTACCATGTAGCTCCTTCTTCCCCCCCCCCCCCTCCCCGAATACGAACGGAGCAATGAACATCAACCATCCAGTGCTACCAAACTTGGGAATGTTCTATTACCGTCCCTAGGCTGTCATAAAGTTGACTTTTTGTTATTAATGTTGGTAATTGTTCCCCCTTTGTTTTACTTATGTTTCCCAGTTCACGCAAGGTGGCGCAGAGCTTCCGGACATGACCAAAACTCAAAGAAGAAGCTGCCATTTTGGTCATTCTTCCCTTGGACAGCGACAATAGCGTGCGAGCGAACTTTTGTTTTCCTTTTTCTGAATATTGTTAAGAGGCCATCGGGTGTTACCCCCAAAAGTAGGAACATCTCTAAAAACAGCGATACAGGTACTGTGCACAGTGCGCGTTTCTTATATGAATTTAATTAGACTTTTCTTTGTGCGATTACAATTCTCCCTTTTCGTTCCCCACGTGTCGAACGGTCGACCCCGAGATCGTGTTATATTAATTGTAACAATTCTGAATTAATAGTAAAATTAATTACTTTCGCAAATCGATAGTGTTTTGAGTGAATATTGTTTTTCCTTTTCTTATTGATCCTTACGTATATACCAGAGTTCGCGTTCCGTCCGAACTCAACGGTTATAATTGAATAAACCTATTTAGGCTGTCACGTTGTGATGGGCTTGGCGAAAGTTACTTTCGGCACAGAACAAATACACTTCGATATTATTATATTATAATGACGGAGGGCGAAATGCAAAACTGCGAAACACGGTTTGACACAATAATACCGTATTTTAAGCGGGGTAAAATCATTCGTTTTTAGACGTCTCTATATAAAGCTGACAAATCACGTAGTATATGAAGGAGAATTTGTTGGCGCCTAAGTAACGGGTAAGGCTCAGCTAGATTATACGCGTGCTAAAAATTACCTATACATAATCTTTCCACTGATAAGTCCGTTCAGAGGCCGTCACTGCTAGGCAAGCCCAAAGATAGTTTTAGGTGGGAGAATCAGTTTAAAGTTGACCTCACGACCTCCCACCCTTGGAACAAAGTTCTCATAGTCTGATTAACCCTCCTGTGCACCATGAGGAATATATTCGTCCAAATTACATTGTGTCCATATGGGAAAAGAAAATCTAGTGCTCAGGAGGGTTAAGATCTAAGAGAGTCAACGTTCAGGATGAGACAAGTAAGTCAACTTGGCTGGTTTCAAACATTTTTGCTTAAAGTGTACTTGCATGGACTCCTGCTGATCTAGATAGCAAAGATCACAACAATGAGCTGAGTAAAGGGAAGTAGACGTAATTGTGGCGTTGTAAAGCTTGAGAGTTGCAGTATACGAGTCCCTCCTTAACGTAACGGGCTACCCCCCCCCCCCCCAGAACTACGTCTGAGACAGCGACAGGCTTCGTAGAAACCACTCGACATATAACTCTCGAACTTAATGAGTGGTATACAATATAAAAGCTACGAGCATAATAATTATTTTTGCACTTAAACCAAGATTTGATAGTTTATGCCGCAAATTAGCTTATGGAATAGAGTAGAACACTGAACGGAAGCCTATAAAAAGAGTTTTGCATTTTTAGTCTGTCTTCGTAAGGTGGATTTGGATAGCGGCATTTAGCGTGAAGTCGTTACCTTCCGCAGAAAGTCCTCTTCTAGAACTAATTTGATCATCAGGGATAATGTTACGAATTGAATTTTGAAGCCAGTTCTCTAGACTTTCGGCCGAAATTTGCGACAGAAGTTTGGAAAGCGCATTTACAATAGCAATGGCACTGTACTTCGATGGATCTTTACGATTTCCTTTTTTGAAAAGCATGAAGAGATTATCCTGCAGCCATCCGCACTGCTCCTGGGACAAGATCGAATTAAGCAGCTCTAATATGCACGTAAACTAGTCACGTGATTTCCATGCTTCGAGGGGTAAACCATCAGGCCTTACTGCTTTTCTCGGTCTCAATCGTTTCATGTGATTTCTTATTTCATTTGGCATGCTTATTTAATCATCCAGAATATCGTGGATTGACGAGGCTGATAGAGGCATTTGTTGATAGACGACAGTTAGGTGAGACTCCCACTCTTCAAAGGACCTATCCGTGAATTTGTAGGAACATGTCTACGGCTCCGTACCGCGGCCCAAAATCTTCAGGCATCCTCCACACCCGAGAAGGCCTTGGCCACCTTTTCAAAATGCACGTTCTTGGCCTGAGATATTGTTTCGCTATATTCCTTACATTTCATGTCGAACACTGGGATGGATTTTTTTATTTATAGCGGTACCTGAATCTCTTAGTGAATTAATCAGCTCTAAGTAGAACTAAAGGTCTGAAGTGTTAGTATCTATTAAAAGTTCTTGAAAAATCGGATCGATGTATAGGGCAAGAAAATGTAGAGAACTTAGCTATCCTGCAGTTTTCGAACTTTCTCTCGATCCGTTAGTTTTCCGCTTAACTCATGTATTCGAACGAATTCTTATACGCAATTGAATTATTATGAATTCTACTACTTAATATGTTATAATAAAATGTTGTTATACAAAAATATTCAAGATTATTTCCTACGATTTATGGGTATGTTTAAAAAAAAACTGAAGACAAGAACTATTGTAAGTATGTCCAGAAATTGAAAATACATTAAGATATATGCATTATGACGAAAATTATAGTTATAAATGTTATCATATATAACATAATCAACGTATAAAAACAACTATGACGAAATACGTCATTTATCTATTGCCCACCGAATTTAGCTATAATTTTCCGAGATAAGGACCAAAAAAAGTATTTGAGTGTGACCAAGCAAGAGGTCAAGAGAAGATACCGTCTTACCTATTATGCGGATGACAGGAGAAAAATTTAGATGAAGCCGCGCAGTGGCTCATTTCATAGCTCAATCGCCCCTGTCGTCGGATTCGGTTCGGATGTTTTCCGGTCGCGAAATATGGATCAATTTTTCCTCGCAGAAGAAAACCTCAATCTAGGATTGAAACAAAATCGAGTAGATTTTAGTTTTCGAATACGTGACAGTTCTCCCTCTAAGCATCCCACACCTCCTATCCCTTATTATCTGCAGCCATATTTTTTTATTTTTATTTTTATTTTTTACCCTCAACCTTCCACCTTGATCAAGGTGTCCCAAAAGCTCTAATGGAGCTTGTCCGGGTACAGGTGAGCCCCATTGTGAGAGCTGCAGGTGGTCTTAGATGGCGCCATACTCATATTTGTCGGGAATGTAGGAAACTGCAGAAACCCACATTAAGTACAGCATCGGCCATGGCTCGATTTCCGCCTGAAGACAATGCCTCGAAAATGCCAAACAGGCGCGGTTCGCCTTACACATAGCGAACAGCTGCCTGAAAACAATTTCGAAAAATTGCCCAGCCGGGGATCGAACTCACGACCTACGACTTCGTAACCCAGTACGCTACCGCCTGAGCTACGATGCCGATATCTCGTTCATGATTTAGTTTCTCTTACCGTTCTATGAAAATTGAATCCTATCGCTAGCTACCTAAAACTTCCCATCCTCAAACCCCGAAAGCCCCCCTCTCAAATACTCTCAATCCACCACGGGGAATACACTCCCCTAGCGTTAGCACCTAATAAACGTAAAAAGACGAAAGAAAAAATAGTAGCCGCGAACTCCGTTGCCGTGCTTCTTTTGAGAACGTCACAACGTCTTAGACAATATAAAAAATATCTAAAAAAATTTTATTTTGGACTATTCGCTTTTTTCCGTCCCTTTCGGATCTATCCATCATTATGGATTTTCTTCTCCTCAACTACATGTTATGATTGTAGACTCTCCAGAAAAAATTTATCTACATTACCCACTCCTGTTGCGGCGAGTTATCTTCTTATCACCATTGGTTACGAATTTTCCACTTTAAATTGTGTCCTTCAGATCATCACTTATCGCAATTTGGCTCGATGCGAAAACTCAGTCTTAGATAATGATATATTAGCTTTATTATAACTTAAGCTTCCAAATCTCCTTGTGCTCGACTATAATAGTAGTTTAACAACGTCCGAACTTATCGATCTTACTAACGGTATAAATATATTTACCAATATATCTGTGAGGTCCTTGATCGTCATGCGCCGTATGTTACAAAGCGCATCTTGTATCGTTCTATTCCATAGCTCACGCCTACCATGCCAGTTGGAATAAAGGAACGCGATAAACTGTATTTGCGTGCGAAACGTACAAGAAACTCGCTTCTCTTAGAGCAATATCGTAATATACGGCGTGAGATTCAATAAATTTTTAATAATAAATATTAAAAATTCAATAAAAACCGCTAAAAATTGTTACCTAGCTGATTTAAGAACAGATTACCATCTTTTGGCACACCCACCCAACACTAGAGTTGGGCGCGGACCAATGAACAAATGTTTGCCGTGGAGGAGAAATCTTTCTGGGCATATAAATAACATGTTGGGGGTAAATAGAAACTCCCCTGCCCGCGCTATGGTGGTAATCTGTCCTCCGGTGGGGCGTCGATGGAATATTATCCGTCGACGCTCCATCGGCTAGAATGGACGGTTATTGGGCTCTCCCCCTCCCCCATCCTGCACGCCTATAGCATACAAAATACAAAATGCTTTGTCAATCGCGGTTGTTTGGAACAATCCCTCGCTTCCGCGACCGACACGTCAAGATATTAAAATTTCTCAAGGCGGTAATTCATCGCGTTCCCTTAAAAAAATATTATCAGAGTCCCTGTGATGTTTCGTTTTTCTCCTGGCGGCGTGGCGGACCGGGCATCGCTCCATATAGAAGAGAGACTGCTAGACGGTCGCTTCAGCACACCCTCCGAGGAACCCGAGTGGTACTGGGCGTCGATGTTGTTATCAAAATTTCGAGCCAATTTAAAGGTCAAGGGTGGAACCAGGGCACCTGCGTATCATCAAGGTATCGCAACTCATCATCGTGGGGGATGATCATCCTTTGTCGTACCAGTACTTCCGGCAATTCATCTCCTGAATCGTCGTGAACGTACGGTGGTGTCAACGACCCTCGTCCTGCGAATTCAGTGGTTTCGACGGAAACCAGATCTAGAATTCCGCAAGAACCAAGATCCGTTTAATGTTCTTTACGATAAAACAGGAATTAAAATTAACGTGGAGATTACATTTCTAAAACGAGAAGAGCAGGCTTTACGATTTTATGTATTTCGCTGTACCAATTATGTAGACTCGTGTCCAATTTTAAAATTAATTCGTTTAACTTAGTACGTTCAATTTTCTGTTGTTTTATGCATTACATTATATTGCGCGAATATTGACGAAGGCGTGCATGCGCTAATATTAAGAAAAGTGCGATAATTAATAACGTTCATAGCTCCGAGAAATTTGAATGAGCGAAAGGGAAAAAAGGACAGGAATTGTTTAACTCGACGTTGTTTGTCGATCCTTTGAGTTAATAAAAAAATCTCTGACCAAACGTTGACTTGATTATATCAAAATTAGATTTAGTTAATTAAATAGGGTATCGAAAATGTTTTGATTTTACATTGAATTTAATTTTGATACAATAAATAAGAAAAGAGAGGAAAATTCCACACTCTCTCACCGATTACTCCCGCGGGATTCATCTGCAAGACTTTATATTGCTAAAATTCCGCATTGTTTATTATAAAATATATGTTCATTTTTTCGTCTTTCTCTAAATTCGCTCCGATAGATATCTTAAAAATATTGTCATATGCATTTTAAAAAAAGAATTATTACAATCGGTTAAAAATTACGAGAGCTGAGACCGTTTGAACCCAAAAATGCCCGAGTTCCCCAGTGTGCGGCGGATCGTCGAGAGGAAGCCAGGGCCGGCCCAATAAATACAGGGGCCCCGAAAAACCAAGAAGACATCGCGGAAGATACGCGCCTTTTCTCCCGCTGCGTGGTATTTTTTTATATATATGTTGTATATTAATAATATTTTGCCGTTATTTTTTATAAAACTTTTATTCGCGTAAATTATTCCGTCTCTTGACTCGTTTAACTGATAAATTTTAACCCGCGTAAGTTATTTCGTTCTTGGACTAATTATTGACTCGTATCGTATGTGTTTATTGTAAATAGAGATTATTTGTATGTGGTTTTTATCGATTGACTCGAAACAACGGCAAATCACTATTGTAATTCGGAAATTTGTTACGTTAAATAAATGTCCAATGTGATCAATAAAAATAAAAGAAAAGAGAAAAATAAATATATATATTTATATATATATATATATATATATATATATATATATATATATATATATATATATATATATTTATTTATATGTTTGTGGCAATTATTAAAATTGTTACAATGGCGCCCAACAAGTAGGGCTCGAAAAAATTAGGATTTTTCGAGAACTCATAATATTGATTACTGCATGGAATTTAACGTTACTAAGAAATCAAAATCTGGTAGAACGATAAATAAAAAATATAGTACGTTAAACTTTGCGAGAAAAACACAAATAATACAAACCTGTTCCAATATGCCGTTGTTTCATGATGAACGTCCAGTTGGAACGAATGTCAATTCAAGTACACAAAACGAGACAAATCCGACGACCGAAAGTGAAATTCGACGAGTTACGAACTTCGTAACGAAAATGCAAAAGCAACTCGATTTATTGAGAACCCAAATTCGGCAGCAAAATGACGAGTTCAATGCTCGAGGACCTGACAATTCAAAAAATGAACAGATTGCAGGTTTTCGAGAATTTGCTGCTGAATTGGGCACAATTTTAAATCAAAATCAACAGCCATCCATCCATGTCGTTCCACCGAAATTTCAAAATGAAAATATGACGAATCCTATAAAATTTATAGACGACGTGGAACGATATTTCAAATTAAAGAAAATGCGTATATATATATGTATGTATGTATGTATTCGATTACTTTAGTTGATTATCGATTATAGTTAGGTAAATCGATCTCCTCGCGAATGTTGACATAACATTAGATGCACATGGCCTATGCACTTCGTAAGTCTTCTGTCCTAAGAACTGTATAAACAACGCTGTTATAAAGAGGGTAGAGTGCTGGTCATGAGTAAAATGGATCATTTCACGATAGTGGCATTGATAAAGAAACGAGGCAACAATATGTGCATAGAATACTGCTATGTTCCACATTTGTGGGTTAAAAACAATAATATATATAGGCCTCCAAATCAATCATTAACCCTGAGGGATGATCCTTCGAGTGCTCCTCAGATGGATTGGAAACAGTACAAATGCAAGGTAAAAGGGATTTTATTATAGGCAGAGAAGAAGCGCAGTTGTGGGAAGACCAATACGTAGATGGTTCATGCACTGAATCAGAAGAAACGTAAGCACCCAATTTTGCCTAAAGATTGTCACGTACATTGTTGTATTTGTTGTTAGAATACTGCATAAATTAGAAATATCATACTATCTTTTACGTTTACAATTTAATTTGTACATGAATATTTTAATAGCTTAACGATTACAAAATGCCAACAAAGTACTGTCAATGAAAGTACCAACGTTGAAACAAAAACTGGGACAAAAATTGATTTGCTTTTCGATGGTTTTATTAATTCGACTATGAATCTCAATTCAAATTTAAATAATAATTTTGAAGAACCAATAAATGGTTTAAATTTAAATATTGAAACTGAGAAGGCATTGAGTCCATCATTCGCAGAAGAGAATATAGTATTCGTTCCGAGCCCAGAAAATGATGTTACAACGCTTTGTGTTGGTGAGTATTCTCTTCAATATCAGTTCAATAATTTATTAATTTTTTTATTTTTTTTTGACGGAGGGGGGAAATGCATTAGGCACCATGGGGGGTTAAAGATGTTGTGTAACCCCCGTGTGTCGGACTCCCTCACCTTTGACGTTAACGGCAAGGATTACCGACTAAAACCCTAAACTCCCTTGGCCCTCCAGAATCCACTTGTGTAGTCTGCAGCAGAAAAGTGGCTCCGATATCCATCTAATCCGCTGCAGACTGCACCGGGCCATTTTGTTTGCAACTGTAACCACTCCCTCTACCATTGGGTAAGTGGTTACAGGATCTCGTGTGACCTCAGTAGAAGGAGAGATCCCAGTAGCACTGCTTTCTGCATTCGGCCTGCGATGGAATTTGCATGTTCTCGACAGGCCAGAATGCTTTTGATGTTTTGGAGGAAAGTTGGTCTCATTCCTCCCAGCACTCCAATTATCAGCACGACGAGCTTGATTTTGAATCCTCGATACAGCTTGCGAATCTCGAACAGGAGTTCCTGATATTTCATACGTTTTTCGTCCTCTTTGCTGAATATATTTGTCTCTGCAGGTGCAGAGAACTCGATCATGAAGATGAATTTGTGATCGAAGTCAACAAGAACAATGTCAGGGTTATTGGCTGATATTTGCCTGCTCGTCGGAAATGAGTAATTCCAGTATATTCGGCACGACTCATTCCCGACTACGGATTCAATATCAGTGGGGACGTACGGCAAAACTGGGGTTGCATCAATACCATATGTGCTGCGAAGATGGTAATACAGCACTCGAAAAGCCGCATTGTGACGTTCGATGTATGCTGAAACTGCATATATTGGGCATGCTGCCAAAAGATGCATTAGCGTCTCAGCATGACATCTACGCAATCTACAAAGCGTACTCTGTACCACCTGGTATAAGACGTTATGGCGATACGCTAAGGTATTGATGACCCCATCCTGGCATGCAAAGATACAACCCTCGGTCTCGGATTTCAAGCCGGCTGATCTTAAGAACGAGAAGGTCATCTCTGCCAACAAGCCAAGTTGTTGGACATTTCGAAAGAATTGTCCATGCAATGGCTTGGCGATATGCCTTCCCTCCAACATACGGAGTTGTTCTTTCCGTATGTTATCCCTGAGACGCACTGGGCACAGATTGATGACTGATTCAGCCTCCTGTGCCCAACTACGTCCCACGTTGAAAACCAGACCGAGGTTTCGCGCCGCTCGTTCCGCAGCGTTGTATAAAAACGCCCCCTTCCCCTGAATATCATGCTGATGAACTAGCATCATCAGGGGATCCTCCGTTCGATTAATCACGTCGCAAGCTGTCTCGAGGACCAATCGGTCATGCATACATTCCATGCTTAAAAGGCCACGACCTCCCATATTTCGGGACAAATACATTCGTTCCACGGAAGATCTTGGATGCAAACTGCGTTGCATACAAATCATCTTCCGTGTGCTTCGGTCAAGGCCCCTTTGCTCGCTAACGTTCCACTTCAGTGCTCGAAATGAATAGAGCACTGGTGATACGGCCAACATATTCGTGGCTGCCACCTTTTTTCTCCTGGTCAATTCTGATGACAAGATCTGATGGAGAATGCGCCGGTATTTCTTAATAATGGTGGTTTTAGCTGCCTGCACATCTTGGACATGCCTTTGAGGTACGCCCAGGTATGTGTAGGCTTCTTCGGAGCTAAGGTGGCGGATGACATTTCCGTTGACGAGCTCCATATTATTGTCATGGGAGCCTGACCTTCCTCTGTGCAAATGAACGACTGCACACTTGTCCAATACGAATTCCATGCCGATAGCTCTCGAGTATGTGAGGGCGATGTTCAGAGATCGATGTAACTGATCCTCGCCTGATGCGTATAATTGAAGATCGTCCATATAGAAAAGATGGGTGATCTTATGTACACGTTCACCAGGCGGTCCACACATGTACCCTTGAGAATTCCGGAAAGCAACGGATAAAGGCAGTAGTGAGATACAGAAGAGCAGAGGACTCAGAGAATCTACCTGATAGACACCTCTTTGGAATTGAACCAGTCTAGACATGGTTCGACGCTTGCCCGATGTCATGACAAAGCGTGTTTTCCAAAGAGGCATCAGGTCTTCTACCATTCTCACTATGTTTGGTTGGACATGGAGGCGTTTGAGCAACAAGCTTAGAAGCTCGTGCGATGTTGAGTCATACGCCTTCATGTAATCCAGCCAGGCTATCGACAATTTACGCTTGTACTGGACTGCGTCCTAACAAACACACCTGTCGATAAGCAAGTTGTCCTTGCAGCCGGATACACCCATTTTGCAGCCTAGTTGATCTACTATTCGTTGCCACGCCGGTTTCACGGACGTCTCAATACGTTCGTTGAAGATGTTAGTGAACAATTTGTATAACGTATTGAGACACGTGATCGGTCTATGGTTTCTCGGATCGGACAAGTCTCCCGATTTTGGGATCAGTGTCGTTCGGCCCTCCACCACCCAGTGCGGAATGGGGTGGTCTCCATTTATATAAGAGGTGAATATCCGGGCAGGTGTTGATGGACAGACGTAAACTTCTTCCACCAATAATTGTTAATTCCATCGCAGCCCAGCCAGGAGAAATTCCTCGCTCCTGTGATGGCATTTTTCACCTCTAATGCACTGACGGGTGGGCAATCTTCACTTTGTTGTGTGTGCACAACTCCGCACAAACCGCACAACTCGGTGAAGATTTCAATACCTGGAGTGTCTGCATTAAGCCTAGATGTTTTCTCGTAGATGCTCCCCCAGAATTCCTCAACTGCGGCCATCGACGGAAACTCGCGTGAGGCTGCGATACGATGTTTGAAGAGGTTGGAAGGATTCGTCCAAAATATTGAGTTTTGTCGAATTCCTTCTTCCCGTCTTTGCAGCCTCTTTTTGGCATCGGCCAAAACCCGAATTTTATCCGCTAAACGTTGCTTAATGTTGAGCAACTTCAGCTTGTTCAGTGTGTGATAGTAGGTCCGCAGTTGTTGTGCGAACTTCTTGACTTTAGCCGTAAATGAACGGCCAGATGTTAAATAGTCGATCACATACTGAATTCGGGAAGCGAGTTTCCGTGTCAGTCGAATCTTACCGTTCAATTGAGACATGCGTTTTGTAATCTGCCGACTCCCCGATATCTGTGTCAGATTTCGCGGAGTCACCAGATCACTTGCAGCCTCGTAAACGGCACAATTGACTTGCCACAGGTCGCAGTCATCTGGAAGAGCATCCAGAAGTAGGCTATTTGCTCTGTCTAATTCTCGTTGTCAAATTTTTCCTAAACACGAGTGTCGTTCTTTCATAATGTGGAGCATCTCTCTCAGCACCGCGTACGAGCTCAGTTGTTATTGCCCGCACATCCGGTACCGGTTGACAGCTGGGAACAACGAAACCTATCCGCCTCAGATAGGCCACATAATCTCTCAGTTGTTGTTGAGAAAAGCGATCTGCCAGTTCGGGATGCATTACTGCAAACCGACTATGCATTCGCGCCATGTAGCCTCTCTGTTGTGGACAGCACTCCTCGTAGCAGCGCATTAGATCTTGCCTGAGATCCTCTGTCCACGGAAATCGTCCGTGGGCATTCGTTTTCGTTGTCCCGGGACACCTGTTTCGGCTCTTCCACCTCGGGACTGGGCTGCAACCGAAGCAGCCCGATGGTCAGGAGCCCTGCGCGTTGCATTGCTTGTAACCGCAAATACAGGGAGTAGGGTGGTTAGCCCTACTCCTCGTTGTTATGCCTCTCTCGTTTGTCTCCTACCTCGCCATCCACTGGGGTTGGTTACCCAATCTCTGGCAAGGTTGCTAAGAGTCCAGGACCCACCGGCTTTAATAAGCACACGTGGAGGCGAGAGTAGGACATTTGGGAAGATAGGCTAAGATGCAGCTTTTTGCATAGTCGCAGTGTGTTACGCATCATTCCCTTTGGGCCCCTGAATATTTTGTTATTGTTGTTGTTATTGTTATTATTATTATTCCAATAGTAACTTTAACAACAACATTGGTTTCTTATGTCGCTCAATCTGTACGAAAAGTGAGAAATTTTTGCTCAAATCTCTACCAGATCAGCGTGAAAGATCACTCCAACCACGCCCCAAACCATGAGGTAGGTGATTGCAGTGTCAGTCATGAGTCGATTTCCGTCTGATAGCACCTCGAAAAATGTTAAACAGACAGCATGGTTCGTCTTACATATCGCGAACTGCTGCTTGTAAACAATTCCGAAAAACTGCCAGATCGGGGATCGAACTCATGACCTGCGACTTCGTAGTCCAGTACGCTAACGCCTGAGCAACGAAGCCGGTTATTATTATTATTATTATTATGACAATTAGTAACAATTTTAGACATTTTAAATCGGGTAAAAAATTTTCAGGTGAATCTAGTACGCATGATGGAAATAAACAAAGCAGAGAGTATTATTTTTAAACTAAGTTTTGATAAATTAAACAAAATGGTTAAAGCCTTGAACAACGGAAATGTTCAAACTTCAAGTTCCACATCAACAACAGATAATTTATCTACAGAAGAACAATTCATATTTCCACTAAGTACAGTTACTGATGTGATTGCATTTGATGAAGCTCTTAAAGATCCAAAATCTGACTACAGAAATTACACGGTAAAATTCTACATTTATTTTATTCGTTGCAAGGTGTAATATTTATTCTACTCTGCAAATTCATTTATTTATTTACTTATTTATTTCTTTTTATCATCTGTGCAGAAAATTTTGTATACAAAATTACGTTAAATTTTTTATATGAACTAGTTCAAAATTCTAAATTGTTCTATGATGTTTACCAACGATAACAGTATAATTTATACCGGGTGGCCAATTTATCTGAAGACATCGAAATATCTCGAGAACTATGCACAGAATCTCTCCCTAGCTGTCTCAGGACCTTGTCGTTGGTGGGGGAGCTTGTGAGGCGCCGCTCGCCTCTCGATAAATCTACCAGTGGGTGCCTCCAGTCCACTATCGGGTTCCCCGAGGATTATGACCCCGGCAGGGGTCCGACCTGGGAGGTCCGAAGGTGATCCTGGGTACTATGACACGGTCTCACGTGTCCGATCCTAGGCGTCACAGGAGTGGAGGCATCCCCACAGGTCCTTCCAGGGGCTGACATCGGAAGGGTGTCCGAGCTTGGAGGATCACCTAGGCAACCTGGGGACTACGACACTCACAAGTGGCCGATCTCAGGTTGCGAACCCAGTGTGCCCATCCGGCGCGTCTCTGACCGCCCGGCGGGCACATTCCAGCTGGGTCGGTAGGTGGGGGTTAACCCCGCATCGGGGGGTAGAGGGACGGGTCTAACTAAGAAGAGACAGCCCCAAAGTCGGAAGGTGTGTAGGACACCGTGCCGGAAACCGAAAAACTGTCGGGTATCGACTTGTCATTTGGGCCATGACCCGAATGTCTTGGCACCGGGGGATATGAAGGTGTCGTTAAACGGTCCCTTGGGGCACCAGGCGCCACCCCTCGTATTAAGCCTCACCTCGGCATGCGGGGCTCTGTCGGGGGGAAGACTACTTCCCTAGCTACTCGTGGGAATTAAATGGATGATACCGCAAAAAACCTAAACAAAAAACCGACAGACGGCTCGGGGACCATGGAGGTCGAAACGGACGCTGTGGCGGCCGGGACGCCCCTTAGAAACCAGGCTGAATGTCCAACCGTCGGTGCTCTCCCAGCGGCTGCGCCCTCGCAAGAGGGTGTGACGGCCCAGGAGTCGCCGACGGCCATAATAAGGAAAAGACTCTGCGGAGCCGGAAGAAAGAGGCTCCGCAAAGAAAGAGAGCGCCTAGAGGCCGCCAGTGGTGGCCCGGGTGCTAACATCAACACCGGGACGAAAGAAACTCCGAATAGGGGGAGGCATCCACAGGAGACTCCCCCGTCGAGGCAGAAACCGTCCAAAAAAAGTAGGGGGGGATGGGCGAACCAAGCGGCCTTAGACAGGGCCGGGGGTTCGGGTCTCACGGCCGCACAGCGGGCGAACCCCCTTACTCTCGTCGTGGTGAATGAGGATTACCCCGATGCCAAGCTGACAAGGGAGCATCTCGACACCTTCTGCCGGGTCTTCTCGAGGCGTGCTGAAGAGCTGCCAGAGGAGCAATGGCCGAAGATCGAGGCCTCCTTTTACAAGGCTGGGGCCATCACCTTCATCCCGGCGAACCAGGCAACCAGGGACCGTCTCATGGCTGAACTTACGGCCGAGGGGGGCCACTGGAAGGGTCCAAAGATCAGGACCGGGGGGTTGAACTCCTCCAAAAGATGCTGAAGGCTACAGCCTGGATCCCAGACGAACCAGAGGATCCGGCGGTAATACTTCGGCGTCTGGGTGGGTACAACCCCTCGTTGAAGACGTCGTGCTGGAGGGTTATCCGTCAGCCGGCGCCTTCAGCCAAGGCTCCAGCATCTGGGCAGCAAGGCGGCACAAAAATGCTGCTGGTTGTCCAGATTCCGGAAGCCCAAGCAAGGGCGCTCGCGGCCCTTGATAATCGGCCTTACTACCGGTGTACCCGGGTGACATTTAAGGTCACCGGAGGCACCGGCCAGTAAGGACCGAACATGGTAAAAGAAGAGGCGCGACGTCTCACAATGGCGTCCGGGCAACTTCAGTTTACCCAGATTAACTTGCACCACAGCAAGGACGCCTCTGCTTGTTTTCAGAGGAGCATGGCTGTGGTGCACACAGGCATAGCGCTAATCCAAGAACCTTGGATTGTCAGAAATGCCATTAGGGGGCTGGGAGCCTCCCACTGTTTTAGCAAAACAGGGGCGGTCAAACCCAGGGCCTGTATTCTCACCAAGGGAATCAACGCAGTTCCACTGATGGACCTGAGTAATGAGGACCTAATGGTGATAACAATCAACACAAATGAGTTGGGGAAAATAGCAGTGGCCTCAGCTTACTTCCCATATGATGGGCCTGATAATCCCCCAAGGAAGGTAAGGAAACTGGTGGATCATTGCAGGCAGATGGGGCTCCCCCTACTGATAGGCTGTGACGGGGATAGGGGAATCCTTCTGCTCGGAGGTCGAGAAGGGACCTCCGACAGCCAGGCTTGGAAAGGTTCTGGCGAAGGACCCGGCTGCAATCATGGGAATACTAAAACTGCCAGATGGCACCAGTACGACAACGGACGCGGAGACACTGGACTGCCTAATCCGAGCCCACTTCCCGGGCTTTTATAGGTCTGGGAGTGGGAAGGAGGGAGACGAAGACCTGAACCGAGCCGCTCCCGGCTCGGGAGGTGGGATGTCCAAGGCCCCCAGAGAACTTGGACGCCGAATCGCTCGGGAGATCGTAACCCCCGTGAGGATAAGGTGGGCCGTACACTCCTTTAGTCCGTATAAGTCACCGGGGCCAGATGGAATCTATCCAGCTCTTTGAAGAAGAGCTGGCGATATGATCATAGGACCACTTATGAGACTAAGTACAGCTAGTCTCATCCTGGGCCATGTGCCTAGTGCATGGCAGGGAGTTAAGGTGGTTTTCCTACCTAAAGCAGGGAGATGCGGTTATGAATTGCCCAAGGACTTCAGACCAATCAGTCTAACGTCATTTTTACTAAAGTTAGTAGAAAGACTCGTGGATAGGTACATGAGGGAGACGGTCCTAGCACGATGCCCACTGCACGGGAGCCAACATGCCTACAGAACGGGTCTCTCCACTGAGACGGCACTGCATCAGGCTGTCTCACTGATTGAGACCCAGCTGGAGAACAGGGTCTTTGCAGTGGGCGCTCTGCTGGACATTGAGGGGGCCTTCAATCACACCGCGCGAGGAGTGATAAGGAGAGCCCTCAAGACGCACAACACACCGGAACCAATCGTGGACTGGGTGGACCACATGCTGGCGAATCGTAGTCTGCGAGCGGAGAAAGGTGATACGAAAATCCGGGGCAATGTTGACTCCGGATGTCCACAAGGGGGGGTTCTTTCACCACTGCTATGGAATGTAGTGATGAATGAGCTCCTGATTGGAATCATGGAGCTTGGACTACACGTCACGGGATACGCGGACGACGCTCTGATAATTGCCAGGGGGCCGTTCTTGAGTCCGCTGATAAGTTTAATGCAGCGCGCACTTACATTTGTGGAGCACTGGTGTCAGAAAACGGGGCTCTCTATAAACCCTAGGAAAATAGAGGTACTGGTGTTCACCAGAAACTACAAATGGGACCGTGTCTGTCCGCTCACTCTGTCTGGACACAGACTAGAGTACGCGGAAACAGCCAAATAACTCGGGGTGACTCTAGATAGCAAGCTTAGCTGGAAGAAACATCTGAAAGACAGATGTGCCGGAGTCACAGCTTCCCTATGGCTAATGAGACGAACCATAGGCAGCAGCTGGGGCCTCAAGCCGGCCACTATGCTATGGATATACGAGGCTATACTGAATCCAAGGTTAACCTATGCTTCACTGGCCTGGTGGAACAGGTCCACTATGGCTACGGCTGTCAAGGACCTAGAGAAAGTGAGAGGGCTCATACTCAGGAGTATCATGGGCGCTGCGAGGTCAACCCCCACGGCGGCGCTAGGTGTTCTCCTGGATATAGAGCCCTTTCACATAACTTTGAAAGTCGAGGCCGCAAAGGCCTGGCGCAGGGTCAAAGCAAAGAGTGGGTACAGGAGCTCTGTCAAAAGAACAGGACCACTGGATGCCTACTTTCGGGGTAGCGTCTTAGACGAGATCGCAGATCACACGTCACCACGCTATCTTTTTGACAAAAAATACAAAATCAGTCTCCCGACCAGAGAAGACTGGGAAAGCAACCATGCGGCACTACTCAACGGCAACAACTGGTTTACAGATGGGTCAGTTGGGGCGCGGGGGAGTGGGGCAGGGGTATACAGAGGAAGAGGTGGAAAAGGGTCCACATACCCCTTGGGAGCCTACACCACTGTTTTGCAAGCAGAATTAATGGCTATCATTCAGTGTTCATACAGAGCGCTGAATGAGGATAACGGTAATAATACCACCATTTTTTCTGATAGCAGGGGTGCCTTACAGGCCCTCAACAACTTTAGCACAAGGTCAGGACTAGTCTGGGACTGCTACCAGTCCCTGAATAGACTAGCTGCGAAAACCCGCGTCACGCTGCGCTGGATCCCAAGCCACTGTGGATTCAAAGGCAACATGATGGCGGAGAAGCTAGCCAAACTGGCAGCAACAAAGAATTTTATTGGCCCCGCACCCGTGGTGGGCGTGTGCAAAAACCTCGCTCGGGAAGCATTCCGGACGAAGGTTGAGCTCGAACACCAAAGGATATGGGGTTCCACACCGGGATGCAGGCAAGCCAAACTCTTTATTGGCGACAGCTGGCCCTGCAGATGGAAACCGGTATTCCTGAATGCCAAAAGATCGGTGGCCAAAGATCTGGTGGCAATGATCACTGGGCACGGGGATCTCCGGGGACATCTCCACAAAATAGGCCTGTCAGACTCGACGGCCTGCAGGTACTGTGGAGAGGCGGTAGAAACCGCCGAACACGTTCTTTGAGAATGCCATGCCACCACTAGACATAGAGTGGAAGGGATGGGCAAACCTGCACTGACAAGGCAGGATATCACCTCCATGGAGGCTGCGACCATGGCCGCGGTCTGGATGGCTATGCGCCGTGCCACATAGAAGGAGGTCATAGGAGGAGTGCAAAGGGACTACCCAAGCACTCAGGTTTTTGGTCTGTGTGACCAAACCAACTCCAACTTTAAATTATTTATTATTATGTACAGAATCAAAAAAGTTGTCGGATGAAAGTTGTTCGACACGAAGGGGGGCATCCAGTGATAATTAAATTTACCCCCTCCCCCATCCCCTGGGGGTGGAGTGGGGGCAAAAACAATAAAACTTAAATAGGAACCCCCAGTTTTTATTGCAGATTTGGATTCTCCGGAAAAAAGTACACCAATTTGACCTAGGAGCTATTGCATTTTGGTTCACAGGTGGCGCTGTAATTGATAAAAATCCAAATTTATCTGAAGACATTGAAATACCTCGAGAACTATGCACAGAATCAAAAAAGTTGTCGGATGAAAGTTGTTCGACACGAAGGGGGGCATCCAGGGGGCAAATAGGGACAATTTGATCCCTTTATGAAAATTTAATATTAAAAATTCCAATATTAGAATTTTTAATATTAGAATTTAGTAATATCAATTGCGAAAATTGTTATTCTGAATATGAAATTTTAATAATGTCCATTCGAAAAATTAAGATTATGAATAATTGATATTCTTCATATTAAAAATCAAAACTGGTTACATAAAAATTGTGCATACAATATGGAATCAATTTTATAAATAAGTTTTCTACCTTCAATAAAATTACATTTTAGGTTTTAAATTTATTATTTAATAAACAAAAAGAGGACATCACGCAATCCATTAAAAAACGCGTCATGTCCCTTTACTCAGCTCATTCATTCTCTCTCTGTATGTTTTTTCCGAAATGAGAATAAATAAGCTGAGCATTGACGGTCAAACCAGCTTCTATTAAACAAAACGAAACTCTTACTTCATTTGGGGATTTCGTCGCCATCTACCGGACCCCGAGAGAACTCACGTGGTTTCATACATGTACATCGCTTGCATTTCGGCCATCACCGGCGCCGGTTCTGTTACATAACGCTAGAGGGCGACATAACTCGAAAATAAAGTAGCATATCATTTTATACATAAGTTGAGTCACACGTAACCAGTTCACCTACATTTTTCTCTACTTTCCTGAAGGGAAGTAAATGGATATCGCGACTTTCTAATCCCCATATTAAAATTTAGTATTCACGGTCTCTCAGTGTAAGACTGTTTTTGAAGTCCATCGAATTGCAAGTTAAAAATGAATCCTGCTACAGTTCCCGAAAAAATCGAAATGATTCTTATTTATGGTGAATGTAAGAGGAATATTGACAATGCTGTTGCGTTGTATGCTGAGCGTTTTCCAGATAATGCTCGCTCGCGTTCTTTTTTTTACAAAGTTGTGAATGCCTTTCACTTTGATGGCAGCGTACAAATGAAAAAAAGGAAGCGAAGATTAACAGTTACAGGAGAAGCTAACGAAGTAACTGTACTAGCAGCTATTCACCAAAATCCACATGTAAGCACACGACAATTACATCGCGATTCCGGCATTTCCAGAGACAGTATTCAAAGAATATTGCATCGTCATAAGTTTCACCCATATCACATTTCACTGCACCAGGAAGTAGATGGCAATGATTTTCATAACCGCGTGGTGTTTTGTGAATGGGCATTTAAAAAAATGCAAACGAACCACAATTTCTTTGCTAATGTATTATTTTCAGATGAATCTACATTCACAAACCATGGTGGCGTCAATAGGCATAATATGCATTATTGGAGCGTAGAAAATCCCCATTGGTTACGACAAGTTAATCATCAACGTCCTTGGTCGGTGAACGTTTGGTGTAGAATTATAGGAAATAAACTCATTGGTCCTTATTTCATTGAAGGTAATTTGAATGGAACAAAATATCGAGATTTCCTAGAACAAGAAGTACCATTACTACTTGAGGATGTTGCTATGGACGTCCGACGGACAATGTGGTTTCAGCATGATGGTTGCCCAGCACATTTTTCAAGAGTAGCAAGGGAAATACTAGACCGTGATTACAATGGTAGGTGGATTGGTAGAGGTGGCCCCATTAATTGGCCTGCGAGGTCACCTGATCTAATATCTCTGGATTTCTTCCTATGGGGTTACCTAAAAGGTAAGGTTTATGAACAAGTACCAACGACTCGTGAAAACATGGTGGAACGCATAAGAACTGCTTGCGCAGAAATTTCTGCAGATATGATTCTATCATGTATAAAGTCATTTGAAGAAAGAATAAATAAATGCATTGAAGTGGAAGGTCAACATTTCGAACACTTACTTAAGTAAGTGAACAGTGAGACAGTGAGAGGCAAGGGGACTCACGTAAAACAAGCACCCCAAAGGGAACACAAAAATACTACGTCCACGTCGTTGTTCCTGGGTAACGCTAAATGTATTTTTTCCCGGCTTTGTTAGAATGACCGTATTCCATATCCGCTACGCGGGCGAAAATTGTCAATATTGGAGAATCCAAATCTGCAATAAAAACTGGGGGTTCCTATTTAAGTTTTATTGTTTTTGCCCCCACTCCACCCCCAGGGGATGGGAAAGGGGGTAAATTTCATTATTACTGGATGCCCCCCTTCGTGTCGAACAACTTTCATCCGACAACTTTTTTGATTCTGTGCATAGTTCTCGAGGTATTTCAATGTCTTCGGATAAATCGGCCACCCTGTATATACTTAAGAAATCTGAAAACTATGATAGGCACAGTTATTAACATTTAGAATAGATGTGAAATCCGTTATTGGTAGAATTTTGTTTTATGTTTTATGCACGTTTATGAACGCGAAAGTATGTAAGCTAGTGATGTGATTCATGCTACGTAGAACAGGTTTTAGGCACGTGCGTAGGCTCAAAATTGTATAATATGTTATCGGTGTAAATATTGCCTTCGAAAACTGGTTTTATGCATATACGTAAGCTCAATGTTATGAAAACTATTCTGGGCATAATTTTGATCACCGATAACAAATTTCATGTAGGTACGTAGGCTCAAAACGATCAAATCAGTTTCCCGAGAAGTTCTTATCAGCGATAACTGGTTTTATGTGCATACGTTAACTTATAAATGTAAAATATGATTCTGGTGTGATTCTTGCCATTAAAAACTGTTTTTGTGCACATACTTATACTCAACAGCTATGCTCATAACATATGCTCAAAACTGTCATTGGTGTGATTGTTATCATTAATAATAAATTTTGCTATCGATATAATTCTTATTCTTTTCATTTCAGAAATTCCAATACAATAGATTCAATAGTATAGTGGACGAATTTAAGGCCTAAAATTCTCGTTATAGTTTAATAATAAATAAGTAATTATAATGATCATTTTTTTACATCAAAATTGTTATTTGCAGATTACGACTTTTAAAACAATTGTGGCACTGAAGGATCAGAGGACGGAAAAATCGTTTCCAGAAACTTATTGGCTATGTTTTTTACGAAAGAAGTTCTTACAATGTTTTCTTGGACGGGCATATCTCGCACTGCTGGCTTGAAAAAGGAAGCATTTCAATCATTTCGTGGAATAATTGATTTTTTTTACCGAATTACTAAGACTTGCAGATTCTCGATGGAGTGCGACAAAAACAGATGATTTGTTCAAGAAGCAGACTCTAAAACATGCGAAACGAATGAACGAGGCTGCCAAGAAAAAGGATGCAAAAAAAACTCGTAATCCAGAAGTGGTAAATAACGACAAGGACTTCAATAAAAATGGAGGAGATGAAGACGAGGGAGCGGGCAACAGCTATTTATTGCCAGAATAACAGATTAAGTTACCAAAGAGCTGTTTTTAAAATAGAGATCTCGTTTCTTCATGCGTTATTTGTTTTATTGTATAGTTTTGAAATTTTATAATTATTAAGATTAAAATACAATAAAAATATATTTTTTAATATACATATATTTCATAAAATAAAAATTATAACTGCAGTTGGACATCGAGTGTATGAATTAAAGGCATAAAAACAAATTCTTTATGATACTTTTATACAAAATAATTTACACTTTATCTCGCTCAATGCATACAATCTTGGATCGCCAAAATCGAATTCGTAAGATTTTTGTCCTTCAAAGTTTGTTCGTTCTATACCCCCTGATGCGAAAATATCGAGCTTATTTGATGCGAATGGATTGTCAAAAAAATTATATTTATTTTTAAGGCCAACGCCATATACGTGTATTGCATTTTCAAAATAAGTTGCGTATATCATAGATACAATCTCTTGATTTTTTGTCATAAAATAACTATTTTCATGGTCGTTACGTAAAATGAAGGTACTGGACAAATATAATTGTTTATACGTTTTTCTACACACCGTCATGTCCTGATTATAGGTTATGGTTTCCTTAGCAACATGTATGCCATCATTTATGTTTTTAGGTTGCATACTAATCTGAGATAATTCGAGAATTCGACGACTTGTTTGGCTAAGAGAAATTCCCACTTCGAACTAATGACTTTATATGGCCAAGATAATTTTCGAACGAATATGAGGTGATATCTGGCAAAGGGCCAAATTTTCTGCCATAATCTACAACGTGACAAACATTATGAACATTGCTACTTATCGAATCGACACCATAGATATCTATAAACTTTGCAAGATAATTGTTTAATAGATTTTCAGCAATGTCTATAAACTTTAAATAATATTTGCACGATAAAATTGTAACAGCAGTACTAAGATGCAAGAAATGTTCATAAATTTCTGTTGGTAAAAAGTCTTTTAAGACTACATTTTTGGTCACAATTTGGGAATTTTAACCTCATTAATAACTTTAAAGCCACATAACTTTCTAGGCATATTTTAGGGAATATTTACGTACTTTTCACCCTATATTCTCGACTATAAAGACTTTTTGACTATTGGGGCATTCCATGTGAAATCGCTAACGTTTCAGAGTCAAGTTTCAGAACTTATTCAAAATTTAACTACGTTTAGAATGCGTAAAGATAAGCCTATCCCGTAAATTTCAGCTCAAAATATTAATTTGTTCAAAAGTTATTGATAAAAGTGTAAACGACAAAAATGAAATTTACCATTTTTTAAACGGCGATAGCTCGAAAACTACCATTCAGAGAAAAAAAATTTTTAATTCGAAAATGTGCAGAATTGTCTAAATATTGCTCTGGTGTGAATGATATAAACAAAATATTATTGTTTATAACAAATTTTTAAGATTATTTCGTTGTAACTCAATTTTCGCTCGATATGCCATCTTTTTTTTCTTGTGACATAAGCAAAAGTTGGTCGCAAAAGTGTTTTCTTTAACTTCGCAAACTTTCAGTTTTTCATCTTTGAAACTGGCTTTGTAATGTAAAGAAAACCGAGCGCATGAGTGTCCGTGCGCCACGCCACCGGCCGGGCCGCCCGTACATATCAGCCGCCCGGCCGTATAAAACGCTCTTTTCCCCTTTTCAGACTCACAATTCCTAACTACCTGTTTGTAAAATTGTTAGATATATAGTGGTGGTAAGTATATAGGTATACCCCGATTTTTTTTTTACATTTTTTTATTTGGGTCATTACTTGGAAAATGAAAGGGGGGTTTGTTTAAAAACACGTATATCGTTCATTTATATAGAACTTTTTACTTTTCGTACAGGGTATACCTATATACTTACCAGCACTATATATCTGACAATTTTACCAACATGTAGTTAGGAATTTTAAGCCCGAAAAGGGAAAAAGAGCGTTTTATACGGCCGGGCGACTGATATGTACGGCGGCCCGGCCGGTGGCGTGGCGCACGGACACTCATGCGCTCGGTTTTCTTTACATTACAAAGCCAGTTTCAAAGATGACAAACTGAAAGTTTGCGAAGTTAAAGAAAACACTTTTGCGAACAACTTTTGCTTATGTCACAAGAAAAAAAAGATGGCATATCGAGCGAAAATTGAGTTACAACGAAATAATCTTAAAAATTTGTTATAAACAATAATATTTTGTTTATATCATTCACACCAGAGCAATATCTAGACAATTCTGCACATTTTCGAATTAAACATTTTTTTTCTCTGAATTATAGTTTTCGAGATATCGCCGTTTAAATAATGGTAAATTTCATTTTTGTCGTTTACACTTTTATCAAGAACTTTTGAACAAATTAATATTTTGAGCTGAAATTTACAGGATATGCTTATCTTTACGCATTCTAAACGTGGTTCAATTTTGAATAAGTTCTGAAACTTGACTCCGAAACGTTGGCGATTTCACATGGAATGCCCCTTTTAAGACAGTTATTAGGTCGAAAATTGGTCAATTTTACTTCATTAGGGCATTTTGACTTTGGCGTGGTCGAAATGACTAGGATTGCTGCTTGGGCTATGTCTTCGTCATGAACCATCATGAACTTTTTGGGAATTTTAATGGGCAATATCAAATTAATGGGGAAAATAACATGCAATGGGGGGAAGTAGATGTATAGGAGCGGTATCCACGAAACTCCCGCCGTCGCCACCAGGCGTCGCCACAGTCGCGGCGCTGTCGCAGCATGCGAGGTGGTAGATTCGTGAACTAATTCGCAGACTGATTCGTGGACTAATTCGTGGTTTGAGTCGCGGACTGACTCGCGGGCCAATTCGCGGATTGATTCGCATTTTTGATTTGCTGTTTAGTACGCGGTTTCAAGACTCTCTCATTGGGAAATCTGACCGTCGCTAATGGCGTCATTAAGATGACGCAAGACTTCGTGGACGGTACCATTAAGTTTTCGAAGATTAATGCTGTAGCGTTATGCATATATCTTTCGATCTTTTAAATGTGCCCTGTTGGGGAAATCTCTCTTTCAATATGTCGTTACCGACCTAATTCGGATGTTACATATCTTTTTTGATGAATTGAAAGCGTAGATTTCCATTAGTCTAAATACCAGCTTGAAGCGCAATCTCGTATATCGACGACCTACTTTTTAAATCTCACACAAATTTTAAAAACCTACAATCAGGGCGTTGACCTCTCCCTTACCATGTTGTAAGTTTGAATTCATCTTTCAGAGTTTTCTCTCGTCGGGGAAATCTATCCATCAATATGACAGTCGTCTTGACAAGCCGTTAGTGTATCTCAATGATCTCCAATAGTGACGAAACCGCTGAGCCCCTTCACACAAAACCGCTAAGACCATTTTAAAATTAATTTAGAAAAGCCTCTAAGCAAGTCTCAACACGTTCAAAAGACCTAACACGTCGACCCCCTGATGCGCGGGACCCGGCATCTCTTCTTCGAAAGCGCTCGGTCTAGATTCCAATCATTGGGAAAACACATGTAACTTCGACCATCCTTGGGAAAACACATGTAAATTCCAAGCATATTAGATAATATGTCGGGATCTATGTCTCTCAAAGATGGTATACGAGTTGAGATGCGTGTAAAACCCATTAGTGATTACTTCTATGATGTATTCTTTTATAGACTGAGTGAATAGACATTTTTCCTGGTACCCTAAATACTAGTGTAAAATAAATGTGTCTTATTCTCAGGACATTTATCACACCCATCTTGATCGATTTTTCTACGCAATGAAAATTACAGCGTTGCCAGATTTTGATGATAAACTGTTTGATTGTCATCTTAATGTTGTATTTGTATATGGCAACGGCGGATCAATTCAGTGAGGTATAAATTAAGCATACTCGGACTACCGGGGAATAGTCTCCTATACTCCACACGTTCTTCCACTTGTAACATTTGTTTAAAAAATGTGAAGGCATCGGTGGAGGCGATTATGCATCGCATAACGACTCTAAGTGCTAAAGCTGTCGAGCGATTGGCTCAAAGAGAAGAAGATAATAGGCCTGAAGAAAATTTTATTGTGCAGAAGAATGTCGAATCGGCATTTAAAAATCGGTTAAGAACGGCACTGGTAGTTAATTTAAAACATTCGGACCCCGTAAAATTCATGTTTGAGATAAAACCTAGCGTCGTTGAATATGTGCGTGGTGTAATCAGTGAATACAACTGTGTGAAGGTATGTACTGTGTTTTCGGGTGAGTTTACCGCGGGGCAGCTGCAGGATATAAAATATTTTGCCAACAATGGGCAATTATGTGCGACCACGGACTTAAACGAGTGGTTCGACGAAAAAGTTCAAGCGCCTATTCTTACTTCTCTCGAAGAATTTCAGGAGAATGGCTCGGGATGGGCTTTATCCTGCATACATTCGCTGGCTATACAAACGGCGAAGTATAATCCCATGCGTGCCGGCCAATGGATCGACTTGCCCAAGTGGATTAAAAACAAAAGAGCAGTAATTAATGTAAAAATTCCGGGTAATGACTGCTTTGCGTGGGCGATTATGTCAGCATTATTTCCCGCAAATGCCAGTTCAGATCAACAATCATCATATCCGCATTATCGAAGGCATCTTAATTTCGAAGGCATTGCTTTCCCCGTCGCGTTAAAGGATATTCCAAGGTTCGAAAATTTGAACGACATTTCAGTCAATGTATTTATAGTAGCCGAAAAAAAAGAAGAAGAAGTGCTACATGTACATTTGACTGCAAATGAAAAGGATCGACATATTAACCTTCTCCTCGTGTCTGAAGAAGAACGGAGGAAACCCCCACGGCCCTCCTCATCTTTTGTTTTGGACGATGTCGAAGTCGAAGAAGATGACAGGATCAATCATCATTACTGCTGGATTAAAAATTTATCACGACTAGTGCATAAACAGTGTAGCAAACGTGAGGGAAAAAAGCATATTTGCAACAGGTGTCTTCACTATTTCTATAGTGAACAAAATCTTGTCATGCACAAGATAGAATGTGAAAAGAAAAATGATTGTGCGGTAAAACTCCCCGAAACAAAAACAAGCATTTTGAAATTTAATAGTTTGGGTCGAGCTATGCCGGTACCCTTCATTGTTTACGCTGATACCGAGTGCCTGCTGGGAAAAGTGGAGACGGAGGCACCTCCAAAAACGGCTTACGAGTAACATAAGATTTACAGTGCAGGCTACTACGTACACTGTCAACACGACCCCTCGCTGTGTCGTTACCGTTCTCACCGGGGGTCCGACTCTGCTACCTGGTTTGCCAACGAGCTGAAGGAGTTGGCCGATGAAGTTAATCAGGTAAAATTAATTAAAATTACAAAATATATTCATATAAAATTTATTATTATTTAATTAATTAATTACAATAAAGTCAAATAAGTAATATTATGTGTTTGCTTTCAGATCCTAAGTGATACGAAGCCAATGCATTTGAGTCCGAATGAGTGGAGGGAATTTTATACAACGACAATGTGTCACATCTGCGGGGGATCCTTCTCAAATGAGGACCTCAAAGTTCGTGACCACGATCACTTGACCGGTCAATTTCGGGGTGCAGCTCACAACTTGTGTAATCTTAAGTATAAATATCGTTTTAATATACCAGTTATCTTCCACAATTTGAGCGGTTACGATGCTCATTTCATTATTCGCGACATTGCCAATGCTTTTGACGGGGATATTCATATGATCCCATGTAATATGGAAAAGTACATTTCCATGATTAAGTATGTTAAAGGAACTAAAATTAGATTAACATTTTTAGATTCAATTAGATTTTTGAATTGCTCCCTCGAAAACTTAGCGTATTATTTAAGTAATGAAATAAAACAAATTTTAAAGTCCCACTTTCCAAATGAGGAAAAATTGAATTTATTAATACGCAAAGGGGTTTTTCCTTATGATTACATAACCGAAATGAGCGTCCTAGAACAATCATATCTTCCTTCACGAGACAAATTTTTTAATCAACTGTACGAGTGTGATGTCAGTGAGAATGATTATGTAAAAACAGATGTCCTTCTACTTGCGGATATCTTTGAAAATTTTCGTACAACTCTGTTAAAATCAGACGGGTTAGATCCGGCACATTATTACACTCTACCTGGATATACTTGGGACTGCGCTCTCAAGCATACTCGAGTAGAGTTGGAATTACTCACCGATATCGATATGGTAATGTTTATTGAACGCGGTATAAGGGAAAGTCTTTCGCAGTGCTCGAACAGGTACGCGAAAGCGAATAATAAATATATGCCACAATATGACCCATCAAAAGAGTCAAAGTATTTAATGTACTTTGATATTAATAATTTATATGGATGGGCCATGAGTCAAGCTCTACCTACTGGAGGATTTGAATGGGTCAACAATGTCGATTTCGAAAATGTACCCGATGACTCGGAAATTGGATATATTCTTGAAGTCGACTTGACCTATCCTGGAGAAATACATAATAACCAGAAAGATCTCCCATTATGCCCCGAGCGAGCAGTTCCACCCGGTCCAAAACAACCGAAATTACTCGCTACATTAAATGACAAGCAGACTCCATGGTTAAAGTCGTACATTGATTTAAATACCAAACTCCGCACAGTTGCGACAAATGATTTTGAAAAAAATTTGTATAAATTGATGAACAATGCGGTATTTGGGAAAACCATGGAGAATGTTCGGAATCGCGTTGATGTTCGTATCAAATCGGAATGGGAAGGAAGTTTTGGTGTTGAAGCTTTAATATCGAAACCAAATTTTCATCGAAGAAAGATATTTGATGAAGACTTGGTCGCGATAGAATTAAAAAAATTAGAAGTTACCATTAATAAGCCAATATACGTCGGAATGGCTATATTGGATATTTCTAAAACAAAATTGTATGAGTTCCATTACGATTATGTTTTTGAAAAATTTAATGAAAATGCGAAACTATTGTATACCGATACCGATAGTCTTATTTATGAATTTAAGTGTGATGATGTATATGGTTGTATGAAACGCGATATTAATATGTACGATACGAGCGATTATTCCAAATATAATGAGTACGGTATGCCACTAGTCAATAAAAAAGTTTTAGGACTAATGAAGGATGAATGTAGTGGAAAAATAATGACTGAGTTTGTCGGACTCAGGTCAAAAATCTATGCGTTGCGTGTGTTAGGTGAAGGTGAGAAGAAGAGAGCGAAAGGTGTGAAAGAAGTCGTCGTCCGAAAAAGAATCACTTTCGACGACTATCTGAACTGCCTTCAAAATACGTCTACAGTTACGCGCGAGCAAAGATGTATTCGTTCAAAATTACACAACGTATACACGGTATGTGAGAAAAAAATTGCTCTAAGTCCCCACGATGATAAGCGATACTTAATGGCTGGTAGTACAGACACTCTACCGTGGGGACATAAGGATATTATGGACATCGACGAATAATGTGTGTATTATATGTAATTATATACAACATCAAATAAATTTTAAAATATGTGAATATATGTGAATGTTATAATTGTGAAATTACTATTTAAATTTATGGAATGTATAAAAATATCATGTACATGCAGACAGTTTTTAATAACGTTATATTATATTATATTATATTTCAAGTTTATTTACTTATTTAGATAGATATTAAGCGTTTCTATAATTGACATGTATTTCGAAATGTACCTTGAAATTGATGCATTTTGAGAGACCCACGTTTCGTATTAACCTGCTTTCACTTTGCCCCAAATTTAAACGATTCAAGTTCAAACGCGTTTGGAGCTAAATGAAGCATTCTCTTTACTTTCCGAAACTTTGAAACTGTACTTTTCCATTACATTCGTATAAGGTGGTGGTGGAGTTTCTACTATAAATGCCGATACAGTCGAGTATTTTTCATCAGTAGCGTGGCTCGATATATGTCTTCAAGAGATCTAAAAGTTAAAACTCGTGAATTAAAAAATAGAGTCGAAACTTTTTTAAAAAACATACAAATTTTAAAGGACGATTTAAAACTTAGGTCGGAAATTAAAGTACTAGTAAGCCAAACCGAAAATTTATATATAACAAAATGGCATCATCGTCATCATCAGCAGCAGCAGCAACAGCAGCTACAGCGGCAGCGTTAGTAAAAACACTAAATTCAACAACAACGAAATTTTTACCAACTATGAAATTGGCAGAACTGGACCCAGAAAAAGCATATGTCGTTTCAAAAATTAGGAGAGTATCAACAAAATTTGGAGAACGAATAAGCGTAGAGTTGAACAACGAAATCTCCTGTTTTCTTCCACCTCGGTACACACCACTTTTCCGAGATGCGATGGAGAGTTACCGAAGCATCGTTGAAAATAATTAGCTATACATGAAGTACAACGGAACAAAATTCAACAACATCGAATTTTTAACCGAATCCCACTAACAATGACGATGTCGAACGGAATTAAAAAATAGAAGGTATTATATGTATATGGTAAGGAATATGTTTTACTAATTACATATTGTTTAATTTATATTTTATTAATGTATTATAATTTACATCTATTATTATTATCATTTAGTTTTCCGCTTGAAGCGAGACCGATGCACTTGAATCCGGATGATTAGCGGATATTTCATACAGCGACAATGTGACGGGGGAGACCGTTCTTCGGGGGAGACCATTCTCGAATCAGCATTAATCCATGACTATAATTAGTGACTGGTCAAATCAGAGGTGTATGCTGCAGCATCAGTCACCAATGATGATGAAGAAGTCGGATCCAACAGACATCTGCAGGAACTTGCCATTATCTGCGAACGGAATCTGCAACAAGAAAATGAAATACATTTTAAATGAATGTTTATAATAAATATTAATGTTAACTATTGCTAAAACAAACAAATATATATATTTATTATTATAAATTAAAAAGTGTTTTTATATACCTTCATCAATAAGAAATTTGATATACTCCGAGATGCGGTTTAACAGCTCCCGGTCAAGTTCCACAGCAGCCAGGACAGCGTTACGCTCCTCGACCACTGCAGCAATATACTTCTCCTCACGGTGGAGAGAATTTTTCACATCTTCCGCCCACATTCGCAAATAGTTAGAGCGATTGTAGAAATATTTTTCCTCACAATCATGTCCTTCTTCATGCAGCTCCATGAGGGCAGCTGCTCCATCCACGCAATATTTTAGCCGATCTCGCAGCTTTAAAATATTCTCCCGCAGCTCTTGCATTTTTTGAAATGCATTTAAAATACTATATTCTTGAAGGATAATTTTAGCCTCCAGCCACTGATATAACATGCCCAATTGGCTGATCATGTTGGCTTTTGACGAATCTCTGAAAATATCCCTCTATTTATACGTAAAACTAGTCATGTGTCTATTACGATTAATGCCTGTTGGCAATTCTAACCAATCACGATCTAGAACACTCCCATTATTTAACCATCATTTGTTCCACCATATTAGTCTTAAAGTATTATATCTTCCTTGTCGATCCAGCTGTTATGCCTATCTTCAAAGCCCAACCATTTAACAAACGCTTTAGCACCTTTTTGACGTAGAATTTTTTCAATCAGATAAACATCAGGATTTTTAGTCCGTTGCACTTCAAATTCATAAAATCCGCCTGATATTGCGTTTCCTGTATTGTCTTCTAGTAAATATGTTACTGGATACTTTTTTTAACTTTTATGATTTTAAAAACTTCAGTCGTCCAATTTGGTGTATATCTCTTTTGAAATATATGTTTGAATTTACTAATACGAACTTGTTGACCTACTTTAAACTTTGGATGAATCTTTTCGTTCACAATTACATTATACACACGTTCCAATAATTCTTTTTCATTGTCTTTATTAACATCTTGCGGCTTCATTTTAATAGTACGATGTGGGCTATTGTTATAATCATTAACCAAGTCTGGTAAGATATGGAGCCATTGATAATTACCATGAAGACTAAACTGTGGCCACATTTTATTTTTCAAAGTACGATTAAAGCGTTCGCAAATTGATGCTTTTAGATTACTGTATGTAGAATATAAATTGATGTCATGTTTATTCATTAAATTTGAAAATTTTGAATTATAACATTCTTTTCCATGGTCGGTATGTAGATTCTTTGGAATTCGACCCATTTCAAATATCGATTTCATGGCAGCTGTGATGTCATCACCAGTCTTTCTTTTTACTGGGCGGGCCCAGACATACTTAGAGAATACATCGATGACAGTTAACAAGTATTTGTAACCCTTATTTTCATCTGCATATGGAATCATTTCTACAAGATCAGCTTGCCAAGTTTCATCTAATCCGCGAATATCTACTCGCCGTCTTGTATAATTTTTTCTTGCTGGTTTATGAAGCTCCTTCACGACTTCTCTCTTCTCTTTAGAAGTCATTGTTGTTCTTCCGTAAGGAGTACAAATGTGAAACGTCCCTCTTCATAACATCAGTTAGTGCATTAATCTTCTTTAAGGCTTCACTATTTTTATTGACATTTTGTTCTAGGAGAAAAATTAATTTCTCAGCATCGTGAGCTACAGTACTACTCTCCCTTATATCATAGGTGTGTTTTTTCAAGTCTCCTTCTATATTAGCAATATCTACCATAAGACTATCAATCAAACCATTATTTTTATTCAAATCGTCTTTATTTTTCTTTACTTCCAGCTCTAAGACAGTGATATTATTCGTAAGATTGCTAAGAGTGTAATTATTTTTATTTAAATCACTGGTATGTTTAGTTATTTCCTGATGTAATTCAATAGTATAATTTCCGATATCTGAAGATATAATCCGCCTCTTTTCTATTTCATTGTAATTTTTATTTATATCTTGATGCATTTTATTTATACTTTTTTCAAAATATTCAATCTTCTCATTATTTTTAATTACACCTTTACACAGTTCATCTATTTGCTGTTTAATATCGCGAATAGATGTGTGGAATATTCTCAACGTAATGGCATCATCCGAATCTGTCGGAATTCCGATATTACATAACTTTCTTTTCTTAAAATCATGAGAACCATCTGTAGAAATTTCGACACTTTGAAATACTTGCTTCCGTGCTCGTTGAGACGAACGTCCAAATACATCGATGCTCATTATGCTACTGACGTAATTATCACGCAATTAATAGATTATATTAGCTTCACGCAACTCTTCAATAATCGATAAAATTTCATTCGAAAGACTTGAATTACCAGCGGCTTGCGATGCAATTAGAAGGCGCAAACGATCGACAAGTTCATTTGGATCATCCCAATGCACGTAGTCAATTTTGTGGTTTTGTTCAACAATCATGTATTCAGGCAAATTACCACCCTTTTTCGGAACATCTTTGAACATTTCCTTGATATAATTTCGATACTTGTGGGAAGCATTATACCGAATAGGTTTTTCCTGATTCCAATCTTTCCTATGTGCATTAGTTAAGGTTAGTGTACTTTTGTAATTGTTTAAATCAGACTTTTGGATTATAGCTATATCAGCTTTTTTCTTAAATAATAACTCTAGCAAACCTTCAGTAATAGCAAATTTGTTATCCTTAACAATGACATTTTTATTCTTAAATTCTATTGTCGAATCACCAATTCTTGTAGTACCACCTTCTATGCGAACACCATAAATTGTATCAATAATATCACTTTTCTCATGAATATTTCTCACCAGTAAAGTTAGAAACTTATTTGATAACCTTTCTTCAGTATGATATGTAGGTGTTTTAATATCACTGCTAAATGTCTGCTCTAAAGGGGTATTATATCCATCAAGCATATCATCATCATCATCAAAATCGTTAACATCATTAATTTCTATGTTTTATGTGCTTTCCTTTGCAATTACGAAAAAAATGTATAGAATGTTTTTTGTAGAGAATTTTATTCTCTATCTTTTTTGTTTCACACATTTTTTTGCCAGACGCCGACTTTTCAAGATAAATGGAAAAAAACACAAAATAACACAGTTTTTCCTAGTTTTGACCTTGAAGATGACCCTGTCGCCAATTTTCACTATGATATTCGTAATCAGCGCATCGAAATACGTCGGAAATAGTACTTTAAAAAAAATTTGAGGCATGGGCTTTTCGGAAGTATATCCCAACATTTTTTGATTCTTCTTAAAATCATTTATGCTTATAAAACAATCAAAACCTTTTCGATACCTTCCTTCTTCTATTTCACTATCTTTATCTATTACAATAAATCCATGCTTTTCTGTCCAACATTGTGTGCATATATCTTTAAAAGTGTTGTATGGCATATCTGTATTTACATGATCATTATAGACGTGCTTAAGATTCATTTCATCCTGTCTAAAGAGAATCAAAAAGTTTACGTTATCTCGAATAAGATGCTTGGGAACGCGAGCATACGTTTGACTGAGATAAAAGCAATCGACGCAATTATGTCTACCCATACAAAAGAAGGATCTAATGTTATCTTGCTTCTCGCAGGCAACATCATCAAATATAATAATAGAGTTTGGCCTGGTCTCGGCGGGTGGTACTACCTGTTCATTATCGTGAAAAGGAAAGTATCCTATACCCTCCACAGAGTCGAGTAAGTTTTGTAAAAATTGATATTTCGGTTGATTTAACGATTTCGAATATACATATATATTTTCAAACTTTAATCCATTCTGATCGATGATTAGACTGAGTAGTGTATTTGTTTTTCCGCAATTAGACGGGCCACAGAAAAGTGCACGTATACTATTTGGCAGCAACTTCCCATGTCGTTTATGATTAGTTGCATTATTTTGTACAGACGATGTTAAATCATCAAAATTGATGATTGGAATTTTTGTTGGTTGTTTATGAAATCGCATTTTGATAATAACTGATCATAAAAGTATAAGTAGCGTCTTTATATGCAATGTCAGTCATTAACTGTTTGTTACTTGAATTATGCACATCTTAAAATGATTACATATGTGGGTAAAAACAAGAAGCAAAGACGTATAAAGAGTGGGACAGGATTGGTCAATTCTTTAATTAATAAATTACCGGTAGAACTTCATATACCCGGTTATCAGTACTGCGGGCCTGGTACAAAATTAAAGCAACGATTAGCAATAGGGGACTCAGGGATAAATCCGTTAGATAAGGCTTGCAAGGAACACGACATTGCTTATTCCAAAACTCGTGAAAATCCCACCGGTAGAAGCGAGGCCGATCGAATGTTAGCGGAGCAGGCTTGGAAGCGAGTTTTAGCAAAAGACGCAAGCATTGCAGAAAAGGCGGCAGCTTGGGGTGTTGCAAACACAATGAAACTAAAAAGTAAATTAGGCATGGGACTGAAAAAAGAAGAAGAAAAAAGTGTCAAAAAAGTAAACAACATCATTGAACAACATTATTGCGGCTGCTAAAATGTCAATGTCACCAAGTAATAATGTTCAAAGTGTTATATCGAGCGCTTTGAAAGTGGCACGAAAAGCCGTAAAAGAAGCAGGTGGTAAACGATTCATTCAAAAAACTCGACAGCTATCGATACCTTCAAAGGTTGGAGGATTCTTACATTTCCTAGCACTCATATTTGCTGGATTAAGTGCTGTAGGTGCATTAGCCGGTGGCGCATCGGGTATAACCAAGGCTGTTAATGATGCAAAAGCTGCTCAAAAGCAGTTACATGAAAGTGAGAGGCATAATCGTGCTATGGAGACAATAGCTATAGGTAAAGGGTTATATCTTAAACGTTATAAAAATGGTCTAGGTTTGAAATTAAAACCATATAAAACGGGTTTAGGTGTTAAATGTAGAAAAAATCGAAAAAACTTGTAAAGCTACCGCATCGAGCACTCACCGATGTAGATATATTGAGATATTCGAAAGAAGCTGGAATTCCGAATTTTAGAGGTGTCTTTATGCGTAATAATTTACCAAAGAATCCCCAAGTTAATGAATGTGCAGTCATAAATTTAGACGATGCAAGCGGTCTGGGGACACATTGGGTAGCATATCGAAAAAGTGGTTCTAAAGTCGTTTATTTTGACAGCTTTGGAAACCTTAGCCCACCTGCTGAGTTGGGAAAATATCTCGGTGTAGGTAGCATTATGTATAACCGTGAAAAGTTTCAAGACTATGCCACTTTTGATTGTGAACATTTATGTCTCAAATTTTTATGCAATCAGCTGTTTTGTCCAAACAAGTATCAGTTGTATAAATATATCGCATAAAATATTATGATAATCAGTGTAATTTGAACAATCAGTATGAATGATTCTTTTACGTTGACGCTCTCGGGGCAGTCTTCAGTATTGGAAGCGCAATACTTTCCACCTATTGAACTTTCACCGCAGAAGAATTATGAATTGGGTTTGATAGAACTTTTAACGTTTAATTCAATCCAAAATGTTGACGTTAATAATAAATTTCATATTGGTAACCATGAAATTATTGTGCCGATCGGTAGCTATGAAATTGAGGATATAGCAGAATATATTAGAAACAAGCTGTCGGAGTATAGTGATATTACGCTAGATATAAAACTGAATAATAATACACTACGTAGTGAAATCAGATCTAATCGAGACATTGATTTTACACCAATCGATTCAATTGGACGAACATTGGACTTTAATAGACGAATGTTGGAAGCAAACAAGTTGCACATTTCAGATTTGCCAGTAACCATAATTAAAGTTGATGCACTTCGCGTGGAATGCAATATAACTACAGGCGCTTATATTAATAGCAGTAGAGCGCACACGATTCATGAATTTTTTCCTACCGTGGCGCCCGGATATAAGATTGTGGAAGTGCCGAATCACGTCATTTACCTACCTGTTGCCGTCAGATTAATCGATCATATTCAATTGCGTATTGTTGATCAGAACGGTGAATTGGTGAATTTTCGTTGTGAAACAATTACGATACGACTCCATCTTAAATCTACGTAACAATGGGTTTTATGTACAATCGTCAGAACTATGTATAGCTAATTGCTATGCCCTTTCAGGAAGGACTTAACAGGCTGACGAGCCATCTTAGAGCTCAGCAGGTTAAGGAGTGGATCAACCACAAAAAATGCAGCACAAACAAAAGCCTTGCAGGTGAACTGAAGGCTGATAGATGGACTGAACAGCTGACCAAACTGGACAGTACAAGGATAAGAGTTTCCATTGAAATCCTCACTGCAAATGGGAACCTGAATAAGCATGGCTACACGGTGGGAAAGAAATGTTCTCCGCTGTGTACTAAATGCGACGAAAACATGGAGGAGAACACAGCACACTTCCTCTGTGAATGCCCTGCCCTAATGGAGACACGAAGGAAATTCCTAGACTCTCCATTTCTGACGAAGGAGGAAATCAGGGCGCGAAGTCTTCAGCAGATTCTGAACTTCTGCAGTAAGGCTGGTTATCCAGCTGAACCCTGAAATGGCATCAGGAAGAGCGTACAAAGGCAAATTGTCAAGTGATTTCGGGCCGATTTCGGGGGTCTTATCCCCGGACCTGATAAAAGCCTTACCAATACCAATACCAATAGGGTCATTTGGGGTCATTTAGGATCATTTGAGGTCAAAAAGACTCGAAAAATTGATTTTCGAAAAGTTAATGTTTTATATGCTGGAAACCTGTATTTTACTGGATAAATTGGTTTGGGATCATTCCCGATAAGAATAGACGATGTTGACTTTTTGACAATTTTGACCACTCCATGGGGTCATTTGGGGTCATTTGGGTAATTTGAGGTCAAAAACACTCGAAAAATTAATTTTCGTAAAGTTAATCTTTTATATGCAGGAAACCTGTTTTTTAGTGGATAAATTGGTTAGGGATCATTCCTGATAAGAATAGGCGAAGTTGACTTTTTGACAATTTTGACCACTCCATATGGTCATTTGGGGTCATTTGGGTAATTTGAGATCAAAAAGACTCGAAAAATCGATTTAGGAAAAGTTAATGTTTTATATGCAGGAAACCTGTTTTTTACTGGATAAATTGGTTTTGGATCATTCCCGATAAGAATTGGCGTAGTTGACTTTTTGACAATTTTGACCACTCCATAGGGTCATTTGGGGTCATTTGGATTCATTTAGGGTCAAAAAGCCTCGAAAAATCGATTTTGGAAAAGTTAATGTTTTATATGCTGGAAACTTGTTTTTAGTGGATAAATTGGTTTGGGATCATTCCTGATAAGATTAGGCGAAGTTGACTTTTTGACAATTTTGACATATGGTCATTTGGGGTCATTTGGGTAATTTCAGATCAAAAAAACTCGAAAAATCGATTTTGGAAAAGTTAATGTTTTATATGCTGGAAACCTGTTTTTTAGTGGATAAATTGGTTTTAGATCATTCCTGATAAAAATTGGCGTAGTTGACTTTTTGACAATTTTGACCATTCCCTAGGGTCATTTGGGGTCATTTGGATTCATTTGGGGTCAAAAAGCCTCGAAAAATCGATTTTCGAAAAGTTAATGTTTTATTTGCTGGAAACATGTTTTTAGTAGATAAATTGGTTTGGGATCATTCCTGATAAGATTAGGCGAAGTTGACATTTTGACAATTTTGGCATATGGTCATTTGGGGTCATTTGGGGTCATTTGGGTAATTTCAGATCAAAAAAACTCGAAAAATCGATTTTGGAAAAGTTAATGTTTTATACGCTGGAAACCTGTTTTTTGGTGGATAAATTGGTTTGGGATCATTCCTGATAAGATTAGGCAAAGTTGACTTTTTGACAATTTTGACATATGGTCATTTGGGGTCATTTGGGTAATTTGAGATCAAAAAAACTCGAAAATTCGATTTTGGAAAAGTTAATGTTTTATATGCTGGAAACCTGTTTTTTAGTGGATAAATTGGTTTTAGATCATTCCTGATAAAAATTGGCGTAGTTGACTTTTTGACAATTTTGACCATTCCCTAGGGTCATTTGGGGTCATTTGGATTCATTTGGGTAATTTGAGGTCAAAAAGACTCGAAAAATTAATTTTCGTAAAGTTAATCTTTTATATGCTGGAAACCTGTTTTTTACTGGATAAATTGGTTTTGGATCATTCCCGATAAGAATTGGCGTAGTTGACTTTTTGACAATTTTGACCACTCCATAGGGTCATTTGGGGTCATTTGGATTCATTTGGGGTCAAAAAGCCTCGAAAAATCGATTTTGGAAAAGTTAATGTTTTATATGCTGGAAACATGTTTTTAGTGGATAAATTGGTTTGGGATCATTCCTGATAAGATTAGGCGAAGTTGACTTTTTGACAATTTTGACATATGGTCATTTGGGGTCATTTGGGTAATTTGAGATCAAAAAAACTCGAAAAATCGATTTTGGAAAAGTTAATGTTTTATATGCTGGAAACCTGTTTTTTAGTGGATAAATTGGTTTTAGATCATTCCTGATAAGAATAGGCGAAGTTGACTTTTTGACAATTTTGACCACTCCATAGGGACATTTGGGGTCATTTGGATTCATTTGGGGTCAAAAAGCCTCGAAAAATCGATTTTGGAAAAGTTAATGTTTTATATGCTGGAAACATGTTTTTAGTGGATAAATTGGTTTGGGATCATTCCTGATAAGATTAGGCGAAGTTGACTTTTTGACAATTTTGACATATGGTCATTTGGGGTCATTTGGGTAATTTGAGATCAAAAAAACTCGAAAAATCGATTTTGGAAAAGTTAATGTTTTATATGCTGGAAACCTGTTTTTTAGTGGATAAATTGGTTTTAGATCATTCCTGATAAGAATTGGCGTAGTTGACTTTTTGACAATTTTGACCATTCCCTAGGGTCATTTGGGGTCATTTGGATTCATTTGGGGTCAAAAAGCCTCGAAAAATCGATTTTCGAAAAGTTAATGTTTTATTTGCTGGAAACATGTTTTTAGTGGATAAATTGGTTTGGGATCATTCCTGATAAGATTAGGCGAAGTTGACATTTTGACAATTTTGGCATATGGTCATTTGGGGTCATTTGGGGTCATTTGGGTAATTTCAGATCAAAAAAACTCGAAAAATCGATTTTGGAAAAGTTAATGTTTTATACGCTGGAAACCTGTTTTTTGGTGGATAAATTGGTTTGGGATCATTCCTGATAAGATTAGGCAAAGTTGACTTTTTGACAATTTTGACATATGGTCATTTGGGGTCATTTGGGTAATTTGAGATCAAAAAAACTCGAAAATTCGATTTTGGAAAAGTTAATGTTTTATATGCTGGAAACCTGTTTTTTAGTGGATAAATTGGTTTTAGATCATTCCTGATAAAAATTGGCGTAGTTGACTTTTTGACAATTTTGACCATTCCCTAGGGTCATTTGGGGTCATTTGGATTCATTTGGGTAATTTGAGGTCAAAAAGACTCGAAAAATTAATTTTCGTAAAGTTAATCTTTTATATGCAGGAAACCTGTTTTTTAGTGGATAAATTGGTTAGGGATCATTCCTGATAAGAATAGGCGAAGTTGACTTTTTGACAATTTTGACCACTCCATATGGTCATTTGGGGTCATTTGGGTAATTTGAGATCAAAAAGACTCGAAAAATCGATTTAGGAAAAGTTAATGTTTTATATGCTGGAAACCTGTTTATAACTGGATAAATTGGTTTTGGATCATTCCCGATAAGAATTGGCGTAGTTGACTTTTTGACAATTTTGACCACTCCATAGGGTCATTTGGGGTCATTTGGATTCATTTGGGGTCAAAAAGCCTCGAAAAATCGATTTTGGAAAAGTTAATGTTTTATATGCTGGAAACATGTTTTTAGTGGATAAATTGGTTTGGGATCATTCCTGATAAGATTAGGCGAAGTTGACTTTTTGACAATTTTGACATATGGTCATTTGGGGTCATTTGGGTAATTTGAGATCAAAAAAACTCGAAAAATCGATTTTGGAAAAGTTAATGTTTTATATGCTGGAAACCTTTTTTTTAGTGGATAAATTGGTTTTAGATCATTCCTGATAAGAATTGGCGTAGTTGACTTTTTGACAATTTTGACCATTCCCTAGGGTCATTTGGGGTCATTTGGATTCATTTGGGGTCAAAAAGCCTCGAAAAATCGATTTTCGAAAAGTTAATGTTTTATTTGCTGGAAACATGTTTTTAGTGGATAAATTGGTTTGGGATCATTCCTGATAAGATTAGGCGAAGTTGACATTTTGACAATTTTGACATATGGTCATTTGGGGTCATTTGGGGTCATTTGGGTAATTTCAGATCAAAAAAACTCGAAAAATCGATTTTGGAAAAGTGAATGTTTTATACGCTGGAAACCTGTTTTTTGGTGGATAAATTGGTTTGGGATCATTCCTGATAAGATTAGGCAAAGTTGACTTTTTGACAATTTTGACATATGGTCATTTGGGGTCACTTGGGTAATTTGAGATCAAAAAAACTCGAAAAATCGATTTTGGAAAAGTTAATGTTTTATATGCTGGAAACCTGTTTTTTAGTGGATAAATTGGTTTTAGATCATTACTGATAAAAATTGGCGTAGTTGACTTTTTGACAATTTTGACCATTCCCTAGGGTCATTTGGGGTCATTTGGATTCATTTGGGTAATTTGAGGTCAAAAAGACTCGAAAAATTAATTTTCGTAAAGTTAATCTTTTATATGCAGGAAACCTGTTTTTTAGTGGATAAATTGGTTAGGGATCATTCCTGATAAGAATAGGCGAAGTTGACTTTTTGACAATTTTGACCACTCCATATGGTCATTTGGGGTCATCTGGGTAATTTGAGATCAAAAAGACTCGAAAATCGATTTAGGAAAAGTTAATGTTTTATATGCTGGAAACCTGTTTTTTACTGGATAAATTGGTTTTGGATCATTCCCGATAAGAATTGGCGTAGTTGACTTTTTGACAATTTTGACCACTCCATAGGGTCATTTGGGGTCATTTGGATTCATTTGGGGTCAAAAAGCCTCGAAAAATCGATTTTGGAAAAGTTAATGTTTTATATGCTGGAAACATGTTTTTAGTGTATAAATTGGTTTGGGATCATTCCTGATAAGATTAGGCGAAGTTGACTTTTTGACAATTTTGACATATGGTCATTTGGGGTCATTTGGGGTCATTTGGGTAATTTCAGATCAAAAAAACTCGAAAAATCGATTTTGGAAAAGTTAATGTTTTATACGCTGGAAACCTGTTTTTTGGTGGATAAATTGGTTTGGGATCATTCCTGATAAGATTAGGCAAAGTTGACTTTTTGACAATTTTGACATATGGTCATTTGGGGTCATTTGGGCAATTTGAGATCAAAAAAACTCGAAAAATCGATTTTGGAAAAGTTAATGTTTTATATGCTGGAAACCTGTTTTTTAGTGGATAAATTGGTTTTAGATCATTCCTGATAAAAATTGGCGTAGTTGACTTTTTGACAATTTTGACCATTCCCTGGGGTCATTTGGATTCATTTGGGTAATTTGAGGTCAAAAAGACTCGAAAAATTAATTTTCGTAAAGTTAATCTTTTATATGCAGGAAACCTGTTTTTTAGTGGATAAATTGGTTAGGGATCATTCATGATAAGAATAGGCGAAGTTGACTTTTTGACAATTTTGACCACTCCATATGGTCATTTGGGGTCATTTGGGTAATTTGAGATCAAAAAGACTCGAAAAATCGATTTAGGAAAAGTTAATGTTTTATATGCTGGAAACCTGTTTTTTACTGGATAAATTGGTTTTGGATCATTCCCGATAAGAATTGGCGTAGTTGACTTTTTGACAATTTTGACCATTCCCTAGGGTCATTTGGGGTCATTTGGATTCATTTGGGGTCAAAAAGCCTCGAAAAATCGATTTTCGAAAAGTTAATGTTTTATTTGCTGGAAACATGTTTTTAGTGGATAAATTGGTTTGGGATCATTCCTGATAAGATTAGGCGAAGTTGACATTTTGACAATTTTGACATATGGTCATTTGGGGTCATTTGGGTAATTTCAGATCAAAAAAACTCGAAAAATCGATTTTGGAAAAGTTAATGTTTTATACGCTGGAAACCTGTTTTTTGGTGGATAAATTGGTTTGGGATCATTCCTGATAAGATTAGGCAAAGTTGACTTTTTGACAATTTTGACATATGGTCATTTGGGGTCATTTGGGTAATTTGAGATCAAAAAAACTCGAAAAATCGATTTTGGAAAAGTTAATGTTTTATATGCTGGAAACCTGTTTTTTAGTGGATAAATTGGTTTTAGATCATTCCTGATAAAAATTGGCGTAGTTGACTTTTTGACAATTTTGACCATTCCCTAGGGTCATTTGGGGTCATTTGGATTCATTTGGGTAATTTGAGGTCAAAAAGACTCGAAAAATTAATTTTCGTAAAGTTAATGTTTTATTTGCTGGAAACCTGTTTTTTGGTGGATAAATTGGTTTGGGATCATTCCTGATAAGATTAGGCAAAGTTGACTTTTTGACAATTTTGACATATGGTCATTTGGGGTCATTTGGGTAATTTGAGATCAAAAAAACTCGAAAAATCGATTTTGGAAAAGTTAATGTTTTATATGCTGGAAACCTGTTTTTTAGTGGATAAATTGGTTTTAGATCATTCCTGATAAAAATTGGCGTATTTGACTTTTTGACAATTTTGACCATTCCCTAGGGTCATTTGGGGTCATTTGGATTCATTTGGGGTCAAAAAGCCTCGAAAAATCGATTTTCGAAAAGTTAATGTTTTATTTGCTGGAAACATGTTTTTAGTGGATAAATTGGTTTGGGATCATTCCTGATAAGATTAGGCGAAGTTGACATTTTGACAATTTTGACATATGGTCATTTGGGGTCATTTGGGGTCATTTGGGTAATTTCAGATCAAAAAAACTCGAAAAATCGATTTTGGAAAAGTTAATGTTTTATACGCTGGAAACCTGTTTTTTGGTGGATAAACTGGTTTGGAATCATTCCCGATAAGAATAGTCGAAGTTGACTTTTTTGACCACTCCGTAGGGTCATTTGGGGTCATTTGGGGTCTTTGGGTTCAATTGTGGTCATTTGGGGTGATTTGGGAACAAAAAGTCTCGAAAAATCGATTTTCGATAAGTTAAGGTTTTATATACTGGAAACCTGTTTTTGAGTGGATAAATTGTTTTCGGGATCATCCCCGATAAAAATAGGCGAAGTTTACTCTTTGACATTTTGACCCCACCATACGATCATTTCGGGTTATTTGGGGTCATTTGGCGTCATTTGGGGTCAAAAAGTCCCGAAAAATCAGTTTTGGAAAAGTTAATGTTTTATATGCTGCAAACCTGTTTTTTAGTGGATAAATTGGTTTTGGATCATTACCGATAAGAATTGGCGTGGCTGACTTTTTGACAATTTTGACCACTCCCTAGGGTCATTTGGGGTCATTTGGATTCATTTGGGGTCAAAAAGCCTCGAAAAATCGATTTTCGAAAAGTTAAGGTTTTATATGCTGGAAACCTGTTTTTGAGCGGATAAATTGGTTTCGGGATCATCCCCGATGAAAATAGGCCAAGTTTACTCTTTGACATTTTGACCCCACCATACGATCATTTCGGGTTATTTGGGGTCATTTGGCGTCGATTAGGGTCAAAAAGTCTCGAAAAATCGATTTTGGAAAAGATAATATTTTATATGCTGGAAACCTGTTTTTTAGTGGAAAAATCGTTTTGTGTTCATTCTCGATAAGAATAGGCGAAGTTGACTTTTTGACAATTTTGACCTCGCTATAGGGTCAGTTGGGGTCAAAAAGCCTCGAAAAATCGATTTTCGAAAAGTTAATGTTTTATTTGCTGGAAACATGTTTTTAGTGGATAAATTGGTTTGGGATCATTCCTGATAAAATTAGGCGAAGTTGACTTTTTGACAATTTTGACATATGGTCATTTGGGGTCATTTGGGTAATTTCAGATCAAAAAAACTCGAAAAATCGATTTTGGAAAAGTTAATGTTTTATACGCTGGAAACCTGTTTTTTGGTGGATAAACGGGTTTGGAATCATTCCCGATAAGAATAGTCGAAGTTGACGATTTTGAATCCTCCATACGATCATTTCGGGTTATTTGGGGTCATTTGGCGTCATTTGGGTTGATTTGGGGTAAAAAAGTCTCGAAAAATCGATTTGGGAAAAGTTAATGTTTTATATGCTGGAAACCTGTTTTGTAGTGGATAAATTGGTTTGGGATCATTCCCAAGAAGAATTGGCAAAGTTGACTTTTTGACAATTTTGACCACTCCATAGGGTCATTTGGGGTCATTTGGCGTCATTTGGCGTCATTTGGCGTCATTTGGGGTGATTTGGGGTCAAAAAGTCTCGAAAAATCGATTTTGGAAAAGTTAAGGTTTTATATGCTGGAAACCTGTTTTTGAGCGGATAAATTGGTTTCGGGATCATCCCCGATGAAAATAGGCGAAGTTTACTCTTTGATATTTTGACCCCACCATTCGATCATTTCGGGTTATTTGGGGTCATTTGGCGTCGTTTAGGGTCAAAAAGTCTCGAAAAATCGATTTTGGAAATGATAATATTTTATATGCTGGAAACCTGTTTTTTAGTGGATAAATTGTTTTGTGTTCATTCTCGATAAGAATAGGCGAAGTTGACTTTTTGACAATTTTGACCTCGCTATAGGGTCAGTTGGGGTCAAAAAGACTCGATAAATCGATTTTCGATAAGTTAATATTTTATATGCTGGAAACCTGTTTTTTAGTGGATAAATTGGTTTGGGATCATTCCCGATAAGAATAGGCGAAGTTGACTTTTTGACAATTTTGACCCCTCCATACGGTCATTTGGGGTCAAAAAGACTCGAAATATGGATTTCCGAAAAGCTAAGGTTTCATATGCTGGAAACCTGTTTTTTTAGTGGATAAATTGGTTTGGGATCATTACCGATAAGAATAGGCGAAGTTGATTTTTTGACAATTTTGAACCTTCCATTCGATCATTTCAGGTTATTTGGGGTCATTTGGCGTCATTTGGGTTGATTTGGGGTAAAAAAGTCTCGAAAAATCGATTTGGGAAAAGTTAATGTTTTATATGCTGGAAACCTGTTTTGTAGTGGATAAATTGGTTTGGGATCATTCCCAAGAAGAATTGGCAAAGTTGACTTTTTGACAATTTTGACCACTCCATTGGGTCATTTGGGGTCATTTGGCGTCATTTGGCGTCATTTGGTTTGATTTGGGGTAAAAAAGTCTCGAAAAATCGATTTGGGAAAAGTTAATGTTTTATATGCTGGAAACCTGTTTTGTAGTGGATAAATTGGTTTGGGATCATTCCCAAGAAGAATTGGCAAAGTTGACTTTTTGACAATTTTGACCACTCCATAGGGTCATTTGGGGTCATTTGGCGTCATTTGGCGTCATTTGGGGTGATTTGGGGTCAAAAAGTCTCGAAAAATCGATTTTGGAAAAGTTAAGGTTTTATATGCTGGAAACCTGTTTTTGAGCGGATAAATTGGTTTCGGGATCATCCCCGAGGAAAATAGGCCAAGTTTACTCTTTGACATTTTGACCCCACCATACGATCATTTCGGGTTATTTGGGGTCATTTGGCGTCGATTAGGGTCAAAAAGTCTCGAAAAATCGATTTTGGAAAAGATAATATTTTATATGCTGGAAACCTGTTTTTTAGTGGATAAATTGTTTTGTGTTCATTCTCGATAAGAATAGGCGAAGTTGACTTTTTGACAATTTTGACCTCGCTATAGGGTCAGTTGGGGTCAAAAAGCCTCGAAAAATCGATTTTCGAAAAGCTAAGGTTTCATATGCTGGAAACCTGTTTTTTTAGTGGATAAATTGGTTTGGGATCATTACCGATAAGAATAGGCGAAGTTGATTTTTTGACAATTTTGAACCTTCCATTCGATCATTTCGGGTTATTTGGGGTCATTTTGGGTCATTTGGGGTCATTTGGCGTCATTTGGGGTCATTTGGGGTCAAAAAGTCTCGAAAAATCGGTTTTGGAAAAGTTAATGTTTTGTATGCTGCAAACCTGTTTTTTAGTGGATAAATTGGTTTGGGATCATTCCCGACAAGAAAAGGCGAAGTTGACTTTTTGACAATTTTGACATATGGTCATTTGGGGTCATTTGGGTAATTTCAGATCAAAAAAACTCGAAAAATCGATTTTGGAAAAGTTAATGTTTTATACGCTGGAAACCTGTTTTTTGGTGGATAAACGGGTTTGGAATCATTGCCGATAAGAATAGTCGAAGTTGACGATTTTGAATCCTCCATACGATCATTTCGGGTTATTTGGGGACATTTGGCGTCATTTGGGTTGATTTGGGGTAAAAAAGTCTCGAAAAATCGATTTGGGAAAAGTTAATGTTTTATATGCTGGAAACCTGTTTTGTAGTGGATAAATTGGTTTGGGATCATTCCCAAGAAGAATTGGCAAAGTTGACTTTTTGACAATTTTGACCACTCCATAGGGTCATTTGGCGTCATTTGGCGTCATTTGGGGTGATTTGGGGTCAAAAAGTCTCGAAAAATCGATTTTGGAAAAGTTAAGGTTTTATATGCTGGAAACCTGTTTTTGAGCGGATAAATTGGTTTCGGGATCATCCCCGATGAAAATAGGCCAAGTTTACTCTTTGACATTTTGACCCCACCATACGATCATTTCGGGTTATTTGGGGTCATTTGGCGTCGATTAGGGTCAAAAAGTCTCGAAAAATCGATTTTGGAAAAGATAATATTTTATATGCTGGAAACCTGTTTTTTAGTGGATAAATTGTTTTGTGTTCATTCCTGATAAGATTAGGCGAAGTTGACATTTTGACAATTTTGACATATGGTCATTTGGGGTCATTTGGGGTCATTTGGGTAATTTCAGATCAAAAAAACTCGAAAAATCGATTTTGGAAAAGTGAATGTTTTATACGCTGGAAACCTGTTTTTTGGTGGATAAATTGGTTTGGGATCATTCCTGATAAGATTAGGCAAAGTTGACTTTTTGACAATTTTGACATATGGTCATTTGGGGTCACTTGGGTAATTTGAGATCAAAAAAACTCGAAAAATCGATTTTGGAAAAGTTAATGTTTTATATGCTGGAAACCTGTTTTTTAGTGGATAAATTGGTTTTAGATCATTACTGATAAAAATTGGCGTAGTTGACTTTTTGACAATTTTGACCATTCCCTAGGGTCATTTGGGGTCATTTGGATTCATTTGGGTAATTTGAGGTCAAAAAGACTCGAAAAATTAATTTTCGTAAAGTTAATCTTTTATATGCAGGAAACCTGTTTTTTAGTGGATAAATTGGTTAGGGATCATTCCTGATAAGAATAGGCGAAGTTGACTTTTTGACAATTTTGACCACTCCATATGGTCATTTGGGGTCATCTGGGTAATTTGAGATCAAAAAGACTCGAAAATCGATTTAGGAAAAGTTAATGTTTTATATGCTGGAAACCTGTTTTTTACTGGATAAATTGGTTTTGGATCATTCCCGATAAGAATTGGCGTAGTTGACTTTTTGACAATTTTGACCACTCCATAGGGTCATTTGGGGTCATTTGGATTCATTTGGGGTCAAAAAGCCTCGAAAAATCGATTTTGGAAAAGTTAATGTTTTATATGCTGGAAACATGTTTTTAGTGTATAAATTGGTTTGGGATCATTCCTGATAAGATTAGGCGAAGTTGACTTTTTGACAATTTTGACATATGGTCATTTGGGGTCATTTGGGGTCATTTGGGTAATTTCAGATCAAAAAAACTCGAAAAATCGATTTTGGAAAAGTTAATGTTTTATACGCTGGAAACCTGTTTTTTGGTGGATAAATTGGTTTGGGATCATTCCTGATAAGATTAGGCAAAGTTGACTTTTTGACAATTTTGACATATGGTCATTTGGGGTCATTTGGGCAATTTGAGATCAAAAAAACTCGAAAAATCGATTTTGGAAAAGTTAATGTTTTATATGCTGGAAACCTGTTTTTTAGTGGATAAATTGGTTTTAGATCATTCCTGATAAAAATTGGCGTAGTTGACTTTTTGACAATTTTGACCATTCCCTGGGGTCATTTGGATTCATTTGGGTAATTTGAGGTCAAAAAGACTCGAAAAATTAATTTTCGTAAAGTTAATCTTTTATATGCAGGAAACCTGTTTTTTAGTGGATAAATTGGTTAGGGATCATTCATGATAAGAATAGGCGAAGTTGACTTTTTGACAATTTTGACCACTCCATATGGTCATTTGGGGTCATTTGGGTAATTTGAGATCAAAAAGACTCGAAAAATCGATTTAGGAAAAGTTAATGTTTTATATGCTGGAAACCTGTTTTTTACTGGATAAATTGGTTTTGGATCATTCCCGATAAGAATTGGCGTAGTTGACTTTTTGACAATTTTGACCATTCCCTAGGGTCATTTGGGGTCATTTGGATTCATTTGGGGTCAAAAAGCCTCGAAAAATCGATTTTCGAAAAGTTAATGTTTTATTTGCTGGAAACATGTTTTTAGTGGATAAATTGGTTTGGGATCATTCCTGATAAGATTAGGCGAAGTTGACATTTTGACAATTTTGACATATGGTCATTTGGGGTCATTTGGGTAATTTCAGATCAAAAAAACTCGAAAAATCGATTTTGGAAAAGTTAATGTTTTATACGCTGGAAACCTGTTTTTTGGTGGATAAATTGGTTTGGGATCATTCCTGATAAGATTAGGCAAAGTTGACTTTTTGACAATTTTGACATATGGTCATTTGGGGTCATTTGGGTAATTTGAGATCAAAAAAACTCGAAAAATCGATTTTGGAAAAGTTAATGTTTTATATGCTGGAAACCTGTTTTTTAGTGGATAAATTGGTTTTAGATCATTCCTGATAAAAATTGGCGTAGTTGACTTTTTGACAATTTTGACCATTCCCTAGGGTCATTTGGGGTCATTTGGATTCATTTGGGTAATTTGAGGTCAAAAAGACTCGAAAAATTAATTTTCGTAAAGTTAATGTTTTATTTGCTGGAAACCTGTTTTTTGGTGGATAAATTGGTTTGGGATCATTCCTGATAAGATTAGGCAAAGTTGACTTTTTGACAATTTTGACATATGGTCATTTGGGGTCATTTGGGTAATTTGAGATCAAAAAAACTCGAAAAATCGATTTTGGAAAAGTTAATGTTTTATATGCTGGAAACCTGTTTTTTAGTGGATAAATTGGTTTTAGATCATTCCTGATAAAAATTGGCGTATTTGACTTTTTGACAATTTTGACCATTCCCTAGGGTCATTTGGGGTCATTTGGATTCATTTGGGGTCAAAAAGCCTCGAAAAATCGATTTTCGAAAAGTTAATGTTTTATTTGCTGGAAACATGTTTTTAGTGGATAAATTGGTTTGGGATCATTCCTGATAAGATTAGGCGAAGTTGACATTTTGACAATTTTGACATATGGTCATTTGGGGTCATTTGGGGTCATTTGGGTAATTTCAGATCAAAAAAACTCGAAAAATCGATTTTGGAAAAGTTAATGTTTTATACGCTGGAAACCTGTTTTTTGGTGGATAAACTGGTTTGGAATCATTCCCGATAAGAATAGTCGAAGTTGACTTTTTTGACCACTCCGTAGGGTCATTTGGGGTCATTTGGGGTCTTTGGGTTCAATTGTGGTCATTTGGGGTGATTTGGGAACAAAAAGTCTCGAAAAATCGATTTTCGATAAGTTAAGGTTTTATATACTGGAAACCTGTTTTTGAGTGGATAAATTGTTTTCGGGATCATCCCCGATAAAAATAGGCGAAGTTTACTCTTTGACATTTTGACCCCACCATACGATCATTTCGGGTTATTTGGGGTCATTTGGCGTCATTTGGGGTCAAAAAGTCCCGAAAAACCAGTTTTGGAAAAGTTAATGTTTTATATGCTGCAAACCTGTTTTTTAGTGGATAAATTGGTTTTGGATCATTACCGATAAGAATTGGCGTAGTTGACTTTTTGACAATTTTGACCACTCCCTAGGGTCATTTGGGGTCATTTGGATTCATTTGGGGTCAAAAAGCCTCGAAAAATCGATTTTCGAAAAGTTAAGGTTTTATATGCTGGAAACCTGTTTTTGAGCGGATAAATTGGTTTCGGGATCATCCCCGATGAAAATAGGCCAAGTTTACTCTTTGACATTTTGACCCCACCATACGATCATTTCGGGTTATTTGGGGTCATTTGGCGTCGATTAGGGTCAAAAAGTCTCGAAAAATCGATTTTGGAAAAGATAATATTTTATATGCTGGAAACCTGTTTTTTAGTGGAAAAATCGTTTTGTGTTCATTCTCGATAAGAATAGGCGAAGTTGACTTTTTGACAATTTTGACCTCGCTATAGGGTCAGTTGGGGTCAAAAAGCCTCGAAAAATCGATTTTCGAAAAGTTAATGTTTTATTTGCTGGAAACATGTTTTTAGTGGATAAATTGGTTTGGGATCATTCCTGATAAAATTAGGCGAAGTTGACTTTTTGACAATTTTGACATATGGTCATTTGGGGTCATTTGGGTAATTTCAGATCAAAAAAACTCGAAAAATCGATTTTGGAAAAGTTAATGTTTTATACGCTGGAAACCTGTTTTTTGGTGGATAAACGGGTTTGGAATCATTCCCGATAAGAATAGTCGAAGTTGACGATTTTGAATCCTCCATACGATCATTTCGGGTTATTTGGGGTCATTTGGCGTCATTTGGGTTGATTTGGGGTAAAAAAGTCTCGAAAAATCGATTTGGGAAAAGTTAATGTTTTATATGCTGGAAACCTGTTTTGTAGTGGATAAATTGGTTTGGGATCATTCCCAAGAAGAATTGGCAAAGTTGACTTTTTGACAATTTTGACCACTCCATAGGGTCATTTGGGGTCATTTGGCGTCATTTGGCGTCATTTGGCGTCATTTGGGGTGATTTGGGGTCAAAAAGTCTCGAAAAATCGATTTTGGAAAAGTTAAGGTTTTATATGCTGGAAACCTGTTTTTGAGCGGATAAATTGGTTTCGGGATCATCCCCGATGAAAATAGGCGAAGTTTACTCTTTGATATTTTGACCCCACCATTCGATCATTTCGGGTTATTTGGGGTCATTTGGCGTCGTTTAGGGTCAAAAAGTCTCGAAAAATCGATTTTGGAAAAGATAATATTTTATATGCTGGAAACCTGTTTTTTAGTGGAAAAATCGTTTTGTGTTCATTCTCGATAAGAATAGGCGAAGTTGACTTTTTGACAATTTTGACCTCGCTATAGGGTCAGTTGGGGTCAAAAAGCCTCGAAAAATCGATTTTCGAAAAGTTAATGTTTTATTTGCTGGAAACATGTTTTTAGTGGATAAATTGGTTTGGGATCATTCCTGATAAAATTAGGCGAAGTTGACTTTTTGACAATTTTGACATATGGTCATTTGGGGTGATTTGGGTAATTTCAGATCAAAAAAACTCGAAAAATCGATTTTGGAAAAGTTAATGTTTTATACGCTGGAAACCTGTTTTTTGGTGGATAAACGGGTTTGGAATCATTCCCGATAAGAATAGTCGAAGTTGACGATTTTGAATCCTCCATACGATCATTTCGGGTTATTTGGGGTCATTTGGCGTCATTTGGGTTGATTTGGGGTAAAAAAGTCTCGAAAAATCGATTTGGGAAAAGTTAATGTTTTATATGCTGGAAACCTGTTTTGTAGTGGATAAATTGGTTTGGGATCATTCCCAAGAAGAATTGGCAAAGTTGACTTTTTGACAATTTTGACCACTCCATAGGGTCATTTGGGGTCATTTGGCGTCATTTGGCGACATTTGGCGTCATTTGGGGTGATTTGGGATCAAAAAGTCTCGAAAAATCGATTTTGGAAAAGTTAAGGTTTTATATGCTGGAAACCTGTTTTTGAGCGGATAAATTGGTTTCGGGATCATCCCCGATGAAAATAGGCGAAGTTTACTCTTTGATATTTTGACCCCACCATTCGATCATTTCGGGTTATTTGGGGTCATTTGGCGTCGTTTAGGGTCAAAAAGTCTCGAAAAATCGATTTTGGAAATGATAATATTTTATATGCTGGAAACCTGTTTTTTAGTGGATAAATTGTTTTGTGTTCATTCTCGATAAGAATAGGCGAAGTTGACTTTTTGACAATTTTGACCTCGCTATAGGGTCAGTTGGGGTCAAAAAGACTCGATAAATCGATTTTCGATAAGTTAATATTTTATATGCTGGAAACCTGTTTTTTAGTGGATAAATTGGTTTGGGATCATTCCCGATAAGAATAGGCGAAGTTGACTTTTTGACAATTTTGACCCCTCCATACGGTCATTTGGGGTCAAAAAGACTCGAAATATGGATTTCCGAAAAGCTAAGGTTTCATATGCTGGAAACCTGTTTTTTTAGTGGATAAATTGGTTTGGGATCATTACCGATAAGAATAGGCGAAGTTGATTTTTTGACAATTTTGAACCTTCCATTCGATCATTCCAGGTTATTTGGGGTCATTTGGCGTCATTTGGGTTGATTTGGGGTAAAAAAGTCTCGAAAAATCGATTTGGGAAAAGTTAATGTTTTATATGCTGGAAACCTGTTTTGTAGTGGATAAATTGGTTTGGGATCATTCCCAAGAAGAATTGGCAAAGTTGACTTTTTGACAATTTTGACCACTCCATTGGGTCATTTGGGGTCATTTGGCGTCATTTGGCGTCATTTGGGTTGATTTGGGGTAAAAAAGTCTCGAAAAATCGATTTGGGAAAAGTTAATGTTTTATATGCTGGAAACCTGTTTTGTAGTGGATAAATTGGTTTGGGATCATTCCCAAGAAGAATTGGCAAAGTTGACTTTTTGACAATTTTGACCACTCCATAGGGTCATTTGGGGTCATTTGGCGTCATTTGGCGTCATTTGGGGTGATTTGGGGTCAAAAAGTCTCGAAAAATCGATTTTGGAAAAGTTAAGGTTTTATATGCTGGAAACCTGTTTTTGAGCGGATAAATTGGTTTCGGGATCATCCCCGATGAAAATAGGCCAAGTTTACTCTTTGACATTTTGACCCCACCATACGATCATTTCGGGTTATTTGGGGTCATTTGGCGTCGATTAGGGTCAAAAAGTCTCGAAAAATCGATTTTGGAAAAGATAATATTTTATATGCTGGAAACCTGTTTTTTAGTGGATAAATTGTTTTGTGTTCATTCTCGATAAGAATAGGCGAAGTTGACTTTTTGACAATTTTGACCTCGCTATAGGGTCAGTTGGGGTCAAAAAGCCTCGAAAAATCGATTTTCGAAAAGCTAAGGTTTCATATGCTGGAAACCTGTTTTTTTAGTGGATAAATTGGTTTGGGATCATTACCGATAAGAATAGGCGAAGTTGATTTTTTGACAATTTTGAACCTTCCATTCGATCATTTCGGGTTATTTGGGGTCATTTTGGGTCATTTGGGGTCATTTGGCGTCATTTGGGGTCATTTGGGGTCAAAAAGTCTCGAAAAATCGGTTTTGGAAAAGTTAATGTTTTGTATGCTGCAAACCTGTTTTTTAGTGGATAAATTGGTTTGGGATCATTCCCGACAAGAAAAGGCGAAGTTGACTTTTTGACAATTTTGACATATGGTCATTTGGGGTCATTTGGGTAATTTCAGATCAAAAAAACTCGAAAAATCGATTTTGGAAAAGTTAATGTTTTATACGCTGGAAACCTGTTTTTTGGTGGATAAACGGGTTTGGAATCATTGCCGATAAGAATAGTCGAAGTTGACGATTTTGAATCCTCCATACGATCATTTCGGGTTATTTGGGGTCATTTGGCGTCATTTGGGTTGATTTGGGGTAAAAAAGTCTCGAAAAATCGATTTGGGAAAAGTTAATGTTTTATATGCTGGAAACCTGTTTTGTAGTGGATAAATTGGTTTGGGATCATTCCCAAGAAGAATTGGCAAAGTTGACTTTTTGACAATTTTGACCACTCCATAGGGTCATTTGGCGTCATTTGGCGTCATTTGGGGTGATTTGGGGTCAAAAAGTCTCGAAAAATCGATTTTGGAAAAGTTAAGGTTTTATATGCTGGAAACCTGTTTTTGAGCGGATAAATTGGTTTCGGGATCATCCCCGATGAAAATAGGCCAAGTTTACTCTTTGACATTTTGACCCCACCATACGATCATTTCGGGTTATTTGGGGTCATTTGGCGTCGATTAGGGTCAAAAAGTCTCGAAAAATCGATTTTGGAAAAGATAATATTTTATATGCTGGAAACCTGTTTTTTAGTGGATAAATTGTTTTGTGTTCATTCTCGATAAGAATAGGCGAAGTTGACTTTTTGACAATTTTGACCTCGCTATAGGGTCAGTTGGGGTCAAAAAGCCTCGAAAAATCGATTTTCGAAAAGCTAAGGTTTCATATGCTGGAAACCTGTTTTTTTAGTGGATAAATTGGTTTGGGATCATTACCGATAAGAATAGGCGAAGTTGATTTTTTGACAATTTTGAACCTTCCATTCGATCATTTCGGGTTATTTGGGGTCATTTTGGGTCATTTGGGGTCATTTGGCGTCATTTGGGGTCATTTGGGGTCAAAAAGTCTCGAAAAATCGGTTTTGGAAAAGTTAATGTTTTGTATGCTGCAAACCTGTTTTTTAGTGGATAAATTGGTTTGGGATCATTCCCGACAAGAAAAGGCGAAGTTGACTTTTTGACAATTTTGACATATGGTCATTTGGGGTCATTTGGGTAATTTCAGATCAAAAAAACTCGAAAAATCGATTTTGGAAAAGTTAATGTTTTATACGCTGGAAACCTGTTTTTTGGTGGATAAACGGGTTTGGAATCATTGCCGATAAGAATAGTCGAAGTTGACGATTTTGAATCCTCCATACGATCATTTCGGGTTATTTGGGGTCATTTGGCGTCATTTGGGTTGATTTGGGGTAAAAAAGTCTCGAAAAATCGATTTGGGAAAAGTTAATGTTTTATATGCTGGAAACCTGTTTTGTAGTGGATAAATTGGTTTGGGATCATTCCCAAGAAGAATTGGCAAAGTTGACTTTTTGACAATTTTGACCACTCCATAGGGTCATTTGGCGTCATTTGGCGTCATTTGGGGTGATTTGGGGTCAAAAAGTCTCGAAAAATCGATTTTGGAAAAGTTAAGGTTTTATATGCTGGAAACCTGTTTTTGAGCGGATAAATTGGTTTCGGGATCATCCCCGATGAAAATAGGCCAAGTTTACTCTTTGACATTTTGACCCCACCATACGATCATTTCGGGTTATTTGGGGTCATTTGGCGTCGATTAGGGTCAAAAAGTCTCGAAAAATCGATTTTGGAAAAGATAATATTTTATATGCTGGAAACCTGTTTTTTAGTGGATAAATTGTTTTGTGTTCATTCTCGATAAGAATAGGCGAAGTTGACTTTTTGACAATTTTTACCTCGCTATAGGGTCAGTTGGGGTCAAAAAGCCTCGAAAAATCGATTTTTGAAAAGCTAAGGTTTCATATGCTGGAAACCTGTTTTTTTAGTGGATAAATTGGTTTGGGATCATTACCGATAAGAATAGGCGAAGTTGATTTTTTGACAATTTTGAACCTTCCATTCGATCATTTCGGGTTATTTGGGGTCATTTTGGGTCATTTGGGGTCATTTGGCGTCATTTGGGGTCAAAAAGTCTCGAAAAATCGGTTTTGGAAAAGTTAATGTTTTGTATGCTGCAAACCTGTTTTTTAGTGGATAAATTGGTTTGGGATCATTCCCGACAAGAAAAGGCGAAGTTGACTTTTTGACAATTTTGACCCCTCCATAGGGTCATTTGGGGTCATTTGGGGTCACAAAGATTCGAAAAATCGATTTTGGAAAAGTTAATGTTTTATATGCTGGAAACCTATTTTTTTAGTGGATAAATTGGTTTCGGGATCATCCCCGATAAAAATAGGCGAAGTTGACTTTTTGACATTTTTACCCCACCATACGATCATATCGGGTTATTTTGTGTCATTTGGCGTCATTTGGGTTCAAATGAGGTTATTTGGGGACATTCGGGATCAAAAAGTCTCGAAAAATCGATTTTGGTAAAGTTAAGGTTTTATATGCTGGTGTTACGTCCCCGTAACTAAATAAATAATTACTAAAAAATAGTTCTGAGAAGTATAACCACATTCATAGTAACTGAGCATTGCTTAATAATTCAATTCGACAAATAAACCGCTTTGCATGAATCATACTGGACCGAAGGCAATCACTGGGCAACAGCAATTTCATCGTTTTCTAAAAACTTTGCCATTATTCACGAAAAAGCAGAATCAAAACCGGTATGCCGAAAATTCTGTAAAATAAGTAATTCACGTGATATTACGTCAGTCGAACATCGCACTTAGATTTGTCCTCCAAAGAAAAACCTTCGCTATATCTAAGAAAACAAGTACATAATATAGTATACCGAATAAGAATATTACACGTAAATTTCTTAAAACAGGATGTCGTAATCTTCGTTACAGCATTTCAAAATCTTAAATAAATATTCTATAATTTAATAAACATTCAATTGCGACAACATTTTCAGTAGATTTTTCAAACGCGACAATATCCATCATCCATCATTTTTATACGTTTCTTTGCGACAATATGTTTAATTCCAATTTAATGCGACATTCGAATATTTTTGTAATTTCAAATATGGCTATATTTAAGTGCGCCAACAATTGTAAATTCTATTCCGACAATATGTTTAATTCGATTTAAGTACGACAATACTTTCAACCATACATTTTTGTAAATTTAATTACTACTGTTAATCACGACGATCAAAATTGCCAATTTAATTGCGATAACGTTTAATTACAACAGCATTAGTATCCGAATAGTTTCACGATATTTTCAGTTTAACAATTCCAAACATTTTTATATTCTGCCAACGTCGACGAGAATGCTTGTTATTCTATATATTGAAAGTTGCAAATGGCATAGCACAGAGTCCAAGATTCGCATGGATCTCATAATATTTGCCACATTATACATAATTCATATTGAAATTCAAATATTGTTAAAAACATGTAGAGTTATGACGGAACAACCAGAATCCAGGATCTTTCCAAGAATTCCTTTCACTTTTCCTACTCCCAAAATTTTATGATTCGCGACCATGGGCCATCTTCATTATAAAAAGGGCGTGCGCAAACAACCAAACAGTCAGTCAATCTGTCAGTCAGTTAGTTAGAGTGTCAACCAGCGTCAGTCAGTCACTCAGACACTCAGTCAGTCAGTCAGTCAGTCAGTCAGTCAGTCAGTTAGCTAGAGTGTCAACCAGCGTCAAACAGTCGGTCAGTCAGTAAGTTCCAGCCAGTCAGTCAGTCAGTCAGTCACTCAGTCAGTTAGTTAGAATGTCAACCAGCGTCAGGCAGGCAGTTGAAGATGAAGAGTGGATAATTTTCAGCCGCTCAGCCACACTTCGGTCGTAGGTGACACCAGAATAAACCTATGGTAAGAATAATTTCTTCATTTTTCCCAATTAACTACCCTTCCTCTATGTCTGAGACGAAGTGCCAAAAGGAGCACTAAAAGGAAGCGGTTCGGTCCCTTCTCCGAGCGGTGGACAAGAGTCCTTTTGGATTCCGTTAACCTTCTCCGATGATTGGATCCGAACCAATTCAATTTAGGAAAAATCATATTTATTTATTGTTTTTTTTATTAGCTAAGGATTGATTCTTTCCTCTTTCCCGAGCGGTGGACGAAGTTCCTTTTGGACTCTGTTAACCTTCTCCGGTAAGTGGATCCATATCAATCCCAACGTTGGTTTATCCTGTAATCGATGGCAGCACGTCGACCAGGACAAATCCATAGGGACTTCATATTGTCATATTGTTATATATTATAATTTTTATTTTTGTTTTCTATTAATTACTAGACTCCCCCCCCCCCTTTTGACTAATACTTTAAATAGAAATTCCGTATTTCATTAACACCGTATTCCCTTTTTTTGTTTTCAGTGCCAGATGCTTGGGAAAGAAATATTAGACGGCTCCTCCAAATTGTTCAGAAGGTCGCTTCATCGCTCCCTATCATTCCTACCTTATACCTTTCTCATTCTGTCTAACACCATTTTTTGAAACTTAAATGAAATAAATTAAATTTTTCCTGAAAACATTCGTACTTCTTTATTTTACCTTCACCTTTATTCATTTCTTTTGCATTAGCAGCAGCCCCCACAAGTTTTCGAACTCAGGATTGACTCTTCCAGTCGATCCAGTCTTTTCGCGGTTGTGTCGAGGAAACGGTATTTGCAACCAAAAACCCTTGCAAAACGCCTTTCCCTCCAGCCGTAACAAGTGGTGACAGCGGTGCTCGTGGGAAAACTGTTAATGCAAAGGAAAATATAAAGGTCTATACTATTTCAACAAAAAATATATAAAAAAAATAATAATAATTTTTGCAAAAACACTTCCTTCGCCGCCATACGAAGTGGTGACAGCGGTGCTCGTGGGAAAACTGTTAATGCAAAGGAAAAAATAATGGTCTATACTATTTCAACAAAAAAAAATATAAAAAAAAAAAATAATAATATTTTTTGTAAAAACACTTCCTTCGCGGTCATACCAAGTGGTGACAGCGGTGCTCGTGGGAAAACTGTTAATGTAAAGGAAAAAATAAAGGTCTATACTATTTCAACAAAAAATATATATAAAAAATAATAATAATTTTTGCAAAAACACTTCCTTCGCCGCCATACGAAGTGGTGACAGCGGTGCTCGTGGGAAAACTGTTCATGCAAAGGAAAAAATAAAGGTCTATACTATTTCAACAAAAAATATATAAAAAAAATAATAATAATTTTTGCAAAAACACTTCCTTCGCCGCCATACCAAGTGGTGACAGCGGTGCTCGTGGGAAAACTGTTAACGCAAAGGAACAAATAAAGGACTAGACTATTTCAACAAAAAATAATATTATTTTCGCAAAAACACTTCCTTCGCCGCCATACCAAGTGGTGACAACGGTGCTCGTGGGAAAGCTGTTATCGCAAAGGAATAAATAAAAGTCTAGAAAAAAAATAATAATAACAATTATTGCAAAAACACTCCTTTCGCAGCCATCACAAGTGATGACAGTGGTATTAGCAGGAAAACTGTTTATGCCATGTAATGGGGAAATAATAAAAGAAATAGTTATTGGCCTTTTCAAATTTTTATCCGCATTATAACTTATAAAGTAGAATTTTATGCACTTTTATTTGGGTTCAAAACAAAAAATACTATAATATCGTCTGGTTTAACCCTTATTCCATCCGTCCTACAATATAGTCAAAACCTATCTATCCACACGGCCAACTGAATATCTTCGGAGTAGTCTCCTAGGCATCTGATACTGTGTAGAAGAGAAGATTGGATCTTCGCATATTTATATTGTTTAAAAAAAAAATATAGAAGAGAAAATTACAAACTCTCGAATCATTGTCAAATTATAGGACATTATCTCAATTGTATAATAGCTCTTAACAAAAATATTTTATCCTTCATTATCCTAAATAATTTTTCAGCTTAAATAAATTATGCGTTTATATGCAATTTTAACTATGAAAGCACATAAAATATAAATCTCTGATTTAATCAAAATTTTGATTTAAACTTTTAAATACCTTAATATTCTAAAAAGTAACAATATTGCTTGATAAACGACAATAATACAATTGAGAAAATCAAATTGTACGTATATGACATTAACATCAGTAAAAATATAGAATTATTTTCCAAATCTTAAGTTCTTAAAAAAAATAAAACAAAAACTTAGACTCTAGATGTTATGCACCACACTTAAAGCTAATCGCATCAAAATAATAAAGCTGTAACTTATGATATTTCCATTCCATAAATTTTTTTTAATAAACTCTTAGTAATATATTAAATATATCTATAATTAATCTGCACATAACTTATATATTTTTATAAATAATTTCGGCCAATAACTCTTAAGAATTTCATTGACAAACAATAATATTTAAACCCAAAAGAAAATAAATATACAATTTTTTTTACAGATGAGTAAATACAAAAAGTGAAAAATTCTTTTTTCTTCAAGTTTACAACTTTGAACAAATAAATACACCAGTCACAAGTATATAAAATTGATGATAGTAATACATTATAGAGAAATAAACTAATTTAAATAAGATATAGTTATAAACGCAATTTCAATAAGAAAATAAAAAAATCTACCGCGTAATACATTAACGCAATGGCATTGAGAGGAAACATTCTCTTAATAGTCCAATAGATGATGATCAAATTTTTATGACTTCTTATTTTCACATTATATATATTTGTATACGTATACATTGTACACTTTTCTTTATTTTAATGTAAGGAATATAATTCTTAAGCAAATACTAAGAAAAACATGAATAATAGTGATTATCAAATACAGAAGTTTAAAAGAAAAATTCATAATTTTTTAGTAACCATATGAATTATAATCACTTCATTTAATTTTTATATATTCTTATAAAATTTTGATATTTCACAAACTTTAATAGATAATTAAATATTATATAATAAAAGTAAACTTTTAACGTTAACTAAACGAAAGACAAAAGAAACAAATGCCGATTGCTCAATTAATTTTATTATTATTTTAATCAGTTTTTAATGATTTTAAACAGCTTTTCCCAAAAGGATTACTTATTTCCATTCAACATTTGAATAAAACATACCTGAAACATCCTGAAAAATTTCAAGACGAAAATGTTATAAAACTCTCAAACAAAATTCAAAAGTATTTTCATTTTCTTCAACCAAACTCGTTTTATATATACTCCAATAAAACATGTGAATAATATTGCAAAAGTTTAACATTAGATTTTATTTACTATCTCTCAAACAATTTACATATTCCAAGCAACTGAAATTACTTTAATTACAAAGAATTTTAAATATCCTTGTTATTCAAAAAAGCTCATAATTTTCATTTTATAGAAACTTTGTTTTATTATTCAAGAAAAAGTGAGCAAAGATAAAAAAAAATAATGTCAGAAAGAAAATACTTAAAAATAGAAACAGAATACTACGGAAAATAAACACCGAAGCTAAACTTTTATAAAAATAAAATATAATAATTCCAAACACAATATGCAGAATTACCAGCATCATCAAAGAAATATATATCAAAACTCTCCTTTAGATGAATTTGATAACTTCCAGACAAATGAATACCACATGTACAAAAATTATCGACCAAATTTCCGACAAAACGAGTATTATAATCATCAACAACAAAATTATCATTCTTCAACCCTTCGAAATACAAAGCGGAATTCTCAAATCCTGGAATCACAAAATTATACAAATACACCTTGGAACGATCAAGATAACTATCAACTAAACCACCAAAATTTTCAACTTCAAAATAAAAAAATACAACATTCTCAAAACGGACCCTTACAAAACTATCAAGCAGTTCCTTGGAACTACCAAGAAAGTCGATCACCACACAAACATCTTTTGCAAGCCAGAAATTATGAAAACCTATCGCAAACGTACCAGAACAATGTTAACAAGTTTCCAAATAGGAATCAACGGCACAACCAAACATATTTTGAAAATACACAAACTCGCCAACAAAATTATAGTAAAAGATCAAAGAAAATAGGAATTCAATGTACGCATTGTAAAAATATAGGACACACCTGGGACCAATGCAAGAACTTTAGAACAGAAATATGTGCAGAAATATTACTAGAATTAAACAACCCAAAATCAAGAGAAAAGGAATTTACCAATAGGAAAGGGGACATTTTGGAACAAGCACTAAATAATTCTTCTTCGAGCAATCTAAGCAAATCAAGAGAAAAGGAATTTACCAATAGGAAAGGGGACATTTTGGAACAAGCACTAAATAATTCTTCTTCGAGCAATCTAAGCAAATCAAAACCAGTAAAAACGTTTCGTCTAAGTATTAATGAAGCACCAACTATTAAACTTTCTTCAAAAGACTTATACACTGAAGTAAACCTACTAGTAGATACCGGAGCAAGTATAAATATCATAAAAGAAAAAAATATTGTAGGAGAAACATTAATAGATGAATTAGATATTATAGAGTTGAAAGGAATCATGGGACAACCTATCACGACAATGGGTGTAGTAAGAATAGAAATTTTAGGATAAAACACAAAATTTCATGTAATTAAAAATAGCATCCCAATAGACTGTGAAGGCATTCTAGGATTAGAATACTTTAAGAACAACAAGGAAACTATTGACTATATAAAAAATTATATTATACCGAAAAACAGCAGAATATGTTTCAACACACCAGAAATCTCCAACATTCTAGCCAAAAATAACAATGGAAGAGATAACGAAGGGAACTACTTACAAATTTTTAATAAAACCAATGTACCATTAAAAATATATACACCAACAATCGAAATTGACGAAATAGAATCATATGACGAAAAAGATAATGTAATTCAGTTAAGTTATAGGCGAACAAAAAATAATGAAATCAAATATGAAACCGACAACGAAATCACCAATGAATATGAAATTAGCCACGAAACCAACGACTATAAAACTGACAAGAATATTGGTTACAAAATTGACAAGGAAAGCACCAAGGAATATGAAACAACAAACGCAAATGAAGTAATAAGAACAAACGGAAATCAAATACTAAATAAAAATAAAAATAAATATAGAAATAAAAAACCATATAATAATACAAATGAATACCAAAATTCAAAACAACATAAAAATGAACTCAAAAATAAATATGAAAATATTCACGAATTTGATTTAAACGAATATAGGAATAAAAATGAATACTTAAATCACTATGTAGATACAAATCAACAAAGAAATACAAATCAATATGATAATACAAATAAATATAAAAATTCAAACCAACTCGAGAATAAAAATGAATACCAATATACAAATGATAATAAAAATACTGATGAACATAAACATAAAAGTGAACAATCAAATAAATATAAAATTAAAAATAAATATGAAAATAGACATGAATACGAGAATACAAACGATGAAAATAAAATTAATCTAAATATTACATATGAAATTAAAAACGGAAAAAATAATATAGTTAGAAATGAAAAATGTAATGAAATGATAAAGCGAGATGAAATTACAATGAAACATATAACAATGAATATTAATAAAAATAACAAAACAGATCAAGTTAAATCCTCGGAATCCAGTACAGATAAAAAACCGGATCAAGATTTCCCCTCTGAATCTAGTAAAAATAAAAATATAATAAAAGATAAAAATGAAATGAAATACAAAAATACATTGAAAAATGAAAATGAAATAATTAAAAGAAGCAAAAATTAATTAACATTTAAACATAAAAACGAATTAATGATTATAAATGAATATGAATTTATAAATAAAAATAAAAACAAATCGATAAATATGAATGACAACGAATTGTTACATACAAAACAAATTGAGAATGAATTAATTAAAGCAAAAGAAAATAAAAATGAAAATGAAAATGGAAACGAAGTAATTAAAATAAACCAAAATGATTTAATAAATAAAAATAAAAAGCAAATCGCGCATGAAAATAACAATGAATTAATGAATAAATCGGAAATTAGGAATGATTTGACAAATAAAAATGGAATACGAAATAAAAACGAATATAAATTGTTAGGTAAAATGGGAATGAAACATTATCTAACGAGTGAAAATCAAAAAGTAAATGAAACAATTAATGAATGTCAAAATGAATTAAATAAAAATACAATTAAAAAAAGTAATGAAATTAAAAGTAAAAATGAATATGATATTATAGTCGAAACCGATAATGGGTATAAAAAGAATAATGAAAGAACTGATAGATTCCAACAAATAGTTATAAATGAGAACCTACAACATTATCCATTTGATAGAGGAAAAAATAGTATTTAATATTTTTATAATATATATATAAACAGTCATGTAATTATAATAACAGAAATTAAATCGAAGTATTAAGATAAAAACATTCAAATGTAAAATTCACTTTAGCATAAAGAATAATGCAACTACAAAATGCTGTAAATAAAAAATGATATAAAATAACAAAAGAAAAATATATATACATAGATACATATATAAATATCGCCGAGATTTAATATGAATAAACAAAAAAAAAAAAGAAAAAACAGATAATAATAATAATGAAATATAGAAAATAATAAAAATAATAGGATTAAAATAATTAAAACAATTACGAAATTAAAAGATCATGAAATAGAGTCTATTAAACAATAAGATTACACAACAATTGAATTTAGAGTCCATAAGGACGCGAAGGTCCCAATCAAATTCCGCAATCCTTTTTCTTCACACATTTTAAATAAACCATACTTTATAGTATACCTAATATCCATGTATAATCTAGTAATATTTATTATAAGATTTTAATAAAACCAATAATAATATGACATTACGCATATACAAATATACATGTCGGTTCCAATACCCAACAATCTAAGTGGATATATGGGATAATCAACATGCATATATGTATGTGAACATTTTATTTTTCAGGATATCAAATTATATGGGAAACAATCTAAACGATTTGACAAAATAGATGAAGCTGTCCTTCAAGTATACATATGTACTTTTAAGACTAACAATGAATAAATTTCTTTTTACTATATTAGTTCACAAGCAACATTCAAATTTTAAGGCAACATTTCCGATAATAACTAGAGGCAGTAAAATAAGAACAACCAACGTATAATTGTTTACATTCACTACTATTTCTTTCATTGCAGAAAAACTAATTGCATATGACAATGAATAAAATAAAAGATATAAAAAGAAAATCTTACAGAATATACATCTATACATACAAAGAAAGTTACGTTATCAAATCGCATTCTCCTATCGTAATATTGTAAGGGAGAAAATAAAGACGGATGAAATGAATAAAAGGAAACAAGAAAATACCGCGACCTTAATTTAGCAATCACTTTTAAACATCAATTTGTGTTTTGACTTTTAACCATTTTTAACTCTCGTAAAGTGTTTAAACTGTATACGGTTTCCTTAGGGCTTACCATAACATTGACCTTGTAAAATCGAGAAGGAATGAAAACGAGAATTTGGAAACTCTCGGAATATAAATAATGATTAAAAACTCGCCGTTAAGTCAGGCTTGCCACAATTTGGTGGAGAGCGAGAAAACCACTTACTTAATTTTAAGTTTTTTTTTGTATTGTTATGTATGTAAATTCAATATCATTTTTAACTCTTGCAGCGTGTAGAGACTATGTATGGTTTCCTTAGGGCTTGCCATCACAAATAACGTAGACCGCGTAATATCGAGAAGGAATGAAAAAGAGATTAGGAATTGCCATTCTCAAAGTATAAAAAATGATAAGAAACTCGCCGTTAAGTTAGGCTTGACACAATTTTGTGAAGAGCGAGAAAAATACATACCAAGACAAATTTTAGTAATATAACCTCATATTTATTTCACCAGAACCTTCTTTAGACCCCAAATAATTTACAAGAGGAAAATGAGAACAAGAAATAGAACACCAAAGACATTACATTTTCTCACAAGCTTCATATAAATGAAATATCAAATTATATATACTTGCAGGAATCATTAACATTAAAAGCACACTACACACAAATTTTCAAGGGTAAATTACAGTAGTAACATTTTAAATAAGGTCATGGTAATTAAACTTACAAACTGATGCATGCAAATCGCTTCAACTAATAAGTGCAAGAAACTGAAATAGACTAACCAATAATATAGAACTAAAATCAAATTAAAAACAGCACGTATGCGAAATGGATCTCAAAATGTTCATCGACAAAATGTAATAGCGTTTACTTATTGTAACAGATAGTACTAAAATGTATGTATACCGTTCACCGAAAACTACGTCGTTGTAATCTCGAAATATCAATATCCATACAAAAATGTCAAATATTAGGGAAGAATGAAATAATTTGCGCACTATTGTGTTACGTCTCCGTAACTAGCGCGATTACCCTTTTTTTTGTATGTATTGACAAATCCGAAAATTGTCGTAATTGTATGTCGGTATCGGACAAACGAGTTCCTTTTTTTTTTAATATAGCGTTGAGATCACGTAGACGTAGCATGTTGGAACGAAACCGTTTCAAATTAGACCTTCTTTTAACTTTCATTAGCCATAAATCAGAAGATGGCTCGCGTTGCCTAAGCCGAAAAACTTTTCTTATAACTATCAAGTTACCGGTTTTTGACTTTTCTAAGAATAAAAGAGAAAACGAGTACGTTCTAAATAGCTATCTACGACACCGTATGTTATAACAATAATGTAAAAGCATTAGTTAATACATGCTTCCTCCTTGGCCTATTTCCAAAACCTGTCCAACACACAAATCCACCATTTTCAAAATAGAAGGGGAAAAATCAAAGCGGGGATAAAACTATGGCTCACCATAAATACGCTGTCGCGTACAGAAAATCAGACAGAGTGAAGACTAGAAAGACAGAGTGAAGACTAGAAAGACAGAGTGTAGACTAGAGAGTACCAGAGAGAGGACGAGTGGACCAGAGAGCGGACTAGAGAGACCAGAGAAAACTAGAGAATAGTAGGAATCATAGTAGAGGATCGTGGGGAGATTTTCCGGACGATGCAGACTACTTCGTCTGCTCTACCACGAGAAGAATTCAAGTTCTTCAGTCACAGAAGTTCATCTGGCCAAGCAACCAATTTCCATAGAACGAGTCCGTCGGAACAACTGATCGCCGTTCAAAAAGGGACCAGCGAAAGGAAATGGTAAGTATCTCTTTATTTTATAAATAAACAAATGATCCCTCTCTTCTCCTTTCCTTTCGTGACATAGCGGGTAGGCCTGCGAAATCACGCCAACCTTTTCCATTTGCGACATAGCGGGTCGGCCTGCGAAATCGCACTTCCTTCCTTTTCGTGACATAGCGGGTAGGCCTGCGAAATCACACCAACCTTTTCCCTTTGCGACATAGCGGGTCGGCCTGCGAAATCGCACCCCCCCCCCCCTTTTTCTTTTGTGGCATAGCGGGTAGGCCTGCGAAACCACAGCTCCTTCTCTCCTACATATTGCGCACAGCCCACCGAGACGAAGTCGCCCCTCTCACGCGACTAATATTCCGGTTTTTATCATTATTTTTTTTCCTAAATAACTCATCTTTTTTAATTCTAAAAATAGAGACGATATAAATATATATTTAATATTAAAGACCAATTCTTAGGGAAATACCTTCCTCACATTCGATGTTCCAAAGATTTCTAGCAGAGCGTTAACTAAATGAACAATACAATTTATTAGTTTTATAATATTTTGTTTTCTCACTTTCGCGAGTTCTAAAATAAAAAAATGAATATCTAAAAAGAAACAAATATTTTTCAGTCAAACGCCGTCGAGCAGGACAAAAGTGTCAGCGCCCAAACTTGCCAAAGGTCGTTCACCTTATCCTGGAGGAAAATGAGCGACAGACTGCTGAGGAATTTTTCCCCTTAATAGAACCTCCCTTATCCCTCTTTCCCCTCATCCAACAACACCACTTTGTACACCTAAAGAAATGTTATCGAACCAGCAATAAATTAATTAATTTCAACCAAATAAAGTGTTTCCTTATTGTACCCTTATTCCCGACTTTCCTGTGTCATCAGTAGCCCCCACTCACCTAAAGAACCCAGTAATTCTACTGAGTTACACGCCCGTGCTACTGTTCGGTTTATATCTCGTTCGAGATATTCACTGGGTCGTAACATAAAAATTTGGTGACAGCGCAACTGAGTGGGAACCTGATGAAACAGGGACAGTCATATAGCAGTCTGTCGATCAATTCCTCGGCGGTAATAAAAAGACATATAAATAAATAAAAATTTGGTGACAGCGCAACTGAGTGGGAACCTGATGAAACAGGGACAGTCATATAGCAGTCTGTCGATCAATTCCTCGGCGGTAATAAAAAGACATATAAATAAATAAAAATTTGGTGACAGCGCAACTGAGTGGGAACCTGATGACACATAGAAAATCATATGGCAGTCTGTCGATCAATCCCTCGGCGGCAATAAATGACATATAAATATATAAAAAAAGTGGTAACGCAGTATTCGCGGAAAAACTATTAATGCAAAAGAAAGAATAAAGGACTAGCAAGTTTGAACAACAACAAAATATAGGAATAAAAAATAATTGTTTTTCACAGTCATGAACTTTTATTGACATTGCTAAAAGGAAGTAAAGCAGTACTACCAGAAAATTGCAATTACAATTGCAAATAACAGAAATCCTCATGTGTAAAAATGGTCATTAATAATATTTACCTGTTAGCAGTATTAAAATATTAAAAGTGGTTATAGTTTTACTGGCAAAATACATTGGAGCATAAAATATATAATAACCTTTTTATCTTTTGAAATAAAAGTAATAAAAAATAGTAAGTTTTCAGAAATTTAGAGTAAATCAAAATAGTAGCAACCATACGAACAGTAATACTAATAGTTCAATATTAGGTGATTCATGTTTTTTTTTACTTTCTCTTTGCTTCCTATTTTCAGGCATTTAAAAACATTTATTTTTCAATTTAAGAAAAAAATCATAATACAATCAATATAAATAGAAAAATTTAATCAATTTCTAATACAGTATACAAATTTTTAACATTCCGTTAAAACCTTTCCAAATTCTTTGACGAATATATTAAAAAAAAATATTCAATACTTACACGAAGTTTAATATTTTGGACATCTTAGCAACATTTTTAACAACATTTTTGTTTAGATATTAAGAAAAAGTTTAATACATTATTAATAATTTTTATACAGAATTTAAACTTTACTGGTTATTTTATTGATTAATCAAAAAGAAAACAGAATTATATCAGAAAAACACCACAATAACATTTTTCCGAAAAAAATACTTCTTTTTGAATTAGTATTACAATTCTACTACACTTTCAATATCTTTTTATCAATTTTATAAAAAAAAAGGGGGGAGACAAATTTATTAATTATTTAAATTTTTACAATTTGGAACATTTTTTAGGCAATTTCCTTGTGACTCTAAGCAATTTTTTCGAATGTAAAGTAACATTTGTAAAATTAAATACATATTAACCTTAAAATTAACCTTATTTTATTTTAAGCTATGAACAATATTTTTTAGATTATACAATCCGTTCATTTTCACTTACAGCTTATATTTAAATTACAGTCGATTTTTAACATATTCTTTATTTTCGCTCCTGACAAATTTTTATGTTCAAACATCTTTTAAAAATTACAACATTTGTTAAACGGGTTTTTATTTAAAAAAAAACTTTGAAGGTCCACTTTTACATAAGTTCAAATTATAATTAATTTATTTTTCTTAAATTGTCTCGTTAACCTCGTTCAAGGTTATTTTTTGCGAATCTTACTAGTTTCCAGCAATTTTGAATTTATAAACAGGTTTTAAAAAGTTATTATTAGCTCAAAACAATTATTAAACATTTTTTTTGTGCGTATTATTACATACAATCTTTCATTTGAATACGACTTTTAAAATAGATTTTTTTTAAATTATAAATCATTTTGTATTTATAAGTAGTCTTTTTCGTAAACATAATTTCTTCTTAAACAATTTTTGGTTAAAAATTCTTTTCAGAAAATGGACTGAAAACAAAAAAAAACAATAAGTAAATAAATCGAATATAATTTTAATAAACTATCAACGAAGTCTCTTTATATCATTAATAATTTTCAGAATTTTCGACAATATTTAAACACATTTTAACAGAAACACGTTGTTTTAAAGCAATTATATAAATAATAAAGTTCTATGGTAATAATCTTTTAATGAAATGTATCAACAATAAACAACAAAAACGGCATTACGGAGGATCTATATGAATTATTACAAAAATTTGTCTGAGTTTGTCAGAAGTAAAACATAGTTATAAAACAAATAAATAGCTGTTCAAATAAGTAAATCACCTACAACAATAGTTAATAAATACCAAGTTATAAAAGCAATCAACGAAATGCATTTCTATATCCTGAATTGAAAGAATTTGAAGATTTCAGACAGAATAATTCCTACGACTATTAACCACAAAATTACTAAGCTCCGACACTCCGCAATAAGAAAATGAACAAATTTCAAACCATGCAAACGCAAAATTATCACGCAGTACCTTGGAACTATAATGAATGTCAACCACAAAATTATGAATATTTTCAAGTTCGAAATAAAAAAACCCACAATTACAAAAAATTACCATGGAACTATCAACAAGATCAACGCCAAACGCGTAATTCCCAAACTTCGAATTTCGAAAATTATCAAGCAGTACCATGGAACTACGAAGAAAACCAACCGCAAAACAGAAAAAAAATTCAACAGTTTAACTTAAAGTCGCGAAATTATCAGGATAGTTTCAAATACGACCAACCTAACAATCGTCGAAATAATCGAATTCAATCTCAATATACATAATTTCATCAACAAAGTTTTATACAAAATAGATCAAGACAAATAAGAACCAAATGCACGCATTGCAAACGTATAGGACATACCTGGCAAGAATGTAACAAATTTAATGAAGAAATCATCTCAGAAGTAGTACACGAATTTAACGGTATAAAGCTGTCAAGGCTGAAAAACGAGAAAATTACAAACGGAAATTTGGAACAAACTAAACATAAGAAACCTAAATATGTACAGAACTATGAAGAAGAAAATGAAACGAACAAGTCTTATAACACTAAAAACAACTCCAAGAACAATCATAAAAATAAAACTAACAAAAATTATGAAAACAAGAACGATACAGGCAATGAATTCGTAACCGAAAATAATACTGACGACGATTATGAATTCGAGAATGATACTTATAATGAATATACCATAATTGAGAACGATACTGATAATGATTACAAAACCAAAACGGACAAGAATTCACAAACTGTTCAACAAAATTACACCCAATATAAATCAAACCCAAAAAGAATCTATTGTACACATTGCACAAATATAGGACATAACTGGCAACAATGCAAGAAATTTAGAGAGGAGATAAGCTCAGAAATATTACCAGAATTTAACAGCCAAAACATGCTAGAAAAAGAACATGACCATGAATCAGGTACTGAAGACCATAATGATCATGAAGTAGAGAGTATAACCGATGACGACCATGAAACCACGAACTCGCCTAACGACAATTATAAAACTGAGAGCTACATCGACAATGATAATAAAACGACGCACAAAACGAATATCAATTACGAAGTTAAGCACCATACTGTGAACGACGATGAAATAGAAAACAAAACTGACTATTATGAAATTGGGAATGAAATCATTAATGATTCTGAAACTGCGAACAGAACTGACAACACTCATGTAGCCAAGCACTACACTCACATCGGTCATGAAATTAAAAGGAAAACCAGCACAGATTATAAAATTGAAAACTATGAAAACCTTCATGCAGCAAAGAAGAAAATTAAACCTTCTCAAAAATGGAAATCCCAAAATTACAATGCTGTACCTTGGAACTATGAAGATAACCATGAAAATAAAGAACAACAAAGAATATTCTGTGAAAACGAATCTACCTACGATTATCAACATTTTTACCTATATTGTAGCAAGAGACAAGTTTACGAAAATAAGAGTCAAGATCACAAAACGAGTATTTATCAAAACGAGTATGAAACCATCAAGGAAAAAGAACGTCAAGCATGTAACGAATACAACGAATGCCATGAAAATATTGAAATTAATGAAAATAATGAAAATAATAAAAACAATGAATATAATAAAAACAACGAAAATAATGCAAACAATGAAAATATTGAAAACAATGAAAATAATGAAAATAACGAATATAATGAAAATGAAAATAATGAATATAATGAATATAAAAATAATGAATATAATGAAAATGAAAATAATGAATATAATGAAAATAAAAATAACGAATATAACGAAAATGAAAATGAATATAATGAAAATGAAAATGAATATAATAAAAAAGAAAATGAAAACGAATATAATGAAAATGAAAATGAATATAATGAAAATGAAAATGAATATAATAAAAATGAAAATGAAAATGAATATAATAAAAAAGAAAATGAAAACGAATATAATGAAAATGAAAATGAATATAATGAAAATGAAAATAACAAATATAATGAAAATGAAAATAACGAATATAATGAAAATGAAAATAATGAATATAATGAAAATGAAAATAACGAATATAATGAAAATGAAAATGAATATAATAAAAATGAAAATGAAAATGAATATAATAAAAAAGAAAATGAAAACGAATATAATGAAAATGAAAATGAATATAATAAAAATGAAAATGAAAATGAATATAATAAAAAAGAAAATGAAAACGAATATAATGAAAATGAAAATTAATATAATAAAAATGAAAATGAAAATGAATATAATAAAAAAGAAAATGAAAACGAATATAATGAAAATGAAAATGAATATAATGAAAATGAAAATAACAAATATAATGAAAATGAAAATAACGAATATAATGAAAATGAAAATGAAAATGAAAATGAATATAATAAAAAAGAAAATGAAAACGAATATAATAAAAAAGAAAATGAAAACGAATATAATGAAAATGAAAATGAATATAACAAATATAATGAAAATGAAAATAACGAATATAATGAAAATGAAAATGAATATAATGAAAATGAAAATAACAAATATAATGAAAATGAAAATAACGAATATAATGAAAATGAAAATGAATATAATGAAAATGAAAATGAATATAATAAAAATGAAAATGAAAATGAATATAATAAAAAAGAAAATGAAAACGAATATAATGAAAATGAAAATGAATACAATGAAAATGAAAATAACAAATATAATGAAAATGAAAATAACGAATATAATGAAAATGAAAATGAATATAATAAAAATGAAAATGAAAATGAATATAATAAAAAAGAAAATGAAAACGAATATAATGAAAATGAAAATGAATATAATGAAAATAAAAATAATGAATATAATGAAAATAAAAATAACGAATATAATGAAAATGAAAATGAAAATGAATATAATAAAAATGAAAATGAAAATGAATATAATAAAAAAGAAAATGAAAACGAATATAATGAAAATGAATATAATGAAAATGAATATAATGAAAACGAATATAATGAAAATGAATATAATGAAAATGAATATAATGAAAATGAAAATAATAAATATAATGAAAATGAAAATAATGAATATAATGAAAATGAAAATGAATATAATAAAAAAGAAAATGAAAACGAATATAATGAAAATGATAATGAATATAAAAATAATGGAAGAATAGCTAAATTACCGTCTCAAAAAGCTATAAAAGATACTACCCAAATAACGTACAGCGACTACATTCAACAGTTAGCTACCAAATTATATGACACACAAGAACACGCAAGAAAAAACCAAATATCTGCAAAAACAAAATCAAAATATTATTATGACAGAAAAATAAATCCACTAAAATTGGAAATAGGAAATTTAGTATTTTTACAAAAAAAAAATCATAAAACCGGTAAACGAGATAATGAATATCAAGGTCCTTTCGAAGTTTTACAAGTGTTCGAAAATGAAAACGTTAAAATTAAAATAAAAAATGGAGAAAAGATAGTACACTCCAATAGGCTTAAAATTTCTAAAATAAGAAGTCATAAATAGCCAAGTCACCCTGTATATATATATATATATATTTTTTTTTTATTATTCAACAAAAAAAAAATGACATAAAAAGTAATAATCTTCTCGAAACAAAGAAAACTCAGCAAACCTCAAGAATAAACTGCAACACAAATACGACAATGGATTATATGAAAATACTGATGATTTTAACATATGCAATGTGGACATTATATTTACCTTTAACAAGCAATGATTCAAGACAAAATAAAATATTTTTGTTATAACAATTTTTATTTTTTTTTTTTCATAAAATAATGAAACAATATTTCATTTAGTCGAGGAAGTACTTCCAAATAGAAAGGAATAATAAAAAAAAGGGAATATACATACATACAATAAAAATAATTATTGAAACGAATTCGCATGTGCATGCAAGAAAATTAACGAATTAACTACATTTTGTAACACAGAAATAAAAAAAAAAGATAACAAAAAGAAAATACGAAATAATTATCAAAAATATACCAAATGGCAAAACAAAAACAAAAGAGAATAAAAAGAAAACGAAAAGAATAATGAATTCAAGCTGGGGAAATGCGAGATTGTTAATTTCCAAAGAATCTTTTTTTAAATAAACGATATTTTGCCGTTAAGTTAGCCTTGCCACAAAATAGTGGAGTGCATATATCACATACTAGACAGTGCAAAAGTGACAATAAAACACTCGCCGTTAAGTTAGCCTTGCCACAATATGGTGGAGAGCGAGATGTCATGCACTTGGAAAATTGACAAATATCGAATGTGTCTTGTTTGAAAGTCATTTGTCTTGACTTTTTAATTATTAACGAATGCCAAAAGTATTAACACAATAATCATTTCAAACACAGATTAATAAAAATATACAAATTCTGAAAACACAATAAAGTATTATTGTCATCCCAAACGGCCTTATTTTCCTAACCTCTGCTTCGCATGCGCATGCAACAAAGTTAACGAATTAACTACTTTTTTTTACATATCACAAGAAATTGAAAATATATATATATATATATATATATAACAAAAGAAAATATGAAATAATTATCAAAAATAACAAATGACAAAAACGAAAAGAATAATGAATTTAAACGAGGGAAATGCGAGATTGTTAATTTCCAAAGAATCTCTTTTTTGAAAGTAAACGATATTTCGCCGTTAAGTTAGCCTTGCCACAAAACAGTGGAGTGCGTATATCATATACTAGATAGTGCAAAAGTGACAATAAAACACTCGCCGTTAAGTTAGCCTTGCCACAATATGGTGGAGAGCGAGATGTCACGCACTTGGAAAATTGACAAATGTCGAATTTGTCTTGTATGAAAATCATTTATCTTAAGTTTTAAACAAATTTCAAAAAGTATTAACATAATAATGATTATAATCTAAATTTTTGTTGGTCACATAAAATACACCCTTTTTTTTACCTTCCTAATTTTTAACATGCACAATTTCAAAATTATTTTTTGTCTATACTTCCGGATTCCTTCTGAGACTAATATTAAGCCAACGATTTAACCACTACAATAGTCCACTATATATGTATGTATGACAGGAAAGAGAAGAAATCTGCCGGCTGCGGTGATGTTAGAAATATTCAACCTCACACTGTTAAAACGCTGCGAAAATTGTTTACCCTCAGGAATGTTTTTTTTTTGTTCACTCCATATGTCAATCGTTAAGAATAGTCATACCATATAAACAGCGATAACACATATATATCATAGAAAGCGTAGATATAGTAACAATTCATGTATATCAACTTCAAGAAGAACCATCATGTAAAATATTGTACAATCTTCAAAATAATGTAACACAATTACCAATAAGCGGAAACTTCAAAACACCGTGCTTTTATTTCTCACTACTAATTCATGCAATATGTTCGCGAACACATCTAATATCAATACCAAGAAAACTAAATTAGAACGAGATTTCATTGATAAGCGATTTGACATTACATGAAAATTGCAAAATTCTGTATGGGCGTCACCTGCGTCGGCAGGTATGCCGAAAATTCTGTAAAATAAGTAATTCACGTGATATTACGTCAGCCGAACATCGCACTTAGCGTTGTCCTCCGAAGAAAAACCTTCGCTATATCTAAGAAAACAAGTACATAATACAGTATACCGAATAAGAATATTACACGTAAATTTCTTAAAACAGGATGTCGTAATCTTCGTTACAGCATTTCAAAATCTTAATTAAATATTCTATAATTTAATAAACATTCAATTGCGACAACATTTTCAGTAGATTTTTCAAACGCGACAATATCCATCATCGATCATTTTTATACGTTTCTTTGCGACAATATGTTTAATTCAAATTTAATGCGACATTCGAATATTTTTGTAATTTCAAATATGGCTATATTTAAGTGCGCCAACAATTGTAAATTCTATTCCGACAATATGTTTAATTCGATTTAAGTACGACAATACTTTCAACCATACATTTTTGTAAATTTAATTACTACTGTTAATCAAAATTGATCAAAATTGCCAATTTAATTGCGATAACGTTTAATTACAACAGCATTAGTATCCGAATAGTTTCACGATATTTTCAGTTTAACAATTCCAAACATTTTTATATTCTGCCAACGTCGACGAGAATGCTTGTTATTCTATATATTGAAAGTTGCAAATGGCATAGCACAGAGTCCAAGATTCGCATGGATCTCATTATATTTGCCACATTATACATAATTCATATTGAAATTCAAATATTGTTAAAAACATGTAGAGTTATGACGGAACAACCAGAATCCAGCATCTTTCCAAGAATTCCTTTCACTTTTCCTACTCCCAAAATTTTATGATTCGCGACCATGGGCCATCTTCATTATAAAAAGGGCGTGCGCAAACAACCAAACAGTCAGTCAATCAGTCAGTCAATCAGTCAGTTAGTTAGAGTGTCAACCAGCGTCAGTCAGTCTCTCAGTCACTCAGTCAGTCAGTCAGTCAGTCACTCAGTCAGTTAGTTAGAGTGTCAACCAGCGTCAGGCAGGCAGTTGAAGATGATGAGTGGATAAGTTCCAGCAGCTCAGCCACACTTCGGTCGTAGGTGACACCAGAAGAAACCTATGGTAAGAATAATTTCTCCATTTTTCCCAATTAACTACCCTTCCTCTATGTCTGAGACGAAGTGCCAAAAGGAGCACTAAAAGGAAGCGGTTCGGTCCCTTCTCCGAGCGGTGGACAAGAGTCCTTTTGGATTCCGTTAACCTTCTCCGATGATTGGATCCGAACCAATTCAATTTAGGAAAAATCATATTTATTTATTGTTTTTTTTTTATTAGCTAAGGATTGATTCTTTCCTCTTTCCCGAGCGGTGGACGAAGTTCCTTTTGGACTCTGTTAACCTTCTCCGGTAAGTGGATCCATATCAATCCCAACGTTGGTTTATCCTGTAATCGATGGCAGCACGTCGACCAGGATAAATCCATAGTGACTTCATATTGTCATATTGTTATATATTATAATTTTTATTTTTGTTTTCTATTAATTAGTAGACTCCCCCCCCCCCTTTTGACTAATACTTTAAATAGAAATTCCGTATTTCATTAACACCTTATTCCCATTTTTTGTTTTCAGTGCCAGATGCTTGGGAAAGAAATATTAGACGGCTCCTCCAAATTGTTCAGAAGGTCGCTTCATCGCTCCCTATCATTATACATTTCTCATTCTGTCTAACACCATTTTTTTAAACTTAAATGAAATAAATTAAATTTTTCCTGAAAACATTTGTACCTCTTTATTTTACCTTCACCTTTATTCATTTCTTTTGCATTAGCAGCAGCCCCCACAAGTTTTCCAACTCAGGATTGACTCTTCCAGTCGATCCAGTCTTTTCGCGGTTGTGTCGAGGAAACGGTATTTGCAACCAAAAACCCTTGCAAAACGCCTTTCCCTCCAGCCGTAACACTGGAAACCTGTCTTTTAGTGAATAAATTGGTTTGGGATCATTCCCGATAAGAATTGGCGAAGTTGACTTTTTGACAATTTCGACCCCACCATAGTGTCGGTTGGGGTCATTTGGGGTCAAAAAGACTCGAAAAATCGATTTTCGAAAAGTTAATGTTTTATATGCTGGATATTTGTTTTTTAGTGGATAAATTAAAGTCGGCGTGATGGTCGTGCGGGCTAAGGCGTCAGTCTTAGTCGGCCCGAACTGAGCGTCGCGAAGGGCCCGAGTTCGAATCCCCGTCCTGCAATTTTCTCTGCTTATGTCCAGTGTGGAATAACCGGGGAACTTTGCTGGGCGAAGGTACGAATTTGGGACCGCTGCCGAACCCCGTCGGCAGTTATCGGTACCGTCAGCGTCTTATCCGCGGTCGGTACGTCGTGGGTCTTATCTGGGATAAAGAGGGGATAAGCCCCGCGTCGTACTCGCTAAGGCACAGACCGCCGAATCTGCTGGTGGTACCGATATTGGGGAGGGGGGACTGGCTCTGGGTGGGTGCTGTGTGTGCCTATAGTTCTGTCTTGTACTGTCTGTCTCTGTCCTGTACCTCTCCACCCGAGAGCCGACCCGCAAATAGACAAATCGTCATTAACGCGGGGGAAATAACCTGTCCTTTGTCCTTGTCCTTTTTAGTGGATAAATTGATCTGGGATCATTGCTGATAAGAATACGCTAAGTTGACTTTCTGACAATTTTGACACCTCCATAGGGCCATTTGGGATCAATTGGGCTCAAAAAGTCTCGAAAAATCGATTTTGGAAAAGTTAAGGATTCATATGCTAGAAACCTGTTTTTTACTGGATAAATTGGTTTGGGATCATTTCCGATAAGAATAGGGGAAGTTGAATTTTTGACAATTTTGACGGCGCCATAGGGTCATTTGGGGTCATTTGGGGTCAAAAAGTCTCGAAAAATCGGGTTTGGAAAGGTTAATGTTTTGCATGCTGCAAACCTGTTTTTTAGTGGATAAATTGGTTTGGGATCATTCCCGACAAGAAAAGGCGAAGTTGACTTTTTGACAATTTTGACCCCTCCATAGGGTCATTTGGGGTCAATTAAGGTCACTTGGGTTCAATTGTGGTCATTTGGGGTGATTTGGGGTCACAAAGATTCGAAAAATCGATTTTGGAAAAGTTAATGTTTTATATGCTGGAAACCTATTTTTTTAGTGGATAAATTGGTTTCGGGGTCATCCCCGATAAAAATAGGCGAAGTTGACTTTTTGACATTTTAACCCCACCATACGATCATTTCGGGTTATTTTGGGTCATTTGGCGTCATTTGGGTTCAAATGAGGTTATTTGGGGTCATTCGGGACCAAAAGTCTCAGTGGATAAATTGATTTGGGATCATTGCTGATAAGAATACGCCAAGTTGACTTTTTGATAATTTTGACCCCTCCATAAGGTCATTTGGGATCAATTTGGGTCATTTCGCGTCATTTGGGGTGATTTGGGGTCAAAATGTTTCGAAAAATCGATTTTGGAAAAGTTAAGGATTCATATGCTGGAAACCTGTTTTTTACTGGAAGTTGACATTTTCACAATTTTGACCCCTGCATAGGGTCATTAGGGGTCAATTGGGGTCATTTGGCGTCATTTCGGTGATTTGGGGACAAAAAGTCTCGAAAAATCGATTTTGGAAAAGTTAATATTTTTTATGCTGGAAATCTGTTTTTTGGTGGATAAATTGGTTTGGGATCATCCCCGATAAAAATAGGCGAAGTCGATTTTTAGACAATTTTGACCCCACCATACGATCATTTCGGGTTATTTGGGGTCAGTTGGGGTCATTTGGGGTCAAAAAGACTCGAAAAATCGATTTTCGAAAAGTTAATGTTTTATATGCTGGATACCTATTTTTTAGTGGATAAATAGATTTGGGATCATTGCTGATAAGAATACGCGAAGTGGACTTTTTGATAATTTTGACCCCTCCATAAGGTCATTTGGGATCAATTGGGGTCATTTGGCGCCATTTGGGGTGATTTGGGGTCAAAAATTTTCGAAAAATCGATTTTGGAAAAGTTAAGGATTCATGTGCTGGATACCTGTTTTTTAGTGGAGAAATTGATTTGGGATCATTCCTGATAAGAATACGCTAAGTTGACTTTCTGACAATTTTGACCCCTCCATAGGGTCATAAGGGGTCAATTTGGGTTATTTGGCGTCATTTGGGGTCATTTAAGTTCAAAAATACTCGAAAAATCGATTTTCGATAAGTTAAGGTTTTAAATGCTGGAAACCTGTTTTTTAGTGGATAAATTGGTTTGGGATCGTTCCCGATAAGAATAGGCGAAGTTGACTTTTTGACAATTTTGACCCCACCATACGATCATTTCGGGTTATTTGGGGTCATTTGGTGTCATTTGGTGTCAAAAACTTTCGAAAAATCGATTTGGAAAAGATGATATTTTATATATGCTGGAAACCTGTTTTTTAGTGGACAAAATGGTTTGGGATCATTCCCGATAAGAATAGGCGAAGTTGACTTTTTGACAATTTTGACCCCTCCATAGGGTCAGTTGGGGTCAATTGGGGTTATTTGGGTTCAATTGAGGTTAATTGGGGTCATTTAAGGTCAAAAAGACTCGAAAAATCGATTTTCGATAAGTTAAGGTTTTATATGCTGGAAACCTGTTTTTGAGTGGATAAATTGGTTTCGGGATCATCCCCGATAAAAATAGGCGAAGTTTGCTTTTTGACAATTTTGACCCCACCATACGATCATTTCGGGTTATTTGGGGTCAGTTGGGGTCATTTGGGGTCAAAAAGACTCGAAAAATCGATTTTCGAAAAGTTAATGTTTTATATGCTGGATACCTATTTTTTAGTGGATAAATAGATTTGGGATCATTCTCGATTAGAATAGGCGCAGTTGACTTTTTGACAATTATGACCTCGCCATAGGGTCAGTTGACGCCAAATTTGGGTTCAAAAACCCCACCATAGGGTCGGTTGGGGTCATTTGGGGTAAAAAGTCTCGAAAAATCGATTTTGGAAAAGATAATGTTTTATATGCTGGATACCTTATTTTTAGTGGATAAATAGATTTGGGATCATTGCTGATAAGAATACGCGAAGTGGACTTTTTGATAATTTTGACCCCTCCATAAGGTCATTTGGGATCAATTGGGGTCATTTGGCGCCATTTGGGGTGATTTGGGGTCAAAATGTTTCGAAAAATCGATTTTGGAAAAGTTAAGGATTCATATGCTGGAAACCTGTTTTTTACTGGATAAATTGGTTTGGGATCATTCCCGATAAGAATAGTCGAAGTTGACTTTTTGACAATTTTGACCCCACCATAGGGTCGGTTGGGGTCATTTGGGGTCAAAAAGTCTCGAAAAATCGATTTTGGAAAAGTTAAGGTTTTATATGCTGGAAACCTGTTTTTTAGTGGATAAATTGGTTTGGGATAATTTCCAAAAAGAATAGAGGAAGATGACTTTACGACAAGTTTGAACCTCCATAGGGTCATTTGGGGCAATTGGGCTCATTTGAGTTCAATTGAGGTTATTTGGGGTCATTTAAGGTCAAAAAGACTCGAAAAATCGATTTTCGATAAGTTAAGGTTTTATATGCTGGAAACCTGTTTTTGAGTGGATAAATTGGTTTCGGGATCATCCCCGATAAAAATAGGCGAAGTTTACTTTTTGACATTTTGACCCCACCATACGATCATTTCGGGTTATTTGGGGTCATTTGGCGTCATTTGGGGTCAAAAAGTCTCGAAAAATCGATTTTGGAAAAGATAATATTTTATATGCTGGAAACCTGTTTTTTAGAGGATAAATTGGTTTGTGTTCATTCTCGATAAGAATAGGCGAAGTTGACTTTTTGACATTTTAACCCCACCATACGATCATTTCGGGTTATTTTGGGTCATTTGGCGTCATTTGGGTTCAAATGAGGTTATTTGGGTTCATTCGGGACCAAAAGTCTCAGTGGATAAATTGATTTGGGATCATTGCTGATAAGAATACGCGAAGTGGACTTTTTGATAATTTTGACCCCTCCATAAGGTCATTTGGGATCAATTCGGGTCATTTGGCGCCATTTGGGGTGATTTGTGGTCAAAATGTTTCGAAAAATCGATTTTGGAAAAGTTAAGGATTAATATGCTGGAAACCTGTTTTTTAGTGGATAAATTGGTTTGGGATCATTACCGATAAGAATAGGGGAAGTTGACTTTATGACAATTTTGACCCCTCCATAGGGTCATTTGGGGCAATTGGGCTCATTTGAGTTCAATTGAGGTTATTTGGGGTCATTTAAGGTCAAAAAGACTCGAAAAATCGATTTTCGAAAAGTTAATGTTTTATATGCTGGATACCTATTTTTTAGTGGATAAATAGATTTGGGATCATTGCTGATAAGAATACGCGAAGTGGACTTTTTGATAATTTTGACCCCTCCATAAGGTCATTTGGGATCAATTGGGGTCATTTGGCGCCATTTGGGGTGATTTGGGGTCAAAATGTTTCGAAAAATCGATTTTGGAAAAGTTAAGGATTCATATGCTGGAAACCTGTTTTTAACTGGATAAATTGGTTTGGGATCATTCCTGATAAGAATACGCTAAGTTGACTTTCTGACAATTTTGACCCCTCCATAGGGTCATAAGGGGTCAATTGGGGTTATTTGGCGTCATTTGGGGTCATTTAAGTTCAAAAATACTCGAAAAATCGATTTTCGATAAGTTAAGGTTTCATATGCTGGAAACCTGTTTTTTAGTGGATAAATTGGTTTGGGATCCTTACCGATAAGAATAGGCGAAGTTGACATTTGGCGTCATTTGGGGTGATTTGGGGTCAAAAAGTCTCGAAAAATCGATTTTGGAAAAGTTAAGGTTTTATATGCTGGAAACCTGTTTTTTAGTGGATAAATTGGTTTGGGATAATTTCCGATAAGAATTGGCGAAGTTGTCTCTTTGACATTTTGACCCACCATACGATCATTTCGGGTTATTTGGGGTCATTTGGCGTCATTTGGGGTCAAAAAGACACGAAAAATCGATTTTTGATAAGTTAATATTTTATATTCTGGAAACCTGTTTTTTAGTGGATAAATTGGTTTGTGTTCATTCTCGATAAGAATAGGCGAAGTTGACTTTTTGACAATTTTGACCTCGCCATAGGGTCAGTTGGGGTCAAAAAGACTCAATAAATCGATTTTGGAAAAGTTAAGATTTTATATGCTCGAAACCTGTACTTTAGTGGATAAATTGGTTTGGGATCATTCGCGATAAGAATTGGCGAAGTTGACTTTTTGACAATTTGGACCCCACCATACGATCATTTCGGGTTATTTGGGGTCAGTTGGGGTCATTTGGGGTCAAAAAGACTCGAAAAATCGATTTTCGAAAAGATAATATTTTATATGCTGGAAACCTGTTTTTGAGTGGATAAAGTGGTTTGGGATCATTCTCGATAAGAATAGGCGAAGTTTACTTTTTGACATTTTGACCCTTCCATACGATCATTTCTGGTTATTTGGGGTCATTTGGTGTCATTTGGTGTCAAAAACTTTCGAAAAATCGATTTTGGAAAAGATGATATTTATATATGCTGGAAACCTGTTTTTTAGTGGATAAATTGATTTAGGATCATTGCTGATAAGAATACGCGAAGTTGACTTTTTGATAATTTTGACCCCTCCATAAGGTCATTAGGGATCAATTGGGGTCATTTGGCGCCATTTGGGGTGATTTGGGATCAAAAATTTTCGAAAAATCGATTTTGGAAAAGTTAAGGATTCATGTGCTGGATATCTGTTTTTTAGTGGAGAAATTGATTTGGGATCATTCCTGATAAGAATACGCTAAGTTGACTTTCTGACAATTTTGACCCCTCCATAGGGTCATAAGGGGTCAATTGGGGTTATTTGACGTCATTTGGGGTCATTTAAGTTCTAAAAGACTCGAAAAATCGATTTTCGATTAGTTAAGGTTTTAAATGCTGGAAACCTGTTTTTTAGTGGATAAATTGGTTTGGGATCATTCTCGATAAGAATAGGCGCAGTTGACTTTTTGACAATTATGACCTCGCCATAGGGTCAGTTGACGCCAAATTTGGGTTCAAAAACCCCACCATAGGGTCGGTTGGGGTCATTTGGGGTCAAAAAGTCTCGAAAAATCGATTTTGGAAAAGATAATATTTTATATGCTGGAAACCTGTTTTTTAGTGGATAAAGTGGTTTGGGATCATTCCCGATAAGAATAGGCGAAGTTGACTTTTTGACAATTTTGACCCCACCATACGATCATTTCTGGTTATTTGGGGTCATTTGGTGTCATTTGGTGTCAAAAACTTTCGAAAAATCGATTTTGGAAAAGATGATATTTTATATATGCTGGAAACCTGTTTTTTAGTGGACAAAATGGTTTGGGATCATTCCCGATAAGAATAGGCGAAGTTGGCTTTTTGACAATTTTGACCCCGCCATAGGGTCAGTTGGGGTCATTTGGGGTCAAAAAGACTCGAAAAATCGATTTTCGAAAAGTTAATGTTTTATATGCTGGATACCTGTTTTTTAGTGGATTAATTGATTTGGGATCATTGCTGATAAGAATACGCGAAGTTGACTTTTTGATAATTTTGACCCCTCCATAAGGTCATTTATGATCAATTGGGGTCATATGGGGTCAAAATGCTTCGAAAAATCGATTTTGGAAAAGTTAAGGATTCATATGCTGGAAACCTGTTTTTTAGTGGATAAATTGATTTGAGATCATTGCTGATAAGAATACGCGAAGTTGACTTTTTGATAATTTTGACCCCTCCATAAGGTCATTTATGATCAATTGGGGTCATTTGGGGTCAAAATGCTTCGAAAAATCGATTTTGGAAAAGTTAAGGATTCATATGCTGGATATCTGTTTTTTAGTGGAGAAATTAATTTGGGATCATTCCTGATATGAATACGCGAAGTTGACTTTTTGACAATTTTTACCCCTCTATAGGGGAATTTGGGGTCAATTGGGGTCATTTGGCGTCATTTGGGGTGATTTGGGGTCAAAAAATCTCGAAAAATCGATTTTTGAAAAGATAATATTTTATATGCTGGAAACCTGTTTTTTAGTGGATAAATTGCTTTGAGACCATTCCCGATAAGTATAGGCGAAGTTGAGTAGTTGACAATTTTGACCCCTCCATAAGGTCATTTATGATCAATTGGGGTCATTTGGGGTCAAAATGCTTCGAAAAATCGATTTTGGAAAAGTTAAGGATTCATATGCTGGAAACCTGTTTTTTACTGGATAAATTGGTTTGGGATGATTTCCGATAAGAATACGCGAAGTTGACTTTTTGACAATTTTGACCCCACCATAGGGTGATTTGGGGTCAAAAAGTTTCGAAAAATCGATTTTGGAAAAGTTAAGGATTCATATGCTGGATATCTGTTTTTTAGTGGAGAAATTAATTTGGGATCATTCCTGATATGAATACGCGAAGTTGACTTTTTGACAATTTTTACCCCTCTATAGGGGAATTTGGGGTCAATTGGGGTCATTTGGCGTCATTTGGGGTGATTTGGGGTCAAAAAATCTCGAAAAATCGATTTTTGAAAAGATAATATTTTATATGCTGGAAACCTGTTTTTTAGTGGATAAATTGGTTTGTGTTCATTCTCGATAAGAATAGGCGAAGTTGACTTTTTGACATTTTTGAACCCTCCATAGGGTCAGTTGGGGTCAATTGGGGTTATTTGGGTTCAATTGAGGTTATTTGGGGTCATTTGGGGTCAAAAAGACACGAAAAATCGATTTTTGATAAGTTAATATTTTATATTCTGGAAACCTGTTTTTTAGTGGATAAATTGGTTTGTGTTCATTCTCGATAAGAATAGGCAAAGTCGATTTTTGGACAATTTTGAACCCTCCATAGGATCATTTCTGGATATTTGGGGTCAAAAAGTCTCGAAAAATCGATTTTGGAAAAGATAATATTTTATATGCTGGAAACCTGTACTTTAGTGGATAAATTGGTTTGGGATCATCCCCGATAAGAATAGGCGAAGTTGACTTTTTGACAATTTTGACCTCGCCATAGGGTCAGTTGGGGTCAATTGGGGTTATTTGGGTTCAATTGAGGTTAATTGGGGTCATTTGGGGTCAAAAAGACTCGAAAAATCGATTTTCGATAAGTTAATATTTTATATGCTGGAAACCTGTTTTTTAGTGGATAAATTGGTTTGGGATCATTCCCGATAAGAATAGGCGAAGTTGACTTTTTGACAATTTTGACCCCTCCATAGGGTCATTTGGAGTCAAAAAGACTCGAAATATGGATTTCCGAAAAGCTAAGGTTTCATATGCTGGAAACCTGTTTTTTAGTGGATAAATTGGTTTGGGATCCTTACCGATAAGAATAGGCGAAGTTGACTTTTTGACAATTTTGACCCCTCCATAGTGTCATTTGGGGTGAATTGGGGTCATTTGGCGTCATTTGGGGTGATTTGGGGTCAAAAAGACTCGATAAATCGATTTTGGAAAAGTTAAGGTTTTATATGCTGGAAACCTATCTTTTAGTGGATAAATTAGTTTGGGATCATTCCCGATAAGAATTGGCGAAGTTGACTTTTTGACAATTTTGACCTCGCCATAGGGTCGGTTGGGGTCATTTGGGGTCAAAGAGTCTCGAAAAATCGATTTGGGAAAAGATAATATTTTATATGCTGGAAACCTGTTTTTTAGTGGATAAATTGGTTTGGGATCATTCTCGATAAGAATAGGCGAAGTTGACTTTTTGACAATTTTGACCCCGCCATAGGGTCAGTTGGGGTCATTTGGGGTCAAAAAGACTTGAAATATGGATTTCCGAAAAGCTATTGTTTTATATGCTGGAAACCTGTTTTTTTAGTGAATAAATTGGTTTCGGGATTATCCCCGATTAAAATAGGCGAATTTTACTTTTTGACATTTTGACCCCACCATACGATCATTTCGGGTTATTTGGGGTCATTTGGCGTCATTTGGGGTCAAAAAGTCTCGAAAAATCGATTTTGGAAAAGATAATATTTTATATGCTGGAAACCTGTTTTTTAGTGGATAAATTGGTTTGGGATCATTCTCGATAAGAATAGGCGATGTTGACTTTTTGACAATTTTGACCCCACTATAGGGTCGGTTTTGGGGTCATTTGGGGTCAAAGAGTCTCGAAAAATTGATTTTGGAAAAGATAATATTTTATATGCTGGAAACCTGTTTTTTAGTGGATAAATTGGTTCGGGATCATTCCCGATAAGAATAGGCAAAGTCGATTTTTGGACAATTTTGAACCCTCCATAGGATCATTTCTGGATATTTGGGGTCAAAAATTCTCGAAAAATCGATTTTGGAAAAGATAATATTTTATATGCTGGAAACCTGTTTTTTAGTGGACAAAATGGTTTGGGATCATTCCCGATAAGAATAGGCGAAGTTGACTTTTGACAATTTTGACCCCGCCATAGGGTTAGTTGGGGTCATTTGGGGTCAAAAAGACTCGAAATATGGATTTCCGAAAAGCTACTGTTTTATATGCTGGAAACCTGTTTTTAAGTGGATAAATTGGTTTCGGGATCATCTCCGATAAAAATAGGCGAAGTTTACTTTTTGACATTTTGACCCCTCCATAGGGTCATTTGGGGTCAATTGGGGTCATTTGGCGTCATTTGCGGTGATTTGGGGTAAAAAAGTCTCGAAAAATCGATTTTGGAAAAGTTAAGGTTTTATATGCTGGAAACCTGTTTTTTAGTGGATAAATTGATTTGGGATCATTGCTGATAAGAATACGCGAAGTTGACTTTTTGATAATTTTGACCCCTCCATAAGGTCATTTATCATTAATTGGGGTCATTTGGGGTCAAAATGCTTCGAAAAATCGATTTTCGAAATGTTAATGTTTTATATGCGGATACCTGTTTTTTAGTGGATAAATTGGTTTGGGATCATTTCCGATAAGAATACGCGAAGTTGACTTTTTGACAATTTTGACCCCTCCATAGGGTCATTTGGGGTCAATTGGGGTCATTTGGCGTCATTTGCGGTGATTTGGGGTAAAAAAGTCTCGAAAAATCGATTTTGGAAAAGTTAAGGTTTTATATGCTGGAAACCTGTTTTTTAGTGGATAAATTGGTTTGGGATCATCCCCGATAAAAATAGGCGAAATTGACTTTTTGACAATTTTGACCCCTCCATAGGGTCATTTGATCATTTGGCGTCATTTGGGGTCAAAAAGTCTCTAAAAATCGATTTTGGAAAAGTTAAGGTTTTATATGCTGGAAACCTGTTTTTAGTGTATAAATTGGTTTGGGATCATTCCCGACAAGAAACGGCGAAGTTGCCTTTTTTACAATTTTGACCCATCCATAGGGTATTTGGGGTCATTTGGGGTCAAAAAGTCCCGAAAAATCGATTTTGGAAAAGATAATATTTTATATGCTGGAAACCTGTTTTTTAGTGGATAAATTGGTTTGGGATAATTTCCGATAAGAATTGGCGAAGTTGACTTTTTGACAATTTTGACCTCGCCATAGGGTCGGTTGGGGTCATTTGGGGTCAAAGAGTCTCGAAAAATCGATTTGGGAAAAGATAATATTTTATATGCTGGAAACCTGTTTTTTAGTGGATAAATTGGTTTGGGATCATTCCCGATAAGAATAGTCGAAGTTGACTTTTTGACAATTTTGACCCCTCCATAGGGTCATTTGGGGTCATTTGGGGTCATTTCGGATGATTTGGGGTCAAAAAGACTCGAAAAATCGATTTTCGATAAGTTAAGGTTTTATATGCTGGAAAACTGTTTTTTAGTGGATAAATTGGTTTGGGATCATTCTCGATAAGAATAGGCGCAGTTGACTTTTTGACAATTATGACCTCGCCATAGGGTCAGTTGGGGTCATTTGGGGTCAAAAAGACTCGAAAAATCGATTTTGGAAAAGATAATATTTTATATGCTGGAAACCTGTTTTTTAGTGGATTAATTGATTTGGGATCATTGCTGATAAGAATACGCGAAGTTGACTTTTTGATAATTTTGACCCCTCCATAAGGTCATTTATGATCAATTGGGGTCATTTGGCGTCATTTGGGGTCATTTGGGGTCAATTGGGGTCATTTGGCGTCATTTGGGGTGATTTGGGGTAAAAAAGTCTGGAAAAATCGATTTTGGAAAAGTTAAGGTTTTATATGCTGGAAACCTGTTTTTTAGTGGATAAATTGATTTGGGATCATTGCTGATAAGAATACGCGAAGTTGACTTTTTGATAATTTTGACCCCTCCATAAGGTCATTTATCATTAATTGGGGTCGTTTAAGGTCAAAAAGACTCGAAAAATCGATTTTCGAAAAGTTAATGTTTTACATGCTGGATACCTGTTTTTTAGTGGATAAATTGATTTGGGATCATTGCTGATAAGAATACGCGAAGTTGACTTTTTGATAATTTTGACCCCTCCATAGGGTCATTTGGGGTGAATTGGGGCCATTTGGCGTCATTTGGGGTGATTTGGGGTCAAAAAGACTCGATAAATCGATTTTGGAAAAGTTAAGGTTTTATTGCTGGAAACCTATCTTTTAGTGGATAAATTGGTTTGGGATCATTCTCGATAAGAATAGGCGCAGTTGACTTTTTGACAATTATGACCTCGCCATAGGGTCGGTTGGGGTAATTTGGGATCAAAAAGTCTCGAAAAATCGATTTTGGAAAAGTTAAGGTTTCATATGCTGGAAACCTGTTTTTTAGTGGATAAATTGGTTTGGGATCATTCTCGATAAGAATAGGCGCAGTTGACTTTTTGACAATTATGACCTCGCCATAGGGTCATTTGGGGTGAATTGGGGCCATTTGGCGTCATTTGGGGTGATTTGGGGTAAAAAAGTCTCGAAAAATCGATTTTGGAAAAGTTAAGGTTTTATATGCTGGAAACCTGTTTTTTAGTGGATAAATTGGTTTGGGATAATTTCCGATAAGAATTGGCGAAGTTGACTTTTTGACAATTTTGACCTCGCCATAGGGTCGGTTGGGGTCATTTGGGGTCAAAGAGTCTCGAAAAATCGATTTGGGAAAAGATAATATTTTATATGCTGGAAACCTGTTTTTTAGTGGATAAATTGTTGTGGGATCATTCTCGATAAGAATAGGTGAAGTTGATTTTTTGACAATTTTGAACCCTCCATACGATCATTTCGGGTTATTTGGGGTCATTTGGCGTCATTTGGCTTGATTTGGGGCCCAAAAGTCTCGAAAAATCGATTTTGGAAAAGATAATATTTTATATGCTGGAAACCTGTACTTTAGTGGATAAATTGTTTTGGGATCATCCCCGATAAAAATAGGCGAAGTTGACTTTTTGACATTTTTGAACCCTCCATAGGGTCAGTTGGGGTCAAAAAGACTCGAAAAATCGATTTTCGAAAAGTTAATGTTTTATATGCTGGATACCTGTTTTTTAGTGGATTAATTGATTTGGGATCATTGCTGATAAGAATACGCGAAGTTGACTTTTTGATAATTTTGACCCCTCCATAAGGTCATTTATGATCAATTGGGGTCATTTGGCGTCATTTGGGGTGATTTGGGGTAAAAAAGTCTCGAAAAATCGATTTTCGAAAAGTTAATGTTTTATATGCTGGATACCTGTTTTTTAGTGGATTAATTGATTTGGGATCATTGCTGATAAGAATACGCGAAGTTAACTTTTTGATAATTTTGACCCCTCCATAAGGTCATTTATGATCAATTGGGGTCATTTGGTGTCAAAAACTTTCGAAAAATCGATTTTGGAAAAGATGATATTTTATATATGCTGGAAACCTGTTTTTTAGTGGACAAAATGGTTTGGGATCATTCCCGATAAGAATAGGCGAAGTTGGCTTTTTGACAATTTTGACCCCACCATACGATCATTTCTGGTTATTTGGGGTCAAAAATTCTCGAAAAATCGATTTTGGAAAAGATAATATTTTATATGCTGGAAACCTGTTTTTGAGTGGATAAATTGGTTTGGGATCATTCCCGATAAGAATAGGCGAAGTTGACTTTTTGACAATTTTGACCCCGCCATAGGGTCAGTTGGGGTCATTTGGGGTCAAAAAGACTCGAAATATGGATTTCCGAAAAGCTACTGTTTTATATGCTGGAAACCTGTTTTTAAGTGGATAAATTGGTTTCGGGATCATTCTCGATAAGAATAGGCGCAGTTGACTTTTTGACAATTTTGACCTCGCCATAGGGTCGGTTGGGGTCATTTGGGGTCAAAGAGTCTCGAAAAATCGATTTGGGAAAAGATAATATTTTATATGCTGGAAACCTGTTTTTTAGTGGATAAATTGTTTTGGGATCATTCTCGATAAGAATAGGCGAAGTTGACTTTTTGACAATTTTGACCCCTCCATAGGGTCATTTGGGGTGAATTGGGGCCATTTGGCGTCATTTGGGGTGATTTGGGGTCAAAAAGACTCGATAAATCGATTTTGGAAAAGTTAAGGTTTTATATGCTGGAAACCTGTTTTTTAGTGGATAAATTGGTTTGGGATAATTTCCGATAAGAATTGGCGAAGTTGACTTTTTGACAATTTTACCTCGCCATAGGGTCAGTGGGGGTCATTTGGGGTCAAAAAGACTCGATAAATCGATTTTGGAAAAGTTAAGGTTTTATATGCTGGAAACCTGTTTTTTAGTGGATAAATTGGTTTGGGATCATTGCTGATAAGAATACGCGAAGTTGACTTTTTGACAATTTTGACCCCTCTATAGGGTCATTTGGGGTCAATTGGGGTCATTTGGCGTCATTTGGGGTGATTTGGGGTAAAAAAGTCTCGAAAAATCGATTTTGGAAAAGTTAAGGTTTTATATGCTGGAAACCTGTTTTTTAGTGGATAAATTGATTTGGGATCATTCTCGATAAGAATAGGCGCAGTTGACTTTTTGACAATTTTGACCCCACCATACGATCATTTCTGGTTATTTGGGGTCATTTGGTGTCAAAAACTTTCGAAAAATCGATTTTGGAAAAGATGATATTTTATATATGCTAGAAACCTGTTTTTTAGTGGACAAAATGGTTTGGGATCATTCCCGAAAAGAAAAGGCGAAGTGGCCTTTTTTACAATTTTGACCCATCCATAGGGTATTTGGGGTCATTTGGGGTCAAAAAGACTCGAAAAATCGATTTTGGAAAAGTTAAGATTTTATATGCTGGAAACCTGTACTTTAGTAGATAAATTGGTTTGGGATCATCCCCGATAAAAATAGGCGAAGTTGACTTTTTGACATTTTTGACCCCTCTATAGGGTCATTTGGGGTCAATTGGGGTCATTTGGCGTCATTTGGGGTGATTTGGGTTCAAAAAGTCTCGAAAAATCGATTTTGGAAAAGTTAAGGTTTCATATGCTGGAAACCTGTTTTTTAGTGGATAAATTGGTTTGGGATAATTTCCGATAAGAATTGGCGAAGTTGACTTTTTGACAATTTTGACCTCGCCATAGGGTCGGATGGGGTCATTTGGGGTCTAAGAGTCTCGAAAAATCGATTTCGGAAAAGATAATATTTTATATGCTGGAAACCTGTTTTTTAGTGGATAAATTGTTTTGGGATCATTCTCGATAAGAATAGGCGAAGTTGACTTTTTGACAATTTTGACCCCTCCATAGGGTCATTTGGGGTGAATTGGGGTCATTTGGCGTCATTTGGGGTGATATGGGGTCAAAAAGACTCGATAAATCGATTTTGGAAAAGTTAAGGTTTTATTGCTGGAAACCTATCTTTTAGTGGATAAATTGGTTTGGGATCATTCTCGATAAGAATTGGCGAAGTTGATTTTTTGACAATTTTGAACACTCCATAAGGTCATTTGGGGTCATTTGGGGTCAAAAAGACTTGAAATATGGATTTCCGAAAAGCTATTGTTTTATATGCTGGAAACCTGTTTTTTTAGTGGATAAATTAGTTTGGGATGATTCCTGATAAGAATAGGGGAAGTTGACTTTTTGACAATTTTGATCCCTGAATAGGGTCATTTGGGGTCAATTGGGGTCATTTGGCGTCATTTGGGGTCAAAAAGTCTCGAAAAATCGATTTTGGAAAAGATAATATTTTATATGCTGGAAACCTGTTTTTTAGTGGATAAATTGGTTTGGGATCATTCCCGATAAGAATAGTCGAAGTTGACTTTTTGACAATTTTGACCCCACCATAGGGTCGGTTGGGGTCATTTGGGGTCAAAAATTCTCGAAAAATCGATTTCGGAAAAGATAATATTTTATATGCTGGAAACCTGTTTTTTAGTGGATAAATTGGTTTCGGGATCATCCCCTATAAAAATAGGCGAAGTTTACTTTTTGACAATTTTGACCCCACCATACGATCATTTTGGGTCATTTGGTGTCATTTCGGATGATTCGGGGTCAAGAAGTCTCGAAAAATCGATATGGGAAAAGTTAATATTTTATATGCTGGAAACCTGTTTTTTTAGTGGATAAATTGTTTTGGGATCATTCTCGATAAGAATAGGCGAAGTTGATTTTTTGACAACATTGACCCCGCCATAGGGTCAGTTGGGGTCATTTAGGGTCAAAAAGACTCGAAAAATCGAATTTGGAAAAGATAATATTTTATATGCTGGAAACCTGTTTTTTAGTGGATAAATTGTTGTGGGATCATTCTCGATAAGAATAGGTGAAGTTGATTTTTTGACAATTTTGAACCCTCCATACGATCATTTCGCGTTATTTGGGGTCATTTGGCGTCATTTGGCTTGATTTGGGGTCAAGAAGTCTCGAAAAATCGATTTGGGAAAAGTTAATATTTTATATGCTGGAAACCTGTTTTTTAGTGGATAAATTGGTTTGGGATAATTTCCGATAAGAATAGGGGAAGTTGACTTTTTGACAATTTTGACCCCTCCATAGGGTCATTTGGGGTCAGAAAGACTCGAAAAATCGATTTTCAAAAAGTTTAGGTTTTATATGCTGGAAACCTGTTTTTTTAGTGGATAAATTAGTTTGGGATGATTCCTGATAAGAATAGGCGAAGTTGACTTTTTGACAATTTTGATCCCTGAATAGGGTCATTTGGGTTCAATTGAGGTTATTTGGTGTCATTTGGGGTCATTTGGGGTCAAAAAGACTCGAAAAATCGATTTTGGAAAAGTTAAGGTTTTATATGCTGGAAACCTGTCATTTAGTGGATAAATTGGTTTGGGATCATTCCCGACAAGAAACGGCGAAGTTGCCTTTTTTACAATTTTGACCCATCCATAGGGTATTTGGGGTCATTTGGGGTGATTTGGGGTCAAAATGTTTCGAAAAATCGATTTTGGAAAAGTTAAGGATTCATATGCTGGAAACCTGTTTTTAACTGGATAAATTGGTTTGGGATCATTCCCGATAAGAATAGTCGAAGTTGACTTTTTGATAATTTTGACCCCTCCATAAGGTCATTTGGGATCAATTGGGGTCATTTGGCGCCATTTGGGGTGATTTGGGGTCAAAATGTTTCGAAAAATCGATTTTGGAAAAGTTAAGGATTCATATGCTGGAAACCTGTTTTTAACTGGATAAATTGGTTTGGGATCATTCCCGATAAGAATAGTCGAAGTTGACTTTTTGACAATTTTGACCCCACCATAGGGTCGGTTGGGGTCATTTGGGGTCAAAAAGTCTCGAAAAATCGATTTTGGAAAAGATAATATTTTATATGCTGGAAACCTGTTTCTTAGTGTATAAATTGGTTTGGGATCATTCCCGATCAGAATAGGCGAAGTTGACTTTTTGACAACTTTGACCCCGCCACAGGGTCAGTTGGGGTCATTTGGGGTCAAAAAGACTCGAAAAATCGATTTTGGAAAAGTTAAGGTTTTATATGCTGGAAACCTGTCTTTTAGTGGATAAATTGGTTTGGGATCATTCCCGATAAGAATAGGTGAAGTTGACTTTTTTACAATTTTGACCCCGCCATAGGGTCAGTTGGGGTCATTTGGGGTCAAAAAGACTTGAAATATGGATTTCCGAAAAGCTATTGTTTTATATGCTGGAAACCTGTTTTTTTAGTGAATAAATTGGTTTCGGGATTATCCCCGATTAAAATAGGCGAATTTTACTTTTTGACATTTTGACCCCACCATACGATCATTTCGGGTTATTTGGGGTCATTTGGCGTCATTTGGGGTCAAAAAGTCTCGAAAAATCGATTTTGGAAAAGATAATATTTTATATGCTGGAAACCTGTTTTTTAGTGGATAAATTGGTTTGGGATCATTCTCGATAAGAATAGGCGATGTTGACTTTTTGACAATTTTGACCCCACTATAGGGTCGGTTTTGGGGTCATTTGGGGTCAAAGAGTCTCGAAAAATTGATTTTGGAAAAGATAATATTTTATATGCTGGAAACCTGTTTTTTAGTGGATAAATTGGTTCGGGATCATTCCCGATAAGAATAGGCGAAGTCGATTTTGTGACAATTTTGAACCCTCCATAGGATCATTTCTGGTTATTTGCGGTCAAAAAGTCTCGAAAAATCGATTTTGGAAAAGTAAATATTTTATATGCTGGAAACCTGTTTTTTAGTGGATAAATTTGTTTGGGATCATTCCCGTTGAGAATAGGCGAAGTTGACTTTTTGACAATTTTGACCCCGCCATAGGGTCAGTTGGGGTCAAAAAATCTCGAAAAATCGATTTTCGAAAAGTTAATGTTTTATATGCTGGATACCTATTTTTTAGTGGATAAATTGATTTGGGATCATCCCTGATAAGACTACGCGAAGTTGACTTTTTAACGATTTTGACCCCTCCATATGGTTATTTGGGGTCAATTGGGGGCATTTGGGGTCAAAGAGTCTCGAAAAATCGATTTTGGAAAAGATAATATTTTATATGCTGGAAACCTGTTTTTGAGTGGATAAAGTGGTGTGGGATCATTCCCGATAAGAATAGGCGAAGTTGACTTTTTGACAATTTTGACCCCTCCATATGGTTATTTGGGGTCAATTGGGGGCATTTGGCGTCATTTGGGGTCATTTGGGGTCAAAAAGACTCTAAAAATCGATTTTGGAAAAGTTAATGTTTTATATGCTGGATACCTGTTTTTCAGTGGATAAATTGATTTGGGATCATTCCTGATAAGAATACGCGAAGTTGACTTTTTGACAATTTTGACCCCACCATACGATCATTTCGGGTTATTTGGGGTCGTTTGGCATCATTTGGGGTCAATAAGTCTCGAAAAATCGATTTTGGAAAAGTTAATGTTTTATACGCTGCAAACCTGTTTTTTAGTGGATAAATTGGTTTGGGATCATTCCCGATAAGAATAGGCGAAGTTGACTTTTTGACAATTTTGACCCCGCCATAGGGTCAGTTGGGGTCAGTTGGAGTCATTTAGGGTCAAAAAGACTCGAAAAATCGATTTTGGAAATGTTAATGTTTTATATGCTGGAATCCTGTTTTTTAGTGGATAAATTGGTTTCGGGATCATCCCCGATAAAAATAGGCGAAGTTTACTTTTCGACCATTTTGACCCCACCATACGATCATTTCGGGTTAATTGGGGTCATTTGGGGTCAAAAAGACTCGAAAAATCGATTTTCGATAAGTTAATATTTTATATGCTGGAAACCTGTTTTTTAGTGGATAAATTGGTTTGGGATAATTTCCGATAAGAATTGGCGAAGTTGACTTTTTGACAATTTTACCTCGCCATAGGGTCAGTGGGGGTCATTTGGGGTCAAAAAGACTCGATAAATCGATTTTGGAAAAGTTAAGGTTTTATATGCTGGAAACCTATCTTTTAGTGGATAAATTGGTTTGGGATCATTCGCGATAAGAATTGGCGAAGTTGACTTTTTGACAATTTTGACCCCACCCTAGGGTCGGTTGGGGTCATTTGGGGTCATAAAGTCTCGAAAAATCGATTTTGGAAAAGTTAAGGTTTTATATGCTGGAAACCTGTTTTTTAGTGGATAAATTGGTTTGGGATAATTTCCAAAAAGAATAGAGGAAGTTGACTTTACGACAATTTTGACCCTCCATAGGGTCAGTTGGGGTCAATTGGGGTTATTTGGGTTCAATTGAGGTTAATTGGGGTCATTTAAGGTCAAAAAGACTCGAAAAATCGATTTTCGATAAGTTAAGGTTTTATATGCTGGAAACCTGTTTTTGAGTGGATAAATTGGTTTCGGGATCATTCTCGATAAGAATAGGCGAAGTTGACTTTTTGACAATTTTGACCCCACTATAGGGTCGGTTTTGGGGTCATTTGGGGTCAAAGAGTCTCGAAAAATTGATTTTGGAAAAGATAATATTTTATATGCTGGAAACCTGTTTTTTAGTGGATAAATTGGTTCGGGATCATTCCCGATAAGAATAGGCGAAGTCGATTTTGTGACAATTTTGAACCCTCCATAGGATCATTTCTGGTTATTTGCGGTCAAAAAGTCTCGAAAAATCGATTTTGGAAAAGTAAATATTTTATATGCTGGAAACCTGTTTTTTAGTGGATAAATTTGTTTGGGATCATTCCCGTTGAGAATAGGCGAAGTTGACTTTTTGACAATTTTGACCCCGCCATAGGGTCAGTTGGGGTCAAAAAATCTCGAAAAATCGATTTTCGAAAAGTTAATGTTTTATATGCTGGATACCTATTTTTTAGTGGATAAATTGATTTGGGATCATCCCTGATAAGACTACGCGAAGTTGACTTTTTAACGATTTTGACCCCTCCATATGGTTATTTGGGGTCAATTGGGGGCATTTGGCGTCATTTGGGGTGATTTGGGGTCAAAAAGTCTCGAAAAATCGATTTTGGAAAAGTTAATGTTTTATATGCTGGATACCTGTTTTTTTGTGGATAAATTGATTTGGGTTCATTCCTGATAAGAATACGCGAAGTTGACTTTTTGACAATTTTGATCCCTGAATAGGGTCATTTGGGGTCAATTGGGGTCATTTGGGGTCAAAAAGACTCGAAAAATCGATTTTGGAAAAGTTAATGTTTTATATGCTGGATACCTGTTTTTCAGTGGATAAATTGATTTGGGATCATTCCTGATAAGACTACGCGAAGTTGACTTTTTAACGATTTTGACCCCTCCATATGGTTATTTGGGGTCAATTGGGGGCATTTGGCGTCATTTGGGGTGATTTGGGGTCAAAAAGTCTCGAAAAATCGATTTTGGAAAAGTTAATGTTTTATATGCTGGATACCTGTTTTTTTGTGGATAAATTGGTTTGGGATAATTTCCGATAAGAATAGGGGAAGTTGACTTTTTGACAATTTTGACCCCTCCATAGGGTCATTTGGGGCAATTGGGCTCATTTGGGGTCAAAAAGACTCGAAAAATCGATTTTGGAAAAGTTAAGGTTTTATATGCTGGAAACCTGTCTTTTAGTGGATAAATTGGTTTGGGATCATTCCCGATAATAATTGGCGAAGTTGATTTTTTGACAATTTTGAACACTCCATAATGTCATTTGGGGTCAATTAAGGTCATTTGGGTTCAATTGAGGTCTTTTGGGGTCATTTGGGTCAGAAAGATTCGAAAAATCGATTTTCGATAAGTTAATGTTTTATATGCTGGAAACCTGTTTTTTAGTGGATAAATTGGTTTTGGGATCATCCCCGGTAAAAATAGGCGAAGTTTACTTTTTGACAATTTTGACCCCACCATACGATCATTTCGGGTTACTTGGGGTCATTTGGGGCGTCATTTGGGGTCAAAAAGTCTCGAAAAATCGATTTTGGAAAAGATAATATTTTATATGCTGGAAACCTGTTTCTTAGTGTATAAATTGGTTTGGGATCATTCCCGATCAGAATAGGCGAAGTTGACTTTTTGACAACTTTGACCCCGCCACAGGGTCAGTTGGGGTCATTTGGGGTCAAAAAGACTCGAAAAATCGATTTTGGAAAAGTTAAGGTTTTATATGCTGGAAACCTGTCTTTTAGTGGATAAATTGGTTTGGGATCATTCCCGATAATAATTGGCGAAGTTGATTTTTTGACAATTTTGAACACTCCATAATGTCATTTGGGATCAATTGGGGTCATTTGGCGTCATTTGGGGTGATATGGGGTCAAATAGACTCGATAAATCGATTTTGGAAAAGTTAAGGATTTATATGCTGGAAACCTGTTTTTGAGTGGATAAATTGGTTTCGGGATCATCCCCGATAAAAATAGGCGAAGTTTGCTTTTTGACAATTTTGACCCCACCATACGATCATTTCGGGTTATTTGGGGTCAGTTGGGGTCATTTGGGGTCAAAAAGACTCGAAAAATCGATTTTGGAAAAGTTAAGATTTTATATGCTGGAAACCTGTTTTTTAGTGGATAAATTGGTTTGGGATCATCCCCGATAAAAATAGGCGAAGTTGACTTTTTGACTATTTTGACCCCTCCATAGGGTCATTTGGGGTTATTTGGGGTCGTTTGGCATCATTTGGGGTCAATAAGTCTCGAAAAATCGATTTTGGAAAAGTTAATGTTTTATACGCTGCAAACCTGTTTTTTAGTGGATAAATTGGTTTGGGATCATTCCCGATAAGAATAGTCGAAGTTGACTTTTTGACAATTTTGACCCCACCATAGGGTCGGTTGGGGTCATTTGGGGTCAAAAAGTCTCGAAAAATCGATTTCGGAAAAGATAATATTTTATATGCTGGAAACCTGTTTTTTAGTGGATAAATTGGTTTCGGGATCATTCCCGATAAGAATAGGCGAAGTTGACTTTTTGACAATTTTGACCCCTCCATAGGGTCATTTGGAGTCAAAAAGACTCGAAATATGGATTTCCGAAAAGCTAAGGTTTCATATGCTGGAAACCTGTTTTTTAGTGGATAAATTGGTTTGGGATCATTACCGATAAGAATAGGCGAAGTTGACTTTTTGACAATTTTGACCCCTCCATAGGGTCAATTGGGGGCATTTGGCGTCATTTGGGGTGATTTGGGGTCAAAAAGTCTCGAAAAATCGATTTTGGAAAAGTTAATGTTTTATATGCTGGATACCTGTTTTTTTGTGGATAAATTGATTTGGGTTCATTCCTGATAAGAATACGCGAAGTTGACTTTTTGACAATTTTGATCCCTGAATAGGGTCATTTGGGGTCATTTGGGGTCATTTGGGGTCATTTGGGGTCAAAAAGACTCGAAAAATCGATTTTGGAAAAGTTAATGTTTTATATGCTGGATACCTGTTTTTCAGTGGATAAATTGATTTGGGATCATTCCTGATAAGAATATGCGAAGTTGACTTTTTGACCATTTTGACCCCACCATACAATCATTTCGGGTTATTTGGGGTCGTTTGGCGTAATTTGGGGTCAATAAGTCTCGAAAAATCGATTTTGGAAAAGTTAATGTTTTATACGCTGCAAACCTGTTTTTTAGTGGATAAATTGGTTTGGGATCATTCCCGACAAGAAAAGCCGAAGTTGACTTTTTGACAATTTTGACCCCTCCATAGGGTCTATTGGGGTCAATTAAGGTCATTTGGGTTCAATTGAGGTCTTTTGGGGTCAAAAAGACTCGATAAATCGATTTTGGAAAAGTTAAGGTTTTATATGCTGGAAACCTATCTTTTAGTGGATAAATTAGTTTGGGATCATTCCCGATAAGAATTGGCGAAGTTGACTTTTTGACAATGTTGACCCCACCATAGGGTCGGTTGGGGTCATTTGGGATCAAAAAGTCTCGAAAAATCGATTTTGGAAAAGTTAAGGTTTTCTATGCTGGAAACCTGTTTTTTAGTGGATAAATTGGTTTAGGATAATTTCCGATAAGAACAGGGGAAGTTGACTTTACGACAATTTTGACCCCTCCATAGGGTCATTTGGGGTCATTTGGGGCCAGAAAGACTCGAAAAATCGATTTTCAAAAAGTTTAGGTTTTATATGCTGGAAACCTGTTTTTTAGTGGATAAATTTGTTTGGGATCATTACCGATAAAAATAGGCGAAGTTGATATTTTGACAATTTTGATCCCTCCATAGGGTCATTTGGGGTCAAAAAGACTGGAAAAATCGATTTTCGAAAAGTTAATATTTTATATGCCGGAAACCTGTTTTTTAGTGGATAAATTGCTTTGAGACCATTCCCGATAAGAATAGGCGAAGTTGACTTTTTGACAATTTTGACCCCTCCATAGGGTCATTTGGGGTCAATTGGGGTCATTTGAGGTCATTTGGGGTCATTTGGGGTCAAAAAGACTCGAAAAATCGATTTTGGAAAAGTTTAGGTTTTATATGCTGGAAACCTGTTTTTTAGTGGATAAATTTGTTTGGGATCATTACCGATAAAAATAGGCGAAGTTGATATTTTGACAATTTTGATCCCTCCATAGGGTCATTTGGGGTCAAAAAGACTGGAAAAATCGATTTTCGAAAAGTTAATATTTTATATGCCGGAAACCTGTTTTTTAGTGGATAAATTGCTTTGAGACCATTCCCGATAAGTATAGGCGAAGTTGAGTAGTTGACAATTTTTACCCCTCCATAGGGTCATTTGGGGTCAATTGGGGTCATTGGTCATTTGGGGTCATTTGGGTCAAAAAGTCTCGAAAAATCGATTTTGGAAAAGTTAATATTTTATATGCCGGAAACCTGTTTTTTAGTGGATAAATTGCTTTGAGACCATTCCCGATAAGTATAGGCGAAGTTGAGTAGTTGACAATTTTTACCCCTCCATAGGGTCATTTCGGGTTATTTGGGGTCATTTGGGGGTCATTTGGGGTCAAAAAGACTCGAAAAATCGATTTTGGAAAAGTTAATGTTTTATATGCTGGAAACCTGTTTTTTAGTGGATAAATTGGTTTGGGATCATTCCCGATAAGAATAGGCGAAGTTGATTTTTTGACAATTTTGAATTCTCCATAGGGTCATTTGGGGTCAATAAGTCTCGAAAAATCGATTTTGGAAAAGTTAATGTTTTATACGCTGCAAACCTGTTTTTTAGTGGATAAATTGGTTTGGGATCATTCCCGACAAGAAAAGCCGAAGTTGACTTTTTGACAAATTTAGACCCCTCCATAGGGTCTATTGGGGTCAATTAAGGTCATTTGGGTTCAATTGAGGTCTTTTGGGGTCATTTGGGTCAGAAAGATTCGAAAAATCGATTTTCGATAAGTTAATGTTTTATATGCTGGAAACCTGTTTTTTTAGTGAATAAATTGGTTTCGGGATTATCCCCGACAAAAATAGGCGAAGTTTACTTTTTGACATTTTGACCCCACCATACGATCATTTCGGGTTATTCGGGGTCATTTGGCGTCATTTGGGGTCAAAAAGTCTCGAAAAATCGATTTTGGAAAAGATAATATTTTATATGCTGGAAACCTGTTTTTTAGTGGATAAATTGGTTTGGGATCATTCCCGATAAGAATAGGCGAAGTTGACTTTTTGACAATTTTGACCCCACCATAGGGTCAGTTGGGGTCAGTTGGAGTCATTTAGGGTCAAAAAGACTCGAAAAATCGATTTTGGAAAAGTTAATGTTTTATATGCTGGAAACCTGTTTTTTAGTGGATAAATTGGTTTCGGGATCATCCCCTATAAAAATAGGCGAAGTTTACTTTTTGACAATTTTGACCTCGCCATAGGGTCAGTTGGGTCAAGGGTCAAGTCATTTGGGGTCATTTGGGGTCAAAAAGACTCGAAAAATCGATTTTCGAAAAGTTAATGTTTTATATGCTGGATACCTGTTTTTTAGTGGATAAATTGATTTGGGATCATTCCTTATAAGAATACGCGAAGTTGACTTTTTTACGATTTTGACCCATCCATAGGGTATTTGGGGTCATTTGGGGTCAGAAAGACTCGAAAAATCGATTTTCAAAAAGTTTAGGTTTTATATGCTGGAAACCTGTTTTTTAGTGGATAAATTTGTTTGGGATGATTCCTGATAAGAATAGGCGAAGTTGACTTTTTGACAATTTTGATCCCTGAATAGGGTCATTTGGGGTCATTTGGGGTCGGTTGGGGTCATTTGGGGTCAAAAAGTCTCGAAAAATCGATTTTGGAAAAGATAATATTTTATATGCTGGAAACCTGTTTTTTAGTGGATAAATTGGTTTGGGATCATTCCCGATAAGAATAGGCGAAGTTGACTTTTTGACAATTTTGACCCCTCCATAGGGTCATTTGGAGTCAAAAAGACTCGAAATATGGATTTCCGAAAAGCTAAGGTTTCATATGCTGGAAACCTGTTTTTTAGTGGATAAATTGGTTTGGGATCCTTACCGATAAGAATAGGCGAAGTTTACTTTTTGACATTTTGACCCCACCATACGATCATTTCGGGTTATTCGGGGTCATTTGGCGTCATTTGGGGTCAAAAAGTCTCGAAAAATCGATTTTGGAAAAGATAATATTTTATATGCTGGAAACCTGTACTTTAGTGGATAAATTGGTTTGGGATCATCCCCGATAAGAATAGGCGAAGTTGACTTTTTGACAATTTTGACCTCGCCATAGGGTCAGTTGGGGTCAGTTGGGGTCATTTAGGGTCAAAAAGACTCGAAAAATCGATTTTGGAAAAGTTAATGTTTTATATGCTGGATACCTGTTTTTTAGTGGATAAATTGATTTGGGATCATTCCGGATAAGAATAGGGGAAGTTGACTTTTTGACAATTTTGACCTCGCCATAGGGTCGGTTGGGGTCATTTGGGGTCAAAGAGTCTCGAAAAATCGATTTGGGAAAAGATAATATTTTATATGCTGGAAACCTGTTTTTTAGTGGATAAATTGTTTTGGGATCATTCTCGATAAGAATAGGCGAAGTTGACTTTTTGACAATTTTGACCCCTCCATAGGGTCATTTGGGGTCAATTGGGATCATTTGGCGTCATTTGGGGTGATTTGGGGTAAAAAAGTCACGAAAAATCGATTTTCGAAAAGTTAATGTTTTATATGCTGGATACCTGTTTTTTAGTGGATTAATTGATTTGGGATCATTGCTGATAAGAATACGCGAAGTTAACTTTTTGATAATTTTGACCCCTCCATAAGGTCATTTATGATCAATTGGGGTCATTTGGGGTCAAAATGCTTCGAAAAATCGATTTTGGAAAAGTTAAGGATTCATGTGCTGGATACCTGTTTTTTAGTGGAGAAATTGATTTGGGATCATTCCTGATAAGAATACGCTAAGTTGACTTTTTGACAATTATGACCTCGCCATAGGGTCAGTTGACGCCAAATTTGGGTTCAAAAACCCCACCATAGGGTCGGTTGGGGTCATTTGGGATCAAAAAGTCTCGAAAAATCGATTTTGGAAAAGATAATATTTTATATGCTGGAAACCTGTTTTTGAGTGGATAAACTGGTTTGGGATCATCCCCGATAAAAATAGGCGAAGTTGATTTTTTGACAATTTTGAATTCTCCATAGGGTCATTTGGGGTCAAAAAGTCTCGAAAAATCGATTTTGGAAAAGATAAGGATTCATATGCTGGAAACCTGTTTTTTAGCGGATAAAGTGGTTTGGGATCATTCCCGATAAGAATAGGCGAAGTTGACTTTTTGACAATTTTGACCCCGCCAAAGGGTCAGTTGGGGTCATTTGGGGTCAAAAAGACTCGAAATATGGATTTCCGAAAAGCTACTGTTTTATATGCTGGAAACCTGTTTTTAAGTGGATAAATTGGTTTCGGGATCATCCCCGATAATAATAGGCGAAGTGTACTTTTTGACAATTTTGACCCCACCATACGATCATTTCGGGTTATTTGAAGTCAGTTGGGGTCATTTGGGGTCACAAAGTCTCGAAAAATCGATTTTCGAAAAGTTAATGTTTTATATGCTGGATACCTGTTTTTTAGTGGATAAATTGATTTGGGATCATTCTCGATAAGAATAGGCGCAGTTGACTTTTTGACAATTATGACCTCGCCATAGGGTCAGTTGACGTCAAATTTGGGTTCAAAAACCCCACCATAGGGTCGGTTGGGGTCATTCGGGGTCAAAAAGTCTCGAAAAATCGATTTTGCAAAAGATAATATTTTATATGCTGGAAACCTGTTTTTGAGTGGATAAAGTGGTTTGGGATCATTCCCGATAAGAATAGGCGAAGTTGACTTTTTGACAATTTTGACCACACCATACGATCATTTCTGGTTATTTGGGGTCATTTGGTGTCATTTGGTGTCAAAAACTTTCGAAAAATCGATTTTGGAAAAGATGATATTTTATATATGCTAGAAACCTGTTTTTTAGTGGACAAAATGGTTTGGGATCATTCCCGATAAGAATAGGCGAAGTTGACTTTTTGACAATTTTGACCCCGCCATAGGGTCAGTTGGGGTCATTTGGGGTCAAAAAGACTTGAAATATGGATTTCCGAAAAGCTACTGTTTTATATGCTGGTAACCTGTTTTTAAGTGGATAAATTGATTTCGGGATCCTTACCGATAAGAATACGCGAAGTTGACTTTTTGATAATTTTGACCCCTCCATAAGGTCATTTATGATCAATTGGGGTCATTTGGGGTCAAAATGCTTCGAAAAGTCGATTTTGGAAAAGTTAAGGATTCATATGCTGGAAACCTGTTTTTTACTGGATAAATTGGTTTGGGATCATTTCCGATAAGAATACGCGAAGTTGACTTTTTCACAATTTTGACCCCTCCATAGGGTCATTTGGGGTCAATTGGGGTCAATTGAGGTCATTTGGCGTCATTTGGGGTGATTTGGGGTAAAAAAGTCTCGAAAAATCGATTTTGGAAAAGTTAAGGTTTTATATGCTGGAAACCTGTTTTTTAGTGGATAAATTGATTTGGGATCATTGCTGATAAGAATACGCGAAGTTGACTTTTTGATAATTTTGACCCCTCCATAAGGTCATTTATGATCAATTGGGGTCATTTGGGGTCAAAATGCTTCGAAAAATCGATTTTGGAAAAGTTAAGGATTCATGTGCTGGATACCTGTTTTTTAGTGGAGAAATTGATTTAGGATCATTCCTGATAAGAATACGCTAAGTTGACTTTCTGACAATTTTGACCCCTCCATAGGGTCATAAAGAGTCAATTGGGGTTATTTGACGTCATTTGGGGTCATTTAAGTTTAAAAAGACTCGAAAAATCGATTTTCGATTAGTTAAGGTTTTAAATGCTGGAAACCTGTTTTTTAGTGGAAAAATTGGTTTGGGATCATTCTCGATAAGAATAGGCGCAGTTGACTTTTTGACAATTATGACCTCGCCATAGGGTCAGTTGACGCCAAATTTGGGTTCAAAAACCCCACCATAGGGTCGGTTGGGGTCATTTGGGATCAAATGTGGGGGGGGGGGGGGGTGGGGGGGGGGGGGGGTGGGGGGGGGGGGGGGTGGGGGGGGGGGGGGGTGGGGGGGGGGGGGGGTGGGGGGGGGGGGGGGTGGGGGGGGGGGGGGGTGGGGGGGGGGGGGGGTGGGGGGGGGGGGGGGTGGGGGGGGGGGGGGGTGGGGGGGGGGGGGGGTGGGGGGGGGGGGGGGTGGGGGGGGGGGGGGGTGGGGGGGGGGGGGGGTGGGGGGGGGGGGGGGTGGGGGGGGGGGGGGGTGGGGGGGGGGGGGGGTGGGGGGGGGGGGGGGTGGGGGGGGGGGGGGGTGGGGGGGGGGGGGGGTGGGGGGGGGGGGGGGTGGGGGGGGGGGGGGGTGGGGGGGGGGGGGGGTGGGGGGGGGGGGGGGTGGGGGGGGGGGGGGGTGGGGGGGGGGGGGGGTGGGGGGGGGGGGGGGTGGGGGGGGGGGGGGGTGGGGGGGGGGGGGGGTGGGGGGGGGGGGGGGTGGGGGGGGGGGGGGGTGAGCTCTTCCTTTCCTAAACCCCGCCTGTGATCTGCTCCACCCTTTCTCTTAATCTAACTCTTGCACCAGTTTCTTGTTCAAAATATTTGCATGCATTTTATATCCCGTACTCGTCATTATCACTCCCCTGTAATTTTCCCTCACTGTTCTATCACCTCTTTTCCATATCGGCACTACTACCCCTATTCTCCACTTCTCAGGAAAACCCTCACCTTTCCACACCCCCTTCATCACCTCGTATATTTTCTTTTCAACATTTTCACCTCCTTCCTTCCGGGCCTCATTTCTAATATCATCTGCCCCCGCTGCTTTACCCTTCTTTAACTTCTTTATTTCGTTTCGAACCTCCTCTTGACTTATAACACCTTCTTCTATCTTATTCCTTTTCCTTCTCCATTCCACGTCCATTTTTCTTTCTCCCACTCCTCCTAAATTTTGTCTAAAATGTTCCACCCACTCCTCCATTTTAATTTCCTTCCATATCCCCTCCTTTTTTCTTCTCCCTCTATTTATGAACGCCCATGCTTCCTCTTCTGTCTTTATCTTTTCTATTTTCCTCTCCTCTCGGCATCTATATTCTTCCTCCTTTTCCTCACACAGACTTCTGTACTCTTTTCTCTGTCTTACAAAAATCTCATAACTTCCCCCCTTCTTATACCTTCTTCTCGCTTTATTCATATTTCTCTTTTTGTCTTTACACTCTCTATCCCACCATGGACACCACCCTATACCTCTCCTCTTTCTTCTTCTCTTTACCGGCACCGCTTCCTTCATTACCTTCTCCAATTCCTCCCACCCTTCCTTAACCCCGTTTTCTCTCCACTCCACCTTGCCCACCTTCTCTCGAAATTTCCATTAACTTGTCAAAAAAAATTAAGATTTTAAAAGGTGGTCTTTTTGAGATAATTAATTTTTTAATTTCCAATAAAATGGACGCCATTTTGTTATTTAAAAATATTTTCAAATTGTTTTAGCGCCATTTTTACAGCTGGGATATACACATTAAAAGCACAAAGAAATATTAACATACCATTATTTTTCTCGGCGGGGCAGACGTTTTTGTAAAAATAACAATCACTTTCTGCGGAATGTGTGTTTAACTTCCCCTACTTCTAGTATCGCAGGGAATCATTTTTTCGCGAAACGGTGAAATACGTGTCTCTTGATTTTTACTATAGACTCGCATATTTCAATATCAGCGCGTTCTGAGAACATGGCCCAGGCGGCTCTGCATGATTTGAAACGGAATCGGTCACTCAACACAAATCTTGGGCTTATCGCCGCCATATTGAAAATTTTAACTAAGCCACACCCCCATGCCAGATCCCAATACGGAGGCTTAACTTTTTCAATTCTTTAAACTAAGTTAATTGTATAGATTCATAGCTTACATTAATTGTTTTACAATCATTGTATGGGCTATTTGTAACATTAATTAATTGTCTCATTCATATTGAAAATCTGCAACTTCGAATAACTTTGAGTAATAATTCGGTCTAACTATATGAATTATAAACGCCTGAGTGATACATATATTAACGAGAAAAGAAAAGATTGAAAATTCAATCAAATGTCATAGTTTTCCGTTATTGTAAGAACAATATTAATGTTCTAATTCAATTTATAATTCATCATCTTTTATTCGTAATTTTTCTTAATGACATTTTTTAAATGAATGTTTCTTAGTATAACGAGAATAATTAAATACTAATAAAATTTGGAAAGTTGTTCGTTCGTTCGTCGAATAACTATCAACAATTTAATAAACGAAACTTAACCTTCTGTTAGGGTCGAAATAATGATATATTATAAATAAATTAAGATAAACTATTCATCATCGATCGAAAAGTACGAAACAATATGCATTAAAACATGTATACTACTTCTTTATGGCGCTTCATCTCAATTTGTACCAGTAAAATCGCCATTAAAGCGTTGGTACGGACCTTCTTTATACGCCCTAAAAGTGATTATATAGGGTGGCCGATTTATCTCAAGACAGAAATATCTCAAGGTGGGGTGGGGGAAAAACAATAAATCTTAAATAGGAACCCCCATTTTTATTGAAGGTTTGGATTCTCCGGAAAAAAGTAGACCAATTTGACCTAGGAGCTATTTCATTTTGGTTCACAGGTGGCGCTGTAATCGATAAAAATCCAAATTTATCTGAAGACATTGAAATACCTCGAGAACTATGCACACACAGAAAGAAAAATAGCGATAGGGGAGGTCCATGGTAACGGCATATTTCCAGCGCTAAAGAATGGTAAATCTACGTTACTAGTGTTGCGTTGTCCGAAAACCGCGTGTGTATCGCATTAATGCGACCCTTAACGCACTCGCCAAAAACCAAGTATGGGGCCGCAGGAGCTCCATGTACCGCATTACTTTAATGCGGCCTTTATGGTATTTCGCCGATAATCCGTTGGAGCGCTTGAGGTACTGTATACATACATATGCACGGAAAAAAATAGTTGGCTGGCGTAATCACTAAAGTGGTAAAATTTACTAATTAGATAGTAAAATTTGACCTAGTCATCTCCAGTTGGTAGCATTTACTATCTTTAGATAGTAAGCTTCCGAGATGCACGGTTTTTACTAACTAGATAGTATCGCCAGACACTTTTGAAATGTTTACATCCACATGTTTGACAGTTGGAAATACTATCTCTGTGTTTCTTTCTCGTGCACACATGCGCGCTATTTTCCCCTCTCACTCTCTTTCTCTTGTCCCATTGCGAACAGTTCCATCAGAGCGGCATAACCTACAAACGTTATATCAGCTGATCAGCTCGCATGGGAGGTATTTCAAAGATACAAGAATTTAAATGTAATTCCCTCTTTCGAATTGAGTTATATTAACAATATGAGACTTCAGGTCTAATTCCTTCTTTCGGTGGGACTGATTTCAACGATATAAGAATTTAGGTCTAATTCCTCTTTTCGATGGGAGTTGTATCATCGATATAAGAATTTAGACCTAATACCTTCTTCCGATGGAAAGTATATACTGACCTAAATTCGTATATCTTTGATGTAACTCCCATCGAAAGAAGGAATTAGATTTAAATTCTTACGTAGTTGATATGACTTCCATTGAAAGAAGGATTTAGATTTAAATTGATATACTGTTCAAATAAATTAGGTTTGAATTCTTATATCGATGAAACAACTCCCATCAAAAGAAGGAATGAGACCTAAATTTTTATATCGTTGATATAACTCGCAAAGAAAGATGGAATTAGACCTAAATTCTTATATCGTTGATATAACTCCATCGAAAGAAGGAATTACACCTAAATTCTCATTTCGTTTTATATGTAACTCCCATCCAAAGAAGGGTTTATATTTAAATTCTTACATCGTTTATTATTATAATGGGATAAAGTCAAATGTAGATTTTTAATCATTTATTGGTCATTTCTGTACATCTAAATGTCTCGAAAGCATAGAATTAGAAAATTAATAGTATATTGTTGAAAAATTGATTGTTCAATATCAATTGTCACATTTGATTGGAAAGAACTTTTCAAAATCACTGAACAGTCAACATTTGGCATTATAATTACTTATATTATAATGTCGTCTTCAAAAATATTATTATTTAATAAAGTTTGAAGAATTCTCAATGTAGTATTCTATATTATCATGTGTATATGTTTAACATATATCTACCCAAAATTTCCTGTCTTCATTTTTGAACGATATATAATTAATTTTCTACATCTATGCCTTCAAAACTTTTAGATGTACAAATGTAACAAATAAATAATTTAAAAACTACATCTTGACTTTATTCCATTACAATAATCAACGATATAAAAATTTAGATCCAATTCCTTTTTTCGATGGAAGTTATATCAACGATATAAGAATTTAAGTCAGCTAATTCCCCTTTTCGATGGGAGTTTTATCATTGATATAAGAAAATACAATTTAGGCTGCAAATTGTGATAAAGATAAGTTATTAATTATATTTGGAACTCTTTAAAAGTAATATTATTAATTTGGTAATCATCGGTTGCTTCTTTTCAAGAAAAAATGCATTTTTTGATTCTTTGTCGAAAGTCCACTCGGAGCCCAATTTCACCAGTGTTTTGTATTAACTATTTCACTACCTCAGTAGTAATAATAATAATAATAACAATAACAACAACAATAACAAAAATTATGACAAGAATAATAATAATAATAATAATAATAATAATAATAATGACAATAACAACAATAATAATTGCACAATCTGTTCAATTACCACTGTACATGAGTTGCCTACCTTCTTTGGAAGCATATGCACTTCAGTGGAATAAGAACCGTATTTAGTCCATAGTTCAATTTGAGCCAGTACTTGATTTGTAAAGGAGTTACTCATCACAAAGCTTGAGTGTCCTGTTGCACATCCCAAATTCACTAATCGACCTTCCGCTAGTAGGATTATATGCCTAAACAATTTAATTGAAATATATATGCTATATATGCAAAGATATATATCGAAATAAAATACAACTAAACAATGAAAACGATATTAAGAAGCCATGTGCAACCGTTACGTTAATAATCTTAAATATTTTTTGTCTTTTTATATGCGACTACGGAAGACGTTGATGTTAGGTACCGAAACAAATCGGAGATAGAAACTCTATCTCCTATAATGAAGTATTAATAAACACTGCTTAATATATGATCCAGCATTAGGATAGGGGTCGTGTGAACGAGGAATCACAACTTTTGATGTCCATGTCTTGCAACTATTCTGTACGCAGAGAACGGTTTCGCAGTAGTCTACTAATGCTTTATTTCACGACTTGGGATACAATGACGTACAAAACATTTTGATATATATGTATCGAATATAATATACACAAAAACTGGAAGTAGCGTGTTTCTATTGCGACACGCTCCAGATTCTTCTGCATTGTAAATAAAAAGACACGTCTTTTTTTGACATTGCTTGCTATTTAATAGTGCCGCCGCCAGACCCATGAAATTGACCATGTATTTTAAATGAGACATTTTTCGAAAATTTGGCCCATTTCTACAATCTGACATTTTTTTATGAGCAAAAGATATCTTTCTTCAGAATTGATGAAACAATGAAGTCATACTGATTATTTATTTAAAAAATGTTTTTAACTTTTCTTTCGGTTTGGATGTGGTCAGGAATAGTTCGTTACACGCGGCGTCCCCGATAAAATACGAAAAGGGTGAAAAATAGGGGGGGGGGGCGGAGTAGGGAAGTAGTTGAAGAGATTACGTGAGGTACTTAATAGCGAAAGAAAGAAGGTGAAATACGTTGGCATTAGTAAAAATGAGAAAACTAGACAAGGAAAGAATCAGATAAAGTCAGGTTAGGAAGATCTTGCAGAGAGCACGGAAACGTATAAGAAAAATGCGCGCGCGCAAGAGAGAGGAAAGAAAGAGAGAGAGAGAGAGAGAGAGAGAGAGAGAGAGAGAGAGAGAGAGAGAGAGAGAGAGAGAGAGAGAGAGAGAGAGAGAGAGAGAGAGAGCTGAAGGCAAGAGACGCGGATATGTATGCCGTCGTGTGGGACTGTGGGACTGTGGGTCTGTGGGTAGTTAAGAAAGCGGGGAAAACGAAGAGCGGAAAAGATGAACACATCAGTATGGTAAAGGCGCGGTGTAGTGATACTAGAGCGTGAAGATTCGAGAAGAGTGATAAGTGAAAAGTGATAAAAGTGGTGAGGAAGTAACAATGGAAAAAAAGGAAGAGAAAATGTCGGAGGAAATGCTAAAGGTGCTTAATGCAAGGATAGATATAATGGAAAAGATAAAAGCAAAGATGGAAGGAAAAAGAAAGAAGAAGAAATTCAGAAAGGGGTGGAAAAATGGAAGAAGACACAGTGTCGCAATTAACGTGACCAGGACTCTTAGTTACGTGCTCTCTAATGATATATTGTAAATGACTAGTTATTGCCTGTAGAATGTCTAAATTTGTTTTGTTATTTGTGTTTTTGGCGAACAAGCCATGTATTTAATGAATGTCTCTTATGCTTCGAGAATCCACGAATTGATACGAAAAATTAATATAAAGTTTTCAAGTGGTAGACAACACGTGTGTAATTAATTCTTCATAATAAAAATTGTTGTTATTTTGTCACCATTTATCAGATATTTGTATCTTTTCGATGGGATAAAAAAACTTCTCGCTATTCCGAGTTTCTTCTGCTTCTAATTGTGAAAAAATAGCATTAATAGTTGCGAGAAAATATTCCACAACAGTCACGAATATTTTTACACCGGAATATTTGTACACACGAATTTATATGCTAGGTATTACAAGTACTAATGCAAGAGACGTTGTTTCTTATACAATGCGTTATCCGAGTTTCGCATCGGAACGATCTAAAGACTCTTTTACTTATACTATCCCGTATGCCTTTAATAATTTACATTTTGTTGTAAAAAATGTACTCTACATGTATACTCCATTACTATTTATTAAACGCTGAATTTTGTTTATGTATTCCAGCTTGCCAAACCAGTTATTAATCAAACATTTAGTCAGTGCAATTGTGTATTATATATTCTTGCTTTTATTCCGTGCTTAAAGTTCGATAATTGACAAGCGACAACGTGTCGAGTAGATCTGTCAAAACTCGCATTATGTGGTTTTGCTTTTCGCTAATGGGTTTTTCTATAAAGTTGATAGTGCCAGAACAATATGTGAATGTGTACTAGTGAAACGATATTTATTCAAAAAAAAATTTCGAATACTTCTTTTGGTCGGAGAAGCCATTAATTCTAATTTTTAATTCACCTATCAATTCACCTATGTATTTGGAAAATAATGGATTCATAATTATTTCGACTGTAGGGAATATGAAAGTAACCCTTTCTTGTCTCTTTATTTTCGTTACTATTATTTGTAAGTGAATTCTGCATATTAATACGTTTACTGATTTATTTTTTATTGAAATAAACACGACCATTATTATTATCTAATAAATATCGTATAATTTCCTTTAAATTTTCGGTTTTGAAGGGAGTCTCACATAACAACGTTGCGCTAGAAACTCTGGTTATACAGGGTGCTTTGAGTAAAAATGTAAAAATCTGCATGAGAACGTTGGTTCAGTGTACCAATTGAAATGTAAAGAATCATCAACCGCATTACGAATGATGATTAGATCGAGAAACTGAGTTTTTCAATCTTTCTCCCACTCACGAGTAAATTATAATCGTTCATGAGAGTTGTTCAAAACAGCAGTAATTTCATCGACTTTGTTATTTGGAATACAGGTGACAATGTCATCCACATAGCGGCCATAAAAGAGGGGAGCGAAAGATCATTTTTTTAGATAATGTTTTTCCAAGTCTTCGGTAACTAAGTCTGATAAAATTGGAGAAACTCGAGAACACATCGGAGAACTGAAAATCTGTTTGCAAAATTTTCCGTTAAAAGTAAAAAAAGGATTGTCAAATAAAAATTCGACTATATTTAGGATGGAACGAGATATATATGTGTGTAAGGGTCACTCCGGGGACAGCTATACAAAGTGGCTATTTCGAGATCAAGTCCCCAAACTAACAATGCCTTCCGGGGGGGGGGGGGGCGCCCCGTTTAACTACCATAACCCAACCTCTATAGAACCGTGCCTAGACCTAGGTTTCGCCTTAAGTAGTTTCTGTGTTATATTCATATATTCAGTCATATTGGATGTCCCCGATTTAATGTGGTCTCAAAGTACATACTTTTTATATACAGGGTGACCCATTTTAACTTCCCCACTAGATTATTTTGAAAGAAACGCATTTTCTGAAAAAAAGTTGCAGACAAGAGTTTTATTATTTTTCCCTGGCTATTTAATGATGATATTGAATTTGACCTTGAACGTTGTTTCAAGGTCAAGTTTGTTTTTTTAAATGGAAATCCTTATTTTTTGTCACGGATTTGGAAAGAGCACAGAATTTTACGTTCGAATATGGTATGGCCGATATTTTGAACAAGGTCATTTCAAGGTGAAACTTAAAAGTTCCCGTAACGGCGAGTTACTTCGGCGGGAGTGCATTTTCGGGGAAAATGTTACAGACAAAAGTTTAAGAATATCTCCCTGGCTATTCAATGGTACCATTTAAAATGACCTTTAAGGTTATTTCCAGATTACGTTTTTTTAAATGGAAATCCTTATTTTTGGTCGCGGATTCGGAAAGAGCATCAAATGAAATATTTTCTACAATGCGAAGCTGCTATTTTGAAATTCACAAGTGAATCCTTAATAGAAGTTACAGGAATTTGCTGGTCGGTTAAAAGGGTTTCCAGAGTGCAATGCAATATCACTGTTCCGGGTCTAGTATGTTTGACCTTGGGGTCGAATTTGAAAGTCGCTTAGAGGTGAAGTTCAATTTTTCATATGGGAACTACTTATAGGATGTTTGTAATTGTAGTTAGAATGTCGCCAAGTTGACATTGAAGTAACACAAGAAACGAAGGGGCGGGGCATGCTGGTAGCTTTTCGGCGTGTTGCCGAAAACGTGCCCAAATTCGGCAACGCTCTGGCAATCAGCCAGCATGCCTCGCTCCTTTGTTTCTTGGGAAAGAATATGGTCAATGTCATGGTCTGACGTAAAAGACTTTCTGCTCTAAAAAATAGTGGTTCCCAATTGAAAAATTGAAGTTGACCTTGAAATGACCTTCAAAATAATAGTCAAGGTCAAAATTAAGATCACCATTAGATATATAGGGAAAAATCCTTGAACATTCAACTTTAACATTTTCCTAGAAACTGCACTCCTGCTGAGATAATTTGCCGTTACGGGAAATTTTAAGTTTCACCTTGAAATAACCTTGTTCAAAATATCGGCCATACCATATTTGAACGTAAAATGTTGTGCTCTTTCCGAATCCGTGACAAAAGAAACAAACTTGACCTTTCATTCTCGTGATGAAGAATTTAAGTTACGCTCAGGGCTGCTTCTGGACGCACAATATTAAATCCTTCTTCACAACAATGTATGAAATTCAGAATATCCACATAATGAGTTCCTTCAGACATGAAAGTGCAAAACATCACTCCAGTTCGTTTATTTGGAAAATTTGACGAATTTTAGAAGCAGCCCCGAACGTAGAAGATTAAAAAGCTCATCTTAACAATGAATGAATATCAGAATATTTACATAATGCGTTCCTTCGAACATGAAAATGCAAATCACTCCAGGTCATTTATTTGGAAAATTTATAATGAATTCTAGATAAATTTATAATGAATTTTAAAAGCCGTCTGTAGTTGTATTTGTATTTATTTAACAGTAATCCTTGATGGTGATACAACGCGTTATCTTAGGGCTAAAACTTATAACTAAAATATTAGAAAATTAAAAAAGTATTAAAAAATTATTAACATTATGTACATTGTATTGTAAGGTATTCTTACAAGAGATTAATTAATAAAATAGGGTTAAGAACAGGATGGTAAAAATCAGAGTGACATTAGAATGAACACGAATAGAAAAATATTGTGAATGAGATGAATGAGTGAGATGAATGAATGAGTGAGCTATTAAGTATTAAGTGTATATGTGGACATTTGCCTCACTTTTCTTCTTAGATTTCGGTACAGTAAGAGATGAAAATAACATTTTTCCAAAACAGTTTTAATATATCTTAAATTATGGGCAATAAATTATAAATTATAAAATTTAACCGAGTAAAGGTCAAAATTGTTTACAATCAGCGCGTTCACAGACTATCAAAATTTGAATGAACTGCAGGAAAAGTTTATGCAGGAATTGTATAGAAAAACGATGACAGATATTGAAAAATATCGAGAGACAATGTGCTGGTTTTCTAGGAAATAATCCATTACGATCGAACCATTTTGCGATATGATATTTATCATTACCAATCTAATAACAGTAAGAGGTGAAAATGTAATTTTTTCCCAAACAGTTATATTTTTAATTAAATCGATATTCGAAGTAACTTTTGTTCTTGGAATTTATTCGATAAATTCATACGTTTCCATTATTTTTATAATTGTTTATAGAATTTCTTCGGCTCATTTACAACAATGTCAAGAGAAATAAAGTACCTATTACGTCGCATGAAATCGAATGCGATTGGAACATTTGCCTCACTTATAATTTTTCTTACATTTCGGTCAGTAAGAGATGAAAATAACATTTTCCAAAACAGTTGTACTATATCTTAAATTATGGGCAATAAATGAGTGCAATAAATTATATATTATAAAATTTAACGAGTACCGCATTTATCCGAGTAAAGGTCAAAATTGTTTACAATCAGTGCGTACACAGAGTAGCAAAATTTGAATGAACTGCAGGAATTGTATAGAAAAACGATGACAGATATTGAAAAATATCGAGAGATACAATGTGCTGGTTTTCTAGGAAATAATCCATTACAAGAGGAGGGATGTGTCGGTTGATGGTCTGTCGTAGGACTGCAGAACTGATTACAGAAGCGATTTTAACTGAGTTGAGGAGTTAGCCGAACGAATGTTAGACGAAAGTGAATTCCAGAGCCTAGAGGCTGTTATCATAAAAGATCTTGCGTACGCTCGGGAACTTGAAAAGGGAACTAAAAGATCACCCTCAGTCACTCTAGTTATGCGGCATGTTGACATATTCCGAAAAGTGAACAGTGCGTGCAGATATAGAGGCTCATGATTGGTCAGTATATTGTGCGTGACACTTCCTATAAAGTACAAGTCTCTGTACTTTATTGGAATCCATCCAAGTTTTTTGCGGTATGGTGTAAAGTGGCAATCTCTTTTTAGATTAAAGATAAACCGCACAGACTGATTCAGTAGCCGCTGGTATTTGTCTCTGCGTGTTGCTGAGATGTCACTGCTACACAGAAATAGTCCAGATGGGGAACTATTAGAGAAACTACTAGGTACTTAAGTAAGCTAGTAGACAGTAGATTCATATGGCCATTCCAAGTCAATGACTTCAATGTTAGGAAGCGAATGTATATTAATATTTTGGATGTTGGTATTGAATCCTAAATAATTTGTTTGGGTTTTGGAGAAGTTCAAGGAGATACCAGTATTTTCCGAATATCTCAGAACTGCCGATATATCCGAACGAATACGATGGATGGTTATGGGCAAATCAGCTGGCTTGACTTGCGTCATGATCTGCAGGTCATCCGCGTAATGCATGTGATTGGTATGCTTGAGAATCGACGAGATGTCGTTAATTAATATGGAGAATAAATGTGGACCGAGGATTGAACCCTGAGGGACCCCTGCTAGAACTTCAGCCCAATCAGACATCTTTCCATCCGCTCCGACTACTGCCTGTTCTCGCCCGGTCAAGTATGATGCAAACCATCTTAATGCTGATGACGACACTCTAAGATCCTTGAGTTTTTGAAGAAGCATAGCAATGTTGACGGTGTCAAAACACCTTGTGCTCATCCTTTTCAAAATCGAAAAGGATGAGCACAGTCACCAGCCCTTCTCAATACCTTGACGGACGTAATCCGATATTTTAATTGGAGCAGTTTGTGTACTACATCCTCTGCGAAAACCCGACTGTTGAGGGTCCAGAAGTGCAGAATGTTTAAGATGGGCCAACAGTGCCTCGCTTACTAGACGCTCCAGTATATTTCCAAGAAAGCAGAGAATAGATATTGTTCTATAGTCGGATGATAGTATCGGGGTGATAATTTTGCCGATAGGTCTAATTATAGCTTTCTTCCATGCTTTGAGGAAATTTCCAGAACGTAGAGTGCAGGTAAGTAAGTCGAGTATGAAGGTAGATACGGCAGGCCACGCAGCCTCCACACAATGAAATCCCAAACCATCATGTCCCGCAGATTTAGACTTGATAGTGATAAAGGCCTGCTTTAGCGTAAGCAAAGAAATTACAGGTAGATAAAAAATGTCGGGCATGTCAGCATAATCAAAGTGTTGGGGCGAAATATCAATGGGAACTCGGGTAACGTTTCTATTTGCATTAGAGGAGAAATAGCTATTAAGTTCATTCAACGTGCAAATTAGTACGGGAGGGGGAGGTTTTGGTTTAACCAAGCGTAGCTTCCTAAGTTCCTGCCAGATAGCTTTGGAATCAGTTAGGGGAGCTACACGACTCGCACAATAATTCGAATGTGCTTTTGTAATCCGTCAACGTACCCTATTTCTCATTTGTTTGTAGTTTACATACGCCAAAACATTTTTCTTGCGTTTATATGTTGAATATAGCTAGTTTCTGCGCTTGATGAGTGCGAGAATCTAGGTAGTTATCCAAAAATTGCGAGGTTTACGGGGGGTGAAGCTTGTGAGTGGAGCATGAACGTTGTACAGTCCCATCAGAGTGTGTGTGAGTAAAATGGATTTGTCGTCTGGAGCATCTAGTGATAAGTATGAAGACCAGTCAATCGTCTCAAGATCCGCAATAAATTTGTCAGTGGAAACATTTTTTCATTTTCGATAGGTAAATGGTCTTATGAGGGAGGGATCACTTGGAGGTTGTATGAGATGTCAATAAGGTCATGATTGGATGTCGATGGCCGATTGGATTGGGTAAATGAAAGAAGTTTGTCCTTGCCGACTACCAGACAACGACCGATCCAAGATGAAGATGTAGCAATGAAATATGTGGGAGAATACGGAACAATATGAAGGCTGAATGTGGATGCGAAATTGCGAAAATAGTTTGAGGCATAATCCTCTTTACAGAGATTAATGTTAAAATCCCCCATAATGACAATGTAGGAGTATACATGTGTCAGTTTCGAGAGGTCAGTTTCCAATTCTTTGAACATAGATGCATTAGGAGGGCGATAGACAGAGATAAGCAGTAAATGTGACAAAGTTTGAAATGAAAGCTCTATAACAAGTACTCCGCTTTTCTCTGATAGGCTGCAGATGGAACTTCTGATGAGGATGAGATGCAGCGCGATGGGATGGAATTGTGAACATAGACAGCTACACCTCCTCCTTTCTTACGGCGTCTGTCCGCTCTATGCATGATGTAATTATTAAGTACCAAGCGGCCCTGAGTGAATATAGTCAGGACGCGGTTAGACACAGGAGATCATTAATTTTTGAGATACGGGTAGGTCTTGAGGTCAGACTGTAATCTAGTTTAGCAAGAATATTTCCATTTTTTCCCCCGTCATATTTAATTCCCATCTAATTCGCTTTTATACGAACGTGCTTTAGTAGAATATAGGTTTCCGGTGGGAGCCATTCGTTAGGATGGAGAATATGTTCTTCTCTGTCTGTGAATATAGTTGAAGACAGAACCCTTTCCTTTTGCTCAAAGTTTTTCATGAAAGCATTCCGTTGTGGTAGTTGCTCAAACACGATTCTAACAGTCCTGGGCTTGTGAGCTAAGTTTTGGTCCGTAGGACGCATACGAATGGCCTCCACAATATCTGTCGATGAGATATTGATATTCACATGAGATGCAATTTTGTATACATCCTCCCGTAGAGATGTTTCCTCAGATTCAGGGAGACCTGAGAAGAGCAAGGTGTTCTGTTCCTGGTAGAATTCAACCTTGCTAAGTCTGGCATTGAGATCCTCGATATTCTTTTTCGAAGTAGCATTTTCATTTTCCAGAGTAGTGCATCGTTTAATTAATTCATTGTGACCAGTCTTTAGTTCTTGGATGCTACTATGGACATCTTAAGGTAGTTGGGAGAATTTTTCCATCAGACTATTATTGCGTGCTCCATTTTGCTTAGTAGAGATTGCGACGTTGCGTTGGTGTTAATAGCATGAATTTCAGCCAGAAGCAATCGAAGATCTACCTGTGATGGATCTCTCGTAGCCTGTGCTGAATTTTAAGTTTGGAGTGAAGTTGACGAGGTTGATGAAGCACGAGAGCGATAAACTACTGATAGTGAGTTCGCTGCTAGCAGACAAGCGCTGCACACTACGATTAGTTATTCCTTGTCCGTGACCTTCGTAAGTTTACCGCATTTTGAATGGTAAGTCAATTTACACGTATCGCATGTTGCTACCGTAGATTTAATTTCTCTACCACACGTCGCGTTTTCGCAGGTTGGATAGGTGTTAGCCATCATACATGAATTGAAATTCCTAATGCCGTAAGAATTCAAACAAAAATATTATGTGTGGTAATTTTTAAGAGTAATTTTGTACAAATGGCTGGTAATTAATACGAAATAGATTTCTGCAGATTATAGCGCTCAATCCCCAGTAATCATTAGTGCTCAGAGATGGCACCACTTCTCTCTTCAGCTCTGTAACTATACGATCTTGATTGAAGCAAATTATGTATATACTAGATGACAGCACCTACGTGTTAATGTTGTATATCATCGATATATCACTTCCAGTTCGATCAAGTGTGTGTATAAACCCCTGGTTAACGAGCCATCAATAGATGGCAGCACTGGTCTCGACAGGCAGATGTTTTTCTTGTAACCACACAAACAATTGTTGGTTAGAATTTCTGTCAACCAAAGTGATGAAATGCGAGGAAATACTCTGAAAATCTGGTCAGGTTTTGCGACGAAAGATTCGGCAAAAAATCGCATGCCAAAGATCTACAAAATATCCGCAGTAATTGCACTTTATAAAGTGGATGAAAAATAACACGTCTGTGTAGTTACTCACCAAAACCGGCAGTCTGTAGCGTGTAAAATTAAATATTTATTTCACAACGTTTCTTGTAATTTCAAAATCAACATAATGAGCCCCTTTGGATATAAAAAAATATCCCCCTTTGGCATTTTTTTTAATTTAGTAAATTTTAGAAGTGGACCCGGAAGTGCGAGATTTTAATTTCACAAAGTGGAACATGTTTGATATATTCAATCATTTTTAAATTTGGATGCGTTTCTAAAAATAGCTAGTATTTAATTATTTCCATTTATTTAGGTTGTTTAATAAATTTTTAATTATTTGTAATTCCTGAAAATTGATAATCGTTTGCTGTATTGTTTATAAGTCTCTGTCCGTTATGAATTTCAAATCGGTTCGGCGATTCTCTTTAGGCGTTTTGAATTTCTCACAGTCGTTCTGGCACACGTTGTTCGCTTGAAAACAAATACCGACGGTTCATCGCCGATGCGCATTCCTTGATTTTTATTTTCGATGTTCCATGACAATGCAACTGAATTTGCTCCCGACAATGAATTAGTCCTGCTCTCATAGGCCGTCTTTAATGCTTAATAACTTGAAAACTATAGTTCGCACGAAATTTTGACAAAGGAAAAATGTTCTTCGAATGAACTAAAGAATCTACACAGAAAGAAAAATAGCGATAGGGGAGGCCCATGGTAACGGCATATTTCCAGCGCTAAAGAATGGTAAATCTACGTTACTAGTGTTGCGTTGTTCGAAAACCACGTGTGTATCGCTATAATGCGACCCTTAACGCACTCGCCAAAAACCAAGTATGGGGCCGCAGGAGCTCCATGTACCGCATTACTTTAATGCGGCCTTTATGGTATTTCGCCGATAATCCGTTGGAGCGCTTGAGGTACTGTATACATACATATGCACGGAAAAAAATAGTTGGCTGGCGCAATCACTAAAGTGGTAAAATTTACTAATTAGATAGTAAAATTTGACCTAGTCATCTCCAGTTGGTAGCATTTACTATCTTTAGATAGTAAGCTTCTGAGATGCACGGTTTTTACTAACTAGATAGTACCGCCAGACACTTTTGAAATGTTTACATCCACGTGTTTGACAGTTGGAAATACTATCTGTATGTTTCTTTCTCGTGCACACATGCGCGCTATTTTCCCCTCTCACTCTCTTTCTCTTGTCCCATTGCGAACAGTTCCATCAGAGCGTCATAACCTACAAAAGTTATATCAGCTGATCAGCTCGCATGGGAGATATTTCAAAGATACAAGAATTTAAATGTAATTCCTTCTTTCGAATTGAGTTATATTAACAATATGAGACTTCAGGTCTAATTCCTTCTTTCGGTGGGACTGATTTCAACGATATAAGAATTTAGGTCTAATTCCTCTTTTCGATGGGAGTTGCCTCATCGATATAAGAATTTAGACCTAATACCTTCTTTCGATGGGAGGTATATGCTGACCTAAATTCGTATATCTTTGATGTAATTCCCATCGAAAGAAGGAATTAGATTTAAATTCTTACGTAGTTGATATGACTTCCATTGAAAGAAGGGTTTAGATTTAAATTGATATACTGTTCAAATAACTTCCTTCGTAAGAAGGAATGAGACCTAAATTTTTATATCGTTGATATAACTCGCAAAGAAAGATGGAATTAGTCCTAAATTCTTATATCGTTGATATAACTCCATCGAAAGAAGGAATTCCACCTAAATTCTCATTTCGTTTTATATGTAACTCCCATCCAAAGAAGGGTTTATATTTAAATTCTTACATCGTTTATTATTATAATGGGATAAAGTCAAATGTAGATTTTTAATCATTTATTGGTCATTTCTGTACATCTAAATGTCTCGAAAGCATAGAATTAGAAAATTAATAGTAAATTGTTGAAAAATTGATTGTTCAATATCAATTGTCACATTTGATTGGAAAGAACTTTTCAAAATCACTGAACAGTCAACATTTGGCATTATAATTACTTATATTATAATGTCGTCTTCAAAAATATTATTATTTAATAAAGTTTGAAGAATTCTCAATGTAGTATTCTATATTATCATGTGTATATGTTTAACATATATCTACCCAAAATTTCCTGTCTTCATTTTTGAACGATATATAATTAATTTTCTACATCTATGCCTTCAAAACTTTTAGATGTACAAATGTAACAAATAAATAATTTAAAAACTACATCTTGACTTTATTCCATTACAATAATCAACGATATAAGAATTTAGATCCAATTCCTTTTTTCGATGGAAATTATATCAACGATATAAGAATTTAAGTCAGCTAATTCCCCTTTTCGATGGGAGTTTTATCATTGATATAAGAAAATACAATTTAGGCTGCAAATTGTGATAAAGATAAGTTATTAATTATATTTGGAACTCTTTAAAAGTAATATTATTAGTTTGGTAATCATCGGTTACTTCTTTACAAGAAAATATGCATTTTTTGATTCTTCGTCGAAAGTCCACTCGGAGCCCAATTTCACCAGTGTTTGTATTAACTATTTCACTACCTCAGAAGTAACTAATTGATATCAAACTACTTTGAATAGTTTCAGAAGAGTAAAATCTACCAAGTTTCATGGTTATATTACAATTTTTAGCACAATTTCCATTTTTATGTGTTTTAACCAAACCTGATGAAAAACAGTTGCTTGGTATGCAATAAAAATTGAAATTGTTCTAAAAATTCTAATATGACCATGAAATTTGGTAGATTTTGTTCTTCTGAGACTATTACAAGTAGTTTGATATCAATGAGTTGCTTTCAAGTCAGTGAAAAAGTTAATACAACATTTTGACGAAATACGACTGCGAGTGGACTTTTCATAAAGAAACAAAAAAATGCATTTTGTATTCACTTTTTCATTGACTGAAAAGCAACTCCTTGATACCAAACTACTTGTAATAATTCCAGAAGAGCAAAATCTACCAAGTTTCATGTTTATATTAGAATTTTTAGCATAATTTCAATTTTGATTGCATACCAAGCCACAGTTTTTTAAAAGGTTTGGTTAAATCATATAAAAATGGAAATTGTGCTAAAAATTCGAATGTAACTATGAAACTTGGTAGATTTTGTTCTTCTGAAACTATTCCAAGTAGTTTGATATCAATCAATTGTTTTTAAGGTTAAAAAAGTTAATACAAAATGCATTTTTTGTTTCTTTGTGAAAAGTCCACTCGTAGTCGTATTTCATCAAAATGTTGTATTAACTTTTGGACTGACTTGAAAGCAACTCATTGATATCAAACTACTTGTAATAGTCTCAGAAGAGCAAAATCTACCAAATTTCATGGTCATATTAGAATTTTTAGAACAATTTCAATTTTTATTGCATACCAAGCAACTGTTTTTCATCAGGTTTTGTTAAAGCACATCAAAATGGAAATTGTGCTAAAAATTCTAATATAACCATGAAACTTGGTAGATTTTACTCTTCTGAAACTATTTAAAGTAGTTTGATATCAATTAATTACTTTTAATTAATTAGGGAGTACACTTCCGGTAACGATCGGTTGAACACGCGTTTGGACTTCGTCCCGTGTTTCTGACATATATTTCACTGCCTGTAATTGGTTATGCAGTGTTGAACGTTTTTTTTTCTTTTGTTAATTTATTAAACCGTCCTACAGTGCTGTCTGTTTGTGCAGTAAACGGATTCAGTAGTTTTTGTGCTGTCTTAAGTTAAATAAGTGCATCTGAATATAACCTTCAAAGTCTCTCGACAGCGGTGCACGCTCCTCACTTGCTTGTGTGTCAGCCTAGACACTTGTCCGTTCGTGGCAGCACGTTCCGGGCAGGCAATATATGTTTATGTACGAGGAGGACTTGGCCACGCCTTCCCTCTCTCCTCAGAGAACGCCGCTAAGATCGACTGGTCAGGGGGAGGAGTCACCTGCTACAGTACACTCGCTTCCATCAAGAGTAGGGCGGCCCTCGTCAGCGACAAAATGGCTTGCCTATAGAGATCCGCACGTCAAGCCTATCTCTGAATTTTTCACCCGTATGAAACGTGTTTGCTCGCCCGAAACTTCTCCATTGGCTGTTTCGGATAATCTACTGTCAAAAAGGCACTGCGCTACCACAGTCTCATTCAAGGAGCCAGTTTTAAATATTGATCGTCGGGACTCCGATATGGACAAGCAATTTAAAGAGCTGCACGACTCGATTATCCAAGCCTTGTCTAAGAAAATCGACGACAAAGTTGATACAGCCACAAAAACAAATTTGGAGGCTATTTCGGATCTCAGGGTAGAGGTTTTAAGTGAAGTCGCCTCCCTAAAAAACAAACTGGCTGAAAAAGACTCAGAGATTCTCCACTTAAAATCGGAATTGGAAAAGCAAAATAAGCTCCTTAAAAAGAAAAATATTAAGATTAGAGGGCTAAAAGTCTCTGGCGACCCAACAGCGTGTGTAGAAAAATTCTTGGAGGATGTTTTCGATATCTCGAATGTCGTAGACACAGCATTTCAAATACGGAAAGAGCCTCCTATTCTTATTGTAGAATTGCTTACTTTCCGTTCGAAGCAGCACATTATGTCTCTCAAGAAGCAGCGTCTTGCTGGTAAAAATATCTATATTGACGCTGATCAAACGGCCAGGGATCGCCGCATCGACTTCCACGCCAGACAACTGTTAAAAAAAGCTAAAGCTGATGGCAAATCTGCTGAAAGGAAGCTGCATAGGGGGCGTATTGAGGGAGTTTGGTATGGCTGGTCGGATGACGAGAATTCCTTCGTACCGGAAGTGCCATTAACAACCAATGGAATGGAGGTGGGTCCGTCTTCTTCCTTACCGATCGCATCAGCTTCCAGTCTGCCACTTCCTCGCAATACTTCTGTGCACCAAAAAAACGCATAGACCCAGCCCCGTCGTCCAGCTTCAGGGGCTGCAAGCCACTCCAACACGCCATTAGCCATCGCTTGGGACCTCGCTCGCTCTTCATGGACACTAAATCACAGCGCTCTCTACCCACCGAGGCTTCTCTTTCTCAGCAAGATTCAACGTTGTCTCTAACGTTTTGGAATATTCATGGCCCGCATAATTTTTCAATGGCAACCAAGATCCAGCCTGATCGGATCATGAATTTTTCTGAGACCTGGTGTACTGAGCCAACTACTCCACCTGAGATTTATGGTTCAGTGAACTTCTTCGTTCCAGCTACACGGAAGGTTCAAGAGGCAGATATTCCGGCGGTTTGTCAACATTTGTACCATTGTCGGGTTCACCAGTGCTGATTGAATCCTCCCCCCATTGGATTTTTATACTAGTTAATTCTCACCCGTTTCCATTAATTCAAGGTTCGTTTTATTTTCAACCTAATTCAGATCTTCCATTGTTGTTAAATTCTCTTCAGTAAGTCCTTGACTCACTTTTAATTAAATTTCCGGACAGTATGTTTATTTTAGGGGGTGATTTCAATTCATGGACTGGTGACCTTGACCTTGAACGCGATTTTCCGAATTTGTTTGAGGAGACTCAACTCGAGATTATTAGAAAAACATGTGATGAAAGAATTAATTCTCGGGGTAAATATTTATACGATTTTATGTTTGAAAATAACTATGTTCTTTTAAATGGTCGTTCGCTCAGCGACTCACCCGCTCAGTTTACCTTTTTGGATTGTAAGGGACGAAGCATTGTCGATTTGGTCTGGGTCTCTGCCGCCCACTTGTACATTGTTAGAGATTTTTTTATAGATCATGATGGTGGAGGCTCGGACCACTTTCCGGCAGTCGTTTCGCTTTCCTTAACACTATGTAATTCGCCCTCTTTTTCGTGTTCGTCAAGCACTACACCGTACAGATTTAAAGCGTCGTGGTCCCTTGAGGGTGAGTCTCGACTTGTTAAGCGCATGAGTGAACGCAACCCGTATGAATTATTTTATGACCATGTTGCGCAAAGCCCGTCATTTGATGCCTTCTGCTCCGGTTTACTTGGCATTCTCATGCAAGAGGGTTTAGTAACCTTGGCCACTTCGTCTGAGAAGAAAAGTAGCTTAATACGTGCTGTACCGCAGTGGTATGATTCGTCCTGTAGGTCTGCCAGAAAAGCTATGAACAGAGCCCGTCATCTCCTGCGGTTGAACGGTCATGGGAGGCCCTTCGAAGTTTCCTATCTTGCCGCAAAGAAGGAATTTAAACAAGCAACAGTTGTTGCAAAAAGGCTTCACTCCTCACGACTGACTGACGCCTTCGCGAGAGTGAGGGACTCCAAGGGTTTCTGGTCCACGGTTCGGAGGCATAGGCGGTCTACTTTGTGTAGTTCGGCTGTGTCTCTTGAGGCCTGGGGCGGGCACTTGGAGCTCCTCTATCCTCCGAAGCCATCATTGCATTTGACCTTCTATGGGACTTTTGACAGGGATCTTGATGGCTTAGTTTTGCCGCGAGAGCTGATGGAGAGCATGAAGAGACTAAAGTCTGGCAAAGCAGTTGGTCCGGACGGTATTCCGGCTGAAACTTGGAAGCTTCTCTCCGGAGAGTGGTTCTCTTATGTCCTAGACCTTTTTAATTTGATCCTGTCAACTGAGCTGCCTCCAGAGGGGCTGATGCGGGCTAATCTCTTCATGCTCTTTAAAAAGGGTGATCGAACTCTTCCCGAAAACTACCGTGCGATAGCCATTACCAACGCCTTAACGAAGCTCTTTACGCAGGTGCTTGCGGCGAGATTGGAGAACTGGCTCCAACATCGAGATATACTCCCGGATGAGCAAGCCGGATTTAGAAGAGGACGCTCTGCTGAAGATAATATTTTTACGCTAAATGCAGCAGTCCAGATACAACTTAGGAAAAAAACCTCGAAGTGCTATGTCCTTTTTGTCGACTTCCGCAGGGCGTTCGATTCTATTCCTCACAATAAACTCTGGCTCAAGCTATATAAATTGGGGGTTAGTGCCAAAATGGTCACGTTGCTTAAGGCCTTTTATGAGTCAGCTAAATCGGCTGTTGTCTGTGATGCCGGTACAACTGAGCCTGTTAGGGTGACTGCGGATGTTCTACAGGGAGAAATTTTGAGCCCTCTGCTTTTCATTTTTTATATTTCCGATATTGTGTCTTATTTCCGTGAACAAGGCTTGAGGGGCATTGATTTTACATCCATTTATGACCTTATGATGCTCCTTTTCGCTGATGACCTGGCGATATTCGCCTACTCTCCTGCTGATCTAAGAGCCAAATTAAAGGTGCTTGAGTCCTATTGTAGTTTGAATGGCCTGGATGTTAACCTTGACAAAACGAAAATACTAGTTTTCAGAAGGGGCGGCCCTTTGGACGCTTCTTCTAGAAGCTTCTTCTACGGCAATCAGCAGGTCGAGGTGGCGTCTACGTACCCTTACCTGGGTACAATTGTTTCGTCATCAGCGAGCGGGCTGAAGGCAACTGAGAACGCTATCGCCAAGACCCGCCAAGCAACGGCGTCTATCTTGTCCATAATGGCCTCAGCAAGATGTGACTCTAGCAGTGCCGCCCTTAAATTGTATGGAGCCGCTATAATATCAACTCTCCTTTATGCTGCTCCCTGTTGGGCCCTCGGCCACCTGCATCTATTGGAATCAGTGCAGGTCGAATTTTTTAAGAAATGGTTCAAGCTTCCAAAATCGACCCCGGCATACCTGTTACGCCTTGAGCTGGGACTTTATCCAATTTCGGTTGAAATTATACGTCGTGCTTTAATTTTAGTCATCAAATATATGCGCCAAGCCCCCACCAGTTTGGCGCGCCTCGGCCTATTTAGGCTCCTTGAGCTTAATATGGGTAACTCGGATGTATCTTGGATAAATTGGATTTCTCAGCTGAAGGCAGTCCTCCCTACATCCTATTACCCTAATTTATGGGCTCACTTTACGCCAGAAAATTGGGAATCTAATTTAAAGTCAACCTGCGAGACTTTTGCCACTTCCCTGCGTAATCTTGACCTGCGCCGCTATTTCGAGTCTGAATCGTGTCAGATTCCTATATATAGGCAATTTTCTGACGGTCTGGCCTCTCTTGCTCCTGTACGCTGCCAGCTTTCTCATTTACGTCTTAAAGTTCAGTTACGAACGGCCACCACATTCTCACGTTCATTTTGTATTGGCTCCACCTTGTACATGTACAATCCGACTGAGCCGTGTTCGGTTTGTAACACGGGCAGAGTGGAGACACTGATGCATATTTTGTGTGAGTGTCCTCATTCAAGCCCGTCAAGATCTAGACTCTACAGGAGTGGCTTGGTCCCTGATTGTGCGATTGAAAGTGTGTTGGCCTTTCTGATCCATTCTTCCGATCCGCGTATTATAAAAGCCCTCTTTGGTTTTGTCTGCTCGTGCTTCAAAAGAAGAAAATTTCTTTTGGAAATGTAGGTTACCTTGCGTAGTTTTATTTTTATTTTTATAGTTTTATTTGTATTTTTAGTTCTTCTCCCCCAGACCGTCTAGTGTACTGTACGGTAATTGCGTGTGCGTTATTGTTATTTTACTTGTATGAAAGGCAAGCCTGTCGGTCGTGTAATGTAATCTACTGTTTGTATTTTTATTTTTGTAAATTTTTTTTTTCCTCTCTATTGTGTACTCCACCCAAAAGAATTTATGTATATTCACTTATGGGTCAATAAACTATACTACTATACTATACTACTAATTACTTTTAAAGTAGTGAAATAGTTAATACAAAACACTGGTGAAATTGGGCTCCGAGTGGACTTTCGACGAAGAAACAAAAAAATGCATTTTTTCTTGAAAAGAAGCAACCGATGATTATCAAACTAATATTACTTTTAAAGAGTGCAAAATGTGTGTATCGGCGCGCTGTCATGCAGCAGTTCATGCAGTTCATGGTGGGCTTTTGCTAATAGCAGACGTAATAGACCTCAAATCATACCTGATTTGTAACAAATCAGTACCGTTAACCAAGTAGCAATGTAACGCCGCTCATGGAGCCACGGTGGCTCCATGTATGGAAATATGACGTGACATGAGTAAGCGCGATGAATTGATACCCATTCCGCGGTCAGTCGTCTCCGTCATTGGAGTTCGTTCGAAACAAGCGCTCGGGCGCTCGCATGACGCGAACAATGGACCTCCCCTATCGCTATTTTTCTTTCTGTGTACCGTTCATCGGCTGGCAGTGAATGGAGGATAAATATGTGGAAGTGTTATGATTACAGTTATGTATAAAAAATAGCTATTATAGGGACATGCGGTCTTCTTTGGCACAGTCCCCAAAACTTATATATGGGGCATTCTCCGAAAAAAGAGCCACCCTGGAAATTTTTTCTTCCGATTTTTTTAACAATCACATATATTGTTGTATATATCGATCTAAGATCTTTGGCCGAGTTATAGATTTTTTTGCATTATAGGTTGCCTTACTGTAAGGGGCCAAAGTTTTATGTAAAAAAAAAATTCAAAAATTTATATCTCCGAAACGGATCAATGGATTTTCATAAACCAAAGCGCATTTTGTTCAGAATTTCTTGAAGTTTGAAATGAAAAATAGTTGAATATGAAAAAATAAAATTTCGACCCAAAAAATGCTTAATAATGTTTTTTTTATTTTAACCCCCACCCCCCTACGATTTTTTTCAAAAGTATCTCAAAATGTTCCGCATTTCATCACTTTTTAACCCTAGCAATGGCGTTTTGGGACAGGAACAATTGTTCGTGCTACAGGAGATTATGTGACGCAGCGCAGCGTGCAGATCGTGCTGTGAACACTGTTCTGGAAGCTTGCATAAATGGATATGAAAATCAATGCATAAAAAAAGTAATATAACTGTGATAGTCGCGTCTACTAAAAAACTCATCCGCCGATTTTTGAAGTCATTTCATTTAAAAAAAACGTGTATTTTTTTATTTTTTTGCATTTATTTTGAAAAATAGGCATCCGACGAAAAAATGCTTCAAACAAAAAATGTAGAACATATCATTTTCTATAAAAAAGGTTATATACATTTTTTTCGTAATCGCAACAGCAAGCCCGTAAATGAGTGAAATTTTACAAATACTTATGCAAATAATTCAATATGTATAAATAATGGAAATACATATAGTCAAAAATCATGTATAATAAAATTAATGTGTTTTACGATTAAAATACAATTCGGGATTTTTTGTCTACCTAGCACCTGGTAGAAACCTATCATGAAAACTTTCATTACTCATTTACGGGCTTGCTGTTGCGATTACGAAAAAATGTATATAACCTTTTTTGTAGAAAATTATATGTTTTGTTTGAAGCATTTTTTCGTCGGATGCCTATTTTTCGAAATAAATGCAAAAAAATTTTTTTAAATAAAATGACTTCAAAAATCGGCGGATGAGCTTTTTAGGAGACGCGACTATCACAGTTATATTACTTTTTTTATGTACTAGAAAGTAGGGCTTCAGGATTTTCATATCCATTTATGCAAGCTTCCAGAACAGTGTTCACAGCACAATCTGCACGCTGCGCTGCGTCACATAATCTCCTGTAGCACGAACAATTGTTCCTGTCCCAAAACGCCATTGCTAGGGTTAAAAGGTGATGAAATGCGGAACATTTTGAGATACTTTTGAAAAAAATCGTAGGGGGAGGTGGGGGTTAAAAATAAAAAAAAACATTATTAAGCATTTTTTGGGTCGAAATTTTATTTTTTCTTATTTAACTATTTTTTATTTTAAACTTCGAGAAATTCTGAACAAAATGCGCTTTGGTTTATGAAAATCCATCGATCCGTTTCGGAGATATAAATTTTTGAATTTTTTTTTACATAAAACTTTGACCCCTTACAGTATGGCAACCTATGATGCAAAAAATCTATAACTCGGCCAAAGATCTTAGATCGATATATACAACAATATATGTAATTGTTAAAAAAATCGGAACAAAAAATTTCCAGGGTGGCTCTTTTTTCGGAGAATGCCCCATATATGACCCCCACTGGTTGACCCTTTTTAACTTCCCAACTATATTATCTTGAAAGGAATGCATTTTCTGAAAAAATGACATGAGTTTCATACTTGTTCGCTGGCCTTTGAATGATGATATTTAATTTGACCTTGAAGGTTGTTTCAAGGTCAAGTTTGTTTTTTTAAATGGAAACCTATATTTTTTGTCACGGATTCGGAAAGAGCACAAAATTTTACGTTCGAATACGATATCGTCGATTTTTCCGGTAAAATCATTTCAAGGTCAAACTTAAGACTCACGGAAGGGTGAATTAACTCAGCGGGAGCGCATTTTCGGAGATTTTTCTCTGGCTATTTAATGGTACCATTAAATTTGACCTTGAACATGAGCTGGAAGGTTATTTCGAGGTCAAGGTTATTTCTTTAAATGGCAACTCCTGTTTTTTCTCATGGATTCGGAAATACCACAAAATTTCTAAAAGCTACTGGGGATTGCCAACATCGATTTAAATTGATTGCAAAGTGCAACGCGGACATTTTGAGATTCAAAGATCAAATTACGCATAAATGTTCATGCAAATCATTAATAGAAGTAACAGGAAACTGCTAATCGGTTAAAAGTTTGCAGTTTGCCATGCAATATGATTGTTCCATGTGGAATATATAAAACTTTTCGTTTCCACATCCGATATGTTTATAAATGCCGTATGAAATTTTTACACTATTTTGAATGCCACCGCCGGCTTTAGCAGTACCCAACATGTACCGCGTGAAGGTTACACGGTCGAGTTCACATCTCTTCGGGTTGCTTGCGTGCGTGTGTGTGTGTGCATATGCGTATGCGTGTGTTTGTGTGTGTGTGTGTGTGTGTGTGTGTGTGTGTGTGTGTGTGTGTGTGTGTGTGTGTGTGTGTGTGTGTGTGTGTGTGTGTGTCCATTTACTACTTGGCAATATTCTAAACGTGTGCAGAAATTCTCCACAGCTTTTCTAATAGTATTCGGAGAATTACGTGCCACTTCTCGCACAATCCTTTGTTGAAGATCTTCCAGGTTATTGGGTTTTGTGTAATACGCTTTACTTTTTAGTTAGCCCCAAAGGAAATAATCGAGCGGCGTTAAATCGGGTGACTTTGCTGGCCACTCAATACCTCCTCTTGTATCAATCCATCCATTTTGAAATATCTCATTGAGATAGTTTCGTACTGCTATACCGTAATGCAGTGGATATTTTAATTATGTGACAAAATACTTCGACTTGGAAACATCTGGAATGTCTACCCGTTTTTGACATACGATGTTGTTTTACATTTATTTTTTCACTTTTACCATTTTTTATCTCGAAAACTTGAAACTTTTGAAGAAAATTAAATAGGACAAAAAATGTTTGTTTTTTCCCAATCTACGCGATAGAATTTTTTCAGAATTTTTCGACGAATTTTGATTTTTTTATTTAAACATTTGTTAATAACTTTTTAACATCTTAACGAAAAACAACGATTCAAAATGGATTTTCATTAGAAAAATATAAAGAACCAACCATATAATTTTCAGCCACTAGAACGGTCATGGTCGGTCACTTTCATTTTTTGGGGGGTAATCCTCTCGCCTATGGACAACGCACAGACATGATACATGACGGAACAGGACGACACAAGGCCCACCCTGAGCCATTCACCCCACCCCATTGTCGGTACCGCCATTAACCAATTCGGCGATCTATGCCGGGACAATTGCGACGCGAGCCTTACTCCATCTTTTTCCAAGATAATGCCCACGACGCACCGACCGCGGAAAAACCGCTGGACGGTACCAGTAAACTGACGACGGAGGTCGACAGTGGTCCCGAATTCGTACCTTCGCCGAACAATGTTTACTTCGTCAATTTTCCACACAAATGGAAAACAAACAGAAGAACATTCCTTGACGGAGATTCGAACTCGCGAGCTTTAGCTTCTTTAGAACGTTCAGATTACGAGGCGAGCACGCTAACCATCCCGTTCTCTTAAAAAAGATATATAAATATAACCTTTAATCGATGTTATTCAATTAATTCGTGGACATTAATTTTTTTGTGGACTTATGCCCTTTTTGAAAATGCGCGATTTAAATTATTCGCTACTTTTTAATGAAGTCCAATTTTTTATTACAGTCTATTGCAAAAGGAGCATAAGACTTTCCTACGTGTCAAAATACAGTTATCTAAGTTTTATAAAATAATGGACTCATACCTTTTTCCCATACCACCACAGATATGGTTCATTCAAACTGCTGTTAGAAATAGATTAATGCAGTTTAAGTTTTTACTCAATCTGTGCAGGTTTTAAAATTAATATTTAACCCTTAGTTCCGACGACTATTTTAAGGCTTTTTCATCCCACTACCTGGTTCAAATATGTCCTGCCGTTTGAAAATGCATACAGTCGCGCAATTTATAAAGTACAATTTAATTGTCTCTGGATCGAAAACGACCCATGCACCGAGATTAAGGGTTAAAAAACTGGGCGTAAGATTGATTAAATTGATTTAATATTGAAGAGATTTCATTTTTCATTGATAAGTTTATATGAAAGTAATTGTGACATTCAAGTTTTTGGGCTCGCTGATTGTACAGACCCACAAAAAGTGGCTTGTTCCGGGGGCTAGACCACTTCGACCCTGCGGGAATCTGCAAAAAAAAATAGTGCTTTCCCCGCTCGTTATCGCTAAAACCTTAAAATACTGTAAAAAATTGAGTTTTTATGGTGATAAAGGCGTACAAAAAAACGAGTAAACGACTTTTAACAAATTGAAACTGTACTATTTCTATATATTTTCATCCGCTGAAAGTGAATCTGCAATAAAAACTATGCCGTGCACATTGAATTTCGGGGAAAATATCCAAAAAACGGGCAAAAAAGGCGATTTTATAGCCAAAAAAGGAATGAAAAATGAGAATATTACTTGTCTCGGGTTAAGACACTATTTCTATGTATTTTCATTTAATAAATAAGAATTTGCAGTAAAAAGTAGGCTTCGCACTTCGAATGTTGGAGACAACACCTGAAAAGGGCAAACAAAAATATGGTTTCTCTCTGGCTGAGATCACACCATTTCTCGATACTTACATCTACTGAACATATATCTGCCATAAAGATAGGACTAGCACGTTGAATTTCAGGGATAACATTAAATAAAGCGATCATATAGCGGTAAAATCTTAAAAAACGAGAATATACTCTCTATCTGGATGAGACCATTCAATTTTTATGCATTTTTATCCGCTGAAAACGAATCTGCAATAGATAATAGGCCCCGTTCCTTAAATTTCAGAAATAACGTCTAAAAGGAATTAAAAACTTGTTTTTATAGCGATAAAGGATTGAATAAAATGCAGTATGACTTTTCTCAACTTTAGCAGTGCGTCAGGTTGAAAGCGACTCTAAATTTCTTGGAGAGAAAATTGTATTGAAATACTGTATCAAGAGTTAGATGTTAATTCGAATGGCGTCATTGTAACATTTATCCTTTGTTTACGATAAGCCTATTTGTAACCGAAGCCTAGGTATCAACAAATTAATTACAATTACTCCTGCTGCCATGGAAGATACTACAGATCTACCCGAAATTGATGTGTGGAATAGTTCGTTTTCACCCATCCGTGGCAACGAAATCAGTGAGGCGCACTGTCCTGCAGGAGAGCGCTAGAATGTGAGGTTAATGCCGTAGTGTGTCCGACGGCAAGTTGCTATTGTCCTCGCCATAGTCGGAAAGCTCTCATAATTAGACCTGGGGAGGTATGAGGGTTATTACCCCTAGGACGGCGGACTCACCTGCGAATGGAACAGGATTTCTAGCATGAGGGTTTTCAAACAATCTATGGTTACCAGCAAAACAATATATTATCTTCTGCTAGCGGATTTAGCTAGGGCATTGAACACAACTACACAGGTGATCCAGATTGTTTTTATTACACTTGCGCTGAAGATGTATAGAAAAAATATAGGAAAAATATTACACCAAGAATAACAGAATTATTCAAAATCTGTTTCGGTAAAGAAAATTTACGATAAGACAAGTATTGGGTACCTCATAAAATATATGCTTCTTGGCATGCTATGTTGACAAGATTTGAGAAACATAAAAATAAAAAAAAAATAAAATTTTTACAGATAACAATTTGGGAAAACCCATTAGAAAAAAGTAAATGTTACTGTTATTAAGTGACAACTGTGATCGAGCTAAATAAAATACGTCAAGAAAATATAGAGTATGCACCTTTTTCTAGTATCCAGCGACCACAGATAAGATAAAAAGATATTGTACGTGAGGATTCATGGAATAGCCAATGTTGATGGAGATCCGGAAGAACAATATAGAAATCCTGAGGTCCAAAAAAAAAGTTTTGCTAATTAGTGTCGGAAACAGAAAGTGAAAAACACGAGCTGAAATAGAAGTAAGTTCGGAGAGTGAAGAGAAATATGTTCCTGACGGTCAAAATTCAAATATGTTCCTCACAAGCTGTACTGAATGATATTAGTGAAAATTTTATACTTTGCATTTTTGAGAAATATAAAAACGTAATGCAGAATCGGTAAAGTACATTTTGTAAAGGACCAATTTCAATGTATGATTCTATTAATTAGGACGCATACAGTAAGTGGGACATAAATGACATATGACATGAATGACACTTACTAGTATACTAACAATTAATACTAGTTTTTTAGGCATTTGTAAAAATTACACTAAGCATAATACTCGGACTAAGGTTAGGAGTGATATGCAAATGAAAAAGTAGACAAAAAATTATCATTATTTACTTTAACAATAGAGGGACATGAATGACATTTTCAAATTACAATTACGTTTTCTTACCCGATATGTCGTCAAAGATTGCAAACAGCTTCATATTATGCACTTCTGTGAGTATTTTAATCTGTAGTTAAATGTTAACTGACTTATCGGCTTCCTAGCTCAGGCGGTAGCGTACTGGACTACGAAGTCGTAGGTCGTGAATTCGATCCCCTGCTGGGCAATTTTTCGAAATTGTTTTCAGGCAGCAGTTCGCTATGTGTAAGACGAACCACGCTGTCTGTTTGACATTTTCGAGGTATTGTCTTCAGGCGGAAATCGAGCCATGACCGATGATGTACTTAATGTGGGTTTCTGCAGTTTCCGACATTCTCGACAAATGTGAGTATGGCGCCATCTAAGACGACCTGCAGCTCTCGCAATGGTGCTCACCTGTACCCAGACAAGCTCACTGAGAGCTTTCGGGACACCTCGATCGAGGTGGAAGGTTGAGGGTAAAAAATAAAAAAAAAAAAAAACAAATAAATTATATTATGCGAAAATAAAAGCCATGTTAGAGTTGTATTTTAACACTAGCTCCACAACGTGAGGAGTCATAAATTACAGAAAATTGACATACACGAATATAGAGTGTAAAAACTTTTCGTTGTTGCAATTTGAACAAATATAACGAGTTGTTTATCATTTTTGGAGGGTTAACTTTATTAATTCCAACGATTACAAGTTTGTGCAATCAATCACAACGGCTAGTAAAAAGTGCTGCAGATGTCAAATCTAAAGTGCCGCAATCGACTTTTTCAAAATTATTACCTTTAGAAATATAATTTCAATTTTACAAAGGCGTGTACGTTTATCTGAAAGATGTATTAATATAGTATATAGGTAAATATATATATATATATATATATATATATATATATATATATATATATATATATATATATATATATAGAGAGAGAGAGAGAGAGAGAGAGAGAGAGAGAAAAAATCAACAAAAAAAAAGTTTGACACGGCAAAATATTAGTAATTACACGTACTTTCAACTACAGCCTGGCCTATTTATCGACTCCAATATGGACGACGACTACACTACGTCAAATCCGTAAAATCCTCGAATGTCTGAATAAAATCAGTTATTACAAATAGGCACTTACGTAAAATGGAAAAAAAAAAAAAATACATTTTAAAGATTTTCAAGGTCGCGGTTTATGAATCCGACGTCATACTTTCAAGATTCAAAATAGCGGCGTCAATATGGCGGCCGTCGGTCCAAAAATTTCAATTTTTTTTCATATAAAAAATACTATCGGATTCTATGTAAAATTCTGAATAAAAAATATCTCATGCGATTTTTTTGAAGATTGCGTTGATTCCGAGGGAAAAGAATGCCAAAGTTTCCAAAATGCAGATTACATATGATTAATATACTATTATCACCGGACTTGTTCTTACGAATCTGGCGTTGGATTTTCAAAATTCAAAATGGCGGCTTCAAAAATTGGGCCGCCGCGTAACATAAAAATTCAATTATTTGAAATATAAAAAATATCGTATTCTACGCGGAATTGTGAATAAAAAATGTCTCTTGGAATTTTTATCTACGTTGCATGGATTCCAAGGTAAAAATTATGGCGAAATTTCAATTCTCCTCTGAATGTTTGTTTCTCGCAAGTAAAGTAGTATTCCAAATAAGCAATCTGACCCCCGATTCCTAATCAATGACCTTGAAAGTCATAGGATTTGTAATTATAGGATACTTCATTTTGTTCCGCTTGGTAATGGAATATTGTCATAATAATGCGTATTGGAAAATTCGGAATTTTTTCCACGTATTCTATGCAATGTACAAAAGAATTAAAAAATACATTTTAATCAGAATTCCACGCAGAATATGACAATATTTCTTATATTTCGAAAAAGTGAAATTTTCGGTTAGACAGACACCATATTGAAGCTGACATTTTGAGTTTCGCAAATCAGCGGCCCTTCGTCCTGGAGAAGGGTTATACCCAGTAAAAAACATTCCTAATTGAGCTTCAGGGGGTTAGGATTTTCTTATATTCGGAATAACGCCTGTACGTCATGTGTTAATCCTTTGTATTATCATTGTAGTATTCTGCTGACGACTCATTGGATAAATGACAATAACATTTTCATTGCACATCACTATACACGCGAAACAGATTATACCATTTCCGAATAAATTTAGAAATTTTGTTAATAATTTTGACGGTATTTTTCTTAATTTACCAACGTGCCCATCTACATCTAACGGATTAACACATCTGTCTAAGCGAGCTTTCAAGGATTTTGTACAAATACTGCATGTAAGTCACGATGTATTTCAACAATTTGTTAATGTTACTCACAACGTATTAAGGAAGCTATTGTGAATGCTATTGGAGAAGTATTAATATTAAGAACTGCTAATAAGATTAAGTAATACTGGAATTTATAACACAATTATATTATAACATGTGAAATGATATACTTTGCATAGCAATATCCCGAGTAGAAAGAAAGTTGTATAAAAGTTTGTCAAATGTGTTCTTGTGATTCCGTTATAAAATTCTCAAAAATTAAATACATGAGACTATTAGAAATTTGCAGAAGTATTCATGAAACATTGGCAGAAGATCTCCAAGAAAACCTCTTCGAAATGGCCAAATTATCTTTAATCATTATTTGAAATCAAGTAATTCCGAGCATGATGTAAATTAATTTACTACCTTTGGCGATATTAACGATATAAAATTCCTTGACAGCTCCAGTATCAATGACTGTGTTCATAATTTTAATTTAAACAATGTTTGAAGTAAAATCATTGACATTAGTTCTGTTGATGAGATTAAAAATAATTGACCGATGTAGGGGGAGAAATTTTGATTAATATTTTCCATACATTTCCCTATATTTCAAATGTTCTCACGTAAATAGCTTATGAGAAACTTACAAAGGACACACGAGAAACACAAAAGAAACACTTTTGGGCAATTTCTTTTAAATGGTATGCTTCTTGAAAGTGAAGTTATACTGCGGAAAGTACTAATAGAGAGCTTCTGCTCCGAACTTATTCAATTTTTCTTGGGTGCATCCTGGAATATCGATGATATAATATAGTTTTGAAAGAAATTCTGGTATTTTAAATCTTATTAGCTGCGCTCAATATCAATCCTTTTCCAATTGCATTTACAATACTTTCCGTAATAGTGAGTAACAAAATTGTTGAAATATGTCGGGATTTACAAGAATTATTTGTACTAAATCCGCTCAGATAGATGTGCTAATCCATTAGATGTTGATGGACACGTAGGTAAACAATTAAGAAAAATACCATCAAAATTGCTTACAAAATTTCCGAATTTATCTGAAAATAGTAGAATCTGTCGATCGTGCTTAGAACAATACAATGAAAATGCAAAGTGTTATTCATCGAATAACTCGTCAGCAGAAATTGCAATGAAAATACAAAGGAGGATTCGTCAGAGTTACCGCCATTAGATCCGAATATACGAAAATCCTTATCCCGAGAAGCTCAATTAGAAATGCTTTTAACTGGGATTAAAGAACAATTTTCAAGCTTACCGGAAAATGGTCCTCTTTGTACAAGCATTCTCACAGTAGCTCCTGACTGATGGTCAATTTGCGATACAGCTTCTGAATTTGGTACTACCAAGCATTCGGTAGAAAAGGCGCAAGCATTAAAAAAATCGGATAGCATTTTAGCAATGCCTGCTCCGAAAATAGGAAAATGATTATTGAATAGTACAGTAGACAAAGTTGTAACATTTTACGAAAATGACGTAAACAGTAGAATTATGCCAAATAAAAAGGATACTGTGTCTATTAAGATTGGTGATAAAAGGACGAAAGTACAAAAACGATTATTGTTATGTGATGTAAAAATTCTGCATACACAATTCATCGAACAAAATTCCGCAGCTGCAGTTGGTAAGTTAAGCAAGTTTGGGGAACTTAGACTAAAATGGTGCATACTTGCTGGACCAAAAGGGAACGATAGTGTCTGCGTCTGTGTAATCCACGAAAATTTTGAGTCGATGTTCAATGCTGTCAATTTTCCAGCTATTACGAAAGATTTACAAAATCCGTTGATCAGTTACAAAGATTGTTTTAAAATCATGACGTGCAGAATTGCAAAACCTGCTTACTACTTACGTTCGTGTAATTCGTGTTGTGGAGTGAACAAATTTGCTGAGATTTTAGCCGAATGTTTAGATAAGCAAACTATCACAGAAGTAATTTTTAGTACTTGACAGTCAACTGACAGATGGACATTAAAGAAGGAAAGCTTGACAGTGGATTATTGTGTTGATGAACTGGGCAGTGGTGCGGAAAAACTATTACCTCATCACTTTATTTCTACGAGCCAGGCAGAATATGTAATAACCCGAAGAAATAATCTGCGTGAAGACGATATATTAATTAACTTTGATTTTTCCGAAAATTATGCTTACGTCGTACAAAATGCTGCTCAAGCATTCCATTACAACAATGATCAGTGCACAGTCCATCCTTCAATCTTTTATTACAAATCTAATAAATAAAAATTGAATACAAAAGTATTGTCTTATTGTCCGATTGCACTACACATGATACAACTGCAGTATATATTCTTCAACGAACGGTTATACCAGAAATTAAGAAAGTATGTCCAAAAGTTAAGAATATAATTTATGTAACTGGCGGCGCAAAACAGCATTACCAAAATCGATATAAAATGATCAACTTGATGCATCATGAACAGGATTTTGGTGTACCTGCTGAATGGCACTTCCATGCTACGGCTCATGGAAAAGGTGCGCGTGACGGTATTGGTGCAATTTTAAAAAGCGAAGCCACCCGTGGCAGTCTTCAAGCCAAGTCCGCAGAATCTATACTAACATCAGAAAATCTTTATAAATGGACTGTCAAAAAACTTGATGGCATTCACTTTTTTCATTATGGCAAACAAGAGCATAAAAGAACTCTGAAGAGCATAAAAGAACTCTGAGAAGTCTTCAAAGAAGGTACGCAATTGCTCCCAGTGTTACGCACATTCAAGTCGGGCATGCATTTCTTCCTGTTAAAGGGAAACAATTACAAGTAAGGAGATTTACTAGCGCAAAGGAGCTTCTATCCACAATTCAGTACTAAATTAATAGAATGTTCTTGGAACACTGTCGTGATATCGATACACGCGCGCGCGCACACGCACACGCACACGCACACACACACACACACACACACACACACACACACACACGCACACAAAATAGAGTAAAATTGTACTAAAGCTTTTCTGTAGAGCGTGAAATTTCTGACAAAAAAGTCACTGCCAGCCCTAGTCTAATATTAATAGTTTAGCCAGAAATAACACTGGAACGTCAACTTGCAGTTTGATCGATAACCAATGTAAAATATTCGGAATATTCTGTTTAAATTCGTGCTCTCTTTCTGGCCAAGTGACTAATCGTCGTCGCGAAGACCATCGACGAGGTGCAATTTAGCGGAGATGAAGCTATCGAGGTAGTAGCTAGGTGGTTGAGCAACCATGGGTTAGATCTGGCGGCTGAGAAGACGGAGGCGGTGCTCATCTCTCGAACGAAGAAAAGGATATACGCCACCTTCACGGTGGAAGATGCGCAGATCAGGACGGTGGACACTATTAGATATCTTGGAGTCACTCTATATGCGCGGCTGTCGTTCAAACAACACCCGATGAACGCAGGCGCAAAGGCTTCCAAAGTGGCTCGTACGCTCTGCAGCATCATGCGCAAGATGAGGGGGGGGGGGGGGGGCGCCGAAACAGCCGCGACGGTCCCTGCTTTCGTCGGTAGTAAGCTCCGTTATTCTTTACGGGGCACCGATATGGGCTGATGCCATGAACATCCATAAGAGCTACGGAGCGACCTGCCGGCGGGCTTATAGATCAGCCGCCCTAAGAGTGGCCCGTGCCTACCGTTCTGTATCGGACATCGCTCTCTCGGTGGTCGCGGGACTCCCTCCCATAGACCTTCTTGCTATGGAGAGGGCAGCAGTACACCGCGAAGGCAGGTGTATAAGGCAGGACATCGCCGACCAGGAGCCGAACCACGACAAATGGTCCATGAGGACCATAGAAGAGTGGCAAAAAAGATGGGATTCAGCGGATTCGGGGCGGTGGACCCACTGCGTCATCCCAGATGTAGCAAAGTGGACGGGCAGACAACACGGATACACCACCTTTTATCTCACCCAGGTGCTCACCGGGCACGGCTGCTTTCGCAGCTACTTACATCGTTTCCGCATTTATCAAAGTGCGGAGTGCCCAGCATGCCCTGGTGTCGACGAAGACGTGGCCCATGTCCTCTTCCACTGCCCGAGATTTGCAGCGGAACGGGAACAGTTCCGGATCTCGGTAGGAGGACCACTAACACCTGAGGGCATTGGGGAATGTCTGCTCGCCTCACAGGAGGGATGGGACGCGGTGGTCATCATCGCCACCTCCATCATCGATAGGCTGAATGCCATCAGAAGAACGGAAGAGGCAACAACATCACCCAGACTTGAAGAGCCAAAACATCGGCGGAGGGCCTACTGAGGCAAAGACTGCCCCCCTCGAAGTAATGCCTTGCGGCGGTTTCCGAGCGGGGAATCACAGTCTGAGCGGAGGTGGTTTTAGCGGGTGGGAGCCCCGCACTCCTGCTGGTACCGGCTGGCAGGGATGGCTGGTAGAGCTTTCCATCATCGCTTCGAAAAAAAAAAACCACACACACACACACACACACACACACACACACACACACACGCACGCACGCACACACGCGCGCCCGCGCGATTTTCCAACCACACGCAGAAAAATTGTCTCGTTATAACTCCGTGCAGCACATGGTTCGAGTCGGTGGTACTTGATTTGCCCGAGGGATGGGGCGGCACAACACCGGAGAAAGCTTTACAGAAAGCGTCGCAACTTTGTAAGAACACCTGTCACGTGAAAATCCGTGCAGCGGTAGTGGGGAATAGGTGGTTCTTGATTTGTCCACGGAATAGCGTGCGAAGCGCCGGTAAACCGTTTACAACGTGTGTTGAAACTCTGGGCATACATATGCACACTCGTTTGCTTGGAGCTGCACGGCAAAAGTCAGTGCAGTGGCTGACTGCATGCACTCTGCAGACCCAGCAGCGAAAAAGTTTACACATGTATATGCCGAGAGTTTCGACTCGCGCTGTAAAACTTCTTTCGACGCTTCGCACGCCATTACGCGGGGAAGTAGGGTACCACCGATTCAGCATATCGATGCACGAAATTCCATGGGGGCACTAGTGATCGCAGAGTTTCGACTCTCTCTGTAAACTTTTCGTGGATGCTCCTACGCGCTATTCCACGTTCAAGTCAAGTAGCACCGATTCGCCAGCGCTGCCCAGTGTAACACCGAGGCAATTTTTCTCCGTGCAGGTGACGGCAAGGGGAACCATCTGACCAAACCATCCCGAAGACATGTAAATCCGACTGTGCGACCTCCGCGGGGTACATGCTGAATGACGCTAACGCCAGCGTCCGGCTACGTCCACGTCGTTGATCCTGGGTGATGCCGAAAGCAGGACACATACACAGCGTCCTAAATATCTCCCAAGTATCAAGTTGTATCCCATCCAAATCGTATTTTCCATGTCTTAGGTCTGCCACTTAACATTTTTAAAATTTAGCCACATATTTGGAATCAACGACTTCAAACTACCCAGAGCTCGGGGTTTTCCTTTAATCGAATAATTTTCTATTTCTGACGGCCATATTAGAACCGCCATTTTGTATTTTAAAAATGTCTATTTTTAGCTTATTTGGAACAGTACTTTGCGAGAAACGAATCTTCAGAGCATTATGGAAATTTCGCCATTTTTTCGCCTCGGAATCCGTGAAAGTAGGCAAAAAATTACAATACACATATTTTTATTTAGAATTCCGCGTAGAATAAATTTATTTTCCGCAAAATTAAATTTTATATAAATTATATGGCCCAATTTTTTAAGCCGTCATTTTGAATTTTGAAAATCCAACCCCAGATTTGTAATCAGCGACCCCGAAAACCTCTAGAAACATAAAACATCTAATCACAGAACAAGTCTGGCGATAATAGAATATTAATCATATGTAATCTGCGTTTTGGAAACTTTGGCATTTTTTTCCCTCGGAATCAACGCAATCTTCAAAAAAATCGCAACAGATATTTTTTATTCAGAATTTTACACAGAATCCGATAGTATTTGTTATATTAAAAAAAATTGAAATTTTTTGACCGACGGCCGTCATATTGACGCCGCCATTTTGATTCTTGAAAGTATGACGTCGGATTCATAAACAGCGACCTTGAAAATCTTGAAAATGTAGTTTTCTTTCAATTTTGCGTAAGTGCCTATTTGTAATAACTGATTTTATTCAGACATTCGAGGATTGTACGGATTCGACCTAGTGTAGTCGTCGTCCATATTGGAGTCGATAAAAAGGCTAGGTTGTAGTTGAAAGTACGTGTAATTACCAATATTTTGCCGTGTCAAACTTTTTTTTGGTTGATCTGAATTTTGCCGATGTCACTGTCTGAGTTGACATGGAATGTCCCATATATATACTTTATTTATATTGTGGGGAATTTGTAAATGTAGAGGTACCGTTTATAAATAAGTATTGTCTTATAGATAGAAACAAATCATAGAAGCAAACTTTTTGCCTAATAACGAAGACGTTCACATTGAATTTATCTTAGATTTTCAAACAAAAAGAATTTTTAAATATTTTTGGCATAGTATTCTTACTATTTTGTATACCGTACTGATTCCCGTTGAAAAAATTGAGAAAAAATAATTATTATTTATGCAAAAGTTATTCAAAATAAAATAAAAAAAGTTTCGGTATGGTAAATCATGAAAAATTAAAAATGAAAAATTGCCTGTTTGGTTCTTTTGTGTCTCGAAAACGCCCTATACGGCCGATTGTCACCGCGAAGGCGCGAATGAGATGCGCGCGTATATTTGGAGGGGATCTCGCGGCGAGTTGCGTCTGGCCCCGCGAGCGTGCCGGCAGTAGAGTTCCGGCTTCTACGCGGAATATTTTCGGTTGACGGTACGGTCTCTCGCGAGTTATTGGTGTGACAATTTTGGATTGATTGTTGTCAGCGGTCTTAGCGTGCGAGTACTGCCTATTATTTTTGCGTGCGTTGAAAGTGGGAGATTTGGCCACGTGTGAGTTTTTTTTGCGTGCCATCTCCCGGGCTGCACTTGACGCGGCGACCCTGTGTCGCTCGTCTCCCTGGGTCGGTTCCTGCGAGAAGTCGAGGCGCTCCAGAGGACTGTGTTTTTTGTGAAGTGCACCTGGCCCCTTGCGGCCATTGAGTTGAAGACTGTGCGAGGCAGCGCCGAGTTTAAGACTGCAATTAGGAAGTATGGAAGATCCGTGTAGGTTAAGTGTGCAGCGGCAGCGGCACGCGATCGAATTCCGCGCGTCAAATTTGTAGTTCTTTGTACCTTGTTTTGATATAATATAAACATCCGCTTGCCCGGGCTTTTCTCCCTACTCCGTGGGAGTTTTTATGCCTAGGCAAGTGCGTTACCGCGAAAGTGTGTTCGAATTATTTAGCTAACCAATCCTCGTTTATTCCTTTTATTTGACTTTAATCCTAACGGGCTATTTTAGTAACAATAATTAACTTCCAAACATGGTGCCCCGAGTGAGGAACGAGTGATTGGTGGCTAAGTAAGTCGAAACTTCACACTTGTAATTGCGTTATAATTCAGTCTGTGATTGCTCGGTCTTTGTTTCGTGCGCGGGATTTTTCCGATACCGTTCGGCCTTTGTTTCGTGCGCGGAGTTGCCGGTGACGCTCGTCCTTGTTTCGTGCGCGCGATTTTTCCGATACCGTTCGGCCTTTGTTTCGTGCGCGGAGTTTGCCGGTGACGCTCGGTCATTGTTACCGCGTGCGCAGGTTACGGCCGGCGCTGTTTGGCTGCTCTCGGAAGCCCGAGCTGTTAGAACGATCGGACATCGTTCGAACGCGTTGCGCTGTGATAGAAGTTTAGAAAGAAACACTTTGTGGAGCGCATTGTCCGTGTTGCGGATGTTTATTAAGATATTAAGTTTAATTATTGCTATATTATATAATATATTATATTATTAAGTTACGACCTTATCGTCGCGAATAAACCTTTCACGGTGTAAAAACACTGATTCTTTGCGTTTCTGACGATTGTAATAATCTAGTTACGAATAGTATAATTACGTTTACTCTTTTTTCTCGTGTATCTTACTATGGCTCCTTTAGCTTCAAAGAAACTTAGAGCTATACAGCTTGCGCGGGAGAAGGAAATTAATAGAATTCGCACGCGATTGATATGTAAACCGCGAGAAACACTGAGTAAGGATATAATAGAGTCACGTCTCGAAGATTTATGAGAGGTGTGGAAGGAAGTCCGGATGACTCATTCCGAGATTGTTGTGAAGGATGACGCCGAATCCGAGGCGTATGTCGAACAAGATGTGTTTTCTCGAATTCAAAGAGGTTACGGAATCTCGGTCGATGAGTGTTTAACGCTTCGTTCGCAAATCGAGCAAGCGGCCTATAGCACGCTCGCGGGCCGAGTAGATGACGCGAAGGTTTCGGAAGGGAGAGGATCTAGTATCGCAAAACTCCCACGCATTCCTCTACCCACCTTTTCGGGTAAATACGAGGATTGGGCTAGTTTCTGCGATCTCTTTACTACTCTTGTACATGAGGCCCCCAATTAGCAGATGCAACTAAATTGCAATATTTAAAGTCATGTTTAACCGGAAGTGCGGCAGACCTCATTAAAGATGTCGCTACTACGAGTGCCAACTATGCTAGCACATGGCAAGCTCTCAAAACCCGCTATTTTAACCCTCGCTTGATAATTAACAAGCTACTAACTTCCTTTATGGAAATCCCACATGTAAAAAAGGAATCAGCCTACGAGCTACGCTCTTTCGTCGACGTAGCTCAAAGAATTGTACGTTCCTTATCTAACTTTAAATTGCCGGTGGAACACTGGGACGTCTGGCTCGTGTTTATGCTCTCTGGGAAGTTGGATTCGGATTCGCGAAAGCTCTGGGAGGCAGAATTGAGTGAAAGGGATTCCTCCATCCGAGAGGATGATGATTTTCTGAATTCGCTTTCAGAGTTCTCGGATCTCGTCAAGTTTCTTGAAAAGAGAACGCAGGCTCTTGGAATGTCCACTTTGGAGCGAAGAGTAGAAAAGCGCCCATTCTCAACACCTGTGGCGGGCCCTCAACCGCGAAAAGTTTTTCTTGCTAGTACTGCTTGCTCTTCTGATAGAGGTTCTTCGAGGTGTCCTCTCTGTTCCAAGTCCCACTCTCTTATAAGGTGCCACAAATTTCAGAAACAGAGTCCCTGTGATCGCGTTTCTTCAGTTAAGCGTTTGCAATTGCGTTATAATTGTTTTGGACAGCATCGAGTAAACGCCTGTCCTTCTGGACGTTGCTCGGTCTGTCAACGTAAGCATCATACGGCACTTCATTTGAAGTCGCATGTCAGCGATCCAACTTCGCGACAGGACGATAATAGGACAACAGTCGACAAGCCTGTTGTTAGTTTGCATGCTTCGAGCTTTCCATCAACGCGACGTAAAGTTATCCTCGCTGCTGCACAGGTCCACGTGATAGGACCAAATGGCAATAATACTTGCGCTCGAGCTCTTTGGGACCAGGGTTCTGAATCATCATTTGTATCAGAATCAATTGTACAACTTCTAGGGCTGCGAGAGCAGCGCACTAATGTATCGCTAACAGGATTGGGCGCCATTACCGCAGGCACTGCCCGATCGAAAACCCATTTTGCTCTGCGATCCCAAATCGATTCTGAATTTCAGCTTGAAACGGAAGCTCTCGTTCTTCCCAGACTCACATCGTATCTGCCGACGGAAACTATTGGCAATTTCGATTTCTCGCAATTAGAAGGATTTTCCTTGGCGGATCCGGAATTTTGCGTTTCAAATAAGATAGATATAATTTTAGGTTCCGATGCCTACGGACTGTTGCTTCGTTCGGGATTGAAACGCATTCCTTCTTCGCGTCTCATTGCTCAAAATACCGCCTTCGGCTGGGTTATTTCTGGTTCTCTGCCTGTGGATGCTTCACGGCAGGCGGATAAAGACGTTCCTTTGACCACACAAGTTTTGCATTGTAGTACATGCAACCTCTGAGGCACATGTCGCGGATTCCGTCTAACGAGATTCAGCAGGGAAACGCATGGGATTTACCACACCATGCCGTAGTGCAAGTATCGAATGCTTCATGGAAGCTCCGGGTCGTTTTTGATGCTTAGCGACAAACTCGGGATGGCTATTCGTTAAATGATTTCCTCTTAAAAGGTCCTCCGCTCCAGCGAGTCCTATCTTTAATTCTATTGAACTGGCATCGTTATTCCTTTGCCTTCTCTGCTGATATTGTAAAAATGTTTCGCCAGATTCGAGTAAACTCCAAAGATCGAGATTCCCAGAGAATAGTATGGGCAGCTTCACCTGACTCCGATCTCGTCGATTATCGCTTAAATACCGTCACCTATGGGACGGCTTGCGCTCCATATTTGGCGATTCGCACACTTCGACAGTTAGTTCGTGACGAAGGCACTCGATTTCCACTAGGCGCTGCATGTCTCCAATCGGAGACATACGTAGACGATACCTTTGCGGGCGCGGACAATTTGCCCACTGCTATCATGAAGCGAAACGAACTCGTTTCGTTGCTAGACTCTGCGCGGATAGGATTAGATAAGTGATCTGCCAATCACCCCGACCTCCTTCCTCCTCAGGTAGAGCAAGTTTCCTCGAAGGTTATTGTAATAGATTCCTCGGTGAAAACACTCGGTGTTCAGTGGAACCCTATGGGAGATCAATTTAGGTTCCAAGCTGAAGATATTGAAGAGTTGGCGACACCCTCAGCTAAGCGAGGTATCCTTTCCGCTGTCTCCCGCTTATTCGATCCCCTAGGGTGGCTTGCTCCAGTTACGGCGATTGCACAAATTCTAATGCAGGATCTATGGATCCAGAAATGCCACTGGGATTCTCTACTGCCCACTGAATTTCGTGAGCACTGGCATGCCTACTGCGACTCTTTGTACGCATTGACTTCACTGTCCGTTGATCGTTGGCTGGGAGTTACAGCTGCCCGTTCGTGTGAGATCCACGGATTTTCAGACGCTTCCTCTCGTGCATATTCTGCTGTAGTGTACTTGCGGGTTAAGGAGAGTGGCGGTCGAGTCCATATCTCAATGATCTCTACTAAATCTAAGGTCGCGCCGGTTAAAACCGTTAGTATCCCGAATTTGGAGCTATGTGGGGCGACTCTGCTAGTAAAACTTACCACTCACGTGAGAAAACTGGATTTCCTGCGTTCTCTTCCTGTCTTCGCATGGTCCGACAGCCAGATTGTGCTTATGTGGCTACGCAAACACCCATGCAATTGGAAGACATTTGTCGCAAATAGAATATCGTATATCCAAACGGAGCTACCCTCTGCCACTTGGTCGCACGTGCCCACTAAGGAGAATCCGGCAGATTTAGCTACTCGTGGCTGTGAGCCTGCTGATCTGGCTCGGAGTGATCCATGGTGGCGTGGACCTCAGAGGCTTTCTCAATCTCGTGAACACTGGCCGCAAATTTCTGAAACTTCACGAACTCTCCATACCCAGACTCGGCCTGCGGAATCGACTATTTTTAATCGTTTCTCCTCGTTGACTCAGTTGATTCGCATAGTAGCCTTGTGTAAGCGACCGCTGGTTAATCTGCGTAGGCGCGCTCAAGGCGAGGATCGACTACCTTCGTTCAGCACTTCCGATCAGTTATCTGCTGCACGACTCGTAGTCATTCGATTAGCACAGGTTAGTGATTTCGCCGAGGAAATAAACCTACTAAAGACAGGGAAAAAATGATCGAAGCGTAGGTGGTTGTGGCCTAAATGAAAGTAGAACTTGTATTGAAGTATTCAAAGCGTTTATACCAGAAAATATAATGAATAAGATAGCCTTTGAATACAACGTATATAAACAAACGAAAATAGATAAATTGAAACTCTAATGATTCTTATGGGCATTGTGAAAAAACCCAGCATAACTATGTATTATATGTAACGTCCTGAAGTCGGATAGATTTCAGACACAGGACAGAAAAGATATTGAATCTACCCTGTTCAAGATGACCGTTCAATAACCTCTAGAGAGATTATTCAACGTTTATATTTATTGAAGAGTTGAAACTTACCTGTGGATTGTGTCTGTTTTGTTTGTACGGAAGAAAATGAGATAGCTCACCAGAAAAATTAAGTATAAAATCGTATTTATTACAATGTAAAGGAAAACGATACACAAAGATCGCGAGCTAGGAAGGAATTCGTAATATATATTAAAAAGCTAGTATGTGTGAGTGTCCTGTGTTGTGAAATGTGATATGAAAGCTATCAAATATACCTGCAAATAACGTAAGAATGAACTTTGCGGCGTCCAGTTGTGCTGGCTATGCTTTTTGATGGCACGGTGATCTACTGCCCTCGAGATGTCTACGTTCGATGTTTTTGTTTCCTACTGAGTTGTGCAAAAAAAGTTAGGCGTTGATTTTTCTTCTTCAAATTATTAGTTTTTCTAATCGAGTGATGTGCCATTGAATTCTAGTCGATTTTGTGTGTGTTTATTACATTTACTTATATATACTCACACTACACAATGTAATAAACACACACAAAATCGACTAGGATTCAATGGTACGTCACTCGGTATTGATTGTCAGTCAACAACATCGCGTTAAGAAGAAATGAGTTCTTATGCTCATTTTAAAATGTAGTTTTGTATATACACCATCACATAACTGTCTGTATATCGCACCGATTGTTTCGTACAGTACGATAGTGGAGTGGGAGCGGTTAGTTGAAAAGAAAACTGAAGGTTGGCCTTTGATGTTGATTGAATGATTTAGCGAACCTTCCCTTTCTACCTAACATTCGGGCCTCCTATAAAGGGAAATGCATTATGGTCAGGAAGGAGAGTTGTGCCAGCCATTTGGGTGAGATAAGTTCTTTGGAGAATTCTGATATTTCGGAAGAGTGACCATCAGCCTCTAACGGTGAGTGTACACATTTAGTTTAATATCCCTTGATCCACGGTAGCCGAGAATCCATGGCATTACATAGACCACGTGTATTCGCGTGCGCGTGCGCGTGTGCGTGTGCGTGTGCGTGGGCGTGTACGTGTGTATGGGAGAGTTAAACCCAAATAAAGTCACAAAATATCATTCAATATTACGGGGCAAAGAGTTTCCAGCTCACCTTTTCATACCATTATACTAATGTATGACGCTGCCATGGGTACGAGGTATGTATGTATTAAGGTGATTAAAAAAAACCACATATTTTTTTTTTTTAAGTATTACCCGCTAAATATCTTTCGAATGATGAAAAACTCCTACCATAATTTTTTCAGAATTTTAAAAGAATATATACAGGTCGAACTACTCCATTTTGTGCCAAAACTCATAATATTGCGAATTTTATTTTATTTAAGTGTGAACATTAAACTATTTTTTTGCAAACAACTGTTAACTTCATCACTATTATGCACAACAAACGTGAGATTTTTTTTGTCCGATAAAAAAAGTTTACAAACATGATTAATCAATATATATATCATATAAAATCCAACGGAAAGACAGATCATTGGCGGATTTGTCCGCATAACGGTTCTATGACAAAATTCAATAACGCCTATAAATCATTTTTTCGGTTGCTGAATACGAATCTGAAGTCAAGTTAAAAAAATTCAAAATGGCGGATCCAACATGGCGGACGAATTTGGCAACTGTTATCCGATTTTGATGAAAATCTGTACTCGGGTTCGATTTTCGTCGCTTAATACAAATATAAAGTCACACATTCAAAATACAAAATGGCGGATCCAACATAGCGGACGAAAGTAGTCAATTTGGTCAGATTTCTACAAAACTCTGTATTTCATGTCAAACTTTCAAAATGCAGAATAACGATTCAATATGGATTGTAGAAATTTTAATTGATCTTAAATATACGAACCGCACAAGACGGGTAAGCATAGTATATTTCTGAATTCGAGAAGTAATAGAATATTTGCGTGGGCGGGCGAGGGGCAAAATGCGGCAACATTTTGCTCCAAGTCATGGGATACACAAAAAAGTCTATTTTGTGGACGCCTGTACGAGTGTACGTACATCGCAATTTCAAAATGACAATTGCATAACGCACATCATAGATAATACACTGAGAGAAAAAAGATACATGTCTAAATGTCATATAAGATAAAAGAAGTGAAATATACACCCAGCATTATTACTGTAGTAATCAATAGCCTATCAGAAGATATATTACGTTTTGTTGTAATATTAGAAAATAGCAATCAATTAAATATACTTAAATAAGCATAATTGTAATTTGAACTTTAAATGGGCAAATGATATTTTAGTTACATTAATAAAATTCCATTCCGTATACTGATCGTATAACTTTTCTCATCATATCTCGTAATTTGAATAAAAATAAAACTTTATTAGAAAATTAAATAAAAAATATTCATTTTGTAACAAGATAATGCATATATTTCGGACACGAACGTGCACGCATGCAAGCACCCACGCATGCGCACACACATCATTCTATGTCAATTAATTGGGTTTATTATTTTTCGATTGACATTCATTGAACCTTATTCGAATTCATTCGACTTATTATTGCTGGGTTCGGCTTGTCAGATTTTGGTTCTGAAATAAGTTTCTTGCATCCGCACATCCACAGTTTGCATTAGATTTGCAAATTTAACCTCTTTGATGCGACATGTTGCGATCACTCCTGGTTTCCCGCCGTTTCATCGTCAACATAACCGTTACTGTGGCAGCACAATCGTTCCACGGGAATAATGCAATAAATAACGCCCATCTACTTGGACTGGCTGGTCATTTCAGCGTCATACGTGATTAACTCTTTTGGTTGATCAGTGCGACGAAATATCAACGTCTTTTTTCTCTCAGTGTAGATGTACGTTTTTCAGGTTATCTTTTGAGGTTTGTAGATAATCGCGTTTAAGCCGTTTAGTGTAGGAGCATCATAACCGATTAATGTAATTAACATATGTGAAGAATGTGAAGTGAAGATATTCCTTCTCTTTTTTCAATTGTTCAAAGAATACGGAAAAGCTGATCTACCAGTTTTTGGGTAAAGCCCCTACTTTTAGGTAAATAAGTTGTTTAGTTTCTACAATCCATTAACTTGCTCTGCATTACATAGTATCAGTTTAGATTTAGAAATTAATGGTTCATTTTTATGTAGAATTCGTGAAGTGGGTTACCTCCTATTAGGTAACGTTAGGTTACGTACGCATTACCTTCCGTTGAGTTAGATTGTATTTAATCACATAATTATCGTAAATTATTGTTAAATTTGTATAAATTGTTCTTCTTATAATGCACTTGTTATAAATTATTGTTCGAAAATAATAATTGTTATAAAATTATTGTAAGCAATGTAAGGTTTTTTATTTTATATAATCTACAACCGTACCCTGCGGTACTTTCTGTTTGGATACATTAGGTTAGCTTATTATAAGTCATTACTTTATATATACATTAGTTATTCCCATATACGTTTACACGGGATTATTTTCCAGAAACGATTTTGCTTAAAAAAGTGGTCAATTTTTGGTATATTTTTGTTTATAATTAATTAACTACAGTAAGATAAGAAGTATAATAGGTTTTGTTATTTAATATATAAAATTTGGCATTTGTTAAATAAATGCCTTAGCTATGTAAAAAACCAGTTGTGACCTCAGAAATACGAGAAACTGATTTTTAAGGCGTAAATAACCAACGAATAGAAGGTGGAACTCTCAGAGTTCCGTCATAACGCAAAGGGTTAAGCGATCACAAAAGAACCCGAGTACAGAGTTTTATCAAAATCGGATAACATTTGCTAAATTCTTCCGCCATGTTGGATCCGCCATTTTGAATTTTGTTAATTTTACTTTAAACTCGTATTCAGCAACCAAAATAAAAACAAAATACAGAGTTTCATAGAAATTGGACGACATTTACCACTTTCGTCCGCCATGTTGGGTCCTCCATTTTGTATTTTAAAAGTGTGACGTTATATTTGTATTAAGCGACCAAAATAGAGGCCGAGTACAGATTTTCATCAAAATCGGATAACAGTTGCCAAATTCGTCCGCCTTGTTGGATCCGCCATTTTGAATTTTTTTAACTTGACTTCAGATTCGTATTCAGCAACCGAAAAAATGATTTATAGGCGTTATTGAATTTTGTCATAGAACCGTTATGCGGACAAATCCGCCATGATCTGTCTTTCCGTTGGATTCTATATGATATATATTGATTAATCTTGTTTGTAAACTTTTTTTATCGGAAAAAAAAAATCTCACGTTTGTTGTGCATAATAGTGATGAAGTTAACAGTTGTTTGCAAAAAAATAGTTTAATGTTCATACTTAAATAAAATAAAATTCGCAATATTATGAGTTTTGGCACAAAATGGAGTAGTGCGACCTCTATATATTCTTTTAAAATTCTGAAAAAATTATGGTAGGAGTTTTTCATCATTTGAAAGATATTTAGCGGGTAATACTTAAAAAAAAAATATGTGGTTTTTTTTAATCGCCCTAGTATGTATGTATGTATTGTATGATATTCTTGTAACAAACAGCAAAGAAAGATAAATACATTAAAAACAATATATTTGTGTTATTATTTGAAACTACGGTCAGGATTTATAAACCCTCCTACCGAAAACCGATAATTAATTTTATTTTTATTATTTTTATTGTTTTTATTATTTTTATAATTGTTTTTTTCTTATATTATTTCGTGATTGTAAAAAACATATGTTTTAAAGGTTAAAAACCCCTGAGGAGGACATCAAACCAGATGTTGAAACGTAGGGTTAATAAAAATTAATTAATGGAACCGCAATTGCCAATTATTTTTTACCTACTATTGTAGATAAATTTCGATAGGACTCAATAACAGAGCACAGAGAACTTGTTAAATTGTTACAAATCTATTTTTAGACCGGGTTCAAACGTGTGCATTGATGAATCTTTCATGAAATGGCATGGTCGTCTTAGTCTCAAGCAGTACAATCCAAAAAATGAAATAGATTTGGAATAAAAATTTACGAATTATATGATTCACAAGCCGGAAATGTCTACACATTCAAAATTTATGTTGGAAAAGAATTGGAAAAAGTCGATGAAAAAAGTCTTATTGGTATTTAAGGAAAGTTTATGCTCGATTTGTTAGGCGACCTAGCCGAACAAGGAAGAACATTGAACATTGACAACTTGTACAGTTAACCCTACTTATTCAGCAAACTACAGGATGAAAAAACAAATGTTTGTAAAACAGTAAGAATGAATCGAAAATATATGGCAAAGATAAATATGAAAGAGTTACGTAAAGGTGAAATGGTAGTTATGAGTAAGTCACAAATTTGTTTCATAGCATGGAAAGATACAAAAGTTGTAACAATGTTATCAACATTTCATTCTCCTCCTATGATTACAACTAACAAGATCGATTACAAAAGCGGTATAGCCAAAGTGAAGCCAAATAGTGTTTTGTCATATAATGAAAACATGGGTGGAGTTGATTCAGTTGACCAAGCCATTGCTCCCTATGACATGACTCGTAAATGCCTAAAATAGTACATAAAAACATATTTTCATTTGGTTGATGTTACACGTTATAATGCGCTGTTTGTATGTAATTTGCTCCACCCACGGAATACCATGACCATGAGAATCCAGTTTCATAAAGTTTGGGTAATTTTTCACATTTCGGTCGGCCATTTTGAATTTTCAAACTCTGACTTCAGATTCGTAATCAGCAACCCCGAAAACCCCCGAGTAAGAATTTTCAGCTCTTTTCCGTATCCTTTTGCGTCGCACATTTTAATAAACTTAGTAAATTTACAGCCGCCATATTGGATTCCCCATTTTGAATTTTCCCATTTTTACATCAGATTCGGATTAAGCGACCCAAAATACCTTCGTATTACAAGTTTCATGCACATTCATTAAGAATTGTAAAAGTTATCGCAAAATGTACACATATGATGATCCATTACCACGTATGTCAATATTTTTTTTGTACATATATGATCCATTACCACTAAAGTGGTTAAAAATGGCACCTTCGTTTTAACGAGGGAGAGCGAGTGAGATTAAATTTGTCAAATTTGTTTAACCGAGGGGAAGCGAGCGTGATAAAACTTATCAAAAATAATTTCTCCGAGTGAAGGGAGCGGTATTAACACTGTCATATTTGCTTTAGCGAATAAAAGCAAATGAGACTAATTTGTCAAATTTAATTTAACCGAGAGCAGAGCAAGTTTAAAAATGCCAACTTCGTTTTAGCCCTTTTAGGACAGGACGGACACATTTTGTGCATAAAGTAGCGCTCTGCCTAACGATGTTAAGGTCATGCAAAAAATTCTTCAGCCATCATTGCTTACGTATTTTTGTATACTCTTTCAGATTCTATTGAAGAAATTGACCCAAATCTCTTATTAAAAAAGAAACAGTTGACTTTTTACAAAAAAAAAACGAATTTTTCGAAATTTTTTTTCATAAATCGAAGATTTTCACCCGAAAACAGTAATGTAGGAAGCAAATGCATAATATAGCGTCGAAAATGATTCAGCTTTCAAATGATACCACTCGCTTGTCAAAATTTATAAATAGCGGTTATAAATGTCGGCCAAACAGCAGAAATTTTTCCAAATTTCATTGTAAACTAAAAGATTGAAGTTTTAGCATCACTATATTCTCGACAACTGTATACTTATATGTTTCTGAGGTCGCTGATTACAAATTTGATGTCAGATTGTCAAAATTCAAAATGGCGGATCCAATATGGCGGACGAACATTTTTAAATCAGCTGATTTTCACAAAATTCGTTACTAAAGTTTTCGAGGTGGCTGATTTCAAATCAGAAGTCAGATTTTAACAATACAAAATGACGGATCCCATATGGAGATCTATAAAATAATAATATAGTAGATTTTGCAAATAGCACGTTTTTAACCTGTGAAATTCTTGGTAATCGAACAAGAGCATACAGGGGAAAAGCATATGGCATCATAATTCCTACAAATTCCCTTGTTTTTTTACCACGAGACCTCCATATAAGCAAAAGACTATCGTATGTCATGGAATAAAAGCTTTAAATTTTTTTCTTGGGTCAGTCCATTATATTTCCACCAAAGTTGTTACTGACCGATTTTTAAAAAATTTGAAACTTTCAGAAACGTTTCTTTAAGTTATTTGGAGAATGAAATAAAAAGAATTATGTTTTAAATAAAAGTTTAAAGTATAGAAGTTGCGTGAAACTGTCACTTTTTTGGCAAGTTGAAAACGCATACAAAATATTGATTAATTCTTAGAAGTAAAAAATATTATTAATTTTTGTTTAAAAGTTATTATTATAATATGGTTTCAGAAACCATATTAAAATATGGTTTCAAAATCGGCATGTCAAATAACCTATTTTAGCGATTTTTAATTACCATTTGTGTAAGCCGGAATTATTAAAATGAGTTCTTATTGTTTTGATATATAGTAATTGAGATGAACCTCCTAAATTATGAGGCGCATTCTTCATTTTCCCGTTAAATAGGTAAAAAAATATTTAGTTCAAAATGCACACTTTTCGTATTTTCGCGAAGTTTACAAACTAATATCTCTGTTTAAGATAAATGAAAATAAATTGAAATTTTGAGAATATTCATACAAAACCCTCATCTACATGCAACAAAGATTTCACGTTGATCCCGAAACTAGTTTAGAAGATTTAAATATTTCAAAATTGTATTATTTTTTCAGGTTAAATGTTGGTTTGCCCCGTGAATCGTACGTGAACGAATGCGGTAAACCGCAACATTTAACCTGAAAATAAAGTATACGTTTACCTCCTCATGGTAAGAGACGGGCAACGGCAAAATATTGACGGCTAAAAACGTGCTATTTGCTAGAGTTTACTTTATTTTTACATTATAGACTCCATATTGGATCTGTCATTTTGAGTTTTTAAAATCTGACTTCAAGTTTGTAACGAAAATGCTGTTTGATCCTTGTTTTAATACCCGGTTATAGAAAAAAGCATTCCGTTATTCCCCAGGCTCCCGCGGTGGTTCTGTATTATGTAATAATTGTATGGCTAGTAAGATTTCAGAACTAGCCGACTGCCAAGGCGAAGAGAGCCGGCAACACTGTAGAGAGGCACGTGGGTACTCGCCGGTAACCGGGAAGTCAGATCTCTGCGTACCTTCGATCCGCGAGCGTAAAGAGAAAGGATTGTAAGTGCTTTGTTTTGGCTTCCGATCGGGAATTCTTTTGTAAGGACGCTCAATTGGCGCTCGAACATAATTTACTCATAAGTTTTAATTCAAATTGATAATTAGCTATTTTCAAGTTCTGTAGGCGCATATTATAAAAGTGTACCCGAACAAAATGATACAATAAATACGTTTAAATATTTTGAATACTTGTTAATATTTTGAATTTTTTTTTATCCATAATTGTTAATTGGCGGTAAAATCTGGATGTATGGATTTGTTGTTCCATAAGTGAAATGCTAATAAAATTAACGCTTGAATTATTATAAAGAAAAGTGTCAGTGTTTCCTAGTGTCGAAAGGTGTGTGTGACTTCAATTTCGGTTGAGTTTAACCCTTATGTGCACAATCAACTTTTTCCACGTTGTTGCACAACCGGGGTACCCAGGTATCCACTGCGAGTTTATCTTAATTTTTGACAGTTTAAACGAATGAAATCGTTTGAAATAAATTTATTTCATTAAATAGACGTTAATAGAAAGTATTCAAGTCATATTGGAGACCCTGAGCCCGCCACAGCATTCCTAAAATAAATATAACAATAGCGTGTCGGAGCGTTGCGCAGGTACTAAGGGGATCGCGCGGCCGGTCAACAGTAAAGATCTTGTTTGCGTTCAATAAAGGTTTGTAGTACTTGAAAATTATATTTATTGTTTATTTATAAACTACTATTACCTAAATAAAATATTTATCAATGTTATTTATTAATTTCTGAGCGAAAACATAATTTCACACCAAGTGGATACCAGGGCACCCGGTTGTGCCCAACGTGTATGTGCCATAAAACCATGTAATTTAGGTTACAAATTTTCGAAAAAAAATTTTTTTCCAGTGGCTTCATATTCGAAAAGAGTTCAACGAGGCATTCCTGGAGGGAAAAGTCGATATTTCAATTTTTCATGAAGATATACGCAAAAGTATGGCGCAGTGGATACCCGGGTACCCGGTTGTGCACATAAGGGTTAAAAATGATTGTCGACTATTATAAGTATCAACAATAAGACACACACTCACTATTAATATGTTGTTGACAATTTAAAAGTTTTATTTATAGTCGAATAAAATTGAAATTTTAAATTCATGTTTTCAATAGTTGTAAAATAATAGAATAACATTTTTCAAAATTAACATTTTAGGAATTTTTTTTATACAGTTAATAGTCGACTATTATAAATGATGATTGACTACAATAAAATACTGTAAGTCTGACGCTCAGATAATATTTGGAAAATTCTAAATTTACATTTTATAATTATAATTTAAAGTATAAATATCGTCTGAGTGTCGGCGAACTAATGAAGTGTGTTGTCGACCAAAAGTAAACAATAACATAAAAGAAATAACATTTTGATATCTATATGTAATTTTAATATTCAATTTAATTTCATATACATTTTTTTTAAATTACAAAGAAAATTATAAAAGAAATGAAAAACGAATGAAATAATAATTCCTTATGTAATTTGGAAATAATTTATATAAATTAGACGTCTATTTAGAATTAATAATTCAAAATTAAGGACAATTTTAAAATAAATTGTATCATAAATATCTTAAACGTGTAATTATTAATTTGTATAAACGTTTGGAATGTTATAATAGGGTAGAAAAATAAAGATTAATTACATTGACTTGAAAAGGTTGAGTAACATGTTAGTATTTAAGTATAGGCTCATTGTAAAAACGTAGCGATGAAATAAATTTAAAAAAGTCAATCGACCATTAAAATTAATATTAATATAAAGTGTTGCCTTTATTTCAATAAATAGACGACAAGGTCTACATGACGAAAGATGTCATAATTTTAAGTTTTACATTATTTACTTATAAAGCTAAGAATTTGTTGACAGTCCCTAAGATTTAAGAGATATAATTAATTAATACGACATAATAAAAGAAATTTAGGAACTATTTACTTTTTTTTTAATTTTACTTTAAAAATAAATAAATGTTTTAAAAATATGTCAAATTATTGACTAAAGTTTTAACTTTTAAATTATTTTATATATTGAGACGTAAGAATCTAAATAAATTTATTTTAATTATTTAATAAATGTAAAATGATGTATTTGTTTCTACGTCTTAATAAGTTATTTTAAATGTGAAATTAAACTCGTGTATTTTTAATATAATTGACATAAAGTCGACACTAATTTATTGAAATTTTGGTTTTACTATTTGGACGTCTTAGAATTAGATTTAAAATTTTAATTATTTATTTTTCTTTTTCTTCGCTACTTTTGACCTTAATGGATGACTACGTCTGGTTTACGGCAGTTGTAATTATTGGCATATTTTTAATTTGAGATATATCAGGAATTTGGTTCATCCTGATACAAGTGGATTACTTCTTGACCGCTTGTATTATTAAATGTTGGAAAAAATGTTTAAAAATTCCTTCCAAGAATTTTTTTATTAAGACGGTCCCAGGATTCAAAATAAACAACAAAAAGTTTCTTCTTTAAATACGTTTCGGTATCACGATATGTGCCATCTTCAGTTTATTCTAAAAATTATATTTACAAAAATAATATTTCATAAAAAACTAATAAAAATATTCCTAAAAATATAAAAAGATATAGAGATATTAGATTCGAGACAACAGAATATAAAAGAAGTTACATAAAAGAAATACAAAGTTATTGATGCAGAAAAAGTCTGCGCACCCTTTTATGATATAACATGTAATTGGTGACGGTTAGTGGGAGAAAGGATGCATTTTTGACAGTCCCTATTAATGCAAATATCCTGACTTTAGATCAAAAAGGATAAAAGTATGATATCACATTAAACCGAAACTTACCAAAAATAGTAGAAATGACCGATGTTTTGTCATTTCTAGAATCAAATCTGACACCTACTACACACTGTATAAGTTTGAATAATGTTGTTGAATTGATAAGTTTCAAGTAACGAGTACACGTATATAACGTTCTGTTATTGTAAAGGTGTGTGTTCTCACCTACTACGACATTCACACCCCCTATAAAGAAATAAACAAGAGTGCCAGTTGAACAGATTTAAATGTGTTTACAATTTAAAACCTCCTATTGCTTTCTGTTATCCTGATTTTAAGAAATTAATACATTGTATACTTCTGGTAAAAATGAGTTTTCGAAACGCAAATTAACTGTATTCTTCTCATTTTTAATAAAAAAAGCTTCGATTTCTCTACGTTTAAAAAGATTGTTTTCTGAGGCTAGGATTTTAACTTTAGAATAAGCAAAATCGTGTCCTGTTTCCAATCTATGTTTTGTGAGCGCCGTGTGATTATTTTCGCTACGAAAAATATTACGTCTATGTTCATTAATTCTCATATTAAGAATGATAATTTTACTTATAATTTTGATAATAATAAAAAATTAACTGAATTCTTACTCAATAATAAAGAATTATTCTCTACAAGTGATAAAGGGAACACCATAATCGCTATGAACAAAAAAGGCTATATTACGTCTATGTTACAATTATTAGGAGACAATACTACCTATAATGTTTCAAAATATGAATATACGGCAACAACACCAAAAGATACTAATAATCTTGTATCAAAATGGGAAAATTCAGATTTTATTAACTAGTCAACTTCAAAATTTTTAAAAAACTACAAAGGTGTTATACCACTATAAAACTAATTGTTTCTACAATTAATGCACGAACTTATAACCTTGCTAAATATTATACTAATATCCTGAGTAAGGTAGTTGGTAAAAATGAAACACATGTCAGGGACAGCTGGGATTTTCGGAAGAATATCAAACAGATTAAGCTTCCGAGAGATCATATACTTGCTTCCTTAGATGTTGTATCCATGTTTACCAACATTTCACAAGAGATAGTCGATCATGCTATATATAGTCAGTAGAACTAAAAACTGTATATTAAAAACTTTACTAAGATAACTAAAATCGAGTTTTTGAAGGGTTTAAAACTAATCTTAAATTCAACATACTTCAAGTTTCAGGATAGAACATACAAGCAGGTGTTCGGAGTCCCTACGGGGTCTCCTTTGTCACTGGTTATGCGAACCTCGTAATGGAATTTTTATAAAAAAAATTTTTTAAATAATTAAACTTCAATTTGGCCTTTTATTTTCGCTATGTAGACGACATTTTGATAGGTATTCCATCCGAAAAGATTAACTATTTATTAAACCTTTTTAATAGCTTCAAAGATTTCAATAATAGAATAACTTTTACATCCGAAATTGAGATCGATCGTAGTATAGCCTTCTTGGACATAAAAATTGCAAGAGAAAAAGATGGCAATTTAATAACTAACTGTCATCATAAGAAAACTTGGTCAGGTCGATATCTCAATTTTTATTCTGAGCATCCCTTAATTACCCCCCCCCCCCCCCCCGTTTGGATCCTATCACCTTGTCGTGGTGGGGGGGCTTAACAAACACCACATAGGAGGTCCAGAGTCGATAGCAGTATGAGTGGTGAGAGAATGCGGATCCCTATAAACCGGGCTCTCCGATGAATGGCTCGGGGCTCTATAAACGGACTTTCCGATGACTGTGGGTATGAGTAAGGCACGAAACTCAAGCCCCACCTCGACCTTCGGGCTGGAGGGGATTGGGGCAAAGGACCTCTGAGGTGACGTTACCAAGAATGGATCCCCCAATCCATAGGTGGGAGCTATCGTGCCTAGGGATGCATGGTTCACGGGAAGCTGTACTGTTAACTATGCCCTTGGGATACCGGGTAACCTCCTATTGTACATAGCCTTCACCTCGTATCGCGGGGTTCTGCGAGGTGTGACCTTTATTTCCCCAGCTTCTCGTGGGACTCATATGGATGTACAGAAGAACAAAACAAAACAACAAGAGCCTCAGGTGCCTTGCACCGAGGCGGTAACGTCGGATGTGGCTAAGGACACTCAACTGTGGCTGGAGACCGGTACGGCGGAAGACACCCGACCAAGACCGATCCGAATGAACGGCGCACAGAGGTGAAAGGCCAAGTGGGTGGCATACGAGGAAGCGAAGAGAGGGCGGAGGCTGAAGGTCTCCCCCTTCCGGAGCGTCCTCCACCGAGAGTAAGCGGTTCGAGGAAGAAAACGGCGGCATCTTCCGTGGATGGGGCTAGAACCCGTCTGGAAGAGCATCCCGGATCGACCTCAACCGCTATAGAATCGATGGGTTCTCCCTCTGGGGATAAAAGGAAGGCCGAGAGGAGCATTTCAAATCCCACAGCCAAACCCCGAGGGAAGAAGGCTAAAGGTAAGCAGGGGCAAGAAGCCGCAACAAGGATGTCGTACTCGACGGCCGCTGCCGGACTTCCAAGGGTATTGATTGCCTTTGGCGAGGACGTAGGGGAGCGGGCCGAGATGGGCTGTTTTGACCAACTCAGGGGGGTCATCATTGACCGGGTAGTGGACATCCCGGAAGGGGGTTCATACCCAGGTTCGTGGAGTCTAACCTGAGAGGAGGAATTGCCACCTTCGCTTGTGTGGATGACGAGAGTGCCTGTTGGCTGTGGGAAGCAATTCCGCAGATAACCCTTGATGGGGACCGAAAGGTGAGGCTTGTACTCCATGAGGAACTCGTCAAGAGAGTTAAAATAACGGTACTCGCGCCACCACCCAAGAAGGAGACTAGCATCCTGCTTAAGATCTTGGACAGGCAGAATGCTGGGTTGAGGGTCGGGACGTGGGTTGTCCACCGTAGAAAGGAGCTGCCGCATGGCACCCTTCTGGTTCTCGGCGTGGACAAAGACTCGGCCAAGCGCCTCGAGTCTCGCGGCTACCGAGCTTATCTGGGGACAGGAGAGGTTGTGTTCAGGCCAACCTCTAAAAACCCGATAAGTTCGGCGACGGGAGCTTCCAGCGCGAGTTAGCTTTAATGATAATTTAATGAAAGTCTACGTCAGTGGACTTCATGAAATGCAGAGGGCATATGTAGTTCTTAAAAAGATGGACGCTGCCCTGGTACAGGAATTCTCTACTAGAGACCTGGCTTCGGTCAAAGTCTCTCAGGGAATAGGGGAAAGGAGCTTGGTGATTGCATCAGCCTACTTTGCGCAAGATAGGGAAACTCCCCCGGAGGAGCTAACTAGGTTGGTCAGGTACTGCGCAAATGCGGGCTTTGATCTCCTCATTGGTTGTGATGCAAATGATCACAGTACTCTGTGGGGGAGCACCGACACAAATGAGAGAGGGGAGGCCCTCATGGAATACCTGATACCCACTAACCTCGAAATTATGAACGAGGGAGTTGAGCCAACGTTTGTAACGGCAAACAGAAGAGAGGTCCTTGATCTCACTCTATGCAGCCGAGGCATGCGTGAGGCTATCCAGGAGCGGAGGGTTATTGATGAACCCTCGCTCTCGGATCACAAACTGATTCGGGCCAAACTGGAACAGTTTAACTCTGCAGAGAAATGGTCCAGAAATCCAAGAAGCACGAACTGGCAAGGGTTCAGAGAAAGTCTGCAAGCCAGGATGAAAGGTTTCAAAGGCATGTATGGAGCGAAAAACGATCTTGAGTACACAGAGGTCTTTCTTAGGGAAGCCGTGATGAGATCTTTCGAAGCCAATTGCCCACTCAAGAAAGTAAACCCCAAAAGGGGAAGGCTTAATTGGGGATCAGCATTGGAGCGTAGCCAAAAAGAGGCGAGGAGATTATTTAATCGAGCAAAGAAAGCTGATACAGCAGATGTCTGGACGGCTTACAAGGATAGGTTGAAAGCCTACAAAAGGCAGATTAGAGAGTCTCAGATAAATGCATGGAGGGAGTTCTGTTCGAAAACGGAGAGTATACCCTCCACTGCAAAATTAGCGAGAATACTATCCAAAGGAAATGATGGTAAACTACGATTTATCAAAGGAGAAAATAGCGAGTTTGTCAAATCTCTGAAGGAAACCCTGGAAAGGTTGCTTACAAGCAATTTTCCAAGTATTAAACTGGGATCGAACGGTACCCCCGGGGAGCCTACTACGAGTAAAGGGAGGCACTGGGGGATCGCTGTCCAAGTTGTAAATCCAAAAAAGGTGCGCTAATGGCCTTTGAGGCGTTCAAGTCACCGGGACCGGATGGCATATACCCGGCCCTCCTTCAGGAAGGCTTAGGGGCTATCCTGAGACCATCGACTAGACTTCTTCGGGAGTGCATTGCGCTTGGACACACACCTAAAGAATGGAAGAAATCACGAGTTTCGTTTATACCGAAAGTTGGAAACAGGAACTACGTGGAGGCAAAGGACTATAAACAGATCAGCCCAACATCTTTCCTATTAAAATTATTGGAAAGATTGGTTGAGAGGTATCTGATAGAAGGTCCTTTGGTACGATCACCTCTTCATGGGGAACAATATGCCTACCAGGCTGGCAAATCTGCTGAGTTGGCACTTATGTCAGCCGGGGGCTTTATAGAGAAGCAACTCAGTACGAAGGAAACGTGCATCGGTGCTTTCCTAGATATTGAGGGTGCTTTTAACCGCACCTCCGCGGAAGTAATACGGAAAGGAGCGGAAGAACATGGGGTTTGGAACATGAGGAACTCATAAGTTGGATTGTGAGCACCCTTAGAAATAGGTATATTTATACGGAATGGCAGGGTACCCTAGTGGAGGGGATGATCTTTGAGGGTTGTCCTCAAGGTCGAGTGTTGTCCCCACTTCTTTGGAACCTGGTAGCTGATAGCTTGATCAGGAAACTCAACGATAGCGGAATCTATGCGATTGGATATGCGGACGATATTGCTTTCCTCGCTAGAGGCAACTATGAGGAAGTTTTGCAGGAGCTTGTCCATGAATCCCTGAGGGTTGTGGAAAAATGGTGCAACGAAAAAGCGCTATCGATACAACCGGAAAAAAATTCCGTCATCACTTTCTCTAGAAGATATAAGATCAAAAAACTGAGGGAAATTGTGATTGGCGGGAAGCAGGTGCCATATGCCAGCGAAACCAAATATCTTGGAGTAACCCTGCATAAAAAGTTAAACTTGAATGGTCGCCTGGAAGACAAATGTCACAAAGCAATTGCTACTTTCTGGCATTGTAGGCGAGCTCTTGGTAACAGTTGGGGTCTAGGACCGAAACAGCTCCTCTGGATCTACCAACAGATTGTGTTACCAAGGATTACCTATAGCGCTCCAATTTGGTGGCAGAGAACAGAAATTACCCAAGTTCAACAAAAATTGAACAGGGTACAGGCTATGTTCCTCAGGGGCATTTGCTCAGTAAGGATGAGTACACCCATAGCCGCAATGAGGTCCTTTTGGGCGTAATGTCCATGGCTCAGGCGAAACCACGAGAACGAAAGAAATAAGTTCCAGACACACCACACGGGGAAAAACAACTTTAAAGTTTGCTTCCCCAATAGGGAGGACTGGAAAAATAAATCAGCAATACCCAGGAATGGCATCATCTGGTTCACAGATGGGTCCAAAACCAACCAGGGTGTAGGCGCAGGATACTGAGGACCGAAGCTGCGAAAGAACTTTTTCCTCAAGCTCAACAAATTTAACACTTTTCCAAGGAGAGGTAGCGGCAATCCTCAAGTGTGCCCAGGCCCTCATGGAAAAGGAAGTAACAAATAAAACGATATGGATATGCTCGGATATCCAAGCTGCATTGAGAGCGTTAGACAATCCAGTCGCCAAATCAGCTTTAGTCAGAGATACAAAGACCTGCCTACGTAACCTGGCTATAAGAAATAAAATCAGCCTGACCTGGATACCTGGCCATATGGACTGGAAAGGAAATGAAAGAGCGGACAACCTTGCCAAGTCGGGAATAGTTAATGGAACTGACTTGACTCGGAGGGTGGCACTGCCATTTCAAGAAGGACTCAACCTACTGGAGAGACAAATGAAATCCCAACAGGTTAGAGAGTGGATCAAAAACCAAGAATGCAGCACAACCAAAAGCCTTGCAGGAGAGCTGCAGGCGAACCGATGGTCTGAAAAACTGATCGAATTAGACAGAACAGAAATAAGAATCTCCATCGAAATCCTAACCGTACATGGAAATTTAAACAAGCACAGTCACACCGGAGGAAGGAAACCTTCACCGATGTGCACTAGATGTGAAGAAAACAAGAAGCAATCATCCATTCACTTTCTATGCGAGTGCCTGCATTGATGGAGGCTCGAAGGAGATACCTGGACTCCCCATTTGTGAGCAAGGAGGAAGTCAGGGAGCGGAATCTCGGACAACTTTTGAGATTCTGCAAAGCAGTTGGATATCCAGTGGAACCCTGAATAGCATCAGGAATAGCATACAAAGGCAAACAGCTAAGTGTGCTGATTTTGGGGTTCACCCCGAATCTGATGAAGAAAATACCTATACCAATACCAATACCATGCCTTAAATTACAAAATTGGGGTGATGTACAGTCTAATAGATAGGGCTATTCTCTTATCTGAGATAAAATTTAGAGAACAAAAATCCATAACATCTATAATAAAAATGAAGAACATCTGAGTACTGAAAGAGATCCTGTCACCACAACATCACTCCCATATGTCAAAGGTTTAACTGAGAAAATCTCGAAAACGTTAAAAAAACAATATATACGTGTCGTTAATAAACCGATTAACACCAATATCGGGGGGATTAAACCTTTCAAAGACAAGCTACATAAACTTAAAAAAAGTGGTGTTGTCTACTCGATTCCTTGCCATCATTGTTGTTGTGGATATGTTGGAGAAACTGGAAGGCTCCTTGAAACGAGAATTAAAGAACATAGACGTAATATTTTTAGTAGCGAAAATAATCACACGGCGCTAACAAAACATAGATTGGAAATAGGACACGATTTTGCTTATTCTAAAGTTAAAATCCTAGCCACAGAAAACAGTCTTTTTAAACGTAGAGACATGGAAAATTTTGTTATTAAAAATAAGAAGAATACAGTTAATTTGCCTTTCGAAATTTTTACCAGAAGTATACAGTATATTAATTTCTTAAAATCAGGATAATAGAAAGCAGTAGGAGGTTTTAAATTGTAAACACATTTAAATCTGTTCAATTGGCACTCTTTTCTATTTCTTTATAGGGGGTTTGAATGTCGTAGTAGGTGATAACACACACCTTTACAATAACAGAACGTGATATACGTGTATTCGTTACTTGAAACTTATCAATTCAACAACATTATTCAAACTTATACAGTGTGTAGTAGGTGTCAGATTTGATTCTAGAAATGACAAAACATCGGTCATTTCTACTCTTTTTGGTAAGTTTCGGTTTAATGTGATATCATACTTCTATCTTTTTTGATCTAAAGTCATGATATTTGCATTAATAGGGACTGTCAAAAATGCATCCTTTCTCCGACTAACCGTCACCAATTACATTTTATATCATAAAAAGGTGCGAAGACCTTTTTTGCATCAATAACTTTGTAAGTAATTCTTTTATATTCTGTTGTCTCAAACCTAATATCTCTATTTGATTATCTTTTTACGTTTTTATTAATATTTTTATTAGTTTTTTTTGAAATATTATTTTTGTAAATATAATTTTTAGAATAAACTGAAGATAGCACACATCGTGATGCCGAAACGTATTTGAAGAAGAAACTTTTTGTTATTTATTTTGAATCCTGGGACCGACTTAACTAAGAAAAAATTCTTGGAAGGAATTTTTAAACATTTTTTCCAACATTTATTATATTTTTAATTTAATTAATTATGGAAAATAGCAATAACCGAATTTATAAGAAAAAAAATGAGCCAAGAGGAGTACCGTGAATTAGACGAATGGGTATTCCATCTGTCGACCCATGAATTGGACAAGGCATTAGAACGCCTCGAATTAAATAAATCTGGTCGACTACGAATTCGAGTCAATCGTATTCTAGATCGACTAGAAGGAAATTATACCGCGGCGGACTTTGAACAGTCTAGATTAGACGAAAGCGAGTTAGAATCTAGGTCGCGTCGAGATGCGTTATTAGAGTCTTTCGTAGAGTTTATTGAAGAGACTCAAATTAGATACAGGGCTAGAGTTCAGGCTCAAATACATCGAGAACAAGAATCAAATTGAATAGTGGATGGTCGGGAAGAGCGCATATCACTGCACTGGGCCAACCGGCCAGGAATGAAAGAGTGACGTTCCGTGAAACATTCAACATCAATAATCCATCAGTGTCGGATGAAAGGCATGAAGACAATGGACAAGAGTCGCCACAGCAAGGTCGACGACAGCTAGAAAGTCAGGCTGCAACTCCATCCGGTTAGTTCGACCCTAGGGAGAGGGGTGGTCATTCGAACCAAGTCACTGAAAGAAGCAGTCAACAAACGGTGTGGAATAAAAGTCAGACTCTCCGGACAAGAGACCTAGGAGAAGTGGTCCGACATTGGAACGTCACATATGCCGGGGACGAACAACACAGCATCGAGGATTTTTTGACGCGTGTTCAAGAATGCAGCCTGATAGCAGGAATATCAGAGGAAGAGCTGCTACACGCATTGCCTCATTTGTTAATAGGAGTCGCCCTTCAGTGGTACCGCTTTTCGTATAAAAATTGGCATACCTGGGAACAGTTTTGTAGGGATGCCCGTTCATGTTATGGAGGTGATCATAATGTCCAGCGTCGACTAGAAAAAGAGGTCCATATGCGGACCCAGGGTCCTGACGAGCCAGTGCAGAACTACATGATTTGTCTTAGGGCCATTTTGAATCGGTGGGTGCCGGAGCCGTATATGGAGACTCAACTCGATTGGCTACACCAGAATCTAAGACCAGAGCTGCAGATGGCGGTACGGCGGGATCGAGTCTATTCGTTTGACGAACTCCTTTATCAAGCGAGAGAGGCCGAACGAATTTTAAGATGTAGTCAGGCCTACCGTCCACCACCAGCCCCCGAACAGTCATTTTGCCCGGAAGTAGCATATCGTGGTAAAACAAAAGGGGCGATTAAGAAAAATGTGGACTTTGCTGCAGTCGACGTAAATAAAGTAGTCGTCCGCGATAAGAAAAAGTCGACGGATAAGTAGTCGTCCAGGATAAGAAAAAGTCGACGAATAAGTAGTCGTCCAGGATAAGAAAAAGTCGAAGTCGAGAGTGGGACGTCAAGAAAATTGTTGAGAACACCTGTACATAATTATTGGGGTTCATGGAAAAACGTCTGATATCAGCACTTGATTCCAAAATTACAGACGCCATTACTTCATTAAAAAGAGAGATGTCCCCGCAAGATAATAGACAACCCATTCAAGACCGAGGACAAAAGACGCCACCTTCTGGAGAACGTGCGACGAACGCGAGAAGACTATGGTCAGCGCCAAGAAGACGTGGGTACACTCCAAATCATCAGGGTCCAACGAGGAACAAAGAAGTGACGCCACTCGCACACTCGCTGGTGGATGAAAGTTGTAGTTAATCGTCACCACCTTAAAGCACTTTTTGACCCTGGAGCAGCCCGTACAGTCATCGGTCGAATTGCTTATCGACTCGCCGATGTTTATGGAATTTTTATTGAACCATACGGAGGAGACGGCGCCAGAGTCACCGACGGAAAAACTGTGTCGATAACCGGACAAATCCAACTGCCATTCAGAGTTGGAACCAAAGAAAAATATTTGACGGCTCTAATCATGCCAGATTTAGAACCAGAGTGTCTGTTAGGCGCAGACTTTATTCTCGATTTCAACGCAATACTCCATTCTCGCGAAAATTATTTAACCATAAATGGAACTGTCCAGGAGATTCCCGTACAAGTTGCTTTGGTCTCTTTTCCTCCTGAAGAGAGTCAAACTACATCAGGTCTTAGAAAATTGACGGACGGTCAACAAAGGCGCATACAAGCCGTAGTCCAGTTAATCTGGCCTAACCATGTGCCTCATATTGGATGTGCCCATTTGGTCGAGCATATAATTGATTTAGGTGACGCCCGGCCTGTAAAGCAGTGGTACTACCCAGTATATAAGAAGTTAGAAGAAGAGATGCACCGACAAGTGCAAGAGATGCTGGAAGAAGGCATTATTGAACCGTCTTCAAGCGCAAGATCAAATCCTGTCGTCATGGTCAAGAAGTCAGACGGTACTTGGCGATTTTGTATCGACTACAGTAAAGTGAATGCGTTCACGAGGCCAGACGCATACCCTCTACCCTACATTGATTCCATTGTACGGAAACTACAAAGTGCTAGGTATATCACCACCCTAGATTTAGGAAGTGCCTATCTCCAGATCAAGATGGATGTTCGATCCAAACCCATCACGGCATTCACTGTACCAGGAAAAGGATTATTCCAATTCACCAGGATGCCGTTTGGATGAAATGGAGCTCCGGCTACCTTTCAACGGATGATCGATTCCTCAATCGGTCCTGAGTTGGCACCATATGCTTTCTCGTATTTAGACGACATAATCATTGTCACCGAGTCTTTTGAGGAGTATATCAAATGGGTAGAGTATGGAAAGAGTATGTGTGAATAAAATTAAAAATCCAGGATTAACCCTTCGATCGCAGAGGGGGGCCACTCGTGTCCTCGCGAAAACTAACAGTCTTTATAACTTCCGAACACGCTAAAAGAGAGCGTTGCTACGCCTCTGTAAAAAAAGTTAGGTCGCTAGAGAAGTCCCCCACGCCGGCCCAAGTCGCAAATGTGCCTCAGACAGCCGTGTTGTGAGTTACCCCCCTCTGCGGACGTCACCCAAATCGGTGAGTTAAGAGAAAAAGTTTTTCCGTTTTTTTTTTGCACTATTGCGTCCTTAAAAAACCCACAAACACATCTGCGTGGTAAAAAAAAATTTTTTTATGTAGAAATTCTGCAAAATGGCTAAGCGAATCATACCGCATTTTCAGGGTACAAAAGCCCGGCATACAAACGTTGTTACGCGAAAACATCAAAGAAATTCTGGCGTCCCGCGAAGATTTCAACGAAGACGGCGCAAGGGGCCAAAATCATGTCACGCATGGATCCGACAAGCTCACAAAACGCAAGACATGTGGGTTCTGCCTAAGAAAATCGAACAAGAAATCTTCTTACTGTTGCGCAAAATGCCAAAAACCGGCCTGCGAAGACCACCGCGTGTACTGCTGCCTTGAATGTACTGTGTAATTTAAGCTCAAAATGTTTATTTTTCTATGTTTGCTACTTCTATGAAATATTACAGTTTAGTGTAATTATTTGACATAATATTATGTGTTTTATTGCAATTTTCATTCATCAATCCTTTTTATTCATCTATTTTGTCGAAATTTAATTATAACAAAAATTATACATTTTGAGGTTAAAAAATGAAGTATTTTTTTCAAAATGGCCGCATGTACTGTTTTTTTTCTAAAAGGTACACTCCTCCCCTTTAATTTCTTTTTTTATTCATGTCGATATCTTTGGTTGGCTCAAAGTTATGATTTGTTAAGTAAACCAGTGATTTTTTTTATATACAGCTCCATTTTTACCAAAAAAAACTATATAAATTTTATTTTTGTTGACATTTTATGATTGGGATTTCAAAATGAAGGTTGAAAGAAGCTGCATGAATTTTTTGGGATTTTTTGCAACGCTCTAGCCGCTTAAAAACTAGGGTGGTTACGAGTGACCCCCTCTGCTGACGGAAGGTGCCGAAAATACCTCTGCGATCGAAGGGTTAACTGTGAATTTAAATAAAAGCGTCTTTGGCAAGGAGGAAGTCCGATATTTAGGCGTCTTAGTTAATAAAGATGGTTTCCGACCTGATCCCGAGAAGATCCGACTGATTGTCGAGTACCCGGCGCCAAAGAATCTAAAACAGTTGAGAAGATTTGTTGGCATGGTGTCGTGGTACAGGAAGTTTATGGGCGACTTTGCCACAAGAGCAGAGCCTCTCACTCAGTTGATGATGGCACACGTGCCCTAGCCTTTGCCAGTCGAACCTTAACTCCTGCAGAGAGAAATTATTCGGTGTCGGAACGCGAGTGTTTGGCTGTTCTTTGGGCCATACGGAAATTTCGAGAATACGTCGAGGGTTATCATTTTACGGTAATCACAGACCATAAGAGTCTCGAATGGCTTTGTGATCTACGAAGCCCCAACGGTAGATTAGCTCGATGGTCCCTAGAACTACAAGGATATCAGTATGATATCAAACATCGAAAGGGTGCCTTACATGATGTCCAGACGCACTCTCGCGTATGTATGAGACGGAAGATGGAATCCCAATAAGTTCGATGGATGAGACTCCAGAGAGTCAAGACACGTGGTATCTTCAAAAACGCCAACACATAGAAGAAGATACTTATAAATCCCCTTACTGGAAACTCATTGGTGGTCGACTCTATGTGTATCATCGAGATCCCATATTAGATTCTTGATTGGACGAGGATGCGTGGAAGCTTGTCGTCCCTGAAGAAAATAGACGAGCGACTATGAAGGAAAGTCATGACGGTCCTACTGCTGGACATCTCGGCAGCTGTAAAACGTATGATAGAGTTGCTCTGTATTATTTCTGGCCGACAATGAGGAGGGACATTGTAAAATATGTACAGAAATGTTCGGTAAGTCAGCGAATGATAATTCCGCCTGTCACTCCAGCAGGATTAATGGGTCGTCGGCCAATTCCAAGACCATGGAAAATCATCACGGCTGATGCCATGGGTCCGTTTCCTAAAAGCTCTCAAGGTCGAGAATTCTTATTAGTATTCCAGGATGTCTTTACACGCTGGATAGAATGCGTGCCTGTAAGAAAGGTAAATGCAACCTCGGTAATCAGGGCGTTCAATGAGAGAATTGTTTTTCGTTTCGGGACGCCACAGGTTATTCATACCGACAATGGCAAAGCCTTTCAAAATAAGTCACTAGACAAATATTTCAGAGAGCGAGGAATCAAACCTTCGACAAGTCCTCCTTATCACCCTCGGGCCAATCCGGTTGAAAGGACCAAAACGACCATAAAGGGGATGATTATATCCTTCGTCGAAGAAAATCATCGCAAATGGGACAAATAGATTTTAGAATTTGCTTTCGCCTATAATACGGCTGTACACGACTCCATGCAAGAGAGTCTTGCCATGATGAATTATGGCCGTCAATTGATTCCACCTGCTCACTGTCAATATCATGAAGACCATGCAACTGATGAAGCTCAAGAAAGAAGTGCCATTCAAGATTGGATGACTCGACTAAAAGATCTGAAGTCGCTACATCAAGAAGCGTCAAGCGCATTATTACGATTTAAAAAGACGGGACGTCTATTTTAAATTTGGGGACTTCGTCCTAAAGAGGAATCAAGTTCTCTCATCAGCAGCTCATGGATTTGCTGCTAAATTGGCCCCTAGATTCGTAGGACCGTATACTGTTTCCGCTAGACTGAGCTCCGGCGTATATCAGCTACAAGATCGATCAGGGAAAAGTATCGGTAAAAGCCACGTCAGTCAATTGAAGAAATACCACGAAAAGAAGTGTACACCCTCACGGGTGCCAACAATGGTTGAAGAACCAGATTCGTCGAGTGACTCTGAAGAAGAAATCACTGAGCATCAATCAACATTGCTTGAGCCTGAACAAGAAGTGGTAGATAGGCCTCAAATCATTGTACATGCGGACGTCCATAGGGGCGCTGAGGTCGAACGACGACCACGCGGTAGGCCAAGAAAGATTAAGTTAGGCGGTGCGACGGCCGTCGAGCTCGATAAAATAGATAGACGACCTGCGAGGTCGAATAGGACGCGCGGTGCGAACGTAGAGGTCTCTGTTAGTCCACCTAACCAAGTCAATATGCCTAATCCTGCTGTTAGACGTCTTCGTGGACGTCCTACAAAGTGTGGACGAGTAACTCCTTCTGTTTGTATCCCATCTCATCATTATAGCACACATAGTCATAGATAATATCATGAAAATCCATTGGTGTTGGAAAACCTGTGATATATTTTATTTATCTAATTCTTAACTTGACATTGAATTGAATTCATTTGCTCTCAATCGACATTACACTGCATCCACATGTTCATTCTCATTAGGCCATGGAAAACGACCATCAAGCTTTGGAGGCGGCATTACGCGCCATGAAGAGGGCGCTTGTAGAGCATTCCACCCGGGATCAAATCGATGAGCTCTTCGAGCAACTCCAGATTTTCGATGAGTTCCCGGTATGGGGGGCTTCCCAAGGAGACCTCCAAAATCTCAACATAACCTCTACCTCGGAAGAAGCTGCAGTTGACCTCACCACGGGGGAAGAGTGAGCGATCCTCGAGGCAAAAATACTGTCGGTCAGGCAAGATGGGGTCCGCCTAGAAAAGAGAACCTCTTCCAGCAGATGGATCTCCTAAAAAAGACCGCCGAACATCCGGCCTCCATGGAGCGACTCCAACGGTCTCTTAAAGATTACCGGAAGGAACTGGTGATCCGCCAGCAATATCGGGCCCAGCGTGATTTTGAGCGGAGGGATGAGATCCGCCGAGTCGAGGATATCCGGACTCGTCAACAGTCGCTATTAATAGAATTGGAATTGGCGGTGGCAGACCCCCAACAGAGTGGCAGACCTCCAGGAAAGACCGGGGACAACCGATGGGGAGCGGAAACGTGCCCAGGGAAAATAGGAGTGGGCGAAATCCCGGTTCGGATATGCCCAATTGGATCTTCCAATAAGTCCAAATTAGTCGGGCGAGGGCGCCCTTGGTAAGAATCCGAGAGGAGTGTGTCCTCTGTGACACCAACGACGGTAGGAACGGGTCAGGACAACCACCGGAATGGGGTAGACGCCCATAAATATATATTTGTTTATTTTTCTTTCTCTCTTCTATTGTTGATTCGGCGCCTATACCGGACTTTATCGCCAAGGAATGGTTCCTTTTTGTAGGGGGAAAGGATGACACCCCCATAACTAATAAAATATAAATGTATCCTCATATCATTTGTCTTGTCTTTTTCTTATCATACATCGTTTGCATGAGTCTTAAATTCCAATAATTTAACCTGACTATTAATATTTTTGTTTTTCTTTACCTAAGCCTGATTTAAAGTTATTTTATTTTTTAATTTTGGTTATGCTCGATTATGCCTGAGACTTGCGTGCTGATGTCAGAGCTGGTATCTGATCGGATAGCCAGCGTCTGAGCGGGTGGTGTAACGAAAATGCTGTTTTATCCTTGTTTTTATACCCGGTTATAGGAAAAAGCAATCCGTTATTCCCCAGGCTCCGGCGGTGGTCCCGTATTATGTACTAATTGTATGGCTAGTAAGATGTCAGAACTAGCCGACTGCCAAGACGACGAGAGCCAGCAACACTGTGGAGAGGCACGTAGGTACTCGCCGGTCAGCGGGAAGTCAGATCTCTGCGTACCTTCGATCCGCGAGCGTAAAGAAAAAGGATCGTAAGTGCTTTGTTTCGGCTTCCGATCGGGAATTGTTTTGTAAGGACAGTCGTCTATCTTTGTGATTTGGACGGCCGCGTTTGCGTAATATTTGTGGACAACCGACGTCCATATTATTGTGCGACCTTTCCAGATCTCGGCGAACGGACAGGGCAAGCGACGTCCACAATTGGTTGAGACAGAGAGAGAGAGAGAGAGAGAGAGAGAGAGAGAGAGAGAGAGAGAGAGAGAGAGAGAGAGAGAGCCTTTTTCGAAACGTGTACGACACACCAATTATTGTAAGCACCGGCTCTGTCCCGACTTTCTCATATCTCTCGTGCTATAAATATCTTTTATATTATTAATAAACTTATTTATCTTAAGCCATATTTTATATATTTCATTTGAATTTTCTCCTGCTCTTAACGTTATTTCATATCTCATTCTTAGGGTTGTTTTTAATACGTATTAGTGGTCGTCTCGTGTTTTCCGACTATTTGCAGGTTTAGTTTGGGATAACTGTGTGTTTACGTTCATAGTGAAACATGTGACTCCTAACTCGGAATTTGCTCGCCGTGCATTTTTATTGAAGGTGCGCGACTGTTGTAACTGTTGGGGCGGGACCGACTTTTTTTGGACTTTGCCGTATAGACATCTCACTAAAATTAATAATCAACCTAAAAGATAGTTACAAGTTTGAAATCAGCAACCTCGAAAACACCTTAGCAACGAATTTTGTGAAAATCCGACAAATTTTTAAAATTTTCGTCCGCCATATTGAATCCGCCATTTTGAACTTTTAAAATCTTTCGGATTTGAAATCAACGACCTGGAAAACCCTTTAGTAACGAATTTTGTGAAAATCAGCTGATTTTAAAATTTTCGTCCGCCATATTGGATCCGCCATTTTGAATTTTGATAATCTGACATGGGATTTGAAATCAGCGACCTCGAAAATCCTTTAGTAATGAATTTTGTGAAAATCCGACAAGTGTTTAAAATTTTCGTCCGCCATATTGGATCCGCCATTTTGAATTTTAATAATCTGACATCAAATTTGTAATCAGCGACCTGAAAAACGTATAAATATGCAGTTGTCGAGAATATAGTGATGCAATCTTTTTGTTTACAATGAAATTTGGAAAAAATTCTGCTGTTTGGCCGCCATTTACAACCGCCATTTTGAAATTTTGAAAAGTGAGTGGTATCATTTGACAGCTGAACTATTTTGGACGCGATAGTATGCATTTGCATGCTTCCTACGTTGCTGGGCTGTATTGCTAACACGATATTGGCCGATCTAAAGGCCAAGCTCGTGTCTCATTGACTGAAGGCCATAATATGGGATCCCCTATGACCGGGAGCAAAAGATTTACACGGTATACTGAACACAAATAGTAAATTTGCGAAGATCTCAATATCTTAGGAGTTCACTTAATATCCATGATATCTATGCATGTTTGATAGTTGAGATAGAGCGAACCATTGTAAAATAAAAGCTTAGCCAGCCAGGCCGTCACAAACCTCTGGTTCTCACAATGTCGTAAATCGTACTCTTGTAGATGCTGGTAGAATTTTTCTACCTCCTTTGCATATCAAACTTGGATTGATGAAGCATTTTGTTAAAGCTCTCATCAATGAAGGTTGGTGCTTTACGTTTTGCAAAGGGTATTTAAAAAAGTATCTACAGCTAAATTGTGGGAAGGTATCTTCGATGTACCCAAATCAGCAAAATGTTTAGACACGAAAAGGTTGTCAAAAATATGAATGATACAGAGAAGGCAGCCTGGTTGAGTTTTAAAGATGTATCAGCAAAATTGTTAGGAAACAACAACAACGATGCCAACTACAGACAGATTGTAAAAAATATGGTGCAAAACTACAAAAACTTAGGGAGCTTAATGAATTTGAAGCTTCAGCTTCTTCATTCCCACAGTAATGAATTTCCGCAAAACCTCGGGCATTTCAGTAAAGAGCAAGGCCAAACATTTCATCCAGATATAAGGACTTTTGCATATGATGGCCAACTCCTGCCGGATGCTGAAAAGGAAATCAGAACAAAAAGGCCAAAAGCGACGTAGAAATCGTTTCCACAGGTCGTTCGAGGACAAACGCGTACGCAACGAATTTAAGTTTCTTTAGTGCGATCATCTTTAGTTCAAGCCACACGTACCTTTTTAGTCGTTACCCATCCCGATGAAACCATTTGAACGTGTGCCGCCAGATCCCCAACCCCGGCTAAACAAAACCAAACCCAAGTAGAATGTACTGTGCTTGTAACTTGCTTTAAGTTAGACTTGACAACCCCGCTATTCCTAAAACGTAATATTTCTTTATAGGGACCGTCCGATCACTTATCTCCCGAATAACGGGAGTCGAGACTCTCTGAGACCTAGCATATGGGTATCTCCGGCGTAACCAGCGTTACGTATAGCATTACTATTGTAATTTTCTACTATGCCTAATGAGTGATCCATAACATTAATAAATATTATCAATCTATCTATCTAACACGGTGGGTCAAAAAATGAAAAGTCGGCAGATCAAAACGCCTTAGGGCGGAAAAGTTGCGAGTATATATGTATAAATAACAAATCCTGAAAATTTCCTCCCGATCGGTTAATATCTTCTGCCTCCGTAAACGGTTAGGAGTTTTAATGATATTGTGCCTAAAATGAGCAAATTCGGGAATTTAGCCGATATCTTTAAAATGTTTTAGCCGTTTCGGGTTTTCATATTTTACATCACCCCATTTGTTACGTTCATAGTGTCATTTCTAGGTGAAGATTCTGTTTACGGCTCTCGTTATAACAGTTGATTCATTTTTGCTATGTGAGCAGACTTGACGACACATTTCAGCATTGCTTCATTGTGTATTAAGTATTCGCCCGTTTTATCATCTATGGTGTAAACATTGTACCTGTAGATAGTAAACTGCAACTTTATTATTTATTTATATTTTCGGGTAATTGGTTAACTGTATAAGATGATCAAACCTTGTAAGTTTGAGACCCGATCGACTTTTAACTGCCCTGTATTTGGTTGTCATGCCGAGCTGTGTGCATCTCAATTGCAAACTCATGAGGATGTTTTAAAATACTGTAATTTAGAAAGAAAAAATCCTGCTTCTAATGTTGGTAACACAGAACCATTTTTTCTGACATAACATTTTTTTCTATTATCATCACTCGTTAGATTATGGACATTGACGACAAAATCAATATCCCAACTATTGGAGAAATAACGTATTTTAAATAAATTAAAGAATTACCACAGCAGTTATAAAAATTTTATGAAGTCCTATCACAGAGCGATTATATTAGAAAGGGTACAACAAAAAATTGTTCAATTTAAAATGTATGCTAATATGGTGCTTTTCGATGACATGCCTGTAATTGTAAAAGTTTTGATTCTTGTTCTTGCGAAAAGCATTAAAAAATACCTATATGCGAATAAGCAGGAAAAAGAAGGAAAAATTCGCACATAAAAAATAATGCAATTAAATTTGTCGATAGTGATTGTACTGATAAAATGTCCAATTCTCCACAACCTCATTAAAAAATCACAAAGAAATTGATAAATTATTCCTCTATAGTAATGATAACATTGATAATAATGATCGAACATCGACATATCAAATGCGTTTATTTCTTAAAAAAGTGTATGCTCCTGTATGGTTTTCAATCAAATGTAATCTCTCATGTACTGAAGGTGCAAAGCACGTTTACAATATCATTGAAAGATCTAAATTCTCGCCTAATGATGAACTAAAAGTCGATCATGAAGTCATTTCGGATATTGCCTATTTTTGTCATGCGGAAAATATATTATTAAATATGATAGTGGGCGCTAAAGTCAATGTTCGAGAATTTGCGCTAGATAAAATTCTCAGTATTAGAGAAGTTGAAAATACCAGTACCAGATCATTCCGCATTCCAAAAATAAATTATGATACATCTGATTATACAAAATGATTAACTCGTCAGAGCTTCTGATTAGAGAACCTCCAATTCTTACTAATATCAGCATTAGCGAACTTCAGGAAATAGTTACTAAGGTAAATGCTACAAAATTTCTGTTTCCCTATCTTCCGTGTCATACACAAGCTGTCGAACTGGCTGTAAAATTAGTAACCGTGGCTGCTTCTCATGTATGCGGTTATGACAACAGACAGGTTTCATTTTATCCACAATAGAATCTCGTCATCGAATGCTTATATTTCAATACAAGGAGCTGTACAGATTATAATTTAGATCTTGATTTGTCCTTCAGAAAATTTTCTATTACGTTTGAAATGTTAGTTCTACAAAATAGAAAACGTTCCAACAAGATCGTTTTAATATATTTCATGGTACGAAATTACTGCACAGTTGTATTTTAAAGCAGATTACCAATAAAAAAGTTGAAATGAATACTTAACTTCGTTAATGAGAACTAAAAGCATCATCATAAAAGCTTCTCATGAAGCCAACCTGCCACTGTGCACGCGATGCGCTGGTAAATACCGAAGCATGCATTATTCTGTAGAAAACTATACAAGGCCAGATGAGAAACTGACCTCGATATCCAACACGGAGATGAACGACGTCCAGCAGGAAGAGCATATCCTCCGAAGGCTGATGTCCCGAATAGCAGCATATAAACCAGCCATAAAAAAGATCGAGAACATAGAGAATCGACAGGTTCTCACCTTGCTGCAGTGTTTAGTCGACATGGGAGAGGCCATAAAGAGACAAAAGATCGTGAGGGTGGAGATTAAGAACCCCAGGGTCAAGATGGTAGAGGCAGAAGACTGCCTCAAATCAGCACAAAAAGAGAGCCGCGGGAAAAGCAGCGACTAGAAGAGAAAAAATCAGTTTTTGTTTCAGATGTGAGCATGGCAGCAACCTCACTACAACGGATTGCCCAGAAAAGAACTGGGGTGAATATTACTAGCTCCGGCGATGTAAATGCAGAGAGATCTGGAAAGAAACGAACTGGCCGACAGAATGCAGAAGAAAGCAGAACAGAGATCACCCCAGCTTACGGAGATTATCTGCGGGCGATGAAGGGAAATGGGCCTACAGAGTAAATGGGAACTCGCAACCAGCAACAGAAATAAGGCCGGGGATACAAGCACGTTAGCATTGTAGCAAGATCTTTCATCTGCCAATTTGGCGACCCTGCGATAGGCAGTAACTTGCTCAAAGAAACGATGCTTGACTCACGCGCGTTCGATGGAAAATATCTATTTAACGATGTTTTCTAAACGGTTACACTGAGTGTAAATCTACTTTACGCATATATTTATTACACCTTAATGAACATTTTATTCGCTAAAAGATATCCTTTACTGAACATTTTCCCGTCAGATGAAGTTCTTGAACATCAGAAATAACAATCTTGACGCAGTACTAGAACAATATGAATAAGTTGTTTCAAAAAGATCATTTTGCTTTCATTCAAAGATCTTTAGAATAATTTAAACTGTATTTCCAGAAAGGTTCATCACAAAATATTCATAACTGTTTCCAAATGAATCGAAGAGAAAAATTTAATTACATTCAAGCCCTACTGCAAAATTCCCATGGGAAAGTAGAAATCGTAAATGGTACTGAAATTTCTCATATGAGGAATTATCTGGTAGTGGAAAATCGAAAATATGCGTGAAATGTCCTAAATCTGGTACGGCAGGATATATTACAGCAATATTGCATGACCATTATAGTAATGTTGTTGAAATATTTCAATAATATTTCGAACATAAAGCGTCGAAGTAAAGAATAGTATATTTCGATACGAGAGGGTAAAAGTTTTTCTACGAATGTGAGGGTTGTCGGCCGAGCCCAAGGCGAGATCCGTATTCACATTCGCTGGAAAAACATTTTCGCACCCGATATTTTTCGACGTGAGCGTATGGAAAATACTTCCGAAAAATTATTTTTTATTTAATTTTTAATTTCTTAAGTATTTTTTCCTTTTTATTTAATTTACTAATTTTTAAAATCTTTTTCTGATAATTTATTTTATCTTAAAAAAAAAAAACGGTTCTCAAACGGTCATTTTCTAGGTTGTGTTCCCCACCTACGTTGCATAAAATGAAAGAATGGCCGCGAGCAACGCCGACCACTGGTCTGCTACTGTCGATCGTTCTAGTTGAAACGAGATATGATATTTGGACTATATCATATTGCAATATTCCTGCAACTTTGCTGCAATATTTCCTACCGTACAAGTTGATACATGTCATATGACATGAGAAATCATAAAGGGTACTGAAATTTCCAATATGACGAATCATACGGGTGGGAAATCCCAAATCTTTTTCGAATGTCTATGGGAAACTAACGGAACTAATCTGCTGAAATGTTTTAGAAATTGATCGTATCGGAAATTACGAGGGGAGAAGACATTGTAATTTTTTAGAAATTTTCTACATTAGAAATTACTTCGGAATGGAAAATTTACAATATTTTATGATTTCTCCCATATGGGAAATGGCCTGGGACTTAGAAATCGGAAATCTTGCATGTAATAATTTTTTTTACTTCGAAACGTTATGGTCGAACTATTATTGAACAAACGAAATATTTTTACTCATCGATACCGAAACAGAATATATTAACGAAAAATGATCGTACTTTATAAAAATGAAACGTAATTTTTTAGGTTTTACAGGTCAGGGTGTAGATTGACGATATTTCGTCACAAAACCAAAGCATACAACAGTGCTCAAGTGTAGGGTCAAGCCAGCTAATTTATTGTGGGTGCAATCGCTGCCACGGTAAATTAGCCATTTCATTTTTAACATTTTTTCTTTTGGGACAAACTTCCTACAAAGGGAGACAGAGCTCGGGACTAGTGTCATTCGACCTGGCACACCTATATCTCTCTTGAGGAGATAGTGCGCCCCATCTCTGATTATTCCGGAATTGGCACGTGTCAATGGGGAATCGGCCCGTAGGGACCTTAGGAAGCCCGCTTGTCACTAATCTACATTATTATGGTTCAATATATTAAATTCTTCAGAGGGGCTCGATATTAAGAAATATTCACGATTGTAAACTCGACTTTCTAATTGCATCGATTATATATGTATACACTCGCATTATACATAACCGTACGTTTGAGGACATTTTTCGTCAAAGATATACAGGTTTGGGGACATTTTGTTTGACATTTGCATAGAGCACAAAATTCAGTACAATTTGAAAACAAAAATGTTGAAATCGAACAATATTTCATTGATGCGAAGTAGGCCCCCTACTTGACAAAACAAATAATAATAATAGCAGTTCTATATGCTCCCTGCCCGCCCCCATAGTTCTAAAGTTCTGTTTAAATGTTGGAAATAGTTCTGTTAATTTTACCGAAAAAATTGCATTTGAAAATATCGGGGGTCATCAAGGGGGGATATCAACTTCACAAATTACAAAATTGAAAGTCCAGTAATTCTTCCATTTTGCATCAGACGAACAACTTGCATTGCGCAAACTAGAAGAAATACTTGGGGGGCGGGGATGGGGGGGGGGGGTGGCACAACCAACTGCAGAGATTTAACCATTTTTTAAACTTAAAAAATGTCTTCTTTTTTAATAAATAAATGATAATTGAAGGCTTTCTCTGATTGACATCTTTCAGCCTCATTTTGCGCACACTTGCAACATAAAACGTTGTTCGGGACATGTGCAAAAATGTTTTTTGAACGAACGTGAATATGGAATTTGATCGTTTAATCCGGATTTTGAACACAAAAATTTTTGTCACTTAAACGAGTTTTTGCCACTACACTTTATTCGATATATCCACTGATTTAGTGAAAATTGTTCTCATTCTATTCTATCAACTCATAGTGTTGCGTCAATCAATGCAATTTACTAGAAAATGGTGTACATTAGCGAAAAACGCCAAGAACGAAAGTTTCTTTTGGAATTACATTTTGCAAAGGGATATGATATTTTCGATTAAGAGAAATGCAATCTTTTTTGATTATAATTTGATCGACAATGGAAATAAGGGAGTTAATTGTAGTCTGCAAGTTAGCTAAAAATTTTAGTGAAACTTGAATTGGCCGATAGAGCATACCTACTGCAAATTTAATTCCATGGTGGTTAAAAGTCGCCCATAATTGCTCTAGGCCGTACTCATCAGTCGGTACATCAAATTGAACACAAGAAATATATTTTTTAAAGTAGAACATAACTCCACCGCCTCTTGCATGAATTCGATCAGCACGCAGGAGATTATAATCTTCAATAAATAAAATCTCATTTGAAATGCGATCATTCAGCCAAGATTCAGATATGAAAAAAATATCGTAATCTTTTGCAAGAATAAAGTCTTTTATCAAAACGAAATGCGCAGGTAGAGATCTAACATTTAAATGCCCAATTTTAAAATTATTTACAACAGCACTTAAGGAAGCTGGTGAATCCGACTTAGAGGAAGAACTTTCAGTTGGATATTGAGAGGCTATTCGATGACAATCAATTAGAGAAGATGCAGCAGGTGGAACCAATTGGCTGGAATCACATTCATCAAGAGGATCCAAAGATAGTCATGCACTGAGATTGTCCAAGTCAGATTCACATTGAATAAGAAGAGGTCTTGATGTGGGACTATCATCCTTTTGCACAAGAATTTTTCCGTTCTTCACCCACACAAATTTCAAATTTTGTTCCTTCGCTCGCGATTTCACATTCTGGAGAAGCTTAAAATCGTCAGTAGCAAGCCAATCGTTGACATAGATCTTTGTTGAAGGAAAGTCAGCATGGATATTCTTGGCAGTAAAATCCTTTAAAGCTCTGATTTATTAAAAAAGGAGTTTCGCTTAATAATAGAGTCAAATTCCACATGGATACAACGTGGATTTTTACGTGAAGATCGACTTTTTCCAACTCTGTATGCTTTTACCAAATCATCAGTGTTAAGATCTAAATCAACTGCACGTGCTGTGGCAATAACAACCTGAGTGACGTCCTCAATAACAGTTTCGGGGACACCGGTGATCGAGAGATCGCTCCGGAGATCCCGAGGGCCCACAGCTTTAAGTTGTCGCTTCAAATCACCAATTTCTTCCTTAAGGCGCTCATTATCCAATTGCAATGCAGCATATCGCTCATTACCTTCAATGCAGTGGTGTTGGAAATCTTCCCGCAACTTATTCTGCTCTGCAGTAAAAGAGGTATTTAGCGCAGACTGACTCGCCGTAAATGCATTAAGACTGTCAGAATTAGATTGAATTGCTAATAATATAGCTTGTAGAGTTGTCTCAGATTTTGCACTACCATCGCCTGTTGTTGTCGATTTAGTTGAGGATGTCGAAGATTTCCGTGATTTCGGATCATTAAATTTCTGGTTCGCCTTAACGAGACACGCTTTGCAGACTGTAATCACTTTCCCTTGGTAAGTGACAGCTTGGAATTCAGTGCATTTCGGGTGATAAGGTTCAGTGCATTTCTCGCAAAAAGTCGGAGTTTTGACTTCTTTGCTGCATATTCCTTTGCACATAAAGCTTTTTCCAGATTCAAGAATAATAAAAGTCGAGGTAAATTAAACCAATAAAATAAGATATTAGAGACCTTAATAAGAGTGGCGTGCGCGATAACTCAGCTTTAACTGTAATGGCAGTACCTCGTAATCTTCGGCACAGCTTAGGCGGGGCAGAAAACTTTCCAAAAGCAACAAATTATTGACAGAGACAATGCGTCACAATATATATTCTTTCAGTTCCACAATAACATCGATGACAAAGTAAGTACGCTAGTATGTAAGAAGAGTGTGTGCGTATCCCGTGCGTAACATGTCAAACATTTCCCTTGGCTAGTTTACAAATATCAACAACACTGCTATGTAGAAATTCAAATAGACCACTCGTCCTGTTTATATTTGACAGTTTGTAACTTCATGAGAATTCCGTGTTATTGTTAAACCAAAAAATGTCGATAGTTCAACCAGGAAACACCATAATGCGACCGAAAAGTTAATCCAAACGCCAGTCCTCCAGATTGAAATTCGATTGTTGTGTGAATGTAGCCGATGTATACATAAATACGTTGAGTTTTTTAATATAGGTTTGCCATTAGCCATTGACGATAGTAAAAACCATGTTGGCAAGAGACACCGCAAAGTAAGCACAAAAAGCAGCAAATATGGATTACTCCGCAATTTAGAAAAAGTCAGCCGAGACACAATGACAATCACCGAAAGTAAATAAACATTTCAGGAGAAAGCTCGAACCGCGTGCTTACTCCTTGAAAGTAAACAACGTACTGCATTTATTGCAGTTTAATAGAAGACAATGAATATTAGCGAAAAACGACAAGAACAAAACTATCTTAAAATTACTGTTTAGAAAGGGATATTTTGTTTTTTTAAATTTTATTATTTAACGGGCGGAATCTCCTTTTTACACAGTTTTTATAAATATTCAATTGTAATATTTGAGAGAGATGCAGATCGACGTAAGATAGCGCCATACTTCACATTTGTGTAAGAAATGTAAGAACTGCAGAAACCTGCACCAAGTACAGCAGCGGTCATGAGTCGATTTCGTCGATGAGTCACTTATAAAAAAGTTAACAACTTATATGGGTTAGCGATTCGGCCAAATGTCAACAGCGAATGTGACACCTAACCTCAATCTCCCACATGCGTCGATAACGGAAGCAAGGAATCAAAAGTTGGGACAACCAGGCGTTTTTAAAATTAGTTCGTATTTGAAAAAATATTTCTACTGGAGAGGGATATATGACTATGTCAATAAATATGTGATGACATGCGATATCTCACGGTGAGTTTCGATCAAGTTTAAATAAAAGTATCGTGCACGTCGCAGATTTCTTCTGGGGTCGTTTTGGGATTTCCTGATGAATATTTTAAGCCGTCAATGAAGATGATCGTCAGGGGGAAACTCAAAATAATTCCATTTTTTGTATTTTTTTTTTAAATTTTAGTAAATATTTCCATAAAAATAGCTGATAAATAAGTTAGTTTCGAACCACGTTGGAATTAAGAACTTATTTATTTGTTAAGTATAAATTTGAATATAACGCATGGAGATTATTATGGTCGAATACACTCTTGGTTACTTGAAGGCACAACTTAAGAGACTGCTCAAATTCCGATTAATTTAGAACCGCTGAAATGCGTAATCGCATCACGCATCGTCCACACAGAAACATACATACAGTAAATATTGGTATCGTATATTATAAATTTACTTATATCCTAACACACCTCCTTAAATTTATAATAAAGAAAATTAAATACATTACATTATTCTTAATGATTTTCTAAAATGTTCAAACTTATTTCTTCCTAGAGCCTTCGTCAATATATCGGCCAGATTATTTTCTGAAACTATCTTTACAATATTAATTATTCCAAGTTCATAACAGTCATTTACGAAATGGTAATGTACTTCAAAGTACTTTGAATTTTTTGTCATATTACCAAATTTAGCTATTGCGATAGCTCCAGAATTATCCTCATATATATTGACGGGTTTTTTAATTTTTCCATCAAATTCATTTAGTAAATTTAGGATTACTTTCAATTCGCTTACAGATTCAGATAACGCTACGTACTCAGCGGCTGTTGACGATTTTGTCACACTGCCCTGTTTCCTCGATTTCTAGTAAACTACGTTTTAATACAACCTTATAACGTATCCGGTCGTGGATTTTCTATCTACTTTTTCCTCCGCCCAGTCAGCGTCTACAAAGCAATCAATTATTTGCGAGTTCTGATTTTCTTTATATGCAAGTTTTAAGTGTTTAGACCAATTTAAATATTTCAAAATTCTTAGTGCTTATTTATAGTGAGTTTCATCATAAGAATTTTGAAACCTACTTAAATAATTCACACTATAACTCACGTCTGGTCTAGTTCCAGTACTTATGTACAGCAGAGCTCCGATTAAATTCCTGTACTTAATTTCACTGGATGCTGACTGTGCGGGTTCTGAGCTTAAATTTTGTTCCATGGGTGTACAGTATGGGTTCGCATTTACAACATCATATTTTTTGCTAAAGATCTGATATAATCGCTTTGGTCTAGTGTCATTTCGCATTTGCGACAATCATATTTAATGTTAATTCCCAGATATGTGTTAACTTCGCGTAAATCTTTCATGGAAAATTTGTTCAATAATTTACATTTGATATCCCGTAGTCTACATTCATTCTTTCCACATAACAATAGATCGTCTACAAATAATATTAAGTAAATTCGTTCACCTTTATCGTACATTATATATAGGCAATAATCGCTTCCACTTCTTTGAAATCCTAGTTTTTTAATATAATCATCAAAACATTCATACCAGTCTCGCGAGCTTTCGCGTAACCCGTGTAGGGCCAATTCCAACTTGCAAACTCTTCCCATTTTATCATCAAAATCTGGCGCCTGTTTTACATATACTTCCGACTTTACAGATCCATTCAAAAACGCTGTTTCCACGTATATTTGTTCGATTATTATTAAGCCGTTTTGACAACAATAGATTAATAGTAATTTCACAACTAATCGCGCCTTTTGCCTCTTACCAGACTTAGTTTTAAAAACCCATTTTCAGTCTAGAATCTTTTTGTTTTTAGGTTTCTCGATCAATATCCATGTTTTATTTTTGTTAAGACTTTGTAAATCTTTATCCATGACATCCATCCATTGATCATGTTAATTACTTTTTAAAGCTTCATCTATAGTTAAAAGGCTATCCGCACTAACCGCATTTACATAAATACAATTAGATTTTATAAAATCATCACCGTACCTCACAGGTTTTTTCGTTTGTCGTTGAATATAACGCATGGAGATTATTATGGTCGAATACGCTCTTGGTTACTTGAAGGCACAACTTCAGAAACTGCTCGAATTCCGATTAATTTGGATTCGTTAACATGGGCAATCGCATCACGCATCGTCCATACAGAAACATACGTACAGTAAATATTGGTATCATATATTATAAATTTACTTATATCCTAACAATAGCATCTAGACCTAATTTACATCGCAGATTTCTTCTGGGGTCTTTTTGGGATTGCCTAACGATTATTTTAAGCCGTAAATGAAAATGATCGCCAGGGGGAAACTCAAAATAACTCAATTTTTTGTATTCTTTTATAAGTTTTTAGTAAATATTTCCATAAAAATTTTTTTTTCACATAATCTAATAAGGTACAACTCGTCCTATGGTAATTTTGTCACGGATAATAACATTGTAAAAAAGAAATTGACAAAAAAAAAACAACAAAATCTACTTATTTTTAGTTATTTTTGAACATCCTTTGAATTAAAAAGTATAAAAGTACTTTACACATATCGGGATTGTCTTTCTGATTAAAAAATTAAGTTTTAATGCCAAAAAACTAGATCTAAATTCTATTTTGACGGAAATATTTACAAAAACCTTTAAAAAAATTTTATAAATTGAGTTATTTTGAGTTTCCCCCTGGCGATCATTTTCATTGACGGCTTAAAATAATCGTTAGGCAATCCCAAAAAGACCCAGAAGAAATCTGCGATGTGCACGATACTTTTATTTAAACTTGATCGAAGCTCACCGTGATCTATCAACGGGTTAAACACTTAAATGTGTCTATGGAAAGGATACATCAGCGGGTTTTCCGCTAATAAGCCGCTTAAACTAATAACCGCCGATTTTTATGTACCACTTCCTCGGAGACGCAAAGGGATGCAATTTATCCTAGTGTTTATAGATTCATTCACTAAGTTAGTAAAGCTGTACCCGATGAAAAAACGACCACAGTAACTAGCTTAAAAAGATTTGTCAATGATTTTATTCCAACTTGCGGTAAACCAAAAAGTATCCCCAGCGACAATGGATCGCAATTTTCATCCCCGAAATGGATCAAATGTATCGAAGATGCGGGAAGTAGCGTCCCGTGTAGTCCAGTCAGACACCCACAATCCAACCCAACCGAACGTGTCATGAGGGAATTAGGAAGGCGCGTTGTAAGCGCTGTCCCTTTCTATTTCCTCGCTAATCGTTGCTCTATCGACATACACTGGCAATACGCGCCCGGCAACCTCGGTGGCCTCCATATTTTTGAATCACAAGATCGACAGTCGTGGAGTGTAACTCATCCGACCATGTTGCGGGACACTCGACGCTGTCTCTCTCTATCCCTATTTCGTCGGAAAAGATCTCTTGTCCTTTTCTCTCTTTAACTCGTGAGATCGACTATCTGTCGCGGTTACCCCTGTACTATAGGCCGTCCCTATCACGCGCACGGGCCCCCGTTCGTCGCCTGTTGCGTCTTTCAAAGTACGGTACTTTCGTGTCGCCCCCCCCCCCCCCCCCGTTTCGAAAGAAATCCGGCAGATTTGTATTTGTTCAAATGTTCTTGTTTGATTCTGCTTTTGTACCCGAAAAAAGACATTGTTTGTCTTTTGACTTTTTTCGATATATCGACCTACTAAACCGTAAATTGTTTTTATGCCTTTCGATCAGCTGATGGATTTGCGTTGTTTAATGTAATTTACTATAAGAATATGGTGTATATTCTCGAAAAAACGTCAAGAACAAAAGTTTCTTAGAATGTCGTTTTACAAAGGGATATATTTTCGATGCAAAAAAAAATGCGACTACGACCGAGGAGGTATATACCGCTACAGCACGCTTGCTTGAGAACGACTGGCGGAAATCCCTCTGGAGAGGGGGAACCCCCTGAATCCACTAGCACGAACTCCAGGGACGGACCATTTATTATACAGCTTATTTGCCCAAATGCCAAGCTAGATCGATGAAATCGTCGTAAATCGTCGTGTATATATATATATTGGCGGCTGTTCGGTGGGTCCAATGCGCACTGAAGAAATATATTATGGAAACTCGCATGTGCAATTTCAAATAAAAGGCAGAACAAACAAACACAATTTGTGTGCATTATTCACTGCGCCCTTCCTTATTGCCTGCGGACTCTCTATTACCTACATCGAACCAGCATCTCTCATACAGTCCAGCAAGCTTCTTCCTCATTGCACAAACACAGAGTTTGTATTTTACGTGCCTTTCCTACCTGTGGGATATAAAGACACCCCCTCTTCGGGAACGGGTACTGATTGGAGTGTAGTTACCAACACCGTTGGTTGCGACACTCATTGGCGCCAAGAAGTCAGCTACTGGTAGAAAGAAATATCTAGGTTTTACGTCAAGCTTTTGTTTCACGGCTTTCCTTTCCTCTCAAAACGTGGGCCATGATTAAAAAGCACGAAATCACGCTATTTGAGGAATATTCCATCCTTTTAGAGCATGAGAAAGCTGTGAAACAAAAGCATGTAGCCAAAAGCTAAAAATTTCTTTCCAAGCACATTATTCAATACAATTTGCCTGCATTGTATTCTCTATTTGATTCAGAGGAACTTTTCTAACGTCACCACGGCCCGGCAGACGCCGAGCCTGATAGAGGTTACAGCAGAACGGACATGGCACGCTGAAGCGCTCCCGCATGTGGAACACGCCGGTATGGGCTTGATGCCGCACCCTGACTCCTCAGTACGGTGAGTATCTCGAGTCGTTTAACTAACACGGATTTGATGGTAACAGACCAACCAAGCGATAAGGTCTGCGAGGTCGTCAATTGTCAAAGTTTATGAAGAAGAGGAATAATTCAAAAGTATTGTTTCTCTTCGAATTCAGGCTCGACGACCCATCGCTCTTCCTTGCGGACGGAGATACCCGATCCACACCTCAACACAAACCGCCCTTGGGGTCGGGAGAATGACAGGAATGCCAGATTGTCTAAAAATGCCATTTTGTGTAAAAACTTGAATACCGGACTTCGCCATTCTATAATTCGGCCACTCACACTTATGATCTGCATTTAAGTATCTCCTACTTATGATCTCACAATGCAGCATTAATGTATTATTAAAATTTCGACTCGGGTTCGCATTACGTGCTTAAAATCAGTAAAAACAAATGTTATTAGTCATTTAGTCTATAACTTATAGCAGTATATATACTTATAGCACTATATATGCATTATATGCCCATATTCCATAAACATAATTGATACAAAAGTTTCATATTTTTATGAAATGTTTAGAAACCTAGTCTAAAAATCATCTGATTTTTTTAACAAAAAATCAGATTTCAATCAGAAAAATTGGTTAAAATGCCCTGTTAATTTCACGTTAATTTACAATTTTTCACATACTTTATTATGATTTAAACATATTATATTATCCTAAGTATTAAATCATGTATTTCAATACCTTCCGTTAGATAATTTATAACGGTCTACTTGTGGTTTTATATTTATTTTGTCAACTGAATTCCTTTCGAGCCATGACACTTGTATCTCACAATCAAAATGACCAATGTTGCAAACGATAGCATCGTTAGGCATAGATAAAAAGTGATCTGAAGTTATGATATCTGCGCATCCTGTAGTAGTAACAAATATTTGACCCTTTTGTGCTGCCTCTAGCATTGTCGTTACCTGCACAATATATACACACACACACACATATATATATATATATATATAAAATAGCGACGTATAATGTGATAAGATATAAAAATCCACGAATAATAACATGAACAATTTCAATGTTTGGACACTATAATGTGTATTTTTCCATACAGTGAATCTAAATATGGGTGATTCCACGTCAAGTGATACCACCCACAAATTCGCTGTACTTAGAGCGCAGTTTTGAATGGCGGACAACTTTTTTGTATAGATTTGAAAAGTTTTTTCATGAGCTTTTTAATAAACCTATTAGTTTTTCAAAATCTTTAAAATTTCATCTTGATTGATCATAAATAAAAATAAAATTTCATTTTCTAAAAAATTGTATTTTTTATACTTTATAAGTTAGGTTGAAAAGAAAACTAGATTCACGGGGCTGAAAATCGCGAAGAGAAAACTCTGGGACAGGTATCAGGCAAGAAGTTTGTGACGAAGTCACCATTCAAAAATAAAAAACCAAAACAAAATAAAATTTCAGCGGGGAAAATACCCAATAATTAGGATATTAGATTCATTAGCCAGAGTTCCGAGGTAGGAGTGGGAGTGTGAGTCCGGCGAGGTCTGCTGGCACGGCCTGCAGCGCGCGAGAGAGAGTCTACTCCTTTCGCGCGATGTTGGGCTCTGTTATGTTCGCGACGGTGCATGCCAGCGTGCGAAGAAGATACGACGATAGCTCGGCGAACTGCATGTGTGTGCGGGGAGGTAGCCGCCGCTCACACCAAGAAAGAATGTTATGAATTTTGATTCGGCCGAACAGTTTTTCGTAGGCCGATCCGGATGGAAAATTGAAATCGGCAATTCCATTTCTGTAACCCCCGAGTATACAAGTCGAGAGTGCGTATATACTAGGAAGTGCGAGATGAAGTGAGCGAGAAGTAGAGTAGTGAGAGAGAGAGAGAGAGAGAGAGAGAGAGAGAGAGAGAGAGAGAGAGAGAGAGAGAGAGAGAGAGAGAGAGAATACAAAGGGGAACGTCGCAGGAAAAAGTACCGCGATAGGTAGGTCGGCCTAGCCGAAGAATCATAAAAAAAGGTTGAACGGGAGAGTGAAAATGTACGTGGTGGCGAAGAGTGTAGTGTCAGGTCGGGAATAGGTAGCGGTACCGGCCCAGCGGAAATTGCCTTCGGGGAAGACGTTTCAGATGCAGAATTTTAGTGTTGTGAATAGATATAATACATTTTTGTTGAATGGCGTATTTCTTTTCAGACAAAATTTTTAAAATAAATTCTAAAGGACCCCGCACATTTTAACGGAAAATTGGGTTTCGGTTAAATTGTTTCATTTTGAATGATGTTGTTCTTGATGCAATGCTCATTAAAAGCTTTACCGCAATCCTCTTAAAATCAACCGTTCCCGATTTATTGACGATTAAACGTCACTGCGCGGAGAGGTTATGAAGCTTTGAAGTTGCAGGCGCGAATTCGTAAGATGAATTTTCTTTTGAAGACTTTTTAAAAGATGTGACTCGAAACTCATGTTGTACTCTCAAAATCGGTATACCTGTCAACAATAATAATAATTTTCAATAATATATATCTACTATTTAATGAAGTTTCACATAAAAATGTAAAGAAATATATCTATAGATGAATTGTTATTTAGTTTAATGAAATATTATAAGACAACTTGTACTGATTTTGGTTAATATAGTTATGCCATGCATATATAACACTTTTAAATTGAATTTTTCTGTAATATTTACTACACTACTGTAACACCGTTCCCTTTAGGTTCATCCAAGGGAAGGTAAATAAATCTAATCTAATCTAATCTCTCTGCTTTATTTTACATATAAATACATCATGAGTCATAATTAAATAATTAAAAAGTCTTCAAAAGAAAGTTCATCTTACGAATTCGCGCCTGCAAGTTCAAAGCTTCATAACCTCTCCGCGCAGTAACTTTTAATCGTCAATAAATCGTGAACGGTTGATTTTAGAGGGTTGCGGTAAAGATAACTTTTAATCAGCATTGCATCAAGAACAACATATTTCAAAATGAAACTAGATGCCTTCGACCCGGGTGCCTACAATTTTGGCAAAATTCGTATTCCAGTTCCCTGACGAAAGGCTGATGCTTCCGGGAATATTCCCATTTTAACACTGCCAGGAAAGAAGGCGGCAGAGGGTAGTTCTAGCATCGTTAGGTTCGAGTAGTTTCTATACATATATTGTAACAATATCTTGTTCCTTAAATAGGGTGAATATGCCAATGAATGGACGGTTAAGCACTTTTCACACTTTGATCGATTGTAACTTTTGAATTCTTTTATGAAAATTTAATTATGATACCACCATTAGAATCGTTAGACTCTGCTCTTTATGACCGTGTAGTTAAACCTTGGATTTTATTTAATTATTAACCTCGTCTTCATACGTTTGTAAAAAAATCCGCTAAACCCCAATGAATAGACGGGTTAAATCAAATGGGACGTTTTCAGTACCAGTTTTGGATGGCTTTAAAACTTTGCTTTGATTTTACAAAATAATAAACACTGGAAGATCAATAGTACTGTAAATATTGTTTTGAATGTTCAAAGAACATAAAAATATGTATTTTGTTGCATGTTGTGCATCATACATTCATAAGAAATAGAAATATGTAGAAAATCGTCCATTCATTGGCATATTCACCCTATATTAAAATTGAAAATGAGCATTTTCAAAACTTCGACCCCGACCGCAGGTCAGCCGAAGCAGTGATAAATGAGCACGTCTTATTCACACTGATGCTTAATAAAACGCGGTTTAGTCGAGTTTTTGACAGGTCGGGTTGCAGGAAATAAATTTTTTTATATGTGGGATACTTTTTCCGTTTCCGTTTCCGTTTTTTACGGCATTATCGTTGATTTTACGAAGAATTGAATAAAATCTTTTTTGTACAGAATTCGATGTTCTATATTTTTGTTTGAACCATTTTTTTTTACGATTTGTATTTTTTGTTAAAAAATGGAAAAAAGTGGTTTTTGAGCGTTTTTTTGTTAAACCTCCCCATAATCTAGTATACATTGTCTCCAAAAACTAATCAGATCTAAGTTTGGCCAAGAGAAACCCAAATCCATTTGTACTTTTTAAATTCGTCCTGCCAGTCGCGAGATATCGCGTATACAAAATTTTGCCCACGGACGGACGGACGGACGGACGGACGTACAACCTAACGGACACCAATTTTTTTATTGTTGCTTTGGGTTCCTTAGGGCCTGAAACGTCGACATTTGATGAAAAACTATAGGGTAATTTTTTGGCGGGAACTGACCTAATTCAATACTTCGCCAGACCTATGGTCTCGAAGTAACAATTTAACCGAAACCCAATTTTCCGTTAAAATGTGCGGGGTCCTTTGGAAAATACTACGTCACAAATGGCGACCGTGACAGGACAGTGCTAGTGGCTGAACCGCACCAAAAGAATAAAATTAATTTTAGCGAATGACATGGGTGGGTGGTGTATAATAAAAAATTTTTTAGATGATTTTTTTTTAATTTGATGTTGGTAATGGAAATTAATTGGATAACAGTTTAATTGAAAATTTGAACTGAATTATATGTGTAAAAAAATAATATATGTGGGCAAATCCACAGAACTTTTGACTTTCATGTTATTTTAAGATTCACGTAAATAAGCTGTACAAAAATATTTATAAAACATTTCTATTTACTAAAAAGAATATGCTTTTCAAGGTACAGTTATTTATTTTGCATGATAGTTGATTAGAAACTCAAAGGAAACACGAAAGCTCATAAAATTTGAATAAACTGCTGCGTGCAAATCGTATTTTTTTTAATATTTTGTTCTGTAACTTTTGGAACATGTATTCTTTTCATTTGAAAATCATGTCGTTGATTAATGGCACTTTATAAAAGCCAAAAATACTTGAAAAATAAGTGTGCCTATCGCCTAATAAGAATGAGATGCGTCCAAAGTCGCGTGCAGAAGATTTATGGAAAATGGAATTTTCGTTAATTTCTAACAATAACTTTTGGAACAAACAATATTATAGTTCCATACTTTGGGTATTTTTAATTCATGATATAATAAGTGACGTATTCCAAGGAATAAGGTGTGCCTTGTCTCATCTCAATTCTGTGCCTATTACAACCTATAGCCTTTGTGCGTAACTGTTGTTGAAAAATGACACTTTTGTCAGGCACACGAACTATACACAATTAAATGCCTCGATTATTGGCGTAATTTATTGCTTTAGGTGTCATAATAATACTCTGAACTTGTTCCAGAAATACAATACGATGTTCAGGGGTAAAACAAGACATGAAATTATCTCTTTGACACAAACTCCTTTCTTTACACGGAAAAATGCTGAAATTTGTTACGAACGGGTTTTATTGGTAACTGATCATAAATACGTTGACAAATATTAAAAATTGAAGATGGTAGATACAATATGGCGGATCAAATTCCTAAAAAGTTGCTTGAGCAGCTGAAACTGTGTATTCGGGGTCGCTCATCGGTCGAGATTCGCTATACGTCGCACGTAGTGGGGGGTCGACGGGAAGTAACGAATGCGCTTGATGGATTACGGGTATTCAAGTGATAGCAAGGTACAGGAAAGGGAACAGGAAGACCGACAGCGCCGTTGCAACGCGGAGGTGGGCCGTAACTAACGCTGCACGAAGGCATTACGGGAGTGGGGATTGAAGTCTTCGGGAAATGAAACAGAATCGGCAGAAGAGTTCTTCTCGAGGTTAGAGGATTGCCGGGAACGATCCGGATTCGAAGACGGTGTCCTATTCCGAGCGATCCCTACCCTTTTATACCGGGGGGCCAGTCGATGGTACAAGATGGCCCATCAGGATTTTAGAATATGGCGAGATTTTGCGAAGGCTGTTAGGCAGTTCTTCATTGGTGAGATAAACGAGGAGGATTCAGAGGAGGCGTTGAAGGACTGAACTCGGGGAAAAAGAGAGTCAATTAGATATTTCATTTCCTGCTTCCGCCATATTGTAAGTTATTTCAAAAGACCACCGTCCATAGAGAAGCAATTGCGGATCGTTTTCCGGAATTCAAACCCGGAATATCGAAGATACTTGGTAGAAAAGGAGGTGGCCAACTTCGCAAGACTGAAGAAGTGAGGGAGGAAGTACCAGCGATTAAAAGAGATGGACGTCGGTACCACGAACCCCCGACTAAGGAGAGGACTAGGGTACCGGGGAACGCGTATGTACGGGTGGCGCACACGATGCGGGTTTCGGCGGTGGAAGAGGTGGAAAGGAAGGTGAATCCAGTAGCGAGAGTAGGGATATCGGACCCCACACGGGGCCCGTTATCAACAAACCAAAGAAGAAGAAAGGGAAAGGGCACCGGTCGGAGGAACCAAGCAAGATGCCTCCAGACCCTTGAGGTGGAGGTAGCCGACGAAATCCGTACGGATCACCTGCGCGGACCGGGGGGCTCAGGCTACGGAGCCGAGGCATTCCAGCCAGCTGCCGTGATTCCTAGGAGTGCTCGGGTCCACAGGGAGACGCTAGATAAATGGCTCGGTTTCCCCAACCAGCGAATGACCCAAGGCCCAGTAGGGGGCGTAACATCCAGACGGAGTCCCGGACCCCGTGAGAGGACAGCCGCATAATAATAGAACCATAATCCTGACGACCCCAGGGAAATGTCAATTGGTCGGACAACGGGCAGCAGACTGTCCTCAACGGGTATGTTTCACATGCCAACAGCACGGACACCGGGCTTCGGAATGTCCCAGAAAGACATGCTATGCATGTCAGCAACAGGGCCACATCGCTCCCCAGAGTTCGAACAGGGTGCATGGTACCCGACCACCATGGAGGGGAGTGGTAGGTATGGTCCAGGCGCAGGTAAAGTTTCAGATATGCGGGATTGACGGAAATACCTTTAGTACCTGCCAGAATTGTGCGCCGTTGAGCAACAGTGGGGAAACGCGATGGCCGGAGGGATAACGGACCCCATACCCTCCCAGGCCGCAAGACAGGGGTAGACAGTGGACATTTAAAATGGCGAGAGGCGAATGAGGGAGAGTTATCGAGCGGGCCGGATCTCAGAGGTGGGGGAGGGAACCAAAATGTAAAGGAATCGAGCACGGGAATGAAGGAGCTGGAGAAAGGAATGCGAGAGAGGGTGGGATTGCAGAGGGGGAATAGGAGATCAGAGAGGGATATATCCGGGGGCTGGAAGTGGTGGAAGAGGTAGCCGCAGTAGTGAGTCGTTGTTTCGTGGAGGTTCCGATAGGTGGGGTTTCCTTTGTTGCCATGCATGATAGTGGGGCCATGGTATAAAGTGTAGGCCCCCTGGTGGTAGACAAATTTAGACACCGGTTGAAGCAGACCAAGACGGTGATGCGAAGCGTGTAATGAGAGATAACCTCGCTTGTCGGATTGTTGGTTCAAATAGATGTTGACAGATGTACCAAGGAATTAATTACAGTTCCGAACCACCGAGGCGGTGAGCTCGGACATTATTCTAGGGACGGATTTCGCGACGGCGTTCGACCTAGATGTGCGGTAGGGGCGACGACAGTGGCGAGTTTCTAAGGGCCCCTGGCACCCATTTATCGAACGACCCACGGGACAACCCACGATACATGCGGAATGTGCGGGGATTAATGAGTTGAACCAGGGTGAGGATGCAAGAGTGAAGAAGCTGTTGGGGAGAATTTTGAAGGGAAATGAGGAGATTGCGATCCTTACGGCGCTGACCGAGCATCGCATAGTGTGGAGGGGATAACCCCGGTGAAGCATCGGCCACGACGCATGTCCCCCATAATGTTGCAGAAGGCCCAAAGTGAGGTGCGGGAGTTGGCGGAAAAAGGGGATGATAGAAAGATCTGCGAGGGATTGGAGTAGGCACCAGTGTTGGTCCGGAAGAGTGATGGGTCGATTCCTATTATGGACTCCATCTTGAACAAGTTGCGACGGGCGATATTCCTATCTACGGTTGATCTCAAACCGGCGTACTACCAAATTCCCATGGATCCGGAGAGCAAAAAGTACACCGCGTTTGCGGTCCCAGGGTCGGGACTGTGGCAGTTCGTCCGGATACCATCTGGGTTGACCAATGCGCCGATGACGTTCCAGCGTCTTTTGGGTGCTGTGTTCGGACCCGAATTCGAACCAGTAGTTTTCAGCTATTTGGATGATATCATTGTGGCGACAGAGGATTTCGAAGAGCACCTGCGGTGGTTAGAGCTGGTATTAAGGAAGTTGGTCCAGGCGGGGTTAGCGACTATCGAGAGGAAGTGTGAGTTTAGTTGTTCGCGAGTGACGTATTTGGGGTTTGTGTTAAATGACGAAGGATTCCGAACAGATGTAGAGAAAGTATAGCCGATCTTAGAGTATACGGCCCCTCAAACCATAAAACAGTAACAGTAACCAAAATTCAACAGCGGAGGTTCTTGGGGATGGTTGGATGGTACTCTAGATTCCTTAAGCAAGATGCCGAAAGTAAAATACCGACCGTAAGATGGTTACGAAAAGGACAGCCTTGGTCTTGGGGAGATGAGCAAGAGAAGGCGTTTCAAGTCCTCAAGAAACTACTGGCATCGGCCCCCGTGTTAGCTCGCCCAGATTTTAGAAACCATTCACGATCCAATGCGATGCGAATTGGTTTTGCATTGGGGGCGGTGCTAATCCAAGAACATGAGGATGGAGAGCATCCCATCCTGTATGCCAGCAAAGTACTCATGGCTCCGGAACGTAACTATTCCACCGCGGAAAGAGAGTGCCTAGCCGTGTTGTGGGCAATAAAAAAGCTGCGTCCCTACGTGGAGGGGTATCCGTTCACATTGATTACATACCACAGTGTTCTCTCACTCAAGGTGGGTCTTGGAATTGCAGCAGTGGAACTGTCAAATCAAACACCGTAAGGGGGCCTGGCATCATGTTCCGGATGCGTTGTCGCGTGCATGGGTAGAAAATGAGGAAGAAGTGGCTGCATTCGTGAGTATTGTAGATGAGGGTTACTTAGCGCTGCGAGAGGAAGTTATAGCGCAACAGTCCAAGTATCCGGGTTGGCGTGTAGAGAACCAATTATTATATTGGTGGCTACCTTGCGAGTTATTGGAATGGAGAATATGGAAGTTGGAATTAGATCTGCAAGTATGGGTAGATCGGGTAAAAAGATTAGATGCGTTACGAGATGTAGTGGCGAGACATGTGGATGAGGCCAGAGCTCGACAGGAGAAATTGTACAGTCGGAGTAGAAAAATGGCGGTCTTCCTAGTAGCAGATCAGGTAATGCGGCGAACCTATGTCCTCTCGAATGCCGCTCAGCGACTTGCTGCCAAATTGGCACCTAAGTTTGAGGGACAGTTTCGCGTGGCGGCTGTGTTGTCCCCAACCGTTTACCGCCTCGAAATGGGAGACTATTTATATATATACCAAAACTGTAGGATGGGAGGAAGCCTGGATAGTCAGGATAGACCCACGTGTTATCTGCGAAGTCCAAGTGTCGTCCGAGTCGTGTCTTGTCTGTGTTTTGGTAATGATAGGAGTGGATAAGTTGTAGTCTCTGTTACAGGTTATGACGTCTTTTGTTCGGAGTGTGAAGAGGAGTTGTGGGCAGTCGGCGGGCCGAACGTGGCCGCTCAGAATAGCGCGGCAGCCGTAGACGAGCTGGCGAACTTCCTCCGCGAAGTCGAAGAGGGCCGCTGGGCACCCGAAGGAGCGAGGGCCGTGGACAGATGGACCGAGCCGTCCCTGCCGCCGGAGAGGGAGGCGGAACTCGCACGGGAGTACCCGCCGATCGAGGAGAGGCGGGATCCAATCGGGAAGTTCAGAACTCGGGGAATTGGGCTGGCAAGTTCGATATTATGACGAGCGCCATCGCGACGTCAAATTCGAAGTCAGTGAACGTGTTTGGTAGCGGAACCGCGGCCAATGAGAGGAATTGCAGCCAGATTAGCGCCGGAATTCGTCGGGCCCTGTACCGTCGCTGCAAAGGTAAGCGACACAAGTTACGAGTTGCGCGACTCGCAGGGTCAGAGCGATGGTGTCAGTCACGTCTCTGATCTGAAGCCTTTTGTGGCAACGCCGGCAGAAAAGCTTCCTGCAGAAGACGAAAGCCCTCGAGCTACGATCTTGGAAGGGGCTCAGAGGCGCGGCCCGGGCCGCCCGCGGAAAAGTGCCGCCGAGAGGCAGAAGAGCCGACTACAGAACGTAGACCTCGAGGGCGACCAAAGGGTCGAGAGCGCCAACCTTGCTATCGCCGAACGTATCGCCACGTCGAACGTATCGCTGCAGCAAGGTCAAGAAGATAGAAGAGCCCGGTGGGCGAAGAGGACCGCCCCGCCCAAGAGCAATGCGCCTCGTGGCATGATGACATGTACGCGAACCATACAAACCCCCTTCAGAGGAACGATCTCCATGCCGGGAGACAATTACCGGGCCACTTTTTGGCTGCGACTAGAAAAAGAAAAGAGGAGGAAGACGAGAGTTACGCGTTAATGACCTTTCATCTTCTCCATCCTTCTTTGTGCACATAATATGATTATTTTTTCCCTTTGTTACTTTATTTTACTTTTTATTCTGCACGCTATGTTTAAAGCGGTGCCCGCCAGGCTTATTCGTGCCGAGCTGGTACCGCGGGTACTCAGCGTCTGGGGGGGGGGGGGGGAGTTGTAACGAGCCCTCATTGCGACCGCAACGACTCGTTACGAGAATCCGCCATGGTCGGCACCCACCTGTATTAATGTAGTTTTAAGTTGGCCGAACTGGGCCGCGAACGGCGACGAAAGGCGCGAATAGATGAGAGGGGCAAGGGAAGGAAAGAGTCAGAACTTGTCACACGTACCGCGTACGGCATCGGCCAACTACCACCCAAAAAAGGGGAGAACTCGTTCGACAGGCGACCGTTTATGATACGCGTGACGGAAGGTGGCGATTTCGGGCGCGTGAAAAATTGTCGCGTTTTAGTGACCCCGAGTGAGAGAAAATTACAAACCCCTTCAGGATTATCCCTGTGGATCCATGTGCTTTTGACACATCATCCCCAGCAGGGAGATTCCGAGCTGCCGTTCGGAAAACGTGCAGACGCGATCGCGTGTGTAGTGCGTGACCCTGCAGGTCATCCCCAAAAGGACTTTTTGTACCCCCTGGAGGAGGACTACCGAGGTGTCTTCAGGAGCCTCAACGGGAATTCTGCGATACTGTAAGTACCGGTTCGGTCCGAAATAACCTGGCGGTATCTGTATCTCTCGGTCCTCCTCTTTTCTCTCGTATGCTCGACCTAGAGCAGTTTCTACGCCTCGAGGGCGAATCTAGAGGCGTATCCGATAACGTCACACTAGGGTGCGAGACGGCGTCGTACGTCGGTCACACGAAATGCGTTGTTAAATTGTAAAGTTCTCTATAAACGTCCTTGTGGGCAGATTTTATCTTATAAGCTTTGCACTTTCTATTGCGTATTTTTTCTGTGTACGACCGTTTCCCCTTCGGGGAAGTTCGCCGCGCCAAGCTAGCCGGTGGGCGATTTCGCCGTAGGTTGCGTCCTGAGGACGGCAGTTAAAGATTTTCCATCGTAGAGCAGCCTGGGCAAATAAGTCGTTACAAAATATTCGTAAATACTCCCAAGGTTCCAGTACGTTTGAATACTGCGCAGCCGTCAAATATTTATATTAAAACCGATTGAAATTTTATTACGACTTTTGAAAGTATCTATAACGACTAATCGAGGAGTCAAAGTCGTGGATCATAATGGAAAGAAATAGTTTTACTATATAGCACTTTTTTCCGTCGAAACAAATTAAAAATGTTTACGTAATATGTAAGTACCCAACTAAATGATCCAACAGTTAACAGACTGTGGGGGCGTTATGGATACTCAAAAAGATGCTGGCATGGTGTTTACAGAAATCCCAGTACTATGCTGGCCCGTATATAAGAGCTTAAATTACTTACATTCATTTAAAGTAAACGACGATCGGTGCAAAGCTTCATCGACTATGCCATCGTTGTACGTTATAGGAAAGTCATTAACGTGACTTTTTTAGAAACTCCGCGTCTACGCAGAGCCTAGATAATAGACGATACTCGAAAATTTTTATATTAATTTTAAGTAAACTACGAATCGCTGCAACGCTTGACCGACTATGTCATCGTTCTATATTATGGGAGCGGCATTGGCGTGATTTTTTTTGAAACTCCACGTCCATGCAGGGCCTAGATATTATACAATATTTTGAAAATGTTTACATTAATTTTAAGTAAACGACGAATCGCTGCAAAGCTTCATCGACTATGCCATCGTTGTATATTATGGGAAAAGCATTGTCCAGATGTTATTCAAGTGTTATTATTTTATTGATTGAGAACCACTGCTTTTCGAATCCGACGCTGTCGAATAAATCGCTGACTTCAGCGTCATTGATGGAACGTTAAAAGTCTGCACAATATGGAATCCTTATGGAACTGAAATTGAAAAATTTCACAGTAGATAATTTATTTTAAAAATTTAGTAAGTACTAGAAGGTGTTCCATATGTAGAAGTTGAAACCCCATTTTGCTACGAGTAATGAAATATTAAAAATCAACAAAATGAGCCCCTGCGGATCTAAAGTTGGAGAAAATCCAAACTAGAGACGTAAATTGGAAAAGAAATAATAGATCATTTATTTGTAAAAACTACTTGAAGCGGAAGCGTACGTAGGAGTTTATACTCCCCTTTATTACACTTAATGGAGTGGTAAAAATCCACGGGATGAGCCTCTGAAACTCAGATTTGGAAAATATCACGGCAGATAATTTAGTTTAAAAATGTAGTAAATACTAGAAGGTGGGAGTTGAAACCCCATTTTAATTCAAGTAATGAAATATTCAAAATTAACACATTGAGCTTCTACGGATCCAGAGTTGGAGAAAATCAAAGTAGATTAATTATTTGTCAAATTTAGTTAATCGATGGAGCAGTCCCGATAGTGCGGTAATAAATTCCTCTCTTCTGCGAGCAATGAAAAATTCAAAACCCACATAATGAGTCCCTGAGAACGTGAAATTTGGAAAAACCAGAATAGATCATTTATTTTGATGATTTAGTAAATACAGAATGTTCTATATGTGGGAGTTGTTCTCCCCTTTTACGAGTATTGTAATGTTAAAAATTAACGTAATGAACCCCAAGGGACCTGAAATTGGAAAAAATCACACCAGGAATTACGCAGATATTGCCATGTGAAAATATGCGTAGCGTCTTGGCACTATTATTAAACGATTAGAATAATGGAAATGCCAGTTGTATTTTTTTTTTTCAAAAAGTGATAATTGTATTCCAGATTTACTGTATTATTGATCAAATTATTTATTCAAGGATCGGTTCGTTAATTATAATAATTCAGAAAGAGTAAAAACGATCGCCCATTTTTTTTAATGAATTGAACGAAGCGAAAAACGCATTTCTTCAGTGAATTTGAATTAACCAAGACTTAAGTGAAAAAAATATGTCTGATTAATATTCATATATTATCTCTTCTAGCTTTCGATCATTCAAAATGTGTACCAAGTTTCATGTTCTTTGTGGCCGATAATAAAGGAAAACTTATGAATTTAATAATCATCCAACAATTCACCAAGTGAATTACTTAGATTAATGCCCTTTCATAAGTTTGTATTTAATTTAGCCAAGCAAAAACTGCGAAGCAGTTTGGTACTATTATTAAATGAATGGAACAATGTCATTATTAATTATACTTGAAGTATCTACTGCTGTATTGATAAATTTAGTTACATAAGCTTTTTGAAAATATTAATTTAACCTAGACGTAAATGAAAAAAAAATATGTTCGATTATGAAAATTGATTAACTCTCATTGCTATACATATATTAATACAAACGTTTTAAGGTTAGTGATTATCTTTGATAAAAGGAAAATTGTTATTAGATTTAACGGACCCAACATTTCACGGTGTGAATTATTTAAATTAGACCCCTTTCATTACTTCTTTCAGATGCACTCCGAGGTAATTGTTTAAGTTGTATTAGCATTATTTTTTAATGTTGACTGACATCCGCATGTTATTCCATTGTAGCATCACTTTGTCATTGATCATTTCAAGTTTTGTTTTGGGTGTTTTTATCGAATGTTCGAAATTTTGAATGATAGTAACCACGGACAAGCGTTCCTCATTTGAATAAAAACCTCTGACTCTCTCGAAACTTATTTCCCGAAAATATTGAGTTAGGCTCCCAAGTGTCATCGAGCAGCGAGTTCGAAGCAGTGCTCACAGATTGGGGTCCTTCCCCCGCGCATCTGCCTCGCACAACTTCATTCGGCTTGCTTCGGCCGCTCCAGCTTGATGGCTCTTGAGACGGGAACTGAGAGCGGGCGGAGAATATATATCATGTCGCGCGAAACTGTCAAACAAATGACGGCTGGTTGGAACTTAAATACAGCTTTTTGATAAATATCAAATATGTTCTTGTGGCTAAGTGGTTTGCGCACTTGCTTCGCGCTTATGTAATCGCAAGATCGCGTCGCGAAAGGTGTAAATTTTTTTTCCGAATTCTATTTGTTAATTCTATTTATTTTGAAAACGGTCATTTTTTTATTCGAGACATTTTTTTATGTCAAAATTATGCCACATATATACTATATAAAAAATATTATTCAATAAAAATTTATTACAACACTGCTTGTTACTAATCTACCATGATTTCTCGAGATTAAAAAGTAAGTGATATACAGTTTGTAATTGTGCCGTTTTTTAATTTTAACGGGAAGCGTAGAATAATTATTATTCTTTTAGTCGAACATTTTTTTTATTCCGATATTATGTTACCCGTTTATTATTACCAATACCATTACTAAGACACTGGTTTTTAATTATAGCTAATAACATCTTTTATTTACTAGGGGAGTGTTGTCAGGGTTGGGCCACTTTTTGACTTTGGTCTAGAAATTTTCTTAGAATTAAAAATGACTCGACTTTGTCGTTTTATTTCAAAGTTATGATGATTACAAGAACATTTCACGTTGGATGAATCAACACCGCGCCATTAAAAAAAAGTTGTGGACACATACAAAAAAATGAAATGCAGTCAGGGTTGGGGCATTACTGAAAATCGGTGAAATAAATACTAAAATGATTTTTTATGAACAAATATGAGATTATCGTTTCTTTTTAACTAAGTATACACTTTTTGAAGCAAAAATCTTTGGGCAAACATTAGTCTGATTCGCAATGTTGGCAAATGAAATAACTCTTAGTGAGTTTGGCGCACTTTAAATGCACTTTCCTTTTGCATTCGATGCATGCAACGGAGTTGTTTCGGCTTAAGATCCGAGGCATCCTGTCGAAACAAATGAAGCAGAAGTCTTCCTCTTCACTTTCACAGTATATTGTCACTATGCTAAAACATGGTACCCAACCTTGACTACAAAAGTGCCCCAACCCTAACAATAAGCGTTATTTCATGACGATACGCGTTACACACAGAAAGGTTAAGGTATTAACTTTTCGCTTCGAGAACTTATTGATGGTCAATCCCACAATAGGAATATATACTTACTTTGGCATTGACATGTTTTCCGTCCAAGTATAAAGACCTTTTTTACGGAAAATTCAAAACTTTTTCACACACAAAAAATTCACTCGAAGTACTACACTTGTTGAAACTTCCGTTTGGCACGAGCAATGCTCTGAAACATTTGTTATCACCGCGAGAAGTAATGCCACGCTCTGACGTTGGTGGAGCCAGTCTCGCGGGTGGAATATAGCAGTGGACCAACCCTGACAGCGGCCCAACCCTAATGACTCTCCCCTACGTATTTCAGTGCTGGTTTTTACTGTAATTAATTATTGATATAACTAATATAGTACATCTGATTATGTTAGCCGCATAAATGTATGTAGAATAACTGAGAATTTTTTCACTTATTTCTAGATGTTACTATCTACTCATATCAATAAACATTTTTCATTACAGAATACTATTTTATTGCATTTTGTAAAAAAAATGGACTGCTAATAATGTAAAATATTTGTTCTCGATTAAAATGTGAATAATGTGGGGCTTAGTAATCCACATTGTTTAAAAAATGCGTAATAATTTATTCAGAAAATATAATTAACCCAATAATGTTACTGAATGTTGTTTGAAAATAAATTTTAATTATGTGTGGTTCTTGGCTTCAATTTTCATGGAATTATAAATGTAAATACAGAATACACACGTCGACCAGAAATATTGCAGCCAACTATTTTTTCCGTGCATATGTATGTATACAGTACCTCAAGCGCTCCAACGGATTATCGGCGAAATACCATAAAGGCCGCATTAAAGTAATGTGGTACATGGAGCTCCAGCGGCCCCATACTTGGTTTTTGGCGAGTGCGTTAAGGGTCGATTTAAGCGATACACACGTGGTTTTCGAACAACGCAACACTAGTAACGTAGATTTACCATTCTTTAGCGCTGGAAATATGCCGTTACCATGGGCCTCCCCTATCGCTATTTTTCTTTCTGTGTAGTAATGCACATTGTTTAAAAAATGCGTAATAATTTATTCAGAATATATAATTAACCCAAAAATGTTACTGAATGTTGTTTGAAAATAAATTTTAATTAAGTGTGGTTCTTGGCTTTAATTTTCATAGAATTATAAATGTATATATTGAATACACACGTCGACAAGAAATACTGTCACTATTGGTTATTGTTGCCATTAAAAACATGTGAAATTAAAACAAAAAAAATTTGCTTTATGAAACTAGAATATAGGCTAGTCCAGCCAGTCAAATGATTTTTATTCGTGCCATGCTGTTTACGTATGAATAGAAAATCAGTTTTCATTAAAAAGTAGATTACCTAGAGGTAATCATTACCCGCTTTTAAAGTTACTGTATATATTATTTCGAAAACTATACAAAGTAGAATTTAAAAACTGATTTTCAAAATATACTCACATTTAAAAATTTTCCTCCTACATGTGTTGTACTTCAATACAGTATTTTGTATTTCGAAGGGATACCCAGAAGCAAAAATAATTTGACGGACGATAGGAATTGGTAAACTGTTTAAATTTTCTAATTTTTATATATTTTCTCAAACGTGAACTTCCATTTCCTTTTGTTGCATTTTGAAGAATTCCGATGAATTGTACCGAACGTGAATTTCCACTTAATCGTATCAGTGCCTAAACTCTAGGTATTACAGAGAATCTTCTCTGAAATATAAACTTGTCTTATAACAAAATATCCTTTCGATACTATATTACATTTTTTTGCTACGTTTACGAAGCATGTATTGTTATCGTGTATTTATTAATTTTTGTAGTACATCGCACTTTTGTTACCTACGTTAAAATATAAAACTATAAACTTTCTGCCGCGGGTTCTTGACAATTTCGTGAGTCTTGAAATTGTACGGCTCAACAAACTAACTAAAGGTTTGAATTTGCTGAATTTCGCTAAATTTCACTAAACAACTATTTATATTCCATTCTGCTCAATTTCATTGTTCTTAATAAAAATTTACAATGAATAGAATATATTAAAAAATTTTAAAAATGATAATCTCATTAAAAATGCATTGCTAAAATCGTCGGTAAGACGGTGATTCATAACGGAATACTTTGTTTATCAATTTTGCTTAATACAAAATACAATTTTTGACAGGGACACAAGAATGCTGCAAGCATAATATGACATTCTAAATTTACTAGGTGTTTCGGATTGAACTTAACCGAATTTAGGAGACCAGAATTAAGGATGCAGAAAAAGTCTTGCTGTACAAAAAAAACATAAAGTCCAATTTATTTTAACTGGTATACAACACGCCAAAAACATATTTTAGTTATACTTTCGGAAAAACGGAATTTTCACAATCTAGCGGCGCGTAAGCATGTGAATTGGTGCTCTCGCTTGCAGAGACTAAACTTATATTTCAAATTTCCAATGGGTAACGTAAATTATTCACACCGATGCTCAACACACTTGAGGCAGATTAACAATATCCTTGCGCCGCGCAAATATTTACGAAATTCATTGCAATCGCGATAACGATTCTCAAATCGGCCTTATAACTTTCCTTCGAAACAACTAGGCTTTAAGGTATTTGCAAATGTGAAATATCTTTTTGCAAATATCGTAACAAATGAGAAAATTATAGAAACAAACATTTTAATTGATGAACTGCATGCGTATATAGAACCTGTAATATTTTTATTATAATGTTCAAGTCTTTTATTAGTAAGATGAAAAAATTATGTACGTTTGAAAAAGTGGACACATACTGAAGCCTACAATAATGAAAGCTTACTTTTTTACTCTACATATAACGTGTGTTTCGGAATCCAGTGGATTCAGTCGGCGGGTTCGTTCGAATAGCTCGTTCAACGGTCCTGGGAGGGGGAGCCAAAGATAACACGGTCGATCAAGATGAGAACGTTTATTATAACGACAATATCTAATTGCGTAATGTTCGACGGGGGGGGGGGCACCACCACGAGGTGGGGTGCGCTCTCTACTCGGTTGGCGAGGGCAAAAGGAAGCAGGTATGCGTTGAGGCACCTCCGACGTGTAGATTGGCTTCGAAGTGCTGAAAATAAAATGTTCGTACGCGTCTCGACCGAGGATCGCTAACGATCCCGGTGAACACCCAATATGGTCTTAGTGATCGCGTATAGAATAAATTCGTGATGATAGTCGTGACTGTCACGATCGCATGAAAGAGTACCACGGCCATCGGCGGCGTTTCGCGAGACTCTATGATGACTGCGAGGGTGAGAAGACAATGGGTAATGTGAATGAGCAATGAGTAGGTGAAGAATGGCAAAGGCATGCATGAGGTGAAACGAGTCGTGCAGCCCTGTTACGATCGTATGGTAGAGCTCCATGACCGCGGGCGGCATCTCCTTTCACTCTAATGATGACTGCGAGGATCAGAAGATAATGAGTAATGTTGATGAGCGATGTTAGTGAGCAATGCGTAAGTGAATGAGTGAATGAGAGGCGATCATTTACCTGAATGTAGAATACTCACAAAGCTCGGCTCCTCGGTCGCCTTCACAGTCAGGACTTGTTGAGAACTCCGAAGTGGATCCTCGCCTTGCAGGTTCAGCCAAGGTCAGCCTGCTCTGGTCTCTGCGATCAACTCACTGTCTGCTGTTTAGGGACGGTATATATACACATAATTGCAGAGGGGAGGGGTTGTGGCTTTTGTGGAAAACCCTTCCCGATCGAGGTTAGCCAAACCCCGCGCTGATCCTATCGAATGAACCCGAACATTCGCAGAGAAAACGGGAAAAACGCCGTTTATTACAACCGGCGCAGTTGGGAAGGAGATCCCTCACTCCGGGTCGAGTATTCGCGGAACAAAAACAAAACGAGCAAAACAGCAAAAGAAAAGTGAGGGGAAGTGGGGACTGTTTCCTAAACACTATCATGGCGAGAACATATAGCGCAGTTGTCCCGTAAAGTGTACGGTTCGCTGCGACAGCTATATTCTAGCCAGAAGGCATTATCCGAAAAACTACGACGCCAACTAATAACATCACTGATTCTTCCTTTTTTTTGATTATTGTGCCGCGGTTTACAATGCTGTTGATACCACCCAAAGACTTAAAATCGAACGAATGTCAAATGCTTGTATACGTTTTATTTTTCGGGTACGGAAATTCGAACATATTACTTGTTATCGTCGTAAACTTGGCTGGCTAACTGCCACAAACCGCAGTATTCTTATGATTGGTTGCCTGACTTATCAGATTATCCACAATAAGAAACCACTTTATCTCTACCAACGTTACCTCTGGCGCAATGATATTGTCTCTCGTGAGCTCCGGCCGGGAGGGGCTGCTTTGCGAATCCCCGTCCATCGTACATCTGTATTTGATAACTCATTTATCGTTACATCTAGTAGATTATGGAACTCACTTCCTCATAACATAACAGTTAACGCCACACTACAGTCCTTTAAGAGTAGACTCTATGAGTATCTATTGGAAGCTGATAAGTCGGGCCGTAATGTGCTATTGGCGCACTAATTTGCGTTATAGAGACTAGTGTTAAGTTATGTTATTATATTATATTTGCGTTATAATGTACTACTTAGATGCGGTATCTATTCTCGCCGTGTTAACATAAATTTATTATTATTATTATCCATCTAACCTTAAGTTAAGCTACACTCTATTTCTTTATATGTATTCATCATTTGCGTTTATACTACTTTTTTTTCATTATTGTAAACACTATTATGTACACTTTGTATGGTTGGCTAAAGGGACTTGAAATCCCGTGCCATTAATAAACGAAACTAACTAACTAACTAACTAAACAACGTGGGTTAGAATTATTTGTTATAAATTCGTTTTTGTATTTTTTAATTATTGAATCCTGCTTTATTTGTAATTTTAAAAAATACCTAATTATTAAAATCTTGATAAAAGACGTAAAAATTCCTACAATTTTAATTATCATTTCTTAATATTTCTAAATAATTCTACTTATTTTTTTTTTAATTCTTGATGAAACATAAAGATTATGAAAACAAATAAATGAAACGAATTGGCGCCTCCAATCCAACACATTTTAATCGCCAAATAATGTGTTGAGACAAAATGGGATGCTTTTCAATTCATATTAAAAAAATTAATCTTTACGTATACCTACGTACTTTATTCATTAATTTTTTTGAAATATTACCTTTCGCTTTTTTATGGAGCTATGTTTCGCCTCACATCTTGACAATCATCAGGTATGGTGTGAGAAGAGCGGTTTTCATTATAGTTATTGGCGACCTTTCCAATTAAAAAAAATAGAAGTGCGTCAATTCCTGGTTAATAATTTACAAATGTTGTATAAAATATAATTTTCACCCTTTTTCGTAACTTCACGTTAACCATATTCGGTACCTCAATGATAGTGTGGAAATCCGAATAGAATAACTATTTTTTATATCCCTTTAAAATATACTGGTATTTCTTAAAATGTCTAAATAACTCCATATAGAATTATTGAAATCTGTATGTTAATTCATTATAACCCACTCATGATTTTTAATTAAATTATCTCAGTAAATGAAAGGGCATTGAACTGGATTCGACACGAAGGATTGCAAAAACGAATTCAAACGAAACGAATTTGCGCCTGAAATCTAACACATTTCAATGTTGAGATAAAATGGGATGTTTTTCAATTCATATTAATAAAAAATTAATCTTCACGTATACTTACCTGCGACTAATTTTTACGTATAATTAGTTACATTTATGTATCGGACTACAGACCGATCAGCCTAACATCCTTCCTATTAAAATTGTCGGAAAGATTGGTTGAGAGGTATCTAGAAGGTCCTTTGGTACGCTCACCTCTTCATGGGGAACAGTATGCCTACCAGGCTGGCAAATCTGCTGAGTTGGCACTTATGTCAGCCGCTGGCTTTATAGAGAAGCAACTTAGTACGAAGGGAACGTGCATCGGTGCTTTCCTAGATATTGAGGGTGCTTTTAACCGCACCTCCGTGGAAGTAATACGGAAAGGAGCGGAAGAACATGGGGTGCCCAAGGAACTCATAAGTTGGATTGTGAGCACCCTTAGAAATAGGTATATTCATACGGAATGTCAGGGTACCCTAGTGGAGGGGATGATCTCTGAGGGTTGTCCCCACTTCTTTGGAACCTGGTAGCTGATAGCTTGATCAGGAAACTCAACGATAGCGGAATCTATGCGATTGGATATGCGGACGATATTGCTATCCTCGCTAGAGGCAACTACGAGGAAGTTTTGCAGGAGCTTGTCCAAGAAGCCCTGAGGGTTGTGGAAAAATGGTGCAATGAAAAAGCGCTATCGATACAACCGGAAAAAATTGCCGTCATCATTTTCTTTAGAAGATATAAGATCAAAAAACTGAGGGAAATGGTGATTGGCGGGAAGCAGGTGCCATATGCCAGCGAAACCAAATATATCTTGGAGTAACCCTGGATAAAAAATTAAACTGGAATGGTCACCTGGAAAACAAATGTCACAAAGCAATTGCTACTTTCTGGCATTGTAGGAGAGCTCTTGGTAACAGTTGGGGTCTAGGACCGAAACAGCTGCTCTGGATCTACCAACAGATTGTGTTACCAAGGATTATCTATGCCTCGCCAATTTGGTGGCAGAGGACAGAAAAGACCCAAGTTCAACAAAAATTGAACAGGGTACAGGCTATGTTCCTTAGGGGCATTTGCTCAGTAAGGAAGAGTACACCCATAGCCGCAATGAGGTCTCTTTTGGGCGTACCGTCCATGGCTCAGGCAGTAAAATGCGAAGCCATGAGAACCGTGTATAGACTCAAATGCTTGGGAAGCTTGACAGGTAAGCAAAATTGGTTCAACAATCTTTTTCAAGGAAATCTGAGAGACATGTGGTATCAACCACAAGACAAGATCCAGACACACCACACGGGGAAAACAACTTTAAGGTTTGTTTTCCCAACAGGGAGGACTGGAAAAATAAATCAGCAATACCCAGGAATGGCATCATCTGGTTCACAGATGGGTCCAAAACCAACCTGGGTGTAGGCGCAGGATACTGCGGACCGAAGCTGCGGGAGAACTTTTCCCTTAAGCTCAACAAATTTAACACTGTTTTCCAAGGGAAGGTGGCGACAATCCTCATGTGTGCCGAGACCCTCATGGAGAAAGAAGTGACAAATAAAACGATATGGATATGCTCGGATAGCCAAGCCGCATTGAGAGCGATAGACAATCCAGTCGTCAAATCAGCTTTAGACAGAGATACAAAGACCTGCTTACGTAACCTGGCCAAAAGAAACCAACTCAGCCTGACCTGGATACCTGGCCATATGGGCTGGAAAGGAAATGAAAGAGCGGACACCCTTGCCAAGTCGGGAATAGTTAATGGAACTGACTTGACTAGGAGGGTGGCACTGCCATTTCAAGAAGGACTCAACCTACTGGAGAGACAAATGAAATCCCAACAGGTTAGAGAGTGGATCAAAAACAAAAAATGCAGCACAACCAAAAGCCTTGCAGGAGAGCTGCAGGCGGACCGATGGGCTGAAAAACTGCTCGAATTAAACAGAACAGAAATAAGAATCTCCATCGAAATCCAGCACAGTCACATAGTAGAAAGGAAACCTTCACCGATGTGAACTAGATGTCATGAAAACAAGGAGGAATCATCAATTCACTTCCTATGCGAGTGCCCTGCACTGATGGAGACTCGAAGGAGATACCTGGACTCTCCATTTGTAAGCAAGGAGGAAGTCAGGGAGCGGAATCTCGGACAACTTTTGAGATTCTGCAAAGCAGCTGGCTATCCAACGGAACCCTGAATAGCATCAGGAATAGCATACAAAGGCAAACAGCTAAGTGTGCTGATTTCTGGGGTTCACCCGAGCCTGATGAAGAAAATACCAATACCAATACCAATAGTTACATTTAAGTTTTGTAACGTGTACAAATTTCGGTTTTACAAGACGCAGTTAAATCTTCAATAAAACTTGTAGCCGAGAAAGGTATTTTATTTGGTTCTTTAACAAAAATCATTACTTTAGGATAATTTTAAACATACGTAATGATTATTGCTGGTTACTAATATTTACAATCACCTGTTAACTTTACGTATTCGGTAGCGTAACGATGCTGTGTAAATCCGAATAGAATACATATTTTTTGGGTATCCCTTCGGAATACAAAATACTATATTGAAGTAGATTAGATTAGATTAGATTAGAGTTTATTATACCATGGGTTTATCCCTCATAGCAAATTACATACAAGATACAGTAGTTAGAATAATTTGGTACAGTAATAATATAGTGGAGTACATGTTGATATCGTAGTAACAATAACTTTGAACTGGTAAGAAAACGAATCAATTTTTAACAATGTAAACTAGCCTAGGAGTAAGGAATAATACAAATAATTCAAGTGGAGGGTAAATAACAAAAACTATACGTTTGTTGGCAATGACCAACAACTCATGATATCCAGATCAGAAATAATTCGCATTAATCCACGGATACCTTATTAAATAAGTATATGAATAGTGCGGCCTTGAAAGAAACAATATTTGGGGATTGTTTCGTTTCAGTGGGGATAGAATCCCATAATTTGATTGCGTAATTTCTAAAAGACCGTGCATAGGCTTCCGTTCTACAAAACAATTGTACATCGACTGGATCTTCTTATGTCATGGCCAACGACGGGAAATAGTTCGTATAAATAACCCGGTGTGCCTGATTTAAATACATTGTATAATAGCGATCCTATAAAATAATCTCGTCGTAAATGAGGGGTAAACCAGTTTGACTGAATTCTGTATGGAGATTTATGCACATCACGTTTGAGCCCATATACGAACCGAATACCTGAATTGTGCAGTCTCTTGAGCTTCGTATCGAGATACCCAGAGAGACCATTATAGACTACACAAGCATTGTCAGTCAATAGCAGTATTAATGCAGTGACTAGCATTAATTTGATGGAAGAAGGGAGAGCAGGGGCACTAGATTTATGACGGTGAAGCACACCGTAAGATCCACGATGAATCTTTGAAACTTGAGCATTCCATGTTAAGTCAGATGTTAGTAACACTCCGAGGTCATTAACACAGGTCTCATATGGGATTGCAAATCCGTCCATGAAAATTGGGGGTGGCAGATTGAGCTGTAGCTACGACAAGTTATACTTACTCCCAAATATTATGGCCTTTGTTTTACTGGAGTTAAATACTAATCCAGCCTCGGACGCCCATGCAAGAATTGCAGAGACCTCCTCATTGAGATGAGAGACAATATGTAGGGGCTACATTGAAGGTATATCTGGAGATCATCTGCAAATAGAGCAAATGACTTTTTGCAATGCTTTAGCACCTGAACTATGGCATTAATATAGATAATAAAAAAGATGGGTCCAGGAGACGAACCTTGGGGTATTCCAGTGGAAGTAAGCCTTGGTTCTGATGGATGACAATCAATATCGATAACTGATTGTGAACGGCCACACAAGTACGATGCCACAAAACTCAAGGCATTATCAGAAAAACCTATTGCCCGCATCGATCTAAGCAAGATTAAATGGTTGATAGTATCAAAGGCTTTAGAAAAATCGAACAAAATTAAAACAGTAATAAGCCCTTGATCTAAACCTAATCGAATGTCATCAGTGATTTTAATCAGAATGGTTTGGGTACTATGTCCCTTTCTAAATCCAGCCTGAAATGGATGAATTAACTTATTGCTTTCTAGGAAATTGGTAATTTGCCTCGTAAATAGTGAGTCGAACAATTTAGCAAAATGAGATAATTTGGTGATTGGCCGGGTTTCTGAGAGAGCAGTTGGCAATTTAGTCTTATTAATTGGGGTAATATAGGCACGCTTCCATAATGTAGGGTACAAGTTAGATAACAGGGATTTATTAAAAATTTTCGTAATGAATGGTGCTATGATTGGGATAATATCACGGACATGGCCGAGTGGTAATCCATCAGGTGATAATCCATGAGATCGAGAGCGAGAGGCTATTAATGCTTGATGAACGTCCACGTAATCAATGGGACTAAAGTGAAAAATTGGGACATGTGGCAGTACCGGTTCATCTATAAGTGCTATGAAGTCAATTTCCGAGCAGGGTGGATGTTTAGAAGCTATGTCCGAATAATAAAGATTTAGCTCGTCGGCTCCAAAGATAGAGACGGAGGACTGTGTGGATTTGGATGTAATATTAAATTTAGACAACGTTCGCCATAATTGTTTTGAATCAGCGGCCTTTGATATAGCAGATGATAGTATATTATTTCTAGATTTGGCTGTCATGAGTTTTACATCAGAACGCAATTTTTTATATTCTAGTTTAAGAGCTTGTCTTCGCTGGTTACATATCGCGCGAGAGTACTTTTTGTACACAACATTCATAAGCTTAATAATAGAACGGATTTCAGAAGTTACCCAAGGAGCCGGCGGGCGCTTAAAAGTGCGCGTAAATAACGGTACGTCCTTATCAAGTTTCTCAATAATTGAAAAAGTGAATTTCTCAACTAAGGACGACACATTATCCGTGTCGTAGGATTGTTGGAAGAGCTGTTGCAAAGATACTCTAACATCAGAGAAAAATTTCTTTATATCCAAGGATTGGAAATCCCTGAAGGTACATGTGTGAGGCACAGGTGGAGTTACAGAAAGTTTGTAATTTAACTGGATGTAATCATGACTTCCAGCGACAGGGTGGTCTGACTGCTTGAAGTTAAGGACCTTATCTAAATCATCCACAATAATTAGATTTATCCATGTATGACATGTTTCTGTATGATGGGTTAGTTTGGAGTCTACCACAAACAGAGCATGCTCAGTTATAAACTGACGAATATTATTAGCATGGAATCCATTTGTAAGAAGGTCAGCATTGAAATCACCTACTATAATTATATTTTTGTACCTAGGGAATAATTTGTCCAGTTCATTATATAATTCATATGAGACAGTAGCGCCAGGTCTGCGATAGACTATAGTAAGGAGAAGATGTTCATTACAAGACCGGGAATTAACATCCAATACCAAAAACTCTGTATCATTTATATTCCGAATTTGAGGGGCTAGAATAACGCGATAAGACAGAGATGAATGTAAGTAGCAAGCCACCCCACCACCTCGAATATAGTTATTATTATTTGTTCGTAATAAGCCACGATCGTTTCTAACAAGCGAATAATTGGGGACGGAAACAGTCTGGTCATCTATATAGGGCTTAAGCCAGGTTTCTGCTAGGCACAGTATATCCGTAGTCTCTTTTCGAAGAAGATTACATGCCTCACCTGCCAAGTACAACACATGTAGGCTGAAAATGATTACATATGGGTATATTCTGAAAATCAGTTTTTAAATTCTACTTTCTACAATTCTACTGCATATTTTTCGTAATAATATATAAAGTACTTTAAAAGCGGGTAATGATTACCTCTAGCTAATCTACTTTTTGATGAAAACTGATTTTCTGTTCATACGTAAACAGCATGGAGCGAATAAAAATCATGTGACTCGCTGGACTAGCCTATATTCCATTTTTATAAAGCAAATTTTTATTGTTTTAATTTCACATGTTTTTAATGGCAACAATAACCAATAGTGACAGTATTTCTGGTCGACGTGTGTATTCAATATATACATTTATAATTCTATGAAAATTAAAGCCAAGAACCACACTTAATTAAAATTTATTTTCAAACAACATTCAGTAACATTTTTGGGTTAATTATATATTCTGAATAAATTATTACGCATTTTTTAAACAATGTGCATTACTACACAGAAAGAAAAATAGCGATAGGGGAGGCCCATGGTAACGGCATATTTCCAGCGCTAAAGAATGGTAAATCTACGTTACTAGTGTTGCGTTGTTCGAAAACCACGTGTGTATCGCTTAAATCGACCCTTAACGCACTCGCCAAAAACCAAGTATGGGGCCGCTGGAGCTCCATGTACCACATTACTTTAATGCGGCCTTTATGGTATTTCGCCGATAATCCGTTGAAGCGCTTGAGGTACTGTATACATACATATGCACGGAAAAAAATAGTTGGCTGCTTACATTGCTACTTGGTTAACGGTACTGATTTGTTACAAATCAGGTATGATTTGAGGTCTATTACGTCTGCTATTAGCAAAAGCCCACCATGAACTGCATGAACTGCCGCATGACAGCGCGCCGATACACACATTTTGCATCTCTTTAGAAGTAATATTATTAGTTTGATAATCATCGGTTGCTTCTTTTCAAGAAAAAATGCATTTTTTTATTTCTTCGTCGAAAGTCCACTCGGAGCCCAATTTCACCAGTGTTTGTATTAACTATTTCACTACCTCAGAAGTAACTAATTGATATCAAGCTACTTTGAATAGTTTCAGAAGAGTAAAATCTACCAAGTTTCATGGTTATATTAGAATTTTTAGCACAATTTCCATTTTTATGTGTTTTAACCAAACCTGATGAAAAACAATTGCTTGGTATGCAATAAAAATTGAAATTGTTCTAAAAATTCTAATACGACCATGAAATTTGGTAGATTTTGTTCTTCTGAGACTATTACAAGTAGTTTGATATCAATGAGTTGCTTTCAAGTCAGTGAAAAAGTTAATACAACATTTTGATGAAATACGACTGCGAGTGGACTTTTCACAAAGAAACAAAAAAATGCATTTTGTATTCACTTTTTCATTGACTGAAAAGCAACTCCTTGATACCAAACTACTTGTAATAATTCCAGAAGAGCAAAATCTACCAAGTTTCATGTTTATATTAGAATTTTTAGCATAATTTCAATTTTTATTGCATACCAAGCCACAGTTTTTTAAAAGGTTTGGTTAAATCATATAAAAATGGAAATTGTGCTAAAAATTCGAATATAACTATGAAACTTGGTAGATTTTGTTCTTCTGAAACTATTCCAAGTAGTTTGATATCAATCAATTGTTTTTAAGGTTGAAAAAGTTAATACAAAATGCATTTTTTGTTTCTTTGTGAAAAGTCCACTCGTAGTCGTATTTCATCCAAATGTTGTATTAACTTTTTGACTGACTTGAAAGCAACTCATTGATATCAAACTACTTGTAATAGTCTCAGAAGAGCAAAATCTACCAAATTTCATGGTCATATTAGAATCTTTAGAACAATTTCAATTTTTATTGCATACCAAGCAACTGTTTTTCATCATGTTTGGTTAAAGCACATAAAAATGGAAATTGTGCTAAAAATTCTAATATAACCATGAAACTTGGTAGATTTTACTCTTCTGAAACTATTTAAAGTAGTTTGATATCAATTAATTACTTTTAAGGTAGTGAAATAGTTAATACAAAACACTGGTGAAATTGGGCTCCGAGTGGACTTTCGACGAAGAAACAAAAAAAATGCATTTTTTCTTGAAAAGAAGCAACCGATGATTATCAAACTAATAAAATTACTTTTAAAGAGATGCAAAATGTGTGTATCGGCGCGCTGTCATGCGGCAGTTCATGCAGTTCATGGTGGGCTTTTGCTAATAGCAGACGTAATAGACCTCAAATCATACCTGATTTGTAACAAATCAGTACCGTTAACCAAGTAGCAATGTAACGCCGCTCATGGAGCCACGGTGGCTCCATGTATGGAAATATAACGCGACATGAGTAAACGCGATGAACTGATACCCATTCCGCGATCAGCCGTCTCCATCATTGGAGTTCGTTCGAAACAAGCGCTCGGGCGCTCGCATGACGCGAACAATGGACCTCCCCTATCGCTATTTTTCTTTCTGTGTAAGCTCCACATTATTCACATTTTAAACGAGAACAAATATTTTACATTATTAGCAGTCAATTTTTTTAACAAAATTGCAATAAAAGAGTATTCTGTAATTAAACATTTTTATTGATATGAAGTAGATAGTAACATCTAGAAATAAGCAACAAAACTGTTAGTTATTCTACACACTGTGTCGGATTAAACCAGTGACATGTTCATATTTTGAAACAAAAATGTTCTTTTTGTGTTTTTTTAATCGTGTTTGGAGAGGTCTATACGTCCGTTCATTGTACGATTTATAACACTGAAAACAAGGTATTTTATACACCACTCCACTTAATTTTTTAATAGATAAATGACCTTTTCCTTGTTTAATAGGAGCTAAATTAGTTTTAAATGCTATGGAAACCAACCTTATAGCGTTACTTTTAAAAAATTTTACAAGATTTTCGGAAAGTCCCTTAATGTAAAGGCTACTAATTGTTTTGATAAAATGCTCGTTATTATTTATACTTAAATTATTTGTATAGATTGAATAAAAGGAATCTAAATGTTTTTTAACATTTTGTAATTTGCTGTGATAAATGTGTAGAAGATTATTTTTCGTACAAGTAAACGTTCAGTTTACATTTACTCTCTGAGAGAAAAGCGTTTTCTTATCTTAACACGTTAAATTATGCAGTTAAAATGTAGGTTTTAAACGATTTTGAAGTTATTGCGATATATCATTAGGTAAATTTCAACTGTACATTTGCTTGTATGAAAAATAATCTACCACACATTTCTCACACCTTGATAATTGATATCGAACGAAAAAATTACACATGTGAATCTGTGAATTATATACCTCATATCCTTCCATAGCAGCTTGCAATGCCACAATTGGATCAATTTCTGTTACAATCACACGACCGCCTAAGGCTCTAAGACTCTGGGCGCATCCTTTTCCTACATCTCCATAACCAGCAACAACACACACTTTTCCAGCGATCATAACATCCGTCGCCCTCTTTATTCCGTCAATTAGTGACTCTCGACATCCATACAAATTATCAAATTTACTCTGTAAAAATGAAGACAATTTTTAATTAATTATAAAAGAAGAAACGGATTACGTAAAGTTAAATTTAATTCATGCGTACAAAGAAAATAGAAATGTCAACATCGCGCATATTCGAAAACACAGAAAAACATAGTTTCAAATAACTGTAAATCATATAGAATGACCGCTTAAATTAAACGTTAGGGTGTACACTTTAAGATAGGCTACGATAGCAAATCTAAATTTTAATCGTTGCATTCATAAACCGGGTAAACTTTCAATGAAATTTGCGATAAATTCAATATCGTATCCGCAATAATTTTTCATTGTCATCGCTCGAACAAGAAGACTTATCAACATCTATTTTTCTACAAAATGTGTCTTAATAGCGACCTATACGTAAATCTATAATGGTATATGTCGGACCGGAAGTGATGTCACAAAAAATAAAAAATGCAGTATGTCAGGGCAGAAAAAAATTAGGGGCATCCATTTTTTTTTCAAGTTTCATTCAGAATGTGTGTTTTCATTTTCTGTCTTACGTAAGTAAATTTTTTACTTTGGAAAATATGTTCATTTTTTTTTAATGTATCCATTTTTTACATTCAAACGGAAACTCTTACAATTTGTTACTTTGATGAAAAAGAAAATCCAGATATATATATACAATTTATTTATTCACCATTTTCATTTCAAAATTATGAATTGAAGTTCTTCATTAGCGATCCCCAATCCAAAAATCTTTATACACCAATTTTTATCAACTACTAACAAGTATTACTCCATACTAATAATGAATTAGTGGCATTATCGATACTAATAGTACTATTGCTTGTTACTTCTGCTAGTTGCTAGTACCTATCAGAAGACAATAGTAATTTAGCGTGCCAAAAGTAGTTATATATAATCAATAGTGCGGGAGTTATTATGAAATCAACCACCAGATGCGCTCACTGTTTTGAAAAATTTTGATAGACCATATTGGATCCGCCATTTTCAATTTCTTAATTTCATAAAACGATTTCTAATCAACGACCTCGAAGACAAACAATCATTTTCGGATATAATTTTCTCAAGGTCATCATGTGCTCTAAAATCAATGTGGATCTCATTCTTAGTTTCGTAACGCATTGGCGGCCATTTTAATAATTCTGAGATGATTTTAAAATAATACAAAAAATGTTGACCACTTATAGGGTTGGTTAGAACTGAGAGCGTACAGATTTTCGTTTGGCTTTCGTAAAAATAACTGGAAAAAAATGTGTGATAAAAAAAACTAATAAATAAGAAATATGAATATACAGGGTGGCCGATTTATCTGAAGACATAGAAATATCTCGAGAACTATGCACAGAATAAAAAAAGGTGTGGGATGAAAGTTTTTCGACACGAAGGGGGGCATCCAGTGATAATGTAATCAACTCAATAAAAATTAAATAGGGACCCCCCCCCCCATTTTTTTTTGTAGATTTGGATTCCTCGGAAAAAAGTGCACCAATTTGATCGACGAGTTTTTGAGTTTTGGTTCGATGATAAAAATGAAAATGTGTAAAATATCATTACAAATTGAGAATGTCACCGAATTAGATTCAGATCAAAGAAAGTAAAATGGTTGCTCAGCAAATTTTTCAAGAGTAGCAAGGGAAGTACTAGACCGTGATTCCAATGGTCGGTGGATTGGTAGAGGTGGCCCCATTAATTGGCCGGCGAGGTCACCTGATTTAACATCCTATACATCGGATTTCTTCCTATGGGGTTACCTAAAAGGTAAGGTTTATGAACAAGTACCAACGACTCGTGACAACATGGTGGAACGCATTAGAACTGCTTGCGCAGAAATTTCTGCAGATATGGTACTATCCTGTATAAAGTCATTTGAAGAAAGAATAAATAAATGCATTGAAGTGGAAGGTCAACATTTCGAACACTTACTCAAGTAAGTGAACAGAAAAATACTACGTCCACGTCGTTGTTCGTGGGTAACGCTAAATGTATTTTTTCCCGGCTTTGTTAGAATGACCGTATTCCATATCCACTGCGCGGGGCGAAAGTTGTCAATTCCGTCTGAGTGCCCGTGCGCATGCGCACTTCGTTCTCATTACTCCCGTGGGACGAAAAGTGCTGCCCTCGGGAGTGAGCGTATGCTTCACGAGAGGAATGCGCGCGCACCTCGTGAGTAGGATTTTTCTCTTGCTATTTAAAGGTACGATTGAATTTGACCTTGATCATGACCTTGAATGTTATGTCGAGGTCAAGTTTATTTTTTTAAATGGAAACCCCTGTGACCTTGCCGGAAAAATCGACCATATCATATTCGGACGAAAAATTTGTTTGCTCTTTTCGAATCCGTGAAAAAAATAGCAGTTTCCATTTAAAAAAATTAACTTGACCTTGGAATAACGTCCAAAGTCATGTTCCAGGTCAAGTTCTATGCTACCTTTAAATAGCCAGAGAAAAATCCTTCAACTTTTATATTTATGATTTTCTGCGAAAATGCACTCCCGCTGATTGAATTCGTAGTTCCGTTTCCAGAAGTGTAGAAGACCTGTTGCCTCTTTGGAAAACGCGCTTTGTCATGACATGCAAGCGTAGAATCATGTCTAGACTGGTTCAATTCCAAAGAGGTGTCTATCAGGGACATTCTCCGAGTCTTCTGCTCTTCTGCATCTCACTATTGCCTCTATCCGTTGCTCTCCGACAATCTCTCTCAAGGGTACATGGGTGGGCCGTCTGGTGAACGTGTACATAAGATCGACCATTTATTCTATATGGATGATCTTAAATTAAAGGCATCAGGCGAGTATCAATTACATCGCCCTCACATACTCGAGAGATATAGTCATGGAATTCGGATTGGACAATTGTGCAGTTGTGCATTTGCATAGAGGAAGGTCAGACTCCATTAACAACGATATGGAGCTCATCAACGGACGTGTCATCCGCCACCTTAGCGCCGAGGAAGTCTACACATACTTGGGAGTGCCTCTGAGGCATGTCCAGGATGTGCAGACTGCTAAAACGAATATCGTTTAGATATACTGGCGCCTTGTCCGTCAAATCTGGTCATCATAATTGACGGGCAAAAATAAGGTGGCAGCCACGAATATGTTGGACGTTTCACCAGTACTCTATACAGTTGGACAACTTAAGTGGAACGTTGACGAGCTAAGGGGTCTTGACCGATGCACACGGAAGATGCAACGCAGTTTACATCCAAGATCTGTCGTGGTACGACTATATTTGCCCCGAAAATTAGGAGGTCGTGGCCTTTTGAACCCAGAGTGTATGCATGACAGATAAGTCCCCGAAATGGCTTGCGACGTTATTAATCGAACGGAGGATCCCCTGATGATGCCAGTTCATCAGCATGAAATTCAGGGGAAGGAGGCGTTTTTGTACAACGCGGCAGAACGAGCGACAGAACGAGCGGCAGAAACCTCGGTCGGGTTATCAACGTGGGACGTAGTGGTGCACAGGAAGCTGAATCAGTCATCAATCTGTACCCAGTGCGTCTCAGGGCTAAATATACGGAAGGAACAACTCCGTATGTTGGAAGGAAGGCATAGCGACAAGCCGTTGCATGGACAATTCTTTCGAAATGTCCAACAACTTGGCTTGTTGGTAGAGATGACCTTGTCGTTCTTAAGATCAGCCGGCTTGAAATCCGAGACCGAGGATTTTATCTTCGCATGCCAGGATTGGGTCGTCAATACCGTAGCGTACTGCCACACCATCTTATACCAGGCGGTGCAGAGTACGCTTTGTAGAGTGGGTGGATGTCATGCTGAGACAGTAATGCATCTTTTTAAAAAAAAGTAAAATTATAAAAATCTTCTTTATCCGTCACTATTTGAAATAAATATGTTATTAAGTATCTTCTTGGTGTAGCGGACAAGTGGATGTAAATAAAAAAATTAATTTTACGTTTCGGTCAAGAATTTATGACCCTCTTCAGAAAAAAATATTATTCTGTAAGTAAATACACAATTTTGAGTAAATAATATAAAAAGTTTACAATTTCATTTTATCGAGTGAATGGATGAATTACATCGAAATTTTTTTGACACGTGAAAAATGCATGAATTGAACACTGGTAAGTTTTGAAAAAGGAAAAGTTTAGTAAAGTAAATAATTATAACCGTATATTCTTACCTATAAGTCCGTGACAAAAGAAAAACACACTCCCGAACGGGATAAAAACTTCTATAGAAGTATATTAAAAACTTTGGTTTTAAAAAATGAAGTTCCAAAAACGTGGAAATACCTAAAAAATAAAATAAAATAAGTTTCAAAACGAAACTTAGTAAGAATAAAGTAGAAATACATGTGAGTCGCGTGATGGTAACGAACTGACTGACGAAAATGTAAACATTGCCAGTGCTCAACCCTGAACAATAATAATGACAAGATGTGCGAAAGGTTTGAATTCAAAATTAACGAAAATTCAACGAGATTTTTTTGAAAAAAATATATCGAATGATGTGAAGTGTAAATGACGGAAGTATTAATTATTAAGTAATGGAAAATATGTTTCTGGAAGGTTCGAAAGTTCGAACCTTATATTTTCTGTATTATTACTATGTTTTTTAATAAAAAAGTTTTCCAAATGTTTTCGCTTCCAAAAATTTCTTTCTGTAGCTAAAATTTGAACGTTTTTGTAATCAAAATCATGTCCTGTGTCTAATCTATGTCTACTTAGTCCTGTAAGTTTATCATCATTTAAATAAATATTGCGTTTATGTTCGTTAATTCGATCTCTTAGTAATCTTCCTGTCTCACCTATATAAAATTTATTACATTGATTACATTTAATTTTGTAAACGATACAGCTATGATGTAAATTATCTAATTTGTCTTTACCAGGTTTAATACTCCCTAAATTTGTATGAAATGGCTTAAAAACAACTCTAATATGTTGATCTTTCATTGATTTTTTAATCTGTTCAGATACACCTTTAGCGTACGGAATGCTTATAGTTTTTACATAGTCATAATCCTCTTTTTTATTATCAAGAGAATTATAAATTTTGTGAACCCTTTTTCTAAGACAATCAATAATTTTATCTGCAGGAAAATTATTATTTCGTAATAAATTTTTTACTACTTCAATATTTTTCTGTCTGAATTTAATATGGGATAATTTAATTGCTCTATCTATTAAACCGTAGACAACTCCAATTTTATAAGATAAAGGATGATGAGATAAAAAGTTGAAATATCTACCTGAAAAAGTCTCCTTGTGAAACCAATCTGTTATGATAAAATTATCTTTACCCCCAATTTTATCCATACTGTTAAAAATGTCTAGAATTTTGTTCCCAAAATTTTTAGGGATAGCTGTCAAAACGTCATCTACGTATCTATAATAGAATGGAACAGTAAAAGGTAATTTGCTAATAAGTATATTTTGAATAAAATCTAAAACTAAGTCAGATATAATCGGAGAAAGAGGGGACCCCATAGGGACACCAAAAACCTGTTTATAAGTTACATTTTCGAAATGAAAATATGTAGAGTCTAAAATAAGTTTAAGTGTACTATAAAATTCATTTTTAGGAATATTAGTAAAATTTTTAATTTGATTCCATTTCTTTTTTAAAATATAAATAGCAAGATCAGTAGAAATATTTGTAAAAAGTGACACTACGTCAAGAGAAATTAAAATGAAATCATTATCAATTTTGTAATTTTTGTTTAAGATCCCAACTATCTTTAACAGATTTCGATGTTTTGGGGAAGGTGGAGGATAAAATTGAATTAAAAAAAGATGCAAGTTTATAAGTGGGAGAATTAATAGTAGAAATAATTATTCTTAATGGAATATCAGGTTTATGAATTTTTGGCAAACCATATGCTCTCGGAGTAACTGCATTATTAGTTTTTAAATGTTTAGATGTTAAATCAGTAATATATTCATTTTTAAACCCTTTATTAATTAGAGAATCAGCTTCACTTTGTAGAGTAGATGTATATGAGAACTTACTAATTATGCAAGTATTTTTATCAGATAACATATTAAGCATCTTATTATGATATTCAGATTTATTTATAACAACAGTAACATTTCCTTTATTTGCATTCGTAAAGAAAATGTTGGGGTTGCTGTTTAAAAAAGATTTAATAGTTTCGTTATCAGAGAACTGAAAGTCATTATCAATATCATTTTTAATTTTAATTAAGTAATTATGAATAACATGGACGCAATTAGATCTCGTTTTATTCTTCTCATCAGTAATAATATTACCACAACTATCTAGTCTATCGTGAATCTTTGAGACACCATCTTCAATTCCTGCTATAAAATTTTGAACTGGAAAATCTTTAGTATTGTTCAAAGGAAAAGCATGTTTTCGTCCAAGACCTATAATATTTATAATTTCATCTGGTATGTGTGTATCCGTTAAATTTTTGAACCATCTATTATTAATAGTAATCTGTTTTTTAGAAAAAAATCAAACTGGAATTTGTTACTCAGGGTTACGAGGTTGTAGTACCCGAATCTAAAAAATAAATGATTATAATTTAACAATTTAAAATGGTGGATCCAATATGACGGACACTGCTTTTAAAAAGTAGTAGTAGCATTGTATTCACTTAAAATTTAGTACTTGGGGGTTATGAGATTACTGAATTCGAATACACAATAAAAAGGGCACAATTCAAAAAAGCAAACTCAAAATGGCGGATATTATTTTTGACAAGTTATTGAATTTGTTTAAAACTTGTTATTAAGGGATTTTTTGTATCGCTCAATTCGAGCCCATCATCCAAAATACATTCCGGAATATTTACCAACTGTATGTAAATATATGTATATAGTAAAGGAAGAGGTTGCGATTCGGCTGACGGAACCATTCAAAACCATTGAATATATGATTACAACCAAGTATTGTTGCCTGCTTATCTTGCGAATCTCTTGTATATTTATAATCTTTCTTTGCTTTAGGAAAATGAATATAGGGTGAATGTGGCAATGAATGGATGACACCCAATCATTGGTCGGTAGGCCTATTTAATTATTATCTATTTATTATGGATATACGGTTCATAAAGTCTGCGAAATAACTGTTTTTTTTTTTTATTTTTTTTTTATTTATTATTTTAACGGGCGGAATCGCCATTTTACACAGTTTTTTCATACACATTGAATTGTAATATTTGCGAGAGCTGCAGATCGACTTAAGAAAATGGTGCCATACGTCACGTTTGTGTATTAAATGTAGGAACTGCAGAAACCTACACCAAGTACAGCAGCGGTCATGAGCCGATTTCCGCCAGATAAACAATATTTTCGAAACGTAAACAAACAACGTGGCTCGTCTTACCAACAGCGAGCTGCTGCTTGAAAACGAAATCGAAAAATTGTTCACCGGACGGGGATCGAACTCACGACCTACGACTTCGTAGTCCAGTGCGTTAACCGCATGAGCCACGAAGCCGATAATTTTGTTTGGCTTTTCATTTTTTTCATTTCAATCATTCAAATTCATAACTAGAGGCATATGGCATACCGTCCATTCATTGGCATATATATTCATTGACTACATATCCAGGAGTCAACTGCTTCACACTTATCATATTTGGATTACCATTTTGTACTTCTTTATTCCACTGTGGTAAATCATTCGGTCTTAGATATCAAGATCAGCTATAATATCTGTTTAGTATTTTCAAACCGCTATTTAAGCTTTGTTTCATATTTTATATTTGATTGATTATTGAATTTGCAACATTAACATTTTTTGTATAAAGATACCAATTTATACGAAATTCCAAAATATTTTTGCAAAGATGTCCGTCATAATGGATTCGCCATTTTGAATTTTGGAATCATACCTTCAGATTCGCAATCAACGACCTCGAAAACCCCTAAGTACCATGTTTAACCCAAATCGAATCACTGACGTTTATTTTACAGCTTTAAGTATAAAAGTGAGGTAGTGCTGAGCCCCCTTCTTAGCCCATTAAGTCCCGAATGGACATTTTTTCATTACAATTTTCAACGGTTGTATTTTGCGTAAAAAAAGTTTCTAAAAAATTTGGCCTAAGGCATATCTGACATAAACTTAACTGAACTTTCAGAATCTGCTAACAGTAAAAAACTATATGCGAATTTAAAAAAAAAAACATACATTTTTCAAATGAACTTTTTTTAATTTGGCTTTTCACATTGAAATCGTTTCAGAATTCCTCTAAAGGGTAAAGAAATCGTGGCCTCGAGCCTTAAAATTTAAAATGCGCCCATGGCCATTTTGAAAATAAAGGTGACAGCATCCAAAATGACGGCTCAACCACAAACAAATCAGCGAAAAAAAGTCAGGAATTTTTTATTCAAAAACGATAGACTTTAGGAAAAAATGATACAGAACAAAATGTTCTTACAATTGATCAATGAATAGGCTGAATTTTTTTCAGAATTTTTGAACATTTTTCAGTTTTTAAAATCCTGAAATTTTGAAAAATTAAAAAATGTTCAAAAAGTTCTGTAACAATCTTACCTTATTCTTTGAGTTATTCTAATTTTTGTTTAGTAACGTTTTTTTTTCGAGAATCTATTTTCAAACAAAAAATTCCTGAACTTTTCGATGATTATTCCGTCGTTTTTATCTAACGGCGCGTGCACACTGTGGTCAAATCGCGAAAAGTGGCAAGCAAAAAGTACCATCATCTTTAGAATAATAAAAATGTATCATTCGCTATTGCTCTTCAAAGACCTGTACCGTTTGCTGCTTTTACGATTTGCTACACAGGCAAGCAAGACATGAAACTTATAAAGTAAACCGTGTAAGGAACAAGATAATTGTGAAAGACTGAAATTCTATGAAAATATAAATAATTTTTAAGAGCATTATCGAATCATACACTTTTATTATTTTACGATTATTCTACTTTGCGCTTGCCGCTTATCACGATTCGAATTCTGTGCGCGTGCACCTCAATCTATCATTCTCAAGTAATTTTTTTTGTAATAAAATTAAAAAATCGTTTGAAAAGAATTTTTATCCTTTATAGATACATACAGTTTTTCAACAACGCGTAGTATGTTTTCTTTTGTTCCGGTTCATTTGCGCTTTGAAACAAAATTGATATTCAGATCTGTGACTAGATATGCAAACATAGTTTCAAAAAATAGATACTTTCGTCACTTGTTATTGCAGTTTCTCAAATGCGCAAACATTTCAAACTACCATCTTTTGATAGAATATGTATTGCTTCAAATAATTTTATCCGTAAATGATACCAACACTTGTAAGCAAAAACATTGATTTTGCAAAATAGAAACGCCATACTCTCTTTTGGCTCAATTTATAATATTTCTCATTGTAAACTAGTAGACAAAATGTCAGATCCGTTGGCGAAACGTCCAAAAAGATCCGGTTACAGGACATACAGAGAAATTGAAGAGCGTAGATAAAGGTACCCTGATGTAACAATTATTCCTCAGGATGACTCTGATCATTCTGATTTCGATGATTCTGAATCAGAAGATTGCCTGAATTCACAGGATGAAATTCCAATTCTGCCTAACTATGACGAAAATCAGTTTAAATTAGAGCCTAACTATACTTATGTATGGGTAAACAGAGAAAAAAATACAATAATCATCCTGAAGATGAAAATTTGTTACCTGAGAAAACGAGAAAATTAATTCGTGATTCTTCATACGTACAGTTGTTTGATCTTTTATTCTCTATTGATTTGAAGAATTGTATTATTGAAAGTACACGTACGAATGTTTACAATTTAACGTTAGACGATTTGAATATTTTTCTCGGAATAATTATTACATTCATCTTTAACGAAAGGAAATCCTAGAAGGATTTGGTCTATTGGTCAACGAGGTTATTGTTGGCATGCCCTCCAGTAGCTTCTGCGACGAGTTGGAACAAATTTCTGCTGATTAAATCGAAAATAAAATATTCGAAACCTGAACATAAAAATCTTGATACTGAATACTGAATACTTTCGAAACGTAAACACAAACAACGTGGCTCGCCTTACCAACAGCGAACTGCTGCTTGTAAACGAAATAGAAAAATTGTTCACCAGACGGGGATCGCACTCACGACCTACGACTTCGTAGTCCAGCGCATTAACCGCCTGTATTCAGCTAATAAGGAAGTAAAATTATCTGAATGAGTCTTCGGAAGTCGTGTCGTTGTGCCGATGGTCTAAAAGCTTCTTAAGTCTGTTGTTCCAACGAAATTAACGCAGTACCATTTATATTTTGATAATAGTTTTTCTCGACCAGAGTCACTGATTCATTTGCAGTTGGCTTGAGAGCAACTGCACCGGTAAGAAGAAACCGAGTTAATATTGATAATGAATTGGACAAAAATGCTACAAGAGGAACATTTTCTATCAAACCGAAGAAAAAACTGTTTGAATTACATTACTGTGATGGATTCAAAGCCATTATCCTTAATTTAAACCGCGACAGGCGTAATACCAACAACAGATAAAAGGTATTCAAAACAATCAAAAAGTAAAAATGATTTACCTTTTCGCAGAGCATTTACGGTGTATAATAAATACATGGGAGGTGTCGATTTCCATGATGGACTTTGTGCTAATTTGATACCATGCATAAGAGTCAAAAAATGGACTTTCACGATTCTTCTTCGTATAATTCAATCATCAATAACTAATGCAGTTGTAATTCATAATTTATCGCATACCGACAGAAAAATAGGTTTGAAAGAGATGGCTTCAGCCATTGATGAATTTCATCTGGACAAAACCACGAAAGAAAAAATTGAAATACATGAAATGGTTAATAGCGGGAAAAGGGGGTATTGTAAGAATTTCCAAACATGTCCGAAGAGGAGACGGAAAATGTGTAAGACTTGCGATGCTTCTTTTTGTGATTCTTGCAATACATCGACACACAACAGAGAATAAATCTTGATTTATATCTACAACTTGAAAATAAAAAAGAATGAAAGACAAGTAAATAATTTTTTTACTAAAATACAAAAAAAAAAGAAAAGCAATGAAAAAACTAATAAAATGCAAATAAAAAACAAGGTTCTTCATATAGATTCACCTCTACGTGGTAAGCACCAGGAAACGGCAAAAGATTTTGACCGCTAAGGAATGTACAATCATAAATTAGTATAAAAACAGTTAATGATAAGATATCAGATATTATTATTTGTAACTGTAGGCGTTTGAATTTGGCGGTTGATAGCAGCAGCACCGCGATGCGGCGCGGTATGCTACCGCACGGCGGCGACGACATTCCGCGCGAAACCGCGGGAATGTTCGCGAGGAACGAGTGACGATTTTTGGTGAACGGTTTTGTGCGAGCCGGAAAATAATCTGAATTTGTTGCTGTGTACAACTCACTGTGAGAATTGTTCGATAATTCTTGAGCTATGTGCTTTGATTTTCGGGTATTTGACAAGCTGTGTGCTTATTCCGAAGACATTTCTCGAAGGTTCGATAACGCGCGTCTCCATTGGAGCCGGGTTCATAATCACGTTCGCTTAGTGCAGAACTAAGATACAACATGGCAACTGCAGTAAGTTGCACAATTACCGAATTTAAGGACGGCCTTAAACATTTCGGTCTGAGTACATCGGGATCGAAAGCTGAGCTAGTGTCGAGATTAGAAGAAGCAGATCCTGATGGAACGTGGATCCAAGCATTAAAAAAAATACCGAATATGGGGGACGAGGTGAGAGAGATGCAGAACTCTCGCGGAGAGAAAAGGAAGTTTTAGAACGCGAATTGGCACTTGCGCGTCGAGAACTTGAGATCGAGCGTGTGCAACGCAATAATGGACGAGATAGAAATGGCGACGCCGATCAACATGTAAATTTTAACGAAATAAAGGAACTTTTACCTTTTTTTGACGGTTCTAGCGAACATACGATAATTGGAAAAGGCAAGTGCAATTTGTTAAAAACACATATGATCTGAGCGATAACAGAGCAAAAATTTTAATAAGTGCAAAATTGCGTGGAAAAGCACTCGAATGGTTTCACTCTATAGCAGACAATGTAGAAAAGTCGTTAGTAGATTTGCTTAATGCGATGCAAAACATGTTCGACGATCGACCGAGTAAATTGACCCTGAGACGTCAATTCGAAGACAAACAGTGGGAAAAGGGTGAGACGTTTAACGAATACTGTCACCGCAAAATCATTTTGGGAAATCGTGTTCCAAACGCGGATGACGAACTTGTTGAATACCTGATAGATGGCATCCCCGACGGCGTGCTGCGAGAACAAGCGCGCATTCAACGTTTCGATTCCGTAGCGTCATTACAAAAAGCCTTTGAAAAAGTGTCGCTTCGAGACAAATTACCGTGGAAACCTAATCCAAATGGGAAAGTATATGCAGTTCATTTAAAATCAAAATCGACGGAAAAACAAGACTCGTAAAGCAGCGGAATCTGGTGGTCGTCGGCCCGCGGAACGACGAGATGCTACAATTGTCAAGGCATAGGACATCTGGCGCGTGATTGTGTCAAACCGAAGAAGGAAAAATTTGCGTGTTATCTATGCGGTGAGGCTGATCATTGGTCTAAAAATTGTGCGAAGAAGACGGCCTCAAGGGTGGATCAGCGAACAACAGATGGCGAATCTCAAGTATCGAATATCGAACGCGACGTGGACACTACGAGTGAAGATTACAGGCGCAACGTAATGTATGAACTATACTATAGTGATGAAAGTTTTTGTTTGAGGTTAGATACGCTATTGGACACCGGAAGTCCCGTGAGATTTATTAAAGAACGATTTGTAATTGATAATGCAATAATGAGCGTGAATGAAAATCGTTATACATTTAACGGAATTAATGATTCGAATCTGAAAATTTTGGGACAAATAAATTAAAAATAACATTAGGCGAAATAACGGAAGAAAATAATATTTTACTAGTTGTATCCAATGATACTATGAGATCAGCAGTAGTTTTGGGGCGAGATTTATTGCAAAAATTCGGCTTTCGTTTAATGAGAAATGTAGATAAGAGTGATAACGAAATATTAGAAATTTTAAATAATGATACGAGTTCTGAGAATGATGTTAAGGAATTTTCTTATGAAGTCAATCCTGATCTTCCGATCGCAAAAAGAAGTGAATTTGAATCGATATTTCTAAACGAATATGTTTATCCAGATAGTCTCGAAAAAGAAAATTTCGAAAGTTAATACCAAAATTACATTGCCGTTAAAAGAACATGCCGCGTTTCATTATTCGCCCAGACGTCTTTCTTACAGCGAGAAAATTGAGTTGCAGAAAATTCTGGAAAATATGTTAAAAAGAGAGATAATTCGCGCTAGTGATTCGGAATATGCCTCACCGATTGTTTTAGTGACAAAAAAGAACTGTGAATTTCGGATGTGTGTCGATTATAGAACGCTTAACAAGTATCTGTGTAGAGACAATTATCCCCTACCACTAATAGAGGACCAGCTTGATCTATTGGATAAAAAAAAGTATTATAGCTTACTGGATTTGAAAGACGGATTTCACCATGTAGCGGTCGCGGAACAATCGATCAAATTTACATCTTTCGTAACACCTTTAGGACAATATGAGTTCTTGAAAATGCCTTTTGGGCTCAAAACCGCGCCATCGAAATTCCAAAGATTTGTGAACGAAGTTCTAAAAGACCTTATAACAGCTGGTGATGTAGTAGTGTACCTCGACGATTTTTAGTGGCCACTGAGACTCTTGAACATCATTTAATTGTTTTGAAAAAATTATTCAAATTGTTAGTCGAAAACAAACTTGAATTGAGAATTGATAAATGCAAGTTTCTATTTACTGAGATCGATTATCTAGGTTATACAATTTCAAGTGAGGGCATTAGCGCAACAAAAAGAGGTTTAGAAGCGGTTACTCAATTCCCAATCCCTAAAAATGTTCGGGATGTACGTAGTTTTACAGGTCTTTGTTCCTATTTTAGGAAATTTATTGAGCATTTTTCTGTAATCGCTAAACCTTTACACGCCTTGTTAAAAAAGGATGTAGTTTTTAAATTTGGAGAGAAAGAACTGCATGCGTTTGAACCTTTAAAGTCGAAGTTAATCGAAGCACCTGTTCTGTCAATTTATAATCAGCACGAAACAGAATTACATTGTGCGCATGGATTTGGTTCAGTATTAATGCAACGTAAGAAGAATAGGAAAATTCATCCTATCTTCCATTACTCTAAAAGAACAACACCTACCGAAATAAGACTCCATAGTTTCAAACTAGAAATGCTCGCGATTGTGTATTCGCTACGACGATTTCGTATTTACTTGCACGGGATAAAGTTTAAAATAATTACAGATTGTAATTCTTTGATGCTGGCTTTGAAAAAACGCGATATTAATCCACGAATTGAAAGGTGGGCGTTAGAATTACAGAACTATGATTACACTTTAGAGCATCGCGAAGGGAAAGGTATGGGTCATGTAGATAGCCTAAGTAGGTGTAACGGTATCATGGTCATAGAAGATAACTCTTTCGAGCATAATCTGGCGGTTTGTCAAAATCAGTGTCTGATAATTGCTGAATTGCGCGAAAAATTAGCGAAACAGGAAGATAGTTTTTTCGAAATGCAGAATGGCATTGTCTACCGTAAGAAAAATGATCGACTTCTATTTTATGTACCACAAGCAATGGAATGTAATATTATGAAAAAATATCACGATGATCTAGGACACATGGGTACCGATAAAGATTACGGAGTAGTTAGGGAAAGCTAATATTTTCCTAATATGCGAAAAAAGATCGAACAATATATAAAAAATTGTCTTAAATGTATTTCATACGCGCCGATTGCCGGTAAGGGCGAAGGCTTCCTACACATCGTGCCTAAAGGAAATTTACGGTTTAATATGCTAAATGTTGATCACATAGGTCCCATAAATTCAGGACAGTCTGCAAGAAAGCACATATTTGTGATAACGGATGCTTTCACAAAATTTGTTAAACTTTACGCGACTAAAACGACAGCGAGTAAAGAAGCGATCGAGAACCTAGTGTCATATTTTCGTTCTTATAGTAAACCTAAAGTAATTGTATCGGATAAGGGTCCCTGTTTCGTTTCTGAAGAGTTTGGACGTTTCGTAAATGAGTATGGTATAAAGCATTCGATGATTGCAACCGGGTCTCCAAAGGCGAATGGTCAGGTGGAGCGCGTGAATCGCGTAATTCGCTTCGTGCATGGCGATGGAGGGATATCGAAATCGACGGCAGCGCTCAGCGTGGAGATTTCTGACAACTCGCATCTGCAACGTCAGAGCTTTTCCATTAAAGTCAATTTAAAAATGCTCTTATTTATTCGTTAATTTGAGACATTTTAAAGTTTATTTTGATCTGTTGCAAGTGTTGCAATTAAGGTTTATGGTTTAAAGAAACATTTGAAAGGGTTCATTTTATATTATACTGTGCAAAAAAAAATGATTACTCCGAGTTCAAAATTGTATAGAATACAATTCATTATTCAGCTGAAATATATTTATATTTATGTATATATGTAATTTTCCATTATTAGTAATTTAGTTAATAGATAAACATAGTATTTTTCTTATTTCCAATGTAGTTTTGTACGGTGGAAGAGTCACTGAGGTTTGCCGAATTACACTGGAACGAATTAATTTATGCTCTGTACATATTCCAAATACTTCTTCTACACGAACTACATATCCTACAGCCAAATTTTTTCCCTTTTCTATACTTACTGGATTAAAGTTTATTGAGTTTGTGATTGGTTCAAACCCAGTTTGGATTATCGTATTCATTTACGCCCCTTAACCTCGTTTTGTTCAACTTAAAATGATTCGAATTAAAAAAGTATAATATTTTGTTACAAACAAAAATGTACAAAATTTGGGCCGAATTTCAAACAATATACTCAAAGTACTAATGCTTTTGAAAACCCGCAGAAAATTAAAAAAAAAAACTATATATTTCACTTTCTCATATCACTCTCCATACGAATTGCAGATGCGAGTTGTCAAAATTCACCACCAGGCGGCGTGGCCGGCGTCTTGCACTAAGCGAATAGCACCAATGTTAGCAAAACTTAGATCGGTCGATGATAAAAACGTGTGGTATCGAGTCTTACCGGAGATAGAGTTTACACTAAATAACACGATTAGTAAATCAACGGGTTATAAGTCAAGTAAACTTCTATTTGGAATCGATCAAAGAGGAAAAATAAATGACGAAATCAAAGAATATTTAGATGCGAATGTGAATATACAATAAATCGATTTACCTAGTATTAGGGCTCACGCTCAAAGTAATAATGCGAAAAATCAAAATGTAAACAAGCTTTATTATGATAAAAAACATAAGGCGGCTCAAATTTATCAGCTTAACGATTACGTAATGATTAAAAACTTCGACAGCACTGTTGGTGTTTCACACAAGTTTATACCGAAATTTAAAGACCCATATAGAGTGGCAAAGATATTACGGAATAATCGATATGTTATAGAAGATATTGCAGGATTCCAAATTTCACAAAAAAATATCAGGGCGTATGGGAGGCGGCCGACATGCGACGTTGGAAAAACTGACAATTCTAGCGACACCCATTAATGTTTAAATAATTATACTAAAGCGTCTGACATGATCCGTTCTTTTTTTTATTATAGTTATATATTTTGCGTAGACCGAGGACGGTCTTAAGTCAGGCAGCGCCGAATTGTAGGCGTTTGAATTTGGCGGTTGATAGCGGCAGCACCGCGATGCGGCGCGGTATGCTACCGCACGGCGGCGACGACATTCCGCGCGAAACCGCGGGAGTGCATCCGAATCACCCTGGCGAAAAGGACAAAGATCGCGACCGGCAAGCACGACGGGTCGAACGTCGAACGTCCCGAAAACTGTTCCGCGTTTATTAATTTTCTTAATAAATATATCCAGTTATATTGAAATCCTGACGAGTGAATCTTTTTATCCCTCGAGTGTCCTACAAATCAAATTTTCTAATACATATGTAATGCACTAAACAAAAATGTCTACAAATCAAAAATTGGTACTGAAAACATCGCATTTTCTGTTCATTTTGCAATCAAAGAAAAAGGTGAAATTTTTATAGAACTTTTTTTAATTTTCAAAATGTTAGGCAAAATGACAAAAGTGTTCAAAAAATTCTGAAAAAAATTCAGCATATTAATTGTTCAATTGTAAGAATTTGATATTCTGTAACATTTTTTTCCTAAAGGCTATCGTTTTCGAATAAAAAATTCCTGAATTTTTCGCTGATTTTTTTTGTGTTTAACCCTTTAACGCCGAGAAGTCCTGAAATTCTACTTCAAATTCTTAGGTATATAAATTGTAGAAATAATTTTTTGTTTTTTTCTAAACTAACGTATCTAGACGTTTTAGAGGTCGCTCTTCTCGATTATCGGGTTTAGAACATTTAAAAATAAGTCTTTGCACTAGATTTTTAATAGTTTTTGTAAAAATATCGTTTTTTTACGACATTTTTCCTCAATGAATCCAAATTTTTTAAAAATTCTGCGCTTCTACCGGCTTCTAATACACGTAAACAATCGGTGGACCCGATGGTTGTACTAAAGAGTTGTGGAGGAAAACAATTTTTTTTAAAGCTTGTCGCATCCAAAATGGCGGCCGCAATGACAATTTTTTTTTAAACGTGACAAATTTTTATCTCGGAAACTATAGATTTTCGAAAAATATTTCTCAGAACAAAAATGTCTTAGAATTGACCAAAGAATAACCTCAAATTTTGTTAGAATGTATTTATGTAATTTTTTGTTTTTCAAAAACTCAAAAAATCGAAATTTTGAAACGTCATTTAAAAAATTTGAAAAAATTTGAGAGTATTCTTTAATTAATTCTAAGTCAAATATGTTCTAAAAAAATTTTCTCTAAAGTCAATAGTTTTGGAGGAAAAACATTATTAAACATTTCTCGATTTCAAGTAGTTAAGTAGTAGTATAAGTTTATTGACCCCTAAGTGAATTACATAAAATTCTTGAGGGCAGAGTGCACCAAAAAATAATATAACTAGAACAAAAATGATACACAACGCTTACAATATACTGAACTTATGAAACAAAATCGCACGCAATTACAATTACAGACGAGTAAGACTATACAGTTAAAAAACAATATACTGAACTTATAAAAGCAAAATCGCACGCTATTTCAAGTACAGACGAATAAGACTATACAAATGAAAAATAATATACTGTTCTTATAAAAACAAAATCGAACGCAATTACAATTACAGACGAGTGAGACTATACAATAAAAAAGCAAGGATAAAAACTAGGCCTAATGTTAGAAAAGGACTGGACTGTGGTTGCCATAATGTACAATAGAGAGAGAGAGACTATAAATCCAGGAGAAATTGTCTCCTAGCGAAGCATGAGCTGACAAATCCAAATAGGATTTTCAGCACACGAGGGTCGGCGGAGTGTAGCAGAAAGGCCACTTTCTGTTAGTTACACAGTTCGCCAAAATGATACTACGACGGAGTCTGGATCTTGAAGGGGTAGAAAGGGGACAGTTACACAGGATGTGAATTAAAGTCTCCCTTTCACCCGTGTTACAAATAGAGCATGGCTCATTCGGGTTATGCGCGTAGAACGTCCTACCGACATAAAACGAACGCGAGAATATAGTGGCTGTTCTCAACTGTATTTTTAGGCGCAAGTGGGATATCTGGCAACATTCCGGAGCAAGAGAGGCCAATCCATCGGACAATTGCCTATATAGAGGCATCTGGATCGAGTCCGATTCGAAATAGCATTTAAGGTCTCGATTACGCTGAAGGGTGGTAAAACTTTCGCAAATGGAAGCCACCTTGGACTCCAAATTTGCTGCCGAAAAATCAACCCAAAGATTTTCATATAGAGGCGAGCCTAGGGCCAACATTAACTGAGTAAGCCAGTTTATTGTCGAAACACCATTGTCTCTGATACTAAGTTCATAAAGCCTTATAATTCGGAGCGCCTCAAACTATCCGGTGGTTGCTGCAAATATTTAAGTACTAAATTTAACGCTCTAAGCACTATCTCGACCGATATTGGATAAAGCCCCAATTCGAGACGCAAAAGGTAGGGCGCGTCGACTTAGGGAGCTTAAGCCATTTTTTAAAAAACTCGACCTGCACCGATTCAAGAGAATTTAGATGGCCTAGGGCCCAGCAGGGAGCCGCATACAACAAGGTAGATATAATGGAAACACCGTAGAGTTTTAGGGCAGCACTGCTCGAATCACATCTAGCTGAAGCCATTATAGCCAAGACCGCCGCAATGGCTTGGCGAGTCCTTGCTATAGCGATTTCAGCCCACTCGCCGAAGAGGAGACGATTGATCCTAGGGAAGGATACGTGGCCGCAACTTCCACCTGCTGGTTTGCGTAGCAAAAATTTCTAGAAAAGGCGTCTAGAGGGCCGCCTCTTCTAAATACTATAATTTTAGTCTTAGATAGGTTGACTACAAGGTTGTTCAGATTGCAAAATGACTCTAGCGTCCTCAGTTTCATTCTAAGGTCAACAGGGGAATACGCGAAAATCGCCAGATCGTCAGCGAAGAGAAGCATCATGAGGTCATATGTTGATGTGTAGTCGATTCCTCTTAAGCCTTGTTCACGAAAATATGACATGATGTCGGAGATATACGTAATAAAGAGCAGAGGACTCAAAATTTCTCCCTGCAGGACCCCCTCGGTAACCCTGACTCGGTCGGTAGAGCCACCCGCACATAGAATAGACGATTTAGCTGAATCGTAAAAGGCCTTAAGCACCCTAACCATTTTGGCGCTAATCCCTATATTGTATAACTTGTGCCAGAGTTTTGTGTGGGGGATCGAATCGAACGCTCTGCAGAAGTCAACAAAAAGGACATAGCACTTTGAGGCTTTTTTCCTAAGCTGGATCTGAATTGCTGCATTTAATGTAAAAATGTTGTCTTCCGCAGAGCGCCCTCTCCTAAATCCTGATTGCTATTCCGGGAGTATATTGCGCCGCGAGAGCCAGTACTGCAGTCGCGCCGCAAGACCCTGCATAAATAATTTCGTTAAAGCATTAGTTATGGCTATGGCACAGTAATTTTCAGGGTCTGAACGGTTACCCTTTTTGAAGAGCACGAAGAGATCAGCCACCATGCACCCCTCGGGTGGAAGCTCATTTACTAGAATGACATTAAAAAGGTCCAAAACATAGGAAAACCACTCTCCCGTGCGTAGTTTCCACGATTCTGCTGGGATGCCGTCCGGACCTACAGCTTTACCCGATTTTAATCTCCTCATGCTCTCCCGCAGCTCCTGGGGAAGAATAGGGCCGTCAAGATCTTCATCGAGTGCCTCATAGAATGTTAAAGACGCCGTTGGCCTCGAAGGATAGAGGAGCCTCAAGTGACCGGCCCAAGTCTCCAGGGACACCGGTGAGGTACAAGGTGGCGCCCCCCTGTGCCTCCGAACCTCCGACCAGAAACTCTTGGCATCTCTCACCCCAGCGAAGGCATCTGCTATACTCGTAGTATGGCGTTTTTTAGCTACTACCGTTGATTGTTTAAATTTTTTCTTGGCAGCAAGATAAGCAAGTTCATAAGAGTTCTCATAATTATTCGACCGAAGGAGATGAAGGGCTCTGTTCATGACTTTTTTTGCAGACTTACAAGACGCATCGTACCACCGAGGTGTAAAACGCCTTAAGGTGTTTGTGCCCCGGAAAGAACATGTGGATTTCACTAATCCCTCCTGGATGAGAAGGCTGAGAAGACCCGAACAGAAAGAGTCGAAAGACGGGCTTTGCGCGGCATGATCGTAGAACAATGTGTAGGGGTCAACTTCGCGGAAGTATTTAACTAGTTTTGCCTCCCCCTCGGGTGACCACGACGTTACATACCTTGATGCTACGTTGGATGAAAAATGGGACACGGACGGAGAATTAAATAACGAGAGAGACAACAAAACAACTGTCGGAAAATGATCCGAGCCTCCTCCATCGGGGCCTATAAAAAAGTCATTCACCAAGTATAAATGATTGGCCGAGACCCAGACCAAGTCGACAATGCTTCGGCCTTTACATCTAAAAACGTAAATTGCGCGGGGGAATCGCTGAGCGAGCGACCATTTAAAAGTATAAAATTATTGTTAAACATAAAATCATAGACATTTTCCACGGGCATTATATCGGCTATCGCGAGTTTGTCTGGCAGCAACGAATTGAGTCTCCTCAAACAAGTTCGGAAATTCACGTTCAAAGTCAAGGTCACCGGTCCACGAATTGAAATCTCCTCCTAAAATAAATACACTATCCGGAAATTTGTCTGATAAGGAGTCGAGGACAAGCTGAAGAGAAGATAGCAACAAAGTAAGGTCAGAATTTGGCTGAAAATAAAACGAGCCTTGAATTAACAGAAGCGGATGAGTTCTAATTAGTATAAAAAGCCAGTGGGCGGAGATTTCAATCAGCACCGGTGATCCCGACGACGGAGTAAAAGTTGACAAGCCGCCGCTGTCCTCTGGAGCCTTCACGCATTGCCGGGACACAAAAGTTCACTAAATCTTGGGACGATGAAGGTGCAGATGGCTCAGCACACCATGTCTCACTAAAGTTTATTACCCCATGTTGATGGTATTTCATAGCCATGGAGTAGTTGTGAGGGCCATGAATGTTCCAGAAGATAACAGAAAGTGGAAAGTCTTGCCGATGAGGTGGCTCCACTGGAAGATGAGTTTGGCGAGCTGGTAGTGCTGATGTAGAGGGTTGAGAAGTCAGTCGGTGGATGATGGCATGTTGAGATGTTCGGCAGCCGCTGGAGCTGGTACACGGGGCTGCAACTATGCGTTTTTTACATGGAATCGATTGGCGCGCGATCGAGATGCGCTTGGAGCTGACGTGATCGGCTGAGAGGATGAGAAGTCGACCTCCATTCCAGTAGATGATGTTGAAACATCCGGTATAAGTTTCCGCTACATCCGACCAGCTGTACCAAACACCATCCACGCGAATCTTCTGGTATTTGCGTTCAATCTTTTTGTGGTCTGCTTTAGCCTTCTTTGTTAGCTGCCGGGCGTGGTAGTCAATACGTCGTTCCCAGGCCGTTTGGTCGGCGTCAATATAGATGTTCTTGCCCGCGAGGAGGCGTTGTTTCTGGGCCATGATCTGGAGCTTGGAACGGTACGAAGTAAGTTCCACTATTATTATGGGTGGTTCTGTACGTACCAAGTACGCTGTATCGACCACGTTCGAGATGTCGAATACATCTTTTAAAAATTTCTCCACACAGGCAGTTGGATCACCCGTCATCTTCAAGCCACGAATTTTAATGTTCTTCTTTTTCAGTAACTTGTTTTGCTGCTCCAGTTCAGAGGTCAAGTGCAAAATTTGAGCCTCCTGATCTTCTATTTTGGCCTTCAAATTGGTGACCTCGCTAAGGACCTCGTTCCTAAGGTCCGAAAGGGCATCAAAGTTAGATTTGGTTGCCGCATCAACTTTAGCATCAATTTTTGCAGACAGGGCTGCGATGATGGAATCTTGCATGCTTTTTAGTTGACCTTCCATATTTTGGATGGATGGAACAGTCGTTGTAATAGCTGAAACAGCACAGTGTCGCTTGGGCGGAAACTCAACCAGGGCGGCTGACGGAGAAGCTTCAGGAGAGCAAGCTCTCTTCCTTCGCAAAAAAAAATCCGTAATTTGTTTGGATTGCGGTTCTCTATACGCGAGCCATTTATTCGCAGTCCCGGGCCTTCCTACTCTTGCTAAGCGCGAGTGAAGTGTAGCTGGCGACTCGGTCTCCTGACCAGTCGAGCTTACTGGCGAAGTCGGTGGAGAGTTGGAAGGCGTGGTCGACTCCTCCTGTTGCATGGGACACCCAGGACGTGCTGCCTCTCGCGGGACAGTAACCAGACACTAGTTACCGACAGTTACCGACACCAGAGCTTTGCCTACGGATGTAGAGGTCCGATGGTGCGCAGAAAAGATGCGCAGTAACTATGCTTGGCACGTGTGAGTTACATACAATGGTGAGTTTTATTCTTAAATAAAAACTCACCCGCCTTCTATTCCGGTGTGATGCAGTCAGCACTCGGCAAACAATATGACAGGAAATAATGGGTGCATATAACCTGGCATGTAATAAAAATTTGACAGCGACCTTGCAGTTACTTTTCAAGGTTAGAAAAGAATCCGACACACGACGAAGACTGGGAATTTTCTTGGACAGTACAGATTTAAAATTAAATAAAAGATTCTTGTAGGACAGCTCACGAACGACACTGGTGACTTCGACACGGACAATTATGCACAAGCAATTTTAAAAAGATACATAAAAACACGGAGCTAAAACTGTCAGCGTGTGCCACCATTCGGTACCGGAAATGCACTCCTGATTAATTCTAAGTCAAATATGTTCTAAAAAATTTTTCTCTAAAGTCTATAGTTTTGGAGGAAAAACATTATTAAACATTTCTCGATTTCAAGACTGATCATTTTTTCTCTTCAAAACTGTAGACTCTAGAGAGAATTTGTCAAAAAAGTAGTCTCAGTAGAAAACTCAATATCAATATGATAAGAGCAGACAATCTGTGCACTTTAACCGTAGAAATTCAATATTATTTACATCAATGTTTACTTATTTTAGAGCAACATTAACGTTCAGACTATACTTAAAACATTATAGGCACACCGCGCTCCGCTCACTAGTCCCCGTACAAAGCGTACTTTGTTACGAGTATAAAAAGAATACTCTTAAATTTTTTCAAATTTTTTAAATGTTTCAAAATTTCGATTTTTTGAATTTTTGAAAAACAAAAAATTGCATCAATACATTCTAACAAAATTTGAGGGTATTCCTTGGTCAATTCTAAGACATTTTTCTTCTGAGAAATATTTTTCGAAAATCTATAGTTTCCGAGATAAAAATTTGTCGCGTTTAAAAAAAAATTGTCATTGCGGCCGCCATTTTGGATGCGACAGGCTTTAAAAAAAATTGTTTTCCTCCACAACTCTTTAGTACAACCATCGGGTCCACCGATTACGTGTATTAGAAGCCGGTAGAAGCGCAAAAAATCGATATTTTTACAAAAAACATTAAAAATCTAGTGCAAAGACTTATTTTTAAATGTTCTAAACCCGATAATCGAGACGAGCGACCTCTAAGACGTCTAGATACGTTAGTTTAGAAAAAAAACAAAAAATTATTTGTACAATTAATATACTTAAGAAGTTGAAGTAGAATTTCAGGATTTTTCGGCTTTAAAGGGTTAATCTGCCTTGATGCACGTTTTTGTTTTAAATCGCATCTAGTTTTTCACTGTTGCAATTTTTGAAAAATCTCATAGTAGATTCTGAAAGTTTAGTTAATTTTACGTCAGATATGAATTATGCCAAATTAGAACCTATTTTTACACAAAATACAACCTTTGAAGATTGTAGTGAAAATGTCCATTCGGGACTTAATGTATTAAGGGCATTTAGTAAAAATGAGTTACAACAGTGATCTATTACTTGTAAGGGACATATGAAGACCTATGCCAAAGAATAACATTGTGCTTCAAAGTTTAAAAAAAAATAATGTCGATACTGAAATTTAAGTTTCGTGGATTTGCCCATATCTCGAAAACTATCGATCATATACTAAAGGTTTCCAATCATAAGCTGCATAAAAAAACCTTCAAAATCAATCGGCTGGACCCTGTATGTTCACAGGAAGACAAGATATCGCCGTTTTGGTTAGAAAAACACATTTTTTTTCTGCAAAAAGCCTCAAGGTTAAACAGGTCGAAAACTGTGGGGGTTAAGCTTTTTTGGACCTCTCCAACACTTGCAAAAAAAATTCTTTTAATTTTTCCTCTACAATCTCTTTTTGGTATAACTTGACTACAACTTCGTACAGTCGGTGGCTGCAGTGCAGCTGCGGGTCCAGGATCGGGTGGTAAAACTTGTAACGGGTTATTTCGATGTTCCCCGTTACAAATTACCGAATACTATGTAACATCTAAGAGAACAGAGAATCTTATATCGAGAACGATTCTAATTCGTAATACATTCAATTGTTCCAAAAATAATAAACCTTTTGGTGACCTGGTGAACCTATACTCATTTTTCTTTCATGGTCAATGATACTTATATCTTGTATATTTTTTTATTTTCGTATGGTATACTCGGAGAACTATTAAGAGTTGGAGCGACGAGGACGTTGGTTGACTGGAGGAAGAGAGTCAGATAGGACTTGGCGAAATAAGATTAATAGGGCAGATTCAGTATTGTAATTCACTAATATGCTACATAGGATCAAGTGAGTTCTGCTCTGGCTGGTATCGCCGTCTTGGTGAACCTTGGATTCATCCACTTTTCAGATTTCTCTAAATGGATATTCCACCTGTGTTTTCTTCCATCAAAGAAAATTAAATTATTTTAGCAGGGATCTATTTTACCGTCCGACTGTTGCCACAAGCTGAATTCTTTACCGCGTAGTGTCGTTCTAGACTACGGATTTAAGTCCCTACCCCCACTATCATCGAATCGTTTCGCACGGATCAGAATCTGTCAATCTTTTCCGATCAACGTCATTCTCTGTTCTAGCGGCAACCCTTAATTAAGGTTGGTTAAAATTAATAAATTGGGTAACATTAATGTTTTTGTGCATATTCTTTCTCTACCGCGAGAATAAATACCGAGTCGCGAAGCACATTACATAGTTAATACTGCCGATCGTTAGTGACCAATTTTGTGCTACCAGGGAGGAAAATTCCAGATTACGGTTCAGCCAACGGTCCTATCGATACGTAATATACCATTTTATTATTATTGGTTCTTTGAATTTTTCTAATTTGCTAGCGTTATAATAAGTTCATGAGTATTTTGTATTTATTTCAAAATTAAAATTACCGTATCATTTAGAATCTTTCTCGACGTTACCGACTACGTATTATAATATTATATATAAGTAATTTTGTTATTAAGTGAATGAATACCGAATTCTTTTAATTTTTACATTTATTGTAAAATTCGGGTTTTCTGCAATAAGAATAGAAAATTCTAAGTATCTTATTTCATGTCTCTATATTTTATTATTGATTGTATATTCGTTTTTTTGTCTTGTTTTGTCTGTATTATATTTTTATACTCTAACAAACATTGAGTGATAAAAAGTATCATTTTATACCGGTTGAATATGCTAATCCCGAAGTTGAACGGTTACCGAAATTGAGATTTGTTTTATTAATAATAAAAACTATTAAATCAAATAAATTCAATAAATAGCCCGTTACAAATTGGCGATCCTGCCAGGATATCACTCAATGTTCATGTTTGTAACTTAAAAATTTAAGCCTAGATACAGTGTCAGATTTTCTTGATGTGACATTTTGAATTAGAACTAAAATAAATAGTAAATCATTAATATGACAATTTTTCCATACTTCATTACAGAACTCCAATTAATAAAAGAATAATAAAGGTGAATCAGAGATAAAAAGCTAAAATTGATGAAAAATATAAGAATACCGGTAGCAGAATTTTGAATATTACTAATATTGATACCTTTTAATGTTTCATGTTTTAAATTATTATTAGTGTTAAGTTTTTTATTTATGACGGATATTAGAATAGTGCGTGATACATAATAGCATATAGTGATTTAATTAATACAATTTGAGTAGGTAAAAAAATAACCGGTAAAAATTCATAAAAGTTAAATTTAGTAAACAAAAGAAATTAATTAAAAGAAACTCTGAAAGAGACGAGAATTTTTGGAGAAAGATTTTAAACAAATAATTGAAAATATAAATTGTTCTGTATTATTTTGATCTTAACTTATTAAAATTGTAAATGTGCTAAGTTATTTTGTATCAGTCCTGGAAATCATAGAAGTTAAAAAAATTACCGGTATAAATGACAACAAACGAAAGTCAGTGAAATCGTTCAAATTCGAACACCGGTAAACAAAGATAAAAGTTCCATGAAAAGTTTAAACATTGTTTACCGCGGCCGGAGGGAAAAGGGAGGTCGCGGCGACAATACAGAGAAGCCGAAAGTAAACAACGGCCTTGAAAATTGAACTGATTTAAAAATAAAAATAATAGAATAATGATATTTAAAAGCTTTTAAATTAATTTGAAGTTGTCTTATATTAAAACTAAAAGTAAATATTACCGTAAATTAGTGATTTAAACTCAACATTTTTAGCATTAATTTGTTTCAATGTTTATTGGGTATTCCTTTTAATTAGAATTCAATAGTTTATTCAAATTTTTAAAATATAGTATGGTTGAATGTTGCGCCAATGATATGCCGATATTTTATAAAGAAATAAGTTTTTGAACTTTCGTTTTGAAATCAGAGATGCAAATGTAAACATTCAATGTTGACATTGGCCGGCGTAAATAATCCTCGATCGATAGCAATATCTCGCCCACGCAATGTAAATGAAAATTAACTCTTGAATTTTAATATTTATAATAAAGAAATACTCGACTTTCATTCGAAATCAAAATTGAAGTTTATACAACGGAAGTAATCAATTTAAAATTACGGATTAATGAATTAATTTTTTTTTCCTCAAATCTTTTTATTAATTTTATGATATTTTAATAATTATTTTTTTTTTGTTTTCTGTTGTATTTAAATTCTAAATTTTATAATTTGAAAATTTACAAACGTCTCAATTTCTTTTAGAAAATAATAAATAGGAAAATAAAATATATTTAAAATAAACAATTTATAAATATACTAAATAATTTGGTTTTCTCTTTAACACTAACTAAATAAATATTAATGAATGTAATAAATAATAATGGATTAATTTGGTCTAAAATAAAAATACTAATTATAAATAAATTATATTTTGATTAAAAAAAATTGTGAATATAAACTAACGAAAATTAAGTGTAAATACCAAGCGTACTTGTATAACAAATACGTTGAATATTAATTTATTGATTGTGGTTGTCTTAATGAACGTTTTTAATAATGTACCGATTTAATAATTAGTTAAATAGTAGATTACCGGCGTAAAGAATTAAATAAAATATCGTTTTGCGTTTGATAGATAATAAGAAATTAGTAAGTTCAATGCTAAAAAAATAAAGGAAATGCAAAATTATGATGAAATCGATCTAATACTAGTACGGTATTGGAAGTTAATTATTTATGTGCTTTTTAAATTTTTATTGTATATAATATTACTGGCGGATAAAATATACCGTGGTAATTTGGCAAATAAGCATAATGTTAAATGAAAAAGAAATAAATGAAATTATATTGCTGTACTTAATGTGGGTTTCTGCAGTTTCCTACATTCTCGACAAATGTGAGTATGGCGCCATCTAAGACGACCTGCAGCTCTCGCAATGGTACTCACCTGTACCCGGACAAGCTTTCTGAGAGCTTTTGGGACACCTCAATCGAGGTGGAAGGTTGAGGGTAATAAAAATAAAAAAAAATAAAAAATAAAAATAAAAAATATTAGGAATAAGTTTATTCGATTTGGGTCGTAGTAGTATGTATATTAGTAATCGGGCGAAAAATATATAAGCGTTATAGAAATTTAAGAGGTGAGGATATGATAATTTAAAAAAGTTACAATAATTAAAAAAAAGAAAATAGTAGTGATAGAGATAAGTTCATAAATTTAAACATTCCGAATTGAAAATGTCGTTACCGTGGAAAATTTTTTCAATTTCCGGAAAAGATAATTGTAAGTCCCGAGAGAGTAACCAAGTTACTAACGATGTGGAAAATGATGATATCGATTTGAATGGGGCAAGTGGGGAAGCAATAGATAATTTAAGACAAAAATTGGATAAAGAATTGGAAAATATAGATTGCTCTGATGAGGAAATACCTAGAGATAGATTTATTACGCGTCGGAGAGGTAAAGATTTAGAAAATCGAGAAGATCGTCGAAGTACCGGTGGCCAAGATTCCCGATATCCAGAAAATGGAAACGCCTTGAGGGGGAATCATTTCTCGACGCGCGGGGATCCTGAGCGCGAAGACAGTCGATTGAGCTGCAATGATTTTCGATTCTCGACATGGGGAAGGGTTACCGAACGACGGCGTTCGCCGTCACGCGAAGAACTCCTTTTCCCTACGCCTACGCATGGAGCGCGAAGAAAAGGTTTGCCACCACGAGAAGAAAATCGACGCCATTCGATCCAGCGAAATGCGAATACTTTCCGAAAGGACGACGACTTTAGGAGCACGCAAAATGAAGACAGGCCCCAAAATCGCCATCACGTCGATCGAACTCCATCACCACTAATACCGCGACCCCTACCGAATGCCAGTACTTATATGGTACCCCAAATACATTATCACACGAAGCCGGTGTGGGAAATAGTGTCGCGTTGGAATATCGATTTTTCCGGTAAACCTGGTGAATCGACGAAGGAATTCTCGTTGCGAATCGAGGAATGTCAAGAAGCAACGAATGTGACAGGTCGTGAAATCCCAACCTGTTTACCCTACTTATTAAAGGGAGAAGCCTTACCGTGGTTTCGGTTACATAAACGGACATGGGGTTCATGGCGCGATTTTTTATACGATTTTCGACAACGATATGGTTGCTACGATTACAAAGAAGCTCTAAGAGAAGAAGCTCGACAAAGGGTACAGGGGCCAAAAGAATCGGCCCTAAACTATCTTACAGCGTTACGAGCCATGTTCGATCGCATGAATCCCGCATTCGATCCGAATTATCAAGATAAATTAGCCTTATCCGGATTACACGAGAAATATCGAAAATATATTCGATTTCAGGATTTCGCTAATTTAGACGAATTAGAACAACTAACGCGAGAATATGATAGATTCGTGGAATGTAAGCGAGAGGCAATGACGTCTAATACCGTCACGAATAAAGTTGCACCAGCTCTCGCATATACCGATAGATTTGAAAAAGATCAAAATAAAATAGAATCACGAAAGAAAATATTTCGTCAAAAGACCGATTACTGCAAAAAATATCATTTTGCAATGAAATTTGTAATTGTACTTGGTCGAGAAGATATCTCGTTATATTCATAACTATTGTAAAAGTTATTACTATTATTCTTATATTTTTCTTGTTAATGGTATTTATTAGAAATATTTATTAAAGCTACTTTGCTTTGGAGTATGACAAATTAATTACACAAAAGACTTATTTGGGTTATGAATTAAAAAACATTTAGTTTACCATTAATAGGATTTTATGTGTATTATTATTTTTATTGATAGTTTAAAAATAAATGTTCAATATCTATATGTAGAAGTACTATGACATGTCAATAATACTAAATATTGTAGGTCTTACTGAAACTCGCCCAATTTCGAGTAGATTGAATGTGAATTGAATGAGAAATATGCAATATACATTTTGTTGGATTCCAGTGGATATGGATAATGAATAAAATAAATTGCGAATGCGTTGATGTTATGAATGATAAATGTTAAGTTTGAACGAGCAGACTTTGGCGGGCATCGCATGGCCTTTGTACGGGCCGCTTTGATTCGGGTCTTCCCGCGTATTGGGGCGCGGCGATCGCCTTCCCCCTTTAGACTATTGCGCACGTTCGGCGCGCCTTTGTTCCAGTCAGTCTGTCTACAGACATCGTAGCGTTCACTTCGAGAGCGTCGCGTTATATGATATCGTTGTTCGATACGTTCTTTGTAATCATACGAAATATCTATTAGTTCGAGAGTGATTGATCAAGCTTGTGTGAGAGCGTGTTTATGTTTCAAGCTTGAGTGCGGATTATCGATCGATAGATAAGCTCAAGACGATTTGTGTAATTATTCTAATAAAGCTAAGTCCAAGAGTTTCCAGCTGCGACGAGTCCTTTATTTCACAACCTCGACAGGTTATGGGCCCAGCACGCTTCCACTGCGCCAAGTGAAAGAAACGCTGTGAGGATTTGTGAGGAAGGAAATGGCCAGCAAGCTGGAAAAGATGTCTGAATCGGACACGTACAAAATGCCGAAGTCAAGGGGTGAGTCCTAGAACACATAAGTCGCGAAATCGCGAGTGCTACGGGATGGTGTTCGATTCCGTGTGAAAAGTTCGAGAGAAAAATAAATGGTCGATGTGCGCTTTCGTTGGAATCAGGGATTTAAAAGGACGGTCGTGTGCTCGTGAAGCGTCGGATGTTGGCGGGAATCGGTCGCGTCGCCGGTGGCCACCTTTGTGAAAAACGGTGGTAGCCGAGTTGTTCCCGTGCGAAAACACTGAAGCGAAAACACGGAAGCAACGGGATCGTGCCGTTGCCGCGCAATGACGCCAGCCGACAACGTTGCCGCGTGAAAAGTGTCGTCATGAAAGCGCCATTGGCGGAAAGCGACAGTTAACCATCGTGCCGTTATGACGGGTGAACCGTCGGAAAGTCCGGACGCATAAAAGATGGCGGCGTGGTCCGGAGCCCGGAATCCATGAAAGCGCACAGAATGCGAGATGCGAGGTTCTTGGAATTAGAAAAATAATATGTTCAAAAATTTGAAAGGCCTATAAATTAGATTGATTGTGGAACATTACATTGAAACATCTTAAATGAAAAGTTTGATTATCCAGATGTGCCTTTAAATATGGAAAAAAAAAAAAAAAAAAAAAAAAAAAAAAAAAAAAAAAAAAAAAAAAAACTTCAGCTTGAAATGTTTGTGAAAAACTGTGAATAATTTAAATTATTGAATGTCAGAATTAATTTTAAATTAAATTCTAGAGATGTGCTTGAAAATCTAAGTTCGATAGTTCGAGTTTGAGAAAAACTCTAAACAGTTGGATTGTTGAATGTCAAAAGAAATTTGGTATTTAAATTTAAATGAGTAAACTTAATAAATTAAATTAAACTGTACAGTATACTGATGTTTAAATAAATCAGTTAAAGCTTGAAAAACAGAATTCAGTTAACTGAAATGCTCGATTGTTTTTGAATTAGATGAGAGGAACATGAAATTGTTCCTGCTGCTCCAGGATAGCGAATTGGAGATTTCTGAAAAACATCCGGATGAATTAATATATCCTGAAGTGAATGAAGCTGGAGAAATAATGATACCTACTTCCGGTGGAGGTGCTTATAAAATAGGTAAAGTGTCATATCTCAGGTTAAATGCATGCAATAAATCATTTAGCGATGTGTATACACAAATACATGTATATATACATATACTATAAATACATATATATACATATATGTATTTCTATCAGATCCAAGTTTTGAGTGTTGGCCAGTGCATGTAGTGTAGTGTCTGTTGTTGCGGCTGCACTGCATGTGCTGTTGGCAATTGGCGCTGTTCGGTTTATTGCGTTCGTCGACTGAGCAGTTGTCTCTTAAAAATTATATTGCCAGGCCAGCTGTTTGATTGATTGCGTTCGTCGGTTAAACGGCTGTTATCATGAAAATTTATCAAAATTGATTTCGTAATGTTTTATTAACAGCTTGATGGAAAAGTGATTGATAATTTAAGAATGCCATCGTGAGTAAATTGGCAGTCCTTATTTTATAGTCTGACTTTCATGATAAATTGCCGTCTGCGATTAGGAAGCTATCTTCTTAATTGTGTTCGTTGAGAAGATGGTTCCAATTTTTCTTAATTTCTCTATCGCAGACAAGTCGATCATCGGGAATGAGATGAGGGAGTCAGTTCTTCGTGAAATAAGAAGACTCAAAGGAGCTGAAGAGGTGGCTTCAGCTGAGGAGATGACTTCTAGCCAACAAGAAGAATCTCGGTCCTCGGAGATAAGAAAAAGCTCGAATAATGTATCTGACGGTGGGCCGGCCAAACAGCTTGATGTGGAGAAAATAATAGTTCAAAAGCTGGAGGAGAAAGTAAACCCTTTACGTTTAAAGCTTGAAGGTAATAAATCCACCCCAGTTATAAAATCCAATGTTAAACTGGACTTGGAACTGACAAAATTCCATCAGATGTTGAGGACAATTAAGCTAGATAGTGTAAATGGGAAAAGATGTATTTTTCCTAGTGAAACAAATAAGGATAAAATTGGTCATAATTATTCAAGTAATACAAATATCGATAACAATGTTGAATTTACAGAAACTTCGAAAAATCTCACTAAGCTAGAAAAGGACAATGAGGAGCTTCGTGATGAGCTGGATCGTTTAACGAATGCCACATACGAATTGTTTTGTGAGCACAAATCCAATCTCGAGGAGAGGATTAACAATATAGAAGAAATAATTGCAAGTTGGACAGAGGAGGATGAGGAAGCTCGAACAGAAGATCCGATATCTCCTAAATCGAAACTGCCCGAAAGGGTAATGAGTAATCCTGATAATAACGATTTGCTTGGTAATAGTGTGGTTGCCTCAGAGAGTGTGAGTAAAGAATATATATCGCAGATGGTTCAGGAAGAGTTAAATAAAATTAATCAGAACAATGGTTCTGAAAATATTAGAGATAAAATTCAAATCGAAGTGTCAAATCGGGAGAGTTCAGTTCGTAGAGAGTATAAATTAACACCTGATTTAGATATAGATTCTTTTATGGACTATTTAACATCTGAATTAACCATCTGTGACCTGTTGTACGTAATTGATCAGTCGATTGAATCAGTTAGAGAAGTCAGTGAAATTAAGTTGGAAAATGGATTTGAAAGAAAATGAAACTGTTTTAACTACTGCAAGCTTGAGGAAACGTTTACATAGTATTAGATATAATCCTAGTAAAGAAAAGGCGTCTACCTTTTGGGATAGGTTCGATAGAATAATTCGTCTGTACAATAAATTACCAAATACGCCGGAGTTGTCGGATGTGGAAATTAGAGATGCTTTCTTTGAAGCAATTGTTACAAGCGTTCCTCGGGTTAGGGAAACTCAGTTTATTATTAAAAATACTACTGGTAATTTGCTAACTTTAGATCAACTGAAAAATTACATTGTGCAACAGGAATCAGCTCGAGATGAGGTAGCTGGAAAAGAAAAGGGAGGTGACCCTAAGGCATACCACGTGCCTCATCCAGGAGTGCTATGTCACAATTATGGCAACAAGGGGCATTACAAAGATCAGTGCACTCGAAGAGGCAGAATGTGCTTCAGATGCAAGCGGTACGAGGGGCATATACGTGCAGATTGCCCACATTCCGAAGATCAGCTTGAGAAGGTCCTCCGGGAAAACGAAAATCAAAGAAGGTATGAGACCTCTGTTTTATATCGGGGTGGTAAACGTGGTGGTATCAGTCAAGGAGAAAAACGCAAAATCTCCGATTCACATGTTCACAACATGTCAAAAAGATTTAAGTCCGAAAAATTTCAATCTAGAGGTAGATCACGAGGAAGAGGCAGATTTGCGAAATCTTTGTTTAGATCGCAGGAGTCCAAACCTAATAATGCTTCTGGTCAAAAATCGAAATCAGGTGGGTATGTAGGTTTACACACACATGATAAGCTTGATTACATAGAATCAGAGTGTGATAATTCTTTGATCAAATTTCTGGCTGACTCTGGTGCTACGGAACATATGACAAACTCGCGACTAATTTTTAGAACGTTTGATGATTCCAAACAGCTTGATATTAAATGTGCGAACAATGACGATTCAGCGATTATAAAATCGGAGGGAGTAGGGGATGTCTCGGGTTATACAAAAACTAACGATTACGTCAATTTAAATAATGTAATATTTGCTAGTTCATTATCTGAAAATCTACTTTCGTTAAGAAAATTTGTTGACAAAGGATTAGGTATTTATTTCGACAATAAACGTATAGACATTTTTGATCCAATATCTAAAGATATTTTTGTTTCGGGAATATACAGACGGCCTTATTGGATAATTGAATTAGAAACAAATAGTTCGAATGAGATTGAAAATAGTTGTCACAAACACAATAGAGTTGTCGCGTACGTTACCACGAGACACCGCGAGTATGAAACGAAATCAAAAGCTGGGCAGAGTAAGTCAGAAGACAAAATTGAGATTAGGAAAATAGAAAATGAACTACATGATTCTGAAACCAAAATGGAAATAGATGAGGTCAGTATTAAGCTTGATAAATCGTTGCAAACAAATGAAGATAAAAATGTTAACGTAGAAAATTTCGAAAACCTTACAGATTATCCTAAATTCGATGATACTTTAAATGATAGAAAAATAACTAATTTGACTGATTTGAATTATAGTAAAATTGAGCCTATTAAAATTGATAATTTAGATGAAGTAAATAAAGCCATGTTATGGCATGTTCGACTGGGACATGCTTCATTAAAATACTTAAAAGAATTTCAAAGAAAGTTTCCTAACATTAAAAAATTAATGAATGTTAATTTTGATAAATCTATAATAGATTGCGAAGCTTGTATTGTATCAAAATTTAACAAATTACCATTCAGTTCGACAAGGCAAAGAGCGACACAACCCTTAGAAATTGTCCACTCAGATACAATGGGTCCAATCAGTCCCGTAACATATCCCAAGGGTTACAGATTTATTTGTGTATTTATAGACGAATTTTCGCGGCTAGCAATGGCATATCCAATGAAAAGTAAGTGTGATACAGGTCAGTGTTTGGAGACATTCATAAAAAGCTCGAGAAACCTATTAGGATATGATGCAAAGTTCTGCTATCTTCGATGTGATCAAGGCAAGGAATTTACTGGAGGATATACGCTGGATGTTCTTGATAAATTTGGAGCAGCACTGCAGCTAGCTAGTCCTGATACACCTGAACATAACGGCGTGTCAGAACGTTTTAATCAAACTATACAGAAAAAGGTTCGCGCTTTAATGTATGACACCCGATTGCCGGAGAACATGTGGGACCTGGCTGTGAATGCCGCTGTATATTTTTACAATCGGACCCCGCACAGCTCGAATGACATGGTTCCTCCGTTACAAAAATTTAATCCAAACCGAAAGCTTGATTTAGAGCGTCTAAAATGTTTTGGTTCTATAGCATATATAAAAGTCCAGAGAAAAGTGGGACCTAAGTTTAATCAACTGGGAAAGCGTGTAGTGCTAATTGGTTATAGACCAATGGGATATTGGTTCTTAAAACCAGAAGATGGAAAGTACTACGAAAGTAGAGACGTGCGTTTCAATGAAAAACAAGTGTTCGGAGACAAATACAATAAACGTAGTATTAAAGACTGGGCAAATTCTTTAGAGCAAATATATCAGAAGACATGGTTCGTTAAGTTTGATGTTGAAACTGAGACTCCGGTTTTAGAAACGGAGGGAGAAAGGCGGAAAAGAGGTCGTACTAGAAAGGAGAAAGACATTGAACCGCAATTAAGCTCGCAAGAGCTTGAGTCTGATGTGAATCTGTTGGAAAATAATGAGCACTGTGCTTTTATCACTGCAGTGCAGGATGATCCCAAGACTTATAGAGAAGCCACGAATACGGTGGATAAGCTTGAATGGGAGAAGGCCGTACAAAGTGAGTTGGAGTCAATGGATCGCAACGATGTTTGGGAGATAGTTGATAGACCAACGAATTTTGGAAAAGGAAAACCAAATATAATTGACTCTAGATGGGTCCTGAGAAGAAAAGCTGGACTAAATAATTCTATAAAATATAAAGCCCGTTTGGTAATAAGAGGTTTTAAAGATCGAAACTCATATGAGCTAAGCGAGACCTACGCACCTGTTTCTCGCTTGCCACTGATCAGGTCTGCACTGGCTATAATAAATAAGCTTGATCTCGAAGTATGCCAGCTTGACGTGAAAACAGCTTTTCTAAATGGAACGATCGATAGCGACGTTTATATGGAAATTCCTGAAGGAGTTAGCTGTTCGAGGGAAATAAGACAAACCAAAGTATGTAAAATTAAACGTGCTCTGTATGGTTTGAAAATCAGCCCGAAAGTATGGTATAATCGATTTACAGAAGCTGCTTTAAAGTTAGGATTGAATTCACACGATTCTGAACCCTGCCTCTTCACATGGCGCGAAGATAAGAAATTTTTATTGATGTTGCTATATGTGGATGACATTCTGATAGCCAGCAATAACAGAAATAAGTTGGATGAGATTAAACTGAAACTTAGCTTGGAATTTGAAATGTCTGATTTAGGGGAGCCTAAAAGTTTTCTGGGTATCGAAATAAACAGAGACAGACGTAACCATACTATGACACTTGCTCTTAGAAACTATATCGATAAGATGCTCAGACATTTCGGATACAGTGAAATGCATCCTCAAAGAACCCCGATGGTGACGAATCAGGTAGCATATCGAGAACGGCGAGAAAGAGAAGAGAGTGATGTTAAGCTTGAAAATACATTGACAAATACAAATGGTCCATACAGGAAAATAGTGGGATCTCTTCTATATCTCGCTAGTACAGTTCGACCAGACATCGCCTACACTGTAAATGTTTTAAGCAGGCACCAAATTAACCCCACTTTGAACGAGCAGACTTTGGCGGGCATCGCATGGCCTTTGTACGGGCCGCTTTGATTCGGGTCTTCCGGCGTATTGGGACGCGGCGATCGCCTTCCCCCTTTAGACTATTGCGCACGTTCGGCGCGCCTTTGTTCCAGTCAGTCTGTCTACAGACATCGTAGCGTTCACTTCGAGAGCGTCGCGTTATATGATATCGTTGTTCGATACGTTCTTTGTAATCATACGAAATATCTATTAGTTCGAGAGTGATTGATCAAGCTTGTGTGAGAGCGTGTTTATGTTTCAAGCTTGAGTGCGGATTATCGATCGATAGATAAGCTCAAGACGATTTGTGTAATTATTCTAATAAAGCTAAGTCCAAGAGTTTCCAGCTGCGACGAGTCCTTTATTTCACAACCTCGACAATAAATGAATGTTATCAACATTTCCCATCACTTAAAGCCGGTTTATAACTTAACCACAAGAATTTATTGATATAATGAGCATTTCATGAAAGTAAACATCATGCACTGCAAACAAAATTTGAGGCGTACGGCAAACTGTTTAGCTATCAGAGCAATATTGAAAATTAAATTTGTTTAATCTACGTGAATTTCGATTGTAGGGCTGAATTCAGCACTGATGTAGCTTTCTTGAACGGTAAGGCATCAACATAAGATACTTCGACCCAATATTAACGGTTCTGGAACAGTTGTAAAGTGTTGAACATTTTTTTCCGTGTACAAGAACTAAAAAGTATAATTTTTAACAGCACAGAATACAACCAGTTGTTAAGCTACACAATGAGGCACATGTGCGACATTACACTGTGAAAGAAGTTCATAGATGGTAAATTTAAATGGCAAAATTAAAGTCCGATTTACCCCTGTAGCAATCCTGATCTACTATTATAAACAAACAACAGACCGATTCCATCTCAAATTTTTCCAAATTTGCAGGTGGGGTGTCCGATCTTTCTGTAAATTTGAAAAGTTGTTGAAAATGCTTAGTATAAAGACGGCTAGCTAGTAGTTATACGAAAAATTTTTTTTTTGGGAAGTTGTGAGCATGTGCATCCATGAGGTCAAAATAGCGTTTTCACGGAAAAACATTCACAAATTTTATTCAAAGGGCTGCCATTTCATCAAAAATAAATATTTTGTTATTTTTTTCTCGTCTTATATAGCATTTTCAATTCTCTTTCGAATCCCGTTTGAAATTTTGAAAAATGTCGAAAATTAACAAAATGGCGACCTGTTTTTGAAAAATCGAAAAACCCAATTTTCTCAAAAACACCATTTTTTTTTTGTTTGAATTTTTTTACAGTTAAATGAACTAATGACAAATATTTTCCAATACTTTTGGTTGACTCTAAAAGTCAGGTGAAAGACGCAGGATTCTTTATGTTTATTTTTATTAGTCTTTAATTAACAAATTGGCTTCTCTTTCTTAAAAATCGTGCGGTAGCCATGACGCACGGCATATTAATTAATTAAACGATTAATTAGACAAATTATACGCGGGTGAATTGTGTATCTGAACTAGCCTTATACTTTGGCCAACAACCAAAATAAGCAACAACTACGAAACGACGCAAAATAATTTTTCTCTGATAACAATTCTCTACTGCACTGCCATCTCAAAAAGTAATTTGATGTGTAATTTTTGTTAAATTCAATCAAATTAAAATAGAATTATAATTGAAATATAATCAGTTCTCTCTCCTTTACAATTTATTGTGAACCTTATGGTTAATCGTCGGACAGCATAGAAGTGGAATGCGAGATGCGGTAGGGAAAATGGCTATATCAGAGCGGACCAAGATTAGAATTTACGCAAGGGCGGGAAACAGTGGTGAGCGTCTCTGATGAATCAATAACGCGGCCCGAATGTTTACAAGTATGTCCCTTGCAGCTCACATCCTAAAACTGTAAAGCTGAGGGAATTTACTATTTTAATCTAGGTTCTTCTATTACTTTTCAATGAATGTTTAAAATTGATAGCAGCCGACGGGCAGCACGTCGCGCCCTTTCAGGGGAAAAAGAAAACGAGAACAAAGCCTTGCACGCATGACGCGTTGTCCGTCGGTCGCTATCAACTTTAAACACTCATTACTTTTGAAATATTATAATTATGTATATGGTGCTGTATTGTACAATTAATCTACAATATAAAGTAAATAAAAATTGAACTTACCTTAGTAACTGAGTCGTTAACGTTGATAGCGGGGACTTTTAGTATTCCATTTTTTAGCATACGGTAAAGATTGTGAACTCCGGTAGTCGTTTCTTCAGATATTCCACGACAATCTTTTAAGAACTCTGGATATTTTGCATGTACGATATTTGTTAGATCTCCGCCATCATCAAGTATTAAATTAAAATGTTGTCCGTCACTGAATGTTAATGTCTGTTCAATGCACCATGTATATTCTTCATCAGTTTCCCCTTTCCAAGCAAATACCGGTACCCCAGTTATTGCAATGGCTGCAGCAGCATGGTCCTGAGTGCTAAATATATTGCAAGACGCCCACTGAACCTGTTACGAGTTTCATGAGTGAATAACGGCATTGAGAATTGTGCAGGCGCAAAATAAACAATATGCTTAATAAATTTCAAAGATTTATTGCAATTTAAATTTCAGAGACAGTATTTAAATCTAAGCACAAGGCATTTTGATTAATGTTGAAGGTCGGCAGAGAAAGTAACATTAGATGTTGTAAAGATAAGATCGGAATGTAAAGCTGTTGCATTCACCAAAAAAATGCTGAAACAACGGTTAATATTAGATTTGAGAAATCTAAACTACCCGATATTTACTATATTTTATTTACAAATTATAATAAATAACAGTTTCATTTACAAGGTTTAACTACTTCACATCATAAACGATAGACTTAATTTAGTTAGTAATAATTTTCAATAGTATTTTGGAAATTATTTAATACCTATTATTTGAATAAAACATCGAAATCAACGACATTTCCTTATCGTATGTATATATATATATATATTTTTTAAAATGGTGAAAAATTTAAAAAAAAATGAAGCTACATTACTCTCTACATCCACATCGTTGGCTCTGGATAATGCCGAAGAGGAATTCAATAATATTAATTGTTTTTTTTTATTATAGAGAGGTTCACAGTACATTTATTAACTTCTATTCCTTATGTATTAAAAAAGTGAGGTAATAATGAAAAATCGATATTTTATAGTTTTATGTTAAACTCAAATAATGTATAAATAGATAAAAATGATTTGAAACTCATTTTGGAATATTTCAGTAACGCGAGCAAGTAGAATTTCGATCAAAATTGATTTTTAAAGAATGAAGTACGTAGAATAAGACGCCGATAACCGTTTTCATTGACATTTTTGTTAAACTTGTTGGTCCTTGAGGAACGGTGTGTCCCGGAATGGGCTCAGTTGAAGTGCTTTACCGATGACCTGGCACTTGTGGTTACGGCTAGGGAAATGGAGCAAGCAGTACGCAAGGTAGAGCACGCCACGGAGGAGGTCAGTCATGGCTTGGAACCAGCGGCCAAGAAGACGGAGATAGTCGCACTCACGAGACGTCGTATAGAATCCAGGTCATTCAGCAAACAAATCGATGGCAACATCATTCAGGCAGCCAAATCTATCAAGTACCTGGGAATAAATATTCATACGATGGTCTATCGAGGATATATCGCTGGCTTCACAGATGCTCTCAACCAGGGTGACGGCATGAACAGAACCTGAGATCTATACCGCTAGCGAACGCCAATTCATCGAATTCCTAGTCAAACCTAGGCACGCGGGACGAAGTACCATCAAACCCACTAAAAAGAGGTCGGTTGCTAAACTGAATTCGGCAGCGTTTCGAATTCGACAAATCCTGTTTAACCCCTGTTTAACAGTCAGCAACAGCTAACCGCGGTCAAAACAGCAGAAACTAGAAAAGTCCCAGGTCCTGATGGAATTTCTATCGAGGTGCTGAAAACAATAGCGGGTCAACGGCCGTGCCTGTTGCTAGGTATGTATAACGCGTGCCTAAAGACTGATCTTTTTCGGGACAGACGGAAGGTTCAAGGCTGGCACTACTTGACAAAGGCAAGGGTCCGCCCATTGCCTCTTCGTCATTCCGCGCACTCTGTATGTTGGACGAGTCTGGGAAGATCTACAAAAGAATGCTGAGAATACGACAGCGTGCGCAATAGACAAGGGCGAGAGAATCTCGACTGACCAACACGGGTTCCGGCCAGGACACTTCGCCATGGATGCATTAAACGAGATCTCCCAACTGGTGCGTGAAACCTGGGAGGGTAACATCAGACGAGTAACATGAGTGTCGTGATCGCTTTGGATGTTAGAAATGCATTTAACTCCGCTGGGTGGGCCTCGACGTCCGAGAACACGACTTCGAAGTTCCGTCTTAATGCGTACCTGCACAATGCAAATATAAAGAGCAGCCTAAACTGTAAATACTGCACGGACCAAGCTGACAGCCCCGCATACACTTTCTTCGAGTGCAAAAGGTGGACCGACTACTACTAAGTTATAATGCGGCCAGAAGAAATCGTAGATCAGATGGTGACCTCCAAAGACTAATGGATGGCAGTTGCTACCTATGTGGAAAAAGTGCTTCGACAAAAGAAGAGAGAAGTACAAAGGGTAAGGGTAGGCGCAAACACAGGCCAACCCTCTGCTAATTTCAGTCAACTAGCAACCGAGACCACAGGGTGGCAGAAATATCGCCACGAGTCCTACGGCCCTGAAGCCATAAATACCACAGCAGTACCGGGGTCGTGTAGGAAGGAGAAGAGAGGTGGGTATGCCCGCTGAAGCAGGAGAGTCCCATACACGGGTGAGTCCCAATGGCTCCCTTATGGTGGGTAAAGCATTCCTCCACCTCGCGGAAAAAGAAAAAAAACTACTACTACTACTACTACTACTACTACTACTACTACTACTACTACTACTACTACTACTACTACTACTACTACTGCTACTGCTACTGCTACTGCTACTGCTACTGCTACTGCTACTGCTAATACTCTCGTGCGGTGTTGCCGGTCACCCATCGGGCGCCTCCCCAGGTGGCGGATAGGGGAATGCTCGCCAGATTTGGAGGGTACCGGAGAAATAAAATATCAGGGGCGGACCAAAATCAGATAGTGGAAGGCTACCACGAAAAAATAACCTAGGGGAAGGAACCCCGATTCAAAAACCAAATATGGAGTTCTGGAAAATTAAAAACCAGTTTACGGTGCAGGGGAGGGACACCCCAGTACCGGCGCCGACGGGGATTGAGCAAGCGGGCTCCCGGGCGTCGTTATCCGGCGACCGCAGTGACGTGGAGGTGGACGACTTGGCCTCCATGTCATTTAGGGCTACAAGCGAAGACTTCGATGAGGAAGTTGATTTCAACACCAGCTTCCGTATCGACCCGGTGGAAGAAAAGTGGACATCGATGCTGAGAGAACGCAAGGAATCTCGGCTGCGGGACCGGCAAGAAGTGAAGAGCGGAGTGGAGAAACTTAAGAACATTCTGCAAAAATTGAACAGCTTCTGTAGGATGCATAAAAATATGCACCTACAGGTGAGAAACGGAGTAAGCGATTCGATTGGCGTGCTGGACGATCTAGCGAGGAGTATTCAACGATGCCATAGTGGGGAAGATGACTTCTCCTCGCAGCTTGCCTATGACCTCGGTCTTAAGCTTCGAGCAGAGCGGGCAGCACGACGAGCTGCTAAGCCGAGAGGCACAGACGAGATGGTCCAAACGGACAACCAAAAGAGAAGAAAGCGGGTTCGTGACTCTACTGTTACGTCCTACGTAACGATTATACTTCAGCAATTTTTAACTTCATCTTCTTATGCCGAAAACCAGTCATAATGCATCTTTTCTTTGAAATGTATTAATACACTGATAAAATTAATCATTCTATTCCTTCATAGCACGCGCCTCACGCATGACGCAACACGCACGTACAAGTTTTCAGATCTAGCCGTCCCCTCAAATTGTAACATTATCTTTGTCTATGATTAAGCAATCTCCGCTTCTTAATACTCGATCAAGATATCATGAACTCCGTAAAATTTCGATGCATGTAATCAGTTGTATATATCGGCGTTTCAATGTAAACATAGATTCTAAGCGGAACATCAGTGTTAAATCTTATATGATCTTCGTTACAATGCTAATCTACGTCTCATAAATCACTCACCATAAGAAAATAGATATTGACTGGCAATGCGATTAAGAAACCGATCTCGTTAAAATAGAATACATGTATATTATAATCTTAATCCCAAAACAAACTAGCAAAAGTTGTATACGACCTTCAAGCAATCATGTAATTAATCGAAACTATTTTAATCCGACGCATACTACGATATTCATTTGTTCTACGATCAAGCATCAAAAAAATCTATCACATGAATCAAGATGTCTAATCGGAATCAGTGGAGGCTAGAAACATCAACGAAATATCCCGACTTTTCCATGAAATCTACTCTTCCAGATTATCCCGTTTATCAGTCCCGAAATTCGGAGTCAGGGGGAGTCACATATAAATACAACCGCACTGCTAATAATGACCAGAGAAGAGATTCAGACAGCCATAAGAGATTCAGACAGAGAGAAGAGATTCAGACAGCCATAAGAGATTCAGACAGAGAGAAGAGATTCAGACAGCCATAAGAGATTCAGACAGGCAGAAGAGATTCCAACAGCCATAAGAGATTCAGACAGGCAGAAGAGGTTCAGACAGGCAGAAGAGATTCAGACAGGCAGAAGAGATTCAGACAGGCAGAAAGAGATTCAGACAGACGGAAAGAGATTCAGACAGACGGAAAGAGATTCAGACAGACGGAGGGACGTAATACAAGGAGAGACTTCTGTCAACATCTCTGCACCTCCCAACACCAGCCCAGGGACCCGGAGACAACAACCAATTGATAGTGAGTAAATAAACAAAAATAAAAAAACCCCGAACTCAATCCCCATCCACTATCCTTTCCCAACCTGAGACGAACGTGTTGGTTCACTCCAATATTTCTTTTTTTTTCGAAAAGGAGGAACAACACCTTAGGAAATAAATTTCTTTTTTTATTATTTTATATTTTTAGTGAGGATAGGAATTCTCGCGGCATCATTCTCTGAATGACGAACCGGGGAGTTCCGATCATCAGTAGGGACTTGTTTTTTTTTATTAGTGATACTGGCGACTTAACTGGGTGTCGTTCTCTGAACGTCGAGCCTTATTGAGCCGCAAGCATCAGTAGGGACTGTTAGGTCACCCCTATATAATTCTTTTGGGCATTTTAAGCCTCCCCTTCTATAGTTATTTCTTTTTAATTTTTTTTCTCTTCTCCCCCTCACCGGGATATAGTTGTAAGGATCTCGCCTTCTCCTGATCACTAACCACCCCTAATAAAAACCTTTCTCGCAACCCCTTTCTTTTCTCACCATTGGTAATTTTTTTTTCAGTGAGGAAAACCAAGCCGCGAAATTTTTACCGCGTACGGAACCGGGCTATATTGAGAGCCGCCAGAGCCATTGCCGCCGAAGCAGCGGAGGGCGCGGGTCAACCCACGCCTCCACCCCCGACCCACTCTTGATTTTGGGCCCATCGCAAACCACCTCGACTTCGTCCTTCCGTCCACCTGTACCAACTGCTCCACTTCCCTCCCCAGAGGAACTTTTCCGACCAACCGACCCACCCACATTCCAAGCTCCTTCTCTCATCCACAAATCCAGCCTCCACAGCCGAAACCTTATTCAATATTTGCGCCAATTTAAATAAAAACCATTTTCACTTAACATACTTGTGATTTATTTGTGTTCACCCTTTTTTTTCCCCAATTTTAGTATAGTAGCCCTCGCTATCCTCTACAACCCGAGGTCTACCTTTTGGTAGACCCGCCCTTTCCACGTCCTCATATGGGTTTTTACACCTCATTTGGACGTAACACTACCAACAGTCCGAAACCGGTGCTGAAGAAGCAACGGAAACGGAAGTCAACCCGTACTTTCCGGGCACCATACCATCGGGGCACATGAAGGGCAACAAGACCGCAAAAATGAAAAAAAAGAAGTAGGCGAGGCGGACTCTGCTTATTTCATCTTTCTTTGATCTTCTAAATATTGCGTCTACTTTCCATACGCACATTTAACTAGACTTCACGTGTTATCAGTACCAAGTGAGGTTTGTTTTCATAAAGCTCTAATGCACCTTTCACTGTCATAACAGCATCAAGTGTTCGCTCCGACATAGATGCCCTTGCCTCTGTTAAAGTACGCGCTGATTAAGAAAATTCTTGTTCAAGAAAAGCATTTCCGTGTGATAGAGACAAGCATGCTTTCACTACCACAGATACATTAGGATACTTTGATTCGCCCCCTTCTGTTTTTGCTGAAAAAATAGTGGCCCAGTACTTTTCTAAAGTAGCTTTTTAGACATGCCAGCATCAGTTTGTAGAAGTAACCATTCATCACGCAGAACATCTATCTTTATATCAATCGGAAGACTTTTGGCAAGATACACTATTGACGCATCGCTTCCTTTGTCTAAGCGACTATTAGAATTTAACACCCGTAAATGTTTTACTACTGCTTTGTTCTTCAATGAAGACTTTCCCAACATATGACGAGATGCGACTTTGTAATGTTTTTGGGCCTGTGCGCGGAAAATAAGAGCATCCTTCTCGGAAATCTATAAGAAACATAAAATTCAAATATTAAAAGATATTAGATACACATAAATTAATAGGTACCAGTACACTTAATCGCATTCTATTTCATCGTACCCCACTTCATAGCCTTCCGTTACATCGTCTGGACACTTCATCGTCTGGGACACTTCATCGTCTGGGACATTTCATCGTCTGGGACACTTCATCGTCTCGGACACTTCATCGTCTGGGACATTTCATCGTCTGGGACACTAGTTCGTTCGGGGCTCATCGTCATCGGGGACACTTCATAGTTTCTTATGTTATTAGCTATTCTACGTGCACCAGGTCTTCAGGGTCGCCGATTACGGGCTAGGTGGTGGGATCCGTAGAATTTTATGTTATTAGCTATTCTGCGTGTACTGGGTGTATAGAGTTGCCGATTACGTGGTCTAGGTAGTGCGATCCGTAGCTTTTTATGTTATTAGCTCAAATACGTGCATCAGGTGTTCAGAGTCGCCGAATACGGGATCTAGGTAGTGCGCTACGTAGCTTTTTATGTTATTAGCTCAAATACGAGCACCAGGTGTTCGGGGTGGCCGATTACGGGATCTAGGTAGTGCGCTCCGTAGCTTTTTATGTTATTAGCGCAAATACGTGCACCAGGGAATCGCAGATATATATGGACTCGTAGAGCTTGAATCCACCGTTGTCCCTATGCCATGGGGAAACTCTGCCCCCTAGACCCCCTTCTTGCACTGACTGAACCTAACTAACCCCTCAGGGTGTTGTAAGGTTTGCGACGCCACGTGCGACTCGGGGAGCTTGTATTGCAATAAGTAGGGGAAAGTCGACCAAACCCAGCCGGGTTGTACCTACTGCCCCCTGCTCTATATCTTCTATCACGGTCGGCATTGGGCCTCCCTCCTCTACTTATTGCCCTCCATTGAAAAAAAAAATTGTGCATACAATCAATTAACCATTTCAGGGTATATCCGGAGGGATGCATTTTTCACGTGGGTTTACTCACATCTATGGGTTGGAGGTTAGGTTATTATAAAAAGGGGGGCTGGGGGCAGAGCCCCCCAGGACATAGGGACAACGGTGGATCCAAGCTCTCCGAGTCGCACGTGGGTTCGCAAACCTTATAACAATCCTGAGGGGGTTAGTTACGTTCAGTTAGTATACGAAGGGGGTATGGAGGGCGGAGCCCCCCCCCCCCCCATGACATAGGGACAACGGTGGATCCGTTCCCTATGGGGAAATTTTTTCCGGGAAATTATATAGAATAGCTAATAACATAAAAAGCTACAGAGCGCACCACCTAGACCCCGTAATCGGTGATCCTGAACACCTGGTGCACGTATTTGAGCTAATAACATAAAAAGCTACGGAGCGCACTACCTAGATCCCGTAATCGGTGACTCTGAACACCTGGTGCGCGTATTTGAGCTAATAACATAAAAAGCTAAGGAGCGCACTAACTAGACCGCGTAATCGGCGCCCCTAAACACCCAGTGCACGTAGAATAGCTAATAACATAAAAAGCTACGAAACGCACCACCTCGACCCCGTAATCGGTTACCCCGAACACCTGGTGCACGTATTTGAGCTAATAACATAAAAAGCTACGGAGTGCACTATCTAGACCACGTAATCGTCGACCCTAAATACCCAGTGTACGTAGAATAGCTAATATCTTAAAAAGCTACATAGCGCACCACCTAGACCCCATAATCGGCGAGCCTGAACACCTGGTGTACGTAGAAAAGCTAATAACACAAGAAAGTATGGAGCGCGCTGAAATGTCCCGGACGATGAAGTGTCCCGGACGATTAAGTGTTCCGGACGAAGAAGTGTCCCAGACGATTAAATTTCTAGACGAAGAAGTGTCTCAGACGATGAAATGTCCCAGACGATGAAGTGTCCCGGGCGATGAAATGTCCCAGACGATGAAGTGTCCAGACGATGAAGTGTCGTAGACGATGAAGTGTCCAGACGATGAAACGGAAGGCTATGAAGTGGGGGACGATGAAATAGGCTACGATGAAGTGTCCATAAATCAAATTAATAATGTCAACATCATTTATTTTGTTTAAATATATAAACGTGAGCACGTATTTTATATATATAACGTAATGTTTTACAAATTTTAGTTTAGAATTTTTTATAGACTGTTAACAAAGTATAATCCGTACATAATTTCCTTCTTTAGCGCTTCGTCAATTGCATCACCCAGGTGGATTTTCGAAAGTGGAAGAAGATTTTCGTTGTTTAACATCATTTCGCATACTCCCTTTTCTTTCAGAATTTCAGTTTTGCAAATTCGGCCCATAATCACTTTAACGGCATCTTCAAGTTCAGAATAAAGTAAATGGTTCATCTCGTTGAAATAATCTTGTGAATTTTGTAAACACTCTAGCACTGGATATGATGAAATGCAATTGGGCTTCTAAACTTATATCCTTTAATAGTAGGATCATTTTTTGCGTTGAAGATTGCTTCAGTAAGTGTGGTTTTTTTCTTCTGCAAAAATTTAAGAAAATATTCTTCAAGAGCAGGAAGTAACATCAGTGCCCTTTCAGCTGCAGGTTCCAAAGTTAACCATCTTGATGGTACGTGTTTCAGAAAATGAAGTAGAGGTAAATTCATTTGTTTAAGGATTTCTTGAAAATCATCCCAGCGCGCTGGCCATCCATCAATGTAATGGTGTACTGCAAAAACAAAATTAGAAGTTTGCTCACCGAATTCAGATAGTCCCTTTAAATAAGCATTATGCGTTATATGAAAATTGCACGTTCCAAAATCAAGTAGAGAGGTACTCTTAGATTTAATAAATTTTTCACTTGTTTGATTAAAAACTGCCTTGTTAAAGTTAGGTCCATCTGAACCAAGCATGATCAAATTATTCTTTGATAGTCCTGCATTCAATGAAGAGTCGTCTAATTTAGATACTAAATCTTCAGCAGTAGCACTGCCGATAAAATAGGTTTGTAAATGCTGAGTTGTTACACGTTCTTTATTATCTGACCAATATCTTATGCCCCGGTGTCCAACTCTTTACGACTCGCACTGTTTGTAGTTTCGTCAAATAAGATAGTATAGTAGCTCCCACTACAATCTTTTACCAATAAGTCTCTAAAATAAAGACTTAATGCATCGGTTAGAAGATGTGAACTTTTCGTGCTTCCAAGAGTAAAGTTTTCTGGGACAGAACCAAGAGATGGAAACATTGCTCTAAAAATGTCTCCACTATCACCACATGAATTGAACGACTAATTAGATTGAACCATTTTTAGTACCTAAATGAACTCTACTGTAATAGCACTGCCTTTTACATCGTGTATCTTCAGCATTTAGTCCAGTCACTATGTACAAAAAAAAGGCTTGAAAAAGACAAAATTCCTAGTAGCAATTTTTTTTTTGTAGGTTGTAGGGGACATCGAGAAAAGCTTAACTCTCTTTTTTCAGCACCTGAGAGCGCGTGCTTCTTTTGCTAGACTAAAAAACGTCAAAAAATGGTTTTTTGGCGATAACTCGGGTTCTAATAAGGCAAAATACTTTTATAATAGCTCATTTTAACGGGTTTTTCCCGCTCTACAAATTATGTTTTATAACTTTTTTTTGATTAATCGATTGTTTTCGAGATATCGAAGAATTAAGTAAAATAAAAGAGATAAATTTTTAGTTTTTTTGCGTTTTACTCGAAAGTTTCGATCGGAAATGAAAAACTTTTCAAATAAAAGTTGTAGAGCATAAAAAAATGAACAATTTTAATATATTATACGTTCACATTTGTTGAAAAATACTCCTTGTAGGGCGCTCTCAAAGTGCGAGTTCCGCGTCAGCGGCTCAGCGGTGAATCGGCTGTGTCTCTACGCGGCATGAAATCGCTGCGCCTGGGATTTCCGACTATACTATTATAAAAAATTAATATAATATATATTTTTCACAGGCTTTATGATGCTGTACAAGTTATTTTGTATAGCACCTCGAAAATTGTAAATAATGTTCGACGAATCGAACGCGTAATTACAAAATATGATCATTTTTGTTCTTTCGTATGTTTAATTATTTTTTTGCAAAAAAAATGTATTTCGTTATTTTAATATTTATAAAAAATAATATGTAATTGCTGTGAATATGAAGTATTATCGTTATATATATTAAAATGCTTTTTCGTATCAACGTTTGTATATCGTTGACGAACGTGGCAGGTTTATACCTGCGAAGGATCGAGCGGCTGGCCGGGTGACGTAACATAATGGAATGCGAGGGTAACATAAGAAAACATCTGTCCCTCTGTGCGTGCTTGTTCTTGTTTTGCTCGCGTCTTCTCACAGTTTCTTTCTGAATTTCATGGGGAGCGCATGCATTTAGTAAGAAGAACGTAGTGAATATTTCGGTAGTGAGTTTGTGTGACAGTTTCTGCCATTTTTAGCAGATTGTTAGTGCAGTTATGGCACTTTTTTGTTTGTGCCACTTTCGAGCACCTTTTTAATGCAGTTTTTATTCTTGAACTCTTTGTAAGTGCCGTTTGTGGACACTTTGTCATTGCCGTTTTGGAAATTGTTGTAGTTTAGTTTTTCGCGAATAGCAATGAGTGCCTCAAATTGCTTTATATGCAAGCAACCTTTGATTACAGACGTGCATATAGTGAAATCGATGGGTATTAAAACTCTTCTATCTGTGTCCGTTTTAAGAGGAGATGAAGAAAACCGTCAAATGTTAGAGAACTTAAACGAAGTTAGTGTGCACAGTTCCTGTTACAAAACGTACTCGAATAAAAAAACAGCGCTTTCGGCTTCTCGGCGAAGCAACTCAACAACAGGAGAAAAGAAAAATCCAGTTTTTGATTTCGAGAAAAATTGCATATTTTGCGGAACAGAATGCCAAGAATCGGCTACAAAATTGGCGATGAAATACCGAACGCTAATTTCCAGAGTAAAACATGCAAATTCGAAAGAATATATTTTGAACAAACTGGGCGGTCGCGATGATGACATTGCTCGTGCAATCAAGTTTCGCTTGAATAGTGTCCTTGATCTGGTAGCAGCTGGGGCTCGGTACCACAAAAAATGTTATGTACTTGTTACTGATGCGTCGAAACGTGTGTCAAGTGGAAGACCGAAAGATGATGACATAACTGAAGGCATGGAACAAATTTTTACATATTTGCAAGAAAATTCTCGTGAGTGTCAATTTCCACTTCAGACATTAATTGATCAAATTACAACAAGTACCGTTCCTCATGTTAAAACAGTTAAAAGACGATTACTTGAAAAGTATGGTGACGATATCCTCATCGTGTAAAGACAAAGTCGAGGTACTTTAGTTTGTTTCAGAAATGTTGGTCACAAACTCCTCTCTGACATGTTTTACGAACGAAGAAACGCAGACCCTCAGGCAGAAAAACTGCGAGTCATACGTGAGGCTGCAGGTATAATTCGCAGTGATATTCGCTCGATGGTTTACGAAACAAGTGAATACCCAGCATCCGACAACTTTGTGGAAGACGTGAAATCTTATGTGCCTGAAACATTGCAAGTCTTGTTATCTGAGGTAATACAAAAAGATAAACGCGGTTGGCTCGAGCCTTGGAATAGGAAATGTACATCGATTGCGCATGCAATCATAGCGGCTGTACGACCACGTTCGTTCCTTTCCCCACTTCTGATTGGCGTAGGAGCATTTTTATACAAAAAATTTGCTTCGAAAACACTCATCAGCATTTTATCAAGTATGGGATTCAGCGCCTCATACAAAGAAGTCCAAACGTTTGAAAATTCGGCCATTCACGCAAAGGAACGTAGGACGTTGGACAACGCATTTGTCCAGTTCGTCTTTGACAATGCCGATTTTAATACGGACACCTTGGACGGACGAGGCACTTTCCATGCGATGGGTGGCATTCAGTGCATTACACCATCCACTGGTTTTGAAAAAGATGAGCCCGTAAATCGTATCATTGGAGAGAAGTCGGCCATACAAATTGCTGCGTTAGGGAAGATAGAAGTACTGAACTATGAAAAACATGCGTTAGCAGGATTGCACGATGTCCGTGTCTCTGATGTTAATGAACTGTATAAAATATCTCAGAAAATTTTGCCTACAGTATCAGACTTTATCTGGCAATACGGGAAATGGAAATGCGTTGTCGATATACCTGGATGGAACGGCTTCATGGAGTTAATTACCTCGGATTTATGTTATGAGATGCCAAAAGTCATATGCCTACCTTTCATCAACGCGCCCCCTTCAGATTATAATACTATTTACACGTCACTTCTTGAAGCAGTCAAAAGATGTAAGGATTCAAATCAGACGGCCTGTTTTGTAACTTTGGACCAGCCGCTGTACTGGAAAGCTTCCGACATAGTTGCAGCTTCTGAGCCATCGTCCGATTTGCAGAATGTCGTTGTGAGACTCGGGGGCTTTCACCTATTGATGTCCTTCCTTGGAACAATAGGCTATATCATGGCTGGTAGCGGAATTGAGGACATTTTTAAATTGATTTACGCAGAAAATTGTGTGAAAAAAATCCTTATTGGACATGCGTACTCGAGAGCAATTCGCGCACGCTTCCTAACGCATTTAGCTATATCTAAAATCATTATGAATAATATCGACGTTTGTAATGATGAATTCGATGTATTAGACGATTACACCGATGCTCTCGATCGTCCTGCTGTGCTGGAAGCTTCGAAGAATGAAAATGTCCAAGAAATCGGGAATAAATTTTACAACGAACTCCAAACAACGAAGGACAAGAGCCCTACTGCAAGACTATGGATCCAGTACTATGAAATTGTGACTTTAGTCAAAAACTTCATAGAAGCTGAGCGAAGTGGAAATTGGGGTCTTCATCTTGATACCATCCAAAAAATGCTGCCCTTTTTTCACGCAAGCGGTCATTTTTTATATGCAAAGTCTGCCCATTTATATTTGCAGCAAATGAGGACCTTGGGTGAAAAAGTACCTGCCGACGAATTAGAGAAATTCACTAATAAAGGATATTTTACAATTCGAAGAACACAAAAGTTTTGGTCCGGCATCATGTCGGATCAGACCATTGAACAAGTTTTGATGCGGTCAGTCTGGACAGCTGGTGGATTACACCAACGTAACATTTCGGACTCAATCATCTCATCATGGATTTTGGGAATGATCTCCCTTCAAACTGTATGCGAGCAGATTGAAAATTTCGCATGCGTCGCTTGTGCTACTTCCGAGCAACACGTAGACATGCGTCCTGCAAGAATCATACGAGATGATTCAGACGTCGAAAAAATAGATGTTTGGATCGCTGCCCACAATCCATTTCCTGAAGGAAAAGATGTCATGTCCATAAGTACGGGAATCGTTAGACATTCCAAAATCAATTGTCACCGTGCACAGGAAATTGGTGACTCCATGATGTCCAAAATCGTAAACGAACGATTCGACGGTATCTCTTACAAAAGAAAAGATAAAGTACAACCACTGGCTACTGTCAACAGTTGCATTCAAATCGAATCTACATCTATTACGATCGACCCTCTGCTACTATTTCAGAGAATGTGCATAACGAAACATTCGGAAGCCGATATTGAAAAATATTTAAAATATGACTTGTCGCCTTTTCCTTTAACTTTATTTACAGAAGTAAGAATGCGCAAAGGAACTAAGTCCTCGATGTACAATGCATTTACGCCATTACAAAATGTACAGTTTGGACAAAATCATATAAGATTGATAGATGGCGGATTCCTCTTACATAAAGTTGTGTGGGACAAAGTCACCAATTTCAAACTTATTTGTACAAAGTACGTGACGTATGTGCAGAAACATTTTGGAACAAATGTTTGCATCGTATTCGACGGTTACACAAACGACAAGTCAATTTCCGGGACGAAATCAGCTGAGACAGAAAGGCGTATTAGGAAGAAACAAAGCCCAGATGTAGTTTTCGACGAAAACACGACTCCTACAATCAGCCAAGATAAATTTCTGTCAAACGCTAACAACAAAGAGAGGTTCATCGCCATGATTCGTGTTCATTTCGAGTTAGCGGGAATTGAAGTTCGACAGGCTGTCGAAGATGCGGATGCCCTACTCGCCAATACAGCAATAGAAAAAGTTGAAATGTATGATTCAGCTGAAATTGTCGGTGAGGACATCGACTTACTGGTGTTACTTACTGGACTGGCACCTAATGCAAAGAATATATTTTTCACAAAGCCTGCTAAAGGCAAAGTCAAAGAGGCGATTTTCAATTGTACGAGTTTCAAATACGATGATTCCATCCGCAGTAATATCCTTTTTTTACATGCGTTAAGCGGATGTGATACCACGTCCTCTCTATTCAATGTAGGAAAGATGAAATTTATTACAACGTTGATAAATCGGCCTGATTTAACGAGTTCGGTGGAACTATTTAAATTCCAAACAATTGATGATAAAGTCTTGACGTCGGCTGGAGAAGTGTTCCTGGTCGCTTTGTATGGAGGTCGAAAAGAGGACAAATGCTTGGATACGATACGCTTTAAATGTTTTGTCAAATCAGCTTCAAACACTCAGTTAAATTTAGCCACGCTGCCACCAACAAAAACCTCCGCAAAGGAACACATTTTGCGCACCTACCACCAAGTCCAGACTTGGCTAGGTAATGAAAAAGAGCCCGAAAACTATGGCTGGGTTAGAACTTATGCAGGTTTACAGCCAATCAGAAACCATGCGCCACCAGCACCTGAAGAACTATTAAAATTAATTTCCTGTAAATGTAAAGGAAGTTGCAGTGGTGCATGTGGCTGCAGGAAAGCAGGCATCAAATGTTCAGTCATTTGTTACCACTGTTCCGGGCAAACGTGTCTAAATGCAGTTACTCCAGCAGAAATAGTCCGAAATGAAATTAATGAATGTTTAGAAAATATCGACAAAGAAAACGCGGAAAACCCTGACACATCACCTTCCGTTGCAGAAGAAGAAGAAGAAGAAGAAGATGACAACTAGCCGTCAACTAAACGACTTAGATACAACTAAATTATGTGTATTTCTTTTAATATAATAACAATTAGTTTAATGGTTAATGAATAAATAAATATTGTTTACTCTTTTATATGAAATGTTGTCGATACACTTATTCTTCCAAACTTCATACATAGGTTAAGATCAATTATATCCAAAAATAAAATTTCTTGTATTTTTTAAGGCGTCTTGTATTTTTGTTTATCAGCCGGTAAGTGTAACTATATTTTCGTATAGACTATTATGTCTGCAATGATAAATACAGATTCGATTGGTAGAGAACAATTTTACGGTATTCAAAATACCTGCAATAATTACGAAATATTAAAAAAATATCTTCTTTGCTCTAATTGCAACTAATTATGAAATGTAAATAAGTTCGAAAATGCTCATTTTTTATATTTTCGCGTTCAATTCGTCGAACATTATTTACAATTTTCAAGGTGCCATAAAAAATAACTTGTACAGCATCATAAAGCTTGTGAAAAATATATATTATATTAATTTTTTATGATAGTAAAGTCGGAAATCCCAAGCGCAGCGATTTCATGCCGCGTAGAGACACAGCCGATTCACAGCTGAGCCGCTGACGCGGAACTCGCACTTTGAGAGCGCTCTACAAGGAGTATTTTTCAACAAAAGTAACGTATAATATATGAAAATTGTTCATTTTTTTATGCTCTACAACTCCGATCGAAACTTTCGAGTAAAACGCAAAAAACTAAAAATTTATCTCTTTTATTTTACTTAATTCTTCGATATCTCGAAAACAATCGATTAATCAAAAAAAAGTTATACAACATAATCGGGAGGGTTCGGCAATGAAATTAGTTCTATGAAAGAAACCTTTAAACATTTTTTCAAAATTATTTCTTTAGTAATTTTTTAAGAGGAATCCAGTAGTGCTAGAATAAAAGGTGTAACAAAATTTTTTGACCCATAAATTTTAGCACGAAAAAAATTTTGTATTTTCAAAAAAATGCTTCTACATTTTTTTAAATTAATATAAAAATTCCAAAAAAATAGGGTGAACATAAAAACACATTTTTTAAATAATTACGGATGGATTTTTAAAAATTCCATTTTTTTTTATCAAACAATTTTTGTTATGGATCAAAACAATTCTTTACTTTTTTTATTCTACCACCACTGAATTCCACGTCAAAAGTTACTAAAGAATAAATTTTTTTAGCCATACATTAGAGAGCGAAAAAAATTTGTGTTTTCAAAAAAATGCTTCTACATTTTTCTAAATTAATTTAAAAATTCCAAAAGAATTAGGCTGAATAGAAAAACACATTTTCTAAACAATTACGGATGAATGTAAAAAAAATCCATTTTTTTCGAAAAAAAAAAAATTTTATTTTTGATCAAAAATTTTTTTTTTTAATGTTTATTATAGTACCATTGAATTCCTGATCAAAAATTACTAAAGAAATAATTTTAGTTGATTTTGTGCCTGGAGCCTCCCCTTAACCCGTTTCGTCCTGAAATGCCCTAAATTTTTACTTCTTTTCATCAGGTGCTTTCTCATGGAGAAAGTCACTCAATCGTTTTGATATAACCACACCTATTGTATTTTTTCTCGAACTTTCGAAATCCGGTTTTAGATTGACCATATCTGCTGCCATTTTTTTACTATGGCGGTTTAAACATAAAAAAATCGTGAATTTTGAAAAAATTTGTTCAAATAATCGTATTTTTTAACAGGAAACCGTGTTCGAATCAAGCTGAATCTCTGTATCTGGTGGAATGAATAGTTATACTAAAAGATGGGAAGGTTATTAATTCACCATTCAAAAGGGCGGCTTCAAAATGGCGGTTCTCAGTGAACATTTTGTTGAAAAATGTCTGGACGCTCTAACTAAACAATTATGAGCTTGTTTTAAAAAATGCTAAGAATAAAAAATTCTATAGTGGATTTTTTTTTTTTAGATTATTTAAATGAATTTTTCAACAATTTTTTTCAAAATTTTTTTCAAAATTGTAATTTTTTTTTCGAAAAATTCTGAACAAAATTTAGTGCATTCTCTGATGAATTCTAAGAGCTTTTTATTCTATGCTTTTTTTCCCAAAAGTTGATAGTTTTCGAGAAAGAAAAATCTTAAACTATAATATTTGAAACTCATTTCCTCGAAATCTATCAACTTTTGGAAAGAATTGCAAAGAACAACAAAAATTTAGAATTTACCAGAGAATGCACTAAATTTTGTTCAGAATTTTTCGTAACTAATTACAATTTTGAAAAAAATGTTGAAAAAAATTTCTCAAAACTTCATTTAAAAAATCTGAAAAAATTCCACTATATTTCTCAATGAATTTTAAGAACTTTTTATTGTTAACATTTTTTTTAAAAAGCTCGTAGCTTTTGAGTTAAATCGTCCAGAAATTTTTCAACAAAATTTTGACTGAGAACCGCCATTTTGAAGCCGCCATGTTGAATGGAAAATTAATAACCATCCTATCTTTTAGTGTAACTAATTACTCCAACAGATACAGAGACTTAGCTTGTTCCGAACACGGTTTCCTGTTCAAAAATACGATTATTTCAAGAAATTTTGTCAAAATTCACAATTTTATTATGTTTAAACCGCCATAGTAAAAAATGGCGGCAGATATGGTCAATCTGAAACCGGATTTAGAAAGTTAGAAAAAAAATATAATAGGTATGGTTATATCAAAACGATTGAGTGAATTTTTTCCCTAAGAAAGCATCTGATGAAAAGAAGTCAAAATTTACGGCATTTCAGGACGAAACGGGTTAACGCGAAGAAAAATATGTTTTTTGGTAAACATGCTTCTACATTTTTCTAAATTAATTCAAAAATTAAAAAGAAAAGTATCATGAAAATTGCATAAATTGCATAAAAAAGATATGCTAACTAATTTAAAGAAATAGAAAGAAATTTGTTGTAGACTAATAATTCATGTTATTTTTATAGGAAAATTATTTAATTTGATCAGTGTTTGTTTTTCGCGGAAAATATTGCGGTAAAGATTACGTAAGTTTCAAAAGTACAGTGCCGTAATACAGAATTTTAAATTCTACAGATGTATTCTGTAACGAAGATCGATGTACACGTAAAAATGACCGAAAAGTTCTGCAGGACGAGGTACATAAAAGATAAACAAATACGCGGCGCAATATCCACCTTATTTATCATTGAATGGGGTACAGTGACATTGAGTGACATTGGCCGCGCGCGTTAAGGGGTAAACATTTTTTTCTTTATCGTTTATTTCCAAAAAATTGGATAATAAGCGTTTATAAGTATGTGTAAGAAAATTATAATGACTGTGTGTGGTTTCTAGTGTGTGTTTACCTTTGCTTCGCGGAACTGCAAGCGTAGAATAAAGAAAAAAATGGAACGGAAATAGAATACAAATATTAATAAAAATTATAACATAAAAGCATACAAATTGTATTGAAAATAATCAATAATGATAGCTGAGAATTCAAACAATAAAATAGTGAGTTATTTATTATGTTTTACTAAGTATTGGTAATTGAAAAATGCGCTTACCGTGACCTTTGTTATAAAAGAAAAACTTGTTTGACAAGTTTTCGTAAATGTATTTTTCTAAGGATTTGAATAGCTTAATATTCTTAATATTTTTTCATTATAATGCTGGTGATTTTCAAATAGTAAAGACCGTTAATTATACTGTAAATATGTCGAGGAAAAAAAAGCCAAAATGGTTAACTTACCTCATAAATGCATCCTCTTCAAGTAAGCACAGACACGCGCGGCTTTTCGCCGGACGCGTAAACAAGAGAAGAAGAAATATCCTATGTATTCTCTATAGATTCGACTTAATTAATACTTTGAAGGTTAGATTCTTCTATTTACTTATACCTATCAGCGCGCGATATGAATACGATATTCGATAGTTTCCCTACTTCAGATACCGCCTTCTGGTTGGCTGTTAAATATTGTACGCCCAATCAGAAGAAAGATATCACGTAAACAAAATCGCACAGGAATGGCGAGCAGCACGTCGCGCACCAAAATATGAGACGTTGCAAATGCAGGTCGTGCAGGTTCACTGTCGATAGTCGTTCGAATTCGGCAATATTACGAATGTCGTACGAAAATTTCAGATCTCGAATGATCTGATTTCGGAAATCATCATGCGATTCTCGCAGTGTCAACAAGGTTAATCGTTTGTGTACGATTCATATGGCTTTTCACAGTTACTCCCACTATAATAAACACATAAAAAAAGCATTTCGGTTAAAGTTTGCTAGTGATTGGCCGATCAAATTAGATTTGATTTTGTCATAAGTAATTACTATTTTCATAAGAGCTGTATAAACATATAACCTATTCTTATAACAAAATCAGAAATATAGAAAATTGATTTGTTTATTTTTAGTTTTTCATTATTACATCATAAAAGTAAAATTTTCTCCAAATGTTTTGACAAATTTCTTAAATAAAATACAGAATAAAGTATCATAATTTTTGTTGCATACTACATATATGTATATTATAAAATAATTTATGAATGAAAGAAAATAAATGGAAAACAATACAGATATAATTTTGGATGGCTTCATACTATTTTTTAGTTTCTCCGAAGTTAAAACGTCTGATACGGAAAGGAATTATGTAATGTCCGAATTTACTATATAAGCCAATGGTAATAAATAGTTCACTATTGACAACTATTAGATTACATATTAAATTCGGACATTACTATTGGAGGTGAATGGTACGTCAATAGTTTCCAATAGTTCCTTTCCGTAAGGGGTAAGTAATATTGTAATATTTATTTGGATTTGAAAAACGAATTACTTATTCTCAATAAAACATTTATTAATACGCATGAAACAAGATGTAAAGAGCCGCAGAAGGACAATTTAAATTTGAAAGTTTAAAAAAGGAAATAAAAGGGACTTTTGACAAAAAAGGAAGTAAAAGGGATTAAGGTCGAAAAAAGGGACTAAGTTCCTAAAAAGGGACTGAATGGGAGCCCTGATACCACTACCACTACTACCGCTACTACCTCTACTCCCGGGGGAGTGTCTGGATCACCTACCGGGCGCGTTCCCAGGTGGAGGATTGGGGAATGCCGGTAACAGGTATCGGGGAAATAAAATACCCGACTCGGACCAAAACCATCTACAGAACGCCGGGATAAAATCAATCCGGCCCACGTGTTAGTCCGCGCGTGGCAACCTGAGAAGGGGGAAAAGGGTGTTCTGGGCGTTGAGGGAAGCGTACTCTGCGGACATACGTGGACCATCACACGCCTTTAGCTCCGGATCCCGTCGAGAGACTGGTGCTGACACAGGCTGTCCTTGGCTTGCCTCCGCGCTATGTGCTTCGGACGCGTGTGCGTAGGCGCTTGGAGGAACCTTCAAGGCTGGTCGACGCCCTCGGTGTACCCCCAGAGTGGGTGAGCCGGTATCGGTGCCGGCGAACTCACGAGGGGTGCGTCTGGGTGTCGTCGGCCAACCTGATGGGCTATGCCGTAGTGTATCCGGCCATCCAGTACCGCCATTTTGGGCCACTACTGGGCGCTCGATTTTGTAGGGTCGGAGTAAGGCCGTGGGTACACGAAGGATAAGATTTTTCTACAACTAATGGATCGAGAAGCAGATTTTACCGCTAATAACTTGAAGAAGAACGAGGAGGAGTTTACAGCCCATCGGACGAACAATCAGTCGCAGGGCTTACAAGAAGGGATTTTCACCCCCGAAGTTTAACAGCCCCTAACATCGGACATACAGACACAAAGCGACAAACACAAAAAAGTGAGCAAACTGGCAACTACACGGAGAGAAATGAGAAAGGATGAAACTGTAGGTATTCCTTCGCCACTGTACTAAGATTTGGTGCTGGTTCTGCACCATGTGTCGCGTGATATCAATCTAAGAACCCCGAAGTCTCAGACTGTGAAAACGCTTAGGATGAGACTGCAAAACTGCGATGCTTTCTTCGAGGCTTTCTCCCGCCTAAGTTTTACTTCTTAGACTAGGGCTCTCCCGGACTTTTTTGTAGAAAATTTCCTCCTCTACAAAAAAGGTTTAGTAAATTTTTGCTCTATCTTGCACCGTTTTCGATACGGAAGCAATAGAATGAAAAACAACGTATTCAGCGTCCGACGCCATGTTTATCTTTTGTTTTAAAAACTCGATGTTCTTCGTTCTATCGCTTCCGTATCGAAAACGGTGCAAGATAGAGCAAAAATTTACTAAACCTTTTTTGTAGAGGAGGAAATTTTCTACAAAAAAGTCCGGAAGAGTCCTAGTCTAAGAAGTAAAACTTAGGCGGGAGAAAGCCTCGAAAAAAGCATCGCAGTTTTGCAGTCTCATCCTAAGCGTTTTCACAGTCTGAGACTGTGGGGTTCTTAGATTGATATCACGCGACACATGGTGCAGAACCAGCACCAAATCTTAGTACAGTAGCGAAGGAATACCTACAGTTTCATCCTTTCTCATTTCTCTCCGTGTATATTTACCGGCGTAGTGAGCTCTTGCCGCAACTGACCTGAGTATATGAAGATCAGCTGAATGCTTCCTTGCTCACCCTAAAGAACTACGTTAAAAGCAAGAAAAATATGTTCAACGAAGTTAAAGAAGCAGTTCACAAATCCAAAGACCATCTGGATAAAATCGACCGACTGAGAAGAAGCTGGAAGGAAGGATTGAACCACATGACTGAAGCACAGCAGATGTCTCCGGATGAACTGCGCACCACGCAAACCTCACGGACGATGACACTGGCCAACCGGCAAGCGAAGATGTCCAGAGACCAGAGGGGAACCCCAAGCCTAACACAGACATCCGATAGAAATAATCACGTCCCTGATTCGCATTGATGTAAAACTTTTATAGAGGAACTGGGAAAGACAAAGGCCCGCAGAAGATAATCCTGCAGATGAACCTGAGCTGATGCCGGCTGATGCAGGGCCTACTCTCCCAAGCAATTAAAGACAAACAGATTCAAGTCACCAGGACCATATACCCAGAAATACCGAACAACAAGGCACCAGGCTTAGAAGGTATCCCATCGGAAGCACTGAAGCTTGTAACAGAGGAGTCACTCGAAATTTTACTGGGTATGTACAACGAATGTCTGATGGCAGGCATATTCCACAGCCGCTGGAAAATACAGAGGTTGTCCTACTCGACAAAGGTAAGGGTGGGCAGTTAACAACATTCTCCTACAGATCCTTGTGCATGCTGGACAATGCTGCGAAAACGTACGAGAAACTCCAGCGTGAAAGGATACAAAAAGTAGTAAAAGGAGCCGGTGACCTACATAAGAACTAGTTTGGTTTTCGCGAGAAACTATCGACTATAGACGCGTTAGAGAAGATGAGACAAGTGGTTGACATAGCCTGGAAAGGACCACACAAAACGAGCAAGGTATGTATACGAGGAATGTGTGTTGACAACGCTCGATGTCAAAAACGTCTTCAACTCAGTTAAATGGACTGACATTCTGAGCTCACTGGTGACACTTGGGACACCTACATACATCATGGATGTCATCAGCGATCATCTAAACGATAGAACGCCGACATATAACACCACAGAAGGCAGTAAATCGAAACCCGTGACATCTGGGATGGCCCAGGGCTCTGCCCTCGGCCCTGACTTATGGAATGTCGTGTATGACGGTATTCTAAGACTCGACCTCCCTGACGACGCCGAGTTAATCGCTTTCGCAGATGACATCGTGGTAACTGTAACCTTCAGGTCCCTCGAGCAGACACAACGGGCTCTAGAAAGGGCCGTTACAATAATCAACGTCTAGCTAACGGACCATACTCCAGAACTAGCAGCACGTAAAACTGAAGACCTATTTTAACAAGGCAACCAGGCCAACAAGATCTGAGCGTTAAAATTGTCAACCATGTCATATCATCGCAGTAGACGCTGATATATCTGGGAGCCATTTTTGACCAGAAAATGACATTCCATACGCACATATGCAAGGTCACAGAAAAGACAGAAAATTTAGTAGCGGCGCTTGCCGGACTAATGCCAAATGTAAATGGTCCATCCGAGGCAAAACGAAATCTGGTGATCGCGAGCGTTATATCCATTCACCTAATATCGGCCGAAGGAAGACGGATATACCTGCGGAGAGAAAGCGGAGACAGATCATGTGATGATAGAAGAGACGAACGAGCAACCACACTAACGAGGTGCCAAAACAACCGGCAAGTGGACTCGTCGCCTGCTCCCAAATATAGAACCCTGGTTCAATAGAGAACACGGGGCGGTTAATTTCTACCTGTCCCAGTTTCTCACAGGACACGGCAACTTTAACAAGTACCTTCACAAAATAGGAAAGAAGATCAGTCCCAAGTGCGATTACTGCCAAGAAGCAGACGACGTACAGCATACATTCCGTGAATTTCAAAGGTGGTCGGCTGAGCGATTAAGACTATACATCGCTCTAAGCACCAACACCCCACCAGAAATCATCAGGAAGTATATGCTGACTAACCAAGACTCGTGGAATAATCTCACTAACTACGTCGTTCAGGTACTGAAAGCAAAGAAAAGAGACGAACAAGAAAGGAACTGTCTCGAACCCGAACAATAACCCGAAAAGAAATTTTGGGCCGATTGCGGAACAACTGCACCCATGACCGACCCCCACCCCCCCCCCCCCCCCGAAGGAATGCGAGAGCGGTCCCGGAGGCATCGGTAGGTATGTTAAGAGGTGGAGGTTTAGTGGGTAGGCCTGGTGTACAGGAGAGTCCCACACACGGGGGAGTCCGCATGCTACCTTATGGTGAGTAACGCGTACCTCCACCTCTGTGGAAAAAAAAACACTATTACTACTCTCATGCGGGCTTATAACACATACAATGGGGCTAAAACGAACCACATTGTGGGGTCAATGCAGTGCGCAGTGAGGTTTCTTCAAGGGAACTTACGGCGATGCATACTCGCTAAGTCAAGATCAATGGTCCCAGAGAGCGCATGAACATAGCGCTGATATACTAATCATATGTGAGCTGTATATGCGAGAGCCCGGGTGGTTCTTTGATGAATCATCTACAGCAGCCATATGGGTTAGAAATCGCGACCTTGCGGTGATAGACCATGGAGTATGCAATGTGTTGATTCAAGAGGGAACGACATAGTTGATATGATCGCTCGACTTGACATAATAGTCATGACGTAGGCGATAAGGCCACCTTTGAGCGCACTGGCTGCTGGGGCACAATCATCGATATTACTTTGGCCACACCTCGTTTGCGAAGAGATATTAAGGATGGTGTGTTCTTGATGATTACAGCGGCAGCGACCACCATCACATATTCTTCTGCATAGAGAGGGTTATAGAACGTGTCGCGGCAATGGGGAAGGACACCTGAAAAGGTTGGAATGTCAAGAAGTTGAACGAAGAAGCATTCATAGTTAGCATCATGAACGCAGGTCGTTAACTTCAGGAGACAAATCCAAACATATATAAGGACAAAGTTGAAAGATTAATTGACACAACGATGAAAACGATGACTGATGCGTGCGATCACAGCCCAAAGATCATTACGCTACCTCGGAGTGACGATCGACGAACGACTGGGTTTTGGACCGCACATCTAGAAAGCTGCTGATAAGGCAACTAAGCTGGCCGCTAAGCTTACTCGGCTCATGCCCAATATGGCCGGAGCAAGAAGCAGCAAAAAACGGGCCCTCATGATGTCATCCATTCCGTCATGTTATTTGGGGCGGAGATGTGGGCCGACAGTATGCGAGTGGAGTCGTACCGGAAACGATTGGCGAGGGTACAGCGAAGGTGCGCTTTACGAATAGTATGCGCATATAGAACTGTGTCGGAGGTAGCAGTGTTGCCCCTGGCAGGTGTCATCCCTGTAGACCTATTAGCATACGAACGAAAAAGGATATACGATAGAAGCCACAGTGGAGCAAATGTGACGAGGGACGCAATAAGAAACCAAGAACGTAGTCACACACTGCAAATGTGGAGAGACAGATGGATGGCGGAAGCAACAACTGCCAAATGGATAAGGAGGTTGGTGCAAGACCCTGCCACTTGGACGGAGAGGGGACACGGTGAGATGAATTTCTATCTCACTCAGTTCCTCTCTGGCCATGGAATGTTTGGCAAATATCTCCATGTAAGAGAATTAAAAGCGACTCCAATGTCCGACTACTGCCCTGGGGTAATGGATGACGCCGAGAATACGTTCCTTAACTGCGGAAGGTGGGCGGCCATGAAACAAACACTGTAGGCAACCCTGGACATCGAGATCACACCAGAAAATGTAGTGCCCACTATGTTGGTATCCCAGAGCAACTGGTACCGCATAGCGGCGTACGTCGAAGAAGTTCTTCGAACCAAAAAGAGGGAGGAAGTAGTCAGCTGACCGGCCCCCACTAAATGATGAGGAGCAATAAGTTATTTATTTATTCTTTTAAATGTCTGACGACCCGCTCTCCACTGGATCAACTGGGGGGTGGTAGGACATTTTTTCGATTTTAAATAACAACGACGACAAAGGGAGAAAAGCGCTTACTGACGAAGCCAGAAGAATGATTGACGACGATGAAAAAGAAAACTATGGTTGACAGGGAGGAGCCGACGAGGGCGAGCATCTAATCCCGCAAGGGAAAGGGGGAGTAGGCCTGCTTGGACGATGCTGGAGGCCCGAAAATGGGTAACAGTTCGTGACCCGAAGTATGACCCGAATGCTAACGCTGTGCCGGGTCACGAATCTGGTGATACAGGGACCACTTGCAGATTACTACTATTACTACTACTCCACCCCTCGGGCGCCTCCCCAGGTAGCGGATCGGGGAATGCCAGTAACAGGTGCTGGGGAAATAAAATACCCGGTGCGGACCAAAACCAGATAGTGGAAGGCCACCACGATAAAATAACCTAGGGGAAGGAACCCCGAATTTAAAACCAAATATAAAGACTTCCAAATTAGGAAAAAAAATTACGGTGCAGGGGAGGGATACCCCAGTACCGGCGCTGGTAGGGAGTGAGCAAGCGGGCTCCCGGGCGTCGATATCCGGCGACCGCAGTAACGTGGTGGTGGTTGACTTGGCCACCACGCCATACAATGCTACACGTAAGGTAGTGGAGGTCTCGGCTTTTAAAAAGTCGTATTCGTTGGACCCAGTAGAAGGCCAGGAGACGGAGGGCGAGGGTCTTGTCATCACAGACGCCTCGAGAGACGAGGAGAACACATTACTTGCAGATTTAGTTAAATGTGTCAAAAACATGATGAGATACTGCAAGTCAAAGAAAAACATGTCAGTCGACATCCGAGAGGGTTTGTACGAAGCAGAGCGCTTGCTGTACGATATAAGCCGTCGCCGGTTAGCACGAAAACAATCCATCGTGAATGCCCGAGCAAAACGGAGTCCCAGACAATTGCTACCAGGAGTTACTTCCGGTCTTTCTACCGCAAGAACGGAGGAGAAACGCAAAAGGAAGGAAAATACTGCGAGCCCAAGGGCCGAGGTCCAGCAAATAACCAAGCATCAAAAAACCGAGGCAACCGAGTTTACTCTCGTCCAAAGTAAGAAAGGAAAGAGAGAGCCAAGGAGCAATCCTCCTGAGGCTGCTTCAAAGACTCCAAAGTGGAGACTGAGAAGACCGAAATCCGAGGCTGTAATTATTAAGCCGGCTGAAGGGAAAAAATATTTCGACATTTTGAAGGAAATCAGAAACAAAGTCAACCCGGGAGAGCTCGGAATGGACGTGAAGGCAATTCGGGAAACAAGAACTGGCGACGTTCTTGTGGAATTAACAGCATCAAGGGAAGACAAGAAGCGATTTGGCCAAAAGATCTCGGAGGCAGTGGGTTCGGATGGTAACGTTCGAGAACTAGTTCCGAGAAGCCAGATAGAAATCCGAGACCTGGACGCGGCTACCGACGAAACTGAAGTCATGACAGCGATAAACGAGGCTATAGGTGAGGAAAGCGAACAGGAGAAGATTAAGATCAATCTCTCCAAGCCCAATAGGTGGGGAAGCAGAATAACGTTTATGGAGTTAGACGAAAAGCTCACAATTACCATGGAAGCCAAATCGCACATCAAGATAGGCTGGGTAAACTGTAGGATCCGTCGAAAAGAAACTGTAGTACGGTGCTATCGTTGCCATGGTTTTGGGCACGTAGCAACAAAATGCAGAGACCCAGATAGATCTAAGCAGTGCTGGAGATGTGGCCAAGAGGACCACAGGGCGGCGGAATGTAAAAACCCCCCTAAATGCTGTCTTTGCGAAACAACATCAGGCGGCTCCCGGGTTGATCACCTTCCAGGCTCTCGAGCGTGCAATGTTTACCAGGAGGCGGTTCGCCTATCGCGGGGATAAAAATGGCTACGGTTCTGCAATGTAACTTGCGGAGAAGCAAAACTGCTCAGGACGTCCTGCAGCAGATTATAGCTGAAAGACACTTGGACTTACTCCTAGTCTGCGAACAATACCACGATGCCGGAAATGGCTGGTTTTCTGACACCTCATACACGGCAGCTATCTGGATCCTAAGTCAAGAAAAGTTCCCGATTCAACAGGTGGTTAGAGGAAATGGGTATGTGGGTATCTGCTGTAACAACACGAACTACATCATTGTATACTTGACCCCAAACGATGCTATTGATACATTCTGCGATAAACTGCCCGCTCTCCAAGACTGCTTATCATCGTTAAGCGGGAAAATAGTCATTGGAGGCGACTTCAACGCTAAAGCATCTAAGTGGAACATGCCAGTTCCTTGTACCAGAGGTAGGCGCATTGTGGACCTGGCTGCCAGACGTGACCTTGTTATCCTTAACAAAGGTAACGTTACTACGTTCAGGAGAGCGGGTACGGACGGCTCTATTGTGAATATCACGTTGGGATCCCAACGTGTAGCTGCCAAAATATCGGGGTGGTCAGTGCTCGAGATATATACGCACAGTGACCACCAGTACATTGAGTTCTATATTAACAGGCCCCAAAACATGCTGACTGCGCCAATACCAACCAAAAGGTGGTCGGTCAATAAATTGGACAGGACAGACCTGACTGAGTTCCTCGGGAAGCGTGCTAGCAGTATCTTGGGGCAAGTTCCCCCTACGAATTCGAGAGAAGACGCAGAAAACGCGGTGCGGTCCGTGATGGACCTCATACGCAAGGGATGCGACGCTTCAATGCCGTTAAGACAACCCAACATTAGAAGAAGGTCAGTATACTGATGGACCCACGAAATCAGCGAACTCCGTAAGACGGCATTTAGACTACGTCGTAAGGCCCAACGGATTCGAAGACATGGTGATGCGACCCTGGAAGCGTCAAGATACCGGGAAGCTCGGAGAAACCTTAAGCACGAAATATCAAAGAGCAAATTGTTATGATGGAAGCGCCTGTGCCGGGAGATCGACAACGACACTTGGGGACTAGGTTACCGTATTAAAAAATACATCCACCACAAGGAATGTACAATATGTGCAAAAAAGTAGGTGGGTTATTACAACGTCAATAAAATAAAATACTTTAAAATATATTTTACCTGCGCTCCTAGTTCGACCAAAGTTTCAATCAGTACCGCTGTTTGAACAGTCATATGAAGGCAACCAGCAATTCGAGCTCCTTTCAAAACTTTTTGAGGTCCATATTTTTCTCGAATCGCGATTAATCCGGGCATTTCATTTTCAGCCAAAGTAATTTCTTTTCTTCCCCAATCTGCTAAATTGACATCAGCTATAACCAATTAATGGAATTCAATTTAGCGATATGTCGACAAGCAGAAATAGATAATTGTAATAGGCATAATATTTTCAAATTTGTGTTGTGTATATAAATAAAATACTAAATACGTAGATATTAATTATATATGCAGTTCTTTATAGTATAATTCTAATATACAGGGTGTATATAAACGCTCGCATATGAGCTATATTACGAGGTAGAGCATCTTTGTTCTGAATTGAATAGTACCAGAAACAACTGTTTTTATACTATAGTTTAAAATTAAACCGGCATAAAAAATTTATTTATTTTCAAGAGATTGTACAGCGAAACAATCTCCAAACAAATGACTGCTTGTTTCCTACAGTTACTTCAGTTCGTTTGAATAAATCTTACACAAGTGAAGATCTAATGCGACATTCCCGCGAAGGAAATTTGGCACTGCCTAGGGACGAATAATTCCGAAGTAGTGTTGCAGAACATAATAATCCAAACGTGTACACAATAATCCAAAACATTTAAAACAGCTAGTTGACGCAGCTCTTGATTGGACAGTTTCTAAATCCAAAATGGGAGGCACATGCGCGTATACAATCGTTTGCACGATCCGAAATTAACCTTTCCTTCTCAAATGAAACTGATAACCATCGTCATTCATAGCCTATTCGTGGGAAGAATAATAGCTGACTAAGTCTTTATGTACTCTATCTGTCTCAAGACCTTGTCGTTGGTGGGAGAGCTTACGATCCCCCGCTCGCCCATAGATAGATTACCTGAGGAGTCCGCTTAAGTGGACCTCCACTCCATCATCGCGCTCCCCGGCGACTGTGACACCAATTGGTGTCCGATCTCGGGGGTCTGTTGACTCCTGGAGATTATGACCCATGTTTTGAGTCCGATCCCAGGCGCAGGATTGGAGGTATTTCTCTGGTCTACCCAAGGACTGTGACACTGTAGGTGTCCGAACTTGTGTGACTATTAGGCAACCCGAGGACTATGTCACCAATTTGGTGGCCGATCTCGGGTCGGTAACCCAGTATACTCATCCGGAGCAGCTCTGCTGCCTGGGTGGGTGTGTCCCAGCTGGGTTGGTAAGAGGGGGGCAACCTGCCGCATCTGTGGGTTGAAAGGAGGATCCAACTAAGAAGAGACAGCCCCTAAGTCGTAAGGTGTGGTAGGCACCGTGGTGGAAACTGGCAAACTGCCAGCGGCTAAGCTTGCGAAGATACTCTCCAAAGAGTAGGAGGGTAGTCTACGATTTATAAAAGGGGAAAATGGCGAGTTCACCAATTCTCCAAAGGATACACTGGAACGGCTGCTAACTAGCAACTTTTCAAGCATAGATCTTGGGCAGCTAGAGACTACAAAGGAACACTCTCAGAGAGAGAGAGAGTAGAAACTGGGAAATCGCTGCCCAGGTTGTCAATCCAAAGAAGGTGTCAAAAGTGCTAATGGCCTTAGAGGCGTTCAAGTCGCCTGGACCAGATGGCATTTACCCGGCCATCCTTCAGGAAGGCCTGGGGGTCATTCTGAGACTATTGACTGGACTCCTTAGGGGGTGCGTGGCTCTCGGTTACACACCAAAAGAATGGAAAAAAGCACGAGTTTCATTCATACCGAAAGGAGGAAGTAGAGGCTTCGTGGAAGCAAAGGATTACAGACCAATCAGCCTAACATCTTTCCTATTGAAACTCTTGGAAAGACTAGTTGAAAGGTATCTGGTAGAAGGACCTTTGAAAACCTTACCTTTACATGGCGAACAATACGCATACCAAGCTGGCAAATCTGCTGAGACAGCATTAATGTCCGCTGTGGGGTTTGTGGAGAAGCAACTCAATATACGGGGAGTGTGCATAGGCACCTTTCTAGATATTGAGGGTGCTTTCAACCGCACCTCGATGGAAGCGATTCGGAAAGGAGCGGAAGAGCATGGGGTACCGAGAGAAATTGTTAGATGGATCTTGAGTACCCTAAAAAACAGGTATATTTATACTGAATGGCAGGGAACAATAGTGGGGGGAACGGTCTCCGAGGGTTGCCCTCAAGGAGGTGTGTTGTCCCCGCTCTTATGGAACTCGGTGGCAGATAGTCTGATAAGGAAACTAAACGATAGTGAAATCCATGCTATAGGATATGCGGACGCTATCGCTATCATGGCTAGAGGAAACTTCGAGGAGGTCTTGCAGGAGCTAATTCAAGAAGCCCTAAGGGTTGTGGAAAGATAGTGCATGGAGAAAGCACTCTCGAGACAACCAGAGAAGTTAGCCGTTATCACCTTCTCGAGAAGGTACAAGATGAAAAAACTCAGAGAAATGGTGATAGGGGGGAAACAGATTCCATATACCGGAGAAACCAAGTATCTTGGAGTAATCCTGGACAGGAAGTTGAACGGGAATGGACATCTAAAACAGAAATGTCAAAAAGCAATCGCAACTTTTTGGCAATGTAGAAGAGCACTAGGCTGCAGTTGGGGTCTAGGACCAAAGAAACTGCTCTGGATTTACCAGTACATAGTGACACCCAGAATCACCTACGCGGCAGCATGCCACTATGGTGGCGTAGAGTGGAAAAGGCCAATGTACAACAAAAACTAAATAGAGTACAGGGTATGTTCCTAAGGGGCATCTGCTCGGTAAGGAAAAGTACACCCACAATTGCAATGAGAACTCTGTTGGGGTTACCCACCTTGGCCCTTGCTATTAAAGGCGAAGCGAGGAGAACCGTATACAGACTCAAATGCATGGGAAGTTTAACAGGCAGACTGGAAGGGCTAGATGAACACTTTTGTGGAAGCCTGAGAACCATGTGGACTCAACCACAGGATAAAATCCGGATCCTCGACTCGGGGGAAAATAACTTTAACATATTTTTCCCGGATAGAGAGGACTGGGAAAGAAATCCGGTAACACCTAAGCATGGAACCATCTGGTATACTGATGGTTCCAAAAAAAGTCAAGGTGTAGGCGCAGGGTTCTGCGGACCGAAGCTTAAGGAGAACTTTTTCCTTAAGCTCAATACATTCAACACAGTCTTCCAGGGAGAGGTGGCGGCCATTCTTCAATGTGCCGAGACTCTTTTGAGGAAGGAGGTGACAGGTAATACTATATGGATATGCTCCGATAGCCAGGCGGCATTGAGAGCCATAGGAAATCCTATGGTTAAATCGGCGCTAGTCAGAGATGCAAAGGCAAGTTTGCGACGTCTGGCCATACGTAATAAGCTCAACCTAACATGGATCCCCGGACACATGGGTTGGAAAGGAAACGAAAGGGCGGACTCCGTGGCCAAGTCGGGCATAATAAATGGCCTGGACATGACCGGGAAGGTTGCTATGCCCTTTCAGGAAGGACTTAACAGGCTGACGAGCCATCTTAGAGCTCAGCAGGTTAAGGAGTGGATCAACCACAAAAAATGCAGCACAACCAAAAGCCTTGCAGGTGAACTGAAGGCTGATAGATGGGCTGAACAGCTGACCAAACTGGACAGAACAAGGAGTTTCCATTGAAATCCTGACTGGACATGGGAACCTGAATAAGCATGGCTATACGGTGGGAAAGAAAAGTTTCCCGCTGTGTACTAAATGCGACGAAAACATGGAGGAGACCACAGCACACTTCCTCTGTGAATGTCCTGCCCTAATGGAGACACGAAGGAAATTCCAAGACTCTCCATTTCTGACGAAGGAGGAAATCAGGGCACGAAGTCTTCAGCAGATTCTGAACTTCTGCAATAAGGCTGGTTATCGAGCTGAACCCTGAAATGGCATCAGGAATAGCGTACAAAGGCAAATTGTCAAGTACGCTGATTTCGGGGGTCTTAACCCCGGACCTGATAAAAGCCTTACCAATACCAATACCAAAAAATCTATATGTTATATCACCTTTTTCGTGCTAATGCAGATAAATAATACAATATACGTCTTAGTAGTATTATGGCCACTCCAGGTGATGCACAAATTAATACCGAACCGGATGACCTGCACCACTGTGCATAAAACCGCGAACTGGTAGAGAGACTCGAACTGCTGGTAGAGACTCCATGAGCTCATTTGGTATGATTCCGTTTTCACGTGTACCAGGAAGGGAGTTGAATGACACATTTCGTATGCGTGGTGTGGAGTTCCGGATCCGAATTCCGCGGAAGGAACCACCTACTTCGATGGCAAAGTACCAACAGCAACGCGTTCCATGTGTTCTTGTTCCACGTATTCGGCCGTGCTTTCGAAGTCTCTATGCGTACTGAAGATCGAGATCAAGCCAGCTTTTGCCCTTTTGCTCTATGCGAGGTTTCCGTCCGAGGTACCGCCCCAGTCAACTCGCCGCCTGTAAGTATTCTCGAATCGGATCACGCGGGAATATGATCGGCGAACGACCGCAGTCGAACGCCACTCTTACCCGCTTGGCTCTAGAACACCGTGACAGCCGCGATGAGTATCGCCGGCGCACGCGCTCCGCCTAATCGAGTAAATAAAGAAACGATATCATTGGTAAGTGGTGCGAGAGGCCGGGAGTTAAATGCGCACTCAATTAGGCACAATATTGTAGAGCATTCCTCAAATGTTGGCGTGTGCTCCTGGAGTACTATTTTCAAGTGGAATTTCACACCTTTAAACCCCGGTCGCCCAAATACCACCGAAATGAGGTGATGAGGGAGGAATAAAGTGCCAGGATGTGCCGTATTTCAAAAGGAGATCCTGAAGGTCATTTTTCGCGATGGCTACCTCAAAGGCTTCATCTAATTTCCGTTGTGCCCCAACGAAGTTTTTACCTTGATCGCTGTGCATGCATGTCGGTATACCACGTCGCGAGATAACCTTTTGTACGCCGCGATAAATGCTCCCGAGGAATAGTCGGACACCAACTCTACGTGTACAGCTTTGACAACTAAGCATACAAATAAAGCGATGTATGCAAGATGTAATTTCTGTCCGCGCCCACTAACAAGACATACGTGAATCGGTCCCGCGTAGTCGATTCCACAATGTGTGAACGGCGGATCAGGTCTCATTACTCGCGAAGTGGGAAGATTTCCCATCAGCTGACGTGTATCAGCTCAAAACTTAGCACATACGACACAATGGAATATAATCGAGCGGACGAATTTTCACATTCAAAGGTGCACATGACAAAACAAGAGTCGTACAACTGGGTGACCACTCAAAACTACTGAGTATTTTATACCTGGTAGCAGATCTTGATTTGATTTATTTACAAAAAAAGCCCTGGGACCTACCCAAAGGGCGGGTATTACAAATTATACAAATGTGGTGGTCATTGTTACACATAAGTAGTCAACGCAAACGGAAAAGAAGAACAAAACATAAATGAAAACGAAACAGAGAGTACAAAAAATCAGTATACAGTCATTAAAGACGTGCTCTTACTGAACTCATTGTGGTCACCATAGCATCATTTAGCAGTAGGTAACAGAAGCGCAAAACGACCAATAACAGAAGCTGGGACGCGACCATGCATGATTGTCAACGCGAGAGGGTGCCAAGAAACCGATCGCACCTGCTCCGAATTGCATTTCAACTCAATTGGGTCCTTTAGGGCGAGATGCGCTAAAAAATGTGGAAATTGTTCAATAAAATATCAGTGTAGTTAAGGTCGAAATGTGTGCATTATCTATTTTCATTTATGTGGCCTATTTTGTGCCAAGGTATATGCTCAGATTGATCATTATAAATTAAATTATAATATTGCTGTAAATTTGTATTTTATAGTAATTCACTGAATTCAGGTATAAATCTATAAAAGTATGCCTTCTTTCACAGATCGTTGTTGCAATCCTTTTCATAAAGCGAAACATAGAAAATTTCCTTCTTCTGGTATTTGTTGTATTACTGCAAGACAAAGGGAATTATTACCAAATGTTAAGGTAGGTTCCATGATTTGCTCCCCTTAACGGAAGGAAATTGATAACATGTTGAAAAATCAATGTAAAGTATATGATCAAAATGTCCCTACTGAAATTCCAAGTACATCCAGTGATTTCACTTAAGATTCTTCGTTTCCTGAACCTGAAGAAACTTCTAATGATGAACGCAAAAATGATTCTGATTGTGGTTCTGATTATGATACCGATTTTCGTTCAAAAGAGGAAGAATCTTCGAAACATAATCAAAACTGTGAAGTACTACAGATATTACAAGCCAAATTTAATGATCCAGGGACAACAAATGTTGAAAAATTTCAAATAATTACATTGGCACCTGACTCGTGGAGTATGAATAAAATAGCTACATTTTTTTGTTCTCGGCGACTTGTCCAAAATGCAAGACATGCGTTACAAGAATTTGGCATCAAAGCTGCCATCTTCAAACCTTGCAGTACAAGGGCACGATTACTGGCTGCAGACACAGAGACAGATGTGACATCCTTCTACGAAAATGGTGAAAATAGTCGTCTTTTACCGGGAATGAAGGATTACCTTTCAATTAAGCAGTCAGACGGTTCTCGCAAACATGCCCAAAAACGTGTAGTCCTATGTAATTTAAAAGAACTGTACGAGCAGTTTAAAACTTCAAATCCAAATGTAAAAAATTGGATTCTCTAAATTTGCACAATTACGTCCTAAAAACTGCGTTCTTGCAGGTGCAAATAGAACGCACGTAGTTTGCGTATGCGTTTATCACCAGAACGTCAAATTAATGATCGATTGTAGTCATATTTCTCAAATTACAGAGAATACGGAGAATCATTTATTAAGTTACTTTTATTACTTGTAGTGATCCTTCTTCAGATTGCTATTATAATAAATGCGTGAACTGTCCTGACATTGACGTCATGAAAAAGTTTTTGCTGGAACAATTTGATAAAGCGAGTATTGAACAAATAGAATATCAAGTTTGGAATAGTACCGATCGTGCTACGATGGCAACGCAAATACCTCCTGTAGACGAGTTTGTCAATGATTTTTGCACAAAATTGGTCGCTCTCAAAACTCATCACTATACAGCTAAACAACAGTCAACGTATTTAAATTGGAGAAAACAAAATTTGCTCGAGGGGGAACTTCTTGTACAATGTGATTTTTCGGAAAACTACGCTGTTGTTGTGCAAGATACAGCGCAATCATTCCATTGGAATAATAATCAGGCTTCCATTCATACGGTTATGTGTTATTATAAATTAAATAATGAATTACGTTACGAAACCGTTGCTATAATTTCTGATGATCTGCCTCACAGAAATTAATTATAAATTATATGTCAGAGAAGGTAGCGGTAACAAAAGTTATTTATTTTTCAGTTGGTGCTGGTCGGCATTATAAAAATGAATATAATTTCTCGAATCTTATAAATCATGAAAAAGATTTTGGGGTTCCGGAGGAATGGCATTTTTTTGCACCGGCACATGGTAAGGGGCCTTGTGATGGGATTGCGGGAAATTTAAAAAGATTAGCTATGAAGGCAAGTTTACAAAGAAGATCGGCTAAACAAATTCTTAGTGCATATGACCTCTATCTGTGGGCAAAAACGACACTAACATGTACAGCTATATTGTACATCAGGAAAAAAGATAATGAATACCTCACTTCTCAATTACAAAGTCGCTTCAGTGAATCCAAAACAGTACCTGGTACACTTCGATACCATTCTTTCATACCTGAAGGACACCAGTTACGTCTAAAGCAATGCAGGACCGATACCAAGGAGATTCTCTTTGATATGCATAAGAAAAAACTCCATACGAAAGATAAACAAGACAAGATGCACGTCGTTCAGTCGAGGCGACAATTTAAAAAATATTAGCCAGACAAAAAATAGTACACTACACAGACCAGAGAGGGTTTGGAGTCAATAAATACCGCGGAAATGACGAGCCATGTCATTGTGTTGAGTTGAAACTCGTCGATAGGTGTGTCGGAACTGTAACGCCAAATATGCGCGGGTAGTCACGATCGCGACTATCTACCATGATCTGACGATACACTTGCGACATTTCGACGCAGCAAACGAATTTGAACGATCGACTCTGCAGAACGACATCACCCAAATCAGCCTGCAATTTGGGACTCGTGAGTAGGTTACTATTTAGCGACGTGAAATGAGTTGAGCGCTAAGATGCGTTAAACACGACGTGTACTTTCATAGTTGTGCTCGAATCCTTCCTCGCCCCGTGGTGAGGCAAGTAGAAGAGGCATATGACCTTGATCTTCGTAGTCTTGCATAAAGGTATGATACGCTCACATGTCCATTGGTGAACATGCTAATCGCCTTTCTAAGCTCTTAAAACTGCGAAGAGCTATTGTGCGAGAACTGTCAAGGTCAATGGTAGCGGTTGAGCGAAAAGGAAGCCGAACGACATATTGCCCGGACTCATAACGGTGATGAGTTTCAAGAAAGTGTAATTCGCAACGCTCGTCTTCAGCTGTGAGAAACGGACGAGAGGGAACATCCTCAATTTCCCAAAATTTCCGTAGAGCAGCCGACAATGGATTAGCAGCTATGCACGAGAGCGTGATCTGGAGCATCAAGTAACGTAGGAGGGGGTGCCGATGTTCAACTGGATAAAATCCAGCAAAAAATAGTATTCTGCGCCATTGGTCGGCGTACACCTCCGGGGATCAATACAGGCAAGAGCACGGAACCGCATAAATATGAACCGATCAGTAATTGTATAGGGTCCGAATCAGCAAGATTCAAATTCTGAACATGAGACCAATTCGAAGGACGATATTCAGTAGTATTGACTCTACGTAATGCAGTCGAACCTTCAGTTTGCCAAACGATAGCTGTTCCGAGGCCGAAACACTTGCAATCGCCTGTTCAATGATGTGGAAGCTGGACGCTGGGGCTTGAATTAAATCCTCGAAAGTTTCAGTGGCACTAGCCATTTTAGAAAAGTATATACGTAAAATTGCTAATATCTGTACTGGAAATGTCTAAAATTGTAAATATATGAAATTGCAAATAAATGTCATTTTAAATATTTATATTGTAAACATCTAAATTGCAAATATTTTAAACTGAAAGTATGTTAATATAGATTTAAAATCTACTATCTATTAGACTTTCAACATCGGTGAAATATTTAAAATATACGCCTAGAATTTTACCATCGGTGGATAATACATTAAAATCTTCTTTTGGTTAAAGATTTTTCACCCATGGACGATTTCAGATCTAAAAACTGGAAACATCTTATAATCGGGTTCGTAGCGCAGGCGGTAGCGTACTGGACTACGAAGTCATAGGTCGTGAGTTCTATCCCCGGCTGGGAAAACAGCTCTTCGAAATTGTATTCAAGCAGCAGATTGCAATACACGTAAGACGTGCCACGTTGTTTGTTCACATTTCGATGCATTGTTTACTTGAGTGTTGTTTATTTAAGGTGTCTTCCCTCCCTTTCGGGTTTAAGGCACCCCCCCACCCCCACGGGGGAATGGGGCCAAATTTTAGTGATGCGCCAGCACCGCTGGTTGTGCACACTTGAAAAAGATATACAACAAGTCAGCTACCACATTATTAGCAACAAGCTGCCTGCCTTGATGCTTCTGTTGGTTCAGAGAACCTTTCTAACGTTGCCACGGCCGGCTAGAGGCCAACCCTTTCTGCGGTTACTGCCTGCACGGACACGGCACGCCGTAGCGCTCCCCCGTGTGGAACCCGCCGGCAGGGGCTTGACACCGCACCCTAGTTCCCCAGTACGGTGGGTCTCTCGAGTCGTTTCACGATCAGGCATTCGTCGGCACAGACCAGCCGAACGATCGGGTCCGTGAGGTCGTCAATTCTCAAACTTGCTAAGAGAAGCGGATCTTTCAAAAGCATTGCTCCTCTTCGAGCTCGGGCACTTCGACCCCTCACTCTTCCACAAAAATTGTGGACGGAGATAACCCGCTCCGCTCTCTTCCACAAGTCCCCTGCGGGGGATGCATTGTTTACGAGGGGAGAATCGACGCATGGCCGCTACTATACTTGATGTGGGTTTTGTGCACTTTCCTACATCCTCGACAAATGTGTGTATGGCGCCATCTAAGTCGATCTGCTGCTCTCGATATATCGACGTACAGAGGCTCTAGCGGCCAGGGTTTGATTCCGGCGTTCGTAGTTTTGACTACAAGGCTCGGTCGTCGAATCAAAATTTTGTCTGGTTGAATTTCGACTACGAGGTTGAGCCGCGGCTGGGTTTCGGACTACAGGACCCCAGGTCGTCCGATCCTTGTATGGTCGGTATAAGGGCCCAATTAGTCTCAGACGGGAGAGAGGGCCGAAATATAAACAAAAATCTTATATTGCAAATGCTTACAGGACAAATGTCTAAAACTGTAAATATACAAAATTATACGTACAATATATCAACTATAAATATGTAAAATTGTAAATATCTAAATTGTAAAAATATCTAAAATTGAAAATATATAATATTGAAAATATTTAAATTTTAAATGTAAAATTCTAAAATTCTAAAATGTAAAATTGTACTTATTTAAATCTCAAATATCTAAAGTTGAACTATCTAAATTGCAAATGTACAAAATTTTAAATATTTATAAAAGTAAAAAATGGTAAACATCTGAAATTATAAACATGTAAAGTTGTGAATTTCTAAAATTGAAAATATATGAAATCGAAAAAATGTAGAATTGAAAATATCTAAAATGGTAAATGTATAAAAATGTTAATATCTACATCGCAAATGTCTAAAACTGTAAATCTATGATTTTATAAATATGTAAATTATAAATGTCAAACACAGAAAACATCTAAAATTATGAACTATGCTAGCAGGTCAGCAGACCTGCCTTAACGTCGGAAGCGTATCTCAATCAGCAGACCGATGACACTAGGTTCCTTATGTCCAAAAATTGAAGAAAAAACTTTGTATGGATCCTGGGAGGTTATGCATCTGCTGTTGTGGTATTTCGCCCCTCAAGTGAGAAGCCGGTGACACCAAGCTTCCTTAGTGGAGAAGAGGCCTTGCTGAAAGAATTATTAATTAGCCCTAAAAAGGCACCAATCAGAGCGAAGCAATTTCGAACGTTTCTTATTTAGATAACATGTTATTGGTTTTGACCTCGGTATCAAAATATTATTGTTTATCGTCGTTAGGAGCATAGGATTCTCGAATATAATTGCGAAATATAATTTTAAACTAAGAATAATTATTATTATTCTTTAATTATTAACTCTATATGAAATTATATTTTTGCAGGAACCAATCAGAATGCTCCGCGGGTATTGGCAAGCTTGTTTAGCACTGAGTATCTGCGGTCCATCGCAGCTCCATTCAACGAACACCAATTGTTTAAGTCTTTTTTTTGTTATTGTAAATATTGTCAGGGAAATAAATCGCATACAGCATATGTGTCATTATTCGTTTGCTTCAGAGTGAAACCCATCCACTTGGAGCTTGTCTCTTATTATTCGTCTGCCGATTTTCTAAAAGCTTTTAAGCGGTTCATCAGCCAGGGGGGCTACCTCTGATATGTACAGCGACTGTGGGAAGATATTTCAGGGGGCTGATACCAAGCTTTCAAAGCCATTCAAAGAAGCCGTCCGTCATTCTGATCTTCAGGCTGTCATCGCCGAAGATAAGAGTAAGTGACATTTCATACCACCATTAGCCCCTCATTTTGGTAGCTTGTGGGAATCCGGAATAAAAAGCACCAAGTTTCATTTGAAACGCATACTTGGTCCTATTTGCCAATCTATGAAGAGTTTATATTAAGAATTAGATTAATTTCGTGGTATGTACGGTCCTTTTACTTAAATAAACAAATAATAAATCATAAATCATAAATCAAATACATGGATTGACGATTGCAACCACTAAGTATGTCGTAAAGTAAACTTAAGTGAGCATTGCCGGGATTTGTAGTATAACCGCTCAGACCTGTTGATCTTACTGTTCGGAATATAAGGAATTTTAATGATTTGACTATTAATAGGTTCTGTGTCCCTCTAGCGGTGATACAGGGAACAATTGTCTATTTTAGAAAATATACGTTTCGTCCCAGTTTTTTCACGTGGACTCGTCAGTAAGACCGTGAAAAAACCTGTCTTATACGTATATCCGGTTTTATTTATAAGAGATATTTTAAAATTAATTTAGCAGAGGAGGAATGCTAGAAAAATTTGAAAAGATATCTATGCATGATAATGGTAACGTGATTTCGAAGAGTTTACTATGATGTGAGATAGAGGCCTGACTCAACTAGCGCCCTTCTCGAGCGCCTAATAAATTTCTAGTATTAACCCTGTGCTATTTTCTCGTTGGTGCACCGTTGACCGCTATTCCAGAACCGTCATTGCTCGAGACATCGACCAACCGTCTCGATGGCAAGCATATAGACACATACTGGACCAGTTCTGGAAACGTTGGTCCGCCGATTATTTGCGATCGTTGCAGCATCGATCTCAATGGCAACAGCCTCAGCGAAATGTATTACTAGATTAATCAGTTTTAGTCAACATCCCGAATTTGCCGTATACCAAGTGGCCATTAGCGCGTATCGTGAAATGACACCGCGGTAGCGACGATATAGTACGTGCTGTATCTGTCCGAACGTAGTTAAAAAAATTAATTAACATACCCAACCCTGAAAAATTCTGTCCGCTGATCTATGATATGTCAAGATGCCGGTGGTCCTGGTGTTGGCGCTTTTTTGTCGGACAAATCTCGAGACGTCGCCCATCTTCTTCTCGGGTGCGTCTACTGACTATATTCTTTTTATTGCTGAAATAAAGAATTCGACAATTATTATGAAACACAAATTAACAACAATATTAGGATAATTTGTATTTCATACCGATTCTCTTTCTGCCGAATAAAGCATGTATTACGTGATACGTCGCCGTAGAATTTACTGCAGAAACCGAGTGTTGCACTGCATCTAGCATTGCTTGGCCAAGTCGTTTCGTCTCCGAACTAAGCACCGCGCCTATTTTCAATGTTCAAGTAAACGCGGTTAATTTGTTCAAACAGATGGGGTGTTCAAGAGCTACGTCAACCTGGCAAGACCACAATCGCAAATCGGAAATTTTCTTAATGCATAATTTGGAGCTCAATTAGTGCTAATTTAATGCCCTAATCCGGAATTTAATGCTAATTTCTTTTTTAAAAAAAAATATGGTCTTGCTAGCTTTACCACAAGCTAGCAGCGCCATTCCAGAAAACCGATAAGGAAAGCTTGTATCAAAATGTGGCTAGGGGCATAATTTGGAGCTCATTTAATGCTCGAGATATCCGATAGTGTCATAGCCCTACAGTTGTCCTTTAAGGGCGGCCCCTACAGGACGAAAATATAAAAATATTTTTTTAAATTTAAATATAGCGCATAATTTAGAGCTCAATTAGTGCTAATGTAATGTCCTACTCTGGAATTTTATTCTTTTTTCTTTTTTAAAAAAAAAATATGGTCCTGCTAGCTATACCACAAGCTAGCAGCGCCATTCCAGAAAACCGATAAGGAAAGCTTGTATCAAAATGTGGCCAGGGGCATAATTTGGAGCTCATTTAATGCTCGAGATATCCGATAGTGTCATAGCCCTACAGTTGTCCTTTAAGGGCGGCCGCTGCAGGACGAAAATATAAAAATATTTTTTTAAATTTAAATATAGCGCATAATTTAGAGCTCAATTAGTGCTAATGTAATGTCCTACTCTGGAATTTTATTCTCTTTTCTTTTTAAAAAAAAAAATATGGTCTTGCTAGCTTTACCACAAGCTAGCAGCGCCATTCCAGAAAACCGACAAGGAAAGCTTGTATCAAAATCTGGCTAGGGGCATAATTTGGAGCTCATTTAATGCTCGAGATATCCGATAGTGTCATAGCCCTACAGTTGTCTGGAACGGCGCTGCTAGCTTGTGGTATACCTAGCAGGACCATATTTTTTTTTAAAACAGAAAAGAGAAGAAAATTCCGGAGTAGGACATTAAATTAGCACTAATTGAGCTGTAAATTAGGCGCTATATTTAAATTTAAAAAAATATTTTTATATTTTCGTCCTGTAGGGGCCGCCCTTAAAGGACAACTGTAGGGCTATGACACTATCGGATATCTCGAGCATTAAATGAGCTCCAAATTATGCCCCTGGCCACATTTTGATACAAGCTTTCCTTATCGGTTTTCTGGAATGGCGCTGCTAGCTTGTGGTATAGCTAGCAGGACCATATTTTTTTTTTAAAAAAGAAAAGAGAATAAAATTCCTGAGTAGGACATTACATTAGCACTAATTGAGCTCTAAATTATGCGCTATATTTAAATTTAAAAAAATATTTTTATATTTTCGTCCTGTAGGGGCCGCCCTTAAAGGACAACTGTAGGGCTATGACACTATCGGATATCTCGAGCATTAAATGAGCTCCAAATTATGCCCCTGGCCACATTTTGATACAAGCTTTCCTTATCGGTTTTCTGGAATGGCGCTGCTAGCTTGTGGTATAGCTAGCAGGACCATATTTTTTTTTTAAAAAAGAAAAGAGAATAAAATTCCAGAGTAGGACATTACATTAGCACTAATTGAGCTCTAAATTATGCGCCATATTTAAATTTAAAAAAATATTTTTATATTTTCGTCCTGTAGGGGCCGCCCTTAAAGGACAACTGTAGGGCTATGACACTATCGGATATCTCGAGCATTAAATGAGCTCCAAATTATGCCCCTAGCCACATTTTGATACAAGCTTTCCTTATCGGTTTTCTGGAATGGCGCTGCTAGCTTGTGGTAAAGCTAGCAAGACCATATTTTTTTTTAAAAAAGAAAAGAGCATTAAATTCCGGATTAGGGCATTAAATTAGCACTAATTGAGCTCCAAATTATGCATTAAGAAAATTTCCGATTTGCGATTGTGGTCTTGCCAGGTTTACGTAGCTGTGTTCAAGTAAGAGCCCATGTACGTCTTTAATAAACGTGTTTATCTTTGTTTCTCACACATATATATACGTGCAGGCAAGAACAAGGATAAAAATAGGCGCGGCGCTTAGTCCGGAGAGCGAACTACTTAACAGCAATGCTAGACGTTCGGCTTCACTCGGTTCGTGCAGTAAATAAATTGTTTGCAATAAATAGAAATTGAAAATTAAAATTGAATTATATACAATCATAAATCCTGAACTTTGCTATTATCTGAGAAAAATTGTTCAGTACTATTTGCGGACCAATAATGTAACTCTTACTGCAAATTAATCTATAAGTAGATTTCTGAAAACGTTTTGCACTTAAAGACTTGGAGAAATCTGTTTCAGACCAATCGGTTGACGTTATCATGTTTAAAACGTCAAAACAAATAATAAGAAATTTTCTTATTATTCGACATTCGAAATACGACATTTTGTACATTTGGGCAAAAAGTGTCAAGCTGATTAAATTCTGACCATTTACTATCTATTTGTCTTTAGAAACATGTTTTAAAACCCTATTTGTGGTAAAATACCACAAATGAATTAAATTGATCACACTTTTGTCCCAAATATGCAAAAACTCGAGTCGACCTTAAATTTTTTTATTATATTATTTCAACGTGATGAACATGATTATGCCAACCGATCGTTCTGAAACAAATTTCCTCAGGTATGTTAGAGCAAAACGTATCCAGAAATCTGGTCGTAGATTAATTTATAACAAGAATTACGTTTTTAGCCCTTGGATAGGGCCGAAAAATTTTGTCCGATAACAGTGAAGTATACGTTTTATTTTTTTATAGATTTATGTTTCTATGCATAACAATTTGTTAGATATATTCTCGTTATGACTTCAAAAGATTGTAATGTTTTCAAATATAAACAGAATAAATAATTTAAGTATATGCAATTTCAAGATTTAAAATTTTTTGTTATATTTACAATTTCATGTATTTTCAATTTTAGAATTTCACAACTTTACACGTTTACAAATTTTTTACATATTGAAATATTTACAATTTAGATAGTTTTGAAATTTAAATATGTATAATTTTGCATATTTACAGTTTTAGAAATTTGTAATTTGGATGTTTTTATTTTTAGGTTTTTTACATTTAGAATTTAAATATTTTCAGCATTATATATTGTGACGTTGTCACAGTTAATGCGCCATGTCGTCCCCACAGTGAATCCCGTCACATGTCACCACAGCATGAAATCTGTATGATGTCGTCGCAGTATCCTCTACCAAGAAAGAATTAACCCTTTAGCGCATACGGCATACCAGTGGTGCGATTTTGGACCTTGCCTTAACTGGCTGGGTTCACCCATAAACTCCTAGTTGGTGACCATGTCGGTCGGAGGTGAGGGGGCTTGCGCGCTTCGATGAATCCAGGGGCTTTACTGATAAAGGTTGAGAGCTCTGGAAGGGCCTTCCAAGTCAGGCAGGTCATGGAAGAAGCCCGACTAAAGAACCAACACTGGGAGGGATTCCCGAATCATAAAGAACTTCAACATTCAATAAAAAATGTATTATTAAACACATCATCAAATTTATCGTTATATATAACAGTATTTTTTATTTCAAAATGTTGCGGTTTAATTTTCTATCGGTCATTCCACATCAATAATATCAAAACTGAGGTCGATGTCTCCAAATTCTGCGAAAATGAAATATATGAAAGGTACAGACTTAATAAACATTATGGTAGAATATTTATTTTAAATTTTCAAAATGGCGGCCGTGATGTCACCTTCATTGAATTTCTTAAAATTACGATATCTATCTTTCCACTTTGCACATTTTAATGTTACTAGGATCATTTTCTTCAGAAAAATTAGCACTTTCATACAAAAATAGAAAACAAATTTTGTGAGTCTGTCTTGCCTAGAAATTTGCATAAAATATTCTTTAACCTTAATTTCAAGTGACGTCCAGGGTTTTTTTCTCAAATGATATGTTAACTTATAGAAAAAGGTATCACTTATCATTTAAAAAAAAAAATTGATGGAGATTCTTTCCGTTTCAAAGTTATGATTTTTTAAGAGCGCACATCGCGACGGTCATTGATGTGCTGCGGCATAGGTATCTCGCTGAGCTTTCATTGCATGCCTTTCGGTGCGCGACAACGCAACAACGCGCTGAATTATAGTGTGATGGTACTATATCAGGGCTCCCAGTGCTTCGTTACCTTAAAATAAGGAAAAAAGGGACTTTGAACGTCAAAAAAAGGAACTAAAAAAGGGACTTAAGGTATAGAAAGGGATCGAAAAAAGACTGAAAATAGGCTTCATTTAAACTTTTTAATTGTAATCCTAAAACACTTTACAACGTTTAAAATACGTAAAACAATTAATATATCACAGAATGTATAATAAAATTAACTCAAAACTTTATAACGCTTAGAATACGTAAAGTAATGGATGAGGGAATAACTTATTGTTTTCTTCGTTTATTATTAATTAAAGTTTCAATAACTTTTTTTCAATAACTAAGTTTTCTTGTCCACTTCTTTTTTTACCGCATCGACACTTTCAAACATGTGTGTTGCCATGTTTAATCTACTTCGCTGTTTCTCGTCTTAGCTTCTCTCAATCGTTTACTTGCCTGTTGGTATAGCTTATCGGCAACTTTTTTTTTTTTTTTTCTCTCTTCTTTCCGCAATTTGATTAAATTTTATTCATCTTCGTCCAACTTTTTTCGTTCGGCTTTTAGCTTTTCTCTATTCTCTTTCTCAGTTGCTTCGTTTGCCTCTTTTTCTTTTCTTGATTTATTTTCTGATTCTTTCATCTTTCTTTGATCTAAATATTGCGTATACTTTCCATACGCACATTTAGCTAGACTTCTAAGTTCACATGTTATCGGTACTATTGCATTTTCGAGAAACCGAATTGTGGAAGGTTTAATGTAAGGAGATCTATACTCTTCTATATCTAACAAGAGACTAATTTATTTACATACTACAAAGTAGTGTGTGGTAGCACTGTACATTATGCGCGGGGGGCTATAGTAGCTGACCACACATCTTAGTATAGGTGTAGATATACCACATCTTTCCCCTTTTTATATTTTCATATCCATACATCTGTTATTTAAGATAAAGATTATGCACTGTAACGAGACTAGGGCCGCAGTAATAAAACAACACATACAAGTTAAAAAATGAATTTATTAAAGAATTATAAGGACTTACACTTATGTCCTTAATTTACGGGATTCCTCAAAAGGCACTATGATCACTCACGCGTAGCTTACTAGTTTATCTTAGCTTGCGTGCACAACACTAATTAACTATTGTGGGGCCACGTTATGCAGAACGCGTCGCCCCCACTCTTTCTCTCTCTCTCTCTCTCTCTCTCTCTCTCTCTCTCTCTCTCTCTCTCTCTCTCTCTCTCTCTCTCTCATTCTTCGTAACGGTCCGTAACAGCACTTGTATTATAACGTTCTACAGGCTTTTTATTTCTATTCGATCTTCTCAATTCATAAGATTAACTATCGCTTTAAATATCTTCTTTATTTATGTTTTTAGCATTATCGTTGCCCTCTTGTCATTTTATAATTTGATCGAAATGTTTTTTATGCTCTCCTCCTCCCTCAAACTCGACGATGCAAGTTCTTGGTGAATTGATACAGTCTATCAAGTCTGCTTCTATTTCATTCTGTTCTGTCTTGTCCAGTTTTATTCTAAAAATGTCTATGTCTTCTTCTGCCGTTGTGTTGCGTATTTCGTTTTGTGTATTTGTATTTGTATTTGTATTTGTGAAAATTTCTTTTATTTCTTCGTAGTTTTTGTTCGTCTTTTGTTCGTTGTCTTCAGTGTCTATGTCTATGAGTTTGAAATATGGTTCCGTGTTGTATAATTGTCTTTGTCTTTCTGTATCGCTGTGTTTTTGTTCTTTTTTGGTTGGTGTTTGTGTTTTTTATTTTTTGCAGTGAATGCAGTTTTCTGAGTGTCCTTCGTGTAGTTTGATTAATTGCTCTGGTGTTAGTTTTTTGTGTGTTGTTGTTATTTTCTGTGTAAATTGTTGTTATGTTGATTTTTTTTGTATTTGTGTTTTTGTTGTATTTTGTTGGTGTTTTTGTTTTTATGTGTTTGTATATAGTGTGGCGTTTGGTGGGCCTCTTGGCGTAGGTAGGAGGCCTGGCCTTCCCAACTTTGGGTAGAGGTTCGCGTTCGGTGATATCGGCGGGGTTGGTAGCAGACCTTTTCTTTGCTTCTCCATTTTTCCTGTAATGAAGTTATTTATGTTAGGTATGGTTTGAGGTCTTTTATTGCCCATTTCCCTATGTTTTTCCCCGTTTCCGCTTTTAGTATGTATGTTGTTGGTGATAGTTTTTCTTTTATTATGTATGCTCCTGAGTAAGGTTTGTTTAATTTAGCTGATGTGTAGTTTGCTGCTGATGATAGTGTATAGTCTTTCTTTAATACTTTGTCTCCTATATTGAATTATATTTCTCTGTGTCGTAAATTGTAGTTGTGTAGTTGTTTGTTTTGTGCCTGTTGTATGTTTTTATGTATTTCATCTCTGTATGAGTTTATTATTTTTAATCTGTCTATCCAGTCTTGAGGTGCGTTAGGTATTATTCGTGTGGTTTTTTCTATTTGGTTTCTTGTTGAGTGTATTGGGTATAATTCTCTTCCTAAGTTTAGGAATGCTGGCGTGTATTGTGTTGATTTGTGATAAGATGTATTTAGTGCGAATTGGTAGTCGTGTATGTTCATGTCCCATTCACTGTGGTTTTGTTCTAGATATGCTTCTATCATTGTTTTTATTGTTCGGTTTGTTCTTTCTGTTGGGTTTGCTTGTGGGTGATACAGTGGTGTTGTATCGTGTTTTATTCCTAGTTGTTGTGTTATGTTTTTTATGATTTTGTTAGTGTATGGTTTTCCGTTGTCTGATAGTATTGTTTTGGGTGTGCCCCATCTCATTATTTTGTGTGTTAGTAGCGTGTCTTTTATTGTTTGTGTATTAGCTTTTTTTATTGGTATTAGTTCTACCCATTTCGTTGTTATATCCTGAAATACCAGTAAGTATTGAAAACGTTTTTTTAATAATGGTTCTGGTCCCATTATATCTATTGTTATTGTTGTCCATGGTTCTCCTATTTGTCTGTTTGTCATGTGTCCGGCTGGTTGTTGTTGTACTATTTTGACTTTTTGGCATATGTCGCAGTGTTTTATGTATTTTACTACGTCTTTGTATAGTCCTGGCCAGTAATATGATTTTGCTATTTTTTTGTATGTTTTTTCTATTCCCATGTGTCCGGCTTGTGTGTCGTCGTGGTTTTCTTGTAGTATTTTTTTTGTGTTGTGAGTCCGGTATTACTAATTTCCATGGGTTTGGGTCTGGTCTAATGTTGCTGTGTAGTAGGTCTGGTATGTATCTGTAGAGTTGTTCGTTTTCGAATTTCCATTCTGGATATAAGTCTTCATTGTTTTGTACTGTTGTTTTTTGTTTGTTGTACCAATTGTCTGTTTGTCTTTCTGCCAGCGGTGATAGGTGTTCTGTGTGTTTTGTGTTATGTGTTTCATATTTGCGTGAGAGTGCGTCCGGTATGTAGTTTAGTGTTCCTTTCCTGTACTTTATTTCGTAATCGTATTCGAGTAATTCTAGTCCCCACCGTGCTAGTCTGCCTGTTGGATTTTTTAAATTGTGTAGCCATTTTAATGATTCATGGTCTGTGTATATTTTGAAGTAGTATCCTTCTATATATTGCCTGAATTTCTTTATTGTCCAGACTACTCCTAAGCATTCCATCTCGGATGCTGAGTATTTTTTTTCTTGATGTGTGAGTGCCCTACTTATGTAAGCTATGGCGTGTTCTTTTTTTTCTACTATTTGTGATAATACTGCTCCTAATCCTGTGTCACTTGCATCTGTACTTATGTGGAATGTTTCATAAAATCTGGTCGTATTAGTGTTGGTGAAGATGTGAGTCTATGTTTTATGTAATTAAATGCGTTTTGTTGTTCTTGTCCCCATTGTAGTTTTGTGTTATTTTTTAATAGTTGTGTTATTGGTTCTGTTATTTGTGCAAAATTAGGTATGAATTGTCTGAACCATGATGCCATTCCTAACAGTCTGCGTATTTGTTTTAGTGTTTTGGGGATTAGGTAGTTATGTATTGCCTCTGTTTTTTCTGGGTTAATCTGTAATCCATGTTTATTTACTATGTAACCTAAATATTCTACTTGGCTTACGCCAAATTCACATTTTTTTGTGTTTAGAATTAAACCTGCATCTTTAATTGTATTTAGTGTTTTTGTTAGTAGTTGTTTGTGTTCTTCAAATGTTTCTGATACAATTATAATGTCGTCTAGGTATGCGAATATGTGAGGATTTTCGTCGTGTCCTATTATTTTGTCTAGTAATCTTTGGAATCTGGCTGTTGCGTTTGTTAATCCGTATAGCATTCGTTTGAATTGGTAAACTCCTTTTCCTGGTACTATGAAAGCGGTTAGGTGTTTGCTATTGTTTTCTAGTGGGATCTGGTAGTATGCTTGGCTTAGGTCTAGTTTCGATATTATTTTTGCTGTTGGTAATGTTTTTAGTATGGAGTCCATTTTTGGTAGTGGGTAAGCGTCTTTTTTTGTTACTGGATTTAATTTTCTAAAATCTAGACAAAATCTGTATGTACCATTTTGTTTTTTTATCATTCTTATTGGGCTTGACCAATCGCTTTTTGATGGTTCAATGATTCCATCTTTTAGCATTTCTTCTACTTGTTCATGTATTTTTTTGTTAATAAGTGGTGATACTGTGTACGCCCGTTGTTTTATTGGTCTGTGATTTTGTACGTCAATTGTGTGTTCTGTCAGTCTGGTTAGCCCTATTTTTTTTATTTTCTGTTAATTTGTGTACTATTGCTTGGATTTCGTGCTGTTGTGTTGGTGTAAGTTCTATCAGTCCTGTGTGTGTTTTTGTAAGTGTTTTTTCCTATATACTATATAGTGTTCTGTTTGGTAGTGTGTCTGGTGTTGGTAATAAAGGTTTTTTTTTTGTAAGTGTGTGTTTGTTCTTGGTTTTTCATCGGTTGAATGTTTGTCGGTGTTTCTTTAAAGAATCATGTTTCCTGTTCATAGTCTGGTATTATTTTTGCTTTTTTTTTCTCGTTTTTGTCGAAAAAATTCTATTTTTATGTCCGGTGCTATTCTTATGTTTGTGTTGAGTGTTTTATTTTTTAATGTAATTGGTAGTTCTACTATTCCTATAATTTCTATGTTAGTGTCGTTTGCTAGTTGTAATTTAATATCGTTGTTTGTAATTTTAATAATTTTTTTTTGTATTTTGTTTCCTAATATTTGTATGCCTGTTTGTCCTATGTATGTGTTTGTGGCGCCTGGGTCAACTAATGCAGTAATTCGAGTGTTACCTATTTTAATTTGTGTGTACCAACGAGGGTCGTTTTCTATCTCTGAAGCTAAATTGACCCATTCTTTTAGTCTCAGTGTCGGTTTCCCTGTTCCTTGTTGTTTGTGTACTGTTTGTATGATTGTTGTTTTGGGCATTCTCGTTTGTAGTGTCCTCGTTGTCCGCATTTGAAGCATTGTTCTACTGTATTTTGTGTTTTTTCTATTTCTGTCTGTTGTCTGTAATTTTTGTACGCTGAGTAGTTATTTGTTTGTGGTGTATATGTTTTTGGTTTGTAATATTGTGTTCTTTGTGAGTAAGTGTGTGGTGTAGGTGTGAATTCTTTTGCGTAGATGTTTAATGGTGTGTGTGTTTTTGGTGTGTAATTTTGTGTGATTTGTTTTTCTCTGTTTTTTTGAGTTAGTCTTTCGAATTCTGTCCCTATTGTTTGTAATTCTTTGAATGTGTGTATTTCATAGCGTCTGATGTGGTATTGGTATTCTTGTCTTAAGTGTTCGTATGTTTTATCTAATTGTTTTTCTAGTGTGTATGGTGGGTGTAACTGGTTTAATAATGTCCTGTAGTGTAATATAAAGTCTATTATTTTTTCTGTTGGTTTTTGAAATTTCTCTTCTAATTGTCTTTTTATATTAGTTCTATATGATTTATTTTGAAATGTGTCTAATAATGTCTCTGTAAATTGTTCCCAGTTATTCCATTCGTTTTTATTTAAGTGATACCAGTCGTATGCATTTCCTGATAATAATATTGGTATTGTTTTGTATAATTCGTCATTTGATAAATTATATCCGTTTTGTAGTTCTGTCAGTCTTTCTAAGAAGTCGTATATGTTTTCATTTTCCTTTCCTTCAAATTTTAATTGCCAGTTTTGTACTACTTCCATAGGTGTTTTTTTGTATAGATTTTCCATGGAATGAAGTTTTGATTTTGTCTGTGTAAATGTTGATGTTGTGTATATGTGTTTTCTCTTTCTGTGTTTTGGTTCTGTTCTTGTCTGTGTGGTGTACTATTTTCCTCTTCTATTTGGTCGTAGTTTTGTGTTTGTCGTAAAGCGTATGCGTTGTTTCTTTGTAAATGTGTGTTCCTACCGTCTTCTGAGTATTCATCCAATAGGTTCCGTACTCTTATATTTGGCATAATGAATTGTGATTGTTGATTTTGATTATTTATTGGTGTGCCTTGTCTGTTTTTTTTTGTATGTAGTTCTTTATTTAGTTCTTCTATTGTCATGTCTAATAATGATATGTTGATGTTATTGTCTGAATTGTTTTGATCTGTTTGCGTCTCCTCTATGTTTATGTTTATCGTCGCGCCTGCTCTTGCTGGCGTGAATGCCGGCGTTCGTAGCATGTTTATAGATTTATTTATTATCTCTAAATTTGTAATTGAAATTAATAATTTATTATTATTATTTTTTTTTGTAATAAGTGTTTTTGTCTCTAATGTTTTTAAGTTTCGTGTGTAATAGTAAGTTGTGTGATTGTGTTGTGTGGTATGTTTGATTTTTTTTTTGGTGTGTTTATGTTGTGTGTATTGTATGTTTTATATATAATTTATTCTATTCGTTTTGTGTAATATAATATAATGTATTATTGTTTGTTGTATGTGAGAGTTTTATGTTTGGTTAGTTGTGTAATGTGTATCTATGTATGTGTCATAATTTTCGTTGTAATATGTTAAACTTATGTGAGTTTTTCACGTTGGCGCCATTGTAACGAGACTAGGGCCGCAGTAATAAAACAACACATACAAGTTAAAAAATGAATTTATTAAAGAATTATAAGGACTTACACTTAAGTCCTTAATTTACGGGATTCCTCAAAAGGCACTATGATCACTCACGTGTAACTTACTAGCTTATCTTAGCTTGCGTGCACAACACTAATTAACTATTGTGGGGCCACGTTATGCAGAACGCGTCGCCCCCAACTCTTTCTCTCTCTCTCTCTCTCTCTCTCTCTCTCTCTCTCTCTCTCTCTCTCTCTCATTCTTCGTAACGGTCCGTTACAGCACTTATATTATAACGTTCTACAGGCTTTTTATTTCTATTCGATCTTCTCAATTCATAAGATTCACTATCGCTTTGAATATCTTCTTTATTTATGTTTTTAGCATTATCGTTGCCCTCTTGTCATTTTATAATTTGATCGAAATGTTTTTTATGCTCTCCTCCTCCCTCAAACTCGACGATGCAAGTTCTTGGTGAATTGATACGTACGATACGTGCAACTGACATTTTACCAACTGCAAATATATCTTTTCGGTTACCTTTAACATTTTTTATTTGATTTGCTTGTTTGTTTTCAATAATTTCCTTACTATCTGGTCGTAATAATTCCAAAGGTGTTCGTAATTCACGGTTGTACAAAAGTTTTGCGGATGTTTCATTCGTAGTAACATGTTTCGTTGTTCTATACGCGAATAAAAATATTTGAATTGCGGTTTTAACATCCATGTTTTCGCTTTCTTTAATTGATTTTATTTTCCTTTTGAAGGTTTTTACAAATCCTTCGGCAGCACCGTTATTTGCCCGATGCTTAGGAGCGGCAAACGTGTGCCTGATACCTAGCTTTCTAAAGAATGATGCGCATTCGTCGCTTGTAAATTGGGCACCAGAATCGGTAACTACTTTACGAGGTAAACCGTGCTTTAGGAAAATTTCTTTAAATATTTCAATTGTATATTGCGCTGTCATACTTTTTACAATGTAGGCTTCGGGCCATTTCGAATAAGCGTCTATTATTAATAAATATGTATTTCCTAGGTACGGGCCTGCGAAATCGGCGTGAATTATGTGCCAAGGTTGATTCAGGTACGGCCATGGACTAAGTGACGTTCTGTTAGGACTATCTTTAACTAAGACGCAATGTTTACAAAATTTGGATCTATGTTCGAGTTGTTTATCAATATTTGGCCACCATACAACAGACCTTGCCATACTTTTCATTTTAACAATTCCAAAATGACTTTCTTGTAATTTTTCAATAATTTCGTTTTGCAATTTAGAAGGTATAATTACGCGCTGACCCCACATTAAACATTCTTTTTCTATGTTAATTTCATCTTTTCTCAACGCTTCAATCTTCAACGGTTTCAATTTTTCCGGCCAGTCTTTTATTTTATTTTCAGGCCAACCTTGTAAAACCATTCTTTTCACTTTAGATAATATTTCATCTTTTCCACTTTCTCGCGCAACTTATTTATAATCTAAACAAGCTATTCTACTTTGTATTACATAATGTAAATAGGTGTATTTTTTACCTGTATCTAAGATCTCATTAATCTCTTCATCAGAACATGGCAAACAAGACAAAGTATCTGCCACAATATTATTTTTGGTGCTTATATATTCGATTTTATACTCGAAGGCTCATAGGAAATATGCCCAGTTTTGAAGTCGGCTTGTTGCCATTTTAGGTATACCTTTTTCAGGTGAGAAGATTCTAGATATAGGTTTATTATCTGTTCTTAGAATAAATTCTCTGGCATATAAATAATCGTAAAATTTAGTGACACCAAAGATTATTGCTGCAGCCTCTTTGTCGATTTGAGCTGGAGTTAACCCTTTTGATGCAAATGCGACTGGCCTTTCACTAGCTTCGTGTATTTGACTTATATAAGCGCCTAAACCTAGTGGCGATGCATCGCAAGTTAATATCAAAGGCAGAGATGGATCGTAATTAATTATTATATTTTTAATTCGATTTTTGTTTTATTAAATGCTTTCTTACAACTTTCGGTCCATTCAAATTTTTCCTTATTATTACATTCATACAAAGGCGCTAGGATTTCGGCGCGGTTTTTGTACAATCTGCCGTAATAGTTTATTTTGCCTAACAACAATTGTAGTTCTTTATGATTAGATGGGGTTTTCATCTCAGTTATTGCCTTATATTTATTATCACTTATACTTATACTATCATTTTATAACTTATAACCTAAATACGTAATTTCTTTTTCGAAAAATCTACACTTTTCTTTTCTATTGATTAAACCGCATTCGTCTAGTTTTGTTAAGACTGAATCTAAAGTTTCTAAATGTAAAGATTCTTCATTTTTCTGTATACGTTTCCGAAAAAAGTTCCTGTGCACTAAGTAAGATGCCGGTGGATTTAAATAGTCTTTCACTTTGTCAATTATTGAATTGTATGCTGTATTTCCAGGTTTACTAGGTTTACAGATTTTATCTATTACGTCGTAAGTTTCGGCGTTTACTTAACAAAATTGCTCTTTTCTTCGCCTCTTCTGTGACATCATTGGCTATGAAGTATTGGTCAATACGATCAATGAATTTCTCCCAGTCATTTTTGCGTATATCAAAATCTAAGTTGGCTGATATTTCGGCCATCTTTTTTACGATTTGTGGTTCTGGTTTCTCTTCGGTATTTATTAATTCCGCCGTTTCAATTTTGTCACCTCGACCGGCTTCGATTTCTTCATTGACGTAATCACGAAAAACCCTTCGTATTTCGTTTAATGTGCCTTTTTCATCGACTTCGACGCCTTTAGCTTGACACACTAATATAAGGGTTTCCTTTGTTAAATTATATATCCACGAGGTTCCAGTAACACCCGTCATTTATTGGGTTACTTCAGTAATCCTGCACTTTTATTTTTTTTTAATTTCAGCAGACACAGAACACTCTTTTACTCGTTTAATTAGATTTCCGTTTCCTCGTCGCCAGTTATTGCATTTTCGAGAAACCGAATTGTGGAAGGTTTAATGTAAGGAGATCTATACTCTTCTATATCTAACAAGAGACTAATTTAATTACATACTACAAGGTAGTGTGTGCTAGCACTGTACATTATGCGCGGGGCGCTATAGTAGCTGACCACACATCTTAGTATAGGTGCACATATACCACAGGTACCAAGTGAGGTTTGTTTTCATAAAGCTGTAATGCGCCTTTCACTTTGTTCGCTCCGACATAGATGCCCTTGCCTCTGTTAATGTACGCGCTGATTAAGAAAATTCTTGTTCAACAAAAGCATTTCCGTGTGATAGTGACAAGCATGCTTTCACTACCACAGATACATTAGGATACTTTGATTCGCCCCCTTCGGTTTTTGTTGAAAAAAAGTGGCCCAGTACTTTTCTAAAGTAGCGTTTTTAGACATGCCAGCATCAGTTTGTAGAAGTAACCATTTATCACGCAGAACATCTATCTTTATATCAATCGGCCAAGACTTTTGGCAAGATACACTATTGACGCATCGCTTCCTTTGTCTTAGCAACTATTAGGATTTAACACCCGTAAATGTTTTACTACTGCTTTGTTCTTCAACGAAGACTTTTCCAACATATGATGACATGCGACTTTGTAATGTTTTTGGGCCTGTGCGCGGAAAATAAGAGCATCCTTCTCGGAAATCTATAAGAAACATAAAATTCAAATATTAAAAGATATTAGATACACATAAATTAATAATGTCAACATCATTTATTTTGTTTAAATATAAACGTGAGCACGTATTTTATGTATATAACGTAATGTTTTAAAAATTTTAGTTTAGAATTTTTTATAGACTGTTAACAAAGTATAATCCGTACATAATTACTTTCTTTAGCGCTTCTTCAATTGCATCACCCAGGTGGATTTTCGAAAGTGGAAGAAGATTTTCGTTGTTTAACATCATTTCGCATACTCCCTTTTCTTTCAGAATTTCAGTTTTGCAAATTCGGCCAATAATCACTTTAACGACATCTTCAAGTTCAGAATAAAGTGAATGGTTCATCTCGTTGAAATAATCTTGTGAATTTTGTAAACACTCTAGCACTGGATATGATGAAATGCAATTGGGCTTTTAAACTTGTATCCATTAATAGTAGGATCATTTTTTGCGTTGAAGATTGCTTCAGTAAGTGTGGTTTTTTCTTCTACAAAAATTTAAGAAAATATTCTTCAAGAGCAGGAAGTAGCATCAGTGCCCTTTCAACTGCAGGTTCCAAAGTTAACCATCTTGCTGGTACGTGTTTTATAAAATGAAGTAGAGGTAAATTCATTTGTTTAAGGATTTCTTGAAAATCATCCCAGCGCGCTGGTCATCCATCAACGTAATGGTGTACTGCAAAAACAAAATTAGAAGTTTGCTCTCCAAATTCAGATAGACCCTTTAAATAAGCATTATGCGTTATATGAATATTGCACGTTCCAAAATCAAGTAGAGGGGTACTCTTAGATTTGATAAATTCTTCATTTGTTTGATTAAAAACTGCCTTGTTAAAGTTAGGTCCATCTGAACCAAGCATGATCAAATTATTCTTTGATAGTTCTGCATTCAATAAAGAGTCGTCTAATTTAGATACTAAATCTTCAGCAGTAGCACTGCCGATAAAATAGGTTTGTAAATGCTGAGTTATTACACGTTCTTTATTATCTGACCAATATCTTATGCCGATGTCCAACTCTTTACGACTCGCACTGTTTGTAGTTTCGTCAAATAAGATAGTATAGTAGCTCCCACTACAATCTTTTACAAATAAGTCTCTAAAATAAGGACTTAATGCATCGGTTAGAAGATATGAACTTTTCGTGCTTCCAAGAGTAAAGTTTTCTGGGACAGCACCAAGAGATGGAAACATTGCTCTATATATTAGATTGAACCATTTTTAGTACCCAAATGAACTCTGCTGTAATAGCACTGTCTTTTACATCGTATATCTTCAGCGTTATTGCAGAATTATTCTTTGAGTTAATACAAGTCTCTTCAGTTACTTGTATACTGGTGTTGATACTCGGTCGTTCAATACATAATTTAAGTTGGTTAGCACTTAATTTTTCAAGGCACTGTTTCTTATGTTTGTCATTAGAAGCGTGTTGATTCATATAAGAAAATCCTTTTTCAATACTGAAGTCTTTCTGATATAACGCACAAAACATTCTACTGTCATTGAATTTTTTTCCCCCATTCTCTAACATTGTACCCATTGACGTCCTTTTTGTCCAGCCAATTAAAATTTAAATGACAAGGCATTGTTAACGCTTCCTTTTATTATTCTACCTACAGTGAAAAATTATAAATAAAATTGTAATATAGATCTTTACAAATTTAAAAATTTGGAATTAATTTTAAGAACAAATATAATTGAAATTTTGTTATTAGTGTATCAATAAACATGCATAAAAAGCGCATAAGTTGCGCTGAATTAGTAAATTGCATGTTTTATTTAAGGGGAGGGTTCGGCAATGAAATTAGTTCTATGAAAGAAACCTTTAAACATTTTTTCAAAATTATTTCTTTAGTAATTTTTTAAGAGGAATCCAGTAGTGCTAGAATAAAAGGTATAACAAAATTTTTGGACCCATAAATTTTAAGGGCAGGCTACAGGCACAAAATCAGCTCTATGAAATACACATTTAAAAAGATTTTAAAAAATTATTTCTTCAGTCCTTTTTGACGAGGAAATCAGTGGTGCTAGAATAAAACGTGTAAGCATATTTGTTGACCCATACATTTTAGCACGAAAAAAATTTCGTATTTTCAAAAAATGCTTCTACATTTTTTTAAATTAACATAAAAATTCCAAAAAAATAGGGTGAAAATAAAAACACATTTTTTAAATAATTACGGATGGATTTTAAAAAATTCCATTTTTTTTTATCAAACAATTTTTTTTATGGATCAAAACAATTTTTTACGTTTTTTATTCTACCGCTGCTAGTTTTTTATTATATATATAGTACTTTTATTCTATCCACGTCAAAAGTTACTAAAGAATTAATTTTTGTTAGCCATACATTAGAGAGCGAAAAAAAATTTGTGTTTTCAAAAAAATGCTTCTACATTTTTCTAAATAAATTTAAAAATTCCAAAAGAATTAGGGTGAATAGAAAAACACATTTTCTAAACAATTACGGATGAATGTAAAAAAAATCCATTTTTTGATCAAAAATTTTTTTTTGAATTTGTATTATATTACCATTGAATTCCTGATCAAAAATTACTAAAGAAATAATTTTGGGGGAATTTTTTAACGACTGCTTCAAATAGTTTGTAACGTGAATGCCTTTTTATGAAAATGTTATTATAATTACTGTGGCATCACGTTATGTCTCGTGCCTGATTGTTACCAATAAGGTAAACAATGGTCGAGTTCAGTGGAACTCGCCGCGAGGGGCGTGAGGGGAGCGAGGCGCGCACCGGCGAGGACCCGCAAAACTCGTCAGATCTGACCTGACCTTCGCGCTATAGACACGATACTGTTCGACGAAACATTCCTTCGCGATAGACCTTTTTTTTTGTATGATAGTAAGATTCTGCTTACTTTTATTTCGCGTCCGATTTTGTCGACCAAGTGAGTGTGAGAGTGAGTGTGACGGCCGAATTTCCCGGCCACGTGCGTCCGATCGAACCGGCTGCAGCCCGCGAAGAAGCGAGAGAGAGTGTCCGCCGACGAAAAGGGCAGAGTGAGACAGATCGTCCGTATTATTGTAAGTACTGGCTTTTCGTTTATCGGGTTCGCGAGTATCGGGTATATTTCTCGCGTTAATTTTTATGTATAGAAAGTATAGGGCATAATAATATTTATATTAGAATTTTATTAATATTTTCTTCTTTTTTTTTATTCCCTTCCTATGCTGTCATTGAAGTATCTTATTCATGACAGTTAATTCCGACAAGACATTGGTTTCTTTCCATATCATATTCCTTTCGTTGTTGTTTGTTCCATAATTTTATTTTATATTGTGTTGAGTCAGTGCCGTGTCAATTCCGGGTAAAAACGGTTCGTCGATTGTCCGTTTCGATCAACTTGTAATTCGAAAATTCAATTGTTTACACGTCGGACGAAACCGTCGGGCGAATGACTAAAAGTCGTTCGACCTATTTATAACTGCCGTCGCGGTACTTGACTTTCCGACAATTTTCATGTCGTTGTTTTTATTTTACTTTAACGACATAAATTCAGTTTTAATCGGCTGACAGTTTTGATTTTAAAACCCAAAAAGCAGTTATAAGTTGATTTTGTGTCTGGAGCCTCCCCTTAACGCGAAGAAAAATATGTTTTTTGGTAAACATGCTTCTACATTTTTCTAAATTAATTGAAAAATTTTTAAAACAAGCTTCATGGAAATTGCATAAATTGCATAAAAAAGATATGCTATCTAATTTAAAGAAAGGGAAAGAAATTTGTTGTATACTAATAACTCATTTTATTTTTATAGGAAAATTATTTAATTTGATCAGTGTTTGTTTTACGCGGAAAATATTGCGGTAAAGATTACGTAAGTTTCAAAAGTACAGTGCCATAACACAGAATTTTAAATTCTACAGATGTATTCTTAACGAATATCGATGTACGCGTGAAAATGACCGAAAAGTTCTGCAGGACGAGGTAGATAAAAGATAAACAAATACGCGGCGCAATATCCACCTTATCTATCATTGAATGGGGTACAGTGACATTGAGTGACATTGGCCGCACGCGTTAAGGGGTAAACATTTTTTTCTTCATCGTTTATTTCCAAAAAATTGAATAATAAGCGTTTATATGTATGTGTAAGAAAATTATAATGACTGTGTGTGGTGTCTAGTGTGTGTTTACCTTTGCTTCGCGGAACTGCAAGCGTAGAATAAAGAAAAAAAATGGAACGGAAATAGAATACAAATATTAATAAAAATTATAACATAAAAACATACAAATTGTATTGAGAATAATCAATAATGATAGCTGAGAATTCAAACAATAAAATAGTGAGTTATTTATTATGCTTGACTAAGTATTTGCAATTGAAAAATGCGCTTACCGTAATCTTTGTTATAAAAGAAAAACTTGTTTGACAAAGTTTTCGTAAATGTATTTTTCTAAGGATTTGAATAGCTTAATATTCTTAATATTTTTTCATTATAATGCTGGTGATTTTCTAATAGTAAAGACCGTTAATTATACCGTAAATATGTCAAGAGAAAAAAAAATGGTTAACTTACCTCCTAAATGCATCCTCTTCAAGCAAGCACAGACACGCGCGGCAAACTTTTCCCCGGACGCGTAAACAAGAGAAGAAGAAATATCCTATGTCTTCTCTATAGATTCGACTTAATACTTTGAAGGTTAGATTCTTCCATTTACTTATACCTATCAGCGCGCGATATGAATACGATATTCGATAGTTTCCCTACTTGAAATACCGCCTTCTGGTTGGCTGTCAAATATTGTACGCCCAATCAGAAGAAAGATATCACGTAAAGAAAATCGCACAGGAATGGCGAGCAGCACGTCGCGCACCAAAATATGAGACGTTGCAAAAGCAGGTTGTGCAGGTTCACTGTCGATAGTCGTTCGAATTCGGCAATATTACGAATGTCGTACGAAAATTTCAGATCTCGAATGATCTGATTTCGGAAATCATCATGCGATTCTCGCAGTATCAACAAGGTTAATCGTTTGTGTACGTTTCATACGGCTTTTCACAGTTACTCCCACTATGGTAAACACATAAAAAAAGCATTTCGGTTAAAGTGTGCTAGTGATTGGCCGATCAAATTAGGTTTGATTCTGTCGTAAGTAATTACCATTTTCATAAGAGCTGTATAAACATATAACCTATTCTTATAACAAAATAAGAAATATAGAAAATTGATTTGTATATTTTTAGTTTTTCATTATTACATCATAAAAGTAAAATTTTCTCAAAATGTTTTGACAAATTTTTTAAATAAAATAGAGAAAAAGGTATCATAATTTTTGTTGCATACTACATATATGAATATTATAAAATAATTTATGAATGAAAGAAAATAAATGGAAAACAATACAGATATAATTTTGGATGGCTTCATACTATTTTTTAGTTTCTCCGAAGTTAAAACATCCCATACGGAAAGGAATTATGTAATGTCCGAATTTACTATGTAAGCCAATGGGAATGAATAGTTCACTATTGATAACTATTAGATTACATATTAAATTGGGAGATTACTATTGGAGGTGAATGGTAGGTCAACAGTTCCCAATAGTTCCTTTCCGTAAGGGGTAAGTAATATTGTAATATTTATTCGGATTTGAAAAACGAATTACTTATTCTTAATAAAACATTCATTAATACGCATGAAACAAGATGTAAAGAGCCGCAGAAGGACAATTTAAATTTGAAAGTTTAAACAAAAGGAAATAAAAGGGACTTATGACAAAAAAAGGAAATAAAAGGGATTAAGGTCGAAAAAAGGGAATAAGTTCCTAAAAAGGGACTGACTGGGAGCCCTGTTATATCCATACCAGAGAAAATATTACTTGTAAAATACAATTTTATATAACCAAATTTTGTCTCTATAGAAATGTATATAACTGTTATTATTAGAAAAAAAAAGTTGGAAAAGTCTGGTTGTCGTCACACTACTCAAGGATACCAACTACTAAGCCATAGAATATGCTTATATGTCGATTACGAATTTAATGTTAGATTCAATATGACGGCTAATTTCTTTAAAAAATAATCCTGAGATCGCATATAAATATTGGATCTAACATAAAATCTAAGATTAAATTCTTAATCAATATATATGTATATATATCCCAGTCACTCCGGGAACAGCTATACAAAGTGGCTATTTCAAGGACATATCCCTAAAATATCAATGCCTTCCGGGAGGGCTTCGCCTCCCGGACCCCGCGTTATATTATCCTAACCCAACCTCTACAGAACCGTACCTAGACCTAGGATTCGCTTCAACTAGGTTCTGTATTATATTCATATATTTATCTATATATTTAAATGCCCCGGACGTAACATGGTCTCAAAGTATAAACTTTTTATACCCAAATAGGCCATATATCCCCATAATAGCTTCCTTTTATATATAACTGTCCTCATAACAACTCTTCCACATATTTATATACAATCTCAAAATAATGTTTTAAAGAAATTAGCCGTGTTATTGAATCTAACATTAAATTCGTAATCGATAAAGACATTTAAGCATATGGGACATTCTTTTACAAACCGAAAGCTTTTATTTTTCAACATTTTTAAATCGCTAGAAATTAATTTTTTTCTCGTTCTAGGTATGAAATGAGCGGACACGTGTATCGGGATTTTTTTTTTTAGTTTTTATTTTCGATTATGTAGCGATGTCAATATTCGACGTTTTATGGCCATTTTCAAATCAACGCATCTCGGACACTAATAACATCAGTTTTCCTGTGAATTTTTTTTTAATATTGTAAATTCATAAAAAGTACGTTTTTTTCCAATTAAATTTAAAAAGTTAATTTTAACAACCGTACCACCATTTTGTGATATTTTTTTTTATTTATTTAATTAACGGGCGGAATCGCCCTTTTTTACTTAATTGTTTTTGCGAATTATGAGTCGTAAGATTTTGCGAGAGCTGCAGATCGACTTAGAAAGATGGCGCCATACTTCACATTTGTGTATGAAATGTAGGACTGCAGAAACCTACACCAAGTACAGCGGCGGTCATGAGTCGATTTCCGCCAGATAAACAATACTTTCGAAACGTAAACACAAACAACGTGGCTCGTCTTACCAACAGCGAGCTGCTGCTTGGAAACGAAATCGAAAATTTGTTTACCAGACGGGGATCGAACTCACGACCTACGACTTCGTAGTCCAGTGCGTTAACCGCCTGAGCCACGAAGCCGATATTGTAAAAAATACCTTTGAATTCCTCGTCAAATTTCCTAAAAGATAAGTATTTTTCCAGAATGGTCACTTTTTTTTTACTGCCTGAAAAGAAATAAAACTTAAACCGCGCGCTGACTGTTGAGTCGTGTTGCGCTGAGCCAGACCGGGCAGGTAACACTCGGTTGCCATATCGGCGAGGTGTGAATGTACATTTTAAATTAGGATATCTGGCAACACTTCTTGTGTCGTTTCATAACTCATTGTTTAGACATCGACGGGCCCTAGGAAAACAAACGTATCTCAGACATTTCGTTCAAACTGGAGTATCTCACAATTCCGAATCAAACTAACGTATCTCGGAATTACCGTTCAAACTAGCGTATCTCAGTCTTCCTAGCAAAACTCGGGTAACTCGGGCGAAATTCAAGAACACGTAACTCATAAGCACTACTTAATTAAATTTTAATTCGATATTACTTCAATCTCTCTTACCACAATTTAAGTAGTGCTTATGATTGAGTTACGTGTGCTTGAATTTCGCCCGAGTTACCCGAGTTTTGCTAGGAAGACTGAGATACACTAGTTTGAACGGTAATTCCGAGATACGTTAGTTTGATTCGGAATTGTGAGATACTCCAGTTTGAACGAAATGTCTGAGATACGTTTGTTTTCCTAGGGCCCGTCGACATGTGTTTTCAGTCCTCTTTCGACCGTTGGAAGAAATCTATTCGTTTATCTACACAACATCAGTGTATGCGTTTCTGTTTTATTATTGTGTTATATTTTGTTTTACGTTCTGCTAGAACTGTGAACCGATAGAAGTATGTAAATTTTTGAAACTATATACTTTAATTATGTTTGAAAAGTTTACTAACGTAACGTAAATTTTAGCACAATGCCGAAAAATGCGAAGAAAAAGAAAAGTGTATGTCAGCGTACAGATGTATGCTGAAATCCATTTAATAAACCGAAACATGGTAAGAAAGGATTAAAATTAAGACAAATTACGAAAGAGCAGATGCACGCATGGTACATTCCACAAACTCCTACAAATTCACCTATAAAGATGTATAATAACTGTCGTATTCGACCTTCATTGGTAGATATTACCACACTACACGAATAGAGTCGTCAACGTGAAGGGGTGTGTATGATCAATTAAAAATCAATAAAAATGTTAGTACAATAATATCAGTACAGTAGTTTACCGATAAATTAATATCTTGTTATATAATGTTGATACATATATTTGTTTACAAAATTATAAAAATATTATACAGGGTCATCGAAAAGTATCGGACCCCCCTAATATCTTCAGTTAGAATGCACTTAGCAGAAAATGTCCAATAGCAAAGTTGCATGGTTTCAAGCGGGGAGTAAGATGATAACCTTGACTTTGACCTTGACCATGTCCGTCAAGGTCATTTCAAGGTCAATCTTATTTTTTTAAATAGAACCCCCTACATTTTATTGCATATTCTTATAGCTTATCTCGAGACCTTTCCAAAACACTATAATAAAATATTTTTTTATTAAGTACTTTTTGAGTTATAAAGGTTTGAAGTTAACAATTTGTTAAGTGGTGTGCGAGTCCGACCAGTTAAGGCAAGAGTGGTGTGCGAGTCCGACCAGTTAAGGCAAGAGTGGTGTGTGAGTCCGGCCAGTTAAGGCAAATTTAATTCCAATTGGTTAGCTTGGGCAAAATATTTAATTGTACCAAACAATTCACAACAAATGTTCAAATTGTTGCCCTTCAACAGCCTGGCAATGTGCCAATCTGTTATAAACAGCCGAAACCGCATTCCGGTACGTTTCTGGCGGTATTAGTTCTATCTCTCGAGTTATTCTCCCTCTTAAATCATCTAAATCTTGAGGCTTGGTGGCATAAACTTTACTTTTCAAGTTACCCCACAAAAAAAAGTCAAGTGGGGTCATGTCCGGAGACCGAGGTGGCCACTCAATATGACCCCTTCGCCCTATCCACCTGTCCTGAAAGACCTCATTCAAATATTGACGGACAATGACACCATAATGAGGTGGAGCTCCATCCTGTTGGAAATAAATTTCATCCATATTTCCACCAGCTATGTCTCGAATAGCTGGAACAATTTGTTCGCGAAGCATGACTAGGTATACTTGTGCTGTCAAATTGCCTTCAATGAAGAAAGGGCCAACTGGTCTACCATTAAGAATACCAGCCCATACGTTAACTTTTTGTGGATATTGAGTATGATTGTCTCTTTTCCAGTGAGGATTAACGTCACTCCAGTATCTACAATTGTGTCTATTTACATTTCCAGTCAATTCAAATGCTGCCTCATCAGAGAAAACAATATTATCAAGTAATAGAGGATCGTCGACAATCATCTCCATCATAAGATCACAAAATTCGATGCGTCTATCAAAATCGTCTTCGGACAACTCTTGGACCAAATGGAGTTTGTATGGATGCCATTTATTCAATTTCAGAATTTTACTGACAGATGCATGACCGATTTCGTGTTCTTGTGCAACGCGATTGATGGAAATATGGGGATCTTCAACGAAAGACTGTAAAACATCTAATGCCTTATCATTATTTGTTGCTGTTTTAGGTCTACCAGATTTTGGGCGGCTTTTAACGCTACCAATGGCCTCGAAACTTTGAACAGTACGGATTACAGTACTTTAGGAGATCCTATTATTTTCATTCCGAAAATTTTCATTAAATAATCGCGTTACTGTTTTATACCCTCTTTGTTGATCTCCCCATCCTCGCAACATTAACAGTGTTATTCGATCTCTTTTAGAAAGCTCCGCCATTCTTAATTAGAGCGAAGAAGAATTAATCAGGTAAGTGATAGGAAATTGATCTAGATAATTAAGTAGAGAAAAATACTAATTATTAAGTGTTGGTCCAACTATCGATTTGTTTATTTTAACCAGCACTAGCAAAAAGCTCGTTGAGCAACTGAAAATCTAATAGATCAATTAATAATATTTACGAAAAATTTCTGGGCTATTGGAAACAAAATGAAGATGTTTGGGATAATCAATTGAAGCGCAATGGTTTCTTTTGTTACAGAAAAAATTTTTGAGGCTGTTCGTTTTCGTCCACGAGGTGACTGCGCTCGCTAAGAAGAAGACAGCACTGCATCAAAGTTTCAAATCAGTGATCCATATTGTTTGCTCAAGAGCTCGTACATTGGTGCCTGCGAGAGTGAGAGAATAAAGATTGGCCAACGCTTTCGGTCAGATTCCCGCTAACGCCTTCGAAAATCACGCATTCGAGCAGCTTCTCGCGATTACGTTCGGACAGTTTTTCGCCAGAGCCTATTAGCATAATTGCTTGAAGCCGTACAATACTTTGCTATTGGACATTTTTCCGAAATGCATTCTTACTGAAAATATTAGGGGGATCCGATTAATGTATTTTCTTTAAACCAATTAATTGGTCTCATTATTCCGCGCACAAAAGTATTAAGGTTATGATTACTGAAAACTAAATAATATTTTACAAGATATTCTACATTTTGTGTCAAAAAATTGTTAACTTCAAACCTTTATAACTCAAAAAGTACTTAATAAAAAAATATTTTATTATAGTGTTTTGGAAAGGTCTCGAGATAAGCTATAAGAATATGCAATAAAATGTAGGGGGTTCTATTTAAAAAAATAAGATTGACCTTGAAATGACCTTGAAGGACATGGTCAAGGTCAAAGTCAAGGTCATCATCTTACTCCCCGCTTGAAACCATACAACTTTGCTATTGGACATTTTCTCCTAAGTGCATTCTAACTGAAGATATTAGGGGGGTCCGATACTTTTCGATGACCCTGTATATTTACTTTGTACAGTTGTATATGTATAATTTTTTAAATAACGAAAATGTGTTTTAGGACAATTTCTATTTTATTATTATGCATATATGTACATTTGTTTTTACAAAAACAAATTACTTTACTAACTTTTGTATCAAAATGTTTATTGATTGTTTATATGATTTTTATCAAATCATAAAATTATGTAAAGCATATATATGTACAGTTTTTATAAAATTTTTAGAACCATTTATTTATACAGATTTTATACTTCCTTAATAAAAACTATATATTTTTCCTACCTGGTTGGCTGTTGTTGTAATAGTACCATTCAAAATTGTAATTATTGCAAAAAATTATTGTTAACGTTTTTGCTACAAATTAGACGTAACTATTATACACGTAACTAATATAATTATATTCATTTAAAACAGGCCGGTCCACACGTTGATGATGCTGTATTATCCGCCGAAGAATCAAGTGGCAGAAATGTTGAAAGCTGCGATTCTTCTGAAGGAATGAAGAAAGAACTTACTTCAGAAGTAATTGCTGGAGTAAATAAAGGAATAAGATTTTATTAGATTAACTCCTATCAATATGAAAAAAATTAATCAGCAAATGCTATAAGAAGAAACATGTTTAATGCATCTGATGGAGGCTCCTATAATGAAGAAACAGTGGATACATGTGTGTTAAAGAACCTACAAGAAAAATTTTCTTCCACGTCAGACCGAGAAATGAAAATACAAATTTTAACTGCTGTTCACCAATTGTCTTATCTGAAAATTAAAGGATATTTTCCAGGTGCGACAAGGCATATGGTTGACGTAGCGAAAACGATGGCTAGAGAAAATGGTATTTTAGAAGGACCAAATCCTAAAAGTCATCCGGCATTACAAGAGAACGTTGCTGATGCAATAATTGCTTTTTATCAATCGGACGAAATCAGTCGAATAATACCAAGGCAGAAGGATTATGCATCGGTGGAACAAGGCTTCATATTCAAAAAAGATTAATTTTAAATAATTTCAAAGAATTGTATAATGAATTTAAAGAACGCAATTCTGACCTTCGGTGCAGTTTTTCAAAATTAGCAGCTTTACGGCCAAAATAATGCATATTAGCCGGAGCAAGTGGCACTCATTCAGTCTGCGTATGTTGTATAAATGAAAATGTAAAATTATTAATCAATGGTGCAAATTTTAAACGACTTACTGCTGACTTTCTGGTACCCATTAAAACATATCAGGAGTGCTTAAATAAAATTATATGCAATCCTCCATGTACCGATTGCTACATGGGTACCTGTTCCCCATGTCCCGGGACAAATGATTTAATATGACAGTTAGAAACAATATTTGAATCGCAATTATATCGAAACCGTCACTTACAAGCAATTGACACACGTCGACCGTACTACGCTAAAAACTGTAGTATCGCCTGTTGACGAATTCTTGGAGGTTTTAGCAGATGGACTTAATAAATTATTACGTCATTCGTATATAGTAAAAAAATGAATTTTTAAATTCTAAAAAAGAAAATTTGAAGTCCAACGAAAGCATTGCCACTGTAGACTTCTCAGAGAATTACTCATTTGTGGTGCAAAACGCAATACAATTTTTTGTTTAAATGAAAACTGATACATTTTTCTATAAGATAACATATCATTTGAGAAAAAAAAAACCTGAACGGCACTTGAAATTAAGGTAAAAAAATATTTTATACGAATTTTTTGGCAAGACAGACTCACAATTTTTTTTTCTATTTTTGTATGAAAGTGCTCATTTTTCTGAAGACAATGATCCTAGCAAAATTAAAATGTGCAAAGTGGAAAGATAGATATCGCAATTTTAAGAAATTCAATAAAGGTGACATCACGGCCGCCATTTTGAAATTATTTTAAAAATCTTTAATTTTGGAGAAATTTGGAGACATCGACCTCAGTTCTGATATTATTGATGTGGAATGACTCATCGGCCGTTATGGGTCCGCCAATTTGAATTTTGCGTATTTTGTTCGAGTTTCATTTTTATTTCCGAACCTTCCACATTTAATTCGCATTTCTACACTATTGATATTAATCGCTTCAGGTCGACGTTTGAAATTATGGTATAGCAGGAGTAACAAACAATTTGATATTCAAGAATTTTTTTTCTAGAAAACAACGCATTAAATGAAAAAGTGCAAGAGGGTTTTTCTATTTTAATTTTTACGTAGAATACGTGAGTATGTTTTTAATTCTAAAAAACGTAGTTTTAATTTTTTTATCCGCCATTTTGGATCCGCCATTTTGAATTTTTCAAATACAACAGTTGCAACTAAAAGTGCACTATATGACACATTCATTAGACACGAATAAAAATGGGTTTTCAACGTTAACATATCTGTTTTTTTCCAATAAATAGAATTATGTTTGTAAATTCCCCCCTTCCATTCATTATATTTTGCGTGCATGTCAATTTTTTGAAAATCGCCACACGGCATATAAAAGTAGACACGTTAAGCTAAATTTTCAGCCCTTATACAACTTTTTAACACTAACCTAATTTTGGGGGTGCCTTTTTGACAGAGAACGCCCCATATTTATATTATCTCTATTTTTAGAATTAAAAAAAAATCATTTATTTAGGAAAAAAAAATAATAGCAATACGAACCCGTGACTGGCTCGGTAATAAACAGTGGGATATGGCGTGAGCATTTCTCGAACGTTTCCCCCCAAAATTATAGTCTTATCACTATGTATTACGGGACTTATAATCCCTTGCTTGACGCAGAAATTACAATGCTTGAACTTCAGTCTAGTATAAAAATCTTGAAAACGGGTAAGGCTATCGGTCCAGATGGTCTCTGAAATTAACAAGCTGCTATATGATGTACGCCTCTCAAATATGCTTGACCTCTTTAACCGGGTTTTTAATACAAAGAAATTTCCTTCAGATTGGGCTCAGGCATCGATTTTCACCATGTTTAACCGCTTTCGTCCCGAAAGTCTGGCATTTGGGCACAACTTTGAACGCTGTAATTTTTGTTCCAAACGTCGTTAGAGGACATTGAAATAAGTAAAAATTGATAGATTTGGACATCCTCTTTCAAATGCAAAGGACAGAATTACTCGGCGACTTCAAAGAAAAATGTTATGATCATTTTGTTGAAAAAAATACTGATTTTATCGATGTTTCTTCGCAAGAATCGCTAATTTTGGCATTGAAGAGGGCAATGCTGACCATAGCAAAAACGTACTAATCGCGTCTTTCTATTCAACTCTTTCTTATCCCGTCAGCTTTTTTTCAGAAAACAAAATGGCGACTTGAATATGTCGTCTGCCAGTTGTTTTGTTCAAAAAGTAATTATCCTTTGTGAATACCTAATCTCATCATGATTCATTCATAACCTCAAATTAGTTATATACAACGGGTTTTTATCGATTGTTTGGTTGATTTTCACTCAATTTTTGGTTTTACCGTATCATTTCGCGAGTGTGAAATTGAAAATTACTCTATACGATTGTGACCTATCAATCATTGCTTTATAACCTAAAAATGGAGTGCAGCACATCTTGTGCGCATTGCTACCTGGTACTATGACGTTTGTAGATTTAGTAAACCTGAATATCCGAGTAAATCTATCGATCCTCCAATGCCTAATTTTAACGTTGTTTATTCCTGATGATAAGTATAAAACATTACCTACACACCACTAATTCACAACGATTTACATAACGTTGTTTAGCCGTCAATACATATTTTGCCGTTATCCGACTCTGATCACGGTAAGTAAACACTATTCGGAGAGTCCTTTTTTTACTACTTTTTAAATTTTGTTTGCATTTTTTTCATTTTCTAATATTTTTTTTTAAAATTATGATAACATTTTTTATATTGGAATTTTCCAAGAAATGACAACGGTGAATCAAGTCAATAGTAATTTGGTAAATCTATATAACTTTACGAAAATAAGACAGGTTTTTTCACGGTCTTACTGACGAGTCCACGTGAAAAAACTGGGACGAAACGTATATTTTCTAAAATAGACAATTGTTCTCTGCATCACCGCTAGAGGGACACAGAACCTATTAATAGTCAAGTCATTAAAATTCCTTATATTCCGAATAGTAAAATCAAAAGGTCTGAGCGGTTATACTACAAATCCCGGCAATGCTCACTTAACTTACTTTACGACATATTTAGTGGTTGAAATCGTCAACCCATGTATTTGATTTATGATTTATGATTTATTATTTGTTTATTTAAGTAAAAGTACCGTACACACCAAGAAATTAATCTAATTCTTAACTTTACGAATTGATTTGAAGCGTGCCTTGCAAACATTTTTATTACATTCTGAACAATAACTCTTTCACATTTGTCACCAGAACAATATCGTTTTGACTTTTAAGTTTTGTAAACTTTCTTTGTATATAATCTGTGACATCACATACAGCGAAGTTTACACTTATACTCGCTTTTATTAAGCCTAGGTCATAGTAAGCCCATTAGGAATGCACACATAATTGTTGTCCTGTACTCAATTTTTAGGTTATAAACCGATTATTGAGATGTCACAATCGTATCTGGCGATTTTCAATGTCAAACGTAAGTAATTCGGAAACGTCGAAAAAAAGGTAAAAGTCCATTGTATATATCTAATTTGAGGTCCTGAATGAATAAAAATGCGATTAGGTTAATAATTACTTTCTCATCCCAATTCTCCATGATTTCAACCGTTACGTGGTCAAATAATCGATAATTGTGCGAGAAAATGCAAAATTATTGTACAAAAAAAATATATACAAAAACTTGCAGACGCCGTCTTGAAGCTGCCAAGCTTTTGTTTCTTGAAAATAATCCCACGGGAGAAGAAAGGGCTGAACAAAGAGCCGCGATTGGTATCTTTCGAAATGGTCAGCATTGACGTTTTCAATGTCAAAAAACGCGATTCCTGCAAAGACACGTCAACAAAAATCAGGATTTTTTCAAAAAATGATCCTAACTTTTTTCTTTGAAATTGCCGGCTGATTCTAATCATGGCATTTGAAAGAGGAGGTCTAAATTGATGATTTTTACTTATTTCAATTTTTTCTAACGACATTTGGAACAAAAATTACAGCGTTGAAAGTTATGTCCAAATTCCGGACTTTTGGCACGAAAAGGGTTGAGAAAGGTTCACGCGAGGACCCGGCCAATTATAGGTTAATTGTGATCTCTAATGCGATCGCAAGGATTTTCTCGCAAGGTTTATGTAAGCGTCTATCAAACTGGGTTTTCCATAATAATATTTTACCTGAGGAGCAATCTTTTGGCTACCGTTCAAATCGCTCTGCACAGGAAGGGATCAAACTTATTTTGCCTATTTGTCGACTTTAAGCGTGCATTCGACTCAGTCCCTCATGTACTGTTATGGAGGAAATTGTCCAGTTTAGGAGTAAGAGTTAAATTTGTTCGCGTAATAACGGCAATGTATCGGACAGCCTCGCTCATACTGCAGTCTCCCGAATCTTCATCTGAATATGCAGTAACTGTGGGCGTGTTACAAGGAGAAATCTTGAGCCCGCTGCTATTTATATTGTATATAGCTGATATGACAGCCTTTTTTAGAGATAGAGGAGCACGAAGAGTGGACCTTACAAGTACTCTGGATCTCCTCATGTTGCTGTATGCGGACGATCTATCGATATTCGCTTACTCGCCGGCAGGCGGGCGTAGGAAATTGTTAATTCTATCCGCATATTGTAATATCAACGGACTAACTGTTAATATCGATAAAACGAAAATCCTTTGCTTTAGAAGAGGAGGGACGCTAGCCTGTTCCTCCCGGCATTTTACTTACAACGATTTTCCGGTCGAGATTGTCAATAAATATAGGTACCTTGGTGTAATGTTCTCATCGTCTGTTCAGGGTCTGCTCGCGAGTAAAGAGGCTACAAATAAAACTAACGGGGCTTCAGCCTCGGTTTTATCAATTGTCGCTTCAGCTAATATGGACGCGTGGGATGCGATTTGGAAGCTATATAGCGCTACTGTAATTGGGTCTATTATATGCTGCTTCTTTCTGGGGGCTCAGGTATCTGGACAGTCTGGATGCTTCGCAGTTATCGTTCTTTAAAAGACTATTCAATCTTTCGCGAAACACTGCCTCTTACTTAATACGACTTGAATTAGGATAGTACTCAATTGCAGTTGAAATTCTAAATCGCTCATTTAAATGGGTGATCCGAGTGCTGCGCATGCCGAGCTATAGACTTCCAGAATTCTGCTTCCTAGACTGAGGGAGCTTGCCAATAATAATCAATCCGAGGAGTTTGAATTGGCTACTACAGCCTAAAGCAATAACAGATAATCAATAAGAATAAGAGGTCAACCGAAATATGGGAAAATTTTACCGCTGGTTACTGGGAGCAGAATTATTGTTCCATAGTGTTTAGCTATGTTAATTTAAAAAGGAAAAACGATCTTTCAGATTATTATAATTCTGATTCTTTGCAGCTCTCGATTTTTAGACAACATTCCGATTCATTGTTTACCTTTTACCCTGCTCGTCTGTCTCCTGGCTTACTTAAAGTTAAAGTGCAACTTAGCTTTAGGTTAGCGAGTAAATATTCTAGTTCAATATTGATCTGCGGTCGAAGATTTCGTTACGATCCCACGTCTGCATGCCTTTTGTGTAACTACGGTGTGCTGGAGGATCTTGCTCCTATTTTATTATAATGTGCATTACTCAAAGGCCTACGTTCCAAATCTTCATTTACCAGCGAATTCACAGACTCCTCTTTCGAATTAGATTTAGTCAAATTTATATGTGCAAACGATGTTAGTGTAACGGTGTGTTTTGTTATGATGCACATAACAAAATCGTTACAATGGGGCCCGAACAGGGACAATCATAAAAAAATTCGTTACAATGGCGCCCGACCGTAGGACCTATGAAATTGTCGAAATTTCATTAGAACCCTGCAAAATAAAATAAATAACGGTTGTTATATATCGTCGAAGAGTAAATTATTACGTGTAGTTGCATGAATTGATACTTTTTCTATTTGGTTCAATTAATTAAAAATATTGCTCTCTAAATATCTTAAGAATTTAATTATATTAAAAAATGTAAGAACTGGAAAAAAAAGATAGAACTAATTTTAATTCTTTACAGAAAATTATGAAAAAAGATGCAATTCTTTGAGATATTATTTTGGGAGTAATCCTTAAATAGGGGGGTAAATAATTTAATTGATACAGAAAATAAAAAAGGAAACGGGATCTTGTGTATATACTGAAGTTGTAAATTGCATATAAGTAGCTTGAAATTTGCATGCTTAATTATTTATGTATATATTTCGAAAGTCTACGTGACTTAAATCTACTAGTTCTGGAGGTACAAAAGGCAATGTAGCTCAGAAGGGCAGTCGAACTTGCGTCGAAATGACCCGGGCTCGTGCCCCGGCATAATGCCGAATTACCTTTTGTCGTGCTATTTTCATCAAGTTGTTTTAAATTGCCTATGTTCGAAATAATTTATATTTGCAAATAAATACAAAAATGTGTAGGAGTAGCATAAACAGCATGAAAATTGCATATTTAATCATTCATGTATTTAATTAAAACTTTGAACCGCCGTCAGTGCAATATGAGGAAGATTGAAGGTTGATCATTCTCGAGGCACGTGAGGCAACGTAGCTCAGAGTAGAGCAGTCGACCTTGCGTCGGAAGCACCCGGACTCGAACCCCGGCGTATAGCCAAATTGCCTCAGAATCTTTGATTTTATTCCGACTTCATTAACTTTTACTATTTCTTGTGATTGAAATAATAATTTATAACAAGTAATCACCACATATGCAGTTGAAATTATATATACTGCTGCGTTAAAAAAAAAATTTACATGTTCAATTTTTGGTTGACATGATATATACCAAACACATTTACAAACGCAGTTGAAATGATATACACTGCGAAGAATTGAAAAACAAACGCATTCATTTGGTTGAAATGATATATACCGATGTGGTTGATGCAAAGGCGGTTGAAATGATACATACCGACAAAGATACCTAATTTTGATAATATATTATGTGATGTGATATGACTATATTTCATGAACAGGAGTGGTGGGAGTTACTGAGAATGCGCGGTTATTTCTTCTCTATGTTGACGGTTGTCACCATTGACAAGAAAAGGGGGGTAATGTAACGGTGTGTTTTGTTATGATGCACCATGCTTTAGAGGTGGAGGTATTATAGAGGAATATAAAGAAAAATAAGAGATAGGGAAGGAATCTTTCAATTGTTTTGTTTATATTTATTATGCTTGTTTTTATTATGCAAACCTGCATGACAATCGTATAAATATCAACTCGGTTGATCAATATCAGTTAGTTTGTGTCGCGAAGAAGATCACTAAGGATCGGTGGCGGTTCCGGTTTTGCGCGTCGCGGTAGGGATGTGTGTGTGTGTTTTTTTTTTTTTTTTTTTTTTTTTTTTTTTTTTTTTTTACGATTAGTTTTGTGTCTTGGGCAGGGTCTGCTCACATAGCCCAACTGACGAGTCCGTGAGCAGACCTGGGACGAAACACCGATCCATATAAAATAATAATTATTTACATAAAATTAATTACGCATGCCAAAAAATTATTTTTAATCCCAGAATCATAACAAAATCGTTAGAATGGGGCCCCAACGTGGGGAAATCATAAAAAAAATCGTTACATTAGTTCCGCGACACTCTTGTACAATTTTGTTAAGGCTTGCTTCATACGCAGAGACTTTCTGTTAGGCAACTAGTATGCCAGTTGTCTTTTTATTTTTTCTATTATGAAAAAATGCGGCGCTCTACAATTAATGCTAAGTTTGTTTTGGGCTTAATTGTGCTATTTAATCCCGGAAACGAATCGCGTTAAATTGGTTATGGTTACTCCACAAACACAAATCCGTGTTTAAAATGTAGGCCAAAATAAGATCTTAAAAAATGGTAGTTACATTATTCTCGTTTACCAAGAAATACTAATTTCGTATTTATATTTATTCAATATTATTTATGAGAAAAGAAATTATTAATTATTTTTCCGAAAGAGGTGCTTACTATTTCCTTTCGCCGGTCCCTTTTTGGACGATGGTCAGCTGTGCCGCATGATTGGATGGGATGTCCTGGATTGCTCTCCTTGAACTATGAGATTTGCCTGAGCGAAACGAACTGATTGTGAGTGAACTGTACAAAAATTTCGTCTGGCTGAACAACTTGAATCCTCCGATGGTGGAACAGACGAACTAGTATATGCTGCCCGGAAAATCCCGCCTCGATCAACCTTTTTGCTGCACGCACCAGGGTATTTATGGTAAGCCATAGTTTTATCATCGTTTTGAGATTTTCCCCTTCTATTTTGAAAATGGTGGATTTGTGTGTTGGGCAGGTTTTGGAAATGGGCCAAGGAAGAAGCGCGCATAAACTAATGCTTTTACATTATTGTTATAAGATACGGTGTAGTAGATAATTGTTTAGAACGTATCCGTTTTCTCTTTAATTTTTAGAAAAGTTAAAAAGCGCTAACTTGTTAGTTATGAGAAAAGTTTTTCGCCTTAGGCAACGCGAGCCGTCTTCTGATTTATGGCTAATAAAGGTTAAAAGAAAATCTGAGTTGATGCGGGTACGTTCTAACATGCTGCGTCTACGTGATCTGAACGCTATATTAAAAAAAAGAACTCGTTTATCCGATACCAACATACAATTACGACAAATTTCGGATTTGTGAACGCATACAAAAAAATGGTAATTGCGCTAGTTACGGGAACGTAAACAGTAACAGGGCCTTTCCACACGGAAAAACCTTTGGGAGCACTGCTCACCCAAACCGGGAGGGCAGCCTTCCCGCAGCACTTTTAACTTTTCAAATGATGATTAAAAATATAAGAGCGTAAAAATAAATTTTTTTCTGAATAGATATCGATTCATAGTATCATTAAGAAAGTTTATGCATTATTTTTAGACCATCAAATTACTTATATGATTTATAAAGATCGTTAAAAGCGTAAAAACCGGCACTTTTTTCACTTTTTCGCTTCCGTATCGAAAATAGAGCAAAACCGAGCAAAATTTCACTTAAGCTTTTTTGTAGAGCGCAAAATTTCCTACGAAAAAGTCACTAGCAGCAATAGTCTAACATTAATAGTTTAGCCGGAAAGAAAGCACGAATTTAAAGAAAATATTCCGAATATTTTACATTGGTTATCGATCAAACTGTAAGTTGACGTTCCATTGTAGTTTGTGGCTAAACTATTACCATTAGACTAGGGCTGCCACTGACTTTTTTGTAAGAAATTTCACGCTCTACAAAAAAAATTCAGTGCTATTTTACTCTATTTTGCTCTGTTTTTGATATGGAAGCGTTGAAATGAAAAAAGTGCCGGTACTTAAGCTTTAAAGAGCTTTATAAACCATATAAGTAATTTGATGGTCTAAAAATAGTGCATAAACTTTCTCAATGATACTTAATAATTTCTACGAATTGATATCTATTCAGAAAAAAATTTATTTCATGCTCTTATATTTTTAATCTTCATTTGAAAAGTTAAAAGTGCTGCGGGAGGGCTGCCCGCCCGGTTTGGGTGAGCAGTGCTCCCAAAGGTTTTTCCGTGCAGAAAACCGATAAGGAAAGCTTACATCAAAATTTGGTATGGGGCATAATTTGAAGCTCATTGAATGCTCTGGGTATCCGATCGTTTCATAGCCCTACAGTTTATTTAAGGGCGGGCCTTAAGGACAAATTTCGAATTTTTATTTCTTTAAGTCAAATAAGGATAAAGGAAAGGAATTATCCCCCGCTTTAATGACTTTTTTTTACTATTTGCGGGTCGGCTCTCAGGTGGATAGGTCGGACAGACAATCGAATACATTTACAAGACAATACAAATCCACCATGATACCCACCAGTAAACACCAACCCAGAGCCAGTCCCCCCCCCCCCCACTACTGCGCCCCGTATAGCGACTTGACTCCTCCGTACCGCATTTGCACGGAGTCTGGGAAAACTACGGAAAACCCAGACAGATACAGTCGACAAACTACTTTTTCATCAGGGGTTACCCTCTGATGGTAAAGCAGCTGTGTCTTCCACTGAGCAATCGGCCTGCTATCTTTGCCGTAGCGGGCGCAACCCCTTCCTTTTGTGCATGGTCACTATATGTATATCAGCCCGGAAGAGTCGCGAACATGCGCGTGGAGATGGATGCTCGTGGAGAGACATGTCTCATTTAAGGAACCATTGACTTACAGGACTAAAGATTAAGAGACAACATACACTGGCGTGGGTGCACTAGTCCAGCCACCTCCCTTTTTAGGAAACGTCAACAGGAGTTAATTAACCACAATTGATATATTATGGTAATCTGACATTGTGTAATGAGGGTAAAAAGGTTTTAGTAGTAACGCAAACTATTGTAAATGAAATAATACAGCTTATATGAATATTTGAAATAATAATGAAGACGATAGAATATTAACTGGTACATGGGTAGTCGATGAAGTAAAGAAAGCCACCTAGAAAGGCTATATAATCCGAAAAATTCTTGAAATTTGGCAATATAACATCATCTGATACGATCCCCAGACTTGCGATGGTGGGTTGTTTTCAAAATGCATAGATACTAACTAGATACATTTCTAAAAACGAAGCAGGAAGCAAGTGACCGGTCTGCAAAATGTGATGATGAGCAAACTAAAAACTCGTACGTAGAATCTTATGAGCGGTCCGAAAGAATAAAATTTGAACAAAATAACATCTAAAAAAATCAGGGGTTTACGTGCGATCGTTAAACTATGTTTAAATTCGTTTTGGGGGAAATTTCGGTAACGCGAAAATCTACCAAGTTCAGAGATTATTTCGACTAGACAAGCCTTACTTGAAATTTTCACCGATGTAAGAAAGGAGGACACCCGCATTCTTCCGGTAAATGACAAGGTTATGTTTGTTAATTGGATCGACAGAACCGAGACTGTGAAATTGACAAATTCTACAAACGTTGTCATTGCAGCTTACACGATAGCTCAACCGCGTTTGAAATTATAAATTTATTTAAAAAAACTGGATCACCGTGTACTTTATTTCGATACGGGTTCTCTAATATACATATCGAAGGAATCGATGGCGTTATCCGAAGATTACGAATCACCTTTAGGTAATTTTATAAGCGACTTGACCAGCAGATTACGGGTCGGGTGCGTATATTGAAACCTTTATGTCAGGATGTCCGAAATTTTACGCTGTTCACGCACGAACTGTAAACGACCAGTATTATTACACGTGTAAAGTCAATGGCATTTCGATAACTACGAAAATGGCCCAAAAATCAACTTTAATTCTATTTATAAAATGATTGTAGAAGAGGCGAACGAGCAACCACATTGACTATGTGGCAAGAATCTTGGCAAGCTGAATCAACCGGGAAGTGGACTCGATGACTGCTCCCAAACATAGAACCCTAGTTTAACAGAGAACACGGGGAAGTAAACTTCCACCTAACCCAGTTTCTCACAGGACGCGCTAATTTCAACAAGCACCTTCACAAAATAGGAAAGAAGACCAGTACCAGGTGAGACTACTTCGAAGAAGAAGACGATGTACAGCATACATTCTTTGGATGTCAAAGGTGGTCTGCTGAGCGAATAGGACTAGACCCCCCCCCCCCCCCCCCCCGCGAACGCAGGCAGTAATTCAGCAGCATAAACCACGAACGGCAGTTGCTGAAAAATAGAAGAGAATGCAGCCCGAGAATAATACTCCAAGTCCGCAAGGGGATGAGCCTTTCACCCAGCGTAGGAAGAACCAGAACGAAGACGTATGTGAATGAATGGAAGTCACCAGGCGCAAAAAGAAGGCTGACGAGAAGGATGCTGCCGAAAAGGGCGCAAACGGAGGTAACGCCACAAAAACCGCAGGCAGAGTGGCAAGCGGCTGCGCCCCAACACGCTACTTATCACACCTGCTGAGGGAAAAACTATGCGAATGTGCTGAGGGACATCCGCAAGAAAGTGAAGCCCGAGGATCTGGGAATCACGGTCCGAGCTATCCGAGAGACCCGCAAAGGTGATATCTTGGTTGAAATAGAGGCGACCAGGGAAGATAGCGCCAACTTTGGTAGTACCTTGGAGAAGGTGGTAGGCGAAGGTGCCAACGTGAAGCAGCTGAGGACAAGACTCGAGATAAGAGATCTCGACGTCGCAACGGAGATTAAAGAGGTCGAGGATGCCCTAAGGGCCCTTATGGGCGAGGCTATGCCTGGCGATGCCAAGATAACGTTGTCGTCTAAGATTTTCAGAGTCAATTTAATAGCATCCGTGGAGATGGACGCTAAAGCAGCGTCAAAGTTAGTGTATAAAGGCCAACTCAGAGTGGGGTGGATCAATTGCAGGTTCCGAGCCAAGCAAGACATCATAAGGTGTTATCGGTGCCAAGGGTTTGGACACATGGCAGTGAGTTGTAATCTCACTGACAAGTCGAAAGACTGTTGGAGATGCGGCAAGGCAGGGTACAAGGCTGCCACATGTGCCAGTAGTGTGGTGTGCTACGCGTGCGCGGATCGTGGGGACGACTCCCCATTGGACCATCTGCCGGGGTCTTTCAGGTGCGTAGCTTATCGCACAGCATGTTAGACAAGCCAGGTGCAACAAGAAAAATGGCGGTAATTCTTCAGGGCAACCTGGGAAGGTCCAGGCCGGCTCAGGACTTGCTAAGCCAGTTACCCATTGAGCACAGTGCGGACACGTTCATTATATGTGAGCAACATCGGAACCTCGATAGTAACTGGTACAGTGGTAATTGAGGAGCGGCGGCGATCTGGATCAGGAATCCAGATAAATTCCCGATCACTGGGAGCGGCAAGGGCGACGGATACGTCTGGGTTAGAAGTGGCTACGTGGTGTTTTGTAGCTGTTACCTGTCTCCTAATGAAGGAATTGGTGTTTTTTCGCGAGAAACTTTCAGGCATAAATGATGGTGGTCCTGAACGACGAGAGTATCCCAACATTTAGACGAAGTGGTTGCAGAGGCACCATCATTGACATCACCCTGGCTACACCTGAATTAGCTCCAAATATTAGAGAATGGAGAGTTCTCGAGGACTTCAATGGAAGTTACCACCAGTATATCAAGTACCGTCTACTGGATCGCAAGGAATCCACCCGGAGTCACCCCGATAAAGACACCAGAGCAGCATCTGGATGGAATGTGGTGCAGTTAAATGTGCCGGCATTAAATGAGATGCTGTATAATGGCGACTAAGAAGAGGCCAGCTACAACACCGGCAGGTGCTGAAGCTGAGGTACAGCGGGCTATGAACGTGCTCGTGAAGTGCTGCGATGCGTCTATACCGAAACGCTCATGGAGGAGAATCAGAAAACCCGTATATTGGTGGACTGATGATATCGACTAGAAACGGCGCATGGGCCTATCACTCCGGCGCCAAGCCCAACGTCGAGCTAGGAGTGAAGCTGCCACTGCAGCAGAAGCCTATAAAGCTGCTAAAAAGGAGCTTAGGCAGACTATCCGTGCAAGTAAAACTCGATCCTGGAACGAGGTATGCCGAGACATTACCCGGGATAACTGGGGACTTGGATATAAAATAGTGATGAAGCGGATAGGACACCAAGCACCTGTCAAGGCAATGGAAGCCATGCAAGCCATCGTCGGAGGGCTCTTCCCCGACCACCCCGAACGATCACGAGTGCAGATTCCCGGTGAAGGGGATATTCCTCTTTTCAGCGAGGAAGAACTCCTCAAGGCGACGAATGCCATGAGCAACAGAAAGGCACATGGGCCGGATGGTATACCAACTGAGGTCATTAAAGTAGTGGCTGTAAAATGCCCCAGCCTCCTGCTGGGCATGTATAATGCTAGCCTTGTTGCTGGCACTTTTCCGCGAAGATGGAAAAGGCAAAAGGCCGCCCATCACACCATTTTCTTATAGACCACTATACATGCTCGATACTGCTGGGAAGGTCTATGAGTCGTTATTACGAGCACGATTCCGGGAGGCAGTGAAAGAGGCTGGAGGACTATCCGAAAGCCAACATGGCTATAGGGCGAAGCACTCCACCATCGAAGCAATTGTCGAAACAGCGGCAGATGACATAGCAGTCGCCATCATGGCAAGACACCTCGATCAAGCCCACCACAGAATCGAAATCGCGATTCGGCGAATTATGGAATGGTTACTTGACCATGGGCTGGAGCTGGCAACGAGCAAGACCGAGATAGTAGTCCTGACCAGACAGAGGGTCTTCACCGAACCGCTAACCGTCCAGGCGCACGGTAGCACCATCGTTGCTGCGAAATACCTTAAGTATCTTGGACTGATCATGGACTCCAAGCTAACGCACTGGAGGAATATCAGCACGGCCGCGGATAAGGCAAAAAAGGCAATAGCAGCACCGTCCAGATTAATGCCAAACATCTCCGGTCCAAGGGCTTGTAAGAGGCGAAATCTGCTGAGCGTGGCAAACTCTATTATGCTCTATGGTGCAGAAATTTGGGCAGCTGGTCTCAGGAAGTGCGGTGATGGTTATAGCCAGCGTTCTACCTATCGATCTGCTTGCCGTAGAGAGGCGAAATGTTTATAGCCGGAGAAATGAGGGAGATATAAAAACAGAAGCTAGGGAGCAATCTCTGCAAGCTTGGCAGGAACGATGGGCAGAGGACAAAGAGTCTGCGAAGTGGACCCATACCCTCATCCCTGATGTAACGCCGTGATATAATCGAACGCATGGAGAGCTTAATTTTTACCTGACGCAATTTTCCATAGGGCATGGCTGTTTTAAAAGCTACCTGCGCAGAAGGAAGTTGAAGGCGAGCCCGATGTGTGCATACTGTCCCGAAGCTGTGGACACACAGAGGCACACCTTCTTTGATTGTGACCTGTGCGCAGCCGATAGACACCACCTTGAACGGAATATAGGTACGGTGTTAACACCGGAGACTGTCACGAGTCTCATGATAGATTCGATAATCATTTGGGAAGATGTAGCAGCTTTTATTGAAAAAGTACTGCGGAGGAAGCGAGAAGAAGACCGCCTGAGAGGCAAACACTTAACTTTAATAAATCATAATTGTTCACATTGTATGACAGGTAATCAACGATACGACTTGTGTTTTCTTTCTTATTACAAGAGAACTCCATATATATCTTTCTATTCGGTATATAGTTGGTGAGCAAATTGAACAAACAGATAGCGATAGAGAATTTTTAAAATAACTACTGCAAACTTGATAGTTATGACCTCAATTATCGTAAGTTTTTGGAAGAAAAGGGAATTACGGTAAGGTAAACGAATTGTTCTATTTCGTAGTAGCAAAATGTTACGTAAGATCGTTGTGAAACTTATTGCATCTGTACGGTAGTTTTTCGTAGGAAAGTTTTTCGGCTTAAGCAACGTGAGCCGTCTCCTGATTTATGGCTAATAAAGGTTTCAAGAAAATCTTATTTGAATCGGGTACGTTCTAATATGCTTCGTCTACGTGGTCTGAACGTTACATCAATTACGACAATTTTCGGATTTGTGAATGCATACAAAAAAAGGGTAATCTCGCTAGTTACGGGGACGGAACACTCCTACCTAGCAAGAAATAAAATTTTTCAAATTTCCTGTTTTTACCTCTTTAAGGTGGTTCTTACGAAACCCCGTTTATTCACCATCAACATGAAATTTAGAGAAAAAATATTTGAATACGTAATGCGTCCCTGTGTGAAATCTGAGACTCATTGACCGTGTAGTTACTGAGAAAAAGCGTATATAAAATGTGATTTTTTACTATGACAGCTTATGGGGATGCATGATTTCAGACCTCAAAATGAGACGTTTTTTACTAAAACTCTTTTATTACATTCACGGTCAGAACAAAAAACGGTATGAGTGTAGATTAAACTATTAAGAACATAATATTTAAAGCTGAATAGAATTCACCATATCGTTTCTCCATAATAACTTTTGGAAAATCGTGATTTTGTGGCAAAATTTTCTCGATCACGTCAGAACGTTGATTTGGCAACGTTCCGCACTCGGCACCTTTTGCGCATGTACAATACATATGGAATGTCAGTTGGGTTAGGTGTTCTGTTGACGAGTGAATCTCTCGTTTTGATTCGCAACGTTGCCGTATCTAATTGTTTACTTAAGGTGTTAGTCAAATGGGAGATTTATTATTATTTAAACATTAATTATAATAACATTTACACTCGTGGCTTTATCGTGTACCATGGTGGCCGCTTTTTTCCAAGAAAAAAATTCCCTGACTTTTCCCTGACCAATTTACAAATTTTCCCTGACTTATATTTTAATGATTGCTATTAACAAATGAATAGTAATGCTTAAAAAAATAAAAGAGGGAACGGTATTTGACATGCTTCCCAATGAACAATGAATAAACTATATTTAAAAATATATTTTGTAATTTTAGTTTACAAATGTTAGATCTTTGGTAACAATCGCCCGTTTTTCAGCATGTGTCGTTTCTTCGATTGCGATCTGCCGTTTCTTCTGTTCCATGCTCTCCATGTATCGAGCATGGGAATTTCGTGCGGCGTGAATCATTGATTTGGTGATGGTTATGTTTTCCACACCTCCTGCTACGTTAATACCATCATAGATTTGTCTTTGAGCAACAAGGGACTCTTCCAATTGATTTTCAAATAAACATTATCGATTTACCGAGAATCCTCTTTCGAGAACAGCATTACCATGCGACAAAATCAACATTTTTTTCAAAAACGAACGCAGTTCGTGGCACTCCTCTTGCCTCTCCTGGATAACAGGTATCCAAACTCATCAAGTCTGGCGTCTTGTCTTGAAAAAACATTCATCGCATCCACAAATTTCGGTCTTGCACATACTTTTTTAAAATCCTTTTCGATTTTATCAGCAACGGTGCCTGAAATTTGACGTTTTTTGACTAAATCGTTTAAAGCAATGCGAAGACGAGCATCGCGATTGGCTGGATTCACAGCAACCGTTGGATCTAAGCAAGAAATGCCTTTTACAAGGAGAACGGACTAATTTCTCGCACATCTTTTGCAAGCCTGTACGGCATTGATGACGGAATTCAAGAATATCTCGATCATTAACTTTTGATCTCACTTTGCTGATAGCTCCACGAGTTGCGATGAACCTGAAGTTAGCGGCCACTTCCAGCGGCCACATCGGGAAATGCATAGGCGCAGAATGTACAGGGACCGAATTTTAAAAAATTGGTTATTCAATTATAGTTTGCATAAAGATACCTTTAAAAAGGATTAATATCATCTCCAGAGGACTAGATCATAAAAAAATGTCATACTACAAACAAGATTATTGTTTATAACAATAAAAATTAATTAAATTAAATCAAGGCCGACATTATGCCAGATACGTACGCATGGTCCTAGAGCTTCGGGAAAAATTGCTTTTAGTAGCTAAAAGAACCCGAAAAACACCCTAATAGGATTCATTAAACATCAAGCAATTATTGTTTATTTAAAAGATTATTTAAACAAATGTGGCCGTTAGATTGCAAAATGCGTACGCATGGACCTAGAGCTTCGGGAAAAATTGCTTTTAGTAGCTGAAACTATCCTAAAAACAACCCAAAAGGTTTCATTAAACATCAAGCAATTATTGTTTATTTAAAAGATTATTTAAACAAATGTGGCCGCTGGACTGCAAAATGCATACGCATGGACCTAGAGCTTCGGGAAAAATTGCTTTTAGTAGCTGAAACTACCCTAAAAACAACCCAATAGGTTTCATTAAACATCAAGCAATTATTGTTTATTTAAAAGATTATTTAAACAAATGTGGCCGTTAGATTGCAAAATGCGTGCGCATGGACCTAGAGCTTCGGGAAAAATTGCTTTTAGTAGCTGAAACTATCCTAAAAACAACCCAATAGGTTTCATTAAACATCAAGCAATTATTGTTTATTTAAAAGATTATTTAAACAAATGTGGCCGTTAGATTGCAAAATGCGTACGCATGGACCTAGAGCTTCGGGAAAAATTGCTTTTAGTAGCTGAAACTATCCTAAAAACAACCCAAAAGGTTTCATTAAACATCAAGCAATTATTGTTTATTTAAAAGATTATTTAAACAAATGTGGCCGCTGGACTGCAAAATGCATACGCATGGACCTAGAGCTTCGGGAAAAATTGCTTTTAGTAGCTGAAACTACGCTAAAAACAACCCAATAGGTTTCATTAAACATCAAGCAATTATTGTTTATTTAAAAGATTATTTAAACAAATGTGGCCGTTAGATTGCAAAATGCGTGCGCATGGACCTAGAGCTTCGGGAAAAATTGCTTTTAGTAGCTGAAACTATCCTAAAAACAACCCAAAAGGTTTCATTAAACATCAAGCAATTATTGTTTATTTAAAAGATTATTTAAACAAATGTGGCCGCTGGACTGCAAAATCTACATGTCTATTCAGATCAATTCGCAAAAAAATGTTCAAATTAATTAAATAATGCAAAAAAATACGCTAAATACAAAAAATTATCAAAAATCCAGAAAATCCAAAAAAATTCACAAAAATTCAAAAACGAAAAAAAAATAAAAATAAAAGAAAAAAAACATAACTCTATCGTTGACGGTTCCAAGCCTGTGCTGCCAAGCCTGGGTTGTTTTTAGGGCAGTTTAAAAGCAATTTTTCCCGAAGCTCTAGGTCCATGCGTATGCATTTTGCAGTCCAGCGGCCACATTTGTTTAAATAATCTTTTAAATAAACAATAATTGCTTGATGTTTAATAAAACCTATTGGGTTGTTTTTAGCGTAGTTTTAGCTACTAAAAGCAATTTTTCCCGAAGCTCTAGGTCCATGCGTATGCATTTTGCAGTCCAGCGGCCACATTTGTTTAAATAATCTTTTAAATAAACAATAATTGCTTGATGTTTAATGATACCTATTGGGTTGTTTTTAGGGTAGTTTCAGCTACTAAAAGCAATTTTTCCCGAAGCTCTAGGTCCATGCGCATGCATTTTGCAATCTAACGGCCACATTTGTTTAAATAATCTTTTAAATAAACAATAATTGCTTGATGTTTAATGAAATCTATTGGGTTGTTTTTAGCGTAGTTTCAGCTACTTAAAGCAATTTTTCCCGAAGCTCTAGGTCCATGCGTATGCATTTTGCAGTCCAGCGGCCACATTTGTTTAAATAATCTTTTAAATAAACAATAATTGCTTGATGTTTAATGAAACCTATTGGGTTGTTTTTAGCGTAGTTTCAGCTACTTAAAGCAATTTTTCCCGAAGCTCTAGGTCCATGCGTATGCATTTTGCAGTCCAGCGGCCACATTTGTTTAAATAATCTTTTAAATAAACAATAATTGCTTGATGTTTAATGAAACCTATTGGGTTGTTTTTAGGGTAGTTTCAGCTACTAAAAGCAATTTTTCCCGAAGCTCTAGGTCCATGCGTATGCATTTTGCAGTCCAGCGGCCACATTTGTTTAAATAATCTTTTAAATAAACAATAATTGCTTGATGTTTAATGAAATCTATTGGGTTGTTTTTAGCGTAGTTTCAGCTACTTAAAGCAATTTTTCCCGAAGCTCTAGGTCCATGCGTATGCATTTTGCAGTCCAGCGGCCACATTTGTTTAAATAATCTTTTAAATAAACAATAATTGCTTGATGTTTAATGAAATCTATTGGGTTGTTTTTAGCGTAGTTTCAGCTACTTAAAGCAATTTTTCCCGAAGCTCTAGGTCCATGCGTATGCATTTTGCAGTCCAGCGGCCACATTTGTTTAAATAATCTTTTAAATAAACAATAATTGCTTGATGTTTAATGAAACCTATTGGGTTGTTTTTAGCGTAGTTTCAGCTACTTAAAGCAATTTTTCCCGAAGCTCTAGGTCCATGCGTGTGCATTTTGCAGTCCAGCGGCCACATTTGTTTAAATAATCTTTTAAATAAACAATAATTGCTTGATGTTTAATGAAACCTATTGGGTTGTTTTTAGCGTAGTTTCAGCTACTTAAAGCAATTTTTCCCGAAGCTCTAGGTCCATGCGTATGCATTTTGCAGTCCAGCGGCCACATTTGTTTAAATAATCTTTTAAATAAACAATAATTGCTTGATGTTTAATGAAACCTATTGGGTTGTTTTTAGCGTAGTTTCAGCTACTTAAAGCAATTTTTCCCGAAGCTCTAGGTCCATGCGTGTGCATTTTGCAGTCCAGCGGCCACATTTGTTTAAATAATCTTTTAAATAAACAATAATTGCTTGATGTTTAATGAAACCTATTGGGTTGTTTTTAGGGTAGTTTCAGCTACTAAAAGCAATTTTTCCCGAAGCTCTAGGTCCATGCGTGTGCATTTTGCAATCTAGCGGCCATATTTGTTTATTATATTGTTAAATAACCAATCGTTGCTTGATGTTTAATGAATCCTATTAGGGAGTTTTTCGGGTTCTTTCAGCTACTAAAAGCAATTTTTCCCGAAGCTCTAGGTCCGTGCGTATGCATTTTGCAATCTAACGGCCACATTTGTTTAAATAATCTTTTAAATAAACAATAATTGCTTGATGTTTAATGAAACCTATTGGGTTGTTTTTAGGGTAGTTTCAGCTACTAAAAGCAATTTTTCCCGAAGCTCTAGGTCCATGCGTATGCATTTTGCAGTACAGCGGGCACATTGGTTTAAATAATCTTTTAAATAAACAATATTTGCTTGATGTTTAATGAAACCTATTGGGTTGTTTTTAGCGTAGTTTCAGCTACTTAAAGCAATTTTTCCCGAAGCTCTAGGTCCATGCGTATGCATTTTGCAGTCCAGCGGCCACATTTGTTTAAATAATCTTTTAAATAAACAATAATTGCTTGATGTTTAATGAAACCTATTGGGTTGTTTTTAGGGTAGTTTCAGCTACTAAAAGCAATTTTTCCCGAAGCTCTAGGTCCATGCGTGTGCATTTTGCAATCTAGCGGCCATATTTGTTTAAATAATCTTTTAAATAAATAATAATTGCTTGATGTTTAATGAATCCTATTAGGGTGTTTTTCGCGTTCTTTTAGCTACTAAAAGCAATTTTTCCCGAAGCTCTAGGACCATGCGTACGTATCTGGCATAATGTCGGCCTTGATTTAATTTAATTAATTTTTATTGTTATAAACAATAATCTTGTTTGTAGTATGACATTTTTTTATGATTCTAGTCCTCTGGAGATGATATTAATCCTTTTTAAAGGTATCTTTATGCAAACTATAATTGAATAATCAATTTTTTTAAATTCGGTCCCTCTACATTCTGCGCCTATGCATTTCCCGATGTGGCCGCTGGAAGTTGCCGCTAACTTCAGGTTCATCGAGTTGCGTAGCCCAGATCATTTTTTTTTAGATCTAGAAGATTCTTTTTTTTCGTAGAAATCAATGGAATGGAGATTTTTCGCTGAACTTAGAACTTCCATTTTGACGAATCGGTTCAGAAGGCTTCTTATGACATCTGTCAACGTTTCATAAAGAAACGGTGCCATTGGTCTGAAACTCTCTCAGAAAAGGTTCTACTTCAGCCGCAATAGATCGAAAAAATGTCAATTTGCTGATCAGTAGATGGTCCTTCAGGGCAGATTGAACAATCTTAAAACTTTTACTTGTTGGTAAAACTTTTTTATCGTTGATGAGTCCATCGACATACTTCTGGACATTTCGTAATATGATAGCAGCTCTTTCAGCAACAACTCCATATTCGAGCCATCGTATGGTGCAGAACTTTTTCGGAGATATCTTTGAGCCAGAATAGAAAGTATAATCCCCATGGCGAGCTGGAGTGTCCTTTAAAATAAAGTACAATGCACAAAGAAATTCTGAGATTTCCCAGAGAGTGGCTTTCATCCCCGTTTTAAATGCACCGTTTACGCAATGAAGACCACAAGAACCGATGTCAAAAAGCACACGATACAGGTACAGACAAGAAACAACGCTCGAAAAATGAATGTTAACCAAAGACTATCGCTGATTCAATGTAATTAAAATAGAATTTATTATTTAGTTTTCTAGTAAAAAATATTGAGTTTTTTAGGTATTTCGTTTTTTTCAGCAACCCAGCAATAATTTTCCCTGACCAATTTTGAAATTCCCTGACTTTTCCCTGATTCCCTGACTAGTTTTTGAAATTCCCTGATAGCGGCCACCATGTGTACAGAGTTATAAAGATATTTTATGATTTATGATCAATCAAATTTGGCGAAATATGAACTTTATTTTTTCGTCTCGTGCTTGGCCTGTTCAGTAGGGTAAGAACTACCTTAATTAGTCTAAATCCTTAATTGACATTCGCGATCCCTCAAAATCGAATTTGATTATCAATCTGGATAGTATTCCAAGTATTCTCTGAGAATATAATAATAATAATAGTAACGTCTTTATTGGCAATTACCTATAAAGCTACAACATAAAAATAATACAAAAATGCCAAAGGGTGAGTCACAGCAATAGCTGTTTTACAGACTGACCGGGGAAACAAATGTCGCATAAAAAAAATAACATAATCAAGCATATTACATAAAAAAAAATCACACTAATGCACGAAATCATACACTCACTCATACCTACACGCACGCACGCGCACTAAGAATTACGAATTGACTAGTAATAAATTAACATGAGTTGCGCAATAACAGAGATAGAAGCAAAATTAACAATTTTTAACAATTTTTTTTATTTAGACCGCTTAAAATAAAACCGTTTAATGGAAGAAACAAAACTTGATAGAAATTCTACTAATTGAATCGGTTAATGACAGAACTATTAATGCACTTTCGACATTTAAAGACGAAGTCTCAGCGCAGTTTCGGGAGCTAAAATCCAATCTAGAGTCCAGAGACCAAGAGCTTAAACGGACGTATGAAATTTTAGATAATCAAGTAAAAAAAGTAGAAAAACAAGATAAAGCCTTGCGAAGTAAAAATATCAGAATTCGGGGGCTTCAATTCTTTGGCGAACCAGCCGCTGGGGTAGAAAAATTCTTGAATAACTCTTTCAAGCTGGCTGAGGTTGTTAACGTAGCCAATGTCATAAAAAATAATCCAAAGATCCTCATGGTGTAACTAACCACCCAACGAGCCAAAAACCAGATCATGAAATCGAAAAAGGAGATCCTCGCTAACCGTAATATCTATATAGATAACGACTTGACGGACATGGAGAGAAAAATAGATTTTCACGCGCGGGAACTCAGTAGAACCGCCTAGAATGAGGGAACGTGTCAGGAGAGCCTACCAAAAAAAAATAAAATTAATGGCGCCTGGTGGACCTGGTCGGCAGAGAAAGACAAATTCGTTTCATCCGCTTCGCCCGCGAATCCGGCTTCAACATGTTCCACTTTGTCATTACAACCTGTTGCGCCGTCATATTTTCAAACTTCAGTTCAAGCTCAACAAAAAACTACCCGTAATAATATTCTGAAGCTAATCTTTTGGAATTCTCGCGGTTTTAGACACCTAAATTATAATTTTACCAATCCGGCCCAAGATCTGATTAAAGTGTCCGAAACGTGGAGATAGGGGGCGCTTTAGTGAGGCCTAAAATTTAGAATTGTAAATGTATCTTCGAATTGGATTTTTTATCAGATCCCGACCGCTTCAATCAATCTAATCGTTGAATCCTTTTATTTTTTTGCCGAATGTAGATTTTACAACCCTTCTTATTGATCTGCAATATTTAATAGATTCTCTCAAGGAACAGTTTTTAGATGTTCTGTTAGTTTTGGGCGGCGACTTCAATGCCAGAACTGGTTCGCTTGAGGACAGTTTCGATCTGGCCGATTTTAATGAAAACTCCTGTATATCTGAAGCCAGAAGGTATCATGATATAGTGCATTCTAGCCGCGGCTCAAAACTTTATGAATTTCTGAATTCTGACGGCTTAGTTTTAATAAACGGTAGAACTGCAAGTGACAATCCGGCTCATTTTACATTTTTAGGTGTTACGGGATTTAGCGTGATTGACATAGTATGGGTGTCAGTCCCTCATCTTGCTTTCATTAAGGATCTCAAGGTGGGGGACGACCTCCACGGCTCAGATCACATGCCGATTTCTTTATATCCGGTTTTATGTCCCGCGAATTACAATAATATAATTTTCAATGCAGCACGGTCTGGAACTAAGCAAATTTATTTATTCGGTTGACGGGTGCCAAAAGTTTAAATTATTCTAACGAAATTCTGAACTTAATGATGGGAGAGCTACCGAGCTGCGTACCGATCTGTCCTGTACTTGTTTAATAAGCAACCTTCTGGAGGCTGCAAAGAAGGCAGAAATCCTGCGATTTTCATCCCCTCGTGAGGGATTTTTTCGAACTTTTAGATGTTAACCTTGGTGTGATTCCGCCTGCGCTTTAGCTAGACGAGCTATGCGGCGTGCTGTGTCTTTTATGTAAAGAAACCATTATGACACGGATTCGGTAGAGCTTTTTATTTCGGCCAAGAAAACGTACTTAAATATAATTAAGAAGTCAAAACGGCAATACACTGTCAAAACAAGTAACGTTTTCGCGGAAGTAAACAACTCGGCAAATTTTTGGGCGGCTATCCGCACATTTAGTAGAAAGCCTATGGTTAGCAGGACAATATCCGTGGAGTCCTGGCGATATCACTTTTTTATCCGAACATACCGGTCACACGTGGGACTTTTTTTGGTACCTACGATCCCTTGCTAGACTCGGAAATTACGATGTCAGAGCTTTCGAATAGCATTAAAGCTTTAAAAACAGGCAAAGCTATTGGTCCGGACGGCTTTCTGGCAGAGCTTTTTAAACTCCTAGACTGCAACTGGCTCCAACAAATGCTAAACTTGTTTAATTAAGTTTCAAACGCAGAAGAATTTCCTTCTGGCTGGGCCCAGGCATCTGTCTTTTCTCTTGTCCAGGCATTTCTCTTTAAAAAAGCTCACGCGAGGACCCAGTAAATTACAGAATAATTGCTATTACTAATGCGATCGCAAAATTTTATTCCCCAATCTTGTGTAACCGTCTCACGGAATGGTCTTGTCAAAAAAAAATTTTGCAAGAAGAACACTCGGGCTTTAGACATGGTAGAGGTACCGAAGGTAATATATTTAATCTTATGGCCGCAGTCCAAATTGCACTTAGACGCTGAAAATCTAAAATGTACTGTTTATTTGTTGACTTTCAGAGAGCTTTTGGTTCGGTTTCAATTCACTTGCTCTGGAAGAAATTATATTGTCTTGGTGTTAGTGCCAAATGTGCAAGAATATTAATTGCATTGTATATCGTACGGCCTTGATTTCAATGCACACCACTGGTGAATCAGTCGATTGCCCGGACTCTGCAGGAGGGTTACAGGATGAAATCTTGAGTCCCCTGATTTTACTCTGTACGTGGCTGACATGAAGTCTTTTTTCAGGGAGGACAGTTAGATGCATACTCAATGCACTTTGTGTACGATGGAAAGAGAGTTGAGGTTGTTAATAATTACAGATATCTTGGGGTGTTGCATTCCTCTTCTGCTCAGGGTCTGCTGGCGAGGGAGGATGCGAAGGGCAGGACAAGTGCTGCATCTGCTTCGGTAATTTCGGTGATTGCTTCAGATAAGGTTGATTCATGGGAGGCCATTTGGAAGTTGTACGGTGCCATTATTAAGGCAACTTTGTTATATTCTGTTCCTCTATGGGGTCTAAGGTATGCGGAAAAGCTCGAAACATCTCACATTTTTTCACGGATACAGACTTCCAAAAATACTGTTAAACAGACTGAAAGTTTTAGCCCTCAACGAACATTCGAGCGAGGCTTATAACTGGTTGCTCCAGATCAAATCTATTACAGACAGTCTAGATGTTTTCGATATTTGGGAGCGCTTAAATCAGAATTTCGAATCGAATCAAGCCATGCGCTTGTTAGTAAGTTTGCATTAATTTGTAGGAATAAAGATTTGTCGGCCCACATGAAATCGCATTCTTTCCAGCTTCCAATCTCTCGTTTGCGTTTCGACTGTCTGAAAGTTAAGCTGCAAGTAAGACTCGTTAGCCTTCACTAGAGATGTTAGCCTTACCAGTCGTAAGTTTGACTACGATCCCTCTGCTACATGTTCCCTGTGTAATCTTCGCGTGCCAGAATCTCTTGTACACATTCTCCTTGAATGCTCAGTATTGATGGGCTTTCGCTCGAGTGTTTCATCTTCGCCTTATCCGTACGGACAACCGATTCAAGCTACTGTATTCAAGGCCATATGTGCAAGTGATGCCGCTTCGGCAAAATTTGTGTATAATTATTCGCCGAGAATTTTTGTTAGGCAACTGAACCAATCCTTTGCGTACTAAAAAACTGCGAAAATGTATTTCTAAGTAATTGTATATTTTTGCCAGTGATATGCAACATCTTAATACTGTTTAAATCTCTTTTTTTTGCTTTCCACTTATGTATTTCTTTTATACTACTGAATCCCTTTCTATTAATCTTATTTCTCGGGAAACTATGTATCCCCTTATATGAGAAATAAATCATCACTCAAAATAAACTGTTGCCGTATAATATTGATGTGTACATATTTGAAAAATATCAACAAAATTAGTTATATTAGAAGGATATTATTATTTTCAAACGCTTTTCAATATCATGAATAAAATGGTAAATTAAGTAAGTTTGAATGATATAGATATTAAAATGAAAACTTTGACTTTCTTAATAAATTTCCAGTTTATAGTAACTGCAACAACATTTTTATAAAAATTTACGACTTGAATTTTTGCATATTATTTCCGGAATTACAATAACGTATTTTACATTTGCTTTTTTTTAATATTACAAACAATTCGATTCTTACAAATTTAATGCTACAAACACATATTGTTTAATGTTTTTAAAATTAATTTTAACAATTCATTTTTGCAAAAAAATAAGAGTAAACAAGTAAAAAATGGTTTTCATTACAAATGTTGAGTAAATGAGCAATAAAAAAAATCCCCCTACATCAAAATTGAACTAAAAAAAATAACCAACTGCGCTTCATTTCATGCGCTTATACCACTCGACTACGAGGGGTATACATGATTTTAATTTTTGAAGTATCTGATAAAGTTCAACTCCGTCATTTGTTTAATGCTTTCGCGCGCCCAACCATATATTTTCCTCTCGCTCCGCTCTCCTCTCGAGGGTCCTCAAGCTCAGACCGCCGACGACTACCGAAGCAACCTGCCAGCGGAAGGTGCGCAGTAAAAACGGCTCATTTAAGCCGAAAACGGTTCCTTTCTGACGGCACTGCACTCTGAACGCGCTACATGCCCGCACGTAAAGAGAACGGCGAAGCACTGTGTGGGGATTTTTCTCTCAGTGCAGCCAAAATCGAGTTGTGACCAATAATCAGTCGACATAATATAAAACACAAATACAAAAATACAAAGTATCAAGTGCAAAAAATCACCGACACGTGTGATTGAATAATTACAACAAAAATAAAAAAAAAGCACGTGAACGCGTGACAAGACGTCAGGAAATAAAAATATATATGGACCTTCGTCGAGAATAACGCGGCGCAAAGCTCTAATCAGGTCTGTCGTTTTCGCGTGGAAATTCGACGACCTGGGGCTTACCCCCCCCCCCCCCTCCGTTGTTCATGTCGATCAACCAACTGTTTATGTCTATCGATCTTCTGCAAATTCAAAACACATAATTAAATATAATCTTAAAAATAATCTGAATACTAAAAGATGACCGCGCACGAGGCTAAACATGCCATAATTAATAAAATATTAAATTAATTGTTAAATTAGCATTTACTTTACAATGTAACTAATAATACATAAAATATTAATATTGTTTTACCTTGTTAGCATAGCTAATGACAAGACATAATCTATAATTATAGTCTACAATTGAAGTTAATTATGTCCGCAAGGTGTACTAATCATTTATTTCCTCTTCACAATGAAAAATAAATAACTGAAATGCATATAAACCGTTGAAGAGGGTTGATTCCAGAAAATAAGATCTTTCAAAATTATTTTTTATAATTCTATGAAGAGTTAGAATAGTCCAGCCGTTAGAGGTTTCACCTCCGAAAATCGTCTAAACTCGCTGCAAATCGGTGAATATCTCAAGTAGTGGACCCCAAAAAAGATGCAAAAAAGTTTATCGTTCTCAACACCGGGCTTCGCGAGAAAACTACCCCCGTAGGAGGTGAAAAACGGAAAAAGTCGATGTCTCAAAAATCTTCCTGCCTTCCTGTCATCCGATTTTTTTTAAATTCGACAGTAATACTCATTGCCATCCTTATTAACTATTCGAAAAATAAAACGGGTGGGCTAACTATAATTGGAACAGTTATTAACCGTTGTTTATCATTTTCAGCGGTTTTCGACATTCTTCCCCCTCCAACGGTGCCTTCCTGTCATCCGATTTTTTTCAAAATCGACAGAAAAACTCATTGCCATCCTTATTAACTATTCGAAAAATAAAACGAGTGGTCTAACTAAAATTGGAACAGTTATTAACCGTTGTTTATCATTTTCAGCGGTTTTCGACATTCTTCCCCCTCCAGCGATGTCTTCCTGTCATCCGATTTTTTTAAATTCGACAATATTACTCATTGCCATCATTATTAACTATTCGAAAAATAAAACGTGTGGGCTAACTAAAATTGGAACCGTTATTAAGGGTTGTTTGTCATTTTCAGCGGTTTTCGACATTTTTCTCCCTCCAACGGTGCCTTCCTGTCATCCGATTGTTTTCAAAATCGACAATTGTACTCATTGCCATTATTATTAACTATTCGAAAAATAAAACGAGTGGGCTAACTAAAATTGGAACAGTTATTAACCGTTGTTTATCATTTTCAGCGGTTTTCGACATTCTTCCCCCACCAGCGATGTCTGCCTGTCATCCGATTTTTTTTAAATTCGACAATATTACTCATTGCCATCATTATTAACTAATCGAAAAATAAAACGAGTGGGCTAACTAAAATTGGAACAGTTATTAACCGTTGTTTATCATTTTCAGCGGTTTTTGACATTCTTCCCCCTCCAGCGATGTCTTCCTGTCATCCGATTTTTTTTAAATTCGACAATATTACTCATTGCCATCATTATTAACTATTCGAAAAATAAAACGTGTGGGCTAACTAAAATTGCAACCGTTATTAAGGGTTGTTTGTCATTTTCAGCGGTTTTCGACATTTTTCTCCCTCCAACGGTGCCTTCCTGTCATCCGATTTTTTTTAAATTCGACAGTAATACTCATTGATATCCTTATTAACTATTCGAAAAATAAAACGAGTGGGCTAACTAAAATTGGAACAGTTATTAACCGTTGTTTATCATTTTCAGCGGTTTTCGACATTCTTCCCCCTCCAACGGTGTCTTCCTGTCATCCGATTTCTTTAAATTCGACAATATTATTCATTGCCATCATTATTAACTATTCGAAAAATAAAACGAGTGGGCTAACTAAAATTAGAACAGTTATTAAGGGTTGTTTGTCATTTTCAGCGGTTTTCGACATTCTTCCCCCTCCAGCGATGCCTTCCTGTCATCCTATTTTTTTTAAATTCGACAATATTACTCATTGCCATCATTATTAACTATTCGAAAAATAAAACGAGTGGCTTAACTAAAATTGGAACTTTTATGGAGCGTTATGCGTGTTTTACGTCTTTTACCCTTCCCCCCATCCGTCCCTTGGGGGTTACAAAACGTTTTTTAGCATGAATTGGGTTTATATATGACAAGGATTGAAAAAAAAATTGATTCGTCCAAAAAAAACAAAAAAAAATTTTTCGTTGGACTCCAACGTTTCAAACTTCAACATCATTCACACAAACCATTTTTGTTTTGAACTTTTTAGAATGTAAGATTTTTTTATTCGCTCTTAATTTACAGTTGTACCCGTATGGAAAAAAGTCGATAAAAATATATGTAACATATATGTCATATATTACATTTTTCGCCGAAAATATATGCATTATATATGTTAAATATATACCGGATATAATTTTACACTTATATGTGCACACATATATTAACATATATGCCACATATTGCAATTTTCGCCGAAAATATAAGTACACTTATTGTGCATATATGTCGTATATATTTATTTTCCGTGCGGGTAAAAATAGTAAAACATAAATAAATAATTAATGTAAATAAGTTATTAATAATCATGCCTAACTATATAAAAAATGCATAGACCTTTTATGAAATTCTTAAATAAAAACATAAGCCAATTAGTAGGCAAATGACGCTGAAGCTAGCGTCAGATTCCAGCAGCAGATTCGGCAGAGCAGTGGTTCTCATTCATCCAAAGTATATCGTAATTATATGAGGATCGGTGATAACTATCGGTCCACAATTTTTACCATATCATCTATAAAACACTAACAATCTAACAATAATAAAAAAGTTAGAAAAAATTCATAAACCAGGGAATTGTTTAAAAAATTTTTAAACAAGATGTGCTGCTGGCAAAACGGGGACAAGTCCATCTCTGTAGTTCTATTTACACATTCCCTACAACATTAGTAATCGATTACACAACGTGAAAAAAATGAACAAAAATGCATACGGCCTGTAGAAATGTTTAAATAATTCATAAACAATATCTGCTGCTGGGAAAACGGAGATAGGTCAACTTCTGTAATTCTATTTATACGTCCTATACAACACTAGAAACCGATTACACAAGGTGAAAAAAATTCACAAAAATGCGTACGGCCTGTAGAATTGTTTAAATAATCTATAAACAATATCTGCTGCTGGGAAAACGGGGATGGGTCCACGTCTGTAATTCTCCAACAAGTGAAAAAAATTAACAAAAATGCGTACGGCCTGTAGAATTGTTTAAATAATCTATAAACAATATCTGCTGCTGGGAAAACGAAGATAGGTCTACGTCTGTAATTCTTTTTACACGTTCTTTAGAATATTAGTAACCGATTCCACTAAGTGAAAAAAATTAAGTATTGTATTTTTTTCACTGTCGTGGACCTATCTCCGTTTTCCCAACAGCAGATATTGTTTATAGATTAGTTAAACAATTCTACAGGCCGTGCGCATTTTTGGTTAATTTTTTTCACTTTGTGCAATCGGTTTCTAATGTTGTATAGGATGTATAAAAAGAATTACAGACGTGGACCTATCTCCTTTTTCCCAGCAGCAGATACTGTTTATAGATTATTTAAACAATGATGTTGGCCGTACGCATTTTTGTTTTTAGCAGAATTACAGAGGTGGACTTGTCCCCGTTTTGCCAGCAGCACATCTTGTTTAAAAATTGTTTAAACAATCCCTGGTTTATATGAATTTTTCCTAACTTTTTTATTATTATTCGATTGTTAGTGTTGTATAGATGATATGGTAAAAATTGTGGACCGATAGTTCCACTGCTGATAGAACCACTGCTCCGCCGAATCTGCTGTTGCACTGTCGGTGACATCAGCTGCTGGAGCAGCAAAACCTACGCAGTCCGTCAGTAAGGGGTAGACGCTTTCTTGATTAAGGGCAACAGTTACTAAAAAATTAGCCCCAATTAACCCTTTGTGTCACGATTTGCAGGCTGCATCCAAATCGTTTGAAAAATCTTAGTGGAGGGTTTTTAGGGTCGCTGATTACGAATCCGTCGTCAGATTTTTGAAATTCAAAATGGCGGATCCAATATGGCGGATAAAAATTATAAAATTTGCTTCGAATTAGGCAAAACTCTGTATTTTGAGGTTTTCAAGGTCGCTGATTACGAATCCGACGTCAGATTTTTTAAATTAGAACTGGCGGATCCATTATGGCGGATCAAAATGATAAAATTGACTTCGAATTAGATAAAACTCTGTATTTGAGGGTTTTCAGGGTCGCTGACTACGAGTCTGAAGGCAGACTTTCGAAAGTCAAAATAGCGTATCAGAATTCAAAAATTTACATTGAATTAGAGTAAGATCTGTATTTGATGGGTATTGAGGCCGATGATTACGAATCTACATGCAGAATATTGAATGTTATCACTTGCTCTTAGCGCTACCCGGAACTAACGACGTGGACGTAGCAAGAGTTCTAGTTCCTTATTTTTTTTTTTTTTTTTTAATTTTATAATTTTTTTTTGTTTTATTTACAATTTTTGTAATTTTTTTTGTTTTATCGTTTTTTCTAAATTTTCTGTAGATTTTATTCATTTTTATTGTCCCCGGAATGAAACTTTAGAAAACAATTTCGTGTGGGCTGTAAGCATAATGGAACTTTACATGACTTGCATGACCACAATGAATAATGCGGTTCTTTTTTTGTACTACAGTACGCGCATCTCCTTTTACTTCTAGTGCATACAGGTAAATGATTTCCTGATATCCTTCGATTTGCTGGTATTATTTTCGGTTTCGCGTTAGGAATATTTTTTTGAGACATGCGCCTTCCTCTTGCTCCTTTCAAGTCATGAACAATTAGGTTAGCAACTAGATCTAATCTAAAATCTTTAAGTTTTAAATTTTTTTTATTCCCAAGTATTACGTATATTATAAAAGCATTGGTTACAGCCGTATCAATCAAAAACCAGAAAATTCGGCACCACCACTTCTTTGATCTTCTATTTATAGCATACGCTGCTCGTAACTGATCGCTTTTGTCCACAAACCCCATATATGTATTATAATCGTGAACCCATTTTGGGCATTGCACTGATTCCAATGTTCCATCATTTTGGCGCCTCTCAAATGTGCCAACTATTCGTGGATCGTGGTAATTAGATATGAATTGCACGACACGATTCTCTTTCCATTTCAACCATGACAATCCATTATCTGAAGTACGATATTCGTATTCTCCTTTTCTCATTTTTTTATCATTTTTCTGGTTGGCAGGCAAATTCTTCCGATTTGAACGAATAGTTCCGCACGCAAAGATGTCATCATTTTTTAGTGATTCTGAAAGAGGAGTACTTGAAAAGAAATTATCAAAATATACATGATGATAACCTCCGATTAATTCTCGAGTCAGGTCAATCACAACTCGTTCACCTAATCCGCATTCGCGCCTATCGTCACATTTTCCCGTATAAATCTGAAATTCGCAAACGAAGCCGGTTTGATCTGCGCGAATCCATACTTTGTACCCTCTTTTTATAGGCTTAGGTGGCATATATTGTTTGATAGAGCTTCTGCCTTTAAACTTTATCATTGTCTCATCAACTGCTTGATATTTATTGGGGTTCCAGAAAGTTTTAAAATTGTTGTTCAGCTCGTCAATTATTGGTCGTATTTTATACAATCTGTCATAGTTGGGTTCACTTCTCTGTGGTTGCTTAGTGCTATCATTACAATGAAAATTTCTTAGTAAAAAACTGAAACGATTAACTGCCATCAGATTGCTAATATATTCATCATTCAGCTGAATATTATTCGACCAATAATCTTTGTAAGAAGGATATTTCTTAATTCCCATCATTATATTAATTGCAAGAAAAGTTTGCATTTCGTCAATTGTTACAGGTTGAAACTTTTTTCTTTGCTGAGCAGCATATAAATTAGTTTCATTGACTAAACGTTGCAACAGAGTTTTTGGAAATAAAGTAAAAAATATTTCGTCGGATGATTTAACATTTTCGGGTACATTGGGTCCTGCAATTTTCGTGAAAGCCTTATCATCTTCTCTTTTTCCAATGTATTTCCACATTCCATCTTTTCCTGTTATGCGATTAGCTAAGGGTTCGTCGTCCAAATAATCAATGTCATATTCTTCATTGTTTACAATGAATGTTTCATTTTGTAAATTATCCACATTATCATTGTTTTCCCGATCATCATAATCATCATCATCACACTCCTCATCTTCTGAGTTACAATCAACAGGAATTTCTACCCATTCAACATCCTCATCCATAATTGAAAGTGATGCTCGATAAAATTATGTAGCGATTGTAAGTATCTGTCGTTTTCAGGATTCGTTATGTCACGTCAAAACGTATCTTATGTATGAATTCCTGTGTATGACTTCTTACGTACTAATTCGAAACCTTTTTCTACAGCGAGAAAATTCGCACTCTAGCGGAGACTGAGTAAAGCGAAGAATCGAACACGAATCTCTGACCGAAACACGGGCACAAGAGGACTAATTTTCGTATTACAAATATGCAAGTCTCCGCTACTTTTGCTTGCTGTAGAAATGGGTTTCGATTTATTACATAAGAAATCATACATAATAATTCGTACATAACGTTACGTTCTGACGTGACATAACAAATCCTGAATAGGACTGCTACTTACACCCATTACCTTTGATTCTTTCCTTTCAGTCCTCGTGTTATCTTTGTTTTCCCTTATACATCTTTAGGTAAAAAACAAAGACAACCAACGACCGTAAGGAAGGAATCAAAGGCACTGGGTGTACAACTGCTACATAGTTTTATCGAGTATCGATTTCAATTATGGATGAGAATGTTGAATAGGTAGAAATTTCTGCTGATTGTAGTTCAGAAGATGAAAGGTGTAATGCTGTTGATTATGCCAATTCGACTAATTTGCAAATTGAAACATTAATTGTAAATAATGAGGAAAATGGTATTCAGTATTTGGACGATCAACTCTTAGCCAATCATATAGCAACAAAAGATAGAATGTGGAAATACATTGGAAAAGAGAGCATGATAAGGCTTTCATGAGAATTGCAGGACCTAATACACCCCAAAATGTTAAATTATCCGACGAAATATTTTTTACTTTATTTCCAGAAAATCTATTGCAACATTTAGTCAATAAAACTAATTTATATGCTGCTCAGTAAAGAAAAAAGTTTCAACCTGTATCAATTGAGAAAATGCAAACTATTTTTGCAATTAATATAATGATGGGAATTAAAAAATATCCTGTTTACAAAGAGTATTGGTCAAATAATATCCAGCGCAATGATCAATATATTAGCAATATGATGCCAGTCAATCGTTTCAGTTTTTCACTTGAAAATTTTCATTGTAATATTATCAGTAAGCAACCATCGCAAAGTGAACGGAACTATCGCAGATTGTACAAAATTCGACCAATAAGTGACGAGCTGAATAAAAATTTTTAAACTTTTTGAAACTCCACTAAATAACAAGCAGTTGATGAGACAATGTTAAATTTGAAGGCAGAATCTGTATCAAACAATATATGCAAGCTAAGCCTATAAAAAGAGGGTGCAAAGTATGGATTCGCGCAGATCAAACCAGCTTCGTAAATTCTAAAATTCGGATCCGCCATTTTGAATTTCAAAATTCTGATTTCGGATTTGTAATCAGCGACCTCGAAAACCCCCAAACTCAGAGTTTTGTCTAATTCGGAGCAAATTTTAAAATTATGATCCGCCATTTTGAATTTCAAAATTCTGACTTCAGATTCGTAATCAGCGACCTCGAAACCCCCCAAATGCAGAGTTTTGTCTAATTCGGAGCCAATTTTAAAATTATGGTCCGCCATTTTGAATTTAAAAATTCTGACTTCGGATTCCTAATCAGCGATACGAAAAACGTATAAATGATAACTTTCCTATAGATGTTTATAGGAAAAATTCTTTCACAAACGATTTCTTTTTTAAAAAACTGTAATTTTTTGGTATATTATTGTTTAAAATTAATTACTGTTATTGAAAAATGATTTAAATTGATTTTTAAACGTTAGTCAAACACCTTAGCCTCATAGAAATTAAAGAATGAAGTACGCAGAATGATGAATTGATTTTTAAAATGAAAAAAATGATGATTTAAAAGGTGTTCCCTGTGGGGAACACTATGACGCAAAGGGTTAAGTTTCTTCGTAGTTTTTTGCATTTATTTTGAAAAATACAAATTTTATTAAAAAATGTTTCAAACAAAAAAGATAGAGCATGAAATTCTCTACCAAAAAGGTTGTATACATTTTCTTCCCAAAGTCTACGATAATGCCATAAAAACTGGTTTAAAATGCTTATGACTATTGTCTGAAAAAGTATTGAATTTGATCACCTCGGCAAAAAATTACCCTATAGTTTTTCATCAAATTTCGACGTTTCGACCCCCTACCCCCAGGGGTAGTCTTCGCCAGCCCCTCGGGCGCGGTGATCACCTATGGGCGTATAAGTTCTTTTACGCCCTTGATACGAAAATAACTCTTTCGATATAACTAAAAGATGTCTTATAGTATCTAAAAGATATCCGTCAGAGATCTTTTCGACAGTTTCAAGATATCTTTGACGAATTATATGTATATATATATATTGTATGTATAAGATCATAAAGATACAGACAGTAATTAGTAAAACACAGTAAACATGTAATATGCATCGAATAGTCTATTACAATAAAAATGCATGAAGTAAGTGTTTTGCAACTTTTATTTATTAATACTTCGGCTGGCCTGTTGTCGGGGTCGAAGTTTTGAAAATGCTCATTTTCAATTTTCATACAGATAAGAAACACTATATTGTTGTAACATATCGATCGAAGCCACTTGGACCTAAATATGATTGGACCCCCAAATATCAATATAATTTTATAATATAATTGAAAGCTGTTAGTAAACAAACGAGTATTAAGGTATAGCCGACTCTCTACGCGGTGGAAGTTTCTGAGCGAGCGAAGCGAGCGAGGCACCACGCCAACACTAGTTTTCATTCTAATTTGACAAGTTAACGTCAAATGAGATTTGAGTTCAGTGTTTACAATTTATGCAATAATTTCATGAACTTTCATAAAACTCTGCTCATGTAGCTGTCGTTTACTCAGACCGGTAATCATTATTACCACCATTCGTAGTTCAACATACATTTTAAAACTAAATTTATTACAGTGTATCAGAAATAAATCTTATTCATTATATATAAGCTGAATGTTAATGCCGCTATTATCCATCAGAAGTATTTGGTTATATAGTATGACCAAAATGTAAGTCGCGCATTAAAGTAACATGTATAACACAATTTCCTGTTGTAAAGTTCCTTTTTCAAATTCCCTCTTATATATATATATATTAAAGAGTATTGAAGTTTATTAAGCGATGTGAAATTTGTTGTTAAAATGTTGTACGTCTAAAACAAATGTTAAAGAAATGTTGGAGAAGTCGAGTGGATCCTCAATTCGGACCTCTTTTTTATTGAGCATTTTCTCGGATAACAAGTTGTGACATTTGATCCAATCAAATTTTTTCAGGGAAATGAGAATCTGGCATAACTCGAGACAAGGCTATAAAGTAATTTTGAAAATAAATTAGAAGATATGTAATGAGAACAGATTGTGTCATTTTTCATTAATTTTATTGTTCAACATAAGTTTTATATTTATTTATTTATCTTTAATTTTATAATTTATTTGCTGTGAGCATTTAATACTATCTAGTTGAATTGGTTCAAATCTACTATACATTAGAAAATTAATTTAATATGCCTTGAATAACACTGCAAACATTAAAGTATATACTGCAATTAGAGAAAAATGCCCCAATTTGTCATCATTGTATCTCCTTCAATTTCGCATAAAAATGACCCTATAGCCTGGTCTCGAGTTATGCCAGAATCTCAAAAGCCTGAAAAAAATTGATTGGAACAAATCGCATAATTCAAATAAGAGATAATGCTAATGAAAAAAAAGGTCCAAATTGAACCCCAATTCGACTTTTCGAACACTTCCAAAGCAAGGTCTCAGAGGCCTACATCATGAATTTCTTTATACACATTTCTTATAGATTAATTATTTAAGGCTAAATTCATTACAACTTGATCTTACAGTAACAGATTTTCAACCATCAAAAGAGACAATAGATTTCAGCTACCGAAAGTCGAACATAGATAAAATATTTTCTGTGGAGAATATTTTCTTTCATTTCTGCATTGATATACATCTTTTAAATCATAATAAATATTTGAAAGTTCAGAATCAAAATACATTATATATTTATATGATAATATAAATAATGTTCATTCGAAATAATTAAATTAAAAAAACTATAATTGAAATGTAATGACTTTGGAAAAAATCAATTTAATGTATTTCATTGACCCAGCTTATTACTGAATTAAATTTAAATTAAATGTAAAGGGTATATGTTTTAGACTTTCGAGGTGTCTCATAAATATGTACATGCTTGCAATTTCAAACAGTATATTGTTTTATTTATCTTATTAAGCATTATAATATTTGTATAGCAACTATACGGAACCTACTTTCACAGTTGAGAAACCTGATTAATTGAATAATTTATCACTTCTGTTTTGACAGATATTAATCTGTTATTATGCATGATATCATTTACTAATATAACTGCATCTCTGTTGCTAGTTTAACAAGGATTCCTTGTTATTTCAAAAATGTTCTATACATTTATGGAAGCAAATTTCCTATTTTTATAACAGCGAGGTTATCCTGTGCTAAGAAGGAATCCTTGTTATTTTAGTAAAGATTGAGTTAATAAGGGGAAATAGTTGTTCTTCAGCGTTTTATTTTTTTCAGTGCAGGTTTATTTTATTAATTAGGATTATTAGGTATTCAAATACTGTACAAAAGATGTAGATCTGAAAAAAAACACGGCCGGTGTATTCTAATGATGTTTACTGAAGATAGGTACAAATAATTAATAAATAAAAAATTCTTTTTAAAAACCACGTTTTTATAAATGGACTAAAAAGGATAAAATAATTTTTCCCATCCACACAGGTCACTAATACCATGCCGAAATAAATACGCAATAATTTTTCATTTTATTAAGAAATAAAATATTTGTAAAACTTAAAATGGAAAACGTGGGGCGCAATAGAGGTAACAGAAATGACTAGCATGTCTAAACTAGCGTGTCATATTGTTCATTTAAGCATAAGTTTCTCATTTGTTGTTATTGTTCGTCAAGGTTCGTCGAGGAGGAGTCATTTCCGTTACCTCTATTGGGCCCCACGTTTTCCATTTTATGTTTTACAAATATTTTATTTCCCAATAAAATGAAAAATTATTGCGTATTTATTTCGGCATGGTATTAGTGACCTGTGTGGATGGGAAAAATTATTTTATCCTTTTTAGTCCATTTATAAAAACGTGGTTTTTAAAAAGAATTTTTTGTTTATTAATTATTTTCTGCTTTTTAGTTTTAATAGGTCAAATTTTACAATCGAATTTAAACTATTACATTTATAAACAATCTGAAAAGAGCAGTTTCAAAATGAAAAGAATATGCAAGTGGTTTTAGATGACAGGCTCCTCTAGTGGCTTACACCGTCCAGAATTGTTGAGAATCCTGATGAGGTTTTCTCACGCCAGAATCCGTGAGCTGTTGCAGCACTTATATACATGACACTAATTCGCTACTGCTACACTTTCCGTCGTGGATGAGTATATATAGGCAAGGGAATTAATGACGTCAGTGCAGGACTTTTTTTTCATATAAAATTAAAATTTGCTGAAAATGTTCTTAAAACTGATTGAAACTTGTAATAAACGGTAAAGGAATGCATTGCCATCCAATTATGGGCTATCCTAAAAGTTTCAAGGCTCTAGCTCATCAGTAAGTTAGTTTAAAATCGATTACAAGATTTGCACTAGACAAACAAACAGACAGACAGACAAGAATATGAGTTAATAAAAACGTGGTGAAATGTATACATTATTTATTCATCGACATTGAACTTACGATCTTCGTACATGGTTTTTTATGACATTTTAATTCTTTACCAAAACATAACCTTAAAAGAATAAGGAGAAGAATTCGCATTTATCGCTCTGAATTCGGATTCTTGACGTTTTCGTTTACTGCGATTGTGTGATGTTGAAGTTTGAAACGTTGGAGTCCAACGAAAAAATTTGTTTTTTTCAATCCTTGTCATATATAAACCCAATTAATGCTAAAAAAAGTTTTCTAACCCTTAAGGGACGGGTGGAGGGAGGGGTAAAAGACGTAAAACACACATAACGCTCCATAAAAGTTGCAATTTTAGTTAGCCCACTCGTTTTATTTTTCGAATAGTTAATAATGACGGAAATTTCGACGAAAAATGTCGAAAACCGCTGAAAATGACAAACAACACTTAATAACTGTTCTTAATAACACTTAATTCAGTTGACGCACACGAAGCTATAAATTGCTTAAACCGTTGCTGAATCCGGCAAACCTCCGATTTTCACGAAAAGTAGCTTATACAGAACTCTGGCAAGGTGCGGCTATGAATTAAAATTCCTAAAAAGATGCACAAACGATCAGTAAGGATGAACTGAATCAGTAGGTAGGCGCACACGGACTGATATGTTGCTTAATTAATTGCTGAATCCAGAAATTCATTGTTTTCGACGTAAATTTGAGTTTGCAAAGTCCCGGCAAGGTGCGGCTATGAATTAAAATTCATAAAAAGTTGCAGAAACGATCGCTAATGATGATCTGAATCAGTAGGTAGGCACACGCGGACTGATATGTTGCTTAATTAATTACTGTATCGGGAAATTCATTGTTTTCGACGAAAATTCGAGTTTGCGAACGGAGTTAACTGCTCAACGGTGAGATGTTCTTGCGTTCTGTCGAATCAAGAACCACGACGTGGAAGTAGCAAGATTTGATTTTTTTTTATGGATTTTCTTTTTCTCTTTTTTTTATTAATTTTATGGATTTTTTTTTATTTTTATGGGCTTTCTTTTGTTAAATTTTTTTTTAATTTTATTGAGAATGTAAAACAATTTCTCTAACGAAAGTGGAATCACGCCTAGCGACGGCGGTGAAACTAACAATCTACTGAGATAGTTCCTGCGTTTCATAATTTTCAGAGATGGTTTCGGTCACTTTCTCTAATTCGTTTTCTACATAATTTAATAATAAGTATCATTTATTTATTTGTTTTCTTTACATTTTCTCGTATTTAACATCTATATATTTATTAATAAACGAAATTATGTAAGAAAATAAAGCTTCGGACAGAAGGCGAATTCGAACCCGGGACTTTCGGCTTATAAACTCATCGTCTTAACCACTCCGCTACATTATACCACAAGGTGTATCTACGAAAACAATCAAGTGAATATATTTGTATCTTTTTTTCCTTTTTTTTCGAATTTTCGTTCGAACGAAGTGCGCAGCACGAGGGATCTTTCTGCCAAACTTTTAGCATTGTTTGTTTACAGGAAAGCAAGAGGGAAACATGGCGATTAAAGGCATGCCGTACCGTTCTGTATTACCGACTGACACCACATGAAGCACACGATGACCATTATATTCGATTATGAGACAATACTGGTATTCATTGAGATTCTAAGAATCTGATACATTTTTTACAAATTTCATGGCGATCATAACAATAAATTGCACAAAGTCGAAAAAATCTTCTCTACACGGAGAATTTTTCCTATTATTATAGAAAATTTTACCATTTTCGATGGTAAAAAAGGGACAGACTTGCGCGCATGGGATTAAATCATATAATTCTATAAGAAATTAATGTACCGGAATGGTCATTTTTTCTAAATTTGCAAGGAAAAAATGTGAAGCTATAAAATTTGCAAGGAAAAAATGTGAAACTATAAAATTTGCGGTGCAGCCTAATACGAATCTTATAAAGACAGAGTGTCAAATTTACCATAATGGAAGAGTAATTTTAGGCAAAATTCAAGGATATACATAGCGTTCATAGTTATTCTTGCCGCCGCTAGTCCGAGTTGTGAATCCGACGTTTATTTGACGTCGTTAATTATATATATGTTAATCCAATATGGCTGCAAAAAATTTAAAAATATGTCTGAATTTAACAAAATTTCCGCCATATTGCATCCGCATTTTGAATTTGGTAAAACTAACATCGACTTCGTAATCAGCAACCCGTAAAAACCCCGAGTGACGATTTTAAACTCAATTGCGTGAATAAAAAATGCGCGATTCAAAGGCTTAAAATGGCTTTTACTACAAAAATATTTGGAATGTACTATGCTACAGTTCCCATAGATACACAATATGACTTAACATGTTAAAGAAAACAGTACCAACAATATAGAAAGTGCTGAAAAATGAAAATATTTTAACTGCAGCTAAATTTATATCAAATTTATTTTAATTCCTTATACTATACTTTATTATTCGGTTAACAATTGAAATAATATTTCCTCGCGTAAATCAACCAAACGATTGTGGTAACTATTGGCAATCATTTCTGCAACTTTTTATGAATTACAATTCATAGCCGCACCTTGCCAGGACTTTGCAAACTCGAATTTTCGTCGAAAATAATGAATTTCCAGATTCAGCAATTAATTAAGCAACATATCAGTCCGCGTGCGCCTACCTACTGATTCAGATCATCATTAGCGATCGTTTCTGCAGCTTTTTATGAATTTTAATTCATAGCCGCACCTTGCCGGGACTTTGCAAACTCGAATTTTCGAAGAAAAAATGAAATTTCTGGATTCAGCAATGGTTTAAGCAATTTATAACTTCATGTGCGTCAACTAAATGGCATGGATGATATTTAGGAATCATTCCTACACACTTTCATGCATTTTATAGTACAGCCGCACCTTGCCAGGATTCTGTATAAGCTACTTTTCGTGAAAATCGGAGGTTTGCCGGATTCAGTAACGGTTTAAGCAATTTATAACTTCGTGTGCGTCAACTAAATGGCATGGATAATATTTAGGAATCATTCCTACACACTTTCATGCATTTTACAGTACAGTCGCACCATTCCAGGACTTTGTATAGGCCATACTTCAGGAAAGAAGCTGAGTTATTGGTTTCAGCAACAATTTAAGCAATTTAGTTGTTCTTGTGCATCGACTATATGATGTGGGTAACATTCAAGGATTATGTCGGTGAATTTTTATTCATATTTTTTATCATTTTATTATTATCCCGCGGCAAGCTGCCAGGTCATTGCGTAGGCGATTTTTCGGGATAAACGTAAAATTTTCGCATTCAGCAATTATTTCAGCAATTTTTCGCCTAACCCTCTTTAGTTACCTTCCATAATCAATCTGTAAACTGTCGAATAGTATACATTGCGATTGTCTCTTTCCAAAACTTGTAACAGCCGAATTATTGAGAAAACCGATAATAGCATGAGAACCACTGGCGCGGGCCAATATGCGGCTAAAAAATGCGGCTAGCTTCACTGTCATAGCATCAATGAGGTGGTAGAGAATCGTGAGAGTGACGATGACTACTTGTAGCTTGCGGTATGATAATTACTTTGTACATATGGAATATGTAAGATTTGCAAGATGTAAATATAATCTTTGATTTTTGTAATAAAGACTATTTTTGTGGCCCTCTAGAATCCACGTGTTCAGTCTGCAGCAGAAAAGTGACTCCGATATCCATCTCCTCCGCTGCAGACTGCAACGGGCCATTTCGTTTGCAACTGTAACCATTCCCTCTACCATTGGGTAAGTGGTTACAGGATCTCGTGTGACCTCAGTAGACGGAGAGATCCCAGTAACACTACTTTCTGCATTCGGCCTGCGATGGAATTTGCATGTTCTTGACAGGCCGGAATGCTTTTGATGTTTTGGAGGAAAGTTGGTCTCATTCCCACCAGCACTACAATTATCAGCACGACGAACTTGATTTTGAACCCTCGATACAGCCTGCGAATCTCGAACAGGAGTTCCTGATATTTCATCAGTTTTTCGTCCTCTTTGCTGACTATATTTGTTTCTGCTGGTGCAGAAAACTCGACGACGAAGATGGATTTGTCATCGAAGTCAATAAGGACGATGTCAGTCTTATTGGCTGATATTTGCCTGCTCGTCGGGAATCAGTAATTCCAGTATATTCGGCACGACTACTTCCCGACAACGGATTCAATATCAGTGGGGACGTACGGCAAAACTGGGGTTGCATCAATACCATAAGTGCTGCGAAGATGATAATATAGCACTCGAAGAGCCGCATTGTGACGTTCGATGTATGCTGAAACTGCATATATTGGGCATGCTGCCAAAAAATGCATTAGTCTCTCAGCATGACATCTACACAATCTACAAAGCATACTCCCAGCAAAGTGCCTCCCAGCACTCCAATTATCAGCACGACGAGCTTGATTTTGAACCCTCGATACAGCTTGCGAATCTCGAACAGGAGTTCCTGATATTTCATCCGTATTTCGTCCTCTTTGCTGACTATATTTGTTTCTGCTGGTGCATAATAACAATAACAACAACAATAACAAAAAATAGTCTTTATTGTTGTTATTATTATCATTATTATTTCAATAAATCTTTAACAACAACAATGATTTCTTATGTCGCTCAATCTGTACGAAAAGTGAGAATTATCTCTACCAAATCAGCGTGAAATGTCACTGCAATCACGCCCCAAACCATGAGGTAGGTGATTGCAGTGTCGGTACTGAGTTCAATCCAACGCGCAGAAAATTGTCTACACGGGGACTCGAACCCAGAACCTTCGTGGACGTTCAGGTTACGAAACAAGGCGGACGCCTTACCCTACTGGAAGTAAACGGATTCAAACCCTATCCGTATTAATACTTCGGCTATCCGTTTATATACGTTTGATAACGTTTCAATACATTTTTAACCTCTTGTATCCGAAGGCTATCCGTGACTAATCCGTCCGTATCCGCGTCCAACATTAATTTATTCCCGACGTCTGCCGCGGATCGCACACGAGTCCGTTCCAATACTTTCCTATCCGCGCATATCCGCGATTCGCAAATTACATTTCTAATCCGTTGTGATCCGCGGGTTTCTATCCGTCTACCAATCCGCATATATCGTCTTTTATCCGTCCCGATCCGTTTTCGAGCCTATACGTTTCGATCCACCGGTTTTAATGCGCGTTTCTATCCGCGCGTATCCGCGGGCAGCTTTAAATATTTCTCGACGACTGCCGCGGATCGCACACGAGTCCGTTCCAATACTTTCCTATCCGCGCATATCCGAGATTCGCAAGTTAAATTTCTAATCCGTCGTGATCCGCGGGTTTCTTGGCCATCAATAACTATATGCCCGAACAAGCATGCACAACAATAAAATGATTAATCATACTTGTTTATGCATATAGTTATTGAAGGCCAATCATTGTGCATTTATTAATCATAAATCGTTTTTCATGAATACACCAGCGAATAGAAGCGTATATAGTACTCTTCTATCTGTAGGAGAATAGCAGCGGATACAGTTTTACGGATAGAAGTGGATAAAAGTATCCAAACGAATTGGAACGGACAGAACTTTCCTACTCGAGGCTGATAAGTGCGGATAGAGTCATACAGATAAAAAAAAGGATAAAAGTATATAAACGATTAGAAGCGGATAGAATTTTCGTATACGCGGGCGGATATATGCGGATAAATATTGACTCAGTTTTTAAGGATTGAGACTTATAAAAGTATTTATGCAAATAGAAACCGATAAAAACAGGTGCACACTCGGTGCCATATCACGGATAGATACGGATAGACACGGATTCGACAGGCTCATAGAACGGATTGAGGCGGATCAATTTTCCATTCCACGGATCCAGAACATATTCAGTTTTGACGGACAACAACCAATTGAAAAGAATGCAAAGTGGGCATTCAAACGGATACAAAATTTTCTATCCGTTTGAATCCGTTTACTTCCAGTAGGGTAGCCATCGTAACCATCTCGTCCCCTTGTTGTTGTTATTGTTATTGTTATTATTATTTTAATAATAACTTAAACAACAACATTGGTTTCTTATGTCGCTCAATTTGTCCGAAAATTATTATTTCCTACATTCCATTTCCTGTTTCAACTCTCTATTCTTTTTTTGAGGAGGGGGGGGGGGGTTGTACACTTTTTCTGAACTATCTAACGTTAAATCATATAGTCACATTACCCAAATTGGCACAATTCTCTTGTTCACCATATATAGGATTGCTCATAAAGCATTAATTTTGAGCCAATGGTTGATTTTACAAACAAGTGCTATGAACTTTTTTGTGCACAATCGTGCCAGCTACACTTTATGTGTGAAACATTTTTTTTTTCAAAGTACAGATTTTTGGGAAATCGACTTTTTCTGTTTTTTACCACCTATGAGGGTAGTTATCTCGGGAATCCCGGGGTTGAGAATGGTAAACTTTTTTGCATCTTTTTTGGGGTCCACTACTTCAGATATTCACCAATTTGCAACTAGTTTGGACGATTTTCGGAGGTTCAGTGGGATTTTCGTCTGACGACTGGACTAGAATGTGATTACAGACTTCATTATTAGAAAGAGATAAAATATTTTTTTCTGAAAAATGTTTGAAATCCTCAAAATTGTCTTGCTGTTGTAATTTTCTTCAAAGACAATAGTTAAAAAATTACAATAATTAAAGAAGTTCAATCTATGATGGCTCATTTTCTTAAGAAAATTTCTACCACTTGTACAATGCAATGCTTTAAATTTGTAACGTTTAATTGTAATTAGATTTAATGAATCTTGTTCTGTGATTTAGATTTAATTGTTATTGAAACAATCCGACAAATAAATAATTTTGTTAAAACCAGTCATATACTGTATAAATTTTAGTAAATTGTCGACTATTGAAGATTTCAACGTTCAATATTTCATTCAATAATCATAAGGATGAGATGTAGTTAATCTTTCATGACAAGTGACGAAAAGTTAAAGAAATAATAGAAAAGTCACAATATTGCTAATGTAAAGGTATCTATTTCAAAACTACATGGACATCACAAAGTTTACAAATTAGGGGTGAATTTGCCAAGTTTATGTTAGCGAAAAGTCACTATTTGTTGATGAAATCGTTATCCAGTAAGTTAGCTTATAACAATCTTTATGCGATTCGTTAACTTTTTATTGCCACGGTGTTACCTGGGTACTGATACTAAAATATACCAGTTTCAAAGCCACATGTATAGTTTTTACAGTATTTTGATGCATACTTTCATAGCTAACCAGTGATTTACAGTTGGCATAATAATCTTATTAACAAGAAAAAATCTAACACATTCATAGTAAGCAAAAGACTAAAATACATTCCTCCTCACAAACTTTGTGGAAATCATTCTTAACTATAATTGATATTTAATACTTTTATATATAACTTGTATACATACTTAACAATATGAACAATTCTCATACGAAATTGCAAAGTTTCAAAGCATATAGAACGTACTAATATATGTTTGAAAAAAAAATAATGTTCGAGGGTTTTAAAAGTACAGATATATGTAGCTTGCTTTAATTTGTTATCGATGTTCTTTGTCTCACTTGCTTCAAAGTTTGCACAGCGTTTCAACATTTAAATATACAGATTAACATAACCAATATATCCTCCAAGAAATTTTGCATATAATTAAGAGGATTAATCATCATAAACTTCTAATCCATAGTGTACTTTCTCCATTAATAGTGAAAAAAATATATATTTGCCAAATAAAATATTAGGACTCAATTGTTATGACTAACATTTCCTATTACTTGGATACATCCCATTAAATTAAATTTCTTATTAAAATGTAAAGATGTGAAAAAGGCTAAAAATTTGATAAACGAAAAATGATCAAGGTCTTAGGTACGAAAATTGTAAAAAGTATTAATAAAAATTTGAATGCTGTTACACATTTTGTCAGGATTATAAAAAATACATGTATTACAGTAATCTATGAGTAAATACGAATGTAAAAACAACAAAAATATGTTAGTCTGGACGAATATGTAATTATTTTCAATACAAACAAAAAAGACTATAGAACATTAAACCTAGTAACAATAGGGGTAATATCGACACAACTAAAAAATTTCAAATTATTTCGTTTGATACAAAATATTGGCGTTTTTAATATAATGTTTTATACGCACCAACTTTATATGGTAATTTTTCAACATTACGATTAATAGCCGACATAGTCAACGACGTGGAAATTAAAAGTTAAAAACGTTTTACACTACGGATAAAGAAAACAACAGAACAATAGCTGAGAGAAAAGAAGATCCCTTGTTGAAGACGAGAAACAAACGTCGGAGCCAGGGCAGTGCAGTGGGGTGAAACTGTTACGTTCATAACGTTCTCGTTGTGACCCCCGGGATTTGCGATCACTAGATGGCGCTGGTATACATGTGCTTGGCAACCACTGATATACTGGCTGCGTGCGTACGATCCGAACATAGGGCATACCACGTTAAAGATAGAGCGTTCTTGATTGGCCAGTTCTAGCCCATACAGTTTTCCCCATTGGCCGCGCGAGAGCAGGGAATGACTGAAACTGGACCTCCGTGAAGTTAACCGGCCATTGTAACGAAATCGATCGAAAATAGCGCGAATCGTTTGCGATTCATTTACGAATGTTTGCGATTACCGATTTTTCGTTTACGAATTCGTCGTTTTTGAGTTATTTGCAAAAAACGACATGGCCGGCTAACTTCACGTTAGCATTTTTGAAAACGCAATTACTCGGCAACCAATCGACCAATTTTGCCCAAATTAGGCTTGATCATTTGCGATTCGTTTGCGAATTATGAATTAAATGTGTTTTTTCCGAGAACTTGTAAAATAAAAAAAAATAAATTATCCTATATGTCCCTTATATACAAATTTCATTAAAAGGTTTGCGATTTTTTAGCAATCGGTATCAAACGTTTGCGATTCGTTTGCGAATTGAGAAAATATAGCAATCTCCCGAATATCATAATAAATAATGCGAAAATAAACAAATTTTCGAAAGTTACTGGATCCAACCCGCCTCGATATACCAAATCCGTTAAAAGGTTTGCGATTTTTTTGAAATCGGTCTAAAACGTTTGCGATTCGTTTGCGAATTAAGAAAATATAGCAATCTCCCGAATATCACAATAAATAATGCGAAAATAAACGAATTATCGAAAGTTACTAGATCCAGCCCGCCTCGATATACAAAATCCTTTAAAAGGTTTGCGATTTTTTTGAAATCGGTCTCAAACGTTTGCGATTCGTTTGCGAATTAAGAAAATATAGCAATCTCCCGAATATCATAATAAATAATGCGAAAATAAACGAATTATCGAAAGTTACAAGATCCAGCCCGCCTCGATATACAAAATCCACTAAAAGGTTTGCGATTTTTTTGAAATCGATCTCAAACATTTGCGATTCGTTTGCGAATTGAAAAAATATAGCAATCTCCCGTATATCAAAATAAATAATGCGAAAATAAACGAATTATCGAAAGTTACTAGATCCAGCCCGCCTCGATATACAAAATCCTTTAAAAGGTTTGCGATTTTTTTTAAATTGGTCTCAAACGTTTGCGATTCGTTTGCGAATTAAGAAAATATAGCAATCTCCCAAATATCATAATAAATAATGCGAAAATAAACGAATTATCGAAAGTTACTAGATCCAGCCCGCCTCGATATACAAAATCCTTTAAAAGGTTTGCGATTTTTTTGAAATCGGTCTCAAACGTTTGCGATTCGTTTGCGAATTAAGAAAATATAGCAATCTCCCGAATATCATAATAAATAATGCGAAAATAAACGAATTATCGAAAGTTACTAGATCCAGCCCGCCTCGATATACAAAATCCTTTAAAAGGTTTGCGATTTTTTTGAAATCGGTCTCAAACGTTTGCGATTCGTTTGCGAATTGAGAAAATATAGCAATCTCCCGAATATCACAATAAATAATGCGAAAATAAACGAATTATCGAAAGTTACTAGATCCAGCCCGCCTCGATATACAAAATCCTTTAAAAGGTTTGCGATTTTTTTGAAATTGGTCTTAAACGTTCGCGAATTGAGAAAATATAGCAATCTCCCGAATATCATAATAAATAATGCGAAAATAAACGAATTATCGAAAGTTACTAGATCCAGCCCGCCTCGATATACAAAATCCTTTAAAAGGTTTGCGATTTTTTTGAAATTGGTCTCAAACGTTTGCGATTCGTTTGCGAATTAAGAAAATATAGCAATCTCCCGAATATCATAATAAATAATGCGAAAATAAAGGAATTATCGAAAGTTACAAAATCCAGCCCGCCTCGATATAAAAAATCCATTAAAAGGTTTGCGATTTTTTTGAAATCGATCTCAAACGTTTGCGATTCGTTTGCGAATTGAAAAAGTATAGCAATCTCCCGAATATCATAATAAATAATGCGAAAATAAACGAATTATCGAAAGTTACTAGATCCAACCCGCCTCGATATACCAAATCCTTTAAAAGGTTTGCGATTTTTTTGAAATCGGTCTAAAACGTTTGCGATTCGTTTGCGAATTAAGAAAATATAGCAATCTCCCGAATATCACAATAAATAATGCGAAAATAAACGAATTATCGAAAGTTACTAGATCTAGCCCGCCTCGATATACAAAATCCATTAAAAGGTTTGCGATTTTTTTGAAATTGGTCTCAAACATTTGCGATTCGTTTGCGAATTAAGAAAATATAGCAATCTCCCGAATATCATAATAAATAATGCGAAAATAAACGAATTATCGAAAGTTACTAGATCCAGCCCGCCTCGATATACAAAATCCTTTAAAAGGTTTGCGATTTTTTTGCAATCGGTCTCAAACGTTTGCGATTCGTTTGCGAATTGAGAAAATATAGCAATCTCCCGAATATCATAATAAATAATGCGAAAATAAACGAATTATCGAAAGTTACTAGATCCAGCCCGCCTCGATATACAAAATCCTTTAAAAGGTTTGCGATTTTTTTGAAATTGGTCTCAAACGTTTGCGATTCGTTTGCGAATTAAGAAAATATAGCAATCTCCCGAATATCATAATAAATAATGCGAAAATAAACGAATTATCGAAAGTTACTAGATCCAGCCCGCCTCGATATACAAAATCCTTTAAAAGGTTTGCGATTTTTTTGAAATTGGTCTCAAACGTTTGCGATTCGTTTGCGAATTAAGAAAATATAGCAATCTCCCGAATATCATAATAAATAATGCGAAAATAAACGAATTATCGAAAGTTACTAGATCCAGCCCGCCTCGATATACAAAATCCTTTAAAAGGTTTGCGATTTTTTTGAAATCGGTCTCAAACGTTTGCGATTCGTTTGCGAATTAAGAAAATATAGCAATCTCCCGAATATCATAATAAATAATGCGAAAATAAACGAATTATCGAAAGTTACTAGATCCAGCCCGCCTCGATATACAAAATCCTTTAAAAGGTTTGCGATTTTTTTGAAATTGGTCTCAAACGTTTGCGATTCGTTTGCGAATTGAGAAAATATAGCAATCTCCCGAATATCATAATAAATAATGCGAAAATAAACGAATTATCGAAAGTTACTAGATCCAGCCCGCCTCGATATACAAAATCCTTTAAAAGGTTTGCGATTTTTTTGAAATTGGTCTCAAACGTTTGCGATTCGTTTGCGAATTAAGAAAATATAGCAATCTCCCGAATATCATAATAAATAATGCGAAAATAAACGAATTATCGAAAGTTACTAGATCCAGCCCGCCTCGATATACAAAATCCTTTAAAAGGTTTGCGATTTTTTTGAAATCGGTCTCAAACGTTTGCGATTCGTTTGCGAATTGAGAAAATATAGCAATCTCCCGAATATCATAATAAATAATGCGAAAATAAACGAATTATCGAAAGTTACTAGATCCAGCCCGCCTCGATATACAAAATCCTTTAAAAGGTTTGCGATTTTTTTGAAATCGGTCTCAAACGTTTGCGATTCGTTTGCGAATTGAGAAAATATAGCAATCTCCCGAATATCATAATAAATAATGCGAAAATAAACGAATTATCGAAAGTTACTAGATCCAGCCCGCCTCGATATACAAAATCCTTTAAAAGGTTTGCGATTTTTTTGAAATCGGTCTCAAACGTTTGCGATTCGTTTGCGAATTGAGAAAATATAGCAATCTCCCGAATATCATAATAAATAATGCGAAAATAAACGAATTATCGAAAGTTACTAGATCCAGCCCGCCTCGATATACAAAATCCTTTAAAAGGTTTGCGATTTTTTTGAAATTGGTCTCAAACGTTTGCGATTCGTTTGCGAATTAAGAAAATATAGCAATCTCCCGAATATCATAATAAATAATGCGAAAATAAACGAATTATCGAAAGTTACTAGATCCAGCCCGCCTCGATATACAAAATCCTTTAAAAGGTTTGCGATTTTTTTGAAATCGGTCTCAAACGTTTGCGATTCGTTTGCGAATTGAGAAAATATAGCAATCTCCCGAATATCACAATAAATAATGCGAAAATAAACGAATTATCGAAAGTTACTAGATCCAGCCCGCCTCGATATACAAAATCCTTTAAAAGGTTTGCGATTTTTTTGAAATTGGTCTTCAACGTTTGCGAATTGAGAAAATATAGCAATCTCCCGAATATCATAATAAATAATGCGAAAATAAACGAATTATCGAAAGTTACTAGATCCAGCCCGCCTCGATATACAAAATCCTTTAAAAGGTTTGCGATTTTTTTGAAAACGGTCTCAAACGTTTGCGATTCGTTTGCGAATTGAAAAAGTATAGCAATCTCCCGAATATCATAATAAATAATGCGAAAATAAACGAATTATCGAAAGTTACTAGATCCAGCCCGCCTCGATATACAAAATCCTTTAAAAGGTTTGCGATTCGTTTGCGAATTGAGAAAATATAGCAATCTCCCGAATACATAATAAATAATGCGAAAATAAACGAATTATCGAAAGTTACTAGATCCAGCCCGCCTCGATATACAAAATCCTTTAAAAGGTTTGCGATTTTTTTTAAATCGGTCTCAAGCGTTTGCGAATTGAGATAATATAGCAATCTCCCGAATATCATAATAAATAATGCGAAAATAAACGAATTATCGAAAGTTACTAGATCCAGCTCGCCTCGATATACAAAATCCTTTAAAAGGTTTGCGATTTTTTTGAAATTGGTCTGAAAAGTTTGCGAATTGAGAAAATATAGCAATCTCCCGAATATCATAATAAATAATGCGAAAATAAACGAATTATCGAAAGTTTCTAGATCCAGCACGCCTCGATATACAAAATCCTTTAAAAGGATTGCGATTTTTTTGAAATCGGTTTCAAACGTTTGCGATTCGTTTGCGAATTGAGAAAATATAGCAATCACCCGAATATTATAATAAACAATGCGAAAATAAACGAATTATCGAAAGTTACTAGATCCAGCCCGCCTCGATATACAAAATCCTTTAAAAGGTTTGCGATTTTTTTGAAATCGGTCTCAAACGTTTGCGATTCGTTTGCGAATTGAGAAAATATAGCAATCTCCCGAATATCATAATAAATAATGCGAAAATAAACGAATTATCGAAAGTTACTAGATCCAGCCCGCCTCGATATACAAAATCCTTTAAAAGGTTTGCGATTTTTTTGAAATCGGTCTCAAACGTTTGCGATTCGTTTGCGAATTAAGAAAATATAGCAATCTCCCGAATATCATAATAAATAATGCGAAAATAAACGAATTATCGAAAGTTACTAGATCCAGCCCGCCTCGATATACAAAATCCTTTAAAAGGTTTGCGATTTTTTTGAAATTGGTCTCAAACGTTTGCGATTCGTTTGCGAATTAAGAAAATATAGCAATCTCCCGAATATCATAATAAATAATGCGAAAATAAACGAATTATCGAAAGTTACTAGATCCAGCCCGCCTCGATATACAAAATCCTTTAAAAGGTTTGCGATTTTTTTGAAATCGGTCTCAAACGTTTGCGAATTGAGAAAATATAGCAATCTCCCGAATATCATAATAAATAATGCGAAAATAAACGAATTATCGAAAGTTACTAGATCCAGCCCGCCTCGATATACAAAATCCTTTAAAAGGTTTGCGATTTTTTTGAAATCGGTCTCAAACGTTTGCGATTCGTTTGCGAATTGAGAAAATATAGCAATCTCCCGAATATCACAATAAATAATGCGAAAATAAACGAATTATCGAAAGTTACTAGATCCAGCCCGCCTCGATATACAAAATCCTTTAAAAGGTTTGCGATTTTTTTGAAATTGGTCTTCAACGTTCGCGAATTGAGAAAATATAGCAATCTCCCGAATATCATAATAAATAATGCGAAAATAAACGAATTTTCGAAAGTTACTGGATCCAACCCGCCTCGATATACAAAATCCACTAAAAGGTTTGCGATTTTTTTGAAATCGGTCTCAAACGTTTGCGATTCGTTTGCGAATTAAGAAAATATAGCAATCTCCCGAATATCACAATAAATAATGCGAAAATAAACGAATTATCGAAAGTTACTAGATCTAGCCCGCCTCGATATACAAAATCCATTAAAAGGTTTGCGATTTTTTTTTAAATTGGTCTCAAACATTTGCGATTCGTTTGCGAATTAAGAAAATATAGCAATCTCCCGAATATCATAATAAATAATGCGAAAATAAACGAATTATCGAAAGTTACTAGATCCAGCCCGCCTCGATATACAAAATCCTTTAAAAGGTTTGCGATTTTTTTGAAATCGGTCTCAAACGTTTGCGATTCGTTTGCGAATTGAGAAAATATAGCAATCTCCCGAATATCATAATAAATAATGCGAAAATAAACGAATTATCGAAAGTTACTAGATCCAGCCCGCCTCGATATACAAAATCCTTTAAAAGGTTTGCGATTTTTTTGAAATCGGTCTCAAACGTTTGCGATTCGTTTGCGAATTGAGAAAATATAGCAATCTCCCGAATATCACAATAAATAATGCGAAAATAAACGAATTATCGAAAGTTACTAGATCCAGCCCGCCTCGATATACAAAATCCTTTAAAAGGTTTGCGATTTTTTTGAAATTGGTCTCAAACGTTTGCGATTCGTTTGCGAATTAAGAAAATATAGCAATCTCCCGAATATCATAATAAATAATGCGAAAATAAACGAATTATCGAAAGTTACTAGATCCAGCCCGCCTCGATATACAAAATCCTTTAAAAGGTTTGCGATTTTTTTGAAATCGGTCTCAAACGTTTGCGATTCGTTTGCGAATTGAGAAAATATAGCAATCTCCCGAATATCATAATAAATAATGCGAAAATAAACGAATTATCGAAAGTTACTAGATCCAGCCCGCCTCGATATACAAAATCCTTTAAAAGGTTTGCGATTTTTTTGAAATCGGTCTCAAACGTTTGCGATTCGTTTGCGAATTGAGAAAATATAGCAATCTCCCGAATATCATAATAAATAATGCGAAAATAAACGAATTATCGAAAGTTACTAGATCCAGCCCGCCTCGATATACAAAATCCTTTAAAAGGTTTGCGAGTTTTTTGCAATCGGTCTCATACTTTTGCGATTTGAGAAAAATAGGCAGTCTCCCGAAATCATAATAAATAATGCGAAAAATAAACGATTATCGAAAGTTACTAGATCCAGCCCGCCTCGATATACAAAATCCATTAAAAGGTTTGCGATTTTTTTGCAATCGGTCTCAAACGTTTGCGATTCGTTTGCGAATTGAGAAAATATAGCAATCTCCCGAATATCATAATAAATAATGCGAAAATAAACGAATTATCGAAAGTTACTAGATCCAGCCCGCCTCGATATACAAAATCCATTAAAAGGTTTGCGATTTTTTTGAAATCGCTCTCAAACGTTTGCGATTCGTTTGCGAATTGAGAAAATATAGCAATCTCCCGAATATCATAATAAATAATGCGAAAATAAACGAATTATCGAAAGTTACTAGATCCAGCCCGCCTCGATATACAAAATCCTTTAAAAGGTTTGCGATTTTTTTGAAATTGGTCTCAAACGTTTGCGATTCGTTTGCGAATTGAGAAAATATAGCAATCTCCCGAATATCATAATAAATAATGCGAAAATAAACGAATTATCGAAAGTTACTAGATCCAGCCCGCCTCGATATACAAAATCCTTTAAAAGGTTTGCGATTTTTTTGAAATCGGTCTCAAACGTTTGCGATTCGTTTGCGAATTGAGAAAATATAGCAATCTCCCGAATATCATAATAAATAATGCGAAAATAAACGAATTATCGAAAGTTACTAGATCCAGCCCGCCTCGATATACAAAATCCTTTAAAAGGTTTGCGATTTTTTTGAAATTGGTCTCAAACGTTTGCGATTCGTTTGCGAATTGAGAAAATATAGCAATCTCCCGAATATCATAATAAATAATGCGAAAATAAACGAATTATCGAAAGTTACTAGATCCAGCCCGCCTCGATATACAAAATCCATTAAAAGGTTTGCGATTTTTTTGCAATCGGTCTCAAACGTTTGCGATTCGTTTGCGAATTGAGAAAATATAGCAATCTCCCGAATATCATAATAAATAATGCGAAAATAAACGAATTATCGAAAGTTACTAGATCCAGCCCGCCTCGATATACAAAATCCTTTAAAAGGTTTGCGATTTTTTTGAAAACGGTCTCAAACGTTTGCGATTCGTTTGCGAATTGAAAAAGTATAGCAATCTCCCGAATATCATAATAAATAATGCGAAAATAAACGAATTATCGAAAGTTACTAGATCCAGATCGCCTCGATATACAAAATCCTTTAAAAGGTTTGCGATTTTTTTGAAATTGGTCTCAAACGTTTGCGATTCGTTTGCGAATTAAGAAAATATAGCAATCTCCCGAATATCATAATAAATAATGCGAAAATAAACGAATTATCGAAAGTTACTAGATCCAGCCCGCCTCGATATACAAAATCCTTTAAAAGGTTTGCGATTCATTTGCGAATTGAGAAAATATAGCAATCTCCCGAATACATAATAAATAATGCGAAAATAAACGAATTATCGAAAGTTACTAGATCCAGCCCGCCTCGATATACAAAATCCTTTAAAACGTTTGCGATTTTTTTGAAATTGGTCTCAAACGTTTGCGAATTGAGAAAATATAGCAATCTCCCGAATATCATAATAAATAATGCGAAAATAAACGAATTATCGAAAGTTACTAGATCCAGCCCGCCTCGATATACAAAATCCTTTAAAAGGTTTGCGATTTTTTTGAAATTGGTCTCAAACGTTTGCGATTCGTTTGCGAATTAAGAAAATATAGCAATCTCCCGAATATCATAATAAATAATGCGAAAATAAACGAATTATCGAAAGTTACTAGATCCAGCCCGCCTCGATATACAAAATCCTTTAAAAGGTTTGCGATTTTTTTGAAATCGGTCTCAAACGTTTGCGATTCGTTTGCGAATTGAGAAAATATAGCAATCTCCCGAATATCATAATAAATAATGCGAAAATAAACGAATTATCGAAAGTTACTAGATCCAGCCCGCCTCGATATACAAAATCCTTTAAAAGGTTTGCGATTTTTTTGAAATTGGTCTCAAACGTTTGCGATTCGTTTGCGAATTAAGAAAATATAGCAATCTCCCGAATATCATAATAAATAATGCGAAAATAAACGAATTATCGAAAGTTACTAGATCCAGCCCGCCTCGATATACAAAATCCTTTAAAAGGTTTGCGATTTTTTTGAAATTGGTCTTAAACGTTCGCGAATTGAGAAAATATAGCAATCTCCCGAATATCATAATAAATAATGCGAAAATAAACGAATTATCGAAAGTTACTAGATCCAGCCCGCCTCGATATACAAAATCCTTTAAAAGGTTTGCGATTTTTTTGAAATTGGTCTCAAACGTTTGCGATTCGTTTGCGAATTAAGAAAATATAGCAATCTCCCGAATATCATAATAAATAATGCGAAAATAAACGAATTATCGAAAGTTACTAGATCCAGCCCGCCTCGATATACAAAATCCTTTAAAAGGTTTGCGATTTTTTTGAAATTGGTCTCAAACGTTTGCGATTCGTTTGCGAATTGAGAAAATATAGCAATCTCCCGAATATCATAATAAATAATGCGAAAATAAACGAATTATCGAAAGTTACTAGATCCAGCCCGCCTCGATATACAAAATCCTTTAAAAGGTTTGCGATTTTTTTGAAATTGGTCTCAAACGTTTGCGATTCGTTTGCGAATTAAGAAAATATAGCAATCTCCCGAATATCATAATAAATAATGCGAAAATAAACGAATTATCGAAAGTTACTAGATCCAGCCCGCCTCGATATACAAAATCCTTTAAAAGGTTTGCGATTTTTTTGAAAACGGTCTCAAACGTTTGCGATTCGTTTGCGAATTGAAAAAGTATAGCAATCTCCCGAATATCATAATAAATAATGCGAAAATAAACGAATTATCGAAAGTTACTAGATCCAGCCCGCCTCGATATACAAAATCCTTTAAAAGGTTTGCGATTCGTTTGCGAATTGAGAAAATATAGCAATCTCCCGAATATCATAATAAATAATGCGAAAATAAACGAATTATCGAAAGTTACTAGATCCAGCCCGCCTCGATATACAAAATCCTTTAAAAGGTTTGCGATTTTTTTGAAAACGGTCTCAAACGTTTGCGATTCGTTTGCGAATTGAAAAAGTATAGCAATCTCCCGAATATCATAATAAATAATGCGAAAATAAACGAATTATCGAAAGTTACTAGATCCAGCCCGCCTCGATATACAAAATCCTTTAAAAGGTTTGCGATTTTTTTGAAATCGGTCTCAAACGTTTGCGATTCGTTTGCGAATTGAAAAAGTATAGCAATCTCCCGAATATCATAATAAATAATGCGAAAATAAACGAATTATCGAAAGTTACTAGATCCAGCCCGCCTCGATATACAAAATCCTTTAAAAGGTTTGCGATTTTTTTGAAATTGGTCTTCAACGTTCGCGAATTGAGAAAATATAGCAATCTCCCGAATATCATAATAAATAATGCGAAAATAAACGAATTATCGAAAGTTACTAGATCCAGCCCGCCTCGATATACAAAATCCTTTAAAAGGTTTGCGATTTTTTTGAAATTGGTCTCAAACGTTTGCGATTCGTTTGCGAATTAAGAAAATATAGCAATCTCCCGAATATCATAATAAATAATGCGAAAATAAACGAATTATCGAAAGTTACTAGATCCAGCCCGCCTCGATATACAAAATCCTTTAAAAGGTTTGCGATTTTTTTGAAATCGGTCTCAAACGTTTGCGATTCGTTTGCGAATTGAGAAAATATAGCAATCTCCCGAATATCATAATAAATAATGCGAAAATAAACGAATTATCGAAAGTTACTAGATCCAGCCCGCCTCGATATACAAAATCCTTTAAAAGGTTTGCGATTTTTTTGAAATTGGTCTCAAACGTTTGCGATTCGTTTGCGAATTGAGAAAATATAGCAATCTCCCGAATATCATAATAAATAATGCGAAAATAAACGAATTATCGAAAGTTACTAGATCCAGCCCGCCTCGATATACAAAATCCTTTAAAAGGTTTGCGATTTTTTTGAAATTGGTCTTAAACGTTTGCGAATTGAGAAAATATAGCAATCTCCCGAATATCATAATAAATAATGCGAAAATAAACGAATTATCGAAAGTTACTAGATCCAGCCCGCCTCGATATACAAAATCCTTTAAAAGGTTTGCGATTTTTTTGAAATTGGTCTCAAACGTTTGCGATTCGTTTGCGAATTAAGAAAATATAGCAATCTCCCGAATATCATAATAAATAATGCGAAAATAAACGAATTATCGAAAGTTACTAGATCCAGCCCGCCTCGATATACAAAATCCTTTAAAAGGTTTGCGATTTTTTTGAAATCGGTCTCAAACGTTTGCGATTCGTTTGCGAATTGAGAAAATATAGCAATCTCCCGAATATCATAATAAATAATGCGAAAATAAACGAATTATCGAAAGTTACTAGATCCAGCCCGCCTCGATATACAAAATCCTTTAAAAGGTTTGCGATTTTTTTGAAATTGGTCTCAAACGTTTGCGATTCGTTTGCGAATTAAGAAAATATAGCAATCTCCCGAATATCATAATAAATAATGCGAAAATAAACGAATTATCGAAAGTTACTAGATCCAGCCCGCCTCGATATACAAAATCCTTTAAAAGGTTTGCGATTTTTTTGAAATCGGTCTCAAACGTTTGCGATTCGTTTGCGAATTGAGAAAATATAGCAATCTCCCGAATATCATAATAAATAATGCGAAAATAAACGAATTATCGAAAGTTACTAGATCCAGCCCGCCTCGATATACAAAATCCTTTAAAAGGTTTGCGATTTTTTTGAAATTGGTCTCAAACGTTTGCGATTCGTTTGCGAATTAAGAAAATATAGCAATCTCCCGAATATCATAATAAATAATGCGAAAATAAACGAATTATCGAAAGTTACTAGATCCAGCCCGCCTCGATATACAAAATCCTTTAAAAGGTTTGCGATTTTTTTGAAATTGGTCTCAAACGTTTGCGAATTGAGAAAATATAGCAATCTCCCGAATATCATAATAAATAATGCGAAAATAAACGAATTATCGAAAGTTACTAGATCCAGCCCGCCTCGATATACAAAATCCTTTAAAAGGTTTGCGATTTTTTTGAAATTGGTCTCAAACGTTTGCGATTCGTTTGCGAATTGAGAAAATATAGCAATCTCCCGAATATCATAATAAATAATGCGAAAATAAACGAATTATCGAAAGTTACTAGATCCAGCCCGCCTCGATATACAAAATCCTTTAAAAGGTTTGCGATTTTTTTGAAATCGGTCTCAAACGTTTGCGATTCGTTTGCGAATTGAGAAAATATAGCAATCTCCCGAATATCATAATAAATAATGCGAAAATAAACGAATTATCGAAAGTTACTAGATCCAGCCCGCCTCGATATACAAAATCCTTTAAAAGGTTTGCGATTTTTTTGAAATTGGTCTTCAACGTTCGCGAATTGAGAAAATATAGCAATCTCCCGAATATCATAATAAATAATGCGAAAATAAACGAATTATCGAAAGTTACTAGATCCAGCCCGCCTCGATATACAAAATCCTTTAAAAGGTTTGCGATTTTTTTGAAAACGGTCTCAAACGTTTGCGATTCGTTTGCGAATTGAAAAAGTATAGCAATCTCCCGAATATCATAATAAATAATGCGAAAATAAACGAATTATCGAAAGTTACTAGATCCAGCCCGCCTCGATATACAAAATCCTTTAAAAGGTTTGCGATTCGTTTGCGAATTGAGAAAATATAGCAATCTCCCGAATATCATAATAAATAATGCGAAAATAAACGAATTATCGAAAGTTACTAGATCCAGCCCGCCTCGATATACAAAATCCTTTAAAAGGTTTGCGATTTTTTTGAAATCGGTCTCAAACGTTTGCGATTCGTTTGCGAATTGAAAAAGTATAGCAATCTCCCGAATATCATAATAAATAATGCGAAAATAAACGAATTATCGAAAGTTACTAGATCCAGCCCGCCTCGATATACAAAATCCTTTAAAAGGTTTGCGATTCGTTTGCGAATTGAGAAAATATAGCAATCTCCCGAATATCATAATAAATAATGCGAAAATAAACGAATTATCGAAAGTTACTAGATCCAGCCCGCCTCGATATACAAAATCCTTTAAAAGGTTTGCGATTTTTTTGAAATTGGTCTTCAACGTTCGCGAATTGAGAAAATATAGCAATCTCCCGAATATCATAATAAATAATGCGAAAATAAAGGAATTATCGAAAGTTACTAGATCCAGCCCGCCTCGATATACAAAATCCTTTAAAAGGTTTGCGATTTTTTTGAAATTGGTCTTCAACGTTCGCGAATTGAGAAAATATAGCAATCTCCCGAATATCATAATAAATAATGCGAAAATAAAGGAATTATCGAAAGTTACTAGATCCAGCCCGCCTCGATATACAAAATCCTTTAAAAGGTTTGCGATTTTTTTGAAAACGGTCTCAAACGTTTGCGATTCGTTTGCGAATTGAGAAAATATAGCAATCTCCCGAATATCATAATAAATAATGCGAAAATAAACGAATTATCGAAAGTTACTAGATCCAGCCCGCCTCGATATACAAAATCCTTTAAAAGGTTTGCGATTTTTTTGAAATTGGTCTCAAACGTTTGCGATTCGTTTGCGAATTAAGAAAATATAGCAATCTCCCGAATATCATAATAAATAATGCGAAAATAAACGAATTATCGAAAGTTACTAGATCCAGCCCGCCTCGATATACAAAATCCTTTAAAAGGTTTGCGATTTTTTTGAAAACGGTCTCAAACGTTTGCGATTCGTTTGCGAATTGAGAAAATATAGCAATCTCCCGAATATCATAATAAATAATGCGAAAATAAACGAATTATCGAAAGTTACTAGATCCAGCCCGCCTCGATATACAAAATCCTTTAAAAGGTTTGCGATTTTTTTGAAATTGGTCTCAAACGTTTGCGATTCGTTTGCGAATTAAGAAAATATAGCAATCTCCCGAATATCATAATAAATAATGCGAAAATAAACGAATTATCGAAAGTTACTAGATCCAGCCCGCCTCGATATACAAAATCCTTTAAAAGGTTTGCGATTTTTTTGAAATTGGTCTCAAACGTTTGCGATTCGTTTGCGAATTGAGAAAATATAGCAATCTCCCGAATATCATAATAAATAATGCGAAAATAAACGAATTATCGAAAGTTACTAGATCCAGCCCGCCTCGATATACAAAATCCTTTAAAAGGTTTGCGATTTTTTTGAAATTGGTCTCAAACGTTTGCGATTCGTTTGCGAATTGAGAAAATATAGCAATCTCCCGAATATCATAATAAATAATGCGAAAATAAACGAATTATCGAAAGTTACTAGATCCAGCCCGCCTCGATATACAAAATCCATTAAAAGGTTTGCGATTTTTTTGAAATCGGTCTCAAACGTTTGCGATTCGTTTGCGAATTGAGAAAATATAGCAATCTCCCGAATATCATAATAAATAATGCGAAAATAAACGAATTATCGAAAGTTACTAGATCCAGCCCGCCTCGATATACAAAATCCTTTAAAAGGTTTGCGATTTTTTTTAAATTGGTCTCAAACGTTTGCGATTCGTTTGCGAATTAAGAAAATATAGCAATCTCCCGAATATCATAATAAATAATGCGAAAATAAACGAATTTTCGAAAGTTACTGGATCCAACCCGCCTCGATATACAAAATCCTTTAAAAGGTTTGCGATTTTTTTGAAATTGGTCTTAAACGTTCGCGAATTGAGAAAATATAGCAATCTCCCGAATATCATAATAAATAATGCGAAAATAAACGAATTATCGAAAGTTACTAGATCCAGCCCGCCTCGATATACAAAATCCTTTAAAAGGTTTGCGATTTTTTTGAAATTGGTCTCAAACGTTTGCGATTCGTTTGCGAATTAAGAAAATATAGCAATCTCCCGAATATCATAATAAATAATGCGAAAATAAACGAATTATCGAAAGTTACTAGATCCAGCCCGCCTCGATATACAAAATCCTTTAAAAGGTTTGCGATTTTTTTGAAATCGGTCTCAAACGTTTGCGATTCGTTTGCGAATTGAGAAAATATAGCAATCTCCCGAATATCATAATAAATAATGCGAAAATAAACGAATTATCGAAAGTTACTAGATCCAGCCCGCCTCGATATACAAAATCCTTTAAAAGGTTTGCGATTTTTTTGAAATTGGTCTTCAACGTTCGCGAATTGAGAAAATATAGCAATCTCCCGAATATCATAATAAATAATGCGAAAATAAAGGAATTATCGAAAGTTACTAGATCCAGCCCGCCTCGATATACAAAATCCTTTAAAAGGTTTGCGATTTTTTTGAAAACGGTCTCAAACGTTTGCGATTCGTTTGCGAATTGAAAAAGTATAGCAATCTCCCGAATATCATAATAAATAATGCGAAAATAAACGAATTATCGAAAGTTACTAGATCCAGCCCGCCTCGATATACAAAATCCTTTAAAAGGTTTGCGATTCGTTTGCGAATTGAGAAAATATAGCAATCTCCCGAATATCATAATAAATAATGCGAAAATAAACGAATTATCGAAAGTTACTAGATCCAGCCCGCCTCGATATACAAAATCCTTTAAAAGGTTTGCGATTTTTTTGCAATCGGTCTCAAACGTTTGCGATTCGTTTGCGAATTGAGAAAATATAGCAATCTCCCGAATATCATAATAAATAATGCGAAAATAAACGAATTATCGAAAGTTACTAGATCCAGCCCGCCTCGATATACAAAATCCTTTAAAAGGTTTGCGATTCGTTTGCGAATTGAAAAAATATAGCAATCTCCCGAATATCATAATAAATAATGCGAAAATAAACGAATTATCGAAAGTTACTAGATCCAGCCCGCCTCGATATACAAAATCTTTTAAAAGGTTTGCGATTTTTTTGAAATTGGTCTCAAACGTTCGCGAATTGAGAAAATATAGCAATCTCCCGAATATCATAATAAATAATGCGAAAATAAACGAATTATCGAAAGTTACTAGATCCAGCCCGCCTCGATATACAAAATCCTTTAAAAGGTTTGCGATTTTTTTGAAATTGGTCTCAAACGTTTGCGATTCGTTTGCGAATTAAGAAAATATAGCAATCTCCCGAATATCATAATAAATAATGCGAAAATAAAGGAATTATCGAAAGTTACTAGATCCAGCCCGCCTCGATATACAAAATCCATTAAAAGGTTTGCGATTTTTTTGCAATCGGTCTCAAACGTTTGCGATTCGTTTGCGAATTGAGAAAATATAGCAATCTCCCGAATATCATAATAAATAATGCGAAAATAAACGAATTATCGAAAGTTACTAGATCCAGCCCGCCTCGATATACAAAATCCTTTAAAAGGTTTGCGATTTTTTTTAAATTGGTCTCAAACGTTTGCGATTCGTTTGCGAATTAAGAAAATATAGCAATCTCCCGAATATCATAATAAATAATGCGAAAATAAACGAATTTTCGAAAGTTACTGGATCCAACCCGCCTCGATATACAAAATCCTTTAAAAGGTTTGCGATTTTTTTGAAATTGGTCTTAAACGTTCGCGAATTGAGAAAATATAGCAATCTCCCGAATATCATAATAAATAATGCGAAAATAAACGAATTATCGAAAGTTACTAGATCCAGCCCGCCTCGATATACAAAATCCTTTAAAAGGTTTGCGATTTTTTTGAAATTGGTCTCAAACGTTTGCGATTCGTTTGCGAATTAAGAAAATATAGCAATCTCCCGAATATCATAATAAATAATGCGAAAATAAAGGAATTATCGAAAGTTACTAGATCCAGCCCGCCTCGATATACAAAATCCATTAAAAGGTTTGCGATTTTTTTGCAATCGGTCTCAAACGTTTGCGATTCGTTTGCGAATTGAGAAAATATAGCAATCTCCCGAATATCATAATAAATAATGCGAAAATAAACGAATTATCGAAAGTTACAAGATCCAGCCCGCCTCGATATACAAAATCCTTTAAAAGGTTTGCGATTTTTTTTAAATTGGTCTTCAACGTTCGCGAATTAAGAAAATATAGCAATCTCCCGAATATCATAATAAATAATGCGAAAATAAAGGAATTATCGAAAGTTACTAGATCCAGCCCGCCTCGATATACAAAATCCTTTAAAAGGTTTGCGATTTTTTTGAAAACGGTCTCAAACGTTTGCGATTCGTTTGCGAATTGAAAAAGTATAGCAATCTCCCGAATATCATAATAAATAATGCGAAAATAAACGAATTATCGAAAGTTACTAGATCCAGCCCGCCTCGATATACAAAATCCTTTAAAAGGTTTGCGATTCGTTTGCGAATTGAGAAAATATAGCAATCTCCCGAATATCATAATAAATAATGCGAAAATAAACGAATTATCGAAAGTTACTAGATCCAGCCCGCCTCGATATACAAAATCCTTTAAAAGGTTTGCGATTTTTTTGAAAACGGTCTCAAACGTTTGCGATTCGTTTGCGAATTGAAAAAGTATAGCAATCTCCCGAATATCATAATAAATAATGCGAAAATAAACGAATTATCGAAAGTTACTAGATCCAGCCCGCCTCGATATACAAAATCCTTTAAAAGGTTTGCGATTCGTTTGCGAATTGAGAAAATATAGCAATCTCCCGAATATCATAATAAATAATGCGAAAATAAACGAATTATCGAAAGTTACTAGATCCAGCCCGCCTCGATATACAAAATCCTTTAAAAGGTTTGCGATTTTTTTGAAATTGGTCTTCAACGTTCGCGAATTGAGAAAATATAGCAATCTCCCGAATATCATAATAAATAATGCGAAAATAAAGGAATTATCGAAAGTTACTAGATCCAGCCCGCCTCGATATACAAAATCCTTTAAAAGGTTTGCGATTTTTTTGAAATTGGTCTCAAACGTTTGCGATTCGTTTGCGAATTAAGAAAATATAGCAATCTCCCGAATATCATAATAAATAATGCGAAAATAAACGAATTATCGAAAGTTACTAGATCCAGCCCGCCTCGATATACAAAATCCTTTAAAAGGTTTGCGATTTTTTTGAAAACGGTCTCAAACGTTTGCGATTCGTTTGCGAATTGAAAAAGTATAGCAATCTCCCGAATATCATAATAAATAATGCGAAAATAAACGAATTATCGAAAGTTACTAGATCCAGCCCGCCTCGATATACAAAATCCATTAAAAGGTTTGCGATTTTTTTGCAATCGGTCTCAAACGTTTGCGATTCGTTTGCGAATTGAGAAAATATAGCAATCTCCCGAATATCATAATAAATAATGCGAAAATAAACGAATTATCGAAAGTTACTAGATCCAGCCCGCCTCGATATACAAAATCCTTTAAAAGGTTTGCGATTTTTTTGAAAACGGTCTCAAACGTTTGCGATTCGTTTGCGAATTGAAAAAGTATAGCAATCTCCCGAATATCATAATAAATAATGCGAAAATAAACGAATTATCGAAAGTTACTAGATCCAGCCCGCCTCGATATACAAAATCCTTTAAAAGGTTTGCGATTTTTTGAAATTGGTCTCAAACGTTTGCGATTCGTTTGCGAATTGAAAAAATAATGCAATCTCCCGAATAGCATAATAAATAAGACGAAAATAAACGAATTATCGAAAGTTACTAGATCCAGCCCGCCTCGATATACAAAATCCTTTAAAAGGTTTGCGATTTTTTTGAAATTGGTCTCAAACGTTTGCGATTCGTTTGCGAATTGAGAAAATATAGCAATCTCCCGAATATCACAATAAATAATGCGAAAATATATGAATTATCGAAAGTTACTAGATCCAGCCCGCCTCGATATACAAAATCCTTTAAAAGGTTTGCGATTTTTTTGAAATTGGTCTCAAACGTTTGCGATTCGTTTGCGAATTGAGAAAATATAGCAATCTCCCGAATATCATAATAAATAATGCGAAAATAAACGAATTATCGAAAGTTACTAGATCCAGCCCGCCTCGATATACAAAATCCTTTAAAAGGTTTGCGATTTTTTTGAAAACGGTCTCAAACGTTTGCGATTCGTTTGCGAATTGAAAAAGTATAGCAATCTCCCGAATATCATAATAAATAATGCGAAAATAAACGAATTATCGAAAGTTACTAGATCCAGCCCGCCTCGATATACAAAATCCTTTAAAAGGTTTGCGATTTTTTTGAAATTGGTCTCAAACGTTTGCGATTCGTTTGCGAATTAAGAAAATATAGCAATCTCCCGAATATCATAATAAATAATGCGAAAATAAACGAATTTTCGAAAGTTACTGGATCCAACCCGCCTCGATATACAAAATCCTTTAAAAGGTTTGCGATTTTTTTGAAATTGGTCTTAAACGTTCGCGAATTGAGAAAATATAGCAATCTCCCGAATATCATAATAAATAATGCGAAAATAAACGAATTATCGAAAGTTACTAGATCCAGCCCGCCTCGATATACAAAATCCTTTAAAAGGTTTGCGATTTTTTTGAAATTGGTCTCAAACGTTTGCGATTCGTTTGCGAATTAAGAAAATATAGCAATCTCCCGAATATCATAATAAATAATGCGAAAATAAACGAATTATCGAAAGTTACTAGATCCAGCCCGCCTCGATATACAAAATCCTTTAAAAGGTTTGCGATTTTTTTGAAATCGGTCTCAAACGTTTGCGATTCGTTTGCGAATTGAGAAAATATAGCAATCTCCCGAATATCATAATAAATAATGCGAAAATAAACGAATTATCGAAAGTTACTAGATCCAGCCCGCCTCGATATACAAAATCCTTTAAAAGGTTTGCGATTTTTTTGAAATTGGTCTTCAACGTTCGCGAATTGAGAAAATATAGCAATCTCCCGAATATCATAATAAATAATGCGAAAATAAAGGAATTATCGAAAGTTACTAGATCCAGCCCGCCTCGATATACAAAATCCTTTAAAAGGTTTGCGATTTTTTTGAAAACGGTCTCAAACGTTTGCGATTCGTTTGCGAATTGAAAAAGTATAGCAATCTCCCGAATATCATAATAAATAATGCGAAAATAAACGAATTATCGAAAGTTACTAGATCCAGCCCGCCTCGATATACAAAATCCTTTAAAAGGTTTGCGATTTTTTTGAAATTGGTCTCAAACGTTTGCGATTCGTTTGCGAATTGAGAAAATATAGCAATCTCCCGAATATCATAATAAATAATGCGAAAATAAACGAATTATCGAAAGTTACTAGATCCAGCCCGCCTCGATATACAAAATCCTTTAAAAGGTTTGCGATTTTTTTGAAATTGGTCTCAAACGTTTGCGATTCGTTTGCGAATTAAGAAAATATAGCAATCTCCCGAATATCATAATAAATAATGCGAAAATAAACGAATTATCGAAAGTTACTAGATCCAGCCCGCCTCGATATACAAAATCCTTTAAAAGGTTTGCGATTTTTTTGAAATCGGTCTCAAACGTTTGCGATTCGTTTGCGAATTGAGAAAATATAGCAATCTCCCGAATATCATAATAAATAATGCGAAAATAAACGAATTATCGAAAGTTACTAGATCCAGCCCGCCTCGATATACAAAATCCTTTAAAAGGTTTGCGATTTTTTTGAAATTGGTCTCAAACGTTTGCGAATTGAGAAAATATAGCAATCTCCCGAATATCATAATAAATAATGCGAAAATAAACGAATTATCGAAAGTTACTAGATCCAGCCCGCCTCGATATACAAAATCCTTTAAAAGGTTTGCGATTTTTTTGAAATTGGTCTCAAACGTTTGCGATTCGTTTGCGAATTGAGAAAATATAGCAATCTCCCGAATATCATAATAAATAATGCGAAAATAAACGAATTATCGAAAGTTACTAGATCCAGCCCGCCTCGATATACAAAATCCTTTAAAAGGTTTGCGATTTTTTTGAAATCGGTCTCAAACGTTTGCGATTCGTTTGCGAATTGAGAAAATATAGCAATCTCCCGAATATCATAATAAATAATGCGAAAATAAACGAATTATCGAAAGTTACTAGATCCAGCCCGCCTCGATATACAAAATCCTTTAAAAGGTTTGCGATTTTTTTGAAATTGGTCTCAAACGTTTGCGATTCGTTTGCGAATTGAGAAAATATAGCAATCTCCCGAATATCATAATAAATAATGCGAAAATAAACGAATTATCGAAAGTTACTAGATCCAGCCCGCCTCGATATACAAAATCCTTTAAAAGGTTTGCGATTTTTTTGAAATTGGTCTCAAACGTTTGCGATTCGTTTGCGAATTGAGAAAATATAGCAATCTCCCGAATATCATAATAAATAATGCGAAAATAAACGAATTATCGAAAGTTACTAGATCCAGCCCGCCTCGATATACAAAATCCTTTAAAAGGTTTGCGATTTTTTTGAAATTGGTCTCAAACGTTTGCGATTCGTTTGCGAATTAAGAAAATATAGCAATCTCCCGAATATCATAATAAATAATGCGAAAATAAACGAATTATCGAAAGTTACTAGATCCAGCCCGCCTCGATATACAAAATCCTTTAAAAGGTTTGCGATTTTTTTGAAATCGGTCTCAAACGTTTGCGATTCGTTTGCGAATTGAGAAAATATAGCAATCTCCCGAATATCATAATAAATAATGCGAAAATAAACGAATTATCGAAAGTTACTAGATCCAGCCCGCCTCGATATACAAAATCCTTTAAAAGGTTTGCGATTTTTTTGAAATCGGTCTCAAACGTTTGCGATTCGTTTGCGAATTGAGAAAATATAGCAATCTCCCGAATATCACAATAAATAATGCGAAAATAAACGAATTATCGAAAGTTACTAGATCCAGCCCGCCTCGATATACAAAATCCTTTAAAAGGTTTGCGATTTTTTTTAAAACGGTCTCAAACGTTTGCGATTCGTTTGCGAATTAAAAAATATAGCAATCTCCCGAATAGCATAATAAATAATGCGAAAATAAACGAATTATCGAAAGTTACTAGATCCAGCCCGCCTCGATATACAAAATCCTTTAAAAGGATTGCGATTTTTTTGAAATTGGTCTCAAACGTTTGCGATTCGTTTGCGAATTAAAAAATATAGCAATCTCCCGAATAGCATAATAAATAATGCGAAAATAAACGAATTATCGAAAGTTACTAGATCCAGCCCGCCTCGATATACAAAATCCTTTAAAAGGTTTGCGATTTTTTTGCAATCGGTCTTAAACGTTCGCGAATTGGGGGGGGGGGCGGGGGGGGGGGGGGGGGGGGGGTGGGTGGGAGGGGGGGGGGGGGGGGGGGGGGGGGGGGGGGGGGGGGGGGGGGGGGGGGGGGGGGGGGGGGGGGGGGGGGGGGGGGGGGGGGGGGGGGGGGGGTGGGGGGGGGGGGGGGGGGGGGGGGGGGGGGGGGGGGGGGGGGGGGGGGGGGGGGGGGGGGGGGGGGGGGGGGGGGGGGGGGGGGGGGGGGGGGGGGGGGTGGGGGGGGGGGGGGGGGGGGGGGGGGGGGGGGGGGGGGGGGGGTGGGGGGGGGGGGGGGGGGGGGGGGGTGGGGGGGGGGGGGGGGGGGGGGGGGGGGGGGGGGGGGGGGGGGGGGGGGGGGGGGGGGGGGGGGGGGGGGGGGGGGGGGGGGGGGGGGGGGGGGGGGGGGGGGGGGGGGGGGGGGGGGGGGTTTGGGGGAGGGGTCGGGGTTTTAGAGGGGGGGGGGGGGGGGGGGGGGGGGGGGGGGGGGGGGGGGGGGGGGGGGGGGGGGGGGGAGGGTAGCGCACACATACCCACGCACTCTCCGGGGGGCATCAACTGCTATGGATTAAAGGTCCCAGTTAACACCAAGACGTCTCAAAGTTGGACGCTCCTGATTTTAAGTCTCAAAGCCTATTCAAAAGCGTCCAATGCACACTCGAGAGACCGATCGTAAAGGCGACAAAAAAGTCGTCTTATTTACGTCGTCTTAAAGCTGACAAATGTTGTCTACACGGTCAATAATGGAGATATAGACATTCCGTTGACTATGTTACGTCTAATATTCGCCAGAATGTTATGCCAAAGACGTATCTTAGACTTCTATATTACGTCTTACAAATACTAATTTGCATCCTAAAAGGGGTTCTATGTTTATATTTAATATTCATTAATAATTGGTACACATGCATATTTATTCCTTTGTAATGTTCACTTTTATAAGTGTAAAGCGTATCATAATATAAAGGTGATATGTGATAAATCATTCGGCTGCACATATATACTGGTCTACATAAAACTTTGCCACTTGCGAGAAAGGCAGAATCGTGCATCATTTTATAGACGTCTCTAAATAGAGACGGTGCTTAGACGACCTTTTCAAGCCGGTTTTCCAAGGCCGGCTTTTTTGTCAGCTTTTAGACACGACTTTAAGTTGTCTCGAAAACGACACCTCTATGACGTCTTTCCGCATCTTGTGTTAACTGGGCGTACTAGCATTACGGCGTACTTTCGCAGTATTTTAGGCGCTGCAGACGGCGCTACTAGCATTGCAGCGGAGCACGGGGAGTGACGTGGGAACCAATCACAACAAAGCGCGGGATTTTTGAAACGAAAAATTGCTTATCTAAGCAGTGATTGTGAAAAACTTTAATTTTTTGTAGAAACTAATGTTAAATTGAAATTTAATAATGCAAAATAATGAAAGCTAGCATATTATGATTAAAAAAAAAATATTCTGTAAATATCATAAAAAGTGGGTTTGTATACATTCCAGTAAAGATTTATCGACTATTTTTAATTTAATCTAAATTCAGCGCCTTCCTTTTTAAAATTTTTATCTTTCATTTTACTATTTCAGTTTGCATTTCATTTTTGTCTTTTATTGTTTTATTTATGTCGTATTTTTATTTCGAATATTACTCAATTGGACTTTTGTCCTATAAAAAAATCTGTTTTTAATCATTTTTATTTTTATTTTTTCGTAATATTGGGGTACATTGTATCGTTCATCTACACTTTTTGTGATTATACATTTATTTATTAACTTTTAATATTTAACACTTGATTGGTGACCTATTTCCACTGATTTTTTTTTTGTATTTTGATTTGAATGGTTTTTAATCTATTAATTTGTTGTAATTACTTCTTATGAGGTTATCTTCTTGTAATTAAATTATTATTATTGAATATGAAAATGCTTATCGGTCACTCTATGTTAATTTAACTAGCTATTCTTAACTTCACTCCTTCAGATTTTACTACAAATTTTTATGTGGTTTCTCTATGGAAAAAAGCAGTCTGAAATGTTTTGGGATTCTTAAACGTTATTTTTCTTTTAACTTGAAATTGTAAAAAAGAAATGTCGTTCCCAAAAATCTTACGAAAATTTACAAAAGTCATAAAAATACAACAAATTTAAAAACAATTTTTTTGACTCGGCAGAATAAATGGTTAAATCATTTGTAGCTGAAGTGATGGGAACAGAACGTTAAAAAAATGAGAAAAAAGTGGAAACAATTTTTTAACAAATTTAAAAATTATAATCAATTTAATTTTCAAAGAAATTTCTAGCATTTTTTTGCTATTTTTTAAATTTCCCTGATTTCTTTCTGATTTTTCCCTTTCTTTTCACAGATATTTTCATGTAACATGGGCACAAAATGACATACATTCAGCCACAATAGAACAATGTTTTGAAAAATGTATAACATTTTTTGAAAATTTTGTGAATTTTTGCCAAATTTTAAGGGAATGGCGTTTCTTGTTTATCATTCCACGGTACACCCAAGCCGATTAATTCTGTCACTTTCTGCTTCTGTTCTCTTTGTTTCTAACATGAGGATGCATGCGTGAAAACCAGGATAACAAAAGACCGGAAGGACAGAATTAATGCTCTTAGATTTACACAACGTAAAAAAGTGCTGAAAAAAAACTCATTAAACCGGAGTGTTTTTTTTATGGAACAAACTATTACAAATTTGCAAAAAAATCTGAAGGGGTGATGTTGGATGTGGAAGGATTGGTCAAATTGGCATGAAATACTTTTATGTATAAATGTTAAATTAAGCTTATATAACTATATAATAATATTAATATAACTTGATAGTTGTGAAATACCACTATCAAAAAGTAGTCTACCATAACTTATTTAAATTATTGTTCACCGTTCAGTTTATTTATTTTCTGTTAAGTTCTTTACCGTTTGTTAAAATTGTCATTTTGTTATTTTCTGTTTTGATTTATCCATATTAGTTGTATGTTTCGCTGTATGTATGGTACAAGATCATTGCTATTGTAGATTTTTTAATATTTTACAAGAACTATTTTGTCATTTTCGTCAACTTTTCTTCATTTTATATATTTTTTTTTGGACTTATGTATGTTATTATTATGTCTATGTGAATGTTATGACAGTAAATATCTTCTTAAAGTACTAAAGTCCATTTGTTCCGAAAAATAACAAATATTTAGTTTTCATACAAACACTGAGGATTGTGGAAAATAAGAAATGAATAATTGTACATATGTTCCAAATATAAACATTTTTATATATCCACATAAAAAACTTTTTTTTGCTGTGCTTTTTATAATATAGCGTTGCTTGTTGACATTGCCGTAATGTATGTATTGATTGTCGCTTTAACAATTCGTCTTGTTAAATTATGTGTTTCACAATTCGGCATATTCAAAACTGAATCACTTACATTGTCGTATAATGTTTGATTCAGAAATTTCTCGTAGCAAACTCTTGGAAGTTTACATTTTACTTCTTGCACAGTATTCTGCACCACATTTTGTGCAACATCGACAATACACGAGGAACAATTGACGCAGTTACCAATCTCCTTTTTTTGCTTGTACTTGTCGTATAACGGTGTTCTTTCATTCTTCTTTCAAATTTTATTTCATTTGTACAGCATATGTTACCGTCTCAACTTCAGCCACATCGACATTTTCTGTGCTATCGTCGCTCTGTCTTCCCCACGTGTATGAAAGAAGATGAGCATTGGAATCATTTTCACAATTTGCGCCAATTGAGCGTCCACTTGTTAAATTGTTCAAAAATAATGTTTTGAACGATGCAGCGAATTGGTGGCACGTCGGATTAATATTCCGGGAATTAATGGAACGAATCTGTCCGAAGAAATTTTCCAATGCATCCTGGTTAATTGTACGCCCTTTCAGTTGGATAACGTTCAACGTTTTCAATGTCTTCCATAACGCTTGAAATGAACGTATTGTTATGCACCAATTTTTCAAAGATTTTACGGAAGATGATCGTTTGTTTGTTTTTGGATCAATAAATTCCATACACTGCAGTTTGTTCAATGCATCGATCCAAAAATTGCGATGCGGACTCGTCTCCGTTATTATGCTTCGTAGCGGCGTCGTTCTGTCTATGGTGGTACCATTTACGGAATCGAACAAGTCGTTAAAAAATTCTAAAACATCTGCCGTAAAATTGCTTATTTCTTTTGGCAACGTTTCAATTTTCTCTCCAGACTTTACAGGATCGATATCTGAAACAGAAGTTGGAAAAACTGTTTAATACACATATTTCGATACAATATTGCCAGAAACCCACAGACATTGAAGAGTTGCTTCCACTGCGAAATGAAGGAATGTATTTTAATCATATAGTGGACTTAAAAAAGCTTAAAAAACTTAAAAAAACTTCATACCATTGATTCTTGTTGCGAAGCGAATGAAATTAGCAACTGATTTACTGCAGATTTGTGCTGCATTCTTAACCCTCATTTTTTATCTTTTTCAGGATCACATGCTCTTCCGTAAGTTTCGAGAGTGGAGGATTCATTTTATAAACGGATGTTATAACATCCCATTTCGCCGTTTTCTTTTCTTTACTTGTTGGACAAGTGTAAATCAAATTCTTATTTAATAAATTGTTCCTTATTCCCTTAATTAAGTAAGGAGGGTCAAAGACGTGAACAAACTTTTGGCCTCCTACTTCGATGAAGTCGGAATCTGAAAGATGAAAATGTTTTACGAAAAATATTACAAATGTATTTTTCTGCAAATAAACCACGACACATTCAATAAATTTCAGTATTTTATCAATAATGATTTCACAAAAGTGAGCACGGTTTTCGAAGTGTAAGATAGAAATACATTTATTTTAAATGTAAAAGTTGTCTGTATTACCATCGTATCACGAATTGTAAAAGTCATTGAAAAAACACTAAAATTTATTAAAAATCTATTACGTAATATTCCTACCATAAACTTCATTCTTTCTTAATTTCGTTGCTCGCGTGTCCTCTTATATTGTTTTTACAGCTGTTAGATTTGGAGAACTTTGGTCGCTAACTGTTACCACGATCTCCAGTCCAATTGCAGCTAAACACTTAACGACATCTTTAATGCAGCGAACCAATTGTTCATTTTTCGTTTGCGAGGAACAGAAATGATAAGAAAAGGGTTGCTTCCAGTCGCTTAATAATCCTTTAGCGTAAAAAACCAAGGCATGGTCTGCAATTTTCGACGTTCTGACACTTCCCCAATCTTTAAATCCCACAATTACAAAATTTTAAATGTCGTAGTGAATATGAGCTTGCAATTGAACCTCATCCCAGTTGACCAAGCACATTTTTTTTCGTCTTCCATGTCAGCAACCTTGATCCTCAAATGTCTTACGAGAAATGGCATAATACCTGGTTGCATGAATATTTCTCTTAACACGCTTTTTATTGTCCCCACACTTGGCAGAATCAAAGTTTCCTGAAGAAATCTGTAGCAGCAAGGTGGCTGTTTATAAACAGATAACGCAAACAGTTTTTCTTCTCTGGAAAAGCGACGCCCCTAAAATGATATTGTACAGTCAGACGTTTTTCTTTCATTGCAGTAAATAGAAGTAGCTTTAATCATTGAAACAAATTTTCGAATTGACAGGAATCCATGCAATACCTACCATCATCTCATTTTAGTGTGTGTGTGTGTGTGTGTGTGTGTGTGTGTGTGTGTGTGTGTGTTTTTGATTTGTAACACAATCTCAAATTTCTTGATTGCTCGATTGAAACATAAAATATGTGTTAGTTACAATTACATATTTTTTCTTTGAACAAGAAACAAAAATTAGGTGTCAATAATATTAAACGTGGAGGTTAGTGACATTCAACGAAACATGTTATATATTTTGAAAATATTTCTACTACCTTTCAGGTAAACATAAATTATAAGATAATGACCGGAGAGATAGACATATTGAAGTTACAGTTTGTTCAAATTATCCAGAATATCATCATAAAAAAATCAAAATCTAATCTAATCTATAATTCTACAATAGTGTTATTTTTGCCATTTTTGAAATGTATATGAAATCCTTTCAGTCCGCGATTTTATAATATAAAAAAAAAAAACATGGTGAGAAAGATCTTACACGGTCCCCATTTTTACAAATGAAATAAGAAATTAATAAGTTAAAACCACTTATAATTATCCTCCACTTAGAGGGAAGTTGTTGATGGTTCACAATGATTTTCACTTTTCATTTATGAAGTTACGAGGAAATGAGTGTCAAATATGAATTTTCAAAATGGCTAAAATAACGAAATCCATAAAATGATTGCTACAATAGTGAACATGGGTGACTACTTTTCATTAATTAATTACCCTACTACTACACTAATTTAAACATGTATACAAACCTTTCAATAATTACACGTATACAAATATTTAGATGTACCCACCAATACAAACCATTTCAAGATATTTCCATAAACAATACCCATATCCATTACGACTATTTTTTAAATTGAAACCTTGGGAGTCGTATGCAATTCACTACACTGAATTTGAAAAAGTATCCATTGCTCCGGCGGCATGTTCCCCAACATTTCTTCAAAGTGGCGCTGTACTGCAAACTTCTTGGCTTCCTTTAAGCGCAATTTTGTTTTTTTAAAGTTCGCTTCCTTCGACCTACAATGCGATCTTAAACGCGTTACTTCTTTAAATAAAATTTTCGCGTTTCCGGATAATATTTCTGTCCTCATTGCTTTTCGTCGCAATAATCTTGGTGTAATCTTTCCTGAAAACTTTACATATTCTGAACATAAACTGACTTCAGATTTTGTGCAGATGAAGGTACATAGTACATTAATAAATAACTTCTAGCCAGGAATTAGTCCTTTGTTTTTTGTAACATCCAAACGTGGTTTTACCTACCACTCACCCAACGACACGACCGACAAAAACGAAGAAAGGCTAGAAGTTATTTTCATAGCGGTCGAAAAAACACCATATACTCTTATTAATAAATAACTTGACTGATATTCAACATTTTGGACACTGTCCACTCGCGTTTTGGTTATAAAATGTTAAATAAAAAATTATTGGTTCATATTTGAGGAACAATTTTATTAGAATTATGAAAATATAAATAGAACATTTTAGAGTACTTCAGCTGTTTCAAAGAAATAATTTCAATTTTAAAAAGGCAACAAATTTTGGCTATTGATTAATTATTCGTAAACGCTCGAAAAGATGACAATACTTGTAAAAATTAAAGTTTTGTTCAGCCAGCTCCATCGATTCCTGGTCCTCGATCCTTTTTTGTCCTCATTTTCACCTATCCCTATGTATGTAATAGACAAAGACAAATACGGCATCGAGGGCCAAGAATCGATGGAGCTGGGTGGACTTTATGTATTTCATTTTGGACTAAAACTACGAGAATGCTTCTTCTATCTAAAATGAACTATAAACTGTACGCACGTGTTAAGGAGGGTTTAAAGTGCTCAGTCCATAAGGTTGTGATTTCCGCAAAAAATTGCATTAATAATGATTCATTACATTTTTCCGAATTCCGACTGTACTACGCCAGTTGTAACCGATGTGTAGGGTGATCCAAAATTGTGAAAACGGCATATTATAATTATTATTATTATCAAAACTTTATTATCAAAATGGCTACAGCCACTAACATATACTTTAGGAATCTTTTTGGACTTCTATTTTCAGACGTTTTGAACTCGAAAAACCTGATATACAAACATTCATAACTAAGAATGTGACATTAATAATAGTGTATATAAAAATGTTCATTGAATTACATAATCAATTAAAAGTAAGTAAATAAAAAATATTCTTACTGGTCTCTTTTTGCTTTACTGCAGCCTCCTGTATTCGTGTAGCCATAGGTACTGGATTTTCTGTTTCGACTTCCATCCGATGTACACCATTGTTTTCCATTTCTGTTTCATCAATAATTATTAAATATGAAGAATGTAAAGTTACATTTTATTTTTAGATATTATTCAAAATTTCACCTGTGTTCTTAACAGCCTCTTCAAATTCATCTAGTAATGCGAATGCATTTTCACCTACAAAAAACGGCTCTGACGTTGTCTCCGCACTCACAACTAGACCAAGCTCCTCACCGGATGTAACTGCTTTATAATTTTAAGTAATCTGTGTATTAGCGTTATTTACAAGGACATTTATTTAAAGTTTGAATTTTATAAGTTCATATTGTATAATGTGCCTCAAGGAGGATCTTAAATGGTCAGTCGATAAAATACGATTGTAATTAAATTTAAAAGAAGAGTAAAAAATGGCTGATTCTATAACTTCCGATACTCAAAAGATAATTGTACATTTTTGTTCATTGAATGTTTCATACATTTTATATATATTTAATTTGAAATGTTTTCATATTAATGATTACCGTTTCATTGAAACTTTACTGGAAGGAATGTGAAATAAGCAAGAATAATATTTATATATAAAAGGAATATCTATTTAACGAAATTTATCTACAATAATATCAATCGGTTTCATAACATATGTGTTATTAATTGAACAATTAATCTTGTTAAAAATATATCTGACAAAAATATGCCAAGTAATGCCCACATACTGACAACATTGCGACCTGAGGGAGACATGCACTGAGGGAAAAATCATAGGCTGGTAGAACCAACCCTAACTATGCGTTCGTGGTATCGTAGCTTTTATAACTAGAGGCGTACCAACAAATGCTTCGTGTGCAACATATCTTCTATACCAACAGAGTATAAAGAAACTTACCATAATAGTTACAAACTCATGCCTGTACTGGACGTTCATGGTACTATGGAGGTACCCCTTCCCCAATGCCGTATTCGCTAGAAGTTGATACCGTGAGGGCACATAAGCATTTCGTGTTCAAACGTGTACTGCACTTACTCTACTTCAAAACGAGATAAGTTCATTTATTTGTATGATGCTTGTGTCTGACATAACCTGTTAACCTTTTCCGCTTTTATATAGACAAAATTAAAATGCACGAAAATTCAATAGATTTTATGGAGCTTGATGCAATGTCAGTAGTCGCAAAAAGTATGCCTACTATAATTATAAAATTATGAAATAATTATATAAATAAGAAATAATTCTAATCCAATTACGGGTCTTTGCAATACACAAATCTTACAGATATTCAAGGGGTTTCGTTTGCAACAAAACCCTACCTTGAAGCCACAAATGAGGAAACACAATTTGACAATTGTATTTTGCTGGATGTTGCCTCATCGACACTTGAGAAAACTGATGTGGGACGTACGTATAAATTTCGCGGTAATTTTGTATATATATTCATCACCGAGAGAAAAACAAGGTCAAAGCAAGTTCAAGTTTTGCAAAATTCATACAATGCGTCCTGTCTTAAAAGAGATGCTAAATGTAATTTAAATATTGAAACTGAAAAAAGTTTGTAAAATGAAATTTTAATTAATGCTTATTGATTACAAAACAAAATTTGCAAAATTTGTTGATTTTATAATGAAGGGTATTTTTCAAGATTATAAGAATTTGGAATTATTATGTTGAGTAGGTTAAAAATATTATACTTAACAAAATAAATATTAAAGCCTATTTCAAGAATCTACATATGATATTACATATGTATTTTAACCCTTTGCAACAATCTTTAGTCCATCGGTTCTGCAGTAAGACCAAAAATGTAATTCTTCCCTTAAATTAATCTAAATCATGGATATATGTAGATATATGTTGCTCTCACAAACTTGAAGGAGTTTGTTTCGTACCGATTGGTTAAAGTTATCATGTTCAAAAAGGTAAAACAAAATAATAAGAAATTTAACGTCGACTCAACTGTTTGCACATGTAAGCATAAAGTTCAAATCTGCTTGAGTAGTGATCATTTGCAGTCAATGTGCATTGAAACACACATTTTAAAACTACATTTGAGGTAAAATGTAGGTTACATGTGCAAACAGTTGAGTCGACGTTAAATTTCTTATTATTTTGTTTTACCTTTTTGAACATGATAACTTTAACCAATCGGTTCGAAAAAAATTCCTTCCAGTTTGTGAGAGCAAAACGTATTCAGATATATCGTTTTAGATCAATTTAAGGCAAGAATTACATTTTTGGTCTTAGTGTAGAACCAAATAGATTTTATTGATCTACCTCACGCCACATTATAGAAAAGACGAAACTCGTATTATTCAGTATGTTTTACTCGTTATTAAAAGTGTAATTGTTGATAGTTTTAAGTAGTGAACTAAGAATAATTACAAAAATACGCTTGTTATTCACCTTAGTTTTGTAACATTTATTTATAATGATTCTTTACAGGAGTAGCTGATTCAACGCAATCGAATTACGTGTACCAAATTCTAAATGAAACGTATGACGGAAAATTTTTAATCGCAGCACACGAATTCGAACAAAATAAATAAAATTATCAAAAATTATTAGAAAAAAAAAAACATATTTTTCCCCTCATAAAGTCGCGAAATTGATAATCGGCCATGAATTTATACGTACCAACTGTTTCAGGTAAATTAATTTCATCAAAGATAAACAATTATCGTTTAACACTATTTATTTATTATCGTTTACTCAGCATTCCATCGGTACGATTGACTGAATTAGCAACAAAGGCTGTACAGGTGTTTCCTGACACCCTTCCAGAAACTTTTTATTCACCTGCGGGAAAAAATAGATGTGCTGGAGGCGTGTTTCAACAGTATTATGTAAAGCAACGAGAGAAAGAAATTGCGATAGGTCGATTGCAACAGCATATAGAGAAACGAAAATATACGGAAGGTACAGTAATAATAAAAATATAATGAAGTCATTGATTGAAAATTTATTTAAAATTTTTCTTTTCTGTCTGATATTTGTATAATCGAGAACTGAGATGGAAAAGATAATATTGAACACTATACACTATTACTTACATTTTAGATGCATCCGAATCTGAGGATTTCTGTAAATTAAGGCAATTGGTTAAGGTTATAGACGAGGGGTACAAAAACATTTTGGGTTCAAACTGCTTTCAAAGAGCGACTTGAATTTTACAAAAGTTCTGATCTTACAACGATTTTTGAAACTTTGCCAAATCTGAATCATCCCGCAGGACATTCCTTGGTAAGAGTACTTACAGATCATTATTATTATTGTTGTTGTTATTGTTATTACTATTATTTTAATAATAACTTTAACAACAACATTGGTTTCTTATGTCGCTCAATCTGTACGAAAAGTGAGAAATTTTTGCTCAAATCTCTACCAGATCAGCGTGAAAGGTCACTGCAACCACGCCCCAAACCATGAGGTAGGTGATTGCAGTGTCGGTCATGAGTCGATTCCCGTCTAACAACACCCCGAAAATGTTAAACAGACAGCATGGTTCGTCTTACATATCGCGAACAGCTGCTTGTAAACAATTCCGAAAAACTGCCAGGTCGAGGATCGAACTCACGACCTGCGACTTCGTAGTCCAGTACGCTACCGCCTGAGCTACGAAGCCTTTTTTTTTTTTTTTTTTTTAATAATAAGCCGAAGCCGGTTTATTATTATTATAGGATAAAAAGGATAAAGGATAGGAATTATCCCCCGCTTTAATGACAGTTTTGCCTGTTCGCGGGTCGGCTCTCGGGTGGATAGGTCGGACATACAATCGAAAACATTTACAAGACAATACATAACAGCACATAGCAACACCCACCCAGAGCCAGTCCCCCCATTATTATTATTATTATTATTATAAGTTTTTACAAAGTTATTGTTTATTATTATCATTATTATTATTATTATTATCTTCAGATAACAGCAGATTTCGTTGCATTTTACAATAAACCAGCGAACACATTCCATTATAACTTAACAAAACTTGCAGCACCGATTATTAAAATTGCAAAAACTAAAACAGATAAGGTGATCAAAGCAATTTTAGCCGAAAATTCGACAATTGACAACGATGGTGAGTTGAAGCTATCTCAACCCTTTCAGTCATATATTATAGCCACTAGTAATATATTAGTCACCTTCTCAGGGTTTCTTTGCCACATCTTTTAGTACTCAATCAAGTTCTTGAATCGTGCATATTAAGGTCTCTAAGAACTAAAATTTAAAGAATTTGTAGCTGATTTACAATTTATTTCAAAAATTTTGTTGTTATACATAAATTTATAACAAAAAACGGGATTTACCAAATCTGATACCAATTTGCTATCAGATTTTCAAAATTATGCATGGCTGATCCTATGTCGAACCAAACATTGGAAACGTTAGCAAATCCTGACAAAAATTTTGATAGGCCATTTTGAACATTTCATATGAAAATCGTATTCAGCGATAGCAAGAACCTCCGAGTATAGCAACGTTGATGAGAATTCATTAATGTTTCCAATTTTTGATCTGCCATGTTGGATCCCCATTTGGAATTTTACAAATATGATATCAGATTCGTATTAAGCGAACTCAAAAACCTGTTAAACACTGTTCAGAGCACATACAATGCAGTCGGTAATTACTTGTTTATTATCTTAATTGCACGACTGAAACGGTTAAATGTACGATTATTCACTTTCCGCAATTGTCATGTTATTGTTTTCGCAATTATTTCAGAACATAGACGAACGCTGGCGCTAGTATTGTTACCATACTTATTTAAAACGGTAACTAAGTTGACATCAAAGTCAAAATCGAAAACCCCCTGGAGCCCGGGAAAGACAGTCGTATTGAAAACCTTTATCTACTGTAACCCTTTTCCTGATTGGAAAAGGGCAGAACAAAAATTTAATAAAAATAAACGCAACTCGACTCAAAATATGGTTCCCACCTGGGATGCCAATTGTAACCCGAATTTTTGGGATGGGAAAAAGGGGTTGTATAAGAATTCAAACTCCAAAATCTACGCAATCAAAATGTCAATATATTTCTCAAAATAGAGGGGACTGTACATGAATCTTGGGGCGCGACAAGAAAAAGGGCGGCGGAAACAGCAAAGGGACGAGATCGCAAATCACGCAAAAGAAAAACTTCTTCTGAAATGACCGGTTATCGATGGGGGGAACAAGTTAGTGTGGGGGCGGCGGTACTCACGGAAGATGACCACAATTTCGCTAACAAAGTCCAAATCTTGATGGTTCACAAGGTTTCACCACCTGCAGCACACGCACACACTACTTTTAAGGGGTCGAACGCAACAGGAAAACGGAGATTCGCTACAATCTTCCGGACAATTTTTGGGGACCGCACTTTAGAAAAATCGCAATACACAACCAGGAATCGATCGGAAGCGCTCTTATAAGAACCGCACGCTTAGAGATCGCCGGACGGAATGTGTCGATGTTCTCCACGAAATCCTCGAGGTTCTTGCCCACGGGCACGGTGTTGCCAATTTTCCATCGGCGTAGAGCATCATGGGTAAGGCGGATAAGGAAGGCAATATCAGACGGGCATGTTGCCGGAAAAGGACAGCGATACCGGACGAAATTAGGAAAGGTGTGTCGGCTGTACAAAGAAAAAGGGGGGGGGGTGACGTAACGAGACTTGTCGTCATAAGGAACTAAGAAGGGGTAATTACATTCCCTAATAAGTAAGAAAGAGAGAGAGCATATGGAAACGTCTCAGAGCGACGAAGAGGGACGGCGGAGATTTCCGTGTCCTGGAGACGAACGAACGGGATATCGTCTCTTTTCTTATGAAAACTGGGTGCAGTTTGGACTGCAACCAGCGGAGAACGCGGCATAAGGTCTGCCGTTAAGTTTTGCCGAGGGACGACTGTCGACTCGGGCACGAAAAGGTGGCGGCAACTCAAGTCGCCGAACATGCATGGATGCGCGTAAGAGAAGAGGAGTGAGGCGGACACAGCGAAGGCTGCACGAGTCCGACGAAGAAAGACGAGTATTGGTGGGGGCTGCGCAACACAGGCGAGCCAAGGGGAGGGAATCGGCGCGCGGGCGCGCGGCACGTAACGTCTATTTGACGTTCGAAGTATTTGGACGGCTGGCGGATGCGTAGCCGTGGAGGGGAGAGGAAACGAAAATCGGAATCGGACTCTCGCGTGTCGCGGCTGCGACGAAGTCGAGGCGAGGCCGTAACATGGAAAGATCCAGCGGGGAGAGGGGGGAGAGTTCGTAACGAACGAAGCGAACGGCTGTCGGATGCATAGCCGTGGAGGGGGGGGGGGGGGGAACGGGCACGCGTCGTGAAAACGACGAACGATGAAGCGCCGCAGGGGCGACAGAGGGGGAAGGGGACTCGCACATCGAGAGTGTGACGAAAGTATTCGAACACAAGCAGATGCTTTGGCGAGCAATCGGTAATTCCGTTCAATTGCTCGGATTGCAATTGACGGACAGCAATTGGGAGGTGGGAGGAAATAATGGAGGTAAATGAAACGGGAGAGATGAGAAATAGGGTGGTAAAATCAAAGATGATGCCCTAGCCTCAGGGTTTTTGGTCCAAGTGACCTTGGGTTTAGAAGAGGTCACCGATGTTGCCACTGCGCGGCTTTATTGGCATTTTCCAGATGTCCGCGTCTTGATAGGCTGGTATCTCTTCTTGACCTCTTGTCTGGTCACACTTAATCACTAGATCGAAAGGTCTTTGTGGCAGAAACTTATAATTTAAATAGGGTGGGGGTAAGATCTGTAACGTATTTCGTTACACTACCAAATAAAAGTAAGTTAAACAATGTCATAAGACTGGATCCGTTTCAAAATCATGCTGGCAGTCCGATGGTATGTCAAGAATTACCTTCAAGATAAAATATATGATTCTACTTGAGAAACAAACAAACACGTGTGTTTATAAATTTTCATAACAATTTTTTTGAAATTTTTATGAATTATTGAAGATTTTGGCAAAAACGCAAGTTTTTTTTACAAATTTATTGTTTAAAATGTTGTCATTTCCTCAATGTTCAAGATTTTCAGTCATCACTAGGCTTATTTCGTTTCACTTTTTGTACTTTTTAATAATATATCCAAAAATTGTCGACAACCAATAAGAATAATTAGATTATTAAAAAAAAAAAGAAATCCCAAAAAGACCACATAGAAGCTCCTGAACAGCTTGAAAATTGTGGAAATTGTGACATTTTAAACAAAAAATTTGCAAAAAAAACTTTATGTTTTGCCAAGATGTTAAATAATCACAGATGTTAAATAATCATTAAGAACTCTTAAAAATTTATAAAAGTTATGAAAATTTCAAAAACACGTGTTTTTTTTTTATTTTTCAAGTGGAATAACATATTTTATGATGAAGGTAATTCTTAACATTCCACCGGACTGCCTACATGATTTCAGATTGATCCACTCATAAACTATAATCAACTTTAATCATTGTAAAAAATATGAAAAATATTATGTCGCAGGAAACAGATAGAATCGATGACGCCCTTGAACGAGTACGTGCTGAATTATTAGATTTACATAATCTGCACAAAATAAGTGTACAACCCTACGTAGTGATATGTAGGAATTCTCTATATTCTGTAACATCAGCGTTCGTGATAATAGGAGATTTCATGTATCAACATATCAACAAAATTTTCGGGAATGAAAAAGTATTTAGTAAAGTAATTGAAGACATGAATTTATTGGCAGAAGAAGGCGTCAAGGTTTCCGTTGATGGTGATGATTTTGTAGTTTTTTTTCGAATGCATCCTGATTTTGGGTGACAATTTAGGGATGAACACTATATGTGGATTTTCGCAGAGTTTTACGGCAAAGCACTACTGCCGGATTTGTGATGCTACGTATAAACAATGTCAAGAAATGGTTAAGGAGGACAAAACGTTAATGAGGACAAAAGATTCCTATGAGAAACTGTTATTGCAAAATGATTTTGCAACCACAGGGATACGAGAGAACTGTATCTTTAACAAAATCAGTAAATTTCATATCGCAGAAAACAGAGCCGTTGATGTGATGCACGACATGTGCGAAGGAATCGCGATGTATACTATCGGAAATGTGCTTCAATCTTTAATTCAGGAAAAGGTATTATCACTGGATCAAATAAACAGCAAGATTGAGATGTTTCCTTATAACGACGTAGACATAAACAACAAACCGAGACCTCTATATTTTTCTGAAGAGAAGGGAAAAAAAGAATTAAAAATGAAGCAATCTGCAGCTGAGATGCTCTGTTTAAGCAGATACTTAGGCTTAATGGTTGGGGACATAATTCCAGGCAATAATTGCCATTGGAAATTGTATAGATGTCTCCGAAAAATTATCGGTATTATTACCTCTCCTGCACTTACCAAAGGCGATATATTAAATATGGAAACACTTATAATTAAACATAATACCATGTATATTTCACTGTACGGAACATTGAAACCTAAGATGCACATGCTTATACATTACCCTTCAATTATGCTACTCAATGGACCTGTCGTTCATTTCTCGTCCATGAAATTCGAAAGGAAAAATCGCGGATTGAAGGAAGTAGCAATTCCAACTACATCTCATATAAATGTACCTTACACCATCGCTGTAAAACATCAATTTGCTATTTGAAAGAATTCTGCTCGCCAATGATAAATGACGTGATCATAGGATCAGATAAAAAAGCAAATGCATATGATGAATTAAAAAGGTGTCTTCCAGATGTTAGAAATGACATTTCTGTTAAGACTTTAAATTTTGTGCAAATTGTAGGGAAAAAGTTTCGAGCAGGTACCGCATTCGTAAGTAATATTACTGACACAGATCCCCAATTTGGAATAATAAAGGAAATATTCTGCGTTTCGAACTCTGATATTTATATCCTCTTCGATCAATGCATTTCTTTGTACTTTAATGATTACTACCACGCTTATCAAATTAATTCGAACAACAATATGCCTCAGAAGTTGATAAATATTTCATTAGTTCCTAGGTTGCCACCGTGTGCATATTATATTAAAAATTCGGACGAATATATAATGTTAAGATTCGATATTTAATATCCGTTATACATATAATACAATAAAAAATAAAACTTAAATTTAAAATCTGTGTTATTTTTTTTATCACAACCCACAGTAATCGAAAAATAATCAAAATGCATTCAGAATTAAACTCGTTGTAATATATTTCAATTCTTCCAAATCCAACATTCGTGCGTCAGTTTTAAGAATGTAGTTTTTTTTAATTAAACTTATTCAAACGAATTCACTAGTTTGTTAAATTTTAAGAGCCTATTATTTTTGTATTCAACTGCATTCAAATGTCAACTCTATTTTATCTTTTTTGCGATTTCATTATTTCTGGATTCAATTGCATTCAAGGTATATTTTTTCTATTTATCGTTTTTGGATAAAAATGAATCCATAATTTATATATTTTTAGTTTGGATTCCTTTGCATTCAAATAGTTTATTCAATTTTATATTTATATAAGCATTCGGTCTGGACAGAAAAAGCATTCAGAAAGTGTAAAATGAATGTTTTTTAAATCTGTGTAAATGCTTATCCGGTAAGTCACTTTTCCATTCACAGCGGAGTATATACTACATGCTCATATTCGATTCTTACCTACACACCAACATAAATTGCACGTAAAAAAATTAAGGAAAAAGTGATTACCAGTGTTATTATATATGGACATTAGTTCCAATACAAGAATAACATATGAAATGAAAGTTTCAGATAAAAATACGCAGCTTCGTAGTATAGAAAACTTACTTAAGTCTGAATGTTTGCATCGATTATGAATGTTTAGCATACATTTACATAGTGTCAACACAAATCTTCTGTATGTAATAAAAAGTTCACCGCAGATAGCTTCATTGTATCACACATTTAGTTTTACATGGCATCAGTGATAAGTAAAAGCGCTGAGAGGACAATGGTTTGATTGAGGTAACAACGTCGACTCGACTTTTTGCACATGTAAGCAAAAAGTACGAATCTGATTGAGTAGTGATCATTTAAAATCAATTTGTATTTAAACACACATGTTGAAACTAAATTTGTGGTAAAATATCAGAAATGAATCCGTTAATTATAAATGTATATGTTCGTGTCACCGTTACCGATAAAAGCTATTTGGTCCTACAGTAAGACCAAAACTGTAATTTTTACCTCAACTTAATCAAAAACGATATATCTGGATACATTTTGCTCTCACAAACTTGAAGGAATTTGATTCGAACCGATTAGTTGGAGTTATCATATTTAAAAGAGTAAAACAAAATAATAAGAAAATCAACGTCGAGTCAACTTTTTGCATACATAAGCAAAAAGTACAAATCTGATTGAGTATAGTGATCATTTAAAATCAATTTGTATTTAAACACACACGTTGAAACTAAATTTGTGGTAAAATGTCAGCTGGATATACAATTTTTTGTTAAAATTATTATTATCAATTTATTATTGTTTTTCTATTATTACTGTTAATTAATTAAATGTTATTAATTATTATTGAACTCCTGCTGCTTTGCACAACTCTATAAAAGAAATATGTAAGTTCTTTACGAGAGAGAGAAAACATCTTTTTTCTTTCAGATCGGAGATTTATAAAAACTTAATCGAGTTTAAATAAATTAAAAAACATAAAAGCACTAAACATTAAATTGGTACATTTCATTACCACTATTGTAATTTTTTACTTTAAGTAAATAAGTTACATCTTAAACATTTATTTCTCTACGGAATGATCATATGTACGTATACGTATATATATACAGGGTGGCCGATTTATCTGAAGACATCGAAATATCTCGAGAACTATGCACAGAATCAAAAAAGTTGTCGGATGAAAGTTGTTCGACGCGAAGGGGTGCATCCAGTGATAATTAAATTTACCCCCTCCCCCATCCCCTGGAGGTGGAGTGGGGCAAAAACAATAAAACTTAAATAGGAACCCCCATTTTTTATTGCAGATTTGGATTCTCCGGAAAAAAGTACACGAATTTGACCTAGGAGCAATTGCATTTTGGTTCACAGGTGGCGCTGTAATCGATAAAAATCCAAATTTATCCGAAGACATTGAAATACCTCGAGAAGTATGCACAGAATCAAAAAAGTTGTCGGATGAAAGTTGTTCGACACGAAGGGGGGCATCCAGTAATAATGAAATTTACCCCCTCCCCCATCCCCTGGGGGTGGAGTGGGGGCAAAACAATAAAACTTAAATACGAACCACCAGTTTTTATTGCAGATTTGGATTCTCCAATATTGACAATTTTCGCCCGCGTAGCGGATATGGAATTCGGTCATTCTAACAAAGCCGGGAAAAAATACATTTAGCTTTACCCAGGAACAACGACGTGGACGTATTATTTTTCTGTTCCCTTTGGGGTGCTTGTTTTACGTGAGACCCCTTGCCTCTCACTGTCTCACTGTTCACTTACTTGAGTAAGTGTTCGAAATGTTGACCTTCCACTTCAATGCATTTATTTATTCTTTCTTCAAATGACTTTATACATGATAGAATCATATCTGCAGAAATTTCTGCGCAAGCAGTTCTTATGCGTTCCACCATGTTTTCACGAGTCGTTGGTACTTGTTCATAAACCTTACCTTTTAGGTAACCCCATAGGAAGAAATCCAGAGATGTTAGATCAGGTGACCTCGCAGGCCAATTAATGGGGCCACCTCTACCAAATCACCTACCATTGTAATCACGGTCTAGTATTTCCCTTGCTACTCTTGAAAAATGTGCTGGGCAACCATCATGCTGAAACCACATTGTCCGTCGGACGTCCATAGCAACATCCTCAAGTAGTAATGGTACTTCTTGTTCTAGGAAATCTCGATACTTTGTTCCTTTTAAATTAACTTCAATGAAATAAGGACCAATGAGTTTATTTCCTATGATTCCACACCAAACGTTCACCGACCAAGGACGTTGATGATTAACTTGTCGTAACCAATGGGGATTTTCTACGCTCCAATAATGCATATTATGCCTATTGACGCCACCATGGTTCGTGAATGCAGATTCATCTGAAAATAATACATTAGCAAAGAAATTGTGGTTCGTTTGCATTTTTTGAAATGCCCATTCACAAAACACCACGCGGTTATGAAAATCATCGCCATCTAGTTTCTGGTGCAGTGAAATGTGATATGGGTGAAACTTATGACGATGCAATATTCTTTGAATACTGTCTCTGGAAATGCCGGAATCGCGATGTAATTGTCGTGTGCTTACATGTGGATTTTGGTGAATAGCTGCTAGTACAGCTACTTCGTTAGCTTCTCCTCTAACTGTTAATCTTCGCTTCCTTTTTTTCATTTGTACGCTGCCATCAGAGTAAAAGGCATTCACAACTTTGTAAAAAAAAGAACGCGAGCGAGCATTATCTGGAAAACGCTCAGCATACAACGCAACAGCATCGTCAATATTCCTCTTACATTCACCATAAATAAGAATCATTTCGATTTTTTCGGGAACTGTAGCAGGATTCATTTTTAACTTGCAATTAGATTTAAGCAATGAAGGGTAGACAAAAAATAGTCACGTAAACGGAAAGTTGTTATTCTAAAAGCAAAGTGACCTCCGACCGAATTACTACCAATACAATGGACTTCAAAAACAGTCTTACACTGAGAGACCGTGAATACTAAATTTTAATATGGGGATTAGAAAGTCGCGATATCCATTTACTTCCCTTCAGGAAAGTAGAGAAAAATGTAGGTGAACTGGTTACGTGTGACTCAACTTATGTATAAAATGATATGCTACTTTATTTTCGAGTTATGTCGCCCTCTAGCGTTATGTAACAGTTTCCTGCTGATTCCTGAAATTGTATACAGTGTATGACATCTAGATTAATCTCAAACTTGTTGGAGTTAATCTGGCACAATGAAAAACACCATATATATATATACACATGACGGATTTCGTGTCAAGTGATCCAGGCCAGAATTTGAAACATGTGGGATCCGGCTGACATTTGCAAACACTATAGTCCTATTGGATACAATATTAAATGCCAAATATTAGCAATTTTTATAAAAAATTGCAGGACGTGGAGGGGGTTGAAATTTTGAAATTTCATCATACAAGGTATATTTCGACTGTTGGTAACTTTGTTAAACTCGAAAATTAAAATAATATAAAATATGTTTCAGATAGGTTTTTTCCCGCCCTTTTTAATGGTGAAATCCATTTTTTGAAAACTACACGTTTTTAATTTTTTTTTTATTGTTTCATCGGAAAGATGAGACTTTTTACTACAAAAAATATGTGGTTCAAAAGTGGGATCAGTTTATTTCGCTAGTCAAATTGAACGATGCTACCGCACGGTGCCGCGCACCGCATCTGCGTCGCGCCACCTCTCGCGCATAAGGGGCAAAATTACAAAAAGGCGGAAATAATATTTTTTAGGCTGCTAATCCTTCATTTGCAGCGAAATTGGAGGTTTGGCAATTAACATTCAAGAATTAGAAATTTTACTTTCTAACAATTTCAAGAAAAGTACCGCCGGCATTTGCATCACCGAAGATGTACCACGCGGAGGTCGCACGGTTGGATTTACATCTCTTCGGGGTGCTTTTTTAAGGTGGTTCCCCTTGCCGTCACCTATGTACGTTTATGTGTGTGTGTGCGCGCGTCTGCCTGTGCGCGTGTGTCTGTTTCTTTCCATCTTAATTTATTCTTTTTTCTTTTTTAGTAATTGTTTGCGGCTTTAAAGTAGTTGATGGCCGCTTTTTATTTTTTGGAAAATAATCACAATCTGGAGATGCTGAAAATTTTTTTAATTTAAGTCTTCCATCATCAGTAGGTATGATTGCGTGATATTGTAATGTTCCTTTGATGGCTACTGCTGCTTCGAACCTCCGTTTTAATTTGTCAGTAATTATACTGTGATCTTCTTTGCTACTGAAAATAATTTCAGTTTCTTTGCAGCTCCGTTTAGCCTATTGAAATAATGCTCGAGCATCTAAGATTCGATTTTCATTGGAAAATTGTAAGCTATATTTTGCTGCGAATCTCTTAATATTTGCTCCAATTCCATCACACGCTCCCTTACCGTGCGCAGTAGGATGGTAGTGCCACTCAGGTGTGATCTTAAAATCTAATTTATGAGTTAAAGATTAGCAAAATTAGATTTATTTTTGAAATGCTGACCTGCTCCATCCGTAACATAATACACCTTTTTTGGTAGCGTAATATTCTTTTTAATATAATTCAATATTATTGTCTGGTATTGATAAACAGCAATAGTGTCATGATTCAGATCATCCGAAATAATCAACATGCTTTTGTGTTGAAGTATTTCATTCTGAACGTAATAAATGACAATTGTAAAAACTGTAGCCTGGTCATTTTTCAATGAAATCCTTGCGAAGAATTTTGAAGAAAAAACCTGTAGTTCTCAGAAATGTCAAATGAAATAATAAACTCATCTTTTGTTAAGCTTGTTTTCAAATTTGCTAAGAATAATGCCTGCTGTTCACTGATGAAATCATGAGTTCGTAATTTCAGTAACTCATTACATAGTTCGTCTGCAAAATGATCTACTTAAAGTTTTAAACATATACCGATCAGTATTCAGCCAAGAATCAAATTTAATTTCTTCTATATTTTCTCTTTCAAGAGATTGAATTAAGTTTTCCTTAATTTTGCCGATATCCGGACACTCTATACATTCACCAGAATGACAGGCGCTTGTATTATTAGAGCATATGATCAACTTTAAACAATCATGGTAATCGTTTAAAATTACATTAGTGTCATCAATCAAATACCGAAGATTAATTGCTTTCAGCATTAATTTCACGTTTTCGTGGTACACACAAACACAAACTGTGTGTGTTCCACTACTTCCTGCTAAATCATAATATTTTGGCCTCAGTTGTGTAAATTTCGTAAAACCTATTTCTGCATCAGGATTTTGGGATTTATATGTACAATATAACTCATTTAGATTACACAGAATTAATCTCTTTTGTTTATAAACTCTTTCTCCGTTTATTCTAACAGACATAAAGTCATTTATTCCGGGCAATTTTGAAAAAATTTCTTCAAATAATCGTATTTTTTAACAGGAAACCGTGTTCGGAACAAGCTAAGTCTCTGTATCTGGTGGAGTAACTAGTTACACTAAAATATAGGATGGTTATTAATTCTCCATTCAAAATGGCGGTTTCAAAATGACGGTTCTCAGTCAAAATTTTGTTGAAAAATTTCTGGACGATCTAACTCAAAAGCTACGAGCTTTTTAACATAAAATGTAGAGAATGAAAAGTTCTTAGAATTCATTGAGAAATATAGTGGAATTGTTTCAGATTTTTTAAATGAAGTTTTGAGAAATTTTTTTTCAACATTTTTTTCAAAGTTGTAATTTATTTACGAAAAATTCCGAACAAAATTTAGTGCATTCTCTGATAAATTCTAAGATTTTTATGTTCTTTGCAATTGTTTCCAAAAGTTGATAGTTTTCGAGGAAATGAATTTCAAATATTATAATTTAAGATTTTTCTTTTTCGAAAACTATTAACTTTTGGGAAAAAATGCATAGAATAAAAAACTCTTAGAATTCATTAGAGAATACACTAAATTTTGTTCGGAATTTTTCGAAAAAAAAAAATTACAATTTTGAAAAGAATTTTGAAAAAAATTTTGCAAAAATTCATTCAAAAAATCTGAAAAAAAATCCACTATATTTCTCGGCGAATTCTACGAAAGCACCTAATGAAAAGAAGTCAAAATTTAGGGCATTTCAGGACGAAACGGGTTAAGCGACTCATGTCATCTGATTCACAGAATTTAGTAACAAGAATTTATGTTTCAGGATTCAAAGGCTTACCTTTTTTTAATGAGGCTGAGCTAAAATTCCTTGTTCGTTTACTAATTCTTTTACATTTCTGGCTTGTCTGTCTGATATTTCAAATTCATCCATTAGTTTTGTGCGGCTCCAAAACTTCGCAGTAAGTGTGAGAAGTTGAGTTCTCTCAGTCTTATTTGCTGATGATTTAAACTTTTCTTTTATTTGATTTAGAACCTCAACTGCATCTATATGATATTTATCATCACATTTTGGGTTTGTCATATTCGAGCTTTCAATGTCTGAATCAGCATTATCGCTTAAACTCAGTTCATCGACATCCAAGTCGTCAAGGGTAACGTCTGAAATATGCGAATCATTTTCATTGTTTCAACTTGGTAATTACTTTAACTTGGAAAGTTCTTTCCTGCACGAATCGCAAATGTTACAATTTTCAGATATCGTCGGAAATTTTAGTAAAATTCCCTCAGAAATATGACGTGTATTTCGAGGGTTGTGTTTCTCCTTGTTAAAAGGATTGAAACATCTACCCATTACATTTCTCAAGTTCTTTTCTTCAATTTTAGTGGCCATAGCAACTATAAGCTCATCCACGGAAAAGAAAAAGAAGATCTCAATAGTATCAGAAAGGATCGGGTCGACTCCTATTTTAGTAAACAGAAATCTATTTCTATAGTGAAAATGGAAAATAATGGAGAAACCGCGATTACACCTTACGGCGTGTTAAGCATCTGCTATCGTAGTGGAATCCCAAATGTCTACTATACAAATTATTTTATACAAAAACACGCAGCGCAGATATACTTATTTACAATTACAGACAAAATATTCATTAGTAAGCTATACAAAGTTATTAGAAAACAAAAAAGAATTAATTGAGGTGAAAGACAAGCATTATCTATATAGAGTTAGGATTGTTACAGCCGCACCGACGTTATAAAAAGAAGATACATTTAAAATTATTCAAAAAATTGTTCAAAATTTCACCCTTGTTATTACAATATTTTCTGTTCCATATAATTTTAAAAGAATTTTGCTCAAAATTGAAGATTGAAAAATTAAAAAAGACAACCTGAATATCGTGTTTTTTCGTTGAGCCAGAATTACTCCTTCGATTCTTGATCTATTTTACTGAAAATTCACTTTTTAAAATCATATTGTCTATGCAATTGTAATAACGAATACCTAATTTTAAAATAGTTCTTTAATAACTTGTAATTAATATTTTTCACGTAGTGTCGGTATGTCGTTAACAATGCTAGTTCAAAGTCCCATAGCTTCAATCTGATACGTCAGCGGCGCATTGTCTTGCGGTAAGCATCGTTCAATTTGACTAGCGAAACAAACTGATCCCACTTTTGAACCACATATTTTTTGTAGTAAAAAGTCTCATCTTTCCGATGAAACAATACAAAAATTTAAAAAACGTGTAGTTTTTTAGATATATTTAATTATACCTTTAATTTGCATTTTTCAAGGTAAAAAATTAATTTTTTCAAAAAATGTATTTCACCATTAAAAAGGGCGGGAAAAAACCTATCTGAAACTTATTTTATATTATTTTAATTTTTGAGTTTAACAAAGTTACCAACAGTCGAAATATATATCTTGATATGAAGATGAGGAACGGAATGTTTAATGAAAAACTTTTTTTTCTAAAAATCAAGCGAAGGAGATTTTATTTTAGTTTATGTGCTGTAACGCGTTAAAAAATTATGTAATCGATCTTTACTATAAAGAATCGCACACCTTACCCTTTTGTACATGAAATTAATTTTTTCTATTTTTAAACAATAAATGTTAAGCAGAAAATGACACATAAATTTATAATGCATTAAAACATTCTTAATAATTTATTCAACAATTTTTATTCCATTAATGGTTGCAGTAAAGCTGTTTTGATTACACCAGAATATCTATTATTATATTTGTTACAGAAAGGGCCATCCAACTAGTAACAGAGTATAGTAACAGACTTACATACAACGAGGCTCAAAAACAATTTGTGATTCAAATCATTGACAAATATAGATATTCTGGTGTAAGCAAAACATTAAAATAATATAATAATAGATATTCTGGTGTAAACAAAATTATTAAGAATGTTTTATTGCATTATAAATTTATCTGTCATTTTCTGCTATGTCTCCAAATATATATGTCTCCAAAAAAGTTAACGGTGCACGATGCGAATGAGAGAAATAAACCTTCTGTTCGAGGTCTCTCATTTCCTACATTTAACTTTCTTCAACACCTTTACACATATTTCTTGAACTTTATGTATCACATTAACATTCAAGATATAAATAGGTATTACTTATAATGATTGTATATCAATCATGCAGACACATAACATATAAATCATTAAAACCTTCAATCTGTTGAAAAAAAAATTCAGGAATTTTCCAAGCCTGTTTCTTTCTCTAACATATTCCACAAATTTAGTACATGTACTTTTTTCTTATGTGAAAATATGAAGCAACAGAAATAGACATAAATACACACTGAATGTTTTCAAGGCAGTTACACATGTATAAAAGATAATAGGAAAGAATTCTGACAACGAATCGACGTACTTAATTATTGACATTTCATATGTGTCATTATTGACATTTAACAGATATATATGGCCCTTCTAAATCTTTCACATGTTTACTTTTTACTTTCAATATGAATACCTAAAAGAAAAATGTAAATATAATCATATATGAAATGTTTGCGAAAATTACTGGCATACAGATTGTATGAAAGAATTTTTCCAATTAACAAATGATTTAGTTACTCATATAGAATGGATACTGTAAATACTGTAACCCTTTTCCGGATTGGAAAAGGGCAGAACAAAAATTTAGAATAAAAACGCAATAGACTCAGCTCTACTCAAAATATGATTCCGACCTGGGATACCATTTGTAACCCGAATTTTCGGATGGGAAAAAAGGGATTAATAAGGAAAATACAAAATCTATACGCAACGACTGAAATTTATATCTCTCGAAAACAAAGGGGACGGTACATTAATTTTGGGGGCGCGACAAGAAAATGGACTGGCAATAATACGCAAAGGGCGACGAGTTCGGAAATCACGCGAAGGGACAAATTTCTTGTGAAATGACCGGAAATCGCGGAGGGGTACAAAAGGGATCGGAGCGGCGGTACTTACAAGAGATGTTCAGAATCTCGCAGTCTGAAATGGTGCAGTCAGTCTAGGCGCGACAATCGCCAATTGGTCCTCAGGATCCAATTATCTGCAGCACACATTCACACACAAAACTTCGAGGGGCCGAACGCAAACAAAATAGGGATTCGCAAAACAATATTTGGGGACCGCACTTTTGGGAAAATCGCTAAACAAATTTAGGAATCGATTGGAAACGCTCTATCGGTACACCGCACGCCTAGAGATCGCCGGACGGAATGTCAAATTTGTAAACGGGTCAGGAAAACTATCTGTACCGCACGTCTCGAAATCGCTCGACGGAATGTGTCGAGGCTCTCGACGAAATCCTCGAGGTTCTTGCCCACGGGCACGGTGTTGCCAATTTTCCTTTCGGCGTAGAGCATCATGGGTATGGAGGATAAGGAAGACAATATGTCACGAGCATGTTGACGGAAAAGGACAGCGATACCGGACGAAATTAGGAAAGTACTGTACAAAGAGGGGGGGGGGTTGTGACGTAACAAGACTTGTCGTTATAAGGAGATAAGGAGAGGGTAATTATATTCCCTAATATGTAAGAGAGAGAGATCAAGTATAGGGAATCGTCTCAGAGCGACGAAGAGGGATGGCGGAGATTTCCGTGTCCTGCATAGAGACGGACGGGAAATCGTCTCGTAATGTAAAAACTCCTGGTGGAGTGATGGCAGCCATCGGGTTATGGCAGTTCCCGTATGCCGTGAACATTTTCCGAGGGACGACTGTCGTCTCGGGCACGAAAAGGTGGCGGCAACTCAAGTCGCCGAACATGCATGAACGCACGTAAGAGAGATGGGGGCTGCGCAACACAGTCGAGCCAAGGGGAGGGAATCGGCGCGCGGGCGCGCAGCATGTAACGTCCATTTGACGTTCGAAATATTTGGACGGCTGGCGGATGCGTAGCCGTGGTGGGGAGGGGAAACGAACATCGGAATCGGACTCTCGCGTGTCGCGGCTGCGATGAAGTCGAGGCGAGGCCGTAACATGGAAAGATCCAGCGGAGAGAGTGGGAAGAGTTCGTAACGAACGAAGCGAACGGCTGTCGGTGCGTAGCCGTGGAGGGGGGGGGGCCTAACCAGGTCTAGAGTTATGTGAGATTCTCAAAAACCTGAAAAACATTGATTGGATTAAGTTGTTCAACTTCTAACCCAAGATAATGGTGAATAAAAAAGAGTTCCAAATTGGGCATCGACAAAAGTTTTCCAACATCTCAGCCAAATGTTCTCAGTAATGAATCTACGTAATGAACTTTCTTATGTAAATTCCTTTTCGGTGAATTATTTTAAGCCTAAATCCATTTTGTAATGTGGTAGTAATAAAACTTTCATAGTTGACAGAAATCATACATTTCAATCACTGACGGTGAATTATACATAGAAATATTTACTACGGAGGATATTTGGTTTCAATTTTGCTTTGATGAATAACTTATGTTTCAATATATTCATCAGGATAACATATGATATATTGACATCACAATTAAAAAATAATTAAATTTAAGAATATTGTATATATACAATCTAGTAATGACAGTTCACATTCATATTAGGAGTTGTCATTTTTCATGTATGTGGGATTTGTATCTATTTTTGTGTACATACATGAAATTGAATTAACTTGTATTAATGAAATGTAATAAAGTTTTTCTGAAGTGGTATTACTTTGAACGAAATTAATTTAATAGACCAAGCTTCCTTAACATTTATTCAAATGGAAGTATCCTAACAGTTTCTGATTATACTTTTTAAAGTTGAAATTCTCAGCGAAAGATAGTTTTTGGTTTGAAATGTTGTTTCAAGGGTGAAATTCTCATCGAAACAAAATGTCAGATCTGACTTTTTCATTCGAAGATGAAACTGGCACAGAAGAAAGTGTTATCTGAAAATCTATCAAAACACGAACATATCCTTATTACAGGGAGGAGCATCGTTCCATTTTTTTAAACGTCTGTTCACAAGATTCTGTCTGACTTAAGGGTGTTTTCTCCAAAAGTCGGAAGTCAGATTTGACTGTGGCGGCACCTACAACTTTTAAGTGCACTGATTGGAATGACCTCTGCTGACGATATTACGAAGTTCGCTCGTCAGTATCGTATCAAAAATTTTCACGAGGGGTTCGTAGCGGGGCACCAAAATTTTGTTTGCATGTGTATGCATACACATGTATAGGAGCGACGATTCGGTGCTATAGCATATATATATGCATTTACCGCGATCGTCCGAATGTTTCGACGGCGAAGCTCATTTTCTGTCGTGGGATAGAATTTTTCCCGGCAGCAATCCGACGGATTCGGACAGGGCACTCGTATACATAAGTCTCCCGTCGGAAAATCGTACGAAGTTATCGCATAGATTATATGACAAAAACGAATTTGTCAAAATAACATTAGTTACATCCTAATTGTACGTTCAACGCCACAGTTTTTTCCTTGTAGATTTTAATCCTGAAAACTCGACAATCGCATTGAAAATGTTTTATATTTATATATTTTTAAGATATTAATTTTAATGTTTTGTTATATAGGAAAATGTTTTACACAGATTCAATTCATTTTCTGTCGTTTTTCTCATTGAAGGGTGTTACCACCATTATTTTTACCTCTTTATATTTTAATTTTCAGCTTGGTTTTATTTATTTTCAAATCATTTTCGAAAAAAAAATCATCGATGAAAAATATTAAAAATTGTAATACAAAATACATTTATAATAGTCCAATTTTACATTTTTTACACTAAACAGAGTTTGAACCATCTTAAAAGACTTTTTATTAATAAATACTAAATTATAATATGTAATATTAGACTTCTACAGAGAAAATTAAAAAACATTTACCATCAGGACGCTTCTTAGCGATATACCTACATAAATAAAAAAACGTATGGGTGTATATATACATGATATATGTGCATAATACATGTCATATACAGGGTGATCCAAAAGTCCCGGAACAGCAAAATATCTCAGCGGGGGTGCATTTTCGGGGAAAATGTTTTAGACAAAAGTTTAAGGATTTTTCCCCGGCTATTTAATGGCGATATTGAATTTGACCTTGAACATGACCTTGAAGGTTATTTCAAGGTCAAGTTAATTTTTTTAAATGGGAACCCCTATTTTTTTTCACGGATTCGGAAAGAGCACAAAATTTTACGTCCGAATATGCTATGGCCGTTTTTTTCGGCAAGGTCATTTCAAGGTGAAACTTAAAACTCCCGTGACGGCGAAATATCTCAGAGGGTGTGCATTTCTTTGGAAATTGTTTCAGACAAAAGTTTAAGGATTTTTCCCGGGCTATTTAATGGTAGCACAGAATTTGACCTTGAACATAACCTTCAAGGTTATTTCAAGGTCAACTTTGTTTTTTTTAATGGAAACTGCTATTTTTTTTCACGGATTCGGAGAGAGCACAAAATTTTACGTCCAAATATGCTATGGCCGTTTTTTTCGGCAATGTCATTTCAAGGCCAAACTTAAAACTCCCGGAACAGCGAATTAACTCAGCAAGAGGTCATTTTCGGGTAAAATGTTTCAGACAAAAGTTTCAGGATTTTTTCCGGGATATTTAATGCTAGCATAAAATTTGACCTTGAAAATTACCTTGAAGATTATTCTCAGGTCAAGATTATTTTTTTTTTTTAATTGGAACCCCGTTTCATTTTCTTAACGAAGTTATGAGGATCTTCCGGTATTGAGAGTGGTTAAATTCATTTTGTTCAGTCGATGCTATTACTGGACGATCTGCTCTAGGGAGATCCTTTACAGTGCCGCACACGCACACGCACACGCACACGCACACGCACACGCACACGCACAGGTGACGGCGAGGGGAACCACCTGAACAAAACACCCCGAAGAGGTGTAAACCCGACCGTGCTACCTCCACGCGGTACATCTTGGGTAATGCTAAAGCCGGCGGTAGCATTGGAAACAATGTAAAAATGTTACCCATACATACGGTATTTATAAACGTATCGGATGTAAAAAAAAAAATGTATATTTTTATCCGGGAACAATGATAATGCATTGCACTCTGGAAACTCTGGAAACATTACGAAAATAAAACGGGGTTCCAATTAAAAAAAAATAGTCTTGAGCTTAGAATAAGCCTCAAGGTAATTTTCAAGGTTAAATTCAATGGTGCCTCTTGCTGAGTTAATTCGCTGTTCCGGGAGTTTTAAGTTTGGCCTTGAAATGACATTGCCGAAAAAAAACGGCCATAGCATATTTGGACGTAAAATTTTGTGCTCTCTCCGAATCCGTGAAAAAAAATAGCAGTTTCCATTAAAAAAAACAAACTTGACCTTGAAATAACCTTCAAGGTCATGTTCAAGGTCAAATTCTGTGCTACCATTAAATATCCCAGGAAAAATCCTTAAACTTTTGTCTGAAACAATTTCCAAAGAAATGCACACCCTCTGAGATATTTCGCCGTTACGGGAGTTTTAAGTTTCACCTTGAAAAGACCTTGCCGGAAAAATCGATCATATCATACTCGGACGTAGAATTTCCCGCTCTTTCAGAATCCATGAAAAAAATAGGGGTTTCCATTTAAAAGAATTAACTTGACCTTGAAATAACCTTCAAGGTCATGTTCAAGGTCAAATTCAATATCGCCATTAAATAGCCAGGGAAAAATCCTGAAACTTTTGTCTGAAACATTTTCCTCGAAAATGCACTCCCGCTGAGAGATTTTGCTGTTCCGGGACTTTTGGATCACCCTGTATATATATATATAGTAGGTTGCGGATCTGTGTCGAAACGGCATAGTAAATAAATGGAAGGATTGCATCTATCATTGCATATAAAATGTTCAATTGAAATGTATGACTTTATCAATAAAAAGCTAATTTTTCGAAATATTTATCGACAGTTGATAATGGAAAAAAATGTAAATTCATAATATACAGAAAACTATTGAATTTTTGTATATTCTTTACCAATAAATTGTTATAAACAATTATTGTTCATAAACAAAAAAAAAGGTATTTTATTTTTAACATATATCGTACTTCCAATGGTTGATTTGGCGCTAACTGCGATATGCTAGCCACGAGAAGAAGAGGGTTTTCGTTTGTGTTGTTTACTTAATATTTTTAACAACAAATTGACGATTTTTTACAAAACATTATGCATGTTTTGTATCTAATTTTTCCCGTAGATTCGATTCGCGTAGTCATATTTTCCCTGAAACCGCTTTTGATGAAAATGTTGATAACAAACTATTATAAAGAAGTATTTTTTAAACACAAAAAAACACGGGTATTTTAATTTTGACATATATCCTATTTCTAATAGTTAGTTTGACGCTATCTGTGCTGTGGTATGCGCGGGCCTTAATTAACACTGTAACGTTTCGACTATTCGACGTTAAAGAAATTGAAGTGGAAACAAACTTTAGCCAGAACGGCAATTCAATGAATACAAAAAAAAATCAGCTCCGACCGGCGTCAGTACGCAAAGAAAAGTATTCACGACCGCGGAGAGGGATCGGGATCACGACAAAAGCCACCAGGCAGCACACAAAAAAAGGCACCATTAATCGAGATAATCGAGATGTATTAAAAAAAAAAAGAAAATACAGATATCAAATAATTAATAAGGCGAATACACACGATCATCCAATATTCCGGCACGCGCCGGTCACAAAAGGTACGAGGCGAAGCTGACAGAAAACAACACAAACAAAAATAGAGACACTCTGTGTTACTTGTAAATCGCCAACCTGGGCTATATCGCGGCGCGAACAAAAAAAATGCAACTAATGCTTCTGAATGACGTAGCTCGTCTGTCTCTGAATTCGGCAATTAGCCGTCAAGGAATCTATTCGCGGGTCACGTGATCTCGCGGACCTATCAAGGGATATTCACGCGGTCTCTCTCTCTCCATATGTCAATGCGCCGCTTCGCTCTCGTGCGCTGTAAATAATAAATATACATATTAATGCCCGAAGGAGGCCTGTAATGTTTTCAGGAACGTTACAACACTTTCTAATGTAATTAATATGGAGAGTATATTCCATAACATCATAAATATATAAGTTTTACAAAACGAATATTGAAGGTGGAGAATTAAAAATCCTTACAAAATTATGACGAATACCCAGACGTAACTTAAAAAATTGTGATAAGATAATTTTTTTTAAAGAAATTTTTTATTTTGGGCCCTGAATCGTGACGCTCCTCAGTTTCTAAATATTAATCGACAGTTTGACGAAAAAATAACGTAAATTCATAATTATTATTTGTAAAAGAACGGATTTTGAAAATAGATAAGATCATAAACGTATTTCTAAACGTGGAAGTAATGAAGATACTTCTTATGCACTGTTTAATATACGTGTGCATATGGCTAAAGTATTTTATATTTATTGGTAAAGAATATACAGAAATTTTTTGTAATATTGTAAATTTATATTGTTTTTAACTGTCGATAAATATTTAGAAAAATTTGAGTTTTTCTATTGATGAAGTCACGCAACAACTTTTAAATTAATGTTGATGGGCAAATAAAGAAAGAACAATCAGAAACCTGCCAGAAAATTATAAGAAGTCCATTTACAGAAAAAAATTATATACATGTAAATGTGCATATTATTGATTAATTCAACATGACGTCCAAAATGAACATATTCTAGGCAATGAAGTACAAATCGAATATTAACTGTTGAAATTTAGTATTTATTAATAACAAAACTTTTCAGAAGAGTCAGACTGTCAAATTGGATTATTAAAATTGTCACTTTTCTTACAATTTTTTATAATTTTTAACGCCGAATTTTTTATGCATATTTTGTGATCAATTGATTTCTCGCATGCATTTAAAAAAAGTATATGTGGAATGCATTGAAAATGATGCAGGCAGACCGATGGCATGTTAAGAAATTAACTTCAAGATGCACTATTCTCTTGAAAACTAAAGGAATACGTGTTTGTTTACATTTTTATAAACATTTTTTTTTATTGTTTACCAAAATTTATTACTCCAAATTTTGTCAATAAAACGATTTTTTTTTTAAGTTGCTCATTCGGATGAGTAGAGGGGCTATAGGGCTTCTGGATCCCCCCACCCATACCTCCCATCGATGATAGTGTGATGGAAAAATTGCGCAAGTGGGCCGTCAGAAGGTCAGGAGTGAAAGGAGGTTATTATAAACAATTTCATGTATTGTTATTACAAATTTCGAAAGCTGTGAAGGTCAAAAAACATAGGTAATTTAATGCGTTACATTGTCTAATGAAAAGAGAAGGTAAAGGTCAACGAATATTTATTATTTCATTAGATATTGTTATTAATAAAATGTTTTTACATTATCATTGAAAACGTCACCTTTCCAATGCTTGATCTTACAAAATTCAATCAGAGAGATTGAAAAGTGTTGGTCGTTACACATTAGTATTACCATGTGTCGAAAAACAAATTTCAAAAGTCGCCTTCGTTAAAGGTCAGATATTGCTACATTATAGTCGCTTATGGAAATACATCGTAAGCTAGGAACCGTATTGAAAGTGAATGTAAAATGACCTTTTCATCGTGCATCCTACTACCATCTCTCTCGCTCTCGCATACTCTTTGTTAGATCCATTAACTTTAGTAGTATACTGTTTTCACGGTCGTCGATTATGCGTCGATCACTTATTCACCGTACATTTGTTTTCCCGAAACTTTCGAAAATGTATACAGGTCCAGACGCGTTTAAAAGGTCATTGCATAATTTCTTCAAAACATTATCTCTTTACCAAATTTCGGCAATCCGTGACGTATCATACTCTTAGTTAGATCCATTAACATTAGCAGTATACCGTTTTCATGGTCGTCGATTATCCGTCGATCACTTATTCACCGTACGTTTGTTTTCCCGAAACTTTCGAAAATGTATACAGGTCCAGAAACGTTTAAAAGGTCATTGCACAATTTCTTCAAAACAGTATCTGTTTACCAAATTTCGGCAATCCGTGCCGTAAGTGAAAGGAGGCAGTCTAATTCAAATATTCCAATATCATAATTTCCATGATCTCTCTCGCTCTCGCATACTTTTTGTTAGATTCATTAACATTAGCAGTATACCGGTTTCACGGTCGTTGATTATCCATCGATCACTTATTCACCGTACATTTGTTTTCCCGAAACTGCATACAAGATTAATGATGTCGCGTTATGTATCTTTCGATCTTTTAAATACCCCTGTTGGGGAATCTCACTGTCAATATGACACATCGTTACCGACGTATTTCAGATGTTACGTATCTTTTATGAGGAATTGAAAGTTAGATTTCCTTCAACATTCGTCACAATTAGTCTAAATATCAGTTTAAAGGTGTCTAGCCTAATCCCGTATATTGACGACCTACTTTTTATATCTCAGACACACATTTTAATTACCTGCTACTCTTAAGTGATGTAATCAGCGCTTTGATCCCCTTGTCAAGTTGTAAGTTCGAAATCACCGACATTTTCCTCCAATCTTCGTCACAATTAGTCTAAATACCAGTTTGAAGGTGTCTAGTCCCATTACAAAATTTGTTCCATCTAGCATCTATATTTCCATTTTCTCGTTTCGTGACATAACGTTTCAAAATACTTCTTGACACCTACATATTTTAAACACAAATTTTTATTCATAAGGTGGAAAGTCTTGTTTTCGTCTCTCCTCTTATTGAAAACCGTTCCCATTACCACCATCGCAACGCCTCGACTGTAAAACCCATCAATCATTACGTCGATCATCAGCTCTTTCATAAATATTTATTTTTGTTTGGTACAATATCATGCAGGAAGGAAGATGAAGAAAATACAGAAGATGAATTTAATAAATTTTATTTTTCACATTCAAATTCATACATTACATTAATTTTTTTACAATATTGTTATACATAAGAATATAAAATAGCGATCACATAAAATTTATATTTTCAATATCGTCAACTAATGCATCGCTTTTAATTTGACAACTGATTCAGTCTTTAATCATAGGCGGTTCACCATCTATCGTAAAATGTTTATAACATCGTCGACATTCACGTATTTCAGGATGCATTTGCATAGCAGGTGGCAACAGGTCCATGCTTCTTCAATTTGCCGTTCAGCAAACATGCAGATGAAATCGATCGGTAGACATTCTATATCTTTTGTTTCCATCAATGCGAGACGTTTCACCTCGTAATAAATCCTTAATGAACGTTGAAGTGATGCAGGCTGTTCAAGTAGATTTCCCAATACCCAATTTTTAAGTATTTGTACATTTTCTTTAGTGCAAGTTCCATTAAGCGAATGACTTTTACATTTCTCCGACAATTCACATTGCTGCTGTTGCTTCAGTTTTTTCAGAGATAGGCAGTCCAAAACGTCGAGATCAATAACATTTTCAGCGTTTAATATATCCTCCAACCAACATTTTTTATCGACTCCTTTTACATAAATTTTGTTGGCACATTTAACGATATCTTCCAAAGTCTCGTTTACAGCATCAAAGGGAACGTCGCCAGATTGCCATGGTAAGCAGTGGTAATTATGCATTAATCAGTTATTGATTCTTTTATAGTGTAACGGTAACCACACCCATTGATATGGCGCTTTAAACACACAAGTCTCAATTTCACTGACGAAAATATTCATTATAGACATTTCCTTCGGTATGAAGCGATTACCAGGTCCGCGGAATCCCTGCACGTCTACAATGTATTCCATTTCGTATGATACTGATTCACTAGCAATTAAAGTATGACTATATTTTATTTGTTAATTAGCACATGCGCAATAATGGCTAACCCCTCTCAAACCAACTTCTTTACATTTCCACTTATGGGATTATATTCTACAATACGATCATGTAAAATTAAACAATAAGCAGAAGTGTTTGCAGGAAAATTTTCTTTTGATTCAAATTCGAGCCGCACATCGACAGGTGCATGTTTTAAAGGTTCATTCTGCTTAGAGCAATCAATAATGATTAATGGAGCTTTCTCTAAAAATATTGATTTATTCAATATAGGTTTACCATTAACATTTTTATTATAGTAACCAGCTTGAAAATTGATATACATATCGTATAATAAAGAAAATTGATTATTTGCAATATCAAGGTTTAAATTACCATACGGATAATATTTTGAATTCAAAAATACTTTAACATTACTAATGTTACAGTGATCAAATAGGCTAGCCTTTTTCGCCTTGTCATTTTTTCGTGCTGTTTGGAAGCCGATAATAATATATCGTGGCTTTTCTAGTTGTGTCGCTGTTTTCACGGACCACACGTGGGATGATGTTACCGGTAATAGAGGATATTCATAAAGTTCCCATGTACGGAAACTTAAAGATATGCAAGGATCTTTTTCAATGAAACGTAACAGTTGTATCCTTTCCCTATCAGCCAACGTCACATATGGAACTAACCATTCTATTTTATTCATCTCAATTTTGTAATGTTCTTCTGCATTTTGTATAATTGCATTATCATCATGTTTAGATCTTGTTAAAACAAGTTCGTGCTTCGCGTTTACAATTATCTTACGATAATCTTCAGCAAATCCGAGAATCATACTCCGAGGCATGATCACATCAAAATAACCATTACCATTTGTTATCTTTAGATTTGAACTAGATATCCAACCTGCATTGATTAAAACAGGTTCATCATTTGGCGTGTAAGAAGGATACCCCTTCATCAAGCTAGTAATACCAACATTTCTATTTCGATCAATTTCAACACCATTCAATTCATATCGCGCCTCATCAAATAAATGACAGATTGCGTTAGACGTTAGATTAGTATTATTTGCTTTAGTTCCGTCGGTTTTCGTTAACCTTCCACTAACATGTATCAAACTTTTACACGTTAACCCTTTCAGTCACGAATTTTTCCAGCCATGGCATTTTTTTTGAAATTTCGTATACTTGAGTTTTTGAGGTCGCTGATTACGATTCTGGTGTCAGATTTTCAAAATTCAAAATGGCGGATCCAATATGGCCGACCAAAAATTTGAAAGATAATGAATTTGGCTAATATTTGGTATATAGGGGTTTTTGGAGGTTGCTGATTACGAATCCGGTGTCACATTTTCGAAATTCAAAATGGCAGATCCAATATGGCCGACCAAATATTTGAAAGATAATGAATTTGGCTAATATTTGGTATTGTTTTCGTTTTTATAACATCAAAAACCCCTACATACCAAATATTAGACAAAATCATAATTTTTCAAAATTTTTGTCGGCCATATTAGATCCGCCATTTTGAATTTTGAAAATCTGACACCCGATTCGTAATCAGCGATATCAAAAACTCGGGCATACCAAATTTCAAATAATAATAGCGATTAGTTCTTCCTGGCATGAATTTCTTTTGAAAATTATGCCTTTTTTGGGTCTAATTTATTATTAACAATAATTATTTCAAATAATTTTGCAATGTTATTTTTTTAACACTTATTAGAGTGTTTGGAAAGCCAGGAACAAAAAACCGCATCGAAATAGATAACTATCTGTTCATAAACCTTAAAAAATCGATAGCATCTAGGTGGGACACTGGTGTCCGCCTGTGACTGAAAGGGTTAAAATACATAAATCTTGATTTTGTACAGCAATGCGAATTTCATCATTTTTACCAAAAGAACTTGTATTGTAAGATTGATGTGAATGCAGCTCGTAATGAGCGACAGATTCTTCGAAAACGACTGGGTTTTAAATGCTGAGTATTGGATCCTTCATTATTGCTATTATGATAACGTGCTATAAGTATGCAAATACAACAACGGCAATAACAATTGTTATTATTCACTGTTTGATATTGTGATGATAATGTAACTTGAGTCCCAAGCTTTTCAGAAATAGAGCGTTCCGACGTGTTAACGTCTTGCGAATTTGACGACGACTGATATGTTTTCTCCATGATGGTTTATTATTATAGTAACTATTAAGGTTCTGACTATTGTACATAATACCCATTGTTACGTAGATTTAAGATGGAGTCGTATTGTAATTGTTTCACCACGCAAATTTACCAATTCACCGTTCTGATCAACAATACGCAATTGAATATGATCTATTAATCTGACGGCAACAGGTAGGTAAATGACGTGATTCGGCACTTCCACAATCTTATATCCGGGCTCCACAGTAGGAAAAAATTCATGAATCGTGGGCGTTCTACTGCTATTAATATAAGCGCCTGTAGTTATATTGCATTCCACGTGAAGTGCATTAACTTTAATTATGGTTACTGGCAAATCTGAAATGTGCAACTTGTTTGCTTCCAAAATTCGTCTATTGAAGCCAAATGTTCGCCCAATCGAATCGATTGGTGTAAAATCAATGTCTCGATTAGATCTGATTTCACTACGTAGTGTATTATTATTCGGTTTTATATCTAGCGTAATATCACTATACTCCGACAGCTTGTTTCTAATATATTCTGCTATATCCTCAATTTCATAGCTACCGATCGGCACAATAATTTCATGGTTACCAATATAAAATTTATTATTAACGTCAACATTTGGGACTGAATTAAACGTTAAAAGTTCTATCAAACCCAATTCATAATTCTTCTGCGGTGAAAGTTCAATAGGTGGAAAGTATTGCGCTTCCAAAACTGAAGACTGTCCTGAGAGCGTCAACGTAAAAGAATCATTCATACTGATTGTTCAAATTACACTGATTATCATAATATTTTATGCGACATATTTATACAACTGATACTTGTTTGGACAAAGCAGCTGATTGCATAAAAATTTGAGACATAAATGTCCACAATCAAAAGTGGCATAGTCTTGAAATTTTTCACGGTTATACATAATGCTACCTACACCGAGATATTTTCCCAACTCAGCAGGTGGGCTAAGGTTTCCAAAGCTGTATAAATAAACGACTTTAGAACCACGTATTCGATATGCTACCCAATGTGTCCCCGGACCGCTTGCATCGTCTAAATTTATGACTGCACATTCATTAACTTGGGGATTCTTTGGTAAATTATTACGCATGAAGACACCTCTAAAATTCGGAATTCCAGCTTCTTTCGAATATCTCAATATATCTGCATCGGTGAGTGCTCGATGCGGTAGCTTTACAAGTTTTTTCGATTTTTTCTACATTTAACACCTAAACCCGTTTTATATGGTTTTAATTTCAAACCTAGACCATTTTTGTAAGGTTTAAGATATAACCCTTTACCTATAGCTATTGTCTCCATAGCACGATTATGCCTCTCACTTTCATGTAACTGCTTTTGAGCAGCTTTTGCATCATTAACAGCCTTGGTTATACCCGCTGCGCCACCGGCTAATGCACCTACAGCACTTAATTCAGCAAATATTGGTGCTAGGAAAGGTACGAATCTTCCAACCTTTGAAGGGATCGATAGCTGTCGAGTTTTTTGAATGAATCGTTTACCACCTGCTTCTTTTACGGCTTTACGTGCCCCTTTCAAAGAGCTCGATATAACACTTTGAACATTATTACTTGGTGACATTGACATTTTAGCAGCCACAATAATGTTGTTCAATGATGTTTTCTTTTTTGACACTTTTTTCTTCTTTTTCAGTCCCATGCCTAATTTACGTTTTAGTTTCATTGTGTTTGCAACACCTTAAGCTGCAGCCTTTTCTGCAATGCTTGCGTTTTTTGCTAAAACTCGCTTCCAAGCCTGCTCCGCTAATATTCGATCGGCTTCGCTTCTACCGGTGGGATTTTCACGAATTTTGGAATAAGCAATGTCGTGTTCCTTGCAAGCCTTATCTAACGGATTTATCCCTGAGTCCCTTCTTGCTAATCGTTGCTTTAATTTTGTACCAGGTCCGCAGTACTGATAACCGGGTATATGAAGTTCTACCGGTAATTTATTTATTTAAGAATTGACCAATCCTTTCCCACCCTTTATCCGTTTTTGCTTCTTGTTTTTACCCACATATGTAATCATTTTAAGATGTGCATTATTCAAGTAACAAACAGTTAATGACTGACATTACATATAAAGGCGCTACTTATACTTTTATGATCAGTTATTATCAAAATGCGATTTCATAAACAACCAACAAAAATTTCAATCCTCAATTTTGATGTTTTAACATCGTCTGTACAAAATAATGCAACTAATCATAAACGACATGGGGAGTTGCTGCCAAATAGTATACGTGCACTTTTCTGTGGCCCGTCTAATTGCGGAAAAACAAATACACTACTCAGTCTAATCATCGTTCAGAATGGATTAAAGTTTGAAAATATATATGTATATTCGAAATCGTTAAATCAACCGAAATATCAATTTTTGCAAAACTTACTCGACTCTGTGGAGGGTATAGGATACTTTCCTTTTCCCGATAATGAACAGGTAGTACCACCCGCCGAGGCCAGGCTAAACTCTATTATTATATTTGATGATGTTGCGTGCGAGAAGCAAGATAACATTAGATCCTTCTTTTGTATTGGTAGACATAATTGCGTCGATTGCTTTTATCTCAGTCAAACGTACGCTCGTGTTCCCAAGCATCTTATTCGAGATAACGTAAACTTTTTTATTCTCTTTAGACAGGATGAAATGAATCTTAAGCACGTCTATAATGATCATGTAAATACAGATATGCCATACAACACTTTTAAAGATATATGCACACAATGTTGGACAGAAAAGCATGGATTTATTGTAATCGATAAAGATAGTGAAATAGAAGAGGGAAGGTATCGAAAAGGTTTTGATTGTTTTATAAACATTATAATGGCTGCTTTTTTACGGCCAAAATTTATTGGCTTGTCGCCCACCGCCCGTGAAAACCCCGCGCCAGGTGGACGACCCGCTTTTTTTTTTTTTTTTTAGCCCGGCTAGCTGGCGAACTCCCGGTAGGGCACGAGCTCGCCCAGAGGAGGTCGGCTCCTGCCTCCTTCCGCGCCTGAAACGGGGATCGCGAAATTTCCCTACGGCGGCACCGCACACCGCCCGCACAAGCTACGAAAGGGGTGTAGGAGGATACAGTAATAATAATTTATTTACAAAAAGGATATCGGGCCTTCTTGCCCTCTCAATTTATTTGAAATAAGCACACGTGTGGCCCACGGCCGACTTACAATTGGTTGCTCCCAGATTTTTGGCGTTTCGTCCGCTCGCCCTCGGAATTTCGCCTCGTCCTCGCTAAGACGGCCGTCTCGTCCTCGGCTGGACGGCAGTTCTCGTCCTTGGCTGACGGCACTTCGACCTCCGGTTTCTGGGGTTTGCGGCCCGTTTCTCGGTACTCGCGATGACGCCGTCGACAGTGGATTTCGCTTTTCTACCGTTCACGCGACGCTTTAACGTTCCGACTCTAGAAAACTCTCTCGGGACTCTCGATCCGTCCTTCCTGAAGGTGTGCTCCGAACTGACTCGCGATCCTTCCTTCTTGAAGGGGTATTAGATACTGAACTGCGGCGTTCTCGGCTGCCGCGCATCTCCGAGCGCCGATGCCGGCGGCGCTCGGGCATTTTCGGGGCCGTTCGTTCCTGTAACGATCCTATTATCGATCGATTCGAATTGATGTATCACTCCGCGCTCTCGCGACCGCGGCACGACTCCTGGACAACGTAACGCCCCGTTACAAACCCCCCTCCTACCTCGGGATTACTCTGAACTCCCGTCTAAGGACTACCGTACCTCGTATCTCGGATCAAGAGTTTGTCCAGGAATCGCCGCGATCGTTCCACGCTCACCTTCTAATCCACTCTTACCTCCTCCGAAGAGGGCGGGGAAGGGAGAGACTCGACCTTCCCCCAATCACGGGCGGATTACTCCTTCCGCAGGGCTTCCCTTTTGGCCTCTAGGACCACCATCTTCTGCAGCGGGGGGAGCAGCCCCGCCAGCCGATGGGCCCACCTGAGGGCGTCTCCCTCGTCGACTCGTCCTGCGACGAAGGCCGCGGCAGTTGGCCCCAAACTGCGGAGCAGAGTAGCCAATGACTCGGCCGTTTTCAGGGCGTCCTCCTCTGCCCTCTCCTGGGCCTGGGCGGACTGGCCTCCTGGCCGTGGCCCGCGTTCTCCCCGGGGGCAGCTGCTTCTCCCCGGGGGCTGGAGTCTGGATTGGATTCCGGTCTTGTTCTCGATGTCTCCTCGGTTGGCGTCTCCTCGCGGGTCCCCTGACCCCGTCGCCTCCGCGTTCCATGTCGGCGGGTACGGGCGCTGGCTCCCTCATCCTCGACGCGTGTCGCCGAAGAGCTCCGCTCTCCGCGACTCATCCACTCCCGGTAGCGCTCTGCACATCGAGGGCACCCGGAAATAGACAAGCCCGAGAACCCGCAATTCACGCAAAATGGGCGAATCCGCGGGGCCGGGCAAGATTTCCACAGGTGCCTCTCGCGCCAGCAGTTGTAGCACTTCCCGGGAGGAGGATCTCGCTCGAGGTCATTGGGCAGCTCCCGCAGCCCGCCAAACAGGATCCCGCGGGCGACTGGCCGCGAATTCGGGTGCCGACCCACGGGGAGAGTGAAATCTCCTTGGCGATCCCTCGGCACCGGCGGTGGTCGTGGCGACGCTGCCGCTATCCCGCGGTCTTCTTCCTCACACCAGAGGGGAGCGACCTGCACCTCGACAGGGACGTCGTCGGGTCCGGGCTCCTGCAGGACGACCCAGCTTTCATCCGGGGTGGGCGCCTCCTCTAGGCGCACCCCCGTCAACAAGGCCGCGAGGACTCCTCCCGACTGCTCTCGGGGGTCCCCTGTGGCGGCCGGTGAAGTGCCCCTCTCTCTCGTCGCCACCTCCACGACCAAGGCCTCCTCCCTTTCGGGGCCATACAACGGAGGTCTCCACTCCCCTTGGTAGGGGGGGGGGCGCCTCCCTCCTCCCCGACTCACTGTCGCTGACCTCCACATCTGTAACAAAATTGTAAACGGAATTAATTCTCGACTCGACGGGATCCGCGGGGTGCAACATACCGCTTCAGGTCCGTAACGTGGACTTTGGTCACTCTTCTCCCGGTTTCCCCGCCCAACTCGTACACGACGGGAGAAATTACGTTTACGACGCGGAACGGCCCCTCGTATCGCGGCGCGAGTTTCGCGGCAAATCTATCCGCGCCCGACGACAGGACGTGATTTCGCCGCAACACTAGATCTCCGACATGAAATCGAATGTCACGTCTGCCGCGGTTATACTGTCGACGCTGGCGCTCGCTCGCTCGGTCTTGAAACCGACGTACCAGATCCCGTAAGGCACTTAGACGTTTCAGACGTTCTTCCCATTCTTTGTTCTCGATGCGTAGCACTGGAGCCTCCCCCTCCAATCGACGCCTCAAACTCTTGACCGGGGACGGTTGTCGGCCAAAATTAAGGAAAGCCGGTGACACTTTCGTGCTCTCCTGTACGTCCGTATTGATCGCAATCCGGAACTCGGGCAGATGCAAGTCCTAGTCTCGATGATCGGCACCTACAAATGTGCGGATCATAGTTTTGATCGTTCGATTCACTCGCTCAACCGGGTTGGCCTGGGGATGGTACGGAGGCGTAGTAATCGATCGCACTCCGGACGCCGACAACATCTTGTCCATCACCTCGTTTCGGAATTCCTTCCCATTGTCCGTTAGGAGGTATGAAGGCGTCTCCCATCGAAACAGCACCAAGTCTTCGAATGCTCGAGCGATACTCCTGCCGTTGGCGGTCCTCAGCGCTTTCAACTCCACCCACCTGGTGAACGTATCGGTGAACACGAGTATGTACCGATTCTGTCCACGGCTAGGCGGGAATGGGCCCATGATGTCGGCGGACACAACGGTCCACGGCTTTTCAATGATCCGTTGACCCATCGTGGCCCGCCCTGCGCCGTCTTCTGAACTTGACAGTCGCGACACTCTCCGATAAATTGCTGCACATCATATCGGAGGCCAGGCCAGTAGTACTCTACTGCTAGGCGGTAATACGTCTTCTCGACGCCATAGTGTCCGGCATGCGCCTCCTCATGCGCATTGCTGAGGGCTTGTGCTCGCAATCCGACCGGCAGTACCAACTTCCAGCGGTTCTCCCCTCCGGTCACCGGGTCCAATAGTGGATCGGATCGGGCGTGATATAGCCGATCCTCCTCTAATCTCCACTCGGGGAACCGCTCCGGATGCGCTCGTACCAACTCTCTCCTCCTCTCGTACAAGTCGTCTTTCTCTGCGGCTACTCGCATGGCTCCGATGTCCTCTTCAATCCTCCGGGAAAGGGCGTCCGGGACATGATGCAGCGCTCCTTTCTTATGACGAATGGTGAAGTTCCACCCCTGCAACTCTAAGGCCCAGTGGGCTAGACGCCCCGTTGGATCCCTTAGGTTGCGCAGCCACTGAAGGCTGCTGTGGTCGGTTATGACCTCAAACGCATAACCTTCCAGGTATGCCCGGAGCTTCTTTACGCCCCATACCACCGCCAAGCACTCCTTCTCCGTAGTCGAGTAATTCTTCTCCGCGGCGGTGAGGGTACGACTCAAGTACACAATGGGGTGCTCCCCGTCATCCTGTTGCTGCGTAAGCACTGCTTCGAGGGCATAATCACTGGCGTCTGTTTGCAAGGTGAAGGGCCGCTTGAAATCAGGCCTCCCTAGCACTGGGGCCTCCGTCAGTGCCGCTTTCAGACTCTCAAATGCCTGCTCTTGCTCCTCGCCCCACTCCCATGGCTGATTCTTCCTGGTCAGCTTGGTGAGTGGAAGTCTCTTCTCGGCGAGGTTTGGTATGAAGCGTGCATACCACCCCACCATCCCGAGGAAGCATCGAACTTGCTTCAACGTTCGCGGAGGCGGGTACTCCAAAACAGGGCGGACTTTCTCCATATCGGGCCTCAATCCTTCTCGATCAATCCGGTATCCGAGAATAAACCGCACTCTCGCAGCAGAATTCCGATTTATCTCGGTTTATTTGGAGACCGGCTAGTACAATGGTCTCCAATACTCTACGGACCCAGACCAGATGTTCGTCGAAAGACTCGTTGACGATGATGATGTCGTCTAGGTAGACGAATACCCTCGGTTCGTACTCCGGTCCGAAGAGTGAATCCATCAACCGCTGGAAGGTGGCGGGAGCATTCGTAAGGCCGTATGGCATCCTCTTAAATTGATACAGCCCTCTACCGGCCACAGAAAAGGCCGTGATCTCTCGGCTTCTCGCTTCTAGCGGCACTTGGAAGTAGGCCTGGCTGAGGTCCGTTTTGCTGATGAACCTCGCTCGGCGAACTTTATCCAGGATGCTGTCTATGTTCGGCGGCGGCGGCTGTCGTCCTGGCCGATTAGGTGGCCGCACAGCTGTTGTTCTCGGTGATGCTCTCCTCTGTGGGGGCGGCTCGCGAATGGCTTGCCTTTCCGGCAGTACCACAGCGATCTCCTCTCGGCTGCTTCTTCTTAATTTCGAGGCTCTACCCCTCTTCCTGCGGTTTCGTCGACTGCTCCTTCTCGGCTCGCTCACCGATGACGACGACGACGACGACGCTGACGACGACGAATCGGACACTTCTTTCTCTGCGGCCACCCTGATGTTCCTGGACGACACTCTGGTTCCGCCCGCCTTGCGGGCTGTCGTCGTGAGTTGCCGGTGTCGTGCATCCCACCGCTTATCGTCTGCGAGTTCTCGGCTTGCCTCGAACAGCTCGGCGAACGTCGCGCAATCTCGGACACTCGTAGACTTACGGTCATCCGGCCGTAAGTTTCGGATCGTCATCCTAACCTGGCTCTCCTCTGGCGGTGGCACTTGCATTTTTCGGAATCGTCGCCGCAATTCCTGCAGGAAATCCTCCATATCTTCTGTCGGGTCTTGAATCCGTTCATGGATCGACAGAAGAATCTCGGTGTCCTCGATTTCTACGCCGAACCGGCGCTTGATCCCTCTCTCGAACGTTCTCCACGTTCTCAGTAAAGTGGGCTCGTCTCGAGTCCACTGTCTTGCCTTCCCCTCGAATAGGCCTGGCAAGACGCGTAGCACGTCTCCCTCGGGTAGCTCGAGGCAATCCATGCACTCGTGCAACCCGGCTAAAAATTCTTCGACGTTGGACCCGTCGAACTTCAGACCCCACGATCGCAGCTGCTTCAGGGTCCATCCGCCCTGAGAATGTCTCCTTGGTTCCTCAGGCGGAGCAGCATAATGACCGTGTTCTGGAAACGTCCATCTCGGCCGTGCTGTCACCCTATGGATTTCTCGTTCATCCGAGGCTACCTCCTCGTACTCCTCCATCGGGCTTCTTCTTGCCCGCGTTTCCTCAGGACGAATCTCTCGCCTGATTCTCGCGCCTGCGCGGCTTCCTGGTTGGTCCCGCGGTGGTCGAGCCTCGTTCTCCTCTCTCTCTCGTGCTCGTTCGGCTTTTCTCCGACGATCGTCCCTATACCCTTCGCTCTGGCTCTCCTCCTCATATTCCTCTTCGGATTCAGCCGCGAAAAGAGTGCGCTTTGCTGCAATGCGCGTGCGTAGGCGATCGTCCTCGGTCTCCGTTTCTTCCGGCAGTGTGAGCGCCCTCTCCGAGAATTCCGGGCAATATCTGCGAGGAATGGCTCCCTGGTGCACTGGGTTCGGAGCCGCCAACGGTCTGTGGATCACTGTTGTCCCTTGCGGGTGATGCCACGATCCGATGCTCAAAGTGACATATGTCGTTGGCACGGCATACGTCATCGTCCCTACTGGATGATCTAACCCTGGTCTGGCAATGTCCACAACTCCGGGTGAAACTCTCGAACCCGTTGTGGTCCAGGTCGGCTGGCTGCTCACATCTAGTGGCGTGCATGTCGAGGTGGCTCGACTCGTAGCCGTGGACGTCCTCGTGTCCTTCGTCACGGCTTGACAGGTGACGATCCTGGTCGAAAACTCCACTTGTCCCTCGATGTCCCTCGATGGTGTTCGTCTCTCCGAGATCTGGACGTGAACACTCGTTTCGGAAGCGCCGGATTTCATCGTGCTCTACGCCTCTCCTTCTGAGAGTTCCTCCGATTGAGCTCTCGCAAGTCGGGCACGTAGGACCTCCTCATGTCCGACTGTACTCAGGCCTACAGCTCTGAGCCGTGCAATGACCTCTCTGCGGGTCAACCCGACCGGATCCTCCGCGCCTTGCGAGACCTCACTCGTGAGTTTCTTCGAGGTGACGGTCCTCTTTTTTGTCATCGCGATGCCCTGCTCTAAATTTTTCGCCTAGTGCGGCCTCTCGCGATCGCGGACTATTCAAGGTCACTCCACTCAACACTGACCTCCAACGGCACTTCACTGCTCTTTTTTTAGTTTTTTTTAATATTTTTATTCACTCGCGTTTCTCTCCTTCACACACTCTCTCCACTCTTTACAAACATTTAATGTGCTCTGTGCACTATGCACGCAACTCTCCTGCACACCTGGAGTTATCCGCTCTCGCACGCGGATACTCTACCTAAACGTGGGCCGCACTCGAGTAGCCCTATCCGACGACTCGACCTCTGCGATTGGTCGCGCGATCTGCCTACTCTATCTCTCCCGTCGCGCACGCGCTCAACGGAGGAACGGGCAAGCTCGCGGTTCGACTGGTTTGACAGTCGACTGACGTGCGCGCGTGGTTTCGCGTTGCACCTCGCGGATCGCCGTGGTTGTCGGACAGCCTGGTGACACCCGATTGTCACTCGCTTCGCAACAGTACACAAAGAATCTTATTCTTTGCGGTTTGTATCACTTAGCCTATTTAACTTAAATCTAAGGGAAGGGTTAGGTATCTCTTTTTTTTTTCAACAACAAATTACAACTTATTAACTAAACTTCTTATTCTAATTACGTACTACTATTCAAAATTAATCTATTATTTATTAACCTAACTTGTATATTATAGGTTTTATTTTAACTACTATTCGAAATATTAATTTATTATCTTATTAATCTAACTTATTTTTAAATTCAAATACTAATCGAAATTGATATATTATTTATTAATCTACTCTAAATATTAATTCAAATTCAATTTCTCGCGGGAGGAACGAACCGGACGGATTTACCGACGCGCTCCTGTCAACCGCCCGCGGCGCTGCGACCCGACGCTTCTCTTGTCGGCCTCTCTATTCGACTGCGCGTTCCGCGGCCCCTACTCCGGTGGGGGATTCTCCCACTCGGCCCGACGCGCTACCTCTCTGCAGACAGGGGAATCCCGTCCCCACTCTACGCGAACCGTCGCGTGTTCCCTGCCGGGGGAACTTCTCTCCCGCCCGACGCGCACCGTTTCCGCGCAACGGAAATCCCCACGCGGCTCGCTCCTTTGGACAAGCACGGTGCTTGCCCAAGTCCCCGCGCGGCGCGTCCCTTTGGACAAGCACGATGCTTGCCCAAGATGGCGGCTTTCACCCGCGTTCGCCGGAAAAATGGCGAACTGCCTCGTGGCCGAGACGCCGAAACTTTTTTTTTCTACTTTTCACTCGCGCACTTCAATGAACCCGGTGCCTAATTTAGGCACTTTACTTAAGCCCCGCGTTGTGGCGCCATTTATAATGGCTGCTTTTTTACGGCCAAAATTTATTGGCTTGTCGCCCACCGCCCGTGAAGCGGGCTTTGGGGTTTTCTCGGGAAAACCCCGCGCCAGGTGGACGACCCGCTTTTTTTTTTTTTTTTTAGCCCAGCTAGCTGGCGAACTCCCGCTAGGGCACGAGCTCGCCCAGAGGAGGTCGGCTCCTGCCTCCTTCCGCGCCTGAAACGGGGATCGCGAAATTTCCCTACGGCGGCACCGCACACCGCCCGCACAATCTACGAAAGGGGTGTAGCAGGAAACAATAATAATAATTTATTTAAAAAAAGGATATCGGGCCTTCTTGCCCTCTCAATTTATTTGAAATAAGCACACGTGTGGCCCACGGCCGACTTACAATTGGTTGCTCCCAGATTTTTGGCGTTTCGTCCGCTCGCCCTCGGAATTTCGCCTCGTCCACGCTAAGACGGCCGTCTCGTCCTCGGCCGGACGGCAGTTCTCGTCCTTGGCTGACGGCACTTCGTCCTCCGGTTTCTGGGGTTTGCGGCCCGTTTCTCGGTACTGTCGATGACGCCGTCGACAGTGGATTTCGCTTTTCTACCGTTCACGCGACGCTTTTACGTTCCGACTGTAGAAAACTCTCTCGGGACTCTCGATCCTTCCTTCCTGAAGGTGTGCTCCGAACTGACTCGCGATCCTTCCTTCTTGAAGGGGTATTAGATACTGAACTGCGGCGTTCTCGGCTGCCGCGCATCTCCGAGCGCCGATGCCGGCGGCGCTCGGGCATTTTCGGGGCCGTTCGTTCCTGTAACGATCCTATTATCGATCGATTCGAATTGATGTATCACTCCGCGCTCTCGCGACCGCGGCACGACTCTTGGACAACGTAACGCCCTGTTACAGCATAAATGATTTTAAGAAGAAACAAAAAATGTTGTAACAAGGCACTGCAGAGTGAGACTTGCATGCATTAACATGTATTCTCCTCTTAAACAGCAGCAAGACGTTTTACGTCAAATTGTCAAAGCTAGCGAATCTATTCGCCGAAAACATCGATTATTAAAAATGGGTAAAGAAACGCATGACCTTGCGATAAGTGAAACGCTCAAACCTCTGATAAGTCCATTGGAAAAAATAGCAGACGCTACAACAATGTCAATCAACAAAAATGCGATTGATGATATAAACGTACAGGATAAAGTAACAGATAGCATAGAAATTAATGTTGTTAACGATTTTGATGATGATGATGATATGCTTGATGGATATAATACCCCTTTAGAGCAGACATTTAGCAGTGATATTAAAACACCTACATATCATGCTGCAGAAAGGTTATGAAGTAAGTTTTTAACTTTACTGATAAGAAATATTCATGAGAAAAGTGATATCATTGATACAATTTATGGTGTTCGTGTAGAAGATGGAATTACAAGAATCGGTGATTCGGCAATAGAATTTAGGATTAAAAATGTTATTGTTAAGGAGAATAAATTTTCAGTTACTGAAGGTTTGCTAGAGTTATTATTTAAGAAAAAAGCTGATATAGTTATAATCCAACAGGCTGATTTAAACAATTACAAAAATACCTCACCTTAACTAATGCACATAGGTAAGACTGGAATCAGGAAAAACCTATTCGGTATAATGCTTCCCACAAGTATCGAAACTATATCAAGGAAATGTTTAAAGATGTTCCGAAAAAGGGTGGTAATTTGCCTGAATACATGATTGTTGAACAAAACCACAAAATTGACTACGTGCATTGGGATGATCCAAATGAACTTGTCGATCATTTGCGCCTTCTAATAGCATCGCAAGCTGCTGGTAATTCAAGTCTTTCTAATGAAATTTGATCGATTATTGAAGAGTTGCGTGAAGCTAATATAATCTATTAATTGCGTGATAATTACGTCAGTATCATAATGAGCATCGATGTATTTGGACGTTCGTCTCAACGAGCACGGAAGCAAGTATTTCAAAGTGTTGAAATTGCTACAGATGGTTCTTATGCTTTTAAGAAAAGAAAGTTATGTAATATCGGAATTCCGACAGATTCGGATGATGCCATTACTTTGAGAATGTTCCACACATCTATTCGTGATATTAAACAGCAAATAGATGAACTGTGTAAAGGTGTAATAATAATAATAATAATAATAATAATAATAATAATAATAAAATTCGGGTTTTGGCGGATGCCAAAAAGAGGCTGCAAAGACGGGAGGATGGAATTCGACAAAATACAATATTTTGGACGAATCCTTCCAACCTCTTCAAACATCGTATCGCAGCCTCAAGCGAGTTTCCGTCGATGACCACAGTTGAGGAATTCTGGGGGAGCATCTACGAGAAAACATCTAGGCTTAATGCAGACACTCCAGGTATTGAAATCTTCACCGAGTTGTGCGACGAAGTCACACAAGAAAGTGAAGATTGCCCACCCGTCAGTGCATTAGAGGTGAAAAATGCCATCACAGGAGCGAGGAATTTCTCCTCGCCGGGCTGGGATGGAATTAACAACTATTGGTGGAAGAAGTTCACTTCTGTCCATCAACACCTAGCCCGAATATTCACCTCTTATATAAATGGAGACCAACCCATTCCGCACTGGCTGGTGGAGGGCCGAACGACACTGATCCCAAAATCGGGAGACTTGTCCGATCCGAGAAACCATAGACCGATCACGTGTCTCAATACGTTATACAAATTGTTCACTAACATCTTGAACGAACGTATTGAGAAATCCGTGAAACCGGTGTGGCAACGGATAGTAGAACAACGAGGCTGCAAAATGGGTGTATCCGGCTGCAAGGACAACTTGCTTATCGACAGGTGTGTTTGTCAGGACGCAGTCCAGTACAAGCGTAACCTGTCGATAGCCTGGCTGGATTACATGAAGGCGTATGACTCAACATAGCACGAGCTTTTAAGCTTGTTGCTCAAACGCCTTCATGTCCACCCAAACATAGTGAGAATTGTAGAAGACCTGATGCCTCTTTGGAAAACACGCTTTGTCATGACATCGGGCAAGCGTCGAACCATGTCTAGACTGGTTCAATTCCAAAGAGGTGTCTATCAGGGAGATTCTCTGAGTCCTCTGCTCTTCTGCATCTCACTATTGCCTCTATCCGTTGCTCTCCGGAAATCTCAAGGGTACATGTGTGGACCGCCTGGTGAACGTGTACATAAGATCACCCATCTTTTCTATATGGATGATCTTAAATTATACGCATCAGGCGAAGATCAATTACATCGATCTCTGAACATCGCCCTCACATACTCGAGAGATATCGGTATGGAATTCGGATTGGACAAGTGTGCAGTCGTTCATTTGCACAGAGGAAGGTCAGGCTCCCATAACAACGATATGGAGCTCGTCAACGGAAATGTCATCCGCCACCTTAGCGCCGAAGAAGCCTACACATACCTGGGCGTACCTCAAAGGCATGTCCAGGATGTGCAGGCTGCTAAAACCACCATCATTAAGAAATACCGGCGCATTCTCCGTCAGATCTGGTCATCAGAATTGACCGGGAGAAATAAGGTGGCAGCCATGAATATGTTGGCCGTATCACCAGTGCTCTATTCTTTTGGAGCACTGAAGTGGAACGTTGACGAGCTAAGGGATCTTGACCGAAGCACACGGAAGATGATTTGTATGCAACGCAGTTTGCATCCAAGATTTTCCGTGGAACGACTGTATTTGCCCCGAAATATGGGAGGTCGTGGCCTTTTAAGCCTGGAGTGTATGCATGACCGATTGGTCCTCGAAACAGCTTGCGACGTGATTAATCGAACGGAGGATCCCCTGATGATGCTAGTACATCAGCATGAAATTCAGGGGAAGGGGGCGTTTTTGTACAACGCGGCGGAACGAGCGGCGCGAAACCTTGGTCTGGTTTTCAACGTGGGACGTAGTGGTGCACAGGAGGCTGAATCAGTCATCAATCTGTGCCCAGTGCGTCTCAGGGCTAACATACGGAAGGAACAACTCCGTATGTTGGAGGGAAGGCATATCGACAAGCCGTTGCATGGACAATTCTTTCGAAATGTCCAACAACTTGGCTTGTCGGCAGAGATGACCTTCTCCTTCTTAAGATCAGCCGGCTTGAAATCCGAGACCGAGGGTTTTATCTTCGCGTGCCAGGATGGGGTCATCAATACCTTAGCGTACCGCCAGAACATCTTACACCAGGCGGTACAGAGTACGCTTTGTAGATTGTGTAGATGTCATGCTGAGACACTAATGCATCTTTTGGCAGCATGTCCAATATATGCAGTTTCAGCATACATCGAACGTCACAATGCGGCTCTTCGAGTGCTGTATTACCATCTTCGCAGTACTTATGGTATTGATGCAACCCCAGTTTTGCCGTACGTCCCCACTGATATTGAATCCGTAGTCGGGAATGAGTCTTGCCGAATATACTGGAATTACTCATTCCCGACGAGCAGGCAAATATCAGCCAATAAGCCTGACATCGTCCTTGTTGACTTCGATGACAAATCCATCTTCGTCATCGAGTTTTCTGCACCAGCAGAAACAAATATAGTCAGCAAAGAGGACGAACAACGGATGAAATATCAGGAACTCCTGTTCGAGATTCGCAGGCTGTATCGAGGATTCAAAATCAAGCTCGTCGTGCTGATAATTGGAGTGCTGGGAGGAACGAGACCAACTTTCCTCCAAAACATCGAAAGCATTCCGGGCTGTCGAGAACATGCAAATTCCATCGCAGGCCGAATGCAGAAAGCAGTGCTACTGGGATCTCTCCGTCTACTGAGGTCACACGAGATCCTGTAACCACTTACCCAATGGTAGAGGGAGTGGTTACAGTTGCAAACGAAATGGCCCGGTGCAGTCTGCAGCGGAGGAGATGGATATCGGAGCCACTTTTCTACTGCAGACTGCACACGTGGATTCTGGAGGGCCAAGGGAGGTTAGGGTTTTAGTCGGTAAACCTTGCCGTTAACATCAAAGGTGAGGGAGTCCGACACACGGGGGGTTACACAACACCTTCAACCCCCTATGGTGCCTAATGCATTTCCCCCCTCCGTCAAAAAAAAAAAAAAAAAAAAAAAAAATCGAAAAAAAAAAATAAAAAAAAATAAAAAAAAAAACGTTTTGTAGATTGTGTAGATGTCATGCTGAGACACTAATGCATCTTTTGGCAGCATGTCCAATATATGCAGTTTCAGCATACATCGAACGTCACAATGCGGCTCTTCGAGTGCTGTATTACCATCTTCGCAGCACTTATGGTATTGATGCAACCCCAGTTTTGCCGTACGTCCCCACTGATATTGAATCCGTAGTCGGGAATGAGTCTTGCCGAATATACTGGAATTACTCATTCCCGACGAGCAGGCAAATATCAGCCAATAAGCCTGACATCGTCCTTGTTGACTTCGATGACAAATCTATCTTCGTCATCGAGTTTTCTGCACCAGCAGAAACAAATATAGTCAGCAAAGAGGACGAAAAACGGATGAAATATCAGGAACTCCTGTTCGAGATTCGCAGGCTGTATCGAGGATTCAAAATCAAGCTCGTCGTGCTGATAATTGGAGTGCTGGGAGGAATGAGACCAACTTTCCTCCAAAACATCAAAAGCATTCCGGCCTGTCGAGAACATGCAAATTCCATCGCAGGCCGAATGCAGAAAGCAGTGCTACTGGGATCTCTCCGTCTACTGAAGTCACACGAGATCCTGTAACCACTTACCCAATGGTAGAGGGAGTGGTTACAGTTGCAAACAAATGGCCCGGTGCAGTCTGCAGCGGAGGAGATGGATATCGGAGCCACTTTTCTACTGCAGTCTGCACACTGGATTCTGGAGGGCCAAGGGAGGTTAGGGTTTTAGTCGGTAAACCTTGCCGTTAACATCAAAGGTGAGGGAGTCCGACACACGGGGGGTTACACAACATCTTCAACCCCCTATGGTGCCTAATGCATTTCCCCCCCCCGAAAAAAAAAAAAAAAAAAAAAAAAACGTCTTTATTGGTCACGTAAAGAGAGTACATTATTCCGTTACAATGCCAAGGGGCGAGTCACAGCTTTTACGAAGCTGCTTTGCAGACTGACCCATATTTATGGTGTAATTAAAAATAATGAGAAGATTGAATATTTTGAAAAAAGTATAAATAAAATGCATCAAGATATAAATAAAAATTACAATGAAATAGAAAAGAGACGGAATATATCTTCAGATATCGGAAATTATACTATTGAATTACATCAGGAAATAACTAAACATACCAATAATTTAAATAAAAATAATTATACTCTTAGCAATCTTACGAATAATATCACTGTCTTAGAGCTGGAAGTAAAGAAAAATAAAGATGATTTGAATAAAAATAATGGTTTGATTAATAGTCTTACGGTAGATATTGCTAATGTAGAAGGAGACTTGAAAAAACACACCTATGACATAAGGGAGAGTAGTACTGTAGCTCACGATGCTGAGAAATTAATTTTTCTCCTAGAACAAAATGTCAATAAAAACAGTGAAGCCTTAAAGAAGATTAATGGAATAACTGATGTTATGAAGAGGGACATTTCACATTTGTACTCCTTACGGGAGAATTAATTAGTTAGTCTGAAAAATGTGAATAAATAAACTATCTGCAACAATCCACCCAACAGTTTTAATCAAGACGTTGCCTTATCTGTTTAACAACAATGACTTCTAAAGAGAAGAGAGAAGTCGTGAAGGAGCTTCATAAACCAGCAAGGAAAAATTATATTAGAAAATATTTTGAAAAAATTTTGTAGAAAAACTGTATCCCAATCATCAAAGTCAAATAGCGAATTTAAAAATGAAAGAATGAATTAAACACTATACATTGTAATGCATTTCTGATTACAGAAATTTATAAGTTAAGGTTACATACGAAGGGCTTAAAAATGTGATTACTGTAATACCTTACAATAAATCAATGTTGAAGAAAATGTACTTATAACAGTTCGTAACAAAAATATTTAAAAACTTATTTCATGGAAAAATATCAGTCAAACAATTCATTATTAGGGACTAAAATGTTAAATTATATCATTACGTAAAGACATTTTCAGATATTAAATCTTTCGACTGAGAAATAGTAGAAATAAAAATGTTTATTCAAAACAAAAATGCAGGAAGTCTTTCTTTGCACAAATTGATCAGCAACTTAGAAATCGTACAATTAAAAACATTTAGATGAAACAACAATGCTGAAAACTTCCTTCGCATAAAGTGACCAATAACTGAGAAACCATAAAATAAAAGTATTTATTGGAAACAAAAATGCTGGAAAACTTTCTTTGCATTATACTATTTAATTTTAACGCCACTGTTGTAATATACGTAAAATGTCACATTTTTAAATTAACATTTTTTAAATTAAAATCAACCTGCACGACTGCATCATCCTCAACATTTTATTACAATTTACTTCAAGGATTTCAATGCATTCCTTCAGTAAACAGAACATTTTATTATGAATAATAATTTTATCATAAAATAACTTTAAAAATGTAAAATATTAATAAAATAAACTTTATAACAAACCCATTTCATAAGGTGACATATATGTATGCTACTGTGACGTAGAGGTTTAATTTATTGTTGGCAGAGCATTACATATATGAATTAAAGTTCAAAGTAATCTGCACAGCCAAAAAAGACATCGATTGTTAGGTGATTTTTCTGTTTCTTTGGTAAAAAAAAAATTAAAGACAGTAATTTTCATGGACAAGTGCAATTAATTTAAGACATATAACCATACATCAATACAACGATGCATCAACAAACTTGTACATATATTTACCACTTACTTCTGTTTGTTTACTAATATCTGTCGTTTACAATTTTACTAAAACCCAATTTTTTCGGAATATCCAATTTAATATTTTGAATTTTTAAGGTCGGTATACGTGTACATACATGGATTGGTTCGGTTCGATACACTTACATAAGTATTTTTTCATATGTTTTTTGGAACACGCTACTTCCGGTACTTGAGCCGCTCAGCTAAGCTTCGGCTTGAGCCGCGACTATTACTTCGGACCTAAGTATGCATGGGCCCGCCCAGTAAAAAGAAAGACTGGCGATGACGTCACAGCTGCCATGAAATCGATATTTAAAATAGGTCGAATTCCAAAGAATCTACATACCGACCATGGAAAAGAATTTTATAATTCAAAATTTTCAAATTTAATGAAAAAACATGACATCAATTTATATTCTACATACAGTAATCTAAAAGCATCAATTTGCGAATGCTTTAATCGTAATTTGAAAAATAAAATGTGGCCACAGTTTAGTCTTCATGGTAATTATCAATGGCTCCATATCTTACCAGACTTGGTTAATGATTATAACAATAGCACACATCGTACTATTAAAATGAAGCCGCAAGATGTTAATAAAGACAATGAAAAAGAATTATTGGAACGTGTGTATAATGTAATTGTGAACGAAAAGATTCATCCAAAGTTTAAAGTAGGTCAACAAGTTCGTATTAGTAAATTCAAACATATATTTGAAAAGGGATATACACCAAATTGGATGACTGAAGTTTTTAAAATAATAAAAGTTAAAAAACGTATCCAGTAACATATTTACTAGAAGATAATGCAGGAAACGCAATATCAGGTGGATTTTATGAATTTGAACTGCAACGTACTAAAAATCCAGACGTTTATCTGATTGAAAAAATTCAACGTCATAAAGGTTCTAAAGTGTTTGTTAAATGGTTGGGCTTTGAAGATAAGCATAACACCTGGATCGACAAGGAAGATATAATACTTTAAGACTAAGATGGTGGAATAAATGATGAATGAATAGTTGGAAGCGAGTTTTACTTAATATAAAGTTAGATGCAATTATTGTACAAGGGCAACAAGGATATTGCAACGTCGTTGTGGTTTACGAAGTCCACATCTTCGTCGGGATTTGCGGAGAAAGAAGGTTGGAAAAAGAAGAAAGGTAAGAATAAACTTATATTGGTTAATTTATTAATATTTTTCTATGCGTATTATACATAAATCCATTTGCATGTACATATTTACATATACAAGTACATAAATCATACATCTACCTCCATTACATCATTATGTCCCCACGGTAAAGTATCGGTAGAATTTTTAATTAAATATCGCTTATCATCATGGGGACTTAGAGCAATTTTTTTCTCACATACGGTGTATACGTTGTGTAATTTTACAAGAATACATCTTTGCTTGCGCGTAACTGTAGACGTATTTTGAAGGCAGTTCAGATAGTCGTCGAAAGTGATTGTTTTTCGGACGACGACTTCTTTTACACCTTTCGCTCTCTTCTTCTCACCTTCGCCTAACACACGCAACGCATACATTTTTGACCTGAGTCCGACAAACTCGGTCATTATCTTTCCACTACATTCATCCTTCATTAACCCTAAAACTTTTTTATTGACTAGCGGCATACCGTACTCATTATTTTTGGAATAATCACTCGTATCGTACATATGAATATCGCGTTTCATACAATCATATACATCATCACACTTAAATTCATAAATTAAACTATCGGTATCGGTATATAACAATTTCGCTTTTTCTTTAAATTTTTCTAAAACATAATCGTAATGGAACTCGTACAATTTAGTCTTAGAAATATCTAAAATAGCCATTCCGACATATATAGGCTTATCTATAACTACTTTTAATTTTTTTAGTTGTATCGCGACCAAGTCTTCACCAAATATTACTATTCGATGAAAATTTGGTTTCGAAATGAACGCTTCAACGCCATATCTTCCATCCCATTTCGATTTTAAACTTACATCCACTCTTTTACGAACATTCTCCATGGTTTTCCCAAATACTGCATTGTTCATCAATTTATACAAAATTTTTTTGAAATCATTTGTCGCAACTGTGCGGAGTTTGGTATTTAAATCAATGTACGACTTTAACCATAGAGTCGGCTTGAATTTTAGTATCCTTTGAATTGCATTTAAAATAATACCGTGGGTGAGCGCTTGCTTTAAATTTCGGTAATGTATGACATACCGTTCCTTGTCATTTAATGTAGCGAGTAATTTCGGTTGTTTTTAACCGGGTGGAACTGCTTGCTCGGGGCATAGCGGGAGATCTTTCTGCTTATTATGTATTTCACCAGGATAGGTCAAGTCGACTTCGAGAATATATCCAATTTCCGAGTCATCGGGTACATTTTCCAAGTCAACGTTTTCCACCCATTCGAAACCTCCGGTAGGTAGTGATTGACTCATTGCCCATCCATATAAATTATTAATATCAAAGTACATTAAATACTTTGACTCTTTTGATGGGTCATAATCGGGCATGTATTTGTTATTTGCCTTTGCGTACCGGTTTGAGCATTGAGAAAGACCTCTGCTTATACCGCTCTCGATAAACATTATCATGTCTATATCGGTAAGTAATTCCAACTCTACTCGAGTATGCTTGAGAGCACAGTATATCCAGGTAGAGTGTAATAATGTGCCGGATCTAACCCGTGCGATTTTAACAAAGTTGTGCGAAAATTTTCAAAGATATCCGCAAGTAGAAGGACGTCTGTTTTTAAATATAAGTCTGAAAACTCACCCAGAGTATTACACTTAAATACGTTCCACACATTAATCGCATGCACATAATCATTCTCACTGACATCACACTCGTACAGTTTATTAAAAAATTTGTCTCGTGAAGGAAGATATGATTGATCTAGGACGCTCATTTCGGTTATGTAATCATAAGGGAAAACCCCTTTACGTATTAATAAATTGAATTTTTCCTCATTTGGAAAGTGGAACTTAAAAATATTTTTTTTTCATTACTTAAATAAGACGCCAAGTTTTCGAGAGAGCAGTTTAAAAATCTAAGGGAATCTAAAAATGTAAGCTTAATTTTTGTCTCTTGTACACGCTTTATAATCGATATATATTTTTCCATACTGCAAGGAATGACTTTCACGTCTCCCTCGAAACAATTGGTAACTTCGCGAATTAAAAAATGAGCGTCGTAGCCACTTAAATTATGAAATATGATAGGAATATTAAAAGTAAATTTATAATTAATATTGCACCTATTATGCGCAGCACCTCGAAATTGACTAGTGAGGTGATCGTGATCCCTGACTGCAACATCTTTGTCGGTAAACGAGCCCCCGCAGATGTGGCACATCGTCGCCGACCGAAATGCATTCTCTTCTCTCGGAGTCAAGTTCATCGGCTTCGTGTCTAGCAAAATGTGGAACAAACAAGAGTCATCCACTATTAATTAAGATTGACGAATAATTGAAAATATAAAATGTATTTATATTAGTTTAAGTTTAATTTGTATTACTTATTTTTTTAAATTATGTATAATCGTTATGATTTAAAAAAAAAGAATAAATAATCTAATCAATTATATAAAGTGAGTGTTTACCTGATTGACTTCCTCGGACAACTCCTTCAATTCCTCAGCAAACCAGGAAGCTGAGTTGAACCCTCGATGTGAGCGGTATCGGGACAACGATAAGTCATGTTTACAATGCAGGTAGTATCCTACACTATAAATCTTGTGTTGCTCGTAGGCGGTTTTTGGGGCTGTCTCCATTTCAACTTTCCCAAGGAGACACTCGGTGTCGGCGTATATTATGAAAGGGACCTGCATCGCACGACCGAAACTTTTAAATTTTAAAGTGTTTTGTTCCGGTACTTTAACTGCACATTCATTCATCTTACAGCAATTGATTTTATGAGCACACAATTTCTCATTGCTATGAAAATAGTGAAGACATCGATTACAGATGTGTTTCCCCACTTTTATTTTGCTGCACTGTGCACCTACTAGCCGAGATAAATTCTTAATCCAACAATAATGATAATTACTGCTGTCATTCTCCTCGACTTCAACCTCATCGGACACCAAAGAAGAAGATGGGCATAGCACTTTATTTTGTTTTTCCGACACGAGAAGCAGGTTTACGTGGCGCTCCTTTTCATCGATGGTTAAGTGTACGGGTAGTACTTCTTTCTTTTCATCGGGTACGATGAAGACATTCACCAAAATGTCATTTTGGTTTTCAAACTTCGGTATATCTTTGAGTGCAATCGGGAAACTGATGCCGTCAAATTTAAGATGTTGTGTATAATCCGGATACGATGCTGGTCTGTCTGAAGGGTTAGTATTATATGGGAATAATGCAGACATTATCGCCCAAGAGAAGCAGTCATCCCCAAATACTTTTACATTGATCACGGCTTTTTTATCTTTGATCCACTTTGGCAAATCTATCCACGATCCGGCACGCATTGGGTTGTACTTTGCTACTTGAATAGCGAGTGAATTTATGGCGGATAACGTCCAACCACTGCCCCGTTCTTGAAATTCTTCAAGTTGAGGTAGAATGACACTCTTTACTTTGTCATCATACCACTCGTTAAAGACGGTAGTTGTGCATATTTCAGAGTATTTATTTGAAAAGAATTTGTTATCATCCTCCTGCATACCGAGTGCAAATTGCCCAGAAAACACCGTGCACACCTTGACACAGTGGTATTCCTTTACTAACTCACGCACATAGTTAATGATGGTAGTTTTTGCCGCTTCGAAAAACATTGCGGGGTCCAAATATTTTAAATTCACAACCAGTCCAGTACGAAGGCGATTATTGGAGGCGGATTGAACGTTTTCCTCGAGAACGAGATTTCCTTGAGGTGCTTTACCCTTCTTCTGCATTAATCTGTCAGCAGCTGTAACTTTCTGTACCGTGATCTGATGAATGCTCGTCTCCAACGATAACTTCACCCCATTTCGAATGTGAGGATTGGTCCTTAAGAATGAGTTAATTTTCTCAATCTTTTCGGTGGCTTCGCGAATGAAGTTGGAAAACTGATCCTCAGTAGCGTCTTCTTCAAGAGTATTGTAAATCATCTTCAAGGCCTCCTCCCATGAGGAAAAAATTGTCTTAACATCTGCCATATTGATGTAGAAATACAATATTTGAAATATAGCTGTGTACGTGCTGTCAAATACTGTCATCCATTTGCCCAAGCACACAGCATTTATACACAGTCCATCTTGAAGAGGGAAAGAAAACGGTATCCACATAGACACAGGAACGCGACATTCCTTTGAAACGATGATTTAGAAATATTTGAATTAGGCTGCCTCCTTTCTATTACGTCACGGATTGCCGAAATTTGGTAAAGAGATAATGTTTTGAAGAAATTATGCAATGACCTTTTAAACGCGTCTGGACCTGTATACATTTTCGAAAGTTTCGTGAAAACAAATGTACGGTGAATAAGTGATCGACGCATAATCGACGACCGTGAAAACAGTATACTGCTAAAGTTAATGGATCTAACAAAGAGTATGCGAGAGCGAGAGAGATGGTAGTAGGACGCACGATGAAAAGGTCATTTTACATTCACTTTCAATACGGTTCCTAGCTTACGATGTATTTCCATAAGCGACTATAATGTAGCAATATCGGACCTTTAATGAAGGCGACTTTTGAAATTTGTTTTTCGACACATGGTAATACTAATGTGTAACGACCAACACTTTTCAATCTCTCTGATTGAATTTTGTAAGATCAAGCATTGGAAAGATGACGTTTTCAATGATAATGTAAAAACATTTTATTAATAACAATATCTAATGAAATAATAAATATTGGTTGACCTTTACCTTCTCTTTTCATTCGACAATGTAACGCATTAAATTACCTATGTTTTTCGACCTTCACAGCTTTCGAAATTTGTAATAACAATACATGAAATTGTTTATAATAACCTCCTTTCACTCCTGACCTTCTGACGGCCCATTTGCGCAATTTTTCCATCACACTACAATCGATGGGAGGTAGGGTGGGGGGATCCAGATGCCCTATATAGCCCCTCTACTCGGATGCTCTGAATTTACTTATGTATATCCGTTTGAAGTTTCACGCAAATAAGTCCAAATCAGTAACAACTGCAATTTTTGTGTAAAAAAAGCGCAAAATTTTTTTTTAATCGGTTTTCAACTGATTTTACTAGTTTATATAGATATAAAGGAAACGCGAGACATTAAATCGTTACTAATGAGTGTTTTGTTACAAAATGATATGCTCAAAAGTTGTTTTCAAAAAAAGTGAGTACAACATTTTTTTTAAATTCCTTTTCTGCAAATATCTTTGTTGGTATTGATTTTACGGTAAAAAAAATATAAACTAAATGAAAGCTCACAAAATTTCCTATAAGAATGACTTGAAAAAAAAACCTGTTCGTGGCGTTAAAGTTGCTTAATTTTACAGAATTCGTAAAAATGAAAAATTGTCCATGTTTTCAATTACCACTTTATCATTGCTATTAATTTTAAAAAACGTCGATAATGTCATTCTTGTATTACATTTTGTAAGCTTTCATTTTGTTTATATGAAATTTTGTCGTAAAATCAATACCAACAAAAATATTTGCAAAAAAAGGAATAGAAACAAATTTTGTACTCATTTTTTTTTTCAAAATTGACAACTTTTGAGCAAATTATTTTGTAACGAAGCACACATTGGTAACGATTTAACGTCTCGCATTTCCTATATATATAATATATACCGCACAGTAAGCACGGTAAGCCTATAAACGGTCGTTCGAAAAAGCTTTTGATACAAACGATCATTACGATTTCATCATTTCATTATTTCTGAAAGAAAATATCTTTTGCTCATGAAAAAATGTTAATTTTTAGAAATTTTACAGCAAAATTTTTGAGAAAACGATTATTTTCCATTTAAAATACATGGAAAACTAAAGGGGCCCGACGGCACCATTAAATATCGACGAATCGCAAAACAAAAAAATACGTGTCTTTATTTTCAGTATAGAAGAATTCTGGGGGGTGTCCCAATTAAAATTCGCTACTTCGATTTTTTGTGGACCACCCTAATTTATATGCACATTATATATAGGGGAAGGCGGGGCGAAGCGGCGAGAATTTTTTCCGCCTATCATATACCTCCTTGAATTTCGTAATTATGATGATACAAAGTATCATTTGATAGATAATTTTATAGTCAATATATGCATGCATGTTAGTTACGGTATATGTTTTACAGATGGCCAGCTATGGCTAATTTAAAAAAAACTTAAAAATCACGGAGCGAAGCGGCGATATCGGGGTGAAGTGGCGAATCCTTATTTTTAGAGGTCTCCGAGCAACTATCATAAAATTAAGTGCAAACCATAATTTTTTAAGTTATTATTGTTTGTTTTAATAAAAATAACATTTCCACGTTGGAAGAATGAACCTCTTCAGATATATCAAAATTTCAAACAACAGTAAAAAAAGAAATTGCATCTTCGGAATCTTTAAATACTCGCATTATATCAGGATCGCATATTTTAACTTTGTCTTTTGTAACTTAATGCATTCATCAAAAGGGAATTCTAAATTAAGAAATAATCACGGAATAAAGACATCCGGGAAAAAAATTCGTCGCTTCACCCCAAAGTATCATTTGGACTTGCAGATACGATATCTCAGTATAAACATATAAAAAAGGAACAATTCATGTTTTATAAATAAGTCCAAAAAATATACTTTTAGAATAAATATATAATTAACGATTATTAAACTTTCAAAATGAAAATATTGACCAATCTGAGAACAGTACTCCTTGTAGAGCGCTCTCAAAGTGCGAGTTCCGCGTCAGCGGCTCAGCGGTGAATCGGCTGTGTGTCTACGCGGCATGAAATCTCTGCGCCTGGGATTTCCGACTTTACTGTTATAAAAAATTAATATAATATATATTTTTCACAGGCTTTATGATGCTGTACAAGTTATTTTTTATGGCACCTCGAAAATTGTAAATAATGTTCGACGAATCGAACGCGTAACTATAAAATGTGATCATTTTTGTTCTTTCGTATGTTTAATTATTTTTTTGCAAACAAAATGTATTTCGTTATTTTAATATTTATAAAAAATAATATGTAATTGCTGTGAATATGAAGTATTATCGTTATATATATTAAAATGCTTTTTCGTATCAACGTTTGTATATCGTTGACGAGCGTGGCAGGTTTATACCTGCGAAGGGTCGAGCGGCTGGCCGGGTGACGTAATATAATGGAATGCGAGGATAACATAAGAAAACATCTGTCCCTCTCTGCGTGCTTGATCTTGTTTTGCTCGCGTCTTCTCACAGTTTCTTTCTGAATTTCATGGGGAGCGCATGCATTTAGTAAGAAGAACGTAGTGAATATTTCGGTAGTGAGTTTTTGTGACAGTTTCTGCCATTTTTAGCAGATTGTTAGTGCAGTTCTTGCACTTTTTTGTTTGTGCCACTTTCGAGCACCTTTTTAATGCAGTTTTTATTCTTGAACTCTTTGTAAGTGCCGTTTGTGGACACTTTGTCATTGCCGTTTTGGAAATTGTTGTAGTTTAGTTTTTCGCGAATAACAATGAGTGCCTCAAATTGCTTTATATGCAAGCAACCTTTGATTACAGACGTGCATATAGATGAAATCGATGGGTATTAAAACTCTTTTATCTGTGTCCGTTTTAAGAGGAGATGAAGAAAACCGTCAAATGTTAGAGAACTTACACGAAGTTAGTGTGCACAGTTCCTGTTACAAAACGTACTCGAATTAAAAAACAGCGCTTTCGGCTTCTCGGCGAAGCAACTCAACAACAGGAGAAAAGAAAAATCCAGTTTTTGATTTCGAGAAAAATTGCATATTTTGCGGAACAGAATGCCAAGAATCGGCTACAAAATTGGCGATGAAATACCGAACGCAAATTTCCAGAGTAAAACATGCAAATTCGAAAGAATATATTTTGAACAAACTGGGCGGTCGCGATGATGACATTGCTCGTGCAATCAAGTTTCGCTTGAATAGTGTCCTTGATCTGGTAGCAGCTGGGGCTCGGTACCACAAAAAATGTTATGTACTTGTTACTGATGCGTCGAAACGTGTGTCAAGTGGAAGACCGAAAGATGACGACATAACTGAAGGCATGGAACAAATTTTTACATATTTGCAAGAAAATTCTAGTGAGTGTCAATTTCCACTTCAGACATTAATTGATCAAATTACAACATGTACCGTTCCTCATGTTAAAACAGTTAAAAGACGATTACTTGAAAAGTATGGTGACGATATCCTCATCGTGGAAAGACAAAGTCGAGGTACTTTAGTTTGTTTCAGAAATGTTGGTCACAAACTCCTCTCTGACATGTTTTACGAACGAAGAGACGCAGACCCTCAGGCAGAAAAACTGCGAGTCATACGTGAGGCTGCAGGTATAATTCGCAGTGATATTCGCTCGATGGTTTATGAAAAAAGTGAATACCCAGCATCCGACAACTTTGTGGAAGACGTGAAATCTTATGTGCCTGAAACATTGCAAGTCTTGTTATCTGAGGTAATACAAAAAGATAAACGCGGTTGGCTCGAGCCTTGGAATAGGAAATGTACATCGATTGTGCATGCAATCATAGCGGCTGTACGACCACGTTCGTTCCTTTCCCCACTTCTGATTGGCGTAGGAGCATTTTTATACAAAAAATTTGCTTCGAAAACACTCATCAGCATTTTATCAAGTATGGGATTCAGCGCCTCATACAAAGAAGTCCAAACGTTTGAAAATTCGGCCATTAACGCAAAGGAACGTAGGACGTTGGACAACGCATTTGTCCAGTTCGTCTTTGACAATGCCGATTTTAATACGGACACCTTGGACAGACGAGGCACTTTCCATGCGATGGGTGGCATTCAGTGCATTACACCATCCACTGGTTTTGAAAAATATGAGCCCGTAAATCGTATCATTGGAGAGAAGTCGGCCATACAAATTGCTGCGTTAGGGAAGATAGAAGTACTGAACTATGAAAAACATGCGTTAGCAGGATTACACGATGTCCGTGTCTCTGATGTTAATGAACTGTATAAAATATCTAAGAAAATTTTGCCTACAGTATCAGACTTTATCTGGCAATACGGGAAATGGAAATGCGTTGTCGATATACCTGGATGGAACGGCTTCATGGAGTTAATTACCTCGGATTTATGTTATGAGATGTCAAAAGTCATATGCCTACCTTTCATCAACGCGCCCCCTTCAGATTATAATACTATTTACACGTCACTTCTTGAAGCAGTCAAAAGATGTAAGGATTCAAATCAGACGGCCTGTTTTGTAACTTTCGACCAGCCGCTGTACTGGAAAGCTTCCGACATAGTTGCAGCTTCTGAGCCATCGTCCGATTTGCAGAATGTCGTTGTGAGACTCGGGGGCTTTCACCTATTGATGTCCAATGAACTCCAAACAACGAAGGACAAGAGCCCTACTGCAAGACTATGGATCCAGTACTATGAAATGGTGACTTTAGTCAAAAACTTCATAGAAGCTGAGCGAAGTGGAAATTGGGCTCTTCATCTTGATACCATCCAAAAAATGCTGCCCTTTTTTCACGCAAGCGGTCATTTTTTATATGCAAAGTCTGCCCATTTATATTTGCAGCAAATGAGGACCTTTGGTGAAAAAGTACCTGCCGACGAATTAGAGAAATTCACTAATAAAGGATATTTTACAATTCGAAGAACACAAAAGTTTTGGTCCGGCATCATGTCGGATCAGACCATTGAACAAGTTTTGATGCGGTCACTCTGGGCAGCTGGTGGATTACACCAACGTAACATTTCGAACTCAACCATCTCATCATGGATTTTGGGAATGATCTCCCTTCAAAATGTATGCGAGCAGATTGAAAATTTCGCAAGCGTCGCTTGTGCTACTTCCGAGCAACACGTAGACATGCGTCCTGCAAGAATCATACGAGATGATTCAGACGTCGAAAAAATAGATGTTTGGCTCGTTGCCCACAATCCATTTCCTGAAGGAAAAGATGTCATGTCCATAAGTATGGGAAATTGGTGACTCCATGATGTCCAAAATCGTAAACGAACGATTCGACGGTATCTCTTACAAAAGAAAAGATAAAGTACAACCACTGGCTACTGTCAACAGTTGCATTCAAATCGAATCTACATCTATTACGATCGACCCTCTGCTACTATTTCAGAGAATGTGCATAACGAAACATTCGGAAGCCGATATTGAAAAATATTTAAAATATGACTTGTCGCCTTTTCCTTTGACTTTATTTACAGAAGTAGGAATGCGCAAAGGAACTAAGTCCTCGATGTACAATGCATTTACGCCATTACAAAATGTACAGTTTGGACAAAATCATATAAGACTGATAGATGGCGGATTCCTCTTACATAAAGTTGTGTGGGACAAAGTCACCAATTTCAAACTTATTTGTACAAAGTACGTGACGTATGTGCAGAAACATTTTGGAACAAATGTTTGCATCGTATTCGACGGTTACACAAACGACAAGTCAATTTCCGGGACGAAATCAGCTGAGAGAGAAAGGCGTATTAGGAAGAAACAAAGCCCAGATGTAGTTTTCGACGAAAACACGACTCCAACAATCAGCCAAGATAAATTTCTGTCAAACTCTAACAACAAAGAGAGGTTCATCGCCATGATTCGTGTTCATTTCGAGTTAGCGGGAATTGAAGTTCGACAGGCTGTCGAAGATGCGGATGCCCTACTCGTCAATACAGCAATCGAAAAAGTTGAAATGTATGATTCAGCTGAAATTGTCGGTGAGGACATCGACTTACTGGTGTTACTTACTGGACTGGCACCTAATGCAAAGAATATATTTTTCACAAAGCCTGCTAAAGGCAAAGTCAAAGAAGCGATTTTCAATTGTACGAGTTTCAAAAAAGATGATTCCATCCGCAGTAATATCCTTTTTTTACATGCATTAAGCGGATGTGATACCACGTCCTCTCTATTCAATGTAGGAAAGATGAAATTTATTACAACGTTGATAAATCGGCCAGATTTAACGAGTTCGGTGGAACTATTTAAATTCCAAACAATTGATGATAAAGTCTTGACGTCGGCTGGAGAAGTGTTCCTGGTCGCTTTGTATGGAGGTCGAAAAGAGGACAAATGCTTGGATACGATACGCTTCAAATGTTTTGTCAAATCAGCTTCAAACACTCAGTTAAATTTAGCCACGCTGCCACCAACAAAAACCTCCGCAAAGGAACACATTTTGCGCACCTACCACCAAGTCCAGACTTGACTAGGTAATGAAAAAGAGCCCGAAAACTATGGCTGGGTTAGAACTTATGCAGGTTTACAGCCAAGCAGAAACCATGCGCCACCAGCACCGGAAGAACTATTAAAATTAATTTCCTGTAAATGTAAAGGAAGTTGCAGTGGTGCATGTGGCTGCAGGAAAGCAGGCATCAAATGTTCAGTCATTTGTTACCACTGTTCCGGGCAAACGTGTCTAAATGCAGTTACTCCAGCAGAAATAGTCCGAAATGAAATTAATGAATGTTTAGAAAATATCGACAAAGAAAACACGGAAAACTCTGACACATCACCTTCCGTTGCAGAAGAAGAAGAAGAAGAAGAAGATGACAACCAGCCGTCAACTAAACGACTTAGATACAACTAAATTATGTGTATTTCTTTTAATATAATAACAATTAGTTTAATGGTTAATGAATAAATAAATATTGTTTACTCTTTTATATGAAATGTTGTCGATACACTTATTCTTCCAAACTTCATACATAGGTTAAGATCAATTATATCCAAAAATAAAATTTCTTGTATTTTTTAAGGCGTCTTGTATTTTTTTATCAGCCGGTAAGTGTAACTATATTTTCGTATAGACTATTATGTCTGCAATGATAAATACAGATTCGATTGGTAGAGGACAATTTTACGGTGTTCAATATACCTGCAATAATTACGAAATATTAAAAAATATCTTCTTTGCTCTAATTGCAACTAATTATGAAATGTAAATAAGTTCGAAAATGCTCATTTTTTATATATTCGCGTTCAATTCGTCGAACATTATTTACAATTTTCGAGGTGCCATAAAAAATAACTTGTACAGCATCATAAAGCCTGTCAAAAATATATATTATATTAATTTTTTATAATAGTAAAGTCGGAAATCCCAGGCGCAGCGATTTCATGCCGCGTAGAGACACAGCCGATTCACCGCTGAGCCGCTGACGCGGAACTCGCACTTTGAGAGCGCTCTACAAGGAGTATTTTTCAACAAAAGTGAACGTATAATATATGAAAATTGTTCATTTTTTTATGCTCTACAACTTTTATTTGAAAAGTTTTTCATTTCCGATCGAAACTTTCGAGTAAAACGCAAAAAAACTAAAAATTTATCTCTTTTATTTTACTTAATTCTTCGATATCTCGAAAACAATCGATTAATCAAAAAAAAGTTATACAACATAATTTGTAGAGCGAGAAAACCCCGTTAAAATGAGCTATTATAAAAGTATTTTGCCTTATTAGAACCCGAGTTATCGCCAAAAAACGATTTTTTTTTTTAGTCTAGCAAAAGAAGCACGCGCTCTCAGGTGCTGAAAAATGAGAGTTAAGCTTTTCTCGATGTCCCCTACAACCTAGAAAAAAAATTGCTACTAGGAATTTTGTCTTTATCAAATATACATAGTGACTGGACTATTTGTACCATCGTGGATTTATGATCAAAATGATTTTTTTATTAAACACGTATATTAAAAATTTCATTATCTACAACTTTCATTCTATGCACTTTATGCACACGAAGCACGGTTTTAGAGTCATTATTGATTATCGCAAACAAACGTTCGATTGTGCGTATTTGTTTTTTAAACCTTCATATCTCCGTAAATATTGAACGTACAGCATTACATAAAAACAAAGGAAAATTGTTCGTAATTTCATCCTCTACAACTTTTATCTGAAGCGTTTTACGATCCGAATGGTTATTTTTTATTTATAAGCGAAAAACGCGCAATCCTCGCGCTCATTACAGTTGATCCGCAAAACTGCCAATATTTAAAAAAAATCTCTCGGCTTCTATTGATCGTAGTTTAAAAAAGTTTTTTTAAAAAATGAAATTGTGCGGAATTTTCCTAGCTACAATTTTTGTATCTTTCTTTTTTTCGTTTAAAGTGATATTTTTCGAGTTATTTCAGAAAAACCTATTTTTTGGACACATAGCAGCTTGTACGGATGAGGGCTTTTGAGAGAGTAAAAAGTACAAGATAAGCTTGTTTCCAAAATTTTCAGCAAACTACTAATTTTTAAATACAAATCGAAAAATATCGGCCCACTTTAGTAGGCTATAATGCAATTATTTCTAACAAATATTTAAACACAAAAAAATTGCCAAGTACCGCTGCTGTCCTAGTAATGAGCATTACGGATTGAACATTATGAAATTTGTAGTGTAATATATACACTACAAATTATATTAATTTTCATATTAGATTTTTTTAAAAGATCTACATTTCCTGCGTTCTACTTTTAATTCTAATAAAGCAGTAAATGCGTATCCGAAATCCCAAACCTCGGTTAAAAGCAATACAAAATTTGGTGCATTAAAACCAAAATAAAATTAATATAAACCAGAATATAAATGAATAAAAATGCATTCAAAATTTCGATCCCTTTAAATTCATTTCCGTTTACTGGGACATGCACTATATCCTAAACACAAAATGGACAGTGAGTGCAGATGTACTAAAAAATTAATTCGACCACATAAAACTCGGTTGCAATAAAATAAAGAACGAACATTTGTTTGCAACAAAATATAGATAAAGTGTGATATTATTCTATGAATAAAATGTCGGTGATATATACAGCCTTTCTATATGATCTTTAAAAAAATATAGTAAACGCGTATCCGAAATTCAACAAAATGAAATGGTGTTCTATGACCAAAGAAGCCCGAACCTTGGTGGCTATAGTATAATCCGCATCGAAAGAAGGCTGGCACGATCCGCGAAGTTATTTCTTATGTATACGCATGTGTGCGTCCCTCTTACACGCTAGTTTGCTTGTGTGAGTGTCATAAGGGAAGCGGGCCCCGCTAAGCACCCGTAAAAACATACGGTACTGGTATACGCCCGAAGCGACACACCTCGTAGAATCGAGGAACTATTTCCTGTCATTTTTTACCTTGCGCCCGCCATTGCCCGCTTCGAATCGTAGATGCAAAAATTTGGCTTCAATTCGAAATAAAACGACATGCAATTATTTGGAATAGAAGCCGGCCGATGTCAAGAATGGACGCAAAGGCCCCTTTTTGGCAAAAATGCTATGAATAATGAGTAATTAACCGTTTTTGTGATGCTCACTAACACACGTAAAGCCTGTGTACGTGTGCCTTCAAAAAGGGTCGTCGGAAATAATTTTTTTACGGGCTTAACAATTTTTTTTTTGCCAAAAAGGGGCCTTTGCGTCCATTCTTCGATGAAAAGGGCTTATGATTAATGCGTTTCCAGCGCGATTCCATAAAAATTGAAGGAGAATTTTTGCATCTACGATTACTTCCGGTCTAGAAGTTCCAAAGCCGCCACCGTGGCGTTCCGGTGCTCGGAGAGAACACCCTTAAGCAGATTCTGGTCAAACACGGTCACCTCCAGGAGGAGTTTCTGGCCAGAATCTAGGACATAATCTATCCACCGGACAGAAATTATGCCAGGTTCTGGCCAATAAGTCCTTAATTTTCCTTACCAGGGTGCTCAGTAGGGTGTCCCGAAAATGTCGAATTTTTCGATAGGGTTTGGCCTTAGTGCGCAAAACTTGTCATTTCACATTACTAATAAGTGAGCGAAAGTCTGGGGCTGGCAATTAATATCTTCTGTTCTGGCAACGACCCTCAAATTTAACATTGATTTTAAATGGGGAAAACTCGGTTTTTCGTATTTTTCCGCCTGTCTTAAATAGAGAAATTTTTTTTTGCATATTTTCGTTCAGATATCTTTTCTCAGATGATTTCCACGTAAAACTGTCGTTGTGCAATAAAAAAGAAACATTTTTTGGAAAAGTTATTACAGTTTGAAGATGAGTAATTTTTCCTCAAAAAACGGAAATTTTTCGAAATTTTCACTTCTTTCTGCGATAATTCTGTTCAAATTCATCCTGAAATTATAGACTTAGAAATTTCAAATACATGGGAGTCTCACGCGTAAAATGAGCTCTGGTTGATCAAAAAATAACGTTTTAAAGGTGAGTTATTGTATTTTGAAATGTTATGTTTTTTTGCCCGAAAATCACTTAAAGCAAAAGCATTTTTAAATAATGGCTTGCAAGTGAATAGGAAAAAATCGTGCATTCCTGCGCCGTATAAGACCATATTCCTCGCCTTTTTTTATATAAATTCGGTTACTTATTGAGTACAAACAAAAATGTTTTTGTATATTTACATTGCTTGGAATATTGGACGTCGCCACAAGAATTAAATCTGTGGGCCGGTATCATACTAAATAATGGTTAAAAAATTCATATTTTTTCACGAATCGATTTTAGGCTATTTTAATATATACATTTTTTGTTCGAATATGCCTAACTATTTCAAAAAAATGAAAATTTTAAAAATTACGTTTCTAACCCTCAAAATGTCGACGTATTTTTAGTTCTTTTAAGGTACCCACCAGGGTCGTTCTCGTCCTGGCACTGTTAAATGGAGTAAAAGTGCTGCAAAACATCTGAAAAAATTCACGAACGTGTCTCAACCCTTCATTTTAAAATACCAATCATGAAATTATAAATAATGTAAACTGTTCATATATTTCTTATTTAAAAAATAATTCAAGTTTGTTTCATCTCCGAAGTTTTCAATGGCCTAATTTTGTCGACCAGTGTTAAACTACTTAAACCACTTCAACGGCCCCAACTTTTCCATATGATTTTCTTAAGCTATAAAATGTATAAAATAAAGTATACTATTTGATGATATAAGAAGGATAAAAAATATACACCATTTCTTCCTTTTCTTAGTGGCAAATTGAATGGCCTGTTAATTAATTAATATTCATGCGCCAGGCCGCATCCGTGCATCTATGAGGGTGCTGTCTTATCGGCCGCGTTCGGATAGCGTTGCCGTGTATACGCAATGCACTTACTTTTGTAGCCGCCAGGTGCTGCCGCGACAGTTCTAATAGCCTTGTTCAGTCTCGTTGCCGAAAAGCATTTTCTTTTAGTACATAAGCACGCAGACATGTTTCGATAATTGTATATTATAAGCGTTTGTCTTATAAATTGTAAGGATTATAGATTAGTTTCTTCCTTATAGCTAACTTTGTTCATTATCTCGCTTACGTTTTCGGATTTGGGCAATTGAATTCTGTGCCCTACTTCTATCTAAAAGCGTCTCTTTCACGGCACAAGCGATGAGTACTAAAAAACCATCGAAATTCACTGGACGGCCAGGTTTAACCTGTCCGTTGTTTGGGCCCCCGTCTGATTTCATTTCTAGAACCATTCTGCCATCATACAAGGATGTCATTTCTTGTTGTTTGTACGAACGATGCATTTTGGGGTCAGAATCAGGCGGTAACAAGGAACCACAATTTTTAACTATTGCAGAAAGAGTTGCTACGAAGTTACAAATGATATATGAAAAAATAGGTATTTCTACCCCTTCCCGACAGCGAATCATTCAGATGATACAGTATTATCATAAAAAGTACATTGGTCTCAAAGCTGTAATGAAACGGGAGAATAAGAGTGATACCATAAGAACTCGAATAGAAGTATTCAAACAAGAAGCCGAAAAACTATTTGATATTGCGGCTTGTAAATGAGTAATTTTTCCTCAAAAAAACGGAAATTTTTCGAAATTTTCACTTCTTTCTGCGATAATTCTGTTCAAATTCATCCTGAAATTATAGACTTAGAAATTTCAAATACATGGGAGTCTCACGCGTAAAATGAGCTCTGGTTGATCAAAAAATAACGTTTTAATGGTGAGTTATTGTATTTTGAAATGTTATGTTTTTTTGCCCGAAAATCAGTTAAAGCAAAAGCATTTTTAAATAATGGCTTGCAAGTGAATAGGAAAAAATCGTGCATTCCTGCGCCGTATAAGACCGTATTCCTCGCCTTTTTTAATATAAATTCGGTTACTTATTGAGTACAAACAAAAATGTTTTTGTATATTTACATTGCTTGGAATATTGGACGTCGCCACAAGAATTAAATCTGTGGGCCGGTATCATACTAAATAATGGTTAAAAAATTCATATTTTTTCACGAATCGATTTTAGGCTATTTTAATATATACATTTTTTGTTCGAATATGTCTAACTATTTCAAAAAAATGAAAATTTTAAAAATTACGTTTCTAACCAGATATCCAGTCCAGATTTCAATAAACGGTGTAACTGTCCGAAGGATACAAAAGTACCAAGAGGTCAAGTACGGTTTCTTATTGATCAAAGAACTGATAGATCATTGCGCGTAGGCCCATTACAGTTCGATGAAACGCCACACACACTAGAGCGTAAGAGTGTAATTAACTTTGTTCCGAATACTGCCACGAATGTTTCTTCAACAATTTCATCGCCCACCACCTCAGAGGTGCTTGGTGATAGTGAGGATTATGATAGTGAATGGTCTACTGGTGGTATTGTTGAAACAAATTATATGTCAACTACTTCTCATTCTAATCATAATCAGGTGAGACTAAAACTCACAAACATTGCAATAGTGGCTCAGAGATATAACATTTCGGATAGATGAGCAGCTGCTCTTAGTTCAGCCGTCCTGCAAGACCTGGGCTTAATATCCGCAGAGAATAAAAATCTGGTAATTGATAAAAATAAAATATTTCGAGACAAATTGCGGATAGGAAAGGAACTTCGAGCAATAGCTACAAATAATAACGAAGATATAACAGCTTTGTATTTTGATCGTCGTCACGATAGTACGTAGTTTAAGGAAAAACACGGCGTGAAATTTTTCCGAAAAACTGTAAAAGAGGATCATTATTCACTCGTCAAAGAACCAGGATCTGAATATCTTGGCCATGTATCGCCAACATCAGGATGTAGCGCTGATATTTCGGAAAGCATTTATACTTACTTAGAGGAAGCAGGATTTAATCTAATGTGCCTCCGCGTAATAGGTTGCGACGGAACTGTTGTAAACACTGGTCATCGACGAGGTGTCATTAGACTGCTGGAAATGAAATTGGAAAGGACACTTCATTGGGTTGTTTGTTTATTACATTTTAATGAATTACCTTTACGGCATCTTTTCTTTCATGTCGATGGGAGAAGTTCCGGACCGAAAGCCTATTCTGGTCCTATTGGTAAATGTCTGAATGGATGTCAAGAGCTTCAAGTAATTTCCTTCCAACCCATTGAATGCGAGCTACCGGATATTGACTCTTCTATTTTAAGCAAAGATCAGAATTATTTATTTAGAATTGCTTCTTCTATTAAGAACGGTGAGGTTCCAGAAGATCTGGCCAGATCACAACCGGGCGCTTTAAACCTTTCACGATGGTTGACCACAGCCAATTGCGTATTGAGGCTTTACGTTTCCACCCTTCAATCTAGTACTAATCTCAAGTTACCAATATGTTAACTTCATATTGAAGGTCTATGCAATATCGTGGTTCAGAATAAAGCGGGAACATTCCATTAAAGACGGCACTCGTCATTTATGGGAATTTATACAATCTTCTCGTTATTTACCCAAGAAATGCAGGTCGGTTATTGATGGAGTCATTTCTAATAATGCCTATTTCGCGTTGCCAGAAAACATCCTCTTGGCTATGTTAGTTGATGTTAGATACATAATACGAGAACTCGCCGTGCGTAGGATACTGATTGCACGAGATGAACCTCAGTCGGAAAATATTCGAACATGTTCTCTGCCAGTATTGAATTTCGACGCTACCGATTATGTCGACTTGATCAATTGGAACGAATGCCGAATCACATCACCCCCCGCGCTAGATGGCATTGAATCCATCACTCTAAGACAAATGCTGGAAAAAGTCGATATCTTCACGTCCTGGGACTTTGAAGGGTACCCATGCCATACTCAAGCCATTGAACGTATGGTAAAACTCGTAACAGAGGCATCCAGCAAAGTATTCGGATTCGAAGCCAGGGATGGTTTCATTCGAACCACCCTAGAGTCGCGCAGAGCTATGCCTCTATTTAATCAAAAGCCTTATTATTTCATGTAATCGCGCCTCCATATCCAATTCCGAATTCTTCTTCGATTGTGACTCTTATAACTCGTTTGTAACCCATTTTGTACTAGCTTTCCTTAATTGCAATTTCCCGATTTTGACTCTTACTCGACTATGACACGAGTGCGATAAATTAATTCGACTTTGTCCTAAAGTTCACAAGGTAGGGTGGTTGGGTTGGGCTCAGGGAAGGAACTCGAAAAGCAGACACCTCCACGTGGTGAGTTCTGGGTCACCTTATGAATATGAGGTGGGCGAAAAGCTGCTTGCTTAATTGTGCATTGAACAGACCATTTAAATCATAACTTAGATGCATAGATAACATGTGATGATCTTTATTAAACATCCTATACTCTGCTCAAAATTGATTTATTGATCACAATAATTTTAAGAGCGTAAATGTACTATTTACCTAATCCTAATCCAACTCACTGTTAAGTTGGATTCGATACAGGAGAAGCAAGATTAAGATATTTCAGGTTAGATAATCAGGTTTTTTACATCTAGTCTACCCTCTGCGGAAGTATTTTGTGGGTGACATTCTGTTACAGTAAGGTAGGTTGTGTACGGAAATTGTAACTGTTACATTGCCGACCTGGGTCGATTTCGTTCGGTTCATAATTTTATTAAATTATTTATAATTTCATGATTGGTATTTTAAAATGAAGGGTTGAGACACGTTCGTGAATTTTTTCAGATGTTTTGCAGCACTTTTACTCCATTTAACAGTGCCAGGACGAGAACGACCCTGGTGGATACCTTAAAAGGACCAAAAATACGTCGACATTTCGAGGGTTAGAAACGTAATTTTTCAAATTTTCATTTTTTTTGAAATAGTTAGGCATATTCGAACAAAAACTGTATATATTATTATAGCCTAAAATCGATTCGTGAAAAAATATGAATTTTTTAACCATTATTTAGTATGATACCGGCCCACAGATTTCATTCTTGTGGCGACGTCCAATATTCTAAACAATGTCAATATACAAAAGCATTTTTGTTTGTACTCAATAAGTAACCGAATTTATATGAAAAAAGGTGAGGAATACGGTCTTATACAGCGCAGGAATGCACGATTTTTTCCTATTCACTTGGAAGCCATTATTTAAAAATGCTTTTGCTTTAACTGATTTTCGGGCAAAAAAACATAACATTTCAAAATACAATAACTCACCTTTAAAACATTATTTTTTGATCAACCAGAGCTCATTTTACGCGTGAGACTCCCATGTATTTGAAATTTCTAAGTCTATAATTTTAGGATGAATTTGAACAGAATTATCGCAGAAAGAAGTGAGAATTTCGAAAAATTTCCGTTTTTTGAGGAAAAATTACTCATCTTCAAACTGTAATAACTTTTCCAAAAAATGTTTCTTTTTTATTGCACAACGACAGTTTTACGTGGAAATCATCTGAGAAAAGATATCTGAACGAAAATATGGAAAAAAATGTTCTCTATTTAAGACAGGCGGAAAAATACGAAAAACCGAGTTTTCCCCATTTAAAATCAATGTTAAATTTGAGGATCGTTGCCAGAACAGAAGATATTAATTGCTAGCCCCAGGCTTTCGCTCACTTATTAGTAATGTGAAATGACAAGTTTTGCGCACTAAGGCCAAACCCTATCAAAAAATTCGACATTTTCGGGACACCCTAGTGTTCAGCCCAGTATTATTTTTTGATAAATGAGTATTATCAAATAATGTACAATTGTTACATTTCAACACTTTTTTAATTATATATATTAATTGAAGCCCTTCATAATTACCTGTACTTATCTACACAAATTTAGCAACATATGATATGTATTCTGGTAGTTTGGATTGTGTTCGAATAAAAAGCAATAGAAAGGTAAAAAATGTAGTAATTTTGGGAACCAGAGTAGCTACACGGTATGATTTTACTATAAAAAATTACTTAAATACGCTCTATATATACTTACTATTTGTCCTTTCGGATACCAGTACATTGATGACTTCAGGCTCAGTGATACTTTGTTGTAATCCACTTGTCATTTCTTCTGCTTCGTTTGACAAGATTTCAATTTGTATTTCTATAAAATATAAATAAAGTTTTATGTTACTGTTATATTGTTAACATAAATGCAGAAAATAAGTAATTGACAATAATGTACCTTCTCGATATGATGGTAAATATTTTGTAGGCAATGCAAATTTTTCCAATTTCCTGTTATGACAGGACACCGTATAGCAATCATCGCTGAAATGCGTATTTATATATATATATATATTGTTCTAGAATTTTTAAACTTTATGTTGTCGCTCATTATGATACCTTAAAAATTTTAAATATAACTTTGCAACACGACAGATCAACAAATTTTTGTTCGTTTTACATGTAATAAGTGTTTATTATTAATTACAGATATGTAGAAAACAATGAGAGTAAATAAAAGTAGTGAATTTGCCTGTTTTTGGTGCGCGACACTCATTACATTTTTTCGGTTTTAACACTGAAACTTTTTGCACCTTTTTTTTATGGTCTGTTGTTTTTTGTGGAAGTATTTGGGGATGTAAATAAATGAAAAATCCTTAACTTAATGATGTGCCTCACTGAGGAATAAAATTATATACCTTCAAACTTGCGAGATAACTTTTTTTATAGTTGACAATTTAGCAATCAACCTTAGATAATTTTTTTTACATTGGTTTTTAAGAAACCACACAACAGGGGTATATTACTTATATGATAAGAAGTAATTTGAGCCTTTGCGCGAATGTGTGCCACCTATACATAAAAAATGCGACCACGTCAAACTTTAAATTTCCAAGCGAAACTCACTTTGAAAAATCAAATTATTTAATGGCACATCTACAATTTAGCTTCTAAGTACTTTGGAATCATTGTGATCTTTTCTCCTAAGTTATTAAAGTATTTATAACTTTTGTGTTTTTTTAATACAACAAAAAACACACTTTTTGACAATAATAAAATGATTATTCTTTACAAATCGTTTTAATTTTTTAGTATCCTTAATGTTAAATCATGTATTTGGATTTCAAATTTTAATGAAAACTGACTTTGGATTTGTAATCAGTGGCCTCAAAAACCCTAACATATCAAATTTTATAAAAATCAAAGATATTTTGTAAAAATAGTCCGCCATATTTAATCGATTATTTTAAATTTGAATAACTATTAACTAGACGTTTAATTTTATATACTAGCTTCTAAAAATTAGGTCATAAGCAAAAGAACTGAATCTTTTATGTATATTAAACGTTACAAAACTAAAAACTAATTTTACGAGTAACGTAACATGTTACATTAAAAAAAAATACATTGAATAATTATTAATGAGTCACGCAAGGTTTGCCTAAAAAAAATGAAATTTTCTTCAACCTCAAAGTTTAAAAGTTCTAGAATAATGCCCATATACGCTATTTTTTGATAGCTCTTCTAAAGTCAATGGGTCAATTTCAGGACATGACAGGTTTTCCTTCCATTTGGCGCACAGAATTGGGTCTTTAGGGATTTTGTGACTATAGGCATATTCGACGGAGTCGAACAACCAGGCACAATACACTTCCTTGTCATATATACTACTAGAAAGTAAAAAAGGTACTTTTTAATTGCTTGGCACGTATTATTGGAAATGTAATGCAATGGTATATGAATGACATATACACATATTAAATAAACACTATTAGCAAAATGGATACTAATTCACATTTCAAATAGTAGTAAATTAATTGAAAACAAATTTGTTATTTTTTAAGCATATTAATAGGCATTCATTTTAAATATTGAAAACAAACTTTTAATAACCTTAGTTCTTCTGTATAGACTTTCGTGATATCTTCGCAGGAGACGGCATCTTGTCTATTCGACAAATCTTGTTTTATCAAAAAACAAATAAAATTCCCAAAAAATAAAAACGTAAATCGAATTACATTTGGTCGTTTTTCAAGTCCCAATTAAAAAATTAGGAAAAAACAACACGGAAAATGTAAATTTGTTATTTTTTAAGCATATTAATAGGTATTTATTTTAAATATTGAAAACAAACTTTTAATAACCTTAGTTCTTCTGTATAGACTTTCGTGATATCTTCGAATTCACTTTGTCAGACTTTCACAAAATGGTGAAATCTAATCACAAATAAACTAATAGTTTTTTAGTTAATATCAGTAAATCAGTAAATGAAAAATCGCGCAAATAACTTTAAACTGACTTCAGCTGGTGTTTCCGAATAACCCAGTTTTCGGAGAAAATTTCTATGCTTGTATGTGTATCATCAGATACACACATGCAATTATTTCGACACTAGTAGCGCAAGCACTTGCTAAGTTCACGCATTAAATTTTGAAGGATGATATAGTAAATTGTTAATTTCCAAGACAATACGTGAAACTAGGGGGTGCTTGTGTGCTGGGGTGCCTCACCCCCTGAACCTCCCTTTTTATACTAGCCTAACCTGCAAACATGCAGATACAGATAAACTGAGGTCATCATCTAATAGTCGGGGTCGTTAATTCCTACAACTTTCGTTACATCCAATTTTTCAGGAGAACGCTTATTTATTAAAAATATGTACTATCTATATCCATTCGTTCTTTTCAAAAGTCGATAAGTAAATTATTACGTAAATGTAGAAAATAGTAATAAATTTAAATCTAAAAGAAGTTTGCAACGTTGCAGGTAATCCGGTTACCTGCAACGGTTGAAGTGTGTATACCTCAGCTGTCAAAAAGTAATTAGAACCAAGTTGAATGTTAGAAGAATACATTCACAATTTACTCGCAAAAATATGTATTCTATCAATAGCAAACCTATACAATTTCCTTAACTTAACAATCAACCGAATTATATATTAAACTTCAAAGAAGTAATAAGAAATATGAGTTGAAAGTAATTCGCACAACCAATAACCTGCAGAATTCTAAAACGTCGAAATATGCAGCTTATCTAGCTTTATTAATAGTCCCTCATAAAGTACAATTAAAAATTGTATAATGCAAAAATGTTAACGGATTCAAAATTACCTATTCTTCAATTATTAATAGAAAAATTTACAATAAATGACAGGGACAGGCAGGAGACAAACTTTTCGCTTATCACCAAAAAGCGTTTTATAAATAAGCAGTTCGAAGACTCCAAAATATAAAGGTAAATATCGATTTAGATCTGGTCACTTTCATTATACTAAATACAAAAATGTTCAAAAAACAATAAGGAAAATGCAAAACACTAAATATTGTCTATTCGCCAAATGTCGTTTTATCACTGAATACATAAAAGTCCCAAAAAAATAAAAGCGTGATTCGAATTAAATTTCGTCCTTTTTCAAATCCCAATAAAAAAAATTTGCAAAAAATAACAAGGAAAACGCAGGAGACGGCATCTTGTCTATTCGACAAATGTTGTTTTATCAAAAAACAAATAAAACTCCCAAAAAATAAAAACGTAAATCGAATTACATTTGGTCGTTTTTCAAGTCCCAATTAAAAAATTAGGAAAAAACAACACGGAAAATGTAGGAGACGAAGTCTTGTCTACTCGACACGTGTCGTTTTATGAATGAACAATAAAAAGTCCCCATAAAATAAAGGCATAATTCGAATTAGATTTGGTCGTTTTTCAAATCAGAATAAAAAAATTTGCAAAAAACAACAAGGAAAATGCAGGAGACGACATTTTGTTTATTCGCCAAATGTCGTTTTACCGTCCCCAAAAAATAAAAGCGTGAGTCGAATTAGTTTTCGTCGTTTTTGAAATGGAATTGACAAAATTTTCAGAAAACAATAAGGAAAATGCAGAGGATGCCATTTACACTATTCGCCAATCAACGTTTTATCAATTAACAAATTAAAGTCCCCAAAAAAATAAAAACGTGAATCGATTTATTATTCGTCGATTTTCAAATCCCAATCTAAAAAATTGCAAATTACACCGAGGAAAATGCAGGTTATGCAATTTTCTCTATTCGCCAAATATCGTTTCATGAATAAACAAATAAAAGTTTAATATACATAGCTATCGTCGATTTCTAAGTCCGAATTGCAAAATTTGCAAACAAGAACAATGGAAATGCAGGATACACAATTTTCGTTATTCACTAAAATTGCGTGTCTTTTTTATAAATAAGCGATTAAAAGTCACAAAATGTAAAAGTATGAATGTATTTTCGTATACGTATTTACATATAATGTGCAAAATTCATTGCAAACTGAATGTTATTTATTTCGTATTCTTGTTTTGACATTTTTATGAAGGTCAATACTCTTTTTTATAGAGAGTGCCCAAGGCACATATATATATTCTGCAGTGGGATCGTGTCTGTAATCGTTCGAATCTTGAATATTTTTTTCTACGCATTTTAGATGTGTCCATCGTGACGTGAAAAGTAAAATATGAATCGCTTCCAGTTTGGTCATTTCTGATAGGTTGACAAAACTGTATTGTACTCTTCACGTCTTCAGTTTTTATAACAGGAAAATGACAAGTACATACTTGGAAAGCTTATTTTACTAGAATTAAGGGATGCTACTTACTTTTGAAGTAAAATTTGTTCAGTTCCGGAAAAAGGAGCAGAGCACCTTTAAACACAAGAACAACGCGTCTTAAATAAATCGTTTTACGTATCTACGCGTACGCATCTATCTATTGGGATGCAAAGTGGCGAACAAAGTTTGCTGCCATCTTGCATCCTTCAAAAAATCACAACACAGCATAAACACTTTTAACTTCCTCGAAGAGTGGTCATTTTCCAACGGATCAGTCTACGAATCCGCACTAAGAAACATTTCCCTCATTGACACACACTCTGTTGTACTCGAACATCCAACTCTCAAACATTTCCAGAATCTAAGATCCGCTGATTTGATCTGGAAAAATAAAGCACAAAGTACCAGATCGTTTAAAACTATTTTTAAAATAGACACTTAATAAATCATTGCTACGATACTTATCTAATGTGTAGTAGCGAATGATACACTATTTCTGTGGAATTGTGGAATGACAAATTTTAATTGAAACCAGAAAGCTGCAGAAATGACGAGAATAAAATTATGTATTTCTTAACCTTCAAAAGTCTGAAGTGAAAGTTTGACGTTTGACGTGAAATATCGATATTGCACCTTTTACAAACGAGCGTGCTTAATACGCATACACTCGCAATGGCATTTGGACGTGTATCTTCGCTGCCAATGAGGAGAGGCGTTGGTTGGCGCTCGAACTGACCAATCAGGAGCGTTCTAGCTTTAACATAGCGTGCCCTATGTTCAGACTCCTCGCACGCACCCTGTATAGTATATTCCACGTGAGCTAGGGAAGATTTAGGCCGGAGGCATCATGATGTAGAAAATTGTATCTAAACTATAGCGTTTTTTGACTATAATAAGATGGCATAATAGACCAGATATCTCAGTTTCATCTAGATAGATATTAAATTTGGAAATAGTTCATAAATTTTATATTTATACATTAGATATACGTTGTTACACGCCTTACCGACTAAATACATTATGAGCCTCATAATAAAAATGAACTTTCTTTTTGTGCCTTGCACTATGCCACAGGTACCTTCGTTTTTGAACGAATTTTAAATCAAAATGGCTAAATATTAGTTCACAAGTTATGAATAATGGCGTTATCCACGAACGTAATGTGCACGGAACACATAATTAGAGTCCCTCTAGTAAGAGTTAAGACATAAGCCGCCATGTTTTAGTCCACAATTTGTGTTAGTGCATCAGTGAATACATGAGCCGTGTCTGTGTGCAGTTTCGGTCGACCGCAAATTTCAAATAAATAACGATCGACTGAAGTACATCAATGTTTTTGGAACTTTTATATCTAGCAGAAAACAGTATTTAGTATAAATATTTAGGTACATATCGATGCAGAACATAATATATAACTATGCATGGTTTTCTTTTCAGGTTATGAACGCAGCAATACTCAGAATATTACTGCGGTTTCTATTATTTGCAACAATTTTGTTAAGAAGTTTTTAGTAGATGTATAGGAGCGGTATCCACGAAACTCCCGCCGCCGCCACCAGGCGTTGCCACAGTCGCGGCGCTGTCGCAGCATGCGAGATGGTAGATTCGTGAACTAATTCGTGGTTTGAGTCTCGGACTGACTCGTGGTTTGAGTCGTGGACTGACTCGCGGGCCGATTCGCGGATTGATTCGCATTTTTGATTTGCTGTTTAGTACGCGGGCTTATAATTCAAGACTCGCGGCGCTGTCGCAGCATGCGAGGTGGTAGATTCGTGAACTAATTCGCAGACTGATTCGTGAACTAATTCGTGGTTTGAGTCTCGGAATGACTCGTGGGCCGATTCGCGGATTGATTCACATTTTTGATTTGCTGTTTAGTACACGGTTTCAAGACTCTCACATTGGAAAATCTGACCGTCGCTAATGAGGTCATTAAGATGACGCAAGACTTTGTGGATGGTCCCATTAAGTTTTCGAAGATTAATGCTGTAGCGTTATGCATATATCTTTCGGGTTATTATAAACAATTTCATGTATTGTTATTACAAATTTCGAAAGCTTTGAAGGTCGAAAAACATAGGTAATTTAATGCGTTACATTGTCGAATGAAAAGAGAAGGTAAAGGTCAACCAATATTTATTATTTCATTAGATATTGTTATTAATAAAATGTTTTTACATTATCATTGAAAACGACATCTTTCTAATGCTTGATCTTACAAAATTCAATCAGAGCGATTGAAAAGTGTTGACCGTTACACATTAGTATTGCCATGTGTCGAAAATTTTTCCCGAATGATTTTCCCGAAACTTTCGAAAATGTATACAGGTCCAGACCAATCATTCCAATGTAGTATTGCCATATGTGAACTGTCAAAAATCAAATTTCAAAAGTCGCCTTCACTAAAGGTCAGATATTGCTACATTATAGTCGCTTATGGAAATACATCGTATTCGGTAGGAACCGTATTGAGAGTGAAAGTAAAATGGCCTTTTCCTCGTGCGTACACCGTTACCGACCTAATTCGGATGTTACATATCTTTTTTTGATGAATTGACAGCGTAGATTTCCATTAGTCTGAATACCAGTTTGAAGGTGTCTAGCTCAATCTCGTATATCGACGACCTACTTTTTAAATCTCACACAAATTTTAAAAACCTACAATCAAAGCTTTGACCTCCCCCTTGTCATGTTGTAAGTTCGAATTCACCTTTCAGAATTTTCTCTCGTCGGGGGAAATCTATCCATCAATATGACAGTCGTCTTGACAAGCCGTTAGTGTATCTCAATGATCTTCAATAGTGACGAAACCGCTGAGCCCCTTCACACAAAACCGCTAAGACCATTTTAAAATTAATTTAGAAAAGCCTCTAAGCAAGTCTCAACGCGTTCAAAAGACCTGGTGTCGACCCCCTGATGCGCGGAAACCTTTTCCTCGTGCGTTCTACTATCATCTCTCTCGCTCTCGCATACTCTTATTTAGATCCATTAACATTAGCAGTATACCGTTTTCACGGTCGTCGATTATCCGTGGATCACTTATTCATCGTACATTTGTTTTCCTGAAACTTTCGAAAATGTATTCAGGTCCAGACACGTTTAAAAGGTCATTGCACAATTTCTTCAAAACATTATCTCTTTACCAAATTTCGGCAATCCGTGACGTAAGAGAAAGGAGGCAGTCTAATTCAAATATTCCAATGTCATAATTTCTATGATCTCTCTAGCTCTCGCATACTCTTTCTTAGATCCATTAACATTAGCAGTATACCGTTTTCACGGTCGTCGATTATCCGTCGATCACTTATTCACCGTACATTTGTTTTCTCGCAACTCTCGAAATTGTATACAGATCCAGACATCGTTTCAAAGAAATGTCGCGTTCCTGTGTCTATGTTTGACAGCACGTAAGCGCCTCTATTTCAAAACTTGTATTTCTACAACAATATGGTAGATGTCTAAAAGATTTTTGAGGCCTAGAACAGGGTTTACAGCACTCTTGAAGAAGACGCTGCTGAGGATCAGTTTTCCAACTTCATTCGAGAATCCATCAAAAAGATTGAGAAAATCAATTAATTCTTAAGGACCAATCCTCACATTCCAAATGGGGTGAAGTTATCATTGGAGACACGTATTCATTGCATCACGGTACAGAGGGTTACAGCTGCTCACAGATTAATTAGCGTATCTCAATGATCTCCAATAGAGACAAAACCGTCGAGACCCTTCACCCAAGACCATTTTGAAATTAACGTAGAAAAGCCGCTAAGCAAGTCTCAACGCGTTCAAAAGACCTGGCACCGACCCCCTAATATTGTTATAAAAATGTCCAGCCGTTAGATGGTAATTGCAAACGGCCTCTTTCTAATGCGTGATCTTAAGAAATTAGTTCATAAATATTGAAAAGTACTGGCTGTTACACATTAGTATTGTCATGTGAGGAATGTCGAAAAAAAAAATTACAAAAGCAATTCATTAAAGGTCAGCTATTGCTACATCATATCCGCTTCTCGATGCCTATGTGGAAATACAGCGTAGGCTAGGAACCGTATTTTGAATGTGAACATAAAATTCTAATAATGACCTTTTCCTCCTGCGTGCTACTACCATCTCTCTTGCTCTCTAGTACCCGTTGTTAGATTATACCGTTATCACGGTCATCGAAATCGCCGATTGCTAGCCGATCATTTTCACCATATATTTTCCATGTATACAGGTTCAGACGCGTTTAAAGTCATTGCGCAATTTCATCAAAAGGTATACCAAGTAACACATTTTCGCTTTCCAAAATTTTTAGACAACCTCCACCATAATAGAAAGGAGATGATCTCAGTTCTGTATTTTATCTAGGAATAACATGGCGGGCCACCTGTAGGCCAACTCACCCCTTTGTTAACAAAAGTAGCATGAATAAATAAATAAATAAATAATTTATAATAATAATATTTAAATAGTAATAAATTTCACATAATCCGAATAGCGTGTATTAAAATGTATAATATAGAAATGATGGAAGAAGCTAGCAGTAATTAGAAAGAGAGGATGACACGCTTATTCCCTATGCATTTATCTATTCACGATATTTACGTGTTTTCATGACGTTCGAGCCATAGCTATACGAGTTTGGACACGTGGGTAATGTAATTAATCAGGTTCCTGACCGTTTTTTAATATGTGTACAATTTACGACATCTTAAACATCGCCATACAAGTTTCGACCTGTTAATTACCCGTAGATTTTACTATACGGTAACAATGAATCTGACTTCTCACAAGTGACGAATACATACGAGTATCGACTTGCTTCTAATATAATTAATTAACCTTCATTTAATATTTCCCACTTTTAAAATTTCTGAGAATAAGAAGATCGAAATGACGACGTAAAAATCTAAGAGAAGCGTGTAAAATTCAACAGTTTCTTTCTATCTTTACGCACAGTTTTGTGTCTTTTAAGTAAAAAGTTAAAGGAAATGATAATGCTGCCATCTTTTGGTATGTTTAAAGAGATTGCAGAATCTGCGTGTTGCAGAATGAAATATGTGGGTGCATCTAAAATGCATAGATTCATCGTAGGCTGCCATCATACACTTGCTGATATGAGTGGCCATGGAGCGATTACAACTGAATATGAGGTTCTTGAAAATTGAATCTAGTTGACAATTAACCTTATTATCGCCATACAAAAGAATATGAAAGTGAAATTGTTAAATATTACCGCGCATCTACTGCAAAGCGAAAGCAATCTCGCTATTTTTAAAATACCTATACTGCCATTACTAGACATCCCTCTGAAATTAACACTTTGCATAGTCTTTAATCATAGGCGGTTGTCTATCTGCGGTATCATCACTCGTTTCAAAACGTTTATTGACGACATTCACGTAAATCTGGATGCATTTGCATTGTGAGTGGTAAGCATGACAATACTTCTTCAATTTCACGTTCTGCAAACGTTGACATGAAATCTATAGGTAGACTCGATGTCTTTTGTTTCCATTAATGCAAGACGTTTCACTTCATAGTAAATTCTCATTGACCTTCGAAGAGATGCAGGCTAGTCTTGAAGATTTTACAGTATACAATTTTAAAGCATTTTAACATTTTCTTTAACACACTTTCCTTTACCATAATCTTTTGAAGTGATTATGTATGAAAACATCAGTTCTATAAACGATTCAATATTAATAATAATAATAATAATCTGAAATTTTAGTGCATGATGTGAAAACATGAGAAGTTTTCCATTCGTTAGTATTAAAATACATTTACGCTTGTACTTGTTGGGTTTTCAGAATGAATTTCATTGCATAGTCGTGTGAATGTTACAACACAAGAATGTGCATACGACTCGATTTGATGTAAGAGTATTCGTATAGATGCAACAAATCGGTAGCTAATGAGAGAGAGAGAGAGAGAGAGAGAGAGAGAGAGAGAGAGAGAGAGAGAGAGAGAATGATCGACAATTAAAGATGACAGTTCGAAAGTTAAATTCACTACGAATAAGGCGACCTTATGTGGGCTATTAGACGCGATTCTAATGTGAAAGAATTTGTTATTATCATAATGATAAATACTTTGTTGTCTTTCGTTTTGTTTTGCATTTACAGAAAGAAAGATGCAGTGTAGATAAGATGACTTAGACCATGTAAGATTTATGCATGGACTGACTTTAAGATGTAATGATTTTAATTATTTGATTTAAGACTGCAGTGTATCGCTATTTAATATACATACAAAAATTAATTGTTTAAAGGATGTCAAGTTAATGACTGATCATTTTTTATTTAAAATTTAGAGATCTTTGGCACGCTCAATTGTATTATAAACCAATCGAAACTTGTATTCATACGTCTATGCACATTTCAATTAGATCGAATATCGTAGAAAAGATTTATTCAATTGTGAAAGTGCGGTGACCATCATACTTGGTGCTAGTACTTGAAACGATTTAATATTACGTTTAACTTCTTCATCATCTGAGTATCGTAACTCACAAACTATCGAAAATCTCAAGTGTTGGCCCGCTGAAGAATCGACGTTTTTGTTACACTCTGATTTGATTTCCGATTCATAGGATTTTACGAAGAGATACTACGATCTAGAGAGAGAAAGGTACGACGTATACCCATAAGTTAGAGGTACCACGCCATATGTGGAAGGGGCAAAGAGTGTGTGTGAGAGAGAATGATGCGTCAATTAATGAAGGGGACAAGCAAATCAGTATTAGATACTAGAAATGTAGAATATTGTCGACGTGCAAGGATTCCCCGGATCTGGTAATCAGTTTATATCGAAGGAAATGTACATTATGGATATTTCCGACAGTAATGTAGTAAAGTACGTTTTGAACATAAAACAATTGGTTAATGCACAATTATCATGGTCTACGATTGGAATCGGGCGTATACCCTTTGATGGAATCAACGAAACGTTGGAAGACATCGTTACATGTGCTCACAAGATATACATAAAAGGCGCAGACAAATAAAAGACATAGGTTGCAGGAAATTTTAGATGCTGACAATATTGTCGATATAGACATATTAGCCTGTCCATCTCTACCGAAACTCATAGGACAACAACATCGTCGATTTTCAATAAATTGCGAAAATCATACATTTAACGGAAAGTGTGTTAAAGAAAATGTTAAAATGCTTTAAAATTGTATACTGTAAAATCTTCAAGACTAGCCTGCATCTCTTCGAAGGTCAATGAGAATTTACTATGAAGTGAAACGTCTTGCATTAATGGAAACAAAAGACATCGAGTCTACCTATAGATTTCATGTCAACGTTTGCAGAACGTGAAATTGAAGAAGTATTGTCATGCTTACCACTCACAATGCAAATGCATCCAGATTTACGTGAATGTCGTCAATAAACGTTTTGAAACGAGTGATGATACCGCAGATAGACAACCGCCTATGATTAAAGACTATGCAAAGTGTTAATTTCAGAGGGATGTCTAGTAATGGCAGTATAGGTATTTTAAAAATAGCGAGATTGCTTTCGCTTTGCAGTAGATGCGCGGTAATATTTAACAATTTCACTTTCATATTCTTTTGTATGGCGATAATAAGGTTAATTGTCAACTAGATTCAATTTTCAAGAACCTCATATTCAGTTGTAATCGCTCCATGGCCACTCATATCAGCAAGTGTATGATGGCAGCCTACGATGAATCTATGCATTTTAGATGCACCCACATATTTCATTCTGCAACACGCAGATTCTGCAATCTCTTTAAACATACCAAAAGATGGCAGCATTATCATTTCCTTTAACTTTTTACTTAAAAGACACAAAACTGTGCGTAAAGATAGAAAGAAACTGTTGAATTTTACACGCTTCTCTTAGATTTTTACGTCGTCATTTCGATCTTCTTATTCTCAGAAATTTTAAAAGTGGGAAATATTAAATGAAGGTTAATTAATTATATTAGAAGCAAGTCGATACTCGTATGTATTCGTCACTTGTGAGAAGTCAGATTCATTGTTACCGTATAGTAAAATCTACGGGTAATTAACAGGTCGAAACTTGTATGGCGATGTTTAAGATGTCGTAAATTGTACACATATTAAAAAACGGTCAGGAACCTGATTAATTACATTATCCACGTGTCCAAACTCGTATAGCTATGGCTCGAACGTCATGAAAACACGTAAATATCGTGAATAGATAAATGCATAGGGAATAAGCGTGTCATCCTCTCTTTCTAATTACTGCTAGCTTCTTCCATCATTTCTATATTATACATTTTAATACACGCTATTCGGATTATGTGAAATTTATTACTATTTAAATATTATTATTATAAATTATTTATTTATTTATTTATTCATGCTACTTTTGTTAACAAAGGGGTGAGTTGGCCTACAGGTGGCCCGCCATGTTATTCCTAGATAAAATACAGAACTGAGATCATCTCCTTTCTATTATGGTGGAGGTTGTCTAAAAATTTTGGAAAGCGAAAATGTGTTACTTGGTATACCTTTTGATGAAATTGCGCAATGACTTTAAACGCGTCTGAACCTGTATACATGGAAAATATATGGTGAAAATGATCAGCTGGCAATCGGCGATTTCGATGACCGTGATAACGGTATAATCTAACAACGGGTACTAGAGAGCAAGAGAGATGGTAGTAGCACGCAGGAGGAAAAGGTCATTATTAGAATTTTATGTTCACATTCAAAATACGGTTCCTAGCCTACGCTGTATTTCCACATAGGCATCGAGAAGCGGATATGATGTAGCAATAGCTGACCTTTAATGAATTGCTTTTGTAATTTTTTTTTCGACATTCCTCACATGACAATACTAATGTGTAACAGCCAGTACTTTTCAATATTTATGAACTAATTTCTTAAGATCACGCATTAGAAAGAGGCCGTTTGCAATTACCATCTAACGGCTGGACATTTTTATAACAATATTAGGGGGTCGGTGCCAGGTCTTTTGAACGCGTTGAGACTTGCTTAGCGGCTTTTCTACGTTAATTTCAAAATGGTCTTGGGTGAAGGGACTCGACGGTTTTGTCTCTATTGGAGATCATTGAGATACGCTAATTAATCTGTGAGCAGCTGTAACCCTCTGTACCGTGATGCAATGAATACGTGTCTCCAATGATAACTTCACCCCATTTGGAATGTGAGGATTGGTCCTTAAGAATTAATTGATTTTCTCAATCTTTTTGATGGATTCTCGAATGAAGTTGGAAAACTGATCCTCAGCAGCGTCTTCTTCAAGAGTGCTGTAAACCCTGTTCAAGGCCTCAAAAATCTTTTAGACATCTACCATATTGTTGTAGAAATACAAGTTTTGAAATAGAGGCGCTTACGTGCTGTCAAACATAGACACAGGAACGCGACATTTCTTTGAAACGATGTCTGGATCTGTATACAATTTCGAGAGTTGCGAGAAAACAAATGTACGGTGAATAAGTGATCGACGGATAATCGACGACCGTGAAAACGGTATACTGCTAATGTTAATGGATCTAAGAAAGAGTATGCGAGAGCTAGAGAGATCATAGAAATTATGACATTGGAATATTTGAATTAGACTGCCTCCTTTCTCTTACGTCACGGATTGCCGAAATTTGGTAAAGAGATAATGTTTTGAAGAAATTGTGCAATGACCTTTTAAACGTGTCTGGACCTGAATACATTTTCGAAAGTTTCAGGAAAACAAATGTACGATGAATAAGTGATCCACGGATAATCGACGACCGTGAAAACGGTATACTGCTAATGTTAATGGATCTAAATAAGAGTATGCGAGAGCGAGAGAGATGATAGTAGAACGCACGAGGAAAAGGTTTCCGCGCATCAGGGGGTCGACACCAGGTCTTTTGAACGCGTTGAGACTTGCTTAGAGGCTTTTCTAAATTAATTTTAAAATGGTCTTAGCGGTTTTGTGTGAAGGGGCTCAGCGGTTTCGTCACTATTGGAGATCATTGAGATACACTAACGGCTTGTCAAGGGAAAGGTCCGCAAACCGGTTGTGCGACTGTCATATTGGTGGAGAGATTTCCCCGACGAGAGAAAATTCTGAAAGGTGAATTCGAACTTACAACATGACAAGGGGGAGGTCAAAGCTTTGATTGTAGGTTTTTAAAATTTGTGTGAGATTTAAAAAGTAGGTCGTCGATATACGAGATTGAGCTAGACACCTTCAAACTGGTATTCAGACTAATGGAAATCTACGCTGTCAATTCATCAAAAAAGATATGTAACATCCGAATTAGGTCGGTAACGGTGTACGCACGAGGAAAAGGCCATTTTACTTTCACTCTCAATACGGTTCCTACCGAATACGATGTATTTCCATAAGCGACTATAATGTAGCAATATCTGACCTTTAATGAAGGCGACTTTTTAAATTTGATTTTCGACACATGGCAATACTAATGTGTAACGGTCAACACTTTTCAATCTCTCTGATTGAATTTTGTAAGATCACGCATTAGAACGATGTCGTTTTCAATGATAATGTAAAAACATTTTATTAATAACAATATCTAATGAAATAATAAATATTGGTTGACCTTTACCTTCTCTTTTCATTCGACAATGTAACGCATTAAATTACCTATGTTTTTCGACCTTCAAAGCTTTCGAAATTTGTAATAACAATACATGAAATTGTTTATAATAACCCGAAAGATATATGCATAACGCTACAGCATTAATCTTCGAAAACTTAATGGGACCATCCACAAAGTCTTGCGTCATCTTAATGACCTCATAAGCGACGGTCAGATTTCCCAATGAGAGACTCTTGAAACCGCGTACTAAACAGCAAATCAAAAATGCGAATCAATCCGCGAATCGGCCCGCGAGTCAGTCCGCGACTCAAACCACGAGTCAGTCCGAGACTCAAACCACGAATTAGTTCACGAATCTACCACCTCGCATGCTGCGACAGCGCCGCGAGTCTTGAATTATAAGCCCGCGTACTAAACAGCAAATCAAAAATGCGAATCAATCCGCGAGTCAGTCCACGACTCAAACCACGAGTCAGTCCGAGACTCAAACCACGAATTAGTTCACGAATCTACCACCTCGCATGCTGCGACAGCGCCGCGACTGTGGCGACGCCTGGCGGCGGCGGCGGGAGTTTCGTGGATACCGCTCCTATACATCTACTGTTTTTAATTCACTATTTATAATTGATACTTTATTCTGTATAGCAGAATAATAATTATAAATACATAATATTAAAACCATTAAACTGACGTATTCTGCGAATTGACATAGTAAGTGAATGTAAACAAATGTATGCCTACTGCAATGATTTATCTACAGAAGAGAGAAACTGCGCACAATTAATAATAAAGTGGCTGCTGCAAATAAAACAGTGTAAGAACCACGATATCGAATTAAAATTAAACAAAAATGGTTTAATATTATTAGTTTAAAAATGACTTAAATAATATCAATTGAAATTTAAATTGATTTGTGATTACAAAAACATTTTACAATTTTATACATAAATGCTACAATAACTTTACATTATGAAAATTATTTTGTTGTACGTAACAGTACTATTTTTGGATTTTACGAGTGAAATAAGTTTTCAAAATTAAAATTAAAGCTAATGACATATTTCAATAAAAATTGTTCAATTTCCAGTTATTAAATCTCACGAAAAAAATAATTTGCTAATTATACAGCAAAAGTCAAGTGATTGTACTGGAAGTGACAGTAAAAAAAATATCTGTAATTCTTACATATGTAAATTTTATATACCTACTTATCTATAAATTCAACAAAATTATTTGTATATTTAACGGATAATTCTGATGTTTTTTTTATGAAAATAATATTTTCTATATAACATAACATTTTAAAAGGACTTTTCTGCGTATTGAAAGGATCCAAAACTACATTAATTTATTATTTGTAATGAAGTAAATATGCTAGAGTAGTATGTTTTTAAGAAACTTAGTTACCAGTTTCAAATTTTAACGAATTAGAGATTTTTTTACTTATTAGTGAAAATAATTAGTAATGTAATTAGTGAACGATTGTTCACTACATATTTCAGTAGCAGTTGAATAATTCATATTTTGAGAATATCTTTGTAATATAATTGTACCATATATTGTAAATTTTTTAAATTAGTACGGTAAATGTCCCGATTAATGTCCATGTAAGTTTTTTTTGGAAGAAAATTAACGAAAATATAACTATAAATCACTCCAAATATAAACTAATTTGTTTAGTAGCAAAGTTTAACACATTCTTAACCGATAATGATTACTGTCAAAACGCGAAATAAAAAAAAGTAAAATTGTCTCTATTAATGTCGATGCAATTTTTCCTAGTCTCTATTAGTGACCACTATAATTTGTTTTCTTTACATTTAGATATTGTTTTTTAAGTGATAATACTTACATGAAAATATTCCTACATACATTTAGAATCTAATATAACTTTATTTATGATTAATTTAAAAGATTTGTTTATAATTATATGAAAATATATTAATGGCAACTAAATCGGGACACGGACATTAATTGGGACATTTACCTTACTTATTAAACCTTAAGACAGGCTTATAAGTTATATAATATTTGTATTCTCGAAAATTTCAAGTAAGTAAATGTATAATCCAGCTGTAATATATTAATTTCAGTTAAATGGACAACTTTGCAATGAAAGTGTTAATGTACACAGATGTATCATACTATATGGGGTGTTAAGGCGTGGAAAAGGGGTGTTAAGGGATCAATAAAACCTTTTCCATGCGATGTGCTCGTCTTTTTTGCCTACAAAAGTTGCTAGATGGTGAAATACGAAACGATGAGAAGAGACTACGTCAAGATATCAACTAAAATCAGCGTGCTTATAATAGTCTAGAAAATATTATATTTCATTATAACGAAGTGTGTTCAAACTAGCATACTTTGCTCTATTTTTCTACGTATTACCATTAGATTTACAATAAAATAAATGTTCATAAACATTTAGACGATTCTCCAAATTATCGTTTTTTGGGGTCAAATTTTGGATTTAGCTGCCATTTTCACATTTGGTTCACCACATGTCATACAGTATTGCCCCAAATTCGTACTATTCTATACTATTCATATGAACGCTCGACAAGTTCAATTTTAAACACGGTTAGGTGTTTTTATTAACAATGACTTTAACGATGAATAACTTATTAGTTGATATGGGCACGAACTACTGAAATAAGATATACTATAATATTTCACTCTTTCTTAACGTTATTGTTATTATTATTTATGCCGATGCACGTTATTTCTGTACAAATAACACGTTGTTTTTTTATTTTCACAGGAAATCTAGTTATTATCATCAATGATTTATCACCACAATCCCCACTGCAATCACATATCACAACCAACTCCATAATAACAGATGTACCCACTTCAATGTAACATTGAAATCTATAAACGTAACATGCACCATGCAAAATCAGCATACATTATATGAACATAAAACAATGTTGAAAATTGGATGCAGGATAACATTTAATTGAATCGTTACGTTAAATACACACACATACACACACACACACACACACACACACACACACACACACACACACACACACACACACGCGCGCGCGCGCGCGCCTAAACAATAAAGTAAGGAACAGTGAATAAAATCAGTTAAAAATAAATCGAGATCGAAAACAGTTACTTTGTATTAAAATGCATCGCCATGGCTTTACCACTGTGGGTCGAAACTTTACTCACTTTTTCCGATGAAATTCTCAAACGGAACGTTATGAAACGTAAAATTATTTTTTTTTCCACCCATACCGGTGTATCATACAGAATAGAATTGCACCGTCCAAAAAAAAAATGATTTTAAATTCAGGTTATCCTGCTTTTTGACTATATTACAATAAGCCCTGAATATTTTTTCCGTGGCTACAAAAAATCGAAAGTAGATTTATTCACGAAAAACAGTGTATCTTGTTTGAATTGCTTTATACTCGTTAATTTAATAAATGCAATTGAGCTTACAGCTTTCGAACCGGCGGTTTCAATGCACGTATTTTAGCAAGTTTGAGATCGCATTATTCTCGACATTATGTATCCTGCGATATTATAGAGACTGCACAATTCTGTTTTTTTAATTTCAATGGAGGTTAAAGGTATCCAGAAACTTGAAGTAATTTATCTTAAACCCATCGGTTGAAATTCTCATGTTCAAAAAGTTGAAGTGAATGTAAGCACGATGTGGCTTTTTGCACATTTGGGAAATGGCAATCTGATTCATTTGTGATATTTTATAACAAATTAATAATTATCACAGGTTATAACCAATACTGAAATCCAAATTACTACAAGTATATAGTTATAAAATTTGTGTTGAAACAGAAATTGAGGTCAAGTGATCATAACTGAACTAGATTGACACTTTTGTCCAAATATTGAAAAAGACGAGTCGGGCTTAAATTTCTTATAATTTTGTTACAACTTTTTGAACGTGATAACTTTAATCGATTGGTTTGAAACAAATTTCATCAAGTTTATGAACGCAAGACATCTACAGAAATATATTTTCTGAATAATTTTAGTGTTTCGGCAACAAATTTGTAAACATTCATGCGGTGAAGTTGTATAGAACCTTTTTTTAAAAAAAAATAAGCCGTCACTCGTAATAATCCATTCATTATTTTTTAATTTGTAAGGCTCTTTAAAAAGGCAATAAGAAGGCAACAAATTGCTTAACACATTAGAAATTACCCACTTTACATACAAATGTTACTTGTAATTAGAAATGTCCAATGTGATATTAAAATAACAAAAGAAATGTGTAAAAATTGATTTTTGTTAATTTTATATTTACGTATTTATAATTTTAAAAATAATTATACAGAATAATTTTAGTCTTTGCTTGCTTATAAGCGGATTCAGCGGTTGTACATGATATGACGAAGAAGTCTCACAAGGCGGGAAAGCTGCAAACTTCTACAAGAGTGCGCATCTTTCCGCGCATGTGGTCACGCGTTTCACTTATTTTGAGTGAGCAGCTCACTCAATTTGAGAGATCTGCGTTCCCTTACGAAGTCTCTCAACTTAACTTCGATTGGCAGGCTATCTCCAATAAGACAGCAGCGCACTCAATGTGTTCTCAGTGTACGAGAGATAACGTAGTGGTCGGAATTAACCAGCTTGTCGTAATTACCCCGTCTTCCTATATAATAACTTTAAATAATATAACAGTTTCTTCTAAAATGATATACTTTTGCAATTAAAAAAATGTTGTTTAAATAAATAAAAATGATATACCACAAATTGTAGAAAAATCCACGGTTTCGTAGTTTTTTTTTAGAAATTACCTCCTAACAAGCAATTTTGACACGTGCTGTTTTTCAATATACCTGACTGGACGTGTAAGTGCTTCAATTAACAATTTACAAACTTACCATCTTTTGGAAAAAGATCCCATACCAATCCAACTAACAAGTCACTGTGTTGAAAAGTTGGAAAAGCTGTATGAAGAATTAAGATCTTTGCAGAAATCACAAATGAAAAAACATTCAATAGCGACAGAACAAGGTTGCACAGAAAAGATAGGTGATTTGTTTGATATTTCGTATGCGAAAATTATAGTAACAATTAATATTTTGGTTGCGAATAATGAATAAAGTGCCGAAACAAATGAAATATGTCAATGCATAATTCTAAGAGTAAATGTTGTAAGATATACTTACTTTTCTCGTGTTCGAAATTTTAAAAATATCTTTTTCTTTTGAGGTTAGAAAAATTAATATCGATACATAAATTCAGATACCACAGTATTATCAATTAAAACAACTCGTTTTTCTTTTTTATTCATCCTCATAGATATGGAAGGATGTCAATTAACAAAGTTCTCGAGATAATCATCATGTGTCACTATACAAATATCATCGCGCATGTGTGCTCGCTGCACTGTACAAAATGAATTCACTCGTCTGTTTCACTCATCATGCCCATTAACTATATCGGTCCCCACGACGGGAAATTATATTCGCATTATCATACTATAAATCATGTATAGCCACATGTCAAAATCATACCATCACTCAACATGCTCGGTAAACCTAAACGCACTTGAAATTATTCAAAAAAAACAAAAAAGTATCCAACTAATTAAAATAGTTGTTCACGCCGAACTCGTTCAAACTAAATCGCAACCGAAACAAAATCAATAAATTAAAGTCAATTATGGACCGATCAACAATCGACTATGATACTGACTCTTACTTAATATCCCTTAACCCGATACCATACGTCCGATCACTTGAGAAGAAGGTGCTTTTAAAAGTAGAGCATCCAACTTCGATAATTATTCAATCATGTAATAGTTTGTTGACCGATCACTGATTATGACCACGCACTGACTCGACTGCTTGAATCCAGAATGAATTAAACGACCGGCCACTTCGACATGGTGAACCGATGGATTCAAAACTTATTTAAATGAAATTCAAAGGTCACACTTACTCCAAAATTCGCAGCACGACGCCACCAGGAACCCGATGATGAAACTAGCACAGGTGGTGCACCGTGACCTATCGCAACACGATGACACTTAGCTGGGGCACATGTTCAGGAAGTCCTTTCTGAATCCTACGGTGACTTATTGGAGCAGGGTCCTGCAAGTTCCTTGCACAGACGGGGTTCACTCCTAAGCGTCCTACCGTCGCGAGGATGATCCTGAACGTTAAACTTGGAGTTGATACTTGAACGCCGAAGAGGATGGTCAGCCGGTCACGTGGATCGTTCTCAGGAAAAAGAGTCCAGGTCCTTTTTTCGAATCAATGGCGGAAAATCCCAAAATGTCCGCGACTCCGCAATAACTCCACAATCCGCCAGATTCCCGGAGAATCCAGGAAAATCCCAGAAAAATAACCCTGTACAGGTCGAATAAAACTCCTTTTGAGCCAAAAAGCCCACGACATTTTATCACGAAAAAAAAACGCACACTTTATCGGCACTTACCCCAATCGGTGTTATTTTTGCACGTGGCCGTCCTGCAACGGAAAATCTTGAGGCTTCGTCTCGCCGGAACAAGTTAACGATTTCCTGGACATCGGGAAAAAAGGGTGGACATAATCCAGCGCCGGAATATATACATTTTCTCCTACCCGAAAAGCAGCGCCCCTTACCAGTGCGAATTTTCACAGCGTATGGGGGAGGCAAGCTACGCGAAGCTACGGGAAACACGATACATATCAAAACACGCTGTGTTCCCCCACAATGGGTCCCTTATTGCGATACCTATGTGGCGACGCGCGGCGGACCGCCCTAACTGATTAATTCGAAGAGCCACAGCGCCACCAGCGGAGAAACACGAACTATCACTAATGGGTCCCTAGAGCGCGCGAAACACAAATGTCAGAACGGGACGTTTGGTCTGTTACAATGTTAGATTCGTAATCAGTAACCTAAGAGTCTACCATATATTAAATTTCAAACACATTCATTTGTATTTTAAAAATTATATCCGCCATATTGTATTTGACATTTTGGATTGGTAAATTTGATTTGAGATTCATAATCATCAATCCCAAAAACTTCAAGACAACAATAAGTTTTTTGCTAATCCATTTAAATTTTAAAAGTGATGTTCACCATAATGTATCCGCCATTTTGAATTTTGAAATTCTGATCTCAGGTTCTAGTCAGCGACTCTCAAATATTCCGAGTAATAGATTTCAAGATATGAAACTAAGATACTATATAGACATACATTATTAGAAGAAAATTTTCACTTTTTTCTATTTATGGGCTTACTGTGCGGTCGTTCAAAAAAGTTTTTTTATATAAATGATCATTACCATTTCATTATTACATGATTTCTGAAGGAAAATATCTTTTGCTCATGAAAAAACATTAATTTTTAGAAATTTTAGAGAAAATTTTCGAGAAAACGATTATTTCCCATATAAAATACATGGGATACTTCATGGGCCCGCCGCGATGGCACCATTAAATATCGACGAATTGCAAAACAAAAAAATACGTGTCTTTTTATTTTCAATATAGAAGAATTCTGGGGGGTGTCCCAATTAAAATTCGCTGCTTCGATTTTTTGTGGACCACCCTAATATATATATATATATATATATATCATATAATAACGCCGTCTGGTGGTCATTTCGGGAACGGTCGAAAGCATGGTCCTGATTAATTAGTATATACACACTGCGTGAAACACATACACAAATTTCTGATTGCGTGACTGCATGTAAATGCACACTGGCAGTGTCTTCTTACGGGGAAAGTTAACACTTATGTCGTTAAAGTTACATGTATGCTACCGGTAGACTTTCGTGCCCTTGTTGCATAAATAAATATTTTGTTGCAAATGTTGCGTAAAGTGCCCCTGAAAATCGAAAAATCACATTTTACGCTTTCTGTAACAAAAATGTTATTAAAAAAACTACTTTTCGTCAAAAGTGCATTTGTCATTAATGGCCCGGCTCGCCGCGAAGGGAAGGCAGTCGCTTATTCGACACAAAAAGCAAGTGTTCGACATGATTTTAAAATTAGTAGCGTCGACTCACATCTATCGCAAGCAGTAGAAATAAGCCCGAACCCACCAAATGAGTGAGTTTACATGATATAAATGATATTCTGCGACGACCTACATAGTATTGTGGGTGCTGGCATAGGAAATATTCAGTTTAATATTATAAAAAAAAATAGCAAACTATAATCTTTACTTGCTACCATTTTTAGCTTTACTGACGTAACGAAGCGGAATTTATAAATCCAGAAAAGTATTCGACAAGAGCGATAATTGTTGAATTCCCAGATGTAAACAGGAAACAAAACAAAACTATACGAAAGCCACTTTGACGTTGCGATGCTCGAACACATACGGAAACTTACTTCTACGTAAAAGGAATCGTGACTATGATAAATTTTCAAAAATAGGAAATTTATTTAACAAAAATAATATTAAAACATAATAACAATTTAATTAAAATTTGGCATGCTTTGCGCGTATATGGCGCTTGAAATTTTTGGAAGTACGAAAACGTTCTATAGCGTGAGATGCTTGTGTAGATATAGTTACAGTACGAGAGCTCGGAATATCTAAATCGTATCTAAGTTGACCGATCTGTTTTTTAAGAGAATTTGAAGCAGCTTGATATTTAGAATTTACGGTATCAAATCTCGGATCTTCTCGGAAAACATGTGTCGGGTACTTTACTATACGCCGTTTATCAGTTTCGATGGGTGACAGCTTCCATTCAGTTTATTTAACCACGACGACGAATTTTAAACGATACGGCTTAGTAATTTCGTTCGCGGGATTATCGTGTGGAGTTAATTCATCTGCTTCGTGAAGCACGGACTGCGACAAATATTACGGAATTAATTTGTCGAAAATAAACTAAAAATAACGAAACGCAAAATAAAATGTCGCATTATGGACTAACCATAAGTTCGCTATCGACTTATGGTGTTCCATAGCTAACATTTCAATCAGCGTATGACCAGCTACCTTAACGCTGGAACGGAACAAATCTTCTTTTAAAAAATAAGCATTATCTCGTTCATAAGATTCGAACGAGATATGTGTTCCCATGATATTGTCATGGTGTATGTAATTAATCTGTAAAGAAAATTGTTTCAGAACACAACTTCTCGTGTAATTTCCCTAAAAAACCGATAATTCTTTAATTCACGGTTGACGGGTAAATTCAAGTTTTTCAAATTAAATATAATATTCGGATTCTCAGAACTTGACGTCCCGAATTAAATTTAAATTCCCGTTTCCAAACAAAGCCTTAGCATATTAACAACGCGTATGTATTAAAGATCGTATATTAATAGATTAAGCATTTAAATTGTACTTTTACTTTTTCGTAATTGTTGCAATCTAAAATTGCGTACGATGCATTAAAAAACTGCGTCCGCCACAGTATTTTTACTACATAGTACATACAAAAATTTGCAAGAGTCTTGCAAACAGTCTTAGTCTTGAAAGGTGATCTTGGTCTCGGTCTTGCTGGAAATTCGCCATATTGGTCTTGGTCTCAGTGTTGAATTTCTTGCAAGACAAGACAGCAAGACCGAGAGTTGTTTTGACCATCACTAATTTGGATGTAAAGTGTTATTTTGTAGTGGCAAATTTTTTCCGATGCATTCTAAATAATAAATTATGTATATGCCACAATTGAAACTATATGTTTGCATCGGTCTTTCCTCAGTTTCAGTTATTTCAGTCCATTCAGTTGCAGTAAGAGTTGAAGAATGGTTTGAAATATTTGCACATTGGTGTAGTTTTTAAATGCGCCAATTGCTCGTTCAGTTTCTTGCGTTCGTTTGTAGTGCAAGGGAGCAATGTGTCTAATAGTTTTTTTTTCTGTGTCCAGTATAAGTGCACACAACTGTTTATTATATACATAAGGGATTAGTATTTTTTCATGAAAATTTGTATTCAATGTGTATAAAAGCCAAGTTTGCGGTTTTTTTAATTATAATTTTGGCCCACCATTCCTACACTTAGATATACTGGTATATATGCCACATTTTTCCACTCTGACCGGCCAATTTTTGCTATTGCATAGCAATCTGTGATGGTGTCACTCAAAAAATGTTTTCTTTGTAATCTTATATATTCCGATTGTGGTAACAATATAAATGACCGATTTCCTATTAATGGTATATCTAGGTCGCATGTATATTTGGCAACCTTCTTCATATTATCCTGAGTTCTAATTATATTAGAATAATATTGGGGATCTGCAAATAAAAAATTTTTTAACGCATTCGGATTTGTAGTATAATCGCTCATCGTTGCACTGGAACTTCTTTCACTTTTTGATAAATTTGAAATACTTGTAGATTCTTGCATTTGTACTTATTTCGTAATCGAAGAGAGGTCATTATTTCGAACAATCGGAGCTTTTTTCTTTGCTGCATCTGATTTACATATTTTAAACCCAATTTAATTAAAATATGAATTTGCTCTCTTTTTGTTGGTGTTTTTCCATTGTTCAATGCATAATGGATCATCAGCAGCGAGTGTTGGTTCGACTAGGTCATGTCGATCTTCGTTTTCGTTAGTTCTGTTTACGCCTTTTCCACGTAACACTTGTATTTTTTTTATGCGACTGATGTCGATACGAGTACATAATGGGGTTCACCGGTAACATTTTTTTATTATTTTTTATTGTTTTAAATATACATTTGGGTAATAAATAACACAAATAAAATCGAAAAAAAAAATTCATTTATTAATTTGGGTATTTTATTTGCCAATTAAAAACTCTTCCGTTTGAACGCGCGCCAGTTTCGTATGACGTCACTATGCGGGTTCGGCTGTCAACCAATCCCGTTCGAATATTCTACTGTGCATTTATGTCATGTTTAACCCCAAAAGTTTGCTCCGAAATTTTTTAAAATGGAAAAAACAAACTTGTACTATTGAAAAAAGGGTTGTAAGTCCTGCTATTTTACAAATAGGTTCAATATACACGCGGCGACAAACAGTAACGTCACGATGATTCGTCCAAAGGCGCATCCTTGTAGCTGATAAATGTTACATATATATGTATACATAGATTTTAAAACTATTTTTGCAATTAAGAAAACGCAAAGAACGGCATAATACAGTGTATGAGTTTTATCAGCAGGTCTTATATCCCTTTTTTCCATAATAAAAACTTCGAAGCTAACTATTGAGGTTAAACATGACATAAAGGCACAGTAGAATATGCGAACGGGATTGGTTGACAGCCCAAATAATATCTATTACTTTCTCTGCAGAGCTTTTATTTAAATCAGGTTGTTCTTTAAGTCCCTTAAACAAATCAAAACTTTCTTCGTCTGTTTTATAAGTACTTAAAATTTGATCATTAATTATTATCTTATCGGAAGGTACTACATCGACTCCTGAAAGGAAGATAATAAATAGATTGTTAAACATTTTGTTCCTATGTGCATATTTTTTTTAGCATAATCCATCACGAACGCGATTGGCGTTTAGTCGACAAATCAGCGGCGTTCTTAGGCGAGAGTAGGTGAGGTTAGGCGGGAAGGCGAGCAAGACGCAGGAGCGTGCGTGCGGAAGAATCAGACGGGATTCCGATTTCGTGGTCGTCGTGACTGGACGCGTGCGAAGAAGAGAAAAAGGAGACGAGAGAAAAAAAGCGGGTGGCGCGTGGAACTTGATTGTGAGTGTTGCGACGCGTAGCCGTGATTTTGGCAGCGAGCTGCGATTTAAATAAAAACCTATCTTTGAACATTAAGCGAGCGTTTTTTTTGTGTTTTGGTTCTGTGGTGGCCTTACCCATAACAATTCAGAAGTGGGATTACTGCAGTAAATTTCGCCGAAAATGTCCCTTCTGGACAGTCGAAAATTTTCGTGAGCCAATATGGCGGCCTTGATTTGTGCGCGCTTTCGCAATCTTGCGTAATTCTAATTGTATGGACGATTTTGAGAAGTTTCAACGAGCAATGGGGGACGGAGCAGCCGCCCCCTGACATGGCACAATTAATGCAAATGATGGCCGGGATTTTGCAACAAAATCAAGCCACGTTAGAAACCATGCGACAGGATATGGCGCAAAGAGCGAACGCACCTCCGACATTTAATATCATGCCGGACTTGGTGAACAGCCTTCACGATTTTTATGGGACAGAAGGACCAGAAGCAGCGAGAGTATGGTTGACAAATATTGAGACTTCAGTAAACCTGCACCAGTGGACACAACCGATGGCGTTTGAAGCAGCCCGCCTTCATCTCAAGGGATCGGCCCGCCATTGGTACGAAGCGCGAGTGACAACGGTAGTCAACTGGGCGACCTTTCGACCGGCTTTTAATGCGACATTTATATACGCACGCAGCCAAACGGATATGTGGAAGGACATGATGTCACGCGTACAAGGCGCGAGTGAACCATCCACGCAGTATTTCCACCACAAAGTGAAATTGTGTAGAAATCTAAACTTGCCGGATGCTGAAATCCGGAAACAGGTAGTGCTGGGACTTAGATCCAGACAGCTAAGTGACTTCATTCGAGCTAAGACATTTGTGGATCTAGATCACGTATTACGCTCCATCGAACAGTATGAGCGAGACGACAAGGAAAGGCGCGATCTTTTTGGCCAACGTCCTACAGCGCCAACAAGCGGCGCGACCGTAAGCAAGGTTAGAGAACCCGCAGCGACCATGCGACCAGTCGTATCGAGTGTCAAGACCGAACCAACTTCAGATATTCAGCAGCGGTCGACAGGTGGACCCACCGGCGGTGTGAAGTGCTTCAATTGCGGTAACTATGGTCATTTGTCAAAGGCGTGCACGAAGCCGCGCAGGGAAATAATTTGCTATGTGTGTAGGCAGCCGGGCCATGTTGCTAGAAAATGTAGGCAAAATACCGGTGTAAACGAAGTAAATTCCTTGCAGGGTTCTCGTGACTTCTTATCTAACGAGAAATTTGTCAAAATTGTTCGTATTGCCGATAAAGCAGTTAATGCCTTTATCGATATCGGGAGTTCAGTGTCAACAATGAAATTATCGACCGCGTTAAAATTCGGCTTTGTGATCAAACCATGCGAAATTGAATTAAAAGGTTTCGGACCGGCAACGAATTTAGTTCGTTCAATTGGAAAAATTAATACGAAATTGCAAATAGATCTTTTGGAACCTCGAGAGATCGAAATCGTAATTGTGCCAGACGAAGTTCAAAATCATGACGCGATAATCGGACGAAATTTCACCGAGCTTTTAAACATTTTTACTTACGAGTTGGTAATGTGTTCGAATTTCGTGAAGTGGATTGTTTCCCGTTTGCCGCATTTCCGGAAATTGAACCGACTGTCGCGATTAAACCTCGAGTAGCGCGAGAAACGGTTTTAGAGCCAAATTCTGTAAATATTATCGAGGTGGCAATAGGAAATAAAAATGTGACACTACCGTGTGTTCGGTTCGATCGAGGAGAAACAATTTTGAAAGCAGGCGATAAAATTGGGGGGACGATTTTAGAAATTCGCGATAGTGTACCAGTCGTACCTCGTGTAGAACCGGTAAACGAAGACGAAGTCCTTACAGACTCGACACTTAGCAATGATAAAAGGAAACAATTGATGCAAATTTTAAACAATTATCGAGATTGCATTGCAAAGAATGTCGATGAGTTAGGTTGCACAAACAAAATTACGATGGATATAGAGGTCAAACCGGGGTCGGCTCCAATTTTTCGTAAGCCCTACAAAATGAATAGAAATGATCGCGACGAATTAAATAAAATCATAAACGAATATAAACAAGCCGGAATTGTCACTGAAACCCAGTCCCCGTATGCTAGCCCTGCATTTTTGGTTCGTAAGAAAGATGGAACCGGGCGAATGGTAGTAGACTATAGAGCATTAAACGCGAACACGGTTAAAATACAGTTTCCCATGCCAAACACTGACGAAGCCTTTGCGCAAATGAGTGATGCGCAAATGTTCATTACATTGGATTTGGCTAGCGGATTTTTACAAATTCCCCTTTCCGAAAATTCTAAGCAATATACGGCTTTTATAACAGAGGACCAAACGGGTCAATTTGAACGTACAAATTTTGGATTAACGAACGCCCCGTTCTTTTTCGCGAAATTGATGAAGCGTGTTTTGGGACGTTCGAGTGCGGATATAGCCTTTAATTTTTTTGACGACACCATCATACATGCGAAAACGTGGGACGAGCTTATACAAAAACTAGTAAAGGTTCTTGATCTATTGAGAGAAGCGAACTTAACGTTAAATTTAAAAAAGTGTAGGTTCGCGGTAGCAGAAGTCGAGTTTTTGGGTTACGTAATTAGTGCACAGGGGATTCGTCCAAATGATCGGAAGGTAGAAGCGATTAGGGAGTTTCCTCGTCCTACGAATTCGCATGAAGTGCGACGTTTTCTCGGAATGAGTGGTTTTTTTAGGCGCTTCATTCCCGGGTACGGAAAAATCTCTGCCCCGTTAACGAGGCTGACTAAACACTCATCGGAAAAGAAACCTTTGCAAAAATTCGAATGGGACGAAAAAGCCGAGCAGAGTTTTGTTACGATTAAAAATAAATTATGCGAAAAACCGGTGCTGAAACTCTATAACCCGAAAGCTGGCAAAACAGAGTTACATACAGACGCGTCAGCTCTCGGCATAGGCGCGATGTTATTGCAAGGCGATGAAACGGGAATGCACCTTGTGTATGCCGTAAGTCGTAGAACGTCTGATGTAGAAGCTTCCTATCACTCGAGCAAACTTGAACTTATGGCCGTAGTTTGGTCAATTACGCGACTTCGACAGTTTTTGATCGGCATCAAGTTCGTTGTAGTAACTGACTGCGAGTCTTTAATATACATGAACGCCATGCGCACGAAACACCCTCAAATCGTACGTTGGTTTAGCCTGATCGCGGAATACGATTTAGACATTCGCCATCGAAGTGGTGTTCAGATGGCACATGTCGATGCGCTTTCGAGGGCTCCTCTAGAGCAAGATGAGAATGTCGACGATGATGATTTAGTTGTCTATGAGATCAATACGCGCGAAGATGAGGTACGGATGTTCCAACACGCGGATTTTGACATAAAAAGAAAGATTAACATTTTACGTAAAACAGAGAAAGATCGAACGAAATCCGAAATAGGAGAAGTTAAAGAGTACGTATTGCATGATGGCATGCTCTATAAAATAGTCGAAACTCGTGGAATTAAACACGAATTATATGTAGTTCCTCGGGCGATGAGGAAGTCGATAGTAGTCCGGTATCACGATTCGTCAGGTCATGGTGGCGTTGAAAGAACTCTCGCGAGAATTCGTGAATTCTTCTTTTTCCCACGTATGAAACGGTACGTTAGAGTTCATGTAAAATCATGCATCGAGTGCATATTAGCGAAAGGCAAATCCGGACGTCAGGAGGGAGAACTGCATCCTATTCCACTAGGGGAGCGTCCCTTTAGCGTAGTTAACGTAGATCACCTTGGACCCTTTATTACCACTGGCAAGAAAAATAAATACATACTTGCGATCATAGATAACCTAACAAAATTTTCAATTTTATATGCAGTTAGGAACGTTGATGCCAAGAGCACGGTAAATAAATTGGGAAAATTCGTGGAACGATTTGGAGCACCGACGCGCGTAATTTCCGATAGAGGTCCATGCTTCAAATCCTCAAACTTTAATAAGTTTTTGAATCGTCACGGTATAAAACATACATTAAATTCGAGCCGCCATCCCCAGGCCAACGGGTTAGTAGAGAGGTTAAATGGAACAATTTTACCCGCGTTACCAGCTACGATTGGTACCAACGAAGCAAATGCGTGGGATCTATTGGTTCCAAAACTCGAGCGTGACTTGAATACATCAGTGTCAAACAACACAGGGAAAACACCATTCGAAAGCGTTTACGGATATGTGCATAGAGTCGGAGAAGGTTTTTTACGCGATTTAACTGTACGTAGCGAATCTTATCGTAATCCATGTGATATACAAACGGAAATACGCGCAGAGATAGAATCGGAGCAAGCACGTTATAAAGAGCGTTACGATAAAAACCGACTTAAAAGGGTGTCTTACGCAGTAGGTGACATTGTATTTATGCGTTGTAATCCGACGGCAACTGGCGAGTCTACGAAACTCCAGCCTAGGTTTAAAGGACCAATGGTCATTACGATGGTTTTGCCCAGCGATACTTACCGTGTAAATACTCTGCGTGATCCAAATAATAAGAAAGCGAATACAACAGCTCATGTAAGTCAGCTAAAGCTGTGGCGGGGAATCAGCGACATTGAAACTGATAGCGAATCTGATGAGTCTGGCGAATCTATTGTAAATGGCGAAACCGAAAATGAGCGCGAAGATGTAACCTGCGAGACAGTCACTGATACCGAAAAAGAGCAAATAGACGTAGATCAGGAGGGTACTTCGAGTACCTCAAATAACATTGTAAATCGACGAAGTGCACGAACACGACGTGCACCAAAGCGATTCGAAGATTATATGTGAGGTTCATAATAATAAGTTCATTATAAGTTTTATTTTACTATTCAACAGGTACAAATTGTGATTACTTATATATATATATATATATATATATACAGGGTGGCCGATTTATCTGAAGACATCGAAATATCTCGAAAACTATGCACAGAATCAAAAAAGTTGTCGGATGAAAGTTGTTCGACACGAAGGGGGGGATCCAGTGATAATTAAATTTACCCCCTCCCCCATCCCCTGGGGGTGGAGTGGGGGCACAAACAATAAAACTTAAATAGGAACCCCCAGTTTTTATTGCAGATTTGGATTCTCCGGAAAAAAGTACACCAATTTGACCTAGGAGCTATTGCATTTTGGTTCACAGGGGGCGCTGTAATCGATAAAAATCCAAATTTATCTGAAGACATTGAAATACCTCGAGAACTATGCACAGAATCAAAAAAGTTGTCGGATGAAAGTTGTTCGACACGAAGGGGGGCATTCAGGGGGCAAATAGGGACAATTTGATCCCTTTATGAAAATTTAATATTAAAAATTGTAATATTAGAATTTTTAATATTAGAATTTAGTAATATCAATTGCGAAAATTGTTATTCTGAATATGAAATTTTAATAATGTCCATTCGAAAAATTAAGATTATGAATAATTGATATTCTTCATATTAAAAATCAAAACTGATTACATAAAAATTGTGCATACAATATGGAAGCAATTTTATAAATAAGTTTTCTACCTTCAATAAAATTACATTTTAGGTTTTAAATTTATTATTTAATAAACAAAAAGAGGACATCACGCAATTCATTAAAAAACGCGCCATGTCCCTTCACTCAGCTCATTCATTCTCTCTCTGTATGTTTTTTCCGAAATGAGAATAAATAAGCTGAGCATTGACGGTCAAACCAGCTTCTATTAAACAAAACGAAACTCTTACTTCATTTGGGGATTTCGTCGCCATCTACCGGACCCCCAGAGAACTCACGTGGTTTCATACATGTACATCGCTTGCATTTCGGCCATCACCGGCGCCGGTTCTGTTACATAACGCTAGAGGGCGACATAACTCGAAAATAAAGTAGCATATCATTTTATACATAAGTTGAGTCACACGTAACCAGTTCACCTACATTTTTCTCTACTTTCCTGAAGGGAAGTAAATGGATATCGCGACTTTCTAATCCCCATATTAAAATTTAGTATTCACGGTCTCTCAGTGTAAGACTGTTTTTGAAGTCCATTGTATTGGTAGTAATTCGGTCGGAGGTCACTTTGCTTTTAGAATAACAACTTTCCGTTTACGTGACTATTTTTTGTCTACCCTACATTGCTTAAATCGAATTGCAAGTTAAAAATGAATCCTGCTACAGTTCCCGAAAAAATCGAAATGATTCTTATTTATGATGAATGTAAGAGGAATATTGACGATGCTGTTGCATTGTATGCTGAGCGTTTTCCAGATAATGCTCGCTCGCGTTCTTTTTTTTACAAAGTTGTGAATGCCTTTCACTCTGATGGCAGCGTACAAATGAAAAAAAGGAAGCGAAGATTAACAGTTACAGGAGGAGCTAACGAAGTAGCTGTACTAGCAGCTATTCACCAAAATCCACATGTAAGCACACGACAATTACATCGCGATTCCGGCATTTCCAGAGGCAGTATTCAAAGAATATTTCATCGTCATAAGTTTCACCCATATCACATTTCACTGCACCAGGAACTAGATGGCGATGATTTTCATAACCGCGTGGTGTTTTGTGAATGGGCATTTCAAAAAATGCAAACGAACCACAATTTCTTTGCTAATGTATTATTTTCAGATGAATCTACATTCACGAACCATGGTGGCGTCAATAGGCATAATATGCATTATTGGAGCGTAGAAAATCCCCATTGGTTACGACAAGTTAATCATCAACGTCCTTGGTCGGTGAACGTTTGGTGTGGAATCATAGGAAATAAACTCATTGGTCCTTATTTCATTGAAGGTAATTTGAATGGAACAAAATATCGAGATTTCCTAGAACAAGAAGTACCATTACTACTTGAGGGTGTTGCTATGGACGTCCGACGGACAATGTGGTTTCAGCATGATGGTTGCCCAGCACATTTTTCAAGAGTAGCAAAGGAAATACTAGACCGTGATTACAATGGTAGGTGGATTGGTAGAGGTGGCCCCATTAATTGGCCTGCGAGGTCACCTGATCTAACATCTCTGGATTTCTTCCTATGGGGTTACCTAAAAGGTAAGGTTTATGAACAAGTACCAACGACTCGTGAAAACATGGTGGAACGCATAAGAACTGCTTGCACAGAAATTTCTGCAGATATGATTCTATCATGTATAAAGTCATTTGAAGAAAGAATAAATAAATGCATTGAAGTGGAAGGTCAACATTTCGAACACTTACTCAAGTAAGTGAACAGTGAGACAGTGAGAGGCAAGGGGACTCACGTAAAACAAGCACCCCAAAGGGAACAGAAAAATACTACGTCCACGTCGTTGTTCCTGGGTAACGCTGAATGTATTTTTTCCCGGCTTTGTTAGAATGACCGTATTCCATATCCGCTACGCGGGCGAAAATTGTCAATATTGGAGAATCCAAATCTGCAATAAAAACTGGGGGTTCCTATTTAAGTTTTATTGTTTTTGCCCCCACTACACCCCCAGGGGATGGGGGAGGGGGTAAATTTCATTATTACTGGATGCCCTCCTTCGTGTCGAACAACTTTTTTGATTCTGTGCATAGTTCTCGAGGTATTTCAATGTCTTCGGATAAATTTGGATTTTTATCGATTACAGCGCCATCTGTGAACCAAAATGCAATAGCTCCTGGATCAAATTCGTGTACTTTTTTCCGGAGAATCCAAATCTGCAATAAAAAATGGGGGTTCCTATTTAAGTTTTATTGTTTTTTCCCCCACTCCACCTCCAGGGGATGGGGGAGGGGGTAAATTTAATTATCACTGGATGCCCCCCTTCGTGTCGAACAACTTTCATCCGACAACTTTTTTGATTCTGTGCATAGTTCTCGAGATATTTCGATGTCTTCAGATAAATCGGCCACCCTGTATATATATATATATATATATATATATATATATATATATATATATATTTTTTTTTTTTATTATCATTCATACCATGTTTGAGGACAAACATAATGTCGGATGGCCGAGTGTTAAACATTTTGTTCCTATGTGCATATTTTTTTTAGTATAATCCATCACGAACGCGATTGGCGTTTAGTCGACAAATCAGCGGCGTTCTTAGGCGAGAGTAGGTGAGGTTAGGCGGGAAGGCGAGCAAGACGCGGGAGCGTGCGTGCGGAAGAATCAGCCGGGATTCCGATTTCGTGGTCGTCGTGACTGGACGCGTGCGAAGAAGAGAAAAAGGAGACAAGAGAAAAAAAGCGTGTGGCGCGTGGAACTTGATTGTGAGTGTTGCGACCCGTAGGCGTGATTTTGGCAGCGAGCTGCGATTTAAATAAAAACCTATCTTTGAACATTAAGCGAGCGTTTTTTTTGTGTTTTGGTTCTGTGGTGGCCTTACCCATAACAAGATGAGCGAAGAACAAGTGAAAATGAAATAAAATACATTTTATTTTTGTCATAGGTTCGTCTTGTGGCAAGTAAACACGACTTGTGTTTAATAACAATTTTTAGTATCGTATTGCTCAAATATTATACTGTCGGAAGATTACTATTTATTAAACGTAGCTGCAACACATCCACCAGAAGTGGAATTTTTTTGGCACAGAATAGCCTGGACTTTTCCTATGTTGTCCTTGTTTTATTTCCAAATATAACATAACCTTTTCGAAATTAGTTGAGTGCATTTCAATTTTCGAATTTTACATATCTATATGAGTTGCACGAATAAAAGATGAAATCAAAATATAGCATGGAAACTCTATAGTACAAATATTAATTCAATGCCCTACATTTTCGCATAGAGATCCTGTAGAAATACATCTGAAATTAACTTCTGACAAACTATTCATATTATCATTAATAAGTGAAATTAACATATATGTGGATATCAACTGCGATATGACGAACAGGACAAATTAAACAAACTAATATGCTGGATAATGCTATACGCAATTATGCAACATAACAGAGATGCAACATTTTTAAGAAAACCATTAATGACGTTTTCGCACCGTTCATGTTAAAGTTCAGGAAAAACATGAATAACGAAAAAGATAAAAATCAACGATGCATCAATTCGTTCCTCTTATTGGTTTTAACAAATTTTTATTTTCTGATCTGAGGGCTTACGACATTTTGGGAATACCGAAAATTATGCCTCCTGCATTTTTCTTGTTATTTTTTGGAAATTCTTTAATTGGGATTTGAAGACCAATAAAATCTAATTTGATTCACGATTTTATTTTTTGGGGACTTTTATTAGTTCTTTGATAAAACGGCATTTGGCTAATAGATAATGTTTAGTGTTTTGCATTTTCCTTATTGTTTTTTGAACATTTTTGCGATTAGTATAATGAAAGCGACCAGATATAAATCGATTTATACCTTTGTATTTTGGAGCCTTTGAATTGTTTATTTATGAAACGCTTTTTGGTGATAAGCGAAAAGTTCGTCTCCTGCACACACTGGTCTTGAAGGAGGAAGAAGCTTATTGAAAATGGATCCAAAATCGGCTTTCGGGGAATGTTTCCACATCATTTCTCCATTCAAAATCCGCAGCTGATCCTTTTTAAAGATATACGTATTTTTGTATTTTGGTTTTTATAAAGGGAAAATTGGTACTGTTATTTTTTATGAATTCGAGTTTGGGTTTTTGTTATGTTTTACCGAATTTTCTTTTTAAATTTCACCTATGTCAGAAGACTAACCGAATGATATGGGTCATCCAAGCCCCCCCCCCCCCCAACTAGAAAAATGTTTTCTTTTAAACTTTCCACTTTTAGCGTTACCCGGGGCCAACGACGGGGACGTAGTGGTTTTTTTGTTATATTATGTATTTTGTTGTTTTCAAAATTTTTTACAAGTAAACATTTTATATGTGAAGTGATGAAAATTCAACAACCGCTTTATGAAGTCTTGAGGAATATGATTCGTAGTGGATGTTGTTAATCTTATAACGTTCCCAAAATTTTAAAAATTCTCGGTGAACTGACTCACCACATTGTTCCGATAAGAATCCTAAACCATTGCCATTGTCTATATATTGTAAACTTTCTTTAACGTGGTCGAGGATCGCATAAATTTTTAAGGTTTTAGAAACGTTAGCAATAGTTTTTAAAGCCACGTGCAATTCCTTCAGATAATCATCTAAACAAGGACCTACCTTTCCGCACCGTGCAGATTTCAGAGTGCAAAATTTTTTTGTTTGAAACTGTTTGTAAACTGAGTATTTTAAAACATGTTTTAAAAAAAAACATTTTTCTAGTTGAGGGGGGGGGGGGCTTAGATGACCCATATCATTCGGGTAATCTTCTGACATAGGTGAAATTTAAAAAGAAAATTCGGTAAAAAGTAACTAAAACCCGAACTCGAATTCATAAAAAAGAACAGTACCAATTTTCCCTTTATAAAATTAAAAATACAAAAATACGTATATCTTTAAAAAAGGATCAGCTGCAATTTTAATTCAAATGGATTTTGAATGTAGAAATGATGTGGAAACTTTCCCCGAAAGCCGATTTTGGATCCATTTTCAGTAACTTCTTCCTCCTTCAAGACCAGTGTGTGCATTTACATGTCATTTATTGTGAATTTTTCTTTTCTTAATTGACGAATGGGTAATTATAAATCCGTTAACATGACTTTTAATTGCACTTTATAAGGGACTAGTAATAAAGCTACATATAAGCTGCATATTTCGATGTTCTAAAATTGTGCAGGTTATTGCGATTGTGAATTACTTTTAACTAATATTTCTTATTACTTGTTTGACGTTTAATATATAATTCGGTTGGTTCTTAAATTGACGAAATTTTATAGGTTCGCCATTGACAGAATACATATTTTGGCGAGTAAATTGTGAATGTATTCTTCTAACATTCAATTTGGTTCTAGTTACTTTTTTGACAGCTGAGGTATACAGGGTGGACCTCGGCTAACGGGTCATAGGGCATCCCATGATAATGAAGTAGCCAATGGTGATCGAGTATTTCGGCCAGTCAACCAATCGCGCGTCAGTCTGGCCTTACTACGAGTCAGTCCTGACCCAAGCGAATGCATTTCGGAACACATTCGGACTAACTCGTAGTAAGGCCAGACTGACGCGTGATTGGTTGACTGACCGAAATACTCGATCGCCATTGGCTACTTCATTAACATGGGATGCCCTATGACCCGTTAGCCGAGGTCCACCCTGTATACACTTCAACCGTTGCAGGTAACCGAATTATCTGCAATGTTGCAAACTTCTGACAGATTAAATTTATGGCGGACCCAATAGGCCTGACCGAAAATGTCAAATCTCATGTGCCGAGGACAAATGTCTACACTAAGGGTTTTTTTTGGGTCGCTGATTAAGAATCTGACGTCACATTTTCAAAATTCAAAATGACGGATCCAATATGGCAGACCGAAAATGTAAAATCTCATGTGCTGAGGACAAATGTCTATACTAGGGTTTTTTTTTGGGTCGCCGATTACGAATCTGACGACATATTTCCAAATTCAAAATGGCGGGCCCAATATGGCCTACCGAAAATGTCACATCTCATGTGCTGAGGACAAATGTCTATACTAAGGGGTTTTTTGGGTCGCTGATTAAGAATCTGACGTCATATTTCCAAAATTCAAAATGGTGGACCCAGTATAGCTTTCTTTTTTTCCTAATTAAAATTTAATCACAGAAGGAGATTCCCGAACGCATGCGCACTTCTTCCGCACATTGGATACCGCGATGTTGCTCTATTTCCAACTAGCGCATTAACGCATTTCCCATCATATAATGTTTTGAAAATTTCAAGCTGTACTTTTACTCGTTTGTTTTTAAAATTAAATGTATATGCAGCTAGGTTATTTATTTCATTTTGTAGCCTTATGTCCTCTTTACGTATTGCCACTTCATCCTCTTTTTCCAGCAACAGTCTAAGGGGCCGACAAAAACGAACGCTCTGAGGTGTAGGATTTATCCAAAATCGTGCAGCGCTCTTTACCGAGATCACAAGTAGATTTGTGACGAAAGGGAAATTTTGTCCTATCCTAACGTCCAATACAATACGACATGTCTTACGTCACGGTCTTGCCAGTCAGAAGCTACAGCATCAAGCAACATTTCCGCAGTTTTATTTAACTTTGCTTGCAATGGAATAACAATTTCCACCTCCGAAATGATTGAACATTGATGCTACAGTCCGCAATCTTGCATTGCTTTCTACACTATTTGATAACATGGATATAATTTACACCCTTTTTCTCTTGTGTCTCTAACTAATGCGTGGTATGTTTTTTTAGAGTAATTACTCTCCAAATAAAATCCTAGAACTTTTTCCAGTGAATGTTTAGATGAATTAAAGTGATCACGGAATGAAGTAGATTGACTGTCGGGTAAATTAGCATTGATTTGCTTTCCGTACATTTTATGAACGAGATTAACAACTGTCGAATAATTTGACTTAATTATCTCTCTCGCTCGTCTGCGGTTGGTACTTTTTGAAGCATTTGTAGTATCCACAATACGTTTTCGACCGCACGCACGCACGCACGCACACACGCACGCACGCACGCATGCACACACACGCGCGCACGCACGCGCGCGCACACACACACACACACACACACACACACACACACACACACATATATATATTGTAACGGAATAGCTGTTCCATATTTGTTTTAGTATTTAGTTATAGGAAAAAGCATTCCGTTATTCCCCAGACTCCGGCGAGAGTTCCGTCACGTAATACGTAATAATTATAAGGCTAGAAATATTTTAGAACTAGCAGACTACGAAGGCAGCGAGAGTCGGCAACACTGTGGAGAGGTACGTGCATACTCACAGGTAATTAGGAACTCAGACCTCGCGAACCCGTTAATCCGCGAATACGCGTGCGTTTTCTGTTGCCGATATTTTATTAAATTCAGCTAGAAAATTTTGTGTAAGGACAGTCGTCCATATATAGTGGGACATCTTTGTGCCAGTGGACAACCGACGTCCCCGTTTTGAAACCCTTTGGCGAAATCCAGCGTGCGATTTACGAAACAAGGACAAGCGACGTCCATTATTGGAATATATAGAACGAGAGAGAGAGATTTGCCATATCTTGCGACGCCACAACTTTTGTAAGTACCGGCTATGTCCCGGCTTTCTAGCATTTCTCTCAGGTTATAAATATTTCTTTTATATATCTGCAATATATATATATACACTTTTATTTTTCCGAAACCGTATCCTTCTCCAGTTTGAATTCCCTTCTCCTTGAATTGTCACCCATCGTATTTTTATTTCAAGTATTTACTCGTGTTGTTTTTTTCCGGGTGGTGCCTTTGTTGCTTATTGGCACATTTGTAACTGTCGGCACGAGATCAACTTTGCTTGGAGTTAGACGCATCTAGACGTCTTATTAAAATTAATAACAAGACTAAAAGACAGTTACAAAATGGCGCCCGAACAAAATTGAACTGTAAAAGTTCAACCGTATTGTGTTTGAATGTCCGAAAGTTCGACAGTTTCCAAGTTACAAAATTGGCGCTCGAATTTTATGTAACCCTTTTTGTGAATAGTGACTAAAGGATTAATCTTTGTGTATGTGTGCAAATATGTGTTTATAGTGTATACAATAAACGGAATACGATAGTCGACAAATATATTTAATTAAGTATTGAATAAGTCATTTAATAAAATAAGTTGGCTTATTTCCCCTATTTAAATTAGATGTTATTAAACAACAATATTCAAACATATTTGAAAATCTATTTTATTAAGATTAGTATTGATCATTGTTTATATACACTTCTTGGCATAACTTTCTATATTCCTAAATTAACTGATTATTATATATATTTAAGATTATTATTTCAGTCCTCTTTAATTTATGAGTCAACTCTGTTTCAACTCAGTAAATAATCAGTCGATTATCAATTTGAATGAACGTCATGAATTAACTCAACATTTATAATATTTAGATGAATACATTTTAGTATAATTCATTTCTTTTAATTAATTAAGGGGTTTATTACTATATAATATCTTAATTTTATTTTTAATACTGTTCCCATAACTAATGGCAATTACAGACACCTTAATATAGTTGTGAAAGTCGACTTCGCCTTTAATTTTTCAAATGTCGACTCAACGACTTTAACAATATGATATTAACTTGACTTAATGATCATTTATATACAATCGACTTTATTACATTTAATATTAACTGTTTATTTTCGGTGTTGCGACAAAATTTCAACATATAGTGTATAATTGTACTTTACGTATTATACTTCAGTGTCACACATTAGGAAAGTGACAGGTGAGGTTAACGTATGAAGTATTGCTTGTGGATATTTATGGTACAAGCACTAAATGTATACGGTATAAATACTAACTCATAAAATAAATTAGTACACAATAGACGTACATGGTATTTAATTTGAATACGATTATTTAATAGAAATATCTTATGTTAATTCATGATACAATTAAGGAGTAGATCTACCATATTGACTTGATTGGGCGGAGTAGCACTTTAGTTCATTAATTGTAGGTTGTAACACAAAGTAGACGGTCTGTCTACTTGCGTTCACAACTAAATATTTACCTCAAGAAAGAAGAACGAATATTGGTGCATCGTCCTGTCAACTCGTTTGGTGTCATCGTCCCATCTCGTCCAACTGTCCATGAAGTTGATATACCTGTAAACATAGAAATTATTAATTATTATTGTTTATATAAATAATCTGTCAGTGTCGTGAAAGTAATAAGTCATCGTCCAAGGAAGAGGCATATATAGAAGAAAAGTAAACACCATACTTACATGTTCAATCATCTGTTGTGATGGTCTGCTTCCTCGTGCCAGAACTGCTGCTGGCTGACGTCCTTACCCTGAAACACAAATTTACCAATCCTTACACAAAGAAATAATTCTTAATAATTAAAGTTAAAACTTACCGTAATATCTGCTCCTTTTTGCATTCCTCCAAAGCTCCCAAAACTCCTTTTCCCGTTGCCGTCGAGAGGCTGACTCCGACTGCATTTTCCCTGTACCCGATCCTTTGGCACTCGATCCCGGAGTGAACAACACAGAAAACCCGCACAAACTTTAAATTAATCACTCCAAAACACAGAAAAATCCCGAAAACCGAGACGACCTGTCACTTTAGTCGTCGTTCACCGTGGACTGGCTATCGCGCAGTTTTACGTGCAACTCGTCGGCCATCTTGATCAAACTCAGTCCCTATTGGTCAATTCATTTGTACAGCGTCTCTGTCTACCTTCCATATTCGCGTAGTCGACGTTCGTCGCACTCATGCATGGAATAGACTATTGCTGTCGCGCTCATCGAGTCGACGTTCGTCGCAATCATGGCCCAATGTAAAATACTAATTCGTCATCAATATTGTTTGCGCTTGTCGCACTCGTTACATGTATCATTACTCATTACCCCTTCCAGTGCCGACTAAATGTTCGTCGGACTCGTGCAGAAAACTCATTCAGTCGCCCACCCCTTTTTGAAAATTTAGACTTGCCCTACTATTCCCAGCATTGCCAAAATTATGTTCCCCGTCTTTGTCCTTAGGTTGTCATAAATTCGTCCTTATTCATAATTGTTTTTCCTTTTTGTTTGTTCCCTGAAAGTTAATATTCAGGACTGACGGTGTGGCGTGATGGTAACGGGCCAGACCATCTTCAAGAATCACTTCTTTGTAAACCGTCAAGGCGAACAAATCGAAAATTATTAGATTGTAGTGTGTCTATAATTTTTTGTGCGAATCTCGAGATACAGAAGCGAACGTAAGTACTGTGCACAGTGCGCGGCGTATATTTTTTGTATTATATCTAGTAAAATCCTCCCCCACAGTTTTGTAATTTCCCCTTTAAAATATAGAGCGATACAAACACATTCCCCTTTAATAATTTTTATTTTTATTCCCTCCTTTATTTTGAGTGAAAACCAGAGTCCCCGTGTCGTCGGGACTCAGTACGGTTGTAAGGTTTAATTTAAAATTAAGCGACGAATTAATAAATAGACGACCAAGTCTAAGTAACGGAAAGTGTTATTGTGAAAACGTTGGTGTGAAATTTAGTTTAATGACTTTATAAAATTAAAAATTGTTTTAAAATCCTAATATTTGGTGCAAGGAGTTAACTAATAGAAGCCATCAAATAAACACTGGAAAGTCAGAAAACGATTTTAACTAATTTTTTTATTGTTGGTGTGCTTTTAAAGATTTAAATTATAATTGAGTCGTCTATTTAATCAAATATTTTGGTAAAGAAAACGATTGAGAGTGGATTATGGTGTTTTAAAAATAGGACGTCAAATTAATTGACGAAAGTTTTAACTTGTAAATTATTTTATATATTCAGACGTAAAAATCCAAAAAATTTATTTTAATTATTTAACAAAAGCATTAAGTGATCTAAATGGAATAATTGTGAATACGTCTCAATAATTTATGTTAAAGTGAAATTCAAATCGTGTATTTTTAATAATTGACATACAGTCGATACTAATTTATTGAAACTCTGGTTTTATTAATTAGACGTCTTAAAAATTAAAATTAAATATCTTATTTATTTTTTTTTAAATTATTATTATTATTTAAAAAAATTTTTTTTTTAGATTTTTTTAATTTTCTTGTTAATTTTTTTTAATTAATTATTTTTATTTTATTTTTTTTAACTTATTTGTTAATTTTTTTTTATTTATTTATTTTTTTCTCACTATTTTTGCCCTTAATTAAACGAATGGAAGACTTCGTCTGGTTTATGGTGGTTGTAAGTATTGGCATAATATTAACTTATTTGATTACCGAAAATATAGAAAACCGAATTAATAAGAAAACGATGAGCCAAGACGAATACCGTGAATTGGACAAATGGGTATTCCATTTGTCGACCTATGAATTGGACGAGGCATTAGAACGCCTCGAATTAAATAAATCGGGTCGACCACGAATTCGTGTCAACCGTCTTCTAGATCGACTGGAAGGAAACTATACCGCGGCGGGCTTTGAACAGTCTAGATTAGGGGAAAGCGAATCAGAGTCTAGAGCGCGTCGCGATGCTTTATTAAAGTCTTTCGTGGGTTTTGTTGAAGAGACCCAAAATAGAAGTAAACTTAGAGTTCGGGCTCAAGTACACGAGGAACAAGAATCGTCGTCAGCGAACCATAGAAAAGAAAGCAATAATTTGATTCAGGATTCCATTCAAGAGGATAATTCGAATCAAGACGAACCAGATTTAAATGAATTGGCCCAGCAAGTAAGCCAACTAGTCATTCAACAGTTGAGAAGTGAATGGCCAAATAGGGCGAATAGTACCACATTAGACCAGGCGACTAGGGCGGAAAAAGTGACATTTCGTGATACCTTCGATATCAACTACCCTTCACCGCCTGATGCAATACGAATGATAGAGGAGGTACACAAGTTACCACAACAGAGCAGACCGCATCTTGGGGACATAGGGGAGAGTTCACCCAGCCAGAATGTCTCTAGGGAGGGGGGAAGTCGTTCATTTGAGATAAACGAAAATAATAGCCGACGCAACGGTCAAGACAGAAATCGTAATAGGCTATATCAAACTCTACGAACTAAAGACTTAGGAGAAATTGTTCGTCGATGGAACGTCACTTATTCCGGTGATGATCAACATAGTGTCGACGACTTTTTAATACGAGTGCAGGAATGTAGTCTAATGTCAGGAACATCACAAGAGGGACTCTTACAAGCTCTACCTTATTTGTTGACTGGTGTAGCGCTGCAATGGTATCGCTTCTCAAATAAGAAATGGCGTACTTGGGCGGATTTCTGCAAGGATGCCAGATCGTGTTATGGTGTCGACAGAAATGTTCAATATCGCCTAGAAAAAGAAGTACATATGCGTACTCAAGGCCCAGACGAGTCAGTCCGAGACTACATGATCTGTCTTCAGTCTATTTTAAATAGATGGGTACCAACGCCATCAATGGAAATTCAATTAGACTGGCTACATCAAAATCTGCGTCTAGAGCTGCAGATGGCCGTACATACATATGGGATCCAATCGTTTGACGACCTTTTATCTCAAGCACGGGAAGCCGAGAGGATCTTTAAATATAGTCAGGCACATCGACCACCACCTGCGCCTGAACACTCATTTTGCCCGGAAGTTGCATATCGTGGCAAAGCAAAAGGGGCGATTAGGAAAAATGCGGACTTTGCTGCAATAGACATAAATAAAGTAGTCGTCCAGGAGAAGAAAAAGTCGACTCCATCAGTTGCATCCATATCAGAGTGGGACGTTAAGAAAATTGTCGAGGACACCTGTACAAAATTATTGGGGTCTATGGAAAAACGTCTGGTATCAGCATGTCTCCGCAAGATAATAGACAACCTATTCAAGACCGAGGACAACAGACGCCACCTTCTGGCCAACGTGCCACGAACGCGAGAAGAATATGGTCAGCGCCAAAAAGAAGTGGGTACACTCCAAATCATCAGGGTCCAACGAGGAACAAAGAAAAAGTGATGCCACCTGTTGGGAATTCCAATAAATCGTTCACTTCTGGATCCTACATAGCGGCGCAGGCAAGGAGAGTTGATAATCCCGGAAATGGAGTTAAATGTTATAATTGCCAATTACCGGGTTATACGAAATTTAGTTGCCCTCGATGCCGGGGAAACGAGATCAGGGATGCGTAAAGGAGGTCTCACCTATCCCTGAGTATCAGACACAGGCCTCACAAAACCGAATACGAGCCGCTAAACCTATCCCGTCGGATGTTCATATGGCGACGGAAGAGGGTCACACTCGGTGGTGGGTGACAGTTGTAGTTAATCGTCACCACCTTAAAGCACTTTTTGACCCTGGAGCAGCCTGTACAGTCATCGGTCGAATTGCTTATCGACTCGCCGATGTTTATGGAATTTTTATTGAACCATACGGAGGAGACGGTGCCAGAGTCGCCGACGGAAGAACTGTGTCGATAACCGGCCAAATACGACTGCCATTCAGAGTTGGAACCGAAGAAAAATATTTGACGGCTCTAATCATGCCTGATTTAGAGCCAGAGTGTCTGTTAGGTGCAGACTTTATTCGCGATTTCAACGCAATACTTCATCCTCGCGAAAATTATTTAACCATTAATAGAAGTGTCCAGGGGATTCCCGTACAAGTTGCTTTGGTTTCTTTTCCTCCTGAAGAGAGTCAAACGACATCAGGTCTTAGGAAATTGACGGACGGTCAACAAAGGCGCATACAAGCCGTAGTCCAATCAATCCAGCCTAACCATATGCCTCACATTGGATGTGCCCATTTGGTCGAACATATAATTGATGTAGGTGATGCCCGGCCTATAAAGCAGCGGTACTACCCAGTATCTAAGAAGTTAGAAGAAGAGATGCACCGACAAGTGCAAGAGATGCCGGGAGAAGGTATTATTGAACCGTCTTCAAGTCCATGGTCGAGTCCTGTCGTCATGGTCAAGAAGTCAGTCGGTACTTGGCGATTTTGTGTCGACTACCGTATAGTGAATGCTTTAACTAGGCCAGACGCCTACCCTCTACCCTATATGGATTCCATTTTGCGGAAATTGCAAAGTGCTAGGTATATCACCACCCTAGATTTAGGAAGTGCCTATCACCAAATCAAAATGGATGTTCAATCCAAACCCGTCACGGCATTCACTGTACCAGGAAAAGGTTTATTCCAATTCATCAGGATGCCGTTTGGATTAAATGGAGCTCCGGCTACCTTTCAACGGATGATCGATTCCTTAATTGGTCCTGAGTTGGAACTATATGCTTTCTCGTATTTAGACGACATAATCATTATCACCGAGTCTTTTAAGGAGCATATCAAATGGGTAGAGCGTGTTTTGAATAAAATAAAAAATGCAGGATTAACTGTTAATTTCAATAAAAGCGTCTTTGGCAAGGAGGAAGTAAGATATTTAGGCGTTAATAAAGATGGTTCCCGACCTGATCTCGAGAAGATCCGACCTATTGTCGAGTACCCGGCGCCAAAGAATCTAAAACAGTTGAGAAGATTTGTTGGCATGGTGTCGTGGTACAGGAAGTTTCTGGGCGACATTGACACAATAGCAGAGCCTCTCACTCAGTTAACTCGGAAAGACAAGCCTTATATATGGGGACAGGCACAACAAGAATCGTTTGAAAAACTCAAACAATTATTGAGTACAGCGCCTACTCTATACAGGCCTGACTTCTCAAAGGAGTATATTTTGGAAACAGGCGCCAGTAATACAGTGTAACGAGACTAGGGCCGCAGTAATAAAACAACACACACAAGGTACAAAATTAATGTATTAAATAATTATATAAGGACTTACACTCATGTCCTTAATCACGGAATTCCTCAAAAGGCACTGTGATCACTCACGCGTAACTACTCGCTTATCGTCGCTTGCGTGCACAGCACTAACTAACTTTATTGCGGGGCCGCGTTACGCAGAACGACTCTCTCTCTCTCTCTCTCTCTCTCTCTCTCTCTCTCTCTCTCTCTCTCTCTCTCTCTCTCTCTGTGGACTTGTGAGTAATCGCACGCTTATTTTAATCGCTCCAATTATCAATCAATTTACTCATCAATTATCACTCTTTTGAGCGAGAACTTATTCTAGAAGGCGCACGGGTCGTAGACCAACACTCTGCTGTGATATATTTTGCATTACCTAAACTGCTTGGTCCACGGTGTGCCTTTTTGGAATTCCAAGAGTGAAAATTCAGCACGTTTTTCTTCCACGTCTGTCAACGGCACATTCACGCCGGCAAGGCTAACCACGCATGCGCGGCTTCCATGTGACCGCACTACTACTACTCCGCCGTCTACAATTAGTACATGACTACGTGAGTTACCGCCTACAGGAAAATCTAAGTCGAAACATGCGTAAGTTAAATGCCTAAATTTAGGAGGCCAATCTCGAAGAAAACCAACGCAGCCGGACATCCGATCTGTGCAAAGTGCCATAAAATAGTTGTCAGGGAAAATCTATCGTGCGATATTTGTAAATCAGTTTTTCATCCATCGTGTGCGCGGTTATACACAGACGGTAAGCCCGACTCCATTTGCTGTGTGCGTTCGCTTTCGCACACACTCGTACCGATCTCACTTACGACCAGTGCTATAGCCACGTGCAGTTCGCCCCTCTCTTCGCTCCCTACTCCTAGCACGCAGGGGAACTCTCTGTCTTCACCATCGAACTCGCTAGCAACGTCTCTCGCGACCACGACAAGTTTCTCTCCGCTGTCGACCCAGTGTATTAAGATGGGCGAAAACTTAGGAAATCAGCAACAGTTTTCGCAATTTATAGATGCAATGAATGCTCTCAGAGCTACATTGCAATCAGACATCGCGGCGATAAAAAACGATACTAGTGCCATCCGTAACGAGATCACTAATATAGCGGCTGCGGTGCAGCAAAATACAGCTACCTGTCACGCACTGTCAGCTGATATGGCCTATGTCAAACACGCAATGGCATTATCTAGACCGACTGCCGAATTAATTATTAATGGCATTCCTAATCAATGTACGTTAGGTTACCATGACATTTTTATCCGCGTTTTAACCTATTTAAAATTAGCCGGTCTTCATAACGACTATATCACGATAAGTAAAGTTGATTTTAGACGCCCAACAACCTCGAACCAACCTATCGAAACCGCTAACCGGCAATATTTTGCACTTAAGGTATTATGTAAATCTGTCGCAATACCTAATGCCATAATCGATGTCAAACGCAAAACAGGGACAATAACCGTCTCCCAACTTTTTCCGGAACTCCAGGTTGGAGGGAATGACAGTAAAACTGTTTATGTCAGCGAATTTTTGCCTGTATCCTCTTATGTGCTCTTAAAAAAGACCAAAGAGGCTGCAAAAGCCGCCGGTTATAAGCGCGTTTGGGCACGTGATGGCAATATTTTTGCCCGGAAAGATGGCGGCATCAAAGAGCTACTTATCGCTACCGAACGCGATTTGGAAAATATTAAGTGACAATCGTTGCACCCAACATCTTCTCAGTCAAATGTTTCGTCCTCAAGACACTCTTCGTCCGCGTTGAAAATTTCATGTGTAAATATAAATTCACTTCGGGCCCATCTGCACGATGTGGAAATTGAGCTATCCGATGGTGCAACCCACATCTTAGCATTAACTGAAACATGGCTCACCCCGAATGTTGAGTCATCCTGCGTATCTATTGCAAATTACAATCTTGTTAGAAATGATCGCACACTTCGTGCAGATGGCCACTCGCGTTATATTCAAGGTGGAGGTGTAGCATGTTACCTCCATAAATCGCTTGTTTATTCAGTCTTAGAATGCTCAAATAATACGTCTATAAATGATCCTGAGTATATTTTTCTTGATGTGAAGGCATCTCCTCATAGCATCTTAATCATTGTTATATACCGACGTCCTGAGGGCCATTTACTTTCCGATTTTTTAGTAAAGCTTAATTTGTATATCTCCGTATTTAAAAATATTATCATTACAGGCGATTTAAATTGCAACTTATTAAATAACTCGTTCGAATCGAAATATTTGCAAAACTTTGTCTCTGATTACTCACTGTTTTCGGTACCATTTGGCCCTACCCATTTCTCAGGATCAACCTGCTCGCAGTTAGATGTCATGATTGCTGATTCTAGTGATAAAATTAAAGCCTTTTCAAAATCGTCTTCGCCCCTTGCGGCCGGTCATAGTCTCATTTCCATTGAATACGAATTTAATAATTTTAACCGTGCCCCGCAAACAGTTACTTACCGTAATTTCGCTAATTGCGACTTTAGTTCACTTGCCAATGATCTTATTATGCAGCTTAATCTCAAATTTCCGAACCTAGTTGCACTCGAATCTACCAATCATGAATCTCACATAGATCCGAGCGAATTTGTGCAGAGCCTCACTACATTGTATGACTGTATATCAGATGCTTTAGATACTCACGCGCCTTTTGTAACCAAAAGAATTACGCATCGTTCTATCCCTTGGTTTACCACCGAACTGCGAGCCAGAATTCGGGAACGTGATAAACTGTTTACTCGAGCGAAGCGATCGAAAAATTTGTTAATCTTAGAGCAGTATAGGAAGCTGCGCCGCGAAATTAAAAATGCACTCAAAATCGGGAAAAATCGCTACTTAACTAATTTGGTGATTCAGCAAACCAATCCGAATAAGCTTTGGTCGTGCCTCAGAAACCTAGGACTTGCCAATCTACGATCGCAATCGGCCCTAAATCATTTCACTCCATCCATACTTAATCAGTATTTTGCTCAAGTCGCATCTCATCACCCACCGTGTAATTTAGTTTCACTCGATATCATCCTACATCGGCCCTTACCAAGCACCCATCCCTCTTTTACCTTTTCTCCCACAAATTGCCAAGAAGTTCTAAATAGTCTTAATGCCATCTCTCAGAAATCACGTGGGTTAAGCCCCGACCATCTCTGTTTAACTCACTTGAAACCACTCTTTCATATTATTTCCCCATACCTAACCTATATCTTTAACCTCTCATTTTCTACCGGTGTCTTCCCATCTCTTTGGAAATTATCCTATATCATACCACTGAAGAAATCCGTAAATCCCCAAAATCCATCTGATACTCGTCCAATCGCGAACCCACCCCATCTCTCTAAGGTCATCGATGCATTAGCTACCCGGCAAATTATTTCCTTCTTGGAGAATAACCAACTGCTTCATCCTATGCAATGTGGATTTCATAGGTTTCATAGCACACAATCAGCTTTGCTATACCTATTAGATGACATTAGATCGGGTATCGACAGAGGCTGCATCACCATCCTAGTTCTGTTTGATTTTTCGAAGGCTTTCGATTCCCTTAGTCATACAGTAATCCTGGCATGTTTACGTGACCTTGGTTTTGAGGACTCTGCGCTGAAATGGATGCACTCATTCCTGTCGGGTCGATCACAATCGATCATTGGATTGGATGGACAAGCATCCCAGCAAGAGTACACTACAT